>JAVQMF010000045.1:10007500-14807500 GCA_032878935.1 Erythrophleum fordii | reverse complement strand
CCAAAGTTAGCCAACAATTATTAATTGCCGAGCTTAAGTTTTTATGACCACTTGAACAACTCCTTATCAATTTGTGGTGGAGCCCCAAGAGGTCATACGGGCTGCTTTTTCCTATTAGATGAGGTCGGTCACATGCATCAACGACGCCATTTTGACGACAGTCTTACAAAGGGTTAGTTTAATTGGTAAGAAGAAATAATATCTCTCTTAAACAATATGGGTTCGAATCCTATGGGGCGCATTTTGTGTTAAATTCCAGACGCACCGGTTTATATGAGAAGGGGCGCCTTGTAAGATCGGCTAAAGAAAAAATAACCCAACCGAGGGCCGAAGATAATATATATATATATATATATATATATATACAATGCTCATGTCTCATTATGTTCAACGGTCCAGAATTCTCAACCTCCCTTTTGTTTCCAATATTTTCTTCGCAAACAAACAGAAGCTAAGGCAGAAAGCTAAATACAGCTGAAATTCATATTGCCCAACATAGAAAACTAGACCGGGACAACACCAGAACAAGAAATCCCCACAGACGTCCCAAAGGAAAAAAGAAAGCCTACGTAAAACGATTAATGCGTAAAAACCCAGGAACTTCGGAGAATAAATGATTACCGTTAGAAGATCGTTCATTGTGGAAGAGGGTTGAGAAATTCAATGCCAGGGTTCTCCTCTTGTTTTGTTGATGTTCTTTTGGTTTTGTTTTCTGAGAAAAACGAAATGTGATGAAACAATAATGGGAGAGGTAAGGCACTGGTTAACCATAAACCAGGCCTTCCAATTCCCAGATCGTGAATTTCCTTTTCGTTAATTTGTATGTAAGTTTGAAAGTGGAACCCCCAAGACAGGCGGACACAGCACGGACTGGTGACACATGGTGAAGGCAAAGGTATTTTATTTTGTCAAAACTCCTACAACCTTCTTTTTTCTTGTTTTTGTTTGATACTTTTTTTCTCCGTTTTATTTGTTTTTGACAGTTTGAGTTATTCTCTCTCCTCTTTTTTTAACTTTACTTTTTCTGGAATGATTTGCTATATATAAGGAAAAAAAAAAAACTTCTTTCAGGTAAAAAGAGAGAGGAGATGAATTTTTTATATTGAACTGCAGGCGTACGTATGAGTTTGGTGAATATTTTATCTGTAACTTCTAGTCTCTTTCTTTTTGTTGGGTTTGGATGGGGTTTGAAATCAGTTCACTTAGCAATCCAGTTATGGTTTTTTTTTTTTTTCTTTTTCTGGTTCAGATTAAGATTAGATGGTGAAAGGGGAGCATTAAATTTCTATTTTTTGGTTGTTCAAAGAGTTATCAATTTCATACTTATCAACGAAAATGCATTCAAACTATTAAGTTCACTTCATTACGTACGTTACGTCGATGTGAACTTTTTTTAAAAAACAAAAAAACCACTTTATTTTTCTTTTTAGTCTTGTTTGTAAGAACTATATCGAAGTTAACAGGTGAAAACAATGCACTGGATTCTGTTTAAATCATTTTGTAAAGGCATAATTTTTATTAACCACAGCAACATTGCATGCACTACCCACTCTCTCTTTTTGCATACAAGATAGTCTGAGAATTTACTAATTTTTTTGTTGAGTAATATTTTTTTATTTCACCAGAAAACATTTTTATTTATTAGTGGAATATCAGGCTAAAAACAAAGATGACGAAATCCAAGCTGGTAACACAAGAAAGGCAAAATAAAAGGCGCTAATTGCGTTAAATCATTTTATAGCCTTTATATCGCAACAGATGCACGGTTCATTGCTCAAAGAAGGTTAAACTTTCCTATAATTTTATCAAATTTTTAATTCACTCTTTACGCTTTACTTTTTTGTAATTTAGTTTTTATACTTTTTAAATATTTATCAAAAAGCTTTTGCAGTCAAAACACCATCAATGCTAATGTAGCATTACATGGCTGGGTAACTTTGCCACATAGCTTCACGCATCAACAAATAATGTGACGTGCTTTAAAAAAAATTCACTGCTTCTTTCATCTTTTCCATTTCTTTCTTTTTCTTTTTAAATTTAATCATTATTTTTTTAAATTCACAATTAAAAATTTATTTTCATTCCATATTTTATTTTTTGAAAAAATAAAAAATATATAAAAATAAATCTAAATCATCTAAGTTTCTCCTGTTGGATGATTCATTTTTCAACTAAATGGAAGCAAAAGATAGAAGTTTTTCATTAATTAAAAAAAACCAAAAGCTAGAAATTAGAAAGAAAATTACGAAAACGCTTTGGCTGATGGAAACCAATTGAAAAACCAGTCGAAGACATCCACACGAACACCGTTGAGCCATTTACTACCGGTGCTTGAACAATCATCACCTTACGATACGAATTCCATTTCCCTTTTAGACAAATTCTCAATGTATTCCTCTTCATCCTTCAAAACAAAACATGACTTCGTCGAGTCAATGCCAAATTTTCATCATCGACCTTCAAAAGGCTAGCTTCGTCTTCTTCACAAAAGAAGACTAGACAACGAAAACGAAGTGCCAAAGGTCTCTCATTGTTCTTTGTTCTCGCCTTAGCACATCTATATTAGGGAGGATTTGCAGGTGTCAATCAATAGTAGCCTCAGAGTTATAAGTGCTTGTGTTCTTGCAATCTTGTAAACTTCCTGCATTGCATTAATTTCTTCTGGAGAGATCCATCCAAGTTCAATAAAACCCAAGTAGTGGCTCCCATCAAATGCAGCAATAGCCTTGGCAAATCCTTATTGTACAAACCTAACCTATTGGTTTCAGTCTAAGTCGGTTTATTTACATTTTCAAAAAACATGATTTTTTTTAGGGGATTAACTCCATTTGGCTATTGAACCCAGAAATTGTTTACCCATCAATCTTTGATTTTACACTCAAATACTCCACCATCGGTTGGCAGCCACACGGCTAAGGAGAAAAGATAGAGAAGATGAAAGAAGCAGTGACTTTTTTTTGAAAACAAAAAAAGGTCACACCACATTATTTACTCGTGTAAAGCCAGGTGGCAAGTTGTGAATGAGATAGCAGCCACGTAATGCTACATTTGCATAGACATAACGGTGTTTTGACGATTTTTAATGATGGGACTTTTTTTTAATAAATGTTTGAAATTATAGGAATTAAATTATAAAAAAAGATTAAAGTGTAGGGATTAAATTGAAAATTTAGTGAAAATATAAGACCAAAGGTATTGTTTAACCCTTAAAAAATAAAAATAAAAAATAAAAGAAGAAATAGCACAGTAAATGAATAGAATCAGCATAGGACCAAACAAATTGCCATCTCCCTTATGTATAATAGCCATTGTGAACTGAACAAATCGTAATTTTCTTGATTACGATTTCCATTGTGAGGGTGCGAGCTCCAACTTTTCTAGACTTAACAACCCTCCATTCTATTGGCCAAAAAAAAAAAAAAAACAACCCTCCATTGTGATTTGGTTGAATTTCAAAGAATGTAATGGGTTTAAACTGATGATTAAATTGGAATAAACAACAATTTATTGTTTAATGATTTAATCTTACTTAAATTGAGGTCAAATTATTTTTAAAAAAATATAAAAAGTATAAATATATGTTGTATTTTACAATTAAATAGATATATATATATATATATATATATATATATATATATATATATATAATAAACTAATATTTAAAATAAATACAAAAATTTAAAAATTTAAAAATTAGATAAAATATTTATATATGACAATAAAATATATATAAAATAAGTTGGGTAGAATCCAATAGGTTTTTTTTATTATAATCCTTTGTTTTTTATAAATATTTAGTTAAATCCATAATGGAGAAAAGTATTATCCCTAGATCCCACAATTTTGGCAAAATGGGATCTATTGACTCCAACTTTGGTGTGGCACAACTTTTAAGAAAGAAAATTTGATTTAAAGGGATAATGATTAATGTATGATTAGTTAATAATAAAGAAATAATGATTAGTAAATAATTAAAATATAATTAAACAACAATTATTATATAATTAAATAATTAAAATTAATTGAGATATGTTTGTTATGATTTAGTTAATAAGTAATGATTATTGTATAAATAATTTGTTAAAGTTAGTTATAATTAATTTATTTAATCAGTGGGTGGATAATTAAAATTAATAATAATTATGTAATTAATTAATTAGAGTTAGTAATTTATTTTTTTTACAATTATTATTCGTTAATGTGTTATATATAATAAATATTAGCTATGTGATAATTAATTAATAAATTTAGATGAATAGTAAATACTAATAATTGTTAATGAAGTAGTAATAAAAAAAATTAATTATTAAGGTATCCAATAAATAATAAATTAAGATAGGAAAAAAATGAAGAAAATTGTGTAGAAATATAGTTAAAAATAAATCATTGTAGTAAAAAATTAATAACAATATAATATGTTTTTAAGTATAAAATAAATTGAATTAATATTATTGAAGTTATTTGTAATAATATACAAAAAAAAATTATTTGATCATATATATCAAAGGTAGTGGTTATTAGTACCACAACGAGCATTTCGTCTTTTAAGTTGTGGTCACCCTTGACCCATAGGTTCTTAATGTTTTTCATATTGTTGATCGAATGAATTGTTAGTAGAAGCATATGGTAAAGAATTTAGATCAAATATGAGAGAATGCACTGAAAGAATTGGATGCTAAGGAGTCACGAACTCATGATGCGATGATCCTCCAATTTTAAACAATTGACCATCGTATTCAGCATTAAAAATTGTTGGGTCATCAAATAATAATATAAATAACCTAAATTGAGAGGGATCATGAGATTCAAATTGTGACAACAATAAAAGAGGCACATGATAGCAGGGATTAACATTTCTAAAGTTTGTATATTAGTTAGTAGAGATAGAAGAAGATGGATTAACTGTACTAAGGTATTGTTATGTTACAGCACCTCTATCTAATGCAAATGATATTGAAGCACCGATGCCATGATAATTTTGTTCATTGGGCTTAACAAGGGGTAACCAGGCTGACATGTAACATTCGTGTCTCTTGCCTGACCTGTCTTCTAGAATTTTTTATTATGGTAAATCAAGGGCATGTGAAGCAAGCTGGAAGATCATTGTAAAGCAAAGCGCTATTCGTAAGAGTTAATAAGATATTCATTTGGTGTTGTTATGTTACAGCACCTCCATCTAACGCAGATGATACTGAAGCACTGATGCCGTGATGATTTTGTTCATCAGGGTTAACAAGGGGCAACCAGGCTGATATGTAACATTCGCGTCTCGTACCTGACTTGTCTTCTAAAATTTTTTATCATGGTAAATAGGAGCATGTGGCGCAGGCTGAGAGACCATCGTGAAGCAAAGTGCTATTTCCAAGAGTTAATAAAATATTTATTTGATTATAACTCACTCTCTCTTAATAGTCATGATAGTCCATTTTTGGAAGGTCCTGAATGCTTAACCTGTACAAGTCATCAGCAATATCAACCTAAAAAGAAAGTTACATTGGTGAAACAAAGATATAAGATGTATTAAGGAAAAAATAATAATAATGGCAACAAATAAAAAATATACTGCAAAATTAGTAACACCACTAGCGGGGTGTATCTACTTATAAGTATGAATCCATTACCATCACATGTATTAGGAAGTATGATCAATAGGTGTTGTAACTATAAGCGTATGAGATAAATCACTTTGCCATGCATTCTCCGCCTCAATGAAGCCTATATGCTTTTCTTGCCAATTCGTTGATATTTTTCCTCACAAATGCAATGTATGGCAAGCCTCTAAATTGACTAAAAAAGCGAGAATTGGCTGCTATATCCCAAATTGGCAGAGCACACGATCTAGGTGGTATCACTCGATGATATGAAAACAAATAAGAGACACTGAAACTAACCAAATGTCTCAAAAATGTTAAGCAATATTGTGGGATAAAGTCTCGCACACTGTCTAATTCATATGACTGTCAAATGATCTATGCACAAAACATGATAAAGTCATAATAAATACATTATATAATAGCTGATTTAATAAAGATCAATTCATGTAAAGTAAATAAATCTCATTGTCTTGTATTGCATCCAACAAAATCTGATATTGCTGTAAAGCCATAACCTCAGGATGAGGAGGTTGTCTTATGTTTTTTAATTTGTGGTTCTAATAAAACATATCACAATATGTTGATAGAGAAAAAAATAATATTTTGAAACCATGTAATATACACACATTATTTATTATGTCTTACCTAAGCTCTAAAGGAAGTAGTAGTAGATAAATATCTATCTGGGGATCTAGTTGTGAAGGTTTATGTGGTGTTAATATTGGAAATCTATTCCATGCCCAGAGATAAAGCAGGGTCAAACAACTACCTTTACCCTGTTCCTCAGGATTATTAGTTGTATTGCAGAGCTCTCTATACAAGTGAACTAATAGTATAGATCTCCAACTATAATCACTTGTTTGTTCAAAATCTCATAACAATGGAAGATACATCAAATATATCTTGTGACTAGATCTATCTGGCATAAGAAAACCACCAATAAACTAACCTTAAAATATATGTACGTATAAATTAGAATCATCTTTTAAATTACATGCTTGGTACTGTGTTGTATTTAGTGATGTCGGATACCTATATACTAATTTCGATACAAACTAATTTAGAAAAAGTTATAACTTTTGTCCAATCATTTGCTTCAACCTTTATAGAGTGATATCTAAATCAACTCTCATTATCTTCACTTTGACGCACTCAAATGACACACCATTTAGACCGTATAAAATTCGTTCATTTGCAAATATACATATAATCTCACTTCTATTGGTCATTATTTTCTCCTATAGTAATATTTGTAAATAAAACACATATAAGAAACAAATAAACTCTAACAAAATATAAAGATAACAAAAATAACTGCAAAAAAATGGATATCACATAAAAAATAATTAAACATGATAATTATATAGCAAATAAATAAATGTTACCAAAATAAATATAAACACAACATAGATATAACCACAACAAAATTACATATAACAATGTAATAAATGCAAAAGTGATAAATTGAATAGAAAGATCATTAATACAAACATACTAAATATAACAAAACATTAAATGTAAACAAAATATATATAAGCCAAAATTAAATGCCATGAAATAAATATATCAAGAAAATATATAACCAAAATAAATATAAACAAAATAGCTATAACGACAAAATTTAGAACAATCATGATTATTATAAAAAAACTAATGTAAAGAAACTAAATATAACACAAAAAATAAATGCAAACATAATAAAGATAGAAAACAAATTAAATCTAGCCAAAAGAAGTATACAAAATTAAATAATAATATAATAAATATAGCAAAAATATTAAACATCACCAAAATAAATATTAAAACAATTAATGCAAGCAAACTAAATAAGTATAACAACAAAAATTTAATATTAAAAAAATAAATATTAAAAAAAATTAGATACAACAAAAAAATAAATGCAAATAGTATAAATATAAGAAACAAAAAAAAATACAAAGATATTAAATATAACAAAAAATATGTGCAAAAAAAAATAACATAAAAAATAAATGTAAACTAATTTTGACCTAATTAAATAAAAAATGAAAAGTAAATAAATTGAATAGAAAAATAATTAATAAAAACATATTAAATATAACAAAACACTAAATATAAACATAATATATATAACCAAAAATTAAATGCCACTAAATAAATATAACAAGAAAATATATAACCAAAATAAATATAAACACAAAGTAAATAAAATAGATATAATAACAAAATTTATAATAGTCATAATTATTATAAAAAAATTAATTTAAAGAAACTAAATATAATACAAAAAATAAATGCAAACATAATAAAGATAAGAAAAAAATTAAATCTAGCCAAAATAAGTATAAACAATTTAATAATAACATCATAAATATAGCAAAAATATTAAATGTCACCAAAATAAATATTAAAACAATTAATGCTAGCAAACTAAATAAGTATAACAACAAAATTTTAATACTCAAAAAATAAATAAAAAAGTAGTTAGATACAACAATAAAATAAATATAAATAGTATAGATATAAGACACACAAAAAATGCAAAGATATTAAATATAACAAAAAAATCTGTGTAAAAAAAATAAACAAAAGATAAAAAATAAATATAAACTAATTTCAAACTAATTAAATAAAAAAGTGCAAAGTAAATAAATTGAACAAAAAGATAATTAATACAAACATACTAAATATAACAAAACATTAAATGTAAACAAAATATATATAAGTAACAATTAAATGCCATTAAATAAATATAAAAATAAAATATATAACCAAAATAAATATAAACACAACGTAAATAAAATAGATATAATAACAAAATTTATAATAGTCATAATTATTATAAAAAAATTAATATAACACAAAAAATAAATGGAAACTTAATAAAGATAAGAAAAAAATTAAATCTAACCAAAAGAAGTATAAAATATTAAATAATAACATAATAAATATAGCAAAAAAATTAAATGTTACCAAAATAAATATTAAAAAAATTAATACAAGCAAACTAAATAAGTATAACAACACAAATTTAATGCTCAAAAAATAAATATAAAAAATAGTTAGATATAACAACAAAATAAATATAAACAGTATACATATAAGACCAAAAAATAAATAAATGCAAAGATATTAAATATAACCAAAAAAATCAGTGCAAAGAAAATAAACATATCATAGAAAATGAATGTAAACTAATTTCAAACTAATTAAATAAAAAATTACAAAGTAAATAAATTGAACAGAAATACCATTAATACAAATATACTAAATATAACAAAAAATTAAATGTAAACAAAATATATAAACAAAAATTAAATGTCACTAAACAGATATAACACTAAAATATATAATCAAGATAAATATACAAAAAATGCAAATTAAATAAACATAACAATAAAATAAATATAACTAAAAAATAAAGATAATCAATTTAAACAAAATTATTAACCTTCTGAGATCAAATAAGAAAAGTTGAAAGACTTTGGCTATCTCTAGTTATTAAAATAAAAAAAAAATTTTGAAAGTTAAAGTTGTAAACAATGAAGTGAAAAAAAAGAAAAAGAAAGTAGGAGATGTGTGTATAATGCTGAAGAAGAGAAAATGGATGGATATATAATTTAGATTGTTGAAGAAGAGAAGATGTGTATGTATGAAATGTTACGAAAAAAGCATTTATATATAGAAGAAAAGGAGGAAAAATAACAATAAGAAAAAAAGATAAAATTTTTTAATTAAATTAATTATTATCAAGTCAAGATTGCAGGCCTAGTCTGTAGGCTAAGCCTATAGTGTTGAAGAGGCCGAGCTATATCCTGCATCATGCAGGCTTTCCTTGCATGCTAGCAAAGCATATAGTTTTAAAGCTACATGTGTTGCACTTTATTAATAAAAAAATAAAATAAATATTGGATGTCGAAATGCATGGTTTCAACATCCCATAATTTTTTGAACAAAATTTATCTATGATGAAAGTTAGAATTATTGATTTCGAATTTCACAAAATTTATTTAAAAAAAAAAGGAAGTCAGAATGCATGGTTTCGACTATTACTAAATTTGTTAAATTTTAGGGTAATATTTTATACAATCAGGGAATTTGTGAATTTTTTTTAATAATAGTATTTGGCTTAAAAAGCTGAATCTAATAAATATCATAAATTTTTATTATAGAATGCCAAAATTTTAATTTAGATAAAAAATACAACAACTAGATTTTGACCAAAAAAATGCAAAAACCACCTTAATTTTTATGATTTTTAACTAATTTAACCAATTTTTTACTTAGCTAATTTTTTAGGGTTAATAAGACTAAAATTATGGTTAATTCATTGTCTTTCTCTTATCAAACCAACTAATTTAGTCTAGTTTCCCCAATTATGGTTTGGTATGTATTGGCATTCATAATTTCCATCTCTTATAACTTGTAATACTATTTTTCCTTGATTATGCGATTAGTATACCATGTACCTCTTTCAATGTTGATTGTCAATAAATGGGCCAAATAGCTTTAAAGGTGTTTATTGGATCTGAAGTTCTGGTGGGTTTAATTATACCTAGTCAAATTGTGTCAAGTTAGGTTGAGTGTGAAAAAAAAAAATTTTTAAGGCCGGACTAAAGCATAAAATTTGGTTAAGCTAAACATTGAATCGTCCTTAAGGCTATATTGGCTTGGGTTGATTTGAAAAAATAAAAAATATTTTAAAAATATGTTTTAAATAAAAATTTATATCAAAATTTTAATTTTTTAGATATAAAATATAATTTTATAAAAACTTAAATAAAATTTTTTTAAAGATTATTTTATAATTTTAATAATAAACTCAAGTTGGTCCTAAGGAACATATTGGCTCGATTAGGGGCAAAAATGTTTAAAAATTAAAAAATATTTTTTATAAAGATTAATATGAAAATTTTAAATTTTTAAAGGTTAAAATGTAATTTTATAATGATTCAAATAAGAATATTATTTTTAAGGTTATTTTATAATTTTAATAATAAATGTAAAAAATACTAAGTTGTTAAATATTAACTTAATCCTACTCGATATTAAACCAAGGCAAACTAGCCCTGAGCTAAAACTCGTTTAAAATAAGGTTAGATATTAGATTAGGTTAAAACTCAATCTGACTTGACTTATAAACATTCTTAAATAACTTAATATCAAAGGTGTAAATTGATAAACTATTGCATTATAATGTTAAAAGGAAGATTCATGGTTTTTAAAATTGAACTGTACCGGCCAGTTCGACTGAAAACTGATCCCTAATTCAGTATGATTGGTCCATAAAATCAATCACTTAAAAAATCGATCAAACTAGTAAAAATTGAGTCGATCAAAATTGATTTGAACCAATCAAAGCCAAAATTTTTTAATTTTTTTATATAATAGTAAATGTTATGAGTTTTTTGAAATTATGGTAGAAGAC
Organism: Erythrophleum fordii; assembly: GCA_032878935.1. NCBI lineage: Eukaryota > Viridiplantae > Streptophyta > Magnoliopsida > Fabales > Fabaceae > Erythrophleum > Erythrophleum fordii. Next base: position 14,796,499 of record JAVQMF010000045.1, on the reverse strand, counting down.
ATAAAAACTCAAGAAATTTTCCATCAACACATCATTAGCAATCATTTTAATCATTAATTCTCTCCTCAAACATAGATTTGTAGGTGTGTTAATTCTTTAGTATATGTTAAGAATTTAAGTGTATTAGTGAATGACTTCTGGTGATGATTATTATAATATGTTGGTAATAATATTTTAAACAACCAGCTACCAATAAAGAAATCGTTACTAATTATATACTTAAAGTGTTTATAATTATATATTATTATCCTTCATAGTTAACTACTAACACATTAATTAAACATTATTAATATATTATAATAACCGTTAGAACGATGCATTAAAAAGTCATTACTAATATGTTGGTGCACTTAATTCTTTAATTTTGGTTATATAAATTCTGCCAAACACATATCTATAACTTTAACAAAAAAAAGTTTTAAGCCATCCCGCAGTATATATGTAGATTAGAATCTTCTTTAATTAAATGTAATTGCAAAGAAAAGACACATATAATAAATTCTCAAGGAGTTCAATTTTATCACTTCTTTATTTCTTTTTTTTTTATACTTGCTTTTTATTATGTTTGATTTCCTAATGATATTTCTTTCAAATATTAAGATACTTAGTCAAAATTACTATTTATTTTTTAATTTTTTATTTTTTTAATAATAAGTAGAATCTTAAGATAATTTAGAGACTTTAAAATTTTAATATTAAATACTCTTAACTTTTAATCATAGATAATTTTTGTAATATTTTAAGAAATATTAAATTAGTAATCAAATATTTAAAATTTACTAATATTTATTTGTTATATTAAAATTTTAATATATAAATTTTTTTAAAAAATATATTTAATTATTATCGATTCGACTAATAAATCGTGAATCAGTATCTCTACCGGTTCAATGACCAGTCCAATTTTAAAAATATTAAAAAAATAATTCACACATCAATTAAGGTTGCATGGTAATTTTATGCTCTAATTGCATATGCCTAAAGTAAATTTTTGACATTAACATCAAAGAATAAATTACACTATTTTTCTTGAGATTTATTTAATTTCTTTGACATTTAATATATATTGCAAAAATTTCTCTTAGTTTTTGTTGAAACTAACAGTGATTTAATTATTGTATTAAAAATAAGGTTATAATATCATATTTCATAAAAATTTAAATCTATTGATAAAAATAAATTAAAAAGGATGTTTCTACAATATATATAAAATGTTAGAAATGCTAAATGATATTTTTAAAATGAAAAAACTATCAAGTGAAAATTAGCTAAATTCCAAGGAAGTTAATTTAATTTTATTCAAGGCAAAAGTAACTTTTTCATTCCAAAAGTTTTGGGTCATATTAATTTCATTCCAAACAATTATTTTGTATTAATATTATCTTTATCTTATATGCTAACTTCATTGGTTAAAACTTTTGCTCACTATAATTAGATGAATTTTACATAGCCTATATAGATATATTATATTACCTACCTTAACCATTAAATAACACCTTTTTTTTTAATCTCTAATCCTCTCTTATCAAGTAAACATTTTTCCAAGCTAAAAGTTAGAGCAGACAATATCCTTAATTTTAAACTTAGAGTTTAACCTGTGAAAATAAAACAACAAGTAAATTTTTATTGATTTAATTTACACAGTTAGTATTTAAAATAATATTAAAAAATTTAATAAATATATAAAATAAAATTAACACATCAAATATTTAACACAAAATCTTTGCAAATTTTTTGGACCAAAGAAGAGTAATTTTGCCTTTATTCAAACATAAATCCGAGTTTCTTTGCTTGCCCCCGAAAAAGAGCTCGCGCTATGGTTTCAGAAACATATAATTCGTTTCCATTGTCTTCTTGCTACAATGCCAATAGCCACGAGATTATTCACATTCAGCGAGAGTGTAGAAATGAGAAATGAATAGAAAGAGAGAGGGTCATCTATGAATCTCAGAAGCTCGCCAAGTCATACGGCCTCCACGCAGCATCAGATCCCCGTGTCCTTCAAAATAAGCATATTCAGAGGGCGCAGGCTCGTGATTCCCATCACCACAAGCTTGTGTTTGCAATATCAAAATCGAAGTCTCCGCCGCAGAGTTCAAATCCGCCAACGTATCCCCGAGTGGTCCCAACGCAGCCTCGTCCAGCACAGGGTCCAGCGTTTGCGCCAACGACATCTTCCTCCCTTGCCCTCTCCCCACTATGTACAAATCAAACCCTTTATTCCCCACAATATTTAGCAACATTATCGTCTCCTTCTCGTCTCTCACCACTTTCTCTACATACTTCACCGACCCCCCCATGTCCCTTGTTTGGAATCTGAACAATCTTATGTACTCATCGTCTGTTTGATCAAATTCGTCACTGGGGTTGTCCCAAACAAGCCTTACCACTGTTAATTTTGTATTTGGGTTCTTACACATCCTCCATGCGTACGACAATGCTTCACGGTCATCTGCCCCACCAACGTAGAACATTGCCAATTTTTGCTCTTTGCCTCGCGTTTGACCCAACCCACGATCTATAAGTATCCCCAAACAGCATGGTGGCTCCTTTACTAGATTCTCAAGCACCACTTTTTTCTCATCCTTGCTTGAATATTCTTTGTTCACAATGTTAGCAGCTCTGGCTGTGGCTGTACCTGCACCTAAACCATCATATGTTGGTTGTTTGTAAAGCGTGGTTAATATCAGTGTTACCCCTCTCTGCTTTGCTAAATGGAAGATGTCCTTGTGCATGGTGTTGTAAGCAGACACGACCCTCAACTTCTCAGCGAATATAGCTTGGCTAAGGTCGTCGAAGCTTTGAAGGTTATCCTCTGTCTCTGTGTTGTGGTCTTGATTGAAGCTTCGCAAGAGATTTTTCTTGGATTTGGATTCGGATATTTGCTTATGAGCATCATCTAGGATTAGCGCTGTGGTAGGGCGGCTTGTCATCTTCACTAGCTCTACCGCGAAGACCTGTATTGGGGATTTAACGGTTGGGTTCGATGCTTTCAACAGATTGGTAATGACATTGGCGTCGCGTGATGTGTGAACACAGGCCAGCACTCTGAGTGGGATGTCTGGTCTTGCCCCTTGCATGGTCCTACGTAGACTATTCTCGATATTGGTACTAGTGAGTTTGTTTGTGGCGGCTAAGATAGGCCCAACAGGAATCGTCATTAGCCAGCATGTCAGAATCATTATCCCAAAGGTTTGGTTGTTCAGTGCCTGCATCATAAGTAACATAAATAAATAAATATATATATATATCCACCTTTGATTGTGACAGTTGGGACAGGTTTGATGCATTGTTATTTCATATCTCATGATATTTAAGATGTTCATGTTTAGAATAACGATTGAAAATCATTATAAATGGGAGGCAAGTGGTATTTTATAAAACAAACGAAGCTAAAATGAGTATGAAGAACGCAGATTTTTATTGGTAAGAGATGTCATTTGAAATGGTATCATCATATAACACCTTGATATCTTTGATAGCGCTCATCATCTTCGACATCATTGTTAACAAATACAAGCATCTTAGATGATGATTGACATCCCAGACATTATGGTACATACCAATTTCCTCTGTGTTAGTACAAATTAATTTGATATTACTATGATAGGTTGTTAGGTTAGCTCACCAGCATGTCCCTGCCAGTGGTAAGAACAATGATTGACACTGCTCCTTTGGTATTCAGAAGTAGTCCAAGAGACAAACCTTCCATGAGAGGCATCCTGTAGATCGTAGAGACAAGGAAAGTGCACAAAATCTTTGCCATAAAAGCCAGCAAAACAACAACCACCACGGTTGTCCAATGGATGCCCAAGGTAAAGTCTTCGACATGGATTCTCTCCGCAAGAACGGCAAAGAAGATTGGCATCATGAATGCTGTCACAAAATCAAGCACCTTTTCCTGAACGGCGTTCGTTATGACGCCCTTTGGGGTAATAGCTCCTAAAACGTAAGCCCCTGTTATGGAATGAGCACCCAATCCATCGGTGAGGAATCCAAAGAGCAAAACCACATGCAGAAGAAACAAAACTTGGAGATCAATAAACTCTCTGTCCTTTGTGCCAACTTTATGGAAGAGCCACTTAGCAAGAGGATGAATTCCAAAGACACATACTAACAGAAAGACGATGGTGGAGATGATGGATGCCAATGAAGCTGCATGGAGTGCTGCTATGGCTATTATAAGGAGGATCCAGGAGAACAAGTCATTGGTGAGAGCAGAGGTTAAAGCCAATTGTCCATTGTCGTTGAGAACAAGCTTCAGGTTTGTGAGGATCTTTGCAATCTCAGGGAACTCGCTGCAAGAAAGGGTGATTCCCCATAGCATAGCACCATCTAAGTGTCTCGTTCCAGTTATAGGTGGAGGCATGGCTTTGCGTCCCACGTTGGTGAGAAGCAGGTAGTACAATCCAATCCCAACAGGGAAAGAGAAGATTATACCAGCAATGGCAACAATTATAGCTTTCTTGTTTCCCGAACGCTTTATTGGCTTCAAATCCACCTCTAAGCCAATCAAGAACATGTAGTAAACAAGGGTTAAAGCTGCCACGGTTTCCAATGCCATCAAACTACTGAAAGTGAATATGTGCTTGACATAGAAATAAGAACGCCCCAGGACAGCTGGACCAGTTAAAAACCCAGCCTTCAACCACAAAAGCTCATGTTAGTGATGAATAATTTAGACGAAGAATTCAAATTAAGAAAGGGCTTAGAAGTACTTACAAAAACATCAGTGACAATACGAGGTAAGTGCCATGGTGCTGAGGCAAGGATGCAGAGCCGATTCAATGCTAGAATAATAGCGAATTGCAGAGCAAACAGAGGCATGGTTATTTCTAACGAATTTTCTAGCCAATAGCCAGACCCATAGGATACTTGCTTATCGAAACAGACCTCCAACGTGCTGTTTGGTTTAGGTATTAGAGTATACTCTTTGAAGTCTGGAGAACTCATTTTTTTTTTTCCCCTTCAGTTTCTGCCGAACACAAGGTGAGAACCAAAGGGAAGGGAAGGGAGAAGATGGTTTGACAAAGAGTTCAGCAAACAATTAATGTAACATACTAAAGACTAATAAAGGAAAGAGAGAGCTAAGCTGGCGAAATTCCAGTAAAATGTATTGTTGTGATTCAGGGACGGTTGCTTGCATATTAATTATAGGCAGTTTTGGTACCGTTTGGCTGTTTATTCTATTTATAGGTGTACAATATGTGTTACTCCTCTGTATTTTGTCCCTGCGGGGAAACACAGAAAATCTTGGTTTCCCAATTCATTGGTTAGTGCATACAGCTATTCTAGAGAGCACTTTAACAGAATGAAAAAAAAAAAAAAAAAACACTTTCATCTCGTACGAGTTTGTCGTGATATTCAATTTTATAATAATAATAATAATAATTATTATTATTATTGTTATAAGACAGGTTGAAGTTTCAATCATAATTTGAGTTACTATATTTAAGAAGCTCTGAATTAAAAATTGTATAATTATCAATAACAAAATGTCTTAAATTACTTGTATAGCATGAATTAAGCTGTTGATACCAATAATAGGTAAACAATATTTTACACCTTTTCAACAGTTTGAGAGCCAGAAATGCCTCTCTCTACCGACAAGAGCCATGGCCCATCGAAGTTTTGTCTATATGTTATAAACATCAAAATTCTTAAATATTAGCCTTCCAAACAATCGACACACAGAAAATCTTCGTATGACCCTGGGGCTGGTCCAAGTTTTACGAAGGAAGGCTTAGTTGAGTAGTGAGCCCAAGAATTCCATAAATTGAAATTATCATTACAAGTTCACAGCTCAAACATAAATATAAATATAAAAGCACGCATAATAATAAGAAGTTACTAGTTTTGCTACTATCATCATAATTTGGAAGTAGGCAATAATTCCTCCTCTGTATCTTCATAAAACAACTTCTTCAGGGCATCCATATGAGATGATTGCAAACAAATGGCCAGAACGAAGCCATCACCATTTCCAATGTTCATAACGAAAGCCTTCCCATCAGAGTTGAAGTACCCTGGTCCCATATGAGCAGGCTTTCCCCACCCAAAATCTGTGTCATAAAACGGAAAATTTGTCCACCCAACAAGAAACAAATTTGGGTTTCCCTTAAACTCTCCTTCTGGAGTAACTACAGGGGCGTGAAAGGTGTTCCTCACCAAATTCAAGTCCTTCTGACTTGCAATATAATCAAGAGCTGACCTTACATACTCATCGTTCATCCTCTCAATTGCTTTCCTTACATTCCTAACGGCATAACTCAGAGGATTGTGTATGAGGTCATCAAACGAGCAAGTTGGTGTCACAGTAGGAAAAGTTGCATTTCCGAAATAATCATTGCGAAGTGGTGGCTTCAATCGGTTTCTACAATTAGCCAAAGTAGATAATCTTGTGGGCTGATCACCATTTCCTACATACCTTGCCTTGGTTACGCACCTCCACAAGTGCCCAGCTATTACTTCAAAACTAGTGTAAGGTCGTTGTTGTGTGCCTAGGTCTCTGACTTTCCTCTTCAGTGTCAGAACTTGATCTCTGGTGAGTTTAAAAATGGCAGCTTTAGCCTCATGCTTTGTGTCTAACAATCTCCCTGTCCAAACGGGTGGTGGGTAGAACTCAGAATGAACAAATCGTGGCTCTATATTCAGCTTCCGTGAATCTAACAAAGTTCGATCGAGAAATGGCGTCTCACTAAGATCTAACTTCTCTCCTCTGGCTAACTTCGCCCATGAGTTCATAAACCTCGCGACGGCCAGCCCATCATTTATGGCTCGGCACAAGGCCACGCCCAGAGTAAGACCACCACATGAGAATCTGGTCAGCTGAGCCGCCAGCAGAGGCATGTCTTCGATTGGGCGATTATAATCAATCTTAGGCACGAGTTGTTCTACGATCTGGGTGGACGAAAAATCGCCTAAATCATCCAAATTGGCTTCACAAGTGGCTTCAAAGAGCTGAGCTCCCTGGGCATAGCAATGGAGTTCCCAGTGACCACCTTGGATCCAGCATAATCGAGCAGCAAGGGGATAGTAGTGAATCAAGGCTTTGCTGAGAGAAATCCTGAGATTGTGGATCAGAGATATGTCAAAGGAAGTATAAGTGAAGTTGGGTGTGTAAACGAAAAGGAGAGGTCCATGAGAGTAGAGCTTGATTTGGTCGCAATGGGACAAGGGGAATATGCCGGTGGGTGTAGGCTCGGAAGGGATGACCGTGTAAGAAGAGTGGACTCTAACCATCTTGGCTGCTCTAACTCCAAGGGAACAAGGGAAGATGCTGAAGCCTCTAGAAGTCGGGAGGTACTGCCGGTCGGGGAATGATGCAAGAGATGAACCCTATGTAGAAGAAAGTTGACTTTGTAAAATTCTAAGATTTTAAAAATTAAATTTTTCCCAAAGGTTTAAAAGATAAAAATATTTTAATATAATTTAAGAAATATAAATACAATTATCAAAAAATAAATAATAATTTTAAGAAATATAAGTAATAATTTTTATATTTTTATCTAATAATTGTAACAAACAAAAAATACATAGACTGTGTGATAATTTTAAGAAATAAGGATAATAATTTTTTAAAAAAATATGAATGAAAATTAAGTAGTAAAAATTTTTGTGTTTTTTATTAACTGGTTGTAATAAATTAAAAATATCTTTATAATTTTAAAAATATTTCTGTTATAATTTTAAAAAACAAGAATAGTAATTTTATGAAATATTAGGATTATCTTAATTATTGTAAGGCAAATTTTAAATTATTTGGACTTTCAAAAAATTTTAATTTTTTACAATCCATATAAACTTCACAAAGCTAAACATCTTTATTTGTCATTTCTCCATAAGATAGTATGGCGCAAGACGACACGATTGTCATGTTAGAAATAAATATAATAATGGTCGTCACAATTATATGTAGCTTCTCATGATACGGCAGGGACAAACTTGAGTCTCTCTCATACGGCAATGGTCGTCACAATTGTATGTAGCTCATCATGATACGGCTGGGTGAAGCTTGGGTCGCTCTCATACGGCACTGGTAAAAGGGTTAGGTACAATTCATTTGATACGAAGAAAATTAAATATAAATATAAAAATAAAAACTAATTTTATAAATAAAAATTTTTAATAAATTTATTTTTAATAAATAATAAATAATAATGAATAATAATTATAAAAATAAAATAAATATTATGTAAAATTTTTCTCATCCCCCCCCTTTTTTTTTTTTTTTTTCTATTGTCCTACCAATTGGGACCCCACACAAGTCAATTTTATTTTAACCCAGGTTTGATAATTCATCTCGACATAAATGAACCAACCCAAAAACTGTTACAGCTCATATGCTCCGTTTAAATTTAAGCCAACATTTACCATTTTTATTTTTGGGAAATTAGATTTTATTCTTCCAAGTAAGATGCAATTATAGAATTAGTATATGCAGAGTAATTAAGATCATAATCTTATATATAATAGGACAAGGGTTAAATAGATTGAAAAGTAAGATTAGATGAAGGATGGTAATGTCTTACTATCTATATAACAATAAATATAAAAAATTATATATTTGTAATGAGGATTTATTTTTTTTATTTTGGTAAACTATATTTTATTTCATTAAATTTATTATAAATTAGTATATGAATTTTAAAATATGACAAAATAATCATTGAATATTGGACAGAAATAAAAACACTAAATATCAATTAAAATTAACGGTAAAAGATCACGGAAGTTTGATTACAATAATAATATTTGACATAATTCAATGTTAGACTTGAAAAGAATATTTCTTTTAATTTCAAATATTAATTGCATTTTAATGTTTTTAGTTTAATTCTAAGTCTACAGGTATTTGGTAACTTTTTAAGTTTATTATTAATTTAGTAACTAAACCTTGATTTAGAGGTAAAATATAATTTCTCATTTTATGACTAAATTCTTTTTCGGCTAATTGAAATAAAATTCAAGTAAAAGAGGTATGGAGAGGAATAGATTAAAAGAAATGAGCAAAGAAGATAACAATAGATAAAAGATTCTTTTTTGTAAGAATACATATTAGTATATTTTAGATCCGCCTTATATTTTTTAAAAATTAAAAAATGTCACATAATATGAAAAATAAAATCTGTAACCATGGCTCTAAAAATTTATAAATTAACTAAATAAAACAGTAAATTTGATAATTTTAACTGTCATTTAATGTGATTTTTATTAATGATTTTTTTAATTTTAAAAAAATACGAGATGCAATTAAAACGACAATATTATTTGATATTCTTACATAACAGGATTCAATCCACTCAACAATCCGCGAGGAACCGGCTTCCTGCACATGTTTCCCAAATGCAATCTGATTTAATTTTACATTTTTTTAAGTCTTAATCATCAATTTTTTTTAAATTGACATCTAATTATTTTTATTCTGTATTCTTTAAAATTAAAAAACAAAATCTAAGACCTAATCTAGACAATTTAAAATGAGAGATGCACCCCTATGCATCCTAACAAGGGATCCATTTGGCAATAAGCACATAGCTCTTATGATTTTCATTGTAGAAATTATCTTTCCATTAATTTGGATGGCCTAAAATGAGAGATGCATCCCCTGCACTTCCTAACAAGGAATCCATTTTGCAACACGCACATAACTCTTATGGTTTTCATTACAGAAATTATCTTTCTGTTATTATCGTATATTGTTCACATTGTATACTCATATTTCCGTATTATTGATGAAAAAAGGTCAGGTATAACTTTGAGCGTTAATTTTTCATCTCAAAAAGAAACACTTCATCAATCATTTACCCTTCCTGCATTTTAGATGCTTACATATATGAGTCTAGGTCTTTTAAAATTTGTTATTTAAAGTTCTTGTGGAGTTAGAAGAGAAGAGGAAAACAGAAAATGAATAAAAAGAGAAAAAGATTTTATCCACGTCTTTACTCTTCCTATCACACTCTTCTTAAACCATACCAAAATTTTACTATAAAAGACTCTAAAAGCATCAATTCAGGTAGCTAATGTTTCCATGCACTGACCTAAATTGTGTCTTTCAAGCATTAACTTCCATATTTGCACCAGACAGTTTTTTCCCTTACCCAAAAGGGGAAAACCGTCAAATTTGACAGAAGTCACCAATTTTATTAAGCTCAGTAAATACCATCTTTGGCAATGAATCCCTCAAAAAACAAGAAGTACAAATAGTTTGCATCAGAGAGATCACGGTTGCGTTCAACTTCTATGTGACAAAAATATTCATTTAAGCAGAAAAGAATCTTACCCTTGAAAATTTTCCTGTGGTAGCGCTAGTGGATGCCCTCTCCTCTTCCAGTCCGTTATTATCTTCTGCATTTTAGTCAGTTTCAGGATTTTCCTATTTATGATCATAAGAAAGGACTTTCTTGGCTTAAATCCCATGACTCCTTTCGTCTTGGGTTCAAAAGATGGAAATTAATTCTGCAATGCCAAATAGAAAGCCAAGGCTTAGTAAAAATAGAGTTTCAGTCTTCTACATGCGTGAAACGTGAGAATGCATACTATATAGTTGAGATCGCGGGACTTCTAACTGTCATCACATCTTGAAAGTTAAAGATGCCAAAAGTCAAATTTGCTAGAAAAGGAACATCATGATAATCATAGGAAGTTTATCGTCTTTGAACTGCCAGAATTTTTAACACATCGTATCCAATCCAAGTAAGAACAACATAAACTTCAGCAAAAATCCAGGGTTCTACTTGAAAATTCACTTGAAAGAAGCTACAGAACAAACCCAAAGTTCTCTCACAAATTCGCAATCATCACAGTTTGGAAGTAGAAAACACCTCCCCTACTTCCTCGTAAAACAACTTCTTGAAAGCTTCCATATGTGACCCTTGCAAACGTATGGCTACGGTGAAGCCATCACCAACACCATCATTCATCAAGAAAGCTTTCCCCTCAGAATTAATATGCCCTGGTCCCATATAAACAGGTTTTCCCCACCCAAAATCAGCATCATGAAAAGGAAAATTCATCCAACTAACAATATGTAGATTTGGGTTTCCCCTAGATTGTCGGGGAGCAGTGCTCCTCAGCAACCTCACATCCTTCTGACCTGCTATATAATCAAGAGCTGACCTTACATATTCATCTGTCAGCTTCTCTAGTGCTTGTCTTATTTCTCCGACGGCATAACTCAGAGGCTTACAGATAACATCATCAAACGTGCTCGTTTTTGTCACAGTAGGCATCGTTGCGTTTCCAAAGTAAGCATTAGAAAAAGGCGGCCTCAATCGATTTCGACAATTAACCAACGTGGACAACCTCGTTGGTTGGTCGCCATTTCCCTCGTACCGTGCCTTGCAGACACATCTCCACAAGATCCCAGAGATTACCTCAAAACTTGTATAAGGCCGCCGGGGAGAATCAAAGTCACTGGCTTTTTCCTTCAGTTTTTCAACTTGGTCTTTTGTGAGCTCCAAAATAGCAGAAATTTCCTCATCCTTTGTGTTTACCAAGCTACCTACCCAAAGGGGTGGAGGGGAAAACTCAGAATGATCAAAATGCGACGCAGCATAGACTTTTCGTGAATTTAACATAGCAGAATCACGAAACAGCATTTCCCTGTAGGTTAAATCTAAACCCTGTCCTCTAGTTAACTTAGCCCATGAGTTCACGAACCGCACGATAGCTACCCCATCGACCACAGCACGTGACACAGCAACCCCGAGAGTAAGACCACCGCAACGGAATCTGGTTAGCTGAACCACCAAAAGAGGAATCTCCTCGATTGGGAAATTATAATCAATCTTGGGCATTAATTGTTCGAGATTTTGGGTGGGCTCGAAATTACCGAAATCATCCAACTTGGCTTGGGAAACGACTTCTAAGAGCTGAGCCCCCATAGCATTGCAGTGGAGTTGAAAGCGACCACCTTGGATTTCACGTAATTGACCAGCGAGGGGATAGAAGTGAACCAAGGCTCGGCTTAGAGATTTGGTAAGAGAGTGAATCGAAAACGTCACGGACGCTGGATTGTTGAAATGGTGTCTGTAGACATAAAGGAGAGGTGCGTGACTGGGAAGCCTGATTTGGTCGAAGTCGGAGAGGGGAAATATTCCGGTGGGTGTGGGCTCGGAAGGCACCACTGCGCAAGAAGACAGCACGGTCACCATTATGTTTCCTGTCCAACACTTGGCCTTTCGCTCATTAATTTTGACAAATTTTTGCGTTTTACTGAAGCCGAAAAGGGGTAATCGCTGCTTAAAATGACAAATCACCGATGCAGCGCGTTGTTAACTATTTTGTACGTTTCGACTTTCAAGGGTTAGTAAGGCGCGTGGATCCTCTGCCCAGAGCTTGGCTAGGCACGTGGTACCTATCACCTGATCTGTATCATTCATTCGATTCAACGAACGGAATAATGGAACCGGATCTCCTGCTTATTGCGTCCCTGCGCAGCGCCTGCTTCTCCACAAAACGACGTCACTTTGCTTCATCAATCCAAACCTTTCGCGGAATCGACGATCCAAAACACTCATTAATCCAAACGGCGCCGTTTTGAGGAGCTGCTGTTGGAGCAATCTTGGACGTCCGTTGAATCTCTGACTTTGCATTGTATTCTTTTCCATTGTTTTTGATGCTTATGCTCTGGTCATTATCATCAGGAAACGTCGTTGCTTATTCAGCTTTGAACCGAAGCGCTTGGTTCTTTCCTTGTGGACATATAGAAAGAAAGTGTCTGTTCTGTTTTGTAGTGGTGGGTAAGGTTGCTTTCTACTTCAGGCTATTATAGGTAACTCTGGGAATTGCAGGTTCTTCCTCCTTTACGCATGAGATTATAAGGAATATCTTAATTTGTAGCCGGTTTGGAGAGAAAATGTAAGATTCTAGAAATAGGAGACAGAGATTATTAAAATTAGGAAAAAGAGGCTAGAAAGTGGGTATTCATGTGTTGCTTTCATCAATGTAGAGGCATTTACTCCTTCGGTGATTTTGGTCTATGAGTTATGATGTTTTGAGAAAATTAGAGACAAGTCTATAATCAAGGAAGCTGATCTCTTTGTTTATTTCGGAGTAATTTTTCGGGGTTCATTAAAAAGTGTCGCATAAATGAATAAAACTACGGGGAAGACGTTTTCATCCTTGGCAATCACCGAAAAGAAGACTCAGAGACCAGGTGGTTGCATTGGCATTTTCTTTCAGCTCTTTGATTGGAACAGGAGACTGGCCAAGAAGAAGCTGTTCTCCAAGAAACTTCTGCCTTTTGATTAGTCTGCTCGTATTTGACATAATTGCATTATTTGTTGGAGAAAACTACTCAATTGTTGCACTCATTTAGTTTAGTTCCCTAAGTTCTTGAGTTAATCCTTGAAAATAACGGACTCATTGCGGATAAATCTTTTTGTAATTGACCAAGGATGCCAAAAAACTTCAATTGTAAGGAGTTTGTAATTTTATAAGAGGAACTTGTGTATTCATTTCAGGTACTATAGGCCTAATAGTCTGACACATACTAAATATTTTAAGTATGACAAACTACAAATATCAGTAGTTGGTCTAAACAGTATTTTTCTTATGTAATTGAAGTTGGTAGTTAATATTGTTTATCAATCCCTATAAACATACGCAATGATTATATTAAAGCACAAGTTCAAAGCTATAGAGAGACTCATGCAGTTCTACTATATATGTTGTGAGAGAATTATAAATAAATAAGAGTGGGCCTTGTGGTTCTGCACTGGGGGAAATTGTTTGGCATGGATATTCAACCACTTTTTCATAGGTATAAGTGAAGTCAGATATATATATATATATATATATATATATATATATATATATATATGGCCTTGTGGTTCTGCACTGGGGGAAATTGTTTGGCATGGATATTCAACCACTTTTTCATAGGTATAAGTGAAGTCAGATATATATATATATATATATATATTCCTAGTGGAGCAAAATAAAAAAAAAAGTTAGCTTTGAAAATGAGGAAGGATGTAGATATCTAAATCAATTGAAACTATTAGCTTCACTAAGTGAAAGATTTTTTTGGTTAGCATCTTCTCTCAATGAATGCGTGGGTGGCATTCTTTGACCCATGGACCATGGCATGGATATGTTTATGTAAGTGTTTGCTTTAAAATTATGTGCAGTAAAGTTAAATAATTCTGTATCTACTGATATGGTTGTATACTTGCTGTTTGCAAAATCATTTGTCATTTCTTCATGTATCCATTGATTATATGAAGTCCATTTTGTCATGTATAATGTGGTCCTTAGTCAAAAAGAGGACTGAATTGTGGAACTAAAATTATTTCATGTTTAAAATTGACTATATTGCTCAATAATCTTCCTCATAACATTATTTGTGTTGATTGGTTATGTGATTAAAATATATGGCTGAGGAAAAATTATGTTGCATTTTAGTTTGAGTAATCTCATTAGTTGTAGTTTAATATAATGTTACCTTTCTCACTTAGTGGGTTTCTATTTTATCTATAACCACTGAAGATATCTTTTTCTCTGAATTTTATCTTTTCACTCCACATATTTAAGATCATTGTTTTCCTTTTCAACTTAGGCATCATATTTGAGCTATGCATCAGGACCTTCTGTTATGGGTTTCTAATTGGACTAATTATATGCTTTTTATTTTTTAAAAGGTCAACTACTTAATACACTGATATTTACAGCTAAAAATTGTGAGCGATTGAACTTGATGATAGGATACTGTAGTTATCAAATGATCTGGACAACTTAAGTTAGGTTTAAAGGTCTCTGCAAATGTCAGATTCTTAACACTTGATGCCATTAATCTATTTCATACAAAATTTTTGTATCCCATGTTTTATATAAACAGGTTGGAAAAAAATTTTGTTTGACAAGTCTTCTGCAAAAGGTTTCATTTTATCTATTACAACAAACTTTTGAATATAATTAATCAATTAATTAGTTGTCAAATGATTTTGGCATTAACCTTAGATTTATCAATTTTTTTTGGTAATTATGTTCAACTACCATGTCACTCCTAAGCGTCTGAATGGAAATAGCTGACAGACATAAAAAATGTTATTTCATTACTTGCTAGTACACTAGGTTTAATTTCATGTATTGGGTTCAATTTCCATTTTTCAAAAATTTGTGAGCTGAATATCCTTTATTTAACTGGAGGATATGGAATAATATTTTTGCTGCAATCTATAAATTTTACCTGGACATTAGTACTGTCTATGAAAAATTACATTAAAAATATGTACTGTAATTTGGTGAATCGAAGCATTGGCTGATAATTATACCTGACATGATCTTTTGCTTCACGGTTCAAAGCCGAATAAGCAACGACGTTTCTTGATGATGATAACCCCAGAGAAGCATCAAAAGCAATGGAAAAGAATATAATGCAAAGTCAGAGATTTAACGGACATCCAAGATTGCTCCCACAGCAGCTCCTCAAAACGACGTGGTTTGGATTAATGAGCGTCTTGGAGCGTCGATTCTGCGAACGGTCCAGATTGATGAAGCGAAGCGACGTCGTTTTGTGGAGAAGTAGGCGCTGTGCAGGGACGCGATGAGCAGGGGATCCAATTCCCGGAATAATGCTACATCCCATACAATGCCAAAACCGAGCAAAAAAGTGGAAAACAATTCATGGCTAAATAAAACAGGTGATTATGTCCAGAAGCAGCAAATAACACTAAGGCCTTGTTTGGTTCAAAGGAGGGGAAAAAAGGAAAGGAATTTTAATGGTGGGGGAGAAAGAAAGGGGAGGAATTTTAATGAAGGGGAGGGGAGATATATTGTTTGGTTCAGGAAGGGAGGGGAGAGAAAATAATAATATATAAACCATTTTACCCTTTATATATTTTAAAAATAATGATAATACAATTAATTATTCTTTTATTTTTAAAAATTTAATATTTTCATCACTAAATTAAACAAATGTAAAAAATTATTTATAATTATAATTATTTAAAAAAATTTGTAAATAAATAAAACTAATTAAATAATTATTTCAACAAATATATAATTTAATATATTTTATTTCATGAAATTAGAATGTATCTGAGTTAGGAATATTGACATGTTTATTTTTTCCTCAATATAACAATATACCTGTGTTAATTGGTAAGTTAAAATTTTTTTTTAATCATACTTATAAAAATTTTATAAAATATAAAATTAATAATCAAGATAAGGACATTTTAATCTTTTTTTTAACTTTTTCTTTCAATCCCCTCAAATTAGAGAGAGAGAAGAGGAAAGGAGGGGAGGGGAGAAAAAGTTTCAAGGAGGGAAAGCTCCCATCCAAAAACACATGCCAAATAAGTTCCTCCCCTCCCCTCAAACCAAACAAGGCCTAAAAACAAGTCACCAAGTCAAACCGACAAATGTAAGGAGTTCAAAACTATCTGCTATGCTTAAGAAAGCAACTCAGCGAGTACAACATTTCAGCACCAAAAGCGAGTGGTTATGTACAGAGGCAAGGAAATAACGATTCCTAAATAAAGTAAATCATTCTACATTTTGGTTATATCTAGCATCCATAATCTACAATTCCTAACCGAAAATCGTGCAGAGGCAAGGAAATGAAGAAAAAACCACCATGTTAATAAGGAACACCCCCAACCTCCGACCACTGCTACTAATCTTTGGCCAGCGCAGACAAAAAGGAGGAGGGAGAAGGGTTGAATAAGATGATGGAGTTCAATACGGACGACTGAACTAGGCAATGGGGTTCAATACGCAGACGAGACAAAGAGGAGCAGAGCATAGAAAGGGCTGAACAAGGAAAGGGTTTAATACAAAAGGCTGAGATTACGCAAGAATCGATGGCTGTGATTGCATTTTGGCCTTCTGTGGAATGTGACATTATTCTGTTCATTGGATTGAACAAGCGGTGCAGATCAGCTGATGGGTACCGCGTGCCCAGCCAAACTCTGGGCAGAAGATCTGATCACACGTTAATAATTTGCTAAAATATATTTCTTGCATTATTTAAATTAAAAAAATTACATTCAATGATCTATATTTTATAAAATTTATAATAATAAATTTTTAAAATTAAAATTATTTTTAAGATTTATTATTATTATTATTATTAAATTTTAAAAAATTTACTATCAGTACTTTCTTACTTTTAATAATAATTTTTTTTTAAAATTTGATAGTAATAATAATTCTTAATAATAATTTTAATTTTTAAAATCTTTTTTTATAAATTTTATATGATATGAATTTTGAAAGTAATTTTTTTTTTAAATTATCCTATGACGCATAAGCAAGAGGACCTCTTTGATTTGGATTTGATTTCTTAATTTCTAAATGGATCCAATGCCTATTATTTCTAACTTTCTCTCCCCTAGATTTGTATTTTTTTTAAAAAAATTCTTAAAATAATGATCAAATTATTTTTATAATTTTATTCAATTTTAAATTAGTACATATCGTTTAAAATTTTAAAATTATGTATTAGATCTTTATAATTTAAAGTTTTTACTTTATCTATTTTTATTTTATTTTATTTCATTAAGTTTTATTGTTGATTAAAAAAAAAGGTTTATCGGCCTAATTCGGTGTAGAAACGTCTCTAAATCGTGCTTTGCATAAGGGACTGTATTTGTAACGATGTTAACACATTTGGCCTTGTTTGGTTGAACCGCAGCTTTGGCCTCGGTATTTCTTTCTCTTCAAGACTGGATTAGTTCAAATTTAAGCGGAAACTAAGTTAGTTGGAGAACTGAACTGGAAAACTGCTTTTGGCATGAATTGCTGATGCATTTGGGTGAAAAGATGCGAGTTGGTGTTTGATAGAAAAGAGACCACTTCGTCTGACCCGGCGTTGGTTTGTTTGTTCAAAGCTGAAGAATGCATTGCAAGTTTACAAATTCAGTCCAACACGGGGAAGATATGCAGAAGGGAAATCTTGATTGGTTGACAATTCTCTCTGAATGACTGGGTTAAAGTATATGTTAATACGTTTAAGAGCTTTAATTTAAGTGGAATCTCTTTTAAATTTAAATTTTAAATAAATTTGATGAACTTAAGTTCAATCTCTATTTCATTCTTTTTCCTTCTTCCAACCTCAAACGTAAATGTTAGCGCCAAATCAAATAAAATTTAAGGTGGAAAGGATATGAGAATGTCCGCACATATAGTACGAAGTACAAGCTTTAGCTTCCTATTATAATAAGGAATTTTTTTTTATTGAGTATCAAAAAATATAATCCCACAATGGCACTTCCTTTATCTGGCATTACTCAAGAATGGAGGGAACGATATCTTAAAGTTGAGTTTCTAAGTGGCCTTATTTGGTTTGGTGGTAAGGCCAAATCCATATGGGAAGAGAGGGTCGTAATGAGCATCTCCAACATTCATTGGTAGCTGATCAACAGTCTTGAACCATGTCCGGGGAAGCTTACCAGTGAAACCGTGGTCACCAAACAAGACATCTACCACACCTTGACCTTCTGTACCTGGAAACCAAGCAGCAACGAGGGCATCGATCGATTCAAGATATGGTTGAATAACAACAGGCCGACCAGAAATTACAACAACAACACATTTCACAGCTCCACAAACATTATGTATTGTGCTTGGGCCAGGGTCAGGGATTGTCAAGTTCATGCTATCACCCGCAGTTTCTGCATATGGATGCTCTCCTACTACCACTATGGCATATGAGAAACCATTAGACTTCACGAAGTCTGTATCTGGGTTCTCCTTGTACACTACCTTGGTATTTGGGTCAACAATGCTTTTTATGGCAGACAGAATTGTTGTGCCTGAAAATCAGATTGTTCGTATCAACACTAGCGTATTAGGCAATGTTAAACAATGAGAGTTGAGGACACATTAGTACCGATAGTGAGATTGTTGCCACTGAGACCTTGCCACTCAATGGTCCAGCCACCACACTGATAGCCTAGATTATCTGCATGGCTTCCAGTGACAAGTATCTTTTTAGCCTTTTTAGGAAGAGGGAGTAAAGGCTCATCCGCAGATTCACCGTTCTTTAACAGGACCACTGATTTCCTCACAGCTTCTCTAGCCAATTCTCTATGCTCCTGTAAGTGTCAAGAGATTGTGCTAAATAAAATTCAAGGACAAGAATTTAGTAGCATAAGTTGCCGCGTTGAAGAAGAAAAAATGAATAGCTAACCTGACTCCCAAGCTCACTAACGAGGCTCTGATCAGCCAATGGGTTTTCAAAAAGACCCATCACAAACTTGACCCGCAATATTCTCTTCACAGCATCATCAATTCGGCTTATAGGTATGATTTTATTCTTCACCTGTGAGGTTAGCCCATCTATGAATTCTGTGTAGTTATAGGGAACCATTATCTGCAACATTACCAGAGAAATTGTGAGAAGGAGAATCAAGTAACAACATATAAATAGAAACTCGAATTCACTACTTACCATGTCAATCCCAGAAGTGATTCCAGCTTGAATGGAATATGAATAGTTAGCATGAGGTGGCGATGTAATCCTATCAATTCCCTGCCAATCTGAAATGACAAATCCCTGTCAAAAAATAAATGTTAGTTAGACTATAGTTAATGCCATAATGTTGGAATTCAAAGCTCGAAAAGAAGTTACTTTACCCTGAAACGGAGTGTGTTCTTGAGAAAGCCAGTAACTAGGTCACGATTAGCATGCATCTTTACTCCATTCCAGCTTGAGTAAGAGACCATGACGGTTGAGACGCCCTTGATGATTGAGGTATAGTAGCCTGCCATGTGAATGCTCAGCAATCCATGTCTGTTTATTAGTGTATTATTCTCATTGATTCCTTCTGTTGTTCCACCATCACCCACATAGTGCTTAGCACAAGCTGCAACATTCTTTCTGTCGGAAGAAACATCACTTCATCAAACACTAGAAAGGAAACAAATTCATGGTGGTGATGTTTTAGCGATCTAAGAAATGAATTTCAAGTACTTGAAAACATAATTTGAAAGGGATAGGGGGAAAAAATCATGACAGCTATGTTCAAATTAAGAGCAAGAGCTGACAAAGTAACTTGATTATCAAGTCCAACTACAGAGCCATGAAAAATGAGGTAAGATCCAAAAATAACTGATCAAGAAATTTAAATTGAATAGGAAAAGAAAAATACAATGAATTCACTACATCTTTTACAGTCATAAATGAAAGGATAGGAAATACTAAATAACATAAGGATATGAAAAGCATGAAATCTTACTTCCCAGCGACGAATGGAACACCCTTGCGTGAGCTAGAAGCCATGTTACCTTGCAGTCCTGGAACGATCTCAGTCATAGCTTGAACTAATTTAGGATCTTCACTGTAACTTTCATAACACCGACCCCATCTTGGATCTCTACAGACCTATACAAACAAAGATTGTGCAAGGCACCATAAGTAGGCAGTTCCCTCTCTATGCAACAAATTTTGGGTTCCTCAATTACCGCTATGCAAGGTGCGAACACATAGGGAATTCCAGTCGCCCTAACTTCAAGAGCAGTTGCAGCACCAATCTTTTTAACAAGTTCAGGGTCCCTGCTTGTTCAGACACAAACTCCATCGTCAAGGTGCAGAAGCATAATCCCATCCCATGTGACTCACAAATTAAAAGACTAAAAACATATTTGCTTTGCTACCAAGGATGTATTGACGCCTATCCATGAATTAAATCCAGAATTATACCAGAGGAGCGCAAAACATCAAATTCTCGAATGAATGCACCAGCAAGTTTTCTTTTGTTTTTGGGGGGAAGAGGTTA
The DNA here is from genome assembly GCA_032878935.1 of Erythrophleum fordii. Classification (NCBI taxonomy): domain Eukaryota; kingdom Viridiplantae; phylum Streptophyta; class Magnoliopsida; order Fabales; family Fabaceae; genus Erythrophleum; species Erythrophleum fordii. The sequence continues at coordinate 14,775,770 of JAVQMF010000045.1, read as the reverse complement.
GAAACTACCGTAGCTAGTCAAAGAGCACTTAACTGATAATTCAGATACTATAGTAATAAATAATAATAATAAGCATAATAGGATTGAAAATATTATTAATTGTGGTACAGTGCAAGACAGACAATAACATAACATGTGCAGTTAACCAAGCATGAAATAGTTTATTGATAAAAATTTGTTTAATAACATCATCACCAGTCAATCATTTGGCAAGCTTCCATACCTCAACCTCTTATCGTTATTTGTTTCGTCCATTTCGATAAAACTCACTGCATAAAAAAAATATTTTTATAGTGTCTGTCGCCTTTAGACGACATAAAAATTTTAGGATATTTTAAAATCTGTATACAACTGAGACCTTAACAGTTTTTATCGATATTTATGAGTTAAAAAATTAGGAGTCAACTTTGATAAAATCAACCATACATCAACATTGAAGATCTGAAACCAAAGTTATTGTACAGACATTAATATATAGCACACTGGGAGGATACCTGGTAGCTCCTAGACCAACGTTGTGAGGAAAAATTGTTGCCTTATAAACATTGTTATGGCCATGAACAGCATCAATCCCGTAAATCATAGGAATTCCCAGCCTAGTCGACAAAGCCCCCTTTTGAAAGTCATTCACCATGTTAATCCAATCTTCTGCAGAAGCCTGTTTCTTCGGAACACTCCCTCCCCCACTTAGGACACTCCCTGCAAAAAGGACATTTCAATTTCTCTTCGTCATATATGTTCGTTTTTATTCCCTATTCCTTTCCCCATACAAACAAAATTAAAGAAGTAAAAACAAAGGTGAGACTGTGACAATGGCCCAAAAAAAGGAACATTACATTGGCATATATGTTTGTTTTTACTCCTTATTCCTTTCCCCATACAACTAAAATCAAAAAAGAAAAAACAAAGGTGAGACTCTGACATTACCAATAAAATACTTCTTCATCACCTCAGCCGAAGCAACACTGCGATCAATCTGCACCATTTGGCCAATTTTTTCTTCCAAAGTCATCCTGTCCATAAGATCCTTGATACGGACATTCAGTGGCTGTTTAGGATCTTTATATTTGGCATACTCTGCATCTGCCAAGGCATTCCAACAATGAACGAGCAGAAGCCCAACCAGGAAAATGTGGATTTTGGCCATTTCTTTTCCTCAACACAACTTCAAAAATGAAATTAGAATAGATGTTAGGGGTAAATAAAATGAATACGAAATTTTGTACGGAAAACAAGGGACAGAGGAAAAAAGGTAGCAGACTATATGAGATTCCATACGTGATAAGCCAGTCTAATCAAATCACCGAATCAAGTTGAAAATGAAATTAAGCTAGAAGCATTCACCAAACATCTCTAAGACGATTTAAACGTAATCACGGACTGAACTGACAAATATTAAAATTGCCAGTTCAATCCGAGCAGATTCTTAAACCTCACTTGCACAGTAACGGAAAACAGAAAACTATAGCCCGCAAGAAGCATGAAACAGACACTCACATAAAGCATGTACAACACGTATAGCGCAGTTGAGAAGTAAATTATAGAAATGACTAGAAATGGAAGTGATGGAAGAGCAGGAATATCGGTCGGTCACGTGAAGGAACCAACGGCGATACGAAATGCTGAAGGAACCCAATGGGCAGTATTAATACCCAGAAGGCTCTGTGGCCCCCCCCTCCCCCACTTAAAAGAAAGAAAGAGACAGTGATTTGTTTGCCAGCAATGCCACGTTGTTGTTGTTGTTGTTGATGATGTTGTTGGTTTTGTTTTTTCCAAATATTATTAGGGGCATAATACGAAGCTTCGATCTATATGAAAACTGAAGAGTTAATACAGCTACGACCACGCAGTCGTCGCGTCTGAATTCATACTCGCAATCTTATCCTTTTCTATTTTTCCAAATGGAATTCATACTCGCAATCTTTATCCAAATGGATCTGATCTCGTACCAGAGCACGGAACTACGTAATACAAGATTCAATGAATCTTAAAAAGTAAAAAATAAATAAAATAAAATTATGGCCTCCTTATATGGAGGGCCCCTGCATACCATGCCAGTGATAGCGGGCTGCCTAACGGGGTATCTGCACCCTTCTCTTTATTCCCTAATAATCAGAAATTAGATTTGTGTCCAATAATTGAATTTATTTTCAACAATAATGAAATTTTTTATTAGGGATGAAATTGAATTTCTTTCCTTCTTTTTTCTTTTGCATCTTTCCGTTATATCTCTATTTTATATATATATATATATATATATATATATATATATATATATATATATATATATATATATATATATATATATATATATATATAAAATTAATTTTTCTGATACGGAATATCTCGATAATATTTTTCCTCGTAGATCCATAAAATATCTCCGTTGTCTTACGAGCATGAGCATCTACCTCATCAATTTATATATTGACAATAGTTTGTGATAAATATATTTGAAACCAATGCTTTAAAAATTGAATGGATTATTGAATTGAAATAGAGAGTAATCGATAATTTAATAATCTTATTATAGTTAGATTAAAGTTAAATTATGTTTATAAATGTATATTAAAAATATAAAAAAATATATAATATTTTGTAATTAAATTAGTACAAATATTTAAAAATATTTAAAGTATACATAATTACTTAATAATATAAAAATCAATTAAAATATTTTGTATATAACAATAAATGTATATAAAATAAATTGAATAAAATATAAAAACATTATAAATCTTTACTACAAAATATCAAATTTTCAATTTAAAAAAAATAACATTAATTTAGTAACAGAATTGACTAAATTTTGATTGATTTAACTAATTTTTAACAAATACCAATTTATAGATTTTTTTTAGTTAAATCGTTTGATTTGATTTGATTTGATTTAATTTTTTTAAATGGGTGATTGAAACATAAAACTCGTAATTTAAAGAGATTTTGAACAATTTTATCTCTATTATTAGCATACTTTAACAATATACATTTCCTTCAACGCCATCTGTTTGCTAGTCTCACACGGAATGCTACTCTAGGAGACTTAGGGCCGTTCAGTTTACATGGAAAAAAAGGAAGAAAAAGGAATAGGCGAAGGAAAAGTGGAAAAAATTATAAATTTATCTTTATAATTATTATTTAATAATAATTATTTAATAATTAAAAATAAAAAATATTATAAATATTTTTTATCTACAAAATTATTTTTTTTATTTTTTTTATTTTTATTTTTATCTTAATTTTTTACCTATCAAACAAATCCTTAAATTAATTTAGCAATTAAGGCGTAAAAGGCCATATAACTCTAAACATATAAGAACAATTTATTGAAGAAATAAAAGAAATTTTTCTTTATATATATATATATATATATACGTTTGTAATAAAGAAATGGAATTGTCTCTGATGTGATCCTTATCGTGTCAACGTTATCATCAAAAGGGGAATAAGGTTTCAATGACAACTAACAAGAAATAATAATAATAATGTGACTCTAAATCTGCCCCCACTAAAATCATGACGGAAGAGAAGACACATTCCCGAAATTCATATGCATTTTATACTTTTAATACAATTGATAATATATCTACATATATCCCTAATAATTTTTTTTTACTATGTCCTACTTCTAACGTTACCTTTTTTTTTTTAAAAAAAATTAACTTGGCCTGTCTATTAGGAAAAAGTTTCTCATTATTCCATAGTTTGGCAATGATAATGGATTTTTCCTCCACGGAACGTTTCTTCTGGACACGATCTGCTCTGGTCTTATTTGGAGGCCACCACATAAATTAATTCAATGATTTACTAATATTAAAAAGTCCCAAGAGGGGTCTTTATACCAAAATATTCTTAAAAACTTATAAAACAAGATTCTATTGATGTTGAGCGAAGACTTGATTCTATTGACACGAAACTTTTGGATGTTCATTGAAGCAATTAGCCAATTTCTGTCCCGCTAATTAAATTATAAGCTTGGCTTTTTCGTTGGACCCATTATATGACATTATCTTGGGTGATACAAGTATTATTATTCTGTTTTTTTTTTTTAAAAATAAAGTGTTACTAGATAAAGTAACAAAATCACATCTTGGGTACATTCATTTGAAAACGGGGTCATTGTACGAGACATATTTATTATACTGTTCATTCATTTATATTTTGATAAAATAATAATAATAATTTAAAATTTAAATTAACTATAATTTGACATTAAATTATATGACCTCGACTGAAAAAAGAAATTGGTTATAACAATAATATATAAATAACAACAATATTTGATGAGTGCATACTTTTGTTATATTGAACAATAAATATTCAATATTATTGTTATTTATTAATTTATTTTTTGGTCAAAATTATGTAATATAGTTTTTAAATATAATTTCTAATTTTTAAATTTCAAACCAAAATTACTTATTTATTAAAATATAAATAAAATTAGTATTAAAATTTCACTTTTACGAAAATATAATGAATATTTTTGTACCAATAATACCGAAAATAAACTCTGGAAGTACGATACATCCCCATTTATTATCACTAGTGCATGCATTATTATGATAATCCAAGTTGAGATATAATAAGTTAACTTATTGATGCATTGGTATAGCAAAAGCTATAGAAGTTGCTATTGGTTAGTAGGTTTGGGTGGTTGATATAGATTTGGGTAATTTAGATTTTATTTTTATTTTCAAATATTTATTTTTTTATTTTAAAGTTTTTTAAGAAAATAAGATAAAAATAATTTTTAACTTTTATCAAATATATTACTTCTATCATGCGTTTTTTTCTAAATAAACAAATTAAAGTGAAAAAAAATCAAAATCTAAACAGTTCAAAACTGCTACTTGAAGAAACATAATAGCAGATGATCCATATTCATATAAGTTGTTCCAAATTGAGAGAAATAAAATTAAAAAGTAGATAGGATTTGAGCATGTAGGCACAAAAAGTACAAAATCCAAGCTTTAGCTTCCTACGGAGTTATTCGCTTGAGAGTAATGGAAAACATAATTCGACAATGACACTCTCTTGATCTGGCAACACTTATTGCTCAAGAATGGGAGGCAACGATATCGATAAAGCCGAGTTCCTAAATGGCCGTATTGGGTTTGGTGGTAAGTCCAAATCCAAATGGGAACAGAGGGTCATAATGAGCATCCCCAACATTCATTGGTAGCTGATCAACAGTTTTGAACCATGTCCGAGGAAGCTTGCCAGTGAAACCATAGTCACCAAACAAGACATCAGCCACACCTTGACCTTCTGTACCTGGAAGCCAAGCGGCAACGAGGGCATCGATTGATTCCAGATATGGTTCTATTACAACAGGCCGACCAGAAATGACAACAACAACACATTTCACAGCTCTACAAACATTATATATTGTGTTTGGGCCAGGGTCAGGGATCGTCAAGTTCATGCTATCTCCCTCAGTTTCTGCATATGGATGCTCTCCGACTGCCACTATGGCATATGAGAAATCATTAGACTTCACGAAGTCTGCATTTGGGTTCTTCTTGTAGACTACCTTGGTATCTGGGTCAACAGTGTTTTCTATAGCAGACAGAATTGTGGTACCTGAAAATCAGATGCTTCATGTCAATACCGGAGCTTTCTTTTTTTTTTTTTTGGGTGTTGAACCAAGTAAAGCCAAACACAGCTACACAGCTACAGTCCTAGGGAAAGCTTTCCCCATCATACCTTCCATGTACCAGTTTTTTCAGTACAAGGCAATGTTAAACAATGAGAAACGGGAAATAATTAAGCATATATAATATATTATGTGATTATATGATAAATGAGTAAATATTTACAATAATGACTGTTGCAATTGATGGGATTTACTAACTCATTCACATTGAATTCTTCGTAAGTAACAGAGTCGAGATTTGATAACCAATATTTACCGCTAGTAAGATTGTTCCCACTGAGACCCTGCCACTCAATGGTCCAGCCACCACACTGATAACCTAGATTATCTGCGTGGCTTCCAGTGACGAGTATTTTTTTAGCCTTTTTAGGAAGTGGGAGCAGAAGCCCATCAGCAGATTCACTGTTTTTTAACAAGACCAATGATTTCCTCACAGCTTCTCTAGCTAATCCTCTATGCTCCTGCCAAGAGATGGTGCCAAATATAAGGTCGTGAATCTAGTAGTATGAATTATGAAATTCGAAGTTGAAGTATACGTATGAATAACGAACCTGACTCCCAAGCTCACTAACAAGGCTGTCATCAGCCAATGGGTTTTCAAAAAGACCTATCATAAACTTGACCCTCAATATTCTTATCACGACCCAAACTCCGGGCCATGACCGGCACCTAGACCAAGCCAAGTATGATTGGCCCAGCCTAGTAAGCCGGGTAACTCATTCAATGCTCATACTTTTATATAAGCATACCTACAATAATTAGAGGTTGTCGAAAATTCGGCAGCACCTCCCCTAAAAATTGGACATCCCAACCCTGCAAATTCAATACAGCCCAATACATTTCATTTCAAAAATTTTACTAGCATCTTATATCTTCGAATTCTCGCCACAATACAATATGATACATAAATTTTTCAGAATATAGTCAAATGCTATTACAAAGATCATTATATGATCTACCAAGAATGTATATATATATATATATATATAACATCTCTGTGACTCAAATTAATATAACACTTAATAGCCAATGTGTCTTGGAGTTTCTACACAACTCAACCGATCAAAATATCCTACCATCTACGTCTGGGTAGCACGCAGATCCCAGAACACCTTAATCTACTTTATGCTGATCTGAAATATGACAAAGGAAAAGGGTAAGCCTACCACTGGCTTAGTGAATGCATATATAACAAAATAAGTAGAAGGAGAAATAAATAGATTTAGAGTTTCTCACAATAAAGTACTTAGACAAATAAAAGAAATTATATTGCCTTTAATTATTGTTTATATATATATATATATATATAACAATTAAATTACACTGCAAGTTGTCAGCAAAAGCACAATTTAAAATCAAAGGAAACAAGTTATAATGGGTATCACGAGTAAAAATTATAATCAACCCTGAGTGCCGCCACACAGGATTCAATACCACTATTAAGACCACTGCGCAGTATCACAGTATCACCACCATTACCGAGTGCCACCACACGGTGTACATATTACGATATATTCAATATAATTATCATTGAGTGCCGCCACACAATGATTATCCATTATTCCAATTAGGTATACTGAGGTCGTTACTCCCATTAACAGCTATGGAGTTTTAATCAGATTCTCATTTATAATTTTAGAATAAAATCATTCATATAAATTAAATATTGACAAGTAGGTAAATAAGTGTATAAAGTTAAATCAAATAAAAAAAATAATTTGATTAAAAAAAAATGAATTAACAAATTTTATATAATGAAATTATAATCAAAAGTCATTTAAAACCTCCCCAACATAAAAACCATATATATATATATATATATATATATACTTTCACACATATAACTTAATCCACATAAAATTAATAAATAAATGAATAAATAAGATTTATATCCACAACAACGCAAATAAGACAAATCATAAAATAAGAAGTTTAGGCTAACAATATATATATAAATATAAAAGAAAAAAAAAAGCTACTATTTTGCTATCTATACACTCACCTGTGGGGGCCAATAGTAGAGACCCCAATTTCCTAAAATTGAAGGGATTTCCAATTTGAAAGGGTAGTTCCAATATCACCTATAATTATATTGAACATAAAAACATCATCTTAAATTTTTCCATTAGCTTCTAATATGTTCAATATAACTGATTTCACCCTCTAACACCTAAACCTATAATTATAATTTAAATTTCTAATGTTACTATTAACCCTAGGTTCTAAATTTCACAAATTAATCTCTACAGTCCAATTCAAACTTCTAAAATTTAGTTTGACCTTAGAAAATATTTTAAGGAGCTTAAATGAGCATATAAGAAGTGTCAAATCATACCTAAGTGGTATAAAATAAAAAGCCCTAATTTAAGAACTCCTTCCACGGCCAAAGAGAAAAGAAGCTGCCATTAAAGCTTGAATCACCATTGGCATGAAAATGGAACAAAAATAAAAGCTAAAGTCAAGCCTAAGTATATGAGAAGAAGAAGAACAAAATCAGAGCTTTAATGGAGCTTACCACAATGTATTTAACCAGCGGAGCAAGATGCCGGTAGCAGCGTCTCAGAGGAAAGAATAGCCAGCAAGCACAGAACGAAGAAGGAGAAGAAAGAAAATGGAAGAAGAAGGAGAAGAGAAAGGGGTTGCGTTAATGGGAAGGAGGAGCTACTTTTCGAAGAAGGAGAAAAAGAAGAAAAAGGGGGAGGAAAGTTGCTGCGTCAGATAGGGGTTATAAGGAAGGAAGATATATTATAAAAAGGAAAAAGGAGAAATTGCAAAAAGGCACCCAAGGGTTTTTATTTATTTATTTTGTAATTTTTTTAACTCATAGGAAATTATTCTTGCATGCCTAAATGTGAAAATTTGGACCCCATAATTATTTAGATTTCCCATATTTACCTATTTTAAAATTGTGGGGCATAAAAATGTCCCAATGGGTATAAAATAGATTTCAAAATAACCCCTTAAGATAATTTTAAAGCTTTATAATTATCCTAAGATTACCTAAATATTATATTTATCCTAAAAATAAATTTTTGTCTAATTTAATTATTTATTTGACTATTATTATTTTAATTTAGGTTATTACATTCTTCCCTCCTTAGAAAAATTCGGTCCCCGAATTTCAGCAAGCCAAAAGATGGGGATACTTCTTACGCATAGCTTCCTCAGCTTCCCAAGTTGCCTCCTCTTTGGAATGATTCTGCCACATCACCTTCACTAAAACTATATCCTTGTTCCTTAATCTCTTAACTTGTCTATCAACTATAGCCATGGGTTGCTCTTCATAAGAGAGTTGTTCATCCAGTTCTATGGTCTGAGGTTGAAGCACATGAGAAGGGTCAGCCAAGTATTTCCGAAGCATAGACACATGGAAGACAGGATGAACACTTGCAAGATTTGGTGGGAGAGCTAAACGGTAGGCTACAGCTCCCACTCTGTCAAGTATCTCAAAAGGCCCAATGTACCTGGGACTCAACTTCCCTTTCTTTCCAAATCGTAAAACACCTTTCATAGGCGATACACGTAGGAACACAAGATCTCCAACTGCAAATTCTAAATCACGTCTCCTGTGGTCGGCATAAGACTTTTGTCTACTTTGAGCAGTCAATAGCCTTTCACGGATTAGCTTTACCTTGGCTACTGACTCCTGAACTAGGTCTGGGCCTAATAGTGTTGATTCACCCACTTCGAACCATCCAATAGGCGACCTACAACGCCTACCATACAGTGCTTCAAAAGGAGCCATTTGAATGCTCGATTGATAACTGTTATTGTAAGCAAATTCCACTAAAGACAAGTATTTATCCCAACTCCCCCCAAGGTCTAAGACACATGAACGTAACATATCTTCTAATATTTGAATTGTACGTTCAGACTGCCCATCTGTTTGAGGATGAAAGGCAGTACTAAGATCCAATCTAGTTCCAAGTGCTTCTTGAAAAGACCTCCAGAACTTAGCTGTAAATTGTGGGCCACGGTCTGAAATAATGGATACTGGTACACCATGAAGAGAGACAATCTCATCCAAGTAAAGTTTAGCATATTGAGCTACACTATAAGTAGTTTTCACAGGTAAGAAGTGAGCAGACTTGGTCAAGCGGTCTACAATCACCCATACTGAATCATAACCCTTAATAGTTCTAGGCAATTCAGTTACAAAGTCCATGGTAATTCTCTCCCACTTCCATTCCGGTATTTCAATTTACTGAAGCAAGCCTGCGGGCTTTTGGTGCTCAGCCTTCACCTGTTGACACACTAAGCATTTAGATACAAATTCGGCCACATTCTTTTTCATCCCTTTCCACCAATATAACCCCTTTAAATCTTGGTACATTTTATTAGAACCCGGATGACAAGTATAAGTTGAATGATGAGCTTCTTCTAGTACTTTACTCCGTAAGTCTTCTACATTCGGCACACATAACCTATGACCGCACCTTAAAATACCTTCAGAGTCTACTGAGAACTCTTGTAGCTTTCCTTTATGAACTTCTTCAATGATCTTCTTCATCTGGGGATCTTGGTCTTGTGTAGCTTTGATTCTATCTACCAAACTAGAACGGAGCTGCACATGGGCTAATAAGGCACCAGATCCTGTGATCTCTAACCTTATTCCACTTTCCTCAAGCTCTGAAACTCTTTCACCATAGACCTCTTAACTTCAGCTATGTGGGCCAGGCTACCCATTGATTTTCTACTTAATGCATCGGCCACTACATTAGCCTTGCCAGGGTGATATAAGATGTTACAGTCATAGTCTTTCAAAAGTTCTAACCACCTTCTTTGTCTTAAGTTCAAATCTCGTTGTTGAAAGATATATTTAAGACTCTTGTGATCGGTGTAAATTTCGCAAGTCTCACCATATAGGTAATGCCTCCAAATCTTCAATGCAAATATGACTGCAGCCATTTCTAAATCATGAGTGGGATAATTCTGTTCATGCTTCTTAAGTTGTCTAGATGCATAGGCTATCACCTTCCCATATTGCATTAATACACAACCCAGGCCTACTCTTGATGCGTCACAATATACTGTATAACCACCAGTTCCAGATGGAAGAGTTAGCACAGGTGCAGAGGTTAAACAATATTTTAATTGTTGAAAACTCTCTTCGCATGAATCTGACCACTGAAACTTCACTCCTTTCCTTGTCAATCTCGTTAAAGGAGCTGCAAGCTTAGAGAAATCTTTAACAAATCTGCGATAGTATCCTGCTAACCCAAGAAAACTACGAATCTCAGTCACCGTAGTAGGTCTAGGCCAATTTTTGACTGCTTCCACCTTTTTAGAATCTACACTTATCCCATTCTTAGACACCGTGTGTCCTAAGAAAGCCACATTATCCAACCAAAATTCACACTTAGAGAATTTAGCATAAAGTTGGTGTTCTCTCAAAGTTTGTAAAGCCATTCTCAAATGTTGCTCGTGCTCTTCCTTACTTTTTGAGTAAATAAGAATGTCATCAATAAAAACGACCACAAAATGATCTAAGAACGGTTTAAAGACTCGATTCATCAAGTCCATGAAAGCTGCCGGAGCATTTGTAAGCCCAAACGACATGACTAAGAACTCATAATGCCCATAACGAGTCCTAAAAGCTGTCTTTGAAATGTCCTCTCCTCTGATCTTTAACTGATGATACCCCGACCTCAAGTCTATCTTAGAGAAGCACTGAGCTCCCTGAAGTTGGTCAAACAAGTCATCTATTCGTGGTAATGGATACTTATTCTTCACTGTCACCTTATTCAATTGCCTGTAATCAATACACAATCTTAAAGAGCCATCCTTCTTTTTTACAAATAATACTGGAGCACCCCAAGGAGAAGAACTAGGGCGTATGAAACCTTTATCAAGAAGATCTTGTAATTGTTCTTTCAATTCTCTAAGCTCTGCAGGAGCCATTCTGTATGGAGGTATAGACACAGGTTGAGTATTAGGAATTAAATCTATGCAAAATTCAATCTCCCTATCTGGAGGTAAACCGGGTAACTCTTCTGGGAAGACATCAAGGTATTCACATACTACTGGTACCTTCTCCAAACTTGTTGTTATTGCACTAATATCTTTAACCATCGCCAGATACCCTTTACACCCTTTTTCCAACAACCTCCTAGCATTCAAAGCAGAGATCAAATTACTAAGTGCCCTGCTGTGGTTGCCTTGGAAAGTAAAAGATTCTCCCATTGGCAACTCAAACTTCACTACCTTATTATGACAATCAAGTGTAGCGTGACAAGAAGATAACCAATCCATACCCAGAATTACATCGAAATCCATCATATCAAGGACTACTAGATCAACAAACAATTGATTGCCTTTCACTAGGACTTCACAAGATCTATACACATGGTTAACTGTGATTGTATCTCCCATAGGTGTAGCTACCACTAAAGGCTCATCTAGTAGTGATGCATCTTTACCAAATCGCAAAGCAAAGAATGGAGATACAAAGGAATGTGTAGCACCAGAATCAAATAGAACATGTGCATCAAAAGAGCAAATTGGAAGAATACCTGTCACCACTGTATTGGATGTCTGAGCATCTTGATGTGTCATTGCATAAACACGAGCTTGACCTCCCCTAGCCTGCCCCTGGCCTCTGCCTCCTGTTCCTCTACCACGAGATTGTACCCCACCAAGGCCTTGGCCTCCAGGCCCACCAACTTGTCTTATTGGAGCTGCTAGAATTGGAGGTGATGGTAGTGTCGTAGGATTAGATGCATGACTAGAGGATGGTTGCCCTGATAACATGGGACAATCCTTCTTGATATGGCCTAGCTGACCACACTGATAGCATGCTCTCCCTGGTCCAAAACAAATGCCAGTATGACTCCTCCCACAAGTAGAACAAGGGGGTAGGGGCCCAAAAGATCTCCCTCTACCACGCATAGTTTGGGAAGAGCGCATTTGATTAGTCCTACCACTTTGAGCTATACTTGAGGAATGTCCACTATGACTTCCCTGACTTTGAAAACTTTGTTGTTGACCCTGATGACTCACTACAATCTCCCTTCCGATTCCACTACCACCTCTAACTTGATAGCCACCCCGACTGCTCTCATTTCGCTGCCGTTTACGTGACTCTCGTGCATTCCTGCTTTCTTTACTACGAGCTTCAAAAAGTTTGGCACTTTCAACTACATCTTCATAAGAGTCATATCGGACTCTAGCAACTGATCGGAACAAATAATCTAAAAGCCCTTGTACAAACCGCTTCGCTCGCATCTGCTCGGTAGCTACCAAATGAGGAGCATATCTAGATAACTTAGTGTACAATATCTCATATTCTGCTACTGTCATACCTTCTGATTGCTTCAATACTTCAAATTCTCTAGCTTTAGCATCTCTAACTGTCTGTGGAAGAAACCGTCTCATAAACAACTCAGTGAATTCTTCCCAAACCAAAGGGGGTAACCCCTGTGGTCTTCCTTCCTTCACTGTATCAAACCATGTTTGAGCCAAGCCTAGCAAACGATATTCTGCCAACTCTACTGATCTAGTAGGTGTACATCCCAATGCTCTACAAAGTCGGCCTATTTGGTCCAAAAAGTATTGAGGGTCCTCATCTGCCTCTGTGCCTGTAAAAGAAGGGGGTTTAAGCTTCATAAATTCTGACAACTGAACCATAACTGTCCTCCCCGGTTGAGCTAATTGCTCCCTCTTTAATCTAACTTCTGGCTCAGGCTCAGAATCTACATGCTGTTCTCTCCTTTGTTGTTGTTGCTGTTGTTGTTGCTGGATTACACCCATCATTTCTCTCATAGTTTGTTGCATATCATGCATGCTGGCAACAACATCCGCTAATGTCAAGTCTGCCTGCCTAGCCTCAGACGCCTCATCTCTTGCTGCCCTAGCAGACTCATCTGCTGGATCATGACCACGTCCGCGGCTAACGCCACGTCCGCGACCTCTACTACTACCACGCCCTCGGCCTCTAGGAGCCGAAGCAGGGTCATGAGGCAGGCTGGAAGCCTCATCAGGAGCAAACCTTCTAGGTGCCGTCCTCTTTCTCGGCGGCATCCTTTCCTAAAAATAAAATAAAGTACACAAAAATGATATCAAGTTTCAAGCAATAAACACACTTAATGCATAGACCACTAAACAAAACTCCAAGACTTAGATTTGGCAATAATAGACTCCTACACGTAAGGTGCGCTGGCCAATTACGCAATTACATGCAAGACTCTACTATTCCCTAATCATATGGCTATGAGGACCTAGACACAAACCGGGCTCTGATACCAACTTTATCACGACCCAAACTCCGGGCCATGACCGGCACCTAGACCAAGCCAAGTATGATTGGCCCAGCCTAGTAAGCCGGGTAACTCATTCAATGCTCATATTTTTATATAAGCATACCTACAATAATTAGAGGTTGCCGAAAATTCGGCAGCACCTCCCCTAAAAATTGGACATCCCAACCCTGCAAATTCAATACAGCCCAATACATTTCATTTCAAAAATTTTACTAGCATCTTATATCTTCGAATTCTCGCCACAATACAATATGATACATAAGTTTTTCAGAATATAGTCAAATGCTATTACAAAGATCATTATATGATCTACCAAGAATGTATATATATATATAACATCTCTGTGACTCAAATTAATATAACACTTAATAGCCAATGTGTCTTGGAGTTTCTACACAACTCAACCGATCAAAATATCCTACCATCTACGTCTGGGTAGCACGCAGATCCCAGAACACCTTAATCTACTTTATGCTGATCTGAAATATGACAAAGGAAAAGGGTAAGCCTACCACTGGCTTAGTGAATGCATATATAACAAAATAAGTAGAAGGAGAAATAAATAGATTTAGAGTTTCTCACAATAAAGTACTTAGACAAATAAAAGAAATTATATTGCCTTTAATTATTGTTTATATATATATATATATATATATAACAATTAAATTACACTGCAAGTTGTCAGCAAAAGCACAATTTAAAATCAAAGGAAACAAGTTATAATGGGTATCACGAGTAAAAATTATAATCAACCCTGAGTGCCGCCACACAGGATTCAATACCACTATTAAGACCACTGCGCAGTATCACAGTATCACCACCATCACCGAGTGCCACCACACGGTGTACATATTACGATATATTCAATATAATTATCATTGAGTGCCGCCACACAATGATTATCCATTATTCCAATTAGGTATACTGAGGTCGTTACTCCCATTAACAGCTATGGAGTTTTAATCAGATTCTCATTTATAATTTTAGAATAAAATCATTCATATAAATTAAATATTGACAAGTAGGTAAATAAGTGTATAAAGTTAAATCAAATAAAAAAAATAATTTGATTAAAAAAAATGAATTAACAAATTTTATATAATGAAATTATAATCAAAAGTCATTTAAAACCTCCCCAACATAAAAACCATATATATATATATATATATATATATATATATATATATATATATATATATATATATATATATATATATATATATATATATATATATACTTTCACACATATAACTTAATCCACATAAAATTAATAAATAAATGAATAAATAAGATTTATATCCACAACAACGCAAATAAGACAAATCATAAAATAAGAAGTTTAGGCTAACAATATATATATAAATATAAAAAAAAAAAAGCTACTATTTTGCTATCTATACACTCACCTGTGGGGGCCAATAGTAGAGACCCCAATTTCCTAAAATTGAAGGGATTTCCAATTTGAAAGGGTAGTTCCAATATCACCTATAATTATATTGAACATAAAAACATCATCTTAAATTTTTCCATTAGCTTCTAATATGTTCAATATAACTGATTTCACTCTAACACCTAAACCTATAATTATAATTTAAATTTCTAATGTTACTATTAACCCTAGGTTCTAAATTTCACAAATTAATCTCTACAGTCCAATTCAAACTTCTAAAATTTAGTTTGACCTTAGAAAATATTTTAAGGAGCTTAAATGAGCATATAAGAAGTGTCAAATCATACCTAAGTGGTATAAAATAAAAAGCCCTAATTTAAGAACTCCTTCCACGGCCAAAGAGAAAAGAAGCTGCCATTAAAGCTTGAATCACCATTGGCATGAAAATGGAACAAAAATAAAAGCTAAAGTCAAGCCTAAGTATATGAGAAGAAGAAGAACAAAATCAGAGCTTTAATGGAGCTTACCACAATGTATTTAACCAGCGGAGCAAGATGCCGGTAGCAGCGTCTCAGAGGAAAGAATAGCCAGCAAGCACAGAACGAAGAAGGAGAAGAAAGAAAATGGAAGAAGAAGGAGAAGAGAAAGGGGTTGCGTTAATGGGAAGGAGGAGCTACTTTTCGAAGAAGGAGAAAAAGAAGAAAAAGGGGGGAGGAAAGTTGCTGCGTCAGATAGGGGTTATAAGGAAGGAAGATATATTATAAAAAGGAAAAAGGAGAAATTGCAAAAAGGCACCAAAGGGTTTTTATTTATTTATTTTGTAATTTTTTTAACTCATAGAAAATTATTCTTGCATGCCTAAATGTGAAAATTTGGACCCCATAATTATTTAGATTTCCCATATTTACCTATTTTAAAATTGTGGGGCATAAAAATGTCCCAATGGGTATAAAATAGATTTCAAAATAACCCCTTAAGATAATTTTAAAGCTTTATAATTATCCTAAGATTACCTAAATATTATATTTATCCTAAAAATAAATTTTTGTCTAATTTAATTATTTATTTGACTATTATTATTTTAATTTAGGTTATTACAATTCTCTTCACAGCATCATCAATTCGGCTCATGGGTATGATTTTATTCTTCACCTGTAAGGTTAGTCCATCTATGAATTCTGTGTAGTTATAGGGAACCATTATCTGCAACATTAACAGAGAATTTGTGAGGAGAATCAAGTAAGAACATATAAACAAAAACAAGATTTCATTACTTACCATGTCAATCCCTGCAGTGATTCCGGCTTGAATGGAATATGAGTAATTAGCATGAGGTGGTGATGTAATCCTGTCAATTCCCTGCCAATCTGATATGACGAATCCCTGTCAGAAAATAGAAGATGTAGGTTAGACCACAATAAATATCACAATGCTGGCTTAAAATGAAGCTCACTTCACCCTGAAACGAAGTGTGTTCTTGAGAAAGCCAGTGACTAAATCACGGTTAGCATGCATCTTCACTCCATTCCAGCTTGAGAAAGAGACCATGACAGTTGATACGCCCTTGATGATTGAGGTGTAGTAGCCTGCCATGTGAATGCTAAGCAAGCCATGTCTGTCTATTACTGTGTTATTCTCATTGATTCCTTTTGTTGTTCCACCATCACCCACATAGTGCTTGGCACAAGCTGCAACATTCTTTCTGTGCGGAGAAACACCACTTCATTAGACACTAGAAGGGAAACAAATCATCATAGTGATGTCTTAAGCGATATAAGAAATGAGTTTCAAGTACTTCAGAAAGTAGTTTGAAAGGGAGAAGGAAAAGAGCCAAAAAAAAAAAAATCTTGACAGCGGCGTTCAAATTAAGAGGAATAGCCGACAAAGAAACTTGATGATCAAGAAATACATAAAAGGAAAAAAGAAAAAAAAACTCCAAACATTGTTAAAATCATAAGCAAAAGGAGAGGAAATTCTAGATGACATAAGGATGTAAACAGCATGAATTCTTACTTCCCAGCAATGAAAGGAACACCCTTGCGTGAGTTAGCAGGGATGTCACCTTGCAGTCCTGGAACGATCTCAGTCATAGCTTGAACTAATCTAGGGTCTTCACTGTAACTTTCATAACACCGACCCCATCTTGGATCTCTACAGACCTATACAAACACAGGTTGTGTAAGGCACCATAAGTACACGGTTCTCTCTCTAAGCAACAAATTTTGGGTTCCTCAATTACCGCTATACAAGGTGCAAACACGTAGGGAATTCCAGTCGCCCTAACTTCAAGAGCAGTTGCAGCACCAATCCTTTTAACAAGTTCAGGGTCCCTGTTTGTTCAGACACAAACTCCAACATCAAGGTGCAGAAGTAGAACCCCATCTCATATGACTGACAAATGAAAAGACTACAAACATATTTCGTTTGCTTTGCTATTTACGATGTACGAACTCCTATCCGTGATTTACATCCAGAATTAAACCGGGGAGTGTAAAACATCTGGTTCTCGAAGTGAATGCACTAGCTAGTTTTCTTTTGTTTTCGGGAGGGGGAGTTGTTAGAAATTACCGTAGCTAGTCAAAGAGCATTTATTTGTTAATTCGGAAATTACGGTAATAACTGATAATAATAAGCATAATAGAATTGAAGAAACGAAAATATTTTAGTAATGACATGGTACAGTGCAAGACAGCTAATAATAACATGTGCAGCTAACCAACCGTGGAATATTTTATTGATATCAATCTCTACCATTATTTGGTTTGGTTTCGTCCGTTTGGATTTATTTTTTAAAATTTGTATGCAAATACCAAGACCATACTAGTTTGTGCAGAGATTCAAGAGTTAAATATGAGGAGTCAACTTTGATAAAATCAACCATATATCAACTTTTAGTGTATATAACATCTTCCATTGTCAAGATCTGAAACTAAAGTTATCGCACAGACATTAAATATACAACATGCTGTGAAGATACCTGGTAGCTCCTAGACCAACGTTGTGAGGAAAAATTGTTGCTTTATAAACATTGTTATGGCCATGAACAGCATCAATACCATAAATCATAGGGATTCCCAGTCGAGTCGATAAAGAACCCTTTTGAAAGTCATTCAACATATTAATCCAATCTTCTGCAGATGCCTGTTTCTTCGGAACACTCCCTCCCCCGCTTAGCACACTCCCTGAAAAAAGGACATTTCAATTGCTCTCAAACATTACGTTGGCACTATTTGCCATATATGTTTGTTTCTTTTTCCTTATTACTTCCCCCATACAAACTAAACCATAGAAGGAGAAGAAACAAAGGTGAGACTTAGACATTACCAATTTAATACTTCTTCATCACCTCAGCTGAAGCAACACTGCGATCAATCTGCACCATTTGCCCAATTTTTTCTTCCAAAGTCATCCTGTCCATAAGATCCTTGATACGAACATTCAATGGCTGCTTAGGGTCTTTATATTTCGCGTACTCTGCCTCTGCCAAGGCAAACCAACAGTGAACGAGCAGAACCCCGACCAGGAAAATGGGGATTTTGGCCATTTCTTCTCCTTAACACAAGGTTAGTGGTAACTATAATCAATACGAAACATTGTACTGAAAACAGGGGACAAGGAATAAATATAGCAGAAAACATAAGATTCCAAGCGTGATCACCAGTTTGATTTTGAAAATAAAAATAAAAGCAAGAGAAGTTTCACCAAACATCTCACAAACGATTTAAACGTAGTCGGGGACTGAATTGACAAGTATGAAAATCGCAAGTTCCATCCAAAACAGATCCCTAAACCCCACTTATGAAGAACCGGAAAACAGAAAACAATAAGCCGTGTGAATATCATGCCCATCACTAATGTACAAGTATCGGTTTGGCTAATTTTTCAGGAAAGGAAATAAAGATCCTCACTTATACATAAAACAAAAACTCACACAAATGCACGTAAAACTCGTGCATGACATAGTTCTGAAAATAATGGAAGAGCAAAAATATTGGTAGTGTGAACATACAGTGCTATGAAATGCTGAAGGAACTAATGGCCAGTGCCCCGTAGGCTCTGTGGTTCTGCTACTTATAGGGAGAGAGAGAGAGAGAGAGAGAGTGATTTCTGAACCAAGAATGCCAAGTGGGACGTGGGACGTGGGACGTTAAATTTTGTATCAATTAATGAAACAGAGGAGCAAAATTGAACCAGTATGAAAAATAAGAAGACACATTTTTAGTTTTTAGCTAAGGAAACCAAAGTAAATCTTTTATAAAACTAGATAAACTAAAACTGTATTTAAATCCACTATTTATAGTAATCATCAGATTCGCTTCTAATCTTTTCTTCTAATTCTTTCCATAATGTCTCTCTTTTATATATATCCTTTTAAAAGGCTAAATATCAATGTAAAAGAGTTTCATGATAATTTTTCTATCAGAAAATATCTCGATAATATTATGCTTTCTAAATTCTTATATATAATATCCCTATTGTTTTACGAGCATCTATGAAATCAATTTATTTTCCTAGAAGCAAAAAAGAGTGGGAGTTATAGTACGTTCCGAGAAGCAAAAAAGAGTAGGAGTTATAGTACGTAGTTTGCGATATATATGATTGAAATATAAAAGCTGATCAATATTAGCATATTTGTGTTTGATTTGATTCTTTAATCATTGCATTGCATTTTACTTTTCCTTCAACGCCATCTTTTTGCTAATTTTTCACGGAGATTTAAATTTATTTAGCAATTAAGACATAAACGTCCCAAGCCAAAAACAATTTTATTACTCTGAGGTCTAAGAACAACTTGCTGAACAAATAAAAGACTATTACATGCATTATTAAGATACATCCCCCGCTTATGATTCTCGATATAAGAAACAAACGAACATGGCATTCGAAATTCAAAGGATGAATTAAATCTCGATCCGTCCATATTGGGTCAACCCTTTTTTTTTTGGCGGCTAATATTGGGCCAACAAAGTGTAAATACTAAATAGCGGAATAAACCAAAGTACCAAACCATGAATTTTGATTTTTGAGGCAGAAACTCTTGGACATAAGATTGAGGATCTTACGAATGGGAATCTTCTATTGCTGAAGGGAAACAGTAGATTTATATCATCTATATAAATAGTTTAAATTTTAATTTTTTTTTATTTCAATTATTTATTATTTATTATTTTTATTTTAAAAAAATTATAAAAATAATCTTTCAACTCCTATTAAAAAAACTGTGTTTGATAGAAGTTGAAAAATTATCTCCCTCCTATATTTTTGCTTCCTTTAAAACAAAACAAAAAAATCAAAATAAAAAAATAGATGATTTAAATTTAAAAAAACATAAAAAATTAAAATTTAAACCATTTAAATCTACTCTCCAGCAGACGATCCTCATTCTTAATATAACAGTATACTTCAATGGTGCATTTACTTTATTATTTGTTCTATCTCATAATTTTTAATTTTTAACAAAGCAAAAAGACTAATAATAAAGGGGCTGCTGCGTGCCCTGCCAGGAAACAGCCACCTAGCTTTCATCCCGTTTTTTTTCCAGAAAGTTTGTAAACAAAATAGAAAACTCAAGAGGAAAAGAGAGAGCTTCGGCAATGAAAAACTTTTTTGAGCTCATTAGCAGATATCTCCTATAAATTTTGCATCTTGGGAAAGAGACCAAAACTTCACACACAACAACATTAATACCAATTTATCAAATTTCACACCAATTAGAATCCTGATTTTCAATAAATAAGTTTTAAATATGGCTTTATTGAATCCATAAAATGTAGCATATATAGATACATATAAAAGCATGTGGTCTTTATCATTCAATCACTTATTGACATAAGCAGAGCTCCCAGCTGCTCAACAGCCAATAGAAACCTTATCGAGAGCTTGGCGATTTCAGCCATTTGCTCCTCCAACCACCTAAATGTTGAAGGTTTAAACACAGTAATCATCAGAAAATTATTTAATTTCTAGCCCAGAATATGCATATATAATTCACATACCTTTCGTTCAATTGCCGGTAATGAACAAACCTATCCCAGTGCATTGAGGAAAATTTATAACTTGATTCCATTAAAAAGAAAATCAAAACTGGATGCAACCAGTTCTTGGGATCATTATAATATATTGGACTGCTCAGTCTATCAAATTGTGCTTATCATAAGAATATAAGAGTTATGATGAAGTTTACCTATTAGTTTTGAAATCTTCTCTTCATTCTTGCCGGAAGATAAATACTTGGACATAAATCCAGTCATTCATGTTACTAAAGAACTGAAAATAGGCTTGTCTCCATGAACTTTTGATAATTAAAGTTCGACAAACTCCCCAAAATCCACTGATGAATTCAAAAAACATGCTGATGTAAAACCCAAAGGTTATTAGTTGATCAGGATCTGAATTCTCAAAACTTGCATCTCCTGGACATTCTTGTGTGAGAGGGGGGCTACAAAGTCCTTGGTTTCCTATAAAAATGGAATTTACAAAGATTTGGGTGCCAAGTGGAATTTCTCCTGATAAGTTGTTGAAGCTCAAGTTCAAGTGACCAAGATTCAAAGCTGAAAAGCTTGTCGGGATTCTATCAGAAAGAGAGTTCCTTGACAAATCAAGTAAATCCAAATTTGTTATCTGACCCATGTTGTGGGGAATGAATCCTGTCTGATTATTTCTCGAAAGATTTAAGGAAACCAATGCTGAAAGTCTTGTTATGCTATTAAGGATCTCCTCTTGTAAGTGATTGCAAGAAAGATCAATCAGAGTCACATATCCGAGTAATGTTTTGTATATGAAACTTCTTCCTAGCCAAACCAGCATTACACTGTCAGGGAGAAAGGGATTTGTATTTGTAGTTTCCCCATTACGATCCTCAGTTGAATAAGAAATGTTTGGCCCCATAAACGTACCTGACAAGGCAAACAAGTAATCGAGGCAATGGGATATTATTCTTGTAATGTCATTTTTGAGAAAGATCAAGATTTGAAGATGTACTAGATTAAATACACTTGCAGTTATGCTTCCTTGGTACTAATCAAATTAGGCAAGTTATTCCCTATCCATGTGGGTAATTTTCCACACAAATTGTTTCGCCCAAAATCAATGAACTGCAACGTGGGAGAATGCATGAAAGATGGCATTTTGCTAGAGAGGTCGTCGTCATTTAAATAGATAGTCTTAGCACAATTTAAAGTACCAATTGAATATGGTATTCTACTTGAGGAATTATTGTTTGCCAAAGTCAAAATTTCGAAGTCTTCAAAATGCCCCCAACAATCAAGGAGTCTTCCTGATAGCAAATTATTAGACATGTCAAGAAGATATAATCCTTGTTTTGTGGTGAGTTTTGGCAAGGCCTCATGAATTTTGTTATTGGAAAGATCCAAGTATTCCAGAGGTGGAGATAAGTTCCAAAACCATTCAGGAATGGAATGTAATTCCACCATAAGAAACATTTAGAAATTCAAGTCCCTTTTGATATTCGAGCCACGATGGAAAGTCAGGACCTAAATTGCACGATAACACAGATAATTGATGCAGTTGGAGAGATGGAACCCAATTTGAATTGCAGTTCGAAATGAAATTTTAAAAGACATCCAAAACTTTCAAACTAGATGGTACCGAATTTGAGTTTCATTTTAAAAAACAAAACAAAACAAAAAAGGAAAAGAAAATTTGGGGGGCTATCGCATGCTCTGCTGTGGCTCGGCCATAGTGGAAGATTTGGATTCCTTTTGGATAATAGTACGGCTTTGCACCTGGTCACTCCGTGAGTATAGAAGTCTATAAAATCTATAGTGACAATTAGCGGTTTCATTAAAAGTGGAATTGTTTTGCCCAACACCAAAATTTCCTTTCAAGTTTCTGACAGTCAGTTTCAGTTGGACCCAATGGATTACATTAACTGATAAACGGTGACAAAAGAATTACTAGTCAGTTTGATTAAACAAAAACAATGAAGTATTACTGAATGAAGTCTGAGCTGTAGATGAAGCAATTAGGTTCTGAGACAGGACAATGGGCATGCTTAATTTAAAAGAACAGAAAATCCCTATTATATCGTATGTGTGATATGTCAAACCAAAAATCAAAAGAAAGCAAGGTTAATTTTCCTCCAAGGCGTTCTTTGGGCCGTCATACCCCCCAAGTCTAATTTGGAAGCTAACACATAAATTAGTACAATACTTTACTAATATAAAAAAATCTCTAGGATGGGTCTTTAGACAAAAAATATTATCAATAATTAAAAAAAAAAAAAGACTCTGTTGATGTTGAACGAAGACTTGGTGGATAATAAATTAGGGATGTTGATTTGAAACTTTTGAACGTTCATGGAAGCAATCAGGCCTGAATTAAGGGTTTATAAATATATAGCTTGGCTTTTTAGTTGAACCCAGTGGATCACATTGGTTATGGGTGACATAAATATTAATTTTCAGTTTGTCTAAAATCAACGGAGTATTACTAAATAAACTTCCATCAAACACATGATTTTCCTACGTAATTCAATTTTAAATGGTGCGTATACATTTTTTGTGGGAAAATGGTGCATATACTTTTCTTCATTCAAAATAAGATCGGGGTCTCTACTGCTCAGTGTGAGTAGTAGCCTTAAGCATAGGGGTTTTGTAACTTTTTTTTTTAAGTTTTTTTTTTTTTTTGGTGGATCTCATGCTATGCAGCAACCCTCATTTCATTCAAAATAGATGCAGAAGAATCAGTAAGATTTTACGAAAATAAGTACGACAAGAGATCCTATTTGATACAGTTATTTTACGATGTTTTGATTAATTCCTGATGCCTATTTTGAGAATAAAAAATATACTTTTACGATGTTTTGATTAATTCCTGATGCCTATTTTGAGAATAAAAAATATACTTACAAATTTTCTTTTTCCTGAGTTACAAATCACATTAGTATGTCTAAAACTAGACAAAATTAAAGATATAAGATAATAAAATCATGTTAAGATAAACACCCATTTGCAACCAATTGCCCTACAATTATTGGACAATTATACAAGCTCCCACACTTTATTGATAGCCAAAGATTTCATTTCTTCATCCATAGCATCTCTCCATATATTAGATTGAGGGCAAAAAATAGCTTATTTATAATTCTTAGGGTCAATAACATCCCTAATATCATAGACATTTTCATTGAGATAAATCATAAAATCATCAGTGATAGCAGGTCTTCTTTGTCTAACTGATCTCCTCACAGGCATTTGTTCAGCTGGTTCAATTGGTTGTGGGACTTCAATAGGAGAATTGACAACATTCTCAGTTGAAAGGTGATTTTCAATAGAGGTATTAGACGACATGCTATTATAAAAAATAGGCAGAGGCAAAGAGATAGCTTCTTGGGTATCCATAGGAGTCTCATGAGATGGGATAATGGCTTCAGTTATATCAAGTTCCAAAAACTTAGCATTCATAGATTCCACAATTTTGACACCTCTACCAGGACAAAGTAACCTATACCCTTTAGCGCGGTCTGGATATCCGATGAGAAAACAACGACTAGTTTTTTGGTCTGTTTTCTTTTTTGAGGGATTGTAAATTTTAACTTCTACTGGGCACCCCCATATATGAGAGTGGTTCAAACTGGGTTTTCTTCTTGTCCAAAGTTCAAAAGGTGTTTTTGGCACAGATTTGCTTGGAACTCTGTTTATTATATAAAGGGTTGTTTTCAAGGCTTCATCCCATAGGAATTCTGGCAAGTTACATCTACTCATCATACTCCTCAACATATCTTTAAGTGTGGATTACGCCTTTCAGCTACACCATTTTGTTTAGGGCTACCAGGCATGATATATTATGGAACAATTCCATAATCTTGCAAGTATTTTGCAAAAGGTCTTATATGCTGGCCTGTAGTATCATGTTTACCATAATACTCTCCACCACGGTCAGATCTCACTATCTTGATAACTTTTCCCAATTGCTTTTCTACCTCAATTTTAAAATTCTTAAATTTTTCAAGAGTATCAGATTTTTCTTTAATTAAATAAAGATAGCCAAATCGAGAAAAGTCATCAATAAAAGTGATAAAGTACCTATTACCATAAATTGTAGGAGAAAAAGTCCACTAATATCTATATGGATAATTTCTAAGAGATTTGAACTTCTAGTCGCACCTTTCTTTTTATTTTTAGTGAATTTTCCTCTAATACAATCCACACAAGTCTCTAAGTCGTCAAACTCTAAAAAAGGTAAAATATCACTTTTAATCAATCTTTCAACTCTTCCCCTAGAAATATGACCTAAGTGCTTGTGCTATAATGAAAAAGATTTTTCTTTAATTTTAAACCTTTTGGCAACCACATTTTCAGTATTTAAAGATGAAAAATTATTATAAAAAACGAAAGACAGTTTATATAAACCATCTACTAGATATCCATAACTAATGATTTGAGAATTTAACATTAAATTTAATTTTTTATTGCCAAAAGTAAAATGAAAACCAAATTTGTCTAAACAAGAAATAGAAATTAAATTTCTTCTAAAAGAAGGTACATAAAAAATATCTTTCAAAATCAACTCAAAACCGGTTGTCAAAATTAGACTGACCTCTCCTATTAATTTTACCACTACTTCAAGGTCATTTCCTACCCTCAGCTTGCTTTCTCTTGGGTTTGGTTTTCTCAAGTTTTTGAACCCCTATAAAGACACAGCAATATGGATTGTAGAACCACTATCAAGCCACCAAGAGTTAATAGAGACATTAACTAAATTAGACTCATAACAAACAAAAACTAAGAGATTACCTTTAGATTTCTGCTTATTCTTTAGCCAAGCCTTAAATTTTATGTAATTATTCTTTTTATACCCTTTTCCCTTACACCAGAAACACCATATATTTTTTTTAATGAGAGTTGGTTTAGGACCTCTTACATCATGATGTTGATCAATGCCTAGTTTTCTTGAATTTTGATTCTTACGAGGAATATTGAATTGATTTTTCTTATGTTTCCATTTACCCTTGCCAGAATAGGGTTTACCATGAGAAGTGAAAAAGGTTAGCTCACGGGATAGGTCACTCTTTTTTTTCTTCAACTTTTCTTTTTCAGCCACACACTTGGTAATGAGGTCATTAATGGTCCACTTTTCACCAAAGGTACTATAGGCTATTTTCATTTGTGTAAATTTGACGGGTAGGCAGTTCATGGCATGTGAGACAATGAAATTTTCATTTAGGTCAATGTTATGGGCTTTCAGCTTGGTTTGGATGTGAACCATCTTCAAAATGAACTCCCTTACTCCCTCAGTATTATCATACCGAATATCAATCAACTTTTTCATAAGATATCCAGACTCAGCGTTATTAGATATTTGGTATCTTTCTCCCAAGATAGCAAGAAATTTTTTAGTATTTGTGGTTTCTGGTCCACTAAGTAGGTGCTCAGAGATGGTCCTCTTAATGGCAATCAGACTAAGTCTATTAGATCTCTCCCATTTGACTAAGAACTCTTTCTATTCAGTTGTACTTTTCTCATTCACTTCAAGCTTGCTCTCGTGCAGTGCCAGATCAAGGTCAGCAATTCCTAAGGAGAATTCTAGGTCTTGCTTCCACTTGTTATAATTTGATCAAGTTAAAATCTCAATTGAAGCAGAATAATTATTCATAAAAAATGTAACTGCAAAATTGGAATGTATTAGAAAAAACAATAAGGGCAATTCAAACATAGCTTTAATTAAAACAAGCTATTATAATGAGACCAACATAATAGTACATTCCCCTTTGGGCAGAATGTACAAATCAAGGTCATAACTTATATCAGAATCTCAGATAAGTTAATCAGTGAGAATACATTGGGTTCAAATATCTATCCTTTTTAGGCAGATAAATATCTTAAACCAATATATTTCCCATTAACTTCATCCCAAATTAATTCCTAATTATAACATACAACAACCCCCTTTGGGCAGGTTATAGCATGAGATAATTAGAAACCTTTCTTAAATTACAAGGAAATTTTATGCATTAATATGAATAATTCCACTTTGGTGTTAATTATCCATAATAATTATAAATCTCCTTGCACAGGAATTATTTACATTTTGCCCAAAATTATGATACAGTATTTAAGGAGGTGAAATATTATACCCTACTGTCCATACACAAATTCTTTAGCATTCCCAAAGAGGCCTCATGCAAATACAATTGAAACAAAATCATATATATATATATTTTAAAACAAACATATTAAGGCATATATATTAGGCTTGAGAGTAGACAAATATATATTATAATTTGTGGAGAGTAAATATTATCATAAGGTTCAAAATATAATAAATTAATTTTCCAATATATCACCTTTTAGAAAATTGTCCAAATAAATATTAAAATATATTTTATATATTAATATTTATATAAAAAAATATTTATAGTGGTCAAAAAATTATGAAACATATTCTAAAAAATCACATTTAAAATATAGATTGCAACGCAAAAAACGGAACTAAAAAATTCTATCTGTGGAAGCCACACTCTTTCTCTCTCTCTCCAGAGGCGCGAGTGGGTGTTGATTTCAGGCTCATCTTCAACCTTAGGTGGGTCAACCCATCTACTGAAATGGGTCACGCAGACCCACGGGTTTCCAAACCGGGTTTCGTGTTTTCAAGCCTCTTTTCATGCGATTTTCTTGTGTTTTTTGTTCCTAATCCCATTCTAAATCTATGGGAACTAAAATCCCTAAATCTTATTGAGTTTTCATGGGTTTTTCGAAGCAAGGAGCTCCTCTTTTCGTCGAGCTACATGAAGCTCAAATTGGGTGATTCTTGATGAGTTTTCTTGCAATTGTGGTGTGCGTTTGATTCATAGTTTTATTCGAAACAATTTAACAGCCAAAGCCCCAAATTTAATCCACAAATTTGCATGATTTCAATGCATAATTTCGAGTTCTGAGAGAGTCTTCATGGCCAAAATTTTTTGAAAGAAATTGCACTATATTCAGCCAATTTTTAATGCAATTGATTTGTGTGTTTCTTTTATATGATTATAAGGAATACTATATTCGAAAATTATTCATCAATTTGTAGTAACAAATGAGATTGAAAATTCAATCTTGCAAACCCTAACTTGGATGTCTAATTCAAAATTTTCATGGAATTAGATGATTCTTGATGCAATTGAAACACCAGTTATACTTACATGATTAAGAGAAACTTAATAATACAAAAATTATTTATTAATTTGGGCTATTTTGCAAGAATTGAAATTGAATCATGAAACCCTAATCTATAATCTCAAATGCAAAATTCTCCTTTCATAGTGTATGGTAGTTCAAATTTCAGGCATCAATTAATTCAGAATATCAATATATGTAAAAACCCTAAAGTTTTAAGTTCTAATTCTTTGAATATCATCTAATTTTATTTATAAAAGTTATATGGATGAAAATACCTTTTAGTTAAAGCTTTTATGCATATGATCATGTTTTCATCCAATTAGATTCTAAATCATATAATTGTGATTCTGATACCAAATGTAAGAATAAATTGAAGACAATTATATAAAATTAGGATACTAGATTGATTACTTGTAGAAGACATGGCTGCAAATTTAAGATACCCTGTTGATTCTAAATGCCTGAAGGTTTGAAGAGATTAGAGCTTTCTCTGTAGTTCACACTCCCTATCACAACTTATAATAGGGTAAGTTGTAGAGTTAGAATTCGACGTGAACACAGAAAGGACCTAGCCAAATTTAAATAGAACTCTAGTACCCACCCATTATGGGCTTATGCATTATGAGCCTGCACTTTTATCCATACTAATCAATTAGATATCTAGTCCAAAATAAAAGGATCACTAATAATAAGTGGGCCCCAAATACATCTTTCATGGATCATAAACCAGTCTGTTTTTATTTAAAACAAAAATAATTGATTGTAGCCTACTATAATTCCTACATTATTATGATACATCCAATTAATGTTTATGTTTCCCTCTATGAAATACACCAGAGAAAAATGGCATTTGAATTTCATAAGATGAACAGCACCTCAGAGTCATAATTATTGGATCAACACCTCATATGACTAAAGTGATTTTTCTGATCCTCTATTTTCTTTTCTAAATCGACTCTCTCTTTTTACAATTATGGTTGTGAATTACATATTCTCTACAAATTACATGCGTGTTTAATATTTTACATGAATAACAATGTTAGACTTGATGTTTTGAAATCATGCACATGAGATATATGATATTTTATTAAAAAAATAAAACAAATTTACGATAGTTTTTTTAAAAAAAAAAATCTGAAAAGTGTGTGATTGGGTGAAGGTGGAGTCTCTTTAAGAGTTTATTCTCAAAATCACATTAAACTAATGAATGACATAACACCAGCATGGTTGAAGAAAAGATTAAAAAAGAAAATACAAATTTAGAACTTTAACTAAAACTAAATTACTATAATTAACAATTGCGTTGATACCTTCTTTTCTTAAAATTTTACAAAGTTACTCCCTTCACTTATTATTATTTAATCTATCACATAATTTTTCTTTTGCCATTACAATGCAACAAAGCAAAATACGATAAAATGAAAACGGATGCTAATAGTGTACCTATCAGCTTGGGGGAAGAAACTTTCTAATCAAAAATAGGAAATACAAGAGCCTGGACTAAACAATTTGTGAATGATAAACAAGCTTAAAGGGAAAATGAATAGATGTGGTATGCAAAAAATTAAATAATATGAAATTTTGCTAATTAAAAAGTGGAAGAAATACAAAATGTAGTGAGCAAATACTTATTGGAGTGAGTAAATAGTAATTAAGTGAATTAAATAAATAACTTGTAATATGCAAATAGAGTGAGCAATTGAAAACTCAAATCAAAACATGTTAAATTTCAGTGAAGGAGGCAAATGGTAATTTAGTGAAGCAAGTCGACAATGAACAAGTGGAGCGAGCTAGTGTAGCAAATAAGAACCCTACTATATTATTGAAGAAATAATTTAATATGAGAATGGAGGATCCTTCAATAATAGAAGAGGCAGATTATGCAATGAATGAAAGAGATTAAGGATAAGAGGAACACATAGAACTTTATCTTGATTCACTCCCTTAAACCTATGTTTAGTCTTTTTAAACTTTTAATGGATTTTCCTTTAATCTTCTCAAAATATTACATTAATGATGAATTTCATGTGCTCATCATTAATACAAGTTTTACAAGTTCACCTTAAACTTTTTATTGGGCTTTTTATAGCTTACTTTCAACTAATTCTTTTAGAGATTTACAACAATGGATTAAAATAAAAGATTTTCTCTTTTCAACAAGATTCTATCTAAGCTCAGGAATGCTTCTAATAAGCTGATAAACTAGAGACTAGGAATGTTATTTTTCTTTCAAACACAATGCTCACGATAATATTCAACAAAACTGCTTGTATTTGCTCTTGGATTTCTCATGTATGTATACACATTTAGTAGCTCCTAGTCCTTAAAAATAACTTGATCATGCAAAGCCTTTTTAGCTGGAATAGGTAAGGTGTGTCTCTAATGTTTATGAGTTTTTAACTTTGTGGCTATTAGTAGTGTAAGTAATTCTTTCCAAGCAACCTATTTGGCTTATTAATCATAAATTCTATTCAATACTCAATACACAGGTTAAAGAAAATTATGATCTTTATATGTGGCAGAGGTACTTATAGTAGAAAGAGAGGCCCAAACAAATGAAAATTTCATACTTTGTTTATATTTTGCCTTAACAAAAGCAATCGACTTTTGTCGTATCTTCATTAAAGCTTTTGTCTTCAGTTAATAACATTACATGCATGGGCTAGTAGAAACAAATGGGCTTTTATATGAATGAATTTTGGATTTTGTTATGATCAAAATCATAGGCCCATTCAACCTTGGGCTAGAGATATATGGAAAAAAGAAAAGAAAATAGCTGCAAAATATTTCTTTAGGACATTAGTAGATGCAACCTTGCTCTTCCATCATCCAATAGCCAAAGCTTCAACAAGAATATGGGAATTTCGACCATTTCTTCTAAACACCTACATATTCAAACAAAGTCATCCGATATTATTGAATTTCTAGTCCACTTAATAATGAATAAACATATCTCAATGTCTGGAAGAATGTATAATCTATTAAATTTACTATCTCTATAAATGGTATGTAGCACTAGTTGTAGATTCACTTGAAATAGATAAACAAAGCTTTTTTTTTCTTTTTAAAAACATAGCATTGCAGTATTAAGGGTAAAATTTATAACTTGATGTAACTTGCCCATGGGATCCTTAAAATTAGAGTAAATTATATAGATTTTTTTTAATTTTATATAAATTGCATAAACTTCTTATCTATTTTCAAAATATACACTTTAGTCTAATTTTAAAATTTTTAATTAAAATACTTTCCATTAACCTAAATATATAATGAGTATTTTTTTCTTCTTGGCAAGAATTAAAGGTTATATGCTATTTGGTAACATAAATACCCTCACTTTCATCATCTAGTTAATATGTACAAATAAAAATAAAATAAAATAAAACAAGTCTTGTTTTTGCTAAAAAAATATGTATTTAGGTTAATAGATGATATTTTAGTAAAAAAATAAAATTAAAGTGTAACGCAACTTTTTGTTTTAGGAAAGATTCGTATATATTTTAAAAATAAATAAGAGGTTTATGTAATTTCAGTAAAACTCAAAGAAACTATATATAATTTACTTTTACAATTAATATACTGGGGGAAACATTAAATGATCCCTATCATAAGAATATCACAATTAAGATAAAAGAATTTACCTATTAGTCTTGAAATTTTCTATTCATTCTTCTCATATAGAGAATTATTTGGACATAAATCCAATTATACATGTTACTGAAGAACTGAAAATAGGCTTGTCTCTATGAACTTTTGATAGTTAAAGTTCCACAAAATCCCCAAAATCCAACAATGAATCCAAAAATCATGCTAAGCCAAAACCCAAGGCTTATAAGTTCATCATCATTCTAATTGCTCTTAACAAGTAGATCAAGAGTTGGATTAGAAGTTGCATTTTCTAGACACCCTTGTGTGAGTGGCAAGCCACAAAGCCCTTGGTTTCTTATAAAACTGGAACTAACAAAAGTTTAATTGGCCAATTTGTGGAATTTCTCTTGATAAGTTATTGAATGACAAGTTCAAGATATAAAGATAAGACAAATTTGGAAAGCTAGCTAGAATTCTACCAAAAAGAGAGTTCCTTAACAAATCAAGTGATTCTAAATTTATCATCTGACCTATGTTGTCAGGAATGAATCCTGTGAGATTATTGAATGACAAGTTCAAGATATAAAGATAAGACAAATTTGGAAAGCTAGCTAGAATTCTACCAGAAAGAGAGTTCCTTGACAAATCAAATGATTCTAAATTTATCATCTGACCTATGTTGTCAAGAATGAATCCTGTGAGATTATTTCTTGAAAGATTTAAGAAAGCCAATGTTGAAAGTGTTGTTATGCTATTAGGGATCTCCTCTTGTAAGTGGTTACAAGAAAGATCAATTACTGTCACTAATCTGAGATATTTTTTTAATATTAAATCTCTTTCTTTCCATAACATCACTACATTATAAGTGAAAAAGGGATCCTTAGTTTCTCTATTATGATCCTCAGTTGAATAAAAAATGCCTAGCCCTGTAAACCTACTTGACAATGCAAACAAGTTGTTAAGGCAATGGGGTATTATTCATGTAATGTCATTTTAAGAAAGATCCAAGATTTGAAGATGTACTCAATTACATACACTTGCAGGTACACTTCCTTGTAACTTATTTGCCTGTAAACCTAAAACAATCAAATTAAGCAAGTTATTCCCTATCCATGTGGGTAATTTTCCACACAAATTGTTTTGTCCAGAATCAGTGAATTGCAACTTGGGAGAATGCATGAAAGATGAAATTTTGCCAAAGAGTTGTTGTAATTTAAATAGATAATCTTAATGCGATTCAAAGTACCAATTGATTTTGGTATGCTACCTAAGAAATTGTTGTTGCCAAATTTAAAACTTCCAAGTCTTCAAAATGTCCCTAACAATCTGGAAGTCTTCCTGATAGCAAATTATTTGACATGTCAAGAAAACGTAATCCTTGTTGCATTGTAAGTTTTGACAAGGCCCTATGAATTTTATTATGGGAAAGATCCAAGTATTTCAAACATGGAGATAAGTCCTAAAACCATTCAGGAATGGAATTTGAAATTTCATTGTAAGAAATATTTAGTAACTCAAGTCCCTTTTGATATTTGAGCCACGATAGAAAGTCAGGACCCAAGCTGCATGATGACATTGATAATTGATACAGTTGAAAAGATGGCACCTAATTTGAGCCGAAGTTTAAAGAAATGAAATTTTAGGAAACATTCAAAACTTTTAAACTAGATAAAGTTAATAGATATGCTTCACTAATTACACCACCCAAATTATTTGAAGAAAGTATTAATTTATCAAGACTAGAAAGTTGACTAAGAGTACTTGGAAGAGTCCCATTAAACATATTGTTGGACAAATCTAGGGTCTCCAATGATAAAATTTGTGTAAACTGAGGTAGTAGTCCACTCAATTGGTTATAACTCAGGTCTAAATGTTTAAGACTATGCAACTACCCCAATGATTGTGGGATCACTTGTGAAATTAGCCCAAAAAGACTAGTATTTCTAAGGTGTAGTGTCACCGAAGATGAAAATGTTGAAAAATTAGGAAATGATCTGCTAATGAATGGGTTATTACTTAGATCTAACTTTTCTATATGATTTTGGGCATAACATGATTGTTGTATCTAATCACCAAGTTGGCCAAACAAGTTGTTGAAGGACAACAATAACTCTAAGTTGGCACAAATTACAAATAGATTTTATTGCATTACTCTTAAGTTTATTGTTGGAAAGATCAAGATATTTAAGAGAAGTCATATTTGTGAAAGCATCTGAAGTAATATATTGCAAAGAATTATACGAGAGATCAAGATTTACAAAGACTTTGCTAAAATTAAACACCCAAGATAGAATTGAAGAATTTAATTAGTTTCCACTAAGATTAAGGACTTTTAGATAAGTGGAAGAGTTTATGCAAGAAAAAGGTTGGAGATTGACTTGAGGAAGTTGACTCTCATATAAGTAAAGCTTTATTAAAAAAGGAACTTTGCTTATTGATGATTGCCAATCATTTGCTTGACTTAGATTAACTTATGCCAAATTGAGATATCTCAAAGAAGAAAGGTGAGAAGCCCATTCAAGATTGTTTGTGATTATATTATAATTACCCCCAAGATCAAGAGTTTGAAGATTGGACAAATTTTGTAATTCACTGGGAATGGTACTAATAAGATTAGCTTTTCTTAGTTTTAGCTTTCTCAAATAACCAAGTGAACCAATGCACTTTGGGATCACCTGTCCTTTAAAATAATTAAAGTTGAGATCCAAGAAAGTTAGATATTGCAACTCACATAATGAAGAATCGATAATACCTCTCAGTTTAGTAGAATGATCAAAAGTTTGGAGATTTAGCTTAGTGACATGACCAATTAAATTATTGCACAAAATTTCTTTCCATTGACAGCAATCAACTTCTCTTTCCCAAGAGGAAAGAATAACCCATTCAACAATGAAGCCATCTTTTAAGTTGAGAAAAGCTTGCTTATCTATCTGTACGCAACTCTTCATGTTGGAATTACCTACACGTAAAAGGATACATAAAACCTTAATCAAACAAAAGAAACTGAGCTTAGAGTTAATCATGTTTGGGATTGTTTTGGATATAAAAAAAATGAAGAATAGGTGTTATGTCATGTGAAGTGAAACCTAAGGTCATTTATAAACAACAAATTTTTAAAGAGATATAGCTATCTTATATGAGTTAATCACAACTGTTAATTGATCTCATGATGGCAAGCATCGAATGGCTGACTTGTAGTCAAATGAGATATTGATATGGTATTTTTTTTGGATAGTAGCAGTGTAAACAACATATTTTGTCTGAGCATGCTTAAAAAATAATAACAAAATTAAATTAGCCAAAATATAGCAAAAAAAGAAATAAAGAAAAAACTTTCAAAAAGCAAAAGTAAAAACAAAATGAAAAAATTAAAAAAAAATTATTTCTTTTTCTCCATATTTCAAAAGTTGAAATAACCCCTAAAAAGGTAATACCAATTAAAATATTAAATTAAAAACACAAAAAATAAGAAAATCAAAGAAAAAAATAAAAATGCCCCTTTAAAAAAAAATGAAAACAATCACCAAAGTGAATCATTCAAAAAAAAAAATTATTGGGCTTCTTTCCTTCCAAATGCCAAAAGCCCCAATGACTCAATCTTTAAAAACAATAAATTAAAAAAAATGAAAACAATCAAAATCTAAAAAAAATGATTAAAGAACCAAAAAAAAGTGGAGAAACAAAGATTTTAAAAAGAAAGAAAATAAAAAATAAATAAAAATGACTCAAAAAAGAAAACATATGGCTGTGTTACCCAAATCTTACCAAACCCACATATCCTAAGCCCATTATCTTGAACCCATTAACCCAAAAATTAAAAAAAAAAATATCAATAAAAAAAAAAGATAGAAGGCCTTTCCAACAAGCCTTTGTTACCAAACAAAGCCCAGCAAACAACCAAAAAAAGAAGTAATAGATGTTTTTAGACAATGAAAGAAACACAGATAGGCCAAATTCTAAAGCCCAAAGCCAAAAAAGGAGGTCTAAGGAAAAGTCCAACATCCTTAAAAAAAAAAAAGGTAAAAAAAAAATAAAACAAACAACAAAATTTTTAGCCCAGATTCCAATTTATCCTACTCAAACATTACCCAAGTTCTGAGGCCCACGAAAAAGTAAAAGGGAAGAAGTAATAAAAAAAAATTCAGCCCAATAAAATTTGGGCAAAGGAAAAAAGAAGATGGACTGCCTATGCTAAACTCCTAACCTGGATCCATTCACCTAAACGCTACCCTAAACCCACTTCACGCTGACCCGAAGCCCACACACCTGAAATGTTTCTTTTGGCCATCTCCTTCGTGTCGCCCAGGGGACCACACTCGCACAAATCAGGGAGACACTCACAGACGCACAATGATCCACGGGAGGTACGACCCTCAGCAGCGCACCATGCAGGAGAGGGGAGGAAGGGAAATGTTAGTGGAGCAGAGAGCCACGACAACTTTCTGGTGCGAAAAGCGGAAGGGGACCATATAAGGAACGCCTATAAAGCTCAGAGGAACGAGAGAGAGTCGAAGAGGGGAAGGAAGAACAGAGAAAAGAGAGAGCCGAGAGAGTAACAGGAATTAAGGGGTTTTCTTTTTTAGGATTTTCGAACAGATTACCTAGAAGAGGCCGAGAGGAGGAGAGGCTGACAGCATAGATTCAGTGAGAGACGGAGAAACGAGAAGAAGGAGGTGAGGTTCTGGCTTTCAAGAAAAGGGAGATTGAGAGAACAGCCAGCGAGAATAGAGAGAGGAGGCGACGGTTGTGAAATCAGAGAACGCCTTTTTTCTCGGTGATGTACAGATGGATGGTTAATGGCCGAAAGGGAGGAAAATGAGAACAAAAAGGAGAAGCCAAGCAATGTGATTCATCGAGCTGGATCATCTGGGAAAGGGAGAAGAATGTGAGTTTTTATATCTTCGCTTAATTTGCTTAGTTAGATCTGATGGATTTGGAAATATTGATCCCGTGTTGTTATACTCTTTGCTTGTTTGAGTTATAATTCTGGTTGTGTGGCCTGGGTTGGGAATCAATGTGCTGAACGAGCGTAATTGAAAGAAGCCCTCAGAATTTCCCATATAACGCCTCTATTGTTCATTTTCTTTTCCCTTTCCATGCTTAATAATGTTCTGACATTGTTAACACATGTAATTCATTTGGGAAAGCCATTTCAATGTTTTTTTTCTAACCTAGAGATTCCTTGCTGATATGAAATAACAAGATTAAAATGAGTATGAGAGGTAATATTGGTAAAAACTCGTTGTACCCCATTCTTTGCATATGCTGCTTCATTGAACTAATGGTCTCAATCTCATGATTGGATATTGGGAAAACATTTTGCACTTAGATAAAAATGTTTTGGTTTCCTATTTTATGTAAAAACCTTTGGGGATAGGTTGAGAAGATTCAAGGAAAGGAGGATTTGTTAATCTTGTTAAATCCCCGAATGGTAAATTATATAGATGCTTCGTGTTGCTCCGGGAGAATGAGTACTTATGTGCAAGTTCCTTTTAGAGTTGGATTGGCGTCTTTGATTGATATCTAATAATCATATATATTTCGTGTCCTGGGGTCAAATATTGTGGTATCTTAGAGTATGTGATTTAGTGGAGATTGTGTGGGCAACTGTTCATGAAGTACTTGGGAATTTGCCCAGTGGCTAATTTTACTTGAAATAGTGAGCATAAGTCCCATTGAGATTGAGTCTTTCCTCTGTTTGAGAATTTTTTGACAAGGTTGTCAATAATTGTATTAGAGTCTCTTCCATCATATGTGTTTGTCATGGGCTTGAATTTTTGGGATATTTGTTTAAACAGAAATTTTATGTTTTCAGTGAGATTTAGTGGTTCAGTTGGGACCTTAACTTTGCTTAGGTTTTGGAAACGTCTTGAATGGAATATGATATCTGCTACATGTCCCTAAACTCCCTGGTTTTTATTTTATTTTTATTTATTTTTGGAATTGTTCCTGGGTTCATGTCACGTGGGCAAATCTATCTATGCTGAGCATACTTCAGCATACTTGAGGAGAACATGGATTGGGAGAGGAATCATGAAGGCAAGTAAACAAAGGCCTACCAATTGGTGAAGAGCCTTCAAATCGGTGACGTAAGGAGAGGAAAGTTGCACAAGGGCCTACATAATGGCAAGACAAGATACTACTTTTTAAATTTGGACACCTTGAGTGAGATGAAATATGTCATTCGAATATTACGATTCTTGGATGTACACAGGGAGCACACAACCACGCGATCATTTGTATGGTTGCAAATATCTTATTTATTTTTATTTTTATTTTTATTTTTACAATTGTCTTGTGAGAAAGCTAAATCCAAGGATTATATATGGTAATAAAGCTTTTTTGGTATCTATTAGGTCTCACATTTACATTTTAACAAGCTTTGAGCTTCAATAGTCAACATTAAATGGATTTTCTTTAAAAAAAAATTTCAAAAAAGGAAACAAAAAAAAAGCAACAACAAAAAGGAGGAACCCAAGGAAAGAGAAGAACAAAAAAATAATGAAAAACTTTTCAATTTTGAAAGTTAATTTTAAATAACTAAGTTTTTTAAAGCTCCCAAGTCAAAAATTGTAAACAAAAGCTAATTTTCTTTAAAAAAAAAGGGTAATTAAATTCTTTCTTGCAAACTTATGGATTTTTCTTTCAACTTTTATTTGGCAAAATTAAAAATTAAAATATACTTTATAAAAATACTAAAAAATATGTTTTAAAAAAATCATAAAAAAGTCAAAAAAATTAAGAATGTAATTAAATAATAAGAAGAAATTAAAAATACTAAAAATCATAAAAAATGAGGATTAAAGAATTTAAATGAAGGAAGAGTAAAGAAGTAAAATTAAATTTATTTTTAGCAAATTAAAAATAAATCAATCAATTCTAAATTTGTTTTATTTGCTAAAGGTAAAAGTAATTTTTATTTTTATTTTTTATAATAAAAATTAAAAAAATAACAAAAAATAATAATAAGAAAATTAGAAATTAAAAAACAAAAATCATAAATAATTAAAAATAAAAAAAACATAACATAACAAGACAAAAAAATTATTATATAAAAATAAAAAATACAAAAAATCAGAATACAAAAAAAAGATATAAAAAACAAAAGAATCAAAACAAAAAGATAAAAAAAATAAAAATCAATCATAAAAAAAGTAAAAAAAAAATAAGAAACCAAAACTTTAAAAAACAAGGGAGATCAATCAAAACAAAAAAAGGCAAAAAAATAAAAATAATAAATAATAATCCAAAAAGAAATCATTAAGACAAAAAAAGAGTTAAAAAGAAAAGAAAAAAAAAAAGTAAAGATATAAAATTAATTTAGTTTTTTACAAATTAATACTTATCAACCAATTTTAAAATTATTTTATTTGTGAAAATTAAAGTTATTTTCATTGTCTTTTTCTTTTCGTTAAAAATAAATTAATTAATTAAAAGAATTAACTTTAAAAAAATGAAAACAAAAAAAATAAAAACAAAGCACCAAATCTTTTTTGTGAATTTTAATCTCTTCCAAAAGGTATATAGGCGTAAGTTTTCATTCTAAGTCAAATATATTTTTTTAAATAAATATTTTTTTATTTTTTTCTTTTTATTTTTAATTTTATTCTTTCATTTTCTTTCATTCTTATTTGACTTTTATTTCTTTAAGTTCTTTTTCTTTTATCTTTGAGTGTGAATATTAAGAGAATCAAAATAAAATAAAGGTCATATTAATTTTGCATAATTGATTTAGGGTAACCGTTCATAGTAACAGGTGTTATAGAGTGTCTAATATCTTTCTCATTCATAAAAGACTCCGAATGCATATCTAATTTGCAGACTATTTTTATTCTTTTTATAAAAAAAAATTTCTAAAATTTTATCTTTTAAAAAAATAAAATTTTGGTAACGATCCTATTACTTTTACTATTTGATTCAATTTTCGTTTTCTTTGAAAATAATTTTTTTTTTCTTTCTGATGTCACCCAGTTGCATTTTCGAAATCGACAAGTGAAAAAATATTTCAAGGGAGTATATAAGCGTTGATCTTTTGGTCATTCTCATTCTACGTTCCTCCAGTGTTATGTAAGATATAGAAATAAATATTGCAGAAAATAAGCTTGATCTACCTAATATGGCTTTTTTCTAAATACAAGTTCATGGATGGCCGGCCATCGTTTGTGATTTGTAATATCTATGCGAATCATCTTCAATTGCTTAAGAGTCATATGAAGTTGTCGCCGGGGGGCCAAGGCCAAGACTTTATTATGTGTAATAATGCAATAAAGTCAAGTCTGACTAGCATCATTTAGTCCTTGTTTGTTTCTCCATTACAAAGGGCACCGAATGGTGGTTGCCCACGTAACGTTCCAAGGATGCCTAGTCGTCCCAACACTAAAATCTCCTTTCAAGTTTTTAACAGTCCTATGTTTAAGAACCTCTCTATAATAAACAAGAAAAATTGCCATTTGAAATTCATAAGATGAACTTCATCTTAGAGCCATAAATGTGTTGGATCAACACCTCAAAATGACTCTTATAAAGTAAAAAAAATAAAAATGAGAATGAAAAAGGATCAGAGTGATTAGAAAGTGTACATTTTGGTATACGAAGAAAGTGACAGTGACTTTTAAAAACAAAATATATTTGGACTCAACTTGAACTTTTTTTTTTTTTTGGGATGAGAACATGAATTTTTTCTATTCAGTCTGACAAAAATTTTGGAATAGATCTAAATTTAGACTTGAGTTCAAGTCTCAAATTTTTTTTAATGACCGAGCAAGCTTAAAATTTAAATTTGAAAATTTGAAAATATTTAAGTCTAAATTTGAAGCTCTATCTCTTTCATCTTCTACTCTTTTTCTTTTAACAGCAAAAAAATTATTTTAATGTTATTTTTTGTATATAATTAATTTATTTGTTTTATTATTTTTATAGGAATATAGGGAGAAGAAGGGGTGAGAAAGAGTCAAGAAATAAGAAGAATGCGGAAGGACACGTGACCGATTATATGTAGATTAGAGGAAGAATCACTAGTGAGCTGGCACAAGGACTTTAAAGTATAGAATGCAAAATCACAATTCTGTCATGCCTTGTTTTCATATATCTTATAAAGAGGCCATGAACAATAGGAAGCATAATATTTTGATGATTTGAGTGTACCTCAAGGAACGGATTTAACGGGGGGCCAAGGGGGTGCTTCCTTTACATATAAATATTATGGCTCCAGAAATTCAATTGTGAAAATTTGCATAACTGGCCTCTAGACCCACAATAATTATATTAAGATTAAACTTACATATAATTCTTTATCAGATTTTTTAATTAAAATATAATAAATATATAATTTCTTAACATTATCATGACAAACATATAATTTAACTTAAAAAATTATATAATTATTTTCAAAAATTATAAACTTATCTTAATATTATTAAAAAATTATATATTTGTCATATTTTAATTAAAAATTTTAAAAATAAAAATATAAAGAATTACCTTTAAATTTTTTATATTATGATATGACACGTGTACACAAACACATTCTGGGCAGTGGGCCTCTCTCTCTAGCTTTGCGAAACAAATTTTTTGCCGTTCGATTTTGTCGAGATTCAATCGATTGTCTGCATATTTGTATGAAGTATGTCCAAAGCATTACCTTAAATGTTCGTCACTTTTGATTAGGTTTGTTGACAGTATAAGTAAGCCAATATTGTTGATAAAACCTTGAATGACAAGGAAAAAAAAAAAAACAGAAAAAGAGATATTATGGAATTTGATTAATAGATCAATTATAGCTGAGAACATGTATGATTGTTGGAAGATTGAAGAAAGGTCGTTTAGCAGTAGTTCAATAATCAATTCAACTACCGTGCTTGATTCTTCATATCAGTCACCCTCTTACTCCTCGCTTGCTGAGTGCTGTCTGGCTTCCTTAGAAAGAGAAGTCGAGTGCGTGTCTGGGTGTGTACAAAATCTTATATGTGCTTTCAGACCATTCCTTGCTTTGCTACTATTCATGGATTTACTTTTTCTTCACTTTAAAAATCGAAAGTCTCTATTATATAGTATATGTCTAACAAAAGTTCATTTTCCTCCACGGAAACGTTCTTTGGAACATCAGCTCTGCCCTAGTCTCTTTTTGATGTAACACCTAAATTTATGCAATATTTTACTAATATATATTATGAAGTCTTAAGAGAAGTCTTCGGACCAAAATATTTTTCAATAATTTAGATAACAAAAAAATATTGTACTAATGTTGAACGAGGAGTTGGTGGCTAATAAATTAGTGATGTTGATTTGAAACTTTTGAATGTTCACAGAAGCAACCAGCCCTAAATCGAGGGTGGAATGAGACCTTCTAACTAGCTAACTAATTAAAAATATATAGCTTGGCTTTTTAGTTGGACCCAATGGATCTACCTAATTGTGACAAATATAACCCTATTTAGCTAGATTAAAAATAACGAAGTATGAGGCGCAAGCTGAAAATCAACAAAAGAACACTAAATATTTTATCCATATAAACCAACACTACTAAAAAATAAAGACTACGGCAGGGAAGTGGGAAAATACAAAATATATCAAGCTGCCTTCGTCTCCTTCTACTTGCTCAAATTTAAATGACATATATTTTTCACTGGAGTGATTGAGAGCAGCTTTTAGTGAAAAATACCTTTCAGATATTTAGAGTTTGCCAGTTTCTTTTTAAAAACCTTGTGGTGAGAGTTTTGGTATAGATTCTTGGTGAAGAAAAACCTGGCGGTAAAACTTGTAAAAGCCTTAGAGTTAATCCTTTGAGAATAAGGTTTTAAGAATTGGTTGGCTCTGCCTATTTGTAAAAGTTTGGCTGTGTTCTTAGTAAGCAAAACTCAGTGGATATTTTAGGCTGTAAAAGCTAAGTGTACTTGATCCTTGTTTTGAGAGTTGCCTTCTTGTATCAGTGCATGATTTCCCAAGTTTATACAATTTTTTTGCTTTTGTGCTTGAGAAGAGGATGCAAGATCAAATTGATGGGAACCTTTATAAATTGCTTTATTCTGTTTTTCTTCCCCTCTTCATCTCCTAAAACATACTTATTTTGGTTCTGTTTAATTATTTGAGAAGCATTCCTTAGACAAAATATAAGCCAGACTTTATAAACCGTCTAGTTTATTTTAGTTTTTGAGAATAAATAATATACTTGAAAATATTTTGGCTTTAGTTACAAGTGCAATTGCTGCAAAAACTTCCACATTTATTGCGATTAATTGTTGTTGCATGCGTTATTATTATATGTGATACATCCAATGTTTATGGATCTCCATGAAAAACAAAGGAAAATGGCATTTGAAATTCATAAGATGAACTACAACTCAAAGCCATTGTTGAGAACAATGCAGGATGTAGTAAATCTCTTCAATCTATGTCATTTTGCTGGGTAATTTGTCAATTTAGCAGTTGATTGGCTCGTTAAGGTGTCTTGTAAGGAAATATGCCATGTTGCTTAGACTTGCCATCCCCCATCCTCTTTAGCTGCTGTCTTTAGTGTTGATGCTGTTTCCTGTAGGGTAGGTGCTCTGTTTCTGCTTTCGAGCTTCTGGTTTTTTGTGTCTGTGGTGTGCTGTTTTACTGTTATTTCAATGAAGTTTTCTTTTGTGGCAAAAAAAAAAAAAAAGATTGTGAATCACATATGCTCTTTGATCACATTATAAAGATAATTATGTGAGTTTTGATGCAAAGATCGCAATATCGTAGCTACTAGCTAGCACAAATCCCGCAAAGAAAGTGGTAGGGGGGATGTTATATAGTGAGCCAATTGAAGCTCCCCCCAAAGAAGCCTCAAGAGGCATTAGTCATTAGTGAACCAACCTACATACTCTAAGCAACAGAAGAAGCTGTTTGGTCAGATAGAGAAACGGAGGAAACAGAGAAATAAAAGACAGTTTTGTGGGGGGCTTTGGCCTTAGATTTGTTTGGGGTAGGTGATATGATATATTGGGTAAAGACTAAAGAGGACCAAAAAATAAAAAAGGAGATCTTGAAGTTGAAAGTGAAAATCAAGGATTAATTAATTTTATATATAAAAAATAAAGGGTGAAAGGATTTGGCGAGCGAAATAATTGAGTTTGGGACACTTTGCCACTAAAGACCTTGTTTGGTAGTATGTGACATAGGAAAATGAAGAAGGAATTATTTTCCATATGTTATTTCGTAGTTATATGTTGTCCAAATACAAAGAAGGGAGATGGAAGCCATTTCCACCATGCAAACATGGGAATTGAGAATAATTATTGTTTTTAATAATAATAAAAGCTTATTATACTCTTATTATTTTTACTTCTTTTTATTTATTTTGTTTTTTGAAATAGAATTCAAATATTATTTTTATCTAACTAAATATATAAATAGAATAATATTTACATTCTTTTTTATACTATATCAAATATAATTATTTTATTTTATTTAATACCTCATTCCCATACTAATAAGTAAGTTTTATTGTTTACTCCAACACCTAGATTTTGATACCTATTCATAAAAAATTATTGAATTTCAAGTCCAAAATACGTATACAGTGTTATTTAGATGTTCTGCTCTTTTATTTTTCAAAATCAAGAAAAAACACAGAAAACATAAACAATTTCATGAATAACATTATTGTAATTCTGACGAAAGTATGAAAAATGCTTGAGAAAACACTTTTCGTTCAAACAGGTTTTTTTTTTTTTCCTTCTTATTTTCAAAACTCGTCTTTTAAAAAACAATTTAACTGACCTGTTTTAAGAACATAAAAAAAAAATCAAACGTGCCCTAAATATTTTGAAATCATGTACATTAGAGATAAATGATTATTTTATAGAGAAACAATTTAAATTAATTATTTAAATTTACTATGTAAAGAGAAT
The DNA here is from genome assembly GCA_032878935.1 of Erythrophleum fordii. Lineage (NCBI taxonomy): Eukaryota > Viridiplantae > Streptophyta > Magnoliopsida > Fabales > Fabaceae > Erythrophleum > Erythrophleum fordii. The sequence goes on along the minus strand of JAVQMF010000045.1, from coordinate 14,730,882 downwards.
GCTACTAAAAAGTGTGATTGGAAGTCCCCTAAGATTAGTTCAGATGACAAGATAAGTAAGAATTTGGATAAAGGGTTATAAATTCAATCCCTTCTATGTAGCAAAAAACAGAAGTCTGTCACTAAATAAAGGTCAAATCTTCAAGAAGTGATCCTCAAAATAGCGTCAAACTATTGAATACTATTAGTAAAAATGATAAGATAAATATGATCATGGCCAAAAAAAAATTTTATAGCTTTAACCAATATTAAATTACTATTACTAACAATTCTATTGATACTTTTTTCTGTTTTTAAATTGAAAGGATTACAAAGAATTACACACTTCACCAATTATTATTTGATCTATCTCAAATTTTATTTTCTTCTGCCGTCACAGTGCAACAAAGCAAATGACGCGCTACAAAGTGTGCAAGCACCCACAATGACACCTTTCGGCCTTTTTTTTCTTTTATAACTTCCAAAAACTTTCTAGACAAAACAGGACATAAGAACCACGACCAGACAACTTATAACTACTCATTGAAAAAGCAAGAGAGGAAGCAATGGAATATATGATATCGTGCCCTTTAGCATATGCCACCTTGCACTCCCAGCATCCCCGTGGACGAAACTTTGACAAAGAGGATGGGAATTTCGACCATTTCCTCCAACCACCTACATATTCAAACAAAGTCATCACATATTATTCAATTTCTGGTCCGCTTAATAATGAATAAACCCATCTCAATGTTTGGAAGAATGCACAATCAGTTAAACTTACTATCTGTAAAGGGTACGTAGCACTAGTTGTGGATTCACTTGAGACACATAAACAAAGGTATTAAAGAAAATGAGCACTGCATTATTAGTGCTTAAATTCATAACTTGATGTAACCAATCCTTGGGATTATCATATTTCTTGTACTGTACAGTCCATCAAATGATAACTATGATTATAATTGAAAATATTACAGTTATAATGAAGAAATATACCTGTTAGTCTTGGAATCTCCTTTTCATTCTTGTCTTGAAGATTACTATTTGGACATAAATCTTGTCATACATGTTATTGAAGAAATGAAAATAAGCTTGTCTCCATGAACTTTTGAGAATTAAAGTCCCACAAACTCCCCAAAATCCAATGATGAATCCAAAAATCATGCTGGCATAAAATACAAAACTTGTGAGTTTATCATCTTCATCCACATCAATGTTATGACTGGTCTTGGGATCTAGATCAAGACTTTCCTCTCCTGGACATCCTTTTGGGAGTGGCAAACCACAGAGCCCATAGTTTCCTATATAACTAGAAGCATCAAAGGTTTGAAGTTGGGTGGTTTGTGGAATTTTTCCTGATAATTTGTTAAAGGACAAGTTTAAAAAACTGAGAAAACTCAGAGCTGAAAAGCTCATCGGAATTCCACCGGATAGATAATTACTTGAGAAATCAAGTGATTCCAACATTGTCATTTGACCCATATTTTTAGGAATGAATCCTGTCAAATTATTCCTTGATAGATTTAGGGAAGCCAATGCCGTAAGGGTTGTTATGTTACTGGGGATTTCTCCTTTTAAGTGATTACAGGAGAGATCAATAGTTGTCATCAATCCAAGATTCTTACCATACTCAACATATTCTCCTTTCCATGTCAACATTGCATTGTCAATAAATAATGGCCAAATTCCTACCCTGGAGTCAATAACTCCCCCCATGTCATAAGAAATGGTATGCCTTCGAAATGTTACATTTGACAAAGCACTTAAGTTATTGAGGCAATGGGGTATTATTCCTGTAATATTGTTATGTGAAAGATCCAAAACCTGAAGAAGCAATAAATTACAGATACTTGCAGGTATGCTTCCATGAAACTTGTTTGCTTGTAAACGTAAAACAATCAAATTAGGCAGGTAATGCCCTATCCATGTGGGCAATTTTCCATGCAAATTATTCTGCCCAAAATCAATGAACTGCAAGTAAGGAGAATTTATAAAAAATGGCATTTCACCAGAGAGGTTATTGTTATTGAAATGGATAGTCATAATGTCTTTTAAAGTACCAATTGAATTTGGTATTATCCCTGAGAAATTATTGTCTGCCAAATTCAAAACTCGCAAGGAGCGAAACGACCCCCAACAATCAGGAAGTTTTCCTGATAGCAAATTACTTGACATATCAAGATAAGTTAATCTTGATTGTAATGTTGCACAAATAAAAGTTATGGAGCCTGAAAACTTATTATTTGAGAGAAGCAAGGTTGATACATATGGTGAAAAATGTGGTAGAGGACCAAACAAATTGTTGAAACTCAAATCCCAAATATAATTAGAAAGCACATCCACTTTGATTTTTGGTAATGATTTTGGCAATTTCCCATAAATTTTGTTATGGGAAATATTTAAGTATGCCATATTTGAGATTAGCCAAAACCATTGAGGAATTGAATCTAAAATTGCACCATTAGAGATGTCCAACTCTATTAGCTCCTTTTGATGTCTGAGCCACACTGGAAAGTTAGGGCCCAAATTGCATGATGATGCAAAAAATGCTTGCAATTGGAAAGGTGGTACCCAATTTGTACTGATGTTGAAGAAAATCAAGTTATGAGAGACATCTAAAAGTTTTAGACTAGATAAAGTTAGTAGATGTGCTTCACTAATTACACAATTCAACTTATTTGAAGAGATTTCCAATGAAACAAGGTTTGGAACTTGCTCAAAAGTCTGTGGAACTATCCCATTCAGCTGATTGTTGGAGAGATATAAGATTTTCAATGATGGAAATCCAACAAACTTTGGTAATGGCCCACTCAAATTGTTAGAATTTAGATAAAATTCTAAAAGATGAGGTAAGTACCCAAATGATTGTGGAACCATCCCATTCAGCTGATTGTTGGAGAGATCTAAGATTTTCAGTGATGGAAATCCAAAAAACTTTGGTAGTGGCCCAGTCAAATTGTTGAAATTTAGATAAAATTTTAAGAGATGAGGTAAGTATCCAAATGATTGTGGAACTATCCTATTCAGCTGATTGTTGGAGAGATCTAAGATTTCCAGTGATGGAAATCCAACAAACTTTGGTAGTGGCCCACTCAAATTGTTAGAATTTAGATAAAATTCTAAGAGATGAGGTAAGTACCCAAATGATTGTGGAACTATCCCATTCAGCTGATTGTTGGAGAGATCTAAGATTTCCAGTGATGGAAATCCAACAAACTTTGATAGTGGCCCACTCAAATTGTTAGAATTTAGATGAAATTCTAAGAGATGAGGTAAGTATCCAAATGATTGTGGAAGTATCCCATTCAGCTGATTGTTGGAGAGATCTAAGATTTTCAGTGATGGAAATCCAACAAACTTTGGTAGTGGCCCACTCAAATTGTTAGAATTTAGATAAAATTTTGAGAGATGAGGTAAGTACCCAAATGATTGTGGAACTATCCCATTCAGCTGATTGTTGGAGAGATCTAAGATTTCCAGTGATGGAAATCCAACAAACTTTGGTAGTGGCCCACTCAAATTGTTAGAATTTAGATAAAATTTTGAAAGATGAGGTAAGTACCCAAATGATTGTGGAACTATCCCATTCAGCTGATTGTTAGAGAGATCTAAGATTTTCAGTGATGGAAATCCAACAAACTTTGGTAGTGGCCCACTCAAATTGTTAGAATTTAGATAAAATTTTGAGAGATGAGGTAAGTACCCAAATGATTGTGGAACTATCCCATTCAGCTGATTGTTGGAGAGATCAAAGATTTCCAATGATGGAAATCCAACAAACTTTGGTAGTGGTCCACTCAAATTGTTAGAATTTAGATAAAATTTTAAGAGATGAGGTAAGTACCCAAATGATTGTGGAACTATCTCATTCAGCTGATTGTTGGAGAGATCTAAGATTTCCAATGATGGAAATCCAACAAACTTTGGTAGTGGCCCACTCAAATTGTTATAACTTACATCCAATTTTAAAAGACAAGGAAAGTTCCCAAATGATTGTGGAATTGACCCATAAAAATTGATATTTTGAAGTTGTAATGTCACTAAGGATGCAAATCTTGAAAAATCAGGAAATGGCCCACCGCTAAATGGATTTTTACTTAAATCCAATGTCTCTATACTATATTGGGCAAAATATAACTGTGGTATCCAATTACTTAATTGTCCTGAAAAATTGTTCCCATATAATATTAACTCTTTCAATCGACACAAATTAGAAATGGATCTTATTATATTGCCTTCAAGATTATTTACAGAAAGATCCAAATGTTCAAGAGAAGTGGCATTTGTAAAAGCATCTAAGGCAATCTGTTGTAAAAGATTCTTTGAAAGAGATAGAAATTTAAGAGAATTTGCATTTAGAGCATTTGGAAAAATATGTTGCAAAGAGTTTTGTGAGAGATCAAGATGTTCTAGGACTCTGCTAACATTAGACAACCAAGATAGCATTGAAGAATCTAAGTAATTTGATCCAAGAGAGAGAACTTTGAGAGAAGCAGAAGAATTAATGTGGAACAAAGATTTAGGATTGACCTTAGGCAGTGCGCAATCATATAAGTGAAGCTCTACTAGAAAAGGGACTTTGCTTGATAACAATGATTGCCAATCAGTAGCTTGACTTAGATTAACCATTGACAAATCAAGATATCTCAAAGAAGAAAGGTGAGAAATCCACCCAAGGTTATTTGCAATCAAATCATAATTTCTTCCAAGAGAAAGAGTTTGCAAATTGGATAGATTTTGCAATTCATGAGAAATAACGCCAACAAGAGCAGAGTCCATAAGTATTAACTTTTTTAATTGAGAAGCAACTTTGCTTGATAATGATAATTGCCAATCAATAGCTCTGCTTAGATCAACATTTGACAAATCAAGATATCTCAAAGAAGAAAGATTAGAAATCCACTTAAGGTCATTTGCAATCAAACCAAAATTATACCCAAGGTCTAGAGTTTGCAAATTGGATAGATTCTTCAGTTCATGAGGAATAACACCACCAAGAGTAGAATCTGAAAGTATCAACTCTCTTAATTGACCAAGTGAACCAATACACTTTGGAATTTTGGTTCCTTCAAAATCATTGAAACTGAGATTCAAGTGAGTTAGATGTTGCAAATCACATAGTGAAGAATCAATATTACCTCTCAGTCTGGTAGAATCCATGATAGTTGTGGTAGCATTAAGGTGGACATACAACTTGGTGACACGACCCGTTAAATTATTGCATGAAATACCATTCCATCGACAGCAATCAACTTCGTTTTTCCATGATGAAAGAATGTTTGAGTCATCAATAAAACCATCTTTCAATTTGAGAAGAGCTTGTTTATCTATTTCTATGCAACTCGGTATGTTGGAATATCCTACACATAAAAAGATGCATAAAATCCCAACTAGGCAAAAGAGGCTAAACTTAGAGCTAAACATGATGATCAACATGCTTAGGATTCTTTTGGATGATAAAGTTAAAGAATAGGTAATGTGTCAAACCAAGTAAATTGTTGGCCATTTATAGACAAGTAATTTCCAAAGATTTCCACTACTCTTCTGATCTTTCATATCAAGAATACTGTATCTTTCATATTTATTTTAAATATGAGTCAAAGTAGGCTTTACAAAGTCAATGAGACATTGATATGGTGTGTTCTTGGATGCTATCAGAAATCAAGATTTTAAGGGATTAAATACTAATTGTATTTAAGTTAGTGGGTAATTTTAGCTTTGTTAACAGTGATTATCCACTAACTAATTAGGGGGTAATTATATTTATCACTAACCAATTAACTAGTGTGTTACTTTGAGTTTGACTAGAAGTCAAATTTAAAATTTTCAAATGACTCTAATACTAGTGTATTAAATCTATTTCGTTTATTACTCTCAATGAGAACTATGAGGGTTTAGTAATTATAAAATTTTAAATTCAAACATCTATTCTCTTCTATACGTAGTAGAAAAAAAAAATTACTAACCACTTAACTCTCGATTTTTCCATGCTTGGTTTCTGGTGCCTCCTGGTTACGTATTGAATATCCAAAATAAATGTTTACATGGGCTATAAGCTTTAGTTAGTGAGAAGGTTTATAGCGCTGATAATATTTCTATTGTGATTTTAAATTTTAATACGAAAATGTTTATGGATGAGTAAGTCAATTATATGTGGCCATCACTTATGATGCCATGCCTTATCCTTATCAACCATCCTCATCAGATGCTTCTGGTCTTCAGAATTTGTCACGGAGTCTGAGACTCAAGCAATAATGCAATGTCGTCATATCACTATGTGGAAAGTCTTAATTTCCGCTAATTATAATTTAATGTATTTAATTATTGATTTCTACGAAAATTATATATAGCCATCAATATTCAGTCCTCCAGTGGCCATAGATTTTAGAAAATTTACTTGTAATCTTTTTAAAATATAGCTTAATTATGATTTTATTACGTAAACTTTAAAATATAACATTCAATTTTTTAAACTATTATAAAACTGAAAAAGCTGTATATAAATTAAAAGTTTAAAAGTCATCTAATAACTTATATGCATCAATTGTTTGTTTTAAATTTTTTCTTTTACTTGAAAAATCATTTGACAATCAAATAATTTTAAGTTTTAATTTTTATTGATATATAATGTTTTTTATTTTTGTAATAATTAAAGAGAATTAAATCACAAAAATTAGATTGTAAAGCTTGAATACCAAGAGTGGAATTATATGTCTTCTCCTTTTCAATCTTCATCACTTTTATAACTGTTCATCTGAACTTGCCTCCGGGGTTGAGAGCGAAGAATATTAGTGCAATAATCCAATGTTCTAACTTCTAATTAACGCTATGTAAAAAGTCTTTTCTTTATCTAATAATTGTAATTTTTACGAAAGTGATAGTCAGTGAACAAGTCTAGTTAGGAGTATAGTTTTTATTTATTTCTTCTTCCACTTTCTCTTTCCTTAGGTAAACGTTATCATCTTTCCCTCTCTTCTTCTTTGAATGAAAGAAAATTGATTATAATTTTATTTTTATATATCATTAATTTGTTTCTCATTTGTTTTTATTAAGTTCCATTTTTTCGTTCGACAAAACAAATCTTTTGTATTTCTTTTGCGAATTTTTTTTATTATAAATTTTACTTCAAATTTTAAAATATTTTTCAACAACAACTAAAAAACCTGTTTTTTAAGTTTTGTTTTAACCCATTACTGACAACTTATTACTTCATCACCTCCTAACATCAAAGCCTACCGGGTGTTGCACTTGAGCCTAAAATAAAAATTTTGAAATTGAGTCAAGTCTATATCATTCAAAACCAATCGATATATTTCTTCATCTTCTGCTTTGAGCCCGATTAACAATTTTGAAAACAAGATATTTTTTAACTCGATTAACTTGAACATTTTTTTATGAGAACGTAACTTTTTTTTATTCAATCTCACATAAAACTCTGAAATCGATATAAATCTGAACTCAAGTTTAGGTTAAAATTTTTTTAAAATTTGGTCAAGCGAGCTTAAATCTAAGTTTTGAAATTTGAAAATATATAAGCTTAGATTTAGATATTTTTATTCATTCAAATTCAAAACAAAGCAATTAAAAAAGTTTATCTTACTAATAATAAAATAGCTTCGGTTTTTTAGTTGGTACCGATGGATTACATTAACTAATTAATTAATGGGGACAAAGAATTACTATTCAGTTTAATTAAATAAATACGTACTAAATGAGGTAGCAGTAAACACACACAATTGCATCAAATCGATGTCGAAGATGTATGAGCTCTTAAAAGTGTTTGAAGAGAGGCTTAATCTTATTTAACATATAAACTAACTGGAGAACGCTATTATTATATAACACACCCAAATACACATGATTTCTCCCAGGAATTCAATTTGAAAATGTCAGTTGAATTGCCGCGAAAACTTGCACATTTCTTATCATTATTAGATTAAGGTGGCATTTGGCTTGTGAAATTTTATATTTATCAAGATAATCATATTCTTAAGAATGTAACTCCCAGGAATTATATTATTAGGAATCAATCTTCATATCAATCATTCTCCTTATTCCTTGCTTTCTAGTCAAACCAACTTGCTCAGAGGACCAAGTTGTGTTAAAAAGTTTTTACTCCTTGACATCTATTATCAATATATATATATAAAATTTAAAGGTCAGTTTTTTTCACAACTCGTAAATAGTGTAGCTAAGCCTTGTGCGGCGTGTCATTTCTTTATTTTTTATTTTTGGTTGCTTTTTTTTTTAATTTTAAAAAATGCATTTCAAATCTATCTAGAAGCCCAATTCACTGTGCGCTACAGTTCGGAAATGCATTATGTTATACTTAATTATAATTTTCAAATTAGATTTATGCCATGCCCCATTCTCCATATCAATCATATCTAGCTTATTTGTCGTTTTCTAGTCAAATGAACTTGTCTCATGAGCCTAGACTTATGCCTTGCTAATCTGGTTGGATTCAAAAATCTTTCATGATACTCAATAAGTCAAATTTGGTTAGGCCCATTGATATGTTTCTTTCCTCTCCTTTTCTTCTTTCACGCTCTTCTAGGCTCCCTCTTCCCCCCTTCACCTCTCTGAAAAAAATGCTTTTAGGCGCGACGCAAATATATTTTTTTATATAATTATATAAGATTTATTATACTCTTTTAATTATTTTTTATTTATTAAATTATTTTTTAAAACATAAAAATATAAAATTTATTTTTTATTCTACTTATTCTTATTTATTTATTTTACATTTTTTTAATCATCAAACCAAATATCTCTTTTTTTTTATTAAAAAAATCTCATTTCTCAAGTCTTGGTGAGTGCTGTCTAGCTTCCTCTGAAAGAGAAGTTGCATATATGTACTTACATATGTAACGGTGCTTTTAGACCCTTCCCTGCTTTGTTACTATTCATGGACATCACTTATATGTCTAACAGAAGTTAATTTTCCTCCATGGGAACGTTCTTTGGGCCGTCAGCTCTCCTAGTCTCATTTTGAGACGAAGACCTAAATTAATTCAATATTTTACCAATATTATATGAAGTCCTTAGACCAAAATATTTTTAATAATCCAGGTAACAAAAGAAAATTCTATTGAAGCAAACTATCACTAGATGCTACGTCTTCTCCTTATCAATCATCGTCACTTCTATAGCTACTCGTCCCAACTTGTCCTCGGCCAGGGTCAAGAGTGAAGACTATATGTACAATAATCCAAATCCTGATTCTATCCTTATGTAGAAAGTCCTTCGTTGCATTTAATATTGTTTTGCTATGAATGACAGTCAATGAGCCTAGTCTAGCTAAAACCAGAGTTGTTTATTATTATTATTATTATTATTATTATTATTATTATTATTATTATTATTATTATTGTCTCTTCTTCTGCTTGTGCTACATTTTCTCAGTCAAATGTTCAACATTCACCATCTTTCTCTCTATTTTTCTTTCATCAAAAGAAAATTGATTTTAATTTTATTTTCTGTACATCATTAATTTGATATTTTTTTTACTCAATTTTTTTAACAAAAGCAAATCAGTTAGTGATGAAGGATTGATATTTCCTCTCAGTTAGGATTGTTTTATTGGATTATAAGAGAAAAGGAAGAATAGATACTATGTCACATAAATGTAATCCAAAGCTAGCCCTTTAAAGACAACTAAATAATTTAACAATAACTTGTCCCGGGGGACAAGACTTGTGTGTAATAATGCATTAATGTTGTACTTAATTATAATTTCTACGAAAATGACAGTCAACGTAGACTTCTTTTTTCATCTTCTAATTCTTTGAACAGAAAAAAAAAATAATCTTATTTTTTGTACATAATTAATTTACTTGTTTTGTTAATGAAGCTGAAAAGACAAATATAAATAATTAAGGTATAGATCTAAGAATATTTAAAAAAATGATTAGGTTGCCCTCATTTTTTTATTTTATAGTATGAATTAAAATAAAAATGTTTAAAGCCTTCATTCATAATATTCTACCGTGATTTTAAATTTTAATGCAAAAATGTTTATGGATGAGAGTAAGTCAAGTGTATATGGCCATCACTTGTCAATCATCTCCATCGGATGCTTTCTGGTCCATAGGATTTGCCACGGGGTCGTCGACTGCAGTAATGCAATGCAACGTCATCATATCACTATGTCGAAAGTCTTAATTTCCGCTAATTATCATTTTTTAATGTATTTAATTATTGATTTCTACGCAAATTATAGCCATCAATTTTCAGTCCCCAGTGGCCATAAATTAGGGAAATTTACATTTAACCTTTTTAAAATATAGCTTAAGCATGACTTTATTCTGTAGACTTCATGACGTAACACTCAACTTTTCAAATTATCATAAAACTGAAAACATTGTGTATGAATTAAAGCCAAAGTTTAAAAGCCATCTAATAACTTATATGTATCAGTTATTCGTTTTAATTTTTTTTCTTTTACTTAAGATATCATTTAATAATTGTACATTTTTATTCTTTAATTTTTATTGACATATAGTGTTTTTAATTTTTATAATAATTAAAGAAAACTAAATCATAAACATAACATTTTAAAGTTTGAATACCAAAATTATAATTAAGAGTAGAATTATATGTCTTCTCCCTATCAATCAACATCACTTTTATAACTGTTGATCTGAACTTGCCCTGGGGGTCGAGAGCGAAGAATATAAGTGCAATAATCCAATGTTCTTACTTCTAATTAACGCTGTGTAAAAAGTCTTTTCTTTATTTAATAATTATAATTTTTACGAAAGTGACAGTCAATGAACAAATCTGGTTAGGACTACAGTTTTTTATTTATTTCTTCTTCCACTTTCTCTTTCCCTGGTTAAACGTTACCACCTTTCCCCCTTTTCTTCTTTGAATGAAAGAAAATTGATTTTAATTTTATTTCTATATATCATTAATTTGTTTCTCATTTGTTTTTATTAAGCTCCATATTTTCCTTCGACAAAACAAATCTTTTGTATTTCTTTTGCGAATTTTTTATCAATATAAATTTTACTTTAAATTTTAAAATATCTTTCAACAGAATTTAAATTTTTGTTTTAACCTATTACTTCATCATAGGCTAATACCAAGTCTACTGTGTGTTGCATTTGAGCCTAAAATAAAATTTTTGAAAATGAGTCAAGTCTATATTGCTTGAAACTGAGCGATATATTTCTTTTCCATTTTCAGTTTTGAGCCCAATTAACAATTTTGAAAACAAGATATGTTTGAACACGATCAACTTGAACATTTTTCTTTTCAAAATGAGAACGTAAATTTTTTCTATTCAATCTCACATAAAAACTCTGAAATCGATATAAATCTGGACTCGAGTTTAGGTTCAAAATATTTTAAAAAAATTTATTCAAGCGAGCTTAAATCTAAATTTTGAAATTTAAAAATATTTAAGCTTAGATTTAGATATTTTAATTCAAGTGAAATTCAAAACTAAGCAATTAAAAAAGTTTATCTCACTAATAATAAAATAGCTTGGGTTTTGTAGTTGGAACTGATGGATTACATTAACTAACTAATTAATGGTGACAAAGAATGACTATTCAGTTTAATTAATTAAATAAATATGTGCTAAATAAGGTAGCAGTAGACACACATAATTGCGTCAGATCCGGGTAGAAGATGCATGTATTCTTAAAATTGTTTGAAGAAGGCTTAATCTTAGTTAACGTATAAACTAATTGGAGAATACCATTACTATATAACAAAAAAAAAAAACGCATACACACACACACTCACACACGTGCACACACAAACACACATGATTTCTCCTACGAATTCAATTTGAAAATGCCAGTTGAATTGCCACGAAAAACTTGTACATTTCTTATCATGATTACATTAAGGTGGCATTTGGTTTGTGAAATTTAATATTCATTAAGATAATCATATTCTTAAGAATGTAACTCCCAGGAATTATACTTTTAGGAATCAATCTTCATATCAATCATTATTCTTATTCCTTGCTTTCTAGTCAAACCAACTTGCTCAGAGGGCTGAGTTTTGTTAAAAAGTCTTTACTCCATGACATTATCAATATATATATATATATATATATATATATATATCACTTAAAGATCAGTCTTACTGGTAACAAGTAGTAAATAATGAAGTAGAGCGGCTTGTCATTTTCCTTTTGGGGTTGCTTTTTCTTTAATTTTTTAAAAATGTATTGTAAATCTATCTATAGGCCCAATTCACTGTGTGCTACAGTTTGGGAATGCATTATGTACATGGATGTATTATGTTGCACTTAATTGTAATTTTTAAATTAGATTTATGCTGGGCCTCGTTCTTCATATCAATCGCGTCCTACTTATTTGTCACTTTCTAGTCAAACAAACTTGTTCCAAGAGTCTAGACTAATACTGTGCTAATTCGGTTGTGTTCAAAAATTTTTACTCTTGACTTCACATTCATTTTTTCTACGTAAATAACACTCAATAAGTCAAGTCTGGATAGGCTCATTAATTTCTACAATTTGAGAATGTATTATGTACATAAATGCATTATGTTGTACTTAATTATAATTTTTAAATTAGATTTATGTTGGCCCTCATTCTTCATATCAATCATGTCCTCCTTATTTGTCGCTTTCTAGTCAAATGAACTTGTTCCAAGGGCCTAGACTTATGCCATGCTAATTTAGTTGTGTTAAAAAATTTCTACTCTTGACTTTATATTTATTATTTCTACATAAATGATACTCAATGAGTCAAGTCTAGATAAGCTCATTGATTTCTACAATTTGGAAATGCATTATGTACATGAATGTATTATATTGTACTTAATTATAATTTTCAAATTAGATTTATGCTGAGCCTCATTCTTCATATCAATCATGTCTTCCTTATTTGTCACTTTCTAGTCAAATGAACTTATTCTAAGGGCTTAGACTTATGCTGTGCTAATTCGGTTGTGTTCAAAAATTTCTACTATTGACTTTACATTTATTATTTCTACATAAATGATACTCAATAAGTCAAGTCTAGATAAGCTTGTTGATTTCTATAGTTTGAGAGTGCATTATGTACATGAATGATTATGTTATACTTAATTATAATTTTCAAATTAGATTTATGCTGGGCCTCATTTTTCATATCAATCATGTCCTCCTTATTTATCACTTTCTAGTCAAATGAACTTGTTCCAAGGGCCTAGACTAATGCCATGCTAATTCAATTGTGTTAAAAAATTTCTATTCTTGACTTTACATTCATTATTTCTACCTAAATGACACTCAATAAGTCAAGTCTAGATAGGCTCATTGATTTCTACAATTTGGGAATGCATTATGTACATGAATGCATTATATTATACTTAATTATAATTTTCAAATTAGATTTATGTTGGGCCTCATTCTTCATATCAATCATGTCCTCTTTATTTGTCACTTTCTAGTCAAATGAACTTGTTCCAGGGGTTTAGACTTATGTCGTGCTAATTTGGTTGTGTTAAAAAGTTTTTACTCTTGACTTTACGTTCATTATTTCTACAAAAATGATACTCAATAAGTCAAGTCTAGATAGGCTTATTGATTTCTACAGTTTGAGAATGCATTATGTACATGAATGATTATGTTATACTTAATTATAATTTTCAAATTAGATTTATGCTGGGCCTCGTTTTTCATATCAATCATGCCCTCCTTATTTGTCGCTTTCTAGTCAAATGAACTTGTTCTAAGGGCCTAGACTAATGCCGTGCTAATTCAATTGTGTTAAAAAATTTTCTACTCTTGACTTTACATTCATTATTTCTACGTAAATGACACTCAATGAGTTAAGTCTAGATAGACTCATTGATTTCTACAATTTGGGAATGCATTATGTACATGAATGCATTATATTGTACTTAATTATAATTTTCAAATTAGATTTATGCTAGGACTCATTCTTCATATCAATCATGTCCTCCTTATTTGTCACTTTTCTAGTCAAATGAACTTGTTCCAAGGGTGTAGACTTATGCCGTGCTAATTCAGTTGTGTTCAAAAATTTCTACTCTTGACTTTACGTTCATTATTTCTACATAAATGATACTCAATAAGTCAAGTCTAGATAGGCTTATTGATTTCTACAGTTTGAGAATGCATTATGTACATGAATGCATTATGTTATACTTAATTATAATTTTCAAATTAGATTTATGCTGGGCCTCGTTTTTCATATCAATCATGCCCTACTTATTTGTCGCTTTCTAGTCAAATGAACTTGTTCTAAGGGCCTAGACTAATGCCGTGCTAATTCAATTGTGTTAAAAAAATTTCTACTCTTGACTTTACATTCATTATTTCTACGTAAATGACACTTAATGAGTTAAGTCTAGATAGACTCATTGATTTCTACAATTTGGGAATGCATTATGTACATGAATGCATTATATTGTACTTAATTAAAATTTTCAAATTAGATTTATGCTGGGCCTCATTCTTCATATCAATCATGTCCTCCTTATTTGTCACTTTTCTAGTCAAATGAACTTGTTCCAAGGGTGTAGACTTATGTCGTGCTAATTCAGTTGTGTTCAAAAATTTCTACTCTTGACTTTACATTCATAATTTCTACATAAATGACACTTAATAAGTCAAGTCTAGATAGGTTTATTGATTTCTACAGTTTGAGAATGCATTATGTTATACTTAATTATAATTTTCAAATTAGATTTATGTTGGGCCTCATTCTTCATATCAATCATGTCCTCCTTATTTGTTGCTTTCTAGTTAAATGAACTTGATCAAAGGGTGTAGACTTATGCCATGCTAATTCAGTTGTGTTCAAAAATTTCTACTTGTGACTTTACATTCATTATTTCTACGTAAATGACACTCAATAAATCAAGTCTAGATAGGCTCATTGATTTGTTTTTTTCCCCTCCTTTTTTCTTTCACATTCCTCTAGGCTCCTTCCTTCCTTCTTCGTCTCTTTCCTTAAGAAATCATTTTAGTCTTATTTTTTGTGCATCATCAATTTACTTTTTTATTAAAAAAATCATTGGAATAGGACTTAGTACTCAAGTTTTGCTGCACTATCCTAAAAAAAAAAAAGAAAATTCTGTAATTGTTAAATAACAGTGGCTAAAAGTTAAAAGCTACGATGGATGCTTCTACTACAGCAATTTAGCAATGGTTGTTGACAAAGCCGCTGCTAAATAGCAGAGTGGAAAAAATTGTTATTACATAATAGTGGCTGTTTTGGCAGCGGTTACAACGACTGTTAAAACATTTAAAAAATCCCAACCCTATGCTAGTATATCAGATCTATAGAAAAAATTTGCCTTTACTCTCTGTCGCACTGCGAAGAAGCATGAACCAACCCCTTGCCTAGCCGCACCAGCCGCAATCAAAACAAGGTGCCATCCGCCAGGTTGCCATTTTTGTGCATCTCCACTGTTTGTTTTCAATTTCAACCATCTTGAGGTATTTTTCTCTAAGTTCTTCCATTATTTAATATTGGATTGTTAGTTCAAAAATTGTTGGATTGCTTGATGATGATGATGATTATTATTATTATTATTATTTGACTATTTAAAAATCTAACAAGAATTTTTTTTTATTTACATATTTATATCAATTCGCAAAAAGCTTTCATTTGAATATTGTGGAGATTGTTTGAATAGATCAAGTTTTTTAGTAAGATTAACCAATTAATTGAAAATCAATTCAAGTTTGCTTTGCCCATTTTGTGACATAAGAAACCCAACTTGGTATGAAAATAAGTGATTGATACTGGCATTCACAGTGGAAGATACACACAAAGTAAACCAAGGTAGGAAAAATTCTTTATGTAGTTTACTCTGTAATCTTCTCATAAAGTCGGGAAATGCACTTGAAAATTGTGCAATTAAAGTACTTGCATATTTGAAGGTAAAGAGCCACCACAATTTGTTGCTCTTTTTTAGCCTATGGTGGTCCTTAAGGTATCATGTTTTTATTGTGCGATAGCATACTGTGTTCCCTGGTAACATATGCAGTCTAAGCTTGTGAATATGATAAGTTTGATTGATTTTATCTTGTTACACCCCCATAAGGGCATAATTGACACTATGTACAAGTTAAACTCATATCCATACACCTTCTCTCAACCAAATCAAAACATAAAAAGAGCGATAGTAAGGTAAAGTAAATTTTTAGAAAATTTAAAAATATTTTGCTTTACTGAAAGATTCACACAATACACCAAAGGGTTTAATTACATGTTAGTTAATTTAATTTTTTGTAAAAATTTCAGCAAAATCTCCCTTAAATATAGAATTATCCAAAATTTCTAGAAACAACCAATTAAAATAATCAATAAAGTTCTGCTCTCAACTTGAAGCATTATATAATAACAATTAAGGATGGGGACCCTACCTGTGCATAAGTGGAGCCACTGCTAAGAGAAAACAATATACTTGATACAATTCCAATTGTAATTGACAAAACAAGACCTTAGCAAAAATCACACCGAGCATCAACAACAAAAGTGGTCAATCCTGTGCTGCCGCAGCTAGTTCTAGACCCACAAGTAATGAAAAGAAAGTTAAATGAATGAGTTCAAAACTCAAAGAGCAAATAATACTAAATATGATCGAAATACAAATTATAAAAAATAACCTGCTTTCAAACTCAAATTTACATAGAAAACATAAGCAATATCATGGCATCCAATAAAATTCATTTTTTTTCATTTATATAAGATAAATTTGATAATGCACATAAAACAAATATTATAAAATCATGCATAACAATACAATTGACAAATTTAAATAGAACCAAGTCAAACATCACTCACGAGAGAATAATAATACAGAGATAGCTTATGTTTAACAGTTCAATAGATCCATAAGTGGTGACCAACACATAAGGGTAGTAATACTCTTACTAGTTGAGGTTTAAATTAAGGTATACCAAAATTGACAACTACTACTATTATATGTAGAGTTCTATTTTACATCATATTTTAGTCTTAATACTACTATACACTAATAAAGATAGATAAAGTAATCGAACAAGTAATTACCAAATATATTTATCTAACTAATCAACTACTAGAATATTTCAATAACAATAATTAATATTACTTTTTCAGACACTAAGGATCAAAGTTAAGTTTACCCTTCCATTAACTTATGATTAACAAGAAGTATAATTACTTATAGCAAGTATTATCTATTCACAGCGCATGTTTACACCATAAATTTCTTTAGGCATTAATATGATGAAATGCTTGATATGGGGTTATCTCCAAAACCTCTTAAATTATCCATAAACAATCTATAGTGCTAAATAACACATTAATTTTCGTAAGGTCAAACTCCTTTTATTTGTTATTATCTTTTTTTTAAAATATAACTTCCATATTTTACTATAAAATATTTTCATTTAGACCCAATATTTAGATTCTAATTAACATAAATTTTTTTACTTATTATCTATACCATTCAATCTTTTAAGTTATAACATCAAATAAATTCTCTTTCTTAATTCTCAAATTTTCCTACCATTCAAGAAGTTAAACAATCAAAACTTCACTCCCAAAGATTCATTCAAATAATTTGTCATCTCCTAACTTAAACTTTAAGCTAACATGTGAGTTACGAAATTTCTAATATCATTTAACACTCCAATATACCATCACAGAAAGAAGTTTTAACTTAGTTTTTCTCATAAACACAAAAGAAGTTATAATACTTTCATAGCACTTGAGGGAATTAAAATCAAAGACAAAATAGAGTTGTTACCAATATACCCTAATTTTCTCTGTTTTCAGACCAAACCCTAAGTCGAACCTCTCCCTTCTCCCCTGTTTCGGATGCAAGAATGAAGCAAGTTTCATACATTAAGTTCCTTAAGACACGCTCTGAGTTACAGCAACAAGAATAAAGGGAAAATATGGTTCTTTACCTCGAAAATCAAAAGAAAAATGAAGAAAATGGAAGCAACCCATATAGAGCTCAAAACTCCAACATCTTCTCCCTTCAACGCTACTGCCGTGACCAAAGAAGGGAAAAATTTTGCTGCAGTAGTGCGAAGGGGTGGTGCAGTGGACCAGCGGCTGGACAGGAAATGGACGGAAGGGAAGGGAGGAGGAAGAACAAAAAGAATGGAGAGATTGAGAGAAGGAAGAACGGAAAAGGGGAGGAAAAAAAAAAAAAAGAACCAGAAGAAAGAACAATTACGTGGCAGGGAAGGAAGGAAAAAGTGAAGAAAGCGGGCGGTTAGATTTTGTTAATATATTTTAGTTAAAATTGGACTTTGGCCCTTCAAAATTTTAAAATGCTATAATATTGTTCTTGTGTCACTTTTTTTTTTTTCTTTTAAATTCCTAGCTTACTTTCACTTATCTTACCACCATTTTCCATCATCAAAATTTATTTTACTTTATTATAATTTGTCTTGATTATATTGTTAATTTTTTTTAAGCTTATAGAAATCCAATTAACATAAAATTTCCTGGGGTGTTACATATCTATTTTAGTGAGGCTAAAGCTCTGGTTACAAAAGGTTAATGACAGAGAAAGGTTTGCCATATGAGAAAAAGTGTTGCACTTATTCGAATTTCTGGAACTTAAATTCATAGTAATAAGGCAATGCAAGTTGTTGCAATATGTGCCCATTAAATTCTTCATTTTGTTACATCATATTGAAAGTGTTAAGAGCTTATCTTTTCATTAGGCTGCATTATATCAATTATGCTCTTCTTTTTTAGGTAGGAACATCATTAAATTCTACTGAGTGTTTCCTTCTGCAATCTGGTTCATCACTTTTCACTTGGCATGGAAGTTAATGTTCTTTTGAACACTAGCAGCTAGCGGCAAAAGTTGCTGAATTTTTGTAGGTACACTGTGTTTTCCTCAATGTTTTAGGATTTCCACTAAATAGTTCAAGCAGTATCATTGAAAGTTGGAGCATTGCCAAATTGTCTCAACTTCTTAGAGTTCATATATGTAGTAAATAACAATTATGGACCATCCAAAAGACGTACTTTTTTATACATGAAAACATAGAATATGTACTTTTGGAGATGTTTTTCATATTTCTTCAGTGAACTATTACACTTTTTATTACGGCACGGATTGCTGAGAGTCAATCACAGTTCACATTGACTTCACCTAACTATAGCCCTTCTAGTTATTACCAATGTTGGAGGTGAACCAATAAACTTTCGCGAAGTTTATTTTCGAAGTCAGGCTTTGGAGGGTATAATAGGGCATAACAATATCATTGGTATGTCAGATTATGACAATTATTTTTGTAGAGTTACACAGACATGTTTTTGTTAAGTACAAGAAAAGTAACATTTTGTTTGTTCTTATATTCAAATGCACTAGGAGATCACTCAAATTGTGTAGTCTTCCCAATTGCCTTAGTATCTCTCTAGATTAAGTTGGAGAACTTACGTTAAAATTGGGAAGCGTCAGTGCATGTCCAACTAAAGTGGTGTTATCAAGTAAGTTTCTAATCTTGTAGAGAAAAAATGTTCATAGATATACTAAGATATGCTCAGTCATCATATTAAGAAGTCTAAGCCAAAGGTAATGTCTTGTTTCCAGAAGTATATGTGTGATGTGAGGCAGAAGTATGTTTGTGATGTGAGGCATGGTGTTAGCCTGATGAAAGCCTGCGTGTAAGCTTCAGATTTAGAATTTGCATGGGTGGGAAGTTCAAGTGGTCCGATTTAAATTTTCTGCTATCTCATCTTTCTTTCATCGTGGGCGTGGCGGAATTTAGAATTTTATATTTCATTATTTATAAATGCACTGCGTCTTGGTCCAAATTATAACACAAAAATATAATTAAATTATGTTTACCATTGGAGAGAAAATTATATATATATATATCTATATATATATATGTTGGAAAGGATCAGTTGCTGATGAGTTAAGTGTAGACTGTATAAAGGTGAGCCAGTGCATGGGTGAGAAGCTAGAAGCCGGACCTGTTTAGGTTAATCCTCATGATTTGCTCCCCAGTAGAAGCTAATTTATGTGGGATGGCCAGATTTGAAGTTCAGGCTCAAATTAGCGTATATTAATTACTTATAGAAATGCCTGCTTTTCTGTTTACCATATATGCTTAAAATTTAATATAATAACCCAAATTAAAATAATAATAATAAAATAAATAATAAAATAAAATAAAATAAAATCATTTTTAGAATAAATATAATATTTAGATAATTTTAAAGATAATTTTAAAATTTTAAAATTATTTTAAAAAGCTATTTTAACATCGACCTTATACTTATTAAGATATTTTTATGCTTTAAAATTTTAAAACAAGTTAATATAACAATTTAAATATTCACAGAGTTTTTATGTTTAATTTAGAGATGTAAAAATAACTTCCCTTTAAATTTTTATAAATCTCATCAGGAAAAAAAAAACTTTAGATACCTTTTTATAATTTTTCTTTTTTCTCTTATAATATATTTTTCTTCTTTCTCCTTTACACCAATCGGACATGGCAGCACCCCTCCCTTCCTTTTTCTTTTCTTTCTTTGATATTTCTACAGCTTTCTCACAACGCAGCCTTCCTTTTATTCCTTCTCCCATTTTTCTTTCATTTCATTGTTGCTCATCAGTCGTGCCTCACCCAGTAACGCCCTTCCCACCTTCCTATTCTGGTGACCAATGTTGGAATACCGTGGCTGCCACGTGAAGAGAAATTCTTAGGTAATAAGCTCTATTTTCTTCTTCTCCTTCTTCCTTTTTTTTTTTTTTTTGCTTTTTGCTTCATTTTCATTCTTCCGTTTTCTCTTGTACTTGGGGTTGCTTTTTCTTGATTTTAACTTCCATTCTTGCTCTCTTTTATGTTTATGATGATCTAAAATATCTCTGGCAGCTCTCTTTTTCATTTTGGCTGTGGGAAGCTTCTTAAATTAGGGGTTTTTGATTTAATCATCTAATGTATGAATTGGTACTTTCAACTTGCTCATTTAAACTCCTTAAAATATATTATAAGCTCAAATCAAATTTTAAAAGCTTAATTTAGATTATGGTAGTTAGTTTGTGAAACCCTAAATCTAAGATTAATAGTGGTATTATAAAATTTAAACTATAATTATAGGTTTAAGTGCTCTAAGATAAAATTAATTATGTTGAACATATTAGAATCTAATGGAGTAATTAAGGTGATATTCTTATATTCAATATAATTATAGATGATATTCGGACTATTCTTTTAATTGGATATCTCTTCAAATTTTAGGAATTTGGAACCTTTACGATCGCCCCCACAAATAAGCATGTCGATAGCAAAGTGGCCAAGTGGCCGTTTCTTTTCACTCCATGCTTTGTATTCTAACCCAACTTCACATTTTACGATTTATTTTATTCATGTTGTCAGGAAAACAAATCTTGCATTCTAAACTTTATGTGGATCATAATATGCATGTGAAAGTATATATATATATATATATACATGGTTATTATGTTAGAGAAATGATTAATGACTTTTATTTATAATTTTATTTTATAAATTTGTATATTCATTGTTTTTATTTCATCTATATAAATTTGTAAATTTCTTGATTCATTGTTTTTATCCTATCTAAATTACTTCTTTTATTTTTATCTAATTTTTATTTATTTACTTACTTAATTGTTGCCATTAAATTTATTTAAACGACTTTATTTTAAAATTTTAGATGGGAATTTGGTTAAAACTTCATAGCTATTAGCAAGGATAACAACCTAGGTGCACCTAGTTAAAATGATGGATAATCACTGTGTGGCGCCATTCAATGATAGCTATATTAGATACACTATGAAATGCACACCGTGTGGCGACACTTGGTGATAGTGGTGATATTGTGATATTGGACAATCATATTAATAGTAGTATTAAATCCTGTGTAGTGGCACTCAGGACTGATTATGGTTTTTCCTTGCAATACCCATTTTATATTACTTCTTTAATCTTAATTACACTTTTGCTGATAGTTTACAGTATAATTGAGTTTTTGTCATTAGATGTATATTTATATGTTTGGTCATTCGAGTGTCAAAGTGCTCTATTGCGAAATACTCTATGCTTATTTGTTTCCCTCTCGTTTGCTTTGTTGTCTATACATTCATTAAGCTAGTGGTAAGCTTACCTCTTTTTCTTGTAAATTTTTAGATCAATAGATTGAAGTGTTCTGGGATTTGTGTGCCTCCCAAACATAGATGGTATGATATTTTGGTTAGTTAGTTAAATAAGGGCTCCAAGACACATTGACTACTAAGTGCTGCATTATCTTGAGTCATGTGGATGTTATGTTTCTTTTGTAAACCATATAATGACCATTGTAATGACATTTGATTATATTTTGAAAAATTCATGTACATGTTATATTGTGGCAAGAATTCAAAGGTATAAGATATTGGTGAATTTTTGAAATGAAATATATTAGTTTGTGTTAGATTTGCAAGATTGAGATATCCAATTTTTAGAGGAGGTGCTGCTGAATTTTTGGCAACTTCTAATCATTGTATGTGTATTTATATAAAAGTGTGAGTATTGAATGAGTTGCCAAGCTTATTAGGCTGGGCCAATTATACTTGGCTTGGTCTAGATGTCGGTCATGGCCCAGAGTTTGGGTCATGACATTTAACTTCAAAACATATAGTTCTGTTTTAGCCAACAAAGTTCCTAAAAGTCTATTTGGGCATTGCATAGTCGCATCATTTTTTTTTCTTTTTTGACAATACTAGTTATGCGTATGTTTTGTCCATGATGAAACGCTGTCAGTGTTAGATATCATATATGAATTAGTTGTTGATGGCTATCATTATTTTTAATGTTGTGTTCTTGTATTTGTTTAAAAATTCTTTGTTGAATCTGGTGACAGGATAAGTCCAATGGATCAAGTGAAGGAGAACCAAGATAAAGAGTAAAAGCTTTAGTAGCCTTATCTTCTGCACTTAATTCATCGTCTGAGAAAACATCCAGCATGATATGTTAACTTGCTTATAGTCTATAGATGATTGGCTAGCATTTTCTTTTTAGTATTTTTTTCTTTTTGGGCTCCGTTTCAATTCTTTGATTGTTCTCTGATATGTCAAAATAAAGTATCAAATTATAGCTTGTAGAATGGGATTTTCATAAGAATCAAATTCGTGGTCTAACTCAACTGCATGTGGGTTCAAAGGCGTAAGTGTGTCTAATGAACATAAAATATTCGTTGAAGTTGTCATTGACAGTAGCGATGAGCCAACTTTGGGTTCTCTTTTTATGTATCTATGGTATGTTTTTTTGGGTCGAAAATTATAACTGGGTTATCCTATGTAATGTTAGCTTTCCATAGAGTTTAAAAATTTAATAAAATACCTTAAGATGAGAGAGAATTGATGATGCAAAGTGTGTTTCATGAATTAAAATTTCACTGCAACTTTTCCATTTGCCAACATTATCAAAGAATCTAATGTCTGAATAGATAATTTATCCAAAAGAAGTCAGGAGAATAAGGAAAACAGGGAAAGGTTAGGCATAGCTGCTTTGCCTCGAGGAAAGTCAGCTTTAGAAACACCATCTGCTGAACCAGCAAATGCACATATCAGAAAGTTGATGTATGTGTTTGAGTTCTCTTTTGATTAATTCTATAAATTCTATAAAATATTTATGGTGAAGCATTATATTGTTTGGATTATTATCTCATTAAGTTATTGAATTTAGGTTGAGAAGGCAAAACAAAATGATGCACTTTCAGATCTAAGCGATATCTTGATCAATTTGAAAGGTATGCCAGTTGACACGGGAACTAAACTAGATAGGTAAACACCGACCTTAGCTCAGTTGGTAGAGCGGAGGACTGTAGTCGGGAAATTCTCAGAAGCTATCCTTAGGTCGCTGGTTCGAATCCAGCAGGTCTAACTCTGCCTATGACGAACTTTGATGTAAATTATTTTTCATAGCCGGTCCCAAGCCCAGAAAAAAGAGGAGGGTTGTGTTAGGCAGTCGACAGCTAACGTAAAACTTTGTCGAATCTCTATGACATGGACAATCGATATATTAAACGTAAGGCTAGGTCGTTACCCGTAAGTAACGCGCTGTATAGCTCGAATACAGTGACAAGTGAGCAAGAGCTGCTGCATCGACGCCTGGGTGTAGTGAAAAATAAGCAAGGGCTCCCACATTTCGTGAACAAATGTGGCTAAAGAAGTTAGTTCATGAGAGTAGGATCCGTTTTGGAACTTAGAATATAGGTACACTTACAGGTAAGTCTATAAAAATAGTAGATACTATGATTAGAAGGAGGATTAATTTTATGTGTTTACAAGAAACTAAATGGGTAGGAGAAAAAAAGAAAGAATTAGATATTTCAGGTTTTAAACTTTGGTACACTGGTAAAGCTAAATTTAGAAATAGGATAGATATAATTGTAGATAAGTTTTGAAAAAATGCTATAATGAATGTCAAAAGGTTAGGAGATAGAATTATTGCATTAAAGTTTGTAGTAGAAAAGGAAATCTTTAATATTATTAGTGCTTATGCACTACAAGTAAGGTTAGAAGAATATCATAAGATAAAGTTCTAGGAGGATTTAGAACATTTAGTTCAGGAAATACCATTAGGAGAAAAGATTCTTTTAGGAGGGGATCTAAATGGTCATGTGGGAAGTGTATCTTCAGGTTACGAAAGTGTTCATGGAGGACATGGCATAGGAGAAGTAAATGCAGAGGGTAAAACTATTCTAGAGTTTTCATTAACGTTCGATCTTATATTATTTAACACTTGTTTTAGAAAGCATGAAGAATATCTTATCACGTACAAAAGTGGAAGGATATGTTCTTAAATTGATTTCTTTCTTATAAAGAAATCAGATAGAAAATTTTACATGGATTGCAAAGTTATACTAGGAGAGAGTTTAACTACTCAGCATAGAGTTTTAGTTATAGATGTAAGAGTTAAGAGGAGAGTAAAAAGCAAAGGTGAAGATAGAGTGTTAAGGACTAAGTGGTGGCAACTAAAGAGAGATAAAGAAAAGAATTTGCAGAGACGGATTGTGGAGGAAGGACCTTAGAAAATACAAGGAAGTGCTAATGATATGTGGAATGGAATGGCTAAAGATATTAGAAAGGTGACAAAGGAAATATTAGATGAATCAAAAAGTTTTGGACCTAGGGATAAAGAATCTTGGTGGTGAGATACAAGCATGCAAGATAAGGTTAAAGTTAAAAGAGAGTGTTATAAAGTGTGGTCATTATGTAAGAGTAATGAAAATTGAAAAAAATATAAGGTAACTAAGAAAGACACTAAGAAGGCAGTGAGCGAAGCGAGAGCAATGGCATTTGATGGGTTATACCAACTTTAGATACTAAAGTTGGAGAAAGAAGTATTTACAAGTTAGCAAAAAGTAGCGAAAGAAAGATAAGAGATGTGAATCAAGTGAAATGTATTAAGGATGAAGAAGGGAAAGTGTTGGTCACGAAACGAGATATCAGAGAACGATGGAAGGGTTATTTTTATAGGCTTTTTAATGAAGGGCACGAGATTTTATTGTAATCGGATAAGTTAGACACTAAAGAAGAGGATCGAAATTATACTTTTTATTGTAGGATTTGTGAGGTAGAGGTAAAAGAAGCATTAAAGTGAATGGAGAATGGCAGAGCAGTTGGACCGGATAATATACCCATTGAAGTATGGAAGGGTTTGGGAATAAAAGGTATAAGTTAGCTCACAAAGTTATTTAATGAAATTATGAGATCTAAGAGGATGCCAGACGAGTGGAGGAAAAATACTTTAATCCCTATTTATAAGAGTAAATGGGACATTCAAAATTGTGCAAATTATAGAGGAATTAAACTTATGAGCCACACTATGAAATTATGGGAAAAAATAATTAAGCGAAGGTTAAGGAAAGAGAGTCAAGTTACGGAGAATCAATTTGCTATGCCAGGAAGGTCAACTATGGAAGCAATATACTTGTTGCGAAGATTAATGGAGAGATATAGGGAGAATCAAAGAGATTTACACATAGTGTTTATTGATTTAGAAAAAGCATATGACAGAGTGCCAAGATAAGTTCTATGGAAGGCTTTGGAGAAAAAAGGAGTTCGTATAACTTGTATTCAAGCAATCCAAGACATGTATGATAAGGTTACAACTAGCGTAGTAACAAAAGGTGGACTTACGGAAGATTTTTCGATAACTATTGGTCTACATCAAGGGTCAACTCTGAGCCCTTGTCTTTTTACTTTAGTTTTGGATGTGCTTATTGAATATATCCAAGACCCAGTGCCACAGTGCATGCTTTTTACAGATGATATTGTCCTAGTTGGAGAATCGAGAGAGGAAATGAATGAGAAGTTAGAGAGGTGGAGACTAACTTTGGAAGTTCATGGATTTCATTTAAGTAGAAGTAAAATAGAGTATATGGAGTATAAATTTAGTAAGAGGCACACCACTTCTATCATAAAAGTAAAAATTGGAGAACATATCCTACCACAAGTCACACGATTTAAGTATCTTAGATCCATCATACAATATAACGAGAAAATAGAAGAAGATGTAAAGCATAGGATTTAAGCGAGGTGGATGAAATGGAGGAATGCTTCGGGTGTTATTTATAATAGAAGAGTACCACTCAAACTTAAGGGTAAATTCTACTGCACAGTTATAAGACTTGTAATGTTGTATGGAACTGAGTGTTGGGCAATAAAAAGTCAACAAAAAAATAAGTTTAATGTTACAAAGATGAAAATGTTGGGGTGGATGAGTGGACACACTAGACGAGATAGGATTAGAAATGAATGCATTAGCGAGAAGGTGAAAGTCACACCTATTATAGAAAAGATTGTAGAATCGAGACTTAGATGGTTTGGTCATATGGGGAGGACACCTATAGAAGCTCCAGTTAGGAAAGTAGATGAGATGGAGACTAGTCCAATAATTAAAAGTAGAGGAAGACAAAAAAAAACTATAGGAGAAATTATTAAGAGCGATTTAAATTTAAATGGTTTGTTTAAAAATATGATTTATGATAAGGGTTTATGGCGTCGATTGATCCATGTAGCCGACCCCACTTAGTGGAAAAAGACTTTATTATTGTTGTTGTTCTCCTTCCTTGCCTATTAGTCTTACTTTGCGAACTCTTTCTGGTGCTCTCCTCAACTCTTTTCCTCTTCTTCCTCTCTAGACTTTCCGTGATTTGATATTTCAGTCATGATAGGTTTTATCGTGTGAGTCCCATGTTATTCAAATCATAACTCGTGTGCTGTCTGGGAGTAATTTAAAGACTTAAATTGTTTAAAGCGAAAAATAGTTTGGTATTTATTATATGAATCAGTTTAACTCAAAATATTCTTAAGGTTAACTATCTTTCTCTGAAGCTTAAAAAATTACTTAGAACCTTAATGTGAGCTTCGATGGTTATCTTTTTCTGATTACAGTCACAGCTCAGTAGATTAGCAAAAAATGACGGAACCAATTGGGTGAGCTCTGTCCAGAGAAACAAGAGTGGGTCATTTAGTGCCTCTAAGGCTGAATTGGATGAGCAACTGCAAGCATGGAGAGAAAATCGTCTTAGGCTGACAATCCATCAAAAATAAAGGTGATATATGAAGTTTGCTTTCCTTCTTGGCTTGTTCTTAGTAAGAAAACTTGTCTTTCTTAGTAAGAAATGGTAAATAAAATAAAGAAATGATTATTGACTTGATATGATCAAGACATGGCAAAAGATTTTCATGCTATATGTTTACCATCCTATATTTTGTTATGATTTCTAATCTTTCATGTAATTCGTTTTATAAAGCTATCGTTGATATTATGCCTCTGTCTCTTATATTTCTTAAATTCAAGTTAAAACTTCAATTCAACATGAAAATTTGAACAATCTTTTAAATAAATTTCTCACCTACATTGATTTAAGTGTTCTCTACTCAAATATAATTAATTAGATAGTTTTTTTTATATTATAATTAGAAAGTTTTAAAATTTTATTGGAAATTATTTTTTTGAAAAAAAAAACTTGAAAACGTATTCAGCAAAATCAATAATATTATTTTCTAATCAGTTGAATTAATTATTTTAAACCATTTTTATGTTTAAAATTCATGGTAAATTACCTTGAGTGAGAATAAATCCAAATGGTGAAAGCTTGTGGTTTCTTTTACCATCCAATCGCAATTGATAATTTTTCAGGGATTAGCGTATTTAATCTTTTATTGGGTTTAATAGTGTTGGGCTACAAATGGTGAAAGCTTGTGGTTTCTTCTATAACCAAGGGAAAAAATTGTCAAAGTCTAACATGCTTTAGGCGTTGGGCCTAGATTTAAATCCAAAATCTACCTGTAGTCTGCAATTAAATTTAGGCCATGATCTAAGTGTTGAGTTCAATTTTTTCAACTTTTGTATTTTAATTCATTTTCTTAGCATGCCCTGCAACAGACAGGGTATATGAGCTCACTAAATTGCCACGCCAAATTATGATATCTCGGCTAAAATCGTAGAAGGAAAACTGTAAGTTATGGAGCACTTTTATATGCTATGAAATTTTCATTCCATAAACAGTAATTAATTTTCTCATTCCATTAAAACATTTTATTTCTATTTAATCTAGTAATTGATCAGCAAGTTTTGTATTGATGCAACACTTCTATATGCATTGAAATTTTGTGTTCGGCAAAGACTTTATTAAGTTATATTTAAAAAAAGGAAAATAAACTTCAAATAGTTTTCTCTTTGGATGTTCCTTAAGGGACATTAGCATTATTGTCTTAAATGCAATTCATAAATGGTGCTTTCTTGACACTGCATCATATGCATGGAGATATAGCTCGTCATAGTTGGTCCACTTCATGCACTGATCACATATGAAAGTGATGTAACATATGCCTTGATGTATATCAGTGCTGTTTTAAATTGTTAATACTGATAAAATGTGTTTAATGGATTGAACATCTAATATTGGTTAATCGGTTTTGTACTTAGTATACTTGTGGTAAGCATATGTTTCAATCAAATGAATAAGGTGGCCAATGTCTGGTGATATTTAAGTTTAAAAAGTTTCATTGGGCATTTTTTATGTTTCTAATTGACATTTTATATTTTTATATGTTTCTAATAATATTTTATATTTTTAATTTAAGCATATGATAAAAGGAGTGTGTATTAAATAAGTATGTTATATTATTCTCTACCATCTAATCAACAAGAAGATTATTAGTAGATTTATAACTCATAAGATTTTTTGTTAAATGATATTATAATTATAGGATTTAACTATTCACTTGTTATATTTTTGTTTTTATGGTAGTATTATTATATATATTAAATTTAATTTTTAATTGTAATAACAATTTATTTTTTATATTTAATTATAATTTATAATTTATAATTATTGTAATTATTGTGTATAAATCATTTTTAGCTATATTTATTTTTAGGCTAAAAAATAAATAAAAAAATAAAAATTTAAAATGTGAAATATTTTTTAAAAAAATAGTTACAATTGCATTAGCGAGGTATAAAGCAACCTTGTCACCCTCTCTATTAAATTCTTGTCATAACTTGTAATAATTGTGTTAATTGTCATAAAAAACTTTTTACGATGATTGTTTCTATGATTGTAAACAATCGTCATAACATGACACTTGATAAAGCTTTTGGCAGCAGATTTCACAATTATAAATCATTTTTAGCTATATTTATTTTTAGACTAAAAAATAAATAAATAATTTAAAATGTGAAAAAAAATTTTAAAAAATAGGTACAATTGCATTAGCAATGTATAAAGCAAGCTTGTCACCCTCTCTATTAAATTATTGTCATAACTTGTAATAATTGTGTTAATTGTCATAAAAAACTTTTTACGATGATTGTTTCTATGATTGTAAACAATTGCCATAACATGACACTTGATAGGGCTTTTAGCAGCAGATTTCACAATTGCTGCTAAAGTTTTTAACAACAATTATATATCCAAAGATGATTGTCATAAAATGTCATTTTTGTGGTAGTGTTATGTATTTGCAATACTACTTTGATATGGAACTTCCACTACTGACTTCCTTATTTCAAAGGAACACCACATTCCTCAAAGGATGAAATTATAAAGATATGTAACTGCTTTGTTTTTGTAAGAATGTCGTCTAGTATAAAGTGTTAGAATTATCATTTTTTTTTCATAAATGATGATCAGTTTGTAGATTTTTATATTTAATTTTATAAGTTTTTTTTTGCTACTAGCTATTTTATACGTTTTTCATCGTGTCCATAATAGATATTATTTATTTATTTCAGTAATTTAATATTATGTTTTTGGCATTTATGCATGCTTTCTTATTTCTTAATTTATTTGTCATTTTGAATTGGCTACTTTTGGGGACTAAAACTAAATAAGTCTACATTCAAGGATTAAATTATTAGTTTATTCTCTTTTTCTTTTTTTGTTTTCTTTTTCTCTTGGATGTTCAAAACTGCAAGTTGTCTGATATTAGACCATTGTTCTCCATATAATTTCACTTTACTATGAAAATGTCTTGTATCATAGGTTAATTTGGTAGCTTAACATTCATATAGGCTAATTCCCACTGAAAATTTTCAATCCAATAGATTTTTTTTTTTAATTTAGCCTTTGCCATTAAACTTAGAGTTCTTTAGATTCTTCTTGATTGATTGTCTTAAACAGTCTTAGTGTATCTTGTGTTTCTTGCAACTACTTTCTGCATCTTCTAGATCCTTAAGAACTCACCAAACAAGGTACATGATTGATTTGGAAATTTAGGATACAATAGAGGAATGGGAAAAAGAGGATGCATTTGGAGCTAAAGGGTATGTGCACATCCGATACAACCTGTTGGTTTTATTTCCATATTTCATTTTGATAGTTTGTTTCAAATATAAACATTTTCATTCTTTCTCTATTATAAACATCTAATAACTACATCACATTCTTTTATGCAGAACATTTTGTTGGTGAAAGGGATCTAAATGAAGAGCACTAAGATAAACATCTCCTATATATAATAGATCAAATACTTTTGTTGTAAACTTTTGTTATAAGTTTGTATGACATTTCTCTTTTTAATTATATCAATTGGGTTATATATTGTAATTGGATCTTTGATTTTTTTTTATTGGCTGTTGATATGGAACAATATCCATTGTGAAATGAAATTTCTCCATAAGATATTAAAGATATATACAATCGCTTTTAAGTTACATTTTCTAAAATGTGATTTATATTTCAACAAAATTGTCCCTAAAATATGAAAAAAAAATGTTGTGTATTGCTTATAGGCAACAATTTTTTATTATAGTTCAAAAGAAGAACGTTTTGCCAATATTAAGAAAAGTTGTTGCCTATTCTTTATAAGCAACAATTTACTTTTGAGGTTTTGACAAAAAAAAAACATATTTTCAAAGCTAAAAAATTTGTTGCCTATTCTTTATAAGCAATGGTTTTCTCTTGTTGCCAAAAAGGGCAACAGTTGAACCCCATTGCCATCGATGTTAGTTGAAAATCGTTGCCCATCGTTCATGCAATTGGCGACTATTGTTGCCGAAAAGGGCAACAGTTTTAAAACTATTGCCTTAGCTATTAGGTGAAAACCATTGCCTTAAACAATATATAATGGCAAAATATACTACGGTCAAACATGATTGCCTAAGTTTTAGATAATAATTTTTTAGCATTGCCAAAGTCCAAAAATATTGTAGTGAATGTCATCATCAGAGATTTTATATATCTTATAATATCTTTTTTAACTACAAGAATAATCCTAATCCTCTATTAATACTCTTGTTTTTCTTTTATCCCTCATTAAAAGGAAAAAAATGGAGTGTTTTATTTCTATTTTTGTCAAAAAACTTTAAAATATCTTGACCTATATTTTATAATTATCAAACAAACTGAAGAAAATGAATAAGTTAATATACGTAATTATAAAATAAAATTATTAAATAAATTAACATCTTGAAACAACAATACTTTCACTTTTTTTCCAAATTTTTTCTTTACTTTTAGCTCGGCCAATTACCACTTTTTCTTTTGATTATTTGTAGATAAGTATTATAGGAAAATTGTATTCTTTTAGACGCCATTTGTGACGGATTGAAAAAAAAAAAATTGTTGCAAAACAATGTCCCATCCATGTCATTTTTTTTTTGGGTAAAAATATGATCTAAATTGGGCATCTTTTAAAAGTTTTTTTTTTTTGGGTAAAAAAGGAGAGTCCAAGGCCCAAGAATACAAAAGAAAACTAAGAGAAAGGGGATTGAAATCTCAGGCAATCGTTTAAAACCAGGGTCCTTAAATTGTTAGAGACCGCATCAAGTAAGAATGAGCAATTAATTTTTTCCGGCTAACTTATCAGTAACTTTGTTCTGCTACCGTGAGACATATTGAATCTTTTAAGAGTTATTAATGGCCGGCAATATAGGAAGCTGTGACGTAAAAGATGCTTATCTGGTGTTCAGAGCGTTAGAGGTCCATTAGAGTGAAAGTTACCTGAAAAACAATGGAACCCATGAGTGAAAGTCACCTACTCATGTTTTTTTTGGCCCAAAACACCTACTC
This sequence comes from Erythrophleum fordii, assembly GCA_032878935.1. Taxonomy (NCBI): domain Eukaryota; kingdom Viridiplantae; phylum Streptophyta; class Magnoliopsida; order Fabales; family Fabaceae; genus Erythrophleum; species Erythrophleum fordii. Next base: position 14,698,406 of record JAVQMF010000045.1, on the reverse strand, counting down.
GTATGTTACCTAAACCTCGGGGCTCTTCTTAAAGGGGTCCACGAGTGAACTCTGCTTGCTCAGATGGTACTTAAGCCTAATTAAAAATCTCTTATCGACTGATATTTTGGGATTGGCTCTTTTCATAGGTTTAAATTTTTTTGGCTAAAAATGAGAGTAATGTTTGTACCACGATTTAAATGAAGCAATATATATACACATATACATTTGTAGGATAGCTGTCTAAATCAATAGTTATCAGGTAGAGATGAATTTGATTTTTCGTGAGTAATTTAAAATTTGTGACATGACTTTTTCGAGGGTTCAGAATTGACTAATCCTGTAATTTGTTTCAGTCCTTCAAATTTCACCATTCAATTTGTTTTTAGGTTGGGACAAACTTCAACGTAAGGCGCGATTGATGGCGCAACTGGTAAAAGACAACTTAATTTACAAGTTGCCCTATAAATTTAGAAGATATAATACAAAATGCTTTAACACTGTCCATTCAATAATGCATTTTCAGAAAGACTAAAATAAGATGACTTTCTGATCACCATCATCTCTTATGGGTTATTAAAATTGGATTGAAATGAGTAGCATTTTCTCCATTTTTATATACTTAATTCAAGTCTTCAAAATTATACTGAAATTCAATTAATTTAACATAACCAAGTTTACCTTTTTGCTACGTCAACTACGTATTAAAAAAGTACCCCATAAAAATTCGGCTTGTTCACAAATAAAAAAGATATTATTGTAGATGAGTAGTCTTTGGGTTCACAAAATATTTTACCACTCTTACTAGTTAATGCTTCACATGAGGTATATATGCATGCCAAGTGCATTGTTCTTCATCAAAATCATATATTTCTTCTACTATTTGGTCAAACATTTCCTAATAGATATTAATGGTAATCGAATGGCAAGGACTTGATTAAAAAAAATTGAAACTCATGGTGCTAAGTTAGAATGGTTCATGTATCTAGGAAAGTGTGATTAGCGTAGATTGCATAAATTAATAGACTCATGAATCAACTTTTCTTGTAAAGCTATAAATATCCATATACTTGATGATTTGATATAAGTCAAATAAATAAAATAAAAGTGAGTTTAACCCAATTTTCTTCTTTCATAAAATAGGTACCCTTCCTCTTCCCAACATAATCAAACTAAGCAAAATTACACTTCTAAAGAATTCCAGATCTTTACTTCAAATTGCAATATTTTCCCCAATCTAAAAAAAAATTCAGTGACCTCTTAATCTATTAATCCTATTGTAATAAGTCCCTATAATCTAATTTTAAAACTTTTAACCATGTAAAATTATTAAAATACCCCTTCTCCTTTTCATCTCCCAACAAATCCAAAATATGATGCCATCTGAGGGGGATGCTTACTCTGGCGCATTGTGTGCAATGAATAAGAAACGCCCTCAAGATACATGATTCTCGGAACAGTTGCAACTATTTAATTTGTGATGATGGAAACATGAACAACTAGAAAAAGGGAAGGCTCTTACAGAAATCCGTTCGAGAAGGTAATAGATAAGGTGGCAGTAGTGAATCAAAATGGTTTTAGACAATTTAATTAACATATATATATATATATATGATTTATTTAGAAAAATAAATTTCAAAGAGTCTCTTTTCATTTTTTCTTTTTAAGCTGATTGACTTGTATAGTCAACTCATGAGGCACAAGATCTGAAATCTTCTTTTTTATATGGATGCGTGATTCATGGCACAACATGACTTAAGAAGAAAGAAAAAGTGGTGAACCAAAATAAACTCACCAATTTTCGTATATTACAAACTCTACATTGTCCCCTTCAAGTACGTTTGTGGCTCTAATTTTTTATGGAAAAGAAAATATACTAATATCAGAGTTAATACAAAATCCTAACTAGTATACTGTATAACCCAAAAATCACGCAAACCTTTGTATTAATAGAAGCACCTCCTCAATGCTCCTTCCTCACTCATCCATTCCTATTTCCTAGTTGCCTCCTTTTTGCGTTTCTCTAGAACTCTTCAAACATACATGCGTTTTCACTCTTTTTTGCAGTACTATTCTTTCTTTCAACTTTTTCCATTAATGCTGTAGCAAATAAGCTCCCAAAAGGTTTTAGCATCGACCTTATTCATCGTGACTCACCATTATCACCATTTTACAACTCCTCAATGACCCAATTGGAACTTGTTCGAAATGCTGCATTGCGCTCTCTGTCTCGAGCTAATCGCTTTCGCTCGTCTATGGATGAAACAAGTGAGTTAGCTGAAACTGATATAATTCCAAATGATGGAAATTACCTAATGAAAATCTTCATTGGTACCCCACCTATAGAGACATGGGCTATTGCAGACACAGGAAGCGATCTCATTTGGGTCCAATGCTCACCTTGTCCTGATTGCTACCCTCAAAATGCACCGTTTTTTAATCCAAAAAGCTCTTCTACTTACATGGGTGTGTCATGTGACTCAAAATCTTGTGCAGCCCTCCCCAAAGGGTATTGTGGAACATCGAATGAGTGTTTGTACTATTATTCATATCAGGATAAGTCATACACCATGGGAGAATTGGCTACAGATTCAATTAATTTTGGTATAAGTGGTGATGGCCAATCCATTTCGTTTCCTAAGTCCGTGTTTGGATGTGGACATAACAATAGGGGAACGTTCGACAGGAATGACGCAGGACTTGTTGGGCTTGGTAACGGGCCTTTGTCCTTGGTTTCACAACTGGGGGATGAAATAGGTCGCAAATTCTCATACTGTTTGCCTCCTTTCAATGAAAAGTCCACAACTAAACTAAGATTCGGGGAAGAAGCAACAATATCAGGAAATGGGCTTGTGTCCACTCCATTGATTATCAACTCTAATTTTCCAGTCTTTTACTACCTCAATCTGGAAGGTATTGTACTTCGCGATTATAATAAAATTATCCACATGTCTTCATTTGAAAGTTTGAGTTCGAATGATTCTTGATACGCTATAAAATGGGTACCTAGAGCTTAGCTCATTACTACCCAGCTTAATACTGCTTAATTTAAACTTAATGGACAAAAACTAGAGTGAATGTTAAAACAAGGCTGTGACAAGCCTGACTTGTGTTTTAAATAACAGGATTGGCCCTGTGCTTATAGTTTGAGTTGTTTGATTGAAATCATCTTTGATAGGTATCTCCGTTGGACAGCAAACGGTGCAGACAGGTCGGAGCAATGGAAACATAGTGATCGATTCTGGGACGACATTCACATTTCTTCCATCAAGCTTTTACAAGGAGGTTGAATCATTGGTGAAGGAAGCCATTGGCGTCGATGAAGCAATAGAACAAAATCCTCCTTCCCCATACAAATTGTGTTACACAAATGTTGAGTCTATCAAGAGTTTTCCTAATTTTGTGGTTCATTTTACGGGGGCTGACCTTTCCTTGAACCCTCAGAACTTTTTCTTTCAGATAAGCAGCAATTTGCTTTGCTTTGTTGTATTCCCCACGGATGGGATTTCTTTTTATGGAAATATAGCGCAGTTTAACTTTGACGTGGAGTATGATATTGACGGGAGAAAAGTTTCTTTTGCTCCTGCCGATTGTACTAAACAGTAGAGAGTACTGGTAATCATAATCATATGTATGACGAATAATGCACTTTGGCATATATGTAGCTCAAGTGAAGTGCAAGCATTGTAAACCCAGATGTACTCTGCTATAAATAAAAAGATATCTTTACTTCGGTTTTCTAGAATTAGGTTAAAATAGTAATTTGGTTAATTAATGTTGTTTATTATCTTAAAATTTTCTTTTAAATTTAAAATATTTTAAAATAATTTCTTAAATTTTAATTTCGTCTCATAAATTTTTTTAAAAATAAAATTCATTAAATATCTAACTATCATTTATTTCTTTTGCTGACATAAAAATTACTTATATATATTTTTATTTTAAATGATGAAGTGGCACCTAATTAATATTTATTTAAATTTAAAAAAAAAAAGACTGAAACGCCAAAACGAGGCAGCAAAGTAATTCCTTCTCGTGGACCGAACTCAGACGGAGGCTTGACCGAGATTTGCTTCCTTGCCAGGGCACGATAGGCTTCTATGGCAGCAGGCGGTGTTGGACGTTGACAGGCACTGATCTATGGTGGCTTCTGGCGACCGACTAAGAGGAGTTGACAATTGCTGGCAGTGTTGTGTGTAGCCGTCCATCTCTCTTGAATGATGAGGGATTTTAAGATGGTAGCTTGCCATTCATCTAATCTCAAGCATCTTATCTGAACTCAACTGCCAGTGTGTCAATTACTTTTTGATACATTAAGTATAAAATTGGGGTTATTTTATGTTTGATTCGTTTAAAGCCAATGTCATCAGATGTTGCTTACCCAACGCATGCAGTGTAGTTAATCCTTGTTGTCGCTTTCTTTTAGAAGCTCAGTCTTTCAATGTCATTTCTTTTGAACCTTCAAGTGTTAAAGGAGTGCCAAATGCAATTCTTGATGACACTGACAGTTTTTAGTATGTAACAAAATTGGGAGGTATTATATAGTTCACTCTAGGCATATAGTTATGCTTATGATATATAATGTTGCTAATCTACTATCTTGTTTCTCTGATGTATATTCAGATCAAATGCTAGAGGCATCTTGTCAGCAAATACTATAATATCTTTTAGTTAATTCAACAAACTTCATCCTTTTAAAGCGCTGCAAACGCAAATAAATAAGAAAACTCCTAATTTAAGAGAAACGATGTACTAGCCTTATCCGTCTCCAGTTCCTTTTAAAGTAAAGATATGCCTAACCATCCAAAACATCCTCTAAAATTGTAAGGTAGAGAGAGGTTCATTCCCAGGCCGCCAAAGCCAATATTCAGTTATGAACTAGCAGTTCAGTTGAAGAAGAGTTGACGACTTTGCACCGCTGCCAACGCAATCATCAACTTCCTTTCCTTGCTTGCTGGAAGCCGTCGTAGGTTGCCACACGCCGTCATCCAATACTATTGCCGCCGTGGAAGCCTATTGTGAGCTAGCAGAGGAGCAGGCCTTGGTCAAGAGTCTGAGTTTGCCCACGAGAGGGAGTGACTTTGCATTTTGGTGTTTCTCTTTTTTTTTTTTAAAGAAAAAAGTCTTGATTAGGAGCCACCTCATCATTTAAAATAGAAGAAAATCCACATATAGCTTCTATTCATCAAAGAAATAAATGGCGGTTAATCACTTGGCGGATTTCACTCATAAAACAATTTTATTAGATAAAATTGAAATTTAAAAGACTATTCTAAAATTTTTTAAATTAAAAAGATTAATTGAAACTATAAATAAAATTAAAATACCAACTTATTATTTTAACCTTAAAATTATCTGAATGTATGTTTAAGAATTATGAATCTTTTAATGTGAAGATATCATTATTTTAAATTTATATCATCATCTTTTTTCGACCAGAAGTAAATTATTAGTTATTAAAAGTTTGCTATATCAAATGGCAACTACAATATCTAATACTCCCCGTTTTACTAAGTGAATTAATTTTAAATTTAATTAAATATGAGTATTGGAAAATTTATTTGTCATCTTATGTCTATGTGATATCTTTTTAACCACGTGAAAGAATCCCAATTCTCTATTAGTACTCTTGTTTTCCTTACCCCTAATACAAAGGGAAAAGTGTAGTGTTTTACTTCTATTTTTGTCTACAAGCTTTGAAAAAATGTCGATCTATGTTTAATATTTATAAAAAAATGAGTTATCCAGTGTTCAAAAATTAGAGCGAAAGTTATCAAGACCCATTTGAGTGAAAGTTATCCAAAATATCTCTCCATGGGTGAGAGTCACCTACTCGTATGTTAAAAGCGTTAAGTGGTCCATGAGTGAAATCTGCCTAATAGGATGGTACTTGAGCCAATTAAGACTCTCTTATCAACTAATATTTTGGGATCGGTTTTTTATTTCCTGCAGTAGCTTATAATTTCTTTTGGCTAAAATGAAAGTAATGTTTATACCACGATTTAAATGCAGCTATATATATATATATATATATATATATATATATATATATATATATATATATATATATATATATAAGATAACTTTCCAATTCAATAGCCGTAATAAGGTAGAGATGAATTTCATTTTTTTGAGTTATTTAAAATTTGTGACACTTTTTCGAAAGGGCAGATTGACTAATCCTGTAATTTGTTTCAGTACTTAGAATTAGACACAGTACAAGACAACTTAATTTGCAGGTGGTTAGGTATGTGGATTGTAATGAAGTTAGAAAAAATTCATATTAGAGTCTTTGAAACGCATGTCAAGTACATTGTTCTTAAAGAAATATTTGTCTTTATTATGTTGTTGCAAAGTTTAGGCAAATTACTATTAGAATTGATCCAAAGCTCTTTAGAAGATTATACTAAGCAATTATAAAGTCTTTTCCTCGAAAACACTTGTAAAAAGTTTAGAGAATAGAAGATTTAAGAAGAGGGAGAGATAGTTTTCATTTGTATATTTGTCTATATTTTTCCAAGTATTCAGAACCATTTTTATAGATGTAAATCTAATTGGTCATGGCCTTGCTTTAGAAAATTTGACTTTTCCATTATATTATTTGATATATTCATAATGTTTCTAAATCATTCAAATAGTTACTTGATTGTTTCTAGCGAAACCTTATAATTTTGGAACCTAACAACTATTCCAATTGTCATATATATTTTTAAAAATTTTTGAAGTTCTATTTATGACTAGTTAATTATCAAGCATGATCAGTTGATTAATTCATTTTCTTTGACTTCTTGAGTTGCTCTTGGATTGTCATCAGTTGACTATAGAAGGCCATGATGACAACTATGTAATTCCTATGCTTGATTAATTACCACTACTCAAAGACATCATTATCCTTGGCAATGATGTCAAACTAAATGCATGTTTTTAATTAGAGGCATTAATCTAGCAAGTGTATTAGTCATTCAAACAGTACAAAATGAATTTTGAGTTCAATATCAATCTCTAAAAGAAAGTACTTCCTATTATCAATCGGCTAGCACCCACAAAGATTGAGTTTTGCTTAATTAGTTAGTTCTAAGCTAGTATGTCCTAGCTAACTTAGTCACTTGCATTAAATGGGAGCTAACTTAGTCACTTGCATTAAACGGGAAGGAATGAACCTAACTAACCTAAACCTAATCTTATCCTAAAAATCTAGATTCAATCCTAATTAGAGAGCAATGACACGTAGACTTTAAAATGAGAATATACACTAGCTTAAGAAAGGACATTTAATTCATTAGGGTTATTATTAATGTTTAGTTGGCAACTTTAATGTACTAAAACTCCTCATGAATATTTCAACTTACCTAGTAACTAATTTAGATAAATACACTCATTTCAAATTTATACTATTCTCACTAAGTCATTAGATGAATGATTAATTGAGCCCAGGATTATTGGAGATTTAGAATACTATAATTCATTTGCCAGAAATAGTATGATTTTGGTGTAAGTGTTGTATTGGATATTTAATGAAGTTCATGAATCTTACCACCTACCATGTACTTGGTAATTTGATGTGAGTAAAGTAGTAAATAAAAGAGAAGTGAGTTCAAACAAAATTTTTCATTCTTGAAATAGTTCTTTTTCCTCTTTCCAACACTAATAAATTAATTAAGAAAACTTACATTTGCTCACCCTAATCTTTGCTTCAAATTATAATATTTTCTCTAATTTGAAAAAAAAACTGAAACCAATCTTTTGATCTATTAATCTAATTGTAATTGTAATAACTCCTTATTATCTAAATTTTAAAATTTTAACCATGCAAAATTACTGTAATACCCATTTTCCCATCCACTTCATCTTTCCCAACAAATCAAAATATGATCCCATCTGAGGGAAATGCTTACTCTGATGCATTATGTGTGGAATGGTTGAGAAACGCCTCAAGATACATAATTCTTCGAACACTTGCAATTATTTGTGATGATGGAAACAACTAGAACAAGGGAGCTCTTAAAAGGCTCTAACAGAAATCTAATTACTCATGAGTCATGGGTGGCCCAACAATATATAATCTTTTAAAAAGTTATTTTTTATATTAATGATACATGATTCACAGCACAACGTGATTTATGAAGGAAGAAAAAGTTATGAACCAAAATAAACTCACCAATTTTACACATATTACAAATTATACAATGTCCTCATCAAGTAGATTTGTGTCTTTAATTGTTTATGAAAAAGAAAATATACTTATATACGTTGATGCAAAAACTTGACTAGTATACTTTATAACCTAAAAATCATGCAAAACTTATCTTCAGCTTTGAGATATGGACTCCTACTCAACTCATAAGTTATATGTAGCTTTTTTTAAGGAAATTAAATTTTTTATAAACATGTAATCATCTAATCAAAAAGAGAATAATAATAAAAAATAATATATATATATATATATATATATATATATAAAATTCACTTTCTATCTCTTCTCATATAGTGTTTTTTTCATGAGGAATGGCTTATGGCAACGTCACTTCCGTGACGTAAGTGTAGTCTAGCTTCCTCTAAAAGAGAAGTTGTACATACGTATGTATGTATGTAACCTTATTTGTGCTTTTAGACCATTTTTTTAATAATTTTTTTTAAATAAAACTCTAACAGTGTGTTTGGATAGAGAGAAAATGAGGGTAAAGAGAAAATCAGGAGGGAGAAGCCTCCACTTTTTTTCTCTCCAGCAGCTACTATCCATAGAGCAACTTCATTGGCCAACGAAAAATTTTGTGTATTAACAGCAGTTACTATACTAGTTTTAAGTCTTGCATATTCATTTTGAAACAAAACAAATAATGGAAGATGTTACATGGTTGTGATTTATATGTAAGAACATTTAATAGAAGTTTCAAAAAATAGGATACTTATAAAAGTATTTTCAGATTTTTTATCAACCCATTGTCAAGACAATGTTTTTGATGAGTCCAAACATAAAGCTCTACGAGAGTTACATGCCTACCTGATTCTTTAGTTAAAGTTGCAACGTGATCTATAAATGGAATATTTCCACCAATATGGAAAGATGGCCCGTGAACAGAGTTTGAAGCTCGATTCTTCTTCACACGTTCACTTCTCTATTTAAATTCTATCTTATTTCAACTAACACATAAATCATTCCAGATGTCTTCATTAATCCAATTAGGATGCTTTCCTTTATTTCGGACATAACAAATCAAATCTTTTAAACAATTTCTTGCCTAATCTTTAAAATTTTTATAAATTTGAAGATAATCCTCAGGTGTCCATACATAATATTTCTATCCATTATGACCAAAAATATTTGTAAATCTATGTATTCTAACACGGTGGGTATAATAAATTTGGTATTGGTTACGCAATTCAAATTTACCTGAAATTCTATAAACCATAATTGGAAAACTGATTCAGGAACTTCTTTCCATGAATTATAAGGCTCTAAATAATTATGTTTCATTATTGATACTATATATTCAACGGCATCATTTCCATCAGGGCCAAATCTAAGGAATTCATACAACAAAATTATGATTTAACTAAAAATTGTTAGATTAAGAAAAAAATTCCATACCCTGTTTCTCCGATTAGGTATATAAGTTGTTTTCCTATATCAACTCCTTCTCGAATTTGGGAATACAAAATTGCTTCGTAAGTTCTTCTATCCATCTACATGAAAAATAACAATGGATGAAGATAAAAGAAGCATGCCAATGTATATTTTTTACATTAAATAATTACACAAATATATTACCTCTTATCTTTGTGGTAATAACAGTGAGCCTCCTAAGAAAATGGCACTAATACATGATGCATCAACTGAATAGAGAATTACACAATAACTCCAATACATTATATTATTTAGTCTTCAACTTCAATGACTTGCCAGACTACAGCCCTTTCACTGCAACTACTACATGGCCTAGATACTCCCCTCATTCACCCATATATATCTTGAGACACATGGTCAAGCTTCTTATCACTTATGAATCACTGTATGCTAAGTCACTCCATGGATAAGGACAAAGTGTTCATGCCTCCATGTGAATCATATAAGTTCTTCACATGAAACTTCATTGCATGCTAAGGATAAGGATGAAATAAGTGTGGATGCAAGCATGCCAAGGATAAGGATGAAATAAGTTTGGATGTAAGTGTGGACCAGTTAAGAGAAAAAGTTAAGCTAGTCGCGTGAAGTCAAAACATTTTGTTTATTTGCATGACTGTAAGAATAATTATTATGCGAATAAAAAGTAATAATAAAATCAAATATGAAAAAAAAAAAAACAAATGAAAGAAAATAGAAATTAGAGAAAATGAAAATGTTCATTTGGAAAAAAAGAAAATTTAAAATAAAAGCTTTAAAAAACAATGTAAGTCATGGATAAAATAAATAAAAAGGGAGAACCCAAAGCCATAGAAAATTTTCCCAATTTTTTATATATATAAAAAAAATCAAATCAAAATCTAAATAAAAAATACAAAAGAAAAACTTAAAAAATAGCCCAAATATAAAAATTTGGGAAAAGGAAATTGGGCCAACTTAGACTAAAAAATTTTAATTGCCTCAGGCCCTTAGGAAAAGATAAGCCTAAAGTTAAAAGAAGCCCACATCCATTTTTAACAAAGTTGGATTAATCTAACTCTGAAATTGGCCTAACCCAAAAAATTGTTGCAGCCCAACTCCATATAAAAAAAGGCCCAAAAACAAAAACATAAAAAACTGAAACTACTTAAAACTAAAGCCAAATTACAAGCTCCAATTGGGCCATTGGGTCAGCCCACCAGCATCAGCTTTTAGCCCATTAAATTTTCCTAACACAACCCATTTAAAAACGAGTAAATAGCCCAAACCATTAGAAATGAAAACAAATTGGACCTTGGGCTCCCATTTAACCCCCTTTCCTTTTGTGCATTGTAAAAACCCTAAAGGTTCAGAAAGGGACACCCATTTGGAGAGCTAAACACTTGGTTCTGCAAAGAGGGAAAATGCTAAAACAGAGGGGTACGAATCTTGAAACAGAGGGGCTAGGGGGAGGGTGCTGAATTCGGGAGACATCATTTCTCACTTCTAGAGAAAGATTCGGCCAAAGTAATCTATATAAAACATGTCTTTCTCATTCTCTTCTTAATTTTGGTTTGATTAGTTTCTGATTTTAAGTATTTTTATCTCCTTCTCAAATCTGAAATTAGGTGTTTAGGTGCTTGCTTATAAAATTTTCGGAGTTAGAAGTTAGAGGAGTGATTGGGTAAGCATTTTCCTCTCATTTTATGTATTACTTTGCTAGAAAAATATCCCTAAGAATTGATTATCGTAATGGGTTCTGCTATTGTGTGAAATTGCAAGGAGATAATGGTGAAAAATTGAATTTTCTGGGCTTGATGACTGAAATCGAGAGACAGCGAGGATTCAAATTTCCCATGGTGTATTTTCTTGATAGTTGGTGTCAACTCAAGTTCATTTCGAACCCCTTAGGAAGCATATATGGGTAAAATCCAGCTCTTCTCTTGTGTGGTATATATACTGTGAATTTCCATCATTTGGACTGACTTTTGGTGGCATGGTTTGTGCATAACTGTGTGAACAAAATGGAAATGGAAGATTATAGGGAGTGACTGGGCAATAGTGACGCTTTGAATAGCTATACCCTGTAATTAGTGTAATAGATTATTAAGGTGCTTGGGTGCCTAATAGAAGTTGGGTTAATAACTTCTTATTAAGATTAATCTATGAATAGCAAGAATTCTTTTGCTAATGATGGTTAATTTCATGATGATAATCATGCTTATGTTAGGCTGGTAAATGGCGATGTGTCTCCAAGTTATCATAATGGTAGCTTAGGGGAAAATAGAATCGTATTTGCTTCTTGGATTAAAGTAATTAGGGTTATTTTTCTGCGGATGTATATGCTGTCATGTTAATATGTTATTTGTTACATATGCTTAATTTTGAAATGCTAAATAACTGGTTAGACATTGATTGTTATTGAAATTGGACCTTGAATGAGTCCATGGTGGTCCATTTGTGCAAAACACCACAACCCAAATGTTATATTGCTTTTGGTCTTATTTTACTTTTATTTCCCTTTTCTTTTTTTCTTTTTCGTGGGTTTGTTTTTTTTTTTTTTGACATGATCTAAATTCGCTATGCTTTGGTTGTATCCCCTCTTATTAAATTTATAGGAATGCCGTGTGCAACAATAAGTCTCCCGGTGTTATTGGCCATTAAATGTTATGTTTACTACTGGTATTAGGCTCTAACAGGAAAAAGATTAAAAAGAGTTCAAGACAAAATAGTAATTTTCTTTGCGAATTGAATTGATGAAACTTCTGGTATTATGACATAAAATATGCCTTGGATCGATTGAAAGCCTTTTAAAAATATATGGAAATTGTCTTTAGTTAGAAAAACTGAAAACTTACGAACCACTCAAGGTTATGTCATTTGCAAAAGTTTGGGAAACATTTTCCTCTTTTAAAAAAAAAAAAAACCGGACCTCTAGAAAGAAAGAGAAGGTAAAAGAATAAAATACAAAGAAGTTGTTAAATGGTTTGGTAGCCAGAAACATATTAAAAAAAGCCTTGTCAAATTGTATTGTAACTGGGAAGATTGTAATTTTGGATTCATTAAGTGCTTTGGCAAATTAAAACATGCCAAATTATTAAAACATTTAACTATACTAAGTTCATTTGATTATCAAAAGGATTGTGACATTATGATTGTAATTGGCTAACAAAAATAAAAAATTTTAAAAATATGAACATTAAAAAGAAAAAGAAAATAACAACGAAACAAGAACAATGAACCTTGAAACCAGAAAACAATTGCTGTCATGGAAAATCAAAAATACAAAAAAAAAAGTTTATGGTGGCAAAACAAAAACAAAAATCTAATTTGGGTTTCAAACAAAAAAAATAATCAAAATGTGAAAAGTTGAAAAAAAAATAGGTCAAAAGATCAAAATAAAGGAAGGATTAAGAAATGAAAATCTTTTTGCAAATGGAAACACACAAACTAATCAAAAATGGTTTCAATCACAAGAGTGTTAAATCATTGTTATAACCAAAAGAAATTGATAAAAACAAAAAAAAAACAAAACAAAAACAAACAAACCAACCAAATAAAGCGAAAAAAAAAATCAAAAATCGAAATCGCTCAAAAATGAAAAGTTGAAAAAAAAAAAAATCAAAATCAAAAGATCAAAATGAAAGGAAGGATTAAAAAATGGGAATAATCTAAGTTTTGCAAATGGAAACACACGAACTAATCACAAAATCGTTTCAATCACAAGAGTTTAAATCATTGTTATATCCCTTTTCCTGTCAACCAAAACACAGTAAAAAAAACAACAACAAAAAAACAAAAAAATGATAATAAAAAACAAAACAAAACAAAACAGAAAAAAAAAAACAATAACAAAATAAAAACAAACAAACGAATAAATCCTGTCTTTATTCTGAAACACTTATATTAATTAGAAAACCTTGGTTTTTCATATGATAAGTCTTAAGAGATGAAATTTTCTTTTCAATTTTTATTTTTTTAAAAATTCTCTTCTTATAAATATATTGTTCTTTCCATTTTGTTTCTTAATTGCTTATAATTGTATTTTATTAATGACTTTTATTTTTGTTTCTTATTTTGCATGTGATTTTCTAATTTCGTAACATTAAGGTTTAAATTTTTCTGTATTTTCATAATGCAATTGGTCATAATATTGATTTTGTAACCCCAATCTGATGATTATTTCTTAATCACGCATTTAACCTTACACCTTCCCCACTACAATGATTAAAGTTTCTGATTCGTAAACCATTTTTCTTATTTTTTAAATAAAAAGGCTTTTCCAAAGTTTTGTCTTTTCAAAAATTAAAATTTTGTGTGAACCAACTAATTTCGAAAGCTTTCATTTTCCAGAAATTGAATCGAAATTTCTTCTTTTTAAATTTTCTTTGTTTAAGCGCCACGCGGTCGCATTTTCGAGTGTGACAATGACTATAGCAATCTTTTACCTATTGTATGGTGGACAATTATTCACACACACACACACACACTCACACACACACACACACACACACACACATATATTGTTCACATATATTTTATAAATTACTATTTGAAATAATTGTTATTTATCTAAGTACTACATATATATAAAAATATAATTATATGTCTAAGCATTCATTTGGACTGTAATTATAATAATTAGTGACATGCAATAATTTTTTAGTTTGGTTGCAGGTGAAATTAATATAAAATTATATATTCAATTAATTGGTCTGAAATTAATATGAACTATGGAAATATATATTTTTAATTACTCAACAGAAATGCATGTTTGTTATATTTTAGATCGCAGTTTAATGTTAAGTTCATATAAATTCTGCCCTTGCTTCTAAACTAATAAGCATATTCAAAATAATTATTTTACAAGTATAATGTAACAATTTTTTTGATCAATTGGCTTATGTCACTTGGTCCGCCTAGTTCTGCAATAAGGGCAAAATTTTCCAAAAGAAATTAGTAAATTTCTCTCCCTCCATATTCTCTCTTGTCACATCCAAGCATGGAGGAAGAAATACTTTTCTCCCCACTTTTCACCTCCCTCCATTTTTTCCCTGCTTTTCTCTTCCTCCATCCAAACACAGTGTAAAAGAGAAGTTGGACATCACTTTTTTAAAAAAAAAAAAAATTTAAGGTAGAAAATCCCCATTACGTAGATGTGTAAGAAAAGTTAATTTTCCTCCACGGGAATGTTCTTTGGACCATTAGCTCTCCTAGTCTCATTTTGAGGCCAAGACCTAAATTAATTCAATATTTTACCAATATTATACAAAGTCTTTAGACCAAAATATTTTTAATAATTCAAAAAATAAAAGAAAATTCTATTGATGTTGAACAAAGAGTTGGTGGCTAATTAATTACTTATCTGGATTTGAAACTCATGGAAGCAATCGACCTTAATGAGACAGAAATATTATTGTTTAGCTTGATTAAAAATAATAAAGTATGATGTGTAAACTAATTCGATAATACTTTTGTCGTGCAGTTAACAAACTAATTGCTAAATAAACTAACATTAAACATACATGATTTTCATAACAAATTCAATTTGAAAATAGTATATCTTGTGGCAAGGTTATTTCTTTAAGTTTTGGTATGTTAGCCATATTTAAGAAAGCAAAAATACTTGATAAATATTTTTAAAAGAACCTTGACATGCCAAAGCTTCCTAAAGCAGAAGTTGAAAAAGTTGTTCTAAGGTACAATATTCAGACTCGGATCCTCTCCTATAGCTGTGTCTCCAGTGCCTCTATAGTGAGTGATCACAACCATTAATGTCATCCAACAATGCAGATCAAACATGTAGATTTGTAGGTCAAAATGCATACATTTTATATGCGACAATCCTATGGCTTTGGTGCTACTAGGTGTCACAAGCTATACCACAATGAACCAATATGGAAAGGAAATTTTATAGACCTCCCATGAAACTTCATATGCAGATGTGAATTAGCTCGGCACCCCCACCTGCTGCCCAACTATTTCCCAATGACTTTTATTGATTTGTGTCCAGTAAAGGAAGACAAAAGGGAAAGGGAGGAAGTTTAATTTGGCGTGGTGCTATTATAATCATATAAGAAGATCAATTAGCTCTTCTTGTTCGAGAAAGAGGGCCCGTTTAAGTCTTCGATCTTTGCCTTGGAGAGAAAATGGGCTTTGTAACTCAACCTTTACCTACATTTAGTGGTAGCAGACCTTTTTAATGAACATTTCTCTTAATTTGCAGCGAAGGAATTCAAGCTCGGCACCATAGATGAAGCAAAATGAAAAGGAAGATTCACAGACCTCCTGCACAAACTTCAAATGTAGCCATATGAATTTAGGAGGGCTCGGCCATATGCTGCAAATTGGTTTTGATTTCAAGCTCATCATTTGTATACCATTACTCCATAAAGCCCCCTTCAAGGCAAAACTATAGTGTGCCTATGAGGCAAGAGGATAAGGTATTGGTAATTTGTACTCTTACTAAAATTCATCTAAATTTTGCTTTATTTGGTTTCTTATGATTGATTTTTTAGATAACGTTTTTGGCAGTTTGGAGAACTTGACAATGATTGTTTAAAAATTACACCTTTTTTTTTTTGTCAGAGAAAGGAAAACTTAGAATCTATGATACAGAATTTGTGATTATTGGAAATATAAGATAAAAGATATTGCTATATGAATGTGGTTTAAGATATGAAATCTTACTGTATGAATGTGGTTTCTTTCATAGCATGAAACATTACAAGAAGTTTTCTTACTATACAAAATACCAAAAATTTTCTATCTTACACTTGAAAGAATGGAATAAAAGCACCAAACCCTAATTTAATGAAATTTTAATTTTTGGCCCAAGCACTTCAACTGCAACCAGCGAAACAGGGAAGCAACAACAGAGGAAGGGGAGAGAGAGGAGGAAAAATGGAGAGAAGAGAAATATTGTGACATTGAAATGGAGGAAACTTTTAGTATATTGCCTTCATAAAAAATGCATCGTTTTTGCATTTATTCGTATCTATTTCTTTCTTGTCAAAACACACCGTTTTGTGTTAGTAAAACGAAGCATTTTCATCTATAGGGCAAGCTTTCTCTTCTAGCCATTAGATGCATTCTATGGTGAGGATTAGCCACTGCAAACAACACAGGAGACACTGTGGGAGGGGATTTGATTCTTGCAATATCCATTTTGGTTAATATCCCCTTGTCCCATGTATCATGCTGCCAATAATGCTATAACAGAAGAATAGTGTACTTGATGTGCAGGAACAACTTGGCTTTGTAGGACCAAAAATACCCATGAAGTACAAAAACATGTCTACTGAAAATTAGGGACCAAGGGACAAAAAATAATGCTGCTGGATAAAAACTCCATAAACCAGAGGGGTCTAATTTTGAATATGTTGCACTTTGGTGCATTTTTTGGATACTACAGAAAAACAAGAATACAAGAGATTAAACACTAATTGTATTTATCACTAATTAATGAGGCGATAATTTTGATTTTGACTAGGATTTAAATTTGATTTCTTCAACTTTTGAGATGATTTTAATACTACTGAGCCACATCTCTGGTTTATCACTGTATGTGGTGAGAGGCATGACTGCATAAGTAATTAGTATACGTAATTGGAGATCTTAAATTCAATCATTTACTCTGTTATAACTGTGCCCCCCGAAAAAATTACTAACTAACTACTTAACTTTCGAATTTGACATGCTTCGGTTCTGGTCCCACCTGGTTACATAATGAATATCCAAAATAATGTTTATATGGGCTTTAAGCTTTACTTAGTAAGCAGGTTTATGGACCTTCATTGATAATGTTATAGGGTGGTCTTAAATTTTAAGTACAATATTTGTGGATCAGAGTAAGTCAGGTATAGCCATCGCCTCGCCTGTGATGCTATGGCTTTTCTTTATCAACCATCCTCATCTCAGTTGCCTCTAGTCCTGAGAATTTATCACGGTGGTCCGAAATATTTGATTGCATCTAAGATGCCTCAGTTTCGCAAAAGACACGCAAGGGCTCAAAAATAAAAGCACCCACCATTACTCTGACCCTAAAGATAATAGGAGGTACCACGTAATATTGATGTATCCTTGTTTTATAATTTTATTACTGAATATTTACGAATCAGATTAAGTCAAATATAGCCATCACTAGATGCCATGTCTTCTCCTTATCAATCATCGTCACTTATTTCTATAATTATTTGTCCCAACTTTTCTCCGGCCAGGGTCAAGAGTGAAAACTATACGTGCAATAATTCAATGTCCTAATCTATCCTTATGTAAAAAGTCTTTCCCTTCATTTAATAATATTTTTGTTATGAAATGACAGTCAATGAGCCGAGTCAAGCGAAGACCATAGGGGATCTCTTCTTATGCTTGTGCTACATTTTCCCTTTTCTTAGTTAAATTTCCAATAGTGACCATCTTTCCCTCTTTTTTTTCTTGCAACAAAAGAAAATTGATTTTAATAATATTTTCTGTACATCATTAATTTTATTTTTTTATTGAATAATGCATTAATGTTGTACTTAATTATAATTTCTACAACAAAATCAGTCAATGACTCTCGTCTCTAGCTAGATATAGGACCACAGCACACTTAGCCTCCTTTTCTCGTTCGTAAGCTATACGCCCAATAGTCATGTTGGCTTCTTTTTTCTATCTTCTAATTCCCTGAACAGAAAAAAAAAAATCTTATTTTATATACATAATTAATTTACTTACTCATTTTGTTAATTTTCTAATTTATTAAGGTGGAAAAATACTGTAGCTATTTTTGCCCAGGCCCTCTTCAGTTTATATCTCCATACCTATTTAAAGTGTAAAAAGTGCAATGTTGATGAATCTGTAATGACAAATATAAATAATTAAGGTATAGATCTAAGAATATAAGAAAATTATGATTAGGTTGCCCCATTTTTATTTTTTTTATAGTATGAATTAAAATAAAGCATGGATGAGAGGATATGAGATATTAATGGATGTGATTAAGTGAAATATACGCTGGTGATGCTATCTCGTTTGTCAGACTACTTGTATTCGGTTTCTAAATCAGAAAATTTTAAGAAGCAATAGCCAGGGGCAGAGGTGAAAATGCTGAAGCTTTTGGAGAAAAACTCCTAACCAAAGTATCAGTTTTAAAACTTTCATCATAGTTTGGGTTGGAATTCAAATCCTCTTTTGCCCAAAATTTTTTTTAATTGATTGTACTCCCAGCAATTGGTTATTTTAGTTTAATTTTTGTGGCATTTTGACTTAAATATTATTAAAAAAAAAGTTAATTCTTCAATTCTTGCCCTGCTAAAATAAATTGCCTTATATCCCATACTTAAAGAAAAAAAAAATTGAGTGCTCGTAAATTAATATCTAATGTGTTTTATGATAATGTATATTTTAATTTAATACTTATTATGTTACGCTAATAAAAGGAGGAGATGTATCTAATTTATAATTAGCTCACTCAAAAAATTTTTTTACTAGAAGTTTACTATTACAAATAATATTTCATTAAGTTAAAAGACATCCAAATAGTTTTTGTGGTAATACATACTTTGATTTAACAAGGATATATAATTATACAATTTCTATTATGTAGCAGATTTGACCCCTATTAGACCCCAAAAAAAAGCAAAAACTTTTTTAGAAATAAAAAAATTAAAAACAAAAAAGCAAAAATAAAAAAGACAATTATGATGTGAAGTAATTTGGTTTGGAAAAATTAAAAACACAAAAACAAAAATAAAAAAGAGAATTATGATGTGAAGTAATTTGGTTTGGCAACATAAGATTTGAAGAACTAAAACCTGTTTGTAATATTTCAGCCAAAAAGCCTTATTTTTTTGCTGCAATTTGCTATAACCTAGATTTAAGATTGTTTATGCTTTATTAATTTATTTTGTTTTTCACACTGTTTAGATTTAGAGTGATGATATTATGTTTTCGAGAACACTATTTTTTCTAATTATGATATAATACTTACTAAATATAAAATTGTGTTTTTCTTATTTTAATAGATTTATTATTATAATTACAAAAAAAGTAAAATTAATTATTTTAAGAGATACAAATTATTAAATAAGTTAATATTTTAAGTAATTATTTAATAAAATATTATTTTATAGTTAATAATTATTACATCATAACTAAGAAACATAATCGTCCCAAAATTATAATATCATCACTCACAGTTTTAACCGATCAACCTATTTAATATATGATTTGTGTTGTTAGAAATTTATCCCATGCCGTATGAGAAAGTTCATCTCCTTTGTTCTTTTTGAATGAATGAGGATCTCTATTTTGGTCACCCAAGAGGAAAAAAAATTGCTATTATCAATCACTCTCATTCTTGGCTTTCTAGTCATACAGACTTGTTTGAAGGGACAAGATTTATGCCGTTGTGTTAGAAAGTCTTTCGCATGGCTTGACTTTTGTAATTTTTGGCGATGTAAATGACACTCAATAAGTAGAGTTTAGCTAGGTTAACTTATTTTTTAAATAAATTACACAAATCTTTCTTAAGTTTTATTAGGATTATATAGACTTCTCTTCTATTTTTAAAAAATAAATAAATAAATCTCTCATAAAATAAAATAAGAAGTCACACTACATTTTAGTTTAATTTTAAATTTTTAAGCTAAAATACCCTTCATTAATTTAAATACATAATTTTTTTAACTAAAATACATTCTTACATATTTTTTATGAAGGGTGTTTTTAGTAAAAAAAATTTAAGATTAGATTAAAGTGTGTATTTTAAAAATAAAAAAGAAATCTATATAATTTCAGCAAAATTTAGAGAAAGCTTATGTAATTTACTCTTTTTTGTTTTTGGCTATCCTTTTATCTTTCAACAATCCTGTGGGCTAGCCCGTTCTTGTTGGGAATAACTAGTTTGAAAAAATTAAATTATGTATGTGTGTATATGTGTTGAATTGGCAGAGATCCAAAGCCTTATATTAATTTCAATTTTAATTTCCTAATCTATTTTAAAATTTAAATTTCAAATTGAGATGACTCTACATATATAGATAAAACTTTTCAAAAAAGAGTTGACTCTTCATAAAAAGTTGTATTTATGCATATTCTTATTATAAATAAAGAACTGAATACATATTACAAAAGAACTAAGAAAAATAGTGAAATCTAAAAACTAAAAATTTATCTCTTCTCCATCTCTAAAATTTCATAAAATCTTTGAGAAAAAATTCTAGTAGTTGTTGTTTGTCAATCTGAGGATAACTTGTTCTATGCCAGACATCTTGGAGACAAATATATCATCTTAAAGACAGTGTGATTTGCACATGTTTCCAGACATTATTTTCACCTTCTCAATTTTTTCATATTATTTAATTTTAAAATTGCCATTAAACCACATAGTTTAACTATAATTATGTATCCACATAGTTAAGCCATACGTCTTAATAATAATTACAAAATAATCATCATTTAAGACACATTTTAATGACGATTATATTTAACCATCATTAAGACAAGCTATGGTTGAGGCTTAGAAGTTTATAAACCATCATTAAGCCGAGGGCTAATGACCATTGCCAATTGTCATTAAGCTTCATTAAAGGCCTGTCTTAATGATGGTTTATGTAAACCATCATTAAGATTAGGAATCGTCATTAGGCCCGTTAAACAAATAGCTTAACGATGGTTTAAAGAAACTATGGTTAAGAATGGACCTAACGACAGTTAACATAGCCGCTATTAGGCCCATTAATACATGCCTCCTTAAGAAATGCACCCCGCTTCGTGAAACCCCAACACCTGCTAGAGTTGCATGAACCCCTCCCAACGAAATTTCTCTATTTCAACGATACGAATCGTCCCCCACCATCAACGGTTCTAGGCACATATTTGCACTTTGCACATGTTTCTAGGCACAATTTTCATCTTCTTCATTTCTTCATATTCTTTAATTTTATACTTCTTTCTCTCTTCATCTCTCCTCACCAAAAAACAATAAACAGTTTTTGATCTTATTTTCCATACATCATCAATTTACTTTTTTTTTTTTAACTAAAAAAAATCATCGGATTAGGACTTATATTTCAGGCCTCGTGCCAAATGGATAGTTAAGTAATAAGAGGGTTGTTTATTTTGGGCCACATCCAATGTCGAAGTTTCTAAGGAAGCCAAATTCCTAAGTCCTAACATCATTTTAATAGTATATAAAATTTGCTTAGGATACGGCTTCCAATCATAAACAAATTTTTCCTTTTGGTTCATTATTATAAACAAATTTTGTGAAAGAATTTAATAAAGGGTGAAACACCTGATTAATAATACATAGATAGCAGTTGAACGGATCAAGCAGGTACTTCACCATCTATCTTCGTCCCATTTACTTATAACCTACCCTATTTCTACTTTAAAATTTTGTAGGTTTTTCCCCCCACACTCGAATCTTGTGGGGATCAGAGCAGATGGAGCAAGGTAGGGTAAAATTTTTGTTCACAATAAATTTAGTAGATGAACAGAGGATACTTCAAGACACAACATTGAAATGGATGAATAGAACAATGAAGTTGATTGTTTAGATTTTGGGTGAATGATTAAGTAATATTATATGTTAAAATTTAAATAAAATTAAATAATTGAACAAACAATAAATACTTAAGCATTTTGATAAAAAAAAATGAAATATATATATATATATATATATATATATATATATATATATATATATATATATAAAAAAATCAGCGCAACCTTTGGGTGAGGTTGAAAATTTTTATTCAGGGTTTTTTTTTCTTAAAATTCACTTCAATACCCAGTTAGCCGTTGAACTATCCGCCCCAAATGGGTTAGGACAAGTCAAATTGGAATATGTTGGGCCGAAATTGGCATCCTTAATAATAGACTACATTTGTCCAAGAGCCTTAAATAATACCTTCTTTAGAGTTAAGTGGACCTTGTGCAACTAATTAAGTTCGACTCTTACCCCGCCTTTTTACACACTTTCAAACTCTCTTCTTTTATAACATTATGATTATGATGATGGTGATGGTGATGCATATCTTTCCTTATAAAACACATGACAAGAAAGCTCGATATTAATTTATAGGAACTATTATAAATTAGCATTGTTATATATCTAAACGCCGTAATTTGTATAAAATTATCATTTAAATATTATCATGAAACTTATACATTTAATTGATGATTTTATAAAATAAACATACATTCTTTTAATTATTCGGACGAGGATTAAACTTGAGGCATCTTGTAAATTAACATCTCTTTTATCACTACATTATACTTGTAACTTAATTATAAGATGTATTTCCAGGCGACTACATGATGATTTGATAATTATTAATGATAGTAAAGACCATTAATATATATATATATATATATACAGAGAGAGAGAGAGAGAGAGAGAGAGAGGATTGTTTTAACTTTGTTATTTGTTTATGGCACGCATGTAAATTAAAATGCTAGGATAAAGTAATATTTTACTAAATTCTATGCGTCTCTTGTGTTACTTCATATATGTATTCAAAAGTGAGTAAATGATTGTTCTTCAGCGTAGCAAAAACTACCACATGCAAAAGAGCTGACTCACACAAGGCCTGAGTTAAATCTGATGACTCCCTCACTTTTAAGACACAGTAATTTTATGGAGAAGTTATAAAATGAAATATATATATATATATATATATAATCCAATTAATATACATATACCTTGGAATTAATCGAAATCAAACAACACAGTTAGGAGAAAAGCGGGGGGGCTTGAAGGACTTTCTTTTTCAGCAGGAGGACGATCATAAATTTCTCCAAACATGAATATCAAGGTTTATCTTATCGTTCATGCAACGAATGAAAATTTGATTAATTAATGCAAAAGATCATCATTTATGTGTGCTAAAGGTTTACAAGCTAAGGTTTCTCGCTATATACACCAACATATTATTTGCGATAGTAAATTAATACTAAATAGGTTTTGTAGTAATGTATATTTTAATTTAATATTTATTATATTATATACGTAAGTAAGAGAAAGAGATAATATTTAATTTAATTGGCACACTCAAGGATTTTTTTTCATATTAGTTTGCCAATTATACATAATACTGAGATAATCTTTAAATTAAGGATCAAATGAGTTTAGTGATAATACGTAATTGATTTAATATTTATTATATTATATAAGTAAAAATAAAAAAGAGTATTTAATTTGATTACTCACACAAATTTTTTTTTCGTACTAATTTACTACTTACAAATGGTATAGATAATTTTTAAATGATGAAATATATTTTGTGATAATGCATATTTTGATTTAATAAGTATAATCATACAATTTCTATTATGTAGGATAGTGGAGGCCTACTAGACACACTCAGAAAAATCAAAAATTAAATAAAAAAAATTCAACACCAAAATAAATAAATAATTAATTAATTAATTAAAAATATATAGGCTATGAAGCAATTTGTTTTGGTAATGCAGGATTTAAAGAATTATTTTTTTATAATATTCAAGTCAAAAAACCTATATTTTCTGCTGTAATTTTCCATAACTTATAATTAAGAACTTTTATGTTATAGTAATTTATTTTGTTTTCCATACCTATTTAGTTTTAACTGGTCAATATACCTGGTAAATTGCTTTTGTTGTTGGAAATTTTTCCAATTGAGGTTCATCTCCTTTCTTTTTCTTTGATGAATAAAGATCTCTATCTTACCAAGAAAAAAAAAAAAAGGGTGCTAGATAGGGCTTTTTCCTATTTAGTAGTGGCTTATCAGCATGCCGATTCCCTTTATGTTACACTTTCTCAACTCCCCACTTCTCCCTATGACAAAGTATTAAATCTCTGATAATGTTCATCCTCATACATTGAACTAGGGTAAATGTGATATGATACTCCACATTATTCTCCCATACAACATAGTATCACAGAGCATGAAATAGATAAGGTTCGTTTTCATACCCTATATCTCGATCTCTTTTTGAAAAGTTCAAATTCAATAGAAATTAAATCAAATAGCAAAAAGCTCACAAATAAATCCGCAAAAAATAGATAGACTACTCCCAGCCAAAAACAAAAAACAAAAACAAAAAAAGACTGCTACATATGTACCGACTCGCACCTTTTCAATATTAATGCTGTTTATTTTGGGCTACATCCAATGTTGCAGTTTCAAAGGAAGCCGAATTCCTCCATCCGTAGTTCCTTACATTATTTTAATAATATACAGAATATTTGCTTGGGATACGACTATTAATCATAAACAAATTATGAGGGAGAAATTAATAAAAGGTGAAACACTTGATAATAACCATATATATATATATATATATATATATATATATATATATCCAAGAGCCTGGACTCAATAAGAAATTAAGTATTAAAGGGACATGATATATTTAAATTCAATTCTTATTCTGATTAATCTTTTTACATTTTTAGTTTTTGAGATTGTGTCTCCTTTATAATGATAATGCTCCATAACTCTCTTTATAAAACACGACAAGAAAACTTGATATTAATTAATAATTTATAAATTAGCATTGTTATATATACAACGCCTTAATTTGTATAAAAATATCATTTAAATATTATCATGAAACTTATACATGTAATTGATGATTTTATAAAATAAACTATTTTTTTTCATTGTTTGGACGAGGATTAAACTTGAGACATCTTGTAAATTAACATCTCTTTTATCACTAGATTATACCTACAAGAAGATATGTAATATTTCTGGGTGACTATATGATGATTTGATGAATATTAATAGTAGTAACAGTCATTAAAACATATATATATTTCAAATAAAAGTTTCTATCTTTTTATAACTTCTTCATAAAATTACTGTATCTTAAAAGTGAGGGAGTGATTCAGTTTTAACTCAGACCTTGTGCGATGCAGTCCTTCTGCACGTGGTAGCTTTTGCTACGCACTCAAGGAACAAACATTTACTCAGTTTATAATTTATCATATATCGAATAACGCAAGAAACGCATAGAATTCAGTAAAATATTACTTTATCCCATGCATCTCACTTTACATGCGTGCCATAAACAAATAATAATCAAAGCTAAAACAATCTTATATACATATAATCCAATTAATGTATGCCAAGGAACCGGAATCAAACAACATATAAAGCAGGGGCCTTGAAGAACTTTTTCTTTTTCAGCCCCAAGACGATCATAAATTTCCCCAAATGAATATCAAGTTTTACCATATTGCATTCATATGCCATGAATGAAAGCTTGATTAGGGCAAGAGAGGTATATGTGTGCTTAAAGTTACAGGCTAGGGTTTCTAATTATATACACCAGGCATACTAGACACAGAGAGATGGAGCATATCTATATAAATGTATGTTCTCCAATCATGAAAAGGGTTGGGGAAAAGTGGAAGAAAAAACGACAATAACAGCAACAGAACCACTAAATTAAAGCTGCAATGGAAATTAAATCTTTAGTTAATAATTGTATATATTAAAATATATTGAATCATTCAGTGCATTGCTTAATTGCAATATTTGAGCTGCTAGCTGATCTATGTAACATTCAGAAGCCCCATGAACAAAAATGAACTCGAATTTCACTATAAGGTAACAATGAATATTATTGCACATTGATTAGCTTGTTACATTTTAAAAAGGTTATATGGCACTAAATATAGGTTTTTATCTCCTTGTACAGTAATTGGACTATGGATATATGAATTAAGCTATAGATTGATATATATCATTTGGTTCTGAGCTTAATTATCAAAAAACTACAGAAAGATATGTTCTCTTTGAGCCTCAAAAGCCACAGTTATTATATATCATATTTGTGAAATTTTTTCCATTCATGAAAATTAAGGAACCATCCTCATCCTCTCCCAAACCACCAAAACCATATATATATATTAAAATAAGGAATATCGTGTAGTCATAGATTCCCCTGGCTAGAGCATCAAATAATTAAAACGACAACAAAACCTATCAACTTAGACCTCATAGTCCACCGTTTTGGAGGAGAAAAGAAGGCTTACCTTTGAGAGTTGCTGGTTGCTTCCACAAGGAAAGTTGGGTGTGAGGAATGAAGCCTGGTCCGAGATCAGTCCCTTCCCATGCATGAAGTGATAACACATGTATATGAAATTGTAATGACTAATTAAATTATAAGGAAGTAGAAAGATAAGATATGATGTGATGATCTTGGATCAAACTTCATTCCAAACACCACCTTTCCCTTGCCTTATCACAAATCTCTCTTTTCTTTCTGCTTACCACGTTTCTCTTAGGCAGCAAGCAAAGTTAAAAAACTATGGATTAACACAGACAATGATTTCGGATCGAACTTCATTCCCTGCGCCCCCTTTCCTTCTTTAATTCAGGAATCTATCTATGATGATTCATCAAATCCGCTCTTTCTCAATCTCACTCATGAAAGTAAGGATAAAGATGCCAGGGAAAGAAAAAGAAAAGAAACAAAAAGTGCAGATAGAATTGCATTCCCAAACGCCCCTTTATAAACAGCTCTTCAGTCTCTCTCTCTCTCTCTTTCTCAAGGTTCAAGAAGAAACAAAGGCCTGCAAGCACTCAAGTTCCCAATCAATTTGCCACTAACTAAAAAATCAAATCGAGGACAGACAAGGGGAGCAGATCATATGAAATTGAAGGAAGAGAGAAAGATTTAATTTAAATAAAGAAAAGAACATGATAGACAGGTCATTCTAGGAATATAATAATGAAAAGGGGAGGGAAGGATGTTGTCTTGTTCTAATAAAGCGATTATAGCTTTATAAGGAAGACGACCCACTAGAGGTTGCTTTGGAGTTGATCAGACTTTTTCAGGCCTTAAAACAAAGGAAAAAGAGGAAGCAAAGGAGGACCAAAGGAAAGCATGTAGGGAAGGGGCCCCATAGGCCTCCACAGTTGCATTTTTTATCATTATATATCAAATTAAAGTTGGAAGTCGTTGGAGTCACATCCAAAGGAAAAAAAAAAAAGTTACACAAACAACAATGGAGATCGATATCTCATCCATCTTGAAGGAAAAAGGGTCACCTCCACTCTTGCCCTTAAGCACATGATGCTACAGTTACTCGCATTTGAACACCGTGCATGCATGTTACCAAATACACAAGGTACCCAAAACATAACTATAATCTGTAGTATTTACTGTATATATATCTGAATCATCCCAGAAATATACAATATGGTACATTTCAATTACTT
The DNA here is from genome assembly GCA_032878935.1 of Erythrophleum fordii. Lineage (NCBI taxonomy): Eukaryota > Viridiplantae > Streptophyta > Magnoliopsida > Fabales > Fabaceae > Erythrophleum > Erythrophleum fordii. The sequence goes on along the minus strand of JAVQMF010000045.1, from coordinate 14,670,644 downwards.
TTCTATATATCACTTTTACAATCACCATTACTTACTTGGAGAGTGAGGGTAAGAGGACAAAGTTTGCTGCATCTTCTATACGCCGAGCCAATCACAAATCACTTCATTTATGCATCAAGCGAATTATAGACGTATATGACAGCTACCTACATAACACTGAAGATTTTATCTTGTGAATTTGTCTCTGTATAACACGGATTCTTTATCATATTTATAACCAGCACGAGAAACTGATTCATATTAAATTGAAAGATTGTAAGGGTTCAAAATATGGAGGAGGAGCATCAATTTGAAAACTATGTAACGTTTTGATAATTAATGTTGTTGTGAATGATGTACTATTCAACTAGTGCTGCTCTTTGGATATGAGTGTTTTCTTTTGCGGTGTCGTAAAGTATTCATCACTTCTTTATTTAAAGACACCATATGGCGGAAGCAAGTAAACCTGCTCTCCTTCAATTGGATGAGTAATGTTGTCGATACAAAAGTTGTCGTGTGTCCCACTTTTGTGTAGAGTCATTCGAAGTCAGATGAGTTAATCTGTATAAATGACCACCTAATAACATTAGTCTAATTGAATTTGGTATGATTGTCAAAAAGTTGTCATAACTACTACGTATTTAGAAAGATAAATGGGATTGATGATGGCTCTCTCTGACTAGCTAGCTCTAGATCCATTTGTCACGAGAAAAACATCATGACTGATTAGAAGTTGAGTGATCCTAAGTATAGTTTTACGATGTACTTCTATTTGTGAATAATGAGCATTTTGAAAACCATTTATTGTTTAATCAGCTTATGATAGCAAGGGGAACCAATATTTGTCTCTGTAGAGAGTTGAGCATAGCCAAATTGCCAAAATTTACTAACTTTTGATAATTTGTTTAATTAGCTTCGGATCCCCAAATTTGGTTGTCTCTCCTGAATATATAAGACGGATCACAATGAAGGTTTGGATTAATGGTTATTGAAATTATTACTACGAAAATGATTGTCAATGATACAAAGTAATGAAAAAAATTTTTATATTAAACCTTCACTTACGCATCATTATTTTTTATTTTCTTATCATTGACTCTCCAATTTTATCAGTCATAAACAACCTTCTTTTGTGTGTGTGTGTGTGTGTTTTTTCTTCCTCTCTTTATAAGATTTTGCTTCAGAGTTTCAGAGGTGTAAGTCTTTTTATTGTTGGATGACTTGTGTGTTTATACAAATTTTAAAAAAATAATTCAAGAATAAAAATATTGTGAAGCTAGGCTCTCCATGGTCTATATATCATTATTTTTATTCATATTATGTCCTTTATAATTTGATGACATCGGTGGCTCTTAACGGGTGATACGTCAGAGAAAACAACTCTACTCCCAAACAAACAAATTTCGCACTGCGCGAAATCTCTCAACCTTCCTTCTTGGCGCGCGGAGCCACTTGCCCCTTAATATCCAATCTACCCTTTTTTTCTCCTTTTCAGTTCGTTTCATTTCTTTTCCTCTCTCTTTCCTCTCTCATTTTCTGTGTTCTTCTTTTCCCTGCGACACAAACGCGTGCTTTCGATGCAAAAGGAAATAAGACATTGTCCAAATGCTATTTGACTGTCCCTGTGTCTCCTATTATATGGCTCTAAAGACTCTTGAGCAGTTTGTCTGGTAACATGAAAATAATTTTGCTATGGAGGGTTACACCTCTCACAAATTGTACTATGGAAAGTTTAATTTCTTGAGATATTGAGTTTTTTTGTATTACTTCGAGGTAATAATAATAATAATAATAATAATAATAATAATAAATTCAACAACAAAAAGCATGACCTCTCAAAAAAATTCAAGTCTTCAAAAAATTGCGCGGATAAAAACTTGAAAATATAGAGTAATATCCTCTCTCTAATAATTCCATTAAGTTGTGTTCGATATGTAGCTCTCCTGGCTAATATACAATTTCAGTTCCATTGAAAATTTGCATAATTGGCCTGTGGAGCCACAATATTTATATTAGGATTAAACATGCATATAATTCTTTAAAATTTTATTGTTAAATTTTTAATTAAAATATGATAAATGTATGATTCTCAAACACCATAATGACAAGTGTATAATCTAATTGAAAAACTATATAATTGTTTACAAAAACTATATATTTATAATAATATTATTAGCAAATCAAATACTTGTCATGCTTTAATTAAAAATTTTGATAATGAAAATATGAAAAATTACATATAAATTTTTTTGGTTTTCTTTGTACATATACTTGTTTATAGTGAATAAGGTTTTGAAATGCATATTTATTCCATTTTACATTTTTTTCTTTATGTTCTTAATAATTTTAAGTATCTATTTTGTTTCTTGAATTATCTTTATTTCTTTTTATTTACCATTTATTTTTTACCTTGGCTTACATCATAACCATAATAAAGACTTTATAATTCATACATTGGCATTTGATTTTGAATAATAGAGATATAGATAATAGCCAAACATATAGTAGTAAAATTGGATAGGTTTGAATTTGAGAGTAAATATTTAACCCTAAACACTAAAGAGTATAGTAACAAATACTAATTTATGTAAAGGATTATCATTACTTTTCATTTTTGTTGAGTATATTATCATAGTACTTGTTGCATTAATGCAAATGATATAACTTAGAGAGTTGGAATGTTAACATGTTAGGATTTTTCTTGTGCTAAGTGACCTATATATTTTCTTTTTTAGTTTCTTTCCATTAACCTTTTTTCAGAGTTTTGATTTCTTTTACCCATAAGTGCAAAACTTTAAGTATGGGAGAATAATGCCGTGGAGGATGAAATGAGCTGCACCTGTTGCTACGTGTAAAAACCAGTGAGTCATGAATGTGTAAGTATGCAAGGGCCATGTATGAAAAAGTTCTACATGTCTATGAGAGAATATGCAAATGGAATGAATGAGGATCCTTTGAATTGCATGAAACAGAACCATGTAGCGTGGAGTATCCGTGCCTCATCATTCCCTTTTTTTTTTTTTTCAATTTCCATGTTCTAAAAATTGATTAAAAAAATCTGCACAAATAATTCCTTTCTTTAAATTACACAAATGAGGCCTCCATTTTAAAATCTTGGCTCTTGCTTCAACCATTTAAAATTTTAGCTCCAATTCTCCTCCCAATTAATTTTCACCATTTAATTTCTATTTTTTAATTAAAAATCTATATAAATAATAGGAAACTTTCAATAGAAAAAATTCACAAAATTATTTTAAGAAAATTATGTATTAAAAACTAATAATTTTAAAAATTAATTTCTAGAGTGAAAATGGCCAATAAAATCAAATCTCGTACAATTAAATTCATTAATCCATAATTTATTATTTAAAAGTCTAAATTAAAAGGAATAAGATATATAAAAATGATGCTTATCAGTATTGCATCAAATAACTTACTTCTTTGTATACCAAACTCCCTACCCTTTTTGTTTGAAGATAGTTTTTTTAGTTTAATTGAGTATAACCAAAATTATTTTTTCTTTCTACTTAAGTATTCATCAGGTCAAATGCAACTCTTTGTCTAAGGTCAATATCATCTGTCAAATCAATCTAATAGCACTGAACTTCATATATATATATATATATATATCGTTGAGATGCTAACATATAAGTTATTTTTGAAAGATGAAGAATATAGTTATATTCTTTCACAAAGTCATACACTCTAAATTTTTCATTCATATTGATAATTCTTATCCTTACTTTGTAATTTGTTCTAGTCTCAAGTCGCTGATTACTTATCAAATAATCTTTTTTGCCTAGCTTTCACAAACTCTTTTTATAGCAAACAAACCTGCATGTGCCAATAAAACTATCTTTTTTTCTCTTGTTATGATATTGTTTCCTAACTCCAAACCCAACTTCCCGCCATAATCAACCCAAAATCTCCAAGTGATCTCTAATCTATCAAATATCATCTCCACTTTAGACTTCCAATCAATCTTTATATTATATCAATAACCTTGTATAGATAAAATTAATAATATGAACAATCATATTTTCTTAGCATTTTGTTAAAGTGTGGATGTCTAATAGTTTGTTATCAAATTGCAACTATGAACAGAATTTATAAATGTGCAAGATTAAGAATTATCATGCTACTACTTAAAGACACATCCTTTTTTCCCTTTTTGTTTTCCCTAGTTAATAACAATTCATTCAAGCAAAATACTTTACTTGGTAAATAAAATAAAATAAAAGTTTTTCTTAACAATATGAGTTTTTTTAATGGGTATTTTAACAATATCATTTTTGTAAGTGTGATAAATAAATATAACAATACATTCTTCAAATCAATAAAACAAAAAAAATTAATAAAAAATAATTTAAAAAATATCAATAGCTATCTAGAAAGGTCAAATTTTTTTATTTTTATCATTTTGCAACTTCCAATACAAGAGTAAGGAAAAAAAAAAAAGCTACTAAAACAATATGACTAGTTCGTTAACATTTATTAACAAATCACACCATAGCATTCTTACAAGCTTTCTTCTTATACAAATTATCAAAAATTTCATATCTTCCAGTTGAGGTAGATTTACAAGAACCAAACTCTAGTGACAACTAAATTTTACTTTTGCCCCAACCATTTCTACAGGCCTCGGGAAAATAGAAAATGGAGGAGGGAGAAACGATGATGGAAAATGGAGGGAAAAACGAAAGGGAGGGAACAAGCCAATGGACAAATGGAGGGAACCATCCTATGTAATATAATCCTTGCAAAATGCACCATTTTGGTGCTGTTGAATCTGTCATTCTGTTCTTCTCAGGACAGTGCGCCTTATTGCCTATAATGCGTCATCCGCAAAAGCATGTACATTCTACTTCATCTTTGAGCCATTGGACAAGACCAATGGCTAAAATTTGCTACGGGAAAGACATTAGGAGTGTTCACCGGACTTGAAAGCCCAATGGGCTTGGCCCTACTCTGGCAAATCGGGTCAGATTAGGCTAGGCATAAAAAAATTCTTTAAAAAAATTTAAGGTTAAGGCAAGCCACAAAATCATTTAGGGTTATGTTAGCCCAGCTTGACTCGAAAAATAAATTTATTTTTAAAAAAAATATTTTTTTATAGAAACTTATATAAAAATTTTTTTAAGTATTATTTTATAATTTTAATAATAAATTTAAGTTGGCCCTAAAAGATATATTAGTCCAATCAAATCTAAAAAAATAAAAAAATATATATTTTTTATAAAGATTTATATCAAAATTTTAATTTTTTAAAAAATAAAATATAATTTTATAAAGATTCATATAAAAAAAATTTTAAAGTTATTTTACAATTTTTATAATAAATAAAAAAAATGTCAAGTTGTCAGTATTAAAACGGATCAGGCAACGGGACGACTCGGATCAAAGTTTCAATTTTAAAACCCATTTAAAATCGGATTGGACATTGAATAAATCTAAAACCCGACCCGACCCGACTCATGTATACCTTTACAAGACACTGCAAACAAGCTTACAAGAGACAATCCGAATCCCAAAACATGCTGGGCATTAGGCCTGTCTCTCTAGCTTTGAGAAACTTAAATTTTTTGTCATTCAATTTCTTCGAGATTCATTCAATTGTCTAAATATTTGCATGAAGTTTGTCCTAAGCACTAAAAGTTCGTCACTTGTGATTGCGTTTTGCTGACAGTTCCAAGTAACCCAACATTGTTGATTATGAAAAACTTTGAATAAAGAGAGAGAGCGAGAGTATTGAACTTGATTAATAGATCAATTACAGCTGACAGCTGTATGATTGGTAGGACGATTGAAGAACGGTAGTTCAACAGTAGTTCAATAGTCAATTCAACTACCGACGGTATTTAATGACAAATATGTATTTTTAAAGTATGATAGCGTTCGATGAAAAGTTCAAAAGTTGAAACGTGTAGCATGAGAAAAAGAGAAAAAATGCATAAGGGAATGGACTAAATCATTGTCCATAGGAAATATAATTTAAATAATAAACTGATTTTGACCCACCCTTAAAAGGTAACAAAATCCGTCTAGTTTGAATGACAACACTAGACTCCAATATTTTCTCTTTTTTTACACCCTTCCATCTCTGTTCCTGCTTCCTAAAACTAATGCTGCCTAATCAAAGCCAGGCGGAAACGCAAAAGGCTTTAAAAATTAATACAGTTCACAACTAAAAATTGCATCACCCCTCAAAGAAAGGGGAGGAACTTTTTAAGACAGTACAAAAGGGCCACCGTTGAAGATGGATATAAACTATGGGGAGTAGGGCTTGGAAATAGATGCTATACGCCCAAAGGTGAGAATGCCCTCTTATTCTGAAATTCTTGTGCCTTGTGAGTAGGGACCATTAATGTCCCTGTATAGTTTCTACTATTTGATGCTGCTACTCATGTTAGGGCAGGATCATTATTGACTAGTCTTCATCTTCAGAAACACTTACAATTAAGTACTTGTAAGCATCCTAGTCATGTACAGTGCTGATAAGGTGGAAAACGAATGACCAGGAACGGCAAGACTAGGATGCTAAGAAGCTAGAAACTAAACTTCTGATTTGGAAAGAAATGAATGTACAGCGCAACTATCTGTACAGACTAATTTACAGTCATTGAACTAAAACCGATAGGGAGGAAAAAAATAAAAATAGAGAGAAGAATATCTGTTGCCACCTGAGCAAATAGAATAGATGGCCTTAAGACTCCTTTTTGACAATCTTAACGCTGCTGTAGAAGCGCTTGAGATCCTTCATAGCCTTCTCCTCAATCTGAATTGATCGAATTGAAGATGGTGTCCCCACATCTGGCTTGAACCAGCGGTTCACGCCAGAAGCATCAGATGGTGAGCCTTGACTGGTAGTTATATTGAATCCAGCTGTTCTAGTCTTTGGACTATGGGAAAGATTTTGTTGCTTCTTTCCCTGTTTGGAAGAAAATACGTCAGTTAAATGTAACACTGCACTAAAACATTTTAGGGCAACACTGATTCACAAGCAACAAGATATTAAATGCAAGTTAAATATGCATAGCACAGGAAGGGATACAGAAATTTCCCTCACTGGTTGACAGCAAACATCACAAAATCGCAACACGTAAACATGAAGACAGAGACGTGAGAGGAAGCATTAATTCACAAACCTGCTGCATCTGGATATCCCTAAGAGACGGGCAAGAGAGATGAGGAGGGGTTCCAGAAGCAGCCCAAGTAGGGGTACTTCTTTCTCCATCAGAAACCTGGGAACTGTGAGTTGATGCAACAGGTATTGGACTGGAAGGAAGAAATGAACTCAACCGTATTTTCCCTCCACTTCCACAATCAGAAACATTTTCCACTTGATCTTTGCTCCTAGTTGGCTGGTTCTCCTTAATTTTGCTCTGCTCATCCTGGATTTCACGAAGAGTAGCAGAACCCATCAAAAACTTGGCCCCACCCCATGCAGGACCCTCATTTCTTGGCATCGGTGGAGGGAGAGCCGCCTCTTTAGGAGCCTCATCAAGAGCACCACTCAAAAACATAGAAAGCCCACCCTTCTTGCTCTTCTTCTTAGAAACCTTCAGTGATTGGCCCTTGTTTTTTGGCAACTCTAAAGTATCATTCTTCTGAAGAACAAAAGCTGACTCCTTTGCACCTTGGTCAGCCATAGTTTGTTCACAAATGTCAGCTTCCACCTATCAAATATAATCTATAACTTTAAGAAAAACAATCTATAACAGGAACTAAGCAGTCTAATTTTTTTTCGATAACCTACAAGGCAGGAAATTCTTGAAGAGATGTTCTTCACAAGAAAGAAATATTCAAGTCAACATGTAAAAGGTGTTCATCCAATTAACAATCTCTTCAAGTGGGATATCCTTGAAACCTATAATTTATTTTATCTATCTTGATTAGTCAAAAGGTCTAAAGGACATCTATACAAACGTACAATCAACAAACAGATATGAAACTACAAGGAGCAATCTATTAACTAACAGTACCTTGAGACTGTATTTCTAACCCGGACACCAGATGTTCATAGGGGAGCAATATGAAACTATAATAGGGTCAAAATGATTTTACGTTGCCCCCAAACTCTTTAACACAAAAGGAAACCTGGGCAAGAAAAGCAATAAAGAAGTAAAGGGGAAGGAGAAGACTTTAAAAATGTAAAAATATAAAATAAACCACTGTTTTAAGGACCGTTAATGTCCAACCCACCCCTTCCCTAGTCCCCCACCCAAAGAAAAACAAAGAAAGAAAGAAAAGAAAAAAAAGTAACAGTGAAAATCCATGAATCAGCCATTTGGTCAATAATCTATCTTGAATATTGCAGTTGGAATTTGGAAACCAACCTTTGCATTAGGAACTTCCAAGATATCAATGACCAACAAGTCCTTCACAGGTTCTGGTATTACTTCAGTTCCAGAGTAGACAGATTCAGCTTCCATCTGCAGTACACTTGATTTGCTGCTCTTCCTCCTTTGTTTTTTTGATACTTTACTCTTTTTACTACCTTTCCCTTCTGACAGTATAGAAGAGGATTCTTTACCATGGAAAGTCTCAACAGGAACACCTAGCTCCGCAAGTGAGCTCAGAAGAGCTGACTTAGATTGAAGCTTTGCAATCTGCTGGTCATCAAGAAGATATCCATTAGACTGCTTAGCTTCAAGCATCTCAATCTGCTGCAACTTCTTCCTTAGAGCACGAACTACCTTGGAGATTCCCTGATTGCGATCATCTTTGGGCTGTAGAAAAGAGTTCTGATCTTTCTCCAGTATCAATGCAGACAATTTCATAGGTTCGTCATGAGTCCTTTGAGACTCCATCTCGCTGTCATCCTCTTCACTGTTAATGATGACAGGGAAAGTCGCAGTTGGAGTAGGGAGATGATGGTGACTCCATGGCTCAGACGATCTCTGATCTAATGATCTCTCAAGGTTAGCTAGGATATCGGGTGAAGCACTTGCAATTGCATGAGATGAAACTGTAAAAATATAATCAAGGTTGCGCATGACAATCTCCTGAAATCAGTACATAAAAGCTTCAGTATATTGGGCCACTTACCACATAAAGAAAATCCAACTAAATATAACAGCAATGATCACTGGAACCACAAAAACACATTCAAGATGGTAGCATTATATGATCTGTAATGCTCCATAATACTATTCTCAAGAAAAATTTTTAGATGGTAATTACTCTGACCTGTATATGCTGCACCATTAACGCAGGTTCAGAAAAATAAAAAATAACTAAATCAATCTGAACAAGAAGCAAGAGCACAGGGCCAATTTGATAACTAATTATATGTCAAATTATTTGTGCAGAAGTCAATAACATTACCTCACAATACTTCTTCAAATCATCTGCTCCAAGAGAATCAGCAATCTCAAGTAACTGTATGGCATTTCGTGGCTCCACTAGACACTCTGCTGCTACTTTTTCACAAAGGCATTTTAAGCTGGGTACAGACCGTTGCCCAGAATTATCATTTTGTGTACTAAATATCATATTATTGATTTCCATATCCTCAAATAAAATCTCTTCACTTAACTCTCCCACATCATCCCTGTTATTCAACTTGAGCTTATGAGAATTCTCAATCATGTTGGGAGGATAGGTAGGATGGTAGAGGGAAGCCACAATTAGTAAATGTGTTTCACCAACTGAAACTGATGTAGCCCTCTTTACACCATGCAACCGAGTTGCAACAGGTGGCTTATCCTTACCTTTCTTCCCATCCCACATGTAAACATCACCTGTAGCTGTAACTGCTGCAGTCCAGTATTTTCCAGCAGATAAGCTCACCATATTTTTTCCACACATGGCATATATCTGCACAGAATTTTGTAAGAAAAAGAAGAAATGAAATATTTCCAATCAGCATCTTTTCTTGGATAATCACAATGCCACTGAAAAAAGAAATTCAGTAAATACAAACCTGTTGACATCTAAGATCAGGATCTGACGAGGCCCAATAAAACAATGCACCCTCATCTGTCAGAGCCATGCTGTGTACCATTCCTGCAGCTATAGAAACTACATGAAGTCGTTCCATGCGATGAAACTTCAAAGGAGTGCTTCCACTTTTCTTTAAGTTCCTAGAAATTACTACACGTCTTGGAGTGACAAGTCGATAACCCCAAGTGTATACCTGCAAAACTTGGTAAATTAGAATATAAAGATGAAAACAACTAATGTTGCCAAGAAAAAGAAATAACTAATGGTAAATATCTACAACTAAGCTCTACATAGAACTAAATCATGATAAAATGTTTATGCTCCATATCCATGTGACTAAGAATATTAAAACAGTTAAACATAATGAGGGGAAAAAACAATATCCTTTCCCATGAGCCCCCCCTTCTTCTTTTCTTCTTTTGATAGAACCCCATAAATTTGGTCTTATACCTCCCTAGAGTAAGTTTAGGTCCCATATTTAAGTAGCTAAGAATAATTAAGCAGCTGAACCTAATTTTTGGAGAGAGCAATATACCTGCCCCCTAACATAGGTCATAGGTCATTATCCCTCCCATCCAATCTGCTTAACATTACTTTGGAGAAATTAAAACAACTTGATCTGTTTACTATTTTGGACTTAAAATAATTTCCTCCTGGAGTCAAACCCAGTATGAGGATAAAAACCAAAACAAAAATAAACTCTAGCATAAAAGGAGGAAGGGAGAAGATGCAACTGAGAGCACAGAAAAACAGCACGCTCAATGAGGAATTCTGCCTCAAGTAAGAAACAAAATGCCTTATAACAACAATTATCATCAGCAATATCAAAGTGTTACTATCCTTACAGTAATGCAGTGATCAACATGAAAATGTAAAACACTCTTTATCTAGAGCCCAAATATTCTGGTTATAGATATAATAATTTTCTTCCCATTAGAAGAAAATGAAAACGAACAAGATAACAACAATATGCAAAATAGTTACCTCTCCATCAGATCCTAATACAATTGTATGATATTTTGCAGCAGAAACTCCAATTAATTTCTTTCCCTTCAAGTATTCAACCACACGTGGGGTGTAATTAGATGCCGAGTTTGAGGTGCCATAACCAAGCTGACCCTCTCTATTGCAACCCCAGGTAAAAACTTCACCTACATCAGAAACTACAGCTGTGTGCTTGTTTGCTGCAGCAACAGAGACAATTTTTGACCTAAGAGAAGTCACTCTACGAGGTGTGGGTTGGCTATCTACAGAAGTGTAGCCAAGCTGTCCCTCTGCATATGAAAAGGGGGGAAAAGAAAAAAAATACATTAATGACACCATCCATAAATGACTAAATGACAAAAAGCATAACCTTTTTTCTGTGTCATCCCCAAATTTTTTCACTTATAGTACACAGCATAAATCACAACAACCTAACTCTTTTCCCCACTAACCACTGATAATTGGTACAATATAAAAAATATATAATAAAAAAATAATTAAAGAAAGGCATGGCAGGGCTGCAGGGGGTTACTAGTCAGTTATATGAAGCGAACAGTCACAACTAACAATTAAAATGAACATCAGATTTTACCTCTATTGGATCCCCAGGTGAACACTTCCCCACCTTCAGTAGCAATAACAGTATGATGCTTAGCTGCAGCAATTGCCTTCACTTGGCGAGAACCCAGTCCAGAAGTCACCTGTCGAGGAGTGATGACTGCAGCTTGACCACTGCAATGAGCAAAACAAAATGAAATCCAACAGGCAATTGTCCAAAAGTACAATCAGCTGACAGTAATATACCCAGTATTCATAAAAAACCTAAACTGCAAGTAATGCTGAAAGTTAGCAAGCAGGCCAATTGAAATAAGTGGCCATACAGGCTTGCTGTGAAATTTCTGGAAAAGTAAGAATTCCTCTCTTAAAAATCTTGAGAATCACGTTTTAAACATAATAGAGTTGCTGCCAAAGTCATTTTAGTCTCTGGACATTGGCAAAGCACCATCAGAAATACCAAAGCTTTTTTATTATTTAAAAAGTTTTTTAAGTTGTGCAGCATCTTGGTCAAAACATTTGGTAGAAGGTGCTTAAAACTGGAAGCCATATTTAAATGTCAATCCCTTAATATAAACACATGGATATAGAGAAGTTATAGGTGAGCATGCACAATACATGTCCCATATTGCGATCTCACAGTGCCATTGCAATCCTGTTGTAAACAATTGAGTGTTAATGACCAATTTATGAATAATGGACTTTAGTTTTTTCTTTTATAAAAAAAATGAAAAAGAAAAAGAGCATTAGGTGAGATGTTCAACTTGATTTCTCACATAAGCCATTCCAGTTGGGGAGACTAAAGAAAATTTGGAACCCAACATTGTTTAGGCACTTACTCAAGCCAAATTGCTTCTCCATATATTCAATTATTTAATCTTTGATAGTAACCAACGTGAAGTTACCAATATGTGTTATACTTATACCAAAGCTAACAGAAAGAATATGCAATAGACTTCATATAGAAACAGAATATTTACCTGTGTATGTCAAAATCAGGGTGTCCTAGACGGCCTCCCCTGCCAAATCCCCAAGTATACACTTCTCCACTAGCAGTGACTGCAACACTATGGAATTTTGCAGCAGAAGTCAACTTTATGAAAGAACCATTAAGTGAATCAACTTTGCATGGTAACTTTTGTATATGGGCATTTCCAGTTCCAAGCTGATAGTTTGTGCCACTTCCCCAACTAAAGAGCTCAGTAGCCACTAAACATGCACAAAAATCAGGTTGTCATCCTACGTGGCTACTCACTACTTTCTATTTGCAACAAGTTGAACCATACATTCAAAGCATAACATTTTTAACATTTTATACCTGAATTGTTTTCATTTCTGATAACCTGCAATACAGGGCCCGATAGGAGATCTACAGGTATTCGAGATTTAGAGTCCTCCAATGTAATAGAGGCATCATACTGAAGAAGGATGCTTGCCACAGCAAGATGACCAAAATGCAAAGCCCTGTGAAGGCAACTCCATCCTGATTCTCCATCCTGAACGTAAAACAGGTTTCAGCACTAATGGATCCCAAGAGTCAGAATTACTAAAAGCAATCCAATATGGCCCTTAAGAATATGCTAAAAATTGGACAGCTCCAATTTCACCAGACTCTCCTAAATTTGTCTTATCTTAAACAAACAAACAAAAAAGAAAAATACAAAGAAATGTGAAGATAGACAAACAATCAGAAGTTATTAAATTAAGATATCACAGTTCTATGCCTTTGTTTGGGGCTAGCAGTCATTTATGATACATTTCATAATGTTGAACCACAAATCAAATGCAAGTAATGCATAATAGAACAAAGGATCGTCTTCCAGAATTACCTGTCCAGTGAAGGAACATCATTAATTCATGTCAAGCCTACAGAGCCATTTCCATTACATATATAACACACACACACATATGGGGAATGCTAATCTCCACATTAGTTATGTGTTCCAGGTTAGCATAAGATAATTAATGCAAATGATCCCAATTATATAACTTTGAGTCTCCACGAAGTTCATTCAGAGAAACTTTGATCAGTGGTCAATCTGTGCAGAGTCTGCAGACTTTTATTAATTCTTTATCATACCAAGGTTCTAAAACCAATTGTTCACCTTTAAATGACAAGTTATTTCCAAAACTAAAAAGTCATATAAGGACATTTTGTTTCCTCATAAATTAGTTTTTGATAGTTTCCTGACAACAATAATTTTATGTCATCATCATCACTTAATTTTGAAGGTCATTAAGTTTATTGCAATGATAATTAGACTTAGACAACTTGGTAAAAGCTTGTTTTACAAAATTTCATCCATCAATGCAATAAAGTTTATTGGGCATATAAAGAAAAAGCTCATATTAACAAGCTCTAAATAATAATCTGTAATCCACACACAGGTTCATATCTCTAAGGCTAGATCAATTTGAAATGAAAAATGATCATACCCGAGCATCAGGATCAGCACCAGCGGCAAGAAGCCTCCTGACAATGGGGATGTGGTTTCTCCAAGTCGCAATATGAAGTGGGGTCAACCCGAAGGTGTTCCTCAAATTGATATTACCCCCACTCTTCTTCATTAAGGCCAAGGCCGACTCTAAATCATTCAGGGATCCTTCTCGTGCAACAAGCCACAGATCCTTTTGGGACCCAGCAAATAAATTTTTGCGTCCAGGTGTCTGCAAATTCTGCTTTTGTGCTTGTGAAGAAACAGTTACTTCCATCTTTACAGAATGTGCAACCCAAGTATGTTAGTTATCTTTCACAATATTTTCTTAGGCCTACAAACTGACTCTAATGTCTTAGCAATTATATGCCTCTAGTCAACTACTTATGAGATCAAAAACAAGATTCCCGAAAATTATTTCACTCTAATAGATTACTCCTCGACACCTAATAAAAATTACTCAGACCTTGGAACCATCATCTGATTCTGACTAGTCCATGTTAAGACAGTTTAGTGATACAGTAAACAAATCAGCAAGAGATATCTAGTCACAAGCAAAAATGATCCTCTGCTAATCCACTATCAACATCATCATCATCATCAACATCCTTATCGTGTACACAAACAAGTTGCAGCAGCCATTGACATATCCCAGCACGGATCATGCGCCTCAGAGAAATCTCCAATTAAAACCAGCACTGATCTTGTATTTTTTCTGTAAGTAAAATAAACCTTGATGACAAATAATAACAACTAGGATAACAAAGAAAAAAAAAACAGACACAAATATGCACAAGCAATTAAAATCTTTTAGTACATCTTTGACAGGGCATCAAAATTTGTAGGAGCCTCACAAATCAGGCAAATCTAAAAATGGAAGTCACCTAATTGTTTCTATTCAGAAAAAAGGGGTCCAAAACAAAATGATCGTAAAAAGTATGCAGCTCTTCACCTATGTAACTTCATAACAAGATCACAATGTCTCATCAGATGATAATATACTCCTCTAACCAAAAAGACATTAAAAAAAGGGACAACCATTAATTCAGCTTATTCCTGGAAAAACAGGATTCATAGGCTCAAGAGTTCATAGGAGTTACTTGAACAATGATCAGATTTGAAAATTTTCTACTCTGACGCAAGCCCTTTGAAAAAGTCGAGATGCAAAATGAAGTCCCTGTTGCTACGCTGGTTATAGATTAAATTTTGAAAAGGAAAAAAACAATGAACAAAAAATCAAATGCAATGAATCTTGTCTCTGTGGAGTCTGCTATCCGATCTAGGATGTTAACGGCTCATTCCTTACATTCACTCCGACAAAATCAATTTTTCATTGCAACTCAAAAAAATTAGGAAGCGCATACAGCATCAAAACTCAAAAGAAGCATTAATCGAACCACCAATTATTCCCAGTTCTACTTGGTAAGGTGAAAATGCAAACTTACTGTCACCAATCAAAATTAAGCATCCGGCCACATATGTTGAAAATCAGACCAAAAACCAGAGAAATTACACGAACCCATTAAAACTTACCATGCCAAATACAGAAAAACACAATCTTCGACATCAAATACGGCAATACGACTTTAATACAGAAATCAACAATGCAACATATATCAACACGTTTCCCGGATCATCCACCCTACCCAGTGAAGATTTTTCATAGAAAATGAAAAATGGTAACAATATGAATCGGCCAAGACAGATAGAAATCAAATCACAACGGAAACAAAATCCTTACTGAAACATGGCAAAGAGAAACCAAGGAAGTAATGCGAAAAAGAGCATTAGTAGTGCATTACCTAACAGCCCTTTTTGAGAGACAAATCCACAGCTCCCTAATTAATGAAGTATCGCTTTAGACTTGAGCTGAGGAGTTATACGTGGTGATTTCTGTTAGGAAGGGTATCGAAACCAGGAATATACCCTCACACCAATGGCATATAATGGGAGAGAGAGAGACAGAGAGACACAGAGAGAGAGAGGGAAACGGGGACGGGAAACAGGCTCTTCAACAGGGAGGATAATTTCGGAATTTAAGAATTTTCAATTAGACAAAAGGCCCCCTCACTTGGCGGACACTGCCGTGCATAACACCTGTTTCCAACGACAATCAGTTGTGCAATGCTCTACAGAACAGGCGCATATCTGCATGACACGTGGCCGCGCCTAAGATGGATGCGTGGTGAGAACTCCAAAGAGCAAAATATGTAGACTTTTGTGAATTTTATTAAAATTATATAAATTTTAAAATTAATATAAATCTTATTTTAATTTTGTTGAAATTATATATATATTTTTTAATTTTATTAAAATTATAAAAATCCCTTTTCTTTTTCTATAATTTTCTTTAAATAAAGATTAAATTAAATAAATATTTTCCAAATTTGTTAAAATTATACAAATATTTTTTTTGTTTTTAAGAGAGATTTATGTATATTTTAAAATTAAAGATGGGATTTGTATATTTTCAACAAAATTTAATAGGAGCTATAATTCAACAAAATTTATAAGATATTTTTATTAATTTTAAAAATAAAAATGAGGTCTATATAATTTCATCTAAATTAAAGAAAAGTTGGTATTGACTTTAAAAATAAAAAATAAGTCTTGTAATTTTAACAAAATTTATGAGAATTCTATATAATTTATTTATCAAAATATTTATTTTTACATTTACACATACATAATATTCACCTTATAATATTATTACAACTCCTTTTTCAATTTCTTGAAAGGTATAATTTTCTAATGGCTGTTGCAAACTATTTTAACCTCTTCTTTTTGAATAAAAGAAATAAGTATATATATATATATATATAATTTTTTAAAATCTATTAAAGTACATCTAATATTTTTTTTATTATTTAAAAAATCTTACTTGACTCTTCTTTAATTTATTTTTATTACAAAAGGAACTTTTTATATAATATATATTTTTAGAAGATAAAATTACTATCTTATGTTATGCAAAAAATATATTAGAATTAAATATTTTACAATATATATATATATATTAATATATCAAGGGAATGGAATGGAATTTTTAAATAAAAAATGTATTAAATATAGTTTAACCAAATTTTAAAATAAATTAGCATAATTTATTTAAAAAATATTATCAGTTCTTCAAGCTAACGACGGACATATTCTTGAAAATTCATGTATTAAATGGGTCTAGCATTTGATTTAAATATCATTATTAAATTTTATGCTATGATAATAGACAAGTTATTACATGTTATTACATGTAAAAATTAAAAGAGAGTTGTTCCTCTTTAAAAATAGGCCGAAATAGGCAGAACCATCTTTTTTGTCTCAAAAGTTTAGAATTATTTTTAATTTCATTTTAAATATTTATTGTTTGTCAAGTATGTCATACATATATATATATATATATGTTAAAATTCTTAATATCATTCTAAACACTAACCTTATCAATTAAATTGATAAAAATTAATCATATGTAACTTTATATGTGGGCAGGTGGAACTCAAGTTTTGGATTAAAGACTTCATCAACTTTGATTTTCTGCTTAAAGAAGTGTTTGCTTGATGACGAGGGATTAGGGATAGAGAAATAGAAACAATGTCATTTATGGGATTAATTTTATAAGATTAAATAATAAAATATCCACATAGGTGGTGTATAATCTACTTTACCATGTTATAACAACCATTAGTTTATGTACAATAACAAGTTATGAATCCTTGTAATCTAATAATCTAATTAATAGAAGTAACATTGAGAATAACATGAAAACAAATTGACAAACGTGTATGATAACATTAATCTAAAGTAAATATTTGGAATATTTGAAAAAATAAAGGTCTTTTTCTTTTGAAATAAGAAAATGAAGGGAAAAGCTAGAACACAAAGGGATAATGTTTTAGTTACATAATTATTTTATTGAATGTATCACATCACTAGAAATTATGCATGAATAAATTTATATTATATTAAAAAAATTTCTTTTATCTCATTAATGGGACATACAAAGAAAGGAGGGGAAAATTAATTTTGAGTTCATTATTTTTTTCCTTCTTTCTCTTCATTTCAAAATATATTTCATCAAGGATTGGCATAAGGCCATTTGCTGAACCCTACATGTTAGTCTCACACGTTATGCTGACCTGGATTCGTGCCCATCCTTAATTGTGTTATTGAAGTATTTTAATTTGTTGTCATATTAGAGGATGTTTAAGGATAAGATTTAGATATAATCTTTTAATCTTTGGTTATTAATTTTGTCAATTAAAATATGATAAATATATAATTTTTTTAATAATATGATGACAAGGATATAGTTTAAGTAATAAATTATATAATTATTTGTAAAAATTATATATTTATTATGCTAAAATTATGTATTTATCATATTTTAATTAAATAATCTGATAACAAAGATATAAAAAATTATCTGTAATTTTTTAAATATTTAATCAATATAAATTAATTGTTTGAGCTTAATTCGTTAGTCATATTTTTAAAGGTGATGTTATTGTTATTGTTGTTGTTATTATTATTATTATTATGAAAGGAATGGATAATGTAACAAGTTACAACTACCAAAAAACTTTATTGAAGAAAATCACCTTGAAAATGGTTCAAATGGGAAGTAACAAACGGTATTCCTAGTTCGATGCTGTTTGGTAGGTATTGACCACCACCGGAAGATTGACAGGAACGAAATAAAATTTAAAAAAATTATTTAGTATGTTTTTCTTTGTATTATTTAACAATATTTTTATTATTATTTTTTAAATGAAAACACTTTCATATTTTATTTACAATTTTTTTTATTTTCTCAAATTTCTCTCATGCATATCAAATGCAACCTAAAAAATAGTAAATTACACTAGCTTGTGATGAGAGGTAGTTAAATGGTGCTATGATATAATTTTTTTTATTTTGAAATTATACTCAAAAATTTTTTTAATTTACTTTTTTATTAACAAGGATGACTTTATATATATATATATATATTATTTAAATATAAATTATATATATATATATATATATATATTATTAAATAAATTACAATCTTATATTGTGCAAAAATATAGCTTTTTCATGCAAAATAAATTAAAAAAGGTTTTTCTAATATATATCAAAATATTAAAGAAATCAAGTGTAGTTTTTTAAAACAAAAAAAGTATCATGTGTAATAAAATTAACTAATTTACTCTAAAAAGAATATAAGGAACCTAACCCATCGTTTTGACATTTAGATGTTACAACCAAGCTATAATAAATATAATTAAAGGAAGTTACATTAACCTCCCTTAGGTTTACTTAAATTCATGATATCTCTCTTGTTTAAAAATTACACCCGACCCTTTTAGCATTTTGATGTATATTGCTAAAGGTTATTTGTTTATTTTTCAATTTATTTTATGTTAAACAAGTTAACTTTCTATACAATATAGGTAATATGATAATAGGATTTTATCCTTACTATGACATTAAAGATAATTATGTTGATATTAAGTTCTAACATAAAGTTATAATTTTATTTTTAATATAAGAGCAAAGACAATTAAGTAATTTTTTTGGGAAACAAAAGCACATTGTATAACAAATTAACTTTCTTGACAGAAAATAAATTAAAAGGAAGTTGAATATAAATTTTGAAATATATGGGATATCAAATATTATTTAACTTAAACCTAAATGGAGGTGAATATAATTTTTACTTGATAAAATATAAAGAAAACAAAAATTCATGCATGCAGGTTATTTAAAATGTCACTCTTGGATGCGTGTTTTAATTAGTTAGTTTCACATGCACATCAGACGACATATAGGATTGTAAGATGTTCAGTTTCAAGAAAGACAAACACGTGGAGTGGATTAAAAGTCAAGAATAATTGTGGCTTCTTTCTTTAACTACAATTGATAGGCCACATTCTCAACTTGAATTTCACATTGTTTATGTTTTTCAGAAAGTAAAAGGACGAAGCTAGCTCTCCAGTCTCCACCATAATCTGCGTTTAAGCTATTGTTATTTAAACTTAATTATCTGTCTTTTCTTGTGGTCGTGGGTGACTCTCAAACGCACATGCTCTCCATTATTAAAAAGAAAAAAAAGATAAATAAATAATATTTCCTTGTCTTATTAGGGAGAATCTAATGACAATCCGCAAGTATACAGAATAATGAAACATGCAGAATTGGTGCTGATTGCTCCAAAGCAACTAAACATAGAAATATTAGTGTTAAAAAGTAAGCATGTCTCTATTTTGTTCGGTACACAATGAAACACAAACCTTTTTGCAAATCTCCTACCACTATATCACACAACGACTTTTATGGAATTCTCTTAAAGAGAAAAGAGTACAGTTTTTGTTTGTTATCAAAATTTTAATAACAATATTATATGGTAAATATTTTATTCAAAAAATATATCATATTTTTAATACAAAATCTAATAACAAAACATTAAAAAAAAAATTTACCTCAAATTTCGCCTTCCTTCTAACACCCTGGCCCCACGCACAGCATTGAACATGAGAATGCTCAAATGAAATAATGACTAATGGATTTCCATGCATACATGGGATGCAGTCAATCGCTGACTTTAGCGGATCAAACGCCACCTTGATCGGCCAACAGCCGTCATTGGATCAAAACTCAAAAGTGAAGAATGGAGAGAGTTAAACTTCAAATCTTATGTAGGATTCTATATTATATACAAATCTATATTTTGTTTGTACCCCAAAAAAAAAGTGCGTGCAGATTGAAATTTACTTCCTTTTCAAGGCTTATTTTACCCTCCACGCAGAGTATTGTTCCCAATGCAATATTCTCAGATATCTTTCAAGAATTAATGACAGAACAAGATGGGAAATCTTACATGCTCAGTTAATTTCTAACAGCATTATATTTTATCTATAATTTCCTTTTTACAAAAATAAATCAAATTAATCACAGCTAAATTACAAATTAAGAAGCAACAGCCAAAGAACCGCGGTGATAAAAGAACATAAAAAAATAGGATAAAATTAAATCACCACACTTGCCACAAGCAAGAAACTATTGAAGGACCGCATGCCCATCTTGCCCCTAAAGAGATCATGATTTAAGATCTCCTGAAGTAACCATGAATACCGAAATTCCAACTTATGCAGCAACTGATGGTTCCTGGATTGATGGATGAGATAACATCAACACACAGGGGCGTAACCAGAGTTAACAGTTCAACCATACAATAAGGAGAAAGGAACTAGAGGTTAGGGACAATGCAGATTAGGGGCTGCAGAAATTGTTGCACGAGCAGGAGAACCTACTTTCACTGTCAAGTTTGATACAGCCAAATGGAGCTTCTCTCTAGTTTTTGTACCAGCAAATTGTCCTTGCCACCTCACCAAAAGCACCATTTAACCATGCTGCTCCAGCAGTCACATATCTGCATTAAGTCAATCAAGGTCAAGTCATTAACAAGACGTACATATTAACATCAACATCCAAAAATAATATACAACCTAAGATCTAAATAAGCCATAACAAGTATGCCTCTTTCACTTTCTCTCCAACCTACAGTCCATCCAGGTATGAATCATACAAATATCTGAAATTTTTCAAAATTATGTGTTTCCTTATAGGCAGGATCCAGCTAAAAGACCATTGCAGTTTAAAATAAAAACGAGAGTTGTTAGGTTTAGCAAGAAGGGCGAGAAAAGTCTCTCTTTCAAGTAGACAGCAACTCCAAAATCCTATTGAATTTTTATCCAGTTTCAGCTTACAAGAAAAAAGGGCTCCCTATGGTTATATAGAAACAAAAAGACAAAAAAGGAAAATATCCCAAACAAAATATCCTAATAGAATGACTGTGTTAGGATGAGTTTTCTTCCATTAGCACCCTTGGTTTGTTTTGGGCCAAATCCATTCGTAACAAGAGTGCAAAGGCAGCAATAGGAATCATGTATCAGCATCAATCATGTCTTCCATGAACATGGAAAAAATTGATTAATTCATTAGATGCAACTCAAATGATATTGAATTGCAAAGAGCTTTACTGGTTGAGTTTCTCAAGCACCAAAAAAAAAAAAAATCAAACCAACAGTTTAGCTAAGGGTCACAGAAGTGTCCATCAGAAACTTAAAAGCTAGCTTTTCATGTCATCGACCATTGTGAATAGTATAATGCTCTCAATAGACAACAAAGGCGATCAAATCAAGGGAAGCCTCAAACACTGATACATTACCGTCAGTGGCAATGTTTTAAGGATACAGTGAGTTCAATAATAACAATGGTGAGCCTCACAATACATCTCCAGTATTTACACGACTTGCTTCATTTGATTAACAGCCAAACTGCTAAAGTTCAATGATATCTAAATTGACAGCTAAAAATTTTTGTATAGTACTGCACCTCATCACACGTTATCTTGGGGACTCAGATGCTGAGGCTTCCTTGAGCGAAATTCCATCTTAGAGTTCCCAAATATCAGCAAACAAGCTACCACTATATACCTCTCCTTTACCCCTAATATCTCTATTGGGAATGGTGTTGCTGAATACTGAGTACGGCAAAGACATGAAAGATAATTTCATCTTCTTAAGAGGCTGACTTTTGTTAGAAGAACACGTTTTATTTGGGTTAGTAACAGGATAAGAAAGTAAGGGGCATAATAATTTTCATAGCAAGAGATATATTTTTGAAAGAGTTGATGACTCTAAACCTGCTTGTTTTGACAGCAGACCCAGTTTCATTCTATGTCCTCTCAGCTGCCAAAATTGCTGCCATTGTTTTATCTGAAACATGAAGCCTCTGGTCAACAGACTTCACCTTCTCATTGACCACAAAAATGCCAACTGTCAATTTCTCAGTCAGTCTAACTCTCTTGCCAAAAAGAAATTACCTTTGCAGACACAGCAGTCAACTGATGCTTTTCATCAAATGCTTTAGCTTTGTTTAAGACATCTTGTCTAATTGCTGAACCCTTCGCCAGCATACCAGTAACTACATCCTGTGCTCTATTAATGTATAATCTTCCATTGGTAGCGGAGCTAGCTTTTTTCCTGCTTAAAGAGATGTAGTACATCAGACCAAACACTTAATCAGCTATATAGGATGCAGGAAGTACTAGTGACAATCGCCAGGCTATCAAATAAATTAAAGGTGCTGCTGAAGATTATGCATGTGAATTGTGAAACAATACAAAATTCATAATCGAGACTCTGCTGAAACAGTCAAATGTAGAACCGCAATGTCAAAGCAATATGATATACTGATGGACCCCAAACAAACTCCTGTATTATTTATCAAACAGAGCTACAATATCCCTACCCACTGAGGAAAAAGGCATAGGATAGAAGCAGATTACAATGTTTACGGTAAGCAAGATAAAGATGAAAATAAGCAAAAGAAAAGTATTCCCCTGATATACGAGAGACCAGAGACTCTCCACTGAGCCAAATGATTTTTCCTCCCCTCCTCCTACACTGAACCCACACCCAATATAATACCCCCAACAGCCCTCCTTCACACACATTCCCCGTGGTATATTCTCTCTTTTGCAGCTACCTCCAGCTCATTACTATCTTTATCTATTTTGGGCCCCAACTACCTTTTTCATTCTTTCTCCTCTCATAAACACTCCCTCCCTTATGCTCATTAACATTAAGTCCATCATATACTTAAGTTGCAATCCAATGCATAAAGAAAACCCCAAGAATACAAATCATATAATTTTGCATCTTTTAGAAATAGCTCATCCCCCCCCCGCCCCCAAAAAAAAGGGGGATGGGAGATTATATTAAATTCTTAAATTTGGGTTCTGGTTTTATGCCTCAATATTTGGTGAAACATTTTCACAAGGAACAACATTTGTAGCATTTTCCACCAACCTCACTTCCTACATTAATTGCACATGATCAGTTCAGAAAATTCACATTAGCACGTCGATATATGACAGAATTGTTAATATATTTACCTGCATCTCACCTTTTGGTACATGGTTCTCAGCTCTAGTTACACTCACAATTTGGTCTATTATTGTTGCTCCCTGCCAAATTGACAACAGAAGTTTCACTTCCACAAGCCATGATGTGCAATAGCTTACGTAAGATGAATGAATTCTCAACTCAATATGAAAACCGAACCGTGAAGGAAATATTGCCTTTATAATGTGAAAACATCAGGTTTTGTAGTTCTAAATGTGTGAAAACCATCCTTCTAAAAATAAAATGATAGCATGAAACTTAATATACTAAAAATAATGGTAAACTGTTCTTTCTTTTTGTCTTTCTTATGCACAAGAAAAAGGATGGTTCTATGCTTGGCATTATTTCTGGAGCTCAAGTTCATCATTCATAAGGAGTTACGTTCCTTCATTTTCTTTGAGGTGAGATCAGAGATGTATAAATGAAATCACTATCTTTCAGAAACCTAGTTATGTCATACAAACAAGTTATGAGCTGTTAATTATCTATAGCAAGATGCAAAGATGTTACTTACGAAAGAAACAAACAAACACCGTTTTCTAAGTTTCAGAAAGAACTCTAACTTCACCCCAATCTTAAAGTTCATAGATAAATAAAATTAAAAACATTCACTTGTGTCCATCATCATTCTTAAAATTGCCCTGGATAGCTTTCAGAATGTGACACACATATAAATCAAGCACCAAGTGAGAAATGCTATTTTCGAATAGTCATTATGAAAATTACTATGATCATAGATTAAACTAGAAGATTTAACACAGCTCCACTAATAAAAACATAAAAGAATAGAAAATTACCAATAACGATAATGCAATTTCAAGCGCTTTTGGATCTTTCAATGTCACAAATGCAGTCCTTAAATTCCCTGAATCACTGCAACCAAGAGACGCAAATATTAAATCATATTATAGATCCGATTGTTAGCAACAAGAATGAAGAAAGTAAAGTGATATATGTGCAACAACTGAATTAATAAACAGCTTGTTTTAATCTATAACGCAATTTCACATTCAAATTATTGAACTTACTTTCTCTCCCATCACATTTTCTAAGCTATCATTGAGGAGGCTTGAATAGAAGGAAAGCACATCACTTTAGAGCAACAAACCCTGCCCTTCTCTCCTTTGCTCTATTTTAATGCATTTTATCACTAAATTAGAAGTAGAAGCACCCCTTGTTTGTCTTTACTTCTCCTTCCCTCTTTCACCATATAGGCAGAGGTGGGAAGATTAGAACTAGCAAAATTTGAGTTTGAAGAACCAAAAACCTATAGAATGTAAGCATTTTAGTATGTGAATCACCCACCTTTGGATCTCAATATGCTCGACTTCTCCAGAAAACGAAAAATATTCGCGAATCTCTCTCTCGCTAGCTAGATCTGATATTGGCTTTACTTGAACTGTACTTGTCTAGAGAAACCCAGAGAGTGAAAATCAAATAAGATTCTTATTGTAACGATAAAACCAAAAAGGTCATCATTTCAAATCAAAGAAGTAGCAGCTAGAGATGAATGACTTGACCTTTGAATTCGGTGAAATCTAACCTGCATTGCGATCAGGTAGTAGTAGGACAAGGAATTTGTACAGCAGAAACTGTTTGTACTTTGAATGTAGATAGTAGAGTCTACTAATTTTCGTGGCGCGTAGATTATGAAAAGTGAGAAAAAGACACAGACAGAGACAACTCGGAGTGACAGAGTCGCTGAACAAACGGGAATCGCATTGCACCGAAGGGAAAAAGTTATGGATATAAATATGGACAGAGATGTATGGAGATCGATTTGTCATTTCCGGGCAGATTCAAAGCTTACACGCAAATAAAAGTGTATTCATATAATTAGTAATGATTTTTTATCATTAAATTAATATAATTAGTAGCAACTTTTTCTTTCTGATAGCTTTGAAATCTATTACTAACATTTGGTTTATGTAATAACTTGTAATTGTTTAGGAATTAAGTAACTTGATATAATTAATAATTAATAATAATTTCTTATTATATTAATGACGACTTTAAAATATATTGGTACATTTAATTAATATATTAGTAATATGATACTAATGATAATAATTTGTGGGTACTAGCTCTTTAAGAATGAAACTAGTAGAATCTTCGCCATTTTGGTAATTAGATGCATAGGGTGCTAATTAACTGATTGCTCAAAATGCTAGTAACTAACACATTAACTAAATGTTATCAATACAATTATTACTAGCAAAATATGAAGCTACTCATCGAACCTGCGCATTTAAATCTTTTCAATGTACGCCGAAAAACACCACTTATTTTAGATAAAACTTAATTTATCTCATGTATCTACGTGTTTAGAAACCTAATAGTTTTCTTCAAAATCATGTTTTATCTAAAATAATAATTGTTGCTTTTACACAAATACAATTTTTTACCATGAATCCAAACCTACCCTAAATAGTAGCATTGGTAAGTGCAGAGTTAATAACATATCCGAGCACAAGACAACAATTATCATAAAAATAAATATAAATCAACGTATATGTAAGTACTTTATATTCAATTACTCATTTTTTTTTATTTATTAACATTATACATATTAATAAGACTTAATTATGTTGTTTTTCTCTAAAGTTTAGCTAAATTACATCAAATACTCATCTTATTTTAAAAATTATATTCAAATTTCTTAACTTCTACTCTAATTTATTTTTTTGTAAAAAAAGAAAATTTTTAGTATATAAGACTATAAATTTGATCATAAAGATAATTAAATTAATATTAAACTCTAATATAAAAATATGATTTATTTTTAGTATAACAATAAAAATAACTAAATAAACTGTTTTTGAAGAAATGCATATGTCTTGTTAAAAAAATTGATATCCAGAAACATTACTAGGTGGTGAAAATAAAACATTTGATGGTCTATATTGTCATATACGCCATGTTGTACTCGAGCATTGGACATATTAAAGCAAACTATACGAGAAACTCAGGAAGGAAGATAATTATCCTTCCTCTTGAGATGGAAGGATGGTAGATCCAGAAATATTATGATTCAGGATAATATAATATTTATAATACTTATATCAATTCACAATATCTTAGGTCTTAACAATGTAAGATCTCAATATTTGCATGTCTTAATCAATATTATTTATTACTTGAATTTTTAAATTTACTCTTTTGAATTTAAATAAATTACATTACATCTTATATATACGTCTATACCATTTCAAAAGTTCATATATAATTTTTTAAAATTAAAAATCAATCCTCATATTTGTATTCATTCCCCCTTCGACCTTATAGGAAGTAAAATACTGTAATGTTTTTCATAACTCATCCATATATCTACAATGACCCATGCTTATCTCATAGAAATTGATCTTGGTTAATGTCAAAAATGGAGCCGTTTGGCTCTTTGGCATAATTGATACAAAATATAAATTAGGGTATGGGAGAAATAATTGCAACGTTAGTGTGACTGCTCTTCTGGCAGGAATTAAAAAACGGGAGATTAAGATGGGAAATTAGGCTATGGGGGGAAATAAAGAACCTAAGAATATAATTGATATCTTATAAAAAAAAAATAGATTCATTTTATCCGAGATGACACCCTTCTTATCATGATATGTGAGATAATAGGATCAGAATCACAATATACCAAAACGCTTTCTTAATCTTAGAAATGGCTGCCACAAGGATGAGGTTTTGGAAATTCAATCTTCTTTTGGACATGATTTAAGTAAACGTACAATGTGGATATATGTTTATTGATTCTCAAAATACTGATAACTATACATTGTCACAAGTAATAAATAATGGACATTAGCTATACATTATCAACATATTTAAATATATAATAAAAATTTATTATTAAAATGTACTAATACACTTAAAATAACGAATGAAACCTTTCTTTTATTATATATAATGTTAAAATTTATATAATCTCTTTAAAATTTGAATTATATATACATATAATTTTTTATCTTTAAAATTTGATAATAAATTTCTTAAACTTTTAAATTTGTATAAATAATCCCATTCTGTTAATAAATCAATTAATTTATTAATAAAAGAGTAATGCGTCAAATTAAATAAACTTTCATAAATTTTATTTTTTATGTAAATAATATCTTTAAATTTTAAATTATATATAAATAACCCCAATACATTTTAAATTATATACAAATAATCCTTCTAATATATCACATTTTTATTACTGAAATAATAAACTAATTAATATCAATAAATTACTTATACATAATTTTAAATTTAAAATGTTTATTATTAAGTTTTAAAAGTTAAAAAAGTATTCACACATGAGTATTAAATTAAATTTAATTTAATTTCTAAAAATATGATCATTTCAAAAATTATCTTCACCCTTTTTTATGCATTTTAGCATTTTACATATATAGGAATGACATTTTTAAGGAAAAAAAACTAAAAATCTAAGCTTTGATCATTTCTTTCTAGTCTTATCAAGTTGTGTATTAATCTTCTCTTTCTCATTAACGAAAGCGATGATGCCTTCAACCAACACATCCATCTCAAAGTTCATTTACATGCAGCATATCTTTTCTTAAGGCAGAACGCCAGAACAAATGGGGCAATCATCACAATACCAATTACCAACCTACTACAAGGGTGTTTACAGAGGATTTGGTTTGATTTTAAATATCCTTAGAAGCAATCTTTTTAACAAAGATATTCTCGTTAGCATAAATATTTATTGTCAAACTGAATAATTATAAATCCTGCATCTGATTCAAACAAAATTTCAAGTCATACACTATTATCCCTAAATTATTTGAATTTCAACAAGTTTTTCTTGGGTATGCAAAAATTAGAGGTCAGTTGATGCAGTTCTGTCTAAAAAGTTATGATTGATTTGCTCATCCTTTCCCTCTTTGGAAAAACCAAAACTTCTTTATCCAACTTCCTTTTAAAAGGAACAAAGATCTTAATCTTATAAAAGCATCTCACCTTAGCATGAATTTTGATGACTTAGATCTAGTTAGAGAAGAATGTTAGCTTTATTGAAGTAAGGTCTCATTGAGCCTACTAAGTCAGATTGGGTTTGTCAAACTTTTTATATAAAAAAAAATCAAAACAAAAGAAAGGAAAGAAGAGATTAGTCATCAACTATGAGCCTCTAAACATGTTTTCCCAAGATGACAAGTTTCTACTTCCAAAAATCAATTTGCAAACCAATATTCTCAAATATGCAAAAGTTTTCTCAACATTTGACCTTAAAGGTAAATTTTAGCAATTGAGCATTGGTCCTTCTAAAAGATACAAGATAGTATTCTATATTCCTAATCATCAATACGGTGGACAGTCATGCCATTTGGTCTTAAGATAGCACCATCTCCTTTCCAAAGGGCAATAATAAAGATTTATGAGTCTATTCTCCATGGTACTCTTATTTACATTGATGATATTCTTCTTGATTCTAAAAATGAAAAAGATCATAAGAGGCTCCTTTAACAGTTCATAGATCATTAAGCAATATGGAATTATGCTCTCAACCCTTTAAAGTCAATTGGGCCAAACCTTAATTGAATTTCTTGGAATAAATATTTTAAATGGATATTACTATTTAGGCCCACATCTTACTAAATAACAACTCAACTTCCCAGATGAAAATCTCACCTCTAAGTAAATTCAATAGCTCTTTGGGATAATCAATTTCATCAAAGACTTTATTCCTTATATGTCAAATCACATAAGCCAACTGTCAAAACTTTTGAAAATGAAAAATCCCCTACCTTGGGGACACGAACAAACAACAACAGTGAAGCATATCAAGAAAATCACTTAAAATTCTTTATCTTTAAAGATTCTTGACAAAGTTAAAATGATAATCAAAACTGACACTAGTAATAAATTTTAAGGAGTTGTTCTCATATAAGAAATTGATAGAAAATAATATTATTATGGTCATGCAAATGTACAATTCAAAAACTTTGAAAAATACTATCATACTATCTACAAGGAGATTTTAGCTATTAAGAAAAGGGTTTGAAAAGTTTAGTTTCCATCTCAACCCTTATAAATTTGTGGTTCAAATAGATAATTAATCATTTTCTAAGATTTTAAAGTCTAACAAAAAAGTCTTATCTAATAAATAGTCATTTAGATGGAAAGATTGATTCTCACGCTATAAATTCAAAGTTCAACACATGAAGGGTCATACAAATCTCATAGCAGATTATCTTCATGGCTTATTCAATTCTTGGTTGTATTATTCACTAGCCTTTCCCATTCTCAGCCCAAATCAGAAAGGACTTCCCTCTATGTCCCTTGAAACCAAAAAATGCAATGGGAGTGAAAAAACTAGCAAAAAAATCTCTTTTCTATTACCTTCATCAGTATCTCAAAGCTTCATCCATTCTTATCTATATATCCTACTTCAACCCACAAACATTATTTTTCGTCCTTTTCAAAATCCGCACTCTTGTCACTGAAGATACACTATGGTATTTTTGGGCACTCACCGCACTTTATTCTGGTGCCATTGAATTTCCTCTTCTCCTAATCTATACTTTTCTCTATCAATCTAAAAACTAAGATTCTAATCTTTTGATCATTCTTGTATGGTTTTCACCACTTTATTGGTGGCAGAAAAAATTGCAAAAAATTATCTCCCAGCATAATCTATGGAATAATCCTTAATCAAATTACAGGGTTGCTAGCATTTTCATCCTTTATTGACATTATTGGACCAATAGTCAAAATATGCTTTTAACAAAAAAATTATGCATGAGTGGAATACTTTCCTTGAATAGCTGAAGCAGAAAGATCAAGCTCTCAAAAATCTTAAAATGTTTTTATGTGAAATTAATAATTATCAAAAGAGTCAATTTGTTTTCTGCACAACTTTAGGACTTGGAGAACCAAGGTTACTGGAAGTCAATTTGCCAAACACTAAAGTTTGGACTCCAACCTAAATAACCAAATTCCTGCAAGGATTAAGCTTATAATCTTGGCCCACTAAAGTCCATGAAGAACACATGCAAGATTCCCAAAATCATAATGAAATAAATGATTTTGATAAGATTAAAGAATGATTGACCACACATTTTGAAAAAAATAAAGGATGATCTAGATGATACTGACAGCTAGACCCAAACCCATCTCCTTCACACGAGTCTATCATGAAGGGATAAGGCTTATTTATTGTCATATTGTTACATATGTAATCATTATACTATAATTTGTTTGTATATTTTACTTTTTAGACATGCTTTACTTTTGGATTGTAAATGTAGTTTTAAAAAAAAGGTATGCTTGCATAATTATTTTTTACTTTTGTAAAAGTAGTTTGTTTGCTTGTATTAGTCTCTAACTATAAGTCGTGAGTCTTTCCTTAGCTCTCAGTAGAGAAAGTCTTGTATTCAAGTTTGCCTTATAATAAAATCTCAATGTTCTCCATAACTTCTTTTTTAAATCCTCTTATTCATCTGAAATCTTTCATAGTAAATCTTTTACGATTGTCTTGTCCATATGAGTATACTTTACACTTATCTTATATAAGGATCTTATGCAACAAAAAGTATTAGTTTAAGAGAACAATATTAGTAGAAAATCCTACCTTGTCTATGAGCTATTTGATTAAAAAAAGTTTTTAAAAAGATTAAAAAAATCCTCAATCCTAAAAGGTTAGGACACAAAGAAAGCCCAAAAAAAAAAAAAGCTAATTATCTAAGCATATTAAGAAAAGGATTCTGTTGAATCTAATTAAAATACTAAACTAAAATATTTTGTTTTACGAAAATAAAATATAGAACCCATTCCTCCCTTCTTAAAAGATAAATGTTGAGGGTATCCATCATCGTTTTACCAAAATTGTTCTCCTTTAACTTTTGAGGAAAGAGTTGAGTTTGACCGAATTGTTCCACCACTCTCCTTGGATCAAATCCGATAGGATCAAGATCTTGGCGTGCCTTCTAGATGGTATTCTGGACTTTGACCCCTTTTTTCCTTTAAAAAAAATTGGTTTAAATTTTTTTTTCTATTTTCTAGATATTTATTTTACAAAAACACACACATACTGATATATATATATACATTTATATATAAGCACTTGCATTATCAATTAAATACAAAAGTATTTAATTAATAATACACTTAAATTTAGACTTAATTGTTCAATAATTAATTTATATAAACTCTAAATTCTAAAAAAATAATAAGTAAATATATCACAAATTAATAATCACATATATATTTTTAAATACATTTTAAGTTTTTTTTTCTTTATGCATAGATCACTTCATTAAAATTCAATGTAACTTAATCATTGATAATAAATTAGCCATGTATCATCTTATAAAAACTAGTGATTTTATATTTGAGTTATTAATTCAACTTAGTTCAATTTTAATTAAATCAAATCAATTAAATTGGTTTTAACTTGTAGAAAATTGAATTAGACCTATTTTTCTTTTTCTTTTTTTTTTTTATAATTTTGATCGATTTGGTTCAATCAATTTGATTACCTTCCAAAAGAATGGCATTTTTTCATAAATAAAGATATGATAAATTCAATTATTTTATTACACAATTAGCATTTGAAATATGTAATTGTATAATCTATATATATATATATATATATATATATATGTTTTTTTGACTAAACTTAGGTATAATTTTTTTATATCTTTATTATTAAATTTTTTAATAAAAATATGATAGTATAAATTTTCTTACAGACTTAATTATGTAATACTGAATTAAAAAAGTATACATTTATTTATAAAACTCGCTCATCATTAGAAAACTTGATGTGAAAAATATATAAAATTATACTTCTCCAAAAATTGGATTTTCTACTACTTAGCTTCCTTACTACACAATATGAGAACAACCAAAAAAAAAAAATAAGGAAAGGAGACAGCCCGTTGTTTGCGGGGTGCAGAACTACTACTATTACTCAAACTGAGTATTCCGAATGCCAATTCTCCACATCTTTTCTCATTTTAATTTTTTTTTTTTTTTTTTACACTTACACACAATTAAAAAGCACCATCCTCTCCTTTGTAATGAAAATAAGCAAGAGGGTGACAAAATTCTATCATAACTCTAGCGTAACGTCCTCAATAGCACTAACTTCACCATCGAATTCCATTGCCTCAATCGTTATTTGCAAATATATCGATAATGGATCAAAAAAATTATATTCAGAAAAGTTTCAGGTTGTTCAACATAGTCATATACAAACCTCATTTACGACAGATCCTTTGCCACGCAAAGAACATCGTGACGCAGGAGGATAGAAAAGTACTAAATCGCCTCAAACATGGGAATATCCCACATCACCTTATTTGATAATTCCTGGATTTCTGTTCCAAGACAAGAAGGACGGATCCCCAAGAGGTCTGCGTTTAAACCAATATGGCAATGTCAGCTTGCAAGTGCTAAAAAGAAAGCCATACAGATGATTCTTGACAAAATAGAACAATGTCAAGTTTGACAAGGATGACGAGACACTCAATTTCAAGCTTAAATATGGAGAAGAAAAGCTAAATCTTGGGGTTAAAAGGGTGTTCCAAAAAATTTGCGGATTATTATTCGCATATATTGTTTCTAGAAACTCTTAGGTCATTGGAGATGAAGGCTATCATCATTCTAGCTATCAGACTAGAGTCCAGCGTCAAAAGCATAGGGTTCTCACGCAGGGTTTATATAGACCTTGGAATTTCCAATCTCACGAACTAGTCCCCCAGAAGGTTTATACCAATTGGAAGTGGTGACAATGTTATTAAGGTATTTGTCTCTCAACATGATCTCTGTATAATGAGATTTTGATGTGAGGCTTATATGATATTTGGGCCCTCCAATCCCAAAAGTTCAAACTGAAATCTCAATTTTCCATGTAAACAAGATTTGAACCTACAACAAGCAGTAGCATACAAGCATGGAGTTCACCAAATGCAAGTTTTGATTGCTGCTTAGTCCATCATTCACAAAATATAAAAATAGAGAAAGAACCATAAAGTGAAGGATGAGCATAGTATTTCCTCACCTTGGCTTGAGCACATACAGAAGTATGAAGCCTACGGCAAAGAACAAGGATAGACCGCCAATAAAAATATAAGCCAACCCCAAGAAATCATTTTTTCCACCAATCCAAGTTGCAGTTGACAGAACCAGCGTCTTCTTGCCACCAAAAGCATATGTGTTATAATTGTTCTCTATCACTAGGAGTAGCTCATCATCAGCTTCAATGTCAGTCTCGATCTTTCCATATAGTTTTCTGAAAGTGGACAATGCTGCTGTTCTCATCCAAACAATTAGATCCTCTTGTTCACTCAACTGATGAAAGTCACGCAACAAATATTATTATTTATTTTTTTCAAAATGAAAAAAATGAAAGTAAATAGACTATTCAGCAGTAAAGATATATTTACAGGTATGCTCTCATTGAGTTTTGCACCCCCAATCAAACCTCCAGCCTGAAAATTTTTTGGGAAAACATTAGCGCCAAATTTTTTGTTCTGGTCACTCTGCCATGCTATGTTCTTTTTGTTGATCACCAAATCCTTGTTCTTCACTATTATTTTGTATGTGTCATTGAATAGACTCCAAGCACTGAGTCCACAAGGAACAATTGGCTTATTATCTGGTGTTCTGTCTTCGGGTTTACATGCGTCTGTTTGCTCCTCCGCAGACTTATACCGCAGTTGATTGTCACTTCTGCTTTTAACATATCTGCAAACATCATTCCAATTTCCATAATGAGGCAGGGATAAGAATTTCACCATTCAGCATAAACTTGAGAGCAAGGAGAACTACTAATTTTCCGGACTGTAATAAGTCCTAAACTTGTTAGTTTGAACTCTATAAAGCTGTGCTCTATCCAAGAAGAACGGAAATTGCAACCAAAGATAAAGGAAATAACATCACAAAAGTGTTCATTGCAAAAATATATATATATATATATATATATGCATGAAAAGGGGAGTAGATTTAAATAACATGCAACTTTCAAATTTCCAATCGCTCCTTCCTTCTTCCAAAATGTAAGATACGAGCATTGTATATAGAAAATCTGTTTTGCTTTCATATATTTTTTTATCAAACCTAAAGCAGGAATAAGGCCTTCTGATAAAAAATGAATGAAACAGCACATCAATGCACGAACACATATGCTCTACATAGAGAAGAAAAAGAGAAAACAATTTCACTAGTAAACTGTACAAACCTGCGATGGTTCTGGAAGTAATTATTTAGCTGATAATAAACATAAACTGGGGATTTCAATGTCTTTTCCACCTGTAATTTTTGAACTAGTTACCCCCTTGTAGATTGCAGCCTCGATTATAATAATAAACAAGGAAAAGGAAATATATATATATTGCTTTCAACCACAGCAGCAATACAGGAATTATACTAACTTTCCATATCCTGGTGCAAGTCTTGTTCGTACTAGTGCTTTGAATATATGCTACTGCATTGTTACTATAATTAGAAGGAATGCATTGTTGGTCATACCGAAATGGCAATTCCACAACCTGCACCAGAGTGTTTTTTGTTCAGTATATAAAGAACCTGAGCACCCAAATTTCCTTCAACACTAGGTATGTAGATAATCATTAGATATTACACTTTCTGATGCAGATAATGATGTGAGGCCAATAGGAATGAAGATGATTCCGGTAAAAGCAAATGTTGAAATGACCTGTAATAAAAAGATAAAATTTATTGATTACTTATTAGAGCATCTAAAAATCAGAAGCCAAGACAGAAAATGTTGTTAAACTATATTAGTTGTGTTGCAAGCTATACCCATCCTGGTGTTAGAATTGGTTTCCATGCAGGAAGTTCTTGCTGTGAGAATTTAGAATCTACAATCAATGAAACTTTCATGAGAAACATTACCAGTATAAATGCTAGAAGACACGTAGACTACACAAACGCATAGATTATAAGCATCGAATGTAACAACAATAAAATTTTCCGAAACAAAGACATGATAAGACAGTTCAATTCCTGTAATGAAGAGAGGGTGTCTTTCTCCAGCAAGAAAGTGATGGACATCCATAGAAATTCACAGAGACCAGATAATAAATCATGGCTCACATAGACAGATGGATGGACACACACAATGCATATTTGAGAGCCAACATTTTCAAAAACCTGAATGAATCTAGCATTTGCAAAATCCAAATTTTTTGTACATATTTCTCAACCTGCTTCAAGTAAAATCTCCCCCGGTAATTACAAAAAATCCTGAATGAACCTAACGTTTCACGATGCTCCAGTGAAATACACTTAAAAACAGACTGCAGTAACAATGGCGTAAAATAAATCAAAAACAAAGAATCACCAATTAGAACATAATGATGAAAGAAGAAAAAAAAGATTGGGTCGAGGAAAAACTCACATTTGGGTTTCTTGGAATTCTTCTTGGAAGAAGGACCCGAGGATCCCTCTTTACCACCTGCTGAACTCGTTGAAGGTTCCGAAGGCATAGCTGTGATTCCTCCGCCTAGTGCGACAGAAACACAGGGGAAGAGGGTGTCAATAGGAATAATTTGATCAAAGATAACTTGCGAAAAATCGTTAATTTGAAAAAAAAAAGAAGCAAAATGCAAAATTGCTTGGCCTTTTTTTTATATTTTTGAATTGCCAGTTGGTTCTGCTTTGTGGTATAAATCATGATTTACCAGGAAAGGTTTGGGCTTTGTGGAGAATGCAGGAGGGTGACGGCACAGCAGAGTTTTAGAATATGGGAGGATCGTAAAATGACAGTGCTTTCGAACTGCAAGGTGGACCTTTTCACGAGCGAAACTACCGGTCTTCTTTTCTCTTACCCAGTTATGCAATTGTTGGTCGTTGCCCAGGCTCGGTAGATATCACATATGCCACTGTGGATGGGAAACTAAAGATTTTATAGGTAAGTATTATTTAATCACATTATTATTCACCTTTTTAATTTTTAATTTGAATCATTGTTACTTTTACGGTTATTTTATTTTTGCTTAAATACTATCTTGGCACATTTAGTTACAGAAAATTTGTATCTATCTTTCTAAGTCAAAAGTAGGTCATTTTGGTCTATCTATTTTCTAAAACAATTTAATTTATTACTTTTGTCGTGTCTTCAAATTTTAAATTTAATATTTTATTGACTTACACATTGAATGTAAGCGTGAGTTAACAATATCGAGTAAAAATATATAATATTTAAGTTAATAAAGTGTTCAACCTAACATAAATATCTTAAATGAATTGTATGACAAATGAGCAAATTTAAATCATTTTAAAAAATGTGGATAATGTTTTTTAAAAAAAAAACTAAGGGTGAGTTCAAACTTTCATAAAATTAAAAGTATTAAAATTATTTTTAAACCTTCAATTTTCAATGGGAAAAAAAATTGCTACCTCTTTGTAATCATTTTTTGAATGAGAAGAAATAAATAAATAAATAATTGCGTAAACAATAACAAAAGACAAAAATTTTACGAAAAGGCAATAAATCAGCTGAATTTGGAATCGTCGGATCCAAATTCAACTAAATTCAGAGCCAGAGCTAGCCTGCTAGCTAGCTGCGCACGCTGCCAGAAGAAATGGAAAGAAGAAATTGCAACGTGGCATTTTATAAGAGGATAATTAGGATTGTAGAAGAATATGATTGGTTGAGAAAAAATTACATATAAGATACAAATAAAAAAAAAATTACTCTTCTCATATATACGATTCCATTAACGCAGCTCACATCTTCTTCCATTTCTGAAGCTCAACTCATTCAGCTCCTCTCATTATTCTCTCAATAAAAATTTTCTATCCATCCCTTTTTATTTGTTGCAGTTGAAATTTTAAAATTTGAGTGAAAGAAGGAAGACCACGAAGGAGCAAGTATCAAGCTACATTTGTTACAAAAAATATTAGGTATATCAAATATTTTATTATATATGATATTTTAATATTTATTATAACTAATATATATATAGTTTGAAATATTTAGACAAAAATAATATTGGTAGAATTATTTGATATCATACATTATTTTTTTCATATATTTGTTGTATAGTTGATGTAGAATTTAGTTTACATTTGAGAAATACATTTGAAAAGAAGAAGAAGGAAATGTCTTGTTACTAATGGAATTGTTTAGGTAATATTGATTTTGTTGTATTGGTTTAGATATATTATGAGGTAGAAATAAATGAAGGAAGAACAAAAGAAATGGAATCAAAATTTATGGTTGAAATAAAATAAAGGAAAATATTAATATTTAAACAGTATAATAAAAATAGAGGTGAATATAATTTGTTGTTAAATTGTGTAAATAATCTGGAAGGGAAAAATAATTAATGAATATAATTTGGTGTTAAATTGTGTAAATAATCTGTAAAAAAAAAAAAAGGTTGACTGGAGAAAAAATTGTATAATATGCAAAAAATTAATAAAAATAAAGAAAAATAAATTGTACGGGACATAAAAGAAAAGGAAATAATTGTTAGTTACAAAAATAAAGAAAAATATGTATGTATATATAGATATGTAAATATATGTATGTTTGTAATGAAGAAAAAAATTATAAAAAGTAGAAATGTAGGAAAAAACGATGTAGTACGTAATAATTAAAATATCCTTCAGAAATATGTTAGAAAAAAGTTAAAAAAATATTACAGATATTATTTTAAATAAGGGCAATGAGAAAAAAAGCTTAAGAGATGAAAGTAATTAGAAATAGAATTTATGAATTTGGGAAAAAAAAAACAAAAGAATGTTTGAGAAATATTAGAGATTACAAAAAGTCATTAGTTTAAAGTCACTGAAATTAAAAAAGAAATGTGGAATAATCAAGAAAAGGAAATGGCTAAAATAATGAAAGATTTCTTTGAAAGGAGGAAGTGAAATATAAGAGAAGAATAAAAGAAATATAATTATTCAAATAATTAAGGTAATAAGTAAGGAGGGAAAAACAAGTAAGAGGAATGTACTAGAAATTGCTAAAATGAGGAAATAATAAAAAAATGAGAAAAAAGAAAGGAGGAAAAATGTGTAAAAAATAGTTAAAATAAGAAAAATGAGGGGAAAATGCTAAAAAAAAGTTGAAATAAAAGGAAAACTTTTGGAATTTAAAAAATGAAGAAAAATACAAAATAATAAAATGATGAAGTTAATTTAATTTTTAGTAATTGTAAAGAATGGAGAAAAATTTTGCCTTCTTTATTTGCAATGAAAAAAGTAAATTTATAATGGAAAAAGTAAATAGAAATGTAGGGAAAAAGGATGTAGGATGTAATAATTAAAATATCCTTTAGAAATAAGTTAGGAAAAAGTTAAAAAAAAAATATTATAGATATTATTTAAAATAAGGGCAATGAGAGAAAAAGCTTAAGAGAGGAAAGTAATTAGAAATAGAAATTATGAATTTGGAAAAAAAACAAAAGAATGTTTGAGAAATATTGGAGATAACAAAAGGTCATTAGTTTAAAGTCATTGAAATTAAAAAAAAATATGGAATAATCAAGAAAAGGAAATGGCTAAAATAAGGAAAGATTTCTTTGAAAGGAGAAAGTGAAAAATAAGAGAAGAATAAAAGAAATATAATTATTGAAATAATTAAGGTAATAAGTAAGGAGAGAAAAATAAGTAAGAGACATGTACAAGAAACTACTAAAATGAGGAAATAATGAAAAAAAAAATGAGAAAAAAGAAAGAAGATAAAATATGTAAAAAATAGTTAAAATAAGAAAAATGAGGAAAAATGTTAAAAAAAGTTGAAATAAAAGGGAAACTTTTGGAATTTGAAAAATGAGGAAAAATACAAAATAATAAAATGATGAAGTTAATTTAATTTTTGGTAATTGTAAAGAATGGAGAAAAATTTTGCATTCTTTATTTGCAATGAAAAAAGTAAATTTATAATAGAAAAAGTAAATAGAAATGTAAGAAAAAATGATATAGTACGTAATAATTAAAATATCCTTTAGAAATAAGTTAGGAAAAAGTTAAAAAAATGTTACAGATATTATTTAAAATAAAGGCAATGAGAGAAAAAGCTTAAAAGATGAAAGTAACTAGAAATAGAATTTATGAATTTGGAAAAAAAAAACAAAAGAATGTTTGAGAAATATTGGAGATAACAAAATAGTTAGATATTAGAAAAATAAGTTTAAAATTTTTTGTATTTATAATAAATAAAGTCAAAATGATATAGTTAGTGAAGAAATGTAGTTAAGAGTGGATGGAACAAATGAATAAATAAATATTTATATAATTGAAAAACAATTGAAGTAAATTTTGTTCACTTAAAGCAAGAAGTTAATTATTACAAATGTAAAAAATGATTAAAGTAATTATCTAGAACATGTCTGTGATTAGAATTTTTGGAAGATAAAAATGGCCAGGATGAATGAAATTGTTTGCATTTATGCAAATGGTAAAATTTATGAAAGTGTTCAGAGTATGACATTTCAATGTGCAAAGTCAAAATACATAACAGTGAGTATTGACATTACTTTTGACGAATTAAAACAAACAATTAGTCAACAATTGTGACTTTCCCATACTTATGTTATATTTGATTTGATATATAAACTTACAACAACAATAAATTTAACATGGTACCAAGCAACTATACTTGAAAATGACCATGATGTACAAAGAATGCGGCAATCACACTCATGCTTCCCATCACATTTGAATGCAGTAAAGGTGTATGTGAATATCTCAGATACTAACTAACAATTGAGTATTGAATATCAGGCAAACTCGGGCAATGATGTGTTACCTTCACATATTTCATTGTATCAACTGCCTAGATTTACTCAACAATATGAAATGGCACCAATAGAGGGCAATTTACAACCGAGTTCCTCTCATCAAATGATTGGCTTTAATAAACCTCCTTCTCCTCCTATATCAGAAAAAAATGTATTGAAAGACTTTAAAAATGAAAATGAGTATGATGCAGAACTTGATTCTGATTATGACAATGATGAAAAAGATGACGACAATGAAACTGATGATAACGATAATGATGCATATAATAGTTAGCAAGAGGGTGAGGGGGTGATGATGATGCCTTTAATGTTGAATCAGTGTCTTAATATGTTGACCCTGTTGTTGTATTTTTCCAATAAGTTATTTGGCTTTAGCACAGGATGATGAGTTCGATGAGGTAGGAAATCAAATACAAATGGACAATCAAGAGTTATATATGGGAGCACAATATCCAAATCAAAAGGCATTATGTCTTGTAGTGAAATTATATTCTGTGAGGGCACACCACACTTTTAAGAAGTATTTGACGAGCAAAAAGGTATGAAGAATGTCGGTGTATGCATTATGGTAAAAGTTGTAGATGAAGGGTCAAAGCATGTAAAAAAAGTAGTGGAAGCCATCAACAGTATCCACATACATGTTTATCTGTAACAATATCGCAAAATCATTCGAAATTGGACTTTGATGTTATCTCATCATGCATCGTTACAATGGTGACAAAAACACCTGATATTCCAATAAACCAAATCATTGAACGAATGAAAAGTTTTTCAGATACATTATATCTTATAGAAAGGCATGAAGAGCAAAATATAAAGTTGCAGTTGTTGCTTTTAGTAACTGAGAGAGCTCGTATACGACATTACCTAGATGGATAGTTGCGATATAACATTTCATGCCTGGCTCATATGTTGAGTTTGTGATAAAATAATCCCCCCAAGGTACCTCTAGTAGTGAGATAG
This sequence comes from Erythrophleum fordii, assembly GCA_032878935.1. Lineage (NCBI taxonomy): Eukaryota > Viridiplantae > Streptophyta > Magnoliopsida > Fabales > Fabaceae > Erythrophleum > Erythrophleum fordii. Next base: position 14,629,109 of record JAVQMF010000045.1, on the reverse strand, counting down.
TTTCTGTATTTAAACACGTATTTTAGGCATTCAAGCCTTGTATACACACATTTGAGTATCTAAAGCCGATGATTCAAGTCGATAAAACATTTATGTATGGCAAATATAAGGGGACATTGTTGATGACAATGTCATAAGATAGAGACCGACATATTGTTCCCCTCACCTTTGCTATTGTGGAAGGAGAGACACAATCAGTGTGGACATAGTTTTTAAGAAATCTATGCATGCGAGTGGTACCTGGATGACGGTGTATTTGTTTGATATCAGATAGACATTCATCCATTCTGTCGACTGTTGCTACTCTATAGACTGGTTAGCAGCCACCATATGGTTATCATATTTTTTGTTTTCTTCATGTGGCAAGCAACTTCCATACTCATTATAATTCATCATATTTAAAATAAAAGTTAAAGAACATTGGTATGTTCCTCCCTTCTACATGATTTTTTCATTTTTTTAGTTGATTTGGAATAATAGCAAAGATATTAACTATGTCACACAGGTTATGCATATGAGCGTTGCTATATTAATGAGAAACTAGCTGAGATAGTGGCTATACATGAGGAGGCAGGTAGGTGGATTGTTGAAATTCCCAAAGAACAGTGGACCCGTGTATATGATATTGAGAGTTAGCGATACGGCCACATGACTACGAATCTAGCAAAGTGCATGAATGGCATTTTGAAAGAGGTCAATTCCTTACCCATTTTAGGAATAGTAAAGGCAACATATTATCAGGTCAATCAATATTTTGTATAGCGTGCTAAGCAGATCAATGCTTAGCTTATTGCAGGTCAGGTTTACTCGCATACCTTGATAAAGAGGATAGTCGTAAATGTTTAGCAATCCCATTCATATGTTGTGTGGATGTTCAATCAAGAAGCTACATTGTTCGAGGTTGAAGAGCCGTATGACCAAATAAACCGTTAATATAGTCGTTGCTATAGGGTTAACTTGACTGAGCAAACCTATGATTGCGGTGAATTCCAAGTAGAGAAGTACCTATACCAGCATGCCTTAGCAGTATGTGGATCAGCAGCTCTTGAGCCATTTCAGTTTGTAAATCCTATATTTTGACTGGACACAATGCAAAATGTATACAGTAATATGTTTCACCCTATTGGAGGACAGGAAAATTAGGTACAACCAAATGGTTCAAAGTTAATCCCCAATCAGTCAATACTTCATGAGCGAGGTCGACCTCGTTCAACTCATTATAAAAATGAAATAGATTTTAGGACCTTAACACAATTAAGTAGATATAGCTTATGCAAACAAACTGGTCATAATAGTTCCTCTTACTTACATCGCCATTCTGCCCCTCATTAGTGCATAAAAATATTGTAATTGTTTACAAATATGTTATACTACTAATTTTCTGTATGTATAAGTTAAAAAAAACATTGTATGATATATGATGATGTTATAGTATGCATGACATTTTATGTGATATGTTATTCTATTTTAATTATTTACGTCTATGTTGGATAAATATTAATTTATTATGTTCTTTTGTCTTGTAGTTACCATGGCTGGAGATGGCCAGCCCATTCATCCAGGCCCAAAGGATGCTTCACTTGTATACCTACAGGAACAACACATATCGCAGGCTATTTGGGATGGCGAGGTAGAATAAAATATTAATTGTTATTTTCTATTTTATTTAATTATTTTAGTATATGATTTATTCTTATTTGTAAAATGATCAAATACTTCATCATCGCCAAGTTCCACCCTTAGCAATTATTGAGTATTTAAGGCAATCTGATTTTTATGGTATTATACAAATTGGGCAATTTGAGTACAATACCTCACTCGTGAGTGCATTAGTAGAACAGTGGCGTCCTGAGATGTATACAGTTTATATCGCTCGATGAGAGTGTACGATCACTCTCGATGACGTAACAATACAATTGGCCCTGTCGGTTGAGAGGGACCTTGTCGTAGGTAGGACAAGTTTCAATTGGTCGGAAGTGTGCCAATGGCTTTTAAGAATCATACCACCAACTGATCAGATCGATGGACAACGACTTTCTATCGTTTGGTTGGTACAAAACTTTGCACATCTACCAGATGATGCAGATAATGAGATGGTCCGCCAGTTCACTCGTGCTTACATTTTTCGTATGATTAGGGGTAGTTAATGCCAAATAGATCTAGTTATAGAGTTTACTTGATGTATTCACTCTTGTTGGATGACTCTGAGCAGACTGGCCATTGCAGTTAGGGCTCTGCAGTGTTAGCTTATCTCTATCAGGAGCTTTATAATGCAACCTATAAAAGTGATTGTGGCATTGCTAGATGCTTGACATTGTTACATTTGTGGACATGGGATCGATTTCCTATGCTTGCACCCAAGATATCACCTTTCCCTAACCCTCGCATTGAGGAATATCCCATACTCCTACCTCTAAGTTTCAGGTTTGAACTACCCTATTGGTTCATTGAGGAATACTCTAGTAATTACCTATTATTTGACTAATATATTTATTCATTATAATAGATGAAAAAATGTTAGATGCCCTCCACGCCCGAGTGTCAGAGCTCTTCGATTATATAGAGTTTTACTAGATGCTATGAGAGATGATGAGGTGTGTGCTAGATTTTAGCTCTTTGATGTGCATAAATTTTTTACTGTTAACTATTTGTTATTTACTCACTACTTTATCTAATATTTTTCATAGATTATATGGCCTCCATACCAACCACAGGCAGTGCGAGAATTGATTTTAGAGTACTGTTTGGCTTCTCCGGACATTTGGATTACATCTATGCCACTCATATGCTTCTGGATCATAGAGTGGCACCATCTAAATCACGTCTTACAACAATTTGGTCATCATCATCCAATTCCTCAAGAGCTAGTTAGGATGGACTCTTTCCATAATTTACAATTTTAGGGAAGAATTCAGACCAACTGAGTGTCTGAGCATAGCATTTTCATCCAACGATGGTATGGATGACGAGATACTATAGCTTAATCTCCTATCACTGAAGAGCCGTTTGATTGGACGTCTAAGTACATGTGATGGTACTGGCAACGCACGCGTCGATGGATCCAGAGGTTGAGTGCTATACTGGATATGCGGTATAATATTTTCTTGTTCATTAACTTTATCATTATTATTTTCTAATCTTTTTACATGTCAATATTTAACTTATTATTTTTGTTTCGTTAGGTTAATTTAGCAGAGGGATTTATTAGGCTGCATTTATAAGATCCTTTGCTTGTCAATTTTTGTGATATTGTCGGTCAAGACTCTAGCAATATATTCTTGATGAGTAGCGATTGTCACTATTTTCTCAGCCAGCTAACCAGGGGCTGAATTTTCCTAGACCTCATATTCTTGCTAGTCGTTCGTAAAAAAGACGTCAAGGTTACCTATCAACCCAATAGCCCACTACTAGAGAAAATAGTCAACAACAACAGGGTCCAGTGCAGCAAGATATTCTCGGTATATCTTCATACATTCTAACCCCAATTTAGCAACATATTAGTATGCCTGGTCCTTCTTATTCAATGCCACCTAACTGGTTTGATAACGTTGGTGGAGTAGGGCCCTCTTCATGCATGCAGCCCTCACCTTCGTCTTCCTTTGACACCTCTCAATTGTTGTCTCCCTTTTTTGGATCATTCGAGCAAATTCTTTTTGATACATTTGTGTTTAATGCTATGCATACTGGTTACTCCTTTGAGTTAGAAGGATTGTCGCAATCAAGATTTATGACACCATATGAACTGATTCCTCTAACTCAGTCTCCATTTATAGATTTAAACATGAATCTCACAATATAGAAGTACCAAGAACTAGAATAATCAGGGCAACAATGACCACGACATGAAAGAAGAAGACCTCGTTGTGGTACAATAAGTCATTAACTATAAATGTATTTACAATATTTACAATAATATAATTTAATCCTAATGTATTGTTAATTTTCTTTAAAGTTATTGATTTTTTTTAATTTTTCTTATGTTAACAATTATTAAATAATTTTAAAAGTTGAAAATGAAATTGATAAAATTTTATGTAAATTTCATTAAAAATAAATTTCATTAAAAATTTATTAAGTTAATTTAATCAAACCATTATTTAAAAAAACAAATATTTAATATAAAAAAATTTATTAGACAAATATTTCCTAACAAATAATAAATATATATTATGCTATTCTATTAACTTCAAATAAATTATAGTAAAATTATTAATTATATTAACAAATAATTTTTTGTCTTATTCAAATAAAATAAATTTAAATATATTTGGCTTAAATTTTTTCAAATTATATTAATAAACAATTTGGCTTAATTTTCTATCTTATTCAAATAAAATGGATTTAACAAAATATAAATAAATATTCTTCATAACTACATTAACTTTAATTAAAAATATTACATTAAATTCGAATGGAAGCAAAGCAAATTTCATTTTAACTTAAACAAATTGTACCATAACCCAATTTAACTTTAAATGTTTATTACTCTTTAATTAATTTTTTTATTTCTTATTTTTTTATATTTAAAGCTTCCTATATTACTTCTTAGATTTTTACTTACATTAAAATAATTTATTTTTACATACATCACTCCCTTCATTTTATATAATTATTGTTATATTTATTAATATTTTAATAACTTATAAGTATCTTTTTAATTTATTTATTTTAACTAACTTTCTTTTATTATCAAAATAAAAGGAATTAATTTAAAAGAAATTCAAATTGTTTCCCTTTGATTTTTTAAAAAATAATTTTATGAAATTCGGAAACCATTATTACGAATTCTATAAAATTTTGTAAAAAAAATTAAATTTAAAATCAAAATTGATCCACTTCAAATTCGGTAGCATAACATCTGAATTTACCCAGTTGTATTTACTTTTTGTCTTGCTTCTTTTATGCAATTCTCACATTAATTTATTGCCTTCCTGTCAACAAGCCTCTTTGTAATTCTCTAGCCAATAATAAACTAACAGTTATGCTAACACAAGCTAAAGATTGAATATATATATATATATATATATATTTGCAATATATTTATTCGTCAATACTACATTTTTACATTTATTTTCTCACACAAACAAAATAAATTTATTTGTACAAACTATTAATTTAGTTGTTTCAGCTTAATAATTGATCAAAGCAGATATCAAATTAACAAGAACTTTATTTGATGCACAAAAAGTAAAAAAATTATATAAATAATTAAAATTTTATTATTTCGACTTCAGCAAATCAAAAATATACCTTTTAAAAAAGGTTGATTTTCAATTTTGATTTTTTGTTTGTTTTACCTTGGTAGAGTAATTATATTTATATTTCACAAGGCTTGTTTCTCTTCTTCAGTCTTCAGTCTTCATGTCAATGGCTTCACAACTTGTGGATTTGTTAGTTGATCCCTTGCATGGCGTGCATGACATATGCGAATGGAACAAAATGAATTTGGCCATTCCTAATTCTTAGACATGGTCTACACACGAAGAAAGAGTATCTTCAAGCAGAATTAATAGAAACCCACTAAATAATTGCCAAAGAGATAAGAAGACTTTAAAAGGTTAACAAGGAATGATTCTTGATCAAGATGAACCCCAAAAGGAACCTTCAAGCTCTCTTTATCTCTAAGTTTCTCCTGCTTTCTTTAAAAGAATATACAGAGACACCTGAGTCATGAAATCCCAGAACATCAGACCTGAAAGAAAGCCTCTGCTATGGAAACCAAGCATCCCTCGACAGCTAATCGGTCCTATGAGGATTTTGATCCCGTCTGCAAATGGCGTAGAGAAGAAGGCCGTGACACCCTTGAAGTTCATCTTCCTGGTATGTTCTATATATCTGGATTATACTATAATGGGTTTAATCATTTTCTTTATATATATATATATATATGTATTTGTAATATGCTTATTCATCAGTACTATTATTTACCAGATTTTATCATGGGTTAATTTTTTTTTTTTTGGGGTAAAAACCAAAGACTAGATTTTAAATTTGGCCTTTACCAAAGGAGGAATGATGGGTAAGAAAAAGGACTATCTTTTATGTAACCCGAGAACCCAAAACATGCTTTTAAACAGGTCTATAATAACCCCCCCCCCCCCCCCCCAAAAACAAAAAAAAACCCAAAAAAAAAGTCTATATGTCTATAAATTAAGAGAAAAAAGGTCAGGTAGAAATTTTATATATTTATTTCCAAATTCTCCTATAAAATTGTAACTCATAAAAAAAATTTATTTTCATAGAGTCAATAATGATGCTAAATTGTAAAAAGTATGTGTGCATATATGTTTTCATTTGCTGATAGCAAACATTTAACTAAAAAATATTATTTTAAATTAAAATAGATTGACTTGTCTTTATATGCCTTCCAAAAATTGTACATGGGTCGCAAATGTTGCAGGATTCAGGAAAGAGCACGTAAAAGTTCAGGTGAATCATCTGGGTTTTATAATAATAAGCGGAGAGCGACCATTAGTGGATGGAACTAGATGGAGACGTTTCAAGAAAGAAATTGAAATTCCAACATATTGTGATGAAAATGCTATTCATGCCAATTTCAGGGAGAGCATACTCACGGTGGTGATGCCTAAGAAAGTTTCTCCAATTTCTTATGAGGACCAAGAAAGACAGATCCCAGAATTTGAACCCCAGAAAGACAAACGGAAAGATAAAGAGACAGATCAGAATATGGAATTTACAGGAAGGCACACGAGAGAAGAGACTGAATCCACAGGCAGTGTAAAAGACGACATGGACGAAGCAGAGGACGAATTTGAGGGGGAGAGTGCAAAATCAACACCCGAAACAACTAGAGAAGTTGCCTTTAAAATATTGGTTGTGGTAATTGTGATACTAGTCATAGGAAGTTATGTAGCAGACGTGTGCAAAAGCATCCTGGCCAATTCTTATTTTCTCAATTAGACGAGACTCTCCTTTAATGTTGTCTAAATTAAATATATATTTATACAAGCAGTGAACATCATGTATATATTACACACCATTGTTTGACACTAGTTTCAACACAGGGATTTTAACGGGGGAGTAACATTTTAAATACATCCAGATTGTTGTGTTATACGTAAATTCTTCATTTCAAATAAAATTGTAGACATCCGATTGAGATATTGCACAATAACATATGAAGAAATCGTCAAATTTCAATCAACAAACAAATACGGTTAAGTAATAGTGGAACGAACACAACGAAGAAATTTAGTTAAGGGGTCAAAGTCTTATTATTTCTTGTAGACTAAGATAAAACCGCCATTGGTGAGCTCAATCTCTTACGCGAAGATTGCTGCAGCAGTGGCAAGCGTGGCTGTCATGAAGACCCCAGAAGCAGATGATAACAGAGAGCAAGCGGAAGAAGGAGCAGGGGCAGGACCAGCTGATACAACACTGACGGCAAGCTTCATTCCACGAGCAGCACAGTGATCAGCTTTGCCACGAACGTACCACTTCCTCCCTGGGTTGGCTAGTGCTATCACGTCCCTTCCGGTGGGCTTCGTTCACATCTGGGAAGATGCAATCCTTGAAGAGCGTACCGTTCACTTTGAACAGCTTGGGCTTCGCACTGTCGTAGTACAACAAAAAGAAACAGTTTTAGTCTCAGAGAACAGAATCCATATATGGAGTGATGATACAAGACATACGTACCAAGGCTGTCACCGACACGAAAAACCTTATCCTTGGCTCATTCTGTATAGCTGAAATCAACAGTCCAGCCCTTGTAATCGCCCACAATGTGATCAGTTGCCATGGCAACATAGGAAAGAAAAATCATGGAAATGGCAAGGAAGGCGAGGCGAGCACAAGCCATTTGATCAACGAAGGATTGCTATGATATTGCTTAATTAGATGATGGGCTAGCTCACACAGCAATCTGCATAACCCTTTGAGGGCTCTTATAGGACTTGGATGGTAATATTAAATATGAAGGACGCGGTTCCCGCTCTGGTCGGCTTTTACCAAAAATGTATGAGAATGTTCAGCTTTGTTTTGAACGTAAACGAATAGTTTTATAATTAAGCATATATGTAGGACCATTCTTAGAGTGTGAATAGAATATATTTTTTGTTTTAAAATAGTGAGTTTAGTATATATATCCCAAAACCTGCATGCGTATATATGGAATGTTCTTCTGCAAACTTTATTTGGTTGAGTGGAATAAAAGAAAGGAAATTTAATGCGTTAATTATAGGTGAGAAAGGGATAAATATGGGGGCTTTTACTTGCATTCACCTTTTACAATCCTCCAAGTACACCTAAGAAAATTTCCCCACAAAAAAGATTTTGAAGGAAAAATACTAGTGGACAAATGATATAGTTGGATGACTCAATTACATTACAACCAATGCAATTTCATATATCTTATACTTATCTCAATTTTTATTTGTAAAAACATGTCGTTTTTGCTTCTACATACTAAAACCAAACTGGAGAAGAACATACTCACTGTAACTTTCTTTAGAGAAGGTGCAGGTTTAAACCCATTTGGTCCTGTCTGGGCTTCCCACGGCCTCTAAAACTATCTCTATTAATATTACACGCCTTTTTATAAAGTCATTTCTTGTAATTCAAGGTATTTCTTAAAAATTGAAGTGTGTTTTATATTAATATCACGACTTTAGTTCTTATTCCCCACTCTTTAAAACAAAAAACAGCTTGGAATTAGTATTTACCCATTGTGGCTTTTGACTATAAATAATTTAGGAATTAGTATTTACCCATTGTGGCTTTTGACTATAAATAATATTTTGCAATATAAATTATTTATACTTATGATTGAAAATAAATTAAAATTCAATTAATATCTAGCAAAATGTAACGAAAAATTCAATTCAATCTATATTCCAAATGATATAGTTGCAACCATAATTTCAATTTAACAAAGGTAGTGATTGTTGATTAATGTAATCTCCCATGGCAAAGAAAGTAGAAAATGCCAAATGGCAAGACAAAGACTTGTAATATCAAATAGGAAGGATCATGTCTATAATATTAGTTTTTACTTTTACTTATGATCGTATTATATGCACTTGGAGACAAACTCTATCTCCACAGTAGAAAAAGGCTTTTTATTGTGTGATATGAATTCGGACGAATCCTAAAGCGTTACGAGCTTTATATTTTCCAAAGGGTAATGATAACAAAAAACTTTCAAACTTCCTATAATAAAAAAAAAAATTTCTTTGAAGCTAGCTAGTGTTAAAATATAATTAATATATTTTTAAAATATTTTTTAATATTTAATATTAGTATCCATTGTAAAGGTCTTCAAAATATTATACATAGTCCCCACAAATAGTTTAGTTGATAAAATGAAATAGTATCTTCTTTTATTAATTTATATTTTTAAAGAGTGTTTGAATTAAAATCCTAAATGTACTAGATTAATACGTGAGAATATATTCTTAAGATTCATAAAAAAAATTAGACTTAAACAAAACCTGGGAGGCAGTCTTAACCATAATACATCAATGCAAAAAAAAGAAAAGTTATAAATAAATGTTTTATGTGTGCCTTATTTTAAATTAGGAATTATTTACTATTTTAAAAATTTTATAAAACTTTATGAATTTCAGGCAAACTTTGAAAGATCTGGTGCAAATAAATTATTTTGTGATAACTATGATAATCACAAAAAATTATGACAGATCACGTTTTTTATTGTCGTTACAATGAGGTTCAAGGGTTTGAAAATAGTAAAAAAAAGAAAAAAGGAAAACAGGGCCGGCTTAGAATCAAATTTACATGCATCATAAAATCTTGGTATTTATGTTTAAGAAACATCCTACTTGATCCAAAACTTTTTGGCAAAATATTACATATTCTAATATTAGTTTTTTTATTCAATTGTTTTTTTAATTAGTAAATATATATCAACTTTATAACTACATAAATATTTGACAGATCAAAAGCTTATATTTATTTTAAAATTATTAGCATGTTTAATATGTAATAAATATTCAATCAATATTTTTATATCTATAGCAATATGATGTCAAGTTCTTTTTCATTTAGTAGAAAAGTTGCAGTTATGCACGCCGATATTTTCTTCTAATTATAATATCTCCTTAATCTAAAAAATTCACAATCAGCCTTTAATTTGTTAGCTCGATAACGGTAAAATTACTAATATATCTTTCTTATCATTTAATATCACTTTTATTCTCTTCTTCATTGCAATATATCTATATGGTGCGGGTGAGAGTGTTTTAACATAACTTTTCAGATTTTATAGAGAACCAAACAGATCCCAAACGATTAAGCAGGTGGGGTTGCTTTTTATTTTAACTAAGACTTTCCTTTCTTTTTGATAGGAGATACACAGAAAAGTAAAATCCTACAGACGGAATTCTTATTATCGATGATTTCTTTCATCCAATTTATATCCATCAATATTTTATTAGAAGATTATGAATAGATTTTGTCAAAAAAGATGTAGAGGAAAAAATATATTAAATAATAGAAAGAATATTTTAATAATTTTATATAATTAAAATTTTTAAATTTAAACAGTTAGATCCTTATGGCAATGAAACTAATGGATTAGAGATTTGATTGTTATTTTTATGTTAAAAAGAATATTGTAATTAAAGGTAAAGATTAAGATGGGTTAGTTTAACTTCTTTTTTTACTTAATAATAAAATTTTAATCTTTAAATAATAAATATTTAAATATAAACAATGTGATTAATAAAATTATGTTTAATTTAAATATTATTCCAATAAATATTATGGTTGATAATAACATTTACAATCCCGTCCATCCTGCAAGGGCAAAGGCTAGATTTTTTGTCTATTATATTGCCTCAAATTGATATCTGGGTGATTAATCTCTCCATATTAGAATATCAAAGAAATAAAATCATTTGAAAGCCCACATTTCTTTTTGGGCGTTGAAAGTCATAATTCAAGTTTGAGTCCTTTACCTCAGGCCCGGGCCACGGTGGCCCATTGGAGCAGGGAAACAGGGAATTCTTTCGTATTCGTTAGGGGTATTCTTCGCTGCCGCCAAACCAGTCGCCTGAGCCATTGGAGCTCTTCCCACTTCAAGCTCCTTTAAAATCTCTCTTTGAAGTTGATCAGCGAAAGGCGTTGATTTCACTGCAGTTTCTGCTTATAAGAGTTCGCTCCTCCAACAGGTTATTTTATATTATCCTCTCTGATTTTTTTTTTTTTTTATTGTTTCCCCCAAAATTATTTGTGATTGCCGGAGGTTGGTTTGCCCCTTCCTTTCACAGACTATCTCTGGTTCCGACTAGTTCAAAAGCACCTGAAACTTCTTTATATAAATTTTAATTTTTTTTTCCTGGTTATATTGGTTGTGCAATTAGCTGTTGGTGAAGTTCAATTGTGGAACATGGGTAAGCTCTTCAACATCTTTTTCTCTTTTTAATCTAAGTTTTCAACTTGCATTAGGTGAGACGGAAAATGCCTTAATTATACCTAACCTCTGTTGCAGAGAAGCAAACGAGTGAGAAATCACGTCGAGAAAGGCGAAAAGAAACCCGCTTGGCAAAGAATGCGACAAAACATCAGTCTTGGCTCCATCACCAGGTATAAGTTGGACCCTTTTTTTATTGGAAATATTTCAGGGCTTGATTGGGAGGATGGGATTGGAGTGGGATGGTTTAGATATCCAAATCAGTGTTTAGATGCTTTGAAAAAAAAAAAATGGTGAGCTGGGATGGTTCCCCACTCATCCTAATCCACCACAAACCCCAATTCCCAAACCCCTTCAAACTGATGGTTTCTGAGGATTGAGTTGCTTTTCTTTTTTCATTTATTCTTTTACTCTCTCAACTTGATTGAAAGGATTAAATAAGGGTAATATTGCCACCCCTCTCCGTTAGTAACATTCTAACTTCCAAACTCGACAACGGGTTGACATCTTTTTTTTTTTTAATCAATTAAACTTCCAAGCAATTCCCACCCCACCCCACCCCAACCTCTTCAAAACTCCCAAACAAACCCTGATATTGTTCTCATTCTTTCATGCTTTCCCACCAAGTATTAGGAAGTTATTTTTTAAGTGCGTAATATAATTTTATGCTTATAGAAATCCCAAGCAATGAAAAGAGTTAACAAGAATTCGAAGGCAAATACTACATACAAATCAAACCATTCGGTCAGTCCTATTGTAAAGGAAACAGGAGTTAAGAAGTCAGAATCTAACTCTGGCGGATATAATACAGCTGAGGAATGTGCAATGTCAAAGGAAATTACAATTGAGTCAAAATCAATGAGTTATCATGGTTCTGTTGCAACAATAATGAAGAAAGGGAATAAAGGTTCTAAGGAAAATCTCAGGAGGAAGAAGTCCAGAGAGTTTTATGAAATGGCTATGACAAATGTTTCTATAGCTGCCAAGAAGGATCAAGAACTGGAAAGGAAACTTGCCAAAAAGCTCAAAGTGAAAGATGGAAAATTAAGGGGTTTGGATGATGGTCTCAATATATTACTTGATGGAATGTCATCTGTTATTGATTTCATGGGAGAAGGGGAAGTTCCTATTGATGAATTACCTTCAAAAAAATTGAAGTTGAGATCTTCAAATAATAGAACTAAGGACAACATATTGTCAGAGGAAGTGCCAGAAGCAGGGTCAATACCTGAAAGGCCTGTAGAAACATCTAACCAAGATGTAGGATCGACTGAATTTCCTGCCAGTGTACCGTCAAGTAAGAAGCATAAGGAAAGAAAATTGTTAGAACAGCAGCAAGAAGGTAATGTTGAGGATGATACTGCCATTTGCATGTCCAAGCCTGTCAATTCCAGTGAAAGGGAGGTGGCATCAAAGCACGTTTCTACTCTGGTGCCAGAAAGGAGAACTAATGAAAAATACATAGCACCTCATTTAAGAGCTCGTGCTGGAAATGAGCCTAAAGAGCATACCCAGATTCGAAGACGGATACGAGGCAAGAAAGATGGACTTTGAACTGACTTTGCATTTTTCTGTTGTCCACCATTAATTTTCTTGTCTAAAATTAAACTTGTTTCAGGTCTTCTTAACAGGCTTTCTGAATCTAATGTGGAATCAATTACAGGGGAGATTTCCATAATCTTTCAGGTATGCCACTCCTATTGTTATATATCAATCTGATGGTCATTTATGTTATTTTTTTAAATAGATTATTGCATATTATTTCTTCTTGAAATGATAAAGGAATGGGCAAAAAGGGAAGACAAAAGAAAGAAAAAATTTAGGAAGCCTTTATGCATTCCTTCCCCCCCCCCCCCTTCTTCCAATTGATTTTTCAGTTTAATGTTGTAAGTAAAACACAATATTCACTGTTTATATCTTCTTCACTCAGTAAAATTAAAGTGACCTAATGATGCATTGAGGGGCTTTTTCTATACTAGTTGGATTTATGTATCTTGTAATTGTAATTTCAATTTGAAATTTAGGGTGTAGTTGTCCCTTTTCTTGAGATATCTTATTCCTTTCCTAGTGGGATTAGTAATTTATTTCCTGTTTTGAGTCTTAAATGTGGGTTGCTTCTAGTTGAGTTAAAGCAGTTTGAGGAATCTATGTTTTGAAACTTTAATTCGCCCCCCTAGTTGCATCTATGAATAAAACCAGTTGCTCTTCTGAAATTCTAACCCTTACTTTTTGATGTGATCCCTTTGCAGTCAATTGCTCGTAGTGTTGCTTCACAGATAATCAGTGAGGAGATTTTAGCATCTTGTTCTGGAGGTCCTCGTGGCAATGAACAGTTAAGGGTTTACACCTTTTATATTATGCTGTAGAGTTCTTGATCTCCCTTATCAAAGTAGCTACATCCTTTAATTTTTAAAATCTTTGTTGGAAACTCTATGTTAAGCGTCATTGTTTCACCAAGGAAAGGTAGGCTTTAGTTGTAGAATCAAATGGAGGAATAAGATGCTGTTGAATGATGCTGACACTTGTGATGTGGGATGCTGATGCTTCAACCAGTAAGAGTGACATGAAAAATGATAATATTGAAAGGAGGCGGAGGATATAGTCTCTATAAATGAGGAGAGAAAACACGGTTACAAAAGGCCTGGTGGAGAATGACATTGATATGATTGAATGGTAAAAAATTCTTGTGCAGGGATTTTGATTAGTCTTTTCCTGGCCATGTATTATATTTGTTCTTGAATAATTAATGTTAGGGGCTGAAGTGACTGTTGTGTGGCTTTTGTAAATATTGTATAGGGATTTAGAAAGTATAGTTTGGAATTCTGGCAAATCAAATTCGTCCTCTGAATCTTTCTTTGAATCTTGTCTGTCCTTAATTTCTTTGCATTTTCCTGGTGGCATTTGAAAGTCACAGTGGTCAACAACCATTTCAACTCAAAAGCTTAAAAGCTGTTAAGTGACCATGAATAGTGTTTTAATAATCTTAAATCCACCCCCTCATGTAAATGCCTTATGAGGTTGATGTGTAGACAAAGCAAAGGCTCGCCATTTGTTGTGTTGAAACATTTATTTTAATTATGAGAATGAGGAACAACAAGGATCAAACTCTTGACCTCTTTGTAATACCATGTTAAGGATCCCACTTCAACTTGAAAATTTAAGTCATTAAGTGAAGATTTATGAATTATGAATTAGTTTCTTAAGGTCCAGTCTTTTTTTTTAAAACTTTTGTTGTGGTCCATAATATGATAAATTCCAATCACCTACTTCAGGTGGTTTAGTAGTTTGGAATCCTAAAACCGATTGTTCTTCTATTGTTCAATGGCTTGGGTGTAGCTTAGATTGTTTTACAATCTTTGGGAAGATGTGGGTTTGCCCCCTCATTTTGAGGAAACTGTTCTTGATTGGTTTTAGAGGCTTTGGAAGTAAGAAGTAAGCAAGATTTCTGGGGATACAAAATGCTTGTAGTAGGGTTCAGGAACCAAGTTCTGCCTATTCATTTGCTTGGGGATAGAATAGTTCAGTATTATTTGTGGTATTGAGGGGCATTATCTCTAATCAACAATCAATGGGACTGAAGGGGTTTATAGTAATGTTTTGTCTCTTCTCTTGACTCCCATGGGGTGTCCTTTCATTCTTTCGTTTTTTTTGCCTTCTCAATTATTTATTTCGTAGAAAAGTTTATTTGTATCCTTAATTGTCTAAAAGAAAATTTTGGTTATGATTGATCACTATCCTGTACCCCTGCTGAATGTACTGTTTGATATACTTTATATCTTGTTCCAATGAAAGATTTAAATCTGGCACTACAGGAATTGTGTGAGAAGTTGCATGCCAGAGTTGTAGTTGGACATATTTCTTATACTATAGTTTTCGTAGCTTAAATTTTCTGGTTATTGTATTCGATGAAATGATTAAGTTAGCTTGATTTGTCAAGCATTCTGGCTTCTATATTTGTTTCTAATGTAAGTGATAATCTTGTTTATTCCACTCTTCTGTGAAGGTATGCTGCTGTTTTCGCCGCATTTGTTGCTGGGATGGCCTGCCTGGTTGGTGTTGACTTCAGTGCAAAGTTTATGGCCTCCTTTGCCAAATGCTTTGAGGTATAGCATTTAAATAAATAAATTTCAAATATTGCTAATTTTGTCTATTGGTCAGATTTTTGGATTTTTAGATCTTTCTCGAGTCTTTATTGACCTTTCATAACCATTGCAATGTTTTAAATGCCACAATCTTCTAATTTCTTTTGCTTTTTCCCCAGGGTGAGTACCAAAAAGAAGACAATCTCTCATTGCGAAATCTTACTCTTCTCTTATCCTATTTATGCATATTTGGGGTCTGTTCAAGGTGTGTTAACTGTACTACACCAAGTACTTTTATATGCAAAACAAGTGCACATGTATTTTATGGACTTCTTTCGTAACTCAATATATATAGAGTGTCAGATTATACTGCAGCCAGTTGGCTGTCAGCTGTGGCTTTGCTTGTGGTTCAAAATTTCAACTTTTATAATTCTTTGGCAAGAATAAAATTAGCATAGTGTGATTTAACATGCTGTTTTGCAAATGTTAGGTGTCACTTCCTTTGCGACTATCTGAGTTTGTTGGATTTCTAACTTGAGTTTCCATTATAATAAGCAGCTGCTTGAAGGAGTTCATTTGCATCTTTTTAATGTAATATAACTATTTTTTGTTCTGAATCATTTTCATTTATACATTTCTAATAATCATGTCTTGCAATTCAGTGATTTAATATATGACTTTCTTATCATGCTGAGTAAGCGGTTAACAGAGATCGATGTCTCTACCATTTTGACGGTACTACAATGTAAGTTCTTTTTTTTTTAAAAAAAATAATCTTTTAAGCTGTGCATGTTTGGTTTGGGTTAATTTTACATAGAAATGCTAGGGGTGTAAACCGCTTGAAATAGCTCATTAAGACATCTGCATGGGCTCAATTCATTTTTCAAAGGTCCTGAGTTAGGGCCTGCTTTTAATGCATTTTTGGCAAAATAGTTGTGGTAGAAAGTGGCACAGCAGATTGTACTTTCACATGCTTTACCATCTGTGTAATGTTATACTATAATATGTTTAGATTTTCACATAGAAGATATATATTTTACATGTGATATGAATGATTATGTTCCTTGATATATTTCCTGCCAGTTTGTCAAAAATACAATTAATTACTTGAAGAAGAATGTAGAAACACACCCCTAAAATTGTGTAGAGGCATAAGCTAGGAAGTCCTACCCCTCATCTGGCTAACTTAATGTTGTCATTTGATTGTTCTCATTTTTATTTTAGTTTTTACTTTTTTAATTTTTGTAATTTTTATGTATGCATGTGCATGTGTTTCTGTTTATTTTTCTTGCTTTCTTCTCTTTTTTCTCTTCAATTTTTCCTTTTGTATGCGAACTGATGTCTGAAATCAATATTATGTAGTAGCATGGCTGTACTTCTCTATATTATTTGCACAGAAAGTTGCTGGACTAGTGGGTCCTATCTGACCTTAACATCTGTTTAAATAGTTTGTGGGATGAAAATAAGGGCTGATGATCCAGCTGCCATGAAAGATTTTATTCTTAGTGTTCAGAATAGGACAAACGAGTTGAAGGCTTCTGATGGTGACGGCCAGAAGAAGATAAATAGCAAAAGAGTGAGCATGCTATGTTCTATTATCAACTTGTCTTCATCTTTTCTAGACATCGTCCAGCACTGATTATTTGGTAACACTTGTAGATGGAGTTTATGCTTGAAACTATATGTGACATCAAGAACAACAAAAAAAGAGCAAAAGAGGACCCTGCCCATCACACACGGATTAAAAAGTGGTTACAGAAGGTGCTATTCTCTAATCTGAATGTTTTGGTAGCCTTGTTTATTCTTGAAATTCCTTTGGTATGCTAAGATTAATTCTTGTATCCAATTTATTTTGATAGGGGTTAATTCTGGTAATTCTGTTACATTGATAAGTATGCTATTTGGTGTGTTAAGCATACTTGGTCAGCTCAGGACGATGTCCCTGCTAGTGTCCTTCTTACAAATGCTACTGGGCTACTAGTAACCCCGAATTATGCATTTTACTTGCAGAAGTGCCTGTATAACTTAATATCTGAGCCTAAGTAATGTGGTTTATTTTTGGATGTATGAGAAATGGTAAGGCAGTTGGTGACCCACTGCTCAGTGCTTGGCTGCTTAAAGTTTGGTTACTATATTATATTTCGTCAGATCTGATTTGATGGTCTTAAAACAGTTTTGTGTTATAACCTTGTTGAAAGAACTTACCTGATGTGGCATCGTTCTAGAACAAATGGCCTCTGTTATCTTTTGGTGTTGAGTTTCTTCTTCTCAAAGTCAACATCTTTTTGCTCTTTTTTTGAGAGTGGATTTATATTCTTCTTTACTAACTTTCTAGCCTTGATATGTCTAGTAGCTTATATGCCTTTGCTGCATATTTTTGTTAGTCTTTCTTATCCTTTTACTTAGAACAAATAATTTTTATTTAAAAACATTATCTGAAGTTTAAACTGTCAGTTTGTTATTTAAACAACATTCATAAATGATAGTTTTTTTTTTTTAATACTTTTTCCAGGTAAGAGTGGATGATATTTTGATTAGAGGGCTTAAATGGAAAAAGCTGCTTGATCCTGACAAGAAAGGCCAGTGGTGGTTGTCCGGGGATGCAGCTTCTGCAATAGATAATGTTGTGGAAGTTGCTAGCAGAATAGACAAAGATGTTCTTGAAACCCAACGAATGCTGCAGCTTGCTGCTGCTCAAAGGATGAACACAGATGCCAGAAGGGCAATCTTTTGTATAATAATGAGCGGGGAGGACTATATTGATGCATTTGAGAAGCTTCTAAGACTGGATTTACCAGGCAAGCAGGTCAGCCTTTTTCATAGTTTACTTGTGTCATATTTTAGCTCTGAGGCCTTCCATCTAGTGATACGTAATTCTTTTATGTATTTTCAGGAACGAGAGATAATGCGGGTTCTTGTGGAGTGCTGCTTACAGGAGAAGGTTTTTAACAAGTATTATACTGTGTTGGCTTCCAAGTTGTGTGAGCATGATAAAAATCACAAGTTTACTCTGCAGGTAATTGTTTTTCACTTTTTGTTAACATGAAAACTAAATATTGACAAGAAATGTTTAGTATTCATCTCATGTGCCCAGATGACTACATCTTTCTATTACTTAACTAGGGAAAGCATAACATGAGAGGAGTGGTGGTTATGAGAGAGAATAGGCCCATATTTGATTCACTAGGTCAAGTGACATCAGTCATGTGACCTTGATAAGTGGTCCTTTAATTTTGATCCCTAATTTGCAATTCAATGGTTATGATAATGCTTCTCTCATCTCTCAAAATCACTCATGTGATATGTATTATTTTGTGATTATTCTTTGGGCTAACAGGTCATTTTTTTTTCCTTTTTTTTTTTTGGGTACTGTTGGCTAAATGATGTTTTATTTTGTGCAATAGTATATCTTCTAGTGATTCCAACTCGACAAAAAAAAATTTTGTATGGCTGTGACCAAATTAATTTTTAAGAGCCTTATCTAGGATGCATGCACAACTGATTTTCAAGACAAAATAATCTGTCGCTTACCCATGGATCTGTCCAAACGGCTTGTTTGGCATCTCAGCTATTTATCCTGTAGTCACTGTTAAAAGTCTGCATTTGTTTGGGTCCAATATCCCCATGAAGATCTAGTAACGGCAACCTTGGTGTATTATAAATGAGGCAGTCAGAATGGAACTTGACTCTCTAATATCTGGGGTTGATGGCTGCATAAGCCAGCATAAAAAACTCCGTTATGCATTTTGTACATATTTGTGAGGTGCTGTGAGGTGCAATCACCGAAACATGTAGAAAATGCTAGTATCCTAAGCTGGAAGAATTCAAATATTTTCATATATTTCCTATATATTTATTTGGGGAGGAATTTTTCTAAGGAATTATATTCAGAATTCAGATAACTGGGAATCCTTGGAAGCTTACCCTTTTTTTAGCTGTCTTTTCATAATTGACACCTCAATTTGTTAGTTTCTTCTTTTAAGGCAAAATGAGTTGTAGATTGCTTTGTTCATGAGTTTCTTTAGCAAAATGAATTAGATTTGCTTAAGAGCACGCACATGCAAACAAAGGAGAGAGTAGTGGTAGTAGGATTCCAATTTTGGTGAAGTGAGCTTCTATTTTGAACTTTTGACTAGACCATTGGACATTATGAGGCCTTCTTGTTAATACCTGAAAAGTAAAAATCATCTGAACGAGGCCTGGTCAGTTGTGTGATCTAGTTAACTTTTATTTTTAACTTCTGCGTTGTACATCATAATGTTTGAAATAGTTATTGTTTTGATTATAAATTAAGGGATTCATTTGGGTTTTTCTAGAAGGCAGAACTAGTCCTACCGAAGCAAAATCTTTGAAAGCGTGAATTCACGAACCCAATAGCTAGAATTTTTCACATGCTATCTTGTAAAAAATTGGACTGGAGTTGCATCAATTACAGGATAAGATAACAAGTTGTGTTTCCTTTTGTTACGCATAGAAAGATATTGCCTTTTAATTTGTCTTGTAATAAAGTATGCAGCAAGGACATTGATAGTAACCATAGCTGAGGAATTTGTAAAAGATTTACGCTTTGAAAGTGGAATTTGATTCAAATTAATATATTTCGTCTCTTTTATTTGCAGTTTTGCCTTTGGGACCACTTTAAGGAGGTGGAGTCAATGCAGCTTATGAGGTCAATGCATCTGGCAAAATTTGTGGCAGAAATGGTTGCCTCTTTCACTCTCTCCCTCGCAGTTTTGAAGACTATTGAACTGGATGACATCACCCAGTTAACCCCAAGAAAAATCATGCATTTCCGCATGCTTTTTGAGTCCATTCTTGAGTATTCGGATAGCCAAGTATGGAATATATTCACACGGGTTGCAGTGACCCCCGAGCTTGAAAGTCTTAGACAAGGCATTGAGTTCTTCATCAAGGAATACATTTTGAAAGCCAATAAAGCTATTACTCAGAAATTTAAGTTGGCAAAAAAAGCCCTTCATAATTTAGAAGGAGTACTGATGTGAAGGTGTAGTTTGGATTATACCAAAATATTGTAGCTTACGTTATAGGTATATGATATTTAAAAAAAGAAAAATTGATTATGCTTGATTGTGATGGTATGACTATAGAATAGAAAAAGAAAAAATGTCATTTTTTTTTATATTTTTGGTAGTAAATTTTTAATCAAAATGTGAGAAATATATGATTTTTTTAATAATAGAATAGAAAACATCATGATTGTGGGATGCGAGACATAGTAAAATGTTCAATAAATGAAAAGGACGCAAATCTCCTTAAGAGAAGCGCCCCAAAATCCAGTAAACCCGAGGTTAACCGCGTTGAAAAGGGAATCAATAAGGGAACTTGGTACTAGTTCTATTTGAAGAAAAAAGACGAATCTAGAGTCCGTACGACCCGTGTTAAATCTGGATGTAATGGGGAGTGGAACGAAGGGAGGTTTGGGAGGGATGCGGACTGCTGCCTAATTTATCTTTTCAGGGCAATGATGATCTTTATTCCGTTTGTAGGCAGGGTTCGAACCATTAAGAGTTGCTAGCCTTGATTCTTCCAGGAATGACAGTATATCTGCTGATTGTAGAGAGTAAATCGAGAGATGAGCAGGACCATCAAGACGAGTATTCTAAGCAATTCGCACCACATTAATGGTCAGAATGTTCATCATAGGAATCAGGAAACCACTTCGACGTTGGTTTCAGAATTTGTAAAGGAACAGAAGCAGAAATCTCCAAGGCACCATCAACCGCCTAATATTAGCACAATGCAGAAGGACCACATGCTTAGATTCAATTTTATGTAAAGACTAATTTGACTTGCTAACATTTTCTCTATACAAGCCAAAATTCAACCACGACATGTAATCCCCATATTTACCATTATGTTTATTTAGACATTCTTGTCAAAAACAAATCTCTGAGGCGGTAACCACAGCACACACCCTGTCTCACTTTGGTTCCCTCCCAAGGACGCCATTTGAGCAACTATGAATCATACTGTTGAGCCTGTAACTCAGCAAGTCTCTCACTCTGGATACGAGTAAGCGACCCAATTCTCATCGCTTATTGGCAAGAGAGTGCCACCTTGAGCAATCTCCACGTTTGTCTTGCGTGAGTAAACAGTGACCTTTCTGCGGGTTGAGGTGCTAACTGCAGTGGAAGGCTTGCCGCCTGAGTTTATAACCAAATTGTCGCTGTTAGGGAGTGAAGGTGAAGACGGGACATTTGATAACGTCGCGGTGTCTACACAGCCAGTAGTAATTTCAGATGAAGAAGAATCTTTGCCACCTATAACTGTGATGGATTCTGAAGATGGGATGGCAATGTGATGACTCTTAACTTCAGCAGCGCAATCTGTAGTTATATTCATAATAAAAATTCTTGTGAGACTTAAATTCATCAATGCATTATGGACTATCAGTAGAAACAAATCTCAACTTGCTAAAAAGAACCATTAAAGGACACCTCAGACTAACGGATGAGTTGATAATTATATTTATTAGTTTTTATCAATAATTTTCCCAAATTCCCAATAAATGTCACTTCACAATTCACATATCTTTGCTTTTTGATTAAAGAACTAAGACAACAAACAACTACACAAGACACTAAAAATCAAGCATGCAATTTCATGCATTTGATTTATGCTGCTCTTATTCCTTAAATATAGACTGAAAATAAATAAAGATTGTGGCAGACCTCAAATAAGTTTAAGAATTCAGAGAATTTTTTAAATGAGATGTAGAAGAATGAGATGAACCTTAATAAGTAGATAAACATATCAGATTTTCCTCTTTTGTCTTTCGAAGTATCCTATTTCCATTAATCATATTCAAATGATATTAGTTCAATCTAACTTACTATACTTGCACAACACGTTGTAAGAACCAGATCAGACCAGTAGATTCATTTGCTGCTTTCTTCTTTCTATATTCTTGTTACTGGCTTTTCTTTGTGCAAGGAGGATCCTCCTGCTCCTGCTCTGTTTTTCCTTTCTCTCTTAATGAAGTTTTCTTCTATTAAATTTTATTATAAATTGCCCATTAGGCAAGAGTACCTTTTTCATCTCAAAAGTTTGAAGTTGTATTTCGTTTCAGATGTTTATTTGGTATCAATTTCGTCCTATTGTGTTTGCTTAAATTCTCAATGTCATTTTAAATGTAACTCCATCAATTAAATTAACAGAAATTGATGTTGTGTTGTTACACATGGACCGACAGTCATTACAACATGCTAAAGTGGATTATTTATTGCCTACATGGATATTGCACTGTAAATGATGTCGTTTCTATTTTCTGTCCCTAAGCCTCTATTATCAAGCAAATACTCTTCCTTCAAGCTAAAAATTAGAGTTGATAAAGTCCCTCATCTAGAATTTAGGGTTTGACATATACACATGTAACAACACATCATTAATTCTGTGAATATAATTAATAGAGTTAACGTTTAGGATGACATTGAGATTTTTAGCAAACACTGAAGACAAAATTGACACAAAATAAACAATTGGGACAAAATTGATAATGACCCTAAACTTTTGGGATGAAAAAGGTACCCCTGCCCGTTATCAAAATAAGAAAAGGAATTAAAATTTATACCACTTTTATAGAGATGCAATATCGTAATTGCTAGAGTAACTATTTTCATCCCTAGCATGCTCATTCTAGTTCAATAATTAGTCTGGTTTCCAAATTCTGCCTAATGCCTACACTAATAAAATCTCTTCAAAAAACAATAACCATTTTAGCAAACTGCTGAACTCATTAATTGATGATGAGAAGTTGACAGTTTTGGCAAACTTTAACATTCATGATCTAAGCCAAATATCTTATTTTTGCTCCCCACTCAATAGAGCATTAGGCTTGATACAAAGAGGTAGTCTCCAAACTAAACATAGGTTTCTGATACAACCCCATATTGCTTTTTTTTTTTTTTTTTTCCTGTTGAGGAGGTGGGGGAGAGGAAGTCATAATGTAGAATGTAAAAACTCTAAAATGCTATGGGCTTTGAAGAGGACTTACTCTTATCTTTCTCAGACTGGATCTGAGTCACTGATTTAGGGTTATAACTTATAGGAGATTTTGTATTGGCATGGTGTTGCAGATCAGCTAGGACATTTGACTCTGAGCTGGGAGATGACAACACAGGAAGCTGTGCTTGATGAGCAGGGGACAGAATCAAAGAGCTCTGATTTGGCTTACCTGAAAGAATAAGCAAGCAACAGTATAATGATCAGCATTCCTAAGCAGAGATGATAATACCAGCTTCTACCATCTTTAGTAATAAGTAACTTAAGAATCATACATTTCAGTTAGTCCCAATAGCTTATCTTGATGACAATTTGATTGAAAAGAGTAGGGAAAAGCTGATAACTTGATAAACAAAGGAAAAAGCTGCGCTATAGTAGGACTCCCTGCACTCACAACTAAGATACATCATACCTGTTATAATGGATTGTTTCTGGGTGAACCTTAAGTTACAGGTTAAATCCTTCACCTGTAAATAAACATTATAAGGAATCTAGTTTCTTCCTCCCCACCCTCTTCGGGAATAGGATAGAGTTGTTTTTATTTTAGATGATGGGTTTTTTAGAGGGGTTTTCCTTCAGGATTTACAAGGGATTGGAGAGCTCTCTTGAGCTAATGCTTTTCCTCTAAATTCTCTTTTTGTTTTTCCTTGTATGTTTGCTAGAGGAGGATTGCTTACCTCCATTGTTGCACACTTGCAGTTCTTTCATTTTCCTTAATATGTTCTTTTTTCAAATCACAGGGAAAAAAAAAAAAAAAGATTAAGGCAATGAACAATCAATATCCATATTCAAGAACAAAATTAAAAAAAAAAATGTAAGACAAATGACTGCAAACTGAGAAACAAGTATTAAAAGTGTTATAGGATAAATGATGTCAACAAAAAGAAAATACCTTTGCCTTCTTTTAAAATTGTGTAAGCAGCCTTGGCTGCACTCAGCTCAGCCTGTTTCTTGGTTTTTGCTTCTTGTCCAGTATAAAGCACTCCTTCTATCTCCACACTTGAAACGAATATGGGTGCATGAGCCTCGCCAGATTTGGTAGTGCTGTATACAGGTAAATGAAGTCCTTCCTTTTGAACCAATTCTTGTAAAAGGTTCTTGTATAAACCAATATCATCCTGAAAGTTGTAGACAATCATATGGTTAAGAGAAGCACCACTAAGCAGCAATTACAAAGCTATAGAAGGGAGAAAGTTATCCTAATGACCACAGGTGATTAAAAACTAGCCTCTTGAGCTCCAGTAAGTGACAATGACGTTAAAGCAACTTTTGCAGCTGCATGTTCAGCATCCTTCAATGTAGGGAAAAATTGAGGACTCTCAAAAGTCTGTCCATCAATGGTGACTTTACACTTAAAACGACTGGCATGAGGAGGACCCTCCTGCTCTGAAGAATACACAGGTAGATGTAGGTTTCTCTTTTGAGCATAGGTTTGTAGCTGATTCTTATACAAACGCTGCATATCTATGACAGAACTCATTGTTAAAGTCACAATTCAAAGTGTGATTTGTCATTAGATAAAGAAAAACATGCTATAAGAGAGAAAGGATAAGTACCCAAAGAATTGCAATTATGTTATTATTATCAACTTCCTTCATATTTTCTCCTATTATCATTTAAACACTACAGATCCACAGTGTCATCAAACTCATCATCAAGACAGCAAACATAAAAAGAAATGGCATTGCTCACTTATAAATTTTCCAGTGTTACATACACATGCCCTGATTTTCCTCCCTAACAATGCCCTCAAGCATGAACATCTGAATGAAACTAGTAGGTGGTCGAAGAATACAGGAGAAAGCTCTTTAATAATTTTTGTATAATAACTAATGAATGTGGGCCATAATATCTAGGGAAGACAGGGCGTATTATATAAAAATAATGTTTAACTCATAGCAACTCCAAAGTTTTTAGAGCTCAAATGCATAGGAATATGAAAAAAATAACAACTTCAATTAACATAGTACAATAAATGTTTGAAGCTTATGAAATTTTTTCTTGTAACAAAAACTAAGCCATCGTAGCAACAAACAATTGGGTCACCCATACAAGGTACATCTAAGAATCCATTAGTTCGTGCCTTGTGTGAATATAAACGATTGTTGCTGCCACCAGCAGAAGCTAGAAGAAGCTGATATCTCTCTCTCTTTAAGAAAAATTTATCTTCAGTGCATTCAGCCATTAGTCCCAAACACACACAAAAAACAGAGACCAAGCGCAAGCACAAGAGAGTTAAAATGAAAATCAAAGCATTCTAGCCTCTGCTACCACCAATTCTGCCAAAAGCAACAATCATTGGATTGGAAGAAGAAAATCCCTACTTACCCATTCATGCAAAGAACAAAAATAGAAAATTGAAGAGAACAACGAGGGCGAATCTTAATTGGTTAAATATTACAGCACCACTTATGAAGAGCTTTGCCCCCGGAAATCAACTAGTCCCACGGAGAATGCCAATGGGTTATGTGAGGGCCAAATCACAAAACCCCAATCCTAAAACTATTGGGGGTAATTAGAGAATATACCTCCCTTCACTGTTCCACATGCAGCGCATGCCATGAATCACTGAAAATGGCCTGAGTTGCACATGCAACACTGCAACATAGTGAAGGTGCCATACAACGGCCATGCCATTGAGCACAATTAAGAACTATGAATTACTGGTTGAAATGGCAAACCATCAATAAATGTGCAGCTAAGATTTATATTACTAATAAATTTTCCCGTAGATATTAAATGGCATCTAACAGATAAATTGTTAACTATATATTGTAACAAACAGTACTTATACAATTGGTAACAACCTTTATTTTTTCATTCTATATTCACTGCATAGTTATTAGAAGTGTGAGGCACACTTGTAGCGATAAGCAAAGTGTTCCACATGCTATGTTGGTATGCAGCGCAATAGATAAAATATATCAAATACATTTAATATAATTTAACATGGAACCAATGTACCATATAAACATGAAAAACTAAACTCTTGTTTAAAACATAACACATGACAGCTTAATAATCATCCAGAGTCTAACTGAATTAACCATAAAACACAATACCAAGAACTTAAATCAGTGTTAAAAAATTTTAGGAGTCCGGACTTCATCCTAGGAGATTTCAAACGGGCTCCTCTTCTTCACTTAAACCATAAATAGTCATTCCCATTGCATCTCAGCCTTCCCATGACAAGAAAATGAAAAGTGGAGAAGAGAAGAAGATGATAGAGAGAGCAACATGAAAATCATAAGAGACGTGGCAGAGAATTCCGTCCTTTATCTTCGGACATAATTGAAGGCTGTCCAGTTGTATTTTTCCCTCAGCCTTATTAGATTTTTACATGCCATCATGTTTTCCATGTTGCGCAAATAGTGAGCACCACAAAGAGATTGCTACATCACAAGTAGTGCTTGCTCTAGCTGCACCAGAGCGAAAGTCACTGTACTACACCTATGGCATAGCATAAGCCCTAGCAACGTATCACTACAAGTTATATCGAGTTCAATATTGCTATTAATAACAATGATCCATTGTTGCATGAGATAGGAAATGGATACCATTAACAGCAAAAATTATCACTTATAGCTTCTAATAAACTAAAATTGCACAGGGACACCACTTCTGTTAAGAGGAAAAATCACATCTGAGCTATTTAATCAGTCAAGTCAGTTGCAAACAAACTCAGTCTCCCTCATCCACCTCCCCCCCACCCCTGAGAAAATTGTCTCCCTTGGTCAAGGGTAGAGGCAAAACCTACTCGACAGGGACATTATCTAACGGATAAGCGTATAGTACTATTAAAATGTCAATTCTATGGAGGTAACAAGAGAAGAGAAACTAAGGCATACTTGAATCATTATTCTGATTTCCAGCTGTCATGTTATCTTTATCTGGTGCGATAGGCCTATTGTTCTGAATCGCTTGGAATGCATCTTGTAACTGGGGTTGCATCACACTTTTTGTGGGAAGTATATCATCAACACCAGGGCCTAGAGAAGATGAACCTGTAAATACAATGCAAGTCAACATGAACCTTTCAGACAGCGGTAAAAGCATAATTCAAATTTAAGACAACCAAAGCAATATGCAAAATTACCCTTAACTCGAACCAATTATCTCCACCTTGTAAATGTGGAGAAGTATGAAAATTTGGGACTCAAATATATGCAACTATTGTACAAGTGCATGGTCGATTCGTTTAAAATGGCTAATTAAGTTCGAAATAAAGCAAGGGTTAGGGTCAACTAAGCCAAAAGAAATAGATTTAGAATTGTATCATTCTTCCTAAAGTACCTCTCGTAAACCTAGCATGCAATCACTTCCAGCCTCAAAGGAGAAATTAAAAAGATGGTTTCCTTAAATACTATACGAACCATTAGATATCGGAGCTGAAGGCTGCGGAAGAGAAAACGAAGTTTGCGGAAAAGAAGGCTGGGAAAATGAAGGCTGAGGAGGAGAAGGTTGAGGAAGAGAAGGTGAATTTGAAGTTTGAGGAGAGGAAGAAGAAGGTGGGTCGGGAAGAGAAGGTTTAGCCTTGGGGCGAAAGAAGTGGTCTAAGGCGAGCTTAGCAACATTGTTTTGGGCTTCTTTGGCCGTTCTACAAAGTGATGGCGTCTGAAAATCAATCCCATTAATGGTGATGTTACTAACGTAGCGAGGATTGTGATCGGGTCCTTCTTTGCTCATCTGATAGTCCGGCAAGTTCCATAATCGACGGTGGCAAAACTCTTGCAGCTTCGATTTGTACATTGCTATGTTGCCAGCACTACAGCAACACTCTGGACCCTTCAGAGAGAAGGAACTGGAGCTGTGCTATTTTTTCTCTCCCCTCAGACTCTATATACACGATACCCAGGTCGCCTTTTTCGCAAAGGCATAGCAATCTAAGCCGCTATTTTAACGCAAGTTGGCCCAAAAAAAGCCAATATTACGGGATGGCTCTGTTGTTCAACATTAAATAATAATAATAAATATTTTGAATTTTATTAAAATTACATTAATTTTTAATTTTTTAAAAAATATATTTTTTAAAATTAAAAATATTTTACACTTTAATTTAATTAAAATTTTTTAATTAAGATACCTTCTATTAAACTTAAA
Source organism: Erythrophleum fordii (assembly GCA_032878935.1). Classification (NCBI taxonomy): domain Eukaryota; kingdom Viridiplantae; phylum Streptophyta; class Magnoliopsida; order Fabales; family Fabaceae; genus Erythrophleum; species Erythrophleum fordii. The sequence goes on along the minus strand of JAVQMF010000045.1, from coordinate 14,600,516 downwards.
TATGTATTTTGTTAATTAAAAATATTTTGGTCAAAAATTTTTAAATTTAACTGAAATATAAAGCAACTAGAAATCTATATGTTTTTTGAAAATAAAAAAATCTGTATAATATCATCCAAATTTAAAAAAAATATTTTATGAAATTTATTCTAATAATGATAATATTTATTGCATATCCCATAAAATGGAAAAAAAAAAAGTTACAAAAATATTCATGTCGGGAATTGGAATGGGGAGGTTCTGTCTTCTACTACTGAATTCACCTAAGAATAACGCGAAGTATGAGGCGGCACTTGTGGTTGCGGAGGTTATTGCATCTGAGAGAAACACTCACTGCCTTAGAACTTGATAAATACTTGATTATTTGAATTAAGAAAATGTGTTAGGTATTTACTTAATTTATATTACTTTCATAAACAAATAAAATATTGCTAAAAAATTTAAGATACCTTTCCATCAGGATTAGAGTTTAAATCTTGGTATATTTTTATACTAAATTTATAAATATAGCAAGTCAATATGAAAGAGTGCATTTTTGTTTTAAAGAAAATATAAACACAGGGAAAATTTAAACATATCTTTTTAATAGTTGCAAGAATGGTGCAAATTATAAACAGAATAGAAATAAATTAAAAGAATTTTCCAATCTTTTATCTAAATTCATTGTAATTATAAAAAGAAGGAAATTAAGCCAAAAAAAATTGCATTATGGGAAATTGAATGAATTTTTATTATTATTTATTAAAAGAATGAAAGAAAAACAAGTTTAAAAATGATTCAATTTGTAAAATTACATAAAGATCTACAATTTATCAAAGGCAGAGTTATTAGTATTTTCCTCTTTTATATTATGTTTCTCAAGGGCTAATATAACCTTGTCACATCAATTCTACTGCACTGAACAAAAACAACTTTTCAAGGGGTTGACAAACAAAAGAAGGGAGGAAAGATGTATTTTAGTGGGTCGCAAAGGCATGACTTTGAAAATGTTATCGCATGTGAGGTTTGCTAATTGTCTCACAAGAGTGAACAACTCGCTTAAAAATAATTTGTAATATTTAGTGACTATGTAAATAAATAAATAAATAAATATATATATATATATATATACACGCGCGCTAATTGTCTCACAAGAGTGAACAACTCGCTTAAAAATAATTTGTAATATTTAGTGACCATGTAAATAAATAAATATATATATATATATATATGCGCGCGCGCGTGCGTACCTTGAGACACAACAGTACAGTGTAAGGAAATCCCAGTTCCTCCATTTCATTTTGCATTCGTACTTTTGTCTGTCTTGTCTACTTAATTCATCTCAGTTCTTTTCTTACTTTGTTCACTTTCTCGTCGGGGCGGTTTGGAATTTTTATAGATTATTTTTGTATATGGCTTTTCTACGTACGTATGACACACACAAAAAATAAATAACCAAAAAACTTTTTTTATATAATAAAAATTTTATTTTTTATTTTGTTATTAATAAGTAGCGACATCTCAAATACCATAACTTATTCTTTTATTATTTTGTTTTAATTGGGTCGCAGCATCTCAATATTATTTTTTTATTTATATTTAATTTAGTATATAATTTTTAATTTATTTAAAAAATAAAGTTTGAATTTAATATATTTATCATTAAATTTGAAATTATTTACAAAGTGTAAATTAAATTTTTTTATTTTTTAGTTTTAATTATAATTGAAATTATTTTAATTGATTTTAAAATATATATTTATTATTATGAGTTTTGAATTTTTTTATTTCAAATAAATTATTAGACTTGTTATTTTCTAAAAATTTTGAATTGAATTGAATTAAATTTATTTTTATTTTTATTTATCATATAATTTTTAAATTTAAATTTTCTATATTTATTTCATCCAATTTTTTTAATTTCTTCATTTAAATCAATTATAGAATTTAAAATTTTTTTACAAAGTTTTGAATTTAAAATTTTAATTCTTTGTAGTTATTTTATATATATATATATATTAATTCGTTAACTTTTTAAAAATTTTTAATTTCCAGTCCTTGAATTTTTATATTTTTAGGATGAAAAAATAATAATTGTAATTGTAGATTTCTTTTTTTTTTATATACACAATAATTTTTTTTTTTACTTTGCCCTTTGCATTAAAAGAACTGGAAAAAAAAAAGATATGATATAATTCAATCTCAAACCCATTTGAATGTAGCCAATAACAACGAGACTAATGAATTGATATGTATTGGAATCATAAAAACTAAGAATCGACGATATGTATATATGGGTGACGTTATAAACATTTAAAGATTTAAATTTAAAGATTTTAAAAAAGTTAACGAATTAATATATATATATATATATATATATATATATATATATATATATATATATAATACCTACAAATAATTGAAATTTTAAATTCAAAATTTTGTAAAAAAATTTTAAATTCTGCAATTAATTTAAATGAAGAAATTAAAAAAAATTAGATGAAATAAATATAAAAAATTTAAATTTAAAAATTAGATGATAAATAAAAATAAAATTAATTCAATTCAATTTTTTAAAAAAATAATAAATGTAATAATTTATTTGAAATGAAAAAATTCAAAATGTTGAAGAAATAATCATAATAATAAATTATATATTTTAAAATTAGTTAAAATAATTTCAATTATAATTAAAACTAAAAAAAATTAATTTACACATTTGTAGATAATTTTGAATTTAATAATAATTATATTAAATATAAATTTATTTTTTAAATAAATATATAAATAAATTAAAAATAAATTTAAAAAAAAAATATATTGAGTTGCAACATCTGAATTAAGTCAAAATAATAAAAAAATAGGTCACAGTATCTAAAATGCCGCAACTCATTATAAAAAAAAATTAAAATTTTAAATATATAAAAAAAAAGTTTTGGTGGCTGAACATTTCGGCCATTTGTTTTTTTGTGTCATATTCACGTCAAAAAACCCCACTTATATAATATTTATTATAATTTTATAATTATTATTTAATAATATTTTCAATTTTTATTATATTTTAACATAAAAATGCAAAAATGATTTTTATTTTTAAAATTATTTTTCTATTTTCTTTGCGTTTTACATATAATAAATGCTTCAATTCTTCTGTGTCTCAGAAACCGGATTGTGAAAGGGAGTTCACCCCTCTGCTTGTGTTTATACAGTGGATTTGGAGACAGGGCAAAGGGATTTGGGTTACTGAAAGAATAACTAATCTAGAGGTGCTAAATCATAAACATAACAACAAAAGAATTTGGGGTTAAAATGTAAATGCAACAAACTACTTTTTTTCAAAGATAAAAAGAACAAGTAGAATTAAAATGTAAATACCACAAATCTATACAACTTGACCTTCAGTCATTGGCTGAGACAGAAAATTATTATGTTTCGTCATCTGCACGTGTCCCCATATGATTGGGACCCGTGGTTACAATGAATTTACCGCAATAGTATTATAAATTCAGTGTGCTATAAATTATAATTAAGACTTAATAATTACCATTTTTAAGAGTAAATAGACATTAATTATTAAGTATAATATGAGTGACCTTTTATGTTTAATTGAGCAATGATCTCTTTGTATTAAAGAAAAAAAATTGAGTAAAGATCATAGTGACTCAAATTACCACAAGTAAATATGAAAGTCAAACTTTAGAGTTAACATCAAGAAAAAAATTATTTTTTTATGAATGTATAAAATGTTTATTATGAAAAAGCTGTAGATTTTACTGTTTATTTGTACTGATATTTGTACTGCTCAAAACGTTGCCTTATTTGGACATTGTTCATATACTACTCTACATTGTTTATTAGTGCGTTTGGCTGCACGTTTGAAGAAGGAAAATCACATTTGTAACTATATTTATTCAAAAGTTATAATTTTTTGCTTCAAATAAAATTATGTTTTTTTTTTTCTAATGCGGTGTCAAACATGCACTATGTCTTGTTTATCTATATATATTTTTAATTTTTTTGTATTTATTTATTTTTATTTTTTTAATTGTGAAACCCATATTTTTTTTTTTACGATCCTAGATTTGCATGGGAAATTGCTAGTATATATAAAATAATTGAAAGAACTCTCCATTGCTTTCTACAGTCCCTTTCACTATTTTTATATTGTCCACATCCTTTTTTTAATAAAAAAACCCTTTCTGTGGAACCCACAACTGTGGATGAGTCCCACATTTTTTTTCAAAAGATTGCCCGTGGGTCCTACGGGCTATTCGGCTAGTTAATATATAAAACACTAACTTTAAATCTCTCAGAAAAAAAAAAAATCTCCCTTAAAGTATAAATTAATTTTAAAATATTTTTATTATTCAATAAAAAGTTCGATACGTACTATATTGCTTGATTTTTGTTTTGTTAACTTGCTAGTAATGTAACTTTCATTGTTTTTACTTTTTAATAAATAAAAACTTTACCTATTTATTATTATACACAAGGATTAGAAGGAGCCTGATCCCTTGCAGTAAGGAGTCCTTGCAATAATTGCATTTTCAGATTTTTTATTATTTACTTATTTTTTATTTTATGTACACAATTAAATTTTCTAAGTAGAATTGTTTTATGATTAAATTTTTAATTTTTACAGTTGTAATTTTTATTTTTTATCTTAAGCTTTAAACCCTTAAAAGTAATAAATAAATAAATAAAAGAACTTGAAAATTCACCTACTGCAAATCCACCAACTGCATGGCGGTTCAGAAGTAGAACTTATTTAAAAAGAAAAAAAAATCGTTATTTTTATACACTCTCGCGCCCTTTACGTATCTCTAGCACGTCTAATAATTTTTCACCTCTCCACTCTAAATATCAGTTTAATAACTGTAATAAATTTTTCTAATTAATTAATGTAATTGCCTTTACTAATTATACAGAAATAAATTAATTCTATTAAGAACTATTAATTAATTAATATCTTAACTAATTAAGGATAACAATATTTAATATATGAATAAAATATTATTTTATATTTAATAATTATTATATTTTGACTCAAATGATAAATCTAAATTCATAATATTATTACTAAAAAAACGCTTTCAAATATTTGCACATTCAAAAACTTATGACTTTCCTTCCCCTTTTTGTTGTGTTACTAAAATACAGGCCTGCCCTAAATTGGGGAGAAATTATTCGAAAGAATTGTAACAATACATTTATCATTTTATTGGGAGAATTATAAATAAAGGTATAGAATTAAAAAAAATTATTCTACCGGACTTGTTACTACTAATTGGTTTTAGTTAAAATTAAAAATAATCTATCTTAAAACAATAATAACAAATCTTACAGAATATTTTTTTAAAACTTTGGGTCCTTATATGTAATTTTATCCACTTTATTCCATTCTTTATTTGACTACTACGATCCTGCCAGATGTATTCCTCTTTGACTTAATTGTAAATAATTCCTTTAAGTTTCTGAACACATTGTAATGTTGAGTATGGTGAAAGTAACACAAAAATAAAATAATATCATTACCTATTTTATAATTGGTATATGGTATCCAAAGATACATTAGAAAATAATTTTGAAAAGCCACTAGCTCGGTTATTCTAATTTCGAAGTTCCAGTTTTAATGCTACTTGTGAGAAACAGCGGCTGAAAATGTTGAGCCTCATCTACGTTTATTGTTGCTTCGTTTCTAGCAATTAGCCAATAGTGCAACAGATAACATAGCACCGCGCAATTTTTTTTTTTTTAACTTCCGAAGTATTTGCTATTTAATATTTACTTAGCCAATGAGTAAAATATGTGGATGCATGGAGATATAGATTGTTAAGATACCCTGTGGTCCACAAAAAAACAAAAAAAAGAGATTGTTAAGATTCCCACAGTTATTTGCTAAAAATGGATAATCGCATTTCGATTATGATAGAGGCAAAGAAACAAAAATGCAAAATATCTGGGGAAATCAATTGCTCACAAGAGCATACTAAACACCTAAATATTCATCTCACAGTTATTGAAACAACAGAAAAGAAAATTTTCCTTTATCTTTGAATCAAGAAGAACCAGTAAAACTGCTTTCTTATACCATTTACTGAGCACTGGCAAGCTGCTTGCGGATGCATTTTGCAGCCTCAACCATGTTTGTGAGGGCTGGCTTCACCTCAGCGTACTTGCGCGTCTTGAGCCCACAATCAGGGTTCACCCACAAGATGTTCTTCTCTAGCACAGCAAGCATCTTGTTGATCCTATCAGCAATTTCCTCAGTTGGTGGTATTCTTGGAGAGTGGATGTCGTACACACCAGGGCCAATTCCAGCTCCATACTTCACTCCTTCACGGAACACTGACAAGAGCTTCTCATCAGAACGGGAGTTCTCAATGGTGATCACGTCGGCATCCATATCGATAATTGAATGGATGATATCGTTGAAGTTGGAGTAGCACATGTGGGTGTGGATCTGTCAATTATTTACATTGCGATAAATGAAATTTATGCAATGTGGATATTGAAGGAACAGTTTCTAAGTCGTCGATTTGTAATTAGGAAATACCTGAGTGGTATCCTGCACCCCAACGTTGGTGATCCTGAAGGAGTGGACAGCCCAGTTCAAGTAATTGGCTTGCTCTGACTTCCTCAGAGGTAAACCCTCTCTCAAAGCAGCCTCATCAATTTGGATGACATTAATACCGGCCTTCTCTAGATCTTCTACTTCAACCTTAATAGCCAAAGCGATCTGGTAGCAAGTGTCAGATCTGCAAATGGATTTATACATCGTGTTAGGAGCAACAATATTATGAATACTGAACTATATCTCTTTTCAGCCCACTTTTATTTTTATGTCACTTTTTCCACAACTTATTATTATTGAGTTTATTATACCTAGGCTGGTCATTTCGAACAAAGGACCAGTTCAGAATGGTGACGGGGCCAGTAAGCATTCCCTTCATTGGGCGTTTGGTCATGCTCTGAGCGGTGGATGACCAGAAGACAGTCATTGGTTTTGGGCGGCTTACATCACCATAGATGATTGGTGGCTTCACGCATCGGGATCCGTAAGATTGCACCCACCCGTTGACAGTAAAGGCAAAGCCTGACAATTGCTCGCCAAAGTACTCAACCATATCATTTCTCTGTAATGAAAGGCATCCAGAATTAGTGAGAAGTGCACATCATACAGACTGTTTGAATTCTTTATTCAATATTATAATATTTCGTTATTATTTGAAGATGAGAGCTGACCTCAGGCTCCCCATGTACAAGGACATCAATATCGAGCTCTTCTTGGAGTTCTACAACTTTGCGGATTTCTTCCTTGATGTCCTTAACATACTCTTCCTCAGAGATCCTTAAGAAATCAAGATCAGCATGAATTAATGAAGCCACATGGTGAACAAAACAGAGCAAGATTTTAAGCTGACTGAGCTTCTTACTTGTTAGCCTTGTATTCACGGCGTACCCTCCTTAGTTCTACAGTCTGAGGGAATGATCCAATGGTGGTGGTTGGAAGGATTGGAAGGTTAAGCTTCTTTTGTTGAGCATCCAGTCTGGCACTGACATTTGTAGCACGGTGATGGTCAGATCCCTTCAATGCAGCAGCCTAGGAGAGCAAGAAAAGCAACCATTAAGTATGAACAGAAAAATTTCTACATCCCATCGAGTTGAGCAGAAACAATAATGAATAAGCACTCACGGCCTTCTGAACAGCCTCATTAGTCACTCTTGGAGAGGACTTTCTTGAAGCCTGAGCAGCAGCATTAGCAGAGAAGAAGTCCTGCAAATGAAACCATAAAAAAAGCGATTCAGTGAATGCTGTCGTGAAGCAACCAGGAAATAAACTAAAGTTGGCTTAATCGACAATTATATCAACAACCATCCAGTACAAACTACATTTTGTTAAATTCCAAAACTCAAGTTAACCTGCTTCCATTCTAAGATCCAAAAATTTTCTGTGATGTCAAATATTTGTTTTCTTTTTTTTTTTTTTAGTGTGGGCAGGGGGGAGCAAAAAACCAAAAAAAACTGTCTAAGCCAAATTATAAGTCAAGCAATAAAATCATTTGAGAATACAATTATTACAACATTTTGAGCTACCCTCGAGAATTTCTAGCAGTTACATCTAACCTAGTACCTCCCTGTTATCAAGTAATGGACTTAAGTAATTCAACAGAAATATATATAGTCAGGAGTGAGAAGAACTGAAAGAATTACCTCATCCTTTTGACCAGACAATGCCTTGGCCAACGCATTGACTTCAAAAATTTTTTGGGCAGCAAAAGCTAGCCATGATTTGATCTCAGCATCCAGCTTGGTCTCATTAACAAGATCGACAGCAGTGTGAAGAAGTGAGCAGGAGGTGGACACCACAAGGTTATCTGCACATAATTTAGATAACAGATTTCTCAAGCAACCATATCAACTGTAGAACTCCACCAAAAATTTCCATGAAATGCATTGTTAATAATTACCTTTGCCCACAATGCCCTCAAGATTCTGTAATGTATTGAGAGAAGCGGCAAGATCATTGGCCCAGATGTTCCTGCCATCAACTACTCCAGCAAAGAGGTATTTGTTGCTGGGGAATCCACCCTTGATCAAATCAAGAGTCCTGGATCCTCGGATAAAATCAAATCCAAATGCTGTGACACCCTTCAAAGCTGTGAGGGTCTTGTATGCCTCAGCAGGAACATCAGCAAAGTAGGTCTCAATAAGTACATTCAAACCAGATAAAGAAGATTCGAGTTCTGCGTATGTTTCGGTGAATGCTTGTAACTGGTGAGATTCAAGGTCTAAGACAAGGGTTGGTTCATCAAATTGAATCCATGAAGCACCAGCTGCCTTAAGATCAGCCACAACTTCCCTAAGTTCACAGTTATAAGCAAGTTAGAGAAATAAGAAAAAAATTGAATCCAGAGCAAATAATTAAAATCTGTACACAAGTTAAAAAATTCTTACTTGTATATAGGAAGGATTTTTGGAAGGAGAGAAAGAAGAGGAAACGATTTCTCTACACCCTTGGCAGGTTTTGAGAGCAATAAGTATGAGACAGGGCCAATGAGAACTGGGACAGTATCTACTCCAAGCTGCAAGAGGAAATTAAACATTCAATGACAATGTTGATAAAGATAAATATGCTTATTAGGGTTAAGAATCAAGATTTATCTTAATGATCCACACTCGAGCTGGCCAACTTAATGGCATCAACAGAACACTTAAAGAGAGATATAGCAAGGACCAAATTAACACAATCATTTCAATTATGCTTTAGATATTTTGGGCTTGGACACTGATACAAATACATTGTCATAGCAATCCATCTCGCCGAACAATTAGCCTCAGTGTACCTAATTTCAGATCATGTTATAAGCAGTTAATTTAAGTGACTTTAACACATATAAATACATACCGCCTTGGCCTCCTTGTATTCATTCACTGCCTTGTGAGAAGCATAGGAGAACTTCACATCAGGTCCCAGTTCGGGGACAATAAAATGGCTGAATTAATGCATACATAAAAGTTTAGTAATTAGGTTACTATAATCGCATTATCAATAGTGGAAAGGCAATACAACAATGTATGATACATCACTTACTAGTTGGTGTCAAACCACTTAGTCATCTCCATGGCAGGTACAGATGCATTGCCTCTGGCCATGGAGAAGTAGGTGTCAAACCCAATCTCCCCACCAGTCCAACCATACCTTGGTGGAACAGCACCAAGCGTGGTGGTAGCATCAAGCACCTGATCATAGTATGAAAAAGTATTGCTGGGGATGTACTTGATCCCGGCATCAGCCATCTGCTTCCAGATTGATGCCCTGAGATCAGCAGCCACCCTTTTCAAGTCCTCAGCGCTGCTCTTCCCATCCCAGAATGACTCCAGAGCGAACTTGAGCTCTCTCTTGGGGCCCATGCGAGGGTATCCAACAATATGGGATGCCATCTTTCTGATGCATCAAGTTAAATTGCAAACAAAAGTCAGCCGTCTAGATTGAGAAAATTTACAAGTAATACTTGTCCAGCAACAGACAGACACACCATTCAGAAGAAAAAAGCACATATAGGAAAAGAATATTCATCAAACAATAATGATTGAGGCGATATGTAAGCTAACCTTTACCTTCCTGTATGATCCACAAAAGTATAAAACATTACATAGCATTTGGAAGTTATCTAATCGCAAGATATAGGGACCTAATAGATGTTCCATAAAACAACACTCCCTCTAAGGGGGAGAACAAATTACGATCAAAGATATCGAAGAAGGAAAGAAGATAAAAGAAACAAGACAAGGTAAAAGTAAACTAGTTGAGGTAGAATTGAACAAGATAATATATGGCAGGCCAGAGTACACACTTGGGGAGCGCACACCACCATCAAACAACAGCCCGATGTATTTTTATATGACAAATTAAATAGGGCCCATCTATCATCGGATTTGCATAAGATTGTTAAATTATCATGATTCAGCTCTAAACAGGGGATGAAAAACGAAATCAGAATTTAAAAGGCTCAGATCCATTATAAAGAGCAAAACCCAGTATTAGATCCACAAATTAACGAAACCAAACAGAATAGATCTACAGTCCAATTTGGGTATAAAAACATGCAACCATATCAAAGTTTTCATGCGAACAGAGAGTGAATTCAATCTCAAAACTCCCAAAAGAGGATGCATGCAGAACTAAAAAGCCTTTGTTCATGCAAGTGAGTGTTTAAGAAGCAGCACATACACCAGGAGATCTCAGCGGGGATTAAAAATGAAACAAGTAGACGGGGATGCTGAGAAAAAGTGAAAAATAATAACAGAGAACCCTCCCAATAATGGGAAATATAGATGATAATAAAGAAACGAATGGGGTGATGAGAGGGGAAAAGAAGAAGAGAGAGAGGGACAGCGAAATGAACCTCGAGCAAGACACTTGTATGAGTATAGAGACAGAAAATTAGTGAAAAATAAACGGACGAGAGGAAGACGAGGAGGCATGGTACCTTTCAAGTGTATAGAGACCAGTTCTCGCTTCTAAGATCGGGAGAGATTGAAGCAGTGAGAAGGGCGCGAGTAAGGGGGAGCAGTTATTGGGTTATTTATAGCCAATTTGTGGCTTTTTGGCGGGTTCAAACTCATTTACCACCTGAGTTGGGTTAGATATATTGTCTCTATAACATGGCTTAATGGAATGCCATTTTGGAAATTCTGGTCGATGAAAGAAGAGTTAAAAAAGAAATGTCGGTTTTTTATGCCAAATTTATTATTCCTGAAATAGTAATAAATTACTTCCTCCGTTCCTGTTTATTATAAATAAAAAATTATTTTATTAATATTAAAAAAATAATTAATATCAATTTAATTCATTAATTAAGTTTAAATTTAATAATTTTTTTTATTTTATTTATCTTTATTTTGTATATAAAAATGTTATGTATTATTAAATGTATTAGGTGAAATAATAAATAAAAAATAAAAAATTATTATTTAATAAAATAAAAAAATATATCATATTTTTTATATTTTGAGATAAAAAATTCTCTACAGATTTTTTTATAAAATAAATCGGAGGAAATAATAAATTACGTGGATGTTTGCGAGTACTGGGAGAAGTGAACGAGAGTGCTACCTGGCGAGGTTGGTGATGAAGTTGGTAAGGTTGGACTAAAAGGAATTGGTGGTGGAGGTCGATCTGCACCAATTTTGTACTCTTGAGATTGCACTTTTTCCTAAATTATTTAATGCCGAAAACTATAATCAAATACCGAAATTACCCTCCACTGAACGCGAAAATGACACCGGCTTGTGGTTGTTGCGGGGGTAGGTGGGAAATGGGAAGCCACATTTTTCTTATTGTATTAAATCTATTTATTTTCTGATGTAAACAAATTATGTCAGGTTTGAAATTTGATGAATTAATCCGGTATGAAATAATTTTCAACATAGCATGAGTCTTTTGTTTATGTTTTCATTGATCCCGTAATAATTTTAGAATCAATAATTAAAAGAATCCTAAGTCATGTATATTATTTGCGAGAAAGATGTGTTTTGCTTTTAACTATAGATTTAAATTCTCAGTCCTTACATTGTTTTCGTATTTAAAATTATTATTTTACGATATACATTAATTTAAAATATAATTCATCAATTAAAAAACTCAAACTGCGAAAAAAGATAGTTATCAATTACCCAAAAGACATGATTATCGTTAGAATTTGTCGTCTCGATACTCAATTCATAGAGTTGACCACTTGCCCATTATAGCATATTAATAGCTTTTATTCCCCATGTCCAGCTTGAACTAGGATAGTTTATACGCTGTCAAACAATTTTTCTTTTTCCTTCCAATTCATTATTTGTTTTCAAATTTGCCGTGACTGCATCCACATTCTTGCTCATATTGTCGTTTCCATCTGTCTTTCTACCCCCCCCCCCCCCCAAAAAAAAGGGAAGAACAAACTTTTTTGGCCAACTTGAATTTTGAATATTTACTTAATCTATTACATGGAGATCAAGTATAAGATAAATGTCCAAATTTAAATCCATCAATTCTGTAGGATTACAAGTCTTAAAAAAATAGAAACTGAGATCGCAAGGTATACCATAAAGCCCAAAGTCCACGTATAATAATTATTAAAAACAAATAAAAATGCGAGTAAAGGCAACTAGGAATTAAATGAGTGTGGCGCAGCCACTCTTAAGGCCGTATAAAACTTTCTCTAATTTTTAAGTTGAATATAGAAGTAAACAAAATCTGGTTTAACTTAGTCACATCAAACTAGGCTGGATCACATAACTAAGTTTAAATTAGGCTTACTTTATCCTATTAATTTAAGAAAAAAATTTAAAACTTTTAATTTTTTTCCAATGCAAAAAATAATTTTACATAAATTTATATACAAATTTTTATTTTTTTTAAAATATCATTTTATAATTTCTACCAAAAATTTAAAAATATATATAAATTAACCCAACCAATTTTGACTACATTTTAACCTAACCTAACCTAATATTAAATTAGGCCAAGCCTAGACATATGGCTCAATGTAAAATCAAGTTGGATAAGGCTAGTGGTCCATGGGCATATGGCTCAATGTAAAATCAAGTTGGATAAGGCTAGTGGTCCATGGGTTTACTCAAATTTGTTTAATCTTATTTAAATCTATATATTATATTTTTCTTTAAAAAAAGCATATAGTAATAGCATTAAGGGCTCTTATCACATTCGTGGGTGGTGTCATAGGATCCTTGTGTATGGATCATAAATATCTAGTGAGGACAGGTAGAGCAAAGTTAAGGCTTAGTTCAATCGCATATCAAATTAGGTTAGATTAATTAGCTTTGATCGGGCTTTTCTTATTTTAAAAAGCTTAATGATTTAAAAATTTTATATTATCATATCTTTATAATTGACTATTTTGAACATATAATTATTTGTTTTAATACATATTTATAAAACTTATTTAGTAAAAATGAAAAAAAAAAGGGTCTAGAGAATGAAATAAGAAACAAAAAAACATAAGCGCAAAAGATGAAATTTCAATACAATGTAACTTGAAATTAAGTGGTTTGTTTAGAACAATTTTTTATTATTATTTATAAAACATACTCAGTAAAAATGAAAAAAAAAGGTCTAGAAAATGAAATAAGAAAAAAAAACATAAGCATAAAAGATGAAATTTTAATACATTGTAACTTAAAAATTAGTGGTTTGTTTAGAGTAATTTTTTATTATTATTTTGAGTAATTTTTTAAAATAAAGATAATGCAAAGGCTAAATGTATCTATCTATTTAACTTTTTAAAAAACACACATTTCTTATCTTAATTTTAAGATTTTTACTTTCAATTTTAAAAATACATGTTTTTCATTTTATCTTTTTTCATTTGAATATAACAATCATATTTATGAGACAACTAGCAAGGGCTTTAACCTCTTTTTTTTTTTTTTTATAATTTGTAAAATATATTTAAAAACTTTGGGCCAAAATTAGAAAATATATTTTTAATCATTTATTTTTACTTTGTGTTTTTACTTTTGTTTTTTAACATTTTGTTCCAATTTGGTCATATAATTTTATTTTAAAGTTCACTTTTATCCCTAAATTTTATTTTATTTAAATTTAGTTCTTTAACTTATAAAAATCACTTAAATATTTCATTCTTTGTAACACCACCAAAATTCTTAACAGAAAAACTTACATGGTTCATTAGTGATTTAACTTTAATAACCTTTTTATCAACTTAAATTCCACGTATCATAATACCTTACCTACCGCTTAAAGCAATGCATATTGGAAGTTAAGAGATTAAGAGATCAAATTATAATAAACTGAAATTAAGATATAAAGATAAAATTTAAGATCAAATAAAAAGATCAAATTATAATAAAATGAAGTAAAAGACGAAAGTGGACTTCAAAGTAAAGTTAAAATATTAAATTAGAATAAAATAAAGTTAAATGATAAAAAATAAAATTTTATATGAAATTAAGAGATCAGGAATATATAAATTAACTAGGATTCGTTTCAATCAACTCGAACATAAATTGAAACGACCCGCACTCCAGCATGCGTTAAAGCCTGAGAAATGTGCGTAGGGTGATGACCAGAGAATCAGGAAGAAATTCAAGCTGGAAATTAATGTGGCTGAGTTGAACTAATGATAAAACAAATTGGTTACCCCGTATGTTTAAGTGCTTTCTCCTTAAGTCATGTTTGTGTGTCTTCTCTTAAGAACTCTATTTTCGTTGACATTCTAGTGGCTGGAAGAGTCTCTTGTATGGTCTGTAGAGAAGAGGTATGCTATAGTCTTCCCATAACAACTCATTTGAGCATGCACGTTTGATTAAGATTTCGTTTGAAATAAACATACATGAATTTTACAAATTTTTCATATCCTGTGTATTTTTTTTTTTTTCACTACTGAGACAAATATTCATGTTAAAAAAAAATATTGTAGGATAATTTATCAAATATTACCTACATATTCGGTACATTAGCAATTTTGAATAATGAGATAAGTGATTTTTTTTAGTTTAATTAAACAAATTTAAATAAAACTCTCAGCCAATCAAAACTAAGGAAAAACTTATATTCTTTACAATCTTATTATTAATTTCTTTAAAAAAAATACAACAATTGTATAATTCCTTAATTAAAATATAACAAGTGTATGATTTTTGTAAATAATGATATGATCATTTAATTAAACTATATATTTGTCCTAGTTTTATTGATGAACTAAATAAACACTTAGATTTTGATTAATAAACCTAATAATAAGGACATAAGAGACTCAACATAAGTTTAACAGTTAAAATTAATAAACTACCTAATATTGTATATAGTATATAAAAGATAATGCTTCTAGAATAAAATTACAAGAATAACAAAATTGATAATAAATCATTACATAGTTTCATAGTGAATTAGGGGTGAGTGGGTGTAAAAACACTCGTAGGATACCTAAATTCACCAACCCAACCTCTGAATAAAGCTTGAGTTGCGTCCATGGTTGGTGACCATATCCATAACATGGTGGACAATTAAGTTTATTTATACCAACTGTTGATTGTTACGTTTTACTCCTACAGGCAAATGAAACCAGTCTTCAGCTTGACCTCTTTGTTTTCATTACAAGCCAACACTCATTTCATCTCACACATCAATCCCTTTTGTCTCTCTCTTCTCATTGACTCAAAGACTGCAATATATAAGATATTGGCAAAGACTTTCCTGCGTAATTACAGTGAAACCTGCCGAAGTAAGAAGCAAAGGCAGGTAAAAAATTTTCAGCCCCAAAGAAAAAAATGCAGATAGAAAATCGCATGGTCTTAAAAGGTTAAAGATGTTCACTTACTTTTCCGTTGTTGCAGGGTCAATAAGATTTGGTTGGTAGTAATGATACTCAAGGTCAAATTGCTTCTTCATCTCTTGTGTAATGTTCTTTATATATTTTAATACGAATGACAATGCAAGTTTAAGGTCTGTATCAGGTAGGAGACGCCCCATCTAACTTCACCCACCAAAAAATTAAGGTTTCCCCTTCAAATCAAATGGGTTGGTAGGATAGGACTACTAAATCTCGGGGTGAAAGTTAGACTAGTTCCTCTCTTTTCAAGTGACATGAATCGTTAGTTTTCTTTCCCTTGGCCTCCATCTGTCGAAGGATTAGATTTTGGTATAATCTTTTACATCTTTGTTATTAAAAATTATTATATTATTATTGAAAATTTTGAAAATAAGATTATAACAACTCTTTAAGTTGAAATGCGTAATTTCAATATTTGGCTCGAAACTAGAGCCCAATCATTTTGTTGCACCCCAGTGGCATTTTTAGTTGGGATTTATACTCAAATATGCAG
The DNA here is from genome assembly GCA_032878935.1 of Erythrophleum fordii. Taxonomy (NCBI): domain Eukaryota; kingdom Viridiplantae; phylum Streptophyta; class Magnoliopsida; order Fabales; family Fabaceae; genus Erythrophleum; species Erythrophleum fordii. The sequence goes on along the minus strand of JAVQMF010000045.1, from coordinate 14,584,181 downwards.
CTTACAAGAATGTACCTCCAAATAGGCCAAATGAAAAAGCTAGAAATCTGTCGATTAGAGTTTAGCGAGATTCTTCATTTAAACAGCTTACGACAGACCCATCAGAACCTCACCGTCCAAAAGATGATAGGTCTTTTCATTGGACTTGATTTTAGAATCAAGGACTACGTTAAAGGTTGTATGGAGCTTGAAGTTTCTTTATTTGACTTGGTACTCTGTCTTGTTTCTCAATTGAAGATAAGAAGAAGAAGATCATCACAGAAGAGCAACCTTTTCATCATTTTAATTATCTAAATTAAAATTTAAAAAAAAAAAGTAGAAAGAATTGGTTACCGTAGAGACTAATGATATACATTACTAGAACCAAGTTTTCAAGTAAATTAAAGAGCAGGACAAATAGAGTCGACTCAAATCAGGGCCATACAAAATCAACACAGATCCTTGACTCCAATGGATTTTCCATCACCATCACCTCTTCAGTACTCTGGCATTTGTGCTTGTCGTTGTGATTTCTCAATGATTTTCTCGCAGCAGCACAAGAAGAAGGAGGAGGAGGAGGAGGAGGGTATGCTGCCAATAGAGCTGCAGCATCCAACTCATGATTCCGAACAATTTCTGAAAACAGAAGAATCAGTGAAGCCATAGAAACTCAAAGAGCAATCTGGTTTCGATAATATTATTTGTATAGAATGTTTCTTAACTTGGGTCTGAGAACACACGTTTTTAGAGTCAAGAAATTTATAGGGATGAAGAAAGTTTGGGTTTTTTTTTTTTTGGGTATATGGAAGAAAGTTTGGTTAAGTTTGGTTACTTTCCCTGTTTGTGTGCCAGACTCAAAGGAGGTGACAGGAAAACAGGGTTCTGTAGCCGCTGATTCGCTCTGTTGCGTCTCCCACCTTTTTGTGGGCTTTGCCTGTTTTGATGCTTCACTTGTTTCTGTCCAATTTTTTATTTTATTACGTGGATTTTAATCAAGGGGAGTCAGCCTGACTTCGATGGGAAGTGCCAAAAAACCAAACAAAAATATTTAAACCGAGAAAACCACCTTTTGACATGGTATTTCCAATTCCAGGCAAATAAATGCACTTTTATCGGAAATAGTTTCTTTGCTGTTTTAGATATATATATATATATATATATATATATATATATATATATATATATATATATATATATATATATATATATTAATTTTTTAATTTTTTAATTTTAATATTTTTTATTTTAAAAATGTAAGTTTTACTTCATTTAAAATAAAAAATAAAATTCTAAAATACCAAATCTGCTTATTTTGAGCGGCAAAACATGCATTTTCCATATTTACTTTACCAAAACAGTGCAGAAAGCCCAAAACATAAGGCCCCGTTTGGAACCAAGAAAATTTGGGAAAGGAAATGGAAAGAGGAATAAAAATGGGAAAAGAATATAATCATGTTTAGTGTAAGTATGTTTGGTTTGCGGGCATAGGAAAGTATTTTGCTTTGTGTTGTTTGGTAAGCAACAAATGGTGCTTCAGAGGACAACAAATACTGCATAGAAGACCATTTTATCCTTGGTTTAAAGGAGCCCTAGAATGAACCAGATCAAAGCATCTTCCCTTGCGAGGCATCTGCTGAATTCGACAAGTGGGTCTATCGCCAGACCACTGTGTGTTCGTCACCGGTTAATTTCTCTTTGGGTGTTTGCTACACTCCAATAAGCACAATGTCAATCTTGGATTGAAGGACATAGACAGGGGATGTGCTTTAGCGTACGACACGATGTAAGGCCGTTGACATTTTCGATGAAACAATATCAACTTGGATTCGGGATATTTTCGTCTTTCTCGCTCGGCTTTCCATCGCACTGTGCACTTTACTTCCCCCTCTGGATGGAACTGATCTTCTATTAACTGATGGAGTTGAAGTTACCTTTGGAATAAACTTTTCTACAATTGATGGTAATCAAATGCGCGCTGAGATGGAAATTATTTTCTGTTTCCGCTTTCCATACCCCTTTTCTTGGTTCCAAACGAGGCCTAAGTTTTTTTCAGCCAAATGTCATTTTATAATAAAATATATTATCAAATCCATTTTAGACAAAAAGAATTACTTTCAAGTACTATAAACATCATAAAAATCAGATCTATAGCCATCAATTTTGATAATTTTATTATTTTGGCAGCACACTTCACCAACATAAGCCTAACTTTCATTCATTGGGCTTGCGGTGAGTCTCTTTTTTTTTTTTTTTCGGGGCCCCCAGGGGAAGATGACGTGATGTTAAGGGGAGTAATATGGGAAAGGGAGTGTAGGTATACATATTATATATAATATATTTTTTAATTTTTAATTTTTAATTTTTAAGATAAAATATTAAAATACAATTAATAAAAATTTGAAAAAATAAATTTACATTTTTTACAGTAAGAAATTATTTCAATAAATATTTATTTCATTTTTATTATTTATATCATATGTATTATCCTTTTATATTATTATTATTTAATAGTACTTATCTATTTGTATTATTTTTTCAAAATAAGAATATGAAGATTACTTTTCAGCTATAATATTATTATTTTATTTAATTTTCTATATATCAAATAAGTTGTTAGTAAAATAGTAGATCTATAAGGTATTAGGTGACTTTTTGAAATTTAGTCTTAATTTTTATAAAATATTTTCTCTTAGTGATAGTTTATGAAATTAAATCTTACATTTTGTACATTAAAATTGCAATTAAAATATATTTGGAGATATATATATATATATATTATTAATTTGATATTTTGGATAAAGTTCTATTTTTAATTATACTTTAATTATCTTTAACTTCTTTGCATAAAATAATATTTTTACTATTAATAAAAATTTTATGAAAAATTATCTCAACTTGTTTGGAATAAAAAATTGGCTTAAAACATTAATAAATCTTATTTGGAATAACATTACATATTAAACATCCTTGTTTATTTTTAGTCATAATTCAAACACTAACACTTTTCAAATTTTTTTAAATAAAAATAAGATTGTATCCTTTTATAAACACTTGGAAAACTAAATTTATATTTTTACAGACAAAATTATTTTAATAAATATTTTTTTATTTTTATCATTTATTTTTACAGTAAAAAATGGAATTTAGTTTTTTTTTTTCTGTTTTTCCAACTTATTACTAAATATAGTCTAATTGAAATTTTAATCTACAAAATATAAGATTTAATTTCCTAAACTATCACTAAAAGAAAATATTTTATAAAAATAAAAACCAAAATTTAAAAAGTCACATAATACCTTGTGGTCCCATCATTTTAGTAACACTTTGTTTGATATATAGAAAATTAGATATAAAAATAGAAATAAAAAGAAAAAATCAAGTGATTTTATAGATAGAAAATAATTCTTATATCCCTATTTTAGAAAAGTTATAAAATTTAAAAAAATAATATAAAATATAAAATAATTTTAAGTAATGATAATACAAGGCCATAATAAATATTGTATAAATAACAAAAAAATGAAAACAAATATTTATTGTTAAAATTGTTTGCTTTAAAAATTATATATTTAGTTTTTTAAAATTTTATTAATTATATTTTAAAATTTTATATTAAAAATTAAATGATATATAATATATTATACATTTTTTATGTAGAATATAATATATATACTTACACCCCCTTCCCAAACCTCTTATTTTTTTCAAAGTTTCAAATCAAGGAGTAAATTAATAGTCAAGATTATAAAAATACCTTGACTTGACCATACAAGTTCCAATATACAGGAAGTGTGTTACCAAAATTTAAAAGAAAAAAAAATTGGTGACTTTTAGTTTACTTTCACAATATTTATAACATTTGAAGATCTTTTTTTGTTTTTTGAAAGACTGTATATTTTACTATAAAACAACATTTGGCTCAAAAATCCTAAAAACACTTGTTTAGATTTCATTTGAAATGACTGAAAAGCCCGTAGAAAATTAAGGACTAGTAGGAGAACTAGCTTTGAATAAATGAACATAATAAATAAAATCTAAAGTGGATAAATAAGAAATAGGGAAAGTCTTTGCCTAACTAGGTATAGATGAGTTGTTATGGAAATAGTCTAAAGTGTAGAGTATCAAATCCAAAACTACCGAGTCCCCAAGCCAAGGTTATTCATAATTTGTTTGATGTTTTATATTATTTATCGTAATTATAATTTACCATCGATTTAAACTTATGAAAAATGCAAATTTCTTATGTGAAAGTTATCCTAACGTTTGTTAAAGAAAAATAGGGAGTCCTTCATTTGTTAGGAATTATTGGGCATTTCACTATTTTGTTCTTGGGCTTAGGGTTTTTAAATTCTCAAATTAAAGGTTCCAAATGAGCTCAAAACCTAGCACAAATATGGATTGATTAAAGCTTTACTTTTTGAAGATAGAGCATAAATAAATAGGGGTGTGCACAGGGCGAAATAGGTCGGGATTTGTTTTAGCCCGACTCCCGGCCCTATTTAAACTTTGAGACAAAAAATTATCAAGGTCCAAGGCTGGCCAACAAGTCAATTTTTATTTTATTTTATTTTATTTATTTTTTAAGAAAAAAATTTAAAAAATTTTATTTTTATATTTACTCAATTATTTTGGACACATAATCACTTTTTTGATATGTTTTTTTTAATTTATGTAATTGACATAAAAAAAACATAGGTTTAAAAGAGAAAATAGAAAGAAAATGCAAATATAATAGTTAAAATTTAAAAAAATATATATATTTTTTAATTTTTTTTCTTACATGAATGTAATAATTATACTTAGAATAATCCAAATATAAATATTAACTCATCTAGTTATCTATAATTTATAAAATACTTAAAATTTTTTGACTAAAATTATAAAAAGACCTTTTAAAAAAATTTCAATTTAGTCCCTATCTTTTTACGTATAAATATATGTATATATACATTGGGTTAGGCGGGGCTCATCTGGACCCAAGCTATTGTCCCAATCCGATATTATTTCTTTTTTTTTTTAATTTTTCTCGACCCATCCCAACCAAATAATGCTTGGGCCAATGGGGCGGGACAAGCCTTGCACACCCTTAAAAAGAAGTTTCATCTTTTGAATAGATTGAAATAATATTTATAAGTTTTTACAAGGGGTGATTTTTCAATGGCTTTTTCTCTCTCTCACACACACGCAACAAAATAAAAAACTAATACATTTATAAAACTTATTTTCAATATATATAATTGATTTTTATTTTTTTAAAAAATGTAAAGGTTATACCTTTGTATTTAATAAATTTTTTTAATTAAATAAGAAAATATAAACTACTTTCTTTCACGTTTCTTTGTTTTTTCCTTTTTAAATTAAATGAGGAAAATATCCATCTTAATTAAAAAAAAGAGGCTTTTTTGTGGGTGGGTGTAAGGAGGGTTGGGGTTAATATATAATAATATAATATAATATAATATAATTACTTTTTATTATAAAATATTTAAAATATAACTATTAATCATAAAATTTATAAATTTTAAGTTTATAGATAAGAAAATTTTTGTTGAGAATTGGCATGATGCATTGTAGATAGAGATACCAAGTCTACACCACCCCTTGCCTTATCTCATCCCTTTTGCATAAAAACAATGGAAAAGAAAGGAAATAGGCTTTCTTGTCAAAAAACATAGCCATAATGCAATAATAATATTACAAAATTACTATTATATAAAACAATAGCCAGACTAAGGCCCAGGACTAAGTTGGAAAGGTCTAAAAGTTTGCATGTTTTATATTTCTCCTTGTAAGAGAAGATATTCCAAAAACATATATATTAATAGAATCCTTTTATGGCAAAAAAATACTATGAAATTGTAGTCCATAAGATCCCCGAACAAAGAAGAAAATGTCCAACCCTCCTCTGCTAATAAGATGCCATGAAATATAAAGGAATAGCATAAAGCAAGTTTTACAATATTCAAATTTCTAAATTTGGTTGTAAAGGTTTTGTTGAGACGCTAATGGTTTGATCCAATCCAATAGCATTCCCTTTCACTTATTATACAGGCAAAGTTTTTATATCCAAATGAATTCCAACCCCCCACCTTAAAAAAAGTACTTTGTACCATGAATAAAGAGTATAAAAATAGATACTACCCAAAAAAATTCAACTGCTTTAATTCATGGAACCAAAAAGAAATTTAGAGTTGACCTTGCATTACTCAGCCAACAATAGACAACTTTAAAAGATTAAGCAAACAAGTTACTAAACAAATAATGACTAGAGTTTGTTCCATATAATATATTATATATGCAAGAGCTCTAAACTCTAACATACTAAAGAACAAAATATAAGAAGAAGCCAATGATGAGTTGATGAGTTATAAAGTAGTTGCATTACTTGTCAAACTACCACTTAATTTGCTTTGATGCTTTTTATTGTTATTATTATTATTATTATTATTATTATTATATGATGAGATAATTTGATATACATTATCCATGAGGTGCAACTCACTTAGCACTTTGCACCTAGGGTATGGGAGCCATTAAAGTACTCTTAGAACCTTATTAAACAAATAAGCACTTTTAATAAAAAGAATATAAATTATGCACTATCTGCACCTGATTAACTCTAAGATAATTAATGAAAGCACTAGAGGATGAAAAATATATATACGCCCTTTAAATTGAGATGGCACACAAACAATTTGAAAGGAATATCGCAGATCCCAATAAGAAACATCAACAAACTTAGAGGAATATCGCAAACCCTAGTAGATTCCACACAAATATACTCGCTGAACCATATGTCAAACATCAACAAAACTCACCCTTTACACAAGAAACAAAATTTAATAAAACTTTTAAGGAATTGTCATGCATGCTTTATAGATATAATATTTTTATATGTTGAAAATGGTTTAGTTTATATTATTAGAATAATCTTACTAAAAAATTTTAACAACAAATATGGATACATAATTATAAAAAGAAAATGAAACCTAATTTAAACAATAAAGAATTATAGTAACATTTATTATCTCCAGGATTGCTTACATGAAAATATCATTGTATATTAATACCTCTAGATTGCCTTTCCTTTCCTTTAGCTAGGAAATAATAATCTTACCTTTAGACTGTCATTTGATACGAAGAAAGTTAGGTATAGAAACAAAAATTAAAAAAAAAATTCATAGATAAAAAATACTTATAATATATTTATTTTTAATGATTAGTAGATAACATTAAATAATAATTGAATAATAATTATAAAAATAAAATTATAATTTTAACAAAATTTCTATTTCCCACTCATTTTCAGTGCAGTATCATATATGTCGTGTTTGAAATATAGAATTGTTAAGATTAAAAAAAATGAAGATATAAATAGAAATGACTCTTATATTTTTATTTAAAAAATAAAAAATAATATACATTATTAAATAATAATAACAGTTTTATAATAGTATTGCATAAATATATTTTTTCTTTTGCCATCTCCTTAACACCAAAGTTCCCCCATCTCCCCCCCCCCCCCCCCAAGCAAGGTAATTTCAATATTCTGAGAAAATTTTGTCTCATATTCAAGAGATACAAAAATAATTATAGAAAACCAAAAAAATAGTTAAGCCATTTGGTTTATTGGTTAGGCATATGAGTTAGGCGTCGATATCATTTGTACCAATACCAATGCTAATATATCATACAATTGACCAGTGGGTCGTGGGATTAAATTTTGAGTATAATCTTACTTTTAGAATCATATAAGTCTTCACTTGGGCTTGGACCTAATTATTTTTCTGTCATTCTTCATCTGAATTCACCCTTATATTTCCTTCAATTTTTGAGCCTCTCTTGACTTGATAATATCATGTTGATAATATATTAAAGAAAACTCTCACATCACAGACGTATGCAATGTAAATATATTAAAATAAATCATCAAAAAACATATAACATATTCACATATTTTTAATAATTTTATTTATTTTATTCATCCTTTGTAAATTAAGTTAAATTCTCGATACTAAACTTATTAAAATTTTGTTAAAAAATAAATCAAAGTTATAACACTGATACTGATTTATGTACGTGTATTTATGTGTCATAATCATTGTGTGCCTGATCATGTTAAAGCAATGATAAAATTGATATTGCGCATGATTGGTAAGAGATGGGAAAAAAAGTTGAGAAATATTTAGTATATTATTATAATTATTATTTAATAATATTTATTTTTATAAAAGTTTTAAAATAAAAACATAATAACCATTGCTTATTCATAAAATCATATTTTTTTATTTTTATTTTAATTTTTTAGCTTTTAACATAGCAAACGAGTTTTAAATTATACAAAACGAGACGGAGCCGGTAAGTTGGAGTAAATATAATATGTGATATTTGGATCTGTTTTATAAAATTACGTTTGGACAGAAGTATTCATTCTTTGCTTATTTTAAAACGTGGTTTACTCTTTGCAATTTACTTTTTACAAACGTCCATTTAAACATGCTTTTAGTCTTCTAATTTAATTACGGGATCAAAATTCAGTGGGAATTAATTGCCACGTGCAATCTCACGTCTGACACGTGACATAAACATATGCGTTTGTGACCCGCCCCCTGATGCCGCGCTTGCAGAGAGAGTCACACCCAGCGATGGCGATGCTTAAAGACTAAAACCCTAGCCCTAAACCCTTCACCAATCGCGCCCATTACGATGAGTCAGGATGCGATGAACGTTGATCAACCTCTGCCCCCCACAAAGGCGCAGACTTTGCACAATTTATCAACTGGCCCTCTGTCTTCGTCAGTTGCCAAGCTTTCAGGTTCTTCGCGATGCTTACCTTCAGACAAAGACTTTCACTTTTACTATAACTTTGACGAATTTAAGAACCCAATCAGAGAAATCGCGAAAAAATCTCAGAAGATGCTGGAAGCCATCGGCACCTCGGCGCATATATGGGGCAAGGAAATTGATTTGCCCATGGATATCGACGATGCATATGACTGGTTGGTTAATGTGAATGACGAGGTTTTTGAGCGGTTCGATGTGTCCGTCGATGAGTTTCAGAGGATTAGGAAGAAAGAGGAGGAGACAGGGTGTCCAATGAGTTCATTGGCGGACTCGGAAGATGGCTTCCAGTTGGTTTATGGGAAGAAAAAGAAAGGGGCAAGTCATCCGGTTGTAGGGAAAGTAGAGGAGCTAGATTCAAGTTCTGCCTCCGGCGTTAAAGTGGCCGCAAAGGACAAGAAAACGACTGGGTCGAAGCCAAAGGTTCCGTTTCATATACCAACAATTAGGAGGCCTCAGGATGAGTATAACATACTAGTTAATAATTCAAACCAGCCTTTTGAGCATGTTTGGTTGCAGAGGAGTGATGACGGTCAGAGGTTTATTCATCCATTGGTTAGTTTTCTGATTTTTCATGATAGCATATATTGTTAAATCTCTGTTTTTTATTAATTTTTTCGAATTCAGTGGTAAAGTTTGTGTGGTGTGTTTAATGATCAATTGTTTCTCGGAGCTAATTAAGATAAAAGGTTTCAAATGAGTTTCTAGTGAGGTGGGGAAGAAAAAATTGGGTGTTCTTGAGATTAAGTATGCCATAGCAAAGGGGTACTTAAAAAAATCTGGATCGTATTGTCCCATGGAAGTGTTTGAAAAAGCTTCTTTTGGGTAGACAAACTGGCCTTTAGATTTGAGAGATACTGATTAAAATCTAGGGCTGCCCTCTTGTCGCCTTTTTTCCCTAGGGAAATAATGATGCATGTGGATGGGGTATTTCTAAAACCTTTCATAATTTTACTCATGTTTTCTTGTTTGTGTTTATCAGGTTCTTTTCATTCTATGGTCTTCTGTTTTTCATGCATTAATTAGTAATTTCTCGTTTTAGGGAAAACTCTCTGTCTTGGATTTTGTTGACAAAGATCTTGGGGATCTTGAGCCTAGAAAGCCTCCCTCACTAGAATGCACCCCTTTCAAGCTTGTGGAGGATGTCAAAGGTTTGAAGGAGTTGGCTGCTAAGCTGCATGCTGTTAATGAATTTGCGGTAAAACATGAGTGCTGTTTATGATGTTTTACTGAAGATTTTTGTGCATGGTTATGATTTATGACTATATCCGTGTTTATGGCCTGACTTACATTCACTTTTTTGGAGCTTGTTTTCCTGTAATGTTAGCCTGATCATGTTATTACCCTTTATGTTCTTGTCTCTAGTATGTACAACCGCAATGGTACATGGTGCTCCGATAGTTTTGTTGAGCATAGAAACATTGTCCTTTGAAGACACTGTAGCTGGGGAATTGTATATAACCTTAAGTGTGCTGTGTAATTGAATGTTGGTTACTCTTGATTCTGGACAACAATTTTAAGCTTCAATCAGACAAACTGAGAATATATCTTCATCATTTTTCTTTTTTAAAAAAATCTGCGATTCCTTGATGCAACATGTTAAATAACAATGCCCTCCGTCACTTAAAATCTCAAATCTTGAGTTGTATAAGTCCTCTCGCATTTCTTGGCATTTGGGTATATCACAATATGACGTCTTCTGTCTGCTGTTTTGCTCGTGACATGTGAATACTGAAGTTATAATGGAAGGGTTATGTTTTACTTGTAGTATGAAATATGAGTGCCACAGTTTTGTTTGCATTTATGTTTTCATTGTTATGATGATGTAATCATGATCTGTGTTGGTTAGATTGCTTTTTGGCTGATTCTGAGGATTTTTTAAAATATATAATGTTTGCTCTAGTTCTTGTGCCAGATGTAATTTTACATCTTTTTTCCACTGGATATACTGTCACTTTTTGACCTATTTAATTGCCAGACTATACAATTCTTCTTATCTTTTAGATACTCATTCCTTTCTTTCCTTGGAGTGTTTTGATATCTTTGTCTTTACTTGAAACATCTAGGTGGATTTGGAACATAATCAATATAGGTCTTTCCAAGGTTTGACTTGCTTGATGCAAATCTCGACCAGGACTGAAGATTTTATTGTAGACACTTTGAAGCTTCGAATTCATGTTGGGCCCTATTTAAGGGAAGTGTTCAAGGACCCTTCCAAAAAGAAGGTCTGTTGCACATGAATAGTTTCTTGTTACTCTGCCGGTTTACGTCATTCTATTGACTTTATTTATGGTTAATTAGGTCATGCATGGAGCAGATCGAGATGTTGTGTGGCTTCAACGAGATTTTGGCATTTACATTTGTAATTTATTTGACACTGGCCAGGTTTGCAAAATTATTTGAATGTTCAATATTGAGATTCCTTCCCTTTGAGTTATCCAGGAAAAGAATTTTTGTAATGAATTTTATTGTTGTGATGGTATTGTTTCCTGTGTAAAGTAATTCATTTGATCAGTTGATGCTGGCTCTCATCTAGAGGGTATGAAAAGAAGTTGCGGATAAGAACTAATTTCTCTCCTACTAGTACCAGATAAATTAGGCACGCAATACTCGAGAATTGTGTTTTATGTGGGATGAGTTTGAGTCTTTGGGCCTTCCAATAATAATAATATATGATCATGTTGTTGCCGTCTTGTAGAAAATGTGCATGAAAATGGTCATAACTGAATTATATTCTGAACCCTGGCCTAATTATGATTTTACTTCTGAAATTGGTTATTTGATCTGTATCAATATTTTGAGACGTCTTCCTGGAATTTGCATATTATCTTCAGGCTACTGTATGCCTGCAAGCTGTTGTAAGATTTGTTCGCGTCATTTTGAAGAAACGTGGAAAGATTTAGTGCTACACTTTTCATGTATGGTTTTAACTTAATGCATGATGTATAGTTTTGTACTGACAAGTGACAACTGTATGAAATGATACTTTGCTTGTGGTTGTTTTAACTTAACCTCTATCTCTGACATGCTGAGAGACTAGAATCACTAGATAGCTTTGTTGCATTTATTTAGCCTTTCTGGCTCTCTGTTTTCTTTTGTTTATTCTACTTGTATTATTATTTATTGAATTTTTCTTCTATTTAAAAAAAAAATGGTGAAATGATTATGTGAAGATCTTTTGCTTTTGGCTCCCCTTGGTCGTTGCCATGAGCCATGTTCCTTGATTGCCATGTTACTATGTTAATATAATTTTGATCTTCGCTATCTCTCTCTTGAAACGTGTCTAAACTATGTTGACTTCATTGCTCAGGCCTCAAGGGTATTAAAATTGGAAAGAAACAGTTTGGAATATCTTCTGCATCACTTTTGTGAGGTTACTGCAAACAAAGAGTATGCTTTTATTTGTCTCATCTTGTTTTCTTTGGAATAAGCCCCCCACTGTTGTATTTGCTCAGATGCTTTACTGATTCCTGTAGCATGATTGTTCCTTTTATTCTATCCTGCATTCTTGAAGTTGACGAGTAAACTCCTTGCAGATATCAGAATGCAGATTGGAGACTACGACCTCTTCCTGATGAGATGCTAAGGTGCCATTGTGTTTTGAACTTATCACACATGATTCTTCCTCGATTCTTCTTGTGGTTGTTTTCCCTTTCTGCTTGCCTCTTCCCCCCTTTTCAATGTAATTCTGGCATTTAATCTCCAAAAATAAACATCAGGTAATAATCCACGTGTCGGGTGACTATAACATCAAAAATTAAGAATTTTAAGAATTTGTCTATCCTGGGTTGGATTTGACTGCTGTTTTCCTTGTACATAAGTGGGAATTACCTACAACTGACCTAAAACTAAAGAATTTGGTGGATATTGAAACAGAACCTGTCCTGCTTCTTGAACATGTAGGCATAAGCTTTTTAAGAAGTCTTCTATTTTGTAGTCAGTACACCCCCCCCCCCCTTCTCTCTTCTCTTCTCTTCAGGATGTTCAAGTATATTGCCCTTTCACTTTGTCTAGTTACCAAGGCTGGAGCATCCTTAGGCTGACTGGAGATCTCTTTTATAGTGTTCACCTTCTTGAAAGTTACAAGTTGGCTCAATTTGTATTTATGTGTAAATGTTAATTCTTGGGACATACATGGTAAAATAACATATTAGATCCTTTGCCATACTGCACGGGGAGCAGTTGAAGAGAAAAAGATTGAAGCCTTTCTAACATTGGAAGCCACTTGGCCTTACACCCCTCTGTCTATATCTTTCCAATTGCACTGTGTAAATTTATCCCTGAATTGTAGAGGATTTGGATTGGTAAATTAATGTAGAAGTTTACTTATTCCTTATAACTGCTTGCAAATTACTCGGCATCTTATAATGGACTCTTTGTGGCACCGTATGTCTAGTTAACCAAAATAAGCTTGTCCCAATCATTGCTGTAATAACAAATCTAATTGGGGTTAAACCCCTCCACCCATTCTGTGAGCCCCCCAACCATAAAAGAGAATGCTAGAGAATGTTGGTCTATTATTATTTGTGTCTTTTAGTTTGCTGTTGTTGGTTTCTTGTTTCTTATTTCTGAGTTCTGATTATTAGTTGTATTGGTACGACTGATATGTTATTATTTGTATTGGTGTCATATTAGTAATAAAAGTTTAAGGTTTGTTCTGTGATAATGAATAGCATACTATCCCAGGGATTTGATCACTGCCATCTAATGGAGTATTATTCTGATGACAGATATGCCAGAGAAGATACACATTATCTGCTGTATATTTATGATTTAATGAGAATCAAATTATTTGAATTGCCTGAGGCTGAAAGTTCTGATACTCCTCTGCTGGAGGTAACTATTGTGAATTCCAAGAACTTCCTGCCTGCAGATGCTATTGATTAATTATACTTATAAAATTACTTGTGTTGAGTATCATTCTTGCGTGCGTATCGAGTTCAGGATTTTTATTTTGACTGGATTAAGGATTTGTTTGGAAATGTTCTGGTTTTTCAAAAGCAACTGTGCTGTAGGTATTATTAACGAACTACAGTGGAATAAGATTCAAAATATTGCTTGGTGAAAGTGTGATAAAAGTTGCCATGAATTTGAATTTCATTTTGAATAACCACTGTTATGTAAATATATTGTTGTATAACAGATTTGAGTTTCTAAAATTGCAAAAGAAGATATTTTAAGTTTAAATGGATATTATTTTGTTTGGAAAGGATAATATTAATAATTGGATTTTAAGAGAAGTTGATGGTATTTTAGGTAGTTTATATATTTGACAGTCACAACAGCATTGAAAGGCATCTCCCAAGGTGCTTTTGAGAAGTACTGATTTCTTTTATGTAGCACTAGAAGAAACATCTTTACTAAATTTATTAATACAAAATTGTAGCTTTGATTATCAAAAAGCACCAGGACAAAAATCCATAGCATTCAATCTATTGGTAGCTTGGTACCTCTGGTTCTTGTTCCATGATGAGTATTTTCTGCAAAACTTTGTAATGATAACATTTGACTCCTTCAATTCCTCTAGATTATTGACGTAGCTAAGCATATCATAATATTTTGTTCATTAGCTTTGCTTTTGCTTTCTCTTTACTTGTTGTGGTATTTTCTTTAGTTGCTTAAAGCTTTTGTTAAGTCATATTAGGGAGATTGGGTTCTAAATTCCAATTGGTCATAGGCTAGTATGCTGCCAATTTTGAATCAAACCAGTTAGATGTGCATGTGATACATGAATCCTTCAATGTGAAATTGACCTTTCCTTGCTATTTCATTGGAGTAATATAGACAATATCTTGAATTTTGGATTCTAAACTTTTAATGTGATGGCAATATAACATAAACAATATCTTGAATTTTGGATTTAAATTTCTAATGTGATGGGAATATAACATAACTGAGCCGCTGATGTAATAATTTTTTGTCTTCTAAATGGAGTTTCCTGTTTCTGACAGGTCTACAAACGCAGTTGTGATGTCTGTATGCAGCTATATGAGAAAGAGCTTCTTACAGAGAACTCTTACCTTTATATATATGGGTTTGTTACCTTTGTCAAATGAAAAAATCTCATTACTTTAGCATTTTATATAAAAAATATTTTAAATTTCTTGATTACTTTTCTGCCACTTTTATGTAGTCTTCTATCCAAATTTCTGCTTTTCATCAATGTTTGCGTAGAGATGTAAATCTAAAACCAATTACTGTTTTGGATGCAGGTTGCAAGGGGCTGGTTTTAATGCTCAGCAGCTTGCAATTGTTTCAGTAAGCTGCTCTTCAATTTCTTATTTATTTGTATTACCTATCTTTTACTGCCTATAAAAGGAATGAAAGCCTTCCAATCTGTGAATGTGGAAAAATGTCTTTCAGATTTCAATAAGCATTTTTTACATGGACTTTGGCTCATAAATTTTGAAGAGTTCTTTAGTCTTGTCAGCATAATCAAATAAGATTTGATTCCTACAATTTAGGATTTTCTCAAGAATTAATTGCACACAAATGTATAAAAGTACTTGCCACCCTGTAACCGTGGGTTTCGTTGATTAATATCTTTTTTGGCCTTTCTATCATATGAAATGTCAGATTTGCTTTTGTACTGTCTCTATCATAAGTGTGCCACCACCACCACCACTGCCAAAGTCTCCATCATGGTTGTCATTACTGCCATTTCTCAGCACCTCTATTACTGTCATTGTTATCCTTCAGCAGTATCCTCAATAATACTACTGCAGTTTAAACTTCTATGCTATCGACAGCATGTTTTAAATTATTATTTGCTGAAGCATATCGGTTTCTATCATAAATAACTTGCGGAAAGTGACACAACTCCTGTTAACCTTTCAAGCATGGTTATCCAATATACCATCAGATCTAATTTGGTGGTATTAGTGTTCTCAAAAACTGAAATACATGGTAGCATTGAACATGCTGTGAATTGAAGACCATGTTGGAAGAATTATATTATTAAACGTACCAACATGTAAAACTAGAAAGATATATTGGCATTTATTGCTTCCACTCTGGATTTTTTTTTTCCCTGTCCACTGCTATTACAATTTAAATTCTCTATTATGTGGCGTGCAGGGGCTTTGTGAATGGCGGGATGTTGTTGCCCGATCAGAGGATGAGAGTACTGGTTATGTCTTGCCTAATAAAATTCTTCTTGAAATCGGTAAATGAAATTTGTGCAGACTTCTATGTTGTCTTTCTTCTGAAGGTAGCACTTCAATTACATGGTACATTTATACTTACTTTGTGTTTACCAATTTCAAAGCTAAGCAGATGCCTGTTACTACAAGTAAGCTACGCCGACTACTAAAATCAAAGCACCCATATATCGGTCGCAATCTTGATACTGTAGTCAGCATTGTTAGACATTCTATGCAAAATGCTTTGGCCTTTGAAGCTGCTGCACAACAGTTGAAAGAGGGACGTCTTGCAACTGTAAGTCTTATGTTTTAACAGTTGACATCCACTGGATAGATTAGGCAGTTCCATGATTTATGCTGGTCCTTTATTTTGCAACTAGTATTAAGGTAGAAAATGCAAATCACTGACCATTATCGGTAATGTGCATTCTCTTCTCAAATCTGATCATTTCCATGCAGGCTCAGTTGTTGTATTAATTTTTTGGGTAACTTATTCTCCCATCCCTTAGGAGATACCCAAGTTACAAATCCCTTCCCTCTATAACGAAAATGTACACAAACATCCATTGAAACCAAAAGGTGACCAAAATACCTCAAATATGATATTAAGTTCTTTTATTCAAAATATAATTTATTAGAAAATGTATTTGTTAAACTTTTATTTCAATGTTATTTATTTTGTGTTCAAAACCATAAATTTAATTTATTCCAAATTTAAAAAGAGATTATTTTATATTAGTCAAATGTATATTTAATACTTGTTATATTATAAAGTGTTAAATATTAGGGTATATTGGTAAAAATAGATGTAATTATAGCTTATCTGTTTTTACAGGAAAGGTCAGTTTAGTGCATATTTTGACTTCAAGGAGGGAAGTGTAATTTTTCAAAACAAAGGGGAGGGCCATCTGCTTTGGATATTTTTCAGGGGGAGGGGTTGTAATTTACCCTAATTCTTAAAAAAATTAAATTCAATTGTTAATACTCATCTATTACTAAACAAATCAATTTCCCTGGAGCTGGTGCTGTGTTATCACTATGAATGTGCTCTTTGTAAAAGAAAATTGTGTCCAGTTTATGAAAGGAAAAAACTTAGGTGCTTTTTTTAGGTGTTTGCTATTAGATTTCTTAATAAAAATATGACAGTTGAAAGTTTTGTTACTGCTCAAAACAATATGATTGGGTCCTTTACAAAATTTCTTCCACATATCATGTGTTTATTGAAGAACTTGATAATAAACACTTAAGAAATTACACCTAAGTCTAGTCCTTTAGGAAATGGTAATTAAGCTAACTAGAGTGACGGTAATTCTAATTAACTACTTTCAGAATCTTTTAAATCTCTTGGCTTCCTATGTTTAGGGAATGCTCCTCAACTGTTTAGTGCTTAACAATCATAGTTTTAGTTGATGAGGAATTTTATTTGGATCCGTTTTCTGATATGTTTCTTGACTAATATGATGATTTTTAACCCTCCAAAAAAATTGTGATGATTTACAGGGATCAGATCATGTAGCACCTCTTAAGGACGGAACTGATGCTCACCCACCGGATATGCCAAACTTAAATGTTGCAAATGCAAGAAAAGGAAATAATGGAGTTGAATGTGGCACCTGTCCTAATATCTCAGAAAAATCGTCTTTTTCTGTCCATCTTAAACAAGACACTTCTCAGCATCAAGATAAAAATGGAGAAATATCTATTAAATCTGATAGTCTCACTTCAGAGCTTCCAAAGGACAGTCTCACTATTTTAGAGCGGGACAGGAATGCTACTGTTGGTACCTCTTCCACTGCAAAGGTTTTAAAAATTTTACTTATTTATTTGTTTATTTTAATGTCTTGACCACTAAGTTAGGGTGTCAGTCTGATTGGTGTCCAATTGTTGACAGGGTAACAGAGCAACTGTTGAGGTGCTGAAAAAGCCTACTGGTGCTTTTGGGGCACTTCTGGGGAATTCAGCTTCAAAGCGGAAGCTTGATGCTGATAAAAAGGTAAGCTTTCCTTGATGAACAGTTCAAAGGATGTCCGTTTCAGTTTCACACAGGATGCAATTTAACCTGCTTTTTTCTTCTTGGTTGTCATTTGCATTTCACATTTTGGTGAGACTTAAGCTAAGCTATGAACTTGCTATGAGGCACGTGACATCATGTCAGCTTCTGAATTTTTATGTTCTTATTGCTGTTTGTGTCTACTTATTTTGGAGAAGTTTAGGATTTACAGACACCTCTCTCGAGCGCACACTACTAAGGTGTTTTACATCAGTGTCAACAGATTGTGACCCTGAATAGACTACTTCATGGGATTCCTTCGCCTAATCTTTTGTTATTTTCTAGTGCCAGGATGAAGTCAAACTAGAGCAGATTAGATCTTCGGTCATTCTTCCTTTCCATTCATTTTTGGGCAGCAGTGAGAAGTCAACAAGAGTTGTAGAAAATCCTAGCGTAGCAGCCTCTGAAAGTGAAGCGTCAGCTGTGCAAAACTCAACGACCAACAAGCCCGTTTCCGCCTCCACTGCAGATGATATTATATTGCTTGACTCTGATACAGATCCAGAGGACGCAACGCCCAATAATCCAGAAAGCACGACTGAGGACAGGGAAAAAAATTCTGTAGTGTCCACTTCAGGAAAAGAGAATGAAGATGAGCCAATGTCTCTCTCGGAACTGTCATCAAGCTTCCAAAAATGCTTTCAGTCAAACGCTCAAAATAGTAGAACTAGACGGACCAATAAAACTGAAGAATCCAGTGGCTTACTGCTGGTGAAGCCATTTGATTACGAAGCTGCTAGGCAACAAATTAGGTTTGGAGAAGATGTATCTTTAGAGGATGATGGTGGTGGTGGTGGTTTTACGCGGCAGCGTGACTCAGGTAGCAAGAAGAAAAAAAGTTCAATAGTAGGACGGGGACAAACTAGCGATTTGACCAACGAATTGCCTCAAGGTAGAAGACGCCAGGCATTTCCAGCTTCTGGGAATCGTAGTGCAACTTTCCGCTGATACATTGAAGATAGATTATGCCATGTGATGTACAAGATAAATGGGGAAGCTGACTATTAGCGTTTAGCTTTGTCCCTGTTACAGACTAAGCAACATGAGTATTAGATGCCTGTTTCTTCAGTGATTCACATCTTTTGATTGGAATTTGACATCATCGTTCTATGATCAGATCTTTGAGGAATAGATTTGTGATTTAGTTATCTTTTTTCTTTGTTTTTTTTTTTTTTTTGAATAAAAAATTTTCGGTCCATTAACTAATATTAGTCTAGTGTACGGTCGAAAGAACGGCTTCAGAATTCAGAAATTATATCTTTCCTCTGATCGTTTAAAAGAGTTCATGATTCTTACCCTTGATTAATCATTCATCGAACTGTGTTTTTGTACTAACATAACGAGCATAAATATACGTTAAATATTATTCCCATAAAATATGACCCTCGACTCCCTTACAAGGCATATTTCATGCTAATTTAATATGAATACATGCTTAATCTTTACAGGAGACTTGCCTTAAGCATGGAAACCAGCTTCTTTTGTTTTTTATTCCATTGGATATGCAAGTTAAAGACTGGTAAGGAAAAATACGGCACTGTCCTCTCATATATATATATATATATATATATACATATATTTATTTGATGATGATAATGGCTTTATTTGTTTTATTAATTTATACAGTAAATTGTTGTATAAATTATGTAGTTAAAATAGGCATTAGAAACGTGCAGTGGGAAAGGGGAAGCCAAGACCAAGAAGATAAGCGCTCAGTCGCTCTGGGAAACAGCACATTGCAAGGTTGGCCCCAAAAAAAAAAACCAAAAAAAAAAAAAGGAAGGAAACAGCAGAGGTTCTGCACACGTGCCGGGGCGTGGCTATATCGTTTGCTAAAACAAGGGAGGAAAAAACAGAACCAAGGTGCTGTATAGAAAGAGGATCTATTTTTATTTTATTTTATTTTATTGTAATATTTATTATATTGTTATTATTTAACAATATTTATTATTTATTTATTTTTTAAGTAAGACTAAAAAGATATTTTTTCTCATTTATTTCATTTATTTTTTAATTTTTTTTCCTTTCCATTCTTTTTCATTTTGTATACCAGAAGTCTAGCTCCGCATGTACCTGCCACGTGAAACATGGCTTACTAAATAGTACTAATTGCTATTTTAGTTAAAACTACCCACATTTCTATATAGATTTATTCTTTGACTTGTATTTCAGTATTTATCGCATAAAGATGCTTAAATAAAATATAAAATATAAAATAAATATTTAATTAAACAATTTAATGTGTAGAATGCTATGTATGCCTGTGATTTGCGAAAATGTAAAATTTATTAAACAAACTTTTTCTACCTTCCATGAGTTCTGCCAGGAACTCGAACCAAGTTGCTCTATTGTGCTTTTAATACAGTGTCCCTCAAACATTGGGGCCACTCATTTATTCCTTTGCACCGATATCTCATATTAATCAATATATTTAAATCTTTTCTTCTCTCTTTATTTTACTTCTCAATTAAGTTCACTCTCTACACTTTATTAATTGCTCCCTCATTCGCGATCACGTCAAGTGTGTTAAATTTTGGATAAACTTAAAAAAAAATATCTAAATTATATATTACTCTTTTTTATTATAAAAATATACATAAAATTTTTAAATAAAAATAATTAAAATATCCTCAAACATAATATAAATTTTATCAAAAGTATAATTTATTAAAAATTTTTATTTCAATATTATTTATTTTGCATTAAAAATTAAAAAATCTGATTTATTTTAAATTTTAAAAATGACTATTTAATATTAATTAATTGCATGTTTAATGTTTGTTATATTATATAAGTAATAAATATAAGAAATTTTTAATTAAAATAAATATAATTATAATTCATTTTTATTATAAAAATAGTCAATATAACATATATTTTAATGTTAGAAGAGAAGAGAATAATTGTTTAGTATAAAAAAATCATGTAATTTAAAACATTACTCAAGAAAAAGAAATGTAATTTATACTTAAATTTATCATTATTTCATATTTATAACTATAAAAATACAAAGTATCTGTCATGATTTTAATTGTTTACCTTTTTTGCTTTTGGTGAACGCTGACAGGCTTTTTTTTTTCTTCTTCCGATTACGGTTTCATTTGCAGTTTTACAATAGAGCAAGATAGGAGGATATAATAGTAAAAGCAACCAAATATGTGAGATTGAGACATTTGCAAGCTAAGCTTTTATGTGTCCTCCAGAAGTGCCAGCTTTACAAAAGACTCCAGAATCAAATGACCTTCCACTCTTTCCAAGTCCTTCAAGAAACTTTTTCCAATATTTTAACTCTTTTTTTTTTTTTTTTGGGGCAAAAATTTAGTCGATATTTAAAGACCCAAGAGAACATAATTTTCAAAACTTAAATAAACTGTTAGACAATATTCTAACTATCTTTTCACTATCAATCGTAGAATCAAAAGAAAATTCAAAATCATATTATAGACAGCGACCGGGTGAAAAATGCCAGGAGACTTCAAAATTGGCCCGTTAAGAATAATCAAGTCCATGGCGTTATCTCTCTGTGTGTATATATTCAAATATATAACTCTTTTAACTTTATTTTAAATTTTATTTTCATCTTTTTATTTAATTTAATTTTAAAATTTAAATTTATCTTATTCTAATTTAATTTTTCAACTTATAAAAATCACTCAATTTTTTTTATTAATACTATCAAATTGTTTAATAAAAAGTCACATAAAATATTTTTATCAAGCATCTTAATTTGTCAGTATATAAAAGAGGAAAATATTAGAATAATTTTCAAAGATTGAGAACTAAAGTAGAATAAAATAATTCAAAGATAGAAGTAAAATTTAAAATAAAATGATGCAAATAAAATTAAAAATAAAATTAAAAATTTTATTTTTAATTTTAATAAAATTTTAAATAAAATTAAAAGATAAAATCTACATTTTTGCCAGTTTAAATAGAAAAGTTAAAATCCTAGAAATATTTACCACTTGGGATTGTGTTCTCTGGAATGTAAACATTGTGAAACGTATTTTGTGGCCATGCACGTTACACAACGCATTGTTACATACACTTTTTTTCTTAACAACTTTTTTTGGCCAATTAAAAAAACAACTTGAACCTTAGATCTCTCAGGAATAAATACATAACTTCGCTAGATGTTACTTAGCTTTGATTTATTGGAAAAACTCCACCTAACAATTATAATTTGATAAAAATAATATTAAATAATTTAATCCTTTCAAAATTATCATTAGTGTTTTCTAAAATTGTCACTTTTATTCTTTAAAAATATGATTTAGTCTTTTTAATATTATATAAATATCTTCATTTCGGGAAATAATAGATTTAAAATATCTTTATAATATTAAAAAGATTAAAGTATAATTTTAAAGAGCATAAATGATAATTTTAAAAAGTATTACTAATAATTTATTTCTTTGATTTTTTTTTAAAAATTTTAATTTTTAAAATTCTTAAACGTTACTTTTATCTACTTATGCTTCGTTAAGGAAATTTATTTATTTATGTTTTTCCCGCCTCTTTCCCCCTCCGAAGCAATGGTGCATAGCCCCCACCTGAATGGCATTTTTGTAATTTGGAAGATGTCATACCGTTTTAACATACAAAACAGGGGTCGCTTTAACCGCCAGTTTCCATATAATCTATGGGGAACGGGAAGCGGAGAAGAAAATACTGCTTTCCCTTTTCCTTTTCATTTGGTTTTCTTAGTACAACTGTCTTCATTTTCAACTAAGTGGCCCCTGGTTTTCTCTCTCTCTCTCTCTCTCTTGTCTTCTACTCTATATGAATATCTACTCTAATTTTCTTCCTACCTTCCTTGTTATTCCCTGAAATCTCATCCTCTTCGTATTGGCGCTTTTGCACTGTTTTGCGGATGCCAATGATCTTCTTCTTTTTCGGTCAACCATACCCATCACTTTTGCACTCTTAATCTGGCCAGCTTCCCCCTCTCAATAAACTCCAGAAAAGGAGGAAAAAAAGAAGAAGAAGAAGCAATACCCCTCTGAAAGTTTCGATTTTAATAATTTCTGGATTCTGGATTTTAAATTTTATTTCATGTACGTGTATTTCTCAATCCCAAAGTTGAAGCAGATTAATATTGGGAGACGGTTGATCTAGAGGACTGTTACATCTTGTGATCTACGTTTTCGTGTAAATGACTGTGTGAAAGGTTCAAAATTGATTAACATGAAGGGAGATATAAGTGGTGTGTCGGTGGAAATGGAGGGAGGTTTGGTGGAGCAGGGGAAACACAGAGTTGGGCGTGCTAACAAGGTTGGTTATGTGGAAAAAACTATCAGTAAGAAAAGAAAGTCATGCCGTAGGATTATTAAGCAGGTAGTGCCGAGAAAAACACTCCAGGAGCTGTTTGTGTCGTGCAGAGAAACATTCAAAGGCCCTGAAACAATTCCTTCACCCCAAGATGTTCAGAAACTTTGTCACATCCTTGGTACTACTTTCTTCTGATTTCAACTCTAACTTGCTATATTTGCAAGAGATGATGTGCTGTATTATAGTATACGTTGGTTCTTATATAATCGCTCATTGCCGAATGTCAAGTTTTGGGTCAAAATTTTATAGGTACCTGGAATTTGATTGGCATAGAGCTAGTGGTAGCGTGATTTCCTTTGCTTGTTGTGGCTCTGCATTTTAGGCTCTTCTTACCCGAATTACACAAAAGTACAAACTAGAAAGCTCCCTATCAATAGTTTTCTTGACATGGAAACACAGTGCCTTCTCATTTTCTTTCTGCCGCACCGCGATGTTTTTTATTCATCAATCAACTTATTTTCCAAATTGAAGGATTTAATAAAACTTAGGTGGCCTCTAGTTCTGTAGAAAAGCAAAGTTATCCCTTCTGATGGAGATATAGATCAAAATCATTATAGCGCCAGCTATTAGGATGATTCGTCATCAATGTTTCTTCGGGAATACAAGATGGAAAAAAGGAAAGTTTCAAAAAAATTTAAAAATAGTGAACCAGTTTAATTCCTTCCAGAAATGATTTTGTGTGCTAGCTAATATGCATATATATTCTAATATATGTAGGGTGGATTGGATATGTATTTTCTTTCTGAATTAGGATTCTCATTATACCAGCTGGTCGTCTCATTTGAAGTGTTGTGATGCTTTCATCAGATAAGATGAAGCCAAAAGATGTTGGGCTGGATCTGCGGTTCTTCAAGCCTGAAAATATGCCCATAAAGAATGCAAGAGTCACCTGCACAACCATTTACAAGTGCGATCATTTCGAGGTAAGGTCCATTCCAACTCATATTGCTTACCAAGTAACTTGCTCTACTCATTGTATAATAAAAATGAATATTCTTTGGTTGAGCAAATTTGTTCATGTTAGTTTCTTATTTACTGTTAATATAAAGCAGATTATTTTATTACGTAAACCCGTGCATCGCACGGCTCCGTTTCTAGTTGCTATGAAAAAAAAGGCTTAATTTTGGGTTACTTTTCTTTGCACATGCAGCTCTGCATCTTCTTCCTACCTGCAGGAGGAGTCATTCCCCTCCACAACCATCCGGGAATGACTGTTTTCAGTAAGCTTCTAGTGGGAACAATGCACATTAAGTCCTACGATTGGGCTGATCCCGAGGCCTCCAAGAATTTGTCGCAACCATCTCAATGTGGGTATCAAATCTCTTCTGTGTGTGTGTGTGTGTGTGTGTGTGTATACACACATACACACACTCATCCGCCGAATGAAACTTTCTTGGGATATATATATATATATATATATATATATAATGGTTTTCAATTTTGTGGTTTTGTTTTTGCAGTGAGATTGGCGAGGTTAAAAGCTAATAAGGTGTTCGCTGCACCCTGTGATACTTCTGTGTTGTATCCCACAACTGGAGGCAACATTCATGAATTCACAGCCATAACTCCATCTGCTGTTCTTGACGTCCTTGGCCCTCCTTATTCTGGAGAAGATGGCCGCGACTGCTCTTACTACAAGGATTACCCCTACTCTGCTTTTTGCAGTAAGTACAAACTCACAAAGTTTTTGACAACTTCTATGGATGGTCGTTGAGACATGGTAGTTCATAACAAATGTAATGGTCGTCATATTTTCATAGCAAGAAAGTCTTATTCCATGCGAGCTATTCCAGTTGGTAACCT
Organism: Erythrophleum fordii; assembly: GCA_032878935.1. NCBI lineage: Eukaryota > Viridiplantae > Streptophyta > Magnoliopsida > Fabales > Fabaceae > Erythrophleum > Erythrophleum fordii. The sequence goes on along the minus strand of JAVQMF010000045.1, from coordinate 14,559,035 downwards.
GTGTTTAATTCTCGAGAAAATTTTAAACGAACCACGCTAATGTGGAAGAGTGCGTTTTTAAGATTATTTAATGAGGAAAATTAGTTTCAGATTAAGCCTAAAGACCTCGTATGCCCAGGAGGGGGAAAAAAAGTCCAATTCTTTGGTGTTAACAGAGGTTTTTTTGATGATGCAGATGGAGAGATTGAAGTGATGAAAGAGGAAAAAGACGGGTATGGATGGTTGGAAGAAATTGAGATGCCAGAGAACTGTCAGATGGCTGGGATTGAGTACCGTGGTCCTCCAATTATTGACACTGCCTTTTAATTCACCAACATGTTTTCCATGACACACACACACACACACTTGTTAGCTGTTGTTACAGAGAGTACTACAGCCTTATCGAGATATCCCAACTCCTGGGGCTTTTAGAGTCCATATTCAAGAGTCAATGTTATGAGCTGGCTTTTGTTCTTTATTGCTTAAATTATACTTGGTGGAATGTGAAGCTCTAATTTGTTCATTTTATAGCTACTGGGTATATAACATTCATGAGACTGATTCTTAAGATATACTATGGGTTCCGCATCTGTAAATGGATTCGGTTAGTTTTAGGTAGAGAACTGAAGTGTTCGTTTGACATTCAGAATCACCGAAACGGATCACGATGTGATATGTTGAATATGACCCACACACACACATACGCGTTAACACATGAAAAAACTAAATAATATGCAAAAAATTAAATCTTAAACAAATATTTTAAATATAAAATAAATATACAACAATTTTTAAATAAAAAAATAAATTAAATTAAAACTAAAGTTTTTTATTTAAATTAAATGTTAATTTTTATCTTTATTTATTTCATTAAAATTTTTTATAAATTATTAAGGCTTTTGAAATTTTGAAATATTTCGAAACATGTTAGGACCCAAAAAAAAAGTCGGATATAGGTGTTAAAAGTATGAGTATTATATATATATATATATATATATATATATATAGCGTTTCATTTGTTTTTTCTTTTTTCCTGATGTTTCAGTGCCCACTAATTTGACAGTGACACGTAAGCGAGGTAACGAGGGGGAATCGGTTGACTAGTTTTGAAGAACGACCAGGGAAAAGGCGAGATCTCTCTCGAATATTATTCATTGCTGGGAGTAACATTGTTTACGCATCACATCTTTTTTTTTTTTGTTTAAATTACTTTCGGCTCTTTTTTCTGGTCATAAATCCAGTTGATCTACCGTAGAAAATGAGTGTCAATTAGTCTACACTAATTAACTAATCATTTTTAATAGACGTAGTTATGAAAATTTACTGTGCTATGCTTTATTTTCCTAGAACACTCACTCATCTGCCAGTCTAGTATAAATCCAGGCATCCGGAAGTGTGCATACATAGATTGCTTTATAATTGTATGTAACAAACTGATTAGGAAAAAAAAAAAAAAAAGAAACTCTCAATATATGTGGTCACATCAATTAAAATAACCTTTCACCCAAAAAAAAAAAGTTATCACCTCATGGATAATTTATAAAGTTTAGTAAACCTTTTATTTGGATTTAAAATTTGCATCTTTTTTTATTGAAGAAATCATCTTTGTGGTAGAGATTTTAATACAGGTGTAATAATAAGAGCATCCTATGGACTCAAGCTTGACTAGAATCTTCGGAGGCAAGTGTTATAATTTTGTACGGTCTATACCACGTACATGCATCTAGCCAGCCATCTCTATAATATCTGAGAAGTGTTATGATTTTGTACGGTCTATATCACATAAATGCATCTGCTCATCTCCATAATGTTCGAGAACGAAGATATATAATGTTACCAAACACGTGCTATAAGAAATTTGAGTGGACCATGCTCCTAGTATGTGATCTGCGACCGTGGACCTGGGCCTGGAAGAAGAGACAAGACTATTGGGCTTGGTCCATAATTCTCACGTAAAGCTCATGAATCTAATGTATGGGCCTCTGCAATGGGCTCTCATTGAAAATAAACCACATATGAACCCAACCTTAGGATGTGAAGTCTCCAATAGAAACCCAAGAAGAAAAGAGGTCTCTTCAGACCTTTAAATAAAAAAAGAAAAAGTCTCGTGACCGAAAGGAATAAAAGAGTCTGATCATATAAAGTTTTAGTGGCCTAACATCTTAATCAATATATATATTAATTATTTTTACCTTTAACTTGCCTACTTTACTTCATCAATGTTCTCCTCTTAATTTTGATCTTTTTCCATGATTCTGAAAAGCAAATAATCGTTTTAAGTACATAGAAGATAGAGCTATTATTTGGAAATAAGTACTAAATATGAAAAAAAATTTCTGCAGCACATTTGTATTCATGAATGGAATTGTAATAGGGACTTCTAAATTTTTCAGCATGGACATTATTATTATAAATTTATGACCAATGCTATTCAGCAGGGAAGTCTTAAACTTTTTTGTTGTTGTTAATCTGTTATATTTTACAAGAAGGACCTAGTCCAATGATTATGTTCTTAATACCGTGAAATTATTCAAAATAATTAATTATAAAATAATACCATCTAACAAAAAACGTAAATACACTTATTAAGTATTTGTTATTAAGTTGTTTAATAAAAATATGATAAATAAATGTATTTTGCAATTCAATATCATATAATTAGACATCTTAAAAAAATTCTTTTCACATATTATATATTTATTGAAAACGTATAAAAAAATTTTATTAAACATGATGATTTCAGAAAATAAAATGTTAAACCCTACTTTTCAGCTACTTATGGAAGACTTACCTGGGACTAAAGAGTGGCTTAAAAACTAGACATTATTTATCTTTGTGTCCTTAGAAGAACATCAACATCCAAATATTCCGTTCATTCATGATCATATCTAGCAACGAACTCCCTATTATGAAGAGTTTGAAGTTGGAACCCCAATAAATTTATTGGATCTACTATAATCATAAATTAATTGTATATAATGTAATTATAAAAAAATTAGAAAAAAAGTACAAAAAAGGAAATAAAGTTTATATTCATTTACCTTTTTATATTAATTTTTTATTAACAGTACATAAATACAGAAGACCCAAATTTAATGAGAAAATAATTCGGTATTGAAAGCGAAAGGCAAAAGGAAGAAAAAGTTGGAAAGATTCAAGCGGCAGATGCAGAAGCAAGTGGGCTTACCTTTCACATATTCACGGATTTGGATCCTCTCCCATGCTCTCTCCCTTGCTCTCTCCAGTGTTAGATCTGGACCGTCTAAATTAATTTGGACAGTCCAGATTTAATTATTATTATTTTTTATATTTTTTAAAAAATAATTATTTTAAAAAAAATAAAATATAAAATAAAATTATTTTTTTAATTATAAACTTTTAAAAAAATGTTGTTTAAACTTAGAAAAATTAAAAAAAAATTTGAACTGTTCAGATTAAAATTTAAACGATCCAAATCTTATGGGAGAGATAAGGGAGAGAGAGGCATGGGAGAGGATCTTTTTCCCATATTCACCCCTCTCGTCTAATCTGTAATCTCTATTATTATTATTATTATTACCATTAATTCCATGGTGGGTTACTTTCCTTTGTTGCTTGATTCTGTCGCTTAAATTGGTGGGCCATCAATGAACCCTTCGAACCAACACTATGTTTCACCTAAACTGCTTTTGCGGTTGAGCCCTCTCTTCCTTGTTAGTATGTGTTTGGGTGTCGTCACCGTACTTTTCCCGAACCTGCACCGACAAAATAATTCTTCCATTATTAATGACCATAATTTGAATTATTTCTATTATTTTTTATTTTTTTGGGCTAATAACATAAAATTAAGAGTCGCATCACCGTCATGGATATTTGAATTTCAACACAGGAAAACGATAATACGTGGAAAAAGAAAGGCTTCCACGAATTACTGGGGAAGAATGATTTATGATTAGATTTTAGTAAGTTCCATGTATATATATATGGATCTTAGCTGTAATCCTGACAAAAATCCAACTCAAACTCCACGAGGGCTGAACCATTTTCATCTACCATTTGGGAATCTATGTATTTTTTGACAACAAACACAAGAGTTTCAATTTAAAATTTGAAATATGAAATGGATGACAGATTAAGATGTAATGTAAAAAATTGATATGCTTTGTAAATAAAATATATTTTATATGAGAGAATAAAACTTAGTTTTTTTTTTTTTTGGTAATTTTGATATACACGTATACGAGACTTCTTAAAGGAAGAAATGCTCTTATAAAAACACATACAAGCGAGGCCATTATGATGCAATTGGCAAAAGCAACTATTGCTCTCTCTCTCTCTCTCTCAAGAATTTTGCGTCTTCATGGGTTTGGTTGTAAATTGCAGGTATGTCCTAAGATCAAGCAAGTTGGCGAAAAATACAACCTGTTGTATTTCGATATATTAATAGCATTATTTTGCTGAACCATGTCGCTAAAATTGACTGGAGACAATACAATAAGGGTGTGTGAATTGCAATTGTTATAATGTCTTTGTTGGGTTACGCTCACAATTTACACTTTAACCTATAAATAATGGCAATTTGACTCACATATATATAATTAAAAAATAAAATACTTAAATAAATAACTGTTAAAACTATTTCTTTGTATATATAATTAATTTTTTTTTATCAAATGTGGTAAAGTTATCTCTGCATTCCACAATTTAAAAAAAAAAAATTGTGAATGCAAAGAAAACATCTGCATGTTAAAAAATAATAATAATTTTTATATAAAATAAAAAGGAACCGCGAAAATCTGATATATATATATATATATATATATATATATATATATATATATATTTTTTGAAGGGGGTGGGAATGGTTTGGGTTGGGGGAGGCGAGAGGAGGGTTGTGCATATTATATAATATTTATAATATATAATATATTTTATATAATAAATATTATATATATTTTAGGTTATATAAAATAGATATGATATATTATATTTTTTGTATACAATCAAGATAATATTATTTAATTTTTATTATAAAATATTAAAATATAATTGACAATAATAAATTTATAAATTATGATTTTAATGATAAAATTATATTTTAATTATAATTTAAATAATATAATATATTAATAATATGCTTAATGAAATTTAATAAATGTGAATAAACTAAAATTTTGTTATTGGATACTTATTATTATTAAATTGTAAAAAAAAATTATATGTTAAAAAAATCAGTAAAACAAATGATAAATTTTAGATTTTAAATTTTTAGATTTTTTGAGAAATATAGCTAAAAATATAAATTTATCAATAATAAATATCTAAAATCTATAAATATAATTTTAGATGTTAAAAGAATTCTTAAAACAAATAATAAGATTTTACATACTTATTATTGATAAAGTTATATTTTTAACATGCAAAGAACTTTAAACTTTAACATTTTATTAACATATGTTATTTATTAAATTATAATTAAAAATATAAAATTATCTATACAATTATAATTTATAAATTTATTATTGTTAATTATATTTTTAATATTTTATAATAAAATTAAAATAATATTATATTTAATATATATAAATAATATAATACATCATATCTATTTTATGTAATATAAAAAAATATAATATTTGTATAAAATATATTATATATTATAAATATTTTATAATATATATACATATACATACACACGCGCACACACTACTCAGAAGGGGGGGAACTCAGCCCATTTCCTTTTTTGAAAATGAATCTGCTCATGTTGGGGATTCTTTGTGTTGCCTCATGTCTCTTACAAACTTAGATTTATTTTTTATTTTATTTTATTTTTTTTTGGAAGGAATGGATCTCCTTGTTAGAAAGGACATGAAGAAAGATGAACATTTCTAAACATGAGGAAATCCAAATCCTTCCTCCTCTTCTCTCGCTCCAAAAAAAAAAATCCCCACCAATGCCAACTAACCCCTCCCCTAGTTATTATTATGGGTCATTGTTTTTTTCTTTGAATGCGGAGATGTTTTCACGGTGTTCATAAATTTTTATTTTATTTTATTTTTTTGGTAAAACGCAAAGGAAACTTTACTGCGTTCTCTTAAAAAAAATTAACTATAAATGTAAAGAAGTAGTTTTGAAAATAATTTCTTCTAGTGTTTTGTCTCTTTTAAGTTGTATATATAAATCAAACTGCCTACAAATAATGGTAAAACAGCGAAGAATCAAAATTGCAGAAGATGAAAGATGAAGTAAGTTCAGGAAACAAGAGCCCCAAAACCAATATGATATGCAACAAAGATGTGTGCGCGGGCGCGTATTTCCTTTATTGTGATTTCTTGTTTTTTCAACATGACTTCATTTTTGAAAAAAATAATTCAGACCATAATTTTGACCATTCAATATTTCACACTTGATGTTTCCATGTAGGCAAAATATCATACCTAAACATTTTATTTTTATTTAAATAAATTAGTTTAATGATAAAAAAAAATCTCACTTTGAAAACACGAATTTGACCATAATTAATTAAAAAAAAAGTTTCAACCACTATTGATTTTTAAGGAGGCTGTAAGAAAGCACATGATTGAGTTATCATATATCATATAGTTAAAACACTAATTTAACCATAATTAATAAAAAAAATTTTCAACCACTATTGATTCTTAAGGAGGTTGTAAAAAAGCACAGAATTGATTTATCATATATCATATAGTTATTTGTTTAGAATATTCAATATAATATTAAGGGCAGAATCTTTTCCTTGGAGCTTGTTTGTTACTCTGATGTAATTTCTCACCTCTTGGGACGTGAGAGAGCACAAACAAGATGTAGATAGGCGTTACGAGATAGCTTCAAATTCAATGTTTCATGCATTCTATCATTGACATTTGACACATAAATGAAAGAGCAAAAACAATTTACAGTTGGTGAGTTAAGGAGATAAAGGGAGGCGCCAAAACCAACCGATATAAAACGAGGGGCCATTCCTATGCCTAAAATTGATGTGAGAGAAAGCTAAGGCTTACCGTCCCAGAAAGCGAAAGTCTACGTTACAGTCTGAGACACAGACACTGAGCCAAAGCGACCTTTAGCCATTACCATTTTCCCTTCTAAATTATGAGGCCAAGTACAAAATTAGCTCCTTTAACCAAATCTGCTGGACTCCACATGCCCATGTTAAAAGATATACATCCATGATATCTTATCATACAGAGGAATAAAGGCTTCCCATCTTCATAAGAATCTTTCTTTTGCTTTTCCTTCTTCTTTCTTCTGGTGCTACGGCTTCCCTTTAGGCCTTCCTGAGAAATAACAAAGCAAAGCAATTTCCTGGGAAAAAAATGGAGGAAAATTTGTGAATTTCAATTCTATTATGACGGACAATATGTGGTAATGTCGGATTGTGAGATAGTCCAGCATGTGAATTTTGGCCCTTTCATTTTCTCTCGCCCCGTGTCACCAACTTGTCTTGGTGTGGGCGGAAAAAATCTGGCACCTTCGAAAATGGTTTCTATGCCTCAGTAAGATTTGGAGACTTGTTCTTGACAGTTTTGTGAGTTTGGATTTTGTTGAATCGAGTGGCCTTCAATTTCTGAAGATATTTAAAACTTGTTCTCTTCCCAGCTTTCCCCCTCTCTTCTTCAAATTTTGAATTTGGCGCAAGAACGAGATGATATTAAAGTTTTTCACTTTTTTCAATCTGGGTTAGGAGAGGTTTTGGGAGGACTCTCTGGGAGCTCTTGGTGATTTTGGGAGCAACTGGTAATTTTTCAGTATTTTCTTAGGTGATTATGCTTTATTGTTGATTCTCCTTGACATATAGAATTTCATTTGAGCCATCAATCTGGAAGAAATATGGCTTTTGATTTGCTTCTCTCTTTAAATTTAGGGATTGTAATGCTTAATAAGTAATTCAACATAGTCTTGCCAGTTTCGAGTGTCTTTTTAAATTAACATGGCTTGGTATAGTTGCAGGGCTTCTGTTCGTGGTCTTGGAAAACCAAGCTTTTATCTCCAGCGCACTTTGTAGAATACAGAGAAAATCTTTCTTTCAATGGCAAAACAATTCCACCCTTCATTGCTTCTGCTTTTGGTAACAACTTTACTTTCTATCTATGATTCGGAGCAGCTGCAATCCTCCCAGTTTGAGATCCTTCTGAGAATTCAACGAGATTTGAACTTTCCTGCTGTTTTAAGCAGCTGGAATAACCACACAGACTTCTGCAACGCCGATTCAAATTCTTCTCTTACTGTTGTGTGCTATGCAGACACCATAACCCAGCTTCATGTAATTGGTGAAACAAGAACTTCCCTTCTTCCTCGAAATTTCTCAATAGATTCCTTTGTCACAACACTGGTAAGACTTACCAATTTGAAAGTCCTCACACTGGTTTCTCTTGGTATATGGGGTCCATTGCCTGCTAAAATTTCTCATTTGGCATCACTGGAAATACTTAACATGAGCTCTAATTTCCTATATGGGACAATCCCACAAGAGCTTTCTTCACTATCCAATCTTCAAACACTTATTCTTGATGGAAACATGTTGGCTGGTCAGCTTCCTGATTGGATAGATTTATTTGCAGCCTTAACTGTGTTGAGTTTGAAAAATAATAGGTTCAATGGGTCTTTGCCAGATTCATTGGGTAGCTTGGAAAATCTTAGGATTCTTTCACTTTCTCTTAATCACTTTTATGGAGTGGTACCTGATTTGAGCCATTTGACAAATCTTGAAGTGCTGGAATTGGATAGTAATGCTTTTGGACCTCAGTTTCCTCGACTTAGTACCAAGTTGGTCACTCTTATACTGAGGAACAATAGCTTCAGGTCTGGTATTCCTTCTGAAGTGACCTCTTATTACCAACTCGAGCGATTGGATATCTCATCAAATGCATTTGTGGGGCCATTTCAGCCAGCATTGTTATCTCTTCCTTCAATTACTTATCTCAACATTTCTGGGAACAAGTTAACTGGGATGGTTTTGGAGAATCTGTCTTGCAATTCAGAACTCGAAGTTGTGGATTTGTCCTCGAATCTTTTGACAGGCAAATTACCCAGATGTTTAGTGTCAAACTCCAGTGATAGAACAGTGCTGTATGCTAGAAATTGTCTAGATGGTACGGATCAGAGTCAGAACCCACCACCCTTTTGCCATACTGAGGCCTTAGCTGTGGGGATATTACCTGAGAGAAAGCACAAAAGATTGTCTAGGTTAGTCCTTTCCATTGGAATAGCAGGGGGGATTATTGGAGGAGTAGCACTTGTTGGGCTAATTCTCTTTGTTGTTAAAAGAGGAAAGGCTAAAAGCAAAATTAAGAATCGTCCAACAAGATTTATATCCGAGAATGCAGCTTCTGGATACACCTCTAAGTTGCTTTCTGATGCAAGTAAGTTTCTCTGTCTTTCTCTCTTTCGTGCACAAATTTGTGTCTGTGGCCACACTCTGGCTACCGTATACATTTTATACATTTCTTCACATATGGAATATTTGGAATCTGCTACTTACGAGTCTATTGTTAATAAGTATTTGGAAAAAGTTTTACTCATACAGCTCTACATATAGACTGATGTTAGGACTTAACAATTGTTTGAATTTGAGAAAAGAAACAAGAGATGTTTGATTGCAGCTTATTAAGTGATTGCAATCTACTTGTAAATGAAGCTCTAGGACTGGTTGGTAATTATTAATTGGCGAAGATGATATAGAAGAATTATAGTTCCTTAATACATTCCTCTGTGTTTATCCACTTTAAAGATAGATGACAACAGCCATGTCTTTTGTCTTCACTTAAAGGGTACATATCTCAAACAATGAAGTTGGGAGCTGTTGGCCTGCCAACTTATCGAACTTTCTCACTGGAGGAGATTGAGGCTGCCACAAACAACTTTGACACAGCTTCTTTCATGGGTGAAGGTTTTCATGGGCAGGTATACTGCTTTGTTTTGCATTGACTTTTATCTTGAGCTTTTCTTAATGTGTTCCTACACTCATGGTTCGCCTTAACCCAGTTTTGGGGGTTGAATACTTTGTTATATGTAAGGATAAGCATCTAATAACTCTGAAAAATCACTTGTCCGTGAAATATACACGTAAACTTCTAAATGGAACCACTTCTGGTTCTGTCCCTAAGGTAATATCCTAACGGTTCAATAGTAACATACCCTGAAGTTTTTGTTCGAAATTGTAGACCAAAATTTTTATCTGCACGTCTATGTGATGTGTGTGTGTGTGTGTATATATATATATATATCTCTGTTTAAAAACATTTTTTTTAATGTGTCAGATGTATAGAGGTCAGTTGAAGAATGGTTCGCTTGTTGCCATTAGACGTGTAAAAATGAAAAAACGATACAGCACACAAAATTTTATGCGGCATATAGAGCTGATATCAAAACTCAGGCATCGTCATTTAGTCAGTGCGCTTGGACACTGCTTTGAATGTCATTTGGATGATTCAAGTGTCAGCAGAATATTTCTTGTCTTCGAATACGTACCAAATGGCACACTCAGGAGCTGGATCTCTGGTAATTCGTAGAAACATCAATTCTTTTTTTTCTTTTTTTTTTTTCAAGTTGGAGGATATGAAACCAAAAAAAAAAAAAAATTGAAATTCCCTACTGCAAATATATCTCTCTACCTTCAATATTTTCTGTAAGTCACACACAAATTCTGAATTGGTTTGTATATAGTCAATATCATCCTTCTTTTCTGCCCTATACAATTATGTCATAGCTGATCATTTAGTTAGCTATGAAATTCTGTAACTTATGATTCTTCGCATTCTATTTGGCAGACGAGCATCCTACAAAATCACTTAGTTGGACCCAACGCATAGCAGCTGCAATTGGAGTAGCAAAGGGAATCCAGTTTTTGCATACTGGGATTCTCCCTGGTGTATATTCAAACAATATCAGAATAACAGATGTTTTATTAGACCAGAACCTCGTTGCAAAACTCAGCAGCTATAACCTGCCTTTGTTATCAGACATGGGAAAGGTATTAAGAAAATAATTTAGATTATTATGGTTTCTGTTTGAGGGAAAAAAAAAATCACGTTGTCCTAGTAATTAAGTTTGGTAAAAAATCTCCCTCAAGAAAAGACTTCAATTAATATTCAGCTTATACTTGTAGGTTGGCCATGGAAATTCTTCCAGTAAATCCAAAAGTCCTAAAGTTAACAAAAGGTGCGTGGTAGAAATTTAATCTGGTTTTCATAAAATCACTGAACATGCACAAACAACTTGTGGTTAATGAAAGGAGGGCTCATCATACAGCAATTTTCTGTGCTATATACAAAATACAAGTGATACTGTTTAGTAAAATATCACGCAAGCTGTTCATTCAGTGAACTATGCTGTTCTGCAGTAATAAACATGAAGATAAGTCTGATATATACGACTTTGGAGTGATACTACTGGAAATCATCCTTGGAAGGACAATGAAGTCAAAGAATGATGTGGACGCTTTAACGAATCTGGTAATAACGTCTATTCTATTCTGCTCTACATCTCCTACAAAGTTTATTTTTGAGATATATAGTGTGTGTATCAGCAATAACCTTTTATATTTATCATCTGCAATTTTATGAGACAGTTGCAAGCAAGCATAGTAGCCGATGATGATGCTCGGAGAAGCGTTGTAGATCCAGCAGTTCGCAAGACATGCTTGGATCAATCATTGAAGACAATGATGGAGATTTGCGTGAGATGCCTGGTTAAAGAGCCGGAAGAAAGGCCTTCCATTGAGGATGTTTTGTGGAATTTGCAGTTTGCTGCTCAAGTTCAAGATGCATGGCGAGTGGACTCTCAAAGTAGTAGTGAAGGGTCTCCGGGCTGGCATTTAGGACCTCCAACACTGGCTTTCCATTAGCGTCAATACAGAGGTTTTCACACTTTTTGTACATTTTCACTATAAGCCTAAATTGTTCAAATTTATAGAATGTGAGCATTCTAGTTTACAGCATCAGAATAGTATGAGTTTCTCATGTTGTTATTCTTACTTTCTTGTCTAGTAACTGCGAAGCGTCTGATATTAAAAAAAAACAAAAAAAAGGGAAAAAAAAGAAGAAGATAGGGCTCACAGTTCATAAGTGTAAAATTAGTTCGTCTATAATTAAAATCTTTACAATGTGAAATGTCTTGTTAATAAACTGTCTTAAAGGCATAATATCCATCAATCATTTTGCATTTTGCTTATGTTTATCCTGAATTGGCTATGAAGATGTTGAAAAGGCCGAAAATGGAATTTAATTTCTGTGGGCCAATAGTCTAGCTAGGCCCTTTCTTCTTCTTCTTTTATTATTAAGAAGCAGAGTAGGGAGAATGTGAAAAGGATGGGTGGTCCTGGATAAATCCGATGACCTCTATGTATAATCATTGACAGCTGTATGAATTCATCCTCTGTATACATTGTGGAGCTCACTAGTAAAGTGTAGCACATGTCATGTAAATGCGTTATTTAAGCTGATGGTTAGAGATTTAGTCATTAACGGTTGTTATTTATTATTATTTAATAGTGTTTTTTAAATTTGTTTGTCATAAAGATACAATAATATTTTTCATATATTTTATTAACTTTTTTCCCTCTTTTTATATTTAATATTTAACCAACTAAACATATACATATAGATATGCACAGTCATGTATTGTTAATTTTTTTTTTTTTTTCTGTAATTTCTTCTGTTTCACTGGAATATATAGATCTTTTCAAGTGCAAATGGCAATCTGTTTATCCCTACGTGGTTAGACCCATGTCAGAGCTACGAGTACAATTGTCTTCTCTTCTTTCGTATCAAAGAGCTATTAGCAACAAAAATCTAAGAAGGTAAATCGTACAGAAAAAGAAAAACAAAGATAACCACGAGACAGAATAACCTCCAGTAGATGCAGCAGTGTCAGATAGCTAAAAAATCTAGACCAAAATTGACTGACAGTGACATGGTACCGGTGGATGCATTCAACTCTCAGAAATTGTAGTGATCCAATAATTACGAATGCATTCACATCACAAGGCGAGCTTTGCTAACAGATTCTGAACTCTGATACTGGATACTGCCATCTTGAACACAAATCATGTCTGGTTCCCACTTAAATTTAAGAATTGAATGAAAATTGACTTACAAATCATAATTAATTTAAAAAAAAAAGATTTAGGTAAAGATGTTGCTTGAGGACAAATTAGAGCAAAGGCAGTCAGGATTTCTCCATTTACAGTGAAAAGATGTCATCTTTTAGGTTAGTAAAATTTCGGCCGTTCAAGAAATTCGACGGACGAGGAGTTGTCATGTTATTAAAGACACGAGTGAAACGGTGCGTTGAGCTGCAAACCTTTTTTCCATTTTTCCCCCCTCTAGAATCTGCTTCCAAATCACACACGTCCCTCCGACCCACATTGCGAAGCGACCATGTCATCTAACATGGGCGTGCAATAGAAGATGATTTTAGAAAGTTCTAGAATCTTTTACATAATTTTTTTATTTAAATATTTATGTAAAATTTAGATATTTTTAAAGAGGGTTCTAGAGTATTCTAGATAATTCTATAAATATTTTTATCTTTGTAAATATCCTAAATTGTTCTAGAGAATGATTATAGATCGTTAGATTAAGTTGATCTTCACCGTCCATTAAAAAAGTGGAAGGCTATAAATACCCCTAAGGTGTCATGGGAGAACACACTTTAATTTGTACTCTCATTCTTGCAGTACACAAAGCATTCTCCAAGTTCTCTTATCTAAGTTATCTCCTCTCTACTTTTTGACTAACTTCCTCTTGTGATCAAGCTTCTTAGTGGGGTTTAAGGGAAAAAGACCTACTTAAATACTAGTTGGGTGTATCTAAATGCGGCATGGTTGGTTGGAAAATCCAAATCCGTGACAAGTGGTATCAGAGCTCAAATTCATCTCTTTGGGAGAAGCTCTTGCTGACGTGGAGATGGCAAGCGAGACTACTCACATTCATGGTATAGAACAAGAGAAGGTCTCAAAAAAGAAAAGAAGCAAGTCAAGGTCTGGGGAACCATTTAGGGTGAAGGACCTAGGAGATTTTGACATAAGGTTAATGAGGATGGAGATCGCAGTTGTTGAAAGTCAAGACAAGTTCAAGGAAATCGATGCTCGAATGGAAGAGCATGATGCTTGCATCGAGGAGCTCGAAAGGGGGAATGAAGAGCTTCGTAGGCAGATGCAAGGAGCCTTGAACGAGGTGATGGAACAACTTACTCGGTCAAGTGAGACTATGCATAACTCCCTTCTCAATGAACTTACCTCTCTTAAGACTGAAAATGCTACTCTTAGGGAGGAACTTGAAAGGGTATTAAGGGGGTTTGGGGAACTAAAAAGTGAGGTGATCCTGGTTAAGATGGCGGTTGCTAAAGATGGGGGAGCTTTTGCCTCTACTCTAACTCTTGCTCTTTCGAGGGTGGACGTTCCTAAACCCAAGGCGTTCAAGGAGGAAAGGAACGCGAAAGAGATCGATAACTTCCTATAAAGTATGAAGCAATACTTTCGAGCATTGGGCATCATGGAGGATGCCAAGAAGATTGATAACACATCTCTCTTCCTAGAGGACACTGCTATGCTATGGTGGAGGAGGAGATATGGTGATATTGGGAGAGACACTTATACCATTAATACATGGGATGAGTTCAAGAAGGAGCTCAAAAAGCAATTCTATCCCGAACATGTTGAAAAAGATGCGAGAGCAAGGCTGAGGCGTCTCACACAAAAGGGGAGTATTCGAGGCTATGTGAAGGAGTTCTCTGAGGTGCTATTAGAGATCCTTGACTATCCTGACTTCGAAGCCTTTTTTGCCTTTATGGATGGATTGCAACCATGGGCCAAGCTGGAATAGGAGTGAAGCGATGAAAAGGACCTTGCCACTACCATGTCCATTGCTGAATCACTCATCAAATTTCGAAAGCCTGACAAAGGCAAGGCCAAGATAGACAAAGGTAAAGGTGGGGGAGAAGGCAAACAAGGTAAGGATAATGCTTTCAAGTCTTTCAAACCTAATGAGAAGGGTCTGAAGAACAAGAAGAATGGTGAAAGGCCATAATCAAAGTACTTCCTTTGTGAGGGTCCTCATCTAGTTCGAGATTGCCCTAAGAAGAGCAAGCTCTCCGCATTGATCGAGGAGGAAGAAGTAGAAAGGGAAGTGGGCTCTTTGCAAGTCCTTAATGCCATCAAAGCCAAGGTAGAAGTGCCCAAGACTGAGAAGAAAGGGTGTTTGTTCATACAAACCAAGGTTGGTGGTGAAGAAGTTCGAGCCTTGGTAGATATCGGTGCCACAAACAACTTCCTAGAGTGAAAGGAGGCGAACCAGTTGGGGATCAAGTATGAGCAAAAGCTAGGATGGCTGAAGGCTGTAAACTTTCCTCCAAGGATGATCCGTGGAGTGGCTCGTAACGTCAAAGTTTGTCTAAGTGAGTGGACTGGCCTGGTAGACTTCATCGTTACTCCCATGGATGATTATCCTGTAATACTGGGCATGGACTTCATGGACAAAGTGAAAGCTGTGCCAATTCCCTTTGCCAATACCATGTGCATTTTAGAAGAAGGGAACTTGCACATGGTACTTGACACGAGGCGAGACGAGTCAAGCTAGATCTCTATCTGCTGTGCAACTGAGCAAGGGGATCAAGAAGGCACAACCTATATTCTTAGTGACGCTCAAGGAAGATAAAAGGGGGTCCTACCTCCGAGCTGCCTAAGGAAGGCCAAGGAGTATTGGAGAAGTTCAAACATATTATACTCGTTGAGTTGCCCAAGAAGTTACCATTAAGAAGGGAGGTGGACCACAAGATTGAATTGGAACCTGGTGTAAGGCCCCCTACCGTTGTGCCATATAGGATGACGCCTCCTGAATTAGAGGAGTTAAGGAGGCAATTAAAGAAATTGTTGGATGCTTGTCACACACGAAAATGCGACCGCGTGGCGCCAAAATTTAAAACCAAAATTAGAAATAAAAAGATAAGAAGAAATAGGGTTCAGGAGTCGCCACCAAAATTTTGTTTTTGAAAAGGCCAAATTTTGGAAAAGCCTTTTTTTATTTGAAAAATGGTCTGCAAATCAGATTTGGATTCGGGAGTCGATTGTGAGTGGGGAAGGTGTTAGGCACCCCACTACACCCGTTTTTAAGAACGGTTACCCTAAATCAGTTGTGCAAAATTAATATGGCCTCCATTCTATTTTAATTCTCCCTAACCAACCACATGCAAAGAACAGAAAGAAAAATTTTAAGAAAAAAAATTTAAGGAAAAAAAATTTAAGAGAGGAAAGAAAATTAAAAGCAAAACAAAAAGGAATTCAAAGAATAAAATACAGAAAAGGGAATAAAATAAAAGAAATTAAGGAAATAAAAATTAAAAAATAAAAATAAAATTAAGAGAAAATATTTATTTATAAAAGCAGACTTGACCTAGGATAAAAGCCTAGGGCCTACGTACCATTCGAAAGGGATCAAAGTCCACGTAGTTTGGTTAGAGATTGTATTTGGTGGTTGGTTTTTTTCTCTTTGTTTTATGTTTTGTTTTTATTTTTTTTTTGTTCTTTATTTTTAAATTCTTTTTTTAAAATATATATATATATATATATATATATATATATATATATATATATATATATTATATATATATATATATATATATATATATATATATATATATATATATATATATATTTTGTGTTGTCTTTTTTTCGTGAAAAGATGAAGAAAATAAATTACTTTTTCCTTTAACAAATAAAACGAGTTTTGAAATTGGTTGAGGTGTTTTAATTTACTAAAGGAAAATGTAATTTTACTTTTCTTTGCATTTTTAGTTTTTCCTATTTCTTCCATTTTCTTTTTCATTTTTGTTTTTGTTTTTATTATTATTATTATTATTATTTTTATTTTAGTTGTTGTTGTTGTTTTTTTTTATTTTTTTTTATTTTGTTGCTTTTAGTTCTGTTTTATTATTTTTTGTTTTTAGTTTTGTTTATCTTTGTTTTATTTATGATTTTTTGACTTTTTGTATATTTTTGTTTTTGTGTTGTTTTTTTTTTTTTGCTTTTTTTTTTTCTTTTTTGTTATTTTGTGGTTTTTGTTTGGTTTTTAATTTTTTTTAATTTTTTAGTTTAATTACTTTTTATATTTAATTTTTTTTGTTTGGGTGTTGTTTTTTCGTGAAAAGACAAGGAGAATAAATTACTTTTTCTTTAACAAACAAAACAAATTTTGAAATTGGTTGATGTATTTTAATTTGTTAGAGAAAAATTTAATTTAATTTTCTTTGCATTTTCAATTTTTCCTCTTACTTATTATTTTTGTTTTTCTATCATTTTCATTTCATTTTTGTTTGTTTGTTTTTATTACCCTTTTTTTATTTTGTTTTTGTTTTCTATTTTGTTTTTATTTCTATTTATTTTCATTTTGTTTTTTTTTTGTTTTTTTGTCTTTTTAATTCTTTGGTACATTTTTTAGTTTTTATATATATTTTTTTATGTCTTTTTGTGTTTGGGTGTTTTTTTGCTAATTTTATTTTTATTATTATATTTTTTTTTAATTGACAAAAATAAATTACTTTTTTTTCTTAAATAAAACGATTTTTGAAATTAGTTGATGTGTTTTAATTCATTAAAAGAAAGTTTAATTTTACCTTAATTTTACTTTTCTTACATTTTTTTATCATTTTTATTTTGTTTGTGTGTTTGTTTTGTTTGTTATTTTTTCTTTAATATATATTTTTTCTTTTTCTTTTTGTTATTATTTTCTATCTTTGTTTCTCTTTATATATATATATATATATATATATATATATATATATATATATATATATATATATTATTCTTTTTTTTATTCTTCTTTTTTTTTAATTTTTATTTTATTTTGTTACTTTTAGTTTTGCTTTATTATTTTTTTGTGTACTCTTTTTTCTTAATAATTTTTTTTTTATGTTTTCTATTGGGTTGTTTTGTTTGGTCTGGTTCTTTTGTTTTGCCATTTTTTTTTATATTTTGTTTTTGTTTATTTCATTTTTGTTTTTTTTTATGTTATATAGATATATATTTTTTTGTTTGTTGTTGTTGTTGTTTTTTATTATTTTGTTTGGTTTTGTTTTAATTTTTTTTTGTTTATTTTTGTTTTTATATTATTATTTATTTTTTGATTCTTTTATTTTTGTCTCTTGCTTTTGATTCTTTTCTTTCTTTCCTTTTTTATTTTTGTATTTTGTTTTATTTAATTCCTGGTTATATTATTACATTTATCGATTATATCACCCTCTCCTCTTTTGAACATTTGATTCCCTTCACCAGACTTTCCCATTTGCATGTTTGGTCTCATTTTCCTTTTATTTTCTTATTTTTTCTTGTTCCATATTGGATTATCATTTTTTTTATTTCACAATTTTTTTGTTTATTTATTTATTTATTTGCTTTTTGCCTACTTTATAACCCTTATTTTCTTATTTTGCTATTCATTCCATCTTTTCAAGCGCAATGTTTTCATTTTTTTCAAAAAAATTAAAAGGTTTAATAAGTGTTAAAAATTGATTTCCCACTAATTATTTTATCTTCCTTGTGTTTTGTCATTTTTTTTAAAAAATTTTTTTTTTGCGAAATTCTTTTGGTTTGAGGCTTTGGGAGCCCAAAAGATAGAAATGAAAAATCGAAACCCAAAAGCTACCAAAGAGGCTTATTGGCCACACATGATCTCTTGGTTTAACTAGGTGCCTAAGGAGATATAAAATCTCACACGGCAAAATCCTAAAAAAAAGAGAAAAACAACAATGATAAAAATAAAATGCAAAACAAGAGCGAGACCCGGAGGAAGAAAACAGATATCCATGCTTGTGTGTGCTAGGTGTCCAACCAGATTCACTACATCATTCTTGACTGCCTTTACAGTATGAAAAATTGAAAAATAAATGTGCATATGGATTACAGATACATTGCAACATATCCTTCCCTTCTTCGGACTGAATCAAAATGGCATCTTGTGTATTGAAAACCTAACCTCCCTACATATTGCTTCAGCAGCGCTTCCGAGTCCACAAACAGACCATATAATTCACAAAAACCAGCAAAAGCATGTAAAACTAAAACAGTGCGATTCTATCAGGGTTCAGGTATCAAAATTAATGGCTCCACATATTCTCAAACACTATCGAACAATTGCGAAACTGAAACAAGTTGCATTCTCTGATTGACATTACTAGGACCTCTAAGAAAGAAACCTAAATCTATGCCAGCGAGCAGAGATGAAATCTAAACAATAAATAACATATATATACACAGATACATAACTGAACTGGAGGTGGCTCGTTGAACTGGTTAAATATACAGAGATGAAATCAGCTGCCAATGCATTATTCGACAATTCAGGAATAAACAGAACATGCTTCAGAAATAAACAAGAATCGAACTGGCAAAAAGAAAGCACAGGGAAGGCAATCTGTGACTACTCGGTTGAATACAACCTTCAACATATTATCCAGCAATCCAACCAGAAATGAAACCAATCACAAATGCACTATACGACAATCCAAGAATCAACAAATTAGGTCCCAGAAGCTAACTAGAATTAACCCAATGCCAAATGAAACTAATAATGTGTCATACAGCAATCCGAGACTAACCTATGAAATTCTGAATTCATACCTGGCCGGTGTCTTTGCTGAAGTTTAAGGGTTTTGTTCTCTGTCGGATCACTCCTAGCTCTCCTCTCTCATGTGCCTCCCGTACTTCCTTCGTTCTGCAATCCGAGATTCAACCCAGAATCTCTGGTTTCTTGTTTCTCACCTCTCCAGGAAGCCTCTCCGAACCTCTCCCTCGGTCTCTCTGAAAAGGAAAATTTCCTCTCGACTTTTTTCTTTCCCTCGCAGAGACAGTTTCCTCGAAAGGATACCTTCTCCCTCAACCTCTTGCACCTTTCGAGTTTTCTTCGATCCGAAAAAGAAAACCCTTCGGACCAAAATCCTCCCCCTCTCTCATTCTCACGAATCTTTATAAGCATCCCTCCTGTGGTCCCCTTCTGTTCCCCTCTCCCGAAATCCTTCGCGATTCCCTGCTCCACTCCCCTCCCCGTCCTCCTTGTACGATTAGGTTTTGTTTCCACGTTTTGGTGCGTCGTGCGCTGCTGGAGGATATGGGAATCCGAAGACCAGGGGGGACCAGAGGGACATCTCGACATTTCTGAGTCGGGTAGGGTTTTCTTTCGTTAGGTTCCGTTTTGGGTCTTCATTCGGGTTAGTGAAGTGGGAGGATCCAGAATCGTGGGCTGAACCAGCTCCTTCCTAATGGGCTTCAATCCTTTGGGCCTCTTTTTTTCTGGTTATTTCTGGTCCAATTCTTTCCTTCTTACTTTTTTTTTTGTTTTATTGTTCATATATTTTTTCCTTTTTCTCTTTTCTTCTTTGATTTTTCCTTTTGTTCTAATTTTAGGAGTAATGGTGTTTTTGGTTTTATTGTTCATATATATTTTTTCTCTCTTTTTTCTTTGGTTTTTCCTTTTGTTCTAATTTTAGGAGTAATGGGCCTTTGACTTGATTTATTTTTATTTTTCACTTTTATTGTTTTATTTTTTTTATTTTGATACTTTTTCCTTTAGTGCTCTCTTTTTTTTGAGTATGTTAGGCTAAAAATGACTTCTTTGATTTTTGTCTTTCTCTTTTTTTTTTTTTTTTTGTTTTCTATTTATATAACTTTTTATTTTCCTACTAATATTTTTTTTTAATTTTGTCATTATTTTTAGAGTTTGCTCGGACAAAATACGGTATTTGTCTTTCTCTCTTTTTTCTGTTTTCTATTTATATATTTTTTTATTTTCCTACTAATATTTATTATTATTTTTTATTTTGTCATTATTTTTGGAGTTTGCTCGGACAAAATACGGTGTTTGTCTTTCTCTCTTTTTTCTATTTTCTATTTATATATATTTTTTATTTTCCTACTAATATTTATTATTATTTTTTATTTTGTCATTATTTTTGGAGTTTGCTCGGACAAAATACGGTGTTCACAATGCTGGTTATATCCAACCATCAAAGACCCCATATGGTGCTCCGGTGCTATTCTAAAAGAAGCATGATGGGTTGCTTCGAATATGCATTGACTATTAAGCATTAAACAAGATCACTGTGAAGAATAAGTATCCCATCCCACTCATTACCGACTTGTTGGATCAACTTGAAGATGCAAGATGGTTCTCCAAGATTGACTTGAGACCGGGATACTATCAAGTTTGCATTGCCAAGGGACATGAGCCAAAGACAACATGTGTCACCCGATATGGCTCCTTTGAGTTTCGCGTCATGCCCTTTAGACTCACCAATGCACCTGTCACATTCTGCACCCTCATGAATAAGGTATTTCAACCCTTCCTTGATCACTTTATGGTGGTGTATTTGGATGATATCGTTATTTATAGCAAGACCCTAGAGGAGTATGTTCAACACTTCTGTTAAGTTTTCAAGGTCTTGCAAGATAATGAATTATATGTAAAGAAGGAGAAATGTTCTTTTGCCTAAGAAGAAGTGGTGTTCTTAGGGCACATTGTTGGCAAGGGACAATTGAGGATGCATGAGTCCAAGGTGCGAGCCATACAAGAATGGGAGCCTTCCAAGGGAATTACCAAGCTGAGGTCATTTCTTAGTTTGGTGAACTACTATAGACTATTCATCTGTGACTACTCCTCCCTGGCATTCCCATTAACTGACCTGCTGAAGAAGAATCGCTCTTGGGAATGGGATAGGAAGTGTTATGAGGCCTTCAAGAAGCTGAAGCGTGCTATAATTGAGCAACTTGTGTTGGTGTTGCCCGACCACACCAAGAGTTTTGAGGTGCATACTGACACATCTAACTTTGTTATTGGGGGTGTGTTGATGCGAGAATGACACCTTATTGCCTGTAAGAATAGAAAGTTGAATGATACTGAGAGGTGGTACACTATGCAAGAGAAGGAAATGAATGCTGTGGTACATTGCCTAAGAACGTGGAAGCATTACCTGTTAGGGTCGAAGTTCGTGGTGAAGACTGACAATGTGGCAACAAGCTACTTCCTCAACCAAAAGAAGTTGACACCGAAACAAGTTAGGTGGCAAGATTTTTTAGCTTAGTTTAATTTCGTGATGGAGTACAAACTAGAAATGGCAAACTTGGTGGCAGACGCTCTGAGTAGGAAATCTAAACTTACTGCTGTGACTGAACCTAGCTTTCCCTTGGTGAAGCAAATCAACGAGGGTCTTGAGAAGGATCCACAAGCCAAGAACTTAGTGGAGCTTGCGAAAAGAGGCAAGATAAGGAAGTTTTTGGCTAGAGGAAGGGTTGCTTTGCACTAAAGGGGGATGCTTATATGTGCCGAGGTGGGATGGTTTGAGGAAAGAAATCTTAAAGAAGTGTCACGATTCATTGTGGGCTGGTCACTCAGGTACGCATCGCATGCTGGCACTTGTGGAACAAGGGTATTATTGGCCTCAACCACATGACGATGTGGAGTTGTATGTGAGGACTTATCTTGTGTTCCAACAAGACAAAGGGGAGTAAAATCGACCTGCTGGACTATTGGAGCCATTACCTATCCCCGAGCGACCATGAAAGAGTATCTCGATGGATTTTATTATTGGATTACCAAAGGTGAATGACTTTAGTAACATCATGGTCGTAGTCAATCGATTTAGTAAGTATGGAGTGTTCATCCTCGTGCCGACGAAGTATAATGCTGAAAATGTAGCAAGGTTGTTCTTCAAGTATGTGGTGAAGTACTGGGGCATTCCAAGATCGATCGTAAATGAACGAGATACTCGATTCATTGAGAGATTTTGGACCGAGTTGTTCAAGTTACTTGGCTCTGAGTTGAACTTCTCTACTGGCTTTCACCCTCAAACTGATGGGTAAACTGAAAGGGTGAATGCCTTGTTGGAACTATACTTGAGGCACTTTGTGAGTGCCAATCAATAAGATTGGGTCAAGTTACTAGATGTGGCCCAATTTTTATACAACCTTCAAAAAAGTGAGTCAATTAAGGCCAGTTTGTTTGAGCTAGCCACTGGGTAACAACCAATGACTCTCCAAACATTGGCTAAAACATATTCTAGGAAAAGTCTAAGTGTCTTCTTCTTCGCCAAGGAGTATAAGGAGAAAGCTAAGATGACTAAGGTTTGTCTAACCAAGGCGGCCAAGAAGATGAAGAAGTGGGCCGACAAGAAGAGAAGACACATGGAATATGAGGAAAGAGACTTAGTCATGGTGAAACTCCTCCCTTACACTCTTTGCTCATATGGGAAAGTGCATAAGGGATTATTGAGGAGATATGCAGGGCCTTTTTCAATTGAAAAGAGGGTTGGCAAGCTTGCATATCGAGTTACCTTGCCATCCCATATTGAGGCACACTCCGTCTTTCACGTGAGTTTCTTAAAGCCGTACTATGCCGACAAGGAGGATGTGGGTAGAAATGAATCAAAGAGAGCTCCCACTGCTATCACCACCACTCATGAACGAGAAGCCCAAGAGATAATGGTGCATCGAGTCATCCCAAGGAAATGTACTCATTCGAGCTACATAGAGTGCTTGATGCGTTTGAAGGGCTTGCCTGATAGTGAGGTAAGTTGGGAGCACGAGTTTTCTTTGTACAAGTACAAAGACTTGGTTCGCGATTATAAAGACACGACGAGGACGTCGCAGAATTAGATGGGGGAGAATGACACAGGCGTGCAATGGAAGATGATTCTGGAAGGTTCTAGAATCCTCTACACAATTCTTTATTCAAATATTCATGTAAAATCTAAATATTTCTAGAGAGAATTCTAGAGTATTCTAGGTAATTCTGTAAATATATATACCCTTGTAAATATCCTAGATTATTCTAGAGAATGATTATAGATCGTTAAATCGAGTTGATCTCCACCGTCCATTGAGAAAGTGGAAGGCTATAAATACCCCCAAGGTGTCATGGGAAAACACACTTCAGTTTGTACTCTCATTCTTGCAATACACAAAGCATTCTCCAAGCTCTCTTATCTAAGTTCTCTCCATTTTACTTTCTGACTAACTTCCTTTTGTGATCAAGCCTCTTAGTGGGATCTAAGGGAAAAAGGCTGACTTAGGTACTAGTTGGGTGTATCTAAGTGCTACACGGTTGGTTGGAAAATCCAAGTCCGTGACACACCACCTTCCATCCCAGACATTACGTTTTGAAGAATCCCATCCTTCTTCTTGCCTCTGCTCCATTCCGTTCTATATTTTGCCCCCAGCTCCAGTCAAGATGTGAAATCCTATTTATCTCTGGTTATCTCAGAGTTATCGTGTGGCTCTGTAATCCATCCTATAGGACAGAATCTATGATACGTAGAGATTTACATGGTAAATAATGCCCAGACCTCAATCGAAATGACTAAAATAAAATGCAAACAACGCAAAACCACTTACTAAGGACTTCAACTATTGAAAGTCATTCTTTTGTGTCAACTCCTAACATCGTCTTAATCAGATCTTTGGCGCTACTTGAGACAGAAGGCCACAGATCTAATGCAAAATCAATATGCCCACGAAGAATTGAATTGAAGATTCCCTATTCATTTTCATATAAAAGATAAGTAGAAAGTGAGACGTAATATAGAAAGGTACACAAAGTCTCTTTGAGTTTGTTCAATGTATTATATCCAATAGCGGAAAAGAGAAGCAAAGTTCCACTGCGAAACATTCTGAACTAAATTGAAGCTTATAATCAAGCAAAAGGCTCAAACAGTAAACTATTTTACAACAATTAACATCCTAAATTTACATCTGCCTATATGATATATATCAAAAATATATTTCAGGCCATCTCATAGCTTGCAAAGGAAGGAACTTCACCCACACAGGCAAGAAGGAGGAGGGTGAGTGTTCTTCAAAACGCGTCTAGGAAGGTTGCGAGCGACGTGAAAGCTTGGTTGACGTTGATAGCATGGACGGCTGTGATTTGGGAAACAAATTCTGAAAAAAAAAAGAAAAGAAAAGAAAGCATCTCAACCCATCGTCAATAATGTGGCAGCCCCTTGTCCATTGATATTTTGGGCGGTTGAGATCTTTGTTAGAACTATCAAACAATTTAATCATTATAAATTGCAATTCAAATAAAATTAGTAAAAATAATTAATGAGGATCATAAATATCTTTAATCATATTTATGAATTTAATGCAGAAATCTATATCTACCAATTCTTTTAAAGATTTGCAATATGTAAATATTTAAAAAAAGATAAAAATTATTTAATCTTGTCAAAGGTTTTTTTTTTTGACAAATAATAAGAATTCAATGATAATAAATTTTAGAAGAAGTCATTTTTTTTGTTAGAAAACCTTTTTTTTTTCGAATTAGTCAATTAAGATATTTATGTACCTTTTATTATGATACATTTTTATCATTTAATAATGGCTAATCAATAAACTTACAAACAACACTATCAAAAAAATTGATTCCATTGTATGTAATAATCAAAATATTTAAAATTTAAAATTCAAATAATATAAAATATCTTAATATTAAAATATTGAATAACTGAATATAAAATATTTTAATGTATCTTTTTTATTTAAAATATTTAAAATATAATTCAATTATAAAATATTCAAACAATGTTTCCAATGAGGATGACATTTCCTCACTGCAAATGGAGCAAATGTGGACTCATGTAAGGGGGTGAGTTTATTTTAACGAGTTAGAACCGTAGTATTTTCTTTTTTTTCAATTATACTAAGGCTCTGTTTAGCAAAAAAAATTGGGATTGGACTTGCTAATTTTCATTTTTATTTTTGATTCGGTTGATCTTTTGGAATAAAAATTTTAATTCCATATATCTCAATTCCACACAATTAAAAAATAACTAGTAAAACTTAACTTTAATTTTTATCCAAATATTAAAAAATTATAATTTCTTACTTAGAAATGTGTGATTGCTCGTGCTATCTTGATTGTCGCTATAACTGTTATAATTTTTATTATCATTATTATTATTATTATTATTATTATTATTATTATTATTATTATTATTATTATTATTATCATCATCACTAACACTATTATTTTTACTTATAATTTAAACTAATTAATTTTTTAATATTTATCACTCATTCAATCAATAAAATTGGAATAAAATTTGAATTCCAACTTTATATGACACAAACTTGAATTCTGAAATTCTAAATATTATAATTATAATTATGCATTTTAATTCTAATTCTTGACGCCAAATGGCGAATGAAGAAATTTAAATTTTCAGATAAGAAAAAAAAAGGAAGAAAGAAGGGTACCAATTAAAGAGAACCATTTTTTTAATTATAGATATTATGTTTAATGAATAAACATAAATGTTCTAATCGTGGTACTATCACGGCAAAAAGAAATAGCGGTGACCTGGCTTAAATTTTATATTGCAAGATATCGGTGTAATTTTCTTAATCAAAATTAACGGATCCTAATGAATTCTCTTTTGTTCAGATTTTGCAGGTGAACGTTAACAGGAATTGAAGAGAACGAAGGATCAGATCAAAAAGTTGGACCGGATTGGCTGATTAAATCGAAATTAGTGAATCGTAATTCCAGTTGGTTGGATCTTTTAAATTGGTTTGTTAAAAAATAAATAAAAAATTGGCTCAAAATTTTTATGTTTTATCTTAATAAGAGTTTTAATATTTTATAATAGAAATTTATAATATTTCACATAGATTTATAATATTTTAACTAATTTATATACTTTTAAATATTTATATCTATTTTAAATATTATTTTACAATACATGTATTAATTTAATTATATAATAATATTATTTAATCTTACTTTAATTACAATTGAACTATTAAACCATGCTTCATTTCTCATTTCTAAATTCGTGTTTCAATATTTTATTACACTAATTATCCTATAATATAAACTAATGCTTTTAAAATCAAATTAATCATTAAACTAGTGGAAATACATACTTATAATTTATTGGTCTAATTATAATTGAATCGGTAATAACTAAATATATATTTTTAAAATTTTATATATTAAAATTTTAATATAACAAATAAATACTAATAAATTTTAAATACTTAATTAATAATCTAATAGTTCTTAAAATAATTGAAAAGTTATTCTTTAATTAAAAAATAAAAATTACCTATGATTAATATTTAAAAGTATTTAGTATTGAATATTTAGAATTCCCAAATTATATTAAAATTCGACTTGTCATTTAAAAAAAATCAAATGGAAGAAGAATGAATAATTTTAACTAAATAACTTAATATATGGGGAAAATGTTGTTAGGATATGAAGTATAATGTGGAGTAAGTATTATAAATAGTCAAATAAATGTTTTTTGCTTCTCTTATATTTTATTTTGAATTTCTCTTTATTTTAATCCCTTCTTTCTTCTCCTATCTTTTATTTTTAATTTTTTTAAATCTACCAAGATAAATTATGCTGTTTTATAAGAAAGAACCTAAAAGATAATAATAACCAATTTTGGTGATTTTTAATCAATTCAATTAATTTTTCGATAAGTTGATTTATGGGTTAACCAAACTGATTTAGTTTGATTTTTTTAACAGTGATATAAACTTATGTCTTATGTGTGATGATGTAATTACCAATAATGTTTTTCATTATATTAGTAATGTCTTTTTAAAGTGTTGGTAACATTTCTTTAATATGTTAGTAAGTAGTTATTAACTTCTTAAGCACGTCACATATCAACTGTTAATTGTATTGATAATATCTCTTTAACGTTCTGATAATTTTTTTCGAAATATAGTAATGTCCTTTTATTACGTTGCAATCAGCTACTAACCTTTTAAGCACTAAGAACTTTAATAAGAAACCAATGTTGACAATCCTCCATCTTGTTATTAGATACTTAAAAAGGAATTACAAGCACCTTAATTAAGAGTTATGAGCTTCTTCTCAATTGATAATATGAAATTTATCTAGCTGACATTGAAAAAGATTATCAAAACTTTAAAAAGAGTTATTCAACAATTATACTAAATATATATAAAAACATAAATTTATCCCGTGAAATCTGTATTGCTTTAAAAGGAAAAATGTAAAGGACAATCTTGGATGAGTGCCTTTCCATGAAACCCATGCACGTCTGGTTTTAGCATCTCACGCCAAGAGCAACACAGTTCTTGTGCCTTCCCACAAAAGCAGAAGTCTCAAGTTTTAATTTATTCAAATATTTTACCATTATCGGAGTTCTCTTCTTCTAACAAACACCAACTAATATATACCATATATATATTTGACAAAATTTTTGGCACCCAAAAGAAAAATGAATACTAGTTTTTTGTTTAATTAGCATTTTTACCATACGGTTAGATAAATTTATATTCATATAATAAAGTCTTGATTATCTTGTTTACTAATATTTATAATAAAATTTAAGGGTAGAAAGTATAAATTATTGGATTTATTTAATTTTAATCTAAAAAATATGTTGACTTATGGCACAATATTAATCCTTCTAACATACTCGAATCACAAAACAAAATATTTAATGTACGAATGTATTATCTTTAAGTATTACAAATGAGTTTAACAATTAAAAGATTATATTAAAAAATGAGTAAATTGCATAGATATCCTAAATTTTGTTAAAATTACACAAATTTTTCTTTTATTTTTAAAATATGCACCAATTTTTAAAAGTAAATTATATAGATTCTTTTTTAATTTTGTTAAAATTACACAAATATCTTCTCTATTTTTTTAAAAAATATATATATACTTCTTTTAAAAATAAAGAAGAAGCATGTGTAGTTTTAAAAAAATTCAAAAAAAATCTATATAATTTATTTTTTATTTAAGAGGAGATATATATATTTTAAATAAATAAGAGATTTATATAATTTCAAAAAATTTCAAGAACAATTTGTATAATTTATCTTTTATTTCAGATGAAGTTTGTGAATATTTAAAAAGATCTGAACAATTTTAATAAACTTTAGGAAATAATTATATAATTTACTCTTAAAAGAAAAATTAGAGACACACTAGGATGGCTCATGGCTCCCTTTGCACGTGCTCCTCACCAACCATAACGTCAACAAAAAGCTTACCACAATCACCTCGCCAACCCCAGTCACGAGACTAACGTGCCCCCCCTCCGCATATTATTCCCCATAACCATCACTCCCACACCGTCTTTCTCTTCCGCTCTCTATTCTTGTCATTTACCTCAATATGGCTGACCCACAGCGTGATGCCGCTTCCGCAACTAGGCACACTAAACCCACACCGGCGAAGTGCGCTATGGCGGCTCCCTGTGGGGCCTGCAAGTTCCTCAGGAGGAAGTGCATTAGTGGCTGCATCTTCGCTCCCCACTTTAGCTCCGACCAGGGCGCCGCCCGCTTTGCCGCTGTACACAAGGTGTTCGGTGCTAGCAATGTGTCTAAGCTTTTGTTACATATTCCCGTGAACCGCCGCCACGAAGCGGTGGTTACTATATCCTACGAGGCTCAAGCTCGGTTGTCGGATCCTGTTTATGGCTGCGTGTCCACCATTCTTGCTTTGCAGCAACAGGTTCTTTGAAATATATATATGTTGCATTTATAATTCAAAGCTGTTAATTTAGTTAAGGTTTGATTATTTTGGGAGCATTTTAGAGGTAAAATTCTAAATTCAACAAGTTGATAATGAAGTATGTGCCCTAGAGATTGCCTGAAGGAAGATTTAGACTCGAACAAAGCTCGAGAACCGTGATAAGGCAAGAAAAGCTTGCACCTTCTTGGTTATATGGGCCAGGCTCGCATGAATTGAGATTAGCTTCCTTTTCAAATGATCTTAAGGGCATAATATCACTATGCCAAAGTGTTTAACTCGTATCATACACAATCATATATTTCAAACAGAGTAACAGGAAAAAGAAAATCAATGAACTTTGGCTCAGTGAAACTGGAGTCTTCTCTGGTGAATTCAAATTCATATTCCAGTCAGAACTTAAATTAACCAAAAATAACAACTAAAAAAGAAACAAACTTGTGCAAAGAATTAATTTGTTCACGAGGGAAAAAGAAGTTATTTATTAAGCTATAACTTCAGGTGGCATCTCTGCAAGCCGAACTGGGTATGGTGCAAAGTCAGCTGATGAATAGTAGGTTTGCATTTGCAAGTGCCGTACAGAGCTCGCAGCAGCAGCCAAACATGAATATAGGACTGCAACCAGCGTACTCCAACAATTCAACTGCTTCGACCAATCTCATGAACATGAGCAGCAGCTTCAGCCCTTCAGGTTTCGACCTTGCAATGGAGGCACCACCCTCTTCCCACAGCTTAGACCCTCTTCAATTCTCTCGCTTATCCCAGGACGAGGAAGACGATGAACAAGAAAGTAGGATTCCCCACGTTTTCAACCATGAGACCCTTCATCCTTGATCGCTTGCCAGCCATTTTTGTTTACTTTAATTGCTTCATATATAATAATTAGTTATACCTGCTGTGCGCACTAGAGTTCATAAATACTGCCTATATCTGCAATCCAGATATGATATATCATGAGATTGCTTCTCTGATTTTCTCATTATGTATTACAAAAGCAATGGAAACATCCTTCCATTCTGATATTTCGTGAATGATAATGGGGGTTCTCTCTCAGTGGCTCAGTTCAACAATAATTAAAAAAAAAAAAGGAAAATATAAATCCTCATCAAAGGAATTTTCTTCGATAGAGCAATTTTTGAGGCTGCATTGCAAGAAGGGGACATGGAAGTCTTAATGGCAAATCCATGTCGAAGTACAATTGCATTATGCCCCCGACAAGACTAAACACAAGGACACCCTTTTTGTCCCCCTGTTTATATCCCACGTGTGCATGCAATCCTGAATTATGGTCAAGCTGTTTGGATGAACTTAAGCAATTCCTCTAACGAGCCTTTAATTGGATATGTGAAACTTCAAAGGTCCAATTAAAGCACATGTGTCAAGTTGTCGTCATAGCACGGGAATATGCAAGATATTTGCAAAGGAATACAAAAATCCCTCACTTTTGTTAGCAGTACCCAAAAAAAGAACGAGTAATAGGAAGCTTCATTCACCTGCAAATATTTATATGCACGGCAACATAGTAAGTAGGAATCAACTGCTGACCTAGTTACTTGATTATTCAACTACACACAATGTCAATGTTCTTTTAAAGAGAAATGGGGACAACAGAAGATACATGATCAAGAGAAGCCAATATCTTACACAAACCACATGTCGGTACCTTTCTCAACTTTTGGTCCAAGGCCCCAAACAAAGAGGAGGTGAACTGTGAACGCATTTTTTCTTTTTTATTAAACAGGGTTAGAGGCCCAAATGAAAGAGACCTTATTGGTGATCAATTAGTTTGGCATGGTCAACCCCTCCATCCAATCCCATTGAACTACCCATTGAACTAGGTTAGGCTGAGCCAATAAAATGAGCATATCAAGCTAAGTTATATGACAAAGTCGGCCATGTTGGCCTATTTGGTTTAGTCCAATCTAATCTTTTTAATTAAAAAAATTGTTTTATAAGGACCAATATAAAAAAAAAATTTGTAGGTAAAATATAATTTCATAAGAGTTTAATTTTTTTTAAGAGTTATTTTATAATTTTTATCAAATTCTTTTTTTAAAAGGCTCAGCTAGCCGAAAGAACTAACTTAATTTAGCTCAATATTAGATAGAATTTGTGAGGCCCAAACTATGGACTTAAAAAATAAAGTCTGATGCAAATAAGGTCAACCATAGTTAG
Organism: Erythrophleum fordii; assembly: GCA_032878935.1. Taxonomy (NCBI): domain Eukaryota; kingdom Viridiplantae; phylum Streptophyta; class Magnoliopsida; order Fabales; family Fabaceae; genus Erythrophleum; species Erythrophleum fordii. The sequence goes on along the minus strand of JAVQMF010000045.1, from coordinate 14,527,368 downwards.
CCAATATCTTACTTGGTCCAACCCATAATCACTCATAATCAAAATATTACGGGGTGTGAAGATCCCTATAATATCATGATAAAGAGAATTAGAGGTAAGGATCCATCTAATACATTATTATCTGATATTTTTTAATATCTTGGATATTAAGAACTGGTATGATACATTATTATTTTATTTTTTATAATTTTTCAAATACTATGATATAAGATATTAGGATAGAAGATGATATTGGATTCAAGCTATCCATATTTGGTATGATTATTAAAGGTTGTGTTAAAAAGAATGCATGTTGTATTCTATAGAAGTTAACAAATTTATATAGAGTGTGGTGTAAAATTTATATAGTTTTTGAGTAGTACAAGATATCATTTAAGTTGAGGTAATCTTATGATATCTTGATAGTTGATATCTCAATTTTTAAATGACACTACAGATGGTGGAACAACTTCTTCTCCCTATAGATGTAAGATTGGATTAAATGGAATTATTGCAATATGCCAAGTAACAAGATAGTTGAATCCTTGCCATGGCAATAGGTTTTCGGCTACCTTTGTTGGCTCCTATGGACCTCACGATATGAGATGATATTCAGAGGTTATATGACAGGCAATGAAGAACTCATCTTCAAATGTTTAAACCAGGTTTCTAAGGATACCAACATAGAGAGAATTCAAGGGAAGAAGATTGATCAGTACAAGGAATTCTTGATTAGGTGGAAATTACCAGTGGAGGGATGGGCCAAAATTAATGTCGATGGGTCTGTTAAGGCAAATAGTTTAGCCGCTTGCGGTGGCATCATCAAAGATGGGCTTGATGAATGGATTACTGGCTTTGGAGGTAACCTTGGGCGATGCTCTATCACCATAGCGGAGCTATGGGGCATCTTGGAAGGCCTTAAGCTCGCGAGAAAGTGTAATCTAAAGAAAGTGGTGATCCACACTAACTCTATGGTTGCCCTTGGTCTGGTGCAGAACGGTTGTGACGAGGTGCATCCATGCTTCAATCTAGTTGTTGAAATTAAGAGTCTCTTGCACTGTAGCTAGTGGTGCACGAGAATTGAACACACCTTCCGTGAAGCGAACCATTGTGCTTACTGGATGGAGAATTACACCCACGCTCTTCCACTTGGGTTCCATGAGATCACGAGGCCCCCTCCTGGTGTAGGGCAGATCATGTTAGATGATATTGTCGGAGTTTCCTTAACTTGCTCCGTGACAATGGAGTGATTTTTTTGTTTCTTGCTTTGGGCCTTGCCCCCTGTGTATCCAAAAAAATGACACTTATTATCTTAAGATATTAATATATTAAACACAAATATCTTAAATGTTACTCGATATTTAAATTATTAGAATCAAAACAACATTGTACTAAACATTTTTTTGTCATTGATATCAAATATCTCCTAGGAATGCTAATTTAACTATGAAATAGAGTACACTCATAATTGGTTGATCAATCAGCACACTTATCCTTCTTAGTAATTATGTTTAATTACTATCTATTAGGCATTTGATACATGAAATATTAAGTATGGAAATGACATTGAAAAAAATAAATAAAAAAATAAAAAAATCGTATACTTACTTTAAAAAAATTATAAAATATACATACTGTTAAATAATTATAACAAAAAATAATAAATATTACATAAAATTTTTCACCTTTTTTGTTTTGTTTTTATTTTCATTTAACTACCAATCGGGGACAAAATGTTGAGTCATAGGACAGAATTGAGACAACATAGTGCATGTTTGGAATTGCGGTAGAAAATTACGGTGATATGGAAACAACAATTTGTACCTTTGTGTAAAACGTGATTTTGGAAGGGTGTACCGCGTTTCCAAACACCGCAATAGACAGGCTTCCGCTACCGTGGTTCCACGATCCCTCTGGAGTCACACACCCCACCACCAACCCCAAGTCCATTATCATGCAGTAATTAAGGGTGCATTTAGTGCCCATCAAACGACATTTCTGTTACTGGTATTATTTTAATTTTTTTTATTATTATTCAATAATATTTATTTTTAAAATAAAGATACAAATATCATTTTTATGTGTTTTTAAAATAAAAACATAAATATCTTTTTCCATATCATCTATTTATTTATTTATTGGTATATCAAATCCAGTCTAAGAGATAAGACGGCACCAACACCTCACGACTCAGCAAACCGCACCCAAGGAGCCCACTGTACCACGAAAAATTGAAACTACCTTCATGTATTGTAGCATCAGGGTTAAGATTATTATTATTTTATTAGTCAATGAGTTGCTAACAATAGGGGATTTAGGGTTCCAGTTATTAATAATTTAAAGTTTCGGATTTAATTGCTCGGAATTTGGCAAGTTCTAGTCGGGTTTAATAGGTGGAACAGAAGTGCTGTGTTGTGTAGCACTGCCTTTACGCTATCTTCATACCCCTAATTATAATTTGTATCGCTTTTTTCTTGGTGAACTGCTAGGTGTCACTTTAACCAAGTAAATCATAGACCACAATGTATCTTCTACTTTTTCTTTTCTAAGAAATGGGTAAAATTGGACTATTTTACATTTTTCGCCCCATAAAGTACACAGGAATTCGTCACGCGGCATCATTCAATAAAAAAAAAATTTGAGAATGGTCGGCTCTAGCTATGACTTTACCTATCTAATAAACAGAAACTTTTTTTTGAAAAAAAAAAGATTTACTCAACGCGTCACCCATTAAAATGCGGTTACAAGACCTATACCCAGTTCCTCTGCAAGCTCATCCCAAACAGGAAGCAGAGTCAAGACAACAAGAAAAGTGGCAACCACCACTAGTGTCTTTCTCCATGTTCCAACCTCCGTCACATCATTCAAGCATGGTTTCTCAGGTGTCCTCTGAAAAATGAATAAATTCAGTGTAAAAATTCAGAAATAATAATACCTTCTTGATTTTCGTCATTTCCTCTTAAGATGATCATATTTGGATACCTGGCATAATAGAACATAGAGTCCCCAAGGAAGTGAAAGTGGTCCACCCAGCTGCAGAGGCAAGGAAAATCATATTGTAACTAATAATTTCAATATTGAATCAAGTGAAGAAAACTATTTGAAGGATGGCTGGCATGGGGCAGTAGGACCATAATACAGTCTAACAGTGTCTGGTGAATTATATATAATTACTTGTTCATGCTCTTATGGTATGATATCATATCGTAGCAGAGCTCAGACATACCACTCCCAATCCAAGCAATGTATAAGTTGTCAAACCAAAGCCAATTATTGCACTTTTTCCAAAAGCACCCTGCGAAAACATGTAAAGTAATTAGCATGCGTGTTTCACATTACTGAAGATCTAAATTATGATGCCCACAGCACTATTCACAATGTGCATATAAAGCATTGATCTTGAGTAAAACTAATTTCCTAAGATACCACTATGCACCTTGTCAGGCTAATGAACCAATGAAGGCCTTCAGCAAGGTACATATTTAGCTCATAACAGTGAAATTTTTCTTTGAATCACATCATCCCAATCATCACGAGTCAAATTCAAAAATATAAAATTGTTCAGCAAGCTTTTTCTGTGCCAGGATAATCTGTAATCAAGCGCAAAAAATGATTTCTTCACTATCTAAAGCTCAATAAGTGAAGTAACATACCTGCACTGCTCTTCCACCATCAAGGCACCCTACAGGAAGCATGTTAAAAGCTTGTATTGTTAAGCCACACCTGTAAAATCATGAAAAAAGTGATAGAAAGCAAATTACAAAATAAGAATAAAGTGAATCATCTACAACAGGAAAAGTGCATTACCAGCCTGCAATTACAAGAGGATGGATTGAAACAGTTGCAGCATGCATTGCCCTGCACATAGAGAATATCAATGTCAACTATAACCAAATTATATTGTATGCATAAGCATCAAGCAATTCTTATTACTGTACTCAAACAATGAGCTGCAATCAACCACCCTAATCATATTCTCATGCTTGTATTTCAAAATGAGGATTATTTTCATGGTGAACATGCAAGTGAGATTATTAGGTACAAAAATTAAGCTCTTTTCAACTTATTATTATTACTTCAAAAGGGAGTAACTTGTTAGTATAAAGAATAAGGCCTGTTGGCTTTTGATAAAAACTCTATCTTGATAGTTTCAAAAACTAACTGGTTACGCTTCTTGCAAGACACCAGTATGTATATTGCACTGATACCAACTGGAATTTTGCAGCCAACCAGGGCAATAGCCTATGCCTCACCTTGGTTGTTAGCATTTCCACTCTAATCCGTTAATGGATATCAACTACAATTAATTTTGAAGAAAAGATAACACAAGAACTGATTCTATATAAAGCTAACAGTTTTTTAAACACATTAAAGGCACAGAAGTAAAGGGAGCATACGCATAACCAAGCGTGGCTCTACTGATGAGTCCAAGAAACAAAGACCCTTGAAACAACATGCTAGGGACTTGCACCAAATCTCCTGTTGCAGCTGGATTTGATGAAAGCAGCAGACCAACAGAAAACATTGAAAAAGATAGCACAGCACCAGCAAATGGGCCCGCAAGTGATATGTCTACCTTTGTGCTTCTATCAGGAAGAATGGATTTAAACTACAAGAAAGAGGGGGGGGGGGGGGGGGAATCATGGATCAGCATCCGGATAAGCACACTAAAACTTAATAACGAACTTCAGTCTGCCAGATATGTTATAACTTATATTTTTGCTCATTCTCCCAATTTTTAAAAATAACCACCAAGATTCAACTTAGAATAACTTCAAATATCAGTTGCACATTCCATGTAAAGTTAAATTGAAAGGCAGGAACAATTAGATAAGCTCACCTGAGTAATTGCACCAAAACTGCCAAGAGTGATGTTTGGAATGAAGTAAGGAATGCTTAGCTTTACTTTTTTTGGAAAAGCTGCCAGGAAGTGTCCAACTTCCTGCATATAGCCAAATCAACTAGGGAGGCATACAAGGAATCTAGGAACAAAAATGGGTAATTGACCAAATTTTGTGATATTTTCTAGAAAGCAGATTAATTAAATTAGAATTAATATGTTTCACATGAAAACTCAAAAAATACTAAATAATTAGTCGGTCTGAGACTAATGCTTCGTTTGGTTGGAGGATGTAATGGTGTAGGGGATGTAAAATGTGAGTAGGTGGGAGTAGGAGAAATAAAAAATAACGGTTTTACCCCTACCTTTTAAAAGGTGATTTGATGGATAGAATAATAAGTATAAGGACATAATAGACATTACACAAGTTACGTAAAGGGTTTACCTTCGCAACACAACGAACCAAATGGAGCCTAAGGGCAGGTATTTCACAGTACAATAGGTAAATTGGATTTTTTGAATCCACGAACTAGCTCATGAAACTACTGACTACTAACATAAATTGTCATTAGTGAGTCAGCATATGTGACAGGAATGCTGATTTCATAATTACATCAGAGGCAAAGTTTATGAGATGAAAACATTTTGTTTTGTAATTAGATTCCTATAAGGCAGAGTATCAGTCCAAGTCATCAGAGTGAGTGCTACAAATATTTCTGATCAGTTATTGTATAACCCCAAGCACCAGATCAAAGACAGCATAATGTAACTTGTTTATACCTAATCAGCCCGGATTTCATCTTAAAAAGCACCACCATACAACTTATAAGCACCAACATAAAATATACTTGTAAAAGTGGGTAGTGAAAAGTAGTAAGTTTATTAAATCCGCTAAAGCCAACATTTTTATAATGAAGAAAGTAAGGGTAAATCAGACGATGCCCTGAATAGAAAAGAATTCCAAGTTACTGTATCACTGACAAAAACAGATATTTCAGTGAAATGCAATTATATAACCAAAATCCAACAAATGGTAAGAGTTAATGCTTACATGAAATAGCAGAACCCCCAAGACACCATATGCTACAGGCAAAGCTGACTCGACAAATGGGAATAGCAGCTCCATATCTGGGGGTTCAATAGCATTGGGATCTGTGAAGTATTTTACAACTTCTGGAGGTAGTCTATTTATCTGATTAATCAGAAACATGAAATCAACGAAATGGTTTTAAACGACAGAAGATGTTGGTTGGGTAATATTGATGCAATTAATGAAATTTAGAAACATTTGAGAAGCAGTAGTTTTTCATCAACATTCACCAATCAACACCTGATGTTTAAAGAGTATCAGCAATCAGCCTACCTGAGAAGCAATTCCAAGCTCCACTGAGGAACCAATGCTAAGAAGAAACAACAACAAAGCAATCACATATTGCCAAAGTGTTGTTGGTCCGGGCTCCGAAACCTCCTTCCTTAGCAAACCAAAGCTAACACGTGGCCCACCACGTGGATCAGGACTGTCTGAATCAGGTTCTTCCACCATAAAAAGGTTATACTTATCACCTGTGACCTCAACTAGCTGACTTTGAAGCTTGGCAAATATATCCTCTCTCTTTCCCCTTAAATTTCCCAGGAAAAGAATACCCTCTCCAAGGTCACCAAAAGGCTCCTCTTTGGTCACCCAAAAGGTTGTATAACCAAAAAGCTTATCCTTAATCAGCTCTACATCAGCAGGATCAACCTTCTCAGGTCCAAGGAGTTCCATAAGTTTGAAAGAATCAACTTGAAAATTGTTGTATGTTGGCCCAACTGAGGATAGAGATGGCTGAAGAAGTGAAATAATGGAACATTAGAATCAGGAATGATAACTGACAATTCAGATGCATAGAATATATCTCCAAAGGACGCATTTATCAGGGGGTTTTCTGGGCACGAGCGTCATAGAAAGAGAACTCGTAAGAAAGAAAATCATACTAACAACAGCAGACGAAGTAGAATAGGCATTGAGAAGTACAAGGTTCCTTCAGTAAAGGACCTTTCCTTTATTTGAATTCATATTAATTAACTTAAATCAAGCATAATGAAAACAATTTCTACGCAAGTGCTATTCACGATGAACAAAATATTGGTCCCAAGCGTATTGAGGAGGAGATGTAAAGGCAATTGAAGCAATAGAAAGTATTAGCTCCAACGAGGGTATATCTTGGCAGGGCTCCATAGATAATCCAACAATTTTTTCAAAAGTTACCACGAATTTTGCCATAAATTTATCACTTGGACACCCATCATCATTTTGTATTAGCCAGATAAAACTGGATTCACATTTATTGTAACATAACAAGTGTATTGCCTCAGCTTCCTCTCAATATGTTCATCCCATGATCCCATCAAATTAGAGAGAGAGAGAGAGAGAGAGAGAGAGAGAGAGAGTGCCGTTTACAGCAGCATAAAACAGTAGAAATACGGGGAGGTACCCAAAAACATAAAACAGAGAAAGAGAAAGTTATGTACCCTTGAAGAAGTCGATGGGGACCTTGACTTCTCCGAATTGAACCCATTTTCATTTCTCTCTTCAGCCCCTTCAGGTAGTGTGGTCGTCAAATTAGAATCTTTCGACGCATTACTACCGCTTTCCCCTTCTTTATTAGCGTCGTTATTACTACTAAAACACGTAAACCTACCGAGATTGATATATCTCCCCAATTTTGATCTTCCTCTGCAGAAGTAACACGAACCCCTCAATCTGTTAAGCTCATGGTATTGAATTCTCTCCCTGAAAGCGCGTCGAACTGGGTTGGAACGGAATTCGGAATTCAACGGTATAAAACTACAACTTGTGAGAGTTCCCATTGAATGAGAAACCAAACAGAATGACGAATATTTGAGGGAAGCAAGGCGTTCGTTTCAATTAAGCATTTGGAGGAAGAGCTCAAAATTTAAAATTTCAGCACTCCACTACAGTGTCATGGAAAGATGAACGAGGAACCCAAGAGTGGTGCCAGAGCGAGCTAAGCGGTTGTAACTACGAGCTCCTTTGGATGTGGCAGCGCAGCATATCTTCTTTCCCGGCTTCGGCTACTAAAATATCTTTTCTTTTTCTGTTTCAATTTTGTAATTAAAAAGTCTACTTGTGGCGTACCTTTTAGTTTTTTTTTAGATATTACTTTAAAATTAATACAAATCAAATTAAACTAAATTAATCTGAACTAAATCGATTAAAATCAAACTAAACATATTAAAAACATTAAAATTGATTTTGAATATTATAAAATTGATTAATTTGATTTAATTGTCAATTCTATCAAGTTAAATTTGATTAAAATGGAATCAATATTTTTTTTGTTTTTATTAATTAAGTTTAAATTATGAATGATATTTTTTTATTTTATTTACATTTAAATAAATTTATCAAATAAGTTACCTTAAAAATATTATTATTTTATTATTTATATATATAATATTCAATTACAATTATGGAATAATTAAACATAATTACAAAGGATATTTTTTTTTTAAAAAATGATATATAATAATTAATTATTTTAACACTATTATTGGTTAGAATATTAAAAGATTCATTATATTATAAGTCAAATTTTACATATTATAAGAAACAAAATCTTTAAAAAAATTAAAATACTTTTAAGCAAAAAAAAAAAAAAGAATTAAATTGGACCAAATCGAACAAAAATCAAACTAATTAAAAGTTAAAATTGACAAGATTTAAAAAAATATTAAATTGACAATTTCAATTTAATTTAATTTTTTTTCAAAATCGAATTGAAATGAACCTATAAACACCTTTAATTATCATAATACTGTAGCAAAACAAAAAATTACCATATTATTAAGTGCCTAATTTTTTTTGTACGGATTTTTTGAAGTAGGAAAGGTGAAATATCTCTTAAAATTTTCAAATCTTTTATTTTTTAATAAATTCTTTTATAGAAAAAAATTTCATAAGCCCCACTTTTAAGGTAATTTATAAATCTTCACAATAAAGGGTCCTTACATTGTTCTCCCTTCAAAGAGCAACTATTTAAAAGGAAAAAAAATCACATCCTCAAACATTTTCACGAAAGGAGCAAAGTTTATTTTACATTAACATATTTATCAGCAAATCGAATAAATAAATAATTTAAATTTTTTAATAATTTAGAAACTTTAATATTTTTGTTGACTATAAATTCATATATGATAGCATATATAAGTTTTTAAATTATGGACAATTTTTGTTAGTCATTCAAATTATAAATTATAGAAATGAAAAAGTCGCCTGTTCGCGGGTGGGCCAGGCTACGTGGAGTATGCAGGCTATTAGGTTATCTTTTGGGCCCAATGGGCTTTTCCGTGAAGTCGGTGGATGCCCAAATGAACGCGTTAGGAAAGCGTAGCCTTTTTTTAACGCAAGCATTAGCGTACTCTACAAGGCCCTTGCTCAGGGTTCAGACCAAAAAATAAAAAAAACATTCAACAGACACGTTTCTTGTTCCATCCGTATCCGTAGTATACAAATAACCAGCGAATGCGATTAAAAGGAAAATCGAAGCGAAAGTGCGCGGGATTTTCATTGCACATTGCTTACTCGCTCGCCTTCTTTCTCAACCCGAAGAAAGCAAGACTCCAGAGCCATGGGGTTATTTCTTCTGCTGTCCTTGATCTTCATCAATTTGTTGGCATTCTCAGCTGGCAATCACGAGACCACGCTCAGAGGTGAGTCTCCTGCTTTTCCTTTTGTTTCTCGCACTCAATGAGAGTTTTCGGTTTTTGAGGTTCTGTTCTGTATGTTAGATTACTGAGTCGCAATTGTAAAAATGGGGCCTTACAATGGTTCTTAGGGTTTCTTTATCTTCACATTCCACTGTATAGAAGCCCCCGCTTTGCCGGATGTCGGAAGGTTATGGATGTTATTGAAATTTCCTATTGTTACGTCTGCTTTTTTTTTTTTTTAATTGCTTTAGGGCGATTTGTAAGCAGATTAACGACGTGAACTTAATGTAGGGTCTTTCTTTAATTTTAACCAAAATTTTATGCAATAATTGATTGATCGATGAGTCTAGCTCTTGTAGAAGATTGACGGTATTGCGATCAAGTTCCCGTACGTCAGTGTGATTGCATCTCACTTGACTCTTCTTTCAATGGTCCAAGTTCAGTTCTAGTTGTTTGAGGTAAAGATATGTGGTGACTGAGGTTTGGTTATGCACTAGTATAGTGTTTACCTGATTATATGGTCACACTTGTTGTAAATGGTAGCGATGGAATTGTAAGCTACATCTTTCTGTTTATTTTGATCTTCTCTTGGGCTTGGGTGTCGATGAGGGATGTGTTTGTTTATCGTCATATTCTGTTTTGGGTGAGCAGAACATAAAAGTCGAAGAATAGGCGTTATTTCTTCTTATTTCAATTTCAGATTTTTAGCTTGCTTCATCAACTTTTTTTTTTTTTTAAGAGTTTAGTGAACCTAAGAACTACCTGAATTAATTGTTTTACAAAGCATAAATTCCCTCTTATAGTAAATTAAATTGAAACTTGAACTTTTTACAGGTAGTAGTAATATTATCAAAAGAGGGACAAAATTACAGGTAGTGTCTGCTGTATCTGGAGGTACATATGGGAGTGATACATATTTTGGTCAATATTTGTCTTAGCATAATGCTAATTGTGATAGATTTTATGTCGTAACTTTAGTGAATTATGTGCTTGTTTTCTAAGGAATAATAAGAACCAACATTCTTTATATTTAGCTAAGCCGTAAGTGATACCAAAATATTCACATTATCTGTTCCATGTGTGTTCTTTGTATTAAGAATTTTGTTTTTATATCTCCCATTCCATCTTATTGTGTTGTGAAAGAATCTCAGCATGTTACAATTGCAGGAATTGATCTTGAAGGGCCAGTTTTGGATATCCGCCCATTGCCACTTTCTTGGAGAATATCTACTCATGGTGTTAAAGACATATTAAGATGTGAACGTGTTCATGTATCTGGTCTTTCAAGATTGAAACTTGGGAGCTACGCCAGTTCATTCCGCATTACTTTGGCTCCCTCAGTTGAAATCCCTGAGAAGCTTCATAACAAAATCCAGGTTTGTTTCCACAGGTAAGCACATAGCATATGCTGTACACATTATTCTTAATATGCTTGCCGTTCCTCCACCCACTCTCTCAGGTCTCAGGTCTACACTTGGCACTGTCAGTCTTTTTCACATCTACTCAGCTAGATTCAACTTGCAAAAGTTTGTCAAGATTGTCATTTTTCACTTGTGGATCACATGCAGGAATAATTCGCTTGGATGGTGCCAGTGTGAAAAGGACGAATTGAGAAGTCTCCAGAAGGGGATCTGGAGTGCTGTTATGTCACCATATGAGAAAAGATATGTTGATGTTAGGTTCACTGAAGAAATACCAGGTTCTGTTTCAGTTGCTCTTGAAGAAGGTTTGTTTCTCTATCTAATAGAAAGAAGAAAACATTTAGTGTTCTATTTATTGTATTCCTTTCTGTTGTTTACTATTAATTTTTTTTTAACTTGTTATGCACTCATGCCATTATATATTTTTGCAGATTTTCAGCAATGGCGCCTTGTGTGTCTTGCACTGGGATTTGTACTATTGTTGTTGGCTCCCATTATTAGCAGTTGGGTTCCATTTTATTACAGCAGTTCGATGGCTATAGGAGTCTTTCTTGTTATTATAATCCTTCTTTTTCAGGTATCTAATTTAATTTTGTGCAATATTCCATGGTTTTCATTTTGTTTGACTGCTTTTCGGTTTACCTTCCTTTTATTTTTTTGCCTACTAATCACTTCTTATTATGATTTAGGGCATGAAATTGTTGCCAACTGGGAGGAAAAATATCTTTTACCTTACCATATATGGCTCAGTGGTGAGTTTACCTTAATCTTGGCCTTTGTTGGTCACCAGGAGGTCTTCATGTTTAATATAAAAATTAACAATTGGCGTTATTTCTTATTATTTAGAAAAACTATTTATGTTATTTCTATGTGTTGTTTCAGCTTGGAGCTGGGTCATTCCTTTTGCACCACTTCTCTGTGTTCATAAATTCAATCCTTCAGAGTTTTGGGTTGAGTGAAGAGATGCACAATCCAGTAAGTCTGTCGGATAATTTTGTGGATATTTATTTTTTTTAAAGATTTTTTGTCCTACATTCAAGCAAAATGATCAAGTTCTATATGCATGTTCAGATCCTTAATCCTTTTTGCCTGTTTTTTCTTCAGACCCATATGAACTTTTTTGTGTAATTATTTGCTTGAGTAATGATAATAATTGGAATTTTTGACATGTTAATTCTTTCTGACTTAAGATTAAACTCCATTCTCCATTTATTTATCTGTTGTATGCTTGTAGCAGTCTGTAACTCACTCATTAATATCTCCCTTACATTGTACTTGTCATTCTTAAATACCATGAGGTAGCTATTGGGTCCGTTGGGCTTTGCTTTATGTGGAATATCTTTTGGGAAATATTATTTCCTTTGCCTGGGTTAGCAAAAAATATTGTGAGGTTAATAGAAAAACGTATGCTAGAAAGTGGAAATAATTTCCTGTTTCTAAAATATGGAAATTTAATATCCTAGATCAAGCTCAACCTCCGTTCTATAGATAATTAGATACTTACTGCCATGATCTCTGCTGCAATCGTGATTCACTGTGGTTAGATAGTTAGTCCTTTGTTATCCTTTAGCTATTATTTTCCACCTTTCACCTCTGACCTTGGCTGGTGGTTTATTCCATTTGTGCTGTGTAGCTCTTGCTGCTTGCTGGCAATTTTTGTTTTGCTGAAAATGCAAGTTATTATCTGTTACTTTAAAGTGTATTCTTCTATTGTGTTGCTAATATATGCACATACATGTTGAGCTGTTGAAATTCGGATTACCTTGTAAGTAAAGTTCTCAGTGATGTTATTCTCCAGAATGCTCCTGCATTAATTTTTTTGTTTGCCCAAACATCTCCTTTAGTCATGCTCCTGAGGAGCGAACTTCCAGAACCTAAATGCTCTTTCCCTAATTATTTTTCCTTATTGGTTTACAGGTTGCTGTTTTTGTACTAGTGGGGATTATCCTGGCTGGAGCTGCATTAGGCTACTGGATTGTTAGGAGATTTGTTATTTCAAAAGATGGTGGTGTGGATTCTAGTGTTGCACAGTTTGTGAAATGGGCAATGCGCATCCTTGGGGCCCCATTTATTTTGCAGGTTTCTGCTTTTACATCTTTTGTTTGTACATACCATGACTGTCATTTAGTGCCCGCCGTGTCATATATCTGATAATTTTACTCGGTCATTTTGGATTGCTTTGAGTGATTCATTTTTTTGTATACCATTTTAAGATGAACATATTTTTGTATGTGGATACAAGTTACAATTAAACTTGTCCATGTTAGTTGGACTTCAAATTTTGTGTAAACTGCATGGTGTAAATAGAGGCATTGCTTTCTGCTTATTAGTTAAATATAAGCTTCTATATCTGATACTCGGTGCTTTCTGTAAAATAAAATAGTGGGTGTGGAGAACTTGTTATCTCATTCTACAGCATGACTAATCAAAGCCACTACATATTTCTAGTTTGGTTCTTATCTGATGTGGACTCTGAAAGCTGTTTTATTTATTTTCTTGATATACATGATGAAAATTGTCTAGTGGATCTACTAAGATTTGAGTTGGTGCTGAGACAGACCTAGTTATATCTTTCTTGTGGTTGAATTTTTTGTTTACTAATAAATGTTTATTATGTGATCAATTTGGTTTGTTGTAAACTATTTTTTAGGGATTGTTATACTTGTTCCTAATTATTCTGATTTTTTTTTCTTTGACAGAGCACTCTTGATCCTCCTCTAGCAATAGGAGCATTGGTTTTATGTGGAGCTTTCTGCAAACTTATATATTCTATAAGGTGTCTTTATGGATGGTAAGTCAATTATATTTATAACTTCTCTTTCTGCTTTATTTTGTTTTTGTTAAAGCATTTTACTTGTGACAGTTACCATGTTTGCTTTTATTTTATTCATTCTATTTAACCTGCAAATCTGGAGGGTTTTTTATCTTGCACTTCAAGCACATAAATTCCTCTGCCTTTGAAAATTCATAGTGGGTTCATCCAAAGACTTTATATAATATAGTTGTCATGACTCCCGACAACTTATTAGGAGATTCTTGGATGTTTTCATGAACTGTTATCTGTTTTTGACTTTTTGTAGATTTTGAAGGACAAGATCCCATTGTAGGGAATTGGAGTGAATTGTCCGTTTAGATCCTATGGAAACTTAGATAAAGTGGTGTCCTATAATATATGTGAGGTTTTGACTATTTTAGTGTCTCTATGGCCGGCTGGACAAGCTTTGGGTTTTTCTTTGTCATTAACTAGCAATTTTAAAACCTTATACATTTTCCTTACCAAAACATGGCATTATGATTTCATGTAGGTATGAAACTTCACGGAATGAGAATTATACATCGTGGCAGGTTGGGCAGGCGAGAGGAAGACGTGGTCGTGCTGAATTCTTAAGTAAGTCAACCCCTAAAGGAAAATTGTGGAATAGCCCTAAAATTCAGTCTGCATGGTCCAATTCTCCTGTAAAAGGTATTGTTCTAATGTTTTTAACTTTGTGATACATAATTACTGCATTCCATACTCCAAAGCAAGATTTGTACTAGCAATCAGATTAAAGAAATTGAATGTTTTGGCTGAGATAGCAGGATCTTATGCTGGTTTAAAATGATATCTGGATCCTGTGGAATTGTGGTATACTTGTCAAATGTTGCAATACTCTTCTTTTGTAGAACAGGGCTGTTATTCCATATCAGATTATGAGGTCCAACTTGCCCATGCTGAGTCTGCCATAAGCTCTGAAGCATGAATGTAATCCTAACTTGCTAAGCTTTACAGTGTTGGAAAAGTTCTTCCCATTGAGCAATAGCTAATTTGTGGTCTAACTTGAATTGAACTCTGAACGCCTTATCTGTCCTTTTTTTTTTTTTCAATGTGAAATTCAGAATAAAATAATATAGGTACTTGGGTAGTGTCTTGCTTCCCGCAGATTATTTCCTACAATAACAAAGGCAACTCAATCAACAATTCACCATTTGTTTTGACTATCACCCAGGATTGCTCCTTGAGATTACCTACTTTACTCGAGGTTTTAGTTGTTTGTAATTGTATGGATGCATTTCTGGTCCGTTCTGAGAGTAGCATTTGGGGATCCCTGGGGCAAGGCTTTATTCTTTCAATCTTTTCTGACTTTTCTTTCTGCTTTTGAGATTGTCTTAAATCCCTCAAAGTCCAAACAGATGCAAATTTCTATTTTTTTTTAATTTATTCTATTCAATGCATTTTGGGAACTCATCTAGCATATTTATTTGTTCAGAGTTTCAATAACTTTGCTGTGATATGTTGTATGATCCTTTTGTCTGTTTCAGGCATCGTATCACCATCTCATGGGAGCGGGATCTCACCACCATCTTCTGGTGCACAAGTAGGACGAGATTATTATTCAACCTTCCACAAGACACGCAACAGAAAGAAGTTCACAAAGAAAGAGTGGGATGATTTCACACGAGAATCCACTAGGCAAGCTCTATCGGAATGGGCATCATCTCCAGAATTTACTGAATGGATCATCGAGCATGCAGACCGGATACAACTCCTTCCAAGTGAAAGTTCAGATGTAGGAAGTGAATCGGATTCCACAGACGTAGGAAGTGAAAATGGATATCGAATTTTTAGTTGGCAGTGACTAGGGTGTGAAGATTGTACTAATTGGTACACATTTTTTTGTTTTTCAGAGTTAGGTGGAAGCAGTACAAGATCAGTAGTGTTAGGAACTCAGAATTGCTTTTGTAAGTAAGATGTAGATTAGATAAATGTTGCAGTTTGCCTGAATTATCCAGACTGTAATTCTGCCTGGAAAATTGTTTTATTTTAGATGATGTTAATTATAAACGGATAATTTTAGTTTATATCGAAAGAAATTGGCTCTTTTCCATTAGTCTCCCAATAATTTAGTAATGGATTAATTTTTTATTTGAGAGTTTTCTTTTGGGTAAAATCAACTTCAGTTTGTGGTGTTATACTCCTTGCTTTTACCATATTTAGACGTCAAGGCCCCAAATCTCAACTTTTCACTTGCTACCTTGCTCTCTGCTTTTCTTCTTCCCAACTCTTCAGTTCTCCCTCGTATGGCATTCTTTTTTTTCTCAGCAAGAATGAAGACATTGGGATTAGAAAGGGAAAGTGATGTGTTGGTTTTTCCATATCCTACATATTGTGGATGTTTGCTGCATTTATTTGTTTGTCCAACTTCTTAACTTGTTCTCGCAGATAATGGTGCAAAACTTGATTACTGTTAACAATATCGAAGCTTGTTTTAAAACAAGCTTTACATACATTCTATGGCAGCAAATCTTCTCAACCTATTTGGTTCTTCTCTAACGGCTTTCTATGTGGTTGGTCACCATAATTTTAGCATTCAACCAAACCTGTATATTTGGCAGAGAATTAATCGTCTTATTATGGTATAAAAAATTTTTAATTTGTGATTTTTAAAAGTATAAATTATTCTAAAAATTGATTATTAAAGTTAACAATTTTAAATTCAGAATTATATGTTCAATCTTTAATTGTTTGATTTTATGATTCTAAATATTATTAATCATTTTTAATAATATTTATCAAATATTATTTTTAGTGTAAATATAATCCATATATATTTTTTCAAATAATATTCAGAATTTTTTTATAATAACTTTTGAAAATATCCAGTTACTTGTTTTGGGTTAATAATAGAATTTTTTTAAATGTAAATGAAGCTTGATATAAGAAAAATGTGATAAGTTTTTTAGTTTTCAAGAATGGATGAGAGTTAAATTATGGATAAATTTTGTTAAAAAAATTGGAAATTACAGAGATAATTTTTTTAATATAAACTTCAAATATATTTTATTTTGAGGACATTGATAAAATTAAAAAATCATCAAAATATTAATTTCATGATATATTATATGAGGTCTAAAGGACAAAGCAGTGGACTCTTTTTTAAATAAATAGAATGCGTATGTGCGTATTTCTACTTAGATATTTTTTTGATAAGTTAATACTTAACTTATATAATTTAGCTTAACTTTAAGGAATAAAAATAATTTACTCTTCACGATATTAGAGTTGATGTCAGCAATCAGCATTTAAAAGATACAACATATAAGTGCAAAAATCTATCATCAGTTTTGACTTTTAACGATGACCAATGTTGGTTTGATAATATAAAAAATAAACCATAAAAATAATTGTAATATTTTTATTTTTAATGATTAAATAATAATTAATAACTAATATTAAATAATAATTATAAAAATAAAATAAATATTATGAAAAATTTTAAAATTTTTTAATCCATATTACCAAACACAATAAATGATAAAATATAATGGATGTAAGAAAAATAAATTTTATCTACATTTCCTCCTTTGTGTTCCCTGTCTCCAATTGTACTTGAGAGACATTTTTCGCCGACGGTGCGTCAGTCCGAGAGGTTTATATTTTATTGGAGAAGAAAATCGCCAAGTTCTGTAATTCCTCTTTCCTATTTTGGGGAAACCTCTTACCCCAAGAGTCTCTTTGTAAAATTCTTGGATTCATTTAGAATATTTACAGCAATTCAATGAAAAAAGAAAAATAAAAAAGACACAAGAGGATAGATTCGAGCTTCGTCAACATCATCTGCAGGCTGCAGCTTACTTTCCTTCACTTTCCCGGAAAATCCCACGAAAAGAAGCTTACAAATAAGGGATCCAACCAATCTCGTTCTCGTTTTTCCTTTTCACGATCTTCTTTCTGTACTGAAGAAGAACGTGATGCACTCGCCGAACCGGAGCATTTTGGTCTCTCCCAGTAGCTCTCGGTCGGTGACGGAGACCGTGAATGGTTCGCATAACTTCGTAATCAAAGGCTACTCTCTTGCCAAAGGGATCGGCGTCGGCAAGCACATAGCCAGCGAGAATTTCACGGTCGGAGGGTACCAGTGGGCCATATATTTCTATCCCGATGGCAAGAATCCCGAGGACAACTCTGCGTATGTATCGGTCTTCATTGCGCTTGCAAGCGAGGGTACTGATGTACGAGCACTGTTCGAGCTGACTTTGGTGGACCAAAGCGGAAATGGGAAACATAAAGTTCATAGCCACTTCGATCGCTCGCTTGAGAGCGGGCCCTATACGCTCAAGTACAGAGGCAGCATGTGGTCAGCTTTCTTTTTTCTGAGTATTGATTCATTCATCGTATCCCTATTAAGGATGTTTTTGTTCATTCTAACGATTGTATTCATTGGGCATGATAGCATTTATTTCAATTCACCGGAGATGATAATTGGAATTCCTTTAAGATATTAACAATCATGACAAAGATATATTGGGTTGCATAAAGTTTTAAAGGAGGCAACATTTTTGCGAGCCAGCTTTTTGTGTAGTTTCTGAATTGTCCATGTTGAGGGCGACATTTCTCTCTCATTTCTCTGTAAAGCAAACAGACATATGCTCTTTCTTGATGCCTTCTTTATCTTTCTCTCTCAAAAGAAACAAGAACAATTGGATGATTTGAATGCGCTCTATTGGTGTTTTACTTATTCTAACTCTCCAATGATAATCTTCAAGTTTTCAATGAAGTGCATCTTATCTTCCTCTTAATACAGGCATGAAGTATAACTAAGTTTTCAGTGTTTTACTCATGCGTATTTAGTGCCAATAGTAATACATGCATGGTGTTTTTAAGCTCTGAGGGACATGTGAATAAAATCTTTGTTATAGAATAAGGGGTGATATATATTTGTTATAGAATAAATAGGGGTGATATATATTTGTTATAGAGTAAAATCTTTCAATCAATGAAGCATGGCACCCTGTTTTTCAGACGTGCCAGTGTTTCGGAGAGAGATGCTGCCACAATACATTGAAGGCACGTGGCCAGAGGTGTCACTTTGTCAGTCTAAGAATTTATATTTTTGGCTTGGATATGCCTCTAACATAGCTCATACACAGCAGATAAAACAAGGGTAAAAGAAAGCCAAAAACCGAATAGAAAGAGAGATTAGATTTTTGAATTGAATGCTTACCACGAGCCTAAAAGTTATAGTTATTAGTCAATGTGCAACTCTTTCTACTTAACTATACTAGCCCAAGTGTTATGTTTTGATTTGACTCTAATCCCTTACCAAGCCTTGCCGAGGTAGGATGTTGGCTACACCAACAATCTCCTGCCCTTCTAACCCCAAAAAAATAAAAATAAAAATAAAAACAAAAACACATGCCTTCCACAAAGTGTTTTTTTCGGAGAATCAAACCCATAACCAGGCTTGGATATCAATTGTTAGATTAACTGCTTACTACTAGGTCAAAAGATATAGTTGTTAGTTAGGGCACAACTCTTTTTTTACTTAACCACACTAGTCCAAGCACCATATTTTGATTTGACTCTGATCCCATATTAGGCCTTACTAGGACAGGATATTGGTCACACCAACACAGATAGCCCATCTCATAGAGAGCAAAATATTTCCTTTCTAATTCTTTTGTTGTACATGAATAGTTTGAACTGTATAGACTAGAACCTTTCTTATTTAGGGACATTTTTTTTTTTTTATGGGGCAAATGATAGTATAAGGTGCTTATACTATAAGATCATGCCCCTTGTGTTCTGTTTTTGTATTTTTTGGTTGGACTCATTGAATGGGAAGCTTAAAAATTAAGATTTGGGTATGACACGTGCTGAGATATTGTGAATCTAAAACCGTAAGATATATAACACAATGAATCTCCTTATTTAGTATCTTTCAATGGTAATGAATGTAGTTTTAAATTTTATGGGAGATTTTTAATTTAACCTTGACAATTAACATTATCATTCCTTTTTAAATTAATATCACACACACCCCGCCTCATTTCATGTCCTAGGTTGATGTGTCAATGCTTCCTTGTTATGTCCTGTGTCCATGCCAGTGTGCTTGATATCTTTCCATTTGTGACATAAAATTATATCTGTTGGGTGTGAATGCATGTGCTTGTTATGCTGCCAAAGCAATCTGTCTTTATCTTGATGTAAGCCTTTTCTTGTTTCTTTTTTTTTTTTGGTCACTAATATTTTGGTAAAGACTTGTGCTTATGTATGGCTATATGTTGTGTTCTTGTCTCTCTCTGTGAATATGATATGCTGTTAAAAGTGATCTGTTTTAGTCTCGTTAGAATGTTTCTCTCCAGTCTCTTGTACTCTAATAAGTATGAGTTCCTTTTAAAGTGGCAAAGTCCATCTGTTATTTCCACATTCACTAGTTATTCCTTCAACTTTCTGATATAACATCTGTGTTGACTGATATACTTCTCATTTCTGTTAGGGGCTATAAACGCTTTTTCAAACGAGCTCAGCTTGAGGCATCAACCTTCCTTAAGGATGACTGCTTGAAGATAAATTGCACTGTTGGTGTTGTAGTTTCATCTATAGCTTGCTCAAAATTAAACAGCATACAGGTTCCTGAATCTGATATTGGAGCACATCTTGGCATGCTATTAGAGAATGAGGAAGAATCAGATGTCATTTTCTCTGTCTCTGGGGAGAAGTTTCATGCACATAAGCTTGTATTGGCTGCTCGGTCTACTGTATTTGAGACTGAATTTTTCAATGGGATGGAGGAAGATAGTCAAGAGATAGTTGTTACTGACATGGAACCTAAGGTTTTCAAGGTAACACTTCCCTGAAAAAAAAAATCCACCCCCCTCTTCTTTTTTCTCATTTAATTTAAACTTTTCCTAGCTTCATTTGTATGGCTATCTAATGTTTCTTGAGCCCTTTTGTTGAGCAGGCTTTGCTTCACTTTATTTATAAAGACACTCTAATAGAAGATGAAGAGCTCTTCATGTCACGTTCATCGTTCTTGCCATCAGTATCTGACACATTTGCTGCAAAATTGTTAGCTGCTGCAGAAAAGTATGATTTGCCAAGACTTAAACTGATGTGCGAGTCTGTACTTTGCAAAGACATATCTATTGATTCTGTTTCTTATATTCTGGCCCTTGCTGATCGTTATCATGCCACAGAACTGAAGTCCGTTTGTCTAAAATTTTCTGCTGAGAACCTTGTTGGTAAGTTTTCCTGCTTAACTTTCCAACCCTAGAACTCTAGATTTGAAATTCAACTATTTTTTAGCATATAAGATTTTGGCATCCGTTTGTGGTTTGCTGTGTTCTTCAGTGGTGTAAGATGTTATATCAATAATTAGCATATGATGTATTTCTAGCTGACTGACCAGTAGACCATGCCAGTATTTGACATTGTGATAGTAATTAATAAGGTAATGATTACAGTATTGTCAAGCCTTCAGTTTCAAGTACCGTTAATGAACATTTTCCAACCAAGTTTAGTGGTTGTCTTTTGCTTTATGAGCACCTACTCAGGTTCTAACATTAAGCTTGTTTATAAAGACTTCACTGATAATAGGACTGGTGTTATGTGTAGATGACTAAACGACTTCACTTTATTACATTTCTCCTTTAGTGTTTCATAATTTATAATTGTAGATGTCAATAGGATATGATAGAAACTTCTGAGGATGTACTATAGTTTGCATGTTATGCATTGGAAAACTTGTCAATCTTTGTTGTATGGGAACAAACTTATAATTGTCATATTAGGTATGTGTGAAGCAACTGCATTTTGGGAGCATAAACTTAATAAAATCACTTTTCCATGCCTTCCACATATCCACCACTCTACATGAAAAATTTATACTCTGTCCTCCAAATATAAGTGTTTATTGTAAAACAATTTCTTTTGTCTCCCCCAATTTTCCCTTGTTTCTAATTTATGGAAGAAGGAAATATCTTTTTCTGAAAGACGAAGTTCGGTGCATCTTGGGTGATTGTACGTAATTCATCTCTTTTGGTGCTAAATTGTGAGATATATTTGGATCCATTTGAGATGAGAAAAGAGTCCAGAGGCCCCAATATCCAGTTTCTACTTTCTACTTCTTCTATTTCCTTTTTTTTTTTCTTTTTTAAAAACATTTACCTTATATTTCCTCACTTTTATATTCCAATATAGCCACCAAGGTTTATGTTGGAAAAGCTGCCTATTATCTTTCTTCCTTGTACTCCGCCCCCTGATTTGCATTCTTATAATTTAATTAATGAATATGTAAAGAGTCCTAATAGTATATATCTGTAAACTTCAGGCTTTTCCTCTCAGCAGGCTTCTTAGAAAACAAATCTTCATGTTACTTCTGCCACTCGGGGAACCAGAAACTCAAATTCTTGTGTTTTCTCTTGTCTGTTATGTTTGTAGGTCCAAAGCAATAACTGCATCCTCATGCCCCCCCCCCCCCCCCCCCCCCCCGGCTCCGTCAGCATGCGCACATGCATGGGGGAGGGGGAGGGAGAGCAGGAGGGGGATAGGGAATTAGATCCACTTTTTTTTGTTATGGAGCACTGTTTCAGCCATGGAAGGAATATTGTGGGGCTTTTTATGAATAGAAATTTAGAAGCAAGGTGTTGCTATTGACTATTTATTTATTTTTCTTTCCTTTACTGAAGAATACTATGTAGTCCATATTCCTAGGTAGAGGCAGTACTTTTGCGTCATTGTGATATTTATAAAACCTGGCAACTTTATTGTTGCTCTTGCACTGCTGTAACTATTACCAAACCTTGCATACACATCAATTTTTGCTTCCCTTGTTCCGTTGAACAGTAGCATCTCATCCAGTTTACAGAGACCTTGGATTGACTGCAGTAGACAATTTTATTGCATATCATGC
Source organism: Erythrophleum fordii (assembly GCA_032878935.1). NCBI lineage: Eukaryota > Viridiplantae > Streptophyta > Magnoliopsida > Fabales > Fabaceae > Erythrophleum > Erythrophleum fordii. The sequence continues at coordinate 14,504,746 of JAVQMF010000045.1, read as the reverse complement.
AATAGCCTCTTCTGAGTAATCCCCCCCCCCCCCCCCCTCTTTTTTTTTTCTTCTTTTCTTTTAAGGGAATAAAATATGATGTAGGGTATCTAAAAATTGTAACTGAGAGAACAAATTGTAACCGGAAGAGAGGCTACTGCATGGCGTGTAGGAAGATTGTCTATTGTAGATGATCTTTACTGGTTTACAGATCTGTTTGTCTTCCAAAATTTGCTTTTTCATTTGTAACTTCGAAATCAAGAAAGGACCTGGTGGTGTCCCTCAGATCTATAAGAATTTTATTCTCATATCATTTCTCCATTTGTTGTCTGTTGTAGCTGTGATGCAATCTGATGGTTTCGAGTATCTTAAGGAGAACTGTCCATTGCTACAATCAGAACTACTAAAGACAGTGGCAGGGTGCGAGGAAGAATTTAGTGGAGAAGGAAAATGTCGAAGTGTGTGGGCCCAGTTTTCTGATGGTGCTGATACAAATGATAGGAGTGTTAGACAACAAACCTGGGAAAATGGTGTTGAAAGAAGTCAAGGTCTATGGGTTCAGCTTTCTGATGGTGTTAACAATAATGGTAGGAGTCCAGAGGAAGAAGCTTGATGAGTTAAGTTGCCATTATTCGTTTATGTGACTGATATAATTGATAATTACACACTACAGCAAGCCCAACAGAAACCCGGAGTTGGGGTTGAGGGGAAGGTGGCAGGAATGCAAGACAGGGTAGAAGAAAGCTGAAAAGCCTCCGCCATGTAACATTCCTTATTAATGCTTGTTTTATACTCTCCGATTACTAATATGATTGGATGAGGATAGACTGACAGCAATGACAAATGATGTATTGTATGGGGAACTTCTGATGGAACTCTATCACGATAAACTGGTTATGCTTTGCTTGATAGAGTTGTAGTTCAGAGAAGACTATTTCTCTAGCTATAGAAATTAACTCATGTAGTCAATGAGCAGTGTTTTCTGATACTTGTCTTCTTAAGTCTCAGTTCCATTGAATGCATTGATTTTCACGTTGGAACATGTAATGGGTTATGAACCTTATGGTACAAACCAGCCAGCAGAAAGGAAATCTTCCACGTTTTCCTCTTCTCTGACTATTTTTTTTTTTCTTTTTGGGGAAAGGGGGACCGGGTTATGGGCTCAATTGAACCACCAATAGGAAGTTGGAAGAAGCGCATGCTGATAACCAGGAATTAATTATGTAACTAAGTCGTGAACCTATTGAAGGTCACAAGTAAAGAAATTGAGGTGAAGTGATAACAATACTCAGTTGTTGATCTTGCATTTGGACCCTGGACGTTTTCTTTCTGGGCCAATTTTGGAGGTGTGATGTATGACATGACATGACCACCAGGAAACGAGATAGATATCGACTAGTGTTATACTTATATAACTGCTTCACAGTCTAGGTTCTTAATAATGTGGAGTTTGAGGCATCACAAGCTATTTTATTGCCCTGCGACCTAAATTTCTGTATTGGTTTGGGATTGCTTGCACTAGGAAACAATCTGTCATGTGGGGTTTGTACCGACAATGAACTGTGTTGCAAGACCAACTGGAGTCATCTCCTGTCTGACAAGCCCACGGTTCTTCAAAACGATGGTTTCGTTCTGGACAAAAGAGGAAAAAGCATTGAAACTGCTTCTGTTATCCAAATGCCACTATGAGTTGTTGAGTCCCCATCAACCTGAATTTGTAAAGAATTAGGTGGAGGCTAGCTTAAAAAACGAAAGAAAGAAAGAAAGATGTTTCGTTAGTGAGGGCTAACTCTTGCGAATCGATAAGGTTTTGTTCCTGATCATTGTTAGACTGGCATGACTCACGTTAGCTTATAATTAAGCTCCTCTAAGTGAACAATAGCCTTGGCAGAATTAGGAAAGATGTTGTGGCGACAAATGTACGAAAGAAAACTAAAACAGTATTAACAAATCAATAAATAGTTAAAAACTCGAAAATTAATTGTCACATGTCATAATTACAATTACATAAGTGTTTAATACCAATTTTATTTTTGCAATTCTTTCAAAGTTAAATTTAATTTTCAAAAGTTTATTTTAAGTCCTAAAAAAGTTGAAATGTACACTTAACAAGTTAATCAATCAACCTCACCTTAAGTTAAAATTTTGTGCGATATTCAATTACTTAATAGGATTTGGATCTATTTAATTTTCTTCTTTGAAATGTATTAAATTCAAGAAGAGAAGATATACACAATTCATTTGAGTTATGAATCTTATTTTAATGATAAATCTCACAATGTGCGTAGACTTCTTATATTTTGTATTTCTTTTTTAAAAATAATATTATTAATATTTTTTTTCAAAAGATATTTTATTACCCCAAACAACAAAACAAGAAAATATTGCAACAAAGAAACAACTTCAAATCTACAATCCACCAGAAATATAAAAGGGGGTTACTTTAAATGAATTGACTTGAAAAGTTAGCTGTAGTTAAATATTGGACAAATGCTTTTTATCATTATTGTTAAACTTATGAATTGACTTATTAATTTTATTGAGTTTAAGTTTCTATTTAAAAAAATTAAGTCAACTCACTTATAAATTTAGACTTAATACAAAGTTGATTTAACTTGCTTTTAATTTAAACAAACTTGATTAATTCAATGCTTTTTGAATCAAATTTGACGAGTTACAAATAACTGAGTCAAATTGAATTTGAAAAAACAAAATAGTAGAACTTATATTTATGACTTTAGCAATATTCAATCTAGTGATAAATGAATAATTGAAAGGAGAAAAAATGGAGATGATATAGAAGAAGAAGATAATGAGATTCTTCAACTTATTTAAGTTAATGAAGATGTTACTAATCTTATTCTTGAGCCAGTGATAAAATTAGATGATCATTTGGGGGTTGATTTAAATGCTAATAATATAAGTGGTGATATTTTAAATATGACTGTGGATGATGACATTAAAAAAGAATAAAATGATAATGATTTTAGTGATAATGATAGTAGTAAATTAAGTGAAGATGATGATGATAAGACTTCTGAATATCTTTGTTGAATTTTTATTTATATATTTGAAATTTAGATATAGTAAATAATTATTTTTGTATAAATTTGATTAAAATTTTTATGTTGAGAAATATAAATTATGGAATATAAATAATTTTTTTTAAATTAGTATAATTTGAATTGTATGTAAATGATTTTTTTATATATTATATTTGATATATAATTATTAATAAATATAAGTTTTTATGAATTTATCATATAAATTTACGCTATGAGTTTATCTCATAAAATTATTTAAGTTCTAGAATTTGATAATCTTACTTTTTATTGTTCGGAAAATGAACAGTGACTTTTGGACCGAAAAGACCAAAAACAAAACAAAGAGAGTATGGGATGTATCTGAGCGGGCAGGAAGAGAATCATATTTATAATTTCCGTTAATTTGGATTCTCCCCACTAATTATATTCATGCAGTTGAAGAGAGAGAAATAAGAATGTAGGTGCCGTATAAGATAGGACCTCCCGCTTGTTTCTTAGGATGTAATGCAGCAGAAGATTTATTTGACAATTTTCACAGTTTTTTTCTTTTAGAAAAATGATCTTTGAAAATTTCTTATCATAAATTTTGAATGTAAAAGGGAGAGGGAGAGGGAGAGAGAGGAGACAGTATATGGGATTTATTCAGTAAATCTCATTTATTCCCTCCCTTTGTCTTTTTGCAACTTTACAAAAAACTTAAAACAAAAAATTTTAATGGACACCGAGTCAAATTTGTTAACTAGAAATATAATAACAAGTTAAAATACCTAGCGTCAACAAAATGCGTTGCCGTATACAATACCACCAATTTTCTTTTTAATGGATCTCGCTATCACTTTTGGTAAGTTTCACTTGGGAAGTTTCATTTTTGTCCTTGTTTTAATTCAAATCTCAAATTTTGACTCTTAATTATAGATTCTATTGGCAGAGTACTCTAGATTTCCATTCCCAAACTCATATGCAGTGGGCAAAAGACTCATTGTCCCCATTAAACGTTCAAATTCTTAGATCGAGATTTATTTTTTAAGTTATAACCCATTTACGTAAAAATTTATATAAAATCAAATATCTTAACACAACTATTAATATAATTTAAAATCAATAAAAGCCATTTATACTCGCAACAATCACTGTGTGGCTAAAATTTTTCATAAAAATTAATTAAAATAATAGTTCACTAGATTGATATATGTTTAACGTCAACTTTTTTTTTAAAAATCATAAGCCTTATAAATTATCGTGACAAAATATTATTTTTTTAATTTAGGATCATTGTTAATTTGTTTTCAAATATTTATTTTGTGTCAATTATATTCTTCACATTTAGTAAATTTATATTGTCATCCTAGTTACTAATCTTGTCGATTAAATTAATAGAAATTGATGATATCTCATTATATGTACATAAATTAAATCATAAATTTTGAATTAAAATTTTTATCAACTCTAAATTTTAATTAAAGAAATAAGAATGTTTGCTTCATAATAAAGTGTTAGAGATTAAAAAAAAGGAACAGCATTGTTAATCCGCTAGAGTTACAAGATTAGATATAATGTCCATTTAAGCGGTGTATAATTCATTTCAATGTGTGTTATGACCATTAATTCATGTGTAATAATATGTCATTAATTTTTCTTAATCTAATTAAGAAAATTAACATTTAAAATAATATTGAGAATTTTGATAAATATTTAAGATAAAATTGATACAAAAAAAAAAAAAACAATGGTAACAAACTTGACAATAACTCCAAACTTTTGGTAGAAAAAAAAATCTTTGCCAAATATTGTTAACTACTATTTTGGTAAAAGGTTTAAAAAAATTGATAAATAATCCTAAATATTTTCGTATATTTTATTCTTCCAAACTTCTCAATTTTTGTATCAAATAATACATTAAAAAAAAAAACAGCTTTGTCTACCGCTAAGTCATTGTTAGGGTATGGAAATTGGACCTAAACAAATTAATGAAAAGTGGAGACACGTAAATGTTAGATTTGTATTAGTATAGGTTGTTAAAATGGTTTTGGGAAGCAAAGGGTGTTTTTGTTTATCGACAACCTAATATTTGACTATTTATATATGTCATTTGAAGAGTTTAGTCTGCGTGGAGAATTGTCAAATTAGACGACCAAGAAATTTTAATTCTTTAATAATTAACAAATTAGACAAAAAATCAAACTAAAAAAAATCTTAACAATTCTAGTAAAAAGAAAAAAACCTTAATAACAAGTAACAAATAAACATTTGTTTTTATTTCTAATTCCAATTTTTGTTGTTACTTGAGTAAGTTATATGTGGATTATTTTTCTTAGAGGACAGCAAAACAAAAATTCTATTTTTTTTTTTTTTTTAGATGTCTTTTGTTCCGTTAAGCAACCAAAAGAAGAATGGCTGAAAATGATTGTATTCCTTGTTAAGAAAAATGGAAGAATTCTCATTTTCAGAAAGAATAAATATAGGAAAATAAAATAAAGAATTCTAACTCTCTAGAAATTTGAATTTTAAATCGTTAAATATGTTTTAAAATTTGTATATAACTAATGAAAAACATTCTATACAAATATCGAAACACATTCAGCAATTAAAAGCACAAACTCTATAACAGAGGCCAAAAATATATTTTGTGTACATAAATTCATATAATTAGTCAAATTTTTAAAAATTTTTTTAAGTATACCTAGTATATGATGTACTAAAAAAAATAATGAATAAGATTTAATTATTATAATTAAAATTTATATATAATATAAATAAAATTTATATATAAAATAAATTTTAATCATTAAATATATAAATAATATCACCCGAGTTTTTTACACCTCCCTCCAATATGGTATGGACACCGTGGTTAACAGATCATCTCTTTTATATAGTTTTCATGTGGACCACAATGATTGAATGAATCAATTATTGGGGCAACGACATGATTCTTTTTGCATTAATTGATTGATGCGTGTGTGTCCGTTTGCTTTCAACTCAAATGACCTAAGCCTCCTTTCCATACCCAATCATGCACCTTGCAGAAGTGTATGCGGCAAGTAACCTGCACGTCGCTGTGCGCACGTCAGGTTTTTATTTTATTTTTAGTTTTAAAATATTGTCAGATTTCTACATCAACAATATGTTATGTGCGCAATACTTATTTTGGTTAAAAAACAATATATAGCAGTTTCATTCTTGGTTTTTTTATTTATATATTTTATATTAAACTAAGCAATATGTTTATAAAACATTATAAATTTTACTAATATAAGAATCTGGTTGTATTTAAAAAATTGAAAAATTAAAAAATATAAATTTAATTATTTTCAAATTTTAAAAAAGGTTCACTTAACTAAAGAAAAGGAGTTACATTAAATATTTTTGGTTGGAACCTCCCCTAAATATAAATAATAGGAATCTTGGGATATGTAAAAAGTTAAGTGTACAAATAAAAATAGAAATAAAAAATAATTTTATAGAGAAAAAATAATTTTAATATCTCTATATTTAATAATTAAATAATAATTATAAAAATAAAATAAAATATTACGCAATTTTTTTTTTCTTTCTGGTGTCTAAATTGTTTTCTTTATTTCTTGCTTTTTAAAGTCTTGTGTTTCATTTATTTACAAACAAATTATATATATATTTTTTTCACAACTCAAATACCAAAAGGTTAGGAAAGTACAATAAATGCAAGGAAGTGGAAGATTCGACAAGTGATAACAGTTCTGTACCATAATTTTAATTTTAGATGTTGGTTGTTATATTTTTTTTCTTATTAGAGTTCTGATTATAAATTTATAGTAATAGTGTGTTAAGAACTACTTGGAAATAAATTTTTAATGTGCTAATTTAAAATTTAAATTGTAATAGTCGAAATAAAAATATATTTCCTTAAGTATTTAAGTACTCCTTAATGTTGTTTTTATTATAATTTAACGCCCCATGATTGAATATATCGTCACGCTCCACTATCAAATCTATGTTGCGTAAAAGATTCCATTGCCGCCGCCCACACATGCATTTCACATGGAATCTGCAGATGTCATTATAATATATATTAGATTTAGATTCATCTTTTTAAATATTTGTATTATCATATTTCTAATAGAAATATAATATATTGAATTATAAAAATTATATTTTATTATTAAAAAATTATAAAAAACATTTTATAATATTTTGATAACCGACACTGGACCCTCATGCTACAATCGACGTGACCCCTTACCAGTGGCATCCATCCAATTTCATCCACATTGAACGCACAGGCAACGAGAAATCATAATCATAAGAGCCTTTCATAATTCAATAACCTTATCTATCACCCTCCACCTACCCAACCCACTAATTTCATAATTCATTTTCTTTCTGATTCAAATATTATTATTCATAATAAATTTCTGACATCGATTTTCATGTGGGCCCCATCAGAATCCTGCCTTGCTCTTTTTAGTTTCTACATACTCGCGATTGGTCAGCCACCGTTCCCTCCGCTCGCACCTTTTTTTCAAAATTACTCCACACTTTAAGGATTTCAGATTCCCACTGTCGTCGTCTTGCGTCACTCTGAGTCCGACTACACATCGGACCCAAGGCAAGATTCGAGCTATACCGGGCAGCGTGGCATGTCTGCCCACGGGCACCCGGGCAGCACACCCTGCCATCCATCATGCTACACGCGCCTTTTTCCCCCTCCTCCTAACCTCCTGGTTCTTCTATAATTGTATAGCTGAGGACCATTATAGAAAGATAACGACTTGGACATAGCACAGCCAACGGGAACCATCGTTCCCTTTTCCTTGAGGAGGGGGAGAATTGCTCGTTCTCTCTGAATCTGCCCGCTTCCCCCCTTTCATAACAGTACTGTCAAACAATCAAGTAGATTTTGAGCGGGCAGATTGTCTGAGCATCGTTAAAAAACTAGGCTTTGTGCTCTTTTTCTAGGGACAATTTGGATATTGTATTTGTAGTTGGGTGAAGTCTGTGGGGTTTTTGATGGGTGTTTGGATTGATCCACAAGAGAGTGGTAAAAGTGGAGGAAAGGGTTCATGGAGTTCATTGAATTTTTTGACTAGGAGGAAAAGGGTGGATTCTGATAAGAAGTCTGACGGTCAGCTGGCCAAGGAGTTATCTGTTCCCCATCTGATTGGAATTGGTAATTCCCTCTAAAAATGTTGCTTTTTGGAATCATCCTTTTATCTCGGTAGTTTTTTTTTTGGGGGGGGTCAATTTTCTGGGAATTTTGGTGTCCTTCTGTTTGAATACGTTTGGATCTGTTCCTGATCAACCACTTGATTTAATATGTGAATTGCGGTTACTGTGTTTGACTAGACGACGTTATTGGACTTCAATCTTCTCACCTCTTTTTCTTAGTGATCGGTTTCATTTCTCAATTCCGGTTATCTTATGAACCTTGCTCCTACTCTTCTGCCGCTGCGGAAAATATAGCAGCCTTACGCCTGGAGATAACCTTTTTCTTTTGATCTTAGTAATCAGCTTATGGTTCCTTTCGTGTTTGATCCTGTTTCTTCCTCCATACATTTCTTCCTTTCTGTATGACTGAAAGTAACTCCATTTGGGAGAAAACAGTAAGCTATTGTACTGAACTTCGTCTTCTCTGTTGTTTCATGGTTGTGCGTTGAGGTTTGATCCTCCCTATGTCAAATTAAGCTAAAACCTATATCTAATTGCAAATTGACTTATTTTGATTAGGTGTTGGTGCTACAATCGGTGCTGGAGTCTATGTTCTAGTTGGAACAGTTGCTCGAGAGTATTCTGGACCGGCGCTGGCGTTTTCTTTTCTAATAGCTGGAATAGCGGCTGGTCTTTCAGCCTTTTGCTATGCAGAGCTGGCTAGTCGTTGCCCTTCAGCTGGGAGTGCATATCACTATTCGTACATATGTATTGGGGAAGGGTACTTTCTTTATATCCTTAGATAGATAGAGGTTTCTCTTGTTATTTGATTGAAAATTTTCATCCTTGCGTTTATTTTTGTCCTTCTAAATGTTCATGTTAACTTTGCTCATATTAATTATTAAAGTACTTTTCTTTTCTTGCCAATCACAATATGGTGATGTAGATACAGGGTATTAGGGATACTATTTCTTTCTGGACAAACTTATGAACCTTCTATTCTCATGTGGCAACTTGAGGTCTTTGTTTGGGAGTTGATATATTTTCAACAATATAAATGATTGCTTTATTTGCAGTGTCGCTTGGTTAATTGGATGGGCCTTGATACTGGAATATACAATTAGTGGAGCTGCTGTTGCTCGTGGCATATCCCCCAATATGGTTCGCTGCTCTCTTTAACTCTTGTAATGAGTTAATTGTTTGTCCATAATTGATTTCTCTAAGTATGTGGTTATCTTTCTTTATCTCTACTATGCTAAGATTAATAAATCTTTCAATTAAATACAACTCACGGGGATGAGGTTGAGCATTAATTTTTTTCTGTCTGATAGCAGTTCATAGCCAGGCTTTTCTTTCTGCAGTTTTTAATATCTGAACTATGCGTCAACTCCTTGAGAGGTAGTATCTAATGTTCCATGTGAAAAGCTTGACCCAAAATCTCTAGTCAGCCATTTAAGTAAAATGTGGTGAAAGTAAAAGGAAATGCCCGTAGGTAGGAGATGACCTTAAGGAGATGGGTCACATAAACTTGTTTAAGTTGATAGAATGGTTTGCCTTTCCCTCTCAGGCTGGGAAGTAGGAGTTGGAATTGGATAATGAAAATCAGTCATTCCTTAAGCCAAATAGATGAGGTGAAAAGGGAGGATGAGTAAATTCTCTGTTTGTGGTTCTCATTAGTACAGCTCATGAATTGCATTGTTAAATTTAATCTTAAATGAGTAAGTGACTAGTCGGATGTCCTGGTTAATAAATCCCTTAAATTAACACTAAGCCATGACATCATTCATATCTGACTCTTATTTGCTTTTTAAACTCTTGAAATTATTGTATTGTCAGAATTACATTGAGTAAAATGCTCCCTGGTTTCTCTGAGTGCAGGAAATATTATTTACTGTCTTCCAATTTTTTCTTTGAAGTTAAATTTCTATTGGGCATTACATATAGAGAAAATTATGTTTAAGGATTAAAAAATGAAAAAATTTATTTTTAAGAATTTTTATTATTAAGTTTAATTAATTATTGATAAATTCAATGATAATCATCTTAAAATAAATAGTAACAAGTTTTTAAAAATAAAATTTTTTTACTTTTTTATCTTTTTATTATAATTCTCCCTTACGTATCTGAATGATCTATATAATTATACTAGCAGATTTATTTGTTCAACCAGCAAGCCAGATTTCTCAGATCTAATTATTTGCGTCCGACACTTTTTTTTTACCCATATATTAGGCCGCACTTTTTGGAGGTCCGGACAGTTTGCCCATCTTTTTAGACCGTCAGCATATTCCGGGGATTGATATTGTTGTGGACCCATGTGCAGCGATTTTAGTATTTATAATTACTGGGCTCCTGTGCCTTGGGATTAAGGAGGTATGTTATAATCTTTCTTTTCTTCTGTTGTTAATTTCATGAGCACTTAAAAAAATCTGTTTTAAATTAAACTTTTCCTCGTATAGAAAGCTGAATGAAGTTGGTAGAGTTTAAATTCGACTTTTTTCTTTTTTGTTTTGGGGGGGGGGGGGGGGAGGTGTGGAAAAAAAGTATTTTTACACCATTTTCAGTCACATCTCTCTTTATACCTACTTTTAAATTATTGATTTAATATAAAGTCATAAATTATGTAAACAACTTTTTGTAAAAAAAATCATATGTAAAATGCGGTTTAATACTGGTCAATTCAATGGTGTAAAGATAGCACAACTCTTAAACTTGGGCCGGTGGGTTCTAACCCTTTCACCTATCTATCCAATTATTATGCTGTTCTTTGTTCTATTTTCCATTAAAATATCCGAAAACATTTTCCTGTGAGGATTTTTTTTTTGGAGGTTAATTAGCGCATAGAGACTTGGCATTAAGAATTTGTGCAAAGCGCTCATCACCTACCCACTCCAAGTGAAAGTGACTTAGACTTTATTTTTTGAAAAAATCTTTTAACGCTTAACATTTGCAGAGTACGATGATACAAGGCATTATCACATCAGTGAACGTATGTGCTTTGGTTTTTGTCATAGTAGCTGGTGGTTACCTCGGATTCAAGTCTGGATGGGTTGGATATGAACTTCCTACAGGGTACTTCCAAGTTTGTCATTCCTTCCCCATGTATGTTTGGTCTTCATTAATTACTGAGTACTTGTCCCTTTGTCTTAATAGGTATTTTCCCTTTGGCGTAGATGGAATGCTTGCTGGTTCTGCAACAGTCTTCTTTGCATATATAGGTTTTGATGCAGTTGCCAGCACTGCTGAAGAGGTATAACTGATGATGTCATATTATTTGTTCTTTCTGTTTTGTAGATGTCATTAATTCTTCTGTAGGTTATATTCATTGAGTAAATTTAAACTTCTGAATAACATATTACTTTTCAACAGGTAAAAAATCCTCAACGAGATTTGCCACTTGGTATTGGGGCTTCACTGTTTCTTTGTTGTGCATTATATATGATGGTCTCGATTGTCGTCCTCGGTTTAGTACCTTATTATGCAATCGATCCTGACACCCCCATATCTTCTGCATTTGCTAAACATGGGATGCAATGGGCAGCGTAAGTGTACTATTTAGCAACTCTATGGTGCTTTTGATTTTCTTAAATTTTAGACAACAGAAGTCACTTTTCCTGATTGTGATTACAGTTACATAATAAATGCTGGAGCTTTTACAGCCCTCTGTGCAGCGTTGATGGGTGGAATACTTCCCCAGGTAAGTTAATGGGAACCTTTTTATGCACTTTTTGTGCATTGAATTCTGAAGTGTTTTTAGTTTATTCTTGAATATCAAATTTTAGAAAAATAACATAACCATAAGTATATAAAAAAATAGTTAATTGACATAAAGTTGCACTATCATATACTTGGGTAAGGATCTGTTGCATATATTACCAGTTGAACAACAACATCACATATCGAGGAAGCACTAATTAAATCATCAAATTTATGAGGTATATAAATCGTTGTGAATTTGGGCTAGAGTGTAGTATTTGTGTTGGACAAATGCCAAGAGCCAAATTATCAAATTTCTGATGCGTAATAACTGTAAGTTATATATGTTTTCTTGTTTCATAAGCTCTGTATTGGTTGGATTGAAATGAATTTTAGATGAAGGGATAAAATGGAACTTGACACGAATAAGCTGCGGCTGGTGTTAGGATTTATGAAATTTGAGTAATTCTATTCGCTTGGTGCTTAAATTTTCCCATGATTAAAATTTAATGGACTAGAAGCATCGGCCGTATTCTACTGTTAATTATTGAGATCGTCATATTGCAATTATAAGCTGCATTGCTTCTTTCTTGTTTCTGTTCTCATTGCTTGTAGCAGTTAACACAATTTTATTTTTCTTCTTTTCCATTGGAGTATTCTATTTGCCTTGTAAAATTATGAATGTGAGTATTGTATTTTATGTTTCTCAGCCACGAATCTTGATGACTATGGCAAGGGATGGCCTGCTGCCACCATTTTTTTCAGACATAAATAAGCGCAGCCACGTTCCCGTTAAGAGCACAATAGCTACTGGCCTTTTTGCTGCTGTCTTGGCATTTTTTATGGATGTCTCTCAACTGGCAGGGATGGTAAGTCTACTTCATTGACAGCCTGGATCCACGATCTTAAATGTATTTGGTTAAGTTTCAGTTACTGCATACCCGTAGTACTAAATAGTAGGGTGAAGCACTATATGGGTCATGTCAAGACCAGGAAGACATAATTCTTCAATTACAAGTATACAGTGCATATATCTTCAAATTGGATACTAATGATCATAGTAGTGCTAAACCCAGTTATGTCCACATAGTTACGATCCTACTTGATTTCAAATACAATTTGGCTAGAACAAAGAAACCCATCTGGAGAAGCCATTGACTTTTCCAATGGGTTTCCATCCAAGCGGTCTTTTTTCTTTTCTTTTTGTTTTCCATTTTTTTAATATATAAAATTTTTTAAAACATTCAGAAGTCATAGGATGCAGATTAGGATATAACACGTGCACTAGCGTCTAATGCAGTTTTGACTGAATGTAAGATGTTCCTTAGTAGGTTCTTTGAACGTCATATTTCAGACGGAGTTACTGTCTTGAATGTATATTAACGTGTATTTAACTTGTCTCCTGCAGGTTAGTGTGGGTACACTTCTTGCGTTCACGATGGTAGCAATATCTATATTAATTCTAAGATATATCCCTCCAAATGAGGTCCCACTGCCACCCTCTCTCCAGGATTCAGTTGATTATGTGTCACGGGGGTATAGTTGGGGCAATAATGAGACGAATGAAAAAGATGCAGCGGCAAATGTTGGTACTTCTGGTAACGCTGAACCTTCAATTGTCAAAGAGGAAGCATCAATTGAGTATCCTCTTATTCCTAAACAGCTTGCCATAGGAAACTGTGAGTTATGCCTTTCCTTCTCATTTACCAATCTTTCTGTCATAAAGTAATCCAAAAATTTTGGTTATACCTGATTAAAAAAATAATAATAAAAACAAAAATTTTATCTGGCAGTATTGCCCAAAAAAATCAGAGAGTAAAATGTAAATTTATCTCCCAGGATCTATAATATTTGTTGCTTAAGTAACTAACACCAAAATACTCCGCCAAATTTGTCACTAATTATTATTATTTCAGATTTCACTCTCACCTTTCTTTCAGTCATTTGGCATCTGCTGTTATTCTCCTTACTCCTATTTGTTGATGGGTGCAGATGTAAGTAATAGGCGAAAATTTGTTGGGTGGATCATAGCATCCACATGCTTAGGGGTGTTTGTCCTCACATACGCAGCTTCAGATTTAAGTCTTCTCAGGTGGGTTTAGTTACAGGTTGTTGTTTCATTTTTCAAGCTTCGCATACAATGGTAATTTTTTTTCTTTACATGATCAAGTCCCAAGAGAGTTTGGCTGCTGGTTTTCAATGCAAACAAAATGGAACTTATAGAGACTTGGCCTTACCCTCTGGGAAGGAAAGGGAAGGGATTTGATAATACATGATAGTAAGACACATCAGACTTAACGAGGGTTGAGTCCAGAATCATGTGGCATCCACTTTATCAATATCTGTCATGTCATTTAGATATGCGTTGGTGTTCTTACTTTTTAGTTGTTTACAGCGTTGTGTATTTGCTATTTCCAGCTCTGTTCGTTACACATTGTGTGGAATTGGTGGTATCCTTCTTCTGTCTGGTCTGGTCTTCCTAACCTGTATAGACCAAGATGATGCAAGACACAACTTTGGGCACTCTGGAGGTCGGGCTACGTTACATCCTTAAAGTTGATAAATTTATGTGGGTAGTGTGAGTTGGTGTCTCATTGCTGTGCAACTACTCTAGATATCATATGGACATCGTATGTAAAGAAAATGTATTCTCTACTGTAGAAACTAGTTATAGACAGTAAGATTTTGGCTGCAAATCCCGTTTACTAACAGCGAAGTTGTAGCAGGTATTACACTGACATCTGCATTTAATATGAACCTGACTCCATCTGAATAAATCTCTTCAATCTTCATGAATGTCATTTTTTTTTTTTGGGGGGGGGGTGTTGCGGCTGAATTTTCCTGAATGTTAACTCGTTGTTGTGTTATACAAGGTCGAAATTTCTCCACTAGAGAAAAACATTTTGAAAGCTGACTACGTTATAGGATTGGTCCAAGTATATGATTATAACTACATTGTTCATCTCTTTTCCAGGTTTCATTTGCCCATTTGTGCCGCTGCTGCCAATACTTTGCATTCTCATCAATTGTTACTTGCTGATTAATCTTGGGTAAGTGCTAATACTCAATTTTCCAAGCTTTTTAAATATTTTTTCTGTCAAAGCTTTGAACTGAATGAGGGGATTAATACTGGAAAGTTATGTTAAGTTTTTCTACTGATATGTAATCTTGAAGCTGAAGGAATGATTTGATTTTAACTCCTATTTAGTTCCCCCCCCAAAAAAAAAAAAATTCCGGTTCATGACCCATTTTCATAATAGAAAAATCAAATTTTATTGCTACTGAATAACTATGTTTTCCAGTAAAGTCCTCACTTCGAGGAACCAAAAGGACAAGCTTTTTTTTAAAAAAGGAATATACATGGAATACTCCCGTTCAGCTTGTAGTCACTTATCATCTTTCTTGTCTTTGCAAGGTAATTTTCATGTTCCAATATTTTTATCCAAAAAAAAAGTCCTAATATAAAATTGCACTTGAATAAATAAGAGAGAGAGAGAGAGAGAGGGGGGGGGGGTGGAAGGAAGGTCGACGAAGCATAAGTTATGTCTACTGTATTTTGTTGACCTAATAGTGTTCTGTTCGGGATAGTTTCTTGAAGGGGAAATTGCATGATTTGGCTAATTTTTGTCTTTCTCACAGAGCGGCTACGTGGGCTCGTGTTTCCGTCTGGCTGGCAATAGGAGTAGTTGTTTATATATTTTATGGTCGAACCCACAGCTCTCTAAATGATGCAGTGTATGTGCGGGCAACTCATGCGGATAAAATCTATCAGAACTGCATAAGCTATGTGGCTTAACCTCTCTGCACAAGAGATATGTTAGGCCACAAACGGCAATATGTGGAGTGTGTTTGCTGCTCAGGATGAAGAATTATAGCTGCTTCACAAGTTGTATATGCAATCCCTGTACAGGAAATGCACCTCAAGCTTTGAAGCTAGGATTAGAGGTTCATCTTCTTCTAGAGAAGAATGTAGTTGTTGTATGCTTAAAATTATAGCCTTAATTCTTCTCATTATTATTATATTGACACTTGGGGATTTGACTTACCATTTTGTATGATATTGTGGGTGATGGGTGATCGTGATCAACTTCAAATGATGTATATATATTATAAAATTTGAAATTGATTATTTCACTTGTTCTACATCAGGAACGTGTTAGAAGTCTCTTTTTATTCTTTCATTGCTTGGTGCAAGAAGAACAATTGGAACCTTTGTCCACCGAACATTCGGAATGTCTCAACTCCATACACGAGTATGATGTGATGCGAAAGATCCTAGTTTCAAACCAATATACGTCTCTTCAATTCTCCCTTCATGAGATTATACTGTGGTATTCTTTGTATTATTGGTTATTTTATGATTGCTACACGGAGGGAAGCACCTTTTCTGATTCTATTCTGTTGTGTGTTTATTTATTTACCCTAATACTTCCTTTCTCTTGGTGAACAAAATAGTCAAATATGCATCATTTCAAGAATAAAGTTTATATACCTTCATTTGGTCGACTTTCTCCAGGTTTCAGCCGGCCCGCGTCCTGGAAGGAGGATGTCATAACTAGTAATCAGCTTTCTGTATTTCGCTAAAATAGTGTCGGCTTCTATTTTGCGTTTAGAACTAGGTGCAATTTCTTCTTTCATTCTTGAAAATCCCACACTGATATCATTTGTTAAGTCATTATTCCCAATTGTTTTGAGATTGGGGAGCCCATTTTATCTAGAAATCAAGCAACAAAAGCATTTGGCTCTACTGTGGCAATATTGAACTGTCCAAGCACTATTTCTTGTCTCTCGCTTGGTAGACTCCACTGATCATTTGCTGGGAAACAAATTATATTATTTAAGCAAAAGCTTGGTCTCTCCCTTCAGCACCCCAGAACACAATAATATTTAACTTCCACTCAACACTAGCATGCTGCGATTTAGCCTCCCCAAGTATCTCCTTCATATTAACTCAATGGCAAAGGAGACGAGATAGTACATTTAAAGAGATGCAATCATAACAAATACAAAATGAACCAGGACTCGAGCATTGACAGTAAGTTTAAGTAGACCTTTGGGATTCATTACGATTAAGAAGTTGGAGATTGATAATGTGAAGCTTCGAGGAGGAGGAAGCGGACTAAAAGAGACAAATAGAATAATAAAGACTAATTGCAATTGATATGGATATTTATGTAGTTGTGTCGACATATTCTGTAAAGAAAATGTCAAGTTCAAATAAATACTTTACAATTTAGTTAACCATCTAAAAATTTTAGTGATTTAAATTGTAAGACCTTTTTTTTATTATTATGTTGTTACCCTTTTACCTTAAATTATATCAAAAGGGAGGGGGTATCAATCATCACGAGAAGGGGAAAATGAAGATTCTGCATATTCCATATCGGATAGCACCTCTCCATGCCATATATAGAAAATGTCAGTCATTGCAAACGTAAATACATAGTAACAAGTCCTACAAATAATACTAAGTACAAAACTTATGTCATTACAGTAAACATTTTACATGGACAGAAAACCGTAATCATCTTCAGCCAAATGTTGCAATGAGGAAGGCTTTATAAATGCTCATGAATTTAGCCACAAATGCTGCAAATTTGAACATACAAAACACAATAGGTCAGCAACTTAAAAGTTATAAGATATGTCCCTGTCTATTCAACTACCAAACATACACATTCAGGTCAAAATACCTTCGATGTGGAAGATGGCCTTCTGTCCAAGACGCATTCTATGTTCCTGGTCCAATGAGGGAGAAGAATGAGAGGAAACGGTACGGTAAAAAATGGCTGGACAAGCTTGGCTAATTCCAAGCCTATAAGGATTATAAAAGAAAAAAACTAAAATACACAAAATCTCTTGAACTTTAAATTATATGCATCTCTTTTGACCTTTAAAACTTAACAATAAACCCTCCAAACTTGAAATTATATGTAAGTAATTTCCTTCTGTTAGTTAGTCCGTTATTTCACTAATAGAAACATAATAGAGAGTTATTTGCATATAATCCAAAGTTCAGAAAGTTTTCTGCACAAAATTCAAAGTTTAAAGGAATTATCTGTACAAAAAAATAAAATTTAGGAGGATTTACTTAATTTGACATGTCACCCTTTCATTAATAAATTAACGGATTTACAAATGGCAGGATTATCTATAGAAATTTAAAAATTTAAGAGTGCATTTTCAAATTTTAAAAGTCAAGAGAATTATCCGTACATGACTTAAAAATCAGGGGTTCTGTACATTTTAACCTAAAAAAATAAAATAGATAAAGTGCAATAAGAAGAATATGGACACCAATGCGAGCACAGTGACAAAACAGACTCTGAAGTGTCACATTGTGTTTGATACAAATGTCAACATGTGTCAAACACAGGCATGCCTGTCTGTGCTTTCATAGGATTCATGCATTCGGAGCAAAGGTACAACAGAAGAATCTTGCAAAATTGAATTGAACCAGCAACAGACTTACAGAAGACAAATGCTGCATGACAAACTCAAGCAAAAGACATAAGCAAATCAACTCCAGATGCTAATATGAAATAAATATTCATAATGCACTCACATAATATGCCGCCCAGTGGCAGACCTCAAGCTTTAATTCTGCATCCAGTTTCTTCAACAGTTCATAGAGAAGCCTCTGAGCACCAAATATAAAATTTGAAGTGAGGGAATGAAGATACATTGGCATTAGGAACATTTTTTAAGAGTGTAACAACCTTCAAGATGATCTCTGGAGGAATACAATTGATTAAGAGCTCATACAACTTCCCTCGAACTTGAAACAACCTAAAGTATATGTCAAGGTTAGAGAGAGAGAGATGTAAGATGCAATGCAGAAAATATAGGCCACTCAGATCACTTATAAGTAATTGCAAAAAATGAGTTTATCTCTGTAATGGTAGCATATTAAGATTGGTTGACTCCATGATTGGACAGGCAATCCACGAACCTGATCATTTTAGACACTCAACAGAAACAACTTATTTCTCATGAAAGATTAAAAAACAATGAACTACATTAAAGCAAACCTTTTTGGGCTCTGTTCCTTCATTATGTCAGACGCAATTTCAGAAACATATTCCTCCCAGTCCATTGGAGGTATTGTTTGCTTGCTACTGAAAGGATACCTACAAACCAAACAACAGTAAGCAAAAGAGAGAGCTGTCAATAGCTCCATGATCCAAATTTAAAGTAGTGCAATAAAAAGTAGACTTTGATGTAGATCCATGGTAGTGCATCCATTAATGAAATGGGAGGCTTCAAATGGAGCTTACTGTTGGACACGGCAAGTCTCAAAAGATAATATAGCCCTTCTTAGGTTCCGATTTGATTTCTCCGCTATGCGGGCAGCAAAACCAGAAGGAAGTTGCAGCCCTTCTTTTTTACCAATGAATTCCAATGTTCTAACTATCTGGCAAATAGATCTCTTACAGATTATTATAAGAGGCACAATGACACTTCTGCCAGAGGCAGGACAGCTTCATTGTAACATAATCCATTGTAATGCAGGTTACAAATTTGCTGACCTGTTCTTCACTTGGTGCATTTATTCGCACATTTAGACAGCGAGAGCGGATTGCTTCTGTAACCCTTGAAGAACTATTGCAACATAGAATTAACCTGCAATAAGTACTGTATTTTTCCATTGTTCTGCGCAGAGAGTGCTGGGCTTCTCTAGAGAGTTTGTCAACCTCATTGAGTACTAGTACTGATACGGCACAAAATCAGATATCATTAGTACAGAAACAGCAAGAAGACAAGCAGAAAGGTAAAGACCAATGCTTGTGATCCTTGCAGTTATTTTACAGGCCATGGGCAGAGGTTGCCTAACTTATGAATGAATTAATCAATATCGGACCAAATGAAAATATACACAATCCAAGAGAAAATGTTTCACAGCCAGATAAAGATAAGAAGAAGCATAAAAGCACTCACACATAGATGTGACAAAAACTCTAAACTATTTGATAACAGTGCAAAGGTACCACTAGCATCTATTAGCTTAAAATTAACAGTCAAGTAAAACAAAAACTGCTAGTTTACCTTTAAATCCTTTCTTCCCCTTAGTATCAATTGGTCTATTTTTGGCCATTTCTTTAATTATTTCTTGAACAATATATCTGTCCTGAAAGCCCGCATCACTGGGACTTAGTTCTATGTGATTGGCACTTGATAATGTTGTCAGCTCTATATCAATAGATCTACTCCCAGCCTGAAACCAATTTTTGAATAGTTACAAAAAATAATAATAATATGACAATAGTTTAGTTTAGCATGATGAATTGATCCAAATAGTATTCTAATTTATTCCTCAGCAGCTGAAAGAAGGATGATAATGTAAAGCTCCACAAGTTCTCCTTCTTGGAGAATACATGTTATTGAGATTTAAGATCAAGATAATCTCACACACTCTCTATGTTGCAGTGGTATGGGTATGGTAAATGGCAAAAAATATATATTTTTTTAATTCAAAATAAAAATAAATAATAAATATTTGTATAAAACATAATCAGCTAGCATAATATTTTCAAAAAATTAAATCCTTATGTGATTCTACAAATAAAAATTAAAATACTGAAAAAAAACATTTTATAACTAATATAGTTGAATTGTTTTAATTAAAAAGACAAACATTTAAAGACACCAAACAAAGAAAGAGAGTCAGAAACTATAAGCAGAGTCAGTGAGTCATGGGCTTGTATTCTTCTCTCAGCTGTCAAGCATCATCCACTGCATTGAGTTCCCAAAAACACAGAAGAAGCATTTAAAAACCCACCACACCCCTTAATCAATCATCTTCAACCCTGCCCTCTTCAAGATCTTCCTTGTCTTCTCACCTTGTCATGGTCAAACCTAAGCAAGGGCTCCTCAACTCTCTCTCCAAGATTGTTTATAGAGATTCTACCAGCCTTTGATGACCCAAAACCAGCCATGAAGAAAGAATCTTAGGTTGTGTACCCATACCCTCCTACTCCCGCACTGACACCAACTCACCACCACAGGTTGAAGATTGGATATGTATGGAATACGTATTTCAGCATACCCAAGAGGCACTCATACCCCATATGTATCTGTTTTTTTCTTTTTCTTTTTTTTGGGGGGGGGGGGGGGGGGGGGGGTGTTAATAGATGACTAAATATCCTCAACTCTCTGTCTCTCTCTGTGTCGTTAATTTAGGACAATATATTTCATCCATCATGTCATATACTTAGTACTTAAGATACTTTTATCAAAAGTTCACAACTAGGTCATCTTAGTGATAGTCTTGCTCAATGAACGTTTTCCTTCAGAAATATAATACCCAGCAAATATATTTTTTATTTTCTTTTGAAATTTTAGCAGCTTAAGTCACATCAGTAAGGAATTTCCCTTAAGTCACAACATAAATAATGATCACATCAGTAAGAGAGAACAAATCTTACATCCACTTTCCATGTCCTGTTTTCCACCTTCACCTGCAATATGAATAAAGAAAATTCAGAAAGCAATCAAACTGTAGGTTCAGGACATGCCAGGAGGGTTATATATCAGCAAAACTATTCCTACTGGAACAAACATAATAAACCGAAAGTTAGCCGCAAATTTCTTCAGTTCCCCTCCCCCGAACCCAAAGAAATACATTCTAAATATACCTTTGCTTCATCTTTTCTCTTCAAATTATCTCCTAATGCAAGCAAATGAGAAACAGTAAAAATGACAAATTTAAGAAAATTTCCGACCTTCTCGGCACTGGTTCCAAACATTTGTCGGAGAAGAGCCATGATTAGGGTTTTTTTGCCAGACCCTGGCGGGCCATAGAATAGCAAATGCGGACAATCCTGCTCCGTCACCTACATAAAGAATTAGGAAGGCCACATCAAAGACCCTTAGAAATTAACCATACAAAATGACACTAAAGAAGCTAAAATTGCGCTATAGGGAGGGCAAAGAACCAGTTTCTTAAGATTTTGGGAGACTTCTTGGTGGACCATAATCTGGTCCAGGGTTTTGGGTCGATACTTGTCTACCCACAACATCTTCTTGATCTTCTTCTACCTTCGCACAGATAGACACTGACGAGCGGGAGGAGCTGCGTAAGAGTCTGTAAAGACTAAAGGGGGCAGAGTGGCGGGAAACCAAGCTTGCCCCGCCTGTACGGCTCCTCACATTGTAGGTTTTTTTTTTGGGGGTTTTAACACCACTTTACAATCAATAACTAATAAAATGTTTTTATTAATTTTTTAAAAAATAAAGAAGAATGAAAAATTAATTTTGTGTTAAGTGCAAATAGTCTTAAAATTTTTAAACCTGAAAATTAGGTCATAAATTTTTGTACTTGAAGAAATAAATTATTCTTTCTATTTTTTTTTTCAATTATATTAACTCCAACATTATATTAATTTTTTTTAATAATTATCGTACTAGCATTAAAGATAAATGGCAACTTATCATGTTAACTATGACAAATTTTAATGTGACATTTGAATTGCTATCATTAAAATAAATAAATAAAACAACTTATTTTCTAGAATGTAAAAATTAAAAACAAACCTAATTTTTAATTTTGAAAGTTTAATAAACTATTTATATGTTTAATATCAAATGCTTCAATTGAATTGTAGCATATAGAAACTATTTATTTTGTAAAAAAATTAATATGATATTAAATTTTAAAAAAATCTAAGTCAAGGAAGTACTTTCTATAAATTAATTAAATGTCTTAATACTAAATTATACTTTTTAAACAACTAACTTTTATGAAAAATCATATTAATAATGATCTAAAAATGTCATCTAAATTTAATTTATAAAAAGAAACATGTCAATGAAGGTTCCCCCCACCCCCCCCCCCCCCCCCCCAATTTTTACTTCCTTCAAAAACATAAAAAAGAGCCTTTCACTTTTGACTATTGGTGTCTCTCGATGCATTAGGTGTATGAGAGGATCAAGTTAAAAAAGATAAATGTTTAATTCTCAGGATAAAGATTGAATGAGTCATGTGTTGTCCAGAATTAATTACAGGTTTGTTCTTAAAATTTAATATTCAGTTGATATTTCGCAGGCCTAAAAATACATATATTCAATTGATATTTCATCTTGTTCTTAAAAAGAAAAATTTACAACGAACTTCATCCGGACGCTGAATATACTAAATTCAACCCATAAGATTAAAAAACTGTTTTTTTTTAAACAAAAATAGTGATCATTAACATTTTAGAAGAAAAAAATTCAAATATGTTTATGACGATTATATTTTCTAAATATATGAGAATCACATTTAAAATAAATAAGCCAATGGAGCCTTAAAGTCTTATGGATTTTAAGAAGAAAAAAACATTATGCACAATTCTTCATATATTTATTATTAAATTTTGTAACTAAAATATAACAAGTATATACCTTTTACAAAAATATATAATTTTTATAATTCAATATCACATAATTAAATTTTTTAAAAAATTTAATATATTACAATTTTATTAGAGAATTTGATAATAAAAATATAAAAAATTACACCTATTTAGTCTTTCTAAAAATACTAAAAAATAAAAACTACAAAAATTAGAATCGGACCACTCTTGCCCTAAAACATAAGACCGTAGAATTAGCATCTTTAGAATAATAATCCAAAAGTTCTTCCATTTTGTTCCCCCACATAAAGTTGTCACCAGGTTTATAACTGTTTCTGTCACGATTTAGATGTAGTTGTATTAGCATGAACAAAATAGTAGCAGGGCATAACTAGCAATTCAAAGTAGTAAATCAAGCAGAATTAAATTGTAAGGAAAAAGACTGAGCAAATACAAAGCGATGTAAACAATTATTTCCCTCCTCTTCCCACTCTTTTGCGCTGCAACATACAGTTGATCTATCCAAATAGAAGCAACTACAGAAGGGAAGGCATCATAACAAAGAATAACTTGAGGAAGAAAAAAAAAACTATAAACATATTGAAGAAATAAAAATATCAAATGAGGGGAACGGACAGAATTCACATGACACACACACACACACACACACACACACACACACACACACACAAAATCACACACAAATTAGTGGCATTCCATTGACATAGCGTACACAAAAGTAGCTTCGGATCTCTGAGTGTTTTGTCTTTCCTGCGTACGCAGCTTTATCTGCCTTAGAAAGTCCAATGGAGAGTCATCTCATTAGGATTCGTGACTCAGGTGAAAAGATGCGTCAATGAAATCTTTCCTCTCAGAAGTAGACATTTTCATACTAGAAAACAAGCCGACAAAAAGTGAATCATGAATAAAGTAAACATAAAAAACGTTCTCATCATGAAGGAAAAATACAGTAACCAGCAACCAGGAGTAAAGACTGAAGAGTAGTAACAAAAGGCCTTTCCCACCAAAATAATACAAGGTATACTTTACAAATACTTGAAGAAACTCCAGAAAACAGTCGGTCCCCATTATCATTGTTGTCTCACCATGCAAAGAATAAATTGGCAGAAAGGCAAAAGTAATGGCTGCCTGAACACAGGGTTTCCAAAAGGTGTTCAAACGGTTTTTTTCGGCAGTCAAATCCTTCATTCAAGACAAATATACAACTTACAAACAATTGAACAGACAACTGCATTCAATTTAGGCAACGGGGCAAGGAGTGACAAAGGATGGTCATAGCCAGATGCTGCCCACAACGCAAACACTAGAGGGAAAGACTGTTTTCAGTTATGGCAGGAAAGAGCGTGGAGAACTAGAAAGTTTGATTGGATCAGATAATTATAATCATTATGGGTTCGTGATTGCTTATTATAATAAACAAAAGGCTTACTGAACTGCTAACCAGGTAAAGAAATTATGATTGTTAATAATCTCATTTCTGTGGCTGCTAAATTGCGAGTCCTTGAACAGGGATAGAGCAGTTAGTCTTGCCATTTTGCTCCTTTTTCCCATTTACAATGTGTAGTTAAAACAAAATTTCCACTGATTATCTGCTGATAAATATACCAATACAATGAGTTAGCAGATAGCCAGACACAGATAGACATTGGTTGCTCATACCATTCATTTGTTAGTTTGTAAGCGCTTCCCACCTCGTCCTGCATGAGCAAATGAAACCAACAAATTCCTTCTCATAAGCCCCAATATCCTATGTTCTCCTTGAAAATATATGGGCTACCTATTTTATGCCTCTCCACCAACTAAGCTACTTTCATCTTTGCTAGGGACACTACCAACTGCTTTCTTGCTATTCTTCTTTGTCTTGTCTTTGTTAGTTGAAGACTTATCCTGGGCAGGGTTAACCAACTTCCTTATGAACTTTTTAGATGGAAGTACAGAGTCGTCCTCCAAACTCCTCTTAGGTGAGGCCGTAACTTTGGGAGAATAAGTCTTATCTTTAGGCTGTTCAATATTCTCTTCAGCAGATTTTCCAGCATCCTGCTTCACATTTGGATTAATGGGATCCGAATCAGGAAGCAGTGCTCGGCGGCTAAGGCGCAGCTGTCCCTTATTTATCTGCAGTGCATGCCCACAAACGTTAGAGAATATCTAACAGGCAGTACAGTAAAACCAAATTTCATGAAAGCGAGGGACAAAATTATATCCCCAAGACATAATAAAATTACACATAGTTCACAACGAAAAATATGATACGGGAACTGAAAATGCAACCGACCAAAGCAGGAACTGAAACCAATGTCAGCCAAAGTTTCGAATGCTAGGAAAGAGACTGAGAAAATTTAAACTCAAATATTGGAAAAAGAATCAATTGAAAAAGATATGGAAATGATCAGTACATCTATTTTTCAATTAAATACCATGGCATAATGTTTGGTTTTATTCATGGGCATTCTGCCAAAAAATGATTCCAAAAACAGAAAATTTGAAATAATTGGGATATTTTTGGAGCTTGGATGCTGTTACTAATCCATGAACTAATGCATACAAAATGAAAGAACTGACCTATAATCAGTCAAAGAACTGAATGTAACTCTCAACAACTGTTTGGTGCAGTTTGATCCCCACTTCAGAGGATGAGAAAGGGAAGAAAACAGCAAAACATGCCATCACAGTAACAAACATATATGCGAGCCTTAATGATAATAACCTTCTAGTATAACTAGTAACAAATACAAATATTATCTTTCACATTACATTAAATACATAAAAACTAGCACATGTTATCTAATAAAATTATAGCAAGTGATTAAATTATCCACTGAAATGAAAATCAATCAGAAAATAAGACTAGCAATAAAATACCACATGTCCTGCTAAAGTAACTAGTAATTCAAATAACTACGACATAAGACTCCAAAGAAGAGGAAAAGCATATCAAGATATACACTTTCTATAAAAGAAAATTTAAAATGTTACACTATCTAAATAGCAGATCAGGAGAAAAATCCTCTCATTAAACCTTCTAATAAGTTGTAACTCGTTCAGGTCCTTTTGAGAGAAGGCGAAGGGAAGGGGAGTCATGTCTGAGATAATATGAAATAGATGAGATGAGTTATGTCTGGGAGATCATGATTGCGTCTCAAATCTTATTTTAATCCAAAAGCCTGGAAGGCAAGAAACATTGGTATTGGAAAAGACATATCAATCCCTACAAAGTAAAGTATACATGTATTGAAAATGGAGTTGCTATGCAATTTAAACACATCAATGACTAACTAATAAGTTAACCAGTGATATTCTTTAACTATGTTTCTGATAGTCAGCCTCCATTGTGAGCGTGCATTTAACTCACAAAAAATAACCCCGCACAGGGACTAAACATCAAATGGGAGGATTAGTCTTACACTTAAACCAATGCCAAATCACCATCAAGGTATAAAATTAAAAAAAAAAAAAAGGGCTACTACAGAGCTGGGTACTTGATAATTTTGGACAGGATTCAAAACTTGAAATTGTAAAGTGACATACCTCTATAAGCTTGACATCAAGACGATCTCCCACTTTAAAAGCCTACAGAAATAAATTCAAATATTTCCTCATCATTTTTTGCATAGAGTATCTAAACTTTTTAAGAGGAAAAATTAGGAATCAAAGAAAGTAAGCTTACATCTTCTGCCTTGGCTAGCCAACCCGGACTCAGTTCACTGATATGGCACAGTCCCTACATAAAATGCAAAGAAAAATATTCAAATGTTAATTATTGAGTTTGGAATTCCTAACATTTTATATAGAAGCATTATCAGTTCGTTTCAATTTTTTAAAGCTTTCTGAAGTGAAACCAAAAAAAAAAAAAATATTGAAGACATTCAACTGTTCATTTTTCTGGTAACCTGGTTATTCAACTAAAAACACTAAACTAGCAAGTATGACCTCCCAAACATGAATAAGATTCCAAACATGAATTGGCTAATAAAATAAAATTTCAGAAGGAAACTCAAATGTTCTGAAGCAATGCAATTGTGTCCGTTGTCCGTTCCTTGTTTGATCTTGAAAACTTGGTTGAAATAAGTACCTCACGCCCAGGTGCTATCTCTACAAAAACTCCATATGGAGCTATAGACTTGATTTCACAGTTCCTGAAATATACAAGGTAAAATATTATAGTTTTTATCCAAAGATTTCTTGCATTAGAAAAAAGAGACTTTATTAAAAAGAAAAATAATAGAACCACAAGGAAGAGGAAATATATCTTCAATAAACAAAATTTGAAGGGGATAAAAACATAAAAC
This sequence comes from Erythrophleum fordii, assembly GCA_032878935.1. Lineage (NCBI taxonomy): Eukaryota > Viridiplantae > Streptophyta > Magnoliopsida > Fabales > Fabaceae > Erythrophleum > Erythrophleum fordii. The sequence continues at coordinate 14,477,260 of JAVQMF010000045.1, read as the reverse complement.
AGCAATCAATACATCAAAGCCCTCCAAACATTTATTTTATTCACTGAAAAATTCTACTGCCAATAATCAAAACCTAAACACTAAAAAGCCCTATGAACACATCCGTCCCAAAGCATCCAGCTCTTCTATTGTGAGGAGCGCCCAAAAAAAAAAAAAATGGAGAGAAAATATTGAAAGCATGTACATCCCAAAACTACTTAATGACAAGTAAGGGTTAACAACCCTACCCCATTGCCTATAAAATGCTTCTGAGGCCACTCCAAGCAACATCAAATAAGGCAAATACAGCAATTAAGCCCTATAGATCCCTTGCAGATGTCTGAATCTTTAGGATTGCTTTCTATTTTTTAAACACATCTTTTTCTTTAGATTTTTAATCATATATAAAAAAAAATTTGTCTTACCTCTGTAAATCTTTGTTTAGTCAAAGCAAGAAACAGACAGAAATAAGAAGAAAAACAAAGTGATACCTATATATATCACCAACAGTTGGAACCAATGTCAAATTACTAATAATAGCTTTAGATCTCTCCAAACTAGATAAATCTTTTGCAGTAATTTTGACCTGCCAAAGCCAAATAAGGTACTCATTGCAATAGGAATATTTAAGTATAACAATTATGAGAAAGCATGTATATCAGCTGGCTGATTGTCTTCTTACAGTGCCATCATCTTCTGTATCAATAGCCTCTATTCCAGAGTCTTCAATGATGCTCTTCACTTTTTTCCCACCAGTACCAATTATAAGATTTATCTTTTCAGGTTTGACCTATGAAAATATATGAATGTGAGAAAGGAAAATGCTGCAGGTCACAGTTTTTGGATGGGATCATAAAATGAAGAATAAGTGATAAACAGACATGATAGAAATAAAAAAGGGAACGCAAAAAACAGACCTTCATAATATGAATGAGAGGTGCATACTTCGAAAGACTTTTTGCAGGAGGAGGTGAGCATTTCATCATTTCTCCTGGATGAGGGAACAGAAAAAAAGAGAGAAAGAAGACAGGGAATCACTTATTTAAGACTTCAAAAGTGCAGAAATAAATTCTTGACTTTTAAATTGGTGTCTATCAACATCAACCACATAGGCTATATTTGTATCTGAATACTCCTGCATTTAGTTCTATCACAAGTTATATCTTCTTTCACATTTTTTGAAAACACATTTTATTTTACTCTAGTTATTATTGACCACCCTCTCTTTCTCTTCAATTTTACTTTGAATCATCCTCTTACTGCAACTTGGCATTCTATCTATAACATTTTTCATCTTTACTTATCATCACTTGCAATAGTAAACGTATCTTCTTTTATAGCCCCATCCTTTTTCTTGATCTTGTTCTTTTTCCTTGTTTATAAACCTGCTCAAAAGTCAAAAAGCATGCTTTATGAACGCATAGCTTCATAAAGCCAACATTTAGTACCAAAACGCAAGACCAATACACAATTCCTTTAGGTTGTGTTTAGATGAACTAAATTATGAGGGGAAAGTAGTTTTTGAAGGCATTTTAATTGCTTAATTAAAAATTCTCGTTTGGATTAGAAAGGATAGGATTTTCAAATTTCTGAGGTAATTCAATGAAGTCAATTTGGAAGAATTTGAAACTCCACCTCAATAGGGGGAATTTCAAATTTTCCTCCTCTCTCATCTTTGAAGGGTTAGCTTTTTGTACTAAATTTTTTGGTAAATGTATTATTTTTAATGCACGCGCACGCATGCACACACACAGATGCACATATACACACATATGCACATGTATAGGCAAATGCACAAACCAATATGCATGTGTGCACTTGCATATACATATATGCACATGCAGGTGCGTAAACAAGTGTGCACATGCGCATACCTATACATGCACGCACATGTAGAGACAAATGCCGAACATATAAACACATCTGTAAACACTTGCACAGCACATATATACACATGCGCATGTCACTAATACATGCATGTGCGCACAAACATGTATATACATGCACAAGCATACACCCATGTACAAAAATGTGTGCCTAAACACTCATGCACGCATGTATACACACATGCATAGATGCATAGGAATTTTATCATCATTGTGGTTATCTAAAGGAATTTCAAATGCTAGGAATTTGAATTACAACAATTTAAATTCCTTGCATTTTAAATTTTATGGAGTTTAAAATACCACAATCCAAACACAACCTTAGATGACTTTTGATATCTGGTATCCTATCCTATCCTACTTTTTTTTTAAAAGAAAAAACAATGAGTATGAGATACATAAAAAAAAAAAAATTAATATTCCTATATTATTTGGAATATATATAACACAAATTTAAGATTTTTAATATTTATTATGCTTGAACATCTTATAAATAAATTACCAAATGCTTAGAAAATGGAATTTTCCTCATACCAAACACCACCTTACGGTTTATCACTTAACTAGAACAAAATTATTCTCACTCACAAATTTCAGCTTCACTTCCATCATATTCCAGTCAGAGCTAGTTCTTCAAATTCAATCCCAGTTTACTAAATGACTGGCTTGAGGTATGAAAATGACCAAATTTACTTTTTGCTAAATATTTTACCAAATCCTACTTACTGTGACATGAAGACCCTATGCAAAATGAGTCTTAGCTTTGTTTAACTTCACATCTTGTATTTTTAATGGATGCTCCATAGTTTTGACTTCAAAGCAACCCTGAGTTCTTTCCTCAGTCTCGGCAGAGAAAAAAAAAAAAAAGAAAAAATATTGGTACAACACACTTAAAGGGGTCATGGTATATTGTGTATTACCCAAAATGCTCTAGAGCCATTTGACTGAGAAATTCTGACAGTTTATAAACTACAAAAGGTAAAAACCAAAAGCCATCTGGTAGCATTCTATCAAACTTTACCAAGAATATGCTTTCGGCCATCCCTTGCTTGTAGGAGTGCTTCTCTCATGATGGGCAAAGTAATTCCTACCACCTATAACAAAGATATGTTAATAGTTGTTACTTGTTAATTAACCGTATTCTATATAAATCTCACAAAAGTCAAACAAACACAACTATTTATTGTTTATTTATTTGGAAAGGGAAAATGATTACGAATGACTGGAAGAAAAGTAATGCTGTCCTCAGAAAAAAAGCAGGTACTTGAAACCAAAATAAACAGCAGAAAAATAAATAAGCATATTAAGAAATTAGAATTAAAAGGTTGATACTACCTTAATGTCCATCTGAAATGCAGTTATGCCATCTTCATTTCCAGCAACCTGCATTATATAATAATTATATAATTAGTCACAAAATCATATTTAGCATCATGATATCACTATCATGTTGATAGTGGCTAAATAAAGTAGAAAGCGAAATACAGAAGAAACCCAACTGAACACTCAGAAATAGTTATTCATTTAATTAGAAAACATGAGAACAAATAGGTATTGTAATTCTAATTCTGGAATATGAAACCTTAAAATCCATGTCTCCAGATGCATCTTCAGATCCAGTTATGTCAGACAGAATAAGTGGAGTTCCATCCCCTCCAAATTCCTTGGTGTCCAGTACCATACCCATGGCAATTCCAGCAATAGAGCACTTAATTGGAACCCCAGCATCTTGCAATGCTAAGCAACCTCCACAAACAGATGCCATGCTGCATCAAAATAGAAATTTTGATATTTATAGCAGGAAACTTCAGTAATTGTGTATATAACATGTCTGAAAGCACAGTTTTCTGAGCATAAGAGAACTACAGAAGTATCACATGCCAAAGTATCCCTTGACAAGTCAATCTATTTATTGTCCATATTCTACTCCTTTTTTTTTTCTTTTCAATTAGTTTAGGAATTTTATTTTATTTTTTTATTTATTTTTTTTGGTTCCTGATTTATTCCCAGACTTTTAGCTTCCTTGTTTCTTGTAATTTTTTCTATTTTGTAGCATCTCTATGTTAGATAGTTTTCTCGTATATAATCTGTACCTATTCACTCTAATAGTACTAGAACAAAATTTCATTTCTTCTCCACTTTCATGGCATCAAAGCTACAATTTCTCTGATTCTTTTATGGTCAAAACAGCCATGGCTTGGGATGTATCCCGAGAAGGGTCCTTGGAGGTATCCACCATACTCTTAAAAACTCACAACCATCCATGGTTTATACTGGAGACACCCATTCTCTCCAAATAACTCCACACAAACTCAGCAGGACCAACTTTCTGGAATGGTCTCAATCTGTTAATCTAGTGACTCAACGTAAAGGCAAGCTTGGCTATTTGACAAGGTCAATGAGAGCACCCAAGGAAGGAGAAGGAGGCTATACTCAACCTAGGAAAATTCCCTGGTTATGGTGTGGTTGATAAACCCCATGGTCCTAAAGATTGGCCAAACTTATTTGTTCTATAGTACAGATATGGGAGATGGTACATGAAATGTACTAAGACCTTGAAAATTCCACTCAATGCTTTGAGATCAGATCAGATTTGAAAAATACAAAACAAGGTAACCTCTCTGTCATAGAATACTTCAGTACTCTGAGTTATGGCAGAAGATGGACATCTGTTATCAGACAGATTGGCACTGTGCTGAAGACAGCCTGAATAACTGCTAACTGGGTGTTTGATTTCCTTCTCAGCCTACACAAGGAGTTACATGAAGTTAGAGGTTGACCATTGGGAACAAAACCTTTCCCAAATGTCAGAGAAGCACTTGCAGAAGTAAGAAAGGAAGAGAGCAAAGAATGTGTAATATTGGGAGGGACTAATGAACCCAGTTTAGACAACTTCCCTCAAGGTTCTGCACTTGTCTCAAAGAAAAACAATTCAAAACAGCGTGGAAACTGGAAGAATGACAACATCTGGCATGACCATTGTCAACATTCAAATTACACCAAAGAAACATGTTGGAAGACATGCGGAAAACTAGCAAACTAGAAGCCACCCAGACAAAGGCAAACAAAGCAAAGGCTATCAAGCAATTTCAGATGATAGCAAAATTGGAGGGGCTGCTTTAAACAAAGAGCAACTCGAACAATTACATGCTATTCTTGCCCAAATCCAAAGATCAAGCATCAAGCTGCTCTATAGCCCAGAAAGGTCATTATCCCTCTGCCTTAAGTACCAATGTCAAACTTAATGGCCACTGGATAATGGATTCATGAGCTTCAAATCATATGACTGGGACATATAACTCCTTTTCTACTTATGCCTCCTGCCTGGGAAAGTTAAAAATTTGGGTTGTTGATGGGACTTTATTTACTGTTGCTGGAAAAGGGTCTATAAATTTGCTTAATGTGACACTAAAATCTGTCCTTCATGTTCCCAATTTAACATGTAATTTAGTGTCTATTAGCAAATTGACAAGAGACTTGAATTGTATGGCCAAGTTCTACTCTTCTTAGTGAGTTTTAGGATTTACTATCTTGGAGGACAATTGACAATACTAAGATAGTTGATGGCTTGTACTATCTTGAGGAAAATATGAAGAATCAAGCTTTAGCTCTAAACAGTCAATCTGCCCCAGTGCTTATGTCTGAAATAATGTTATGGCATAATAGGCTTGGCCATCCTAGTTTTCCTTATCTTAAAAAGTTGTCCCCTTCCATATTCATTAATAAAGATATAAATTCCTTCCACGGTGAAAATTGCATTTTAGCTAAACATACCCAAAACCCTTATCCAAGTCAACTGTACAAATCATCCAAATTTTTGGCTCTCATTCATAGTGATATATAGGGTCCTTCAAGGGTTAATGATATTTCTGGGGGTAGATGGTTCATAATTTTTATTGATGATCATTCAAGGGCGTGTTGGATTTACCTCCTAAAAGAAAAATCTGAGACTACCTCTGTTTTCCAACAATTCCATGAAATGATGCAAACTTAATTCCAAAACATCTATTCAAATTATCTACATCGATAATGGCCAAGAGTATTTCAACTCTATCCTTGGCAATTTTTTTAAAGAAAATGGAATTTTTCAACAAAGTTCTTGTGTCAAAATCACCATTTATTAGAGGTTGCCAACACCCTTATGTTCACCTCCAAGTTCCTAAACAGTTTTTGGGAGAAGCTGTCCTAACAACATCCTACTCGATAAATGAGTTACCATCAAAGATTCTTCACTGTCAAACACCTCTGAATATCCCCCCATAAGTCCTCTTCCCGTAACAAGATGTTCACCTCCTTACCTCCAAAATTTTTTGGTTGTATTTCCTTTGTCTATAATAGCAATCCCAATTGTGAGAAATTGGATCCTATAGCCATAAAGTGTGTGTTTGTTGGCTACTCACCAAATCAGAAAGGGTACAAATGATACTGTCCTACCAGAAAAAAATTATTTACTTCCCTTGATGCCTCCTTTCTAGAAAATCAACCTTTCTACCCCAACACCACTCTTCAGGGGGAGACTTCAAGTGAAGGGAGGCCTTGGGACCATACCATTTCTCTTCCTATTGATTCTGCCATACCTAAACCCGAACAACAAGAAATGCCAATCTTCCTATCATGCCATCAACAGGGCTGGAAACAAGGAGAGATTCAAATGAGCCCAGTCAACTTGAACCAAAACTGTGTGTTTACTTACAGAAAAACAAAAGACCTCAAGAGGTAAAAGCATTCACTCAACAACAGCATTGTCAAGAGTCCAATCCATAGATCAATTCTAAAACTAAAACTGAAGTAATAGATTGTGGAGATGCTTCAAACTTGGAAGCCCAACCTGATGATCTGAACATCCAAATAGCTCTCAGAAAAGGGGTTAGAGCATGCACACAATATCCTATTTCCAACTATATGTCCCATAGCTATTTATCCCCTACTTTCCAAGCTATGATAAAAAGGGTCAAAAAGCATGAAGTGCCAAAGAATATCTAAGAAGCTCTTGAAAATTCAGATTGGAAGGTTGTTGTCTTTGAAGAGATGAATACCTTTGAAAAAAATAAAACCTAGGATGAAGTGGAGTTACTTGAAGGACAAATAGCTATAGGGTGCAAATGGGTGTACACCATCAAGTATAAATCGATACACAGCTCTCTTGGTTGCAATATGGTTTACTCAAACCTTTGGGGAAGATTATATATAAACTTTTGACTCAGTTGCAAAATTAATTACTATAAGGGTGTGGATGAGTGGACACACTAGACGGGAAAGGATTAGAAATGAATGCATTAGAGAGAAGGTGAAAGTCGCACCTATTGTAGAAAAGATTGTAGAATCGAGACTTAGGTGGTTTGGTCATGTGGGGAGGAGACCTATAGAAGCTCCCGTTAGGAGAGTAGATATGATGGAGAATAGTCCAATAAGTAGAGGTAGAGGAAGACCAAGGAAAACTATAGGAGAAATTATTAAGAGAGATTTAGATTTAAATGGTTTGTCTAGAAATATGATTTATGATAGGGATTTATGGCGTCGATTGATCCATGTAGCCGACCCCACTTAGTAGGAAAAGGCTTTGTTGTTGTTGTTGTATAAGGGTGTGGTACAGAGAAGGAACCAAATCTGATATTCACTATTAGAAGTATGTATTCATTTCAGAATTCAAAAGCCATCTCACAGATCTTAGCTCATTCCCATTTATACCTACAGAATAAGCCAGCTGACCAACTAACCACAAAACTAACTAACTAACATGCTTAACAAAATAAATGGTAGTAATAACGGCAATATTGACAGAAATAGCAAAAATAAGCACTAATGTTCAGAAATACTTCCAAGCCATGCATCAACTTCTCCCCGTAACAACAAGATCCTTGTCCACAAGGATCATCTATAGCAGTAGTACAGAACTCTGGGAATTGCTGTTGGATAGTTGATAAAGACTCCCACGTAGCATCCTTCCTAGAAGCATGCTTCCATTGAATCAAAACTTGAGTCAATGGCAAGTTGTTCTTCTTCACCACCCTTCTAGCCAAGATCTGTTCAGATTCCATAGAAAAATATCCATCTTCATCAAGCTGAGGATGAACTGGAACCTCACCTGCATGTTTCCTTAAAAGAGAAACATGGAAAATAGGATGAATTTTGGTTTTGCAGAAAGTAATTGATAGGAACTGCACCTTCCCTACCCAATTTGAAATGGCCCATCATACTTGGCTGCAAGCTTATGCAAAGTTGAATTATTAAGTTTGTTCCTTCTGAAAGGATGCAATTTAAGATAAACCATTTCACCCATTTTAAACTCTATCTAATCTTCTACGGTTAGCCAGCTACACCATTCTGTTTTGGACCATCCTAAGATGATGTTAAAGCAATTGTAATGTAGTCTCCCTACTCCTTAGGCTTCTGTCTATAACCTCATTAGTAGAGTCCCCTGCCAAGTAAGGAAAATGCACAGGTGGCGTAACTCCATATACAGCTTCAAATGGAGTCATGCCAATGGAGGTGTGAAAGGAGGTGTTATACCATAGTTTTGCCAAGGGTAACCACTTCACCCACTCCTTAGGATGATCACTTGCCATACATCTTAGATAACACTCCAAGCACCTATTGAGTACTTCAGTTTAGCTGTCTGTCTATGTACGGTAAGCTGACGAATACAATAGTTTTACCTTATTAAACCAAAAAAGGGTTCTCCAGAAATTACCACAGAAGATTGGATCTCTATAAGTTACAATAGATTGAGGAAATCCATATAATTTGACCACATGATCCAAGAAAAGTTGAGCCACCTCCATTGTTGTGAAAGGGTACTACAAGGGCATAAAATGAGTAGCTTTGGATAGTGTAATGTCCCGTTTTCAATAAACGATCGAAATGGGCACGTTTTCAAAGCAAGTCCCCTGAGATGAGTGATTCAAGGCCAAATAAAATTTGGATAAAATTTTAAATAATAGAAAATGAGGATTTGAGCCTTGAGTTGCCCAGAAACCGGGGTCGGAGCAATTCGAAAAATTTGCCGAAAGGCCAGTGGCATTTTCGTAAATAAGTGTAATTTTGGAAAAGCGCCTAGGAGGGCTTTTTAAATGAAAATTTTGAGTTGCCCAGGGTTCTCAGAGGTTACAAAAACCATGGGAAGCCCCGGGACCAGTAAAGCCCCTCCGGTGTACTCTTTCTGATGTCGGTTGACCCGAACTTTGACCGATTCGTTCGGGACGGTTTTAGCTCCGATTTGAGTGATTCCAAAGGCATTTTATTAAATTGGGAACCTATTTGTTATGATGGAAAAGACGGTTCTCAAAAAGGAGCTAAAACGAAGGAGAAACGAAAATGCTAAGAACGAAGGGCAAAATTGACACTAAAGTGTTAAAAAAAACTTCTTTCTTCTTTATATGCCACGTTCTGCCTCCCCCTCTCCAAACCGACTTGCTTCTGTCCATGTTCAGAGGAGAACTCCAGCTCCTTAGGCGCACAAGAGGAGGAGGATTTTGGAGGATGAAATTCAAGAAAAAGGTAAGAAACTTTAAGACATTCCATATCCTTCCTTCTTGGACTTTGCTCCTCTCCTCTCAAGCTTTCTTTCTATGGTTTTAATGGAGAGTTTGGTGCTGTTTTTGGGGCAGAACAGAGAGGGGAATTTCGAAAATTGAGGGAGTAAGCCAACCAAGTGGAAGAACAAGCCAAAGGAAGCAAGAAAACAAGGTAAAACTTCCATTCTTTGGTAGTTTCTCCCTCCCCCTTCCTCTTGCACGAATTTGACCACCATGAGCCCAATTCTTAGGGGCTGTTTTCTGTCCAATTTATGGAGGGATTAGGGGTTTTAGATGGCAAGGATTAAGAATGAACCAATAGAATCAAGAAAGGAGCATTAGGAAACAAAATGGAATCATTAGGGATCCAAATGCTCCCTTGCAAATCTGATTTTATATAAATGTTCTTAGGCTTAAATGAATGTTTAAATGTACTCCTAAGATCCCTAAGAGGTCCCCCATATGTCTCTTCCTCCATAAAATTAACAAAACCCCATGGAAAGTCATGAACCTAAAAGTTAGAAAAGTGTAGAGCACTTAAGGGGATTGTAAAAACTGATTTAATCTATAAGTTCCCTTGGTTGTTTAAGTGTTTCCTTGACCTCCTACAACTCTTAACAACCTCCTTAAATGGTTCCCCCATCAAGGAAAAATCAAGAAGCCATGAAATCCCATTTATGCTCTAACTTTCGGCCAAGTAGGGATGGCATAGTTAGGGAGAGTTTTAAATTGTTTCAAGCCCATTTTTGAGTCATACATGATGAATGAATGTGAGGGGAAACCTTGGAAAAAATTTAGGAAGCTTAGAGAATGAGTTGGTGCTTTAGGTTCCATATTGTGACCTAAGGAAGCAACATAATGTTAGGCCCTTTGTTTTAATTATGTGATGACTCTAAGAGGCTTAAAAGGAGTCAAGAATCATATTTGAAAAGAAAGAATGAGGCCTAGAAATCATTTGAGGGGTGTTGCTTCATTAGGTGCCTTTATGGACCATAATGGGGATTATAGAGCACTCTAGTACTTAAGCAAGTTGTATGGCTTTAGAGAATGTTTCATGAACCTAATTGGCTCCCAAAAATTGTATTTAGGCCAAGAGAAACCATCTCCACCAAATTGTGGGTGTGTGGCCAAAAGAGGAGGTTTAAAAGCTAAGGAAAAAGTGTGTACTTGCATACAAGGTAGCTCTCTCCACCTTCTCTCATGCATGGATGTGTGTTTAACTTGTTTTAGAATGTGTGTATGTGTATTTTCAAGCTTTGAAAAGTATGCTAGCATGCCTTTATATGCCATGATACTTGATGCCATGTTATGTTTTTAAATGAACCCATGATGTGTGTATGAGTTTGCTTGAGTGTGGGGAAGCTGCCCAAATGGTCCCAAACCATTTGCATCTCATTTTAGCCTTTTCACCATCACTTATACACATTTCCATCAAACTTTCAATTCTCATACTTTGGCATTAGATACTCAAAACATATGCTAGAGGTCATACATCATCTTCATTTAAGTATGAGAATGTAATAGATGCATTCCTATGGCCCACGGGACTTCGAAAGAAAAATTTTACCAGTAGAGAAATGCATTTTAATTCATAACTCCCTATGCCACTCGAGTGTTTCCATAGAACAAACATAAGATGAGGCATGGGAATTGCATGAATTGAGTCATAGAAGTATGGTGTTACAGATAGGCAGTCTACAACAGTCAGTTTTACCATAAGATTTTGGTAATCCCACAATAAAATCCTTACTAATGTCTATCCAAGTAGTTGTTAGAATTGGTAAGGGTTGAATCAGCCCTAGAGTAGCAACATTCTCTGATTTAAAACATGGCAAATAAAACAGCCCCACACAAAAGTTCTAATCGCCTTCTCCATTCCCTTCCAATAGAAAACGGCAGCCAGCCTTCTAAATGTAGCCAACATACCCAAGCGTACTCCCACTGGGCATTATAAAAATGTTAAAGCAATTGCATAGATAGGTCATGTTCATTTCCCATAACTAGCCTTCCATTCCTCTTAAGAATGCCACCCTGCCTGCTGAACTTTGGGTGGGAATATGAATCCTTCTCCAAGTCTGAAATGAGTTGTTGTAAGGTTGTATTGTGGAGGCAAGAGTCATTCACCCTTTTGTTCAGACTTGGAACAATGCATACTATATAGCAAAACACATAGAAGTGGGATCAGAATACCGTGACAATGCATCTGCCACTATATTGTCCCTGCCCATACTATATACAATCTCATACTCTAACCCATACAATTTACAGACCCATTTATATTGCTTAGGTGTGATTTGCTTTTGCTCTAATGGATGTTTCAATGGTAGGTGATTAGTTAAGATGATAAATTTTCTACCAAACAAATATTGACACCAATGTTGTCAACTCCTTCTCATAAGCAGAGACATGACATTTACATGGGGATAAGGCCTTACTCGCAAAAGCTAGAGGGTGGCCTTGTTGAGAAAGCACAACAATTCTTAAGCTGATTGGAAGAGAAAAGTTTGGTAGTGCTAACATGGGGATCGATGACGTGAGAGTCTTAAGCTGATCAAATGCTTCCTCAGCTTCCTTAGACCAAGAAAATGTCCCCTTTCTCAGCAGCTCTATTAAAGGTTTACTAACCCATAATTCTTTACAAAGCACCTGCAATAACTTGTAAGACCTAGGAAGCCTCTCAGAGATTTAATGGTTTGAGGAGTGGGCCACGAAGACATTGCTTCCAACTTCTTTAGGTCTACCGGTACCCCATATGTGGATAATGATATGTCCCAAGTATTCTATACTAATAGCACCAAAAATACATTTGGATCGTTTAGCATACAAGGTGTGGAACCTTAAAAACCCCAAAGTGCATTTCAAATGCTCCTTTCAAAACTTGCTGTAAACTAAAATATCATCAAAGAAAACAAAGAACAAACTTCCATAAAAAAATTTGAAGATTCTATTCATGAAGGCCTGAAATGTAACTGGTGCATTAGTAAGACTAAAGAGCATCACTAAGAACTCATACAATCCCTTATGAGTTCCAAAGGCTATCTTATGCATGTTAGGAGGATGCATCCTAATTTGATGGTAGCCAGCACATAAATCAAGCTTAGAAAAGTAAGAAGATCCATGCAACTCATCAACTAGCTCCTCAATAAGTGGAATGGGAAATTTGTTCTTTATAGCCTGTGCATTTAACTTTCTATAATCCATGCAAAAATGCCAAGTGTTGTCTTTTTCCTTACAAGAACCACAGGTGGGCAAAAGAGCTTTGACTATGACATATAATGCCATCATCTAACATCTCACGTACCATAGTTTCCATAACATCTTTCTGTACTAGGCCATATCTATACGGTCTCAAACTTATCAAAGTTCCTTCCTTCAACGTGATGGTGTGATCTAGCTATTGTGAGGGGGTAATTGAGTAGGTATTTGGAAAACATCATCAAACTTTTGCAGTACACTAATCAATGAACTTGCTTGTGTTTCAATCGACCCCTTGTCTTGAGCTTTCATTTTCCCAATATCTTCACCCAAGATACTACACAATTGTACAACAAAAATTTGGTTCGAATGGAGCAAGTTTCTGTCATTAATTTGATCTACCTCCTTGATTAACATTGGTGCATCTATCCCATGAACTTCATAGAGCTTCTCTTGTAACATGAAACAAAGAATATGCTGCATCAAATCCCACAAAACTTGACCAAGCTTAGACAGCCATTGCATTCCAAGGATAACAACATACCCTCCCAAAGCCATGACTAAGAAATCATCCTGAAAACTCTCCCCACCCATACTCCATGGCAGTTGCAAACACCTGTTGTTTATCAACAGCTGATCCGCATTAGCAATGGCCACTTTTGTATCATTTGTACTGTTAGTCTTCAATTTTAACCTTTTAACCACACAAGCATTTATAAAATTGTGACTGCTCCCCATATCAAACAGAATCAATACAAGCTGCTTTTTAATTAAGCCATGTTGGATTGGTCTTCCCTTGCCTCTATTGTCTCTGTGTCAACCTCCATGAGATCTTCCTTCTCATCATCATCCACCAACACCATGAATAGCGGAGAATTCTCGCATTTGTGATCAAATGAAAACTTCTTTGGATGCCAAAAGCATAGCCCCTTTTGTTTCCTCTCATAAATTTCCTTCTTTGATAAGTGTAAATTCCCATTTCAGTGGTGTTAGCACATAGTTTTGAGGAGCTTAAAACAGATAAGGATTCTTTCCCTATGAAGGTACTGCTCTTATTAGAATTATAGGAGCTTTGACTCCTAAAAATTGAAGGAGTAATGTGGTTGTTATTAATCTTGGAAGATTGAATCTCAATAGAAATGGAAGCGTAAGGTTGAACCTTCTGCACACTCACTGAAGTTGGATTATGCACCGCCTGAAGCGATGCTTCTTGCAAACGAGCAAGGTACATCGCATTAGCTAAAGAATTTGGCTTAAACATATGCATTGGAGCCTTGATTTCCAGTATAAGCCAGCCCAAAAAAACAGCTGATAGCATGTTCCTCAATAAACTCCACTTCAACTAACAAATCTTCAAATTTTTCCTGGTATTAACTAACCGTGTCATCCTGTTTCAGATTCTTCAATTCTGCCACAGGACCGACTTTAGATATATCTGCAAATCTCTACCTCAACACCTTCCTTTTCATGTAATTCTTCCCTCCAAATGCAAACTTATCAGACGATCTCAGTGCTCCAGAGGAGTTTCATCAATGTCAAAGGATTATTTGCAATGAAATAGCCAAGATTTAAACTCTGTTCCATCGAATCTTGGAAATTCAACATGTGTGAACTTCATTGGAAACTAGAAGCTTCCATGCGATACTCCAAAATATGAACCAAATTGGAATCCATTTACATGGAAGATAGTCACATGTCCTAGTGCCACCATTGTTTCACCATTCATACCATTAACTTCCTCCCTTGCTGGCGATTGCATGGATGCTAGCTTCAATGCAAACTCCATCAATAGCTTTTTGGTTCACAACTGCAATGCACAAAGATTGCTCAGCTCCGCTCAAGTTCTGAGAGATCTCTTGCTCAATCTCATGTAGACATTCCGACGAACGAGTCTCTATAGCCATGGATCGTTTAGCTCTAATGACAAATTGGTGCAAAGAAAGAACCAAATCTAATATTCACTATCAGAAGTATTTGTTCATTTCAGAATTCAAAAATCATCTTACAGATCTTAGCTCATTCCTATTTATACCTACAGAATTAGCCAGCAGACCAACTAACTACAAAACTAACTAACAAGCTTAACAGAATAAATGGTAGTAATAACAGCAATATTGACAGATATAACAGAAATAAGCATTAATATTCAGAAACACTTTCCCATCACATATCAGGGTGTTACTATCTTTAGCTGCCAACCTTAACTAGGCACTAAAGCAATTGGGTGTAATAAATGCCTTCCTAAATTGAGAACCTGATGAGCAAGTCCACATGGAGCTGTCTCCATGCTTTGAAGGGAAAAATTATAATGGGGAAGTGTAGAAGCTGAAAAAGACTCTATATGGGTTAAAGCAATCACCAAGGGCTTAGATTGATTGCCTCTATAAAGAAGCATGGATATAGCTAGGCATAGACTAATCACAGTCTGTTTTTTAAACATTCACATGATGCAAAGGAAACTATCCTGATTGTGTCTGTGGATGACATTATATCAACTGGAAACAACATGGAAGAAATAAAGAAGTTGAAGAGAGTTCTTAATAGTGAATTTAAAACTAAGGACCTCAAGCAACTTAGATATTACTTAGGAGTGGAAGTGGCAAGGAGCAAACAAGGTATGCTAATTTCCAAGAGCAAATACACTCTAGAGTTGTTGAAAGAAACAAGAATGCTTGGTTGCAAATTTTGTGAAACACTTGTAGATCTGAACCTAAAGTTTAAAAAGGTTGAGGATGGAATTCTGGAGTTCCAGTTAACAGTAAGTCTGGTAAGCCTGTTTATGCACTTTCCAATAGAAGAACACCTTAATGCAGTATGCTGAACTTTACAGTATCTAAAAGTTACACTAGGAAAAGGCTTAATTTCTTTTTAAATGAGCTCAGGAGTGTGGAGGCTTTTACTAATGCAGATTGGGCAGGTTCTATTGAAGATAGAAGGCACACATTTAGTACTAGGGTTTGGAGGAACTTAATTACTTGGAGAAATAAAAAACAATCAGTTGTAACACACGGCAGTGCAGAAGTAGAATTTAGACCTCTTGGTCAAGGAACTTGTGAACTAATTTGGTTGAAAAGGCTAATAAAGAAATCGAAAATGCCTAGTATAGAGACCCCATGAAGCTGTATTGTGACAATAAGGCAGTAATAAGTATTGCTCACAACCCAGTTCTCATGATTGTACAAAGCATGTTGAGGTAAACCAACATTTCATTAAAGAAAAGATAAAAGATGGGGTAATATGTATGACATGTGCCCACCAAGCAACAAGTAGCAGATGTTCTAATTAAAGGCTGCCTACACCCAGTTTTGAGGCATTGGTTAACAAGTTGGGAATGACTAACATCTATTTACTAGCTTGAGGAAGAATGTCAATAACTCATCCGATTTATTGTCCATATTCTATAGAAAAATAGTACATCAACCAAAAGACTGCACATTACACAATGTTAGGAGACAAAGCTTGAACTGCATCAATCTTTTAAGAACTTTTGTGTATATACAAGCCCAACCTAATTTTGAATTACACCTTCTGAGTATTGCTCATTCTCCTTCACACTCTTTAGGGTTTCATGGACAACACCAGCCACAACAGAAAAAGTTTTATAATGCTGAAATTATTTAGGTTGGAAAGGAATAAGGTGAAAAGATGAATTAAGTCCCCCTTGACATCTTAGAGGTTTCATCAAAGGAACATTAACAACATACAACTGAAGAAAATAAGTAACTTTTGACTCAATCTGAAACTAAAAAATTACACCTTGAAGAGCCATTGCTTTCAGTTATAGTACTCTCAACACGTATAGTGTAAGGAAACTCATCTTCAGAAGGCAAAATTGGCTCCAGAGCTCTCTCTGCAAGCATCCCATGACCAATTTCTCTTCTACTTGGTGCACCAATCCGGCCAACTTCTCCAACACATGAAGGAGGAAATGAATACTGCAAATTATAATTAGTGAGTTCCAACAAATTGCATTCTGAATTTTTTGAGAAATGAATAAGAAAATTGCATGTCAAAGCAGGAAAGTTCCTTTCACAAGAAAATTAGAAGAAAATTATCCACCTAAACAGAGAAACTAAAATAAAACAGTGAGCCTTAAAAGCTAAAAAATACAACATATTTGTCCAATCCCCCCCCCTTCTCTCTTTTTTCTTTTTCCTTTCTGATAAAAAGTTATCCAATCCCTCTTGCATATTCAACAGGGAAACTCTCTTAACATCAAATCAATAAATTGGTATTATACAGATAAGATACATGCCACAATAGGTTGTGTGATGCTATTCCTTTTTGGTACTAACCATTTGCCATCTACTTGTCTCAACAGAACCAAAGGGTAAAGGAGATTACACCATTCTCTTTCCAGACATAGTCATACAATTATTCCTCAATATTTATCTATGAACTTGTACATACACAGATGGATCATCTAATCACTCGTCACCGTACCTTTCTTCTAAATTTTAATACAATAAAGAACTCAGACAAGGAGGATGTTGAAGTAAAAGACATCCTCCAAAAATAACTCAAACTAATTCATGGTAAAAACAGCTTAGAAGAGCTTCCTCTACACGTCCATAGGGAAATGGTCCCAAAGAAACCTTGGCTGAACACCACGCAGGATACCAAAATAAAAACAAAAACAAAAAAGCAATCCTTTGGAAAGAAGGTCAAGAATGTAAACAAGGCAAGCCAAGCAATAGCTATCTCAGGTTAGGCTTGTTTATAAATGAGCCAAGCTCCAATATAGTCGAACCTTAAACATGCGAAGCCTAAAAATGGTCAGGCTTGGCTTGACTACATAACTGAGCTTAGAGTTTAAAAGAGCTCAACTTTATTTTGGATAGGACTTAGATACAGTTCCTTACATCTTTGCTATCAGATTCTCCAATTAAATTATAACAGGTAAAAAGTTTTTGAAAGATCCAATCATGTCAGTTATAAAAAACCTTATACTTATTTGCAAGAACCATATACTTGTCATGTTATTATTGAAGAACCATACACTCATCATATTTTAATTGGATAACATAATAGCAAAGACATAAGGAACTACATATAAAATTTTTCCTTTTATTTTTGTATTTATATATTCTTATTTTATCATTTTTATATAAAATAATTTTTACCATTTTATTCTTAAACAAGCTATTCATGAACTAAAAGAGTCAAGCATCAGATTCTTAAGTTCTCCTCATAAATGAATCTAATGTAATACTCAAACTTGCTCATAATAAATGTACTAAGCTGAGCTGAGCAGAACTTTTATATGACTTGAGCCTGAGCAGCTCAGAAATGAGATAACATATAAAATCATTGGAAACTGAAAGTTTTTACAACAATCATTTTAAATTTATATTTGCAATCTTTTTTTGGCTGTTAGCAACAATATATATTAGCTTACTCCAAATAGATGATAACCACACAATATAACAGAATGTGAAAGTAGTCAAGTTCCAGAGAGACCTGAAGATAGAACCTCTTGAATTCGTCAACACCTATAAGATTGTCTACTCTTTGTGCCATTTGCTTATCTCCGAGTGTAATCACAGCTAGTGACTGCCAAACAGATAAAATGGAACAAGTCAAAGAATGATGTCAGAAATATGGGCAACCATTTGTCACTCATTTCGAGATGCACCCATGAATACCACCAGAAAAGTATTGAAAGAAAGACTCTGGACAAATTGAACAATAGAGAAGAATTGATGGTTATATCCATCATGAGAACTAACTTGCCGAAAAGAAGCAAGATGGATGACTAGACTTGTGATTGATGGCAAAGAAATTTATTGTCTTATGTAAAGTTAGAAGGCAAAGACACCTATTCTTCATAGCAGAAGCTTCTTACAATAACTGAGTAGGAAAAAAAAATGCCCAGTCTTTTGAAGAGCAGTTTGGAGAAGCGAAGCTCCTCAAAGCTGGCCATTTTTGTGGAACCACCAATTAAGAACAACAGTTTAACAAAGAAATAGATTACTTGAGAAAAAGAGGTATTATTGAATCAGCTGGTGCTTTATGCAAATATGCAGTAGAGTCAACAGATAATATACTATAGCATTGTCAGGTGGCAGGAAAAGGATTACATCCTTCTAATGTTTGTCATAACCTGAGTAATACAAGTTGCAGATCTTGGTGGTTTGTAGACTGTGCCCTAGTAGCTTAAGGTGGACTGTTTAATTGGAGAGAAATGAGGGGATCTCCAAGGGTGAAAATAAGACTTTGAAGGGCAAACAAGAGCATTTCTCTCTCTATTGTAACCTCGGCTCCCAGTTTTTCCACTGATGGAGTTAAGAGTCCTCAGACATGCTATAAAAAATGATAGTTTGACAGGCCTTCCACTGGTGCTCAACTCATGGATTCTTTTAGGGGGTCTCCTTGATGAACATGCAAAGTGATTGTAGAGCTCTTTTGTATTACCAAGTGTAGCTGACTCAAACCTGTGTTTCACCTCTTGTAAAAAGAGCACTTCCATGTGCTCTAGGAAGTAGGCCACATCTTGAGTAAATTGGACGTACTCCATTTGGCGTTCGCCCATCGCTCCTTTTACCCCCCTGTCATTTGCACAGATAAGAAATCAATAAACATGGATCCATTCTGTTTGAATCACCCGCAAAATAGATAAGCTATTAAGTAATGCAGCAATACCCATAACCGTAGCCAATGTTCCCAAACTTTTAAGCACAAATTAAACAAAAACTAGTTGAATCCATTACATATAAAGAGCTAACTTTAAGTCGAGTTTGCCATAATGAGCTAATTCCTTAAAATGCTTTGCTATTAAGAAATCCTAGGAACAAGTGACCTACAATCGCACAGGCTTCATTATGTTCTTTCTCCCAATATTTGCATTATGTGTTCAAAAGTTCTTAAACAAATAACCACCTCTTTTGCATTGTTTGGGCTTTGGAGATTGGTGGGTCTGTCCAATTTGAAAATTTTAACTCTCCCATTTATAGAGAATTTGAGGGTAGGAAGGATAACCAGGTGCTTTGATATTATGCTCTGTTTGCTGGATGGTGGTGTATTTGATTGAAGCATAATTCCATACTTTCAGTCAAAAGTTTCTTCCTCCATAATTTTATGGTACAGAAGTCCCACCAAGACAGGTAAATAAATTTAGACAATGATGTTTGCATAGAACTCTTATTTATTGTATTCTAAGTGCTCATACCTCTACAATACGTCTGCGTAGAAACTTGGATGTAACTTCTTTAAATACCAGCTTCACATCAACCTCAGCAAACTGTAAGAAGAGAGTTTTGACCATATTAAAAGACAATGACAACATATATAGTCCTGATTGCAATGAAATTATAATTAAGGAAAAGAGTTATATTGTTTTGTATAATGAAGGCCTATATATAGGCATAATAAAACATGGCCAACAAGTCAAACCTACGGTAACAATTGTTGTTAACACTTACCCAAATCTTATTCAAATTACTAAATAAATACCTTAAAATTGATCCCTAAGCCAACTATGAGGAGATCATAATTATCAAAACATAGTAAAAATAGACCTCCATAGTCTTCCCACACCATTCAAATTCTATGGAATGTTAACATCAGGGTCTATATAGAAATATGGGCAAAAATTCAATAATATCTAGCACTTTGAGCCTGAATGTATCATTTTTCTTTTTCTGGAAGGGGGAGGGGATGGAAAAACAAACTTTATTAGAAAGAGAGTTGAATAAATCAATGGAGGATGATTTGGACTCCTAGTAATGTGAAAAAAGAAAAAGCCCAAAGAAAACAGAACAGCAATAGAACCAAGAATGTAATAAAGCTGCCCACCCTCTCTGCATATCCAATATAGGCATTCCCTTGAAGAGACCATGAAGAACACAATAGGGGAGCCAAAAACACTACTGTCCCACACGAGATGAAAAGGCAGCAAGACACCATTAAAAATGCGTGCACTCCTATCCCAATAAATACACCAAAGCACAGCAAAAACGTCACAAGTCCACAGCTTTCACCTCCTCATCATCAAAACTTTTATCTATATGTATCACTTAGTCATCCATAAATACAATACAAAGGATAGAACTTACCAATGGAGGCGGTTTGCGTGAAATTGGCTTTATATGAACATCACCTTCATCTACTTCACCATCAACTATTACTTCCTCATCCTCATCCTCATCCTCAAGAACGTTCACAATGGTTTCAGCATTACTCCTCAGTGTTGCGTCCTTAGTGACAATCCCTTTCTCTGTTAGTATATTCAGAA
The DNA here is from genome assembly GCA_032878935.1 of Erythrophleum fordii. Lineage (NCBI taxonomy): Eukaryota > Viridiplantae > Streptophyta > Magnoliopsida > Fabales > Fabaceae > Erythrophleum > Erythrophleum fordii. The sequence continues at coordinate 14,456,453 of JAVQMF010000045.1, read as the reverse complement.
CATTTTCTTCCAAAGATGAAAGGGCTTTCCTTCTGGGTATTTTGTTTCTAATTTGGAGAACTTTTACCAACTCAGCACCAGCAATTTCCTGCACATTACCACTCACTTCTATTCCGATCATCATATTTAACAAAAAATATTTAATAAAATGTAGAATCACTGTTCTACAAAAAGAAATTGATAAAGCTAATGTGCATAAGTATCCCTCTCATAGAAGCACATGCATGCAACACAAGAAACCAACAAGAGAAACAGATGACCACAGAAAGGGCTAAAGAAACAAGAAACGAAAACTATACAGCACAATCTAGGTTAATATCAATTGATATAGGACCATGCGATACGATGCCACATAGTCACACATACTTCAGAAGCAGGAAGCGTGAAGAAATTAAGAAGTTGGCAGCGTTGGCAAACATGGGTTATGACTTTGATCCTTAACATGGAGAGGCAGGGAGACAATGCTGAAGGTTAGGTGGAGATGCAGGGAGGAAGTGCTGGTGGTTAGTGCTGATGGTGACAGCCCATGATCTCATCACATGGCCCACCACCCACCTTATCTCTTGGCCACATCTTCCACTACTTCAAATATCTCAACTATCCCCTTATTGTGTGTATACATGCTGGGGTCTTGTTTTATTATAAATAATTATCTCTTTAGGATTCGCTATAAATATTCAGTTAGGTTTTGTATTCAGGATATGATTTGGCAATCATCTTGTATTTGGGGGATTAGCCCCCTCCATACGGACTATTTTATTGGAGAGACTTGTGTTTAAGATTCTTGTACTTATTTTCCCTAATAAAAATTTTCTTTATTCCTTTTCCATCTTCTCTTTTTTGTTGATTATATTTCCACCCCCTATTGCCATGACTAAATAACTCATCAACAACTTTGCATTCTCTTGAAATCTTAAAACTACTCATTTCATTTAAGTTTATATACAAAAGTGAACATACTACTGCATATTTAAGTTAAAAATTAAATGATTTCAACTAAGAAAAAATTCTATTTAGAAATTGTTCTCATCATGTCTTCCTTTGAGATTTTGAAAAATTCAGCATAAATCTTCAGGATGAACTATTTCCCATTAATGAAAACCAGATAGCATGTGTAAGGGACTTGCCACAACAGTAATAAAAAGTAAATAAGGAAAATGTCTTCACACTGTTATATGATGTCAAGAGGAGAGAATAATGTCAGACCATCACAGACACACACAAACATACACATATTCACAACAATTCGAAAGTTTTGGATTAAATAGGGAAAATGCAAGCACCCCCTTTAACTGTGACCCAATTGCAAATATGCCCTACACTACAAAAACCTAAAACTACCCCTGGCACTTTCACATATTTGCATTTAAACCCATTTTCCTACCTCTCTGTTTACTCTAGTGACAGAGTTTATATGTCAGACTAGGCATTTGTTGATGAGGCACACAACTATAAATGTGGAAATAACATGTGGACAATTATTGAAAAAAAAAATTAAACAAATAAAGGTCCAAAACCTGCTCATCTCTTTCTACAGTTCCAAAATGCTAACTCCCGTTCCTCATTCAAAATCCCCAATACGAACTCTAATTGCACCCTAATCCTCATTTCACTCAATTGAACGCAGCAGAGCATCCAAAAGCACTTATGCAGAATATAGCCATTCCATTCCAATCACCAAACCAATTGAGGTTCTTGCATAGCATTCAAAAGAATGATCTACTAATAAATAGCTCACATTTTTACCAAAGAATTACACTTCAACCAACTGAATTCAATATCCCATGATTTATACCATGAAAGCTCCAATGGAATTTGCAATCCAAGCTCATTACATAAAGATCATTACTGTTAATATTCCTTTCTAAATTTCATATTTCATCATTTTTGCTCATCCCTATATTATGAACAAGACCAGATGGAAACAGCAACAAAAATCTCTCACTGGGCATTCAAATTCCAGCACCAGAAAAACAGGAACAAAAGGGAACTGTCCATACTAAATCCTAAACTCAGAAAAAGGGCTCAATTGAATAACCCTATGAACTAATACTATGGAAACAGAAACTAGGGGTTCATATTGGGGATTTCAAATAAGGACAGGAGCTAGAGTTTTGGAGCTGTCAAAGGAGATGAGCAGGTTTTGGAACTTTTTTTTTTCTTTTTTTATTTTTAATTGTCCATGTGTTATTTCCACATGTATGGATGTGTGCCATGTCAACAACTGCACAGTCTAACATGTATACTCCATCAATAGACTTCACAGAGAAGTGATTTGCAAAAAAAAAAAAAAGAAAAGAAAAGTAAAATAGGAAGGCAAAGAGCATACTTCAACATGTTTATAGAGCTCAGGAGGAGGTAATTTGATGGCATCAAACATTTTTGGTTTCCCACACTTCTTGACCAGAGCTTCTACCTCATTACAAATTGCTCGTACCGCATCCTGATGTTAGACAATAGGCAAATGATTGTGTGTCAGTAACTAGGTATAGGGCTGTTCCAACCATAGAAGACTTAACCTCAAAGAAACAACCACATACCATATTTACACTACAGTAATAAATGTTGCAAAAAACTTTAAGAAGTTTATAGCTGTTATAATGCACAATATAATATAGATGAGATATTATCATGTGTATAATCTATATGTATCAATGGAAAGTAAGAATCAGCAACAATCAAGACATAAAACTAATAACAAAAACATGAATTCAAAAGAAGGCATCTAAAGGTTTTGGCAAGAACAAGGATGCCAACATTTTTTGGCATTGCATCATTTTTGCAGATCTCTGGTTTACTTGAAGCTGAATGCACGCATATTCAAGGGTGTTATTTTGCCCTTATATAAGCTATGGGTTTGGATCATGTTTGTGGATTCCCTTTGGTGCCATACTCAACACTCACGGCCATCTTAATGGAATCTCAATTATTCCCCAAAGAAAGGGATAACTTTGCCCTAGTTTTTGGCCTCCCCGTGTTGCAGTTTTCCTTCTGTTAAAGAGAATCTCTTGTCTTTCTCCTGGTTGTTCACTCTTCTCTACCTAAAAATATTGTTTACCCTTAAAACCAAAAAAAAAAAAAGTCTTATTCCAAGGCCAGATAAAAGTCTGCCTTTTTTGTATCTTATGACAGATACAAACTCTTATCTAAAATATTTACAAGGGAGTGAACCAAGCACAAAAAAGCATACAAAAGCCCCTTAGAACTAGAGAACAAATTCAAAGAAAACAAAAGAAACAAAAACAAAGAACTGAAACAATTAGAGCTCAAAACAAATTCCAAAGATTCCACTCCAGAATGCTTCTGGCCTAGTAATGGAAAAATAAAAGTTACAAATTGCAGAGAAAATAGGGGTGAAAAGGAAGAAACCAATCAAAATATATTATTCCAAGCTGAATGCATCCATTTTCAAGCGTTTTTTTACATAAAATGTTGATCCATCAGCCTCTTTATATATATCAATACCAATGAACACACTGAGATGTTTATATCTTTTGCTTATATCTTACCTTCACAGTCTACACACAAATTCCAAAAGACATTTCTTTGCCCTTGATATGCTATGGGATGGGTTGTATTTATGGCCTATATTTGGTGTTTAGTACATGGTCTTTTTTAAAGTTTCCCCATTTGATATGAAGAGGATGACAATTTTCTTAAATTTATGAGTCTGTTAGGCTTGCTCTTTTATTTTAGTTTCTCTCTTTAGGAAAACATCATATCTTCCTCCCTCAAGAAATTTTCCTTTTTTCTCTCTAATAAATGTTCTATAAAATGTTTTAAAAAAACACTATAAAAGCTGAAAAAGCAATCAAAATGGACCAAACTTTAAGAATTTGGAACTGATTAAGAACTGTAGATTTAAAAAAAAAAAAAGCAACATCAATTAAAATTTTTTAGCCAAAACATCAATTAGCTCATGCTAGGTTGCATTAACATATATGCTAAAAAAAACATAAAAAATTTCTATATCACCCTTTTTTTTAAATGAAAATTTTAAATGTTCTATACTATAATAGTAATAGAAAAGGAATTAAAGGTTTACATTTTATTTAGATGTCTACAGAAGAACAGATAGCAGTTTAAAAAGATGTCCTAACATATTTTAATATTGGTACATCAGTGAAAACAACAAGAATAATTCCAGAGACAAGAACTTCTGTCTCAGAAGCCTTTCTCTTTTAGTTTTCTACGCTATATGTACATATAGAAATTAGAAAATCCCTCAAATATCCATACATGCATGCATCTTCCATGAAGCACATACAAAATAATTTTAAAGGTTCCATTTTTCTGTAAGGGATGAAAAGTAAATTCATCAAATATACTAATGATTGCATGCTTTCTCAACATATTTAGATGAGGTAACAACCTGACCAACTTCTACTGCTTGAAGTAACTTCTCTTCTGGAAGAAAATTGCTATAACCCTGCAATTAAAGATTATGGCAGTTAAGCCAGAATGAAAGTACAAACAAGGAGTATTTAGATTGCTCTAACCCTGCAAGAATGGCTTTGCTTCAAAATTGAGGTCATATTCCAACTGTAAACCTCTTGGGTTAAATGTCAAAAATAAAAACCAGGGCCCTTTTGGGCTTTTCAGCACTTCCAAGGCACTCATCCATTAGATCTTCTTTCCCCATTTTTTTTAATGTATTTTTTCCCCATTTTACTTGCTACCATGATGGAGGCCTTTAATTAACAAAGCTCCACATGGCCAAACAGTTGAACTTCCTGGAAAGTTGACCAACTCTGGATTTCATGTTTGGTCCCCATTGATCATAACCCCCTTTTCCATCAAGAGAATTCTTCAATCTTTCACAAGTCAAAACTCTCAATTTGCATCCAAGCAACTTCTGGACTAATATTAAAGATGACAAAACGGCAAACTGGTTGGGGGTAACAAGGACAATTGACAGTCTATAATTTTTTTCTGTTTTGGGAGGACTTCTTGTCCTCTTTTTTCTTTTAATTGCTCTTCTCTTCTCTTCAATAAATTCTTTTTTCTATGAAAAGAGTTTTTTTTTTTTGTGGGACCACTCTTCCTTTAATATAGCAGTGATATTGGAGTTTATCAAAGAGGCTAAGAAAAAAGGCTACTGCAAATGGAAAATACTATACCAGGCTAAAGTTAATATTCATTAACTTCTCTATCTTTATAAACTTGCTTACCAGCAGTCTTGTTCCAGCTTCTATTGCCCACATATTTGGACAGTTATACATGATGTTCACTTGAAGAGGAAGAAGCCAAGTCACAAATGATTTATGTATACTAGCTTATGTTATATTGTCTACAAAAACAGATAGGATAAAACCTTACCTCTATCATCAGTATTGCACTGTCTGTGCCAGCTAGTAATAAGTCCAACTCAGAGTTCTCCATCTCCTCAGTTGTAGGGTTTACTATATACTTATCACCAACAAGACCAATTCGAACTCCAGCAACTGCTTTTGATATTGGGACTTCTGAAAGTGCACTGTAATAAATAAATGGTTAGGATCAATTATAATCCAGAGAGCATATGTGCATGTGTGTGTTAGATAGCATCACGCAAGTGGCCTAAATGCCACAAGCTTGGCTGAAAATGAAAGTGAGTAACATACATTTGATTGTGTGCCCTTTGGTCACAAAGAGCAATTTCATGTTTTACTTTCACATTTTTTAACAGGACATCTTATTCTCCTTTTGTTAATTCTTGGTCAACTCTCTTTACTAGGAAAGATCTGATTTATGGGCTGATAGGCAAAATTTCCTCCATTCCCATTGTTTCTTAAATCCCTAGAAATCGGCCTTGATTCTTTGTATCTCTAGAAATCACGGTTTTTCCCCCCTGCATTTAATGTATCCCCAGTAATCTACATGTATGGTAGCTGTCTGATTTAGGTAATTAATCCCCTGAATCATGGGGATTTGTTCTCTTGTACCTACACACACACACACACACACACACACACACAAAAGGGTGAATTACCCTTCTGATATAAATAAAAACTACCCTACACCTTTTCTACCTGTACCTTTTCTTATTTTTACCAAGTTCTCTTCTTTCATCATAAGAAAGAAAGAAAGAAAAATATATATATATATATATAATGCTTGTGGCCCAAATGTCTCACGGGTTGCAGCAAATAAAAATGACCAACTTACACTGCTATACCAGCTGCAGTGACAGCCAGAGAATCAGGCGAGTGCAATCCATCATAGCTTAAAACCTAAAAGCATAAATTCACAATTAATGTTAGAATGGGGAAATGTGAAAAAAAGTCCATAAGGGTGGCAAAGTCATTAAGTCTGCCTTTTTAGTTTTTTTCACTTTTTATCAGAAGCAGAAGGAACATAAGGGTATGTAAACATACAGCCCTAATTTGTGATGACCTACCAAGGGGAAAGCAACTGCCATGAAGAAAAGTAAAGGTCCCAAAAGAGCATATGAGTGGACTTACAAACTAACAAGCCCTAGTCCTATTTTTAATCAACTTGTCTTTTTTCCATTTTTTATTTTCATCACATTTATTTCTGATGATTTAACCATTTGTAAAGAAACAAAAGTATTTTTCTTTGTTGGTAAGAAATATAACAAGAATAAAGCTTCCCCCCCCCCCCCCCCCCCCCACAACAAGAATAAAGCTTGAATGTATACGTAATGCACAAAAATCCTGACTGTTGAAAGATAAATGAAGTCACAGCTTAGGCAGACAAAAATTATAGTGCAGAAAAACGAAGCACCAAAGAAATATGGGCGGGCAAAGATGGAGAAAACATTCTTTGTAATATCATAACCCTCATTTATGCAGGTTTTTTGAATACCTTTCTACTTATTCATAAAGGTCTAGAATATGCCTCACAAAAATGTGAAACGCAACTGTCATTGTACAGGAAGGCCAATGGCATAGCAAAAGGAAGCCGAAACAAGTTTGAATCATCAAAACAGGACACCACTGATACATAAATCAATAGCAACAGTATGACATAAGCTGAACAAAACTGTAACAGTTCTAAATGGCATTCACTGAATTTGAAAGGCAGGCATCCTGTGTATCTATTTATATTTGTAAATTATGATTTAGGACAATGAAATGAATCAAGATTTTAAAGAGATACACACCTCTCATTGTGATATTTTTTGATATGTTGAGTCAAATATTTACTTGCACATAGATGTTTTAACTAACAGTTCAATTCCAATTCAATGCAGTTCAGCCATGAACCACAGAACCATTTCCTCTTTTCATTATATGAGTAGTCCAGTTTTCAAAACACTGCTGATTACAAATTGGTAACATGCCATACAGTTGAATAGATTCGCATCACATGCAGTATATTTGTGGAATTTGGGAAATTTATTGGGGAAACTAAAGCTACAGCTTTCTCAGAAAGCTATGATCAGAATGCACATAAACTTATTGCTGAAAGATAATGTATGACTAGTCCAATCAAAGCTGATTATCCAGATAATCAGACTAAAGTGCAATATAGCAAATCATAATCTATGACAACTTTACACTGCTTCAACAAATTTAGCCTCCTAGTTGAGATAAAACAAAGTTTAGTAAACTAAATTGCCTATGAGAAAAAACAGCAGAAGTAGACACATAAACAATGAAATTTATGGAGAAAATTTACAAGGACCATACCCAAGACAATATTTGTGTTTCATAGTAGAAGCCTTTAAGCATAGTCGGACGCAGAGGCCTATCAATCAATCTACAAATAAGAACCTGCAAGAAGTATTGATAACCTTTTAATATGATCTTTGGTTCCTCACAAACAAAAGAATGGAAGGAGCTCCAACCAGGTTCTGTTATTGCAAAAACGGACTTCATCATAAAGAAATACAATCTATAATATGGACGCTGTTCCCTTTCTGTTTTATTTTGTGACAGAGTTGGGCAAGAGTCCTATTGAGTATCTTTCTTTGAATTTGCTCCAATTTAATTTTGTATTGTCTGTTTATTTAAGACAGAGAGGGGGGGAGAGGTAATAAGTGTGTACAAAGAGGAGGATATGATATCCTTTGTAACAAAGAAGGAACAACAAAACAAGAAAAAGAACAAATAGGCTCATCAGTACAATAAGCTCTCTAATATTCTTTATCCATGCATCCAATATAATTCTGTTTCGTAGGCTGGTATCCAAAATGTTTGCAAGCATCTATGATACATGGAGGCATAGGAAGCCTCAATTTTGCCAGCATCATATTCCACCCAAAAGAAATGAGTATCTCAGAACCCTAAATGTTTAGCTTTGTCAACTTTTTTTAAATATCTTTTGTATCATTTCTTTGATAACTTTCAATTGCCATACAAAACATGAGAACCCTAAATACATTGGTATATTACACCATGATATCCAAGATATCTGAAATTGTTGAATGGCTCCTACCATGTGGGTGCAAACTAGCATAGACTTCACCATAAGCAAAAGTGAATCTCAAAAGGGAGGAAGGAAATTATCAACAAGTAATTAGATGGATATTTCTACTCAAGAATATTTGTTAACAAAAAATAGGTCTTTTTAAATGCCAAAGCTGATACTTGACAACTAGTACCTCATGATCCTTTGCCTTCCCTTCCCGCTTGAAAAACCCTCCACTGAAATAATGGGAAATAAAGACCAAAAAGCAATTACTTCATCTGAGATCCAACAGTAAAATGGAAACAAAAGAGATTAAAGGAAAAAAAAATAAGAGTCAAAACTTGTGGAAGGAATACCTTGTCCGACCAGCTGCTGAAAAACGCTCTTGATAATTTACAGAAAGAGGGAAAAAATCAGATGGCTCACTAGGAACATCGTCTAAACAAACAGATGTGTAAACAATCTGCAATAAGAAAGATAACTACATGAATTTTTCAAAAGAATAAATGTTAAGTTAATCATAAAAACGTACGGTGTTCTCTAATAAATAAATATTACCACTACACATCAAAGGTAACATGACGCGCACTTGAGAGATATCATAAATCAATGTTGAATTTTGGGAGGTGTAACAATAGCATCATCTTGGAAGTTCCTTTGTATAGCCCATCTCATTATGAAGAAAAAGATAATAATCCATTCAATGTTTCAATCCTGGCTAAATGTTTCACATGGTAACATGCTAGTATTTGGGTCTTGATACTTAAGAAGCTATCTCTCAAAATCATCAATTAACCAATTACTTGAGCTAGTAAGAACGAATCTATTTTAGCAGAGTGCACATTCTCTAGAAGTGTGAATCATAGATAATAATCAATGCTTTTCTTTCATACACAATTTTGATCCATATGGCATTGTTCACAAAAATAGATAAATTAATCAATAGAAGAGAGATGGGAACTTACGGTCTCTCCATCTGTGACTGTAACAGAACCACTTGCCTGCCTTCCTATATGACCAGTCTCAACCAAAATCTGTAAAATGTCATAATAATACATAAATCAAACTAATCCCAAATGCATTTCTTTTACACTATACAGAGATCTTCGACAACCAAATATAGAAAAGAGTCTTCCCAAACAGTTGTTATCAAGAAGCTATAAATGAGAGGAGACATAATTTAGTCCCTCGAAACTGACTACATGTATTGAGCGCACTGGAAAGAGTTACACCTTGTATATCACACTCTGAAATGATTATTTAAGTCCCTCATACCCATTGTTATTCTTGAACCCAAAACTACACGAGCCAAATACGTTCCCTCTCCACGGGGAGTTGGGGCCATAGAAGACTGACAAGGAAAGATAACCTTGCAGAGAATCCAATTTGGAAGTGATTCCGGTGCCCCAAATTATGTAGAAGAGACCAGCCAATGGATGGGAAATTTTTGCCCATCTTTAAAGTGGTCTCAACTAGCAACGTTCAAAAAATTATCGTATTTCCCCAAAAGCAATAAACACTTGTAGACAAATCAGAAATAAATTGCCCCAATTCAATTCCAAGTTCTGGATAGCGCAACCAAAAATGTGAATAACGTACATGTCTATCACCAACGGGAATCTTCACAGAATACGGTTGCGGGGCAAATTGTGGGCTATCACTAACGGCCGAATCTGTAACTTCCGGCTCCACCGAAGCTCTGATACTGAACCGATGACGGTTTTTGCTGGAAAATAGAAAAGATAAAGAACTGAACTTGCACTTTCTGGGTGTGAGAAGACTGGAGCAACTAGGGAATAGATATCGGTTGAAGGGCTTGGAAGGGAAGAACCGAGAGGGTTGTGAAGGGTATAGTCTGCCATGGAGGCTGCTAGGACATACTAACATTTTCTTTGTTGTTTCTATCTTTTGGGTGCTAGAGGTCTCTTCAATTTTACCACTTCACTGACTGGTGTTCCGCTGGTGAGTGGTGAGTGTGGGAGACAGCAGAACCGGAAAAAGCCATTATCCGCTCAATTCGCTGGGACGCGCGATTTTCCTTCTTTAGTAATTGTTCTTTTTCTTTCCTTTGTTCTTATAACACGGTCATGGGCTTCTTGGGCCACTGTAGGGCTACCAGTACTGAGCACAAATGGGCTCACGCCCATTTGGTTGAATCCCTTGCTCTATAATATCTGAAAAAACAAAACAAAAAATTTTTCCAGTAACGATAGGAAAATTATAGGATCCACTCGGAACGGTTAGAAAACTTTCTAGGATCCAGGTTAACAAAATCTCTTTATGAAAAATGTCACATCACAAAATTTTCATAATCTCTTTATGAAAAATCTCTTTATTCTCACATCACTTGGAAATGCTGTCGCCTCCTTCTCTCATATTTCCTCCTAAATTTTATTCATGTCCCCAAAAAACTTCCCCAAATCGCTGCAAAATTGCATGCCCTGCGCTCAACAGAGAAGCACCGTTTGTAATTGGCTGGACCAATTGGGGAATAGAACTTCTATTTGAGCAAAAACAATTCATGGGATCCTTCTACAATCATTTTTCTTAGTCTGTTAACTTGGCTAACCAAGACAGTAATACCCAGGTGTTTGAAATAAAAAATTTATGTATATGCATTACTATCTAAAATTCAATTAAAAACTTCATCCAATCCACAAGAGAAAATGGAGAAAATTGTATTGAATTTGGATCAAAACTTGCTATGTAAAGATAAATCTAGAGGGGTAAGTAAGTCTAGAGGGGTAAATAAGTGTTTATGAAGAAAATGTTATTTAGTTAAAAGATTTAAGCTAGTTCAAAAATTCTGAGGTGACTTAAAATTGAAGAATGTAGATACCAAACTAAATATTGAATTACTTAAAAAATTTTGAAGTGACTCAAAATAAAGAATGCAGAAAAAGAATTTTAAAAAAATGAGAGAAAAGAAAAATATCAATAATTATCTTGATTAAGATTTTTGTCTCTCGTGGAATCCAAAAAAAAATTTCACTAAATATTCAAAGTAGACGGTAGAAGGTTTTGCAATAACTCACCAACTCATATTTGGTTTCACCTAAAACTCTCTTGCGTTTGGATTCTCTGTCAACTCATCACAAACCAAACTCTCTCACGAAAAAAATTCTTGGAGTAGAAAAGAGATGGGATTACAGTAGGCACAATCCGCCCTAAAAGGCTAGATTAACTTAGAGGCTAAGAATGTGAAAGATGAGGTTGCTTTTCTTTCTTTGGTTCTGTATATAGCATCTTCTCTTTGTGCTTCCTTATATACTGCTTCTTCAAACTAGCCGTTACACTCATCTTTGTTCTTTGTGATCTTCTAGCCTTCAGTTGATTTCGAAGGATAGGCACCTCCAAATGATGAGACCACGTCTAGCGGGTGGCAGCAGCTTGCTTTTGATTTGTTTCAAAAAAGAGGGAGCTGCTCTACTTGGATGCACTCTTCGCGGCAGAACAAGCCAAAAAGACAGGCTTGAAGACTTCTTTTTCTTCAAGACATCTCATATCATTAAATGTCATCAAATGCAAGAGAGACGTCAGGGGTAATCTGAGAAGCAAACAGAATGTTGTATTCATTTCTCTTTCTGCAAAAAGTGAGGCAAAAGGGAGAAAGATGAAAGTCTGTTTGTGCAAAAAGTCGGGCAAACATAATCTTATCTTTTGCATTTTGAACATTGATTTCTATCACAAAATAAAACACTACCTTCTCTCTTTCCCAATTGCTCTTGTCAAGCTTTGCAAACGCCGAGTTTCCTAAAAATAAAATTTCATTAGCTTAATGCTTTTTAATTTTGTAATCATCAAAATTTTATAAGAACGAAACCTTAAGAGCCAACATTATAAGCTTAAGATTCATGAAACTTCGTAAATGAAATATATGGAAGGACCTGAAAAAAATGACAACATTCTCACAGTTCCTGATCCTAACCCATACAAGAATTTAAATTGGTCCAAACCCTTAGAACTTGAGAACCTTATCTTTTGCATTTTAAATGTTGATATCTATCACAAAATGAAGCCCTAGCTTCTCTCTTTCCCAATTGCTCTTGTTGAGCTTTACAAGTGTCATGTTTCTTGAAATGGAATTGTGCTGCTCAAAGTATATATAAGCCCAAATATTTAGGAGCTTATAAGAGTTAGGTTGAGTTAGATTTTTACCTTACTTGATGCTTATCCCAATGTAGCATTAAGCTATTTTTTTTTTAGACCTAATGCTTGAGCCATTTTTTGTGATAAAATTTTTTATAAAAAAATGGTCTACTAAAAAAATAAGATTTTCATATAATTCCTTGTAAAATTATATTTTTCTCTTAAAAAAATTTCACATAAATTCTTCTAAAATTAAATTTTGTCTTTAGAAAAATAAAACTCTCAAATGAGCCATTATACAAATTAAAAAAAAAATGATCGAGTTGTAATGGACAAAATTAACTAACATAATTAATCCAATGCCCTGCCTGATCCATTTCAATCACTTCTTTCTTTCCTTTTTCTTTTTTATTAGCTTAACCCAATATGATTGAGCAAGATCAAGCTTACTAAGCCACCAAGCCATGTATATAGTCTTACCAATATTCTTTGGGTGTTAAGGAAAATACCAAGCAACATTTATATGTTATAGCTTTGCTAATGTTTAAATGATAAGATAAACATGGAAGATAAAATTTGAATTCATGCATCTTACATTCAAGATTATAATTCTATAAAATAACAATTAATTCCTCATATTTTAAAATTTTGATTGATCATTAAATTAGAATAAAAAAAGAGTTATAGTTCAATGGTTTAGTCACAGTCGAACTAAAATTGAATCATAAAATGTCAAAAATATGATTTAAACAAAAAAAAAAAAGCTAATGTAGAATTGGTTCAATCTTAACCCCACATTGATTTTTATTAATTTTTTATCAATCTAATCGATTCTTAACTTATTTTAAAAGTTAACTCTAAACTTCAACTTACAAAACTTACAACTCTTTTCTTTAACATATTATTCCTCTTCTGCCTCTCTCTTTCTCAAAGCCTTTATCTGCCCTTCCAACTCTAATCATCTTCTAGATCAGTAGTTCAATGGCCCCTCTACAACAATTTTTAACCATGGTTAAATTATACAATTCTTCTCTTTATATATATATACATATATGTATGTATGTATGTATGTATGTATGTATGTATGTATGTATGTATACACAAGCTTTTCTAAAATTAAAATAAGACCAAAATACTATCAAGAATAATATTGATTTTTTATTGAAAATATAACTAATTAAATATTTTTTTAAAAAAATTTAATGTTAGAAACTATAATTTAATTTATTCTAAATAAAAAAAATATTTTCACATTGATCAAATAAATATTCACCAATTATTATGTTATATAAATAATAGATATAAGGGTATTTTGGTTAAACAAAATATAATTATAACTCATTTTTTGTAGTAAAAGATGTCAATGTAATACATCTTTTAATTTTAATAGAGACAATATAAATTTTTAAAAATAAAAGAAAATATTATGTAAATTAGATATCTTACTCTTTTATCTTTTATGTTTTTCATATTGGAAGGGAAGGGTAATAGTTAGTGTTTTCTTTAGGTTTGAAACCTTACTTCTTCTTCTTCTTTTATTTTTTTAAGTAATAGTATATGGTAGAAAAGATAAATTACTCAAAAACTAATGATTAAGGCACTAATAAAATCTTAAAAGAACATAAAAAGACCCAACTCAAATGATTAGCTTTAAAGATCTTTTTTTTCTAAAGCCCAAAGCAAGAAACAACTAGTCTGAAATTAAACGCGGGAATGCCACGCCCTGGTAATTCGCATGCAAGCGGCTAACACATTCAAATGGTGGGGTTTCAAATAACAAATAACCATGAGGAATGAAATGAGCAAAATTAGCGAGCCAATCGGCACTGTGGTTCACCTCTCTGAGTATGGAGTAGTGCCACCGCGCATTGACGAATGATAGCCTGTCTTATTCCAAAAACCGGATAATAACAGGGGTGATGGAATTTTTGACGAGCATGTACAGTTTGCAAGAGATATTTATTCATATCTATATTTAATTACTACTTTTTCAAGTATAATTCAGTCCCTTTTTTTATGTGTTGGGGGGTTCAAGAATAATTCAATAGCGTCATATGTTCTAGTTTTCCTTTCGGATTTTGCTTCTCCCAAAGGCATCCCTGTTTCTAAATTAATATTCATAGTAATTTGACCCTAACTAGATTATAATGCTTATACAACTGTTTTACTATATATTTTCAGCTTCCCGCAGGATCAACATTAAACACCTCACTATTGCTTGTTTTCACATTCGATCGGAAACTCCTAAGTTCCTTTTCTCTCCGATAATCCAAACACAGGAATTACAATCACATTGATCTAGAAAATCCAATCCATCTATTTTTGGAACAATATGTGTCGAATTGAAGATTTTTACCCGAGAGTGGATCATTGATTGGGAACCTATAAAAGAATGTGAATAATACATAGTACATGCATGTGTTCTCGGGGAGACATATAACGAGGCCACGACCCATGCCCACCCGTTCCAATAATTGTACTAAATTAGAATTCAGATTCTTTGTCCTTGAGCAGCAATTCTGTTCTCTCTTTTTTTTTTAAATTCTAATTATCTTTTTTATTATATTTTTTTCTTTGGATTAAGAAAAAAAAATAAGAGAAAGATAATCTTTTAATTTTCACAAGATAAATAATTATATTTTTATTATTGTAATTTGAAATATGCTTTTCTTTAGTAAAAATTAAAAAATTATTTTTTAACATGTGTTTTAGAATAAAAAATACAAATAAATAACTAAAATAAAAAAATAAAAGCCCAGGATTGTTGCAGCTGTATTGCTCTATGTAGCAGAGAATGCCTTCGCATGGAATGAAGAGAAGACGACGAAGCTGGAATGCGAAGGTGACCATTCTTGTTTCAATCAACCAAGAAAAACTGTACAACGAATAGAAACAATTTAGATGAACAAACAAGGCATGGTGACGTCGATTGCGTAACCTTCAATCAACCATGAGCGGGATAACATCAATTATGCAGGAGCGGAAAATTTTATTTTATTTACAATCATGTTTTATTCCCAAGTAATATATTATTGGCACATGAGGATATGCTTTACAAGGACAAATAGTCACTTAAAATAATTTGACGGGCTCGGGCTCTTGCATTGGCCTTTTGACTAGCATCCTATGGTAAAAAGAAATTAATAATTTGAATGCTTAGCCGTCCTTTTTTTTTTTTTCAATTGTCATACTAAATATAAAATGTGCAATGGCTCCTACCATGTGAGTGCAAGCTAGCAGAGAATTTACCATACAAGCAAGAGGGAACCTCAAAAGGGGAAGGAAATCATCAGTAAGTCACAAACTATTCAAATCTTAGATGGATATCCATACTCAAGATTATTTGTTATAAAAAAATTGGTCTTTTTAAATGCCAAAGCTGATAACTAGTACCTCATCATCCTTTGCCTTCCCTTGTTCCCTTCCCGTTTGAAAAACTCTCCACTGAAATAATGGCAAGCAAATACCAGAAAGCAATTCCTTCATCTAAGGTCTACAGTAAAATGGAACCAAAAGAGGTTAAAGGAAAAAAGATAAGATTCAAAATTTGTGGGAGGAAGGAACATAGGTGAATATTGTCATTGCAACAATTTATTCAGACATCACAATCATTAATTCTCAAATTCGCAACAAAAGGATCTGATGCTGTAATCTAAACTGCCAGAGCCAGACCATTTGAAGAAAAAAGCATTGTCATACATGTATGTTATAAATCAAAATTCGTGACTCTTTTTTTCATTCGTTATTTTTATTGTTTTTAATTGGATTGAGCCCAGGTGCGAAGTACAAGTTACTGCTTGAGTCTGGGCTCAGTTTTTCTAACATTATTTTTTCACAAATCTAACATATTTTTAAATGAGTCCAACGCAGGATGAAATCTAATTGATACAGGAAAAGTATCATTCAAAGCAAAACACAAGTTAAACTTGACCTCTGACATTTGAAAATATTAATTTCTCATTAACAACCACATCTTTTATAGGTAAGAATAATTCTTTTGGCATAAGAAAGTGTTTTTTTCTCATAATTTCACAGCTAAATAATGACAATTAAATTAGGATGTAGCACTAATTATGACAAACCTACTAAATAGTAATAAAAACATTACTTTACTTATTGCAATTGCTTTACTTGTTCTTCTTAAAAAGAATTAAATGCTGCATAGAAAAAATATCTAAATTTAAATTAAATACTTCAAAAATATGTAAAAACATCCGTGATTAAATTCGATACCACCTTGACTGTTCAAAGTAGGTGTTTTTACATTTTTGTCTGCCATGGAGGGACATGCTAGCATTTTCTTTGTTGTTTCTAACTCTTGGGAGTTAGAGGTCTCTTCAATTTCACCACTTCACTGACTGGAGTTATGCTGGTGAGTGGTGAGTGTGGGAGACAGCAGAATCGAAAAAGCTCAGAAAATTTTCTAGAATCCAGGTTAACTAATTTTATTTCTGAAAACTCTGAACGAGCAGACGAGCATGACCAAGAAGCAATCGGGGCAAAGAAAAAGCCCAAATGCTTATAGCTCTTTCGTGATGTACAATTTATTTCCTCTAACTTATGAAAGTTAAGGATTCACTCTCTACATTTTTAAATTCGGGCAACATGACTTTTGGCTTTTGGATTCAAGATTCGTTCAAAACTCCAACAGTTACATGCCAACTCGATCCCTTTATGTAATTTTATTGATTTGCGTTATCTAAAAATATCACGTCACCCCCTTCTCTAATATTTATTAATGTCCGATGAAATTGCTTTCCCAGCGTTCAACACAAAAGCAGTCATTCATTTTGCTCATCTTAACCTACAGATATCTGATCTTATGCTAACATTCTGAAAATTATGCCCATTTTGAAAGTCCGACTTAAATTAAGACAATATATGAGAGACAAATGATAGCCTTACTGTATGTACATCATTGAATATAAACACGTTCACGTTCACGTTTACGTCATTATCATACATCAGATAATTATATATTCATTAATAATTTGGTTAAATGTGTTTTATGTAGACTTAACAGACACGCTACCAAATCAAATCAAACCCACGCACGCAACTTGAATTTTATAAACTACGATTGGTTCATGAATGATTCTCTTCAAATTTTTTTAAACAAGTATTTTGGTTCATTTTTTCTGCTTTCATACCGGTAGGAATACATTGTACATTATATCCAACAAAATTAAAGAACATATTTTTTTGAAAATAATTTAAACTGAAATTAGGGATGTCAAAGAGTTAGCTAGTAGCTACCTAGTCCAATATCATCGATCCCAACTTTTTTTTTTTTTACCTCTTCTTTACTTATTTCAAATCTATCGATATATTCCTATTTAAATCCGACCGGGATATGATAGTTTCAATAACATCATATCGTAATTTTGAATACTAAATTTTTTTTATGATAATAAAATAATAAATTGAGGAATCTAGTAACATCATGTTACAATTGAAGTCAGACAGTGCAGCGCATAATGAAAAAGAAATTTTAATAGTGCCAAATTGATGGACTAGAATTATCCTGGATGCGTCAAAAATATTAGAGAAAGCGTTTTGATTAACAGGGTCAGGTGAAGGACAGGTGAAGGTTAACGAACCTAAGACAGCCAACCTTACCAGAAATCCCATCCGAGTTCAACACTCTGTCGTCTAAATTTTGCTTACTTGTATATTCTCTTTTCATCTTTCAAGAATATTCATTACATTTCTTTACTAATCCCACACATGGGATCACGCACCAATTCGGATCCTCTACAGGGTGAGCATTTTAAATCCCCTCAGACTAAGGAGAAAGAACTTTTGATCTTATTCTTCATTAAATTTCGTGTCTTTTGTGCTGCCCAATCGGCACTGTGATTCACCTCTCTATAAGTATGGAGTAGCGCCACCTCCCATTGACGATTGATAGCCTGTCTTATTTCAAAAACCAGATGATAACAGGGATGATGGAATTTTTGACGAGCATGTACAGCTGCAAGGGAGTCTGATTGTACAATCACTTAAAAGTGTTACACCCATCCTTTTAATTTCTAACAAAAACAACTAGTCATCGGTGCAAGAGATCTTTATTATTTATTCATATCTATATTTAATTACTACTTTTTCAAGTATAATTCAGCAACTCTTTTTTTGGGTCAAGAATAATTCAATAACTTTATATGTGATGAACCCCCTACTTGTCAAGTGTACGAAAGAAGGCCCAAAGAAACCCAACAAAAGCCTAAAGAAAACTAGCATAAGCAAAATAATAAGTGACGAAACATTTACGTAAAGAGAAACTGTAAATAAGAAAGGGAGGTCTGAGCTCGCAGATAACGAGGGAAAAAAGATGAAAATTATAGGCAGGCTACAAACTAACTTTGTCGTCTTGTAAGTGTGATGTGCATGAGCGTGAGATGGAATGGTATTTTTGGGAGGGAAGAACCTAAGAAGAGGTAGGTAGTTACTGGGCTTAGGAAAGGATTGATCTCTCAAAAATAAGTAGTTCTTTTCTTTTCTTCTAGCATTTTCTGTGGTTTTCGTCTTGTAAATGTCACACCCGAAAATGCGATCACGTGGCGTCATTTAAAAAGAGATTATCAAATCAAAATTAAAAACTAAAAAAGATAGGAATAAATAGGGTACAAATAGACAGGGTTCAGAAGTCGCCACCAAAATTTTATTTTTGAAAAGGTAAAATTTTGGAAAAGTCTTTTTATGAGAAAAATGGTCTATGAACCAGATAATGGATTCGGGAGTCGATTGTGAGTGGGGAAGGTGTTAGGCACCCCACTACACCCGTTCTTAAAAACAGTTACCCTAAGTTAGTTGTGCAAAATGATCATGGCCTCTATTCTATTTTAATTCTCCCTAACCAATCACATGCAAAGAATAGAAGGAAAAATTTAAGGAGATAAAGTTAAACATAAAAAGAAGAAAACTAAAAGTAAAAACAAAAAGAAATTCGACGAATAAAATAAGGAAAAAGGAATAAAATAAAATATAAAATAAGAAATTAAAGAGATAAAATTAACATAAATTAAAGAAATAAAATTAAAAGAAAGTGTTTATTTACAAGGGCGGACTTGACCTAAGATAAAAGCCTAGGGCCTACGTACCCTTTGAAAGGGATCAAAGTCCACGTAGTTCGGCTAAGAAACCATATTGATTGGTTGGTGTATATTTTCTTTTTGTTTTATGTTTTTGTTTTACCTTTTTTCTTGGTTGTTTTTTGTTGTTGTTGTTGTCTTGTTTTTATTTTTGTTTTTGTTTCTTTTTGTTTCTCCCTTTTTTTTTTTGGCAAAAGGACAAAGGAAATAAAGATTACTTTCTCCTTTAACAAATAAAACGAATTTTGAAATTGATTGATGTGTTTTGATTTGTTAAAGATAAATTTAATTTTACTTTCCTTGCACTTTCAATTTTTTTCTTTTCTCTCTTCATCATTTTATGTTTTTTCCATTTTTCTCTTTCTCTATCTCTTTTTATCATTGTTTTGTTTAATTTTGTTTTGTTTTGTCATTATTTATTTTGTTTTTGTTTTTTACCTCTGTTTTATTTTATTTTTTGGGTTCTATTTGTTCTTTTTCTTGTTAATTTTTATTTTTATGCTCTATTTTGTTTTTTTTTTCTCTTTTTTTTTTAGTTCTATTTATTTTGTTTTGTTCGTATTTTATTTTTTCATTTTATTTTTATCTCTTTTTCTTTCTTTTTAATTTTTTTTTGCCTTTGTTTTTGTTTCATCTTTGAATCCTTTTTTGTTTTTTGTTTTTATTTTTGTTTTTTATTTTTTTATTTTTTTATTTTTTGTTTTAGTGAAAAAAATAAAGAAAACAAAAATTACTTTTTCCTTTTATAAATAAAACAAATTTAAAATTAGTTGATATATTTGATTTAAGATAAGGTTAATTTTATTTCTTTACCTTTATTGTATTTTTAATTTTTTTCTTTCTTATCATTTTTTCTTGTTTTCAATTTTTTTCTCTTTTTTTTTTGTTTTCTTCTTCTTTTTTTTAATGTTTTCTTTTGGTTTTGGCAAACTTTCGAGAAAAAGAAAATCTAAATTGTAAAATTGAAAACGTTTTATTATTTATAGAGAAAAACCCTTTCCTTGGTTTTGTTTGTTTTTTTTTTGTTTTAAAATATTTAAACTTAATTCCTAAATATAAATTTGATTTTCTTTCTCTTGTTTTTCTTAAAATTTTTTTGAAAACAAAATTACGCGCAGGCCGTCGAAACCCAAGACTTATTAAAATATAAATTTAATACCTAATAGATATCAAAGAGGTTTATTACCTCACATGATCCTTAGGTTTTCCTATGTGCCCGTGGGGATATAAAATCCCACACGGCTATTTTAAAAGAGAAAAATAAAAATCAAATAAAAAAAAATTCACAATCTTGCAACATTTGTTTTAAGGGTGTGTGCTTGTGTCCAGCCAGCTAAACAACATGTTTTAATACATTTCAAGTGTAGGAAAACAAACTCAAACCAATTGACTTTGCTATGCTATCTAATTCGACTTCATCTGCTACAGCGCAACCATCTCTTTGATCTTTGTTCAATTCTTGGTAAGTCTCCTCAATCGTTTAACATCCCAGTGAACCTCTCCCAATTAGCGACTCATATGCAATAAAAGGCAAACAACAGGGTTACCTTCAAGACATGTTTCCACTTCATGGTCAAAGCGAAATCAAAACACACCACATATTGAATTGAAACTACATATGCAAATAGTAACCAACAATTATTAGCCCCAAATACTCAAATAGATTTGCCAACCAAAGTCAGTAACTATCCTTGATTAAAATTCTTGTTCAAAACATCTTACGCACAAGAAAAATCCATGGGCAATATCAAGATATGGGTCGAGAGATTAACTCCAATTCCATGATGAAAGTCCCCAATCCCACATGAGTTTGGGTCATTCAATCACGGGAACAAAAATCTGAAATACATATCTTATTACTCACATATAGTTAAAGCATCTCGATTGTAAATTCCAAACACACATTGGAAACTTTTAACACCAGCCAAAGCAATACAGGAAAGTAGACGAGATTACATCACCTAGGCAGTGACTTTGTGGAATTTATCACTTTTGCAATAACCAATTCCATATGTCAAAGCCCAAACCCACATAAGTTCCAAAACCCTCAAAGTCCAAAACTTATACCCTCTTATCCACAAACAGTTATAGCATCCTAATCAGGGACATCATAAAACACGTTCATGTGAAACAGAAGCCAAGAGCCAAATGTAATTTTTATGACCGAGTGGCCAATAAACCCTAATTATTTGTGATCACAATGAAGCGACATGATAGAATATTAGCAGCAGCTATCAACCAGACCAACCATCAGCATATAAATTCAAACACAAACAACAAAATCTAGCTATACAACGCAAGCCACAGTCCAAACAGCGTGAAACCTCAAAATTATGTCTAAATAATAAACAAAAACACACAGAACATTTCTCATCAAAAGCTGCTTACTAAACAGAGGAACATTCCCAGAAAAAACAACAGAAGTCTTATTCCATTGATTGGTACAAATCCCTACTCTAACCTAAAATGATTCTCAGCCAATGTGAAAACTAAGGACAAATAATGTGTAAGCTTTCAGATGAGGAAGGAACATGGAAGTAATATACCTCTTGGTATATTTTGAGTTCTGTTCAGAGTGCTCTCTGTCTGTCTCTTGCATGATTTTCTCTTCAAAGCTATGCCTCGCGTAAGTGCTCTTGCGGGTATGTGCCTCTGTGTCTGTCCATTTGTTTGTGTCTGTGCGTTACGCATCTCCAGCAAGCTGGTATTCTTCACTCCGCCCCCCTCTCCTCGCTCTCTCTACTTCACTCCTCTTTCTCAGTTTTCTTTTCTTTTCGTTCTCTCATTTTCAGCCTCCCTTGATTCGACAGCTCTCTGGTTCCCCTCAAACTCTCTCAGTCCACCGATGTACCCTCGTTTCTCTTTCACCGAATCTTCCTACTCTTTTCTCGTGTCTCCCTTTGTCTTGTTTGTGCTCCTCTTCGAATCTGGAAATATCCTCGCTTCTCCCTATCTCTTTCCTCTCTCCCTCGCGTTCTCCGCCTTTTCTCTCCGTCGATCTCCTGCTTTCCCACTCCCTCGATTTTTCCCCTCCGTTCCTCCTGGCGTCTCCTCTCTCCGTTTATGCGTCCCTTTCCTCCCCATCCCCTCGCCTCTCGCGTCTCCCTTTTTGTTTCTGCTCTCCTCCCCTCTTCTCCGTGTCTCCCCCTCCTCTTTTCTGTTTCGTACGTCTCCCCTCAGTGCGTCTGTGTGTGTCTGTTGCTTTCGTCTTTTTTTTTTTCTGTGTGTCTGCCTGAGGACAGCATCAAAAGGGGGGACCAGCAGAGCGCCAAGGGTTTCAGTTTGGATCTGGGTTGGGCTTCAAGTTGGGCCTCAGACTTGGGTAAGATTGTGGTTTTGGGCCCCAGAGTTGGGTTAGAGGGTTTGAGAGGTTGCTGGGCTTGAAAAAATGGGCTCTGCCATTTTTCTTTGTTTTGTTTTTTTGTTTTTTTTTGTTTTTTTAATTATTATTCTTTTAGTTATTATTTTTTTATTATTTCTTTTCTTCCTTTTTTTTTCTTGGTCTCTTTTGATTTTTTTTTAATTTTTTTTGTTAGATTTTTGTTATTCCCTCTTTGATTTCTCTTTTTGTTTTAATTTTGGATTAAATGGGCTTTTACTTCTTTTTTTTTATATTTGTTTTTAATTTTATTTTTAATTTATTTTGAGTCCTTTTCCTTTGACATTATTTTTTTTTTGAGTTTGTTAGGTTAAAATGACCTATTTAATTTTTTTTGTCTTTTTTTTCCTATTTATATATATTTTTTCATATATTTTTTTTCAATTTAATTTTGTTATTATTTTTGGAGTTTGCTTGGACAAAATATGGTATTCACAGTAAACAGCTACCTCCTCCATCAGATAGGAGCCATAGTTGGAGTTTCCTATTCATAATAATATATCAGTTGAGTTTCATCACTTTTGGTATCAGAGTTGGTTCTGTTGAGGAATAGTGGGGACGAGGATGGAAAGGCACATGGAAACAATTGAGAAGAGTGTTGGAGAGTTGCAATGGAGCAATGGAGAAACCAAAGAGGAGTTGACTTTGGTGCCACTAGCGTTAAGGGAGTTAATAGAACAATGGGGAGAGTTTTGAGTCGCATTTGGGCCTCAAATGCGACCTCGAGTGGAGGTGGAGCAAATGCAAAACATTGTGCTGGGAAACATTAACCAAGGGGTGAATATAGACAAACTATGCCGACAATGGCTTTGGAAACAAATCCAAAGGTAAACATGGCATAGAATATGCCGACAAAGACAATGAAGACAAATGCTGGAGTTGTAGTGGTGGAAAACATAATGGAGAAAGAGCCTGGTAGACATCGTTGGTTAGAGCTACCCATTTTTATAGGGGAGGACCCCATGCTATAGTTATTTAAAATTGAATAGTACTTTAGTATCAATGGAATAGCTGAAACTGAGAAAATGGATGCAGTGGTTGTAAGCATGGAAGGGAAAGCATTGACTTGGTTACAATGGTTAGAAATGAAATATCTGGTCTATATGTGGGAAGAGTTTAAGAAAAAAGTAATAAACAAATTTCATTGTCACCCAAGTTGGGGATGAGAATGAACAACTAATGAGCTTGAAACAGAAGTCCACATTGGAGGATTTCCAAGATAAGTTTGAGCTACTAACAACTCCATTAGTTGATGTACCCTAAGAGGTGTTAATAGGAGCATTCAAGAATGGGCTAATAAAAGAGATTAAAGCTAAGGTGAGGTTATTACAATCTAAATCTCTTAAACAGCTCATGGATTATGCATGTTAAGTGGAAGGGAGAAACCTCATCATACAAAAAGCCAAAGAGGAAAGAAAATTCAAAAGGTTGAAGTCTAATTTGACTAACAAATGGAATGGGTATAAACCCAGCCTATCCAAGTACATCAGTTCAGAGGATGCTTCTAAGAGCTCAGAAGGTGGACTTTTAAGCAAGAATCCAACGACTAAAGGTGGTGAGGACACCAAAATAACTAGCAGTAGTCACTATACCTATAATGACCATAATAAACAATAGTGGTAGCAATAATAAGAAAAAAATGTATGAGAATTAGAAATAAACAAAAGAAGGGAATTGATCCTTACTTTAAGTGTGATAAAAAGTTTGACCTAAACCAGAGATAAGAATAAACAACTTTAGCTATTAATCTTGAATGAAGAAGTAGAGGAGTTTATTGAGATAAAGGAAAAGGAGGAACAAGATATAAAAGAAATCGAGAAGGAAATGGAATTAATGGAACTGTCCTTAACCAGAGTGGTGGGGCTTACAAGAAATAAAATGTTGAAGTTGGTAGGAAGAGCTTTCGAGGAAGATGTTCTAGTATTGATTGATAGTAGGGCAATAGGTAATTTTATTTCCACTAAATTAATAAAAAAGATTTGCATGGTAGTGCAAGGAACTAAGAAGTATTCTATCATGGTGGGAGATGGAAAACTATTGTATATGCAAAAGGAATGTAAGGATATTAAACTATACTTACAAGGGTTAACTATTATCCAAACTTTTTACCCATTCAATTTAAGTAATGTGGATTTGGTACTCGGTGTAGCTTGGCTGGAGTCCTTTGTGGAATTAAGAGTGAATTGGGGATAGATTTACATGAAAGTCAGAGTAGGAAAAAAAGTGGACGTGCCTTAGAGGAAATCCATCTTTGATTGTATCACAAGCTTCTCTTAAAGGCATTTCATGGTCCATCAAAGGTAGCCAAAAAGGATATTTGCTGGAATTTGGGGTTGTGAAATTTGAGGAAAAAGTTGGATAACAAGAGATTGAGGAATAGTTACAGAACATCTTAAAAGAATTTCTCAAAGTGTGTGAACCAAAGGTCGCTCTACTTCCTCATAGATCAGAAGATCATAGTATTGTAATCAAACCTAATGAGCAGGCCCTTAATATAAGACCTTACCACTATGGCCATTTTTGAAAAATAGAAATTGAAAAACTTGTCAAAGAGATGTCGCAAGCAGGTATAATACAACTTAGTACCAGCCCTTTCTTTTACGCAGTGTTAGTAATGAAGAAAAAATATAAGAGTTGTAGATTTTGCATTGATTATCGAGCCTTGAATAAGATAATTGTCCTTAACAAATATCCTATTCTAGCCATAGATGAGCTAATAGATGAATTAGGGGAAGTAACACTATTTTCTAAGCTAGATTTAAAGTTAGGGTACCACCAAATAAGAATTAAACTGGGAAATGAGCCCAAAATAGATTTTAGAACTTATAATGGGCACTATTAATTTTTTGTGATGCCTTTTGGACTAATTGATACACCATTTGCTTTCTAATCATTGATGAATGACATATTCAGGAAATATTTGAGAAAGTTCATGTTTGTTTTCTTTGACGACATTCTCATATATAGCAAAGATAAAGATTCTCATGTGAAGTACTTAAGGGTGGTGATAGATGTAACACCCCGAAATTAATTAAGGTGTTAATCATGGATTAAGGTTAATTAAGGATAATTAATAAAGGATAATTGGGCAAGTTAGTGAATAGGTATTTTAGATAGATAAATTATTTATATTGGAATAGAAACTTCATTAGGGCCCAAATTAATAAATCATGATGAGAGGTTGATGGAGGCCCAATGCATTAGAGGTAGACCCAAACTAATTTAATGAGATAGAGGCCCAAGATTTATCTTGTATAGGCCCAATTAAGTGGCCCAATTACCCTTGTGCAGACCCAAGCCCTTGAGCCCTTCAAATTAGGCCCAAAACACATTAAACCTTAGCAACCCAATGTGTGAAAATTGGCCCAACAGAATTATGCAGCCCAACAATTAAAAACTAGCCCAACAAGAAAAATCTGAAACCCAATTGGATTTGGACTTGGAGCAACCCATGACCCAACCCCTTGACCCAACTTAAACCCACCTAAAACCCTAATGCTTCAGCCACCTTTCCCTTCATTTGCTGAAACACAAAAATAGAAGAGAAATTCGGAGGTGAGGAGAGGAGGCTAGGGTTCTTGACTTAATTCCATCTTTTCTCACATTTGGAGCAAGATTTGGCCAAGGTAATAGTTATACAACTTAATCCCTTCATCTTCCTCTTTAATTTGGTCCGATTAGTTTTTCATTTGGAGAGATTTCATTATACCCAAAATCTGAAAAGTGAGTGGTTGGGGGTTTCCTTGGTGAAATTCGTAGGTTGAGGTTGGGGCTGGTATTTGGTGACTTTAAACCCCCCATTTTGAAGCTTTCTTTGTTGGTTTGAGACCCCCATAGCTTATTTATATTATGGGTATTAATTTGGTACGAATTTGCTTAGGATTTTAGGTGAAACATTGAGAATTCTGGTGGGAGATACTTGAATCCGAATTTGGGATTTGTGGTGGCTGTTGCAATTATCTGCAAATGAGGTAACCGGAGTTTACAGTAATTCCATGCATGTATCTATTTTAATTTCATATTTGCTATATATATGAATGATTTGAAATATTGAATGAATTGGTTGGCTATCTGTTGTATTATGATTGGACCTTGTGAGTCCATGGTGGAGCTGTGGTGCGGCTGCCACCCGTGCATGTGCTACGATCGAGCACCGGGTATGATCAACCCCAGATGCACTGAGCCCTGGTTGTGCTCAATGGGGAGTAGGTGCCGTGGACGGGCCTCTTCCAGTGTTAATGGCCTTTAACATGTTAAATATATGATTGCTAGTATGGGATAGTAATCATGATAGCCTAATTGTTTCATTTGCTGAAATGACTGATATGATTCAGGTATGGATTTTGATTCATGCATATATGTTGATTAAACTGGATTATATGATGGAATTATTTTGGTTACTGAAATTTATATCTCACCCCGTGTTATGGGATCAATATTTTAGGTGAAGGTTCCTCGGGTAAGGATAAGGATAAGCAAGTGGATGAAAATCCATAAGCTTCAACCTATGGCGAGATGGCTACACTTGGGCTGACTTAGCTAGCATAGATGCTAATTTTGTATTCCTTAATGTATAGCATCATCATGTATCTGCATTGCCAAGTGTAGGCTTGAACATTTAATTTATTGAGAATGTATGTACTAAAAGGTTAGACCCCCTCTTGACTTAGTATTTGATGTATGGATTCATATAATCTGTTGTAAACTTCGTTGACCTATAATATGGTTGTTAATAGAAATGTAACTCTTGAGATATTGGTATGAACCCCCATTGTATGGAACCCTTATTGATTGAGTATTAAAGGATAGTTGCTGGTAATTCATATATATTCTGTTGTTGCTATTTTATAAACTTGCTAATAGAGGGTGATTAGAGAACGGAAATGGGCATATAAGTTTTGAATTGGTAATGGAAGAATAACTAAGTAAATAAGGTAGATAAATGCCATTAGAGCTATATAAAATTAGGGGAAGTAACCTTAGAGTGTCCCTAAGAAGAGAAATGGAGTGTAGGGGGCGAAATATAGTGAAACTAGTGACAGAAGGGAATCACGCCGCGGCCAGGAAGGCTTCGCCGCGGCCTAAGAAGTGACAGTGGCGAGGGACGCCGCGGCGCGGAGTGAAAATAATCGCCCAGGAGGTGACAGGACGTAACCTCGCCGCGGCGCGAGTTGAGAAAATTAATTAGGGAGGTTACAGTAGCAAAACTCGCCGCGGCTCCACATAGGTTGGCCGCGGCGCAGGTCCAACTCGCCGCGGCGCAAGTCTAAAAACTCAGTTTTCAAGCTCCAGAACCTAGCTTAGCCGCGGCAGAAAAGTTCCAAGTCGCGGCGCAGGTCCCCAAACTCCTATATTTGACCTAGGAACCTTAATTTCAGTAAGGCTAATGTTAGGGAATAGTATGAGTACATTGGTGGGATATTTTTGTGGGTTGAAATTGATTAACGGATGAATCCTAAACCTTTAATGATGGTACAACCCCTTTCATGCATGTTCCCATTATGGTTGTTAGTTGATGATCCTAGTAGTATCAAGGTTTAAATTTCCCCTACATTTCCCTAATGTAATTAATTGCAATGACTCCAAACCTTGATCATTATTTATTAATCATGTATTCAGCTATAATCACTGATATTAGAATCTAGGGTCGTCACAATAGAGATACTCCAGCAACATCAGCTAATTATCAATCCTAAGAAATGTGTTTTTGGGCAAAGGAAAGTAGAATATCTGGGGCATATAGTTTCTAATGAAAGGGTGCAAGCTAACCTGGTAAAGATAAAAGCCATGGTGAAATGGCCTACATCCCATAACCTTTAAGCATTAAGAGGATTTTTAAGATTGATTGGTTATTATAAAAGGTTTGTCAAAAATTAGGGTAAAATTACAGCCCTTATTATTGATTTGTTAAAGAAAAATCCTTTTTAGTAGGGAGATAAGGCTCAAAAGGCTTTTAAGGAGCTTAAGGCAACCATGACTATAGTGCAGTTTTGGCAATGGCAGACTTCACTCTTCCATTTGAGATAAAGGCCAATGCTTCAAGGAGAGGAGTGAGGGCTATTTTGATGCAAAAAAGGATATCCATTGTCTACTTCAGTCAGTAATTATCATAGAAGTGGCATCAAGGGTCTTATATAAACACGAGCTCATTGCTATTGTGTTAGTAATTAAAAAATGGCAACATTACTTGTCTGGACAACCATTTATGATAAGGATAGACTAGAAGGTTTTGAAATTCTTACTGGAATAAAGGATGATAGAGCCCAACTAGCAGCAATGGGTTTCCAAATTAATAGGATATAAGTTTGAAATTTAATATAAACCAGAAGCAGCTAATAAGGTGGCGAATGCTTTGTTTAGAAGAGATAATAACATGGAAATGATGGCTTTTTTTGTATGGCGTTATGAGGGGCTAGAAGAATTCGAAACAAAAGTGAATAAAGATGAATAACTCAAGGAAATTAGGGAAAAAATTCTTTTAGGGGCCCTAGTAGGTGTAGCATCGATAAGGGGTTATTTAAAGTATAACAAGAGACTAGTGTTACCTAAAAGATCACCTAAAATGTTGAAATTAATGAAGGAGTATCATAACTCTCTCATAGAAGGCCATTTAGATTATTTGTGAACTTATAAGTGATTGGCTGAGGTGGTTTATTAGGAAGGTATGAAAAGGGATATTTAGCAATGTTATTAAAACTGGACCGGTCATTGAACCGGTGGAGGTACTGGTTTACGGTTCATTGGTCGAACCGTGGTCGAACCGGTGATAATTAAATATATTATTTAAAAAAATTTTATGTATTAAAATTTTAATATAACAAATAAATATTAGTAAATTTTAAATATTTGATTACTAATTTAACATTTCTTAAGATATTACAAAAATTAATGTTTAGTTTAAAATAAAAAATTATTTATGATTAAAAATTAAGAATATTTAATATTAAATTTTTAAAATTTCTAAATTATATTAAGATTCTACTTATTATTAAAAAATAAAATAATAAATAATAATTTTAACTAAGTATCTTGATATTTGAGAGCAATATTATTAGGAAATTGAATATGATAAAAAGTAAATATAAAAAATAATTAATTATGCACATTTTATTTCTCTTATATTCTCTTTAAAAAAAAAATCATATTTTAACCCCTCATCTTTTTTATTACTTTCTATTTTTAATTTGTTAAAATTATTTAAAATGAATTATTTTGTTATATAGAAAAAATTAAAAAAAAAAAAAGAAAATTTGCTTCAAACCGGTTTGACCGGTTTTCTGTCCGGTTTTTTGACCGGTTTTTGACCGGTTCTTGACCGGTTTTTTGCTTGACCGGTTTTCTAACTTAACCGAACTGGACCAGGGACCGGTTCCCGGTCGAACCGGTCGAACCGGCCGGTCCGGTCCGGTTTTCTTAACAATGATATTTAGGACTATGTGGCGAGATGTGAGATTTGCCAACAGAATAAATATAAAGCTTTAAGTTTAGTGGGTTTATTATAGCCACTAGCTATTCCCCCATAGGTTTAGGAAAATATAAGTATGGATTTGTCATGGACCTTCTGAGAATGAGTAGATTTGATACTGTGATGGCTATGGTAGACTAACTTACAAAATATAGTCACTTCATTCCACTTTCCTACCTTTTCAATGCAAAGGAAATGGTTGAAATTTTTATTAAAGAGGTGATTAAACTCTATAGGTTCCTGAAGACCATAGTGTTAGATAGGGACAGGATTTTCATTAGTCAATTTTGGAGAGAAATGTTTACATTGATAGGTATTACTCTTAAGTACAGCTCTGGCTACCACCCAGAAACAGATGCCTAAATGAAAGTGATCAATAGAAGTTAAGAGACTTACCTACAGTGTTTTGCAGGAGACAGACCCAAACTTTGGCTCAAGATGCTTCCACGGGTCGAATATTAGTTTAACATAACCTTTAATAGATCTACAGGGCTAACTCCTTTCAAAGCTTTATATGGGAGGGATCCTCTAGCATTGTTCAAGTGGCAAGAGGATATATCTAAGGTGGAAGAGGTAAATGAACAATTGAAGAAAAGAAATTTGATTCTCACTAAACTGAAAAATTATCTTAAGATAGCACAATCAAAGATGAAAGAATAAGCTTATAAGAGGTGTAGGGATATAGAGTTCAATGTAAAGGATATGGTCTATCTTTGAATTAAGCCCTACAAACTAAAAACATTAGCCAAAAAGCATAATGAGAAACTATCTTCCAAATTTTATGGCCTCTATAAAGTATTAGAAAGAGTAGGAAAAGTGGCCCATAAGCTGGAACTTCCAGAGGCCACACACACACATCTAGTTTTTCATGTCTCCTAATTAGAAAAACTTAGTTCATTCCATTAAATCAATGCATTCCATTCCTTTGTCACTTTTTGAGGATATGAAATTGCAAATGCAACCATAATCAATACAAAAAATTCGAGTATCACCTGGATAGCAACAAGTTCTTATAAAGTGGGTAAGACTTCCAAATTGTAACAACACTTGGGAAAACGTGGAAGTGTATTTTGATTTTTGGGGGAGGGATGATGAACCCCCTGTTGATGAAGTGTATGAAAAAAGGCCCAAAGAAACCTAGTAGAAGCCTAAAGAAAACCAACAAGAGCAAAATAATAAATGGGAAAACATTTATATAAGGAAAAAACATCTGTAAGAAAGGGGGTTCTAAACTGGTAGTTAGAAAGGAGAGAAAAGGGAAATTATGGGTAGGTTACTAACTAAATTTGTTGTCTTGTAGGTGTAATGTGCATGAGCATGAGATGGAATGGTATTTTTAGGAGAGAAAAGCCTGGGAGGAGGTAGGCAGTTATTGAGTTTAGAAGAGGACCTGACCTCTCAAAAGTCAAGAGTTCTTTTCTTTTTGTCTAGCATTTTTTGTAATTGTTGTCTTGTAAACAACTACCTCCTTCATCAAATAGGAGCCATAGCTAGAGTATTTTATTAGTAATAATATATTAGTAGTTGAGTTCCATCAATATGTTCTAGTTTTCCTTTCGGATTTTGCTTCTCCTTAAGGCATCCCTGTTTCCAAATTAATATTCATAGTAAGTTGACTCTAACTAGATTATAATGCTTATACAACTGTGTTATACTAAA
Organism: Erythrophleum fordii; assembly: GCA_032878935.1. NCBI lineage: Eukaryota > Viridiplantae > Streptophyta > Magnoliopsida > Fabales > Fabaceae > Erythrophleum > Erythrophleum fordii. The sequence goes on along the minus strand of JAVQMF010000045.1, from coordinate 14,424,415 downwards.
TATTGTCAGCTTCCCGCAGGATTAACATGGAATACCTGACTCTTGTTTTCACATTCGATCGTAAAACCCTAAGTTCATTTTCTCTCTGATAATCCAAACACAGGAATTACAATCACATTGATCTAGAAAATCTAATCCATCTATTTTCAGAACAATATGTGTGGAATTGAAGATTTTTACCCGAGAGTAAATTATTGATTGGTAGAAGAATGTGAATAATACATAGTGCATGCATGTGTTCTCGGGGCGACATATAATGAGCCCATGACCCACGCCCGCCACTTCCAATAATTGTACTAAATCAGAATTCAGATTCTCTGTCCTTGAGCAGCAATTCTGTTCTTTATTTTTTTAAAAATTCTAATTATCTTTTTTATTCTTTTTTTCTTTGGGTTAAGAAAGTAAAAAGATAAGATAAAGATAATTTTTTTAATTTTCACAAGATAAATAATTATATTTTTATTATTGTAATTTGAAATATGTTTTTTTAGTAAAAATTAAAAGATTATTTTTATTTTATATTTTTTTATAATAAAAAATATAAATGAATTACTAAAATTTAAAAAAAAAAATTAAAAGACCAGGATTGTCGCAGCTGTATTGCTCCATGTAGCAGAGAATACCTTCGCATAGAATGAAGAGAAGACGACGAAGTTGGAATGCGAAGGTGACCATTCTTGTTTCAATCAATCAAGAAAAACGGTACAACGAATTGAAACAATTTAGAAAAACAAACATGGCGTGGTGACGTCGATTGCGTAACCTCTGATCAATCTTGAGCGCGATAACATCAACAACGCAAGAGCGGAAAATTTTATTTTATTTACAATCATGTTTTATTCCCAAGCAATATATTATTGGCACATGAGGATATGCTTTGCAAGGACAAATAGTCACTTAAAATAATTTGACGAGGCTCTTGCATTGGCCTTTTGACTAGCATCCTATAGTATAAAAAAATTAATAATTTGAATAATTTGACTGCTTAGCCGTCCTCTTTTTTTTTCCATTTGTCATACTAAATATAAAAATCTTGAATATATTGATACACTATACCCTAATATTTAATATATTTGAAAATGTGGAAGGGCTCCTACCATGTGAGTGCAAGCTAGCATAGAATTTACCATACAAGCAAGAGGGAACCTCCAAAGGGGAAGGAAATTATCAGTAAGTCACAAACTATTCAAATCTTAGATGGATATCCATACTCAAGATTATTTGTTATCAAAAAATAGGTCTTTTAAAATGCCAAAGCTGATAACTAGTCCCTCATGGTCCTTTGCCTTCCCTTGTTCCCTTCCCGTTTGAAAAATCCTCCACTGAAATAATGGCAAGCAAATATCAGAAAGCAATTCCTTCATCTAAGGTCTACAGTAAAATGGAACCAAAAGAGGTTAAAAGAAAAAATATAAGATTCAAAATTTGTGGGAGGAGGGAACATAGGTGAATATTGTCATTGCAACAATTTATTCAGACATCACAAGCATTAATTCTCAAATTCGCAACAAAAGGATCTAAGCCAGACCATTTGAAGTAAGAAGTATTGTGATACATGTATATCATGAATCAAAATTTGTATCTTTTTTTTTTATTCCTTATTTTTTATTATTTTTAATTAGATTGGGCTCGAGCTTAAAATATAAGTTACAATGCCAACTCCAACCTAGGACCAATTTTTCTAATATTATTTTTCACAAGCATAACCTATTTTCAAGATGAATCAAGCCCATAATCATGTTTAATTGATACAGAGAAAGCACATGCAATGCAAAACACAAGCTAAGTGATACAATCAAATAAAGAGAAGAAATATAATGTTTGACCTCTCTAATATTTGAAATATTTCAAAAGCTATTTTTTTTTTATTAACAATCACATCTTTTATAGCCAAAAAAATTCTTTTGGTATAAGAAAGTGTTTCCTCATAAATTTATAGATAAATAATGATAATTAACCGAGGAAGCAACGCAAATTATGATAAACCTACAAGTAATAAAAACACCTATTTTACTTATTACAGTTGTTTTACTTGTTTTTCTGCCCCCAAAAAAAAAATTAAATGTTACATAGAAAAAATATCTAAATTTAAATTAAATACTTCAAAAATATGTAAAAATATCCACAATTAAATCTGACGCCACCCGGACTCTTCAAAGTAGGTGTTTTTTAAAACATATTTTTGTCTGCCATGGAGGCTGCTAGGACATGCTAACATTTTCTTTGCTGTTTCAAACTTTTGGGACTTGGAGGTCTCTTCAATTTCACCACTTCAATGACTGGCGTTATGCTGGCGAGTGATGAGTGTGGGAGACAGCAGAATCGGAAAAGCTCTGAAAATTTTCTAGAATCCTGGTTAACTAATTTTATTTCTGAAAACTCAGAACGAGCTGACGAGCATGATCAAGAAGCAATCGGGATAAAGAAAAAGCCCAAATGCTTATAGCTCTTTCGTGATGTACAATTTATTTCCTCTAACTTATGAAAGTTAAGGATTCACTCTCTACATTTTAAAACTCGGGAAACATTACTTTTGGCTTTTGGGTTTCAATCTCTTCATGAAAATTTATTGATTTACATCATCTAAAAATGTCACGTCACCTCATTCTCTAATATTTATTAATGTCCGATGAAATTGCCTGCCCTGCGTTCAACACAAAAGCAATCTCTCATTTTGCTCATCTTAACCTACAGATATCTAATCTTATGCTAACATTCTCAATGTTATGGCCATTTTGAAAGTCCTTATTATATTAAGACAACATATGAGAGACAAATGATGGCATAACTATATGTGCATCATCTATATATATATATATATATATATATATATATATATTTATATAATCTCTGAACTAATATCGCTATTCATAAGAATTGTTTATAAGCACTGTTTACATTAGATTTTTTTTTTTAGCTATTTTTTAAAATTTGACTAATTTATACAAATCCGATACATCTCTACCAGTCCTGCTCTAGTTGAATATAACACCATTCATGTTTATGTTATTATCATACATCAAATAATTATATTTTCATTAATAATTTGGTTAGATGTGTATTATGTAGACTTTAACGGACACGCTACCTAATCAAATCAAGCCTACGCACACACCTTGAATTTTATAAACTATAGTGAGTTGGTGAACGATTGATTCATGAATGATTCTCTTCAAAATTTTTAAACAAGTTTTTTAGTTTATTTTTTCCGCTTTCACACTGGTAAGAATACATTGTATACTATATCCAACAAAATTAAAGAACATATTTTTTTGAAAATAATTTAAACTGAAATTAGGGATGTCAAGAAATTAACTAGCTAGTCCAATATCATCGATCCCAACTTTTTTTTTCATTTACTTATCTCAAATTTATTGATGTATTCCTATTTAAATCCGGGATATGATAGTTTCAATAACATCGTATCGTAATTTTGAATACTAAATTTTTTTTATGATAGTAGATTGAGGACTCTATTAACATCATATTATAATTGAAGTCAAAAAGTGACAGCGCATAATGAAAAAGAAACTTTAATGGCGCTGAATTGATGGACTAAAATTATTCCAGGATCCGCCAAAAAAAATTAAAGAAAGCGTTTGGATTGACAGGGTCAGGTGGGGACAGGTGAAGGTTAACCAGCCTAAGACAGCCATCCTCGCCGGAAATGCCATCCGAGTTCAATATTCAGTCGTATATTCAGTCGTCCAAATTTTGCTCCCTTGTATATTCTCTTTTCATCTTTTAAGAATATTCATACATTTCTTAACTAATCCCACACATGGTATCACGCACCAACTCGGATCCTCTCCAGGGCTAGCATTTTAAACGACCTCAGACTAAGGAGTTAGAACTTTTTGAGAGTTTTTTCTTGGCCCAAGAACTTTTGAGAGTTAAATCTTCAAGTTCTGTCTTATTCTTCATTAAATTTCGTGTCTTTTGTACTGCCCATGCTCCAACATAGCTCACCCAACAGAAACAGACAGCAAATGCCCCACCAGATGTTGTCCACGTATATTATTCCTCCGTTTTCATTCGCTCGATCAATCAACTTCTTCTTCTACTTTTAATTAATGGCAACTTTCTTCTTCTCCAACTCCAGACCTCAAACCACGAAACTTGCTACCCTTTTCTTCAACATCTTATTCCTCTTCCTCCTCTCTCTTTTTCTCAAAGCCTATCTTTGCCCCTCCAATTCCAATCATCTTCTCGACCAGCATTGCAATGGCCCCTCTACAACCATCTTTAACCACGCTCGGATTCTCCAATACATCAAAATTGACGCCTGCACCGACCTCCACAAGCGTTCAAATTATAGTTCAAAGTGCTTATACGTCAAGAGCCATCTTCATTGCAATTCAAGAGGGTACATAAACTATCTCCAAATCTTTTACTGCAATCTTGGCCAATTTCCAATTCTGGGTTATGCTCTACTTGTTCTATGGTTTGTGGTATTGTTCTATCTCTTGGGTGACACAGCTTCGGGCTACTTCTGCCCTTCCTTGAAAGGTTTATCTGAAATCTTGAGGCTAGCTCCCACCATAACAGGAGCAATACTGCTTTCTCTGGGAAATGGTGCACCTGATTTTTTTGCAAGTATTGTTTCTTTCACAAGATCTAGCAATGGTGCTGTTGGCCTCAATAGCATCCTTGGAGGGGCTCTTTTTGTTTCTAGTACTGTTTTGGGGACTATAAGTATTCTGGTTAGCCCAAAGCAGATTACGGTTGATAAGGTCAGTTTCATTAGAGATGTTGGCTTCCTCCTTTTTTCTCTGTTCATTCTATTGGTGATCATTTATATTGGTAAAATCAACCTGTGGGGTTCAATCTGCTATCTGTCTATCTACTTCATTTATGTTTATGCAGTCTCAGTTCCTCATTTCATCTACAAAACGGAAAAGAAAGAAAACGAAATTGCAATGTCTTCGGTTGAATTGGAAATGGCAGAGTCTGGCATACCAATATTGGGCAATGTAGATGATGAGAAAGAGAAACCAAAAATAGCAGAGAATGTGGATGTTGCTGAAGACAAAACGGAAAATCCGGAGAGTTCTGACAATGATTCACTCAACTGCAATTACCTGGGCAAGTTTCTAAAAGTACTAGAATTACCCCTTTGCTTGCCAAGAAGACTTACAATACCTATTGTGAGTGAGGAAAAGTGGTCAAAGCCATTTGCAGTAATATCTGTCACATTAGCACCAGTTATGCTGGCAGCTATTTGTAATACACAGTGGGAAAACGTGGGTACAAATAGCAATTTGGTCACATACTTGTCAGCTGCTATAGTTGGCTTTGTTTTGGGGTATATGGCATCTGTCACCACCAAGAGTTCTAGCCCACCAAGTGAGTGTTTGTTTCCTTGGCTAGCAGGGGGGTTTGTAATGAGTGTAATATGGACTTACCTTATTGCAAAGGAATTGGTTTCTCTCTTGTATTCACTTGGAAACATAATTGGGGTTAACCCTTCCATTCTCGGATTAACTATACTAGCTTGGGGTAACTCGCTAGGAGATTTGATATCCAATGGTGCAATGGCTCTAAAAGGTGGGAAAGATGGAGTCCAAATAGCCATATCCGGTTGCTATGCAGGTCCCATGTTCAATACTTTGATGGGTTTGGGCTTGCCTCTTGTTCTATTAGCATGGTCTGAGTATCCACACTCTTATGTGATTCCTAAAGACCCTTCCCTCTATGAGACTCTTCTGTTCTTGATGGTGGGGCTAATATGGGCACTCGTGATATTGCCAAAGAAGAATATGAGGCTGGATAAGCCATTGGGAGCTGGCCTTTTGATCATATACCTTTGCTTTCTATTCATTAGGATAGCCATGGCTATTGGTGTTCTTAAACTATAAACGTGCATGCCTTCAAAAAGGTAAAGTGCGTCATTTTATACTTCTTCATATTTTGGAACTCACTTCAATTGTATTAATCTTAACTTGTAGATTTTATTATTATTATTATTATTATTATTATAAGATGACCATCATTATACAGTACGTTGGTAGTGTAGTACTTGGCTAAGGTTAGCCCGGGACCAATTTGAGTAGTCCTTCAGGATGGTAATTTCTTCCATGGTAAATTAATTTTAGAAAAAAATAGGTAAATTTAATTTTAAAAAAATAAATTAAACCAATCATAAAAAAGGATATAAATATGTAGGTTTTTTTTTTGGGGGGTTAAATGAGATTCCCTTAAAGGTTATGACATATTCAAGTATTTCTTTATACGATTAATTTATCGAAGGATCACTCCTAATATAAGATATAATCCTATGTTGATGTAATTGCTAGTCAAAGGTTCATCTAGTTATCAATCTTGAACATTTCAAGATTTCACATTTCGTAGGTGGAAATGGAAAGGAATGAAAAAATATAGATGAAATAGATAGAAGATTATACTTGTGTCTTTATTTAAAAAAATAAAAATAAAAGGGGATAAATACTACTCCTTCCGTTCTTATATATAAGAAATAAATAACTAACTCACGAGTATTAAGAAAGATAGTTAAAAATAATTAATCTTTTTAATTTTGTCTCAAATAAAAATTATTTTTCAGGAATATCTCTATTTAATATACGTACTTTTTTTTAAAATTAATAACAGTTATTACTCATAATTTGACTTATTTATTTAATAAAAGACATAATTGGAATACTATAATTAATATACTAGATATAGGTAGTTTTTTTTTAATATATAAGACCAAATCAAGTCTTAGAAAAGTCTCTTATATACAAGATTGGATGGAGTATTACGTAATAATAACAACGGTATAATAGACATTTTCTTTTTCTCTCCCTTACATTCTCCAATATGGTAAGTTGTCAAGCATGGCCCAGAACTAATGTTTTTAAAATCGAACGAGTTATTAAATCAATAAAAGCAATGATTGATGGTTCATTGGTTTAATCGTAGTTGAACTAATAATAATTAAATATATATTTTTAAAATTTTATATATTAAAATTTTAATGTAGCAAATAAATATTAGTAAAATTTAAATATTTAATTACTAATTAATTTTTCTTATAATTTTTAAGAAGTTATTTTTTAATTAAAATACAAAAAATATTTATAATTAAAAGTTAAGAGTATTTAATATTAAACTTTTAAAATTTTCAAATTATATTAAGATAAAAATAAAAAAATAATAAAGTATATAGCCATTTTGGCTAAATACTTTAATATTTAAGAGAAATGGTATTCAAAGATAAGGTTTGATGGAGAGCGAAAATAGCTAAGTATACACTTTTTTCCCTTTACATTCTTTTTTTTTTTTAATTTCTTTTCATTTCAACTTCCTATTTATTTTAGTAATTTCTATTTTTAGTTTTTAAAATCTATCCAAGATAAATTATTCTATTTTAAAAGAAAAAAATTTTTAAAAAAAAGCCAACAACTAATTTAATCAGTTTTTAACAAGTTTAGTTTTTTACTAATTTAACCAATCTTTTACTAATTCTTTGGTTACTATTTTTTTTTGGGCTAACCAAGTTAGACCACGGTCCAGTTGTCGATCCAACTAGTTAAATCAGTCGATCTAGTTTAGTTTTGATTACATTGTCTCCAACTATAATTTGTCCTTTTAGTTTTATGTTGGTTAACAAAAATTAAGTTTTTAATATTTTTTTGGCTCTAAAACTATTTTAATTGTTTGCTCACTTTTTGTTTCCATTTTTGTATTATTTTCACTTTATCAAATATCTAAATAGAAAAGTAATTTTATTCCTTTTCATATCATACCAAACGTAATTTTAGGTTGCAAGATTCTATTTTATTATCATTTCTATTCTCATTTCCATTCTCTTAAAAAATTTTCTATTCTACTACACATAACCTTATTGGACATGGGTGCTAAGGATTGATACAAGTCTCGATAAGGACTAGACAAGGACGTATGACGACAATGTTTCTAATAAATAGAGAACCAAAAAACCTACACATGAACTTCGGAAGTAGTAGAATTTATAGTAATCATGAACAATATTTAAGTCAATATAGTATTGATATTTCCATTTTTCACTATATGTATATACATTTTTTGAGACAACATAAAAGATATTACAGTATTGCATTATAAAAGCCTATACTAAAGAAAGTTATTTCATTTATACATTTCTTGTGAAAGCCTTCTTTCTAAGAAGAAGGTATAATTTTAATTTTATGCATGCAGAAACTAGTCAACTATCAACGCCAAAAGTCTTCATAAAGCAAATGAACAAGTGGTGGAAGTTGGTATGCCAAATCCAGTAACCTATATTGAGAATCTATGAAAACATTAAAAACTAATGAGAAAGAAAAAGGATTTAAAATCACATCATAAGCAACAATAAATCGAAATGCTTGTTTGGTCGCTTCTAAGAAAATCTGAAAATAAGGATGTTGAAATTTATCAATCTAGCACCAATATTGAAGTAATGCCTTTTCAAATCAAACAAAAATTAACACCTTGTGCTGACGACAACGTTAATTTTGCAGTGATAGCTAGGCCATATTCCACTAACATTTAATTGTCAACATTTCTAGTAATGTTAGATGAGTACTAGACTAATATTGTTTGCCTACCTTACTTTGTTTCATAAACACAAGATGATATTGAGCAATCAATTTCTATGATAGCTTAAGAGCATTATATGGGTTAACATGTGGCTCCTTAAACATGATTTTGTTCCAATAACATCAGATAACACATGATACAAGTAAAATTACCATTGTATAATTTTTAACTTGATGCTTAACATATCTAATTTAAGAAAAACATATATAAAGTCACTACTGAATATATACATGTTGAATTTGATCAATGACATTAGAGATTCAAACCATCCTACCTTTACCAGTTGACATTAGAGAAACAGATGATTAATTGTTTCATCATTCATTTGGCAAAAAGGACATAAATTATCAAGCAATATTTTATGAGCTTGTAAAATTGACAAGATGGGAAAAGAATTAGTCAATAGATTACATCCAAATAAAAGAATTTGGTAAGGAAGCTAAACTCTCCAAAATTGATCTAAAGTTTGGAAGTAAGTAGGAGTTAGAGTAATCCATCCCTTAATAAAAGTTGGTATCCATCCCACCATTGTGTATCTCCCTATGCTATTACTTGTCTAAATAAGCCATAGAAAAATATGATTAGACAATTTGTCGAGGGAATTCCATACTCCTTGATCATGCAAAATAAGGCCCACTACCATCCTATGATAAATAAGAAATTTTGGCTACATAAACCATTAAAAGTGGTGATAAAGTAGAATATGTTACCTATCTCCTATTTACCATGCCAAGTTCTCACAAACAATTCAAATTGCTTGCCATATCTAAGTCATGTTGAAGTGATTATTGAGTTATCTAAAAAAGTGATCCTAATAGTATTTAGATTGAATAATCCGGACAAATAAGAAATATGTTTCATGATTCATTAAGCACCATGTATGTTTAGCCAACAGGGCTTCATTAAGAAAGTGCATCTACTTAAGACCTACACCTCTTAAACTTTATGAATTACAAAGAGCCCACCATTTAAGTAAACAAGGTTTAGGTCTACCTAAATCATAACCCAATTAAAAAAAATAGCAATCTTCATATCAATTTCCTAACAATATTTGTTATGAAGCACACAAAACAACAAAGGATAAATCAAGGTGAAATTCAATATTGAGTGAATCAAAGTTAAATGACTAGCTTAAGATAGCAACTCTGATCTACTTTATCCATTAATTCTTTATACAATTATGTTATATTTCAACCCACATTGACTACACCACCTAAGTATTTACCCAATTGAGATTTATATTTAACATAAAAAATACTTGACATAAACTTTTTAAAACTATGAGATACACTCAAACTAAAAATTTTCAATTTATTAGGATTAATGCATTGACTAAAGCGATGACTATAATGTTACAAGATTCTATTTACTACATTACATACATGGAAGGTTGCCTAAAAAAATAATAAAGTGCATGTATAAAATGTGTAATAGACTTTGAGTTTTGACTAACTCTTAAACTCATCCATTCCTTATCTTATTTTGCCTTAGTTATCATGCAAGATAGAAAGTTAACGCATAAAATAAGTATAGAGATCACTTTAGCAAAGCCTTTATCTAGGTAGAAAAGCCTTAGGTAGATGTCTATTAGCTAAAACTTGATAGCTTACCATAATAACACATTGCATTAACATTTGAATCTAATGATTAGGAAATTTCATTTTCCTCAAAATAACTTATTATCAAACTTTATTATATGCTTTGGCTATATCAAGTTTATAAGCACACTATCCTTGATGTAGTTGTTTCATGTGATGAAGTTCATGCATAAGCTTAGAAGCTAAAATAATACTATCATAAATAAATCAGCCATGGAGAAAAGCATTCTAGGTTGGGTCTATCACATCTAGTGAAACGCATTTCAACCTATTACATAATACCTTAGTAATAATCTTATAAACTACATTGTATAGATTGATAGGTTGATGACCTTTCAAAATCTAAAGAGAATAGCATTTAGTAATTAAAAATAAATCAATGTACAATTTAAATATTTAAACAAACACCTATGTGTAAAAAAGGTCAAAACCATGTTTACTATATCTCCCTCAAGCAACTTCCAAAACTTATAATATAATTTCACGTGGAATCCATTAAGTGCATGAACACTATTAGCTTTCAATTGAAATGAAGCTCTTTCAATCTTAAGGATGTTGAAAAGCTCCTGAAGTATACTTATATGTTGATAAGACAACATCAATATATTGTATTTAATTAAATCATCAATGATATTTGAAATTGTTAAGTCATTTCTTAGAGAAAATACATCCTTAAAATAGTTATTTGTTTATTGCTTAATAGCTTCAAAATCCTCCATCTAAATTTCCTTATCAATTTTAAGACTAGAAACAAGGTTATTCACTTTCTGTATATGTACTAGACTATAAAAGTATTTAGTATTTTGGTCACCTTAAACTAACCATAATTGTCTAGCCTTCTAAGCCTATAATATTTTCTTCGCAATGATACCAAGGCAAATTTAAGATTGTGATGAAGGAATTTCTTTAATATTTCCAAATCATCTTCATACAATCTAATTTAAACTTACTTTAACTTCTCCTAGAGTTTATTGATCCTAGTCTTAATATTAGCTATCTTATATTTGTTCTATTATATCAAGACATTTTGTGCTTTATGTAATTTATTGGCAATTTGGTAAGCATAAGATATAAGCACCCTTTCAATCTAGTCATTATGTACAATATCCTTACATTTATCAAAAGAAAATCAAAAGTCTTCAAAACAAAAAAAGCATTTCCAAAATGGAGGGCATAGGTTAGTATTAAATACAATGGGGGCATGATTGGAGGTAAGATACTAAGGTTGTACATTCCTAAATGAATGAATAACTTAAGCCACTAAAGTTTGCACATGGCTTAATCTAAGCAAATCCAAACAATATCACACCTTTGTCTATTATTTATTTGCTTATATCAAAGTCCTTAAGGCCTAATATCTACGAGCAGACAACAATTCATCATTTTTCTAAATTGATTCTCATCCTATATCAAAGAAAAAAGGCTTTTTTAATCCTATGAGTATATGATCTAATTAAAATCACTAATAGCCAACTGAGAGTAAGAGATAAAAAGAACAATAGATTTAAACCAACCCATAGTATACAATGCTTAGAAAGATTTTAAAAACCATAAACAAATGTTAAAAAACATATGCTAATATGTTCTTAGTTGAACTTATATATGAAACCAATGTAAAAAAGAATTTAATCATTAATAGTCAAGCTAATCTTTCCAACTTAAAAATCTTTAACCGTTCTCTTTAGCAAAATTAGTTCCAAAAAACACTTTATGTTATTATTATTATAAATGATATAATTATGTAAATGTCTATAATTCTCAAAGAATAATCCTTTAAGATTCATTTTCGTATTTAATAATATATATTCTATAATCCTCAAAGTGTCTATATGGTATAATCATATGAATTAATTTTCTTATATTATTATAACTCATATATCTATATTTAAAGATTTATAAATAGACATTATATATTTAAGTATAAGATATTTAAGTAAATAAGAATTATTTTTATTTTTAAAATTTTTTTTACACATATTATATTTTTGTATATTTTTACTAATTTTACAACAATTATCATCTTATAATTATATATTCATTAATAAATTTTTTTGATGCGTTTTATGCAGACTTAACGGACAAGGACACTGCCACGCTACCAAATCAAATCAAACCCACCCACTTGTCTTGAATTTTATAAACTATGGGGAGTTTGTGTGCGATTGATTCACGAAAGATTCTCTTCAAATTTTTTAAACAAACTTTTTAGTTTATTTTTCCCGCTTTTCACACAATGGTTTCTATGGTAAGAATACATTATATATTATATCCAACAAAATTAAAGAACATATTTTTTGAAAATAATTTAAACTGAAATTAGGGATGTCAAGAGGTACCTTGTCCAATATCATCGATTCCAACTTTTTTTTTCCTCATTTACTTCTTTCAAATTTATTTATATATTCCTATTTAAATCTAGGATATGATAGTTTCAATAACATTATATCGAAATTTTGAACGCTAAATATTTTTTATGATAATAATTGAGGAATTTAATAACATCATGTCATAATCTAAGTCAAACTGTGTGACGGCGCATAATGAAAAAGAAGCTTTAATAGCGCGGTATTGATGCATTAAAAATATTCTAGGATCCGTCGAAAAAATTGGAGAAAGCGTTATGATTAACGGGGACAGGATAAGGTTAACCACCCTAGTACAGCTAACCTTACAAGAAATCCCATCAGCGTTCAGTCATCCAAAATTTTCTCATTCGTGTTCTCTTCTCATCTTCAATGAATATTAATTACATTTCTTTACTAATCCCACACATGGCATCGCGCACCAACTTGGATCCTCTACAGGCTAATGTTTTAAATCACTTCAAGCAGTAAGAACTTTTGAGAGTTAAATCTTCAATTTCTGCCTTCTTTATTAAATTTCGTGTCTTTTGTACTGCCCATGCTTCTACATAGCTCACCCAACAGACAGCAAATGCCCCACAAGATGTTGTCCACATATATTATTCCGCCATTTTGATTCCTTCAATCATCCTCTTCTTCTACTTTTAATTAATGGCAACTTTCTTCTTCTCCAACTCCAGAACTCAACCCACAAAACTTGCTACCCTTTTCTTCAACGTCTCATTCCTCTTCCTCCTTTCTCTCTTTCTCAAAGCCTATCTCTACCCCTCCAATTCCAATCATCTTCTCGACCAGCATTTCAATGGCCCCTCTACAACCATCTTTAACCATGCTCAGATTCTCCAAGACATCCAAATTGATGCCTGCACCGACCTCCACAAGCACTCAGATTATAGTTCAAAGTGCTTGTACGTCAAGACCCATCTTCACTGCCATTCAGGAGGGTACATGAACTACCTCCAGATCTTTTACTGCAATCTTGGTCAATTTCCAATTCTGGGTTATGCTCTGCTTATTCTATGGCTTGTGGTATTGTTCTATCTCTTGAGTGACACAGCTTCGAACTACTTTTGCCACTCCTTGGAAGGTTTGTCCAATATCTTGAGGCTATCTCCCACCATAGCTGGAGTAACACTGCTTTCTCTGGGAAATGGTGCGCCTGATTTTTTTGCTAGTATTGTTTCTTTCACAAGATCCAGCAATGGTGCTGTTGGCCTCAACAGCATCCTAGGAGGAGCTCTTTTTGTTTCTAGTACTGTTTTGGGGATTATAAGTATTCTGGTCAGCCCAAAGCAGATTACAGTTGATAAGGTCAGTTTCATTAGAGATGTTGGTTTCCTCCTTTTTTCTCTGTTCATCCTATTGGTGATCATTTGTATTGGTAAAATCACCTTGTGGGGTTCGATCTGCTATCTTTCTATCTACTTCATTTATGTTTGTGCCGTCTCAGTTCCTCATTTTATCTACAAAACGGAAAAGAAAGAAAAGGAAATTGCAGTGTCTTCAGATGACTTGGCAATGGCAGAGTCTGGCACACCATTTTTGGGCTATGTAGATGATGATAAAGAGAAACCAAAAATAACAGAGAAAGTGGGTGTTGCTGGAGATAAAACGGAAAATCCGGAGAGTTCTGACAATGATTCACTCAACTGCAATTACCTGGGCAAGTTTCTAAAAGTACTGGAATTACCCCTTTGCTTGCCAAGAAGACTTACAATACCCATTGTGAGTGAGGAAAAGTGGTCAAAGCCATTTGCAGTAATATCTGTCACATTAGCACCAGTTGTGTCGGCAGCTATTTGTGATACCCAGTGGGAAAACGTGGGCACAAAGGGCAATTTGGTCCCGTATTTGTTAGCTGCTATAATTGGCCTTGTTTTGGGGTTTATGGCATGTGTGACCACAAAGAGTTCTAGTCCACCAAGAAAGTGTTTGTTTCCTTGGTTAGCAGGGGGGTTTGGTATGAGTGTAATATGGACTTACATTATTGCAGCGGAATTGGTTTCCCTCTTGTATTCACTTGGAAATATAATTGGGGTTAACCCCTCCATTCTAGGATTAACTGTCCTAGCTTGGGGTAACTCACTAGGAGATTTGATAGCCAATAGCGCAATGGCTCTAAATGGTGGGGAAAACGGGGTCCAGATAGCCATATCTGGTTGCTATGCAGGTCCCTTGTTTAATATTTTGATGGGTTTGGGCCTGCCACTTGTTCTATTAGCTTGGTCTGAGTATCCAAACTCTTATATGATTCCTAAAGACCCTTCCCTCTATGAGACTCTTCTGTTCTTGATGGTGGGGCTACTATGGGCACTTGTGATATTGCTCAAGAAGGATATGAGGTTGGATAAGCCATTGGGAGCTAGCCTTTTGACCATATACCTCTGCTTTCTGTTCATAAGGATAGCTATGGCTATTGGTGTTCTTAAATTATAAACGTGCATGCCCTCAAAAAGGTAAAGTGCGTCATTTTATACTTTTTCATATTCTGAAACTCGCTTCAATTGTGTTAATCTTAACTTGTAAATTCCATTATTATTATCATAAGATGATCACAATTACACTGTAACTCGGTAGAGTAGTACATGTGGAACTCTCTTTTTTTTTTTTTAATGAGATTCCCTTAAAGGTTAAGACATGCCTAGGTATCTCTTTATATGATGGATTTATTGAGAATCTCTCCTAATGTCAGATATAATCAGATGTGGATGCAAATGCTAATCAAAACTTCACCTAGCTGTCAATGTTGAACGTTTCAAGATTTAAAGAACAAGTGTATTGTCACCACCATAAGCTGCAGCCCTGCTAAATTAGTTGTTATAATCTTTCTATTGCCTATGTTTGGCAGAGTAAGGCCCTTATCTTTCTCTATTATTTGGAACCAAGCTAGGGGCATGTATTATTATCATCAATCAATTTTCACTGAGATCTTAACATCTTAATTGGACCTGGCTGCCGGCGCATCGATATATACAAGATTCATGCAAGTCTCGATGGGGACTCGACAAGGACATATGACGTAAACAAAAAACAAAAAATTTTGGAAGTAGAATTTATGGTAATCATGAACAGGCTCTCTCTCTCACGTCCAACTGGGGGGCGATTAATTACTGATAAAATGACGCAGAGGCTACTTGAAAAATGGAGGGCCTCCTATTCCGTGGAAGAATCAATGATGTCCTGTTGGACCACTTTTATCTCTTCTGTGTTGTGTTGTTCATATTATGGTGGTCCATTTACACCATCTTCTTTTTGTTTTTTTCTTCCAATGCGAAATTCCAGATATTCTACTATATGATACATATTGTAAAAATATGAAAGTCTTTGAAGAAAGCAAAATATTTTCTTTTTTTAACTAAACTTTTCCATATTAAATTTATAACGAATTTGTTTGGCTTAAACTAGTAACCTTTTATTTTTGGGGGACAGTTAAATTTTATGCATTTTATAATATCATCTTCTTATTTTGAGTAAATTGTTTTATCCTAATTTTCTAAGAGATGCTTAAATTATGCAGCTCTTCTCAAATATATATAAAAATTCTCTTAAAATTAAAATATGACCAAAATATAAACAAAAATAATATTAATTTATTTCATTAAAAATATTTTTTTAAATTTTATTTTAATGTTATTTACTTTGTATTAAAAATTAAAAATTTATTTTATTCTAAATTTTAAAAAATAATTATTTTACATTGGTTAAATAGATATTTAGTATTTATTATATTATATAAATAATGAATATAAAATATTTTAGTTAAAATAAGTATAATTGTAATTTATATTTTGTTGCAGAGAAAGTCAATATAAAACATCTTTTGATTTTAAGAGAGGAGAGTATAAATTTTTTAAATAAAAGAAAAGATTGTATAATTTAAATATCTCTTAAAAAATGTAAATGTAATTTACTCTTTTATCATTTAGGGAGTATTTGGTTTGAGGGTTTTTGAGGGGGGGAGGGGAGACCCTCCCCTTGTTTGGTATAAAAAAGTTAGAGGGAATGGGAGACAAAATACCCCCTTCTCTCCCTTCTAAAAGTGGGAGTTTTTAGAGAGAAAAAAAATATTTGTGTTACATTTGACTAAATTGTCCTTGATATACCTACTTTTATTTTCACTAAAAATATAATATAGATTTTATTTTTTTTAGTGGGATTCAAGATAAATTTTTATGAAAATAAAAAATATTTTTTGAATAGAAATTAAGAAAATTATTTTTTATAATAGAAAATAAGGAAAAGCCTTTTTTATAAAAATATCTTAAAAATAAAAAAAAATTAATTCTAATATCATAAAGGTATAATTATCTATTTAATTTTATCTCTCCTCCCCTCCTTCCCACTAAAATCCCTCCCCTCCCCTCCTTTCCACTAAAATCCCTCCCCTCCCCTCCTCTTACTTGAACCAAACAATACTTTATGTTTTTCATATTGGAAGGGAAGGGTAGTAGCTAATGTTTTCTTTTGAAGCCTTCTTCTTTATTTTTATTTTTCAAATAGTGGATAATAAACAAAAAGTTACTTCAAAACTATTAATTAAGACCCAGATGACATATTTAAAATCTTAAAAGAATATAGAAAGGCTCAACTCAAATAATTAGCCTTAAACGTTTTTTAATTTCTAACAAACACTAGTCATTGGTACAAGAGATTTTTATTTTTATTCATCTCTATATTTAATTACTACTTTGTCAATTATAATTCAGGAACTGTTTCTTTTTTTATTTTTTTTGGGTCAAGAATAATTCAATAACTTTAAAACGCATATGTTTTAGTTTTCCTTTCTGATTTTGATTATACTAAAGGCGTCCCTCTTTCTAAATTAATATTCATAGTAAGTTGACGGAATGTGAATTTACAGCTTAAACATCAGTGTTTTACAAAACGACGAATTTTAAACCTGACCAGTGCTTCTTTTCACATTCGGAAACCCCCAGCTCCTTTTCTCTCTGATAATCCAAACACAGGAATTACAATGGGGAAAATCTTATCCATCAATGTGTCGAATTGAAGATTTTAACCTGCGAGTGAATCATTGATGGGAAGCTATGAAAGAATGTGAGTAATCCAAAGTGCATGCGTTTGGGGGGGAGACAACTAGTTCCAATAATTGTACTAGAGAACACGACGAAGTAGGAATGCGAAAGCGAGGCCATTCTTGATCCAATCAATGAAGAGACACTGTAGAACGAATAGAAACAAACAAGGCGTGGCTTTGGCGATGTTGATTAGGTAAATAAATTCCAATCAATCTTGAGCGTGATAACAACAAAAATTGTATTTTATTTACAATCATGTTTTATTTCCAGGTAATTTATTATTGACGCGTAAGGTCATGCTTTCCAGGACAAATAGTAACTTAAAATAATTTGACAAGATTTCTGCATTTCTAAAACCATGAGTTTCAAAAAGTGTACCAGCTTTGGATTCATAAACTAGAAACTTTGTTCCCCCTACCATACATCTTGTCGAGGAAGAAGTTCATACTACTATACTTTCTAGCATAATTTTCAGTGCGCTAAAGGTATTGATACCATGTTATATTATTGGGGATTTTATTAACTATTAAAGTGGAAAAATAAATAAACAAACAAATAAAGTTCACAATTTCCTTAAATCGTCTGAGAGAGAGATGGCTATTCAGATAGGTAAAAATCATCTTACATTGCAGGCCTGGGTATCTATCTATTGCTTCTGAAAATAAAACAACTCTTTCCCTAAATAGTGAATTCCAAGAGTCTTATTCATTCAATCACTAATATCCTCTGTTAACAATTCAGACCAGGATCACAAGAAATTAGGCTTTGTGATCCAGAAATGACCCCAAAAAAATAAAAAAGGTAGATGAATCAAATTCTGGGCCACCAATCTTATATGTCCTATATTATTACAAGATATTTATAACAAAAAATATTTTAGATCTACAATTTCTAATATAAAGCATTTTTTTCATGACTAATTTTCTTTAAGAATTATATTTTCTAATTTATTCATGAATTTAATTCTTTTATTTTTTTTTAATACATATCATAAAAGCTATTATTGGAGGCAAAGTTAAGACAAAGTTGTTTTAAATACAATTTAACATGAATCATGGTTAGAATAAGTTAAAATAACTTAACTAGAATGTGTCTTAATCACGTTTGATGTAATCATCATTAAGACACCATCACTAAAATCTTTTTTTTTTTTTTTGGGTATTGAATAGTTACACATTGACCCTAACATATTTAATATAAGAAAAAAAAATTATATACAATTTCTTATATTTTCATTGTCAAAATTTTCAATTAGAACATAAAAATAGATAATTTTTACATATAAATACATGACTCTCTAAATAAAATTATATACTTGTCATATTTTTATTAAAAAATTATATATCTATCATATTTTAACTAAGAAATCATATATTAAGGATATAAAAAATTGCTTTAAATTTAATCCTTAATATAATGCTTATAAACTCTTTAATGTAATTTTTGCTAATAAAAACATATTACATCTACTCTTTTTAAGATCGACCAACATTTTTAACATTTTTAACGAAACATCTGAATCATTTTTTTTACATCAATTATTTTTTACAAATACTCATAAATCAAATTACATTAAATATCAAATAAGACTAAATATAATAATACAAAATTATAATCTCAAAAATATTATTTTTCAATATCATGCCACGATATTTATTCACAATATTGCATTCATTACATAACAATAGAAAAACTATCAAAACATACTAATTATGTACAATATATTTTTTATGGAAAAAAAATTGCATTCAAACTCTCTGATAGACTATGTAATTGAAAATGGTTGATTTTTAGTTATATTGTTTAGTTAAGTTAATTAGTTATAATTCTCCTTTTTACTGTTCTTTTCCTTTGTTGTATTATATAACCTTCAAGTACTATTCACTAATATCACTTTTTTCTCTCTATATTCATTTTTCATTCTTTTAAAATAATATGGTATCAGAGCCACATGTTATGCATATCCCTTTCTCTTCCTTTCTCCTTTCACTTTCATTCTGAGTTTCTTGATTGACTTTTCTATACGACTCACATGGCGAGTTTTGAGATGAGTTTTTCAAATGTCGCTCCAAGTCAAGATAATCGCCAAATCTGCTTAAATTGTCAGGGTAATGGAGTTCAAGATATTTCCAACTTATACTACCTACACCCCAACGAGAACCCTACCTTAGTTATTGTGTCACCAGTTCTCACCGATCCGAACTATCATTGGTGGTATCGAGCGATGAAGATGGCCTTGATGTCAAAGAACAAGTGGAGATTTGTGGATCAAAGCTTGTGTGCGCCAAATCGGTTTGATTCTTTATTTTTGAAATGGGAGTAATGCAACATGATGGTGGTCACTTGGATTACAAGATCGCTATCAAATACTATTGCACGGAGCATCTTATGGATCGACAAGGCTTATGAAATTTAGGAGGATCTTCGAGACTGCTTCTCACAGGGAGATATATTCATAATTGTAGAGCTACAGGAGGAATTATATTGCTGCAAACATGGAGATTTGAGTGTAAGTGAGTATCATATAAAACTTAAAATAGTTTGGGATGAACTTAGGAATCTAAGGTCGGTACCATCCTGTTCTTGCAATCCTAGGTGTTCTTGTGGAGCCTTCGAACGTATGAACCAATATGTGCAACAAGATTATGTGATATGATTTTTAAAAGGTCTAAATGATAGGTTTTCTTCAATCAAGTCACATATCATGTTGCTTGATCCTTTACCATTTGTGAACCATGTTCTTTCTAGTCCTATAATAGGAATGCGAAATGAGAATCATAGCCACCAATGATGCCAAAATCTTTTTGAATAAAGCTGTCGAAGCTGGACCTAACAATCTGAGAGCTATTTAGTACAACTCCAATAAATCTTTGAAGCAATGTACTTATTGTGGCAAGAAAGGTCATACAATAGACACATGTTATAGGAAGCATAGCTTCCCTCTTGGATTTAAATTCAGGAATCAATGAATCTTTATCAACAGTGTAGTGCAAGAAGAAAGAGATGGTGATCCAGGAATTAAAGATCTTGTGCCTTCAACTTAGCAATTTTGTCTCACAATTGAATAATATAAAAGATTAATGTCCTTGGTCCAGAAAGACCATACTAGCACTCCTAATCTGGTAAAAGCTTCGATAAACCTTGCCTCTACTAATCAAGGTAACTCTATTATTCTCCTTGCTCAAACACCATTTATAATTGTCATTCCAGTTCACTCATGGGTATTAGATTCAGAAGCAAGTGCTCATGTTTGTTATTCATTAACCTGCTTTAGCTCCTATGTTAAAATTCCTCCAATAAATGTATTTCTTCCAAATGGATTAATTCTTACTGCTCATATTTATGGTATTATTCGATTTTTTGAATCACTGTATATTGAAAATGTTTTGTACTTGCCTGAATTCACTCACAATCTTATATCTATTCATAAACTCACTAAATCCTCAGACTACATTGCCATTCTTAAGACCTATCACTACTTCATTCAAGACCTGCGCCTATGGAAGAAAATTAGTTTTATCTAATGTAATGGAGGGCCTTTACATACTACAACATCATGCAATAAGTCATCACTACCTTGATATAAAGCCTAATCAAGTTGCTGTCAAAACCAACCAAGTTCTTGTTGAACCAAAGCTAGTGGATCAATCTTATACTAACTTCAACCTTTGGCATTTTAGACTAGGTCATTTTTCTTATTCTACTTTACAATTTATCAATTTTTAAATTTCCTTATGTTTCTTGTACCAAGCTATTGGACGGTTGTGATACTTGTCATTTTGCTAAACAAAAGAAACTTCCATTTCCTATTAGTCACACTCGATCTAATAAAATTTTCAGTTTGCTTCATGTTGATTTATGGGGACCATTTCATCTTGCTTCCATTCATGGTCATAGATATTTTTTTACTATTGTTGATGACAATTCTAAGTACACATAGACTATTTTGCTTAAACATAAATCTAAAACTAAATAGGCTTTATAGAATTTTATTCTTTTTAATGAGAACCAATTTAGCACCTCCGTTTAAGTCCTCTATTCAAACAATGGGACTGAATTGTTTACGGCTGATTTCTTTACACAAAAAGGCATTTTTTATCAAACCACTTGTATTGAGACACCACAACAAAATAATGTTGTTAAGTATAAGCATTAACTTCTTTTAAATGTAGCTAGAGCTCTTTTGTTTCAATCCAATCTTCCTAAACTATACTGGTCCTATGCTATACAACATGCTACCTTTATCATAAATAGGTTGCCTACTCCATTTTAAACAACCAAACTCTTTTTACCTTGCTTTCCCAACAACCACCTGATTTTTCTGTTGTTCATGTATTTTGTTGCCTTTGTTATGCTTCCACAATTGCTCAAAGTAGAACTAAATTTGATCCTTGTACTAAAAAATATGTTTTTCTCGGCTTTAAAGAAGGAACCAAAGGTTATGTTCTCTTAGAATTGTCATCACGATTTATTCTTGTATCTAAAGATGTTTACTTATATAAGCATGTTTTTCCCTGTCATGGTTCCAGTGTTTCAAACTGCTCTACTTTACCTATTCTCTTCCTCAACCTCAATCCCCCCTTGATTACCCTGACACGCCTAACTCATCCCATAATGTTAACCCTTCTTCCTTTATCCTACCAAAACATGTTGATACACCTTCTCATTGAACCAATACTTCAAAGGTCAGCCAAATCTAGGCACATTCCTCATTACTTGCATGATTATCACCATGCCTTCCTCTCATTTGCTGACCTTTCTTCTTTCACAAGCACAGGTACTCCTGATCCACTTTTTTCTTATCTTTCTTATAATCGTTTATATCCTTCTCATTAACATTTTAGTTTGTCCATTTCCGTTCACATTAAACCAAAGACATATTCTCAAGCTGTAAGGTATGAAGTCTAGCAAAAGGCAATGGATGTTGAGATTTCTACATTAGAATAGACTCACACTTAGAGCCTTACTCCATTACCACTAGGAAAGTAACCCATCAGCTGTAAATAGGTATATAAAATTAAACGCAAAGTTGATAGTAATATTGAGCAATATAAGGCACACTTTGTTGCCAAGGGGTATACTCAAACAGAGGGCATTGATTATCTAGACACTTTTTCTCCTGTTGCTAAGCTTTTTGTTATTAGATTGTTGCTTGTTATTTCTACAGCTAAATGTTGGCATCTTCAATAGCTTGATGTCAATAATGCTTTCTTGCATGAAAACTTAGATGAGGATGTTTACATGGTGCTTCCTTTTGGTTTACTGCTCCAACTCCAAACATGGTGTGCTGGCTAAGAAAATCTTTTTATAGCTTAAAACAAGCCAACAGATAATGGTTCTCCAAATTGTCTCATGCTCTTATTTCATATGGTTACTCTTAGTCTAAATCTGATTATTCTTTATTTGTTCGACAATCAGATGCTTTTTTTATTGCTCTTCTAGTTTATATCGATGATGTAATTCTAGTTGGTGATGATATGACAAAAATTTAGCGTATCAAATCCTTACTTGATGAAGCATTTAAAATCAAGGATCTTGGTGATCTCAAATTTTTCCTTAGCTCAGAAATTGCTCTCTCCTCTAAAGGTTACTCCCTTTACCAATGAAAATTTGCTCTTAATATCGTTAAAGATCATAATCTGCTACATTGTAAACCTACCACAACCCCCTATGGATAGGCATCTCAAGCTCTCCAAAAATGGTGATACTCCCTTAGCTTATGCTTCTGTCTATAAAGTTCTCATTAGTCGCTTGTTATCCCTCACCGTCACTAGACCAGACATCACATTTACTTTTCAGCAGTTAAGCCAATTTATGGCTTCTCCTACTGACATTCATCTTCAAGTTGCTCATCGAGTATTGAGGTACATTAAAGCCTCTCCTTAAAAAGGTTTATTTTTCCTTTCCATATCTGATTTTCGTCTCAAAGCCTTTAGTGATTCAGATTAGGCTGGCTGTATTGACTTTAGGCGATCCATTACTGGGCTTTGTGTTTTTTTGGATCGTGCCTTAATATCTTGATGCTCTAAGAAGCAAACCATAGTATCACACAACTTTTCAGAGGCTGAATATCAAGCCCTAATAGCTATTACATATGAGTTACAGTGGCTGCTATATCTCTTGTAAGATCTCCATCTTCTCCACTTCCAACCTGCTCTAGTCTACTCTGACAACCAGTCTGCCAGACATATTGCAGCTAATCCAACATTTCATGAATGCATAAAATATATAGAATTGGACTATCACATTGTCCGAGAAAAGCTTCAAGCTAGTATTCTGCATCTTCTTTCTATTTAATCCTCTGATCAAGTGGCTAATATATACACAAAGACTTTTCATCCCTCATAGTTCAATTCTTTATTGTTCAAGTTGGGAATGTTAAATATACATTTTCTAACTTGCCGAAGGGTGATAGACTATGTAACCGAAAATGGTTGATTTTGGGTTATGTTGTTTAGTTAAGTTAATTAGTTATAGTTCTCCTTTTTACCATTCTTTTCCTTTGTTGTATTATATGACCTTCAAGTACTATTCATTAATATGACATTTTTCTCTCTAAATTCATTTTTTGTTCCTCTGAAGTAATACTCTCTAATTATATCTTACTTTTTTTTTCATAAAAAAATACCAGTTTTGTATTTTAAATAGAGATATGCAAATAACTAATTTGTGTGATAAAAAAAAAAGGAAAGATTGAAGATGAGGGAACAATTGAAACCACTAAAGCTTGTAAAGAAGGGAGAAAAAAAACAAAATGGAGAGTTTTCTATTTGGGAAACACTTAGGACCGCTAAAAATTTGTTATCTTGGGGGGGAAGAAGCAGGTGGAACAAGGAAGAAGAAGAAGTGAGGGAAAGAAGATGGACGCAAGAAGATTCTTCAGTTGGTAAAAAAATTTTTGAGGGAGGGGGTTTATAAGTGGCAGATGTGAGAAATAAGGCTGTACACATGGACCAATTATGGACAGTCGAATGGAGCAACAATTTGAAGAGTTATTCGAATTCTTTTACATAGTTTTGTTATGCCCAGTCCTTCTTTTACCTATAACACATAGTCAAGTTTTAATCTGCATCAAGTCGAGGAACAAATAATTAAAAAAAAAATAGCATATATAGAATCTAAGATTGACAGCGCAAGATTTTCTTCATTTATATATTTTTGTCATTTCTAGGTTGAACAGCCCAAGAAAGTATGTATTTTGTCCGCGTCATTGACGTCTGATTTAAGATTACTGCTCTCTGATCAAGATCCTATCACGCTATATTTTCTTAGCTGTTCATTGTTTTTTTCTCCCCTCAAGATGTTTCTATGGCTCATAAACTATATTTTCCTGGCCATCCGTCCATAGCATATAGATTATAGGTTGAGAAGAAGTTGATTTTGGTAAACCCAAGATTAGGCTAATTTTCATCCCAAACGTAAGACAAACGGTTGTTCTGCTCTACCATTATTCTCTCCAGAGTAATTTTGATCGAAAAATCAATTTTATTTTTTTGTATCTTTCACAAAAAACGGGTCAAATTCTACAGGATCAAACTTGTGGGTAAGGAATGATTGAAGGAAATAAGAAAGAAATCAAATAAGAAAAGAGAAACAACCCCAAAATCAATAAATAAATAAAATGCTTCTATTATCCGGATTTTCAGCATTAGACCTTGTCCACTAGTATCTTGGCACACCCTTCCATTTGGAATCTCAAGAGAGGTAGCACAACATTTGCATTATCTAAATTTGATCTAACATTTTAAAGTACATATTTTCTTCTATTTTTTAATCTCAAATTTTTACTTTTATTTCAAATTTTTATTTTTGTTTTAAAAGAAGTAAAACAGGTTTGATAAAAGTTAAAAAATTATATTCATCTCGCATATTGCTTTTTTAAAAATAAAAAATATATATCAAAATATAAAAATAAAATCTAAACTCTAATTTGAATGGCTCAATTTGCTCCAAGAGGAGCAGTAGACATGCAGCCAAGAATCCATTTTGACAGACTTATCAAGTAAGCAGTCAATAGTACAGATAACGGTAGTAGTAAGCATTAGAGTTGTAGAAAGTTGTCAATATGAAAGACTTCTCTAACAAGGCGAAAATGCTCTTCGATTCATCAGAACTCGCCCTCCAATCTGTGGCAGCTAACATGACACAAGTTCCCTAGAAGTACACATCATCCAAAACTAGAAGTCAAGACAGCCCCTGAATATTAACATATAACTGCATCACCATTGATTTAGAAAAATACACTCATAAATTTTGATGGTCACCCTTTTAGCTCATCAGCCATTCAACTTGTTGGGTACAATGGTCGTTGAAGAATGACATCTTAAATGCAATAGGATGAATCCCAGAGTAATATCATGTTCTTGTAAATGAAGGATTTGAATAATAGTAAACTTGAGCACCACCATATACTGGCCATGCAGGCAGTAGAGACAGATCTTTTTTCAACTAAAACAGAGCGAATATTTCAACTGTAGAACAGTGATTTTAAGGTATTAGCGCCACTATCCAAAGAAAAAGCAGTGGCCATTACACAACTAACAAATTTACACTTATCTACCATAAGTTCCACAATATTTCACATAAAGTATGTCAGTTGCTTGTAGCTACATAAATCTAATAAAGAATTCATAATTCCTATCATCTTTTAAATAGTAGGACTCACATATCTTGGAGTTGGAGAGGCCCGAGTGTCTGAATCAGCCTCAGAAACACAGAAATAAGGTAAATAACTAAAAGCCCTCCACCTAAGACTCCGTCAAGCCTCATATCTCTTGTTGTCAAAACCACAAGTGCCCAAGCCAATCCACCCACCAGAAAGGCCAATGTCTCCAAGAGATATGGATCTCTAGGAATCACAACAGATGATGGGTATTCCGACCAAGTAGAGCTTATAAGAGACAAGCCCAAGCCAACGAGAGTATTAAAGATGGGACCTGCATAACAACCTGATATTGCTATTTGAGCACCTTCTGGTCCACCATTTAAAGCCACAGTTAAATTTGTCATCAAATCACCAAGTGAATTTCCCCAGGCAAGAACTGTTAGCCCCAATATTGAAGGACTTATTCCACAAATATAGCCAAGTGAAACCAACAATCCCACCAACTCCTGAGCTGAAATGTAGCTCCAGGTCACACTCATTACAAAACCTCCAGCAAGCCACAGAAATAAGTATTTCTTTGGTGGGCTTGACTGCTCGGTTGTGAAAAACACAGTTATCCCAAATATAATCCCAGTCAATAATCCAATTCCATATACTTCTAGGCTTGTGTTGAAGAAACTGTCTCCCTCGTGAAAGACCCACAAGGCAGACAACAGAAGGGGTGCTAGTACAACTGAAGAAATTGCATAGGGCTTAGACCATCTCTCTTCCCAAACAACAGGAATTGTCAATCTCCTAGGCAAGTAAAGGGGCATTTTCAAGATACAAAGTGATATTCCACATATTGGAGATCTCATACAACCGCAGTTTTTCTTAATTTCCAGGCAACATTCTCGTGCACCTTGCTCAACACTATCAAATAATCCTCTTTCTATGCCATTGAGAAGAGGCACGCTCAAGTCACTACTATAACTTGAATTACTATTCCTTTCAGTATCTCCACAGACACCCTTCCAGCGTGTAGACGAGATATAAACAATAAGTGCGTACACTATGTACATGGAACAAAAACATATTGCTCCTAGAACATTCATCTCACCAGCGATCAAAATGGTAAACAAGCACAGAAGAACCAAGAGAAGAAAACAAACATCTCTGATAAAGGCAGACTTTTTAACTTGAATTCTCCTGTGGCGTACCGAAATGCTTACCATTCCTACCACAACACAGGAGACAAACGAAGCACCCCCAAGTACGGTGTTAAAGCCAACGCTGCTTGTACCACTGCCTTTGAAAGAGACGAGGCTGGCGAAAACGTCAGTGGCTCCATTGCCAAGAGAAAGAAGCGTTACTCCAGCAATTGTAGGGGATAACTTCAGTGATTTCGATAGGTTTTCAAGTGAAGGACAAAAGTATTCAGAAGCTGTATCAGCTAGAAGATAAAACAGAACAAGAAGCCAAAGAAACAGAAGAATATGGCCAAACAATGGGAATCGCCCAAATTTGCAATAGAAAAGGTAAAGGTAGTCAATATAGCCCTGCGAGACACATGGCTTATTGGATTTCAGGTACAAACATTTGGCCTTGTAATCATCCTGGCTCACGAAGTTCTGGCAAGTCTGCTGAGAACCGCCACCGAAGGAGGCGGCGCTGTGGCTCAGAACAACAAGTTCTGTAGAGTGGAAATGGATAATCACGAACACGCAAACCAGTAAGAGGAACGAGGTGTTCAAGAACAAAATATAAGCCCCGCGTTTAGACAGAGGAACTGCGAGATCCATGGGAGATTAATATTCAAAGTTTCAAATCCACTCTCATGTGCAAAGAAAAACGGAAACTAATCATAGAAACAAGCAAATTGGAGCAAGAGGGTCAAAATCCCTTGAATTGTAGGAAAGAAAGCCAACCATAGCAGAAATTTTAAAAAAATACCACTTAACTTCAGGAATTGCTGCTCTATTTCTGATTTGAAGGGGATAGTTCTCCTGATTTGGCTTGTGTGAAAGAGGAGACTGAAAATTTGCAGAGTATAAGGTAAAGGGATTAGTATAATATCAAGTGACGAAGAAGGCAACCGAATACTAGAGGAAGAAGACAAGGATTCGCTACCACAAAACTTCTCAAGTCTGTGTCCCACACCTATGAATCATGATGCTTCAACGGAGTACACACGCGGCGTTAGGAGAAGAATCGCCTTCATGGCGTTAGGTTAGCACTAGTGAAAGAAAGGAAGAGACATGCACTAGCTAGCATCATGAACTTATGAGCGTAAATCCTCAGAAATCGGCATAACTTATCCCCTTTCCGCATCAGGCATGTCTCTCATTGATTCGATTGTCATTTTCACTTTCCTCCTCTTCATTCATACGAATTCACCGTCGTACAGTCACCAGCTAGCTCCGCCTTGTAAGTGGCTCTCATTTTTGTCACGCTTTCTGTATTTTCTATCAAGGCTGATCACAATCACAGGGTCGCTGGTAGTTTACTGACTGGCAAGCAAGTCACAATCACTTGCTTCTTACCGAACGAGTATTATTTTCAAACAAATTTTACTCAAGTATTCTAACTTCGAAAAGTAATATTAAATAATTTTAAAAATTAAAATTTTTTTAAAGGATCAATGATTGAAATTATTTTTGATATTTTTTAAAATTATAACTTGATTTTTTTTTTAATATTACAATGATATCTTTATTCAGATAATAACAAATTCTGATATTACAATGATTCTTATTTATTTATTTGGTTGAATGATATATAAAAAATAAAAAATAAATAGATAGAATAAAAATAATTCTTATTCTCATATTTAAAAAATATATATATTTAAATAATAACTGCAAAAACATAGTAAATATCACACATAATTTTAAAAAAATTAACAAACTACCAAAAAGATTTTACGTGTAAAAGAGTAAATTTGCCTTAAAATAAAATAAACTAACTTAAAATGATGATGTGACTGTGAGAGAGACACGTAAAAGGTTTCGCCTTGGAGGACGGTAGGTCACGCCCCAAACTTGTTATTGCAATGGCCCGTTTTTTGACTAGGTCCTGAAGTTAAGGTTTCTTTTATATATATATATATATAGCCACCCAATGTCCTCATATTTTACTCCTTTTTTTACTTATTCATCCTCCCCTACATTATTCCCTGAGCTTCAATTATTAAATATTTGACTTTAATTAATGCTCACAGTTGATACCATCTCATACTTCAATATAAATTTGTCACATAAACTTAGTTCATCCAATTGATAGGGTGAATTAAAATGCAAATCACGACTTTAAGTCATAGTAACAATTAACAACTTAGGGTTCATGTGTGTGTGTGTGTGTGTGTGTGTGTATATATATATATATATATATATATATGATCCCACAAAAGTTCCTTTTTAATCGAGAAAATAAAGGACAACCTAGCCGCCTGTATTGTTCTGGTTCATGCCACACGAAAGAGCATGCATCCCCTACGGCTTGTGGAGGGATTAAAAAAAGAGATAATAAAACAAATGGAATGCTCTGTCAGAATTATTGGCGTCTGGCTCGTAACTTTTCAATAGTAAACACCAAGATGCTACCAACATCGCAATGTCTGGATTATCTTAATCGGTTAAAAAAATTATTTTAAGTAAGTTTTACTCATTTTAAAATTTTATTTATTTTTTAAATATAATTTATTTATTTTTAAATGATTTAAGTGACGAAAATTTATTTAAAATAACTTATTACTTCCCAACAAATCGTGTCTCTCTCGACCCTTGTAAAGTTGTCCTGTAGCTCTTCTTCATGGGCCGTGTTGCCCTTATTAGTGGAGGAAAAAGTTGCAGGATCTCATGATTCCAGTTAGTCATAACCCCAACGGTTCGATTTGAAGTTTATCGTTTTATTAAATTTATTTTCTTTTCACGTATCTCAAGATACTAATTGTTATTTTTATACTAAAATCGTCATATTTAAGTTTTTTAAGAGCCGATATATGTGCAATCTGCTGTTGAGAATGATGTCTCCTTATTTGTATGGTGAAAAAACGTACTAGCGGTTTGTTCGAAATTACAACATGTGGTGTATTGAATTTGTAATACATGAATTAATTGATATTAAAAAGGGTTTGAAGTCTGAGAAAGACATGAATTGTTTTATTTTTCTAATAAAAAAAGATATGAATTATTGAAAAAATAATAATAAAGCGTCAAGTATCCTTCAACAAATATTTTTTTACTCTTGTTTTTGTTTTTTCTTTTAGAAACTTTAGACAAAAAAAATGAAAAAAAAAAGTCATAATTAATAAGGATAATTTCATAAAATGTTTGCTTATATTCTTTAAACATGTGAGAAACCAAAGCCTATTAATTCAAGCAGTAAATAACATGCTTATGCTAAATTTACATTGAAAGATAAGTTTAAATCATATCAGATGTGATGTTACAGTCTAGGATTAAATGAAAATTTAAGACAAAGACAAGAATAGTTAAATAAAACAGAGTAATGGCTTATTTAGTATATAGACTTCTTTTTGTTTGTAATATTTATTATACTCTTTATTATTTAAATTTTTTTATCATTTTATAATGCTTTTTTTAAAGTAGGAACATATGGGTTATTTTCTATTAAATACATTTATTTATTTTAATACCATATCTAAATCTTTATGCACCAGCTGTAAATATATGTTACAACTCATAATACTTAGAGATAATTAGTATAAATAAGATAATTAGTTATAAAGAAATTGCAGGTTGAGATATACTTTAATAAATAGCTCAATATATTATAAGTTATTCTTAACACGTAGACTCAATTTATTTATACAGTTTCAAATAAAAAATAATTTGATATGATTAAAAAATAAATATATTAATTAATCCAATAATTTAAGAGTTAATTAATATTTCAATATTTTAGATATAAGATGTTTGAGCTTTTGAAGAAATTTAAAAATTATTTTTAATTGATCAATGCTGAGCATTTCATCCAATTCTGTCTTTTTTTCCTGGAAAGATTGAATTGATTGAGAATTTAATATTTCTTACTTTTTTAGCCGAATTTTTATTCTCTTCTTAGTTATTATTATGATTAGGGAAGTTTTGAAAATTTATCTAAATTATTTTTTTAAGGTGCAATATTATCATTTTTTTTAAAATCAATTTAGCTAATTCCTTCAATTTTCTTTAAGCTTTCATGGTTAAATGGGATAAATTATTCTCTTACTCTTTGAAAGTAAAAAAAAAAAAATAAAATAAATTATACATTTTTTTCTTTTATTTCAAAAATGTACACAAATTTCTTTTAAAACCAAAAGATAATCCAAATAAATTTAAGGAATAATATTAATTATTTATTAAAACTATAACTTATTAAAAAATATATTTTTAAAACTTTTATTTTAATGTTATTTATTTTATACTGAGAATCACAAATTTAATATATTTAAAATTTTAAAAAATAATTATTTTATATAAGTTAAATATATATTTAATACTTATTGTCTTGTATAAATATTAAATATAAAAATATTTTAATTAAAGTAAGTATAATGATAACCTATTTATTGTTGCAGTGCAAATTATTTAGTATTGTAAAAAAATATAATTTTTTTAAAAAATTGTACAATTTGAATCCCCCCCACACACACACGCACACACCCCGATTAAATATTTAACTTTGGCCAGATGAGGATTTGAATATGAATTAAAAATTTAAAATGAAGCCACTTCTAAGTCAGAGCAATAAATCACAATTCGAAGCTGAGGTAACGAAGTCTATTAAAATTTTGAGATTTCTCGTAATTTTTTTTATGAAAATATCCATTTACTCCCAAAAAAATTAATATTATTGAATTCTAAATGGAGATATAAAAATTTTAGGAAAATGTGTAAAAATTTCTTTTAAAATTTGAATTACTGGCAAATAGTAGGCTGAATTTTTAAAATAAAAAGAATTATGTTCGTCAACTTTTATACTATAGTAAACAGGTATTTTTGTCCTTTTTTTTTTAGCCCAACTTTAACTAAAAAATGAAAAAAAAAAGACAAAAACATATATTTTGAAATATAAAAGTTGAAGGATTAAACTTTTTATTTAAAAAATTCAAGAGGTATTTATAAGTGTTTCGAAATTTAAAATAAGTTTAAAAAAAAATTAACTGCCACTAAGAGGATAATAATATGTGTTATTTATTTATTTATTTTTCAATAATGCTCCCGCCAAAAGTTGAGCTTTTCAATCTAATTAATTGATCATATATGATAGTTGTTAGTTAAGGTAATTTATACAGGCATAAACACAAAACATATGGTAGTAAGTTTGATAGAGCTCGCCGCCATGTCACGGGAAGTGCAGGCTAATCCATGAATGTGGACACAGAAGATCTGAATCGAAGTTTTGGAGCGTTCCAAGAAGCCGTGGATGCCTTGGCTCGAAGCAGAGGCCCGTGTAGATGAGCGTGATCTTGCGGTTATTGATGTTATCTCACGCTTCATTGGGCTGATAAAATGCACGGAATAATCAGAATTACGAGTCGGACAGTCAAAGTAGGGTTGCATTAGCCGTCTGATCCATCGCCCAAGTCGTCAACTACAAGGGTCCTAAATCCTAATGCGCAAAAAATGATAGATTGGCAACCCAGTTGCTCGAACTCAAAGGAGCGATTTATCCAAAGCTACAGGAACAGGAAGGAAGTGGCTTGCTTGAAGAAGATTATGGCATTGTTGCAATCTTTGGCTCTGTAAGTTCATTGAGCACTAATTGGATGATCAACTGCTATGAAAAGTGCAAATGGCGTCGCTAAAATTTATTCTTTGGTCGAATGCTTCGCCAATTACGAGTCCCAAAATGACTATGAATTTTGGGCTTAATTTCAAAGGAAGCGTCTCCACCAGCAAAGTACATGCCATCTCCCCCAATGGCTCTGCTTCATGCTGCCCTTCGCTCCGCGTTAGTCATCACTTCGCTTTTTTATGCTATTGATCATGTTTTGTAATGAATTTCGATTAGGCACTTTCTAGATACATTTACATGGATTAGTCTTCATAATTTATTGACTGAAGATTTGTATGGAGGCAGTTAGGGGCAAACTCTCAATTTGAACTACCTTATTGCCAAGTTTTCTGATGTCTTACCAAAGTGGTTCCGCATAGTCTGTCCTTAGACAAGAATCAATAACTGGTTTTTTTTTTTAATAATTTTTGCTGTGGCCTGTCTAATATTTGCTCGTGTTTCCATGCTAATTTGTCCCTGGAGAAGCTGACCCCGGTGAAGATGTTATATGACGATTGTTAACAACTTAACTAAGGTTTATTTTCAAAATTGAACTTCTAAACAATGTTAAAGATGTTGATAAATTGGAGTACCATTATCATTGGTGGTGAAAGAGGTAAATGGAAGGATCTTTCAGTTTTGCTGATTGAAATAACCAGAAATCGGATTAAATCATTCAAGAATTTCCAATAAAAATGAACCACGAAGTTTCTATGCACAATAAGCAAGTGAAGTATGATAACTTCGGCTTTTGTTAGATTAGATTAAAGTGTCTTCGTGGAAATCATTCAATCTTTTTGGTTTTGCAAAAGAAAAAGATCTTCAAACTATTTTGGAATCCATTACGATGGTTCTATTGAAGGGCTATTTTGGAAAATCCAAATAATATTCTATTAGGCTGTTTATGGCAAGAAGGCATCTTGTTTCTCCTGTCTAAGATCTACAGATATTGGGTTGAGAAATTTAGAACTTTTTCTCCTTAATGTTCAATGTTTTAGACATACTTAATGTTGTACGTATACCTCTGTTGTGAAACTGGAGTTGTCTCCTGGATTTTTGTGATTTGCATGCTAAAATAAGGAGTCAAACACCTTAAGATTTCTTATAAATTTTAGATTTCTCAAAAAGTAGTATGTTATAAAAGCTAGAAACAGTTTTTAATGAGGTTTTAGAGGGAGGTGTTTCTATGATAGATATTCAATGGGATTGGAGATCTTATCTTCATTTTTGTTTAACTTTTCATGAAGTTTGTTCTGTGTGTCTTATATCTTATTGGCTATTTCCTTTTGTTTCAGTCCGTGTCAAGTTTAAGGGTAGAAGAGAATAGACGCAAAAGTAATCTGGAATCTTTGTTTTGTTATGATAAGCCTGTAACAGACGAAAGAATTGAGAAGCCTGTTGGTCTTTGGCTGAGAAAGCAACAGGAAACAATCCCCGTTGCAATGATTGCCAAGTCAAAGGTGCGGTTCTTTGCACCACTTGTGCAGGTTCTGGCCTATATATGTTGACTCATTGGAAAGCCAAGACATTATAAAAGTTTGCTGCCTAGGTATTATAGCCTCTTAAAACAACCTAATCTTGGAAATCTTTGTGCTTCTCTGCTGAATCTCCTGCACTCTGCGTGTGCTGTTAAATTAGTTCCAGCGGCATAGGCTGTATTTCATATTTGATATTATGTTGCCATGTAGATGGGGAGGGAACTGGTGATACCATGTGTACAGAATGTGGGGGACAGGGTCCGAGATGACCCAAATGATCTCCATCTGGTCGTTAGTATGACTTGAACCTAGGATCTCGACCTACCTTCACCCATCTGAAGGAAGCCCTGATGGCTGCCCTATTGATTTTTCATTTTGCAAGCTTCAAATATTCTTAGGTTACACTGATAATGATCTCTGGTAAATTCACATGAACGTTATACATGATTAGAGGTGGTGTAAGGGTTTTTTTCCCCCATGAAGTAATGTGCCTTTAATTTGTAATAGTCAGTAGCTACTTTATCAAAATTAAAATTATAGTCTGTTCTTGCTTCAATTCGATGGTGAGTGAATCTGATCAACCTATTGTATTCAAGACACATTGCCTTCTGGAAGATGAATCCGTAGAACTAGAGGAAATTTAAAACGTGATTTCAGGTTGCTCTAGCCTGAATTGTATTGTATGAGCTATGTATATTTCACCCAAAATACAAATTCATTACCAGTCCTTGCAAGTTGCAACAATGTGCCAGTGTCAGCAATTTCCATGAGACTTGAATCTTAGCCAAAAACAGATAAAAATACTATGATAGGGAACCGACGGTGGTGCCATTAGCATCAAACTATGAAAGGTAGCTGAGAATGTTTGCTATGCACGAGATCTCTGAAGCTGCTGCAAGCGTATTGGGATTGTCGAGTCAAATCGATTGGTCTGTGGATTTGGGTTCTCTGCGTAAACTACGTAGTAAGCTGAAACGCATGCTTGCGGCCATGCCATAGCCAACCGACACTGTAAAAGACATTGGCGCCAAAATTAGTATATTTAGTAGGGGCAGAGAAGCGATGCTAAAAAAACTAACGAAATACATACAAATACAAAGAAAGACTTACCATGAAGTAGCCAATCAAGTAAGCATAAATGGATACTTCTGCAGCATAGCTCCTGTGAATTACAAGGGTCCATATTCCACTCACCAGACTACTGATCCCACCCCCTGCCACCCCACATAGGAAACAGAACGATCCTGTGAGATCTGAGTCAATCAGTTGCTCCAAACCAACCCTATTGAACATCTCCCATGTATCAGAGGATGCCTGCACAAATCCCTTGTTATAAACTCCAAGATACACAAAACCCCATCGATTCCCACACCTTACAAGAGTAGAAGCAATCCCCATGTAGCAACTAACGCAGGAGAACATGAACTCATCTGTGTCTCCGCCAACTACGCTCATGGCTCGCGCAAAACCCCGAAAGAGTCCGATTATAGGCACAAGGATGGAGCCAATGGAAACACTACCCGTTAAGTACTTGATTGTGTCATGGAATGCCACTCTTGTGTCAATGTCTACTCCACAAGCAAAATCCACATACTTGATCCTTGAAACGATGACTTGCAGCACATTCTTCAGAAACTGCATAGTCCATCCTAGGCTCAGGCAAATCACCAAGATGAACAAGGCAGCTAATTTGGTTTTGCTTTCAATAGCTTTAGCTCCTCCTATTCCAACAACCAGGAAACAGCAATAAAGAACACCGGTAAGGATTGATGAGAATATCAACCCCATAATTTTAGCAAGTGGAAAAGCTAAGGAAATTGATAAGATTCTGGTGGCATATTCAAATCTGGGACTGACCCAACAGCCATAAAGAGACTGAATTAATGCAAAAACCAAAGCAGCCACACCAGCTGCCAGACTAGCTGCAGAGCCAATGTACACAAACATAATGGCAACTGCACATGTAAGGAGGGGACTCATCCAAAATGCTGCCCTGATGGCCTTTGAGGGATAGCGAGCAGTGATCCGTTGCCATGTGAAGGCAACTATTCCAGCGCATGCCGTTGAAGACAGAAGCGGAGGGTACCACTTCGAGGGGTGAAATTGGTGGGTGCGAGAGGCAGAGATGAGGCCATAGGCAGTTAGGAAAATTATTAAGACTGCGATTAACAATAAGTGCAAGTAGAAGAGAATTTCAAAGACCCTCCTCGCAATCTGCCCCGCCACTGTTCTGTTTGGAAAGATGGAATCTTGTTCCTGCACCAGAAAAAGACCAAGTTGACTTGCAAAATTTTCAATAAACTGGGGGTAACAAATGCAGTGGCTATCTCTGATCGTATTATTTTTACTCAGAAACAAGCAAGAGAAGGGCGTGATATAAGAAATGGGTGTCTCGGAAGGAGAGAAGCTTGCTTTGAAAGAAACAACGCAAAAATCAAGAAATGAACGAAAAAGGGAGATAGTTTAGTTACAAAGCAAAAGAAGCTTGACGGGGAAGAAAGATACAGAAAGAGGGGGAGAGAGAGAGAGAGAGAACCTTGATGGGGTTCGAGGATGGAAGCCTGTCTTCTTGAACTCTCAAGTGAATGCTCTGTGTGTCTCTAGTGTTATTAAAGTTGCTCAAAATGGCCATGCTATGCCTATTTTAACCCACACAGTATTCCATGCAAACTTTTCTCGGGTTTTCTTTCACTTTCTTGGTGTCTACGTACCAATGAGCTTACCCAGATGGAAATTACTCAGAAACTTACAAAAAAATTGCTCAAAGTCTTGTGGTTTGAATTAATAGCAAACAACAAGAAACTGACTGAGTCCATCTTCTTCCCATTTCTTTCGAAGGTCTTTCTGTATTAATTTTTCTCAGTCTATGCCTGCATAAATCAATATAAAGTTGGGGTGGGTGGGTGTTTCAGTTGTGTGGTAATGTGGAATGATGACGTGGAGGGTCAGACCTCGTGACGTGCTCATGAGGGTCCCTTCCCCTTGGAATAGTCTCTCTTCCTGTGGTTGTCACTACGTGACACCGTTAGGTAATTCCCCGGGAAGAACGTTACGGCTTTAAATGCGAAGGGAAAACGGAAATAAAGAATATGGCTTTTCCCATTCGTTTATATATTGATATATAGCTTTTTTATTAAAAAAAAATTAAAGAAGGGAGTGTTTGTTGGATTTTGGATTTTTTGTTGTGCTCTCTCAATGAGAATCTTTTAACCTTTTGAAAAAAAATAAAAAAGGTCCTGATCTCTACGTTTGGAGGGCACGATATTTTACTATCCTTGAAGGTACAATAAAATATCCGAACTCGTATTTGTTTAGTTCAGCTGCTAACTTATATTTCTTCTTCTCCAATCCCCAGTAACTATTTCTAAATCTTCTAATTTTGGGGCAATTGCGAGCAGTGCATTTGTTTTGAGAGAGAAATAAAATGAGATCGGAAAAAAAAAAGAAAAATAATTGAGGTGGTAAACAAGATTCATAAATAAAAACTTATTATTGCCAAAATGACTCTACAAATTAATCTCTTTTTCATTGGACTACTTGTGTTAATTAATTCGAAATGCAAAGCAGAATAACCCTCTTTTGTTATATATTATAAGATTATTCAAAATCCAACCTACGCAATGTTTGAAAGAGGGAAAATAATTTGGAAGCTGGCTTGGCTAGTAGTTACTTGACCATCAACTTCAAAGTTTGAGTTTTACTTAATTCAATTAATTAAGGTTGCTTGAAAATCTTGTCAAAATTTTGCTTCTGTCAGCTTATTAAGAATTCATTATATATAGGCAACATATTGAATGGTCATATCCATCTTATATTTTTTAATCAATTAATAGACCATTCCTAATTTTAATATAATCAATAAACTTGAACCCGAAAACATACTTTTAAATGTATATGTAGGTAATATATTTAGGAGAGTCATTCCAAGGTCGATCAACATCCAAAGATAGTAGCCCCCAAACATAGAAAAGAATTTGAACCAATTAGAAAACCTCAAAAGATGATATTATGCAATGCTTTACTTATTATCTGCAAGCATTTATATCATATGAATAATTCCATCTTACCGTTAAAGGTCCTTTGCTTCTTCTTCAAGCTAGCTTATCGAAATTTGTCTTTTCGAGAGAATCATTAAATAAAAACAATATTCGTGATGATTAATTATTGGCAAATAGTATATACCCTTGAGCTAAATAAGATGTTTAATATAAATTTATTTAGCCCAAGACTCTAGCGTGTGCAAATTAAGAAAGATTTAGTCCACTAAGATGAAGCCAAC
This sequence comes from Erythrophleum fordii, assembly GCA_032878935.1. Classification (NCBI taxonomy): domain Eukaryota; kingdom Viridiplantae; phylum Streptophyta; class Magnoliopsida; order Fabales; family Fabaceae; genus Erythrophleum; species Erythrophleum fordii. The sequence continues at coordinate 14,385,732 of JAVQMF010000045.1, read as the reverse complement.
ACAAATATTTAAAAGTCCACAGTATATGTTCTTTTTATTACGCACGTTTGAATTATATAATTTTATGAATATTTTAAATTTCTTTATATTCATTCACTGACGAATCTAGAAAAATATTTGGGGGGAGGGGGGTTTTTGTCAAATATCTAAATGTTGTTCCACAAAATATTTTGACAACTGAGTTCCTTTTATATTACTAGTGAAATTATTAAAAAACACTACATAATCTAGGTTTTATTTTGATATTAAAATGCTAACTAAGAATTATTTCAAAAACTAGTAAATCTAGGAATTTGAATTTTTATTTTTTAAACAGTTGATATTCACATTTGTTTTGCTTTGAGTATACGAATGGGAGTTTTTTCATAAAAGAGTATGAGAAAGCAACTATGGTGTTAGAAATTTTAGTATTATATTTTAAAATTACACCTCTACTCTACCTCCAACACCCAAGTACTTATTGCTTTTATACATCATCTTTTTTCATCTTTTATACCATTCAGCATAAGAAGTGATTCAAGTGGTAAGGCATGTTTAAATTTAACGATTGAGAAACCTTTGAAATGTCAAAAGTTTAAAATTATTTAAAAAATATTTGTGAGAAGTGAAAACTGTAAACTCCGAACAAACTTATTATTATGAAAAGGTACAGAATATTTGTGAAAACCCAAAAACAGAAAGAGCATAGGTATCTTATATTCGATGTTAGAATGCCTCTATTTGTTTTTCTTAAATAGGTTATAGAAACTGAATATGAACGTAACATGCATGGTTGTGTAGGAGAGGTAGCTATGATCCATATGATTTATTATTATTAAGGAAGGATTGAGACTTGGGATATGAGGGTAAAAGTGAGACCTTATTTCTAATGGAAAAAGGGAGGATTTGAAACAAATAATCAAGGAAACTTCCGTGTGAAGTGGGAAAGCGTCTTATGTATTTGGAATCATTAGAAAAAGTAAAGTATGAAGGAAGAGATCAGAGAAGTAACTGGGAGCATAAGGAAATCAACCTAGCTAAGATAGCTAGCTCCGACGATAACTCCTTCAACCCTATTTCATTTAGGGCAAACAAAAAGCTTGAATTTGAATCCATGTTAAATTGGTCTTGTCTTTTAGTTTGCGGGAGCATTCTAAAGTTGAAATTCCCAAAATAAGAAAAAAAAGCCTCTGGAATGCTTGTGTTGCTTTCAATTGACAATTAGGATATCAAAGTGAAGTACTCAAAAGTAAAGTATTCAAGTAACGTATACGTTTCAATGGCGATAAAATTCAAGTCTGGATATGGACGCCTTGGCATGGGTTAACGCCTTTAAAGGAAACGAAGGTATGGGTCCCTAAGAAACTAAAGAAAAAGACATTGTTGTTATACACGATAATACTTACTTTGGGATCAATCTAGTTGTTCAACTGTTCGATCAAGAGCCATATAAAATTGTCCAAAAAGAAACAAAAAAGAGAACCATATGCTTATTGAACAAAACTTTAAAACGTTCTGCAGAGGGTCAAAAAATGAGAACGCAAATTGACACCTTTTTTTTTTTGGTCAATAGAATTGATACCAAATGCCAAATATAGGTCTACAGAGCTACAACTTCCCAATCTTCCAATACCTCCGACGAACGCCTATTAGTTTTATAACATTTTTTTTCTGGTAAGGAGTTCTATGACATAATCCTATTATGTCAATCAAAATACTCAAACCTTATGAGTATTCATAAACTTTACTCGTCTAGCTTCAATGAAAAATTTTATATGTATTTTAAGGATTTGAATTCGGGTTTGATTAATATGATATTCATTCCATTTCAAACTTGTAGTGTGTGTAGCATTTTTCAAGTTTTGAATTATATTAATAGTCGTTTGAAATATTTTTTTTTTATTATAATTTTATATGAATGGATTTTATTAAATGAGTTACAATTTCTTTAAAAAAATTATTCATTTTAAATTTTTTTCAATAAATAATTCAAATTTTAAAACTTTAGAATTCAATCAGGAAAGAAAGAGAATGGAGCTCATACATTATCCATAGGTTTTTTTTTTTTTAAGTAACACTATCTGTTTGGCCAGGAGTCTTCTTGTGGACCTCTTTCTTTTTATCATCTTAAAAAGAACAAAAATTGAAAGGCCTCAATTCCACCTCCACCCTTCGACGTTTAATTTACTTCTTACAAAGTGACCCAGCCCACTTAAAAATATGGGCCACGTTGGGAAGCCTAAACTTGCACCCAATTTTATTTATTTTTGGGTTTTTGTAACATCCTGGAAATATAAGAAGCTATGTTTTCTATGGCTAATAAAAAATGTGGCAGCAATTAATTTTTTAAAAAATTCATTTTAAAAATCAAAGAATAAAAACTACCTAAATCTCTTTCCTAAAAGTTTACCTGTCATAAGATTTCACCCATGAATATATAAAACTTTCACCACCGCCTTTAAATATAATTATTCCTTCAATGGTGTAATCAGATTGGACATGGTATCTAATCTGGTAATTAAGAACCATCTTGCGGTGGAGGTGTATATATGGATTAAATTTTTGAAAATTACATGTTAGTTTATTTCAAGAATTAAAGTATTGAGATTTTTTTTCCCTATATTATGAAGATAATTATGTTCTAATTCACCTTTCACTCAAGATAATTTAAATGTTTGAAATAAAATATCAAATCGATATGTTTTCATTAAATATTATTCACGAGTTAACAGAGGAAGGCATCCCCTTCCCCTGCCCAAGTTACTTATCTTCTCTTGGAATTGTTCTCCCATGAACTTTACTTCGTCGCTTATAAATTATAATCAACAACAGAAATCATTCATATCAACATAAATATTTCCTTTTTTTTTGGAGAAAATATTATCGATGATTATGATTTTAAGCAATAAAGAAAAAATTTTCATAATTCCGAGAAGACTATAGGAAAAACTAGATAGCAGTTCTTACATACCTTTTACTTACCGACTGGGATTTTGTAGAGGTAGTTGGTGAGACATACATACATAACCTAACTAGTAATCTTCCTTTTTTGTCCATACAGGCTGATTTCACATGCACAGAAAGATGAAGATCATTGGCCATTATTGTGATTAAACCTCATAGGCTCAAAAGTGCTTCATCTGGAATATTTCTTTAGTTTCTGGCTTCTATCAGAAGTGGCATGGACAGAATAAGAGTCTCTACCCGTTTAATAAAGCAGACTAATAATGCTCTCACTGGAATCTATATCCTTCTCTTCCCCACCCACACTGTGAACTAACAAATACAGGAACGAAGCTAAATTTGTAAACCTCACTCTTCCCACTTCCCACCCATTATATAATATCTTGACTCCAACGAAGCTCCTACTACTATTAACGATTTAACTACCTCTTTCCCTTTATCACTCAACCTCCTTCCCCTAACTTCCCTTCTCACTTTCTCTCTCTCTTTCTTGGCAATTTTCTCTCAAATGGGTGTCAAAATTTTCATGATTTCCTTCATGCTAATCTCAATATTATTCTTTTTTCTTTATATTCCCACCAGATTAACCATGCCCATATCCACCTCCAGGCCTGTTATTAAGAACTACTTCAATATCTCAAAAACCAGCAAAGCTTCATACCCAGTTACGTTTGCCTACTTGATCTCTGCGTCAAAGGGAGATTCCAGCAGGCTCAAGAGGTTGCTGCGAGCTTTGTATCATCCCGGAAATTACTATTTGATTCACATGGATTATGGGGCTCCAGAGGCAGAGCATAAGGATGTGGTTGAATTTGTGGCTAGCGATCCTGTTTTTGGTGGAATGGGTAATGTGTGGGTTGTGGGGAAGCGTAATTTGGTTACTTATAGAGGACCAACAATGCTTTCTACCACACTTCATGCTATGGCAATGCTTCTGAGGACTTGCCAGTGGGATTGGTTCATTAATCTTAGTGCCTCTGATTATCCCTTGGTTACACAAGATGGTATGGTGAGTGGCCTTAAATTTTTATGAGTATTGGATATGAGAAAGCATTTGTGAGTGGTCTTACTAATGGTGATTTTGCATATCTCGTTATGCACTCAAACTGGGGTGAATCATTTTTCTCTTTAGATCTGATCCAAGCCTTTTCTGAGGTGCCAAGAGATATCAATTTCATACAGCATAGCAGTCACTTGGGTTGGAAATTGTAAGGAGTCCTGTTTCTGTATAAGCTCTTCTATTTGATGCTTTATTTTTACCCAAAATTCTGAAGTTTGTTACGCCTATTTTCAGTAATAAGAGGGGGAAGCCAATTATTATAGACCCAGGGTTGTATAGCCTCAAGAAATCAGAAATTTGGTGGGTCGTCAAGCAGAGGAATCTGCCAACATCTTTTAAACTCTATACAGGTTTTTCTCCTGAAACTTGTGCTTATTCTGGACCCTGTTGTTTTCTATACAGTTGCATCCATTCTTTTCCTTCACTCCAAGCATTATATCATATATTTATTTCTTTTTCCGCAAAGTTTTTAATTACCCTATCAGAAGCATCACATGCTCTGAAATCTGGGAGCAAGTATTCAAATAAGAGTTGTCTAACACAGTGCATCCATCAGGGTCATAACGTATTTTAGTTGATTGGATCTCATATTTCGATTTTTTCTTTTTGGTTGGTATTCTCATCTGAATTTTATATTTTTGGTTGGTATTCTCATCTGAATTTTATATTTTTCTTCTGTTTTCTGTTGTAGTTCTTGATGAGTTATTACAATCAAACATAAGGAAGAGTAAATTTTGTATTCTTTTCTATCATGTTGTTCAAGATTTAGGCTACTAACATTCGGGCCAATTTAGACTCAAACACTAGCAAAAATATTTGCTTGATAGACTAGTTATCTCAGTTAATATAACACAACCCAATGACATATAATCAATCCCAAGTTATATGGTGCGGACTGAATTTATGATTTATGACCGAGGGTTTCATCGTCAATGTTCCTTGCTGCCAAAAATGTCCCTTTCACATGTTATGATTTTGAAGGCAGGGTCCACTATCCATGGAAGACCATTAAATGGCTGATGCTATTGCTAGCTGGGCTCTCGTGTATAATGTGCTGCGAGAACTTTACCTAACAATGTCGGCTCAGTAAAACCCCACAACCTCCTCATACCCACCGCAGCTTCCCGGCAGAACGAAAACAGAAAGGATGCTACTGACGTACCTATTTTAATTACCAAACAGACTTCTATTGTTATTACTCTCCCTTTCCACGTTTGTTATCTGCTAGACTCGTTCAATATTATTCTAATTGGCTTCCAAAATACAGGTTCAGCATGGACATTGCTATCAAGATCTTTCGCTGAATATTGCATTGTTGGGTGGGAAAATCTGCCAAGGACCCTCCTCCTCTACTACACTAACTTTGTGTCATCCCCTGAAGGGTATTTTCAGACGGTTATATGCAACTCTAAAGACTACAAGAACACCGCTGCTAACAATGACCTTCACTATATTACTTGGGACAACCCTCCAAAACAACACCCAAGGTCTCTTGGACTCATAGATTATCGGAAAATGGTTCTGAGCAGCCGCCCATTTGCCAGGAAATTCAAGAAGAACGATCCGGTCTTGGATAAAATTGATAGAGAACTGCTCAAGAGGCACCGGGGTCAATTTTCTTTTGGGGGATGGTGTTCCCAGGGTGGAAAGCGAAGACCATGCTCTGGTCTCAGAACTGAGAATTTTGGTGTACTTAGCCCTGGCCCGGCCTCCAGGAGGTTAAAAAATTTGCTAACAAAGATTCTCTCTGATAGAAACTTTCACAGACAGCAATGCAGGTGAATGGTGATCCTTTCATTTCGTTGAGTTAATGATTGTAGAAAATATACTGAAATTTCGTCATTTGATAAATTCTGTTCACTTTAATAAGGTTGGAATAGTTGTTCAATGGGGATATGAAGATGAAATGGGTTAAATAGGGAACAGGTCTTGTCAACTGAAAAAGATATTTGAGCATAAGTATTATAAATTCTCAAATTTCAGGAAGAACAATCTTGTATTTGAAACTCAATAAATATCCCTTGAATTGAAACTTAAAAAACAAGCAAATGCATTAAAAAAAAAAAAAGGTTCCCTCGAGAAAGATAAAAAGAAGGAAACTACATAAGCAGCAAATCACTCAATTACCAGTTCCTATCAAAACATCCTTAGGATTCACTGCATCCCATGACATGAAAATGTTAAGAACTGCTAGGTGCTAGCTCAAGCGTCCACCCTGTCATCCTCCAGGATTAGAGCCTTTCCAGTTGGTTTTGCCAATAGATCTGTGTACTCTTGGAATGGAGATTTGGTGAAGCGGGTTTCCCTCCAGAACTCAGGCGTTAGGAATCCATAGGTTTTCAGCAAACAATCAAAAGTTGCCTGAAGAAAAATATAGCATTACTGACATGGATTTATCTGTAGCAAATTACATGTGATACAAAGTTGTGACAGATAACAACTACTATTATAGATGAATTTTCACTTCTCATAATATCTTACACAAGATTTGTGACTCTAAAGACACTTCTGAGGTGTCATTTAAACTACTATTATAGATGAATTTTCAATTCTCATAAAATCTTACACAAGATTTGTGACTCTAAAGATACTTCTGAGATGTCATTTAAACTACCAAGCCCAGAAAGTACACAATCTGTAAAGACTAGCAATAGTAATAGAAACATTGTGCCTTTATTAAATCTGGCATACCCATCATATTAGCGGAATGTATTTACAATAAACATTTGCATCTACAACCAACCCCTCATAGAAAAAACAATCCCCAAATACAGATTAAGCATGAATAAAAGCTGATGCTTCCATGTGTCCATGCCTAAGCTGTAGTATAAACCGACATAATTTTACATAAATGTAAAAGCCTTAAGCAAAAGAACTCTGAAGTCTTTTCCTGATCATACAATTTGACTCCATTCGTCCATCGTGAATTTTCAGCATCTAATTTCTACATAGTCTTAAGCAAAGGCTACACCTTCACATGCAATCACCTAATCCAGGCATACTAATATGGCTATGCATTTTTGTCGGTGGCTTCGTTACCAGATATACTAGAATGCTCGTAAATTATGTATGACACATTCAAGTAACATCTTTTATGAAATGAATTTAAATTGCATAAATTGAAAAGTGAATTTTAGACCAAACCTTGACAAAATTCCCAAGTGTCTTAGTCGACCCTCGCGAAGAAGTAAAAACATCTTCAATTCCTGCAAACTGCAATACCTTCTTCGGTACCCTGGCAGCAACGATTCCGGCACCACGAGGGGCAGGAACCATCCGCACTGTAACTGAACCACACTTTCCGGTAACCTTGCATGGAACCGTATGGGGCTTCCCGATCTTGTTACCCCAGTAGCCTCTTCTCACCGGAATCACCGAAAGCTTGGCCAATATAATTGCGCCACGAATGGCCGTGGCGACCTCCTTGCTACACTTCACACCGAGTCCCACATGTCCGTTGCCGTCACCGACGACAACGAAGGCCTTAAACCGGGTCCTCTGACCGGCCCGGGTCTGCTTCTGGACCGGCATGATCTTCATGACCTCGTCCTTGAGGGTGGGACCAACCAAGGTATCGATGATCTGGTGTTCCTTGATTGGGAGAGAGTGGAGGTAGATCTGCTCGAGGCTGCGGATCCTCCCCTCTTTGACGAGACGGCCAAGCTTGGTCACAGGAACCCACTTCTCCTCCTCTTCGCGGCGAGCGCCTCTGCGGCGGCCTCCACGGCCACGGTCACCACGTCCGCCACGCCCACCAAAGCCACGGCCAAAGCCGCCACGATCTCCGCCACCACGTTCAGCCATTGTTGGTAGTGATAAGAGGAAGCTACGAAAACTCACCGCCGCAAACACAAAGGATAAAGCACAAATGCTAGGTGTGCGAGTGTATATGACGAATTAGGGTTTTGGCCACGCCTTTTTTTTTTTTTTTAAACGAATGTTTTGGGAACATTTTTGTTTTATGTTTATTTTTTCAAATAATTTTTTATTTTTCTAAAAAAACCTTATAAATATCTCTTTTTTAAGAAAAAAATTACATACAATTATATATATATTATCAGTTCTTAAATTAAAATATAAAAAGCATATAATTTTTTAATAATAACATAATAAAATATAATTTTTATAAATTAGTATATAGTTTCTTAAATAAATTATATATTTATTATATTTTAAATAAAAAATTATACACTTACTATATTTTAATTAAAAAATTTTGATAGTAAAACTATAAGTATTTATATTTAGGTCTAATCTTTTTATAATTCTTTCTTTTTTTAATTAAGTATTAAACAATATGTTTCAATTATTTTTTAATAAAAAATTTTTAATTATTGTTTTTCATATTTACTCTATAATACTATTTTATTTTTGAACCCAAAAAAAAAGCTCGAAAGAGAAGAATTACAGCACAACTAAAGAATAATGGCAATTAGATTATTTGCTTAAATTATATGGAGGAGAAAAATTAAGTGTAATTTTAATTTTTTTATTAAGTTTTTTAATGAAAAAAATGAAAAGTATATGGTTTTTATAATTTATTACCACATAATTTATCCTTTAAAAAAATTTATACATCATATTTTTATGGAAAATTTTGATAATAAAAATATAAGAAATTATTCTTAAATTTAGCTTTTATAAAAACAGATTAAATATACTAGTCTTAGATCAATTATATAAATAAATTAAATAATAACTTGATAATTAGATGCTTTGTTTTTTTTCATTAAAAGGTAAATAAATTCAATTAAAATGAAGGAATGAGTAAAACTCCTATCACAAATTTATTGTTGAATATTAAACGTCAAATAGCAAAAATAACAAGAAAAATAATTTAGATATATTTTTTATATTTTTATTATTAAATTTTTTTAATAATAATATGATAAGTGCAAGAATGTTAAAGTTTAAAATCATATAATTTGATTATTTAATTTTCTTTATACAAATCATATTTTTATTAAATAATTTTATAATAAAGTTATAAAAAAGTATACCTAAATCTAATCCTAACAACAAAGGTATACAATAAATGTACAAAATAATAGCTAAAAGGTTACAAATGAACAAAATCCACTACTTTAAAGTTTTACATCTGTCACTTGAACAAAATAGTTTTATACTTGCCTTCTTGCATTTTTTTTTTCAAGATAAAAAAAAAAATCCTTATACAATGTTTGGTTTGGAGGAATTGGAGTTAGAAACAGGAAAGAGAAAGAAAAAATCTTATTTGATTGGAGTTTTGCCAACTCCATTCCCACCGGGAAAGATTATTCTTATATTTGTAGAAATTGACATTCTATAATTTGATAGAATTGGTGATCATTCTTTGAAATCTACAAATAAGAAATTTAGATCATTTGTAATATCATATTATATATAACAGGAAAGAGTGTGATATAAATAAGCAGAAGTATGTGCAGAGTTTACGTTTTCTCTTTTCACAAACAGTCTTTTTTCATTATCTATTTCTAACTGCAATATACATATTTACTTACTAAATATAAATGATCTAAATTCACAAATAAGATATTGAAATGCCATTCCTATTGTGACCAACCCAAATTATATATTTTAATTTTTGTATTACTGATAAATTAAAAACATTATTTTTGCCAAAAAAATAAAAATGAATTAAAAAAAAGTATTAACAATATTTATGACAAGATTACAAAATCAAAAAAGATGATTTTAATGTCTTTTATTGATAGTATTTTAATATTTTTTTGATAATATTTTGTAGAAATTAAATATATAAAAAATGCTGCAATATTTTTATAGTATTAAAAAAAATCAATAGATTAAAATGACGAAAGTGAATATTTAAACATTTTTTAACTCTAGGAATATTAGAGTAATTTGTTCATTTTTTTCATTACTATATTGTTTTTATCAAATCAAATGTATAAATAACTTGGTATTTCTATTCCATTTCATGTTATCCTAAATATAATTAAGAACCATAGATTTTTATTCTATTCCCATTCTTGTGTATCAAACTTAACCTTAATAATTCTACCACATGAGATTTATTAGGGATTAACAGGATTTGATATACTAACGTTGTATTTGATTTTGCCTTTCAAACAAGATTTTGTTGTCAAACATAGTTTGTTCACCACAAAAAAAAAAAAAAAAAAGGTAGCAAGAAGGGGCTAAACACCTAAAAAAAAAAAAAACTAAATATGGAGAGAAGAGGTTTCTATATAGTTTATTCTCATAGTAAGCCTAAGAAAAAGGAAAATATAATCTCAAGTAAATAGTCATATTAGAAGATTAATATTGCAATTAGCTAACAAGTTTACACACCTATTAATTTTACATTCAGCATGAGATATTTTGATATCCCAATTCTTTTTCATTATGTGCTCGATTATCTTCACAATATTATTACTCTTGCTATGATCACTGAGGGCCTTCACAAGGTTAGAAAGTCAAGCCCAAGGTAAATTTTGTGGTATCCATATTTGCCATACGAGTCCAATACAAACTCTGTATTGTAAACATAATTTTGGACGGAGTAAAAGTAAAAACAAACATACACTTAAAAAAGACACTATAATGATATTGGTGATAAAGATCAATCAAAGTCAACAAAGTAAGTCCGGCAAACACAATGAATAGGAGAAAGCAATGCTTTGACAAAGATTGAGAACATCCTAGCAAAATTTTAAGGCAAATGCTATTATTTAAAATGATAATTTGTCAAATCCTTACCAAGCCAAACTGTTATTTGCATATGCTATAATGAAGGTTGGCTTTTATGCATCCAATTTTGAGACAAAGTTCTAAATTTCATTGAATTTCTCAATTGAAAATTAGACATATAATTAAAGGTTAGTTAGGTTAATTATATAACTAAACATTAAGTTAGTTATGGTAATAAAAGTTAGTTGAGATAGTTATGTAATGTAAAAGTTAGTTATGTTAATTATGTAGATTTTGTAATTTTTCCAAAATTAACTAATATTGTTATTTTGTCTAAACTTTTATAAATTTTCTACAATTGATTTTTCAAAATTTCCTAATATTCCAAATTTTTTCTAAATCAAAATAACTAAAACTTTCATAAATTTTTAACATTTACTATCCAAAAATCAAAATAACTAAATTTTGTAAAATTTCTAGTTTTTCCAATAATCCCAATATGTCTAATTTTTTTTAACATATTATTTCCCTTTAAAATAAAAAATACTACATATCATCTTTTTATTATTTGCTTATTTTCTATGCATAATTATTTTGTATAGATCATGCTTAAAAGTAAATTTTCTATACATAATTTAAGCCTATATTCATTTTTTGTCTAAAATTTTAAATAATTAAATTTTTATAACTTTCTAATCATTTTGGCAACAGTACATAACTTATATATATAAATAAATTTAGTTATGTAACAAATATTAGTAATATAATGATTGATTAATAAATTTAGTTAGATGACAAATATTAATAATTATTAATAAAGTATTGATAATTACAATAATTATTTATGTATGAAATAAATTAAATAAACGAAAATATAAGAGAAAAATTATATGAAGATATAGTTAAAAATACAAAATACTATGTAAAAAGATTAAAATATATATAATGCATTTTTACAAGTATGATAAATTGAATTAATATTGCTGAGGCTATTTTTTACAATATGCAAAAAAATAATATATTTGATTATATAATAAAAAATATTGGCTATTAGTGCCATAACAAGTCCTTACATTTTACGTTGTCGCCACCCTTGGCCTATATTCTTGATCCAGTGGATTGTTAACTGAATTAATTGATATAGAATTTAAATCAAATATAAAGGAATAAATTGGTTGAATTAGTTGTTGTGGAGTAACATATCATTGGTGTGACGATTTTTCAGTTTCAAAAAATTGATCATCGTGCTCAACATTAAAAATATTCATATCATCAAATAATGACATAAATTACTTAAAGTAGGAGAGATTGGGAGATCCAAATTGCGACAATAGTGATAAGGGCGCATAATAGGATAGATCTACATCTCCAAAGTCAACATATTAGCTAGTCAATATAAAAGAAGACAAACTGACCATGTTAATGTCTTGTTATGTCATTGTACTTCCAATTGGCATAAATAATGTCATTATATCACTGTTAGCACGATATGGTTCATTCTTTATAACAATGAGTAACTATACTGACGTATAACCATCACATTTTTTGCTTGGCCTACATTTCAAAATTTTTAGCTACAACAATTAAGTGCTAATAAAGCAGGCTGGGAGACCATTATGAAATATTGTTCTCTAAGAGTAAGTAAGATATTCATTTAATTTTGACTCACCTTCTTTCGAAACTCATGGCACCCCATCAATAGAGGGTCACGAATGTTAAGCCTATAAAAATCATTAGCAATTTTGACTTAAAAAAAAGATATATTATTAAATGATGAGATATTATATACTAAACAAAAGAAAATAACATTGGCCATAAAATATTTAAAGTTTGTTATAAAACCAATGATATCACTCACATGGTGGATCCTTCATTAAGTATATGTCTAATACCATTACATAAAAATAGAAGTGTGATCTATGAGTGTTGTATTGAAGGGTACTTGAAATATACGATTTTGCCATGAATTCTAAAACTCAACAAATGTTAGGTGTTATTATGGCCAATTTGTAGTAGTTTTTCCTTTAGTTGCAATGTATGTAAAGCCTTCAAATTGACTAGAGGCATCAATATTAGCTACTGCTGACTAAATTGGTACAATACGCAATTTGGGTGGTGTCACTTAATGATATCAAAGAATATGACTGGCACTGGGATTAGCTAAATGTTTAATCGTTTAAGTAATATTGTGAGATGAGATCGCGAATGTAATTAGATTCATATAATTGCTAAATGATCTGTGTACAACATATTAAAGTGTCACACTAACTATCACATATTCAAGAGACAATTTACTAAAAATTTGTTCATGTAGAGCAATTAAAACTCATTATCTCACATCACATCCAATAATATCCAATATTATTGTAAGGCTATATCCTACAGAGAGAAGGTTTACCTATGTTCCTCCATTTATAATTACAATGAAGCACATCACAACACATTAGTAAGAAAAGAAGTTATAATAGATTCAAACTAAGTGTATATAAAAATTGTTAATTGTTTTACTTAAAACCCAAAAGTGATAATATTCGATAGATATTTGATTGGAGATTTAACTGTGATGGTCTATTTGGAGTTAATATTGGGAATCTATCTTATGTCTAAAGATAGAGGAGAGTCATACATCGACTTTTGACTTGTTTAGTAAAATTAGTTGCATTGTAAAGTTCTTTATACAAGTGAGCCAACAGTATAGATCCCTAACTATATTAGCTTACTTGTTCAAACTTCTATAATAGTGATAAGTACATTAAATACATTTTATGATTAGACTTATCCAATAAAAAAAAATCATCAATCAATCTCAACATATATACATGTGTAGACATTGCACTTCTTTGTCACTTGCATCATCTGATAGGTGATTGAAGTTCTTTACTAGCCAAGTAATGGTTACCCTTTACCTATAGATTTGATCATCTAATAGTCTAATCCTAAGTAGTTATTAACATGTGTCTTTTCAAATGTAGTTCATATGAGCAATGATAGGAATTCTCATACAAGATAAGTCTAATAAGTTAGTAATATCCTTTAGAGTAATTGTATACTCTCCTCTGATAGTGTGAAAAGTATAGGTCTTAAAATATCATCTTTCTACAAGTACCAACATGAATGCAGCATTGTACTTGAATTATCTTAGTTAGGCTATCCCATAGAAGTCAGTCTATTATAAATAGTCAACAATAATGAGAAGAGAAGTAGACAAATGATTACTATACATGATTTGCCATGGATGAATTGATTAATTGTTCTTTGCCCAAACAGCCAATGAAACATGCCTCGTCTAAAAATTATGATGAGTGTGCCATTTTTTTAATGTGCCTACACAATTAACATAATAAACTTATAGGGCTTTTACAATATATCAAACTAAGGTATGAATCTATTATAAAAAATTTAACAATTTATAAATATATTAAATTGAGGTACAAGTAACCTAAGTACAATCAATATAATAAAGTTATAGGAATTTTTCAACACATTAAACAAAGATACAAATCCATCATAAGAAATTTAGCTAATTTATACATTATATTCATTTGAGGCATAATCAATATAATAAAGGTATGATCAATATAATCAACATTGGTGATGCTACTAGTCAGTAGGTTAATTGTATAGACAAGTCGAACGATTATAACTAACTTATTGACATAATCTACACTTATTAGGCTATCTCGGTTATGTCTAGTCTATCTCGTTTCATTTGCAAGATGAATAAGGTTGGCCTTTCGCTTGAATTATTGATGGATTAGGAGTTAACTTTAGAACCTTTTGTTATGCCAATAAACCTCGCCTCCAATAGGTCAGAATTTATTGCTATATGCACTATGTATTATTTCTAAATAAAAAACTCGATCCACAAACTACTTTGTGTCAAGGCCAACGTGGGTGCAGGTTGCAATAACATGCTGACATGAGAAGCGTGCTCGATTTGAATCTCACTGTAGTTACATTTATATTCAAACAAGTTAACCTTGCAACATTGACCAAATTGATGGTTTCACACATCGTAAGATTCCTAGACCTCGAATGATATGGCTCTTCTATGGAACTATTGTACAGCACACTCAAGGATGGCTTGTGTAACTGTACTATCTTGTTTTTAAATGTGAGACAAAATACTTGATCAGTTGTTATCTGCGCGTGTACTTGCCAGGCTGACTTAATAAAATATCTATTTATCCTATATATAGTTGCCTTTGTAATGTTGATAACAGGAAAACTCCTGACACCTTTTAAGGACACTGTTCATGGTTTTGACTAAGTTCACTGTCATGTAACCATATTGATGACCCACCATGTCGTATGTTCATAACCATTGCTTTTTGGAAATGTTGGTTATTTAACAGGTTGCTTACTTGTGTAAAATTACTTGCTCAACTAATTTTCATCAATAATGTGACATTTATATTCATTCCTAATATTTATAAATTTCTTTTTAACTAGTTTGTCCCATGTGCTTTATTAAAGTTGCAAGCCACATGCCAAAGGTTAAATACATGATGTTCATATGATGGCTACCACCTAACTCATAAATAAGAGCTTATAGTCAAAATTGAAGAATGTCTATCTAACAATAAATATATCACCCTTCTGTCATTTACAACACATGTTCAAATATTGAAAAGGAACCATAACTAAGCCAATTATATCTCTCCCTTTACTAGAACAAATGCAAATGACATGACTTTTTTGTCACTATCTTGTGATATAATCATAAATAGAGTGTCTTTTTACTTTCCATATAAGAACATCCTATCGATTGGGTTTGAGGTTGTCAAATGCATTAATGCATGATTTGAATGTCCAAAAATCACAACAAAACATCTTCTTGGGCTGCCCATCAGAACTACATAAAAATATATGATTAAGTCAGGCATGAAATGTTAAACAGTAACTAACCACCTTGGCAGTAAAACATACAAGTTTTCCAATTTTCGAAAGTAATAGTGATGGCTTGGTTTTTTACCTTCCATGCCTTATTGTAAGACACGTTGTGGCCCAACATACTTTATATCATTTCCATGATAAGGGTAACTTTAATCTTAGGCTCGTCGGTCACCATTGCCACAATACAATATAATATAACATAAAAATCTAACTTTGGACGATCTTAGGATAATGACATAGAAAGACATGTTTACAATTTCATGTATTTTCTAATCTCCCAATTTGTTTTGTTTGCCTTTTTGCATGCCCTGATCTTTTAACTATAACTATGGCTATAGTTAATACATCGATATTCTTCTTTTTTTTTTTAAAAGAGTAGTACATGTGAAATTTGTGGTGTGCTCGGATGAAATACAACTTCACTAAATGACATAATGTCTTTATATCTTTATACTACATGTCAATATTCAACTTTATATTGTCACTCAATTCTATAGGCTTACCCTTTATAGGGAATTCAAGATCACTTGCTGGCTTCGTATTGACCAATGATAAAAAGGTAGCAGTTGGCGCATCATATTTTCTTGTAGTTCCATGGAAACTGGAAATCATTGAATTATCTTTACCAACATTGCTATTCTCATTGGACTCATTATCTTCATCATTATGATCAAATTTCATAGCAGAATCATATTCATTCTCATCCTCAAATTCATCAATTATATCTTCTGTCACCACGAGTGAAGATTAAGGTAGAGTATTGTCAATCATTTGATATGATGAGCATGGTTGGGACATATGATTGATGGAATGGATGCTATATTGTTGAGTATAACTTGGTTATAGATCAAATGGATGAATGTCTCTAAGATAGGAATTGAAGAGGGATGCTTGTTCAATTGGCTTGTGGATATTGAGATAGATGAGAGTGTGTATGTAACATCTTCATTCATTGATTGTGATTTGAGATTGAGATCCACTTAGCTAGTTGAGATACAAGCATATAACTCAGCATCAATCAATTAAGATAGGTATCACGAGTTCACTTTCTATATTTCTTGGACATCAAAGTCATCTTCTAGGCTACACAACCGATACTACATTGGATTTAAAGAGATTAGATACCTTTATTCTTGATTAGACACTAACTAGTTTAAGGAAAGTTATAGCTTTTGTCCAACCAATTGATTCAATCTCTCTAGTGTGACATCTGAATCAACCTTTATTACTTTTACTATAGAGCATTCAAATGTTATGCTATCTATACCATTATATATTCGTTTGTTTGCATATATATATATATATATACGCAATCTCATTTGTATTATTTATTATCTTTTCTTAGAATTTGGTTTGTAAATAAGATTTTGCAACAATACATAAATAACAAACTAAATAATAACATTTTAAACTATTTTTATATTTATTTATGTTTGGTTTCATTTATAAATTTTTTTGGACAAATTATTCTTTCTTTTTTTAAAAAATTAATTGATGTACATAACCATTTTTTAATTTGTAAAATCATATAATTTTTTTAAACTAAAAAATGTGTTACAATTACATATTTTTTAACAATAATGCCATTAAAAATTAGATTCATTATTTTTTATTAAAAAATTAGCTTATTATATAAAATGCGTTATCTTTATACTTAAATTCAATATTATTTATTTATTGTTTAAAAAAGACTTCATTTATTAATGTAAAAAATTAAATTTTAATAACACTTGTATTGATTAAATTATTATTATTTTAATTGTTAAAAATATAAAAAAAATTCATTAAAATATTATTTGTTTTGAATAATTTTAAAATTTGTTAAACTAAGATTACTTGTTATTTTATAATTTTTTTTGAAATGTAGTTATTTTAACATTATTTGATTATATTTTTTCTTTTGATCTCATGAAAGGGTACATTTTTTTTAATTAAAAACCTTTGAAATTAAGCTAACTCTTAAAAACATATTTGATTATACTTTTAGTTATTTACATATTTAAACAAAATTAAAAAGATATTAGCAAGAATAAAATTAATACCGACATAAACAAAATATATAAATATAACAACAAAATAAATGCAAACATCATTAAAAAATTAAATGTAGCCATAATTACACAAAAAAGTGTGAATATATAATCTAAAATGTCAATATATACAAAAATATTGGTTATCAAAAAAATATATACAAAAATATTAACATGTTAGTAATATATATATTTGTTACAAATTATTTTATTTAGCCTTTATCCTTTAACATGTTAAACTTACTGGAGAAAAAGAGAGTCAAAAGCTTGAAATGGAAAATGCAAGCAATCAATCTTCAAATAATATAGGTTAAAATTAAGATTTTCCTATAGCAAACTCCTAAAGCAGATGAAAGGAAGGTTCAAAATTTTTGCAGCAAATACTGAAATAGATGAAATCTTCATTACAGAGCAATCTTCAAATTTTTTGAACCATTATACTAAAGCAAATAAAATGAGCACCACAACAAGTTTTATAATGTAAATCCTTCCAAGCTTATGCATAATCTCTGTCCAAGACCTGTGATTGAGTTAGGGTCATTTATGAACTTAATATGACCATTTGTTGCATGTTATATAATAGTTTATAATGTTATATTAAAATTGAAAATTTTTAGGTTTTAACTTCAGTTGATTTTTTAAAAATAAAATCAACGTTGACGTAGATTTTGACTTTAATTAATTAAAAAAAAAGTTGTGCCCTTATCAAGTGACAATGGCACAATTTAGTTTATTATATTGAAGTCTGATTTTAATGTTAAATTTTTTTGAAACTTTTTTTTTTAATTTATGTCTCAACTAACATGATAGGGCTACAAGTTGGGTTTTAAAGTTATTTTTAAAAAAATTTCTTTTGCTTTAAAAATTTTTAATAAATTTTGAAACCGAAGTTAATAGATCTGATTTTAGAAAACTCTATAATATCTTAGATAGTTTTTTTTGTTGAGATAGATTTGATAGAATTTTTCTTTCAAATCACATTTTTGGCTCAAAAAGCCACATCCTCGCAACGGGGATTTTTTCTAAGATGGGTTTGGTATATAAGATATTTAATTTTATAAGTTCTTAAAAATATATTTATAAAAAATTTAGACATCACATATAAAAAGATTAAAATTAATATGTTGCATATGTCCTCAATAATATAGAGATAATATTATATATATATATATATATATAATATAGAGATCATTTAAGTTTATATATATATATATATATATATCAAACTTTTAAATATAAAATTTTAAATTTCTAAAAATTAAGATATCATCTACTAGATGCCGGTATTGGATGATTATCAATTACCATTGGGTTATATTCCATTTATTCCTTATGCCGACCCATATAAGAAATTTCTTTTTTTTTTTGTTTTTGGTTAAAACGTATAATTTAATGGGTCGGTTCATTATTCCCGGGAAATCAAGAAGGGTCTACTGCAGGTGGCTGGGTGGCCTTTTCAAATAGCAACTACAGCTGTAGGCTGTAGCCCTAAGGGAAAACCAAAAGAAAAAAAAAAAAAAACTTTTGATCTCCGGCTCCCTTCCCGACCATTTCTCTCTTCCTTCTCATAGTCTGTGAGTTAACATTCTCTTTCTTATTTCAGTCATCAATCCCGATAACCATATTGTACAGAGTTTCAAGTAATGTACTTACAATTTATGAAGCATTCACTGTTAGACACGATACCACTCTTAGATTACCAACAAATTTTGTCGTGTTGTCGGCTCATTGCTCCGGTGTTGTTCCTTATCCGTATACATTCTTCTTCGCTTATAATTCGTTGGATAGATGATAAAATTCTGATGCCGTAATTCACATACTTTGAATATAAGATTGCGTGTCCCTTCTGCTGGTGCCAATTCATCTTTTGTTTTGCTCTAGTTTATGTTTAGGATTTAAGTGCGTTCAGTTATGTTATAATGAATCCTTCATCTTTCTTGATGGTGCCAGCTGATGTAGGAAACTTAATATTATGTCGTGTTCTGTAGCGATGCTGCATATTTATAACCAGGGGCTACATTGTTGGTAGAAAGTTTGGACGAAGGCACTTAGGTCTTAACATATCTGTTCGCCAGGATAAGAAATGGATACTCTTGTATATCTGTATTTACGGTGTAATTAGGATTGCTTGGTTAGTTTTTAATTCGCTGGTTTATATTTGGTTGCATGTTAAAGTGTAATGCCCTGCAAGTTGTCCTATTAACTGATTTGTCAGTTATTTTTAGTTGTTAATTGTTTTTAACTCTTAAGGACGTTGTCTTTTTTATTGCTCGGTACAGTTTACAGAACTCTCTGGAGTACTTGGTGGCGGTTTGGATCCTCCTTCTTTCCAGCGTGCTAAGAGGGAGAAAATGACAAAATCACTTTCTCAGGGATGTGCCAATGAATCAAGTGATGTAAGTACACATTGACTAGTTCTTATGGTGGTATGCAATTCCTTTTATATGTACGCATGCTTCTTTTTCATTTTTGTTGTAATAAAAAATTTTGTAAATTATTTGCATTAACATTGTAGTAAAACTGCTACCTGGAGATCATATAATCTGGAAAGTACAAGAAACAAAATAGAGAACTCAAGCTAAGCAACAAAACAATCCGTGTAAAGAAGCTTTGACAAATTCCTGTTTAATTCAACCAAAGATTAGTTTTATCTTGAAGGAGACAAATGAACCTGTCTACAAACTCTAGGTACAACATGCTGCAAAAGTAAGTAGTTGGAGATATGGTGCCATATGAGGCAATAAGAAATTATCTATTTTCTCACAAATTAGCGCAGACTTGTCAATACCATGCAACGACTTATCTAGTCATCTGCTGCAACAATACCTCAGAAACTTTTGACATGGTCCTTAAAAGAGAGCTTCCTTGCTCAACCAATGTATATGAGCATCTAACATCAATTCCAGTTGACTATTTCTTTTCCTTCTTCACAAATTTGAAGAGCCATCAGCTAATTAAACCTCCAAATGTTATGTATTTTTGGCTTTCTCTTTTGGTTAGTTGGCAAAATCATTAAATGCTGCATGCGCAAGCCTAAAAGAAGAATCGTGTACCTCTAAGCCTGAAAGCATTGGTTAGTGCTTTTCTTTCTTTCTCTCTCTATAGGCTACTAGAAGTATTTTGCCTGCTATTATTCATTCATAATTTGCCTAAGATACTTTCAGGAGTTGATGGTGGGCAAGGGGGCACTAAAGATGGCAAGTATGGTGAATCAAATAGAGAAGATGATATGAGTGCGAGAACTCATAATGAATCAGAAAGTCTCTCTGATATTGATGATCTGGAG
Organism: Erythrophleum fordii; assembly: GCA_032878935.1. NCBI lineage: Eukaryota > Viridiplantae > Streptophyta > Magnoliopsida > Fabales > Fabaceae > Erythrophleum > Erythrophleum fordii. Next base: position 14,364,866 of record JAVQMF010000045.1, on the reverse strand, counting down.
GTGCTTAACAAGTTCCATTCTTTATCTGGCAGTAGTCATGTTATTGTGCAATCTAACTTGACATGCTTTTCTGCTTCAGTTAGAGTACCAATTGACTGTTTTTCATTTATTTTGGCCAAACTATTTTTGCAATAGTTCCTTTTACCGGTTGATGTAGTGATATTTCTTTCATAAATTAGGTGTGACTTTTTGAAGCCTCTTTTTCTTTTTCGGGTGCTCACCCATTGGGGTGGTTTTTTTTTTTTTTCTTTTTTTATTGCGGGGGTGGAAGTGATGCATGATGTAGAAGGAAGGCATGATTAAGCTATTAAATTAGGATTGATTGGGAAAAAATTAGGATTCTAAGGCAACTCTAGCTCTGTCATGTAAAAGAAAAAGCATCACACTTTCTTGGGTTTGATATTGAAAACTGAAATTTATTCCCAACAAGAACTGGATAAATAGAAAATGTATATGCTTCCTAGAACATAAGTCTAATTGGTCTTTCAATGGGCATTAACTCAAAAGGGTTGGACCAATTGACAGTAAGATAAACCCTAAATGACTGGACCTCCATCAAAGCATCCAAGGCTCAAAACCTGCCAAAAATTGGCTTCTAAGAACCCGTAAACTATACTGCTTCAGTGATGTGAACTCTAGTGTGAAGAGTGGGCACTATTTAAAACTCAATTTAACTCTCAAATGGAACTTGCTTCATATCAATTTTTTAGCTTTTGATTCAAGCCCTTTTAGATTCTGTGATTCTTGTATTTTGATGTTTACCATGGTCACATTTATGTATTTATTTTATTGTAGCTGTGCCCTTAATTATAGTTACCCTCAATGTTGCGTATAAATATTATGTCAATTCGCTGTAATGTCTTTATCAGGTTGTTGACTTGTTTAATATATTGATTTTTCCCCTGCTAAAATTTTGTATGCTGCATAGATTGATCTCTACCTTCACAATGAGGAAGAGAGGCATTACAAGAAGATTATATGGGAAAAATTGAACTGGGTGTATCTTAAGGTAAATGTGATTTGATCAACATTATTCCTTTCTTAATATTGCTGGACAAAGTTGTATGGTTGATTTTCACATTGATCATGCTTTAAATTCAAGCACTGTAAGTTTGTTGCTTACACTTGCATCGTGGTTGCCCCTGATTTGGTATTTTCTAATTTGGCTTATTTGGAGATTAATTTGTACTTGATCTCACTCTAGCTGAAATTCTTCTTACAGGAGCAAGCAGCCAAGGAAGCAGCTGCGAAAAAGGGATTTGAGGGTTCGCTAGCAACAAGAGATCTTGACAAATCTGCTTCTGCATCTGTGGCAAAATCCCGAAAGGTGACTTCTGAATTATTGTTATCGTAAGATTCTTTTTGTACATGTGTTTGTGAGTTGTCAGTAATGCAAGAGTAAATTGAAGTTGCACCAATAACTTTAAAAGGATAGAAGAACATAATTTTTCAGAATATACTTTTGACCATTTTAATCCAATAATTTAAGAGTACACGTCTTTCAGTAATACTAGTTTTGCCAGTGTACTTTGTTGAGTTGAAAACCATATTGAATGTACATTGTTCTTGAACTGATTAAATATTTGAAGCTTGAAGATATCCTGGGTTTGATTTTTTATAGTATTAGAATTTAGACATAGTGTTTAGTGAAATTGAAGCCGAGTTGAAAAAATATGGTTTTAAAAAGTGCCTCTAGGAATACGAGTTGATGAGAATGGAATGGCAGAAACAGAACATCTTGCTTGTTCTTGCTTTTGTTCTAATTAAGGGGTTAAGAAAAGGTAGCAAAATATGGACAAACTGTTTTTGAATTATTAATAATACATATATATGTGTGTGTGTATAGCTCATCTATATTATAATTTGCTTACAGATAACTTCTTGGTTGTTTGGCAAATAAAGTCAATCAATTAAACTATTCTGATTTTAGTCGTTTTTGTTTTGTTTATTATTCAAAATTGTATAAATTCCTGCATGACTGTTCAAGTGGGTCCAGTGGTTATATATAGTCTTACTACTTTGCCTTTGCAGTATCAATTGATCTGCATAGTTTACAGCAAGTTTTTAAACCTATAATTTGTTCGTTTTGTTTAAATACACATTTGTAGGGAAAGAAACAGAGACAAACTCCCGAGGGAAAGAGTCCAGGTTCTGTCCAATTTGATCCAAAGGCCACTCAAGCGTTGAGGAAAAAGGTAATTTATTCAAAAATGCCCGTGCAACTTTTTTAAGATATTTTATTTATTAAATTGATTATCATGCTAGTTCTTTTCATCAGATATTTTATATTTAAGTGAAGTTATCTTTTTCTCCTTCCTGTTATTGTTAATTATTTCTTGTCTTGAATTCAATATTTTCTTGTCCCAAGGAAACTTGGAAGGAAAAAAAAGAGGAGGGGGGGGGGGGGGAACTATAAACTGCTATTATTTTTGTACTTAATGCTATATTTCTTCTGCTTAAAAATTATATCAACCATATCTTAGTTATACAACTTCTAAGGAAATCAATTAAGTAGTTTGCATTCTTTGTACTGATTTTGGTAAGGAAGGAAAAGACCAAAGTCTACATGCACACAACAGAAATGGGAGAATTTTTCACTTGATGAATGGATAGGGACAGACAAGGGGAAGTTAATAATAAAGTGTTGGGAATTAAAGAGTAAGTTGGAGTAAATATGCTATTTTTGGTTTTGCCCCTGAATATATAATCTATCATCAACTACTACAGCCTACAATCCATGCAAAGCAGTGGCAACACTAGATCAATGAACTTCTTTTTCTAATCACTGATTAACTGTTCTGGGGGCTGAGGTTCCATGGTATACTACATTTGCTAGCTTGTAATTTTCAAGCACTTCTCTTCCTTATTTTGATAAAAAGCTATGTGTACCATAACTAATCTTGCGGAAGATTGGAAAAAAGTGAGTTCTTACAAAATATTGAATATTAAATAATGATTGAGAGTAAAAATATAAGTTCTGGATTAGTTTTGACTTTGGATTCATGTGCTTCTGAAGCATTTGGGGTTAAGGCTTGATATCCCCCCCCCCCCCCTCTCTTTGCTAGTGAAGGATGGGATTGCATTCATGTGTGTTCTCTATCATTTATATTTTATCTTATATATGTAATTGTATCGGTTAACTCAGAGCAATTGATATGATCTATGTTAATTTCTCTGATTATTCTGAAACTGTTCACCTATTACAAATGATATTTATCTGCGTGGATCATTTGCAGAGGCTTAGCTCCAAAGTCAATTTTGAAATCGTGGAGAAATTATTTGACGAACCTGTGAGTTTTTCTTTCGGCTGTTTTCCTTTCATCCAATTTATTCAGTTCCACGACAAAACACAGGGGACTAAACCTTCATTTTTTATAGCTGAAACAATCTGCTTATCTCTATCTTCTCTGTGCTATAATTATTTAAAATAAATCCTTGAGACATGTAAAACATGGATTACTCTTCCAATTGCTATTGCTATTTCATTTCTTTTGGGTATCAAAATTTTAATCTTATAATAACAATATCTTGAAGCTGCATTGCACATGCGCGTGCTCATGTCTGCCTATTTGACATTATTTTATTATTTAATAAAAGAATTTCTTTATTTGAAAAAAAATTGTCGGCTGAAACTTGTTTTGATTAAAGTCATTTCATGCTTCAGCAGACTATGTTTGTTAATGGAGGATAGTAACTGGCATTTCTAAGTTTTTTCTAAGTTTTAACTCATACTTAGTTGATTTTGCTTTGATCCGCCCCCCTCTCAAGCTTATTTTAATGGGTAGTGCGGCATTTCTTCTCCATAGTTGCTAGTTGTAGCTCCGTGCTTTACATGTTTTAAAAAAACTACATTGCCCAACTTAGTGTTCTGGAAAATTGTCTTTTGAGGACTAAACCATGTTCGTCTAAGAATGAAAATTTAGGATTAGGAATATCCTTTTTTATATTAACGTTTTTCAATGTTGTTATACAAAGGCGGCGCTAGAGAGCCCCAAGAAAGCACGATTTGAGCCATGCTCTGATAATCATGATAATTTAGAGTCTGAGCTAGAGAACAAAAACGCGGGTGATGAGCTGGAATCAGTGGATGAGTTTAAGGAGGATACGGATGATATGGGCGGGTTATATGAAAGTACTTTGTATGATGATAATGTGGACGAGGGATATGGCTACGAGGATGATGATTATAGCCATGAATGAATGATGGTTACTGAATAGCTGCTAGAAGCTGTTTTCTGCTTTAATTATCTGTGGGCTTCTTGAATCCCGATTTGACATGGCTGGCACAGGAGGAAACTAAGATTATCAGAAATCTCTGGTGATGCTGTGTTGCCATCTAATAGGCATGTGTCACTATCTTGTTCTATCTCCTTCCTCGGACATAATTGACCTCTATGCAATGAAAGACACGTTCTAAGATTTAAACAAAATTTAATAAGCCGCAAATCCACCATGAATGGTACAAATAAAATTAGATATTGAACTCCTTTTTTTTTGGTAGTTTTTTTTCCCCTCATACGTGCATGTCTTGTAGCAGCAAATAATATTCCTTTCTCTGAAATTGGAATGGCGGCGTTATGAAGCCTAGTGGATCAGCCACGCCATTTGCCAGTGACAAAAAAGGTGTACATTTAGTTCTTGGACACTTTTTCTTAATGTGGCAACAAAGTGGTGGAAAAACAGAGAGTTGGAGACGGTGCATAATACTGAAGTGAGTGCCTAATAAATTTCTCATCTGGAGGCGAATATTCCTCTTTATTGTCTTCGCTTTAACAGGAACGAAAATTTTGGATTGACTAAATAATTTGGGGTGGGCAAGAGCCTAAAGAAGGACTAGGTTATGAATTTCTTCTTAAATACCATCCAACTTTGGTGGATGCCTTCTTTGTTTTAGATGAATGAATGCCGGTGGCATTTGGGAATTGTGATGTGGTAGTTTAAGTGCTAATATATTGCATCTTTAGGTGGAGGGCTCTTAAAGTTTAATAATGGAGAGTGATAAGTATGCGATGATGTTATCAAATCAAACACGTATCTTAGGCCACAACTTTCCATAAATGCAGAGTGAATTGCAATAGCTCATTGAGTCTTTATAAATCGTGATGGCAATTCATACTATATAGAGAGAGTTGGCACAATCCCACAAATATCGAAAGTGGGAATGGAATTTAGTCACGTTGTTTTCAACTACCGTGTTACATAATACATGCGACCTTCAGACGTCAAAAATCTACCTTTTTCTTTTCCGGATGCTTTGAAGTAAATGGATTTTGTAAGACCAATAATGCGAAGTCAAAGTTGACCTGGACTAAAAACAGGGATTCAAATGACTGACTTGCTAAGTCATTGGGCATGACTTAATGGTAAAATTTATTTAGTTCATAAAAATTTTTGAACTTAAACTGCTATGCTACTCTGGAAAATAAAAATTCAGTAACTGGGTAATTATTTGCACTTTCCTCGTACCACGAGACACGTTGTCTTCCAAATAAATATATCAGGTTGAGCATTCCTTTGGATTTGTCATTCAATTCATTCTTTATGTTATCTTTTTAGCTGACAACTGTTAAACTATATATCACGGAATTGCACTTGATCTTCTGAGCAGATACAATTGCATGTTCCTCAATTGTGTGTTCTCACAATTGTCAATGATTACCACCAGTATTTGGTAATAGCCTTTAATATATGTAAATCAAGAATAGATGCCCCTTGAATGTTCCATTCTATGGCCAATAAGCGGATTGATTTTATGTGGACTCCATTTTGAAATTGAAAATAATGAGTTCATGAGATAAGAGATCTAGTGAAGCTGATTACTATTATCGGAAAGCAACAAGTGTGTGCCCAATGGGGCAAAAGCTTACCCTATTGTGGAATGAATGATGCAACATTTGAATAGAGATTGTCAAATGTAATCCTTGGGATGGCATGCGCTACCACTACTGAAAATTAATGGGGGGACAACTCGGAACAATCCACGTAGAGTTAGCAGCGTGGGTTTCTGTTCTCTATCTGAAAAAAATTGTATTTAAAGACTTAAATTTTATATAATTTACAATAAAAAAAATTTAAAAAATTAAAATTATTTGTAAAGATTAAAATTATTATTAGATTTTAAAAGATTTATTATTAAATTTTAAAAAAATTATTATTTCCTCCGGTCTCTAATATAAATTACTTATTGAAAAGTTGTCTTGATCCAAAATATAAGTCACTTTTTTAAATTGACTTGATCATTAAATGACATTTTTCTTAAATGTCCTTAATTAAATAGAGAGTCATTAAAACTAATACAATTTATTAAAGGTAAAAGTAGACTCTTTAATTAGGGGCAAATATGGAAAAAATTATACTTTGATATAAATTCAATTAGTTAAACTACCTTTAACTAACTTTCTTAATATCTGTGAAGTAGATATTAGTGACTTATATTAAAGATCGGAGGGAGTATTAAATTTTAAGATTTTTAAAATTTAATAATAATTTTCTTAAATTTAGTAACAAATTTCTTAAAATTTAATAATAATTTTAATTTTTAAAGATAATTTTAATTTTTAAAATTATTTATTATAAATTATATAAAATTTGAATTTTTTCTTTCTAATACTTTGATGGGGAATGTTATACTTTTAATATATTTTATATATCTTTTTTATTATTATTTAATGTCAGCTAGAGTTAGTTTGACTTTGTCTTAATTGACTTATTTTTCACAATCACCTCTTCATCTCTTTATATTCAATGTATAGTTGATAAGCCACATTTGCATTAGCACATACCATGGGCTGTCAAGCAATTACAAATGTGAAAGCAAGATTAGAAACCAGCTACATGCATGTGTGTTCATAATTATGAGAGTGACTAATCCCACAACTTTATGGACTACTTTTATTTTCACTAGAACAAAAAAATAAAAACACTTTTAGGAGTTTGTGTTGCTTAGGTAATGACAATAATCGTTCCTTAGTAGAAGCTAAGTTATAATTAAAACATGACACTTGGACTAATATGAATAATAAAATAAGATCTGCTTAGATTAATAGTTTGATTTTTAACGTAGGCTCCATTTGACTCGTGAAATCGTAATGTCTATTATATTCTTATACTTATTATTCTATTTATTAAATCACTTTTTAAAAAATAAGAATAAAATAGTTATTTTTCATCTCACCTACCTCCATTTATTCATATTTTATATTTTTTTTATTATTATATCTTTTAACCAAACGTAGTCTTAGTCATAAATATTTGATTTTATAATAGATATGACATTTTTTTTAACATAATGATAAATACTTGATTTTATATTATATATGACTTTGACCTCATAATTCACCCTATGGTTGAACAAAAAAGCTTTCATATTTATTCCCGTGAGGTGTATCAGGTTCCAGCTAGCTAAAAGCACTGTTACTTATAGGTAGTAAGAAAGTCACTCTCAAACTCCTTGCAAATACTCTCAACTTGTGGCGTAGCAAATGGTTTAATTGGAAGTGGACCTTCATTAACTCCTTTTTGTGTTTTTTAATTTGATATAGCTTGAAATTAAGTAACATATAATGAATCTCTCTGAGTGGCACAAGGGGTTTTGAGTGGACTGTGGAACCAAGTCCCATAGTTTTCCTAAGCCTGATAGTGATGTAATGCGACCCTTGGTTGTTACGAGGAGCTTCGTATTATTATTAACCAAGCGTAAACTAATTAATAAAAGCAGAGCAGTTCTCTATATTTAAGCGTACAAAGATTTATTCTATTCCCAAATCATGTGGATTCATGACAGTGCGTGCCATTAATGCTGAAACGAAGTGAAATATCTAGGCTATCAAACCCAGTCACCCAAGCACCAAAAACTTCATATCCTGTTGTAAACTGGATAGTTGAATTAATATGTTTTTATTCAGTTGATAGCTGTTGAATAAAGCTAACACTGATAAAATATCCTGTGGTAAACTGGGTAGATGAATTAATATATTTTTAATTCAGTTGATGGCTCTTGAACAATGCTAACACTGATACAAAATAGTTAGGACGAAATAAATTTTATCCACTTGATTCATCGGAATATTCATAAGAGTACAGACTGAATATATTAATCTGAGTGATGAACTAACTATTCCGTGCAAGATAATTGTCCTGTAACTTTGTTGGTGAGAGGATAATGATGTTACATTGAAGTCGTTCCATCCTTGAAGCCTGAGTGGTTCAAGGGAGGATGAGAATATCACCAGTTTAAAATTATCAAACAAAGGAAGAAAGTTTCATTTCCAGTTTATCGACTCCCAGAACACTGTAAGTGGAGGATGAGACTCATAGTTTCATTTACTCCCAACAGTGGGGGCATGCACGGGATAGGATTCACAATGTATGGGTCAAGGATTTGTCAACAAATGTTGAAAGCATTATATGCCAATAACATATACTCTGTCTCTCAAGTGGAGCAGTCCAAAATAGCAATCATAGCGTAATTACTCCATCTCTCCTGGATTTAGAAAGCAATAGTCAGAAGAAATTTGATTAACTGAGCTATATTTGCCAATTGTCTTGTTATTTCTTATGTCCTTGACATCCAATGAACACACTAGAATATATATATATATATATATATATATATGTCGATCGCTGCCCCTGCATGCAGGTGAAGTCAAAGTGCAAGGAATTTAGATCCACAAAATTACACATCAGGAGTTTCTTCGTCCTTAATTGCCTGGTTCAACCTTTATTTTACTAAGAAAAAAAGAAGAGTATGACTTAAATTATCTGTTTTGCAGTGACCTTACATGTCATTAACGCCAGACAGAACAGAAGAATGAACAAACGAGTGGAAATGTATAAGCAAATGATAGGGATCGAGGGAATTAACCATATATTGATTATAAGAGAAGAGTAACACATATCAAGATGTAATATATCCTCCTATACAGTTCTGATTTAGGAGTTAAGCCCTTCCAGGGGATTTGGGATCATGATCTTTATTTGCTCCGGTGCCTCCATAGTCTTGGGTTTCGAAATCCATCCTCCTTTCTATTAATCCTTCTTCTCCATCCACCTCCTCACCATTTCCCAATTCCACTGCATCATCCACCTGCAACTCAGATCATCAAAAATTTTAAACAGAAATAAGGGCCAAAGCAAAAAAGTAAAGAGAGAGAGAGAGAGAGAGGAGAAGCACAAGCACTGACCTGAGGTAAAGAAGACAGAGCTAACGTATCTTGGCCGTTCAAATTTTGGGTTCCTGTGATCACGCAAGTCAATTGAATGCGTCACTAAATCTAACACAGAAATTGAAAAATCAACAAACAAAAAATTTCTGCGAGACTCTCTATTAGGCTTACTGGTAGCAGGAACGGCAGTTGCAGAGAGAACATATGAGAAACCCAGAAGGATGACTAGCAGTGTGAGAAAGCTTATCTTCATCTCGAAATAGATGATAGATTGCAGACACCAAGTTGATTGAAAAAGATGATTAGGCAGGATAATGACTAATGAGAGAGGAAGCATGAACCTTAAATAGGTGCAGTACAAGTACACTTTAACAGACTTCAATACACAAAATGAATGCATCGCCCAAGGCAAAAAGTCAACTTTTTATTTATTTATTTTTTAATGCCCATTTACCTAACATCTTCATGTATTCACCCTTTAGTCCTTTACCTTCCACACGAGTACTTTTATATTTTATTAAGATTCTATTCAAGGGAAGTCTGCCTCTGCTTAACATATCTGTTTTTTTTTTAGCATACTGCTTTCAAGATATGTTTCAAAAAGAGTATTTGAAAATTACATATGAGAAAAATAATTTTTTTTATAAAAAAGTATACTTTTGGCCTCTATAACCTTATTTTATTTTATTTTAATTCTTATTCAATCTTTACAATTTACAATTTTTTAAATTTAATCTCTATAATTAAAATTTCATCAATATTTTTTAAAATCTTATTAATGTAATTAATTATGTATTATTTTAACACTTTAAATATATATGATTTATAATAACAAAAAAGATAAAAAACATAGATAACAAAGTAGGATTAATTCATATGTAGCAAAATATTGACAAAAAAAAAAGACAAAGACTAAATTAAAATTTATTTAAACGATAAGGATCTAATTATAAATTTTTTAAATTATAAAATTAAAAATTAAGTGAACTTATAAAACCGAATGTAAAATTTTCCCTTTTTGTTTTGATGTGTTTTGAAATTTATATTGTGTAACAAGCGACCGGGAGTGTTTGTATCAAAACAAATCGTATTCAAAATACTATATATAACATTTAAAGGAATATACCTTCATAACAAATTGTAGTATTATGAATCCATATTGATCATTGCATGTCTGATAAAATTAAGATTAATATATAAAGATAGAAGCTTATTATCTCCATATTAATTAGTTCTAACCTGAAAAATACTACTAACTTAACAAACGACATAATAATTGGATGGCAGGAACCAAAGAAAGGGAGAAAGTACTGATTAATAGAGTCTCCTTTTAAATCTATCAGTGAACAATTTCGGAAAATAATAGTGGATAAACATGAAACGGGGAGGAAACAAACAATTAACCTTTTAATTTTATGTCAAATATAACCAAAACCGTGTGCGAAATGGGGCCACAAACTTTTGTTTTTTGCGAAACAAGCCCAAAAAGATAATAATAGTGAAGACCTTTGCACCTCATCACGTGAAGAGGCACAAAGGCAAACACTAACGTATGAACACCTAATATATGATGTCTCTGCAAAAGATGCTTCACGCTTCTCTCATGTAATCAATTAGAAGCTTATCAGGGTTGCTGGTGATTAAGAAGCCACAGCTATAATCCTCACTTTGCCGGTTTTTTAGGTCATGTGCAATTAATGACTTATCGTCAACTAAATATCGTATGACCCCAAACTGATCAAGAAATTACCTCTTAAAATAAAAAATCAAAAATAATAGTTTGAAGTTAAAAATAGAATAAATTATACAAATTTTCTATTAGTTTTGTTAAAATTTTACAGATATTTTTTTTATTTTTAAAATAAATATAAACTTTTTTTAAACAAAAAATTATTTTATATTTTGGTTCAATTTTAAATTTTTTGGACTAAAATATTATTTATTAACCTAAATACATATTTTTAAAATAAAAAATTTAAATAAAGGATATTTTGATTAAAAAATTTAAAATTAGATTAAAGTATAAAATAATTTTTTATTTTAGAAGAAGTTTGAGTATATTTTAAAAATAAAAAGAATTTATATAATTTTAACAAAATTTATGGAAGGCAAGCAATCTACATTTAAATATAATGTAGGTGATGCCTTCTATATTTAATGTTTTAGGTCAGATTGGACTCAGTTTTCTTTCTATTCTCAAAAGCTTTAGTTAATAAGGCGCTCTCATGTTTAAGTTTTACGTGTTAGGTAGAACAGTAAACTTAGTTACCCTTTGCTCAAGGAATATGATCGGTATTACCAAATTTGATCAGCGATGATTAATTTAACTTAATTGATAAGTTTGATGTATATTTGTTTCATATTTGAAAAGAATGGTCAATATATATTTTAAGGGTATCATTAAAGACAAAATAGATGGTGCCACATATATAATAGCAAAAAACAATTTGACTTTGAGCACATGACTTCTAATCATTGATTAAGATGCAAGGTTCTCCCAAGTCCCAATAACAAAATTGGGTACCACATAACAGAAACTATACACAAACTTGCAAATCAACTCAATATTTCAATCTGAAGACTATTTTCTAAGCTAACGTCATATACATTTAATGTACATAAATTATTTTTTAAAAAGAGGTCAATAACTAAATCGAAACATTTCTAAGTTTTGGGTCCAAATATTATTGGGGGTTTCAATAATTATATTTATTGCCCTACCATATGTCATAAATGCTCTTAATTTCCACAGTACTCTTTTAGTTTCCCATGTCACAGAGGGACTAGAGGCCCTCCATTTATCAACCATATGGGCTTTTTGTGTGTAAATACACACGCTAAGATATGAAGCCATAGCTTTGCATGTATAACTAATTAATCGACCCTCATACATTTTTTTGGGATGGATACATTAAAACATGGCCAACCAAATAATTTTAGCTTTACCTGTATAATGGAATATATTTATATATATAAAATTAACTAGGATCTCATGAAAGCAACTTCATAATGGAACCGATTGTGATTAGAAATACAGATTCTTTTGGAATGGACGGTGATGATGAAGTGTAAGAGTTGTTTTTTTTTTTGGGGGGGGGGGGGTGAGAGATGCTTAATCAGGGCAGTTAGGTTAACATGACATGATGATGTCTAAGTAACAAGAAACATGAAGTAAGATTGTACAAACACAGAAGGCTTAGATCACTTTTTCATAATTTAATGAAATGAACAACTCATTCCAATATTTAACCCCACAAGCACTTGATGATAGAAGGGGATTAATTAAGTTGACAAGAGGACAGCTTTGGCATGAGATCCTAATTGTTGACACCCATGCACCCACCAACCCACTTTGGTGTGTTGGGAAGCATAAGGAAAAGGATTGCAAGATTTAAGACTTTATGAAGCAAAAGCCTTATCCATCACTTATCGTTATTGCATTCCCATGATATATATCATTGACGGGGGTCACTAGAAATCTTTAATTATCATCACCAACCCCCTAATTATTATGCCAACTAAAACTCCTTCTACTTGTTTTCACATATTATTCACTAGAGTAAGTTATATATACCTAGTCATGATGTATACATGTTGGCTCAAAGATTAATTAGGTCTTTCACTTGGATGATAATAAAAGTCCAAATCTATTTATGTAAAAACTCATTTGTTGCTAACCTCTATTTGTAATGTTATTATCTAAAAATTAACGAATATACAATGAAAATGGACTCTTTTATTTAGGCAAAATACCTCTCTCCGCTATATATAAATGCAAACATAGTATAAAAATTTTATTATTTTTGCCTCTCTCTCCATTACAACTATCTCTGCTACATATAAAGATAATAAACTTTCTCTAACTCATGAATTGATTGTTGAATAGCATTTATGATGTTTAAATAAAATGAGTTGCATGAGAAAAATTGTATATATTACCAATAGTTACAAAGGTGAAAATTTGACCATTAAAGACATACTTTCCCTATTCTAGCTAAAAAGCCTTTACCACTATCAAGTTATTTCTAATAGTTAGGAGTCACTAAAGATGTATATATACACAAAGAGATCCAAGTACAAGGACACCGAAAATCATTGAAAAATCATTGTGACTGTTGTATTTGAAAAAGAAAATAGATATTTGTAGTCTCTAGTTTATTAGTTTGTAAGAAGCATTTAAAGGGAAATTCCTTTCTTCAATTCTTTGTTGTAAATCTCTAATTGAAAAAAATAGTTAAAAATAAAGTGTAAACAATCCTATAAAAGTTAAAGGTGAGCATGTAAAACCTATGTTGATAGTGAGCATATGAAAACCATCTCAATTGTAATATTTTCAAAAATTAAAAAAAAAAAGTCTTTTAAAATTTAAGGAAATTAGATATAAGTTTAAAAGATTGAAATAGAACAAACATTTTGTGTATTATTCTCTTCTTTTAACTCTTTTATTAGCTATATAATCTGCTTCCTCCACTTTTAGAAAATCCTTTATTTTCATATTAGTCATTCCATTAATAATATAATAGTTTACGTTATTTGTTATATAAGCCTACTCCACTTACTCATAGTCATCTCACTCCACTACCACACTATTTGTCTCTTCCAATCACATTTAGCACATTTTACTCTTAACTTTAGCTACTCACTCCACATTAATATGAATTCACTTCACTTGCACATTACAAATAATTTTGTTTACATTTGTTTACTTCATCTAACTACTATTTACTTGTTCTATTAAGCATGTGCTCCCTCCACTTTATACTTTCTCGATTTTTAATCGGCCAAGTTTCATATTATTCAATTTTTTGCATACTATATCTATTTAACCTTCTAATTGTGCTTATCAATGCATATATAGGTAAACCTTTTTAAAGTGTACAAGCCTTGAGATCCAAATCTTGCTTCAGCTATACATAGCATTGACTTCTTTGAGAGTCATTAAGGACGTCCTCTTGTGGCAACAGGTGCTTTTGGGAGGAGAAGGAATTAAGGACCACAATGTATAAGTTATGTTACTTATTTTCTTTTACTCATATTTACAAGTAGCAATGCTTGAACCATCTTCGTTTCGATCTGTACATATAAATGTCCACCTACTCAACCATCTGTCTTTTAATTTTCAATTTTTTTCTCTTCCCGAAGACAGCATTATTTATTAGAAATTTAGAAGTACGGCTCTAACATTATTTTTGACAGCCCGCTGGAACAATCAATATATAAATATACACACACTATAACTTGGGTCATCCTTGTTCCACAAAGAGAAGAATTCGACAGGCGGAAGGCCCAGAAACAGGCCCATTACTAAATATATATTGAAAAAATGAAAGCCATGATATCATGAGATTCTAATTCTATGGTGGTGAGGGCCCATAGCTGGGGACTGGACTGGTATATTCATCATACAACCTGGTTGAGCAACAAAAATATATACACCCCCAGGAGGGTTCTTGACTCCCACCTACAAACGCACCTACCCTTTGGGAACACCTGCAAATCTTATAAACCTAAACCTCGCGATGCCTCATTATGAACATTATTTTGTTTATTTTCCCTAACAAGAATCTTCTATTATTGAAGCTAATTAGAAACCCCACACAGCGGAGTGCCAAATTTATTACATTGTAGCTAGCGCATTACAGTTCGTACATACATATTGGAATGATCACGAATCTAATATGGAAATCATGAATTTCAGGAATCACTCATGAGGACTTTGAAAAACAAGGATTAGTTTGTTTTTCTCCATGCACCCTCTTGTCAACTTTTTATAAAGCTCTTAAAGTTTCATGGTATTCTCTGAACATTAGAAACCAAAATTTTGACACCTGGACCAAATTGCCGGTGCACTATGGGGAAGTCAGTTATGCTCTTTATTCTCTTGGAGGGCTATCTGATGCACTCAAGCACCATCAATCTTCATATGGTTCACATGCTCCAATAAAAAAATAGAGATTTTTCATGAAAAATCTAAAGCATTATATTCCTAATTAAGTATAAGTACAATATATTACGATAATGCTAACATGAGATGGCTTTATTGACAAAAAGGAAACTTGAAAAATTAACTTTCGTAGTTTATGCTATGAATTGTCTATGTTATTAACAGATGTAAACGTGAAACTGATAGATGATCCTAAACATGACACTTACATTTTGATTGATAGTGTTGAAGTAATTTATTTATACTATTTGTTTTATTGAAAAACTATATGTATTACAATAATTAAAGACCGTTAAATTATAAACGAGAAAAAAAAACAGAAAGAAGAAAGAACGATAACTAAATGATGCTTATAGTTTAATTTTGTGGGAGTACGTTTACCATTTGCCAATTATTTTTGGAGCATATATAGCATTGACCGGTTATTGCTCAAAATGATAACATAGAAGACCAAAATGAGCATGTTATTTCACCAACATGCCTATGATATGACTGACAAGCATGTATCTGACACACATATATAGTCCAAACTCAATTCTGAGCCATTTGTCACACGACTTTTGATAAAAGTCTAAGATGACATCAACCGTTCATTTTTCATTATTACTAATTAAACTGATGATAAGCAGTTTAAAAAAAAAAAAAAGGCAAAGAAACAAATATTTCGTTAAATGAGGCAATTCCAATGGTTAAAAACCTCAACAAGAAAACTATTGTTATCAAAATCATCCAGGAGGTGGGTGAGATATACATGCGACATTGATTGGGTGAGGATCATTGTTTATATTTATTTGACAAGTGGCAAGAGCGACAATTAAATTATGTATAACATTTGTTGTAGCCATGATTGCAACTGGTAAAGATAAAATAACAATATGAATAATATTAGTCTAATGAAGAAATAAGAGATATAGGCTCTTCGCTCTAACAGGAAGGCGTTGGTAAAAAAATTGAAAGATACATATTTGAGAATGATCACAAAAGTAAAATTAACAAGAGAGCTAATTAACAGTGTTCGATTGGTGCATGTTAAATGCGTAATTAGTTGATGTGAGGCAACTGGGGGATACATTGCCGTTTATAAGCCAAAAGACTCAGAATACCTAACGATATGCCACCGTACACATTACTTTGTTACATACAAACTTGTAATTAATTAAATTTGTAAGATGAGTGCACTTAGCCATTTATAGCATTCACACACACACGCACGCACGCACTCAAAAACACATATATAGTGTTGCTTTTTCTATATATATAAGGACCTGATCCCCACGCTTCCCCTAAGCCATCAATACCAAACTTGAGCTTGGTCTTCTACTCTGATCTTTTTCAATCTCTCATCATATACTGCTTGACATGATGGAGAAGAAAGGCCTCCTCAGTCTCTTGGTTATCCTTCTGGGTCTTTCCTATCTCGTATTCGCTGTTGCTGTTCCAGCAACCAGTAAGTTTCAATTTTCAAGGGTTTTTAGGTCTTTAGGGTTTTGATGCACGGGTTTTGGTACCTTAATTTCTGTATAGAATGATTAAAATGGATTCCCAGCCCTGCGTGTTAATTATATGCGAGTTTTCTTGTGAATATACAGGGATCCCCAAAGCTAGAGAAGTGGATTCATCAGAGCCTCATCATCTGACCAAGGTCTGCCCTTTCCCTTTTTGTGCCTCTCCTTTTTTCCCCCCTCTTTTTTCAAACGTACCTTGAGGTTATTTGTCCTTAAATCTATGAAGAAAAGGAGAGAGAGAGAGAGAAACAATTTGTACAAGATTGGTTGGTGGCCTAGCTAGCTATTTTACAAAATCAATTTTGGCTTTCAATATTTGAAAGTTACTTGGTAGGGCCGGACAATTTAGATCTTGAAAGATCCAAATCGTTAAGAATAAATCAAACTATGATATTGGCCGTTTTCCTTCTGTATGTTATCTATCTCAGACTCAATTACTGGCTTTTATTAATTAATATCTCATTTAATTTTTAAATATTAGTGATACTTTTTCCGATGGATTGTTGAATTTGCAGAAGGATATCGATGTTGTGGAGCAGGTTGAGTTTCAGATGAAGGAAGGATATGGAGAGGGGAGAATGATGATGAATATGATAGACTATGCTGGAGCAAAAGCAAACCCAGCTCATGCTCCCCCAAAACCCCCTGGAAAACCTTCTATATATCCTACGTATTAACCTCTTTGGTTTCAAGGGATTAGTTATCGCTAATCAGGTGAAGATCACTAGGACCACTTCAAGGGTCCAGATTCCCCACTCTAGTTAATAGTCGTTGGAATTGTCCTCGTTTGCTGGGTGTTCAATCAATGTGTTCCTCTGCTACCAAATTAATCTGCTTTCTGTTTACATATAATTAAGCCTATCCTGATTAAGTTTTCGAGGTGAGCACTAGACTTTATATATATATATATATATATGTATAAGTGTGTGTGTCAGATATGTGTATCATTTGTACTGGCTTGGTGCTGTAAGATTAATATATATACACACACACACACATATTGTATCTGATCCTTATGCAAGATCCGCTAGTGACGTTTTTGCTTTAGGAATATGTGTAAATTAAACTTCGTATTCCCTGTGTTTTTGGAAATGTATGGAAATTAGGGCTTAAAGAAACATCTTATAATTAAGCCAACTTGAAATGAAAGCGTAATGAAAGAGGCTTCCGGGCGACCTGCGTTTCATTATTAATAATATTTTTTTATTCTTTGACATTTAAAGACCACATGCATTCTTATTATGCTCTTCAAATACAATCCACGTAAAAACCGTTCGTTCTGCAAAGATTGCCATATTTGCTGACAGCATAAGGATTATAGGGTTTCGGATATATGAGCGTAATATTTGTTACGTATTGAAATTTCTGAAGAATGCAATGCATTTCAACGAAGTAATAGTATAAAGAATACGAAAATAACTGATGAGGTATATATATTTATAACATTAATCGTACTCGAATATTATTGCATTCCACATTATCGTTCTCTACGTTTTTACACTAATCATATTTAAACAACACTATAAAAGGGTTGCACAGATCTAGTCCCCCGGCCAAGTATATCAGCTTTTAAAAAAAAATTATTTAATGAAATATCCCAAGCTTTGGTAATTATTTCTATCGGTTATATATTCCCTTTATCTTAGATATTCATTACATTTTAACTGGGTCAGTAAACAATATTGGAGAATGGCAATATTAGGAGGAATTAAATAAGCTTAACTAAGTTATTTTAATTGTTGGACTTACTTATACCAAGGTCAATTGATAAGAGAAAACAATACCTTTCTCTATCAACTTATAAGTTCAATTGTCTTAGGTAGTATTAATTTTGGGAGTAAAATCCTAGTAATATCCACTCGACGTGGAGGATCAATGGCTGTTTGTAAAGTCATCCAAGAGACTCAGCCTAAATAAAGTTCGAAAATAACCATAATTGTAATAACAAGGAAAAAAAAGAAGATAATTATCACATCCATACATGTCAAAATTCATTAACATGTAATGTTTAATATTAGATGATTTTATTCTATAAGGGATCAGGGAGTGTACCAACCAAAACATTAATTGATTAAATATAACACGTATTGGGTTGACTGGTCGTACACTGTCTGTTCACTGTGGTCGCTCCAGCGTTTTCGCCTCAGAGGAGATTAACGTTACCTCAATTGCCTTGCATCGGAGAAACATTCCCAATATCTTTTGCGTGCTATCTTCGCCGGAACTTCACCGTGAAATGCCATATTTCAGTACAGGAGGAGGAGAAACAAAGGGAGCTGATACTACTCCCTTGTCTTCCCAAAAACGGAGGCGCCATATGTAGAACTCCTATTCTTTTCCTAAACTAGATATTAAGAGAACGTGGACTTGGTAATATATCTTAATTGACATTAATTAATTTTAGTTTTCATTGAAACGAAAAAGGTGCTTTCATTTGCTGCCTGCGTGTAAATATCATTCACTCATAACTAATGAAGGGTATTAATTAATTTGACAAAAGACAGGTCTATATATATATATATAGTTCCATGTGAACGCGGCACCCACACACACACACACATATATATCTTTGTAATTAACCTATGATTAACATAGATTATGGTGGCTTATTTTATAAATTGTCATCTCCATAGTGTGTGTATCATGCAAGTAAAGTTAACAGTGTGTTAAACCGGTATAGGTTGGGAACCAAATTGGGCTTTAGCTGGAGATTGCTTTGCACTTAGTCACACCATAAGAGACAAACATGGTCCACATTTTGTGAAGAGATTTTAGCGTACATGTGCACTATAACTCTGTGAATCCAATTAACAATTAACCTAATTAATTAGTCATCATAATTAAACCTTTGGTTTTTATTAATCAAATCAATTAATCAAACACCTTCATTTGAACATGACTGCGTTAATTTATTTATATAATGACGATGGGTCGTTTACTTTTTTGGATAAAATTTAATATGCAATTATATATAATGCTTTTTAAATTCTTATTGTAAGGGTCATCGTCCAAGTCTTACTTCAAATTAAAATCTCCCCCCCCCCCCCACACTACAATATTAAGGTTATATGCTCATGTGAGAATCCTCTAAAGTTCTTCCTTATAAATTTTTTGTTAATTTTAGAGAAAAAGTTATACAAAAGAGTAGGAGTGTGTAAAGAGTTCATTTCTTCTTTTTTCATATACTTTTTTTTTAATTTATAAAACGTAAATTTAAAAGATTCAGTACATTAATTATGGATTAAAAAAAACTTCTTTCTAAAAATCAATGATATAGTGTTGGATTATAAAAAGAAATATTCATGTTACACTTTCATTAAGAATTCACATATCAAATAGAAATTATATTTAAGTTCTTTTTTCCACCTTTTTTTTATACATAAGTTTTACTTTTTTTTTAATTTTTTTGTCAATCGTATTTAAACACATATCTTAGTTCACAATAATGGCTCTGTCTTAAGCAGCATTATAGATTATTTAATTGATCTTATCAAGACCAAAATAGTGCTCACGAGGCCTAAGTTAAAGCCACTAGATATATATGATTTAGAATACAGAAAATGAGAATAATGTAATGCTCTTGTTTCACACAGTAGGACCACTCCAGAGTTTCTAGGTATGATTATGTCTTTGTTTGAAGAAACACATTAAGCTTTTATAATGTCACTAAAGTTTGTCAGTTGGAAGCTCTGTCACTTTCAAATATATATGAACCCATGTAAGTGGGATTTTTAGGTATTCATTAGTTGTTTAACAGATGCTAAGTGGGATTACTTTATCAAGAGATAATAAATACTAATATCGCATACATTTGAAGTGATTTAATATTTACCATTTGCGTAGTCTAGGGACCAAGAAGGAATTGATTAAGATTTAGGTAGTCATCTTTTTCTTCTTTTTGACTTTATTTAATTTCTCCTTATGATTTGAATTAAATATCAGCGATTAGAATGAATACATAACTTTAAAATGTATAAATATATACAAAAATAACATTTAAGATCTTCTGCAAATTAATTATTTATACTCTTAAATTTATCAATATATACTTCGCACACTTCATAATTTGAAAGAGTTCTCAAATATGTTTAAATTTCTTCTATTATAAAAATATACATAAATTCTTCTAAATATATAATATAACTAAAATGCTTTAAAAGATAATATTATTTTCTTTTATTAAAAGTATAATTTATTAAAAATATATTTTTAAAATTTTTATTTCAATGTTATATATTTTATACAAAAAATTATAAATTTAATTTATTCTAAATTTAGAAAATTGTTTATTTTTATATTGATTAAATGTATATTTAATATTTATTATTTTAAACAAGGTTATCTTTTAATGTAGAAAAATCAATGTAGTACATTTTTTAATTCAATAGAAGAGAGTATACATTTTTAAAATAAAATAAAAGACAGTATAATATAGACATCTCTCAATATATATATATATATCATGATGATTAAGAAACCTAGATTTTTTCTTGTACCATAGAGAATCATGTGGGAGGAAAAAAGAAAAATAAGAGTTGGGGACTATATATACGTGGGTCTCATTACATTCTATCTCTTCTTTTTTCTCTCTTTAACAAATCATCTTTAATATAGGAGAAGTTTAGCTGGCATTTGTTTGAGAGAGATATATATATATATATATATAATAAAAGAATTTTTTTATTGTAAATTTACCATAGAATTATTATTCTTAAATTTTTATTGTAAATTTACTATAAAATTATTATTCTTAAACTATTTATAATGTCATATATATTTTTTAATTTCAAATTTTTTTTGTTTGCCTTGGACCCATGCACGGGTCCACGGATTCTAGTTAGAAAGTAAAATAATGTTTTAAAAATAGTCTCTTAATAGATAAATACTAAAATATATGTTTTATTTTTTTAATTTGTATAAAATATATTTAAATACTTTTGAGTTAAAATATAATAAAAAAAAGAGAAAAAAAGCATGGTATAATTCTCTATTTTCACATATGTGAGCTTTCCTATTCTCATTATTTTTAAGAAAGCAAACATGCAATATATATATATATAGTTTAACTGGTCAATCCAAACTGTGATGGCTAGCTAATATTTTGGAATTGAGAGACGTCATTTGCGTATAGTAATATGAATAAGAACGACAAGAATACGTTAACCTGTTGCAAAACATGCAAATAATTATAAGCCATACTATTTAAGAGAGATTATTTGGTAAAAGATAATTAGTTTGCTTGTTCATTTAATATTATCAACAATTTTGTCAGTCTAAAAGTTGATCAATTTTATTCAACGCTAAGTTCGGACTTTGAACCTTGATCGATCACATTCAAAATTGTCTAACTTTGGTAGCTACCTCGTACATCCTTATGCTCCTTACACTATAAGAAGATGGGTAATTTCTCGCGGTATTTTTTCGTGAGAAAACACAATAATTTCCGTGATAAAGACTTTTGTCACGGAAATTCTCACGCAAAGCTCACCGTGAAAAAACTAGCCATAGGAAATATAACTTTTCACGAAAATTTTTCGTGATAAAAGTTTCTCACAAACTAATTTCTGTGAGAAAAATGAGACAGAAAGGTGGTGTCAAGTTCGTGAATTTTCTCACGAATTTTCTCGTGGTAAAAATCCACGAGAAAAGGTTTATTGCAAAAAGATTCTGCGAGAAAAGCAAGAAGTCTTCTCACAAAAAAATTCATTAAGAAAACTAAAAAAATTAGTCATTAACCCTACTTTTATACCTTTACCTCTGTTTGAATAATTACAACTTATTCAAATAGTCAAAAAGCACAGTGCTTATGTCCAACTAACCAATACTAAAATCTTAATAATAACAAAACCACAAGTTTATAATTTTTGTGTTAGAAATATTCGAAAGTACATTAAACTTAAGACAAATAAGTATTTAGCATTACAAGTTTGCATATCATAATTTCATAATGTGACATAAATAAGAATGCTAGGATTATTGTTCATTATCATCATCCACATCATCAAAATCATCATCATCACGACTACTACCACCACTGCCACCACCACTACCACCATTGTCACCATCATCATCATGGGTTGGTTCATCATACGAAGTGCCACCTCTTTCAGGTTTTATACTCATATGAGCCATAATTTGTTTCATGAAAGCTTTCATCTTGTCTTCGTGCGCCTTTTGCATCTTGGCAAGACTTGTCTCATAAATTTGGGTTTGTTTTAATAGTTTCTCTTTTAATTTCTTCTCAAATGAGGCCTCTAAGTGCTCTCTCATTTGTGAAAGCTCACTAGTGCCATATCCAAAGTGCTGTATGCCATCAAAAGTAAAAAGACCAGTCTCTGACCTAAACCCATAAGTACGACCTCTTTTGTTCTTTCCACTGACAACTTTGAGCCATATAAAAGAATCAGTATCATCTGATTCTGACTCTTGAGTTTGCTTCATCTACTCATACTGGCTCTGTAACAACAAAGAACAAATGAATATTAAGTACATAAACAAATTATAGTAACAATCTTATTAACAAACAAGTTAAATGACTTACATAAGTGTCAGAGGCTTTTTTACCAATCCAACCTCCCTTCTTCTCATTGTGTTAGATCCTTTTGAATACTTCTGGGATCTGAACCTCTCTACCTAACTCTATTTCCTACAACACTTAGTTAAAATACATAAGAATTACAATATTTGAAAGGAAATATTTAAAAAGAAATAATAATTCAAAAAAACCATCGCAAATAAAGAATATTTACCATCCTTCTCTTATGCTCTGAAAATGGAACACGCCCTCCTCTATGTAAGCATCCTCCAGTATCTGTAGCCCTGTTTGCCTTATTACGTGTAGACTTGGCTTTGAATCCATCACTTTACCAATACTCATCTAACTAGCTCAACCTGTTAGAGATAATCAATCACCTTTGGTTTTTCCAGTACGAATGTCTCTAAAGGATGTACACATAATAGTGTTACACTTCTTCCTCCATATCTTGTAAATTCGTCGCTTAGTAGATGGATCCCAAGCACACAATCTCTGAATTAAAAATAAGCAAAGCTAATATTATAAATAATCAGAGTAACACATCAACTCTATGTATGATAACTTACAAGGTTATAAAATTAATTTACTTTAAACTCTGCAAACCATAAATTCTTCACAATATTAGGTACTTTAATAAATGTTGGCCAACCATGCTCAAACTTACTATGAATAATCTAAGACAATATGGTGATGGGTGGGATATGTGAATAAAACCTGCAAATGAAAAAAATGATGCAATAAAAATAAAAATAATAAAATAACTACAATACAAAAAAAGTTACGTTTAAAGAATTCTTACTCATTAACTCCATTAGGTCTAATAACTAGTCGTCCATCACTCAACCTCGTCCCTGGCTCATATCTAATGAGATGAGAAGATGAGCCATCTGTACTCAAAATATGTGTAGAAAGTATCTTTGAACCAATGAAGGTTGAGGAATCAGGTGGTGTTTGAATATATGGAGAAGGAAAAGAAGATGATGCAGATGCTGATCCATGAGGGGTCCTAGCATATGGAGATAAGTGCGGAGATGATGACTGTACAGCAGGTAATGGTATGTGAATCGGCTCAGACTGTTGTACAAACTTTCCTTTTCCTTCTTTGGGTGCAGCAGATCCTCTACCCTTATTACAACCTCTATTTGACATCTGGAGGGAAAAATAAGTAAATCATTATCATTACCAACATTAGAAAATAATTTAAGTAAGTTAAATAAATGTTCAATAATAATAACAAGTTAGTACCGAACACTGTCAATCACTTGTTAAGGAATAATCAGTAAGAGGATCCTCTTGAGTATCAGATGAGTCGGTATCTAATAGTTCGTCTTCTAAAACTTCATCATTTTCTTCTTCAATTTCACTAGTTGCATCAATAAAAGTGTTAACATATACACCATCCACTTCTTCGCTCTGACCCATATTTTCTCTTAGATCTTGCTCATTAATATCAGTATCAACTAATTGAGGTGAACTGTTGCTTTCTTCTTGAAATGGTGCATCTACATTATCATCACTAAGGGCTTTAATCCTATTTCTTGCTTTTGCTCTAATCACAAAAAGCCAACCGTTTTTGTTGGATATCGATTTTGGATATGGTGTAAAGTATACCTGATCAGCTTGTTGGGCAAGGATAAAAGGGTCATTACCCTTGTATGTTCCTTTAGCCTTGACTTTTATAATACCATATTTAGAGCAAACTCGAGTTCTTTAGTTGGTAGGATCATACCAATCATAGTTGAAGATTGTCAATCGCTTAGTTGGTAGGCCAGTAAATTCTAACTGTATAATCTCCTTCAACACATCATGATATGAAAATTCAATTTCACCATGGCTATTTCCTTTTACACATACCCCACTATTGTTTGTCTTCCTTCCTTTTGCCCAAGAGGCTGTATGAAACTTATACTCATTAACAGACCATTGATCCCATGTATGTACAAGTCTCAAAGGACCCCAAGCCAATGAAACTAATAAAGCATCTTGTATTCCATTTGTAGGATTCAAAACCTAATCAAAGAGCAGATATTATGAACATATAATATAAGAAGTTTAGTTCCATAACTATATAACCAATTATTCATAAATTGAATTATATACTTACATGAGTTTTGAACCAATCATGAAATTCAGATGAAATATACTTTTCAATTACTTCATTGGATAAGGTAAAATTCTTGGAAAGTAATGTCTCGACATACAAACTACAATATACCATAAAAAAGTTAATCTTAAATAGTGAAAATATTACAACAAAAAGTTAATCCTATATATGCACCTAAGTTATGAAAGAATCTTACTTTAGAAAAAGGTTTAACCTCTGGACAATTGAGAATAACATACAACGTTATAGCATTAGCCTCATTATTAGTAAGATAATGAGTGTTACCAGTAGATATTCCATGAGGCTGACCAGGATAGTTGAAAATTGAAATTGGAGGATGATCATTGCACTCTCCACCATCATCATTTCGAGGAGCTCTCTTAGTTCTTGAGTGAACATGTGACTCAAAGTAATAAGAACAAAAAGTTGAAGTTTCTTCAAGTATATATGCTTCACAAATAGATCCTTCAACATGTGCCTTATTTTTAACCTTTCTCTTTAGTGTATGCAGAAATCTCTCAAATGGATACATCCACCTATATTGTACAGGTCCACCCACTGTTGCTTCGTATACCAAGTGAATAGGTAAGTGTTCCATGGCATCAAAGAAACCAGGAGGAAAAATCTTTTCAAGTTTACATAAAATGATAGGAATATTTTACTCCATTACATTAAGTTTATTTAGTTGTAAAGTAGGAGCATAAAGATCTCGAAAGAAATTACTCAACTCTGTTAAAGTATTAGAAATCGAGGCTGGTAACCCATTGGATACGATTGGTAATAGCCTTTCCATGAACACATGACAATAATGACTTTTCATCCCTATTAAAGTGCAACTCTTCACATCAACACAACATCTCAAGTTGGATGCATAACCATCTAGAAGTTTTAAAGATTTAATCCATTTGCATATTGCCCTTTTATGATCCATATTAAATGTGTACGCTGCCTTTGACTTTGTCATTTTATCATTCCCTTTATCTTCCATGTATAAAATAGGTCGTTTAAAGTACACAGCAAATCTAACCTTACTTTCACATTATCTTTTCTCTTACCTTTCACATCTATTACTGTGTTGAACATATTATGAAAAATATTACTTTCTGTATGCATTACATCTATATTATGTGGATTCAACAAGTCACGCCAATAGGGTAGATTCCAAAAGATACTACGTTTAGTCCAATTATGATCTTGACCGTATCCTTCCAAAGATAGGCTTGAAAGTTCAATTATTTTAGGAAATCTTCGAACTTGCTCATACACTTCTTCTCCTAAATATCTTAATGGTAGTGGTGAAGTCTCTACGGTATTCTTTAAAAAGTTTTGTTTATCTCGATGAAATGGATGATTCATCGGTAAAAACTAACGATGATAATCAAAATAACAAGTTTTTCCTTCATGCTTTAATCGGAATGCCTTTGAACAACCCATGCAAATGGGACAACCCAATCTTCCTGCAGTTTGCCAACCACTCAACATACCATAAGTTGGGAAATCATTAATAGTCCATATAAGGGTAGCTCTTAATTTAAAATTTTGTTTCATAGAAATGTCATATGTTTACACACCCTCTCCCCAAAGCAACTTCAAATCTGCAATTAGAGGTTGTAAAAAAATATCAATTTTACTTTTTGGATTATGAGGCCCAGGTATTATGATTATCAAGAACATATATTCTCGTCGCATACACATACCGGGTGGAAGATTATATAGGGTAACAATTACAGGCCAACAAAAGTAAGGCTTAGAACTCAAACTAAATGGAATGAACCCATCAGTACAAAGACCCAATTTGACATTCCTCGGCTCTAATGCAAATTTTGGATGAGTTTGATCAAAATGCTTCCAAGCATTTCCATCTAATGAATGCGACAACACACCTTCATCACGACGATTTTCATGATGTCATCTCATGTACTTAGCTAAGGCATTAGAGGCAAACAATCTCTAGAGTCTTGAAAAAATTGGTAAATACTACATTTGTTTATTGGGAACCTCCTTAAACCTCCCTTTTCCAACTCTTGCCTCCTTAAATCTAGCTTCATCACAAAATTGACATTTCCTATCATTAGCTGCATCACCATAGTACAACATACACCCGTTGCTACAGCAGTCAATCTTTTGATAACCACAGCTAAGTTTTAAAACTAATTTTTTGGTTTGGTACAAGTTAGCAGGCATTCGGTGATTAGAAGGTAAAATTTCAGACATCATTGTGATAATCTCATCAATACATGCCTCTGGAATGTTATAATTAGATTTAATACTCAACAATCTTACAGCCACTGACAACATTGTATGATTTTGACACCCATCCCACAATGGAGCCTGTGCAGGTCTTAGCATGTTATAAAATATCGCAGCACTTGGATTTGGGTCTTCAGGCATATCATATCTCTCAAATGATGCTTCAGTCACATCCCTAATCATTTGTTCATATGGATTAAAATCCATATGAATGCTAGTCTCAATCGGAGCTGATGGTGGACATTCTTCTCTATGGTTATGCCAATAGTAATAATTAGGCATAAATCCTTTTTTATACAAGTGCATCCTAATTTCATCTGGCTTATGATATCTCATACATTTACATTTCACGCAAGGATATCTAAACCTCCCTTCTTGTTTAAATATATCTAAATGACTTGCAAATTGAACAAACTCCTCTACACCTTTAAAGAACTCATGTGTAATCCTTTGATGATTACCCTCTATTCTATTATACATCCAACGTCGATGTTCAAGAAGATCTATGAGACTTAAATGAAATCAAAAAATAAAAACACAAAAATTAACTTTATAAATTAAAACAATGATATTGACTAGTAGTATATTGTCTAAGAATTTAAATACTGCCTTAGTATTCTAAGGATGACAGCAAACCTTCATCAATTCTTATATCTTCTTCAAATAACTCATTTTTAGGAATAATGAACACTTATATTCTTGATTTTTGTTTTTTTTTTAATTAAATGTTAATTAAAATACTTAAAAAATAAGATAATAATGAAATTCTAAAAAAATAATTTTGTTTAAATTAAATTACGTAGACATATTTTATAAATTGAATTATGTACAATTTTTAAATAAATTAAATTAAAATTAAATATTTAAATATAGAAAATAAAAGTTCAGTTCATAAATCCAGAAAAAATAAATAAATAAAACTTACTCAATCTCCATAGACATAATCATCCAAAAAATAATTGTATATATAAAAGTAACATAATAATTATCTAAAAATTATCACATCAGTCCATATTAAAAAAAGTAATAGTTACCAAATTTTAATTTAAAGATATTTATAATAAAAAATTTTAAAATTTTTAAAGTAATTCAAAACCTTACAATTTAAATTGTATAAAAAATTATAATTTACAAGTTTAGAGTAAAAATTTTAAAAGTTATACCTTTTGAAATAATTTTACAATTTAAAATAATTTAATATAAAGATTTTTAACTTATCACCATAAAATATGATTTCTCCACACACAAAATTTATTTTAAAATACTAACATTGCAAACAAAAAATTTTGTCATTTTACTATACCCATTACGATAAACAATGCCATTTTTGTAGATTTTTTTTAAAGAATAATACAATAAACTTAATAATAAAAATAACATAAATAAAATAAAAACAAATATAGCAAACACTTACATTTTAAGCATATATTTCAATATACCAAAATTTTAAACATAGCATAAATAATAAATAAAAAAAGTACATTAAACATAACAAAAACTTACATTTTTCATATACCCAATTTGTACAACAGAAATCATTTCTCAGCAACAATCCATTAACATTTCATCCAAACTATTAAATCATAGTTTATGCTTTTTTTCCCCTTTAAAAACTAGAATAGTTAGTGTGCCTGTTAAAATTTTGAATTAAATTTAAGTATAATTCCTTATATATTTATTATTATATTTTTCAATCAAAATATAATAAGTATATGAATTTTTAATAAAAATATGACAAGTATATAGTTTAATTTAATAATTATATAGTTATTAGCAAAAATTATATATTTGTTATATTTTAATTAGAGAATTATATATTTATATCATTTTTTGATTAAAGAACCTAATAATAAAAATATAAAGAACTATTATAAGTTTTTTTCTTAAAATTTTGGCATTATATGAAATTTCAATAAGTGAAAAATTTTTATTGTACCTGTAACATTAAAAATTTTAAAATCAAATTTAACTATAATTCAAAATTAGATTACATAATTTCAACCCAAAAAAAAAAAGAAAAATTAAATTACATAACACGACATAAAAGAACAATAATATTGAATATCTGATACTATAGGGATACCAAAAACTAACTATAATTAAATCATATTTAGACAATCAATACGTATATTTAAACTAATTTACATTTCAAAATTGGAAGTTAACCTAATGGCTTTTGTCATGTGTATTTTCAATAGCGACAAGTGTTGGATATTTTAAAATAAAATATTATAATTAAAACAATTAAAATAATCTTAAATATGAAGTATCCATTTTTTTTTTAAAATATTATGATTTAGATATTTCAGAAACACAACATAGGCAGTTATTTGAAGAGGATTGATTAAGGGTTAGTAATACACAATAAACAAAATATCAATTTTTTACATATCAAAATGTCATTAACTATGATTTAATAGTTATGGGTAAAAATAAATTATAATTTTTCAGCAACAATCCATTAACATGCTTAGAAAAAAAAAATGAACTCACCTTCCTTCCAACAGATTAAAAGCCAATAAACACTGCTTTCCAGCGAGCTGTAGTGTCAGGATGAACTCCAAGAGTGATAATGGAGAGTTTCAGACAAACAAAGCACCCAAAAGACGCCAAATCTGTGTGAAAATGGAAGTTTGCAGCGCCGTGTGAACGAAAGCCAGCAAAAACGAAATGGACTGAAGCACCTAAGGGTTTTGCAAAATAGCGAGTTTTCTCACAAAATTTTCTCACGGAAATTTCCGTGAGAAATTAGTGACAACATCTTCGTGGCACCTGAGGCAACTTCTCACAAAATATTCCATAAGAATTATTTCTCACAGAATATTCTGTGAGAAATTACTCCCAAAATTAAAAAAAAAAAACTGTCAATTGGATTTCTGTCAATTTTTTTGATGAAAAATTACAGTGAGAAATTTTTCTTGTCTTTTCGCGCCACCATTCTTACGGTATTTCTCACGGAATTCTCTCTATTTTCTCTCTCGCATATTTTTTCGTGAAAAAAGTTATTCCGTGATAAAATTAGTGATAATTTCTGTGAGAAGTTGTGACAGAAATTTTTTCGTAAGAATATTCTATGACAAATTCATTGTTTTCTTGTAGTGTTAACAAATATTGGAAATAATCTTTGTTTAGAGTTTGATCCTGTACTGCGTATTCCAATTCTGGGTTTCAGGCTACTCATTCGGAGCTCAATATAAACTATCTAAACTGTTTTTTATTTTGTATTAAATTTTGTATATTTGTAAGTATACATAAATAAAAGTTCATGCTTAGGTTTGGATAGAAGATAATTAAAGAAAAAAAAGTGTAATTTTAATTTTAATGTAGATGTAAATAAAATGTATTTTTCTTTCATTCTTATCTACTCTTCTTAATCTAAACGAAGTAAAAGAAAATGTAAAATTTAAATTTAAAATAAAAAAGATATCAAAACTAAATTCTCGCTCGAAATTAAACCCTGGAAGAAATTAGAGACTAAAGAGCTAAAAAGTTATAAGGAGCTCTAAAGCCTAAACTTGAATTCATCCTCTCCACTGTATATGATATAAGATTCATGGGCCGTGTTGGGCCTCTGAGTACAAGCCCGTACCCTTAGTACAGGTTGAAATTGGAAATGGACCTTGTATATGCGGCCCAACTAATATGATCAGATTCTGATCAAAAATTTTTTTAGGTTTTATTCGAATTTAGCAGAAAATATAAAACAACAAAGTTCATATGAAAAAAAAGAAAGATAAAATATAATTATATATATATATATGACGTCAATATAAATTTTTTTGGCTAAATCAAATAAATGAAGCAAAACAGATGACGGTGATGTATGAACTGGAAGATTGGGCTATCATCACAGAGAATTGAACTTTATCTACACCATAGACGTCTAGAAACTCCAGTACATGAGTTTAGTAATCGACGTAATGTTATTTTGGAAAAAAAAACATTTTTGTTATTTTATTTTTAATTAAAACATAATAAATGTATCATTTTTTAAATAAATATATAATTTTTATAACTTAAAAATATATGATTGAATATTTTTAAAAAAATGCTTATACATATTATAATTTTATTAAAAATTTTGATAATAATCAAATATAAGAAATTATACTTCAGTTTAATTTCATCTTTTTTTCTAAAGAAAAAAGAAGGCACAAATTTTCGGGTAGAAAATAAAATTAAAAAAGAGGTTGATACATTATATCCTAGGGCCCTTCACCCTAATCTTCGGAAAGATGTTATGGGATTTGAAACTCTTGAACAGTGAACGTAATATTTTTGACTTGTTCCTGATTATCGTAAAAAATTATTGAATTTTCTTTATAGTGGTTTGTCCGTTTATGGAAAATATATACGATAATTGATTCCCTTAACTTCTTTTTAAATGTGTTTGGATGTGTAAAAGAGTTAGAATAATCAAATACTCAATTATTGAGATTTCTTTCATTAAAGTTTGCTTAAATAATTGGTTAGTGAGAAAATACGTAATAGTTAGGGTGTGGAAACAAAAAATTATCGTAATAAAACAATGAATTTCTTAATTTCGTAGCAGATGGGTATCATAAAATCTTTATTTGATGAGGAGAGAATCTTTTTTTATACCTTCAAAAGAATAAGTTCATCTAAAAATATATGAAAGACATATTAGTTATTTCAACTTCAAATCCCCACCGTTCAAATTGTCGGTACTTAATTATATTATATAAAAAAGATTCCATGTGAGTATTGTATAGTATTTACATTGAGTCAAAAGAGAATAAATATTTAAAGAAAGTAAGAAATGTGAGAGCATATCTTAAATATTGTCCTATAAGCATTATTCTGTTTTGAAGGGAGGATAAGATAAGATTGAGTCTAAATTATAACGCTTGGATAAGTTAGAATTAAACAAATAAAGGAGGCTGAAAAATAAAACATGTGGAATCAGATAAAACTGTGTTGATGGCCTGCAAATGGTAACGGAGAGATTCGTTGGGCATTAAAAGAGGAGGAAAAGCATTCATTGCCTTTCAAAGCCCATGGCTTCATCCTTATCCTTAGGAGCCTAATCCATTGAAGTATCACTTTTTTATTCCTTCCAGATCCTAGTTAGGAGGCTCATAGGGAGAACCAACCTCAGTCCCTATTGCGTAGCGGTATCATACTAAACCAATAATCTCATTTCCCTTTCGTTGCATTAATATTACGAGGAGGATTAGTCTATAACCATTAATTTGATCGAATCTCTTTATCTATAAATTTTATTAAAAATACCTATATATAATTATTTATATTTTTGTTATTAAATTTTTTAATTAAAATATAATAACTATATATTTTTTTATAAACAATTATATAATTTTTATAATTTAATATTACATGATTGAACTTAAAAAATTTTAATAACAAAAATATACAAAATCGTATTTCTAAGTTTAATCTATGAAAAAAAACACTTGACAAGTAATAATACAAGTCAATTTAAGGTATAATTAATTAGATTTTTTTTTTTTATGAATTATATATTCCTAAAAAGGTTTTGGTTTCAAGAATCAACTTAGCGCCAACTCAAGACAAACTAAGCAATAATTAAGTTGGAAAACTAGGGATTAAGATATTTGAAACAGAAGCTTAAGTTGCAAGTTGCAACAACAAATTGGGACGGGAAGCGTACATAGCTAAAAACTGATGGCAAGTGAGAATGAAGGATCACCGTCCAGCAACAAACAACACTAGAGGCTTGTTTGGTTGGCCATTGGAAAGAAAAAGAGAAAGAGAAAATAAAAGTTTAATAAAATTTTATTTTTATTTTTATAATTATTATTTAATTATTAAAAATAAAAATATTATAAATAATTTTTTATTTATAAACTTATTTTTTATTTTTAATTTTTTACGTATCAAACGAGTCCGTAACGTGGGCGAGACAATGGAAAAACTTGGGGGGCAAATCAAGCTGAATTGGGAAGTGTTGTGGAACGTTGTGAACAAAGACCCAAGAAAGAATGTAAGACGGTTGGCGTCTTTTCATTCATTCAAAAGCAGACGCTTTTTTTACAAAATTAAGAAAAGAAGGGAGGACTTTGGATGAGTGGGACCCACACCCCCTCTTTACTAGCAAACTGGCAAGACATTGAAGGCGGCGTAAAAAGCGAGCCCCAGGTCGGCATCACGTAGGTCCCATCTCCCTCTCTCTTACGTCATTCCCCATCCTTAGCCACTACACATCTCTTGGCTCTGAATTCATCCTCTGCTGACTCGGCAGCCACCTGTCTTCTCCCCAGAATTTCATGAAAATCCATGTTTCTCACCAAATTTATTTTCTTTTTTTATACGCAAAGTTAATAAATGAGTAAATAAAAACTGATTTCCCTTCTGTTGTTGATGTCAATGAACATCGGTACTGAATAAAGAATGGGAGGAGTTTATTATTAAAAAATAAAAAAGTGATAACGGAAGGGGATCTCTATTTAATGCGTACGGCCCTATGTTTGAATACCTTCTGAAAAAGATTATTTTAAATTATCAGAAAAGGAAATCGCTTTTTGATAAATAAAGTTTTTTTTCGAGGACTTGGGCTAGAATTGGAAAATGGAGAAAAGAAGAAAAAAAAAACAATAAAGCTTAGGAAAAGATGGTACTCTGTTTCTTGTTTCTGATGCATCATGTTCTTTATGCTTTTTGCAGGGACCTTTTTCTTGAGAGGGGTTTTGTGGGTCTTCATTACTTTTTATTGCAAGTCTCCCTCGAAAAGTTTTCTTCTCTCTTTTTTATCTGGGGCTGGGGAAAGAAAAGCTTCTTTCTTTTGTTCGTGTATCTGATTCTCTATGTCTATGGGTCTTGGTGCTGAGCTTCAGAGTCTGCATCGACAAACGTAGAATCTTATAAATAAATGAGCGGTGGAGGAGAAATGTCTCAGAAGATTCCGGCTATCAAGCTATTTGGCAGGAAGATTCCCTTGCCGGAATGTCAGATTCCGGTGACCTCTCAAACTGCTTCTCAGATTCCGGCCAACTCCGGAACCATGGTACATAAATACATACATACGTATCAACCATTCAGCTTCCTGCTTTTGGTTTTCGTTTTCCCATTCTATTTTTTTTTTAGAGTGAAATAGTTTTGTTCGTTAATCGTTAACTTAAGGATTGGGCTCAAATGAACTTAAATTCTGGGTTTTGTTAATATATGATTGTTTAGATATATATGGGTTGTGATGGAGAAAATAGTTTCTCAGGCGTGGCGTGGTCGGTTAATCTTGTCTTTTATTATGTTCTAGCTGGTTACCACAATATATTTCAAACTTCAAACTTTGTAAAATACATAGGGAAACCTTTCTAAGTGGAAATTTAGTTATCATGTACGAAGACAACAAAAGTAAGAATATATATATATCAGACTCATCTTCATATTCATAATTGCGGCCGAGGCTGCATGAACAAGGGAAAATTTTTCATTTTTTCTAGAAACATGCAATGGACAATTGATCTTTGTGTTTCTCTCCTTTTTTATTTTCCAAATTAAGAACAAGGCATCTTCTATAGTTGGTCTTTCACAGGAAGATAAATGGAATATTTGGTTTCTGTCTTCGAACTGTTTATAGCTGGGCTAGTTAGTTCAGCGAATTGGTCTCCTAATCCTTCCTCTAAATCTTGCCTTGCTGTGTTCTAAAGGATTTGGTCTCCTTCATAGTATCATCAGCAGTTCACTAAATTATGACTGTTAGATTGGAAAGTTTATAAGAAATCTCATTTATTTCTTGAGTTGGTTTAGGTTAAATAAATACTACTTTCCTCCATGCCTGTTCTTCATTATAAAAAATTTTACAGTTTAAAAATATCAAACAGAAACTCAGTTTGGTACTTACTCAATTGTAAAGACGTGCAATTTTGTTGTGTATGATAAATTGAACTTAAGGCTCATGTGTACGGTCAGACAATTGCAAATGAGACTGAGGTAATATAAAAGCTAGAAATGGTCTTCCCAAAAGTGAAAGTCGGGACTTTGGCAATTGATGCATTGTTGATTCAAATATTTGCAAAAGTTGAGATATCAAGGTTATTAAAATTCTAAAATTGCCTGCTACATTATAACATGGTGTGTGGTCAGTGTCTATTCTGGTTGAATTGTCACTTATTGTGATTAAAATTTTAGGATGCTTGCAGCAGCTTAAAGAAAACGGAAGTGGAAAGAGTATGTGCAGAAAACCCTGAGCAACAAGAGAATGCCTCTGATTTAGCAGCTAGTAAAAAAGGGTCTCAACATAATCAGCAAGAAAATGAGCCAAAAGCCAGTTCCAAGCTTGTGGAAGAAAAAGTGGAAACTAGTTGTACAGATCAAGACAAAACATTTAAGAAACCAGACAAGATTCTTCAGTGTCCACGATGCAACAGTTTGGACACAAAGTTCTGCTATTTCAATAACTACAATGTCAATCAACCTCGACATTTCTGCAAGAACTGCCAAAGGTATTGGACTGCTGGTGGAACAATGAGGAATGTTCCAGTGGGTGCTGGGAGACGGAAGAACAAGCACCTAGCCTCTCAGTTTCGCCACATCATAGTATCCTCTGATGGAATTTCAACCTCCAGGTTAGAAACCACAGACTCATCTAGTCACCAACTTATGTCATCTCCTGAATCCTCAGCTGCTTTCAGGTCTTCAATGGCAATGGATAATGGTATTGTATTGAAATTTGGTCCAGATGCCCCTCCTCTCTGTGAATCCATGGAGACAATGCTTACTATTAGAGACCAGAAAAGAAAAGTTGATGCAGAAAATGGGAAGGAGTCATCCTTATGTGGATCTTTAGTAACAAATGGTAGTGAGGCTGAACCTGTCATGCAAAAAGAGCAGTTTGTTTCTAATCAGCTTAGTACATCAAATCAATTGCAATGTTACCCTGTTCCTCCATGGGTGTTTCCTTGGAATCCAGATTGGAACAATGTTGTTTCCATGGCTACAGTTCATCAATCCTCGGCTCCAATGCAGTGGTATCCTACACCTTTGGTGGGAGTTCCTGGCATGTGCTCACCTAGCATTCCCTTACAATATGCACCACCATCATACTGGGCTGCTGGCACCCGGACAGTCTCAATAGGATCTAATGGTTGCCTCTCACCTTCATCGTCAACGAGTAATAGCTGCTGCTCAGGCAATGGCTCTCCAACCTTGGGAAAACACTCTAGAGATACAGTGTTCACAGATGAAGAGAAGTCAGAGAAGTGTGTTTTAGTTCCAAAGACACTTAGGATTGATGATCCAAATGAGGCCTCAAGAAGTCCTATATGGGCTACATTAGGTATAAAGCCTGACAAGAAAGAGTCTGAATCAGAAGGTCGTAGCTCAAAAAAATTGGAAGCTGAAGGAGAAGGCAAAGACCGTGTTTTGGGTGTTTCTCAAATTTTGGAAGCTAACCCAGCTGCTATCTCTCGTGCCCATGCTTTCCAGGAGAGCATATGATGGGTTTTCCAGCTTCAAAATTTTAAAATTTCAAAATCTTGTGCATATATTGCTGGGTTTTGGTTTCCATGATGAAAATCTGTTGTGAAGGTATTATTATGATGTCGAATCGATTGTAATTTTTAATGTTGTACTTATACCGATTTTGAATTAAGCTTATCAGAATGGGATGGTTCTTGGCATTACCACAATAATCAGCAAAGATCACCGATTGTCATCTCCTACAGTTTGATTAAGTGGAATTAATGAGGGAATGCCCATCCAATAATGTATCCCATTAATTTCTGTGAACTAAAATGGTTCTTAGGAAGTAAGCTTGGCTTCAGAGGACAATTAGTGCTGGTTTTATGTTTTTGATTCGTTTCCAGCTTGGGAGACTAGCACTAGTGAAAAAGTTGAACATGTCTTTTTTGGATAAATCTAAGGGTTTAGATTTTGGTGGAAAGGGAAAGGAGGAAAAAATTAATGGAAAGAATCCAAATTTGTTTTTCTCTAGGAGAACATTGTCTGGGAGGGGAAAAAATGATCCTGTTCTGACTTTTTATATGTGATATTTGTAATGTGATGTGTGACATTTAAACATATAATAACTCTCTCCACTCTGGTGAAGAATCAAGTTATTAACCTTTTAGCTTTATCCTTTAATTGGTTAAGCAAGTCATTATTATTGGGAGTGCTTTGAAGTGCGGTTCTCAGCAGGCAAGACTGTATCTACTGTATCATGTGCTCTCGCTTTTAGCGCTTTTTTCCTATCATAAAGGCTATAAAGCCTTGATTTGAGCCTCTGCTTTTTACAAGGAAAAGATGCCTTTACAAAACAAAGGGATAGAGATATTAACCTGAGGAATATATCTCTTTATGACTCACCTCATGTCAAAAGATTTGTTCCAGGATTCCCTTTAATAAAAGGCATTCTTTTCTCTCATTAAATAGAAAAACACAGGTCCTCATCCTTCCCACCAAAAAAGCCTTTTTAACAGAACGGAAAAAGGGTGCAGGGAGACACGATTATTTTCTTGAAGCAGCCCTTGATATGTTCACCTCTCCGTCTATAAAACTGAGCCCCAATAATGTTCAAGGATCTTCTACACCTTGATCTTGATCCTTCATAGCAGAGATCCTAAACTTAAGAAAAAGCTTAATTTTCGAGGCCACAGAGACAGAGTGTATTATTTTCTGAGTCCCATTATCAAATTTTGTTAAGAAAATGTGAGGGTGCATGCATTTAGGGGAAAACAATTTATTCAGTTTGTATAGTCTCAAATGAAAGAAAAAAATGCAGGGGAGAATTAATAAAGATTTAAATAAAGTATTCTGTTCTGCAAGAAAAAATAAGAT
Source organism: Erythrophleum fordii (assembly GCA_032878935.1). Taxonomy (NCBI): domain Eukaryota; kingdom Viridiplantae; phylum Streptophyta; class Magnoliopsida; order Fabales; family Fabaceae; genus Erythrophleum; species Erythrophleum fordii. The sequence continues at coordinate 14,326,588 of JAVQMF010000045.1, read as the reverse complement.
CAAAGTTGTAATGGTGTCGTGATTAATTTCAAATTTTCAAACGGACCAGTCCATCACGTTTCCTCATGCACTTATAATTCCCTTGATTGTTTGACTTGCCTGATTCGTTGTCATTTTTTGTTCTTAAATTCCGGGTTTTTTTTGGAAAAAAACGAAAAAAGAAGAGATGATATTCCTGAGGTACCATAATTCAGCAAATCTCATTGACTTGGCTTTCCTTATATAGCAAACTTAATGTGAATTGTTTCTGATATAGCAGATATGAGAGCAGTGGGGCGTACTAAATAAACTAGCAAACAGCAAACCCAGTTCTTTATTTTGAAGATTCGTTCATTTGCAGCTGGGCCTTCCCTCTAATAACTCTGGCATTCTAGCGGATTCTTCAAATTTTGAGATTGCGATGTACAGAACATGAGTTATAGAAATTTCAATACCCACAGTGATTCCAAGCATCATTATAAGAAATTATTTAGTATCATTTGTATTTTTACAGTGGAAAATTTTGGAAGCTGCCAGCCTATTTTAAAGACAAAAACAAATAGAATCATACAAATTGAGGTATCATTAGTTGTATTTCATTAAAGTCATATCCATGTTTTGACTGCATTCGTTACTGCTCTTGCAAATGTAGCTACCAAGTCATCAGGCGGCAACTTCCTCCATATCCCCTCTTCCCACTATATATGGCCATCCAAATCCCATCCCTGAGCAGCGGGCACACACATTCACAGACTGAACAAGTAATTAAGAGAACACAAAAACACCGAAAATGAAGATATCATCCATCTTGATCTGCTTGTTTGTTCTTGTTCCCTTCGGCCCACCAGCAGAGTCCATTGTACAACAAGTGGTGCAGAAGCGATTCAGCCGCGATAAGTCCATAACCGCAACCTTGCTTCGCATGCATTTTCATGACTGTTTTGTCAGAGTAAGATGCATAATCTAAATCACCCATTTTTTAGGGGGCATTCTCTTTTGTTCATAATTGTACTAATTACATGAACGTATTCTTGTTTGTTAATTTATGGAGGGTTGTGATGCCTCCATGCTTATAGTCTCCACTGGGAATGAAACCTCAGAAAAAGACACGGTTGAAAATGAGAGCGTACGAGGATACGATCTGATTGATGAGATCAAGAAAAGCCTCGAAGCTGAGTGTCCTTCGAAAATATCATGTGCAGATATCATAACACACCAGAGATGCCGTGGCCTTATCTGGAGGACCCAAGTACGAGGTTCCCACAGGAAGACGTGATGGGGTTGTGTCTGATGCTAGAGAAGTGCATTTGCCAGGGCCAGATATACCTGTTTCTGAAGCATCACAAATTTTCGCTAGAAAGAGAATCAAAACCCAAGAAATGGTGACCCTTTTGGGTGCCCACACAGTTGGTGTTGCGCACTGTGATTCCTTTGAAACTAGGCTTTCGAACTCTAGGGGGAAACCTGATCCCACAATGGACCTTGCTTTGGACGCTAAGTTGGTTAAGTTGTGCAAGTCCACTGGGGGAAAGGAGGAGCCAGCTGCGTTTTTGGACCAAAACACATCTTTTTTATTGGATAACGAGTACTATAAGCAGATACTTCTGAAGAGAGACATACTGCAGATTGACAGCAATTTGCTGTGGACAAATCTACGAGTGGTTTTCTCTCTGGTTTTGCATCAAATGGTGACAAATTAGACAAGAGTTTCGCGGTTGCAATGATAAAGAGGGGGAATGTTGAAGTTCTGGTTGGAAGTGCTGGAGAAGTTCGGAAGAACTGCGGGGCTTTCAATAAACGCAGTAAGAGGATGTTAAATAGGTTTGTAATTAGATTATTGTGTAATCTATGATGGGTTAACTTATAATTTATATTTAATAAATATTAATTAATAATTAATAATATTTTAAATTTAAATTTAAATTCAAAATAATTTAAATAGTCAGTTCTTTTAGAGAAAAAAACTGAGAATTATTTTTTTTATGATAATAATTTGTATTTTTAAAAACAGAAAAATTATCATTAAAGATTTTGAGAGTTTGAGAGAATAGAACAGAGTTGTAGAATTCTGTATTTTCAACACAAAATTAATCATCTCATTTTAAGTGTTTTTTCATCTGTGGAAATCATTTAGAATTCAAATTGTGATTCTATAATGTAATCTTGCGTGGAACTGAATTATTGAAAATCCGTTTCTTCCACATCAAGAGCAGGTAAATTTTTTTATTTTGTGTTTACTGTATTTATTCCAACATTACTATCAGAGTTTTTGGTTTCATAGTAATTTATATTTCCATAGATTAGATGTTAAATTTCATGTATGATGATATATATTTTTTGTTTAGAATTGAATATAATTCACAAAGTTGATAAAAACTAAGAATTTTGGACTTTAATGGCAAATAATTGTAGACAAATTTTTTTACCATAATTTTTATACCATAAGATGCCCATATAGTGTAGAACTTGTGGTTAAATTTTAAGGAAAATCCATGCAAAATATGATAGAAAATTCAACATGAACTTTTAGATTTTGCATGATTAAACACCCAATTTTTGAAGGCTGGCATTTATTGTACATGGCACCTCTCTGAACGAAATTTACATGAAAAAATAGCTTGTAGAACAAGCTTTTAAATGTCACTAGTTTCGTCAAAAATGGATTAAATTTGAATGAGATATAAAACCATGAAGTAAGTTGAAAAATTACAAAAACCTTTGCAAAATTCAAAAATTTTGAAGCCCAAAGTTAAAGATGAAATGCAAGGACCACTCTTGCATGAGAGGTTGTGATCCACCCTTAGCATGGAATGCCAAATAAAAGTACCGACAGAAAGAGGGAAGCAAGAGGAATCCAATGAGGTGGCCAACATTACCAAAACTACTGCCCAGGGCGGTGTATGGCAAGGCACATGAAATGTCATTTTTTGAATTTTTTTTAAGTTGCCACCTTTTGCAAAGCCTAAGGGCATGTGTAAGACCATTTTTGCATGGCTTTTGAACTCAAAATTCCTTAAATTCATGATCTTTATACATTTTTACTATTTTTGGACTTTTAAAATATTTTTTGTGAATTTTTTGATCTATATTTGGTGTTTTAAGCGTTTAAAAATGATTTAAAAATTATATAACATTATGTTAAATTAATTAATTAATTTCTTTCATTTTATGGGGACATTGTGAGTATAGAAACTTATATGAGTTACAAAATGGATTCAAATAAGAGAGTTTAACAATATATCTATGAGATGATAAATATTATGGATAATTTAAAGTCTTAACTCATAAGGAATGACATCAAAATTTCACAATTTTCATGGGTTTTGGGCTTGATCAACTCACTCTTTGATGATTAATTTTAGACACTGATCAAGGTTGAATTGATTAAAAAAGTTAAGCCAAATAAAGAAAAGAATTGATGAGGTTTAAACTTTTATTGGTACACAATTAAAATAGAGCTTGCAGAAAAATGTCACATTATTATCAGTGTTAGACATTTTATCTTACTTTCTCAATTCTCTAATATGAGAAGTGCATGACATTTTTTGCATAGTGCACATGAAAAGGAAATACATTTAAAAGGGTCGATTAAGTATGCAAGAGGGATTCACTATGATGTATAAAATGCTACTTGTAATTATAAGCCTGAGATTGATCATGCTGATGTGACATTATTTGATAGGATGAAACATCTTTAGGATGTTTATATATATTGTATAATATTTTGATCAATGTAATTTTAAGGTTTATGCATCTAAATCATGTGTTTTATTTAATACATTTTATTTATTTATTTATTTATATATTGTAATTATTTCTTTAGTTATTATTGATTATTGAAAAATTTTTTTGAGTGGGAGTTTTTAAATTAGAATACATGTAGTTATTTAAGAACTATAATTTAAAAACTATTTGTCTATAAATTTAATAGAATAATAATAGCATTATTAGGACACATGTGACGGAAGTAAAACATATATAGACTTTTGATCATAAATCTAATTATGTTGTTGTTAGTCTAGTTAAATTTATTGTAAATTTGTGATATTATGTATATGTTTTAAAATTTGCATTGTGTCTATGTAGATATTTGAGTTATTGATTATGGCCACTAAGAACATAATTGATGAGCTCAACAAGGATGAGAAACTAAATGGTGACAATTAAGAAATTTTGGTTTCTTATATCCTTGAGAAGCAAGATGCTAAAAAGCCACTTATTAATGTTATGTTGGAGCCTAAGTATGGAAATATAACACAGTATAGAAGAGATCAAGAGGCATTTCAGACTTGAAAGAAAAATGATAATATAGTTAGCACTACAATGCTGAGCTACATGGCTAATGATTTGATGTATAAATATAAAGCATATCCTACTGCACAAGTCATGTGAATTGCCTTAAAAGACAAGTTTGGGGGTACTTTTACAACCAAACTTAAAAAGCTGACTATTAAGTTTGACACTTATAAGCTACGTCCTAACATATCTATGAAGCAGTACTTGAGAGAGATGTCAAACATGATTAGAGAGTTAAAGTAAGCAAGTCATGTCTTTATAGATGAATAACAAATTCAAACTGTAATGACATCTCTTCTTACCATTTAGAAGCATATAAAAGTGAACTTGACCTAAATTAAGAGCATCACCACTTTTGATAATGTTAATTGCCATTTGGAACTTGATGATGAGCGTCTTGAGATTGCTAAATCCTTTAGTCATACTTATATGATGGTATTGCTAGAACCTCAAAGCCAAAGGGCAACAAGGGCGAGCACTTTCAAAAGAAGAAAGGATTTAACCATTTTAAGAAGGTTAAGAAAGAATTTAAGAAGAAAAAAAATATGGCAAAAAGAAGCTTGACCTAACCAAAGTCAAATGCTATGTCTGTTAGAAGATGGGTTACTTTGCTTGTTATTGTACTAAGCAAAGAAAGGTATCACCATCTACTTCATCTCCACATTTTGTCTATGTTTTTAGTACTATTTTAACAACTAAATCTCATCTTTTGTGGATTGTAGACTCAAGAGCCACAGATTATGTAGCTAAGGATCGAGGATCCTTTGTGGAGTACCATCGGTTGCCTTTTAGAAGCAAATGGCTATGTGTAGAAAATAATGCCAAGGTTGAAGTCAAGGGCATTGGATCATGCAAGTTAATTTTGCATGGTGGACAGACACTTATCTTACATGACATTTTATATGTTTCAGAAATCTAACAGAATTTAGTATCTACTATATATCTTCTTAAATATGACTTTAATGTTCATTTCCATGATAACTCAATAAACATTTGTAATGGGATAACCTATTATAGTTTTGGTTTTCTCTTTCATGGTTTTATTGTACTAGACACAATTTGTGATAGTATTTGTAATATGTATGAACATAATTATTATGCTTTATCTTCTGCATCCACTTCTACTTTGGATATGAATGTTTGGTATGCTAGGGTAACTCATATAGGTCAAGAACGAGTAAATGGACTAGCAAAAAAAGGATTGCTAAGATTAATTTCAAACTTAGAATAACCTTATGTGAACATTACCTAGCAAGTAAAGTGACTAGAAAACCATTCAGAAAAGGAATTAGGCTTGAAAATCTATTGCAATTAGTACATTTAGATATATGTGTTCCAATGAGTGTGAGGGCAAGACATGGAGCATGGTATTTTATCACATTCATTGACAACTATTCACAATTTGGTTATGTCTATCTCATCTCCCATAGGTCAAAAGCATTAAAGTGTTTCAAATGCTATACAAGTATGATTGAGAACCAATTAAACAAGAAAATTAAAGTTTTAAGAACTAACTATAGATGTAAATATTTGTTAGAATAATTCAAAAAGTTATATAAAGAAAAATATATTATAAAATAATTAATAATTCCTAATACTTCTCAGCAAAATAAAGTTACTGAGAGGATAAATAGGACATTATTAGAAATGGTTATATTAATAATGATTCAAGCAAACTTACCCATTTCATATTGGAGAGATGCCTTATTGACTATAACTTTCATACTTAACCAAGTGTCTTCTAAGTCAGTTACTTCCACACCCGTTGAACTTTAGACAAATAGAAAATCATATTTAAGTATCTTACGACCATTGGGGTTTTATGCTTACATCTATGATACATACCATAAATATATGAAATTAGGTCTAAGAGGAAAGAATTGTATCTGTATTAAATACTTAAAACAATCAAAAGGTTATGTTTTCATCGGAGAAAACAAAGATAAAAGTATAATTAAAATTGAATATAGAATGCCACATTTTTAGAAAACGAATTTCCTAATAAAGGAGAGGTAGATAAGGATATATCTTTCTATGAAACACATAATCAAAGGAATGAGGAACAAATAATTGTACCTCGACCTATTGATCTAAGTGGAAGTTTTTCACAATCAACCCTACTACGTAGTATTAATCAAGAAAGTGTACCAGACGTTGTTTTGAGATTGAAGAGACAACACTTATAGTTATTCCACAAGATGATGAAAAGCCAAACATAATTCAAGAGATTCTATCATGCCCTGCTAAGAAAAAAATGGAAAAGAACAATGGAAGAAAAAATAGAATCAATAAGGGCAAATCATGTTTAGGATTTAGTTGATCTCCCATCTAGACAAAAAACTATTAAGAACAAGTGGATTCTCAAGATTAACAGAAAAGCAGATACATCTATTAAAAGATATAAAACTTGTTAGTAGCTAAAGGATATACACAAGAGGAAGGCATAGATTATAAAAATACTTTTCCACTTGCCATATGATTTTATTCAATTAGACTAATCTTAGTTATAATTGCAAGTTTAGACTTAGAACTACATTAACTTGATGTAAAAATCACATTTTTAAATGGAGAACTAGATAAAGAAATCTATATGAATAGCCATTAGGTTTCATAGAAAATGGAAAGGAAAAGAAAGTTTGTAAGTTTCAAAAATCTATTTAAGAATTAAAACAATTATCGAGGTAGTGGTATTTGAGATTTCATCGAAAAATAACCTAGGGATCACTGGTAGAGTATTCAATCCAATTTTAATAAATTGTGATAGTCAGGCAGCTATAACCTAAGCAAAAAATCCTAAGTATCATAGTAAGACAAAACACATAGACACTAAATATAACTTTGTTAGAAAAGCAATATCATAAAAAAGTGTTACTGTATAATATATCTATATGCATAAGATAATTGCTGATCTCCTGACAAACCCTATACCTAGAGATTTAAATATAGAGCATGTAAAATTTCTTGGTATGTATAAAATATAAAGTAACACACTTGATGTATGATCATATTATTGAATAAATAAATGTATTTATTTCTTTTTAAATGATTTCCAAATTATTGATGAAAACAATTGTGTTTACATTAAGCAGTTTGAAAACAATATTGTAATATTATTCCTTTATGTAGATGATATATTGTTCGTTGGGAATAGTTTAGATTCAATAATAGCTCTTAAATAATGGCCATCTTTAACTTCTATGATGAAAGATATAGGTGGAGTAGATTATATACTTAAAGTTAAGATCTCAAGAAATTGCTCAAAGAAATTAATAGCTCTTTTATAAGAGAATTACATTAAGAAAATTCTTAAGTAATTCAACATGAAAGACTGTAAACCCATTGATGCTTTTATAACAAAAGCCGAAAGTTTGAGTTGTCAAATATGTCCTCAAATTGAATCTAAAAAGAAAGTTATGGAAAGAATCCCTTACTCCAATGCTATTGGTAGTTTAATGTACATAATGATGTATACAAGATCAAATATTTGTTATGCAGTTGACCCTATAAGTCGGTACCAGTTAAATCTAGGTCAAAAGCATTGCAAAACTATTAAAAGGATACTAAGATACTTAAAGGGTATTGCTGACTGTGTATTGTGTTATCAAGGAAGTGATTTGCATCTAATAGGATACCCCAATGTTGATAGATGTGTAAAAATCAATTTTAAGATACACATTCTTATTGAACAATGGAGCTACATCATGCAACAATAAGAAGCAGACATGTACTGCCTTATCAACTATAGAAGTAGAATTTGTAACATGTTTTGCAACAGTATAAAAGGTTATATGGATGAAGAAATTTATAGAACACCTAGGGATTACTGGTAGAGTATTCAGTCCAATTCTAATAAATTGTGATAAGTATCATAGTAAGACAAAATACATAGACACTAAATACAACTTTGTTAAAGAAGCAATAGCATAGAAAAATTTTATTGTATAATATATCTCTATGCATAAGATAATTGTTGATCCCTTGACAAACCCTATACCTGGAGATGTAAATGTAGAGCATGTAAAACTCTTGGTATGTGTAGAATATAAGTGACACTTGATGTATGATCATATTATTAAATAAATAAATAAATAAATTTATTTCTTTTCAATATAGTGTCATAATCATTGTTAAACATATACACAATATAATAGTATATTATACAGGTTAATGAGGTTGCCTTTTTCACATGAGCAATCGCCTTTAACGCTTATAAGGAACATGCAAAGATGAAACATTTTTGTATTCATTATTATAGGTAACAGAAGTGCCAATATGATAAATAAAAAAACACAATTTATCAATATGTTGCCTCAATTATAAAATAAGAGAAAGTTGAGATGAGATTTGAATATAATTATGTGGCTTGAATTATAGATTCTCACCATCTATAATACCTATAGCTAGACATAAATTCTCTTCTAAGTTTCATGAGGAAGACAAGTATAATGGTAAAACTCGGATTAGACACTGTGTGTGTCTAGAATAAAGTTTGTACATTATTAACAAAATAAATAAATTAACATATACTCTTATAAGATAAGAAAAACATTATAACATATAATTCATATTATATGTGCTTAATAACCACAATTAGGAAGCAAACAAATAAATTTCTATTTTATTATTGTGTAAGTCCCAAAAAAATAAATAAATCTTTTTACAGATACTCTTATGACTTTAACAATATCATTAGAAGATGAATTAGTGTATACTATTTTAGCATATATTCTATGGTTATGATAATGTGACTTAAAGGAATATTGCAAGGAAAGTAAGTGATTCTAATTTAAGTGATATGTGAGCGAAAAAAAGATTACCTAATATATGCACAATTATGTTAGTGTGTAAGACATGTTCGATATGAAGTTATTTATTAACATTATAAGCGTTGACACTAAACATATAAGAAAGGCAATTAAGTTATACTATAACTCGAGAGAGATTTAATTTGCCATGAGTAAAAGTGTATATAGGTATATTTAGGACATTCAAAGCATATATAAATATGTGATATGTATATTTGAGATTGTAGTCCTTTATGATGGTCCTATTATAGGATTTCTACTATAAAAAACCCTAAATTGTGTCTATGTAGTTATGACAAAACACTTAGTATGAAAATCTAAAAAGATTTAAAAAAATTTATATGTTGGTCATCTTATTATATGTGAGTGGGAGATGTTAAATAATACGTTTATAATTAAATTATTAGGTCATCTATTATGGGCTGACCCATAATTTATACCAAATAAATATTAATTAATAATTAATTAATTTGTTAATTAATCATTAATTAATAATATTTTAAATTTAAAATAATTCAAATAGCCAGTCTTTTTTAGAGGAAAAAATTGACAATTATTTTTTATGATAATAATCTGATTTTTAAAAATAGAGCAGTTATTGTTAAAAATTTTGAGAGTTCGAAAGAATAAAACAAAGTTGTGAAATTTTGTATTTCTAACACAAAATTAATCATTTCCTTCAAGTGTTTTTGGCGGCGCAAATCATTCAGAATCTAATTTGTGATTGTCATACCATGTGGAATTGAATTACTGAAAATTCATTTCTTCCGTATCAAGAATAGGTAAATTTTTTTATTTTGTATTTACTATATTTATTCCAACAGAGGAAAATTTTAGGATCCTTCTCAGAAGAGATAACTCTGTATGAGTTTCATGTATAGCATTTTATTTGGTTGATTCTCATTCCTGTAGGATTACGAGTTAAAAAAAAAATGTTTCTATGTTTTCGTAATATAATAGAAACGACAAGTAAAAAGAAAAAAGCAGCAACGTCTAGTGTGCTTCTGATTTTTTCTTCTTCACAATTGCCAGCAAGCATTACTATTAAAACGAACAGGAAATGCATATGTAAAGATTAAAATCAGAGCAAAAGGGGATTTGGCTGTTACAGAATGCTAAAATTTGCTCCTTTGATCGCGTCATGTTTGAGTATAATTAAGAGGATGCAAGACAAGCAGTTTCTCTCCAATAACAATATTCACCTTTGAATGTCTACCATTCATATAATTCGAGTTCAGGTTTTATATTTATTTTGCTTGACGGAACAGAAAATCATGTTAATCATTATAAACTTCATCAATGGGGATGTCTTAAAGTTTACATGGAAAAGGTGGAACAAATATTAATTCGTATGTTAATTGATTCAAAGAATTAAAATTTTATGAATATTGACGAGATATTTCCATTCTTGAGATGACAAAACCATCGCATAATAAAACGAAGATACTTTTATATATATGATAACATATTAATTAATGATGTTCAATCCCACCGTTTTTATGACTTCAACTATTATAATTTCTAAATGCGAGAAAGCGTTCTGTGGTTGTTTAGGTTCTCTGTCTCCCAAGATCAGATTGCTAATACACTATTTAGACAAGTATTGATTTGACAAGGTTTTAATTGTGGAAGGGAAAAAACAAAGCAAGCATTAATTAATTGACTAGTTAATAAATAATAATAATAATAAGAATATAGTATTAGTAACACTGTTTTACGTAGAATTAATTGATTAGAGCAAAAGTGGAAAATTAAGCATTTTGCATGGATTGCAAGGCCATTTCGCTGTAAGGATACTACGCATCTCAAAGCTGTGGCCGGGAAGGGACAATTAGCATTGAAAACAAGCATTCTCTTAGCTTCGTAATTTTTGTCTTTTTGCATAACTGAAGAAGACGATACTGCTGAGGCATTACTAAAGTTGTGCAAATTAATCTGATTGACATGACATTTTAGTATACCACCTATTTCCTACGAATAACGACTAAGCTTTTCTCTGTTCACACAAAGATAAATAGACCATTCCACGAATAAAAAGGAAACAATAACCTGTGAACAGATTAAACTACTGCCATGCACCTTCTTTTTTTCCAGCTAGGAAAGAACTGATACACTAACCAACAAGAATGTTTCCATTGATAACATGAGCATTTTATTTGACACCCAAAAATGAGATTTGATATGTGCTTTTTCTGATTAATTCATATAGATTAGAAATTCGGTTTAATTTACCTAAGCCAAAAGCAGAGTGCAGTGTGCAGCCCTGCTTTGCATGCATTTTTACGGTCATATCGTCAGAGTAACTTCTATTTATTCCATTTTATGCTCCACAATCATGACCAACATATTTTCTTTTCCAATTATCACTTCTGTCTTCGTTTCTACTTACGAAGTATAAACCTGTATTCTATATTGTTTATACAGGGTTGTGAAGATCTATAGTCCCAGATCCTTTCGAGAATAAGCCCTCGAACGAAGACAAGTACGTAGGGTTCCTAATTTAAGCGTTCCTAAATTTATTCCCTCATAAATTTATAAAACTTTATCTTTTAATATTAAAAAATATATACAAAATCGTGTTACCACCCCTGACCATGTCCTCGTCATAAGCAGGGAAGTGAATTTAATTACTTACTTAGTAGAGGTAAGGGGCAAGAGGAAGCAATGGAGAAGCACGAGATGCGTCATTGATTCCTATATATATATGTGAGTGTGTGTGCGCGGGGGCGCGCGTGTGGTGTGAATCATCATACATATATATATATATATATATATGGTCATACAAGAAAGAGAAGGTAGGTTTCCATTTTTGGGAAAACAGCAAAACCCTACCGAAACCTTGTACAGCGCACAGAAGTGTCTAGTGGCAACTCACTACACCGTCAATACTCAGAAGTCACAAAACCACCAATGTCAATATTCGCTTATTAAACAGAGAGACACCATCTAACATCTCTGTTTTTCTTTTGGGGCACATGTATTCAGCATTCTCGGTTTTTAAATGCCATCTCCCCACAAGACAATGGAACGACACACTTCTTTCTTTATTTAAGTACCTCTATATTTACACCCAGAAAGAAAATATCTCCTTTTATTTGGCCTTTTATTTGTTTTGATCCTTTTATGAAAAGAAGAAAAAAAGAAAAAATAAAAACCCACATCCCTACTATTGCAATCAAATATAAATTCTATATATATAGCCAGGTGAGAATGCTTAGCAACATTATTTATTCACCGTTAGATATGCATGGTAGGATACCATGCATTGCAAAAGCTTCGAATGTATTCCTAACGGCGCCTTTGAAATATTGAAAACTGAACGCACTTTAAGACTCTTGACTTTCCAGAAAAAGGGAGCCAATTAAGCTAAATTGGACTACGATTTCTGATACTAAAATGATCACCCTCAAGGCATGAATCTTTACTCTCTAATGCATGTTTGGGTGAAGAAAGAAAAGAAAATATTCAAATTAAAATTTTTTCCTCTCATTTTTTTTTTTCTACCTCCTTGATTTATACACATCCTAAATGCCCCCACACAAATGCAACAGAGGAGTGTGAAAGAAGTGCAGAAGAAATACTGTTAATTACTTTCACACAACAGAATAAACATTTTCATATAGTGCAGGATGATGGCAGCAAAATGTTCGAGGTTAAAGCCAACCCTTACGACCCCTTACCCTCCTCTCGTTCAAGATAAAAAATTTACAGAGAAAGGTGACGCAGAGACACTGTAAGCCTGTGTTTGCTTCGCATCACCCCAAATAAATTATTGCACGGTTTCTTGACCCCACCCTTTGGATTTTTCCTCCTTTTCTTTATTTATATTTTTTGTTTCACTTCGACCCAGCTTTCCATGCATACCCTCACATGCACTTGCTTCCCCAAAACCCTAACCAGTTTTCCCCTTTCATTTGCCCACCTTTGGATTCACACCTTCTCATAGTCATCTTTTGACCATTTTGGCCATCAATTACTATCAAGTTTCTTTTCCAACAAAGCTGCAAATTTATATGAAGTAAACTCCTATTTTTAGTCAGGGAAGGTTGTAGATACAATACACGATTACTTATATTGAGAAGCGAATCACGAAAGGGGTGGGAAAGTACTGCATTTGCTTTTTATCCAAAAGGAAGTGAAAGTGAAAGAGCAAGATAAAGAAAGGGAGGGAGTTACCATTTCTGATCATAGTTTTTACTTTCTACTTTCTTAATATTATCCTCAGACGCTATAAGTTTTTCTCAATAGAATACAACTGAAGTTACAGGGTCAATATATCCCACTTTCCCCAAATTTAAGCTTCTCTTATAATTAAATCATAGCCTTGTTTTGATTCTAGTCTCCATTAAACGAAAGAGCTTTATAAAGCAGCACTTTTGAAACGTTCCATTAGCCACATAAAGTAGGTTCATAATTGAATCATGTGAACCCTAACTTTTCCGAGTTCAACTATTTCAGGACAATTTGAGTAGGACGCTATGACCCAAAGTAGATATCTCAGATTCATTTTTCTATAATACACAAATTGATATCACGGATTCATTTTTCTATAATACACAAATAGATATCTCAGATTCATTTTTCTATAATACACTTTTATATACAAATTGAATTTAATTAATACAAATTTTCCAACGATCTACACGTTTTTATGCGAAACTTATATATTCCATGAGGCCATCATATCTATTGGCCTGATCATTTAGCGTCTTTAATTATTTATTTAAGAGTACAAATTGGTCATCAAATTTGAACACGCAATTAACTTTAGTCCCAATTTTTTTTTTGAAGTACACAAGCTAGTCATTCTATCAAGTGTGTTATGGTTGTCCTAATTTTTCTGTAATTAATTGATTTAGTTGGCATGTTAGATATGATTTATTAAGGACAAAAGTATACACAACTTAGGAATTTATGGAGGGTATAACTTTAGAATCTTTTTCTCATATCTAAACAAATCAAAATCGGACAAATTTAAAAAATATTCATAATTAATTTTTCAGTTTGTTATCTTAATTTAAAGTTAAAAATTGCCTAAGAGAAACCTATTTTCTAAAAAATTTAGGGATTAAAGCTAAGTAACTAATTTGGAACAAGTTAGATATTTTAGGAACAAAATCATTCATTAGTATAAAAAATTTAGAGATTAAAGATAACTAAGTCAATATATTAGGATATATTTAGTTTACACTTTCAAGGATAGGCCAGTACAGCTTATAATCGCTATATGCGAGCAATTGAAATAACTTCAATTTGAAGACATGAAACAATTGAGAATCCATTAATAGCGCGTTGGAAACAAAATAAAAGAAAGTTATTCAGTAGGCAATGAAAATATATATTCCGCTAAAACACAGTCCATACACTGAGAAACCTAATATTATATTCAGAAGTTTGACGTGTCAACTGGGGCTGTAGACAAGGACATATAAAGAGAAAAATAAAGAAAAATAAGTTTTCATTCCATCTTTTCTTACGTTAGATCATCCGTGAAAACATTGTTTTTTCTTATCACATAGGAAGCAATAACCTAAAAATTTCCGCTTTGATCAGCCATTAAAAATTACCTTTCAAAAGTGAGAGTTTTGAGAAAAAGTTCAGTACAAAGGAAATATGCATTCACTTGCACTTAGTGAAAGCTCATTTAACTTACATTCTTCATTTGACTGAACGAAGTTGAAAAGAAAGAGATACGAATAATGTTTATTCATCATTGTTTACAACTTTAAGTGCATACAAATTATCTTAATTAAGCATTTTTAATAAACTGAAATTAAATATTTAGTTATCACTAATAGTAAATTTGCAAGTTATACGTACATATGTAATATTATTCTTTTTGAGTAATATGCAAGGCATACGAAAGAGATATTGATCTGTGACTCTACTGAGATAATATCTTAGAAACTTTAACATTATAGAATTCTATAGCAGCTGTCAGCAATCTTAGTAATTGAATCTAAACTAAATGGAGAAAAAATTCAAGTCCTTCAATTATTTTAATAATAACTAACTTAACTATTTTTTAATTTAAAAGAAAATAAAGAAAGAAAAAGAAAGTTTCGACTTTGTGCAATGACCCTATGATCTCAAGACCATCTTTATGAAGTCACGGAATCTCGCTTTGAATACGGGTTTTATGGAATATTTCTGCGTAACCATTTATAAAATATCAATATGCATGTGATACCAGAAAAAACAAAAAGATGAACGTAAATAATTTAAATGGGGAATTGGCAACATGTCATGATATTGATACATTCATTTGATGGGATGGAAGCGGCTGATTATATATATATATATATATATTAAACACACACATATATATAACATTTGATTACATATATTCGAGCAGCAAGGGCTTGCTACTGCTTATCTTTCTTAATCATCGGATCTCTCTCTCTCTCTCTCTCTCTCTCTCTATATATATATATATATATATGCACAGCACACGCACGCACACACTCTATTAATTATTTGATTATATATTTGTTATTATTAATTTTTGAAAATTTAATATACATAATCAATATAATAGTTACTTTTAATTTAATTATTAAATTAAAAAAATATTATAAACTTTTAAGAAGTGTGTAAATGTATAGCCTTAATATCAATTGAACCCTTCTTTTCTATATATCAATTTGAATTTTGGTTTGCATTCCATTTAGTTCGAGATAACATGAGGACTACATATGTCTAAGTACACATATATGGGTGTACTCTATATATTGATAAATAAAGTTCAAGGGCAAGGGAAAGGAGGATAAAGGGCATTTATGTAATTTGAGTGCTCAACATTCTCCTCCTGCTGAAGCTAGCTGTTTACTGTATTCAATGTAAATATTATATATTGTGCCTAGGTTTCAGCTTGAACATATAACCTATTAGTTCTACTACATTGAAATGGAAGATCAGAGGCAAGACCCCAGTACTCCAGGCCATGGTTCCGAGAGAAGTGAAGGAGTGACAGTGAGGTCAAGGTGGACTCCGAAGCCGGAACAAATCTTAATACTGGAGTCCATCTTCAACAGTGGGATGGTTAATCCTCCAAAGGAGGAGACCGTCAGAATCAGAAAGCTTCTGGAGAAATTTGGCACCGTCGGCGATGCCAACGTCTTCTACTGGTTCCAGAACCGCCGCTCCAGATCGCGCCGTCGCCAGCGCCAGATGGAGCAGGCCGCGGCCGCCCTTCACCAAGCGAATCACCAGCTTCAGCCTCGTCAGGTTGGCGGTGCAAGTGCAAGTGCAACTCCATCTCCATATGACCATCATCAGAGCAGCTCTGCCTCTGCAGTTATGGTGGGTTATAATGGCGGTTGTTCCTCAACTTATCTCGCTGCCCAAGAACCAACGGATGCTTTCTTTTTCTCTGCTGATCATGTGGGTTTCCCCAAAATTGGTCATACTTCTGATTTGAACTTCCATTCTGGTAATTAATTTGCATGTGCTCGCGATTGTCAGATATTTTTGAGGTTAAAGATTTAAATACAGACTTTTCTTATATTTCCTCCCCAGATTTTTCTTCTTGAAATTTCCATCATTAATATTGCAGCTCAAATGGGTAAGATACTATCCAAGTGTGAGTAGTCTGTATTTAAAGTTCTTCTTTTATGGCTGATTAGGTTTAAGTGTGCAGGAGAATAAAGTGGCAACTTTTTCATGATTTGACAGTTCTTGCGTTTGAATTGCATGAAAGTTGTACTTTCCCGGAATAACATGAAGCGACTTTCCCATTTCAGATTCTGTTCCTACTTCTGTTTTGGGTTTCTTCCAAACTTCTTTGCATAGCAAATAATTTCTCATTTCTCATCTTTAATTAGTCTGTTTCAATTCCCCTTCTCTCATAGTCATACCAGTTGACAGTAATTAACAAAAGTTGCACTTACTTCTGCAATAGGCCAAAAATATTCAAGATTAATTGAGAGCCAAGCATTGCTGGAAAGAACTCAGCTTTGTTTTGCTTTAAATTCTAATTTATTTTTTTCCATATACTGAAATGACCAATTATAGTTGACATACTAATTTTTCTTCATAATTTCTTTTTTGGTGGTTTTTGGGTGGGGTTGGAATTTGGGGGCACCATTATTTTTCAGGATACATCTCAGTGTTTATCAATGGGGTTGCAACAGAAGTTCCAAGGGGGCCCATGGACATCAAAACTATGTTTGCTCAAGATCTGATGCTAGTTCATTCCTCTGGAGTTCCAGTTCCCACCAATGAGTTTGGCTTCTTGGTGCAGGGTTTGCAGCATGGTGAAAGCTACTTTCTGGTGAGCCCCTATGCAGATTCAATGCCCGTTTTCTATTCTTATTCATTTTTTATTGATTTTTTTAATTAATTCTGGCCATTTTATTGATTGACAAAAGAAAAAATATCTAATTAATCCAATTAAAATCATCACTATCAAACCAATTCAATCTAATGCAACTTGATCAATTTACATTATATTGAACGGTCCGTTTTTTTAAAAAAAAAAAAAAAAAAGTTCTCGTAAAATATTTTAAAATTTTAATTATATATAATTATGAAACAAGTATTTTAAATATTACATACAACAAAAATTACTCATAAGAAAATAAGAAAGGGTTGAGAAATATTAATTAAATGAGAAATTAACGAAAATATATAATTATTATATAATATATACATTATTAATTAATAAAAAATTGGTTTGATTTGATTGGAATTTGAATTACAAAATGGATGTCTAACAACTGAACTGCAAAAAGTTTGTCTTATTTATCCAATTAAAAGATCGATTTTGATTGAATCTTTTTTTTTTTCTTTTTTTGATATCATAACTGGATAGATTAAAAACAAAGATGTGCGAAATTATAAGATGAACAGGAATTAAATAAGCAGTCCAGCTATTTCTGATGTCTTCCTCCATGAAGTTGATGTTGTAAGAGTTGAATGGTTGGAAAAGCTGGTGAAGATGTTGCTTAATAACTCGCGTCCGCATATCTTCCTGAACAGTTGGAAAAGCTGGTGAAGATTTTGATTGAATCGGTCAAATAATTTCAATTGAAATTGGATAAAATCGATTTTGAACAGTCTTAATATTGGAAAATTAAGATGCAGGGTTTTTCCTTCTGTGTGATTTAAATGATTTTTTCGGCAAATTAAGATTCCTGAGTTTTGGTTTCAGGTTTTAAAGCCAACATAGGGATGAAAATGAACCGAAGCAGCTAGCAGTAATGGAAGCTTCCTTCACATGTTTCTCCAATTTCCTGTCCGCTACTTTCTCTTTTTTATCTTTCTTCTTCGTGGTTTTTTATGTGTGTGGTTTAAATAATAGAACCCTCCCATGTAGTTATAGTAAGTCCATATCTATATCTGCACCAGCAATTATATATATGTTGTAAGTTTCTTAACTTGGTTATAGCTCAGAAATACATTTTAAAACCATATATTATATTGATGAATTGCAAGTTGTGTAATGTTTTCCAACTACTATTTCTCAAATTAGTTCTTCAATACCACATATCTATCCATCTGACTAATATGACATTTGATAATTAATTTTACTGTCATTTGACAAAGATGACATGACATGACCGTGGACATTAGAGCTCAACTCATCATCATGTATCCCACTAATAAGCTGGAGGTTTTATTAGAACTAATTAAAGTGAAAACTTATAGTAATTGTTAATGATGCTTATTTATTGTGTGTTTGTGGTGTAGGTTTCATATATAGTGAATGTCATGCGTTCTTATTAAAAATAAAAAAAAAATGATATTGATTATAATATGCTCTCCGAGTTTTAGAAAGAAGGACAAGAAAAAGAAAGGGGTGGGGTGAGATTTAACTTTAAAAAGTGAAATATATAGAATATTCATATTAGTACATTTGATTGGAAACATATCTAACTCCCTTTGACTCATGTTGTCTATCTTTTTCTCGTATATTCCTTTTCTGAATGAGTAAAGTAGGAAAGGCTGACATTTTTGAACCATCATACGGCTAGCTGCCTCTATTTTAGCAAGACTATGTTCATTGAATCTTAGGTTCCAAATTTTTATTGCCATTACTAGTTGAATGTGATGATCAGGAACTACAGCTAGCTGTTTCCCCTACAAAAGGATTATGCCCCTGCTTTCGCAACAGTTTTTATGGCATATCTGAGGAATTAAGGTTTCAAATCAGTTGTAGACAACGGAATTGACTGATTAATTTAATAATATATATTGCTGATAGAAATAGATTTGAAAATTTTCAATCTTAGACATGACAGTAATATATATATATATATATATAAGCTTTATTTAATTGGAAGCTTATTCATAGATATATTTTCAATCTTCTACAACATAATTCACTCCGGACTGCATTTCTATTTCTCCCCAGTCCGTTCCCCATATATTAATTATATATTTGTGGGCATTTATACATTCATCAGTGGTGAAAGATATGCCTACAATCTTGACCAAATTTAAATAATTGACATTGTTATGTACTTTGTAATATTGTGTATGATTTGAAGTTCCTATATTAAGAAGGGAATATGTATGTATTAATTAGTTAAAGATATATATAAAGAGAAGTTTATTTATAATATATATATATATATATATATATATATATATATATATATATATATATATATATATATATAAGCGACAGACTTATTGTATGGAATTTACTATATAACATGATTAAAAAAACCTCATTTTGCTCTAACCTGATAAACTTTATATAGTTTCTAATTTCACCTCCTGTCTTAATTTCTTGATACTTCCATCATCGCACTTTAAACCAATTAAAAATTAAAATCGTCCAATTATATTCTATATCAAGAAACAGCTTAGCACGTAGACAATAAGACAAAAGCTGCCTCTTCCTTATATGTTTAGTCAGAAAAAACGCATCTGAGCTGCATTCTAATTCAAGTTTGATATGGGCATGCTGTCTTGCGTGGTGTTTTGGTATTTATGAAACGCTTGAAGTTAAAAGTAGTTTAACAATTTAATGGAAGTGCATGGCCTGTTCGTGGTATATATACCAAAGTTGAAAGAATAATGATCAGGATAGCTTGGTCCCCCACACCGACCAATATAACCAATGTAGAGCAGACGGATGTTTGTAACAGATATCTTGGATTCTTTTGGAGTTTATAATAATCTTACAGCATTAGGAGGGCACACTTACTTAGAAATACCATGTGAGATCGATTTGCAAGTTTTATTGGTTGGCATGTGTATTTAATTATTCATGTGCATCCCCATGTTCGATTCTGCGTTTATTGTGATTTTTTTAATGGGCTTCAAAATTATTAATTTTTTTCACCAACAGACAGGTTAGTCATCTGAGTTTGGATTTCCAATATGCATGTATGCTTCTTCTTCTTTTCCTTCTCCCAATGAACCTTATGATTAATTTCAAACGTCAACATTTAGAATGGCATAATTTTTCTCCGAATTCCAGCTGGAATTATAGTGGTTACGCGTGAACTGGGAAGCTCCTGGATTCGACGGATCCATCTCTCATCTTTTATTGTATCAATATATATATATATTGATTGTAATGCCATTTGTGTATAGTGTTTCAGCCCTTATAATCTTTTTCTGCCTTTTTTGTTATTCTGCTTTGTTATATTTATTGATATCGTGAATTTGCAGTCAATTTCCTAACCCACCAATCAAGGATGTTAAATTTGTGAGTTTAAGTAAATTCATAAAAAAAAAAAAAATTTATAACATAAACTTGTACTGTAAACTCGTAAGAATTATAAATTTATATTTATTAATAATTACATATAAAATATAATATATAAATAAAAATTTATTTAAACATATTTCAAATTATATTAATTTTTTAAAAAAATTATTTATATGTCAGAATTCATATTTTTTAATATAGAAATTTCAATAAATTTTATACATAAATATTATTTTTGAGTCTTTTTTTTAGTGAAATATACTATATTTAAGAATTTTTATTTTTTTAAAATTTAGTTTGACTGAATTAGATTGAAAATCATCAAACTTGGCTCAAAAGATACTAAGTTAATTGAATTTATCTAAATCAAAGACAAATTAAATTGACTTTGTATTGAGTTCGAGTTTGCAAACAAGTTAACACAATTTCCTTAAGTAGAAATTTAAACTTGTTAAGCTCGGAGAATTAACTCGTGAGTTTAACAACAATGCCATCAATAATAATAGTGCTAAAATCTTTCATTCAAATTAAACTTCACTTAAATTCTCCATTATTGTAATCTATAACTAATATTGAGTGATTCTTATCTTAAAAAAAAAGTCATATTTTTTTAGAATAAACTTCATTAGCCTTTTTCAACTTATATTAGCATCCTTTTTGTTTTAAAAACTTACACTCAAATTTCTTAATATTTGATACTTATTGTAAATACTTTCTTTCTAATTTATTTTTTATCAATAAAATTAATGTTCTACACAATGTATTCATTCCAAAAATAAAATTATTTAATTGTCTATATTTTTATATTAAAATTAAAATCACAATCTTATATTTAAGTTTGATATCGACTTAACTATTTTTACTGTCATATTAAGAAACAAATTATAATTTCATATTGTGTAAAAAACTGATTGACTAAAAGTGAATTAAATGAGATGTTTCGGCAATATATTAAATGTGAGAGGAGCTGGACATAAATTTTGAAATAAAAAAGATATTAATTATAATTTAGTCAAACCTCAACAGAAATTAATATAATTTTATTTTTAAGATGCAGAGCAGTGAGCTTCAAAAACAACGAATCAAGGGGTTGGGGAATAATCATCAAGATGAGAAGGGCAACAGAATTAATGAAGCCCAATGGCATCATTACTTCAGTGCCCAATGGGCGAGCTATTCCGCATTTGAGCCCAAAGCAATGCAATATTAAGTGAAAGCGACTCCAGTTCCTTTTGAAAAGACCCTCAGAAAGCAAGAGTTAGAATAATAACCGAAACCTATATATGTGGGTGGGATTGGGAAAGAAAACTCAAAGGCCACATATATTGGCTCTGAAATTCAAAAGAGATTCTCTTTCTCATAGGATGTTATCTTATTGAAGAGAGATAGACATAAAATATAGAACTTGATATGGAAAGAAAGAGAGTGAAAATATATAAGACTCACTTTTTAATCTCTCTCTCTTTCCATAATATTATTTTGTCCATACGCTAAAAAAGAGGATTGGAATTGCCTAGAATTGGGGCATCATATTCATCATCTGTCCAAAGTCCAAACCAAGATCAAAGATAAAGAAAGCCGTTAAATTGGGACTCTTAGGAAATTGAAGAAAATCGTTCTTCATGTTGTTAGTGCGCATTTATTCATCAATATTGGCAGAAATACAGACGTCGTGTTTGAATTTTATACGTTCTTTGAAAATTTTCTGTGATGTTCCTTGCATAAATGTTTTTTCCTTTGACCTCGTGTTCCTCATACTATCACTACACTTGAGGTTGTTCACTTGCATGTAGCTTGGACAACCAAAGTTCCCTTTTGCAAACAAAATCTTATACCAACTTGTGATAATTTTTTTTCTTTCCCTTCACACCATGGTCAGATAGAGGTTAGTGCAGCTCACTCTAGTTCGTTTTCAATGTTTTTCACGAGGCCTTAGTTACCTCATTAATTTGTTTGATCTGAAAAGATTGAAGTGGGTGAATCCATTATACCTTTGTTGAATGGACATCACCTTTTGATTTTCCATGCCGACATATAGAAATGGACCTATAATTGCAATGAAATCAAACGATCACGTTTGCCGAATCTTTATTATAAGGTTGGTTTTCCAAACCCCACCAGATTTTGGGCCCTAGAATTGAACTTTAACTCCAAACTTACTCTTATGTCATCTGGAATTGAACTTTCATAATCTAACGTTTAATAGCATTTGCCAAAAATAATATTATACTTCCGCCACTTAACAGTAATAGGATGTTGGGGAGAGGAGTTAAGCACAGAAGTATTAGCTGGAGTTATATTAATTGTCACTGACAGTACATCTAAAACTTAGTCAAACATCAAATACCAAACGCTTGGCCAAATGAACAAATGCCAAACCCAATGACATGATATTGCATAGAAAAATCATTTAAAATGAGTCCTCCCCTTTCTTTCAACAGACTAGTCCAAGTCAAGCTACTTCGGCTTTACCTCAATTACAAAATGCCAAAGTATCACAGGATAACAAAGCCAGCATCCTCCGTTCTTCCTCATGTTGCTGAGTCAGTCCAGAACCAAGAGTTTGGTTATTTTTATATTTTTCAAACTCATAACCTACTCTCTCTCTTCCCCCCTCCCCTTCTCTTTTCACTCTAATGAGTTTACCTTTTACCTTTGGGTACCGTTTACCTTTTTGTAAAACTAACTGTACAAAATGGAGTGCATCTAGGACCTACTACTGCACACCCCATTTCTCTGCAACAGCATTACAGACCCCGATGGTGCTTCTGACTGAATACCCACTCTCTTAGGCCATTCCATCATATAGCTCCTACTCCAAGGAAATCAATGAATGGTATGTTAATGTTATCACCCACGGTCTCATTTTCCCCAGAAATTGAGAGGTTGGTCCTGTTGGTGGCCACTGACTCAGATACTGAGATTTCTGAGTTTGAATCTGAATTAGATCGGTCCACCACAGCCATAAGCTTCCCCATATGTCCTCCTCCCTCACACGATCCCTTCCAACTGACAAAAAACTTGTCAAATCCCACATCCCCAGTTCTCAACTTCCTTTCAAAAGATAGACCTGCAAAAGTCCCCCAATATGTATAAACATAAACAATGAGATATATAATAAAACAAGAGGAAACAAGAAACATACCCATTTGAGATACATGGCCTTGGGGACTCGGATTTGGGAAAAGTGTAGGACTGAGGGAGAGATCAGTGGAGGATGAGGCAGATTCATCTATGAGGTTGCTGGAGTTGGTGGATTCACTCACAGCATTATTTGAAAGAGTCAAATTTAAAGCTTTTGGGCGGATTTCAGAAGAGGATCTTCTCCTCCTACAACCACTTGATTGCTCTCTATGCTTCCTGGCCATGATCACATGCCAGTGGTTCTTCACTGCATTATCTGTCCTCCCAGGAAACAGTTTAGCAATCATAGCCCATTTGTTCCCGTACATTCTATGAGTAGATAACAGCCTCTCTTCTTCTTCCTCGGAGAATGCCCGCCTGTTAATTCTAGGATCAAGTTGATTGAACCACCTCAGTCTGCAACTTTTGCCTGCAATTACAATACATCAAAAGAAACAAAAAGGGATTTGATTCCTTCCAAACGATACACTTACAATTCGAGAATCAGTAGAGTAACTTTCATGACTATCCTTAAGAAGAGGGTAACGCCACTGAGACATTAAAAAAAGAAAGAAGTAAAAAAAACTGCCTTATTTTTAGAACAGGGTTGTGGATTACCAGATCTTCCTTCGAGATGATCGGCGATCAAGTTCCAGTTTTGAGGACCGTACTGCGCTACGAGCTCTTTAAGTTTGGCATCTTCAGCTGGCCTCCAGTGGCCTCTAGCACAGAGCTTGGTGTGCCCATTTCTCTCCCCAGAAGAGCTCTTAGCTTCTATGTCCTCCTCACCAAGTTTGAAAGCCAAGCTCTTGTTTTCAAGCCCAAAACACTCATCACCTTCATCGTTGCTTCTCTTTGTTCCTCTCTTCTCCTGCCGCAGAAATGAAGGGCTCAGAATCTGAAAGCCTATTTCAGCACCAGTCTGACCCATAAGCCCAAAAGTGTTTGACAGAGATAATTGGTGAGTTGAAAGAGAAGAGGCATGAGAGGGAACTGGAGGTAAAAGATTCAAATCCCCCCTAAAACCATCACCCCCATTGTTGAAGTTTTGTGAACTCATGGAGATAAGAAAAACCAGGAAGACAGAACGAGAAACAAAAACTTTCGGAAACCGAAAGGACTGAAATTTAAAATCCCAAATGGGTTGTTTCTGGCAGAGGGGGAGAAAAACAGAAATTGATGTGATCTTTTGTTAGATAAAAGAAGGATACGAGAATCAAAAGGGCACAGGATACAATCGCATTGTATATTCCCTCTCTCTTTTAGCCATAGGTAGTCGGGTAGTACCACAGAAGACTGAAGAGAGAGAGTAGGGGAGTGAGAATGGGAAAAATGGGAGAGAGAGAGAGTAATGCTTTGGCGGTGTGGATGAGAGAGAGTTATAAGAATGAGAAGGAAGAAGAACGTTTCAAGGATGAGGAATAGAATAGCAAATAGAATGAGATATTTCGCTGTTGGAACTCGAAAGAGAGGCCATCGGGGCAGTAACCAAAAGGTGGAAGGGAGCCCACACGATTCTGTTCACTCTGTTTTCTTTTCTCTCTCTGAGAAAGGAAAAAGAGAGGGGTCCATATTCTGAGACTGATGCACAGTCTCCCCCTCTAAGAGAACATTAAAAAAAAATTATGTTTAATATAGTCGTTTATATATTTGTTATTAATTTTTTTTAATTAAAGTATACTAAATTTATAAATTTTAATAATATCATGATAAATATATAATTTAATTAAAATTATATAATTATTTTATAAAAATAATATATTTATTATAATATTATTAAGAAATTATATATTCATTATATTTTAATTAAAAAATCTCATAGCAAAAATAAAAGAAATTATTTATAAGTTTTTTAAATTAAAAAAATTATTTATTTAATAAATAAACATAATATAAAAAAAAATGAAAATAAATATAAATAAATTATATATATATATTTATTTTTTATATCACTCTGTTTTTTATTACACATAATTTAATACTGCAAAGGAGTACAATTCAGAAGTTTGCGATGCGTGGATTACATGCAGTACGAGAACCGCTCGTGTGGGTAGGTGGGTGGGTGGTCGCTAAACGATGCTTGTGTTTTTATTTTTTATTTTTTTTTTAAATATTACAATAAAAGATATATATCATATAAAATTTATAACCAAAGGTTTTAAAAATTAAAATTATTTTTAAAAAATATTATTATCATAAAATTTTTAAAAAAATTATTATCAATTTTATGAGATTTATTATCAGGTATTGAAAAATATTAAAACTTTCTTATACATAAATTTCTTAAAATTAATTTTAAAATTTTTTAAAACTCAATAATAATGATAATTTTAATTTTTTAAATTTTTTATTATAAATTTTATAACATTTGGATCTTTTAATTATAATTTTTTCTTCTTTTTTTCTGTGTTCCGTTCTGCCCTTTCTACTACAGAATCTATGTTGTCTGCTTGTGAAACCTTTTGCTTTTTTAAAGGGATCGGTAATATAAAACACTTACACTTGCACAAACATCATCCTCGCCACTTGTCTTTCACTTTTTCAACCAATTACCATTCTCATGATCCTCCGATCTCATCCCAATTTTAAATTTAAAATAAAACTTCAATAAGGAAAGTGCTTATAAAATTCCTGGTCAAATTATTCAAACTCCATTTTCTAGAGTATTTATCCAACTTGCAATGACGGACAAATTATAATGGGAATAATAGTATATTATTATATTTGCAGAAAAAAAGAAGGGGAAAACAGACAATTGCAAGCAAGATTTCAAACCCAGATTTTAAAGTCGCCTTCCACGGGTGTAACAAATTAAAAGGAGGAATAAAAAAGCATATCTTTTGAATGATAAAAGGAACGAATTAAACAGCGAAAAGAAGTACATTGAATATTGTACACTCAATTATGTATTCTCATTTTACGAGATCAATCAGTTGCATGCGCACAAAGGACTTCCAGGATGCAAGCATTACAATAATGACACACTTAGTCGTCCAAGTTCAGTTATAACTATCAAAAGTAGATTATTTTAATTTAACCCAAACAATATATATATATATAAAGAAAAAGAAAAAGAAATGCATGAAAAGTAATTGAAAAGAAATGAGAAATGGTAACTGTACAAGTCGATCTGGATAAAGCAGAGGGTGATGCGAAAGAGGTGTCACGAAAAGCATGTGATTGGCAAAGAAGCCAGACGCAGGAAAATACACATTTGTGTGGTAAAAATTAAAATGGTATATGGTAGTTTGACTGTGGGGGGAAGATAATTGCAGCTGTTGCGGGAGACATCACAAATAACTGTTTGTTTTGGCGTGCGTCTATATCCACCCACACACGCATTCCGTTAGCTACTAGCCTCACCCATATCTCCCCTCTCCTTCTCAAACCCGAAACGGTAAAACCCCACACGTGATCAGTGACGCTTTCATCTCTTGCCAGCATGGAATATATCTATATATACGACATCAGTAACGTTAATCAGCTGCGTCGTATTGGTTGCCGATATTCAGTTTAGTTCTGACTTTGTCGTTTGCTACCACGTGAATGCGCTTGAAACTTGAATAATAAAAGCCCACTAGCTCTATATGTAATTTATATTACGTAAGTTTGTGGAGTAGTTAATGATGGGTAATTATAGTAATAGAGATGTGCAGGGATGATGATGATGGGGGAGAGTCAGAAGGTGAGAAGAGCGAACAGTAGAAAGATGATAGGGGAAGATCTCGTTTTCATTGCCCCGAATCTCAGAAACAGAAGAGTGTATAGAGAGAGAGAGACAAGGGATGAAACGGAGTTAGCGTTGGCGTTAGCTTGAGAGAGAAGCAATGATCAAAAGAGGGAAACAGAAAGAGTAGGGCATTGAGCAACAGCAACAAGTGGGGTTGGACTTTTTCTGAGTTTAGAGTGATTTCAAGGAATCCCATTCCACTCTTTTGCTTGTTTTAGTTTATTTTGCTTTGGGGTGGCGTGGTTCATGCAGAGGAGGAAGGGGGGGGGGGGGGTGCGCTTTTCTTTTCTTTTCTTTTGTTTCCAAAACCGTTTTCTGGCTTTTGCTTTTGTATTATGCACCAGCCATGACGTTTGCATCCGTTACACGTGCGCTTCCATCCTCCCCCCACACGTGTACGGTTCCATGCCTGCTTCTTCCCTACCCTTCTTTATACATTTTTTGGTTTCCCAACCGTCCGCTGTAACGATTTCTGGAAACTAAACCCAACCCCCCCCCCCTCCCCTCCTACTCTAGTCTACACAAGACTCACACAAGCAATCTCAACCGTACCTGTCTTTATTCCTACTGGGCCCCGCAGCTCTTATTATTTTTTTGGTAAGTTATTGTACTGTGTATTCTGATATGCAAATTGTTCTTAAAAAATGTAATCAAAATTTTTAATAAAAATATAATAAACATATAACCTTTTAATGATAATATGATAGATATAAGATTTTATAGATGATTGTATAATTATATATTTTTTATTTTATTATTGAAGAATTTATATATTTATTATACTTTAATTAAAAAATAAATAATAAAGATATAAGTAATTGTATATAAATTTAATCTAATTTCAAATTATATAATTGTCTTTTTTATGATAAAAATACATTTAATATTTTAAATTAAAAACAACTAAAGTATGTTAAAAATAAAATTTATTTTTTATTAATAATATAATTTATTAAAAATAAAAATTTTAAACTTTTATTTTAATATTATTTATTTTTGTTAGATTTTATAAATCCAATTTATTTTAAATTTAAAAATAGATTATATTATATTCATCAAATATATAATTAATACTTTTTTATATTACATAAATAATAAATTGAAAAGCAATGTGGTTAAAATAGGTAGAATTGTAGTTTATATCTTTGTTATAAGAGAAATGAATATAATTTTAATGTAATATATTTTTTAATTTTAAATAAAATTAAATAAATAAAAGGATATAATTTACCTTTTTTCACAAGTCTGAAGTTTAGAGTGAAAATTAATTTTTACCAGTTACTTGATATGTTAATATTTTAAAAATTTTTAAATAAAACTAACTTATAACAGATTTTATTATTTTATTTTTAAGTTGGTTTCAAATCAAAGAGATTAAAAATCAACAATATATTAATATACGTAGAGCAAACTCACCAATGAAGAAAAGAGAAAAGGTAAGGGGAGAATAATAGGAGAATCATTAAAGTCAACAATATTTACCTAGTGGAAAATGGAATTTGACAACGCTACAGGCATTTTAGTACGAGAATTTAATGATAGACCCCTTTTAAGCTTTTTGAATTTGTTTAAATTATATTTTGATTTTTTTTGTATTAAATTACATTTAATCATTTTTAATTTATTTTCCTTCATGATGTTATTTTTTCACATAATATATTTTTTAAAAAAATAATTTTATTTTTATTTTTATTATATTAAAAATAAAATTATAGTTTTATATTAGAATATAATATTAACTTTATTGTTTTTATTGTTATATTCATAATAAAATCATGATCTCTTGAAAGTTAATTAATTTGATAAAAAACAAATTTGAAAGGAGATTT
The DNA here is from genome assembly GCA_032878935.1 of Erythrophleum fordii. Classification (NCBI taxonomy): domain Eukaryota; kingdom Viridiplantae; phylum Streptophyta; class Magnoliopsida; order Fabales; family Fabaceae; genus Erythrophleum; species Erythrophleum fordii. The sequence continues at coordinate 14,297,161 of JAVQMF010000045.1, read as the reverse complement.
TTGCAATGAATATCAACATTTTATAAGAGTTGAGTATAGTTTTTTTTTTAATATCAAATATAATTTAATTAACTTTCAAGAAATAGTATAATTTTCTATAAATTTTATAATCACTCTTAGTCTTATTGAAGTTAACGATAAGATAGAATATTTTATTTAAACTCAAATATAGTCACATTTGGACAAATATGTATAAAAGAAATTATGAAAGTAACATTATTCTTTTATCACTTATGCATATTAACATTTTTAAACTAAGCGAAAAAAGGAGTGAAAAGATCCAAGTTCTCAAAATCAGATTAGACCGGCCAGTTCGACCTGGAACTGATCATTGGTCCGGTTCGGTTGAGTTAAAAAATTGGTCAAAAACCGGTCAAATCAGTTAAAAACTGGTGAAAATCGGACTGGAAAAATCGATTTGATCTGGTTTTAAACCAATTTTCTTTTTTTCTTTTTAATTTTTTTATTATATAATAGAATAGTTCATCTTAAATAAATTTGACAAATAAAAAATAGAAGATAATAAAAAAGATGAGAGAGTTGAAATATGAAAAAAAAAATTAAAAAGAAAGAGAATATAAGAGAAAAAAAATCTGCATAATTAATTATTTTGTATACTTGCTTTCTATTATGTTCAATTTTTTAATGATATTTCTCTCAAATATCAAGGTATTTAACTAAAATTATTATTTATTATTTTATTATTTAATAATAAGTAGAATCTTAATATAATTTAGAAATTCTAAAAATTTAATATTAAATATTCTTAACTTTTAATTATAGATAATTTTTATTTTAAATTAAACATTAATTTTTGTAATATCTTAAGAAATATTGAATTAGTAATCAAATATTTAAAATTTACTAATATTTATTTGTTATATTAAAATTTTAATACATAAAATTTTTTTAAATAATATATTTAATTATTACCAGTTCGACTACAATTCAACCAATGAACCGTGAACTAACACCTTTACTAACCGGTTCAATTTTTAAAACATTGAAAAAGATAGAGCACCGAAAAAAAAGTCCAAGTTATGCTAGTTATGTGTATGCGTACACACATACACACACACACACACACATATATATATATATATATATATATTGTATTTAATTTTGATTCTCATTTGGTATCTATTTTATAAAATTGGAGAAAGAATTTATTTTTATTTATAAATATATAAATTAAAAATAATTATTATATTTAATTTATGTAAAATTTATTATATATTTATTAGTATTATTATTTTCAATTTCAAAACTATTTTTAAATAAAAACTGAAAATGTAATGTTTCTTTTTTATTATTTTTAATTATGCAATATTTGTATTCAATTAAATATACAAACTTAACAATATTTTTATTTTTTTATATTATACTAAATATAATTATTTTATTTTATTTTTATATTTAATAATTTTATGTATTCAATAGGGTACTAAAAATTAAATTTATTATTATTATCTGCTAATCATTTAACCATGAAAAAAATGAAATTCTAAAGAAATCAAGCCCTTTATAACACTTCCGTCCAAATAAGATCCTGGGAATGTGAGGGCTAGGCAAGTCTCTTTCAAGAGTAGTGTACCACCCACTCCCGCACTTAATATTCTCGTGTCTCAAAATTTCCAATGTCTTATTCGGCTTTTAGGTCGTAGCTGACCATTATTTTGTTGCACCTATTCCCATCAATCACTTTATGTTTTTGACCCTTGAGACACCGCCTTCCACCTAAAATCTTACATAGGTTTTAAAAAATAAAATTATGACTAGTACCGTCAGAATTAATCTCCTAATAATACTAGAAATAAATTACTTTAATTCTAACTAGGAAGATATTAAATAGTTATGAAAATATATTGTTGAATTAAAGATGTTAATAAAATTAATCCTAACATGGATTATTTCTATCTGAATTTTTTATATATTTAATTTTTAATCTTCCGAAAATAAGTAAGCTTAACATACTATTTGTTTTTTTTAAAAGGTAAAATGTTTGATAGATTCATTGAAAATGGAAAAAAGAATAATGTTCACATGAGCTGTATAAAAAATTAGCACAGATAAATTCACTTACAAAAACATCATAACAATGTTGAAGTCAGGGACAATTGAAAGTCATTTGCACCATCCAGTTAAAACTATGCTATAGATGCACACGGATTGAGTTGTTTAAGTTTTTCCTTGGCCTAGTACAGATTGGGTTACAAATTTTCTACTTGTGGCTCAGCTCATTTTGGATGGTCGGGTTAGCAATGAGTTTTGTTTTTTTTCCTTTTATCTTTTGAAATTTTTTTTAAAATTTTGAATTTTTATATCTTTATAATTTTAAATATTTATTTTGATATATTTTTAAAAAATCTATGTAGTGAAAATGAAAAGACATTGATTTAGATGAGAAAATATAAAAAAAATGCAAGCGTAAAAAAAATCAAATTTCAAAAAAACAATAGCTTAGAATATAGTAATTTGATTGGGATGATTATTTTTTATATTATATAATTTTTTTAAGACAGATGTGATGTAAATGCAGAAGACAATTTGACCTATTTTCTTTAAAAGCGCATATTTATTATTCTAATTTTTTATTTATTGCTTTTAACTTATAAAATATATATTTTTTATCTTATTTTTTTTTGTTTCAATATAATAATTGTACTTAAAGGGTTGATAAAGTTGTTGATTTTTTAATTATTTATAATTTAAAAAATATATTTAAAAAATTTGACTAAAATTACAAAATAACTTAATATATATATATATATATTGCTCTTTATCTTTTTTAAAAATTATATAAAGGCTCAGGTTAGGTCAAAGCAAATTGACTAGTCGAGCTTATTTTTATTTTTATTTTATTGATTTGTCTTTATCCAACTTGGTTAGATAAAACTAAGTCCAAGGGTAAGATGAATACCCTCTAATGCCAACAAATATGCTGAACAAAAATACAATAAATTGACATATGAGAGAACTCATTAAACTTCTTTAAAGATTAAGCTTTTTAATTTTTATTTTCTCAAATGTGCACTTATCGTTGATAGTTAAGAAAAGAATTTGGAAAAAAAATAGTTAAAAAAAAAAAGAATGATTACATTTTTCCATATGCAAGCTTGTTGTCCTAGTTGTCTTAACGACCCCGACAATGGAGTTTTACGTTAACCAAAAGAAAAAGAAGGGAACTACTTACAGCCAGCTAAGTTTAATAATGCTAAAGGAAGCCCAATTTAAATTAGTGCAAGGACCAAATCAGTTTTGATGATCCAAACTGCCTAATAGCGCCACCAGGAATACGCACACCATAAAACCCGACATTAATTTGATATTATATCGAACAAGTTCAAACTAAAGGACATAGCGATATTACCTAGTCTCAAATTTCAAGTTAATCAAAGTTCAAATTTTGGTCGAAGACCCATTACGATATACGAGGGAAAAAAGAAAAAAAAAAACACATTCCCCTAATCAGAACGACAAAGTCTGAGCACAACACCAACCCAGATATGTGTACTACTTAATATTCTAATTTCATTAATTAAACTTAATTAAGATATTGCCAATACATCATATGTGCGTAGCTTTCTTGGCAAATTAACTAACCCATTCGATTAGGAGCTAAAACACAGGCCCCCACCCCTTGCCTTGAAAAGCAGAGGGAATCAATTGGAGGCTTCCACTCATACAGTATTGCTCATGTTTTAAGGTCACAACTCACTAGACAAATGAACTTTTGTGAGTGTTAGTGACAGTTTCTGAGATTTGTTGAAATTTGTTCCTCCTGTAGTTAGAAAAAGCAATATATGAAGAGCAGCCTTTCTTGACAATAAAAGAGGCTTTAATTTGGTGCCACCGCCTTTCTTCCTTTATTTGACCTCACTTACGGTTTTTCCACGAACAAAAGAAAAGTTCCCCGCAGCAAATACTGCGTATATTTATTTTTTTGAATAAGGATATATAATTAAGCCCTGACTTTGGGACCCATTCACTATACTGCACGAGAATTATTATTGGTGACAATCATCAACCTGCTATATATATATTAGTATTACAACTTGCCCTCGTGTGTTCTCTCAAATCACCCTCTCTTTTTGCCTCTCATTTTTCGCCAAAGACAACAACCATCATCATCATAAAAAATGGTGAAATTAGATCTACTACATATAAAACTATTCTCAAATGGTGTTTGGTAAATGGGGGAAGAAAATACAGAACTTTTCTTATCCTAGGAGCAGGATAAGAAAATGTTTCAATCCAGATAGGTGAATCCCAGAAGTCTAGCTTCATACCTTAATCTCACATTTAGGATGCCGTATCAAGTAATACATTATCCTTTTGGAAAAACAGTAATTTGCTTTTACCTAACCGTCTTCCTGTCTTCTCCAATTAACACTGCAAACTCAAGTTTTATTGATGACTGTGTTATTTTTCTTCTTGTAAGTTCCCTTTCATAGAAAAACATATCATTGCATGCCGAAACGTAACTTTCAATTATTTCTGTATACATACGAATAATTAATTGCCACTGCACTGCGCAGAGAAAAATCATCATGCTCTAAAAAGTCTCGTGTGTGTGTGTTTACATATATTAAGTTTGGTCCTTGTGCTTTTGTTTTTGTTTGTTTGTTTGTATTGTATGTGCCTTTCTTTTTCTTTGCTTTTTTTTTTTAACTGATGCATGATCACCCGCTGTCATTATTGACTTTATGTTTTAACACTAATTATTTCCCCATAAAGAGATGAACCCAGCACAAGAAACAAAAACGAAAGGTAAATTAAAAGACTTTAGCTCTCCTTAACGTTGCATTTGGACCTCATGGTATGGAGTGATATCTTAGTTTCAATCATAGTGCCGTTTTAACGCCAATTTCTCTCAAGAGGGACCGAAAACAACACAACACAACAAAAGAGGAAGGTAAAATAGAAGACTCAAAGCCATTGTTGACGTTGCACTTAGACCTTTGATGTCTGGTTAAAATTTGGAACTTCCATCATGTTGCTTTTCAGATGGGGACAATTTTCTCAATCTTGATCCACAACCAATATGAAGATGTTCTCTGTAACATATTATGTTGGCACTTAAAGGGCAGGCATGGTTAACAATATAGTTGCTTTTCCTATATAAAATCACTGAACTTTATTCATACAACATCATAGGTGCTGCGTATCTTTTGGCATGCAGAGATTAGACTTGTCATATCCAGGGAATTTGGCTCTTACGGTGAATGTTCCAAGATTTATATAACAAATTACTGTTAGCACATCAGATTCTGGCATTTGCCCCTTCTTTTAATATGAGGGAGAGGATTGACGTGGCAAAAGATGTCAAGATCCAGCAAACCCAGTATATCAAGAGCATATCCAGAAAGTGGACAATTTTTTTAAAGACGATTGGTTAGCGTAATCTCAGCAATTCTTCTTCTTGTTATTATTATTTTTTGTCTCGTATGATAAATCCGAGCCAAAATGTACGTAGTAATCACAGAGCAATCTCATTGACTGATCTGTTTAACATATGCTAAAATGGAAAAGGAATAACCAGCAGAAATGGCGGAAAGGTTGTGTAAAAGATCGTGTATATATATCGAAGAGTCTCACTTTGATTGAACATTTAAACTGGTATTCTTCTTATCTATGTGTTTAATGTATTGGAACAATTCCTACATTAAACTTCAAATGGAAAAAAATCACGTCTCATGCCCTACTACTAGCATTTTAAATTGTGATAACTAGCAGTTGTTTTTACTATGTGAGATAATCTTACTCATGCTTTCGTTATCAGGGGTATACGTAACCTACAATGATAATTATAATAAAAAAGAAAAAGGAATGCCATATATTCCGCCAATTAATGCACTCATCATCATGATGTATGTTTCTATTTGTTTAAGACGATGCTTTTGATTTGGGTTCTATAAATAAATATATACATCTGAGCATTTGTTTATAGGAGCTATTCAAAACATATATTCGGAGGAGGTATTGGTGAGCTAAAAATAAATATTATCCTAGTTTTCAATGCATTAACGGATGTGAGACATAACAAAATTTGATTTTATAGAACAAAGGCCAGGTTTGTAGAGAATGAAAGTTCATTGGGCCCAAATATGTGATGCGAGGCAAAGTTGAGTGTATGGGCCCTAATCATTTTGTGGTTTCTGAATGGCCCTGTCATCTTGATGGATCCAAGATCAAAAACGAAAGAAAAGACATGCATTATTGCTATTTGACGATTTGTAGATCCATATGACCCATGGGTTTTAACGTAGGGCTGTTAGGTCATATTGAATTCTTGGCCCGAACAAAGTAAGGGTCATGTTGAATTGATTAGTACCAACAGATTTGATAAAGTTGGTCTTATTAATTATTATTTTGTTGTTCATATTACTGTTTTATTATCATAATAATGATTATTAAATTTCACTTTTGGTTAAGGTAAATAAAATTGTAAAAAATTAACTACAAGAATACGCCATTTTTTTTTAAATATTGTCCCTTGAACATATTTGAACAGATCTTCTTTTATTAGACTTTATAATTTGTAGTTTTCACAAAATATCTAGCCTAACAACTTTGGATATAAACTTTTTTCACTCACATGTAAATTTTCAACAAAATGTTCATACTTGAGAGAAAGCCATTTTTTGTTGTGTTCATTGGCAATTTTTCCTTTGTCGTTAAGCATCTGCAGAACACGGTTTCAGCTGGCTTCATATTGCTAGTTTTTAGGTACTATTATTAATTTTTATGAATGACGGGTATGTACATATAGTTTCCCAGAATTGGAATTTCACTTTTAATAAATTGTAAGAGTTGAAAAATTGAGGAAAATTTGAACCCAGGAAAAGAGACTTTTAACATTTCAATTCAACACTTGCATGTAGTACATACAATTTAGTGGATGAAGAAGGCATATTCAATAGCAAGAATGGACAAATCCCAAACAGAAGATTTGTATAATTCTAGAGGGTCTTAGACTATTCATATTTATATGAGAAATATTATTGTGGATGACTCAGACTCTTCCTGGTGTTCTTGGGTCATGGTGGTTGTTTGCTCCTGTCCCTGCATAGTCTGCACTTTCCAAATCCATCCTTCCCTCCACTCCCATATCAAACACTTCCTCTCCATTTCTGAATTCCCAATCACCCTGCAAAATTTGACAGAAATTCCTTAATTAGAAGATGGAGGGCATGAAGCGGAGGAGAACCAAAAAAGAAAAAAAAAAGATGGAGCTCGAAGATTTATAATTTTGAAGAAGTAAGGAGTGATTTGAATTCAATCGGGTCCAGTCTAATACCTGAATTGTTCTAGTCTGGATTTTTGAGGATTCTTCCCTGTTTGACAAGAGGCTTCCTGCACACCATGAAATTTAATATACCATTAAATTCAAGTAATTTAAAGGAAAAAGAGATAGAGAGAACAATCCCATCTAAATTGTTAAGAGCCTTACTAGTTATTGGGATAGCCGCAGTAGAGAGGACAAATGAAAAACCCAGAAGGAGGACGATGAATTGCAGGGGAGCTCTGTGCACCATGTTGGAAAAAAAGTCAAAAAGAAAAGAAAAGAGATCTAAACTAAACTGAACTGAGGAAGGCGATGACAAGGGAAGCCATGTGGAGACGCTTGTTATATATAAATCTCACAACACAAAATAATTGATTTGAATATTACTTGACGGTGCAAGTACTTGTCCTTCAACACAACTTGGACTTTGACATTTTATTAATTTAACTATTTTTTTTAAGAAAGGGAAAACTGTGGATGTGTTTCCGACCCGTGCACTTTTTATCTCAACGTGGCTTCCCCACTATAATCAATTATAGTCCCAGAATATCACCGTGAACGAACTCCTGACTTTGTCAAAGCACAAGGATCAGAAAATGCTAGAAGACCTCACGGGTGTTGTTGGGCGTTATCACAGGAAGGATCAAATTTCGGGAAGTTAACTAGTGTCTGAACTCGTGCGGCGCTCAAGTTGTTAGAACTAGTTACAATTTAATATATTATCATTTAATTTATACCCTTATTTTTTGGGATATCAGTTAACCTCAACAATCAAATAAGATAAAAAAGAGTTACTTTTATTGCAAGGTAAAAGAAATCAGAGTTAAATTCTCTGCACATCTCAGCAGTATAATCTAAATAAAATTTAGATGATTTAAGTTTTATATTTTTAATTAAAATAATTATTTTTAAAAAAATCTGCTATTTTTATTCTGTATTTTGCATTCTTTAAAATAAAAAAAATTAAAATTAAAAAAATCTAAACTGTTTAAATTTGGTCTAAACAGATAAGATCAAATGTGCACAAAGAAATACACCGCAGAGAATTGGTAAGCAAAGAAATCCAGCTGCTCCGATTGAAAAAAGTTGGGGAGCTAATTAGATTGGTGAGCAATGTGCATGGACTTTGGTGGATTGTCTGATCCTCCTCTCTCATGAGGTCCAGTCCAGATACACATGTATTGATTCCTTTTGTAGTTTCTCGATGATCTCCTTATTACCCACAGATTTTTGTGGACCTCCCTCAGGGGACAGGCCTATATGGGAGATGGGGGCATTCTCCTTTGTCTTCATTTAATCGTTGTGTGAGTATCACATCCACCCATGTCCCTTCCCCTTTGGCTTGGTTCCTCCTTCACTCTCATATATTTTGGTGTTGGGTGAGGTTGAACATGACACAAACTATATTTGGGTGAAAAAACATATCACTTGTTGCTCAATACCGTTTTAAGCAATCTAAATTTTCTGTTTGTGCCGGGTAGATCATATATATTATATCTAATATTATGTATTCTTTAGAATTTTAAACTCGATTTTCACTAATAATAATTAAAAATATTATAAACTTGATTAACTTAAATAAGATTAATTATTATACGAAGCTTCATCAATATATACTCATTAAGCCATTAAATTCAACTAAAATTATTATTTTATCGAGTTTAGTTGAATTAAAGCAATTACGCCTTCCAAATAATTCTCCCTTTTAAGTTAAAGTGTTTTTTTGGTCACCCCAAGTGATGACAAATCCAAAAACTATGATCTTAATTTTATGAGCAAATTATATAATTTTTTATTTTAAAAAATATATAAATCTCCTTTAAAATAAAAAAATGATCTTATATATTAGTATAAGACAACATTTATTATCAAAATATCTTTTATTTAATTTTTTTAGTTTTAAAAATATGTAATTAAGTTAATAGGAAAATATTTTGGTCAAAAAATTAAAATTAAAATACAAAATAATTTTTGGCTTTAAAAAAAATCTATATATGTTTTAAAAATAAAGAAAAATTGTCAAATTTACTCTGGTCTTATTTGTGGCTGGAAAGCCCCTCGGATTGGTCTTCCAGCAAAGCAAGGCTCAACCCAATATGGAAGATACCAGGGCGCTAGACTCTAGTTGTCGCTATTATTTCCTCAAAAATTACAATGCTTACAACTGGTTCATGCTTCACGTGAACGAGTTAGTTCAAAGTAATAATATACCTTGACTATGGTAAATTTGTAATTTTCATATTACTTATGATTTATTGGGACAAGAAAATATTTTTCTTGAAAAATAAAAGAAAATATTAGTTATGTATGACTTATAATCCCGCTGGCAGGGATGTTCAAAGATTTACTTTGGTTCGATTTTAAATCAAAATCAAATTGAATTAATTTAATCAGTTTAGCATTTTGTTAGATTTTAAATTTTAATCGATTTGGTTCATTTTTTTTTTGTTTAAAAGTAATTTTTTTAAAAAAAATTGTTCTTTGTAATATGTAGAATTTAACTTCTAATATTTTGTATCTCTTAAAATTTTGACTAATAATAATTTTAGAATAATTTATTATTTTTATCTCTTTTTTTTGCCAAAAAAAATTCATACATTCACAAAAAAATTTTAAAAAGTGAGAAAAAAATAAGAATAATATCTTATAATAAAATAATATAAATAATTTATATATTTTTTGAACCACATAAAGAATGTAACTTTAATACAAATTTAATTGACAAAAAATCTTATTAATTTAAAAAAAATAAAATATTAAATTTTAATTGATTGCAAGTTTAATGGTTCGATTTGGTTCGGTTAATAATCGATTAAATCGATACCGAACCAAATATAGAGAAAATTAACAACTAAATCGATTTAATCGATTATACAATTAAAAAAACTAAATCAAACTAATTTTTAATCAATTTTATTCGATTTTTGACAGTTTGGTTTGATTTTGTTCACCCTTACATGTTAGGATGAAAATATTAATTTTTATAAAAAAAATTCCATGTTTAAGTTTTCAAATTTTATTAAAAAATGCAAACTATTCATATACTAAACACCCAATGTTATTATTGTTTGGACTAATACACACACAATAAATATATTATATATGTAAATTATATATGTTTAACTATAAAATTATATATTTGTATTCAAAAATTAAATATTTATTTATAAATTTAGATATAAAATTACTTACTTATTATATTTTATTAAAATGATTTAATAACAACAAAATTAAAATTACATATAAATGCTTTCTTATTGTTTCCTTAATATTTAGGATCTGGAAGAATTATTAATGAAACGAAGCAAGTAATTTATAAAAAAATTAGTTAGATATTCATATGAAATATTTAAATTATTTTTATTTAAGTTATATATGTGTGTGTGTGTGTTAAAAACATTTATTTCTTTAACATTTCTTTTTTTAGGGTTGTTAAAGTAGCTAAATGCAACATCTAAATATAACATTAATATTTTAAACATCTTAACAATATATTATTCGAACAACAAATTATCAAAGTAAATGTCTAAATAACATTATCAACAAAACTCTTTCGCCCACTTAATTTTTCCCCGACTTAATGGGTTATAGATTTGAAATTTCATCGAGTCCTGATACGAATAAAGGAATTGATATTCAGTTATAGGGTTTGTGCGCTGTAGGTGGGGGTACTTGCACATGCACATCTGAGAAATGGGCGGTGCCACGAGGTTCCTGGTCCTCCTCACCACTCCCTTCCCTCTTCTCCACCGCCGCAGCTCTTCCCTGCTCCGCCTCTCTCGCCACCACAAGCTCCTCCTCTCCCGCTTCCATCACTTGGCTTGCTCTCCTTCCAATAGTCCCTTTCTTCTGTCTTCTCCGCTCAAAGCTTCTCACCAGCTTCACAATCAGGCCGCCTCCTCTGTCAGGAATGACTACTTCGGAGACTCTTCTTCAGGTTCCCACCATTCGCACCCCTGGCCTGAGTGGTCCAGATTTATTGACCATATCTCTGCTTCTGGATATTTCGATAATCGATCGAGTGAGGATGAATTTGTGGCGGCCGGTGAATTGACCCACTTTTTTCTGCGTGAAGCCAGAGCCTGCCTGGCCTTTGCTCGGGATCGACAGAACATTTTGCGGTTGGTTTTCAATTCAAAGCTCCTTTTGCTTGGATTGGGCTTGTTGAAATGTCGCGGGAATTTAGCTTTGTAGGAATAATTTTACCTTGCAGTATTGAATTACTGACCAATCTCTTCTCTTGTACCTCTTGTCAATGTGTATAATCGTTACAGGCTACTTTCGAGGAGAGACATTGAGGTGGTAGTTGAACATGGCGCGCCATTTCTGTTCCAAAACGCTGAGGATTCAGTGAGAAAGATGAGATCTTTTATATCCAATGGTACAACCAGTGTAAGTGCTGAGTTTCCCTTTTTGCATCAAAGTGTGGTATTTTTATCTAAACAACATATCAAGTCATGCATTGTACTTTCACTGTAGAACTTGATACTTTAGCGATATCGCATAAACCCTGCAGCATTTATAGAATTGTCTAGTGGTCTTCTGCTAAACTCAAGATACACCCCCCCCCCCCCCAAAAAAAAAAAATCCTAGTAGCCTTTTAGGTTTATTCCTTATATTTGCAGCAAGAAACTAAGTTGTCTTTATATTTTGCAAATTTATATTTATGTCAGTTTATCTGAATTAACGAACGTATTAAGCATGTCAATTTGCCAGTGTTATATGGTGGAGTTGTTCCATTCTTTTGCAGTCCTGATATGGTCACAAACTTTCTACCTAGCTAGTATCTCAGTAGACGACAATTGTGTAGTTGAGCTATAATAAAAGCTTCAAGGAATAGAAAGATTGAGCTGAGGTTAAGCATTCGTTGAGCTATAATAAAAGCTTCAAGGAATAGAAAGATTGAGCTGAGGTTAAGCATTCATCTGCAAAATTTTAAATTGACCCCTATTTCCGTAGTTCTTAAGAGTTGTATTTCATGTTTTCTGCTTCCTTATAGCTATAATTGGATGTTTAAGGGCTGAATTCCACTCTTCTAGAGCTAGGTTTGACATTTTTGGTATCCCTGCAATTCCTGGAGAAATGCCCTGGTTTGCCACACCTAAAACAGACATTGGTGCTGGCCAAGCAAGGTTTGTTACCATGATTCTTTTACATCTCTGACATGTCATTTCATTGTGATGCCAACTAAACTGTCTCTCGAATCCGTGGCCACTATTTTCTCTGGATTTCTTCTTTCAAGATTTGGTTCTCCCTTTACTCTTACCTCTCTGATTACTCACATGCCTCTTGGTATTATTTCCTGGATTCTGGTTATCCTTATTGTGAGTCTCTTGTAACCGCTGAATGCCCACTTGAACCACTCGTACTTGTTGAAGAGCTTGAGCAGTGTCAGCTTGGGCGTAGCTTGAGCCTGAAGAAGTGTTGTCACACTTCCCAAAATCTTGTCTAATACTTCCACTTGAGTCCTCCTAGATTGAGCCATCTCATCCCATACCTACACAGGCATCATCCATATTTGCACATTAATTTGTACTAAGCTGCTCTTTAACCAAGAATAAATAAAATCTCCAAATTTAACACCCATCATAGACTATTTGAAGTCTTTAAATCTAATCTCTACCATGTGGTAACACACTAGTAATCCTATATAAATACCTGTCTGAATTATTACTCCTTAACTCATTACTTCTTTTATGGCATTCACATACTACAGCAGCGATCATCTCATAACTATCACTATTGTTCACATTTCAATGCCTGGACTATTATCAGAAGAGGCTGTCCATTTTCTAAGATTTAATTACAAATGTCCTTCACCCCTTCCACCATTTCTGAATCATCTGCTCCATTTGTAGGAAACTCTTAGCTGACTTTTCTGAGTCCTAGGATCAACTAATGACAAAATGCTCTTCATGTAGCCCTTACATCTTATACTATATGAGTCATATTTATTACCATCAGGCTCCAGGCTCCATTTCTTTTTACCCTGTGCCATGCTTCACCACACCTTCTCAATTTCTTCTTCCTATGTGATTCCTCAATGCCTTGATAAATAATATTGTCTGTGTAGACAATAAACTTGGTGGACCTTTAATCAATATTCATTCAACCATTAATATGATAAACAAACCTTCCAATTGTAAGCGATATTTGTTTCCTCAAACCGCCACGACTATATGTTTGGATGATAAGAAATTCCATAAGCAATGCATGTTTGAAAATTCTCTTTTCAGTGGAAAGATGAGGAATTTATTAATATGCAAGAATGTCAGTTTAAAGGTTATCACTTATCCAGGTGAGGAGCCACGGGCACCTGTTAAACCAATGCTAATCAATTGACTCTAATATGATATCTACAGATTCTTTCATAATACTGTTAGGCATTGACCTATTTTAGAATATAATGTAAAATTATACATATATTTTGACTAGTGCATGGTGCATATCTTCTCTTATGTCTGCAATTTGGATCTGGGCAAATGTATTGAAGTTGTTGTTAATCTAGTTGTGCTTGATATGTTTTTCATAGGTCCTGGATTCTGATAAAGCATATATGGTTGATTTGATGAAATTTATGCTGAGTTATGCGAGTAACCCATTGGTATCTTCAGAAGGGAACCATTTCCATAACACAGATCCTGTTGAATCATCTGTCCGAAATCTTTTTGCTGAACTTTTCAAGCTAATTTGTAATGCATCTGGATCAAACTCATATGGTGCAGTGCAAAATCAAATGCCTGGTGGATTTGGACAGATAATGGCTCCTGCAAAAAAAATTGAAATGAAAAGGGGTGATTGGGTTTGCCCAAGGTAAATTTTTGACTTTTTGATTTCCAGTCAACCATGTTAATTATTGACTTGGTGCAATACATGATGACCCATATCTTGATTTCAGAAAGTGTTTTAAAATATTATGACATACTGATGTTAGCATACTCTTTGTCTAATATGTTGCAGGTGTAATTTCATGAATTTTGCAAGAAACATCAAATGTCTTGAGTGTGAGGAGGCAAGGCCAAAGAGACAACTAACTGGAGGAGAGTGGGAGTGTCCTCAGTGAGTAACTTCCTTTTGAAATGCTTCTCTTATCCTATGGCTATACATCTTCACCCCGGATACGAATTAATGGGTATTTTTGTCTTGAAGGTGTGATTTCTTTAATTATGGGAAGAATATGACTTGCATGAGGTGTGATTGCAAGCGGCCTGGACAAATGCCGTTAGGTGCTATCAATACCTTGTCAGGAGTGGGGCATGGAAAAGGGAGTAGTACTAGCACTTTGGATATTGATGGTAGGTTAGCTGCTAATGAAGAGAAGGCACAGCGTTGGTTTAGTAAGGTTTCTCAACTGGACAGTACTGCTGACATTAACAGTTTGATGGCAGATGAAGATTTTCCTGAAATAATGCCATTAAGGAAAGGAGTAAATAGATTTGTTGTGAGCACGAGGAAAACACCGTTGGAGAGGAGGTTGACTAATACTCAATATAACAGAAACTTGGGTAATGATGGCTCTCCTGAGTTTGATGATTTTCAAGCTGGTGAAGTAACCAAGTCACCTGAGAAATCAATTAACCAGAGTCTAGATGAGATTCTGGATCGTCCAACTGGCCTTTCTCAATCAGACGATAAGAACTTTGCTTCTGGACATAATACTAATACAGACAGCCTGCCTTCAATTTCTAGCAATATTTCTCCTCAATATAGAAATGTGAAAAGCAGCAACTCTAGCCATGTTCCCTTTGTCCCATTGCCTGCGGATATGTTTGCCCAAAAGTCTGAGAACTTGAAGACAGAGGAGAGCAAAAAGGTGGTACCAGTTACTGATGCTGGATCTGTTAACTTGGGAGATAGTTCACAGCTTTCTAGTTCTTCAAACCAAACTGTTAGCGGAAACAAGGAGAAAGAGCAAGCTGAAAAATCTGAGAGGTGGTTTAAAAAGGTTGCTGAGCTGCATAATGTTTCAGATTTGACAAGGGCGATATCTGATGAGGATTTCCCTGAGATCATGCCCATACGGAAAGGAGAAAATCGATTTGTCATTAGCAAGAAAAAAGATCGCTCTTTGGCTTCTCCTGCATACAAGAGACAATTAGCAATGGAGCAAGCTGGTAATACCAACTATGTCCCGTTTGTCCCATTCCCCCATGACTACTTTGCCAAACAGGACAAACAACAGTCAGATGGAGCAAATTCAATGGATAAGCCCAATATTGAATCATCTTCAACATCAGAGGTGGCAGAGAAGTTTCCAGAGATGTCCGATGATGCTAGACATGGGATTCCAGGTGGAGATTATGTCAAAGGTATGACCAATGTTGGAGCATCTTCAGCTGGTCCTGGGCTGCAGAGAAGAGATTTTGCCCAAGATGGTGGAAATCAAGATTTGAGCATGAAGAGCTGGGGTCCAAAGCCATCAGAACAGGACTCAAGTAACAATTACAAGGGTGCTACGTATGGGGCAATAACTGGGAGAAATTCAAGCCAGAGTTATATTAGTTCCCAGAGTAACAGCCATGAGGATTCCGGGGATAAGTATTCTAGGAACAAGAATAAAGATCATATACCAAATTTGAGTGGGAGTTCATCCCCCGAATCTGAGAACCAAAATATTAGAGCTCAATGGACAGGAAAGAGTTTGGAGGGTTCAGCAGTAAAGGAACCTAATCCTTTGGACATGTCAGAGGAGGCAAAGGCAGAGAGGTGGTTCCGACGTGTTGCACAGATTAAGGATATATCTGAGCTAAGTCAGATTCCTGACGAAGATTTTCCTTCAATAATGCCCATGCGCAAAGGGGTGAACAGATTTGTTGTGAGCAAGAGGAAAACACCATTGGAAAGGAGATTGACGTCTCAGCAATACAGAAAAAATCTTCCAGTTGTGAGTTCTGATCCAATTAAAAAAGAAAACAAAGGTAGCTAAATGGAAACTGTACTTAACCATTTTTCTTTCGGGCGTCTCATTAAATTTTATTTTACTGGCAAATTTTTATGCAATTAATTACTATAAAAGAGAAAAATGAAGATGGTAGAAAATATTACTGTTCAAAATCTTATATTGTTACGTGTAAGAGGAATTTGTTAGATTGCTTTACAGAACATGACTGGGGAGTTGCTTGTTAAAATTGAAAAATAACTTGATGCTCCGAAATTAAATGTTTTCAGTAGTCAAGTCAGTTTTTCTATGTTGGTATGGAACTTTTTAGCTTTACAAACGATGACAGAAATGAGCACTAGCGCAGTGTTTACTTGACATCAATCTCTGTAAGCAGTGAAGTACTTGTCATCCTCTGACCGTGCAAAGTCATATTGAGCCTGAGAATTTCTAGAATCAAATGCGTTCTCTATCAGTGTGTTTAAGCAGTATACCATGAAAAAAGATAAGGAAAGAGAGGAGACTATTTGGTACTGGATCATAAATAGGATATTTGCTTTGCCGTATCCCTGTCTCTCAAAGAAAGAAGGGAGAGGAAGTTGAGGTTAATGCAATTTTTGTGCTCCTGTATGGCAGCTATGGAGTCCTTCCTGCTATCTTTCAGGGAGTTGTTTGGCCACAGTGTGATATGTAAGTAATGAATATTTTTTCCTGTCTCTCATTCTCCTGTATGAGAGAAATCTAAAGATTTTGCCCTTGGATGTCAAATAATTTAACTGAATTTTACCCTTAAAAGGCTAGAAATGCTTTTTGGGTTAAATATGCTTAGTTCCAAACTTGTAGTGATAAAGCTAGAAGATCCCGTTAGGAATGGCAGTGGATTAGGACAAGTTGGGTTTCTGGAAATGCCTTTTGGGTTAAATATGCATAGTTCCAAACTTGAAGTAGTAATAAAGCTAGAAGATCCTGTTAGGATTGGCAGTGGATTAGGACAAGTTGGGTTTTTCAGTCCTTGTTCCCTTCCTGTTTTGTTCCATCTTGCCACATACTTGTCTTGTAATCATGTGAGATTTATTTTTCTTTGCCCTATATCCAAATCTGAGTATTTTGTTGTCTCATTCCCATCCCGCTTCATCTCAAAAAATTTAATTCCACAAAATTGTAGTTATTGAGATTTAAACTCAGGCTTCATTGAAAGCATTTGACCTTTGTGATCATGATATCATGTATGCACTTTTAGTAAGGTATAACAAAGTATCAAATAAAATAATATATTTATGTAATAAATTATACTATTTATAAATATATGTTAATTTAATTTTTATGAAAAATTTTTATTAATATATTTAAAATATATATATTAAATAAAACATATATAAATAAATTAGAATCTATAAATTATTAAATCAATATAAATATTAAAATGACTAATACTATCTTTTTTTTTTGGGGGATAATATTCTTTTCTTTTATATTAACACATACCTTTTTTAAAATGATTTATGCTATTGGTTGAGAAATCATTAGTCTTTTATTAATCCAATAATGAATAGACTATAACTAATTACTGATTAATTATATCTTTTTTTTGGTTAAGTGAATTTTTATTATATTTTTATGAATAATTTTCTAAGTAGTAGTTTAATCTTAAATCATCTTTGTCAAAAAAATGATTACTTTATTGATAATTTTACTACTTTATAAATGTGCATTTCTATTTTAGTTAATAAATCTAGTAGTTAAATATAATGATGAAGTGGATGGCTATCATTTAGGAATATTGGTAGCTTCAATGCTCTTTAATGACTAGTCATTTAAGTAATAATAATATTAATTTTATGAAATATAAGAAATATTTGATACTCTATATTTTCATTCAATCATTTTGAAAGTTTAAAGACATTCAATATACAATGAAGGTGCCTACCATGCATACATTTTATAAACATTACTTTTTACTTTGCAAATATGAAGATGTTACGTCTAGATTATCAAGTTTGTTAAATTTTAAAAATATTTATTTGTATGCTTTTTTTATAACTATAAATTATTATGTTAAATTTAATAATCTTAAATATATAATTACTAGAATGTAAAATATCAATGTATCAATAACTAATATAAATTTTTCAATTAAGTATAATTCTATTATAGAGTAGTTTAATAGTTTAAGTTGACTTATGACTATAATAATGAAATTAGGAGAGGTATTAACATCTAGTGATTTGTGTTTTAATAGTATATATCCACCTGTCATTTTTTAACAAAATTTAATACAAAATGACTTGTGATTTAATAATATATGCAAAACATGTTTTATGATTTGATTATTATTAAAATTAATTATTGCGTTTTAATAGATTTAATATAATCTTTCATCAGTTTGTAGTTAACTTTCATACATATATTTACTTAGATTGTATGAATTTTTTAAGCAATAAGGAGACAAGTAAGATAATTATTAATTTTATCATGACTGAATTAAGGTGGGTATAGTTAGAAATTTATACAAAAATAATTTTTTAAATATACTAAATATAATTCTTAATAAAGATAAAGTAATAAATGTTAAAAATATATTTATAAATGACTAAATAATGTGTGTATATAAAAAGGTATAATTTTGGAGAAATGATCAAACAAGTGCATTTTAATCATTTATGTCACAAGTTTAAATCTTATTAAAGTTAATTTGACATATTTATATTCTATGGGATTACAAGGCAGATAACAGTTCAGGAGGTGGGTAACAAAACAGGAGACGGACAACAGATCAGAGCCACTTTGCATTGAATCCAAACTTCAAAGTTCAAGTTTTCTCTAAACTAACCCCAATAACCAATCAGCCATTGACTTACTAAACCTGAATGGGATGGAACTGGTCCAGCATCCACAGGTCAAGTCCAAATTGCCATCCCTATATCCTGTGTTCCTTATCTCAAATTTATTCCAAGCAGTCGACTTTGTATTATTATACTTTCACAGACTCGGTTCGTTTGTGGCTTTAATGATAATTAAACAGCCTTGGAAACTTCATTCAGATCCAACCAGTGAGTGAGCTTATTCAATTTGTCTGATTACTTTACAAAAGCAGTATAAATCGGGACCTTAAAGAATATATAAAGTTATGGATGCTCCTTTTTGTCCCAAAAAAAAAAAAAGATGATGCTTCTTAATTGATGAATCAAACTCTGTCGTCCAGATGAAGTAAACGTTGGCTTTGGCTTTGCATTCGTAATTTTATACCGCGGAAAAGCTCAAGAAATGATGCATCTTTGTTCCTTGCATGTACTTTACTTACCTTTTATAGCAGGCAAGGGAACGTAAGGTCATATCAAGCGAAGCATCCTATGCAGATAGTTAATTGAAAAAATTACATCATATGAGGTAAAATTTATAATAAAAAATTTTAAAAATTAAATTATTATTAAAAATGATCATTATTATTAATTTTTAGGATACACTATCAATTCTACAAAATTTATTACTAAATATAAAAAATTTATTATAAATTTTTTTATTTAATAATAAATATCTTAAAATTTGATAATAATAATATTTTTTAATAATTTTTTTAATTAATTTTATTCGGATCCTATCTCTTGAGTTCATTTGTTTTGTTTGAACTTTATCCAAGCTTCGTAAATCAGAGCAGACACTAGCTTTAGCATTACAGTTTTCAAACAAATATGAAATCATTGGAGAACCTTTGACATGGGTCCATTACAACACATGACTGCAGATAAAGACTGATTCCGCTAGTTCATTGAATACTCAATCATAGACTATTCCAAACTTGAAATACTAGCAAAGCTACTTGATCCAATATATGTTCCTTTATCTGGAGATTATTTTAATGTAAGCGTAAAGAGTTCATCCCACTATAAATTCAAAAACTTCATGTCCTTAGTGTTTACATCTCATACAAGGGCCTTCCCTAGATACATTGTGAGACACCCACATTTTCAAATCTCAGTAACCCCCCCCCCCCCCCCCCCCCCATGGCAGAAGATTGGTTTGCCCAGCTACAACGAGCAAACCAAATATCGCGAAGCGCATGCCCCAAGATACAATGGGTAGCCCGTTATCTGAGAAATCGAGAACCTTTTGCAAAGTACTACTCGCCTAGGATGGTGTCATTGGGTCCCATTCACCATGGTGAGCCCCATCTTCAGCTAGGAGAGCAGTACAAGCTTATGTGGGCATCCATGTATGTCGAAGGTCGAGTAAAAACTGAAAATGCTGCAGGAAACACTGAAGATATTGCAGTACTTCTCCATCAGAAGATCGCAGGAAAAATCAAAGAGCTGAAGGATCTGTACACTACAGATGCGATTCGACATTTCAATGAGGAAGAACTGGCGAGGATGTTGTTTGTGGATGGATGCTCTCTGCTTCAAATCTTAAATCATCCAGACATCTTGAAACCCGAAGCACTCAATGCCAAGGTTGACCAGCTGGCTATTGTTCGCCAAGATGTGCTCTTGTTAGAGAACCAACTTCCCTTCCAAGTGCTCAAGCTCTTGAGTGATGACAGCGACACCGAGCTACTCAAAACCATGGACGACTTCCTTCTTTGTCATCATTTTTCACAAGAAAAACCGGATCAGAATCCAACCAAAGGTAGGTCTGAAAGTGTGATTAAGGTCGATCATCCACCTCCTCCAGCTCATCTTCTTGATGAGTTGCGGAGGAATGTGTTGCGTGAATTTCATCCTGATCTACAGAATCAGACCAAAAACGGCAAGATGACATACAGGAATATAAAAGAGCTGAAAGAAGCAGGGATTCGAGTGAAAAGAAGTATGTCAAGGTGCCCCATCGACATCACTTTCTCCTCTTATTTGTTCGGTGGAGAACTGAAACTTCCAGATATAGTGGTGGACGACACAATAGCTCCAACATACCTGAATTTGATAGCCTACGAGGTGTGCCCAGATTTTGAGAACAAGTACGAGATCAGCTCCTACATTGAATTCCTGGACTCCCTTATCGACCACCCCGACGATGTCAAGGAATTGAGGGCGGCCCAAGTTCTCCACAACGGCCTTGGCAGTGATGAGGAAGTCGCCAAACTCTTCAATGTCATAAGCACTGACTTGGTGCCTAACGCCGCAATATATGCCTCTGTTAGAGCTAAAATTGAAAAGCATTATCAGCAGAAACACAAGACCTGGTTTGCTCTAGCTTATCATACCTATTTCAGCAACCCTTGGGCCGTCATTGCCTTCGTTGCTGCTTCACTAGCTCTTCTTCTCACTTTTGTCCAAACTTGGTACGCCATTTTCCCCTCAAATCCTAGTGGACCCCGCGGTGGAAACAAGAATGGAAAATTTGAACCTTTTTATTAAAATAATATTTTATAACCAAAACCATGTCCAACAAAAATATTTATTCAAATCTCATATTTTTAGAGAAATTCACAATATAAATTCTGATTTTTTTAATAATATATAATATATTATATGTTTTTATATAATATATTATATATTATTTATAAGTTGGAATCTATGTCATTGGCTTTTCAAAAAATATGAAATTTGGATAAATATTTTTTTATCAAATATGGTTTTGATTAAAAAAAAAAAAGTATTATTTTGATAGCAAAAGGCTCAAAATTCCACGAGGATGTATACTCAACCTTTTGCACTTGTATTGGTGTATGCTTGTAGTGTAAGAATTTTTTTGAGTTTTTTATCATAAAGTTTTAGTAAAACTTTGAAAAAATAAGTGATATAAATAGTGAAAATATATTTTAATTTTTTTATTTTTTTTTAATTTTACAAGAGTTTTGTAATAAAAATTTTTAAAAGATCCTGGTTGATAATTATATTAGTGTGTGATTAATTATATTTAATTAACAGCTATTGATTTTGAGTGATTGTATCTTTTTTAATGGGCACGTCAGAGTTGGTGTCAAAGTTTGTATTGTCTCGTTTGCACATTTGCTTCGTTAATAAAGTGTTATTATTTAGTTTTTTTTTTTTTACCACAGGTTATTATTTAGTACATTAGATGTAGAAAATGAAGTAATCACTAAAAATAAAGTGCTTTAAATTTTATTAACTTACAACAAATTATAGAGTTATATTTTTTACACCGATTATGTTCATTAAATGCAAACCATTTTCGATTTTCAATGTTGTTTCTCATTTCAAAACTTGAAGAATGGAAGGGCATCAAAAACCAACAAACATGCCTTCATGTGCAAGCAAGCACAAGTTCACATAAAATAGAATTCATGACCAACCTTTGAACCTTTGGTACTTTAATATGTACGGAAGTGGACTGGGCCAACTCACTCTGTTTTTCCATGTTCTGTGAATTCCCTCGCCCTAAATAGCAAGGTTCATGTTTGTCATAATCTCTATCCTGAATGTGTTGGACGTATGCCATAATTCAAACTTGAAATGCGATTCTAAGCCAATATATAAAATACAAATTTAAATCACGTATTCAAAAACATATATTCACTTCGGTTACAAAAAGTTAAATATTGCTAGAATCGAATTTGGGTGTTACTTAGTTTAGAGCGTATTTAATACAAGATTCAAAAAGCAATAAATTGACATAAATAAAAGTATTATGTTGTCTCAGGACAATGACAGAGGTATAGAAGAAGGCCTGTGGCTTCTCTCCATGTAAAGGGGGAACATGATGGTCCAACTAGGATATTTTACATGTTTTTCTTTTTTTTTTTTTAATTTTTTTTAAAAAGCAAACAACCCCAAAATGCCTGATTGGACTGTGATGTTCCTACGTTCAATTAGAAAGAAGCTGAACTTTAGAAGAAGATACTTCTTCCCTGAAAAGCTCAACATAGTTTTCTTCATATTGGTTTTTTTTTACACTCTTTTTTGCATAACATGCAACTAGCTAATGAGGGAATTGAAGGCCTCCACATGCCGCTCAAGAAGCAAAGAAGGATGTGAAAGAAAATGAATTATGGAGGTGGTAGTTAAGAGTGAAATTGGAGTTAATATAAACGTGGACTAAAGGTGATAAAGATGAGGTTGTCCTTAAAGGCTTCAAATGCTCGAGTTAAGATCATAAGAATGCAGATCATGGCATGTTACTACAAATAGTAGCAATAAAATCGTCACAAATCACAATGGTAATACATGGTATATTGCACCTTTGGCTTTGACACTATAAATATATATATAGGGGCTTAGAGACAATGGCCTAATCATAGTTACAATAACTGTGGCTATAATAAGTCTTAACTATGATTATTATAATCATGGTTAAAACCAAAAAAAATAACCAAAATTTATATAAAACTGTGGTTAAATTATAATTTAACCACAATTTACAAAACTATAGTCTAAATTCAAAAAAATAGCCAAAGTTTCATGTAAACTGTGGTTGTTTAGTTATAGTGTGTTTGGTTGCACGTTAAAATGCTTGAAAATCACGTTTGCAACAAAAGCTACAATATATTATTTTTAAGGAAACCACGTTTTCTCCCCCTCAAACGTATTGCCAAACACGCTCTTACGGTTTCATGGGAACCGTGGTGTGTTGTCTAAGGTTTCCAAAAATTGTAATTCGATTCTTAAGAGTTGACAATGATTTTATTAAATTGTAAATGTTTTAATCACAGCTCACTAGAATTGTGGTTAAGCTAAAATAATTTGATCATAATTTTTTAATAACTATGATTTTTAGTGAATTGTGGTTAAGCATATGCATTTTAACCACTGCATCTTCTCTTTGGTTGTGTTTTATTTTTTTGTACTTTTGGTCTGCAACTCTTTTCGTGCTTGTTCTCTCTGGTGTAAGAGCAGCTCCATCATCTTGTTCATTTGCATGGCCCTCTATATTGTTTCTATGAGTTGTTTTTCTATTTTTACAGTAATTGTTCGATTTTTTCTTACTAATTTGTAGTTCTGAATTTTTTTTTTAAGTTTTGGTGTTTTGTTTTGTTTTTTTTTTTTGAAAGTTAGATATAATATGGTTGATTACTAATTTTTTTTAAAGGTTAGATGAAAGACCTTATGTTATTATAGCTAACATGTCCAAAGAAAAAATTATTTGCTTGAAATAAAAATGATCTATCATTTAAAAAGCAATGGTTTTTTAGTTGCATTTGAGGAAATAGACCATAGCCATAAGATAGTATTTTTTTATCAATTTAGGTTAAATATTTTAGGTTTATATATATATATATATATATATATATATATATATATATATATATATATATATATATATATATATATATATATATAAAGAAACCATAACTTGCAATCTTAAATTTAAAATTCTGATTGAGCAATAATATATATATATATATATAGTGGTTTAAACTTTTGTTATTTTTTTTTTGGAATTTTTTATATTAACTTCATTAAAAAAGAAAGACAAACTAAAATAACATTAATTAATTAAAACATATGAAAAAGATTTGTGTATATATATATATATATATTAAACAAAGTAATTAATACATAAGAGAGAGGTAAATTGGATATTTATGAAAACTTAAATTATTTTCAAAATGTTTATTATTAACATTACTTTGAAAAGTATAAAATAAAACAAAAAATATATCAATAACATTTGTTTCATTATAACCTTTAAATAATTAATAAGGTATTTTCTTTTTAATTATTAAATAATTAAATATTTTTTTAAGGTTACAAAAATGGATAAGTCTTGGACCAATAAATCCCGAAACACCAATAAATATTTAGATAGGTTAAATGGATTCTTAGACTTTACATTTGCTAATGGAAGTGTGGAGGGTAAAATCATATATTCATGTCTTAAATATCAATTTAAGAAATGATATATTAGGAAAGTTATACATAACCACTTGATTGTTAAACCTTTCCTACAATGATATACTTTTTGGGTTAAACATAGATAGAGACTTAAAAATGAACCTACTATAAAATTTTACTTACAGCCACAAGTGAGAGAAGAATGAATTTGTATGAATAATCCTATGCAAAATATGATTCTTGATGCATTTGGAGTTATGATAATTAACATGTAGATGAAGTTGAGGGTTCAGTTTCACCATCAAACCGAAGGCCAGACAACGATGCAAAAACATTTTATGATTTAATAAGAGATAGACAATGAAATTTATTTGAAGGGTATGAAAAGTATTCAAAATTGTCTTTTTTAATTCAATTGTATCATATGAAGTGTTTAGTGGAATATGTGATAAAGTTATATCAATAATATTGGAGTTATTAACTGATGCCTTTAAACAGTGATATATTCCACTTTCTTTCTGTGAGGCCAAAAAATTAAATATAAATTGGAACTCAATTACACAAAAATTCATGTATGTCCAAATGATTACATGCTATATTTGAGGATGATGAAAATAAGAACATATGTAAAAAGTGTAATACATCTAAATGAAAATCAAAAGTTAAGGGTGGAAATTGAATGAAATAACCTACAAAAGCATTTAGATATTTTTCATTGAAACCCTGGTTGCAAAATTTTTTATGTCATTTAAGATTGCTAAACACATGAGATGGCATGCCATTGATGAAAATAATAATGGTATGATGAAACATTCAAGGGACTCTAAGGCTAGGAAGCACTTTAACATGATGCATACTTTGTTTATTTTAGATCATTGAAATGTACGTTTTAAGTTGGTCAATGATGATTTTAATTTGTTTGGTACTTCAAGTATAAGTTACAGCATATAACCAGTGTTTCTTATGTTGTACAACCTTTCTCCCTAGATATGTATGAAACAAAATTCATTCATTTTGTCAATAATAATTCTAGGAAGGTGAGTACTGGGCAATGATATTGATGTTTATCTATAACTGCTAATAAAAAAGTTGATAGATTTATGGAATGTGAGAAAAACCTATGATTCTTATATTGATAAAGTTTTCAATAAGTGTGTAGTTGTGATGTGGACTATTAGTAATTTTTTAGGGCTTGGAACATTATTTAGTTGAAATGTACATATTAGATTAGCTTGTCCATTTTACAACTTTGATTCAACTCCCTTACAATTATATCATAGTCGAAAGTGGTCTGTTTATGGGCCATTGTTGTTTTTGAAATTTAGGACATAAATTTAGATTGGCCCAATATCAATATGACAAGCTCTGGATAAAGATTGAAATGTGACAACCATATAGATTTTTTGAGAAGATGGAAACTATTAAATATTGATAGCCTAAAAAACATCAACTATATATTGGATATATATATTTTATTGATAAAATGAAAAGACACATTTTAGAAAATAAATATCATGTCATCTTGAAAGTATATCTGTTTAAAACTTGACTTAACTTATGAGAATTAAGAAAGCAAAATTTAGATGTCTTTGTTGCAACACTTTCAAAAAGACTAGAAGAAGATGCTGTGTTTGCAATAAACAACGACGGGATCTCACAAAAAGCAATAAATGTAAAGGGTATTTATGAGGATTTAAAATTATTTCTTCAATATAAGAAAACATACAACATGATGAATTTACTAAGGAGAAATGCCATTATGGCTTAACGAATTGGAGTTGCTCAAGCTTATTTGCAAAAATAAGAGAATGTGATCCTTTGTTCGTGGGGTATTTCTCTTAGCTATCCAAAATATTAGTTGCCACTAATTTATGTAGAGTTAATCTAACTAGATAACTACTACACCCATCTGGTATAGTATGAGGTAGAGGTAGATGTATTTTCTTTATATAATTATACAATATTTATTATATTTTTATAATTATTATTTTATTTATCAAATCACTATTTTAACTATAATATCTATTATATTCTTATATAATTGTATAATTTTTATCTCACCTACTTTTACTTATTTATTTTTTATAATATCATACCAAGTATACACTTAAATCAACAAATGCACGTCTCCTTTGAGAATTTAGTTGAGAGGATAAAACTTTATACTAACAACTAAGACATTGAATCATTTGTAATGCGACCTTAGGCTTACAATTTTTATCCTCAAAAACCCTAAATACCAAATAACATATAAAATAATGGAGCAAATCATGTCAACCGATTTTTCATCCGTGGTTCATACCAAATTTTGCTCCACCCATCGCTGCACACAAACCAAACTATCCAATGGATATAACTAATTACTTTGTAAACCTAGCAGAGAACCAAACCAAATTATTCTAGCAACAGAGCATGTCATACCATGTCATACCAGTCATGAATGGAACTTGTAACCCAAAGAGAAAAGGTTTTATATTATAAGTGGCAAAATTTGAAAAATACTTTATTTAATATGCAGAATAAAAAAATAAAAAATAATAATTTTATGGGTGAGAAATAATTTGTATCCTTTTTATTTTAATTATATAAAAAATAAATATTCTTAAATAATAATTATAAAATATAATAAATGTTGTAGATAATTTTAGAAAGAGAATCTCCCATCCTTACAAGCATCCATGCATGTGTCCCAGGCGGATTCAAGAGGAAACCATGTGCGCCTCAGGAATGGGTTGGACTTGGATGGAAGTGGAAACCACTTGCCCAGTCACAACGGGCATTGACAGTTTAGGGGATTCAATCGACTACCCTCCTGTCTGTGCTACGACGATATCACGTCTTTCATAGCGTTAATAAAAATTAATTAAACAATAAAAGTTTTAATGAATTCCATCACTTATCACTTACTATAATACAGATAGCTGATTTTTATTTATTTATTTAAAAATTTGTCTCAATAAATGAAAATAACTATCAAAAACTTCACCAAATCTAATTTTCGGATACACAACAAATGCCCCTGCGCTGCACGAATTCCACGCTACTTTTCTATAATATTATTTGAGGTTTTTAATGTCTTTTAAAGTGTGTTTGGTTGGAGGGTTTTGGAAGGGAGGGGAGGAGGAATAAGGTGTTTGGTTGAATAAAATGAGAGGGAAGGGGAAGGGAGGGGAGGGGGCCAAATTTACCTCCCCTCTAAATTAAGGGATTTTGGAGGGAAAAGAAGAGGGATGATATTTTTTAAGTTTTAATTTATTTATTTTTTTTAATATTTTAATATTTTAATATTTAATAAAAATTAAAATAATTTTTCTATCAGAAATTAAAAATAAAAAAAGATTAGAATTTATAATTTTTTTAAAAAATTATTGATATAAATAAATTTTTTTATAAAAAATAAAATTAAAATAATATAAAAGTCCAAATATAATTACCTCCCCTCCCTTTCTGAACCAAACAATAATCTCTCCCTCCCTCCCCTCCCTCCCAACCAAACAAAACTCATTAAACCCCCTCTCCTCTCCTCCCTTTCCCTCCATTGACCTCCCCTCTATTGAACCAAACAGAGCCTCAGTTAGATGTCACAAGGTATTCTAAATTTATTTTAATTAAAAATTACATGAGAACCTTTTTAAGAATATCATTAATAATTTTTAATCTTTCTGTTAATAATTTATTTATTATAAAATATATACTAACTGCAATATAATAGCTATTCGCTATGGTTGGATAATGCAAAATTTATTTTACAAAAAATATTGCATTTAAGCATTATTAAAAATTCAAATAACATATATTATATCTCAAAATTTAATTTTCGTTTGCGTTAAAATAAATAATATGACTTCACTTATTAGAACAAGTAGATGATAGCATTATCATTTTCCAAAAGTACATGCATCCTGCTCGAAAAACAAATGAACACGTAATTCAAATGTCAACCCTATGAAATGTGTGTGTGTGTGTGTGTGTTTTGTTAGGTGCACCGGATCCCTCACCAGTCGCAACCCCTGCTTCATAGTCCAATAGCTCTCCCTTTTCACCTACCCATCTAGTACCATTTCTCATAATACTTATTTCCCTCCTCCATTTTATACTCTGCTTTCTTCGCTACCATAGTTTCTAACCAGAGTTGCAGGGGATTATCAAGTTCGACACTTTGGCCAAGGCCCACCTACACATTTTCCACTTCAGTCATTTAAGTTCATAGTACTGTGAATCTCATACAAGTCAAATATCAGAAGAAACCAAAACATGGATTTCCTACAGATGCAGGAAAATCAAATACTTGTGGGTGTGGCCCTGTCTGTTGTAGCCGTTGGGATCGGTGCTTTCTATCTCTATTCATTTAAGAAGACCAAAGGTTGG
Source organism: Erythrophleum fordii (assembly GCA_032878935.1). Lineage (NCBI taxonomy): Eukaryota > Viridiplantae > Streptophyta > Magnoliopsida > Fabales > Fabaceae > Erythrophleum > Erythrophleum fordii. Next base: position 14,267,898 of record JAVQMF010000045.1, on the reverse strand, counting down.
ACCCTTTTAATTCATGCTTTGGCCAATTTAGTTTCTTTGCTTCTATTGTGATTATGAATGGTAATCTCAATGACTTGTCATTTTCTGGAAATTTGGAGTAGCGGTTGTTCACTTGTTCTCCATCTTGATAGGAGGTAGTCCGAACTTAGTTCTATTGGCTCTTATAAGACTTTTGGTATAAATCTTGGAAGTTATAAAAAAAAAAAAATGTAAGATATGACAATGTCTTGTGATCGCGTATCTCTAATGAAATTCTCCTTTAAATTCTGGACCTTATTTGTTCATTGTCAAATTGACTGCTTTTGACATATGTATATATATACCCAATTCAATGATGCCTGGATGCTCAACTCTGGTTTATAGAATCTGTTCCTTGAAATCTGAACCACTTGATAGCAGTCCTTCAACCCATTTGACATTGCTATCAGTACTTTTGAAATGTTCAACCAGCTCGGAAATTTTCAATTTTCTTGTTTGTTACAGGAGAACTTTGCTCTGACTAGTTATTTACGTTTTTTCCTTTTATTTGCTGTTTATCTGTCACAAGAATTGTAAATGAGTTATCATGTGTTCTGGAGTTGGCAATGGCGTGTGGTGGCTCATTTTGTGAACCATTCCTATTGGAAATACTAAAAACAAAGCTGTTATTTTCATTTTTCACTTTAGAGAGTGATTTATTATCCACATGAATTCTTGTTACACTCCTGAAAGGCTGAAACTAAAGAAGACTTTGATTACACCTTTGATTAAGGAACTAAAATTAAAGTGAAGCATTATGTCAACTGGAGATATTATAAAAACTTAAGGAACTAAGTCCTGGGCTTGACTGAGTTTCTTGCACCTATCTTTCTTGGTATCTAAGTAACTTGTTTTGCTCACATCATGCCATCCACGTGGTTATAGGTTGCTTGGACCCAGAGAACTTCAGGGAGTTTAAACTTGTTAAGCGCGTACAGCTGAGCCATAATGTCGCAAAGTTCAAGTTTGAACTTCCAACGCCTACTTCAGTTTTGGGTCTACCAATTGGCCAACACATAAGTTGCAGGTTGTGCTTCTCGATCTTGTTGTGTCTTGTACGTCCTCCACGTGGTTCAGATCAGTTGAATTTGTATTTGTTTTGAAGTTATTTACTGCACACTAATGCTGACAGAGAACAGATTAGAAACGTGTCTGATAAATATGAAAGGAAAAACCAAGAAAAGTTCCATTTTTTAGTCTCTTTATCAGTGTCTTGTCCTCATATCATAACAAAGCTACTTTTCAAACAGGGGTAAGGATAGCCAAGGCGAAGAGGTTATCAAAGCATATACACCTACTACTTTGGATTCTGATATTGGCCATTTTGAATTAGTTATAAAGGTATGCTTATCCAGAACTTGTCTCTAACGGATTAGATTGAATGAGTTTATCTTTCTGTTATTCTTATTTTGTCCCTTAATATTTGGTTGTCCGTCTTAAATATGCCCTGATTAGATGTACCCACAAGGAAGGATGTCACACCATTTCCGTGAAATGCGAGCGGGTGATTATCTCGCTGTCAAAGGACCTAAGGTATATGTTAATTGCACACATTGGACTTCATAATTTTTTTTAATAGGAAAATCGAAGGCTTTTTATCTGGATATTTGGTTTTAAGACACAACTGCTGCCAGGGACGTTTCAAGTATCAACCAGGCGAAGTTAGGGCGTTTGGGATGCTTGCTGGAGGGTCTGGAATTACTCCAATGTTCCAAGTATGTCTTTATTTAAGGGTCACAGTGCTTGTTTGCTCATTGTTGAGAGGACATATCTTTCGGAGAGTTATATGTATTAATATATTCTTTTTGTCCCGTTGTCACTCAAGGTTGCTAGAGCCATCTTAGAAAACCCAACAGACAGGACAAAGGTGCATCTTATCTATGCCAATGTCACATATGAAGACATTCTTTTGAAGGTACCTAGCATTCCTATTTTTGTCAGCCAATGACTGAATCTTGATGTTTGTCATTAATGGTAATTTACATATTTATATATGCAGGAAGAACTGGATGGCCTTGCTGCTAATTATCCGGGTCGTTTCAAAGTATTCTATGTCTTAAATCAGGTTAGTTGCTAAACTTGCCACAGCGTGTAGAACAGAACTGAAGTTTTCTTCCTCAGTAGCATCTGTTGCTTGTGCTTGGTAAGGTCGAGTGTTCACATCCAATACTTAATCTTAATAGCATCGAACAATGAGCGCTAACAAACATTGAACATACAATGTACTGCTATGATGTGCTGTTCTGTACAGAAATTAGTGAAAAATTTTGCTGGGTTATAAACAAGGACAAACAATTCGGTGGACTTTGATCTCAAACGATTGTCTTTTCCAAAAGGGTACTTTATAGAACTTTGATCGCAATCTTTCGGAGTTTTCTTATGCAATTTACTGCTAAATAATGTGCTTTTCCCAATTCCAACAACTCAATGCAAAATTATTTGAATAAATTCTTCTTGAATCTTGATGAAGTAAGTTATAACTTGTAAGTTCTTGATATCTTTTAGAAAGTTTTTTTAGTGACTGAGAGGATGGCAGTAGAGCATGTTGCTAGGTACCATGTATGTGATATTCTTACTTGAATGATTAATGCTTTAAATTATGTGATCTCTGCAGCCTCCAGAAGTATGGGATGGTGGAGTTGGATTTGTATCGAAGGAGATGATTCAAACCCATTGCCCTCCTCCTGCACATGATATTAAGGTAGCAATTTCTATAGACTATCTCCTTAATTAGCTTCTTCATGTTATCAACTAATCATGAATGGAGGGTTATTGATTAAGCAGATTGTTTGTGAAACTGCAGATATTGAGGTGTGGTCCACCACCCATGAACAAGGCTATGGCTGCTCACCTTGATGCCCTTGGATATGACCCTGAGATGCAGTTCCAGTTCTGATTTTCCTTTAACATTCCATTAATGGCCATGGATGGTAGACATTCATCACATTCTATGAATTTGTAAAGCATCGGACCAACTTCCAGAACATCTTTCAGTGAGTTATAAACTGAAATAATTGGTTATTATCCCATGACGAGGTTGGGACATTGATCGTATGTTAGAGAAATGCAAAATATGAATTACCATGCTAATTTTATATTGGTGAGATTCGATTTGCAATATTTTAGATGCGTGGGAGAAACCAAGTTCCAACTTCCAAGGAATTAATAAGGTAAACAGATTAGGCTATGTTATTAATCAATTATAGTGCCTTAAAATAAAGACAATGGTTTGAATCAGAGCCATAGGGATATCTGAGATATATTTTGACATTAAATATGAAGTGGGGTGTTTAAGAGTTTATGGAAGGGGCTAAATTTTGATTTCGGTTATAATTTTTAATCTGATAAGAGTTTTGGGTTTTATTATATATTTATTAAAAAATTTTCAGGATCTGTTATCATCTCAACTGATAAACCTGGCCAATTGAAGCTATTTTCAGGCTATTTTTTTTTTCAATTTTTGGCCATTTTGAGATTATTTTAATAATTTTCTCTATTCTTTGTATTTTCTATACTTTATTTTTTTAAAAATTAATTAAAATACACATAGATTTTTTTTGGTTCAGTATTGACGACAAATTTTTTCAATAAAACTTCTGACTTTTTATTTTTGATATTTTTTATTTAATTTTTCCTTTTTTTATAAATCACCAATAAGCAATGCCTAAATAAATGAAAACCAGCATCTTTTGCAAACTATCATTCTTACACAACTCGTTGCAAGCCTCGACTTCAATCTTGTTTAAACAATGCTTAGAGCTCTTCTCCTTGTTTTAAGATTAATAATATATTTAAATATAGACATTACGATAAGACTCATTTTTAATTTGATAATAAAGTCAAATCTAGCAACTCTTGGACTTAATTAATTTTCTGTTCATGGCTTCAATAACTAAATATTAATTATAGACCAAACACAGGCAATAACTATACAAGCTAAAACGAAAAAGAATATATATATATATATATATATCCATCAAATATATAAAATATATCCTTTTTGTTTTTCTGTCTTTTAAAGAAAGGCTTTCCCATCTTGTTGTATAATGTTTTGTGACTTCTTAAAATCAGATTTTTGATATAAATATATCACAAAAGAGGAGGATTTCAGAGAAGCAATTTTTTATCGTTAGATCAAATTCAATAATTCATTATATATTTATACTATTCTCAAATCCCCAGGCCAAAGATGCCAATTGAATTTGATGCCATGTGCCCAAGTTGAGAATTTTTATTCAACCAAAAGATTATAATGGACTAATTATTTATATATATATAAAATTTGCAGGCCGCCACATTGTTAATTATAATTTATTTATTTATTTAATGATAGCCCAATTATACATAATTTCTAGAAGTTGCTTTTCTTGGTAGACTCCGGTTTTAACTATTCCTACAGTTGCACGATAATTTAAACTTAACCTGACCTAACACATAGTAGAATAACACTTTTATATATATGGTCCTAGGAAAATAGAAACAGAGGAAGCAAGATGACCCAAAATAGTGGAGCTAAAGCTTTGTTGAGGAGTCCGCTTCCACAGTCTGTTACCCCCCTTTCCCTCGCTTCTTCCAATCCAATTCGTATCTCCCAAAGAACCAGAAGAAGCTTCACAGTTTTCGATCGCTACGACCCCAACAACTTCTGCACTCTTTCGTTGCTTTCCTTTTCTTTCATCCGTTTTCTCATCCTTTGTTCTCTTGGATTCCGATTCCTCTTTTCATTGGATTTGATTTCATTTGGGTCTGTCGAGTTTTCTTTCTTATTCTTCTACGAGCATTTTGAATAATGGGTTCACACACATTGCCATGATGAATTCGCTTGGTGTAGTTTTATGCTCTGTTCTTTGGTTTTGAACGTCCTTCATACTTTGGAAGATCTCTTATTAGTTGGGTTTTTCGATGTATTGATTGCTTTAAGTTATTGTACAATGGCGGAGAGAAACTTGTCTTCTATTAAGGTTATGTCTCGGAGGTCGTTGTTTTGTTTCTTTGCAATGACATCGATCCTCTTCATTCTATCTTGGTTCTTTGTTTTGCGTTCAACGGGGCGTCCTCAGTTCGTGGGATTACCTAATTCAAAGCTTTTTTCCACCATTGATGATTCAAATTCTCTGACGCAGATTCAAAATGTTGAATCCTCATTTGGGAACCAATTATGCAGCACAAATGATAAAGCTGTTCTGAAGGTTTTCATGTATGATTTACCTCCAGATTTCCATTTTGGCCTCTTGGATTGGAAAGCCAAAGGGAATAATATTTGGCCTGATATCAGAACTAAAATACCAGAATATCCTGGAGGTTTGAATTTGCAACACAGTATAGAGTATTGGCTTACGTTGGATCTGCTAGCGTCAGAACTTCCTAAACCCTCCCATGGTGGTGCTGCAATCAGAGTTCGTAACTCTAGTGAAGCGGATGTCATATTTGTACCATTCTTTTCTTCTCTAAGCTATAACCGATACGCCAAATCTAAAAAGCCCCATGAAGGGAAAAACATGAACAATTTACTACAAGATAAGTTAGTGAAGTATCTGACAGCTCAAAAGGAGTGGAAGAGGTCAGGGGGAAGGGACCACTTGATTTTGGCACACCATCCAAATAGTATGTTGGATGCAAGAAAGCAGTTGTGGGCTACTACGTTCATACTTTCAGACTTTGGGAGGTATCCTCCAAACATAGCCAATGTTCAGAAAGATGTGATTGCACCTTACAAACACTTAGTGGCATCCTATGTCGATGACTCTTCAGACTTTGATAGCCGTCCAACATTGCTCTACTTCCAAGGAGCAATATATAGAAAAGATGTAAGTTCCCCTTGGTTCTGTTGTTTCTTTTGGAATTCAGAGTGACTGAGAGAATATACAAGTGTAAAATTTTTTCAGGGAATTCTGTCTTTATATTATGAACCCATCAACTTAATGAAGACCAAGGTCATTACTTATTCCTTACAATTAAATAATGGACAGAAAGGGGCAATATCTATGTAGCAAATTCTTTGTTTAGAGAAATTATGTTCTGGTCATTTGGTTTAAGGAAGGCAGATGGGTTGCATAACAAATTAATAGTTTGATGGAGTGAGCTGTAAGGAAGAATTAAAGGACAATAGAGTTGTGATTTTATTGGTAAAACTATAAAATATGGTAGTTAGTCCATATAGTATCTTAAACTATTTGGAAGCTTGTCAGGTGAAAAAAAAGTTCAATTTTTTTAAAATACACCTCTGCTTTTGTTTGTTAGTCAAGCCTACCTTTTTCTTTGTCAACATTTAGATGGTTCTTTAAAAGTTGTGCTTAATTTAAGTTTCTTACGATGCTCAGGGAGGCTTAGCTCGGCAAGAGCTATTTTATCTTCTGAAAGATGAAAAAGACGTGCATTTTTCATTTGGAAGTGTTCAGAAGGGTGGAATCAAGAAAGCTACGGAAGGAATGCATTCATCCAAATTTTGCCTCAACATTGCTGGTGACACCCCCTCATCAAACCGCCTATTTGATGCCATTGCTGCTCACTGTGTCCCTGTCATAATCAGTGACGAAATTGAGCTCCCATGTGAAGATGTGCTTGACTACTCTGAGTTCTGCATATTTGTTCGCACAAGGGATGCTCTCAGAGAAAATTTTCTGATAAACTTCATTAGGAGTATTGGGAAAGAAGAGTGGACCCGAATGTGGAACAAGTTGAAAGAGGTTGAACATTTCTTTGAGTATCAGTTCCCATCAAGGGAAGGTGATGCTGTCCAAATGATTTGGCAGGCTGTTGCACGTAAGGTCCCTGCTTTGAGGCTCAAGTTACACTGGTCTAAGCGCTTTACTCGATCTCCTCCTAATACAGATAAAGGGTTAAAATCAATACCAGCACCAAGTAATTTTTGGTGAGAAATTAGGTGGTAGGTTTTGTTGTTAGAAAAGTGAGAAAATGCATTGTTTTCTCACACTCTTCATTTTGATAATGACATTTTGTAACGTTCTTACCAAAAATAGTCAAGTTATGAAAGAGGATTTAGGCAATAACATGAAATTTTTTGTTTATCATCTGTTCAACCTGTTTCAATAAGTGGTATTTCACAACAGTAGCTGCATGACATCAGGTTAGTCTACCTCTCTTTTTGCCAGCTAACTAGTAGTGTGTCGTTAGGTTAGTTCTTATTCATTCCTGTTAGTTTGACATTAATACCCTCTTAACAGATATGAAGGAAATCGCAGAGGTGAAGAGAAACGGACCTAACCTAGCTAGTCATTAAGTCTTGACAGTTTCTGGGTTTATCAGTTATTCCTTGGTACACCGCTTCTAAAAGCTTCTAGGTTTTTCGCAAAGGTGAAGATAAATCTTATTTGAGTTAGACTTCTACAGTTTTCTCATACCCAACCATACTAATAGTGACGGTTTATTCTTCACTCGACGAAGATTCATGGCTAATGCGTAGAGGATGCGCATTCTTTTCTGGCCATTCAAATTATATATTTTTTTAAATAATTTTTTGAATTTTTTTCTGTTCTAAAGAAAAATGATTATTAATATAAAAAAGAAAATATAAAGTCTAAGTTGTCTAGATTTAAATCTGGACAATAAAAAAAAAAAAAGATGCACATCCTCTGTCCATCCTTCGTATGCCAAAAGGATCCGCATTCGATTCCCTATTGGATGATAGAAAATTATTGAAAGTAGTGAAAGTGCATCAAAAAGTAGGAGAGATGAAGGGGGAAAAAAAACTTCACTTAGCATGCCAACTCATAGAAATCTTAATCATATACTAACTAAAAAAAATCCTTATTAGCATACCATGTTACACTTGAAGACAGAGGTAATGGTATCGGATTTATTTGGTATGTTTTTAAAACTTATTGATTTGTTTGGAACAAAAAATTACTTTTATAAGCAATATAAAACATTAAATATATTTTTAAAACTAAAATAAGGTTTTCACCGTTGCATTAATTAATTGATTGTAATAGCTTTTGCAACTCAAATTATGTTTTAAAACGCCAATAATAACTTCGGAGTTATATTCTATAACAATCATTCCAAAATCTCATTGCTAATAAGTAAGCTTGGGACCATCTAAGATAGCCTATAACTCAACATTGAAAGGGGAACTTTAACCCAGACACTTGCTAAAGCCTTTAACCTAGAGCCTAGAAGTGGTCCAACTTTTCTCATTAGTTTCAAGAAAAGACCATAAGACTAAGATAGGGTTTTGACCATTACATTAATTAATTGATTGTAATTGCTTTTGCAACTCAAATTATTCTTTAAAACCTCAATCATAACTTTAGAGTCATGTTCCATAACAATCATTCCAAAACCCAATTGCTAAGCAAGCTTAGGAACATCCAAGATAACTTATAACTTGACATTGAACAAGGAACTCTAACCAAGACACTTACTAAAGCTTCTAACCCAGAGCCTAGAAGAAGTGTCCTACTTTTTTTATTAGGCTCAAGTAAAGATCATAGATTTAAAGTGACTGATCCAGTAGAATGCCTTGATAGATAAAGAAATACCATTAGTTTCTTTATGCTTGTTCCACGTTCGAAGTGTCATCTATACAAATAAAAATCCTCGTTGTTACATAATTTCTTTTTTCATAAAGATGAATATAGGATCAATGGAACAAGTACTTAGAAGTATATCTTGCAAAATAATCTTTTATATTTGATAGAAAAGGATCCCATGATCCAACTTTTATAACAAATCATACTTGGTTTACCTTTAGTCACTCAATCACAATTCAACTTCACCAATCCTCATTTAGCCCTTTCTACCCTACTTGCATCCAATGATGACTAGGTTCCCACATGTTCTTGTCTAAGCAAGCAAGAGTGTTATCAAAAAGGTGTTGAACCCTTGTAATCATAGAGGCCAATTGAAATGGAAGCTCAAATCCTTGGTCAAAGATTGCTCTAGTATGCAACTTCCATAACAACCAAATAACATAACCCCCAGTGATGCTCTAATCTTCCACTTGAAAAGCACCAAAATGACTTTCCAAGTGATGAACAACCTAGTCTTGCTAATTCCCAATGAAAAAACACATTTCAGTGCTCTTGCTTAAGAAGAACAACCTATAACTTGGTACCATAGTTATAACTACAAAAGACATGTAGTAAATCCTCTAACACACCATTACACCAGTTGTAAGACAGGTTTACTCAATAACCAAAGGAAGCTTAAACATCTATCGGACCCTTTCCTCTTTGCCTTAAAAAAAATTTCGAAAGTCCTATCAAAGTTTAAATACCATTGTTAGTGTCGTATCAAATTCAAACATAATTACTTAAGTCTAATTAAAGTTTAAGTACCCTTACTTGAATTTTGTCAAAATTAAAAAAAAAAAGTCCTATCAAAGTTTAGGCACTATTATCTATATGTTATTTAGTTTAAACATATTTACTTAAAGTCCTATTAAACTTTGAAGGATGTGCATTTGTGGTTGTGTAAAAATCGTATTCCTTTACCAAACTTATACATTCTTTAAACCATGAATGACATGAAAATAATAATAACAATAATAATAATAATAATTATTATTATTATTATTATTATTTAAAGATAATGGTAACTTTTCGGTATTAGGGAAAACAAAGGAAAGAAAATGAGACATAACATATAACCTATTGCATATCAAGCATCATATCTATTAATGTGTCTTCATACTCAAAATTAATGTATTAGATGATACAGCCAAACAGACATGGTCTTTGTTGTAAAGACCACAAAAATAATACTAGTCTATCCATCTTGTGACATCTTTTAAAGGGCCATACAATTGTTTAAGCTGAAACCTTTCTATGATTAGAGATAAGATTTGGCACTTTGCAAATCTTCTCAAAAAAAAAAAAAAAGGAAAGCCTACAAACAAATTATAAAATTGATTTTCTTCTTCTTTTTAGGCTTTGAAAACAAAGTTGAACAATTATAATCTAGCAACACTGAAGATCAGAACTTATCTTTTTCACATGAACTCATAATGAAGGATTAAGTCATGCATCATTATTAGATGAATTATTGTATTATGGTCATATGAGTGTGTTTATTTTAGTGCTTACTTGAGTTAAAGTGTCTACTACCGAACTTTATCAAAGTGGCTTTGTTAAAAGCTACAATCCTACTATTGTCTTTTTGGATTTGTAATTTTGTCTAAAGTGGTTTGTTTGTTTTCATGCCTTTGGATATATAACCAAGGCCCTTCTCTAGTTGTAAGCAAGTCCTAAAAGAAATAAAAAATCATTTTCGATGTGTTTTTTATGAATTTTTATAGAAACTTTCTTGTTATTCTAAGATCCTTTTCTATTATCTTTTTTAGGATTATTTATCAAAAATACTAATATGGTCTGCACTTGCCTTTAATAAGAATCCTATGCATCAGAACGTATTAGACCATGATCCTAAAGTGTTGAATGTTTGACATCCAATAAGCATAGGGCAAACAATGCTATCCTGATGAAGAGTTCATATCTTAATATGGTTACTAAGAAGGTTAAAAATTTTTTGAACTCTAAAAGGCCTAGAGACCTAGAGGGTTTAAAGGAAAGGCTAATTGCCTTAGCATACCAGGGAGAGAATTCTCTTAATCATAATTGAAATACTTGTAAAGAGTTTTATGAACTACATTGCCAAAGTATTAAGCCTATACTAAAACAATTGCTTTATTATTGTAAATCTTCCATAAAAGGTATTTATTTTTTGTATCCTTATTATGATTTCAATAGCGACCTTTAAATGGTATTAAAGCTTCAACATCCTGACAATCAAAAGCAAAGAAAATAGAAAGGAAATAAGAAGAACAATCTACATCATCATGACTTCTTCATATGATAGTTAACCAATTAGATTATCCTCTTTCTTGTCTTTACCTAGACGTGTCCTTCCTTCTTGTATATCTTGTGTATTTAACAAGGTAGATAACCTTGTTAAAATTACCCACCTTCCTTTTGACACTTGCCTTAAAAAAACTATTACACCTATCTTTACTCCATATGAGTTATATCACCAAAATAGACCTTTTACTAGTTCTATTCGAAAACTTATTTATCCCAAAAGGCTTCCAATAAAAGAAATTGTTTAGTTGCCATTTCCAAAATGCCCATGATTAAAGTTGATCTTTAATTCTAGTTCTCAAAAAGTGATCTAAAAGTTTGATGTTATAATTTGGCATAATTGTTAGGACTACGCTCCCTCTATTAAGTGTCACAAGTGCTGAGCCAATTAAGGCATTCTAGAATGTCTCATAGGCGATGTCTGAAATAGAAACTCAAGTCATAGCAAGAATTCCTCTTTTACCATGTAAAGTGAGTATTAGTTGAATAACACATAGATGAAGATAAGTATAGTCGATATCAAGCCAGTTATTGATCAGGCTTGTTGGAATCTCAAGGGTGATGTACTATTTAGCTTGAATGGACTATAGACCAAACTAATCTAACTTTATGCCTTGAACAATTTCTTTTATATTAAGTCTTTTGGGAGAAGTGAGTTTTTTGATAAAACTAGTAAATGATCTATTTTGGTGATATAACTTATATGGATTAAGAATAGATGCAATAGTTTCTTCTATGCGAGTGTCAGAAGGAAGATGGGTAATTTCAACGGGTTATCTATCTCATTAGATACATAAGATGTATAATAAGGAGGGATAGATCTAGGTAAAGACACAGAAGGGGATAATCTAACTGGTTCTAAAATAGAACTATCATCTGAAGAAGTCTTGATAATGTAGATTGCTCTTCTTAGTTTTCTTTCTACTTTCTTTACTTTTGATTATTAGGATGTTGGGGCTTTGATACCATTTCAGGATTGCCATTGAAATTACAATAAGGACACAAGAAACAGATGCCTTTTATGGAAGATTTACAATAACAAGTTAGTTGTTTTGGTATAGGTTTAATATGTTTGGCGAGGTAGTTCATAAAACTCTTTATAGATGTTCCAATTATAATTAAAAGAATTCTCCCCCTGATGTGCTAGGACAATTAGCCTTTCCTTAATTGTGAGGACTATGCTCCCTCTATTGATCCCAAGACAATGGATTGCAAGTGTCATTCCAGCTATTGCTTGCATGGATATTGAAGCATCTATAAGTCTCATGAACCTTTCTATCTTACCACCTGAAGCATGGAAGAAGCATTCTGAATATTTCAATGTAATAGATGGGAAAATCTTCAAAGTTGAGCTCATCACTGGAAAGAAGATTGGAATTAGATTCTTTTCCAAATGTATTGTGTGGACCAAATACTGGATAATAGTCTTCTTGATAAAAACATTATTATTGGAATGAATATTTATCATCAATAAGAGAAATTACAAATTTTTTCAAGAGGAATAAGATTTAAATACTCCTTCAAAACATACACAGATATTCTAAAATTATTTGAGTTGCAATAAATTTCTCGTGACTATGAAAACATTTGGGATAAATTTATGAAATTGAGTATAGAAAGTCATGACTAGTTCTAACATCCCAACCTACTAGGAAAAAATGATATCTAATTACCTTTAAAAAAGTGAACATATTAATCCTATAAAAGTTACTCATTTAAGAATTGAAATCTAACTAAGGTAACATTCAAGGCATATGAGCAAATTGATACAGACCTACATCAATTTTAAAAATTTAAAACAAAACTTCACTTTATAATGGAATATCCACATACCTTAAGTGATAAGAGTATAAACACAGGTTTTAATTGTAACAATATTGTTATAAAATATGATTGCTCCATAACAATATTATAGTTTTGGGTAATATTCAAACATACAAAGGGAAGGTCCACGCAAATTTGCCAGATATAGAAAACATGGTTTATTTACTTTGATGGTGTATATATATATATATATATATATATATATATTGCTTAGGTTTTAATAATGGGTCTGTTAAGCAGAACAAACAAATAAATATTTTATCATATGAGGTTATACCTAATTATCATATGTAGCACGCAGTAATTAAGATTTAAAAACGCAAAATATCTTCCAGTTTTATGATATTTTCCCAATAATAAATTTTTTAGATTTTATTTAATTTCCAATTTACTATTTCAGTAACTTCTATGTTTTTCCTACTGCGAGTGCAAGAATTGTATGAGGATTTTTTTTTTTTCATTTGATATAATAACGATAATTCTAATATCTTTTACATGGCGGAAGTGTTACGCCCAATTATAATCGTAAGAAGGCATAAAATGTCCTAGCTAGTCAGACAAAGCAGTAAAAAGATATCTGAATACTCCAATGCAAGCCACGCAAAGTCATAGCAATAGTGATACTGCATCATGTTTAAAGTGACCAAGAATTAAAAGAGTTCCTAGAGAGGAATGATTGAAGCAAATATGACAAATTTGGTTGATGTATGCACTAACATATGAATCTAAAGACAAGTTTGACCAAGAAAAAAATAAAATAGACACAGACAGACATTATCAAAAATAAAAGACAAGCACTCAGACGTGTGCCCACAAAGAGACACCAAGAGAAAGAGATGCTCGGTTATTTTAAACATACAAGAAAAACCGTTTCTTCTATAACTAAGTCCTTGCTAATGGCAAACAAAAAAACTGACTCTAATCAAAAGTTCACAAAGGTCAGAAAGCTAAATCCAAAAAATTTGTTTCAGGGACTTAGACCGTAATTCTTAAAGAAAGACCACACTCTAGTATACAATCAATTAAAATTCAAGAACAAAATATCTTTTAATTTTCTGATTTTTTTAGTTCTGTCCTCATTAATTTTTCTTTAGTTTTCATTTATTCTTTGATTTTCTATTTCAATAACTTTAATGTCTTTCTTTTTCTCATATGGACTTTGGGCGACACTAATTCACTTTTAACTTGCCCAACTAGTGCAAAGCCCCAATTCTATTATTTTTAATTTTTTATGGTAGTTTATCAAATACTTTTTTTAATATATACAATTTATTTACTGTGTCGGACTATTCTCCTAACTTTTCTTCCTAAAAGAACAACTTAATAAGTTAAGTCATCCTATATATGCATAGGTTTTTTACCAGAATAACAGGGCCTGCACTTCCTCAAGAAACAATCTGTAAGTAAAGCTAGCTGGAAGTAACGAAACAATCTAAAAGAAGTTTATGAAAATCACGTAGGATGAAACACAAAAAGATTGAGTGGAAGAATTACATAGAAATTTGTTTTTATGTTTTTTTTTCATTTGATATAAGAGGGCTTGAGCAAGAAAAGTATTGGAGGATAAGTTATTCTATATCATCTTGAAACATCGAAGAATTTGAGAAGTGGACTCTCCATGCATTAAGTACAACATAGATTGATATCTTCCAAATGGAAAGTGGGTTAATCTCAAGGAGAAATAAGGGAAAACAAGATTAAAGAAAAAAATAAATTCTAGCTTAATACAGATGCAGAATCACATGAGCACACAAATATGGTGATATAAGGTTTGAGAAGTAACACCTGTATGGATATTATCAAGGGCCTGAAGCTGAATCAAATTGCAAAAAATTGTGCAAAAGTATTCTGCGTCAACACTTAAAAGGCATGTAACAGAGAAATGGAAAAGAAAAAAAGTACATGTAACGGTTACTACACATCCCTTTTCTAGCATCCGATATGAGAATATAAACTCTGAAGGAAATATGAAAGGAATTACAAGCCTCTGGTGCATTATTTTTTGTGATCTTACTCTTGACCATACCCGCTTTGACTAATACAAAAGAAAGGAAAAGGAACAAAACAGAGACGAGTTAAACAGAGAAAAATCTTTAAGAACTTTGTGATAAATTTGAAATTGACGTCTTTAAGAACTTTCTCCATGTCATTATTTTTTTATTGAACAGAATTAGAGAATCAAGTAGTTTTTGCTATATTCCTCTTCTTCTATCCAACCCGGATCAATCAAACCAAGCTAGATAATTGTCATTTTGTGTAATTCACAAAGTATGAAAGAAAAGGTATGTGACTGACCTTGCTTGAGCTTTCATGGAGGACTCTGCGGCTCTGCATTGGCTTAAGAGTATTAATTTCTCTTCAACTCTGAACTGCTTGTTTGTTATTGCACCATTGCACTAAATTCCCTCAATCAAGCCATTTAAAATTTCTTATGAATATATTAATTTCTAAATTCAATAACCCCAGTTACTCAATTCAGAGGTCAGAACTGAGAATAGCAATGGAGAGAGGGGAGAGAAATGAGCCCTTTAGCTATATATAGTATATTCCAAGTTCCAACAGTTATAATATTAATCACCCCCGATTACATTCGAGTCCCCAGTGGCTAGCTGGCATAATTTTCAAATTTCAAAATTTTAATGGCTCTTTTCTTTTCCCAAAATTTCCAAAATAGAACCTCCTCTTCTCTTCCGCTTTTCAATTCAACATCTTCGGCCAATCCAGTACCCTTTCGATTGTTATTCAAAGCTCGGAGTAGTTAGACCATTAATTTTTCAAATTTTAAAAGCTCCTCTTCCAACCGTTAAAATTATAATCGTTGGAACTTAGAACATGCTATATGGGTGACTAACGGCTCTTTTCTTTTCCCAAATTTGCCAGGACAGAACATTTTCTTCTCTTCTCCTTCTTTAATTCAACATCATCGGCCAATACTTCTCCGATTCATTTCGTTTCTTTTCGACTTTGTCTTTGAATCACCTCCGATTCTCTCGTTCTTTGGCAGAAACTTTGAATGGCTTGATGGTGGAAATTTAGAGAAAACGAGGTGAGTCACGTACCTTCCCTTTCGTAGTTACGAATTATAGAAATTTACAATAATATGGCTCGGTTTGGATGTTATATGATTCTAATACTCTGTATAACAAGAGGAACACAGCAAAAACTACTTGATGCTCTGTTTTAGCTCATAATTCATGAAGCGTAATACATATTCAAATTTATCAGAGTTCTCAAAGATTTATCTCTGCTTGATTGCTTTTTTCCAAGTTGATATCATATTTAGCATAAACATTTGTGTGATGAAGATCCCATTTGCTGGTCGCATGTTTGTTTTATACTTGTTCTCCTTGCTATCCTTTTCCACCCTATATTTTTGTGTCAAAAATTTGAATTATTGTGCTTTGGAACGATTTTACCGATTTTGGGATGACGTCATTGAGCACCGGAGGTTATGGGCTTGCCTTCAATGGGAAGAAAAGCACTGGTTAAAGTTGTACTAGTGCTTTACCACCTCCTAATTTGTGTCAACAAGCTCAAGATAATTACCATTTTTATTTATATATTTATTTTTTCCTTTTTAGTGATTCAGATCATTTGAATTTGCTTGCTTGATTCATTCTCTCTTTTCTTTTTATCCTCCCTCCCTTTCTCACTATTTTATGCCTTTTTTTTTGGTTAACATCTTGCAAATTTTCAGAATGACTATTCTTTGCTGGTTATTTTTTCTATTTTAGCCTGTAGCAAGTGTGGAATTATTTTAATTTTGGTTATTATTTAATATTAATTTATCAAATGAACAGGATGCATCATTTCTATTTGAGTCATCAATTGATGTTATGAATTTGGAAAGGGTCTGATTGATTGAAATTATTTTAGGGCAATGTTATGAAAATTTTGAAGTGATTATATATATTTATATAACTTGGCCTGCTGCTCTCTTCTTGACTACTCATAATTTTTATTCGAGTGTGTCAGATTGCTTTTGTTATGAATTTCAAAAGGGTTGGATTGATTGAAATTATTTTAGGGCAATGCTACAAAAAATTTGAAGTGATCTTTTTTTTTTAATTATTATATATGTTTATATATTGAGAGATAGATAGACTACTTGCCTAGCTCATGATTCCCAACAACCGTATCGACAATTATGGGTGTTTTGAATTTGGGGCTTTAGTTCTCCTTTCATTCCTTCAATTATGATTAAAAAGATTATAGTGAGCTTCAATGCAAACAAACATACGTAGGGGACAGCAAAGGGTGAAGGAGAAGAAGACATACTAAGAGGTAATTAGGTGCATTAAAAATAATAAAGAGGAAAGCAAAGTGGATGTTAAAAGTCCCCATTACTTGCTTTTGTCTTTAAGTGCGGTTTATATATCTGTAGGATAGCTTCACTTAATATTTATTGGTTTTAGATTGGAATCTAACATGATATCAAAGACCAATTCTACCTGCATCAGGCATTTGACAGTACTAGAACTCTTAAGTTATTGTTTAGCTTCATTTTGATACCCTCATTAATTTAAACTTTATATTTTATCATTATTGTACTGGGTATTTTGCTTTGATTTGGATATTCTAAAAAGACATGCCTAAAGCAGACCAGAGTGTTTGCTGGTTTTGTTAAAAAGATGCCTTGACTAAAGAAAGTTTATTACTTGGCTGTGGAATAAGGAAAAATAATTGATCAATTCTCTTCTTCAATAGTTTTGAATTCACAACTAGATAAAATTGGATTGTAGCTATATAAGTTAAGAAATTTAAGTTTGAACTCTGTAACTTCTAAAATTTCCATAAGCAAGAATGAAATAATGGAACTTGAAAATTTAGGTAGAAAGAATTATAATAACAACTAAATCATTTAAGAAAACTGTTTGGTGAGGATAAGAAAAGAAAATGAGAGGATGGCTTTTGACTTTAAACGGAATAGCATAATTAGTATCCTAGCTTAAGGAAATATGGGAAGGTTAGGCTTCTCACTATTCATTATTGAAGTAGATGGGTTTCAAATTTCCTTTTATGAACATATCATGTTAACTCTTCTTTTAAAAAAAAAGTTTTTAAAATGTAGTGCATCTATAATACTCTCTCTCTCTCTCTCTCTCTCTCTCTCTCTCTCTCTCTCTCTCTCTCTCTCTCTCTATATATATATATATAGGAGTTGGAATAATTATCATGTTGGAGGATCAATAAAATAATAAATAATTTATTCCATGAACAAATACTGTATTCTTTAATATACAATCTTTCCGGCCAAGGTTGGACTTATTTTTACTTATTCACTATTTCTTTAGACACATATATAATGAATGAATAATGTTTCTAATTGGCTAGATAAACTAGTTGAGTTTTGATCATATTTAAAGACAAGTATATGGGATCTTGAATTCATATTCCAAGCTTACGTTAAGTTTTATTTTGTCATAATATTTTAAAATCTTTCAATTTATTAAAAAGTCAAGGTTATATTTACAATCTTGAATTTCATATTTTATCTTGTTTTCCTATATGTTAACTTTGTGTAATCTAAGGAAGTGGTCCTCCTTTTTTGTAGGTTTTTAGTTTGTTACCTCTCTTTTCTTCTCTGTACTTGTTTTATGTCTTAAAGAATTCCTATTCAACCATAATGATGTGAAGGAATTGAAGTCTTATCTTAGTTAATTTTAGAGTCTCTTTGTTAAGTTGTTTCTTGAGTATGAGTTGTTGAGGTTGTAAAGTCTCACATCAGTTGGAAGGTACCTGTGCTAAAGCCTTATAAGTGGGAGTGAAACTCTCCCCATCAGACGTGCGTTTTCCTGGGAAGGCAGGGTTAAGGCCCACGAACCGGGAAAGCGACAAAACCCAACGGAGCGCGGTTCGTAGAACTTGCGACTGATGAACAATATGTCTAGAGGCTCTATTCTAGTCCATCTCATACATTTGAATGGCATAATATCATGACCTATATAGGATTTCCATGGGAAAAGTAAGAAAAAGTGAGATTACTTTTGTATTGCGCTATATCTAAAAATTTATTTCGATGTCACGTAAACCGTGTGAGCTCATGCTATGCATCCTCATATTTAATTGCATCATTACAACTCATTTACATCCCAAAAACATGCCTACAACCCATCGAAACCGAAAATGGAGCATGAAAAGTGAGAGCTCATTCTCAGCTAGAATTGGCTTCTTTTTTAGGCAAATTTTGAAAAATCATAACTAAATCTAAAAAAATAAAAACAATGCAATCTTGGTCATTCTAAAAATCATAGGATGTCTACTTCACACTAAAAATATGTCCAGACTATAACATGTATCATGGAGGACGTTTGACATTCGAAAATTTACGGAGGTCGCTGGTTGCCTGGATTGCTGTTCAGATTACTGATACAAATTTCTAAAATTCATAACTAATTTTGTAATAAAATGAAATCACACAAATTCAGTCATTCTAAAAAACTACAAATGTTAAGTTGATGCTAAAAATAATTTTAGAATGAAACAGATATGTTTAGCTATTAGAATCCTATGGAACAGTGACTAAATTCTTGGGGCGCCACTGCTACTGACAGCCAACTTTAAAAATGTATAACTCTTTGCTCAGACCTCCAAATGAGGTGATCTTGGTAGATACAAAAGTCTTATGACCTCTAGTTTATGTCTATAAAATTTCACAAGAATTGGACACAATTTGACCATTAATTGACACAAAACACAAATCTACCAGTGTAAACAGTGCACATACAAGAATCAATAGAAAATCCCAACTTTGAAAATTATGTTCTTTATCTTTCCAAAAAGCTCTCAATGAGACCTAATTGCATACCAAATTTCAAAATAAGACTAACTCATTTGGCTAAAAAGTGACATAGGATTCCATTATGGTCAATTTTGGCTCCATATTGAGTACCAAAGTTGCCAAATGGATTTCCCTTGATCTTAGCACCTTTTGGGCAAGTTTAAAGCTTGTTTGAGACTTGTGTGAGCTGCCCAAATGGTCTCAAACCTCATTCATCTCATTTTGGCCATTCAACCCACACTTATGTATATTTACATCAAACTTCCATAATGTATAATTGGACATTGCATAATAATATCATATCCATGGCTCTAAACATTGCATAATAATATATTTATATATGTCTCAAGATTCATTGTACATATACAACATCATATATAATATGAACCATCATTATGGTTCTAAAATAGACAAAACCATGCATAAACTTGTCAATCTTTCCTCTTCATGGCTGTTGGCTCCCTTCACCATAATTACTTAGTTCACCTAGCATGTTAGATCATTGGAGAGGAAGAGATGAGATTCAAAGAATTCCAATAGCTTATCTCCCATTCAATCATACATAATATGTGCAAAACAAGCTTTTCAAAAAATGCATGGAGGAAATAGAAGTCATGGACATTTTAAAAGCAAACTTGACATGTGAATTAATCATACAAGACATTCAAGAGCTCACCAAGTACTTAGATTAGCCTCACACTTTTCCTCATGGATTTTGGACTTGCCTTACCCATTCTTTAAGAGCTTTGAACTTAACTATACTCTTGGGAGCTCACTTTACTTTTGGAAGATTTTTTACTTTGTCTCAACGAAACTCAAGGGTTCTTGGCCTCTCCACACTCAAGCAAACTTATACAAACATCATATAAACATTTGAAAACATAACATGACATCAAGCATCATGGCATATATAAAGGCATGCTAGCATACTTTTCAAAGCTTAAAAATATACATATACACATTCTAAAACAAGCTAAACACACATCCATATATGAGAGAAGGTGGAGAGAGCTATTTTGTACACAATTACATATTTTTCCTTTTAGATTCAAGCCTTCTCTTTTAGCCACACACTCACAAATTGGTGGAGATAGTTTCTCTTGGTCTAGATACAATTTTTGGGAGCTAATTAGGTTCATGAAATATTCTCTAAAGCTCACTTTACTTTTGAAAGATTTTTTACTTTCTCTCAACCAATCTCAAGGGTTCTTGGCTCATCCTCACCAAAGGAAAGAGTTATTGGCCTCTCCACACTCAAGCAAACTCATACAAACATCATATAAACATTTGAAAACATAACATGACATCAAGTATCATGGCATATAAAGGCATGCTAGCATACTTTTCAAAGCTTGAAAATACACATACACACATTCTAAAACAAGCTAAACACACATCCATACATGAGAGAAGGTGAAAAGAGCTACCTTGCACATAATTACACACTTTTCCTTTTAGATTCAAGCCTTCTCTTTTAGCTACACACTCACAAATTGGTGGAGATAGTTTCTCTTGGCCTAGATACAATTTTTGGGAGCTAATTAGGTTCATGAAATATTCTCTAAAGCCGTAACTTGCTTAAGTACTAGATTGCTCTCTAACCCTTATTATGGTCCATATTGACATCTAATGAAGCAACACCTCTTAAATGACTTCTAAGCCTCATTCTTTTCTTTCAAATATAATTCTTGACTCCTTTTTAAGTCTCTTGGAGTCATCACACTATTAAAACAAAAGGCTTAGCACCATGTTGCTTCTTTAGATCATAATATGGAACCTAAGGCACCAAATCAATTTTTATGAGTTCTAAATTTTTTCCAAGGCTTCTCTTCATTTTCATTCATTAAATATGACTCAAGAATGGTTTTAAAAAAACTTAAAACTCTCACTAGTTATGAGAACCCTTCTTGGCCGAGACAATGAAGCATATTGGGTTCCATAAAGCTTTCTTTGTTTTCTTAAGGGAAGAAGCATATGGGGGCCTCTTAGGGATCTTAGGAGCTTATTTAAACTCTTATTTAGGTCTAGGAATCATCATACAAAATCAGATTTTATAAGGTGCAATTGAAACCTTAGAATTTGCATCTTGAAATCTAATGGCTTTTTGATAATTCCCTTTACATATTCTTAATCTCCACACCCTTTTTCTTTATATTCATGCTTGGTTCTGTCTAAAAATCATCTCCTCCTAGGGTTTTCTCAAGTGGGCCGAAATGGTGGAGAAGGAAACAAAAAATGACAACCATAAGAAGAGAAATTACCTTATTTTCTTACTTTTTCTCACTTGAATCTTGTGTTCTTTGAGCTCCTCTCTTCAAATCCGAATTTTCCCTTTAATAACTCCTTTAAAATAGATTTATAAAATTTGTTATAATTATAGGAAATAAAGGAGAATGGAGGAGAAGAGGTTTGTAAGATAAAGAGCATGAAAAATTACTAATTTTCATACCTTAAACCTTTGATTTCTCCTCCTTTTCTTCCCCTTCTTGTGAGCCTCATCCTCTATGGTTTTCTTCTAGTTTTAGGCAGAACATGGTCATGCATAATGAAGGGAGGAGAAAGGTACATCATATATATAGGTGGGAATAAGTTACACTTTTCAAAAATTTTTATTTTGCCCTTCATACTTTGCATTTTTGTTTCTCTTTCATTTTAGCTCCTTTTTTAGAATCATCTTTTTCATTATAAAATTTAAGTTTCTAATTTAGTAAAAGCATTTGGAATCACTCAAATTGGAGCTAAAACATTTCTGAATGAATTCGTCAAAGTTTGGGCACACCGACGTTAGAAAACGTCCACCGAAGGGGCTTTAGCTGTTCCGGGGCTTTCTATGATTTGTAGGGCCTCTGAAAATCCTGAGGAACTCAAAAATTTTATTTAAAAAGCATTCCTATGTGAATTCTAAAATTTTCTTAAAATTAGAAAAATGCCATTACGTTTTGTAAGTTTTTTATAAGAAATTATTTTTCTTTTCATCTGAGCCTGAAATTCTCATTTTTAAGGGTTTATAATGCTGCCCAAATTTTTTGGGACCTTAACTATCTCATTTCGGGAGACTTTCTTTAGTATCCAGTGAGTTTAGTTCATTTACGGAGAAACTATACGTTACGTTTTTCACGTTTTCTCTGGTTTTTAGAAAACTGGATGTTACAGAGGTCAGGTGCTAAATTGGGGGTATAAAGCATTGAATGTAATACTATTTTATGTTTAACCACTAGATTGTGGCGTGTTGTGGTAGGCTTGAAAAGCTACCACATACTACATTATATAAGTTTTTGATAATAATTATGTTTATGTATGTTGAATTTTGTGGTTGTAGGAATTGCAATTCTTTTGGCTACCACTCATAATTATGTTGTGGATATACTCAGCACTGAATATAGTTGGATCTGTAAACAATGATATAAATGATATCCTACTAAATTGTATTGGTGGCGGCGTAGAGAAAAATGACTTCGTATAAATGGACGAAGGCAATAATGGTGTATAGTAAGGTGTAAAAAAAGATGAACCTGCAACTCTAACATTTATGAGTGGTGGAAAAGAAGAAGAACTAACATTGGAAAAGAAGAAGAACTAACATTTCCACCGACTGTCTATGTTAGAACAGAAGAAGGACCAATACAATACAATCACAATTTCTTTGCATAAGAGCTATGTAAGATAATGATGGCATATTTGCATAAACTTCACCAACGTCGTTCCTTAGATGAGAGGAACCAATGACTTCTTTTTCTTGATCTTGCCTGTGGCTCTAGAGGTTTGGGTAGATCAGGTATCGGTGGAGCCGATTGAGAGACAAGCATATCTTAATGTTCTCCTCCTAAAGTGTGTAACATGATTTGGGTATCACCACTTGCCCTCTGCCTGAAGTTTCCATAACTAAGAGTTGGTGAATTAGTAATAGTAGGTCTGTAAAAATCCTCCATCACATTAGTCTGTAAAAAAAAGGCGATTGTTAACAACAAAACAATAAAGAGAAAATATAAAGATAAGAACTATGTAAAAGCCACATCCTGAGAATCACTAGTAGAATAGATCCATCGTTGTGTATGTTACCAATACTAACGTATATAGTTCAACATGTGATCTAATGGTCTGTCAGTAAAGTCATTTTGTGCCATCACATGGGACCATGAATTTTAAGTTGTAATAAAAATTGCATGCTCTTCCTGCCAGTCTTTGTGAAACTTTTCTCTTAAAGAGTGCACAGCAATCTTATGTTGAATGAATTTTTTTTAGATATGTTGCACCCTACCAAATTAACAGAGAATGCGGTCATCGTGATGACACTCAACTATCCAAAAGCATAGTATAGGGATAGATGCATGCTGTACATTAAGTGTAACACCCCAAAAAATTAATTAAAGTGTTAATCATAGATTCAGATTAATTAGGAATAATTAATATGGAATGAGTGAATGGAGATTTTAGAGAGATGAATTATTAATATGGGTTTGAGAATTAATTAGGATAGAAACTTCATTTAGGTCCAAATTAAGAAATCATAAGAATAGGCTAATTGAGGCCCAATAAGTTAGGTACAAACCCAGACCCAATCTACTTCCATATGATAGAGGCCCAAGATCCACCTTGCATAGGCTCCTATGAGTGGCCCAATAACCCTTGTGCAAATCTAAATCCTTGAGCTCTTCAAACTTGGCCCAAACTTGATTAAAATTCAGCAGCCCAATACATAAGAGCTGACCCAACAAAGCAAAAATCTGAAGCCCATTTGGAGTTGGACCTTGGAGCAACCCATGACCCATCTTAAACCCAACTAAAACCCTAACTCTTTTTGCTGAAACTCAAGAGAGGAAATTCGGAGGTTCAAGGGAGGCTAGGGTTCTATCAACATGGAAGCTTGACTTCTAGAGGATGATTTAGCCAAGGTGAGTTATATATAACTTGACCCTCTCATCCTCCTCTTCATTTTGGTCTGATTAATTTCTGGTTTGAGCATTTTCATTTTCTTCTCAAATCTGAAATTTGGTGTTAGGTGATTCCTTGCAAGATTTTTGGACTTGGAGGTTAGAGGGAGGATTAGGTAAGCTTTTCCCTTCCATTTTGTGAATCACTTTGCTGGAAAATACCCCTAAGGATGTATTATCATAATGGGTTCTATTATTGTGTGAGATTACAAGGAGATAATGGTGGAAAACTGAATTTTCTGGGCTTGATGATTAAAATGCGAATTTTGGTGCTTCCATGGTGGATTTTCGGAGGTGAGGCTGTGGGTGTTATTAAGTGAGTATCTTCTTCCCATTTTGATACATTTTCTGTTAGTTTGAGACCCCTATAGTTGACCTATGATATGGGCTTTAGTTTCATGTGAAATTACCCAAAAATTAGAGTGAACTATGGCAATTTTTGGTGTGGGAAAGTTAGAATCCGAAATTAAATCCCTTGGTAATTAGGTGAGTAACCTCTAGTCTGTCATTAGTAGTTCAACTCTTTGGATATTTGATTGTGATTAGAAATGATGATAATTATGCTTGTTATAGGCTTGGTATGCATTTGGATTATTATGGTAGCTAGGAGAAGAATAATTGGCTTCATTGAGGTAATTGGGTTATTTTCCTAATTCTATATATATGCTCATGTTAATTTGCTATTTGTTACATATGCTTGATTTTGAAATGTTAAATGACTGGTTAACTACTTGATTGTTATTGTGATTGGACCTTGTGAGTCCATGGTGGAGCTGTGGTGCGGCTGTCACCCGTGCATGTGCTTCGATCGAGCACCGGATTGTAATCAAACCCCAGATGCACTGAGCCCTGGTTGTGCTCATTATGGGCCATTAACATGTTGTGTATGATTGCTGGTATGGGACAGTAGTCATTGGTAGCTCAACTAGTTTATTTGTGAATTAAATTGATGATTTTGGTATTGATGACATGAATTGCATTGGATTGATTAACTTGTACATATATATGGAAATTATCTTTTGTTACTGAGATTGTATATCTCATCCCGTTGTGGGCTAATATTTTCAGGGATCGGACCTCTTAGTGGCAAGGAGAAGATCATTAAATGGTTTGATAGCACATAGGCTTGGGAGCTTTGACAAAATGTATTGTAACTAAATTGTTAGTTCTGTATCATTGCTGCATTGCATCATGAGTTGCCAAGTATAGGGATTGTATATGTAATTTGATTATCATGGAATTGAACATTATGATTGTAATTGGCTAATAATGGATAAGTGATTTGATTTTATATGAACATTAAGCATTGACCCCATGCACCTTGTGACCATAATACATTTGTTGTCATTAATCTATGAACTCACTAATTTATAGTAGCTAGAGGGTTAAGGATCCACATTTGAATTTTAAATGTATAATGATAGATGTGTTAAGTAGATTAGGTGAAAGACAGACATTAAATCTTCACAAATTAAGTTAAAGTGGCCTAGAGGGTTGCTAGAGGGAGAATTGGATAGCATGAGATAAAATCTTAGGAGTTATAGGAACAGAAGGGAATTGGCTGCGGCCAACATTTAATTGGCCTCGGCCAAATGTGGCGAACTTGCCAGGGAAAAAAACAGAGAGAAATTGGCCGCGGCGAATAGTGATGTTGGCCGCGGTTAAGCCTGAGAAGCAAGTTTGGGGGTGTTCCAGAGGTGTACAAACTTGAATCCGAGAGTAATTGTCCGCGGCGAAAGAGGATTTAGCCGTGGCGAAGGTGTTCAATTTCTCATATTCACTTAGAAACTTTAATACTAAGGAATGATTTAGAAACACTTGTAAGAGGTTTTTATGAGTTGGAATTAATGGATGGGAGAATTAAAGGCTCCTTATTAATGATTAAATTCACTTGCACTTTTGAATAATTGTGGTTGCCTAATTAATGACTCTAATAACATTAAGGTTCAAATTTTTTAACATTTTTCGAATATAATTAGTTGTAATGACTTTCAACCCTAATTGAAATTTTATGGTTAGTAATCACATACTTAACCTTAATTATGATTATAGAAGTTAGGGTCGTTACATTAAGCATCTCTAAGCAATACTCAATAATCAATTGGAAGACCTCTAGGCTCCATTTGGTTCAACGGAAAGGAGGGGAGAGGAGGGGTTTACCCTTTATATTATTTTAATTTTATTTTTTATAAAAAAATTATTTATATCAATAATTTTTAAAAAAATTATAAATTCTAATCTTTTTTTTTTATTTTTAATTTCTGATAAAAAAACTTATCTTAATTTTTATTAAATATTAATATATTAAAAAATTAAAAGGGGCAAAAAAGTAATTTAAAACTTAAAAAATACCTTATTTTATCCAACCAATTTGGAGGGGAGGCAAATGCCTCATTTCCCTCCCCTTCCTTCCCTTCCAATTTTATCCAACCAAATACCTTATCTCCCTCCCTTCCCCTCCAAAAACTCCCAATCAAACAAAGCCCTAGTGAGTCATATGGAAACCAAATTACTTATATGAAAAATGGTTACTTTGTGCTATAATCATAAAATGGAAAACAAGTATATACGCAAACATAAATCTCATCGTCCTTTGTTTAATCTAACAGTATCCTACATTATCGGAAAACATCTGTAATTGTAGAATATGCCAACACCTATGAAAGATGGGAGAATACATATTAGTTTATTATTAGTTTATTAGTCATTGAAAAACACAAAATCTGCGGGTTGGGTTGTGGGGGTCTTTGTGGAGTTAGACGAAGGAATTGATTCCATGCTCATAAATAAAGTAGAGTCAGGCAACCACCTATGTTAACTTTGTCGTAATAGATGGCATTATATATTTCTTTATATAAATGGGCCAACATTGTTGAACCTCAACATTAAACTAGAACTAGCCTCTGCAAAATTAATGAGTAACGAAAGGTACATTAACATAACTTTGTATCCAGTCCTATTTGGCATTAGGTACCTCCTAAATAATCATAAGATGTATGTACGTGTGAATTGACAAATAGTATGGTCATCTGTGTCATCTAGCAAGTTGTCAAATGTCTTTGCCAGTCAAGGAACGCTTAACCTTTGCCTATTGACATCATATGCACGTGACCACTTACTCTTTGGTATATTTTCTATTCAATTTGTCGCCTCTAAATGTAATTATCGTATCTATGCTAATTGTTCATTAACCAAGTGGCACTCGTTCAAATATCCGATGTTGACAAACTTCTTCTTCAACCACTTGTTCTTGAATGTCATATTTAAAATACTCACAATATGTTGTAAACAAAACATGTGATGTACATGTGATGATTGCCAACTGTTTTCTAGGTTTACAATTGCTACTAATATTTCTGAATAATGATTAGATATCAAACTTATTCGACACAACTCGATGCCTAAGGCCACCCTTATGCCTCATGCTATTAATAATGAGAAATGCAAGGGAGACAACTTTTCTTACCCCATATTGTGAGCTGGTAATAAGCAACATTTCCTTATACTTCCCATATAGAAATATACCATCCATTTGGATAATTGGCTTCATGTGATCAAAAGCTGATATACAAGGTTTAAATGTCCAAAACACCCCATGAAACATAATTGTCGCGTCTGTATTTGATGTTGTCTGTGGTCATTCCTTAGTAACAAATTCAAAATATGAGCTTATATTGAAGCACTGGACGATAGACAACCATCTTAGGAGAACTGTATACGATCGCTCCTAATTTCTAAAGGCAATTATAATTGCCTATTGCTTATCACACTATACTTTTTTATATAATACTGTATATCTGAAGATGTTATGTATCTTTTCAATGATATCATGGATAGAAACAGAGGGATTTTCAATGATCATTGACACAATATTTCATACTATTATATCAAAGTCTACTTTTGGATAATCTTATGATAGCATGGCAGAGACACAAGTATTTGGGCCTGCGTACTTTGTTACCTACCAATTATTTTCTCCCTTTGACTGATAAGCCTTTATTGGCTACTTATATCAAATACCATACTCCAGACAATGATACTCCACGCACTTTATTGATACACCTTAAATGTGTGGTAAGTGCAGATTGAATAAAGCTTCGTAGCACAGCTCATCATTCAGATTGATGGTCCCCTTCGTATCGAGTATCTCAAATTCACTTACATCATCATTGTTAATATGAGATAGAAAGATAAATGTCTTATCAGAAGATTGGATCAATTGAGAGATTGGATCTCTTTCAACATCAATACCATCGATATCGTCGTCCTTATATTCATTAAGCATTTGGT
Organism: Erythrophleum fordii; assembly: GCA_032878935.1. Classification (NCBI taxonomy): domain Eukaryota; kingdom Viridiplantae; phylum Streptophyta; class Magnoliopsida; order Fabales; family Fabaceae; genus Erythrophleum; species Erythrophleum fordii. Next base: position 14,239,237 of record JAVQMF010000045.1, on the reverse strand, counting down.
TGAGTATCATGTTCATCTTTCGCCTCAAACTTGTCCATTATATCTTTGGTTGCATCTGAGAGACTTGGAAGGTTGGTATTACCCATTAATAGTATGGATGAATTAGGTTAGGATATGTCATTGATGATTGGCATTTGTTGAGTAGGTTAGGGCTCAAATGGATGAATATCTCCTAAATAAGAGCTAAACAAGGAAACCAATTCATCATATTTATCAATTTGACTTACACATAGACAATCACTAAATTATATCATTTTCTTCAACACTTGGGCCCACATCATTAGTTGAGATGTGCATACACAATTTCCAATTTCGGTATCCATAGTTAGGTTGGGAAGTGTCGATTTGCTTGCCATATGATTTGAACATCTGAATCATCCTCCAAGGTATATGGTAAGTACTAAGTTGGATTAAGTGATCATGGATATCGATATATCAACTCAGATACAGACTGTCTTAATTGAAGTCTAAATTTTTCTCTTACCATAACCTTTAATTGTTTGAGACTAATGTCAGGGTCCATTCTTAACAATTTTGGCTAATCACATACAAATGTTATTCACTCATTGGCATAAAAAATTCTTCTATTTGTATAAATGTATATAATCTCCTTCATTCTATTCATTGTGAAACTTATCGCAATGTTTGTGTGTAAATAACAATCAAACACAATATATTAATATTTTATAAATCTTATCTTATTTGTATAACCTTCAATCTTAATTAATATTAATATTTTAATTTTAATCAACACTCAAACACAATGAACAACCTTATAAAAATGGTCAAAAATAACAAATAAAGCGGACAACAATTGAATGAATTAAAAGAAAACAAATAATAAAAACTTTAAGAAGAAAAAATTGACAATAAATGAGAAGAAAATAAAAAAATTAAGTGAAAATTAAATGTAAATCTAAAAAAAAAATGATAATAGATAATTTAAAGGTAAAAGATTTAACATGAAAGTTGGAAAATATAGAATGAATATATGAACTTGGAAGAATAATGAATGTATAAACTTGGAAGAGAAGACTGAATATATGAGTTAGGGTTGAAGGAAGAAGAAGGAGAAGCAATAATCAAAAGAAGGAGGAGATAAGGTGAGAATGAAAGAAGAAGGAGAATATATAACTATGGAAAGACAAAAAAAAAGTAATTTTTTTTTTTATTGATTGATCCTCGAGGTTTAGTAAGAGTCATACCTCAGGAGTCAATGGAATGAATTTTTTATTAAAAAAATTATTTAAACAAAATAAAAAGAGAGATGTAGAGCCATCTAATATAAAAAAAATTAAAACAAAAAATTATTTTAGGAATATGGAACTTAGTGACTCTGTGTTTAAAAAAATATATATATATTTTGGAAAAAATATTTTTCTTATTATATATATATAGATAAAAAAGCCTTTTTTCAAAAGTTGAACTTTCTATAAACATAAAAAAATAATAATAATATTCAAAAAGCTTCCAAATCTCTTTGGAAGTGCATAATTCATCACGATCATCTTGATTTTGTAATGGATAACCAATTGAGGAGTCAGAATTTAGTTACACTATTTAAAATCATCCTTTTTATTTTCTATATTTCTTTGTTAAAATAATTAGGTTGTGTGCCTTTTTTTTTTTATATAAGTATTAGGTTGCGTGCCTTTATGAATACTTTCATGTCCATAATCCTACATCAAAATTGTTATTTTTATGAAAGGCTAAAAATTATAATTTTTAATCATCAAACTTATACTTATCAATAAAAATAACTAAAAGTTAAAATTAATATAAGATAAAATATGAAGATAGAGCACATAAGTCACTACAAACCACTAGATAACTACAGTATTGAGGCAGGAAGGAACAAAAATATGGCGTTGCGACCGATTTTAATTTGTAAAAAATTAATAAATCACCAAAGCAGAGAATGAGAGGTGAAGCGTTGGCATAAGTAAATCTATGCACTAATAAAACCACAGGTATAAAAATTCAGGTAGACCTAATTACTTCACAAGTATATGGTCATCCTGGGTTAAAACATAAATGCACTCTTCTTTTAAAAAATAAAGGAGAAAAAAATCTGTTGTTGTGCCTTAAAACAACTGTTATTAAGAGCTGATGATAAGTAAAACCAGAAAAGTTTAACTGTTTTTATTTTATTTTTAAAACCAGATTCCTTACAAGAATTAAAAAAAAAAAAAAGAAGTAAATTCAAGCATATACAGATACAAAATCACAGGAGCATACAAATATGGTGATATAAGGTTTGACGTAAGAACCTTTATAGAAACGATCACGGGCCTAAGGCTGAAAAGGCGTTTTTCTTTAAACCCCGGTTGGCATTCTTACAATATTCTGCAACATTATATGTGAAAAATCGTATAAGAGTGCATTATGTAATAGGTAATAGTTGACAGTGTTTCCAAAAATGACAACTTGCAAGCTGTAAAAGTCACAAACGAATAATTATTATAGGGATTGAGTTATAAATTTGCACAGAAATGTTCTGCAGAACATGTAACAGAGAAATGACATAAGAAAAAAAGAACAGACGGGAAAAAGAACGAAACGTAAAAAATTTTGAACTCTGACAAATTTGAATACGATCGTTTCAGCCTTCTCAGTTTTCTCTCCATGTTATTAGATTTTTGGTGAACAGAACTAGAGAATCAAGTAGTTTCTACAATTGTAACGAATCGTAGAGCAACGAAGCAAGATAATTGGAAATTTATGTAATTTACAAGTAAAAGGAATGTGAGCTGCCTTGCCTTGATTAAGCTTTCATGGAAGACTCTGCGTTTCTCCTTTGGCATATCTCTCCAATTGCAGGGGAAAACCGCCATTAGAGAATTGAAGAATTCCTCATCGACTCTGAACTGTGCCTCTCTATTATTGCACCTCTGCACTAAATACCCACCATCGAGCTATTCAAAATTCCCTATGAATTTGCTAAATTTTAAATCCAATAACCCGAATTGCCCAATTCAGAGCTCCGAACTGAGAATCGCAGAGGAGAGAAATTAACTCGTTAGCTATATATATACTCCAGGTTCCAAGTGTGAATCACCCCGCTTGTGTTCCAAGTCCCAAGAGTTAGATGATTAATTTTCAAAATTCAGAAGGCTCTTCTTCCAACGGCTCTTTTCTTTTCCCAAAATTTCCACCAAGCCCCTTTCTTTCTCCTTCCCTTCTTCAATTCAACATCATCAGCCAATCCAATACCTCTCCGATTGTTATTCGAAGCTTTAAAAATTAATCATCAAATTTCAAAAGCTCATCTTCCAACGGTTATAATTGTAACCGTTGGAACTTGGAACATAATATATAACTAACGGCTCTTTTCTTTTCCCATTTTTTCCCGAAGAGAACTTTCTCTGATCTTCGCCTTCTTGAATTCAACATCATTGGCCAATCCAATACCTCTTTGATTGTTATTCGGAGCTCTGAGTTGGTAACCTATTTTGTTTCTTTTGGACTTTGTCTTTGAATTGATAATTTTGGCGTTTCCTTGTTTTCAATTAGTAATTTGGAAAAGTTCCGCGATGGAAATTTAGAACAAAGATGCGCGGTTTCCTGCATACTTTTAAATTACAGAAATTCAAAATTATCTGGCTTGGTTTGGATGTTCTATGATTCTAATCTAGAACATGAGGAACATTGCAAAAACTACTTGGTGCTCTGTTTTGGCTCATGATTTATGAAGCATTACACATACTGAAAATTTGTCGGAAAGTTATCAAAGATCTATCTCTGCCTGCTTTTTGGGTTTTTTCTGAGTTAACGTCATCTTCGGCTGAGATATTTGTGTAAGGAAGATCCCATTTTCTGTATATTTGTTTATATAGGCTTCTTTCTCCTTACTACCGTTTCTTTTGTCCCTGTGTTTTTGTGCCAGAATTTTGAATTGTTGTGATTTTGGAATGATTTTACCACCGGAGGTTATGAGCTTGGCTTCAATGGGGGAGAGAAACGCTGGTTCAAGTCTTACTAGTGCTTTACCACTCATAATCCAAGTGTCAGCCAGCTCAATATAATTACCATTTTATTTATTTAATTTCCTTCATGAACTTGCTTGATTTCTTTTTATCCTCTCTCTCTCTCTCTCACTCACACACACACACACACACACACACACACACACTATTTCATGCCCATTTTATTGTTAGCATCTTGCAAATTTTCAGAAGGACTATTTTTTTGGTGACAACTTTGTAGAGAGTGTAACCAAGTCCAATGGATCTGAAATGCTTCACCGAGGTTGAAGATTCTGGGGGTATGCTACCATTGGAAAAGTAGTTAGACATAGCTTCAATGGCTGACTCTCCAACTATAGGCCAGCAATTTTGAAAAGAAACCAGGTTTGAGACCATCTGGCCCGAGGGCTTTGAAAAACTTCGAGGACCAAATGTGAGACAAATGATTATGGGCGGCCGGCAGCAAAGCAAGAGAATAAGGTATGAGGAAGTTGAGATGAGGAGTAGGGAGATTTGATCTACATCTCCCAAAGGTTAAGCCCTCCCAGTATTCATCAATGATTTTTTTCTTCTTTTTTTTTTTTTTTCCTTTCTTTCGACCAAACTAGGGGAATGGTGGCTGAAGGTGCAAAAAGCTTTCTGGGATACCTTGAACCTTGCAGGAATTCGTCTCTTCCTCTTGAAAACATTACTAGGAGATTCTTCATTCTATCTCTTAACTTCTACGGTGAAATACAATATATTATCATCTATCTTTCTACTAAAATTCCAACTCCCTTGAAATGGATGGAAAATCAGGGTGCTTGAGCCAAAAGGTTTCAAATCTAAAGGGTTTGCTGTGAGTTCCTAGTTTGGCAAGGATGAGTATCTAGGAGAAAAGGACAGTGGTCGCTGGTTGGAAGAGACTCAAGAAAAATGGAAGATTTCACACTTAGGCAGAGATGAATCCACTCAGAGTTGGCGCAGATATCTACAGGAATTAATAATGGTCCTGCATTCAAGGAAACTTTCATTACAGCATTAAGAAATGTATAAAAAAGCACAATAAGTGAAGAAATCTATGGAGGGAGAAATTAGAGAAAGGGTTGGAAAAAAGGGCAGTAAAATTAAACGAATTTGCAACTTCTAATCATCTCTGCCTCTCATTCTCTCCACCTTTAAAATCTGAGTCTCGCGATTTATAATTCTTCAAGATTCAGCATTTCCAATGCACATGTTTATCCACAAGAAAAATATAAAAATATCTTATAAGTGATGGAAAATCAAATTTAAAATAGTGCACTGCATGTAACTTGGTTTCTAAGAGAACATAATACAATGAATATAAAAACAACAAAATCAAAGACGTTAAGTTTATCTATCATTTATTTTCAGTTACAAATTTGTCATTTATCTTAGTTAATTTGTTGCCAAACCTTGTTACATTTACTAAAAGTGAAATCCCATATGATTAAAATTGTTTATATGGATTTGAAGTAGACAAAAATGATAATTAAAAAAAAAAAACTTCAACCTCAAATAAATAAGTCGACCAATTCATTTGGCTTTACCCATTGCTTTTGCTGAAAACTCCAGCCCCAAATTGACAAAAATCTAATTCCCAAAGCAATACGCATTATGCCATTTTTTAAAATAGTGTTTCACAAATTTAGAGAACTCACATTATTAGTTTATTTTGTCACTTAACTCATTGTTTCACTGTGCACGATAAGCTTCTTAGCATTTAAACATTACTTCTTGGACCCTACTTGCCATAAATTTATACATTATAAATTATTTTCCAAGTTAAGTTACTTTAGATATTTCTCTTAGTTCTTTAATTTTGAGTTGTGATTAATGGTAAAAGTTGCCAATTTTTTCATTTCTTTACATTAATTAATATTGAGTTATATTTGGACTGATAATTTAGTACAAAATCAAATTTCTCTTGGGTAGAGTTTGGTATGTGAGTATTTTAAATTTTTAAGTATTTAAAAATTTATATATAAAAAATTTAAACTTGACGTATATATATAATCATTCTTATATTATTTAAGATATATACTATACAATAATTTTAAAATTTTCATATTTATTATATCTAAACATCTTATTAAAAAAAATATAAAAGGTAAGTTTATAATTAAAAATTTTGAGTAAGGATATTTGTGTTAAAAAAATAATTTTTGCTTCTACTTTAAAAGAGATATACCTCATTAGAAGGCATGTATCTTATCTCAAGAATTTCTTTAATTTTATTACTAAGGAAGTTCCAAAGCGAACTCTCTTAACACAATCTTTTGTTTCAATTTTTTTTTCTATATTGTGATGTAACCAAAGTCTATGCACAAAGTATCTAACAAGATTTAGTTAGTGTATACATAGATATCAATAGCAGAATTCATTCTCTAACTTGAATTTACTTTCAATAGCAATCATATTTGAAAGGTAAAATTTATGATGAATATTAACCACATTGAAAGAAGAATCAACCTTTGATTTACTTTTCTACTCTTTTAGGCTATTTATGTCTTCCTTGGACTTTAGGTAATAAACTTGAATGTGGCCCAATTCTCTACAATAATAACATTCAATAGTGCTAAAGTCTCTTCAATGCTAGATTCGTAGTTTGTGTCATCTTTCTCCAAAGGTATGTAGTCCTTGTTGAGGGATGTTTCATATGCTTTGCCTTTTTCTTTGCCATTGCAGACTTGACTCGTGTGAGAGTACTCTCTGGTTGCTCTAAGTGCTTCTTGTGTGTGAACTAATTTTCCCTTTCAAATTTTTTTGAACTTGCTTTCATATAGGTGTCATTTTGTAGCTATCAACTCTTGTTACATTGTTATCATGTATTGTTATTGTTGTTGATATAACACTCGAAGGATTCCGACATTATTGACTTGTAGGTGTTCGAAGGTTCCTTCCATTACTGGATCGACATGGGAATTGGCAAAAAGGTAAAGGGTTTTTTTTAGACCTTACGAGGTTGACATTGTTTGTTTGTGTTGGGACATTGAAAGTACTTACTAGTCCAACTTTGATTGGAATTAGCAGATTCACCATAGCTTGTATGTTATGAGAGCTTTAACTGTCATGGTTGTCATCCTTACCAAGTAAGAGAATGGAAATGGCTTAATCACATGCTTTTAGACATATCTTACTTTGTACTCTAGTGTTATGGTTATGGTTTTGGTTGTTAGAACAATTTCTCTTTATTTGTATCATAGACCACAAAAGATTAACAAGTTTGAAGGTTTGAATTGTAATTGCTATTTATGGAATAGCCTACTTAGTGCACCAAATATGAGTGCTCAGACTATGGCTTAGAAAGAAAGAAAAGGTTTAATTTAGTAATAGAATATTATATTACTTAGAATGAGGATAGAGTTACAAGTTTTTTTTTACGTAAGTTTAAAGGAAGAAGAAGACAAATTATTCTACCATTATATAGTAATGTCTTAAGGAAGATTTAGAATTCTAGAGATTGTGTCATAATATCAACAATTTTATTTTAACCTCCTCCTTGCTGTTGATTGGGATTTCTTTTCCTTATATTCTTAAGGATATGCTCTAGTTATTGTGAAGCTCCTTAAGATTTGTGAGTTTACCCTAGTGGCATGAGCTTTGATAGCATGACATAATCCATTATAAGCCTCTTTTTATATATTGTGTCAATCAAATCCTGTAACATGTTTAACTAAAAATATGATTTATTAATTATATATAAACATAAAAAATAATAATGCTAGCTACTTATAATAAATAGAACCCAATTATAGAAAAAGTTGGTGCAACATATAAAATTTAAAAATTTAAAAATCATAAAATAAAGAGAAAAAACAATGAAAGAAAAAGTTTTTTCCCCCTCATTACAAAAGGTTCTTGGAATTTACCAATTAGTAGTTGTTCATCAGTTTGGTTTGGATTGACTTAGGCACATTATTTAATTAAGCTGTTAAAATCAGTTGAAAAAGGATCAATTAATTAATCTAATTAAAATAACCACAATCGATTTAATCCAATCTAATTTCAAATTCGGATTGGATTATATTGAAAAAAATTTAATTTTAAAAATATATTTTAATATTGTAAAATTTATGTATACTTACATTTAATTATAAAAATAATCATAAAAATGGAGAAGGGTTAAAAAATTAATTAAATGAAAACTTAATAAAAAGATAACTAATATATCAGTTAAAATAGTTTAGTTAGTAATTAAAAATCAATTTTTAGTTTGATAAGAATGAATTTACAAAATAAATATATAAAAATTAAACTGGCTAGAGCGATTTCGTAAAAAAATTTATCCAATTAGTTGGACTAAAAGATACTTTTGATTTCTGGCCCAAAAAAAAAAGGGTTTTTTTTGGTTGAATTGTTGGTTGAGTTGAAATTGAATGGGATGGATTTTGAAGATATAGAGTCAAATAGAATAAGAGGACCTGCGGCCCAAAGCCTGCTACAACTGGGACGATGATGGAGCAAAACCCACCTGAAACCCCTTTCTTGTCTACTGAAAACCACTCTCTCCCAAGATGGCGCTGTCATCTTCACTGCCTCTTCCTCATCCTTTCGCTATTCCACTCCAACCCCACCGTTCGTTTCCGCTTAAAGCTCGTACTTTTCTCTTACCCCTTAGTGGCGGTGTTTGTCATCGTGGCCTTCCTTCCATCATCTCCGCCAAAGCTTCGGCGGCGGTCTACTCCACTAGAGAAGCGCTTGACTCTGTCAACATTGCCGAAGACGTCACCCAGGTTTTCCATCAGCCTATTTTACTATCCACTCTTTGTGGTCCCCACTGAGAAGCATTTGGGCTATATCTTCCAATTAGACGCTTGCAGTGACTTCCTCTATTTCCACCAAATTTTCCATTTTTATTTTCTTTTGATATGTTTTTGTGGTTCCGCCCTCCTTGAATTAGAATATTCAGACATGAATCTATATACATATACTGCTACGTGAACCCAGTTCAGTTTATCTTCATTAGCGTATAATGATGAATTATCCTATGGCAAATTTTTGTTTCACGATTTGATGTTTGTATTCATTTGAATTATTTTTGCAAACTGATGTAGTTGATTGGAAGTACACCGATGGTGTACCTCAATAAGGTTACAGAAGGCTGTGTGGCAAACATTGCTGCAAAACTTGAATCTATGGAACCTTGCCGAAGTGTCAAGGACAGGTAATATTTACGTCATGAGAATGTATTATTCTACATTCTAGTCATTGTTAAACTTCATCTTTAATTGTAACTTTACCCTTTATGTCATTTGTGATGCACGTTGGATCTTTTATGTGGGGGCACTAGATCTGTTAGATATTCAGACTTTTGTTAGGCTATTGTTTTTCTCTCTGTATTTCATGATTTGCATTTTGCAATGTGCCTTCTGGACCTTAAACTGGAGACACGTCATGAATTAATTGATGTTATTGTTCAACATGTCAGAATTGGCTATAGTATGTTAACCAATGCTGAAGAAATTGGAGCAATTTCTCCTGGCAAGGTAAGCTATGAATATTTTATGATTTATAGATCAGCGTGAACTTCACTACTTTGACTTCCTTTAAACCTATTGAACTAGGGTGTAGTGGTTAGGAGAGTCAAAGCTGAGCTTCTGAATTTCAGATTTGCTTTAAATTGCTGATTCTGTGTTTGTGCAGACTACTTTAGTTGAACCAACAACTGGAAATACAGGACTTGGTATTGCTTTTGTTGCAGCAACAAAGGGATACAAACTTATAGTCACCATGCCTGCTTCTATAAATATTGAAAGAAGAGTCCTTTTACGTGCATTTGGAGCAGAGATTGTTTTGACAGATCCAAAGAAGGGTCTGAAAGGAGCAGTTGACAAAGCTGAAGAAATTGTTCTTAGAACACCCAATGCTTACATGTTTCGACAATTTGATAATACGACCAATGTGAAGGTTAATTCTAATTCATCTCACATCAGACCTAATTAAACACTGTTTCATAGTCGATTGGGCTTGTATCAGTGAAAACAGATACATATTGCAACTATATTACAACATGAATTAAAATAAGATACATATTATTGAGATTTATATGCACAAATTACAGATCCACTTCGAAACTACAGGGCCGGAGATATGGGAGGATACCATGGGTAATGTTGATGCACTGGTTGCTGGGATTGGAACTGGTGGCACTATTACAGGCACCGGGCAATATCTCAAACTAATGAACAAAAAAATAAAGGTTAGAATACCCTCCTGATATGTATTTATTAATTGTGAATGTAATGAAATAACTTATTGGTCTTGTGGCATTGATTCCCACTAGCTAGTAAGTTTGACAGCCTAACACCTGAGTTTAATTCCAATGGCCTGCATTTTGTGTGTGCACTTTTTTTTCTGTGGAGAGAGAGAATAAAGGAAGAAAAAGAAATCAGATGGTACATGAGTGTATGTTCTTCTTCCTAACCATATTTTTGCTTGCTTAGGTGGTTGGTGTGGAACCTGCAGAGAGAAGTGTAATATCAGGGGACAATCCAGGTGTGAATATTTTTACAAACTTTTTTAATGTTAAGGTTTTTAATTTCTTTTATCTTACTTTGTGTTGCCTGTTTTCAGCACAATTCTATTTAAGAAAGATTTGCTTATCAGCTACTGAAAGTATTGGAGATTTTGTTCCAGGTTATCTGCCAAGCATTTTGGATGTCAAATTGCTTGATGAGGTTATCAAGGTAATAAAAAATATTTTTCCTCCTTGGTTATCTGCTTTGATTTCCTACGCATTGCTAGCCACAATAACCTGTTTTGGTCTAGTCTCCTGGCTTTGGAATTTCTTTACCCTTTAATGAAGTAGCTTTATGCTTGTATAAAAATTTGAAAAGTTGAACCTTTTAAGTTTTCATTAACATGCCTTGATGTTGGATAAATTTGACAAAGATGCAAGTGACCAGAAATAAAATGGAAGGGTGGATTAGAATTGTAGAAGGAAGGTGTTACGTGGCAAGGGAAGTTTACTTGTTTTTCTTTAGTGGCTACTTGTTCTGTTACGGTTCTGTTATGATTGTTTTCTTTCTGTTAGGGGGGAGGGGCTCCGTTATAGCCTATAAAAAGATGTTTCTTTACTGGTAATGACTGTTTTTTTGGAGAATCAGAATAATAAGATCTGGTATTGAGTACCAGCTTCGTATATCTTTGTACCAGAAGGTGTAACTTTTGTGGCTTGAAATCAGTTTTTCTGAAAATTAGAGGGTGGCTGAATTTTAGGTGAAAAAGAGTTCAATTGTTGCAGTCATCAACAGGGTTTAATTGCTTTACTTGAAGCTTCATCCATGGCTTATCAGACACTTTCTAGTTTTGCTTTAGTGTCTCTCTGTTTGTCATCGTGAAGCACTTTTATCTTCACAATTTGCTTACATGGATGATCTTGCATAAATAAGTTGACACTTGAGAGCACAGATTACCAATGTGGAAGCTGTTGAAATGGCAAGGAGATTGGCTTTGGAAGAAGGTTTACTGGTAGGCTGCATATTTAAACATCTTGATATATAGAATCTTATGTTTTATTTTATATTTTTAATTTCATTATTATTTTTTTGTTTTGATTATAAACAGAAGTAGGTGGTGCCCATATGGCTTTCCAAATGTAGTGGTTTTTTTGTTGTAGTTTCAGAACATTTATTTATTCATTGGTTCGACCTTCTCACTTCATCTTCAAATTTAATATGCTGCTGGATATTGCAATGTCACTGGAATCGAGGAAGTAGCTTTTTTTTTTTTTTTCAGGATATGTATTATTATAATTGTTTCAAATTCTGTCTAGGTTGGGATTTCTTCAGGAGCTGCTGCAGCTGCTGCCATAAGTGTAGCAAGACGCCCTGACAATGCTGGAAAACTTATTGTTGTGAGTTCATTTCTATTTAAATAGTTTGGCTTTCTTAGATGTTACTAGAAGTACCCTAAATGAATATATATATATATATATATATATGCACTTAGATACTTGACATCGATGGATTTGAAAGTTTTGTGAAGTTTTCAAACCACAACTAATAGGTGCAGTCCCCAAAAGTATGTTTCCCTGTTCATTAAAGTGGCTGGGTTAATCAAAAGGCTTTCAGCTTGAGTTTCGGAATGCTAAATTTATATTAGTTCATTTTGCTCTCTACACTATTTTAGTGCACAAAATATGTTGTTGATTGATGCGTTTACAAAATATTATTCTCATGTAACAATGCTTCCTTCCTTTTTATCTTTGTAATTCTTGCACAAATGAAGGTTATATTTCCAAGCTTTGGTGAGAGGTACATATCCACTGCTCTCTTCCATTCAATCTATGAAGAGGTTCAGAGAATGTAACTATGATAATCTATAGCCTGTCTGTCATTGGCAATTACTTACAAGATTTGATGAGTTGCTCTCATGATTAAAAAAGACGCCTTATGCTTTGTATAGGTATGATCATATCAATAGGTCGATTTAGAGTCTGTTTTCATTAACTGTCTTTTCTATCCTTCTAAACTGAAATTTGTGCATCAGATGCTTAATTTGAACAAAATCAGAGTGCTTGGAACTGAGGTCAAACAGGATGTAAGGAGTACTGAGTTGATGTACAATGTGTTATATGATCTTTAATTCTTTTGTTCTGGTAATTTGGCGTGGCCTTCCATTCTATTCCTTTTTCTACTCTTCGCTTCCCTTGCCCATTGATACATGAACAATGTTCCAATGTTCTAAGATTCAATTTATTTATTTTACTTCTTGTATCACACAATGTATAATACGTTGATATGGAAGCTGATGGGTCATTTTACGGACTGAAAATAGTATGGTTGATGTTGGTTTTATTAGCGCAGTGCCATTATTATTTTGGGAGAATTGGTCTCTTGTGTACAAATCACATATTGCATAACTTACTTTAGAGAGTTAATTTTAAAGCATAGATTGAATTGAGGAAATTTTTATTTAGTTACGAAGTTTTGGTGGGAGGCATTGGAATTAGGACATGATATAATTCCAACATAACCGAAAAGCTTAAGCTCACGGGTGAAGAGTCCGTCTTTATTTATTTATTCGCCACTTGATGAAAGACTTTTATTTTTCACATTGCCATGTATAGACTCATGTCAACATGCTAATGGTAAGAAACGCATCTCTTGTTTTGCTTCAATATTTGATTTTAATTGCAAATAAACGAGCATATATCAAAAGGATCCTTACGAAATCAGCTCCAAGCAGGATGGTTGAACTAATTGTCACTTTTCATAAGTTCCTCGTTTTGAGAAAGATCTAACTTAAGGTTCTTGGTTAGGTCATGGACGATATAGATAAGGAAGATTGTAAAAGCATAAACTCTGCCTGCAAGCTCAATCTATTGAAGCAAACGCGTGAATCAAAAACAGATAAATGCTAAAATCATGTTAACCTACATGGTTAAGTCTCTCTCCCTCTCTCGATCATTTGGTGCAGATAAAGGCATAGGATAGTGGTCATAGGCTACTCTTCTTTTTTCCTTAATTGTTTTAGTTTATATGCATAAATGACTAAATCTTCAATAGATAAAAGGTGTTATTTCTTCAAAATTTTCCCAAGCGGTTCTCTCATAACCAGATCCAGATGTATTTTTACCCTCAATACCAGACAAGTGTCAAGGATGCTGCTCATCTCAAGGAGTGGGTGGCACATAATTACCAAATTATAGCAACTTTACCTGTAAGTGAAGCACATGCAGTCACAATATACGATTAATGGAATTTCTGTTACTGCTGAAAATGATGTTTGTTTCTCACGGGGTTAGTTCGACAGTGTGATCCCATCATCATCATTGTGGCTTCAAGTAATTGGGGACTCTCTTTCTGCCATTACTGGTTTATATGTTTAGCCTAATTTTGAGGGCCAATTAAATGCTGTGGTCTTGGTAGCAAGCAACCTCACTTCATTTTCAACATTATAGCACAGACGTTGATTCACGGCAGAGAGAGAGCCTAATGGTTTATTTTGAGGATATGATAGGACACAACTTAAATTGCATTGAAGGCGGTGGGATCACATAGTAATTGGGCAATTACCCTGAATTTTAAATGCCAATTATGTCCCAATTATGTCTTTGTCTTAAAATTCCTAAATAGAAAATAGTTCTACAATTTTTTTTTAAATGCCATGCATATCGTTGAAGCTTCATAGCATTTTCTGGTGGTCCCAAATTGGACTAGTTTTATTTCTGCAAAAGAGAGGGCATCTTCATTAGGATCATAGCAACTGGGGTGCTCTTATCTCACATGCCAGCCATGCAATGTTAGGTACAAATGATGATGGCAATGTGGCAATCAGATGTGATGGGTTTTTGGCATGTCGAAATTTTAAAGGAAAATTATAGATGAAGATTTCAAATTAAAAATATTTATATTGAAAGATTTTAAAATTTAAAATTATTTTAAATGATTTAAAAATAAAAAAATTATAATTCAGAATTCTAAGTTAAAATTTTTTACTCTTGATCTTTTAGAATAATTTTGAAATTTAAAATCTTTCAATATAAATGTTTTTAATTTGAGATTCTTAACTATAATCTCTTTGGGGTTTCTAGAGGTAAATTTGTAACTGAAACCTATATCAAGTTATACATTTGCAAAAAAAGTGAGAACTCAGAAATCTGAGCATGAGATAAAGAAAAATCTAACCTATTTAAGCCTCATTGAAACATAGCTAGAGGCTTATCACTCTGCCTTCAAAATTTTGGATTCTTTAAAATCACTTCTTCTATAAAGTTGGAAAGAGAAAAATTAAAACTTTTAATATTAAAAATTGTTATTTAAAATATTGATTTTATTTTTTGTGTCTATCTTTCTTCTAACTTTATAAAATAATTTATTATAAAAAATTTACTGTAAAAAATTTTAGGGAATCCTATTTCATGTCCTCAGGTTTGCCATAAGTCAGTTGGATCGCGTACGTTTCAACATGCAGGCTTTAGAATTAATTTACTTGCTTGTTCGGCCAGGGCCAGAAAAATTACATAAAATTTTGAAATCATTTACAACTAATTTGAAAAAAGAAGGGAAAATGTGTTCCTATGGGCTTTTGTTGTTTAAAAAGAGAATACCCAAACAGAATTACAGAAATTGATTGTTGATTGCCCAAAAAATTTAAGGAAAGAAAAAAAAAAGAAAGAGTATGTTAGGAGTATGTTCTTTTGAGTCCCCATCCTTTTATCACTTTAAGAGATAAAAAAAAATAAGTGGAAAAAAAGAGAGAAGGTAGATCATTTCATTCCTCTATGTCACTCTCTTTCATATTGTATATTAATAATATACAGTGCTTTTTGCTTCGACAACTACGAAACGAGTTTCAACAATGGCATTACTCTCGATTCTAATAAAGTAATAGTGACACCGGCACCTAAAACTAAACAAGTAATAATTATTTTGAAGTCTATTACTACGAGATAATTAAGAGGTAATTCCCTTCACTTTATCTCATACGGATGACTGATTCAATTTAAGATTTTTCCTTTCTATGCTAGATACATTTTCGGTTAATACCCCTTTTCTTTAGGGGGTTAATGCCCCAATTTCCATTATTAATATAGAGAACTCTATTGAATTAACTATTACAGTAATGGATATTTAATTGTGATTCAAGATTTATAAAATATTTTTAATAATTAAACTCTTATATTCTCTACCTGTGACTTCTTTTTTTGGGGTCATTTTTACTCCAATGTCTTTAATAAGTAGTTGCATATTAAAGTAAATTCCACCTTCAATAATTAAGCAGGCTCGTGCCATTGGACGAAATGGAATAAATTACCATGAATTCAAAGTAAAAATAAAAGAGACCGTGAGAAGAATATATATATGAAAAGTTTTGCATGTTATATAACCAGAACATGCAAATTATTCTGGGTACTTCAGTTTATTCATCATATATATGGGGCAAATAGGGTAGGAGGAAGTTCTGCATATACATGCTAGCCTCGTACAGTTTCAGTCTTGCTTTTCAGATGACAGAAACTTACACTTGTTGGTTTGGTAGATACAGAAGAGTAATAATATGACAGTAAAATTAAAAAAAGGCAAATGTGAGAGAAGCTGAATAATGAATGTCTTGGTTGTCACCAGTTTGGTGTTACAGTGGAATATTAATACGTCAGAAGGAATAATGAATAAAAAGATACCACCATGCATATGGAAGAGGAAGTATAAAGCATAAAGAAACGAAAATAACATACATTACTAGCTAGGGCTCCCATATTGAGGAAACCCACATTATTCCATTACCCAGAAAGGAGGCAAAAGTAAAGGGTATGGGGCATACAAGTCAAAATAAATGATCTAACACCAACACCCTCTCCACCTCAGCTTTTCCTTTCATTTAATTTCCAGCTTCTTGGGTTACCACTTTTTACTTTGTGCTAGCTATACCTCACATGCCTTCTGTCCTTTAGAGTTTCACAGTAAATGGACATTTCTTTAGCTCCAATTTTTTCTGAAACACGTAGAGAATATTTAGGTTTAGAAGAAGAAGAAGGGAAACCAACAGAAATTTTGGATCAAACTTTTTTTTTTTTAATTCAAATTTAAATAAATATGTTTCCTTTCCTTTTCATTATTTCTTCAATCTAAATATTTTTAAGAAAAAATGTTAAATTTAAATATAAATTAAAAAATTGAAATAATGTCTCTCTCTCTTCTTTCTTGCGTAAGTGTCTTATTAAAGGGCTCCTCAATGTGATTTAGTAGATATAAGGACTGTTTCATAATTTTGGAAAATTTATGAACTAATCCTTCAAGTGATCAGTTTGCTTTTGTTAATTAAAATAAAAAGAAACACAAAGAAAAAAGCAGTAATTATGAAATACATGTACAGAAGCTTACATCTATTATAGGTAATAAAATATTCCGAGTGAAATATTGTTCAAAGCTTGAAACTTTGTGTGGATAAATATAAATAAATTAAAACATGTCTTATAAGTATATTCAAATATGGGTTAGGAATATTTGCATACATATTGGGAAATGGTAATTCAAGTAGAAAGATAAAGGCGGGTTAACTTGCACAGGAAATAATTGGTTTCACGTTTACTACTGTTCATTCCACGGACCTCTCTAATAATTTTCTGAGATTATTAAATTGTAAAAATAATTTTAGGATTATTAAATGACGCACCTCATCTCTAGTTGTCCACTGCCAATCACAACATGCTGCATTTAGTGGCAAAGCTGCTGCATTAACTGGTCTTTAACATCACCAAATAATTGCTCTTATTATTTGCTTTTATTGCTATTCATTTGTTACGGAATATATTAGAAGATGAGGGCATAATGCAAACATATGGCAAGTTATGATTGGTCGAGCTTCTGCCTTGAAAGTTATGCAGCAGCAGAAGAGTTAAACCCATTTTGTTTTGCATCTTGTGATAGTCATTGCTAGCCGCAGGATTTGTAGCCACGTCACACCGAAAGATGAAGAAGATCACAGGTTTCCCATACAAAATTTTTCTAAAAGGAAAGGACTCTGAGGCATCCATTTTACCTTATTTGCTTGCAAGACTTTCGTGACACCCTTCTGTTTCACTCAAATTTGGATATTTTTTCTTCCTTTGTAGGGGCCTTTTTTTGCTTAGTATAATGAAATTCATGTTGGTGGTTCATTATATTGATCCTATAATATAAAATAGCTTGAGCCCTAAGGCCAAATGGCACCGCCCTGCCTATATATCTTTCTGTTTTGGGCATTGCCTATCTTTTAATGTCTCAAATTCAAATGTCCTTTCTCTGAAATGTTTAATAGGATAAATTAATAATGATCATTATAATCAATAGACTTGGTAGGTGTTCAAGTATTGTCATGGACTCATAGTAATTAATAATTAGATTGATGATTTAGCTTAATAATGCACCAAGTTAGCCAATAAAGTTTACTGGCGATGACATCAAAGATTTTTAGTGAGAATAAGGCTGTACACTTGGACACAGTGGTCACGTCATAGTCTCCACTCGAGTTAATCAATTATGGACCGATTGCTGATATGTACACTAAGATACAGTGTCCTTCATTGTGTATTTTCCCCCCTTTTGTTTTGTATATATAGATACTACATGTACGAAGAAAAAATTAAAAAAAGGAATGGAAAGAAGAGAAGCAATACATGAAGTTTTAAAATTTCAAAAGTGCATCATGCGAATATCAGAAAATTATTTATTATCTGGGCTCAAGCTCAAATAAACATTTGTAGTATTTTACAAGGCAGTGAGCAGCATTAATTAATTCACTAAGCTTACTTGAGATAAATCATTCATAAACTTCAAGTTACATGTTGAAAGAGATTCCAACTACTACTTCTCAGAACCTCATCATATATGGAATAAAAATTCTGACTTTTCCTTTTCCTGTTTTATTTTTTTTTCCTTCCTTTCCTCTTTGCTTGGTCATGTTTTTGAGTTGTCATATCCCAGAGTAATTATCAGGGATTGATCTTATGTTGCTGCTGTGTTAGAACATAGGGGATAGTTCCATCATCTCCTCATGGCCCACATTTTCCTCAAACAGCCACTTCTCAAGAAATGACAATGGAGGAGCACTACTGCTATCTGATCTTTGTTTATCATGAACCTTCTCAGCAGCAGCTTCAGAGCTCTTGTCAGGCACTGAATCACAAGTGGACTTGTCCCAAGCAGCATTGTTTAGGTTCTCAAATGACAAAATAGAATCAAACTCTTCATGGGACACCATATCTCCACCCTCTTGCTCATCTTTGGTTTGATGATAGGACACAAAATTTAAAGCAGCAGGCACTGACGCAGACTTCACCATCAGCTTATTGTTTTCGACGCTGTTAATTTTGTTGTTTTGAAGCTCTTTGTCTTTGGTTCCTTTGAGAAGAGTAGTGTCTGGCTTTGGAGAGGATCTCATCCAACCTTGCAAGAGGCGTGAGATGTTCTCAGTGCTTGAGGCATAGGTGGAGGAGGAGGATTGAGACTGGGACTGAGACTGACTAAGCCCAAGAGATGAAGTGCTGCTCATATCTAAACTTGTTCTGTCATGAAAGCTCTTGGATACAAACTGAGTAGAGGTTGTTGAGTCTGGTGACACGAGGTGGGGATCCAAGGCCGCTTGAAATTTCTTCAGCTTCTTCTTTAGATGTGTGTTCCAATAATTCTTTATATCATTATCTGTTCTTTGTGGAAGGTACGAAGCTATGGCTGCCCATCTGCCCAACCATCAATAAATTCACAATTTCAGACATATCATTTAAAAAATATTAAAATCTATTTTAATTTAAATTGAAAAGGACGGGAGGCGAGGCTCTGTGCATGTGGCTGAATTTTTTTTTTTTTCGTTTCTTTCTTTTTTGTTTTTAAGGAAAGAGAAGTGAGGTTTCTGAAGATTACTTGTTACCCAGAAGAGCCTGCAAATGAATTATCATTCCTTCCTCATGAGGAGTGAAGTTCCCTCTCTTGATTCCTGGCCTGAGGTAGTTGGTCCATCTAAGCCTGCAACTTTTGCTGCACCTTGACAACCCTTTTTAATCACAGAAGAAGGTTTGATCTATATCAGTTTAATTCTCAATTTGTTATAGTCAAACTCAAATAAAAATCTACAATAGATCAAGAACAAGCCATTATCATAATATATGTCACAGTTTAATCAGAGCCTACTAATTAGAAAATATGAAAAATTGGAAGAGTTTGGATCTAAAAAGTGACTGAAATTACCAGTATTAGTAGGCACTGATCTCCAATTTCCAGGGCCATGTTCTTGGATGTAAGAAACAAGGATGATATCCTCCTCAGGTGTCCATGGACCCTTCTTGATCCCAACTTTGTCACAGCAAGGAGGCCTTCCCATGGTTACAATCTTCACTCTGCCTCACCCTCTTTGTTTTTAGGCAGAACTTCCAATATAGAGCTTTCAAATAGTAGCACTACATGTGAGTGCTTATATACTAGACGACTAGAAAGAAGAAGAACCACTTTATGTTTACACTCACTCATCTACCTGACCCTTTTATTGCCTTCAACCTTTAACTCTAGAAAGAAGAAGAACCACTTTATGTTTACACTCACTCATCTACCTGACCCTTTTATTGCCTTCAACCTTTAACTTTATTACGTAGTCAATATAGAAACCAAAGTCAGCGGGGAGTTTCAGCATTTTCTCTCTTTTTATTTTTCTGGGTCACATGGCACCACGGCTTGTCACCAAAGCTAGGAAATTTCATTTTCCTCTCACTTTATTTTCTCTAATCATGTCACTCTTAGATTGATTATCCGTCTAGTTTGCACATTATTCCCATTTATGTGATTAAAGTGTTTGCGTGGGATCCTTGACATTTGTGCACTCCTAAGTTTGCTTTTTGATTTATCAAAACTAAATGAGATCACTGACAGAAACTCAACTGAAAGCAGACTCATGACGCAGTTTGACATAATTTTTGAACAAGTGGTTTGATATGTATATATATATATATATATATATATATTTTTTTTTTTTTGTGTGGGTTCTTTTCCCTATAAATAGCATAATTGAATGTTGGGTACTGCTAAAATTTAGTGGAACTACTTCAATAAATGAAACCTGCACAGCAGAGAGAGGAAAAAACCACAAAGGTTTGAGATTTTGGCAAAGGTTTCTCAATTTATTCAAGTCAGAGGTTGCTAGCTTGGGGGAATTTAGATAATACAGAATGCAGGTGAATGGTTATTGCTGTCACTAGTCAGTCTTCGTGTGGCAATTATATTTAATTTTTGCTTGTCAAACAGTTTCACCCCTCCGACAATTATGATGCATATATGAAATACAGTGAAGGAACTCCTAGATCACATTCCATGGAGAGAATTTTATCATGGTGCCAAATTTCAGCCTTTTATGGGTAGCCATAGCAAAGATAGCCAAAAGTGATTAGAGATCTCAAAATCCACTTTCTTGTGAAGAGATGGCTTGACTTTACTTTTCATCATATTCCATACACAAGGGGAAAGAGAAGACACTTTCTTTGCTTCTTTATGAGTAGGGGGGAGCTCCTCTTTACCATGTGTCCAACGGACTCCAACCTGTGCCATGTACTGATGGTTAGACAGAGTTTATTAGTCCTGGTCCCTCTTCTCTGAAAGGATGTCTCTGTTATGCAAGCATGGCTCTGTTAACTTCTATCGCACTACTGCGCCACAACCCACACCCCCCCCCCCCCCCCCAAAAAAAAACAACACAAAAAAAAGATGTTAATATAGCTTTGCATTAGATACGGGGCGAATATATGAAGAGCTCGATTTTTTAAGAGATCAAATTTTTTATCGTTGGATTGTTTTCAAAACTTGTGTATAATTATAAAATATTTACAAGTTTTGAGATAACTGCACAAATATTAAAACAATCCAATAATAAAAAGTTCAACTTTTTAAAAAGTGGAGCTCCCTATAGACAAGCCCAACTTAAGAGCATGGTACGTTGTCCAGTGTTTTAAATTCAGGCTTCCCTGACTTTTGGAGAGAAGAGTTTGAATTTGTAAACCCAACATCTACCCCTCAGAGTTATTAGAATCGACCTTCACGTTGTACTTATTACAGATCTATATTATATTATACTCTCGCACACTGAACAACACACGTCACTCTGTACGTACCCATTTAGTATAATGTGCATTTTTCATTGACACTCACCTTCTTAGTCGAATTATAGCATGTCTTGTACTTGGTTTTTCTTTTCCTTTTTCTTAATTCATGGGAAAACAAGAACAACCATGTCTATTCTACATTCAGTGGAATCAATTCTGAAGTGAGCAAAGGCTGCTTCACTAATCGAAGCTGGCAGCATAATAGGGGAGAATCTGTATCACAACGAAGTCTCAATTCAAAATCCAAGCCTTCAATAAGAACACACAATTTCTTCTACAGCTGAAAGGAGAAGAAAATGCCCTCTTTCTTCGCATTCCTAATACTGCTTATGTCAGAAATGTCACAACATGTGACATCATCAACATTCTGCAAGAATACAATTTGCAGGATTGGCATGTTGAACGCCGAAGAGTGAAAGAAAAGCTACTCGGCCAACTTGTGCAGTATGTGACCTAATGGATTCAATGCACCGGCTGGCTTATAGATTTATAAGGACATAATAAAGGTTTCAACCAGTTTAGACGTGTACACATAAGTAGTAGCAGATCAGAGCTGCAATAAGATTCACGCGGACTCAACATTATGAAGGTTAATTACTATGGCATCAAATAGCTAGTAATACTTTTTAGTGCATAGCTTTAATGGAGGATACGGATGCAATAACTATCATTGATAAGCTCCAGCTGAAAAGCAACACCAGGGGAGAATTATTCAACTAAATAGATACCCGAAAAAAAAAGCAGCAGAACAACCTTTCCTGGATTTGGGAGAAGTAAACAACATACAGAGCAAGGAAGAAAGAAAGAACAAGTTTTGGTTGGACCTTCGATGGACAATACACAGATTTATGATGGACACAGAGGCCTCAATGAGCACTCTTGTAAACAAGATACACCATGAATTCTTGTATGTCCAGAATTCTAAGCTAGGATCTTTACAATATGGATGTGCAACTCATTCGTTTTTTTTTTGGCAGCTAATAAATTTGCAGCGGATAATTGATCTGCATCTCTCCCCCATGAAAAGGAGCCTAACATTTGCTCTTAGCTCTGGAGTATATGAGATCATCGAGTACTTGATGCAAGTATGTATATCCATATGACGTGGTATGCTGTTTTTCTTATACTGCATAATCAAGAAGCACAATTTTACTCCGAATTTTCCATCAAAAAAGCTAGAGGCTTCTCTACAATAAGCAATCTCAATAGCTATGACATCAACAGAGAATATTGACGTTAATATATAATGGTAAGTAGTACCATATCAGACACCACAAGAAGTTAAAGTGCTTCTTCCAAATGAATGCAATAGAATGGATTCAGGGTCGACCAAAGTATAATCATCCTCACGATGACCATTGACCAAGAGACTTAACCTCCCATGACATCTGATACAAGGAGGTTATTGTCCTGTACAAGGGAACATCAAATTCAGTCCAAAACCAAGACTTTTTTCCAGCGTACATAGCATTAAAAAGATATAAAATTCAGCTTGAATCGATTATAATATCAGGGAAGAAAGAATTTTTTTTCAATTTGTTGGTGTCTTGAGCCCGCTGGTTCTCGATTCCGCGGAGTTTTGAGGAATGCTCTGCAATCTAGCTCTCGTTTCTGAATACGGTCTTCCTGTGAGCTCCATTTCTCATCTCCTAGTCTCTCTGGACCCTAGTAAGCATAAAATGCAGAACATAAATATCAAAATTTTCTACAGTAGACCCAAGGACCCCGTTTGGTAGGTTAGAGATAATTGAACATAGACATTTAAATTCTATTCCTACCTGAGTTCGTAAAGGGATGTAGATGGCAAGTGTAGAAGTAGAAGATGCTGAAGAAGGATCCACTCAATTTTTCTTGGTCACGAAGTCTGAACTCACATATTTTGCAAGGTCTGGTATTCAAATATTCAAATGAGTTTCACAATCTCTATCTCACTTGAAATTGACATTGTCATTTAAAAAAAAAAATTGAGTTGATCCATTCTTATGAAAAAAAATTGTGAAACAAGGTTGTTGTAAAATACGTTCAGATTATCCGTACTAATGTCTTTAATTTTGGGATCTTTTGGCCACCGTGTCTAAACTCATTTATATTAGTATAAAATAAAGAATAAATTATACTCTTTTTTCTAAAAGTTGTTGAAATTAAATAAATTATTTATTTATTTTTAAAATATACATTTTAATTCAATTATAATAATTTTTTGACTAAAATATCTTTCATTATTTTAAGTGTAATTTTTTTTCACAAAAATTAGTACCATCGCCTTTATTATTATTTTTTGTGAAATTATATCCAAATAAAAAAATAGATTTATTAAATTTAATAAAGCCTTAAATTTATTACTTATCAACTAATATAATTGGTGTCTAAGGATGATGAGTTAAAGTTTGTGTTTTTTTCTTTTATACAAATTAGTGCTTAAAGTTCATTATTATAAATCATAATCTTTAATTTTATATAAATTTTTATTATATTTATTCAGATTTGATTTATTAATGAATTAGTTCTTTAAAATTAGTTTTAAGTATAACTTAGGCTCTGAATAGTAAATTTTCTTATCTAATATTTACTCTTGTTGAATCTGAAAAAGAGTATATTTTAATTAAAAAATATATTTAAGTTAATGAGAGTATTTTAACCAAAAAATTTAAAATTATATTAAATATATATATATATTAAAAATAAATAAGAGATTTATATCATTTTAACAAAATTTTTTAAAAAAAGTACAATTTACTCTAAAATAAAATAAAACATTATCCATTTAACTAGATCTAGATATATATATATATATATATGGCCAAAATATATATTACTTCCCTAATAATCTCCTGACCTTTCAAAGATTCCCTAAGCTTTCAAATTTTGATCATCAACTCCCTGCTGATAAGTTAAAACACCTGGCATCTGATATGTAATAAAAAGTATTTCAATTATTTTCCACATTCCCAAATCGCAGCACTTGGGTGGACGCCAAATAAGTCATTTTCCCTCGGAAACAAACGCACAGCTTCACGTTGCCGTTGTTCCCCTCCCTGGTTCTCTTTACGTTGATTTTGCAAAAGGAAATAGATAATGCAGAAGCAAATAACTGTGTACTTATGTACTATTGAAACAGAAACGACAAAATTTTGCAAATAGATAATGCAGAAGCAACTAACTCAGTCACCAAGCAGTTGAATTATAATCCAAAATGCAGCTCAAACAAATAATTTCGTCTACGTTGCAGCACCATAATGCAGAAGCAAATAGGTTTGTTAATGCAATCCCAAAAAAATTAGAATTTCTTAAATCATTGCATATTATCGAATTCACGGTAAAACTCAATACTTTGAGGAGTGACATGTGGATATGAGGAATACCACCACCACCAGCTATTGTTCCCTTAATGAGGGTATCGAGTTCTTCGACTCCACAGATTGCAAGCTGTAGATGTCTAGGGGTAATGCGTTTAACCTTCAGATCCTTGCTTGCATTGCCGGCCAACTCCAACACCTCTGCGATGGAGATCTGAAGCATATAACTCCGAAGAGGGCTTTCAAGATCTGAAGCACGAAGAGAACCAAGGCCACGATTCTGAAGCACGAAGACCCAAGCTGCTTGCGGCAATTTCAACGGGATGCCGTGAAGAAGAAGATGATTGTGCGAAATCGCCGTGATGCTGTGAAGAAGAAAACCAACAAACCAGTACTGTGCGAAGCTGCCGTGATGCCGTGAAGAAGAAGAAGATGATTGTGCGAAATCAACGAATCAGTGTTGTGTGAAATTGCCATGACGCCATGAAGAAGATGATTATGCGAATTCACCGGGAAGAGAACCAGGGTGGGTAAAAAAGTAAAAACGTGAAGCTCTGCGCTTTTTTCCATTGCAAAATGACTTATTTGGCCTTAATTGAATTGCTGCTTTTTGGAAATTTGATAATGACTGAAATATATTTAATTTGCCAAGTGTTTTAATTTGTTTCACATGATAAATTTTGTTAATAATTTAATAAATTTTTAATGACAGAAAGGTTATAATTAAAATTTAAAAATTTAAGTGGCTAATTTTAAATTTAAAAATATTAAAAAAGTTATGTATAACTACTTTAAAATTTTAAAAAATATTATATATATATATATATATCTCTTTCTATATATATATATATATATATATATATTATTGCTTTGAGGTCTAATGGTATCTTGGCCTTAAAGTTATATATTAGTACATTTTGAAAGGTTACTACTTTTATTATTTTACAATAGAAAAATTACTACAATTTAATTTTATATTAAAAATTATTTTTTAAAAATAAAGAGAAAATTGACATATACTATGACAAGTCATTAATATTTTTAAAAAATAATACAACGTAAAAATCATAATTTAATATATATATATATATATATATTACTTGTATACAAAATCTCAAATAGCAAAATTTCATATTCAACCAACACAAACAAATTTTAATCAAGTCTTTCACACAATTTTTCTCTAATAGTTGATAAATTGTTAAGTTAAACATTTTTTTTTATTATGTAACGCTAATTAACTCTCTTTTTTCACATAACTAGTCTTCATAAAACAGTTCAGTTCAAGAAGTTAGAGTTGGGAGATGAATTTTGAAGGTATACAAATTTTGAAATTCATAAATCGATGGTTGATAATTAGGGTATATGGCATAAGAGTTAATCATTTTTTTAAGATTTACGTATAATTATATAATATTATTTTATTACAAATTTTAAAACGATTACATAAGTTTTGAGATAATCAGACAATAAAAAAAGATTCTTAAAAAAAATATTAAATCATGGGTGCACTTTTTTTTTTTTTTTCCGGGTGAAGTAAGAGGGCTCAGCCAACGAGATAAGGTTGAGTTTTTCTTTTTTCTGCCAAATGCTTTAATTTGGCCCAAATAAAAAGGGAGAAGATTTAGATCTCTATATTTAGCAACTGAATGCATTAATTTGGATCATCTTCAAATCTTGTTAGAGAGAATAATATATAAGAGTGACAGTCTATACGAAATTTATTTCTTCTTTTTTCATTTATTTTCTCTTTCTTAATTTTTTTTCAATATAATGACATCATATTTGTTAGGAAAGGATTCAAATTCTAAATGCAAAGTATGCAATTGAAGAGAAAAAATGAGCCCCATATGCATCCATATTTCTTTGTATCAATTTCTCTCCTATTACATATAGTGATATATTACAAAGGATTTAGGGACAAAGATTATATTCTTACAATTAAGTTTTTTAATCAAAACATAATAAATATATAAATTTTTAATCATAACATAACAAGTATGTGATTAAATTAGAGAATTATATATTTATCTGCAAAAAATATGCATATATTATATTATAAAAAATTTATACATTTATTATATTTTAATTAAAATTTTAATAATTAAGATATAAACAATTGTATATAAATTTTTTTCTTAAAAAATTAGAGTTTTATTGGAGAAAAAATTATTAATAAGAACTAAAAAATTAAATTAATTATTTTTAAACATTTTATATTTCTAATTTATTGTGAATAATTAAGAAATTAAAAATACAATATTTCCTTGTCAAAATATCCTTAAAACGAGAAGACGTGTTTGTCATCAGAGGTTCTTTATAATCAAAGGCTTCTCTTTTTTTCTGTTTATAATCAAAGGATTTTTTTTTTTATATATATTCTTTATTTATGCTTTTTATTTAGACGCTATTCTTTGAATTTATAACAATTTTTATTTTTGAAGAACGCTATTTGTAAGGAGCAAACCATCAAGAAGCCAATGAGCTTTTGGAAATGCAAATTATGGTTTGTAAGAAGTAAACTATGCAGCTATAACAAGAGCTGTGCGAATTGTAATATGTATGTTAGTGTTGCGAAGCTGATCCTCTCAATTGGTACAAAGAATTTGTACAAAGCTGGCCAACAATTCCGCTGCCAATGATTCCACCGTTATAAGCTAGACGACGATGTTGTTTGTATGTATATAAAATAATATAAAATTTTTAAAAATAATTAATTTAATATTTTGGTCTCTGTTACTGGTGTGGGGTGAGTGAGATTGAAGAGAGGCTGAAACTGTGGAAGGCAGCGACGATGGGCCAAGGCAAGGCCTTGAGAGGCCGTAATGGGCAACGTCGACCTTCTGATAGAAGTCTTTCTCCGCTTACCGGCGAAAGCACTCGTGAAATTCATGTGCGTTTCCAAGCAGCGGTTCGGCCTCATCACCAACTCCGACTTCCGTCGCACCCACGTCCTCCGCCACCGCAACCACACGCCGTCCCTTCTGCCCTTTTGTTCAGTGGTGATTATCTTCCCTCTCCCCACTTCGAAACCGTCCCTTTGACCACTCTTTCATCGCCTTTCACGGTTCCCAACTTCGACTATCTGAAATTCATGATTTTGAGCTCTTGCAATGGCTTGCTGCTTTGCTCTGCTAGATTTCTATCTCCCCTCGACGAAAGCAGAAAACTCATTCACAGAGTGGATGTCTATGACTTCACTATTTCACCTCCAATTCAACCACCAAGCAGTTCCTCCCCATCCCTATCCCTAACCCCTTGTTTGGTTTGAGGGGAGGGGAGGGGAGGGGAGGGGAGGGGAGGGGAGGGGAGGTCCTCCTCTTGTTTGTGTTTTTGGAGGGGAGGCCCTCCTCTCCTCTCCTTTCAATTTGGAGAGATTGGGAGGGAAAGTTAAAAAAAAAAAAGACTAAAATGCTCCCTCTTAATTATTAATTTTATATTTTATAAAATTTTTATAAGTATAATTAAAAAAAAATTTTAACTTACCAATTAATATAGGTATATTGTCATATTGAAAAAAAAAATAAATATATCAATATTTCTAATTCAGATATATTATAATTTCATAAAATAAAATATATTAAATTATATATTTGTTAAAATAATTATTTAATTAATTTTATTTATTTATTAATTTTTTTAAATAATTATAATTATAAATAATTTTTAACATTTGTTTAATTTGGTGGTGAACATATTAAATTTTTAAAAATAAAAAAATAATTAATTATATTATCATTTCTTTTAAAATATATAAAGGATAAAATGATCTATATATTATTATTTTCCCTCTCCTCCCCTCCTGAACCAAACAATATACCTCCCTCTCATTAAAATTCTTTCCCTCCTCTCCCCTCCTCTAAACCAAACAAGGTAATTGGAAACTTCCTCAGAAGATTGATGGCTCCGTAGTGTTTTTACTTTATTTAGTTTTTGACCCTTTGAATCTCCCAATTACAAAGTCGTTTCTCTCCGTAGATCACCCGATGATTTTGTTAATTTGCGGTTTGATATATATACTCGTCGGAGACTGGCTTTTGGGGTGACCCTGAGGTATCTTTCCTCCCTCCAATTGGAATGGGAATTGCTTCTGGGGTTTTCTGTAAGGGTGCAATTCACTGGTATAGTGAAGATGAATACTCTCTCTATTTTGGTGTTGATAGCCAGTGCTTGAATGAAGTGTCAATGCCTCCGAAGAAGAGATATCATCGTCGGATTGGGTATTTCGGGGAGTCTAGGGACCATTTGCATATGGCAGTGCTTTACATTGCCTGCCTGGGATTTGATATATTGGAGATAGAAAATGATTACTCTGGTTGGTCACCAAGGTACCATGTGGATTATAGCTTTCTGCGAAGATGGTTTCCGTATCTTGTTAAGGAAAAATTTGTACTGTATTTTGTGTATTGTTGAAGGTGAAAAAGAAGACGATTCGGTGGTTGTGTTGCTATTGGGTGGCCTCGTCTTGTCCTATAATCTCAGGTATCACAGGCTTGAAGAGCTTCAAGATTTGGAGCCTTGTGGCATAGAGGGCCCCTCAAATTGCATCAATGGCAATAAACTCTCCTCATTAGATAAAAATCAAAGCGGTCTTTCAGATCTTTGATGGTTATTAATTAGATTAGGTATCTAATATAGCCGGTTATGGTGGGGTCTTATCCGTCCTGTATATATTTCTTCCGAATGTTGATGAACTTCAAAGTTATATCTATGTATCTTTTGGAACCAACAGGTGCTAAATTGCTGATCCCAGATGCCATTGCCAAATGTGGCTGTGTTATTAACATAGTTTTAGGTACACGATTCGCTACTTTATCTTTAAAAATATCTGAAGGAAATTCTGTTCTAGCCTCTATGACCAGCCAAAATTAACAAGAATCAAGATTACAAAAACTTTTCCATGAGGAAAAAAATGCAAACTAATGCAATCAATGGAGATTGAAGTGAACTTACGGCGGTTGAAAATGGATAAGAGAGAAAAAGTTTGCTAAAACATCAAATTTACTTTTATAATTATTATTTAATATTATTTATTAATTATTAAAAGTAAGAACATTATAAAAAAAATTTATTTATAAAATTATTATTTTTTAATTTTAATTTTATATTTAACTTTCTATGTATTGTTAATGGTTCTTAAAATACTAAACCTTTAGTTAGGGTTGCTTAAGAATAGCCATGTTCGTTGGAATGTGTAGATATGGGAATGAACAACGTATAAATGCATATTTGGTTTAGCGGTGAGAGGTGAAAAAATTACGTTTGTAAATCACAAAATATAAAAATTATAATTTATTGCTTTAGTTAAAATCACATTTTGAGGAGAGAAAAAGTTGAACCAAACATGCCCTAAATTGATCTACTAGTACATTTCATATATCATGATTTTTTACACCAATGCGTTGTAGATTTAGAAGAGAATGATAAGAAAAATGAAAGCATATATTAGATTTACTTCTTTTCTCTCTATTCCCTTTTTTTTTCTCCTTTTTTTTTTCTTAAATGCAAGTCATATATTTTCTTATTAAATACAGAAAATTTAGATCTTGCGTACCATCATAATGAAGCCGAAACTTAAGGATCATTTCGTGGGTTTCCCTGCTCAGACTTCCACCCGTTCAATGTGCATACCGTACACCAATGTCCAAATTCATGGAATCCTAAAACACACAGTACTCAAACCAAACTTATTTCCCACCACGAAACACACTAGTGTTTTGCTGAATTAGAAAGTTTCTCACTAATATAGATTAAACAAGTCTGTCTTTATGTGGTTTAAATAAAGATTAAATTCATTTTGATGACCACTTCCCTTGACTCGAACTATCGTAGACTTTTAATTATACCCAATCCAATACAAAATCCTCTCTTCTTTTCGGAAATATACCCCCCTCCCCTCTAATTTATTTTCTATTGATGAAATTAAATTTTTACGTAAGTGTTTTTTTCAAAGAATAAAATTACTTAATAATACTTACTGTCATATTAAAAATTAAATTATAATTTCATATTAAAACAACATCAGCTTAGTTGTTTTACATTTATATTGAAAATAAAATTACATTTATTATCATATTAAAAATAAAATCAAAATCTCATTTTGCCCAAAAATATTATTCCTTTCACCAAAAAAAATTTAAAGATAAAATTACAATACATATCAATGCGTCAGTCATCTCAATCTAAATCCCAATTTGTCTACGTTAAATTACAACACCTGCCAGAACACTAATTAACGATCAATAATTCTTGGAACAACATAATTCAATAACAAAAAATACACTAATGCAGGGCCTGTATGTAGGAGGAACCATGAATTGCAAGGCCTCGCTCGCTGTAGAATAATTTTAACTAAGAATAAAGCATAACTAGTAGCTCCTAGGAGTAACTACTGGATGGCTATGCATAAATTTTTATATAAAAAGACACTACTCTATACAGCGAAATCCTATGCAAAAGGATTTCCCCCAAAAGAAGCAACTGGTCCTGGCGTCTGGATGTTCCTGTAGATAAGCAACTCAACAAGTCAATGAAATTGCCCAATCAAAGTTTATATCACAGATGCAGTCATGTACATCAGATCCACTAAGCTAAAACCCAGTTAGAAATGTATAATTGTCATATTTTGTATGGAAGGTCAAGGTAGAATGAAAAATGCCCAAAGAAATAATTTTAACACTTCCGTTAATGAGTACTTTAAATTAGGGAATATAGAGGTTGAAGATGAAGACTTGCAATCATGTTCCCAAATGTTTTCATTTTAGCACTTCAATAAAATAGTTTGTGAAAAGAAAGTCGGTTCTGCGACGCACATAACCTGTTTGACCAAATGTCGAAGACGGTTTGCTTCTCAAAGGTGTATTTTTTAGCACTCCGACAGGCAGTGCAAAACAGGAAAGTTAGTCATGAAAATTTTTCAGTTAATGCTGGCTGAACTGATCAATGGTCTTTACGAGATTGGAGGTTCAAAGGAGGCTAGAATGCTTCCAGATTATATTAATTCAAGGGAGCCAGAAGGATCACTTTCACAACAATAATAATCGGATGCTGCAAGGGGGGAGATCTTGACAATGTAGCTTCACTGCACTTATATTTTGCACTTTGTAACGACGGAAAGGTTCGTTAACTTAACTTCTATATCATAAATTAATATTTAACTCTTAAATTTTTTCACTGTCAGCCCTAAGTTTACTTCTGGATCCTTATTTGTCCATAGCCACACCAATTTCTGAACGACCCATGCCCTTTCCAGCCATGAACGCAAGTTATCTCTAGTCCACTTCCCTAACAAACTACCCAATTTCTTTAGGTAAATAAGGAAAACAACTGAATGCAGTCTAATGCCCCTTCTAAACTTGTCCAACCTCTTACATGATTTAAATCGTGTCTCAGAAGTTTAAAATGTTAAAAGTTTATTTGTCAGAAAAAATGAAGACGTATTGTTAGACAAAACCAGAAATAAACACAACCACCATATTTCAGAATAGAAAAGAAAATGTAAGGCCATGAAGCAACTTACGGTATTTGAGAACTTGGTGGCTGCGCAGCCATGAATGTTAAACCACCTGCATAATTGAACCAAAAACAGAACATGATGGACAATAAGAAAATCCTGCCACCGCATTCATTTGAATAACTGCATTAACTTGTGCACACATATACAAGATGATTCAAACTGCAGTGGAGCTAGAAGTTTGGTAATGAATATAACAAAAATGGAAAAAGTTTTGGTGATGTTTGAACTTCGAGTAGAAATCTTGGAAGACTACCTTGTCCTGCAGACGAGATATAAGGGGTCATACTTTGAGGGAGCCACGGTTCAGCTATACCACCATGGTATGGGGGTGCCAACTGGGCATCTGGCAGAGCAGCTTGCAAAGAGCTCATATCAAGGAACTGCAATTGATAAAGCAGACATGTTAGATATAGGAAGCCCAAAGGACATGTTTACCTGTCTTCCTAGACCACCATGCATGTGAATCAAGTTCCATATAGGCCAGGTATGATTTTAAATTAGGGTTTACTATTATGATATAGTTAAGAGAGTTAGTAACAGATAAAAGGATATCATGAAGGACAATTACATTTTGAAATATCCCACAATGTTAAGTCTATTTTGTTCCTTAATAGACAAAATGAGAAAGCTAGGTAACAGATTCTAACGTGCTAAGATTCAAACATGATAAAGGGAGAGCTTTAAGATTATATCCTGTTGAGTCCTGGCAGTGTAGAAACGGTAGGGCAAAAGATACAAAAGCAGAAGAAAAACCAAATTTTGGGTGTAGTCTTTCACTCTTTCCAAGCTTAAGCTACATGAATTTCAGAACCAAAATCCAGTCGCAGCAAAGATAGAACTCCTAACCACTTGGCCATATGACTCTAATACCATGTCAAGATTCAAGAACCATTTCATTCCGAAAGTTCAAGTTGTTAGGAGAAGCTTCAAGAATAGTTTCTCAAACATCTTTAACAATAAGTATCAAGTCAGGAACTTGAACAATCACATCCTAATTAACATAGATGTCTGCTAACAGTTGATCACATACCATATTGTGCTCTACATCAGGTTCATAGGGAAGATCAAATGGATTAGTTGATTTCTGGTTGGTTGCATTCTGTTGAGTCTCATCCTGAAAGAAGAGACAAAATTAATAACTGAAAACCCAAAAACAAAACAAAAATACCCATTAAAATAGAAACAAGGCTCAAGTAACCTAAAGAGCACAAACCATCAGGGGAAGCAGAGCTGGAGCATATGGTGAACCACTAACATTTGATGGAATATTATGATCATTAAATCCACCGACAAGGGCAAAGCCTTGCATCCCACCTTTGGAGCCCTGATAAAAGCAAAACCTTTTAGGATTTCTTTTGAAAAAAAAAAAAAAAACCTTGGGGATTCTCACGAAACTACAGCATACATGCACCAACCTCAGAAACTCTTGAACTTAAAAATTGTTCATCGCTTGATGGAAGATTGTGCAGTTGCAATCCTTGACTTACAGCATTTGCAGGAAGGTGGGAACCAGAATCTTCAAGTGCATTCCATGGCTGTTCAGTATCAGCACACAAAACTTGATTTAACTTTCAATTTGTTCCATGGTCTAATATTTGAAGGGGAAGAGAAAAGAAAACATAGGGCATCATGAATTTCTCATGGAGTTTAACACAAGAATATCAAAGCAACCATATACCAAACTTTGTTGCACTTCAATATCTGAGATGGCTTACTTGAGTATTTGATGCAGTAACAGAAGCTTGTTCTCCATTCTGTATGCCACCATGCCATGGATTAGAAGTAACTGAAGGTTCATGAACACTGGAAGTTTCAAAAGATGGCCACTGCATGCTGGCATTTACAGTTGAAAATGGATCAAATATTTCCAGCAAAGACTTATCAGTTGAAGGTACTCCTGCTGGACTTTCAACTGGCGCAGTAGATGCTGTGTGCTGAGGCACATCAAATGTTGCCCATCCTTCATTTTTAAGGACAAAGAACTCTGGTGACTTCTCATCTGAGGTAGCAGCTGGCTGTTGCAGAGAAACATCCGTGAAGAAGTCAATAGATGAGGGCTGGGATGTTTGTGAAGGTCGATTTTCATTCAAAGATGGAGCTGAAGATAAAACAGATGGTTGAAACAAATTCACTGATGGAGCCTGAGATAATGCTGGAAACTCAAAAAGATCGATAGACGGTGTTGAGGAAGAGAATGGCTCAGATGCCACTGGTGCCTTTGAAAGATCCCAGCTAACAGATCTTGCCGGACAAGATTGTTGTGGTACTGGAATGGCAGACACTTTTTCTTGATGGGGTCCAGAAGCTTGAACAGGTTCTGAAAAACCATCTAAACCACCAGAACTGTAAGACCTAAAGGTCATTGGATTGCTGTCTGTTGATCCCAATGGTGTAGTTCTCTGGGAAAAGGACACCGGTTAATATCATGTTAAGTAATAGAGAAGGACATGATCAACATGCTATAGATATAAGACCACAAGCACTTGGAAAGTAATGAATACAGGATCATACAAGATATCTGCATACTCAGCAAGAAAGTCTTAACAATAAAAACTTCACGAAATGCAGCCCATTCCTCATTAATTTAAAAAGGAAATTACAGAAAATTTGGACTTCAGACTACGATATTGAACAAATCAATTGAAAGAAGCATTTATATTTTTGGCACAATTGAGAGTTAACCAAAAAGAAAAACTGCAAATAACTATTTTATGAGTTGTATTATTGATGCCTTTCTTTGTCTTTTCTATGTTTCTTCTTCTTGCTTTGCTAAGCAAGATATCTTATCCTCATCCTTCTTTTAGTAATCTTTCTTTATTTACTCTAATAATATTCTATTCTTTTATCCACACACAAAAAGGAAAAAAAGAGCCCTTCCTAATAAGAATGACATTTACCAAAGCTGAGGCCTCAAGCCTAGTATGCGCGCGCGCACACAAAAAGGAAAAAAAGAGCCCTTTCTAATAAGAATGACATTTACCAAAGCTGAGGCCTGAAGCCTAGTACGCGCGCATGCGTGCGCACACACACACAGGAGAGAAGCAAACAACAAAATATTTTGCACATCAAGAGTTGAATAAATTCCCCCTACCACTTAATTCCAAATCTACAGCCTCCAACTTTGGAGGTAAGAAACTAAAACCTTTATCTGGTTAATTGAATCCTATAGGAAAAGCCATCTTTATTGGGAAATGGTCCATGAGAAAGGAATATTTTTCTAGATACTATCTTATCTGGGTTTAGGGTTTAGGGTTTAGGATTGATTTAAGTTTACCAGGGCAAAACAATTATTGATTTCACAAATCATCAGCAAGTACACGGATTTTTTCTTTTAACAATAGAAACAATAACCCAAAAAAAAAAACAACCTGTGGATGATGTCCATCTGCACCTCCCTTGACAATTGTTTCCAGAGACATATACCGCGGTTGAGACCATACATCTTCACTTGAACCAGCACTAGAACGCTGATGGAATGGACTGCTTCGTCCAATGTCTTTATGAAACTTGGGAGACTGCACAGCAGACTTGAATTGTTCACCTGCACTAGACACAGAATAGTCCGAAATTCTCGGCCCAGATCCCTCATTTGCAAACCTGTCCTCAGATGCATCATCGCTGAAGCGCCCAGGACTATACATGATACTGGACATCTTCCCTTCATAGTGGCCTTTATCTGAACCAGGCTTCCTGGTCAATACAGCTGCTTGTCTTCCATACCGTCGATCTTCATATTGATAATCATATGGAGGACTTTGAGAATATGAATGATAAGAACTGGCACGCCTTGTCTCATCTCCATGGATTCTAGGGCTCTACAGTCCGTTGCCAAAATAACAACATGTAAGCATTAAACTAGAGGATGATAATTAACTCCAATTTTTAGGACACTGATACAATTATTGTGTCTTATTGATTTCATTTATCAGTGCAAAGAAACACTAGTTTAACATCATTGAAATCAAATAATGAAGTTTCCTTTAAACATTTATATGCAGTGTGCACAACAGTGGAAATAAGACCAGTCTGATCACTTTATTTACAAATCCATTAACTTATATAATGTTTTGATTTGTATTGAATCCAAATGTATCTTTTAGTACAATGGAAGCAACAATACATATTCTACAGTCTACACTACCAACTACCAAGTAACACCAGAAACTCAACACTTCAGTTTAAAATATATATATATATATATATATATATATATATATATATATATATATAGACACACACACACACACAAAGTCTAAGACAAAGTTAGCTTCAGAAAGGTACTGGTATCCATAGCAACATATCAATATCTAAGAATATATTGCCTGCATATCTCTCGGAGGCTTGTCAGAGGACTTTGCTCCAGCATATCGTCTATCGATGTATACATTCCTTATAAACTCCCTTATTTTATCAACATTGCTGCAAAAGCAACACATGATTATTTTAAGTAATGAGATCTACACATACACAAATATACTTGTCAATTGTCATGATAATTTTTTGCTCTTAATGACAAATGACATATATCGAACCTGCTATCCGGCAAACGCTGCCTTTGGAAGTCCCAATCTTTCAAATATATGTCCCTTGCCCGCTGGATCAAATAAGCCATAAATAAACTCATTTCAGGATGTAATTAAGGGCAGCTCCAAATATCAGATAGAAGAAAGTTCACCCTTTACCTGGTTGCCACCATTTTGAAGAGCTTCTACTTCCTGAGAAGTGAACTTCGCCATTGATACAGACTTCACTCGATGAGTAAACTCACGACTGCATGACATTAAATTAAAAGACAATTTTAAGAACCATGCACTATTTATCAAATATCAAATATAAATAAAAATGCTGCTCCAATGAAACTCCATTGCTTACCATAAAGGAATAAATATTAGCTCTACAAAGGATAACATGTTACCATTAATCCATGAGAAAAAGGGTATATAATTTTACATAAAAAATCATGAAGCAAACCAAATAATTGAACATAATGTTCAACAGAGAAAAAAAAAAAAAAAGCTGTTAATTTTCATGATGTCCCATGTTTGTATTAGAATTTACATGAATATATGGAAAAATCACAATTGGAAACAACCCCCCCCCCCCCCCCAAAAAAAAAAAAATCCCTCCTCAAAAAGGCATTAACTTTTATATCGGTTGTTCCTCTCCCTCTATGATTGTTAGCAAATACCAAAAAATGGAAAAAAAGAAACCACAAGTAATATAGTGAGAATTTCTCATTTAGAATTTTGGGTTTTTAAAATTAAATATTTATTATCAATCACTCCAGAAACCATAGTTCTAGAAACAGCCCACTAAAACAATGCAGACAGCACGGTCATGATGATTTTCAGCCACAAGATCTAATGGCTTAAAATGGTCATTTTCTTGACTACAACTATAAACACAACAATTAGCTGAGCTTGGTAAATAAACTCCAAGTATGTTATGCAATTGAATTCTCAAATAAATTGTTTATGATATATAGTATATGCACAAGTTGAGTACATAACTTGTTTCAATAAGTACTATCTATAATCTTCTGTCTCCGTTGAAATCCAAGGCACATTTCAACATTCAGAATACAATAATGATTTTTTTTATTACAAAAAAACAAAGAACTCACTGTATCCCGCTGCATGTTATGCAAACGAAGGTCCAAAAATTCGTACAGACATATTGCGGACCCTGCACCCAAAAAAAAAAATTGTCAATTAACTGTGACTCCTCTAATAAGAGAGAAACTTTCAAAGCAAGAAGTTCAAGTGTTCTTTTCACACATACTACAGAATCCATAGAAAAGAAAACCATAAGAGTATACCAGCCAGCACTGAGAGCTAAGAAGAGGAATATTGCAGGATCAATTTGAAAAAATGTTTGAAGTTACCCTAAAAATTTTGGTTGCGTCACATCTTTGGTAAATACTTATTCCGCAAATTTCATCTAAGGCATTGTAATTTTGGGGTGCCACAAACGGGAAGGCGGCACTTTGAAATAAAACTATCAAGGCCAACTTCCTGTGACACCCAAGCTTTCACGATTCTCAGTAACTAAACCGCTCAACCGCCAAAGGGTTTAGCTTCAAAAGAATTGCAAAATAGATATACTGAAAAACTGAAATGCATCGGAAATACAACATACTTTCATAAGCCGAACGAAGAAATCAAACCAAAAAAAGAGAAGAGAGAGAGAGAGAATAGACGGGGGATAGGGAATACCAGACTATTGCAGTTGATACATCTTCGATTAGGCGGAAGCTTCATAAGACCTCTAATAATCTTCTCGTTCCTCTCATCTTCCTTTCTGCTTCCCATTTCTCGAAGAATCGGACAGA
Source organism: Erythrophleum fordii (assembly GCA_032878935.1). Lineage (NCBI taxonomy): Eukaryota > Viridiplantae > Streptophyta > Magnoliopsida > Fabales > Fabaceae > Erythrophleum > Erythrophleum fordii. Next base: position 14,200,560 of record JAVQMF010000045.1, on the reverse strand, counting down.
GTTATCAAGAAGCAAAAGCCCTAGAAACTGGAATCAAAATCAGAGAGGCGTCACGAAAAGCAAATTCAGCTGAAGCGCAGGGAAATCAAGCAGTGCAAATTGCGAGGTGGTGGTGATGGATCTTGGGCTTTAGGGCTTAAGAATTGCCTAGGAAGAAGATCAAAGGAACCTGGATATATCTCTTTGTTGGCCGAAACGCTCAATGAATCGGTTCACAAAGACAAGGGGAGGAAAATAGATCTTCGGTTTTTTGTTATATTTGTTTGATTGTTTGATAAAAACTTTTTTTTTTTGTGTGGCTCATTCATTATTTAACGCAGTAATCATGCATGAGCCAACCCAAGCACAGAGGATAGGATGATTTTTTTGAAGTGGGGAGCACCGGGAAGGGCAAGTGCCAACGTTTATCTTTTTCGCTTTACGCTTTAGTTTTGTCTGTTTCCGAAATTTTCGTATTCACTCTTCAATTTAATAAGGATAATTTACTTTTTAAAACTCCAACGTAAAATTGGAAGCATTAATAATATAGACATTCTATATTCATCCAAAAATATATGGACATTCTATATATCGACTATTTTCTGTATAAAATTATAATTTGAAAAATTAAATTAGTCCATTAAAAAAAAGACAATAAGTTAAAAGTATATATTATACGATATAAAATAAAGAAGAGACTCCCAGTGTCCCACTTTGAATTTGAAGATTACAGTCGGATTTCAGTTCAGCGATAAAAACATAGACGACAGAAATCTCCTCTACCCGAGAAATAAAATAATTATCATCTAAGATAAATTTAATCATAAATATCTGTTTTTTAATAAAATATAAACATGAATTCTTTTTTTTTTCAAATAAGGAACCCTATTATTGCCTTCGAAATTATTTTGTTTTTTTTCCTCTCTTTTCAACCAACAAAAAGAAAAAAAGTTATCGTTATCATAACATCACAATTCACAACTTGATTTTGGTTGGAATAATTGGTTGTGGTGTCGGGCGACCTGTTTGGCTTCCCATGGGCTATCCGTTGCCCTGCTTAAATTTGAAAGTTCAAACTCTACTGGATATTAGTTGGGACTAGATAAAGTGGTTCATATTTTTGTATTAAAATCTCAAATAAAACTATGGGATGTATATAATATTTGTTAAGAAATTTAATTACATAGTATTAGATTATAAAAAACATACATCTATCTACAAAAATTGTATGACTATCCTTATAAGTATAACAATTATATCAAATCAAAATTTTTATCCATTAATTGCAGGGTTATTTATTTGATTTGAGTTCCCTCCAACCCATACCCATCATTTGGGCCGAGATTACACCTTGCTCGATTAAGAATGCTGTGTCTTTTAAATAAAAAGCCGATATTAAAAGGGGGAAAAAAAAACTCACCTGCTACATAGCACAAGTAATAATCCATTTTCTTGCAATTCGCCAGCTCTCATAAACCTTTCACCCTACCTTTCTATTACTGTAAATTAGGATCGTTGGGTTCGAGAAAACAAAAAAAATTAAAAGTTAAAAATAATTATCATATCATAAATAATTTAAAAATAATACATTTAAAATAAAAAAAAATTATCTTTATATATATATATATATAATAGATAATAATTATCACACCAACTTTAAATTTCGTTGTACATGTTTCTCGATAGCCACCTAATTTGCTGTTTATTATTTAAAGTTCTATTTTGTTCGAAGTTTTTGGGTTTTTGTTCAAAATATTGTAAAATAAAGAAAGTGTGAAACAGAGTTTTTGGTAGTATAGTTTGATATTTAAATTGAAAAGTCAAGTTCAATCTCCACGTTATAATTATGATTTTATGTTCATCTACGTGTAAGCCTGAACCGGTAATAACAAAAACAAGCGTAACCGTTGCCCCAGTAAATCTGATCAAGCGACCGAATTCTAGGTACAATACAATGTAATATTTCCAATTCGAGTCCACATTAATTTTTGTAAAAAATTAAGATAAATTAGATTTAATTTTTCTAAAAAAATTATACAAATTATACTGGAAAATTTTAATTTTTTTTACGTATATTGTAAAAATTTCAATTCCAATATATAATACTTGAGATTATTTTTCCAAAATTATATCAATTGATCCACTTCAATCAAGGCCCCACTTATCAGGCGGACCTCAATTTTTTCAAATTTACGCATTCTCCATTTGCCAGCTTCCTCCCCTTATCCCTCTCTCGTGAGTCCTACCTCTCGATGGCCACTGTCCTCAGAACTCCGATCTTCCGGCCGCTGCCACCTCCCTCCATCCTCCTATCTTCCCAGTCCCCGAAACCCTTGTGCGTTTCTTTCAAACAGAGCAGTAGCTTTGGACCTTCTCCTGTCACCGCTCTGCGCTTGCCTAACTTAAAATCGCTTCGGTTCCTAAAGTTTGCGCCTTTTGCTTACAACGGGGAGACTGAGACCACTGAGAGTGGGACCCAGGAAGTTCAAGAATCAGAGGTCCGTGAGAGTTAATTTGGATTCTAATTTATATGTGCATTTTTTATGAATTGCCCATTGTGGTGTTTGTTTTATTGGTTTGGTTTCATTTGTTTGCCAATGACCAGGAGTGAACTGCTTATAACTTTATAAACATGTCCCAAAATTTTGTTGTTAGTTCCTATAATTTCAGATAGAGAAGTTTTTTCTTTTTTTGGGGGGGGGTGTGGTTGTCAATTATTAATGAAGTGCAAGTAATTATGTGGTTCCCAATTGCTTAAAGCTTTTAAAAACCCCTCTTTCTCTGCAGTTGACGTATATTGATGAAAAGTCTATGGAATATTTAAAAGATATATGAGTATAATTTTACTCATTGTTTTTATACTTGCTGAACTTAGAAATGCTTTTGCCTTTTCAAAAACTTGATACAGGCAACATACATCTTATAACTTGAAATGTAGACTTGTTCAATTAATTTTCTGAGGGATCCTAGGGAACTTGGTAATGTTATCAGTTCAGTTTTTCTTCTTTGTGTAAATGGTCTGAGTTCTTGATAGTATACTCTAAGCTTGATTTTAGTTTAGTTAATCTGGGAGGTACATAACTGTGAGGGACTAGATTGAATGAGAGTGTTGTCCATAAACTTACTCTTTGACAAACAAACATCTGGAGATTTGCAAGTTCTTATATTGCTTTCTTCTGCTCATTGAATTTGATTAATCAGTTTGGTGCCACTTGAAAGAGGTTACTACTTAAAAATCGTTTTATATGCTTGCAATGAACTTTCTTGAGAATGAAATATTTTAAGAAAAAGGAACATTTTTAATCTTCTTCTTTTTTATTTTTTATTTTTTTAAGGAAAAGGGGAAATGATTAGAAGAGCTTAAATTGACTTGGTGCATTATGCTCCATTCTGCAACCTGCCATCAATATCTGGATCAAAGTTGAGGCTATAGGTTAATGATAATGTGTCTTAAACGATATGGATACAACAATTTACTTTGCATCAGTGGTATCTTGTCTGGAATATGCTTTTGCATGATCATAGTGAAAAACCTTGTCTCAACTCCCAAGGAGTCACCTAATTCTGAAATCTTGGGATGTTAAATTTGAAGGTTTTACCTCTGAGAATCCTTCTCTTTGAGGTTCGAATGTTGACTAGCCCAAATAAGAGAAACAAAATAGAAAATGAGAAGCTTTAGTATTAGTTCCTGTTTCTGCCTTAAGTAGCTGATATATTCATGCAACAGGACTCTTCAGATGGTGCTCTTGGTGTGGAGGACAGTACGGGTGATAATGAGATTACTGATGCTGGGGAAACACTGGCTTCACCTTTCTTGCTGTTACTTCAATCTTACAAAGAAGCATTAGCTAATAATGATGAAATCAAAGTTGCTGAGTTGGAATCATCATTGAAATCCATCGAAGATGAGAAAATTGGTCTGGAAGGGAAAATTGCGTCTTTATCAGAAGAGTTATCAATTGAAAAAGATCGGATTCTGAGGATTAGTGCTGATTTTGACAATTTCCGTAAGAGGACTGAGAGAGATCGCCTTTCACTGGTAACAAATGCTCAGGGGGAAGTTGTGGAAAGTTTGTTGCTTGTATTGGATAATTTTGAGAGAGCAAAAGCTCAGATCAAGGTGGAGACAGAGGGAGAGGAGAAAATAAACAACAGCTATCAGAGCATATACAAACAGTTCGTTGAAATTCTAACTTCACTTGGAGTCGAACCGTTGGAGACAGTTGGAAAACCCTTTGATCCTTTGGTATGTTAATCAACACTTTTAATTTATCAGTTACTTTACTTTGAAGGGGGGAAAATTCTTTCAATCGTGTGGGTGATTATGTTTCATACAAAGAAAAAAAAAAATTCATTCAGATGATATTGATGGGATCCTATCTCGTTTAAATTGTCCTTTTTGTTGTTTGGAAAGTAAGTCACTAAAAGTCATTTGCTAATGCCCTTTAGTACACACTGTTCAACACCAGCCTGTACAGTTGTCTGCTACAAAATTTTGTTTATGAGGTCCTTGTTGCACTTCAAAATACTGCAGAATTCCTTGTTTCTTTTTGGCATAATGCTGTCATCTATGATTGATGCAGGCACACAAGCCAGTTGGCTCGAAATTCAATCGTGTACTTGATGAACTTTTTCAAACACTTAATCAAGTTAGTTCAGGTTTCCTGAAGTCTTGGAAACGCTTAACTCAAAGCAATTCTTGATTGATTCGAGCCAACTTGGTGAGTTTGAAAGCGTGTTAAAGAAAAAAAAAAAGGCTGAGTAGAAAAATGTGTGCAATAATCTTAGCATGTATTCTTACACAAAGACTGACAGTTGTATGTGCTTGTAGAATGGTTTGAATTGGAAACTTTTTACATCAGCTGCTGCCTTGAAATGAAACACCAGAGGCTTCACTATTTTATCCAAGAAAATATATATTAACAGATTTACAGTCTTGAGCATTCAACTGATAAACTATGATTTTTACTTTCCTTTGTAAAAGCTTCATGAAGCAATCATGCGTGAAGATTCTACTGAATTTGAGGATGGCATCATAATTCAAGAATTCAGAAAGGGTTTTAAACTTGGTGATCGGCTCTTGCGTCCATCAATGGTGAAGGTATCAGCCGGTCCAGGACCTACAAAATTAGAGAATGAGACACCACAAGAAAAGCAAGACACAAGTGAAATACTTGAGGGCAGCACAGAAACAGAGTCTGCTTGAAAGATAGAATTTTCTGCCCGGATTCAGTTTTGTAAAAGTAGTAGTTTAATCGCCAGGAACATAAATGTTGGGTATAAGAGTTACTGAAGTAATATTGTAGTCGAGTTTCCTCTTAAAAAAAGTTAATGTTGTCTTGAGATTTTGAATTGTGATTTCAGCTTAGCATGGCTTTAGAGTTAACACAGTATGCAGCTTGCTAATTTTCTGAAAAAATCTAGACTATTTCCTCATCATTTGCACCCCCTGTCAACTGATCAACTGCTTTCTACTGCCTTCTAATTAACCGCTTGGTTGAAGGATTTTGTACGAAAGAACTTGTTCGTCAAATTGTACATTGCCAAACTATTAGATTAGATCATTGAAAGATGAAAAATAGAAGAGAAAACAATGATTGAAGAAAAGTCGATCGTTTGTGGCGCTCAGCTTCAGTGGTTGAGAAAAGAATTGTCTTGCAGGATATATATATATATATTACATTCGGTTACAAGTAGGCTTGTGGTATAATGAGAGGTGGCAGAGAGAAAATAACAGAAAGAAGAAATAAAAAAATGACAACCTGCCTAAGCTATGTAAACCAATGAATGACAGACACAGCAACAATGACAACACCACAAACAACTATTCACGATAGGAAAAATACAAAATACATCAGAATTATGTCTTAACATTGAAGGACATATTACATGATGTATCATTTGGTTAAACGTGAGAAGTGATAAGGCGTGATGTACTCTTAATTAAAAACTATTATCCTTTGAATTGTATTTTGTACACAAGTAATTAAATTATTAGAGCAAGGCCTGAAAGCAGATTTACAAGTTACTATGATCGACATCGTACTAAAATTACTAGTCGCAAGATACTTTAATTATCCAACTTCTGGGAATTGCTCTAATGGACTCTGCGCATGTTAATAAAAGAAAACAGGAAAAAGTTTAGGTGGTGAATGGAAAGTCCTAGGGGCTCTTCTCTCTGCTTTCATTCGGCCAGAAATATTCCATTGTCATATAGCATCCTTCTTTGGGTTCAAATTGTTAAAAAGACTGACATAATTTGGGCTAGGCATTGATTGGCACAAAGGCCGAAGCTCATATTACACATGATTCATTTATCATATGTGAGGTCTAAACATAGAACAAGAACAATAGCCCTTTTCTGGATTGTTGCCTTGTAGGAATGCTAGTGGTAAATTGAGCTACGACAATATTTTGCAAGACCAATATATACATATATCCTCAAGGATGTAGAGATCGGCAGGTAGAAATTGTGCATATATGTATCTAGCGAACTATAGTATCTTTACATTGCTAATTTGCTATGCAAGATACTTATATTGGATGAATTTCTTCTATGCTAACGTCAAAGATGTATTAATTATTTATTAGTAAGAAAACGAAACGCAATGATTTTGTCTATTGCCAAAAATTCTCTTGCGAAAACAAATTTCCAAATGAGCAGCAAATTACTCCATTATCTTGTCGGCTAATAAATCCATGATGTCCACAATGGCAGAAAATATAGGAAATGGCTTCCCTATCATTTCCTAGTGAGAAAACAAATCCAATGGAGTAATAGGAGAACGAACAAAATGAGAGACGTGAATCACTTCGTTAGATAGATGCTCTTATCTAGAGTCATCTCATCCTCAAATTAATTTAAGTGGCATTAATTTTCCTTTTGTGTTTCTTCCTTCTTGACTTTTGGCTTTTCTAATGCTGGAGCTGTAATTAAGAATAGAAAAACAGAAAGAGAGAAACGAGAGCTTAATGCTGACACAATTATTGTCAAGTTTGTAACACTTCTTTATCTTATTTAATATAAAGGGTCAATTCCAAAAACAAATATATTTTATTACTTTTTTTTATTAGATTCTTCAATTAAAATACAATATATGGATAAAATGCTTTAAAAAATCAAATTGTATAATATAAATTATAAAAACATTCACTTTGTTATATTTTTATTGAAAAATCTAATAGCAAATGTTTAGAAATTGTATCTAAATTTTTTTTTCCATAGTAAATTGTAAGAAGATTCAAATTCCACCCCAAAATTTTAGACATTCAATGTAAAGAAAATAAGCGCCCATGTTCTTACCAATTACTACCAAAATGCCTGTGAGCGTGAGGAAGAGGTTTAGCTTTCATCCTCTGTCATTATAGAGCAGAAGAAAAACAGAGAGCAACATGTCCTTTGGGTAGGCTACATGTTTGTTTTCTCATGGACCTATTTAATATTCAAATTTCAATTCCTGGTTAATACTTCAGGGGTTAAATTTTACGAAGAGCTCCCTTTCAAGATGTTAAATATTTTGACTATTAAATTTATTTTGAAATTCTCACTTTATTAATAAAAAAATTCCAAAAAAAATGATCAAAACATTAAAGGTGAAACTCTCAATAGAATTACTCTACCGAGCCTGTTGAGCATTACTCAATATCATCCATCAATTTATTGTCAATTCCAAATTTGTAACTATTATATTGGTCCGGCCATTCCACCCAATAATGAAATCATTATCTTCCTGTTCTTCAGTGCACTTCGCCTTCCAACCTCCTCATGCATATCTCATTTTATTTGTCCATGTCTTCCTGGTCCTTTTGGGAATATTTGCCATTGAAGTTTGTTTGATAGGAATTACAAATTCAAGAATTTTCGTGTAATTTTCCAATTAAAAAGCAAATAAAGATGAGCTTATGATTAAGGTCATTAAGTAAGGGCCATTCTGCTTTATTTCCCTTTGTTAGAAGGGTGGTGAGGAGAAGACTAAAAATTAAATAGTTATAAAATTTCTTTTTAACTCTTCCCTTATCCATATAAAAATCATTCATAATTTCATCATTTTTATTTCTCCTATTTTCTTTCCCTCATTAGAAATCCAGTGTAAAAGGATTTGTGCATTAAAAAAAATTTCTTATATAGAAGAGAAATAAAAAAGAAAATAATGTTAAATCTCCTACACAAAAGAAACGAATTTCATATTGTTAAAGGCAGTCTAAAATGATAGAGAATAAGACAATCATATCAGCAATGCAGAGTAGCAGGTATTCAAGCAATGGATCATGTGGTCCATATGATATGTATCATCATGATGGAGAAGAGACACCGTGTATAAGACAAAAGCAAACACCCTGAAGAGGTTATGTATACTGTAAAGCTATAGTATAGGCCAACTTTTTCTCTGTGATGTCTTACATATTAATTTGTCTTGTTTCCTCATAAGCTATTGCGATACATGATTTATCTTCACTCTTCATGCCATAGACATTTATTGCAAGTTAAAGACCAAGCAGTAGGTTAATTCCTAGTGGTGGAAATGAGAGACGAGCTAAAGGAGAAGCTTTTGCAGAAGCAAACCAATCCAGAGGAGCTCAGTGGTGAAGAGGAAGAGTCACTGAGGAAAAAGGTATGGAAAGAAAGCAAGAAGATGTGGGTGGTAGCTGGTCCTGCCATTTTCACTAGGTTTTCAACGTTTGGTATAACCGTAGTTAGCCAAGCCTTCATTGGCCACATTGGCTCCACTGAACTTGCTGCCTATGCTCTTGTCATGACTGTCCTAGTCAGGTTTGCTAATGGCGTCTTGGTGAGTCTTCCCTTGCTTGTTATCAGTGTTCTCTTTCATCAAATACTTTGTGTAGTGATTGTGTATGGGAAAATTTGCAGCTAGGTATGGCAAGTGCGTTGGAAACTCTCTGTGGGCAAGCATATGGGGCAAAAAAGTTTGAGATGCTTGGATTATATCTTCAGAGATCTTGGATTGTATTGTTCTTGACCTCAATCTTTCTTCTTCCTGTTTACATCTTTACAACCCCAATTCTGAAGGCGTTAGGTCAAGAAGAGAGTATTGCACAAGTTGCAGGAAGCATTTCTCTTTGGTTAATAGATGTGATCTTTGCTTTCATAGTGTCATTCACCTGCCAAATGTTCCTGCAAGCACAGAGCAAGAACATGATCATTGCCTACCTCGCTGCATTTTCAATTTCGATTCACCTTTTCTTGTCATGGCTTTTGACTATTAAGTTCAAGTTTGGGCTTAATGGAGCAATGACATCAACAATCTTGGCGTACTGGACAACTAATTTGGGTCAGCTTATGTTTATTATGCATAAATGCCCTAAAACTTGGAAAGGCTTCTCGTTTTTAGCTTTCAAAGATCTCTGGCCTGTCATCAAGCTTTCCTTGTCTTCTGGAGCTATGTTTTGGTAAGGAACTAAGCCTTTTTCATCATCAATATTAAAGCTCGTGTCTAACCAGTAATCAATTAGTCACCAACTATTTTAGTGAAAACTAATCAAGTTGTGGAGTTATTAGTCATCAAGAACAAAGAATCAGTTTTGGGTATAACTTTTAGTTTAGGTACCCTTTGAGAGTATGTGATATAGCTTCATTCAGTACTCATGTTTCTATGGTGCCTAGTTATACTTCAGTTCTATCAACTCAAAGCTATTGATCTGATTCCTTGTACAGTCTCGAGATTTGGTACAACACTGTTCTGGTTCTTCTAACAGGGAACATGAAAAATGCCAAGGTTTCCATTGATGCTTTATCCATATGGTGATTCTACTTCATTTTTACTTTTACTATCGCTTCAGAATTTCATATTAACCTACATAATCCTCCTTCTTCATATAGATATCTTTTGATTGATTGCTTCAAAATATTATTCTCTTGCAGCCTCAACATCAATGGGTGGGAAATGATGATAGCCCTTGGATTCTTTGCTGCAGCTAGGTACTCAATGTCATGACAATAATTTTCCTCAAAATATGGCTTAACCAAAAAAAATGTTAAGGCTTAACTTTGACGACACTGGTTATCTTCTAACAGACAATAGAATGTATACTGATTGCTTTGTAGTGTACAGGTGTCAAATGAGCTTGGAAGAGGGAGCTCGAAGGCTGCAAAATTCTCTATTGTGATAACAGTTCTTACATCATTGGGCATTGGGTTCATACTATTTTTATTGTTCCTATTCTTGAGAGAAAGACTTGCTTACGTATTTACTCCAAATCCAGAGGTGGCTGAAGCTGTTGGCCATTTGTCACCTTTATTATCAGTCTCCATGTTGTTGAACAGTGTTCAACCTGTCCTCTCCGGTAATTTGTAGTTCTTCCAATTTCTTTCTACAGGATTTCAGAAAAAAATCTTAGGCAGACATGATCTATTATATCAACAATGAAGAGATACATTAATTTATTTGCATCTCTTTTTAACAATTAGACAGATTAATGTCATAAACCTAAATTATTGCCGATAGGAGTTTCTGTTGGAGCTGGCTGGCAGAGCGTTGTAGCATACGTAAACATAGGCTGTTATTATCTGATTGGTGTGCCTGTTGGAGTTATGCTTGGTCGTCTTTTAAATATGCAAGTAAAGGTATACATGTTATATCATCTATCCTCTCTTCCTCTCTCACATAATGATACAAGTTTCTTAAGGAAAAAGGAAAACTAGGCGAGCAATTATATATCACTTTTTGCAGGGTATTTGGATTGGAATGTTATTTGGGACATTTGTTCAAACTATAGTACTCACTATTATCACAGTCAAAACTGATTGGGACAAGCAGGTAATTTACAATGATTTCTGTCCTTTCCACTGAATTTTCTAACTTGAAATGAGAAGAAACAGCTTATGGAAAAGTTACATATTGATGTTTACAGGTCGTGATAGGTCGGGATCGCATTAACAAGTGGGCTGTAGTGGAGACAGAAGAATCAAATGGCATATCAAATATCTAGCTTAAAAATATATGCACGAACCCGTAAATGTGTAAATGTACATTTTTGATGCTCCAAAACTGTTAGAAAATTATTATAACTTTAAATTAAATGCTTTTAGGTTCTCTTTTTTAGTTTAGTTAGAGATCGGTGGCAGTCTCTATATTGCTAAAATGTCAAACCTCTGCTATTTAAGTAAGATTGCAATTCTAGTAATTTGCTCATCATATATCATGACGCTCTTTGATATGAAATGGCATTTTCGTTTTGTTTTCTTACGTACTTGGTAAATAAATCCCACCTATATCATGTAAAGCTTACTTCAGAGTGCTTATTTCTTAATGAACTTTTAAAAACAATCTCTCCATGATGAGTTCTTGAGTGGGTAATGTCGCTAATCCTGTTATTAAATTGTGTACGCTATTAGCATGCATGTTTTCATTTGGAACCCCTTGTTCTTAGGTGATAGAAGGGGACTAATATTAGATACAACAAAATTGCTCATATAGATAATCTAATAATAAATGTTTGCAAGGTGATGATGACAGATCCATTACTTGCCCACAGATATAGCTTTTCCCTCAAAAAATAAATGCTCCTTTGTAACTTCTGCCGCGTTTTGGTGTTAGAGCAACCCAACAAAAGCAAGCTAGCTCTATCATGTAAAGAAATTTTATCTTCATCTAAGCATTTCTTTAGAGAAAAATTCTTGAGAATCATATATTGCACAGGCAAATTATATAAAAAGCTAAGAAATTTATCGAAAATAGTGTGGAGTGTTAATAAATTTTACCACATGAAGCATCCATTTTGATGAATTTTCATTGATTCATAGTACAGCTAACTATGACAATATATATACCTAAAAATTTCTTTTTCTTGAATGCTGCTGCGAAATTAGTGTTGCTGTGTGGCTTAAAAAGGTAGATGACACTGTGAGTGACATAGATTTGGCCAAAGTATAAGCAAACTCATAGAGTCCATTCCAGAGGTTGGATGCATTGGAACTATATAGCAATATGTAATGGTCGCCTTTTTTGGGAAGGAAAGCTGCGGGGATTTCCATGGCGGCTGTGTCATTGTTCTTTTGTATATACCTAATTGGTTTTACTTCTTTCTTTGGTTGTGATCCATCAGCATTATAAGAACTACAAGAAACCAAATTTTAGAAAGGTTTCGGAACCTAACCTTATCTTTCTCGTTGCATCGTTAGGTGCATTGGTGCATATACTTATATATGATTATTCAATCAGTTAGGATGAACGGTAAAAGTTCAGTATATATGGAAGAGTTAGCTTCAGATAATTGTAATCTATAAGTACTATATAAGCCACAGTTCAATCTATCAACGAGAATCGCCTAGCATTCATTCACTCAAATACTCCTCTATCATTTTCTCTGTAAAGCTCTTTTATTCACATCATATCAGAGCTGCCTCCATCTATGATGAAACTCGATTCTTAGCCTACACATAAATCTTAGCCCACACAGACTACAAATTCCAAAAATCTTTTGGTTATATTTATGCCTCAAGTATTTTCTGAGCCAATTGCCATCAAACTTGATAATTGGAAATATCAAGTGATTGTTACCATTAAAGAACTCAAATTACAGAAGTTCATACTTAGCCCAAGATTCATACCAACTAGATTTGACTCACCAAAAGATGAATTGGCTAGAAAACTCAATGAGGAATTCTGCAATTGGGAATAGCAAGACCAATTGTTGCTTTCATGGCTCTTAGCATCGATGTCTAAGATCATGACAAACATAATGATTGATTGTGATTTTCCAATCAAATCACGGAAAAACTTATCAAAGTTTTCTTTGCATCACAAATGAGGGCTAATTCTTATTTTCCTTTACAATATTTTACCAATGCTTTCTTCGCCTTTACAACATTGGGATGAGGTCATAAGGACTACTACCTACCTAGTTAACAAACTTCTCATGCCATTATTAAATTATTAATCCTTGTTGAAAAAACTCTTTGATCAACAACCAAATTATTGTAACCTCAATGTGTTTGGTTGCGTTTGTTTTCCTATACCAGACCTTATAACCAGTTCAAGTTCAACTGTAAATCCACTCTTTACATCTTTTTAAGGTATTGTATACAAAATGTATGTGTTTGTTAAGAGCATTAGTTTGTGAAGGAGTTGGTTAGGAAGTTATTGTTAATTGATAGTTGATTAACTGATTGTTAGTTGTTATTAACTATCAAGTTTATATATAACAAGAATTCTATTAAAATTCATTTTCTTTACTCTGTCTTCTTCTTCTTCTACTATTTTCTTCTTATCATTTGGTATTAAAGCCATCAGTCTTTGGGTCATGGCTAACACCATATGTTTAGAAGCTTCTATGCATGAATTGGAAGAAAGAATTCATTTGTCATTAAACCAAAGCATGACAAAAATGGTAAACCAGATAATGTCAAGTATAGAGCAACAAGTATTTGGAATTCATGAGTTGATGGAAGGGCTTTTAATGCAAGTGACAAAGATGATGAGGACGATGAATGCAAAGGAATAAACTAATGTCGAAAGGAGCAGAGATGGCCAACAACAACATGTGAGTAAGGAATATTAGTTGTCCATGCTTTTTACAAAGATGAAGTTTATAAGATTCCATTGTAAGGACATTCTAGTTGGCTTTTGAAGTATGAAATGTACTTCTTGCTAGATGAAACACCAAAGGAGATGAAAGTCACAATTGTGAGAGGTTGCATTTGGATGAGATAAGTTTTAGGTGACATAAAGCTTACAAGAAAAATCAAGAAAACATACAAATTTCTTGGGAAATATACACGGCAACCTTCAAAAGAAGATTAGGCCCTATTTACAAAGACCAAATGGACGAGCTTATGCAACTTAGACAAATTGGAAGCATTAGTGATTATTAGGACTCTTTTGATGATCTTTCGTAAAAGATGAAACTATCTAAAAGTAACTAATTAGCTGCTTCACAACAAGGTTGAAAGACAAGATTATTGAGAGAGTGGGGTTGTTTAGACCCAAGACCATGTTGGATATTATGAGAATCATGAAGTTATAAAAACTTAGTTGTTAGCTAGCAAACTATAATAAGGGAAGTAAGAATGTACCAAAGATAGGCTCATATGGAGGCATGCTTACAACAACCAAGAAAGATTAGCTACTAATAAAACCTTTACCTTGGGATTTATAAACAACAATCACTAGGAGAACTAGGTGAGTAATAAGGGTGGATTCAAGCTACAAAAGATTTCACCTGAAGAAAATTGAAGAGCACAAGGCTAACAATTTATGCCACTTTTGCCATAAGTAATACACTTAAGGTTATGAATGTCCTCAATGAAAAAAAATGTAGTTATACATGATTAAAGTAATAGAAGATGGCAATTAAAAAAAAAAGATGAATTATAAAAGAATGTGAAATTATGAGAAAATCTAAGGTACCTTCTAAGATTTCATTGAATGCAATTAAATGTGTGGATGGTAATACTACTATGAGGGATGAGGGCATGTAGAAAAAGAGGTATTGTAGATTTTAATAGACAACGGAAGCATCTATGATTTTATGGATCTATAAGTAGTCAAGAAACTAGGTTTGCCAATGAAAGAATTAAATAATGCCTAAGTTACAATAGTTGGAAGTAGGAAATTTCAATACGAGGAGTGACCACAAGAAAATTTTTATGCGTGTCCGCAAGTGCACGGGTCGGATCAAGTAGTTCAGTGATAAGTAAAAGTATCGTTCCCACGAGGAATGACTAGAATGCAATTAGGCAGTGCACAACCTACTTTTATCCACGTTAAGCAACCAATTATGAGATTCTTGATTTTAGAACTAATTTTAAAATAAAGTGAATTGAAAGAAAACTTAGTTGACAGAGAAATTTTAGGGAAAGTCCAAGGTTTTGAAATTACCTAGAGTCACTACTCCCTTGATGCTTACTAGAACTTAATTTCTTGTTTAATTGTAATTATTTTTCACCTTGTTGGTTAAGAGATTTAACAGCTATAACCGTCCGTCGATGTAATTATAACCCTACTCTCACCTAAAATCTAAGTGTCCTTAGATTTAGGTTAGAGCGCATTAGGAACTATAACCCTCTACAAACCAATTAAGGTAGTTAGGTATATTTCTATCCCAATTACAAATTAGATAATTCTAAACTTAATTTATCCAACTCTTAGGTCCAATCAAAATCCCTTTTTCAAGGTCAATTCCAATTACCCAATTCAATTCCAAGAGGTGGCCAATCTCAAAGAAAGCAATAAGCAAGATAAGGATACACAAGACTCCAATTATCACAATCAACAAGATAATTAATGATCTAGTTTACATCAGGTTCATAGTGCTCAGGTAAAAGGAATTTAGCTACACATAGCTAAATCTACAGTAAATTCCAATCCAATACATGGAGAAGATGAAAAGAAGCAAAGAAAGCAAACAAAGGAATGATAGAGATGCAGAGAGTAATGTTTCCCTTTTGATTCTTCCTCTTCCTTCACCCTTCCAAGCTTGGATAGCTTCAAAGATCACCCAAAATTGCCTCCCTGGATGTCCAGACTTCTTCTCTGCCTCAGAATCCCCGAACCCTAGCTCCTCCTCATTCTTTTTAAGCTTGAAAATTAAAACTGTGCGTTTCAGGTCTGCTCTCGCTATGGCAAGGAACGACTCTCGCTATAGCGAGATCTCTTAAGTACTCAGGTCTCCGCTGCGCTCGCTACCTTCACGCTATAGCGAGTTGCTCTCTGGAATTTCTATGCAACACGACTTCGCTATTGCGAATCCTCCCCTTCGCTATGGCGAAAATGCCATCTCGCTATAGCGAACTGCGGTCTCGCTGTAGCGAGAGGACTTGTTAAATCTGCCTTGGCCATTTTCAGCTTCCTTCTCTTGTATTCAACTCTTTCTACATTTTGCTACTTTTTCCTGAAATTGAAATCACACATAAAATGAGGTTTAAACTAATAAAAATATTATAATTACAATACTTTCTTTGTTTTGTTTGATTGAGTACACTTTTAACCATATTAATCAGGAGAAAAGTATTTTACCTCCCTAATTTAGTGTTAAATATAATCCTTTTGAATCCTAAATTAGGAGGTTATCAAACTCTCCCACACTTAAATATTTGCTTGTCCTCAACCAAATCTTAGAAAGGATCACGCCCAAGCAATCAGAATTTTAAATCCCCTCACACTTATAATGAATCCAATTTCAAAAATAGAAGCTCAACAAAACTCAAATTGAAATTGAAAATAATGTACTCATAGTAACACCCTTATTTCTAAAGTGTATGTGTGTTCAACAAGAGATGTTAAGAAATAATCAAGAAATCCTAAATAAGTCTTCCCAGCAATTTCAAAACCTAACCCAATCATCTGTACTGACTTCAATCATCAAAGCTCATTGAGAGGGGTCTCTATTATTCAATGCAGAATTATTTTCAGCACTTTTTTTTCTCTCTCCTCGTCAAATTACTTAATCCTTTTGACGCGAATGACAACATTGGTTATGAAGCCACCCGGTTACTCAGATTAAAGAAATCCTCAGAGGGCTACTAGCATACTCTTAGTTTTATCACCGTTTGACGTGAAAGTTCACACTTTTTGGTGCAAACCCCCGGTTACTAAGTGATTTCAACCATTGGAGTAGAGAATCCTTTGATTTTTTTTTTTGTAGATATCCTTCTCAACTAACAATCAGGTATCCATCAGGAACAGGTAAATTGGGGAGATCTAAAACAACTGGAAGCTTATTATAAGAAAAGCTTGAATTACTTCAAAAATCATCTTGTTGGAAAATGTTCCTATTGTGGGTGCATACTACAACTACATTACTACTTTATCCATCTCAAGTTCGCTTAACCTCTACATTCCTTAATTAATATTCATCTAGAGTGAGAAGGGATGAATCTGATTTAACATATAAGGAATATGGGCACTTGAATATTATTAATAAGAGGATGATATTGTCGATTTATATCCACTTATCCTAAATTTATCTATGTTTACCCTAACTCCCCCATACTTAAAAGTTACATTGTCCGCAATGTATAAAATGTGAAATTCAGAAGTAGATAGTAAAATAGAAGCAGATGGGGGTGAAGGGAAGGGATAAAAAGAGGTAAGGAGATACGAGACTCCCCTGATAAGAAGAGATAACAGAGCAAGGGGATGCATGTGAACAACTCCTTCATCTGAGAGATAAAAATGGACAAAATATACACAGGAGACAGTAAGTTGGCGTTAGCATTAAGAAGACAGTTAATAGCATAGCCAATTTAGGAGTGTAGAGCATAATTAGATGCAGTTATCCATATACAGTTATCCAAAATATAAAATGAGGAAAAGCAAAATAAAAAAATTAGCAGCTGGATAGAAAGGTCCTAAGAATCAGACGACCCAGGTCTATCCTGAGGTGCAGGCTCCTGAGGGATAATGATGACTGGTGACTGAGGAGCCTCAGGAGGTGATGGTGGAGGAGCAGGCATGAAGTAGTCCATAAGCGTTTGTAGCTGATCCTTCATTGGTAGGATATGACCTTCCAGCCTATTAATGGACTCTCGTACCCATCCCTCAAAATCTATCTGATAAGGAACATCATGTCCTGATGGCTCTAGAGTACCCCAGTGCTGATGTGAGGGAGGAGGTGGAGGTGCCTCAGGCTGTGCCTGTGCCTGTGCCTGTGCTCTCTACCTACGGGGCTGCCCTGGTGCATCTTTCATACTATCATATTTGAATGGCCCCTTTGGCTTAAACTGCGCGTCATTTTTAGAGACGCGGCTACCCCCCATATTGAGCAATTCTGTAAGCATATGAGGGTATGCTAAGTTAACCCTGTCAGACCTCGCCACTTGTTTGAAGTTTAAGTACATGAGACGAGGAATGTTGACCCGCTGCCTAGTCATAAAGCACCATGTCAGAGTAGCTCGTTCTTGGATCATGTCAGACCCATGAGAACTTGTCAGTATATTGCTTGTAATGAATTGTAACAAAAAATGAGCGTTTGTTGAGCTGATTCACCGGGTAAACCTTATTCACCAGCTGAGCTCTTCCTTCTTCAGCAATGGTCATCTCCACCTCTTCCCAGGAAATTGATTGAGGGTTCTCCATGTGTGCTTGGAAAGCACACTCTAGGACATCAGGCAATTCATAGAAGTCTTGGAAGACTTTCTCATTTTTGCGCACCCAGGTCGAACGGCAATAGTATTCATCCTCCTCCTCCTCAGTATCCTCAAAATTAGCGTATAGCTCTTGGATCATTAGTGGGATCCGATGCACCGATTTTTTAGTGAATCCTTGTAGCCCGTGCCATTCAAAATCATGAAAAGTCAGGTCTCGGGCGTTGGGCGCATAGTAACGATCTTCCACTACCCCTCTGTCTGCGAAAAGTCTATCAAAGCGAAATTCTGCCCGGGCAGATGCAAATCGATCCTTATCATATGATTGCTTCTTCTACTTTGAGGAGGAGGCTGCAGCAGTCTTTGTTTGCTTTTTAGGAGCCATATCTGCGAAAGTCAAATAAGAGATAAATATGAAAATCAGTGGCAGCAGGAACAGGAAATCAATGATGTCTTGGCTCGATCTACCTCCAAACCCTCCTTAGACACCTTGTGTCCTAGTACTATTCCTTCCTTCACCATGAAGTGGCATTTTTCCTAGTTCAAAATTAGGTCAGTCTCCTCACACCTTTTAAGCACCTTAGAGAGGTTTCCCAAACAAACTTCAAATGAATCACCAAAGACAGAGAAGTCATCCATAAAAATTTCCATGATATCTTCGATGAAATTAGAGAAGATTGATGTCATGCATCTTTGAAAGGTTGCTAGTCCGTTACACAACCTGAAAGGCATTCTCCTGAAGGCAAAAGTGCCATAGGGACAGGTGAGGGTTGTTTTCTCTTGGTCTTCAGGTGCTATAGAAATTTGATTGTATCCTAAATAACCATCCAGAAAATAAAAATATTCCTTCCCTGCTAGCCTATCAAGCATTTGGTCAATGAAGGGAAGATGAAAGTGATCTTTTCTAGTGGCTGCATTTAATTTCCGATAGTCCATGCATACTTTTCAACCAGTGACAGTTCTTGTAGAAATCAATTCTTTCTTTTCATTTGTTACAACTGTCATCCCTCCTTTCTTAGGGACGCACTGTACTGGACTAACCCACGCACTATCTGAAATTGGATAGATGATTCTTGCATCCAGCCACTTGATGAGTTCCTTCTTGACAACTTCTTTCATCATCGGGTTCAGCCTCCTCTAATTCTATATAGATGGCTTATGATCTTCCTCCAGTAGAATTTTATACATCACAATGGAAGGGCTTATCCCTTTGATATCTGCAAGTGTCCATCCCAGAGCCTTTTTATGACTCTTTAGTACTTCAATCAGTCTCTGTTCTTGATGAGAGTTCAATGATGTAGAGATGATGACAGGTAGTGTCTCTGAATCCCCTAAATATGCATATTTCAGATGCGTAGGGAGAGGTTTTAACTCCAAAATCAGAGGTTGCTCATTTGAAGGCTTAAGAGATGGTGCTGAGCGGGAAGCCAAATCTAAAGATTCCACTTACCAATGATGTTTAGCTCGAGTAGTTGAAAAATTCAGCACTTGGGCTACCTCATGACTAGTTTCAGCGTTCTCATGCTTCACTCCCATTAATAATGCTTCAATAGGGTCATGGATTATTATTGAATTAAATTGTTCTTGAGCTAACTCATCAATCACTGAAACTCTGAAGCAATTTTCAGCATCTCTAGGATATTTCAATGCTTTGTCCATGTTAAACACCACCTGCTCATCCCCCAATCTCATCACTATTTGCCCTTTCTCTACATCAATGAGAGTTCTAGCTATGGCTAAGAATGGACGACTAATAATCAACAGATTATCTTTATCTTCTTCACAGTCTACAACAATGAAATCAGCTGGATATATGAACTCACCAACCTTTACTAAAACATCTTCAATTATACCACGTGGATATGCTAAGCTCCGATCCACTAATTGCAATGTTACTGTGGTAGGTCTTGCCTCACCGAGTTGCAACTTCTCAAAGACAGATAACGGCATAAGATTTACACTGGCTCTAAGATCACACAAAACCTTGCCTTGAAAGTGAGTGCCTATTTTACAAGGCACAGAGAAGCTACTCGGATCTTTGCACTTCATTGGAATCCGTGGGTTGATTATTTTGCTGCACTCTTCAGTAAGTGCTACAGTTTCAAATTCACCAAATCTCCGCTTCTTGCTCAGCATCTCTTTCAAAAACTTGACATACTTAGGCATGTACTCCAATGCTTATGAGAATGGGATATTTATATAGAGTTGCTTGAATATTTCTAGAAATTTTTTATACTGCTTATCTTCCACCTTCTTTTGAAGTCTTTGAGGAAATGGTAGTGGAGGTATTATCCTTGGTAATGTTTGTAGTTTCTCTCCTTGTTTCTCACCCTTATTAACATCTGTCTGTTTTTTAACTTCTTCACTACTCACTTTTCTCTTCTTTTCAACTGATTCATCCACACATTCTTCTCTTATTCTTTTATCATTACTTGTCTCCTCTATGGCAATTTCACCTTTATCTTCCTCTACAACAGCCTTTGATGCAGGTGTGTGGCTAACCACCTTTAGTGTTTGATCATCTGGCAACACTTTTCCACTTCGAAGAGTTATGGCCTTACATTCTTCCTTACCTTCTCTTCTAGGATTAGGCACCGTGTCACTTGGCAATCCCCCTTGTCTTAATGAATTTATTGCTGAGGCTAATTGACCTATCTGCAGTTCTAGATTTCTCAAGGAAGTGTCAACTCTAGCATTCACTTGAGCTTGCTCTTTATTTTGCTTACTTTGAATGTTAATGAACTTCGCCAAGGCATCTTCCAAGTTCGTCTTAGGTTCTTAAATAGGTGCATTTTGCCTTATCGGTTGAGTGAAACCTGGTGGTTAAGTAGGCTTAATGCTTGAGGAAGATGTTGGTTGATTCAATGCTGGTCCATGCTTCCAAGAGAAGTTTGGATGATTTCGCCACCCAGGATTGTAATTATTGGAGTATGGATTCTGATTCTTTGAAAAGTTCCCCACATAATTAACTGATTCTGAAGGTGCTAAATGACAATAGTCTACTGAATGCTGATCCCCACAGTTTTCACAAGTAATTGGGGCCACCTGAGTAGAACAGACATTCACTTGCTGATTTCGCTGCACTTGAGATTCTAACATATCAAATCTCTTGTTCAAAGCGGAAAGAATAGTAGCAAGTGGAATAGAGGGGTCTTCTTGAGTATTGGCTACACTAGCACTCACCCTTCTATCACCTCCTCTTTGTACATAACTTTCAGATAATGTGTCCAATATTTGAATAACATCATCCACAGGCATTTCATCCCAACGCCTATTTAAAATAGCATCTCACATTGTATCAGTTTGTGGAGTTAGACGCGTGCAGAAGTTCTGTACAATAGCACAGTCATCCATCCCATGGCTTGGGCATTGGCGAAGTAAATGCTTGTACTTCTGCCATGCAGCATATAAATGCTCATATGAAGCCTGCTTGAAGTTGATGAGCTCACGACGTGCATCTGCTATTTTATTATTTGGAATGAAGCGAGCTCTGAACCTTGCTTCTAGCTTATCCCAAGTATCTATTGAACCCTCAGGCAGAGTTAATAACCACTCCTTAGCCTTTCCTTATAGAGAGAGAGGGAATAGTTGAAGTCTTAACACATCTCTTGGTACCCCATTCTGCTTGAATGAATCGCACACCCCCCCAAGAATGACAGAATATGACAGTTGGGATCTTCATCAGACCTCTCACCAGTGAATTGTCCGTTGAGCTGCAACATGGAGATCATCATTGGCTTCAACTCAAAGTTAGCAGCTTGAAAGTCTGGCACTACTATACTAGATAGAGTGCCCTTCATAATACGACCCACAAAGTCTTTTATGGACTGATTTGCATTCCCTTCCTGAGCCATTTCTTCACTCACCAAATTTGGAGTTTTAGAAGGAGATTCTTCAAAGTTCAAGTTTACCACAAGATCACTAATTTTCTTCATTGTGCGCTTCTTCTTTGTAGAGGATTGCTTTGGCATGTACTGTGGTACTTGTAGAGGAAAATTCAACCAATTGTATTACTCTAAACAAAAAGGAATCAAAGCAAATAACAGAATGAAAAGAAATTCTAACTAATTAACTAACTAATGCTTAATCGAGGACTACTAAAGGTTATACACTTCTAACTGAACAATTAAGTCATTCCCCGGTAACGGCGCCAGAAAACTTAACCACAAGAAAAATTTTTATGCGTGTCCGTAAGTGCACGGGTCGGATCAAGTAGTTCAGTGATAAGTAAAAGTATCGTTCCCACGAGGAATGACTGGAATGCAATTAGACAGTGCACAACCTACTTTTATCCACGTTAAATAACCAATTATGAGATTCTTGATTTTAGAACTAATTTTAAAATAAAGCGAATTGAAAGAAAACTTAGTTAACAGATAAATTTTAGGGAAAGTCTAAGGTTTTGAAATTACCTAGAGTCACTACTCCCCTGATGCTTACTAGAACTCAATTTCTTGTTTAATTGCAATTATTTTTCACCTTGTGGGTTAAGAGATTTAACAGCTATAATCGTCCGTCGATGTAATTATAACCCTACTCTCACCTAAAATCTAAGTGTCCTTAGATTTAGGTTAGAGCGCATTAGGAACTATAACCCTCTCCAAACCAATTAAGGTAGTTAGGTATATTTCTATCTCAATTATAAATTAGATAATTCTAAACTTAATTTATCCAACTCTTAGGTCCAATCAAAATCCCTTTTTCAAGGTCAATTCCAATTACCCAATTCAATTCCAAGAGGTGGCCAATCTCAAAGAAAGCAATAAGCAAGATAAGGATACACAAGACTCCAATTATCACAATCAACAAGATAATTAATGATCTAGTTTACATCAGGTTCATAGTGCTCTAGGTAAAAGGAATTTAGCTACACATAGCTAAATCTACAGTAAATTCCAATCTAATACATGAAGAAGATGAAAAGAAGCAAAGAAAGCAAACAAAGGAATGATAGAGATGCAGAGAGTAATGTTTCCCCTTTGATTCTTCCTCTTCCTTCACCCTTCCAAGCTTGGATAGCTTCAAAGATCACCCAAAATCGCCTCCCTGGACGTCCAGACTTCTTCTCTGCCGCAGAATCCCCGAACCCTAGCTCCTCCTCATTCTTTTTAAGCTTGAAAATTAAAACTGTGCATTTCAGGTCCGCTCTCGCTATGGCAAGGAACGACTCTCGCTATAGCGAGGTCTCTTAAGTGCTCAGGTCTCCGCTGCGCTCGCTACCTTCACGCCATAGCGAGTTGCTCTCTGGAATTTCTATGCAACACAACTTCGCTATTGCGAATCCTCCCCTTCGCTATGGCGAAAATGCCATCTCGCTATAGCGAACTGCGGTCTCGCTGTAGCGAGAGAATTTGTTAAATCTGCCTTGGCCATTTTCAGCTTCCTTCTCTTGTATTCAACTCTTTCTACATTTTGCTACTTTTCCCTGAAATTGAAATCACACATAAAATAATGTTTAAACTAATAAAAATATTATAATTACAATACTTTCTTTGTTTTGTTTGATTGAGTACACTTTTAACCATATTAATCAGGAGAAAAGTATTTTACCTCCCTTATTTAGTGTTAAATATAATCCTTTTGAATCCTAAATTAGGAGGTTATCAAGGAGTATGTGAGGGCTTCTGTTAGAAAATGCAAGAAGAAGAGTTTTAAATAGATGCATGATTCATTCCTCTAATTAGGTGTGATATGGTTCTAGGGATGCATTGATTAAAACCAATTGGTTACGTGCAATAAGACTTTGTTGAGCTTACAATGTTTTTTAGTATAAAGAAACCTAGTGAGATTGGTAGCAAGCAACCTAAATAGATAGATGGAAAGTAGTGTTATAGAAGCATAAACAAGAAATTAATTGAGAAGAGGATTAATTCCTTTTTATACAACTTGTGCAAACACATAAAAAGGTTGAAGTGTATATTCATTCAAATAAAGGAGGAAAAGGAGGTATTAGAATCCATTCAACAACTTTTTAGCTGAGTATAAAGATATTTTTAAAATACCTACTTCTTTAACATTTTTTTACAGAAAGGCATAATCATAAAATCAACCTCTAAAGAGGAATAAACCTTATTAACATTAAGCCTTACAAATACTCAGTAGCTCAAAAAGATGCAATTAAGAAAATGGTGGATGAATCACTACAAATAAAGATGATTTAAAATAACTCTTTACTATTTGCAACACTTACCGTCTTTATTAAGAAAAAGAATGACTCATGGAGAATGTGTGTACATTATAAGCAACTGAAGAAGTGCACCATAAAAGATAAATACTCAATTTCAATTGTGGAAGAGTTATTAAATAAGTTACACAATACTTAATTTTTCACCAAGTTGGATTTAAGATCTAGGTATTATCAAATATGGATAAACCCAGTTGATATACTAAAAACAACTTTTAAAACTCATTTGGTCCACCTTGAATTTGTGGTAATACCATTCGAGTTAACGAATGCTTTAACCACTTTTCAATAAGCTATAAACAATATTTTAAAGAGTTCTTAAGGAAGTTTATGCTTGTATTTTTTATGACATCTTAATATACATTCTTTACCTAAAAAGTCATGTAAATCATTTAAGAAAAATGCTAAAAAAAAGTTAAGACAACATTATTATTTTGTAAAGCCCAATAAATGCCTTTTTGTAGCAATCCAAGTGAAATATTTAGGTCACATTATAAGTTCTCAAGAAGTAGCAATAAGCCCTAAAAATATTGAAGTTATGAGGTAGTGGCCAATTCCTACAACACTAAAACAACTCAAATCCTTTCTCAAGCTCATATAGTATTATAAAAGGCTTATTCAAGGTTATGGAGGAACAACTAAGCCTTTCATTAAGCTGCTCAAAGGCGATACCTTCCAATGGATAGAACAAACTTTTTAAGCCTTTTTAAAAATGGAAAAAAAATTAAGAACTACCTTAGTGCTAGTATTATTAGACTTTTGCAAACCTTTTGTCCTTGAAATAGATACTTCTAGTGAAGGAATTGGCATTGTATTTATGCAAGACAATAGGCTTATAGCTTTCTATAGCAAGGCCATATCTCTTAAGCAACTTTCTCTTTCTATATATGAGAAAGAGCTCGTAGCTCATATGCAGGCAGTTCAACAATGATACTAGTACTTAGATAGGAGAAGTTTTATTATAAAAATAGGCTAGCAAAGTCTTAAGTATTTGTTAGATCAAAAGATGAAGACTTCTTTTTAGAATTTTTGGTTGGCTAAACTCATGGTGCATGTGTACGAAATTATATATAAGAAAGGGAAAGGAAAAGGAGCTATTGATGCACTTTTGCGAATACATGGGGCCAAGTCACCTTAAATGGCAATTTTTATATTTCTAGTGACATATGGCAAAAGATATAAGATTTTTGGCAATAGACCACTTAATTAAAAGCACTTATTTCTCATTTGACTTAACATAATGACTAGCAAAAGAAGTACTCATAAGATGGCATTACCTTGGGAATGAAAGGAAAAGTGGCTATTGGAGATAATGATAAGTTGAATTGAACACTACTTTCATAGATGCATAAGTCACCACAGAAAGATCACTCAGGTGTTAGAGCTTTTTATTGTAAAATTATAGACCTTTTTTGGAGGAATAAAATTGAAGATGTTGTCAAGGTAAATAGATTTATAAAAAGATTGCTTAAATATGAGAAACGGATACAATTTTAGTGGTAATTGACCAAATGATTAAGTATGCTCATTTTATCATACTTAATCATCCTTTTACAGCTATTCAAGTGGCTCAACAATTAATTGACAATGCTTATAAGCTTTATAGAGCTCCCGTAGACATTGTTAGTAATAAAGACCTTTTTTTTTAAAGTAATTTTTGAAAAGAGTTTTTGGCAAGTTTGAGAATTTAGAAAAACCTTACAATAGTTTATCGCTCAGCAATCTAATGGCCCATTTGAGGTGTTAAACCACTTGCTTGAGACATGGTTAAGAAGCATGACATAGGAGAAACCAAAGGAGTGGCACAAATTGTTATCCCTCACTGACATCACCACTTTTTATACAGCCATTTAAACAATACCCTGTGAAGCTCTTTATGATTAAAAAAAACCTATTCATATCCCTTATGTAACACGAGACTTATTGGTAGAAACTATTGATTGTTTATTCACAATAAGAGAAGAGCTGTTGGCTATAATAAAACACCATTTGCATAGAGCACCAAATAGGATAAAACAACAAACCAACAAGAAAAGAATACAACGAGAATTTCAAGAACGTGATTAGGTGTTTTTTATACTCAAACCTTATAGGTAGGTATCTATAACTTCTAGAAGTTCTTAGAAATTAACTCTTAGATACTTTGACCCTTATAAGATTATGAAGAGGGTGGAAGCAGTAGCTTACAGGCTAAATTTACCAACATTATCCAGAATTCATAATACATTTCATATGTCATTATTCAAGCCTTGTCGTGGGCCATCCACTTCTCAAAGACACCATCCACTTGATTGGCCGGCACAACCTATTGATTTGGTTCTTGAGAAGATATTGCACAAAATACTGATACAGAAAAGGGGAAGGCTTATATGGAAGTTCTAGTTAAATGGAAGGATCTGCTTGATGAGGACGCTAGCTGGGTTTTCTCTGCATGACCTCCAAAGACTTACACCTAGGGTTTATTGTTGTAGATAACCCGAGGTAAAGGGTTTTTCAGGAGAGAATTATTAAGAAAATTAGTTTGTGAGGGGGTTAAGAAGTTAGTTAGGAAGTCATTAATTGGTAATTGAATGGTTTATTGTTAGTTGTTATTAATTACCAAGTCTATAAATAGCATTGTAACTAGAGGCCTACGAATAAGAATTCTTGAAATTCATTTTCCTATCTTCTCTCTCTTCTTATTCCACTCTCTTCTTCTTATCAGATATGTGATTTTGATGAAAATTCTTTCTACTACAAAACAAATAGCTCTATCTTATCTTCACCCACATCAGATTTATCTACATTGTACCTGCCGTAATTCCTCGTCTTCACCCTCATCAAATTTATCTACATTGTACCTCCCGAAATTCCTACAGTACCCTCTTCAATTCCTTCAAATGCTGCAACTTCTAAAGTTCAAAATATTGTTTTTTCTTAAATTCACCAATGCAAATATGTGACATCCTGTCTGACACCGTCACTTCAGCTCCCTCTACAGGTGGTTTAAGAACTCAGCTACAAGTGTAAACAAATTCCTTACCCCAGATACTGCACCAGCAGCACCTCAATGTTCTGTCCAAAGCCATCATCCTATGGTCACTAGGTCCATGACTGGCTCTTTCGAGCCCATGGTGTTCTCTGCCACACCCATCTTCCTTTAGCGCTCCGCTTCCCTATGCGCATGCTAGCATATTTAATTATACCATTTCAGGGAAAAACAAATAAATAAGAACGCAAGGAGAACTTGACGTTGACGTCCTCCCTCGTATAATATTCTTGTTTACAGAAAATGACTTGCATTATTTTAACAGTAGTTGTCACGCTTTTGGTGATGTCCGAGTGTGACCTCACCTTGTCAAGTCTATTGTTTGTTTTTTGTCTTCGTCTGCCTTTTTTTTTTAATTCCTTATCAATTATCCCTTCGCATGTATCATGGAAAAAGTGGAATGAACATACAAAAAATTAATTATAAATGGACCAAAAAACAAGCTATTTTCTATCTCCCGGCATTCCTGTCATGTCATGTGAAAAGACACGAGTCCTATGTTTTCTTGGTTACATTATGTTTACTCAGTAGCAACAGAAAATGAATATACTAACTATTCCCACCAGACGCTATGTTTGTTGCAACTCAGCTTTCGAGGCTCAAAACCAACTTGAAATACTAGGATTTGTTGTGACCAGACATTTTCTGAACAATTTCCTGAATACCGTACAAATGCTTCGATACAGTGGATTTTGACTAGAAGATGTAATCTGACATTTCAGACCCTCTTCAACTTGATTTTCATAACTAATTACAAAAGGTGTAATGCATTTGATATAACATGGGGTGCCAACAAGGGGGGAGGAACTATATGAACAAACAAAATCATCTCAAGTTCTCAACAGGTTGTAAGCCGGTATATCTTTCACACTGGTTATATCTTCGAGAGCAAGCTCACGCTCTAGCTGCGTTCTTGTGGACTTCAGAACATCCTAATGAAGAATAAAATATTTAAAAAAAAAATGAATGGTACCCCATATGGGTAAACGAATGAAAAAGAAATTAAAACAATGCACAGAATACAATTTAATGAAATATTTACATTAAAGTCCAGATAAGAAGCATGCTTTGCAAGCCACTGAGCATCCATCATTTGAAAGGCAATGCAATAAAGGTTATCAAATGCCATTTCATCCTCCTCAAGCATCTCTAGAAAACGGATTCCTGCCAAAGAAGATGGAATCCCTGCAAGGATAATATAAGACTTATCTCTGAAGGTTGCTTGATAGAATAACATTTCATTAGGTCGGTTCACTTAGCATCAGTAATCAACAAAAAGAAATTATTTGTACTTCATAATCAACAATATCTTATCAGCGCACTCCTGTAAGAACAGGCCTCCTCTTATCTTTTTTCTGAATATGTGGAATAATTGCTATTATAAGACTCAAGACTATCTGGAGACAGACCCACCCCTAGTCCACCGAGTTTCTTCAATTAAGAAATTTCATGTTACCTGCATGAAGATCCAGCATCTGTACCAACATAAAAGATACATTGATTCCAGCTACAGCAAATGGATATTCCCAGTCTGCTCTGGTTCCATCTTTTTTATGCAATAATCGCTGGAATGAGTCCTGTCACAGTGCCACATAGCGATTTGTTTGACCACAACCGAAAGGACACTACTTAGTGAAATACATGACACAATATGGATATGCTATGCTCATACAAAGAAATGCATAAATGCACATTACAAAACATGTGCAACAACGAGGATATATAAAACACTGTCTAATAGCAGGTAGGGAATCGAAGCTTGGCACTGAGCTAACAAAAACACGGTAAAAAAAATGACAAGTTTAATCATCTTGCTTCAATATCCTAAGATGTTTATTGAAGAAAGATGAAGGCAGCCTATAGGTCAAACAAAATGCGGAACTGCATAAGCAAGAAAATTAACTTACTGGAAACTTCTGGGCAAAAAAGATAAGATTCTCTAATGATATATATCCTCCACCCCTGCAGATAATGT
This sequence comes from Erythrophleum fordii, assembly GCA_032878935.1. Taxonomy (NCBI): domain Eukaryota; kingdom Viridiplantae; phylum Streptophyta; class Magnoliopsida; order Fabales; family Fabaceae; genus Erythrophleum; species Erythrophleum fordii. The sequence continues at coordinate 14,171,351 of JAVQMF010000045.1, read as the reverse complement.
ACGAGAGTTTATGTTAACTCATTCATAATACAAATCTCAAAAGAAGTACTGCTAACTGCATAAAGATTACTCTTAACTTGAACCTCCATTTGTTTCAAGATTATGTGCACTTTCCAAAAACAAGCTATCAAAACATCCACAATTAAGCCTTAACGATAAGGACTGTGTTTGTCCATGATTATGGTGATAAAAATTGGACAGAGAAGTGGCCTAGAACTAGGGAATTTCTATTAGAAAGGGAAGAATTGTAAGTTTTGAAAAAATTATGCGGTTCCTGTATTTTGTAAAGGGGAGAATTTATCATTAGAAGTCTTTGATTTCTTTTCTAAGGTAGCAAGTCTAATTATCAAAGTAGTTTTTCTTGTATAAGAGTCTTGATTACAAAGATGGTAAAGACATACTACATTCTTAATATTAGGAAGCCAATAAGTCTAAATATATGGTTGTCACAAGTAAATAATTGGAGAAAATTTTCCTGATTTGAAGAATGTAAACATGATTGGGTTTACGGCATTCTTCTTTAGTCTCTCTTTCTCTCCTTTTATTGTCAAAATGATCACAGCTAAGTTTCACAGCCACATGAAGAGATCAACAAAATCTCATATTAGTTTTCTCAGCTCTAACTAACTTCCCATTGTTCACCCAACAAAACTCCAATATCCTAAAATTTCATTACCAGTCACTCCATTAAACTAACTGTCTGCCCACCTTTTTTTCCCCCGTTTGGAAAACAATATATTGGATTGATTACATACCTAAAATCTGTTGAAGGGTCCTGACCTTGCCATCCCATTTCCTTCCAAAGCTCTGATTTAAGAGCAGGAAGTTCCCTGTCAGGAAAAGCCAATTTCCACAATTGTTTAAGTGCATCCTGCAACACAAAAAATTTTGAATTATGTTTGATATATGTAATAAAGTGTCCATTGACCATTACATGTTTTCCTATTCATGATAAAGTATCATAAACATCCTATGAGTACAGCTGTACTATAAAGACATGCAACAAATGCAAAAAATCAGTCTTTTGCCATCTTTTAGTAAATCCATGTGGGGAAACACAGTTTGAAGTTATTAAACCAAGTAAACATGCATTTGCAAACCAAGCAGTCAGCCAGCCCATACTCTAGATTTGAAAGAAAAAAAGGAAAGGTTCAAATTGTCTATCTAGCATCCATGCAGAACAAAATAGAACACCAACACAACAAAGTTATATACTAATACCCATAAACAGCAGAATCAGTGGAATAATTAAGCGTAGCAAAACAGAATGCAGGGCTAGTGATAAGTGTCAGCAAAATGATTAAGGAAATAATAAATTGGGCAAGTCGCATACCTGATGCTCCGTTCTAGAACCATCAAAGGGGACTTGAAGCCGTTCCCGTACATGTCTCAGTCTTTCTTCCTAAGAAAGGACAAGATGAGTTATAATCATAACCTAAGAAAGGACAACATGGGTTATAATCATAACTAACATAGATTATCCAGAGTAAAATACAAGAGCCTATGAGGCTTAAAACACAACAAAGCTATCAAATCTCTCTGCATATAAGACAGGGACACTCACTAAAAAGAAATAATGTGCATCACATTTGCAGCAAAGAGAGACCATAAAAACCCTGTCCCATGACAAAGGTAAGGGCATAGGAACGCTCCTGAAATTGGACGCATTATGCTCCAACCACATACACCAAAGAACAGCATAATTTACACAGCCACAAAATTTTAGCTTATCCTTTGCAGAAGCTCCAAACTGTGTCATGGGAATTTCACCAATGCGTTCCCATTTGAAAAGGCTACACATTAATAAACTGATAACTCAAATCCAAGAGGTCCACTATGAGAAAAGTTTGAAACTGTATGGTACAATATCAAGGTCATGTGCTATATCCCATAAGGATTTTAAAAAGTTAAAGCGTGGTGTGTGGACAGCTACCTACACTCAAGACAATGTGGCTTTGCCATTGGAATTTCCAATCCACCTCATACTACATTAATGGGACCAGAGTTATGAAAAGGGATTTCATATTTTCCGTCCTCATATTCATCCTACAAACCACCTTTTGGAATGTTTAAAGGCTTGTAGTTGCCTTACAGAGTCTCCATTTGTTCTTCCACATGTTGCCAACTTGCTATCGATTTAAACCATGTATTGCACAAAGTACACCACATCTCATCTAATTCTACTCTGTGCTAATCCATGGCTCTAATACTAATTAATACAGGATGGAAGCCCAAAAACAATAGTGAGACCTAGGTGCGGTTCCAGTAGATTTCTAGAATCAACTTAGGAAATTACTTAGAAACAAGGTGATGGGAATTTGTGGAAGACCTACATTAGGCGTAGGAAATAATGTTTTAATTACTTTTTTCTTATTTTAAGTAACTTTATTATTTTGTTATCTTTTTGTGTAGTTATCCTTTTATTTTAATTTATTTTATTCTAGTTTATCTCCTTATCTCTTAGCTCTATATAATGCCCTTGGCAATTGTAGTAGAGTTAGTCTTGGATTGATTATTAATAAAGTTCAGATTCTCTGCCTCCTCCCACTCTATTTCTCTCTGCATCTCTTCCTTTTCTTCTATGTCTCCCTCCTTCTCCTTCTCTCCCCTTTTTCTCTATTCTTTCCTACTGGTTCAACATCATAAGGAAAGCACTTGGTATAATATCAGTGACTAAACACATAGGTTGTACCTTGTTATACCCATAGCATGCCTTTTATTGACATACACTAAAATTTGAATTACGAGCAAACAATCATTTAGGATTTTTAGTAACCCATAGATATAGTAGTATCCTAATAGGAGTCTAACCCAATCTTAATTACCTTAAGTTAACTAAAATAATTTTCAAAAAATTTTACAAATAATCTACACCACTTAGAATGCTAAAATGTTGCTCCTACAGTTTGCCATTAGAGCAGTTTAGTTTCTTTTGTTTCAATTAGAGCAATGGTGTCTCTTTTAATTATTATATAAAGAAGCTATAAACAATATTTCAGAGTAGCAAAAGCTAACTCCTGTCAAGTCAACCAAAAAAAAAAAGGTTTAAAATTTTCTTTAACTGCTTTTTTCCTCATATAATTAGAGGGACATGATTGCTCCAAATAAAACTATAAGGACTACATTGCTCTACTAAGAAAACTAAATGGAACAAAAGTGCAATTAAGCCCATTAAATTTAATATCTTTATGCAAAGTAACTCAGCTCTTTAAGCTTAAAATTTTACACAAAAGAAATATATCATTTAAGAATCTGCTCCATGTTATCTTAAAATTTGAACAACCTCCATAAGGATATAGAACCAAAAAATTTCTTTTCACACCTGGTAAATCATTTAGCAACAATGAGAAGCACAGTTTACAAGAACCCCGTGCTCATGTAAAAGAAAAAAGCACTCCCTCAGATTCTCAAATGAAGCAATCTTATTGGACAAAGCACAAAGTTATTGTTAGTTGGTTTGATATCAAAGTACGTAGTCTAGAAGAGTAACAGACTCAAATGACTAAGCAGCAGAGGTGCTTGTCTCTACTTGTTAGAATCTATCAGAAATGATAAGTCTAAAAGACAAATAGTTAGGTCTGATAAAGTGTCATAATCTGCTCTTGGATGAGCTCTGGTCATTTGGTGATACCAAGTGATACAAATAGCGTTAGCCTTATATAGTCTTCTAGCAGATTTTTAGTGTCATTACAATAACTAAGCATTCACTAAAGATTACAAAGTGCCATTTTAAACAATTATCACTAGTGCCTTATTTTCCAAATCCAGTTCCTTATTTTTCGGATTAGTACCTTGATATTTTATCATGGTTCATGCACTATGTCTGGAACACTCTGAATTTACTTCAAACACTTATTTCATCCAATCAACATCAAATACTCAATACAAAACTAGAAGAATTCTTTTATGGAATGTGAAAATAACCATGGTGAGAAGTGAAAATAAGATATCATGGAATATACCTGCAAAGGACTGAGAGAAGGAGGGAGCATCCCATTGTTTTGTCTATTTAAAGCATTTGAAGAATGAGATAGAAGGCGAGAAATCAATGATCTAGATCCAACTGCACTATTTGCTGCAAAGACAATATGAAATAATTAGTTGCAGGATGCATCACCTAAACTGTGCAGGAAGACCAAACTGCATTGTCTACTTATTTGTACATCTGTCAATGATGGGGAAAAGATGAAAAATATATTGGATAACAGCAATTAAACACACATAAAAACCTGATGCTTATTCATTTTATGTTATAGCTCCAATATTTTCTTATTCCAAGCACCATGAATGTGGCTCTTAGAAAAGAATAATATAAAAGTACCATCTAATATAACTTCATCTCAATGCTAAAATAGACTGCCAGCATCAGGATTCAGATATGAACCATTTGTCAAACCATCATTACAGTCGTACAGAAGTGCCACAACTTGCCAACCTATCAAAAAATCTTTTCAATATTAAGTGACTCCTTTTCTTTTCAAGACCACCCCCCCCCCCCCCCCACAAAAAAAAGAAAAGATTATTTCAGATACAATCTCAGCTCTCAGTTATAAAAAATAGCACATTTCCAGCAATACATGTCAAAAGATGGATGGTGGTGATACACCTATATGTGACATCCAATTGGCATAAGATTTTAGTTCACAAAAATAAAAAAAATGAAAAAAATAATATTTGGTTTGAGTGAAATTTGCAAATCTTCAAGGGCGTCCCATTGCCCTTGTATATGATATAGGAGAGGATTGTGTTTGTAGCCTTTCTCTGCTGCTCTACTCAAGTGTTTTCTCATAAGCACCGCGGATATCTATGTTGCATTTTTTAGTCTCTTTGGATCTCCATTTTTTTTTTTTTGGGTTTTCTGTATAGGAGGATATCTTATCCTCCCCTTAATTGTACACTCTTTTCTCTAATAAATTTTCTTATGTTAAAAAAAGAAGATAAATAAAGCAGTTTCCAAGTTTGAGAATTCATGACCAAAGTCCTATTTTTACTACAAGAAGGAAAAGTCATACAGAACTCAACCATGTAGATAGTATAGTTACAAAGATTCAGAAGTATAAAGCTATGGAACACTGACAATTTGAGAAAGGAGTTACTGACACCCGTACAATAGTCCACCTTCCTGTGTCACATGTCAAATAAAGAAAATAAAGTTCAATACTGCATATGTTGGCATTTCCCAGACATGCTTTGGATGTGAACATGCATTGACACACGTTAAAAAATTTCAGCACTACATTTCCGAGATATGTTTTACTCCTTTGAACAGGCATGAACATATTTAAGTGCTTAATTATATCAAATACATCTGGTTATTGATACATGTATGAAAAAAATGTAACTAACTCAATAGTCCATATACTATCTATGGTCAACTTTTATGAGTGAAATTGAAGCACGAATCCTGTGCCCCATTCCTCTTATTAGTTAATGAAACAACTATCCATGTTGGACAAGCAATCGGGATTTATTAGAAGTAAAATGATGCAATACTCGTTTATCTGGACAAATGTACTATGACACAGCCCCAGAAATCATATATGCACATGTACCTAAAATTTGTGCCCACTGTGCAATCAGTTGTGAATATAGGAATGTCCAGTGAAGTTGTTCCTTTTTCCTTTCATCATTCCATATATCTTCAAGTGTGGATACCTAAACGTAGAAAATAATTAAAAAAAATTAGCAAAATTACATAACAAAAATGGAGAATTGCATTCTTCCTTAACTTTTGAAATGCAGAACGGAAGAGCAACTTTTACCTTCACTTTTGAATTGTCCAACTTTTGAATTGCTTTCTTATTATAGTCAGGATCCTCCAACAGAGGCTCATTTAAAGCATCCAAGTTCCCTGAAGTGTCCAAATGCTCATGCACTTTGCCGTCAATGTCTCCATGATGGAGTCTTCTTCTCAATGTTCTTGGTGACATTTATATGTTTACTGATTACTCCGTAATCCTAGATATCAAAAAAGTCATTTCTAAGAGCCCGCAACATCAAGATCAACGTCAATGTTTTAGACTAAGCTCAATAAATCCTTTATATTCGTGGATCACTCTAGCCGGTAGTCTCTTTTTACATCAATCCACGTAACAAATATTTTAGTCTCTTCAGATGTAGATAATTATCAAACCATAGATTTATTCCTTCCAATTTCGCTACTCCCAGATAAAGGGGCGTCAGATTGTATAACCCAATGAGCAGTAACGCAACATATGAAGCAATTGAACTAAAATTTAATGGGGGAAGCAACAACGATACCAAATTGAACAAAAGATGAAGCACTGACAAGAATAATAATAAAATATAAGTTAAAAAATAATAAAAATTAAACAAATGAACCAATGAGTGCCCCAGCGACCAAATAAAAATCGTTCTTTTGCTTCTCAATTGATAACGACTAGAATAATTTAGAAATTGGAAAAGCGAATCAACAACATTTGTGGTTCTTACCTGAATTTTAACAATATGGAAAGCAAATGGCGTGCCTAAGCAATGAATTTCTATGGATAACGAAATGCGCCAAAGAAAAAGGTTTGCGTTTTGTGCTTGTTAAGTAAGAAGGGTAGATCTCTGTGTCACCACCCCGCCAAGCCAGCTCAGATCTCTTCAGCGAAAAAACCTGCCTTGCACCACCGCAGCGCTAAAATCTAATTTTTATTATATTCCATTTTTTAAATAAAGGGTAAATTCCTAATTAGAGGGTAATTCAGAATTTACCCAAAAAAATAAAAAACAGAGGAAAACTTCTGTTTCTTGCTTAGATTAGACGGAAATAAATATATATTTGGGAAAATCTAGTTGTCTTGCTAAAAATACGTCGCGCTTTTGTAAATTTCCAAGGTTTCATAACCTAAGAATCAGCTTCTGCATTGCCTCCATGAAGAGGCAATTATCATGCGAGTTAAGAAACTAGCCATATTTTCTGGTAAAGAAGAAAAAGTATATGCAATTATCTATATTTATGTTATTAAAATGTTTAATCAAATCATTATAAGTATAAAATATTTTAATAGTAATAATAACATCGCCAACCTATAATTCTTTAATTATCATGTTTTAATTAAAAAATATAAAAGATTACATTTAAAACTAATTCAACTGAAATTGATGTCTTGATTATTTGGACTGACTCATTTGACTCAACTTGATTCCACTCACTTAATTATGGTAGAAAGTGCAAAATTTTGATTAATTTATGGGCAAGGACCCAACAATCAAAAACTCAACTTGGTTACTAAGGTGAAACACGATTAGTATCTCTTTAATAACTGTAGCATTTGGACCACTTCACCAATTAAATCCTTCGCAAGTATTATTTTTTTCTAACTCCTTTTCTGAATGTACTTTTAAATTTCAATTTAAAATGTGGACAAAAATCACCTGTAAAATTCTTAAAATATGTTTGGTTAAAAGATATAATTATAAAAAAATATAAAATATGAATAAATAAAAATAGATGAAATAAAAAATAACTATTTTACTTTATTTTTAAAATAATAATTTGATAAATAAAATAATAAATATAAAAATATAATAAACATTATACAAATTATGTAAAAAAAATTACGTTTGCAGTACAACGAACCAAACTATGTCATTTCCAACGTAATCTGTTGGAATTTCTTAAGCCATACCTAGTTTAAACACATCCATGTTCCACCAATGTGTAATCCCTCGGAAGAGTTATGATCCTCTTTATCCAAAATATATCAGAGAAATTCAGAGGAAAGAATTAACATGCATCAATTTCTTAGAATTTTATTATTTTGACTTCATGCAAGGGTGTCTGTCAATGTGCATAACGAACCACAAGAACTTCTCAAAGCCTTTGCATAGAGACTTTCTAACATGCACCATCTAGAAGCTAGCAGGCACCAAAGCAATACCTCTTGTCAATTTATATCACCCATATTTACCTCCTACAGGACGGCTTCGTATGTGCATAATGGAGCTCAGAAAAATCATCTAAGGATGCTTCCAGTTGCAGAGGAGGTGACTGACACCAGTTGGCAGCCACTAACATTTATTCCACAAAGCAGCTTCATGAGGAAGTCCTCAACTCCGCATATACACCATAACAGGGGCATTGAGATGTTTCAGAACAAATAGTGAGGACCTCATCAGGTTCTTGTTCACGGCAGTTGCCGCGGAAGGTAACTCAAATATCGCTATGATGTGAAAATGTACCGCTCAGAATTTAAGCAGTAGGGGGAAACCAAAAAAATGAAAACAAAGGTGCGAGGGTAGAAGGGTACAGACAAATTCTAGCCACATCTAATTTGCTATTAATTTACATCATTACACAGCCTCAGGGAAAATCATCCAACATACAGGATTTTCCCAAAGGAACTTTGATACAATTGTTTTCGCAATGTTGGCCTATGGAAATGCTCACTGCCTAGGTATTGGCGGTGGTGTTGATGCATGGCTTTGCCCATAATACCCTATGCCTGGAGGTCTGTAAAATCCTCCTGCCGTTGACTGCTGTTGTTGCTGTGGCTCCTGCTGTGCTTGCTGAACTTGTGATGGCTGAGTGCCGGGCCTTGATAACCCTATTGCCGAATGTGGAGGCAGTGGAAGTGGTGGTAAGTTTTTTGATCCATATCCAAAATGAATCCCCCCAAGCATCAAACCTGTAGATTGGACATACTGATTTGCTGGAGAAAGAGGCGGCAGTGGGTGTGCTGGAGCAAAAGCAGATTGCAATTGATTGGCTTGTGACATGGACTGCAAGCTGAGAGATGGTGCAACAGGCAGATTCGACATTGATGGCTGCTGTAAATTGGTGAAAAAGGAAGAGCTCCCTATATCAGAACTGCTAATATCAGAAACAGGCAGTGGTTTTTCAAGTTTGGGTCTTTTCTCTGGGTTGAGCATAGGTTCTCCTGAATTGAATCCCACGGATTTTACACTGCTATTCATGGAGGCAGCTTCTTCAGCAACAAGGGAAGAAAGAACAGATGTAAGCATCAGAGCAGAGGATGTAGAGGCAGCAAGCTTGGCAGCTACAGCAGCTGCTGCTGCCTTTTTGTTTTCTTCTTCAGTAATTTTGAGAGGAGCAAATGAACTAAGAGGCTGGGTAAAAGGAGGCTGAGGAGGTGTGCTGTTTACTTGAATCGATGGAATATTCTGTTCTAACACCCTAGTAGCTTCTGCGGCTTGGTTAAACCTCTTCCTCATACTGACTGCTTGCTCAACCTGGCCTTGTGCAGCCTGCGCCATTAATAAAACCATCAATGTTATTCTTCCAGACAGCATCTAACATATACACACATATATTAAGTCCATCTTGCATGAATGGCGATGAAGTGATCATGTGACCCCTTCTTTTGGTATAACAATCATGTCACCTTTTATTCGTGCTTTAATCCTAACCACTGATACAAGATCCAACAGTCAAGATTATTTCGTCTCACATAAACCAGCACTCTCAGCAGATATGAAATCACCCTAGTGTGGAACCACGTTGATATTTGAAATCAGAAAAGAAGCTCGAGTGTATGTACAAGCTAGTGACAAGTATGCAAAATAGGTAATTCCCAAATGCTTATCAGGTGCTCTGCTTCATTTGTCCATTAAGCGCAAGAATAAAGCTCAGAGACAATTATTTTGGGTTAATGGATATGCTAACACCTCTATGAACTGCTCTATTGGGAAAGCAAATATAGATGTTTCATCTTGGGTAGATGCCAGGTCCTTTGACTCTTCATAAAACCACATTGTTGGCTAATGATCCAATAAGTGGGGAGGCTTTTATGCTCAACTTTCAACATGTATTTGGTGAACAAAAAGGGACACGTTAAGAATCTGACATGCCAAACATAGCCTCTCAATGGATGTCAGCCAAAAAGAGAGAAGGGGGGGGGGGACAATTAGAAGCAAAGACCACACAGCAACGACACAATAAAATTTCCAAAACTAGCAGAACAAGAGTTTCAGTACAATTATGGAAAGAGTATAATCAAGGGAAGATTAGTTGAGTCTCTGCCCCATTGCTACCCTGGAAGAAAGAGAGAGAGAAGAAAAAGACCCCATTCCACTTGAATATTTTGTGCCTATCAAGGTATAGATGAGGACCGCAAGGTACACATCACACAATAATGAGAACAATCAATATGATCTGCTTCATGTTAATCACGTTATATGCTCTATTCACCACACTAGACTGCCAAAAGTGCAGGACAACCCATTTGTAACTTTTAAGCTTAAAACCATCATCACAAAATTTTAAGGAGAAACATGATGCGGATGGGGGAAAAAAATAATAATAATATGTTTTTCATGATAAACCCAAGCCATAAGATCTTTAGAGAATTTATTTGGGGAAAAACCAGAAAAATAATTTGTCACTCATGAAAAACCCAATGCTATGTGACCATGAATTACAAGTACATCCACCCATTCAGATCCCTAGAGATTTTTATTCCTTCTTCTCAGAGAAAGCAAAAAGTAGTTCCATTCACTATTAATTCAATTGAAATAAATTGTTAGGAACAAAAAAATGCTAAACACTCTTGTGCTAATGTTTTCTGAAAGTTTAGTTGTGACTAGTGATGAAAATGATATTGTCAAATTCCACAAGCCAGACCAGGTATCATATGATGAAAGTTAAACGAAATCTAATCTAATTCTTAACTAATGCAGTATACAGGGAAATCAAGAATACATTCCTTAGGATACCAAGCTGAGCAATGGAAAGTTAAAGACAAACGGTTAAAATTACAATCAGGAAAAAATAAAGTGTTACCCCAAGGGAGGAGGGGAAGGGAGAGAGGAAAAGAGCAGAGAGAAGACTGTGTCTTACTTGCAACTGAGTACGAACAAGCTTCTGCCTTGATTCCTGAATAACTTTGGATCAGTAAGCAGTCCTTAATTGGGCAAAGCTTGTAAATATTGCAGTTTCAGAGTATAAGCATAATTATAAAAACAACTGTACTTGTTCCTGAAGTGCATCTTTTATCAGGGAAAGCAAAGAAGCCCTAGAAGCCTCAGAATTTTCAAGTTGCACTATATATTGCTGAAGCTCCTTTTCCTGCTCTTGCAGGTCATTCACCAAAGTGGATCCTAGCTGATTTCCTGATGTGGTATTCAATTCACAACAAAGTAATTACCATCAATACAAGTAACTCTTCCACTACTTGAAGATCTTGAAAAATAGAAATCTAGTCACAACTCAATTAAAGGAAGGAAAAAGATCATTCAAGTGATAAAAACTATACTGCTTGAAGGTGAAAAGACAGCCAGCTTGTCATATCAGCTATGTACATATCTTTGAATGCCCTAAAACCAATATAAATTTTACCTCGTGTAGGGATAACTAGCCCTACCAGAATTCAACCTTTGCCTATAACCCCCCCCCCCCCCCCCCCCAAAAAAAAAAAAAAAAAGAACAAAACAAAACAAAAGGAAAAAGAAAGCAATGGAATCAGAATCAGAGGCGTTTAACTAATAGGAAGAGAACAAAAGTATGACTGAGAGATCAGACCATCGTTTCTTGTGGTTCTAGAGAATTACAAGTGCATCCACCCAATTGAAGGAGCATAACATGCACCTTTTCTTTTATAGAAAGCATAACTTGCACCTTCACTTTTGACTATTCTTTTCATTCTTTCTTTTAGTGAAGGTAAATATAAAATGCCTCATCATTTGAATGGAAACTTTTTTTATTGTCAACAGCTAATGTAAAATTTTGTCGAATTTTTATATCATGAATCATTGATGTATAGTTTGAGAACTAAGACACTGCTGTATTCATGAGAGATAGGCAGAAAATTGATACTCCCTCATATCAGTCTCCCATTGCTATAGTAATACTAGTAAGGAGTGGGCAGCTTAGGGAAACTGTTTAGGGAGGGCAACAAAGGCACTACGATGGATCTGAGAATAAGGGCCCTGCTGTCACTGAGGTTTATAACCAAAAGAACAAAATGGAAAAAGAGTCTAATGGGCCTTTAACTAATAAGCCTGCTAAAGATGCTAATGTGCAAGTGTATTCCAGAAGGGATAAAGCTGGAAATGTGGTAAAGAGGGGCAGAAAAAGAAATAGGGTCAGAATAATATATTCTAGCAAGTGTTGCATGAGGGAGGTGAGGTGGAGGAGAGAGTGTGGAATTTGTTAGAGGAAGAATAATGGGACCTGGAAGGTTAGAAGAAGGGGGAAGGTTTCATCAGGGAATCCAGGGAGAGATCTGGCCTCTGGAAAGCTAAAGCTTTATTTCATAGTTTCCTACTGTTCTGTGAGCTGGCTTATTATTCTGTCATTTTGTTTCTGTTTTATGTATTTTTACCTGTTACATCACTGTTAACAAGCATGTTTAGCTCTGTTTAAGTCCTGTAGTATTTTCTCGAGATTCTATCAAACTATCTAGCATGTATTATTGGTTAATTCACTACAGGAAGATGGTTCAATTGATGGAAAGACGAGTGAGTCAGTTACTTGACTTAGCACGAATCATGGATTTCAATGCATTCTTCAGTTTTGCAAAAACAATGTATGTCAAATTTGTAAATAATATGAAATCTCATTTGAGACATGTTCAAACAAAAAGAAAGAGAGTGTAGAGGCAAAGAGAGAGAGAGACAGAGAGGTAATAGGGAGAACTGGATCACAAGCCATCAAGAGTCATTTCGGGCCGTCATACGAAGCTCCAATGGAAGACCTCATGCGACTCCGGCAAATTGGCTCCTTATCAGAATATAATGAAACATTTGATATCGTTACGTGTAAATTTTGTTTGCCAGAAAGTTATTTGGTATAGTCGTATATAGCGGGGCTTCAAGAAAATTTTGCGGGGCCTGTGCGATTCCTTCAGCCCACTACCCTTCAAGATGCACGAAGTCTAGCGCAACTTCAGGAAATTAACTTTTAGCGAGATTTAGAGGGAAGGACGTGGAAGAAGCAAGGGAATTTAGGCTCTCCTAGTGGCACATTACTATCATCACACGTTCAAGACAGGTGGTCGATGCCCAAGAAGACGTCTTGGCTTAGTGGGTCCCAACCAGAATGGTCAAAAATGACAAAAATGCCCCCTAGTGTGTCTGCTACGTCAAGTCCAGGCTCTGTGACATGGGATCCAGGTGCAAATGCATTAAGAAAGGCTTCGAAGGTCTCTAAAATGATAAGCCCAAAGGAAGAAGATGAACATCGTGCCTAAAACCTTTGTTTTTACTGCTACCAGGAATATTCGAAGGGCCACAATTGCCCCCAGAGAAGAAAAATGTAGCTCCAGCTCATTGAAATGGACGCTGATTCAGAAGATGAGCTTCAAGATGAGGTGGTAATCTCTAAAGAAGAGGGAAATAGTCTTGAGAATTTTCAAATATCCCCCCATGCAATGGAGGGAGAAATGGGAGCCTCTTAGATTGGAGTAAGTGGTTGTCTCAAATTGAGTGGTGGTATAATACAACATTTCACACTGCGACGAAAGCCACCCCTTATAAACTATTATATGGGCAGAAACCTCCACGTTATGTTCCTTATTTACCTAAGAATTCTATTATTGAGGCTATGGATAGAACTTTTACAGCAAGAGAAGAAATGTTGACTGTTTCGAAACATCATCTACATAGGGTAGCAAATAGAATGAAACAGAAAGCTGATGCTAGATGGACAAATAGGGAGTTTCAAGTTGGCCAATGGGTGTTTCTTAAGTTACAATAGGCAAATTACTACTGCTACTAGAAGCTCTCAGAAGTTGGCTCCTAGATATTTTGGTCCCTATAAAGTGGTCGAAAGGATTGGATCAGTGGCTTACAGATTGAACCTCCCAAAAGAATCCAGAATTCACCTTATTTTCCGTATATCACTGCTGAAATTGTGTCTATATCCAACAGTTAAGCAATGCCATCCACCAATTGAATGGCCTACAGTCCCCACACACTTTGAACCAAAAACAATCTTAAACAAAAGAATTGGTCGGCATAGAGGAAGAATAATAACAGAAATCTTAGTTCATTGGAAAGGCCTCCCAGATATAGAAGCCTCACGAGTTCCTCTCTATCAATTTCAAAAATAATTTCCTACTTTCGTTGCACCTAATCCTTGAGGGCAAGGATCTTTTGGGGGAGGGAGTATTGTTCTATAAATATCGAATGACAAGGGATTATGACCGTTATTTCCTATTACTACCGTCAGGGAACTATAGTTATAAATAGGATTTAAGGAGAATAAAGGGGTATTGTATTACGTTAAGCCAGAAGAAGTGATCCAGATATCCCTATTACCTCTCTGTCTCTTTCTTTGTTCCTCTACACTCTCTTTCTTCCTTCTTACCTCTATCCTACATCAGTTCGCATTTCATGAGCCAGCCAAGAACGTCCTCTCAGTGAAATCTTGGAAACTCCATCTTGGTAAAGCGAGTCAAAGGCTGATAATCACGATGCTCCATGCGAGGACGTTCATTTCTTGGACAACCATTAGTATTCGTACTAACCCCGGTGGCTGCTTCATCAATGCGTAGAACCAGATGAGCAAGTTGTGCCGTCAATGCTTGGAATTGAGTTTCAAGCGTCCGTATACGATCGTTATTCTGTTCAGCCATCTGTCGTTGCGCAACGTGGGAGCGGGTTTCAGGCATGCAAAGGCGCAGGAAAAGTGGCTCTAATACCACTGATGTAGGATAGAGGTAAAAAGGAAGAAAGAGAGTGTAGAGGAACAGAGAGAGAGACAGGGAGGTAATAAGGAGAACACTTCCAATTGCCCATCCGTTTGGGGGTGGTAAGCAGAAGATAATTTCTGGTCAACTCTTATTATTCTTAAAAATTCTTTCCAAAAATTGCTCACAAAAATTAGATCTCTGTCACTTATAATTTCTGCTAGGGCACCATGCAATTTATAAACATGGTCCATGAATTGTTGAGCAAGTGTAGCTGCTGTAAAGGGGTGAGAAAGAGGTAGGAAATGAGCATATTTACTCATCCTATCAATGATAACCAAAATAGTGTCCTTCCCATTAGATTTAGGAAAGCCCTTAATAAAATCATCACTGCTGAAATTGTGTCCAGATCCCACAGTTAAGCAACGCCATCCACCAATTGAATGGCTTACAGTCCCCACACGCTCTGAACCAGAAACAATCTTAAACAAAAGAATTGGTCGGCTTAGAGGAAGAATAATAACAGAAGTCTTTTATAACTATAGTTCCCTAACAGTAGTAATAGGAAATAACGGTCATAATCCCCTGTCATTCGATATTTATATAACACTAGCAAGAAGCAATAAAGTAAGACCTCTGAATCTGATTTTTCATCTTGTTTCATTCCCCTTACACTTGATTCCTAGCACGTCTAAATGGTTCCCACCAAGAATTACTTAACTTCTCAAATTCTTTCACTATCGCCTAGTTTTGTTGATGTTTCACAATTAGTGTTTCAGCCATGATAGCCATCCCTCCAATAACCATAACAATCACCAAATGACCCTGCAAAATTTGCAAGTAATAGGTTTCGCATCAAATACTTGATGCCAATGGAATTAAATATTTTCCATCTTCAATACATAATGTTCAGCACTCCATATGTCATTCTAGAGAAAGTAGTGAATTGAAAACATCAAGCCCCACTTACAGTTCTCTTACCTTGGGCCAACATATTTTCAATATCTTCCATAAGTTTATCCACATGATATACAGTTGCACTGCACTTGTTTAAAGCGGCTTCCTCATTAAGATGTTCATCAAGAACGGACTGAAATGCTGTTAGAATTTTTTCTGGCAAACCCCCCACAGCCAGTTTCTGCAACAAAGATGACCAAGAAACAACACCTCAAAATCAGACTCATCAAAATAAAACCACTAATGCAAAAAATCAAAGTCAGATAGTGCTGCAGCAACTTTCTTACTATTCTCACTGAGTGGGCATCCCTCTTCACTATTTTGATAGGATTTGAACTCTTTCCATTGCTCCCAGAGGATTGAAGGTGATTCTTACCCATCATTTCATCTTTAAGACCCTGGCCTCGTGAACCAAAAACCTTTCTTTCCTCCCATATGTCAACCTAAGCAAGTCAATAGAAGACCGCCATCACCAATCACCCACCACCCCCCCCCCCCCCCCCCCAAAAAAAAAAAAAAAAAGAAAAACACCCAGAAGGAAAAATAAGTTAAAATAATCAAGTAAGAAGAAAATCACTTGCATAATAAGAATAAATGAGTAAGATAAAAAAACTAAGTGAAAGTAAGTAGCAAAAAGCAAAACAAATTCACACATGCACCCCCAAAAACGAAAAACAAAAACCAAAAAAAAGAGTAGTACCAAAATGCAAAAGAAATTCACACACTCTCTTTATGGTCAAGTCAAGCCATTATCACATATTCGCAAATAACATTCCAAAGGCATCATAAATCTTGACCCTAGTGATATCTGATTGTCTGTGCACAAACAATGCCAAAGATCACTATAAAGTCCATCAGGTGAATGCAAGATCAGAAACTTAACAGGAATGAGACAGATGTTGCCATTGCAATTGAGACATCAGAAAACATTTTAAGCCTAGATCAGAATCTTTTCTGCCGTTATAAAGGTTCCTGGTATCATTTTAAGCCTGTATGGTTCTCTATTTTCTTTCGGTTTCAGTGTTTTTGAATCTTATCCATATCCTATCCCCTTATTGTAATACATGTAAGCCCACCTCCATACGGCTAATGGAAGACTCTTGACACATTCAAGTCAATGTTCTCACCTGATATGTGAAAATTTGAAATGAAACATTATAGAATAATGATCATATTTAGGACAACAAAAATCAAGAAATTCCCAGCAGAAGATTTTCAAATCTTTAAGAGTAAGAAATATGCTCAATAAATGGTTCGCCTATAATTCATAATCTTAACAAAACCATGTTTTTTTAAAAAAAATACCGCACAATATAGATTATAGAGAATTAGACACAACCTGGAGTTTTCATTGCTCTTTTATCCATTCCAGTTTAGTTCATTGTCCATATTCTAATAAAATAGGGAAATGGGCAAAAACAGAGGAGGCTGACAACTAATCACCAAAGTCAGGCACCCACCAATTAACAGAGTTGCACAAATAAGCATAGTCCGGAGACATTACTAAACTGCGCTATAAATTACAAATGATTGGTTCTTTCAGCCATACCAGTTCAGTTTAATGTACATATCCAAACAAAAGGGAGAAATACCTAAACAAAAAAGAAGAGGCTAACAATAAATCACCTGAGTCAAGAACCCACCAAGCATGGTGTGAAGACAGAAGACATTACTATACCATACCATGTATCACAAATGATTGGAGACACTTCTAACAATTGAGTAGGACTTACAAGTCTGGTCACTGCTTTCCTTCCATATTCCTCACCATTTTCATATACATGTCTGAGAGCTGCTGGAAGAACTTTCCAGAATTCATTGACGAAGTCACTGCCCTTCCGCCTACTATTTTGCAAGATGTCATTAGCCAAGTATAGAAAAGAAACGCACTGCTCCTTTTGAGAAGATTTGAACAATTTATCCCATGATTCAACTATTTCTTTTGCTTTCTTCCGGTGAGAGATACACCAACGGGACAATGCTGATAAGATATTCAAGAAATACATATCACAATACACCAATCAAACTGGCAGCGAACAAAACAAGGACAAAAAAGATGCAAAGAAAATAATATCAAACAAAATTAAATCATATACAACATATGATTTTAACATATAAAATTTTTTAGGTGAAAAGAACAGCTAAAATAATCTTTCTTCTTGCAAATTATTCAGCTAGTGAGGAAAATTGAGCAAAATATGTTTTATCATTTACCAACAGTTTAGACTTTGTTACTGGAAGACTGAAATTGCTTGATACCAGTCACAGAAGTTACAAGCTCACAGCAACTGTCCTAAACAAATAAATAACAGAAAAATATTTTCCCAAGAACATCGGAATGACAACTATATAGAATAGATTTTTCTTATTGATAAGATTAATTTTCAGATACAATTGACACATCTGATGGTATTAATACCATCTCTTCAAACACACTTAAATTTAATTAACCAAGACATGGTTCCACATTAACCACTCACTATAAGTGGTTAAGAAAAACAATAAGCACTTAATTAACTGACAAAATAATTAGTCATTAATTTTGGTGTGTTTAATGTTAAACCCAATTTAGTTACTTAAAGTCAAATGTGGTATCAAACCCCTCAAGGCAAAATTGTTTTTAGGTGCAGCCTACTGAAATTCTTATACAAAAGGGTACAAACAAACATCTCAAACATTTTTTTAATAAATTAGAGAAAATCTCAGACAAGTTTTTAATTTTTTTTTTTTTTTAAAATCATCACAAACTTAAAAGTAATAAAAAATTCACGGTCCTCTATTGGAGAATAGTGATGATGATGATGATTTTAATGCTACAAGAACATTTCCCCTTAATATTAGTAAATATTTCTAGTATCAGGAATGAATCCCTCCCTTCACTTCAATTTCAGATGAACAACACTATTATTGTCTCAACTAGTAATTTTTCTTCTTACTTACTTGGCTTCTTGCTGTTTCTGTAGTTTTCTTCTTGATTTATAAAATAAGTCAGAGATGCAATTTTTTTAAACCAATATTCAACTGTTTCATTTCAAAATTAAACCCAAAATGAAACCTAGAAAAACATGTAGGACACTGTAATCTACACATACTTTAACTACAACGAGTCCATGGATTATTATTGAGAAATTGATAAAAAAAGAAAATGTTTGTAACGTATCACCAAAACAAGCAACATATAATTACTTTTGCAAAAGGAGAAAAATCAGAATAAACAATCAGCATACGCACCATTCTTCCCATACTAGAACTGTTCCATCAAATAAATAAAATCATAACAAAAGAAGTTAGCATGCAAAGACTTCCCTTCAAAGCCTCATTTTGCATTTAAGTAAACAAAACTTAACAGCTGCTAGAATGTTCCTTGACCTATGAGAATATACAAGGATGCTTAAACAATTGCCAAAGATTATATGCAAAAGGAAACTCTTTTGTGCTGAACAAGGTACAAATAGAGCAAAAATTTCTGACCCTAAATACCAGCTTCAGTGTAAATAATAAATTTAATATCAATCTTCCTTAATTTTTGCATTAATATTTTTGAGTTAATCTTGATTATTAATTTCTGATCTAACAGTGATTTGTTACTCCTCTCACCTCTCACTTTATATATATGAAACATTTCCAAGGAAGAGGAGGTTTTATATATATAGTCCATTTACTAGTTTAATACAAGAAGAAGATTTGCCAAGGGAATCCAGCATGGTGCACAGTGATCCTATGTGTAATACTGTGTAATAAACTAAAAATGCTCCATAAAAGTTTTACTTATTTATTAAATAAATTGTATATGGGTATTGACAGATTGATAATACAGAAATAACCAACTAAGAATTAAAAAATAAAAAAAGAGGGATAAAGAAAGGAAGTGCTGGATACATTCAATGCTTTGTTGCGAATTGTTGAGTTTCAACAACTTCTCTGCCAATATCTGTCCATTAAATATCTCGTTGCTCATATTTCACATATCCTGGAGTCGTTCCTAAAATTCACAGGCAAAGGGTATCAATCAGAATGTGGATCTGATATTTAGGATGAATGAAAAGCATAAACAAAAAGCAGATCAAGTCAGCATGCTAAAGAGCCAATGCTTCTCATATTCAAGCCATCCATGTGATAAGAAAGATTACATGAGCAAAGATAAATTACTAATTAAGCAACATTGAGGGGCCTTGCTGCCACTAGTCTGTGATTTATAACATGCAGGCATGCACTTATTTTTATTCGCAAGTAACCAAATCAAACAGCACCTAGAAAGCCATCGTTTCAACAAGCTGATATGAATTGAGGTACATGAATTCAATGCAAAAAGATTGGTGAGGAAGAAAATAAAGAATCCAACAAAACAATGGTTGATGATGCCATAGGGAACTTTTTCTAATCAAATATGCCATTGGAACTGTCAAACAATTGGACATCTCTTCTTTTTCCCCCTTTATGGTAAAAGATTAATTTACTGAGAAGAAAGATCAAATCCATAGACAGCAAAAACTGTACAGTGAGGAGCTTCAGGGGCCAAAGATAAAGGGAGACACAAATAACATCATCTACAAGACAAAGAAAGTAGAAGCAGAAACCATCCAGAAGCCCAAAGAACCACAAACTAAGATCCAACAGAATATGACAAAACAAAAATTGCTCTAACTCCACTCTTGTGCTCATTACCCTTCAATCTTTCCAACCAAGTATGTCATATCAAACAAACAGGTACCGTCCTCCAAAATTACTCTTTTCTTTCAACCTCCTATTTACTGCCCAACATTGATGAATTACTTTAACTTGATTGATAATATCCAACATCATAGAAAGCAAAAAATGTGAATCACACAACATCTAATCAATGCAATATTGAAGATCATGGTCAAAAAATTTTCACTGCCTTCTTCATAGTAATTTTCATCAACAGACAATAGGTACAATTCTGCAATTCATACACTCTGTACAACTGCACTATCCACAGACAAACTTCATTCTCTCACATGATCATCCAGATTTCAGTGAAATATAAGTCCTACTACAGCAGACTCAACATTAAGATAACCAAAACCAACTCCTCTCTGAGGACAAATGATAAAAGTGTTCAAAATTCAGAGGGCCAAAACAAGTGTTGGTAATTTTGGTGATTACCTGCATTTAATTATTGATTTCTTGGGCTTCATTTTGACTAGCAGATTCTAGTGATATTTGAGCTTTTATTGTCTGATTCTATCTTGTGTTTCATGTTGGATTTGTGGCCAAAGATTTGAATGGCTTTTTTCCTTTTTTAGTTCCCTGTAGTATATTGCTTTAATCATGTAATTATTTCCTTGTTTTTTCTTTTTTTGTTGGAGGTTGACGGGCTGGGTCTGTGGCCAACTATCTCCTATTTAAGTTATACTCCTTTGTTTGAATAAAATTCATTCAGAGATCTCACAAAGTCTCTGAAATTTTCATGGAATCAGAGCCACCTAGGCTTGATCGTGCCTTAGCCAAAATACGACAATCAGACTACCTTGGACAAAGACAAGGTTGAATCATCTTCTGAAATGGCTTCCCAGATCTTTCAAGGAAGTGTTGACAGTGAACCAGTGTATATCACTGGTTACAAGCTAAACCGATATAGCTACCGCCAACGGAGTCAATCCGATATGATATTTATCAGTGGGAAAGGGAAGGAAGATTACCTGAGTGGAGAAGCTACCCAAACCGAAGCTAGAGGCTCCAAATTCAAAATCTGGAAAGCCAAGAACCATCAGGTGAAGTGATGTCTTGGTTGATCAACTCCATGAATACCAAGAATGGAGAGAACTATATGTTCTACAAAACTGCCCATGAAATCTAGAAGGCAACAAGAGAGGCTTTCTCAGCCTGTGAAAGTGCAGCATAAGTGTTTAGGATTGAATGCACTATCCTTGAGTTGAAGCAAGAAGATATGGCTGTGAATCAGTATTTCAACATGCTCTCAAAGTACTGGCAGCAGCTGGATTCTTTGGAGACTCACACCCGAGGCTATACAGCTAATGCAGTAAATTTCAAGCAAAATGAGGAGAACAACGGATTTGCAAACTTTTTATGGGCCTTAACAGTACCTTTGATGATGTAAAGGGAAGAGTTATTGCTATGAAACCTCTTCCCTCTCTTAAAGAGGCCTTCTCTGCAGTTAGGAGTGAGGGCAATGCATGGAACAAAAAACACTCCTAACTGCAATGAAACCTCAGCACTTGCAGCCTGTGGACCTCCTCCTCAAGGCAGCAACAACCAACAGCTGATGTAGGGTAAGAAGTGGAGTGATAATTGCCACAAAAGTGGTCACACCAAAGTCAAGTGTTGGAAGATCCAGGGAAAGCCTCCCAATTGGAAGCCCAGGCAAAAAGGTGAGGCAAAGAGCTACAATGTCAGCACTAAGAAATCAACCAGTTCAGATCAACCTCTATTCACCTGAGAGAAATTGAAATTGCTCCAAAAGATGTTCCGGCAGCAAAGCTCAACCTCTACTGATCAACCCACGGGTATGGTAGGGACTGGAAAAATTGCCCAGTCAGATAATTTTTCACTTGCTCTCAATGCTGAAATTCTGAAAAAACACCAGTGGGAAGTGAACTCTAGGGCCTCAGACAGTATGACAAGTAATTCTGCCATATTTGATAAATTTAGTCACTGTACAGTCAAAATTGCAGATGAAACTTTGACAAATGAGGCTGGCATTGATACAGTGATCCTCTCAAAGGACTTGGTCCCTAAAAATGTGTTGTTGGTTCCCAAGCTTGCATGGAATCTTTTATCAATCAACAAAATGGTAGAGGATAACAATTGTGTTGCTAATTTCTTTGATAGTGGACATGAATATCAGGACTTGGAACAATTGACAATGCTAAGGAGGAGGTAAGTCTCTATCTCATGGGTTCCCCAAGTTCAAATTAGTGTGGTTTCATAACATATTTTAATTCTGAATTATTGCTGTAACAATATTGATTAGGCCGCCTGAATTTTCAATATATATAAAGATGATGTATCCTGAGTTATTTAACAAAAATCATTCTGATATTTCTTGTGATATGTGCCAACTCGCCAAGCATACTCATGCAAATTACCTGCCAAAAGAATATAAATCCCCTATGTCTGGGGGCCATCTAGAGTTAAAGGTATTTCGGGTACTATGTGGTTTGTGACTTTTGTAGATGACCATACCCAGGTCACTTGGGTCTATTTAAGAAATGAAAAATCTGAAGTTCCACTCATTTTCAAGAATTTTCATAACCTCATTCAAATCCAATTACAGACCCACATTAAAGTCTTGAGAAGTGACAATGGGAGGGAGTGTATCAACTCAACCCTTAGCACTTACCTTGCTAAATAGGGCATTTATCACCAAAGTACTCGTAGTTACACCCCTCAACGGAACAAGGTAGTAGAAAGGAAAAATTGACACATTCTAAAGGTGGCTAGGTCTCTTAAGTTCACAATGAACATTCCTAAATTGTTTTGAGGGGAAGCCACACTTACATCAGCTTACCTTATCAATAAAATGCCCTCTAAGGTCCTTGGGCTTCAAACTCCTCGCAATACCCTTCTCCAAGCTGATCCCTCTACCCCAAGTTATCTCTAATATTCCCAAAAAAGTGTTTGGGTGCATAGCTTTTGTTCATCTCCATCACACAAATAAACTCAACCCAAAATCCACCAAATGCACATTTGTTGGGTATTTATCATCTCAAAAAGGGTATAACTATTATTCTTCTATAACAACAATAACAACAACAATGAAGTCTTTTTCCACTAAGTAGGGTTAACTACATGAACCAATCAACACTATAAAGTCTTATCGTAAATCATATTTTTCGACAAACTATATAAATATAAATCTTTTTTAATAGTTTCTCCTATAGTTTTTCTTAGTCTTCCTCTACCTCTGACTATTGGACTACACTCTATCTGATTTACTTTCCTAATTGGGACTTCTATAGGTCTCCTCTACATATGCCCAAAACATCTAAGTCGCGATTTTACAATCTTTTTCATAATAGGTGTGATCTCCACTTTTTCTCTAATGCATTCATTTCTAAACTATTATTCTCCTATCCTGTAAAAAAATTTTGTCTCCATGGATATGACCTTCTTTGAAAGTCAGCCTTATTACCCAAAAACATCCGTGCAATGGGAGAGTGTATATCATGAGGAATGGAGTTTTTATATTGAAGATAATGCTATCAACCTGAGAAGACCATAACAGACCTTGCTATCCATATTACCATAACTGTTACTCATGAAACCCAAACTGAATCCGAGGATAATGGTGAAAGTGGCCAGGAAAAGGAACCAGAATTTGATGGTAATGTGCAGCAAGAACCAGAACCTGATAATGATGTACAGCAGAAAGAATGGCAGGTTTATTCAAGAAGGAAGAAGACCCATGAGGTAGAAACTGATCCTACTCTTGAGCAGAACCTAAATTTCTCTAAATCAAGTCCAGATATGGTCAATTTATGCTTGGATGTTCCTATTGCCTTAAAGAAGGGTACTCAGTCATGTACACAGCATCCTATTGAAAATTTTGTGTCTTATGATAAATTGTCAACCACTTACAAAACTTTTGTGGCAAATATTTCAAATGAAAAAATTTCTCAAAATATTAATGAAGCTCTAAGGCAAGACAATTGGAGGAACACTGTTAAAGAGGAGATGGATGCTCTTAAGAAAAATGGCACCTGGGAGTCGGTTGACTTACCCCAAGGAAAAAGACCAATAGGATGTAAGTAGATCTTTAGTGTCAAGTACAACTCTAATGGGAGTATTAATCAGTACAAAGCCAAACTTGTCACTAAGGGATTCACTCAAATAAACAGTATAGGTTATTAGTAAACATTTGCTCTAGTGGCAAAATTCAACCCCATTATGGTCCTATTATCACTTGCTGCTAACCTTAACTATCCACTCCACCAACTTAATGTTAAGAATGTGTTCCCAAATGGAGATCTTAGGAGGAAGTGTAACTTCCATTCCTACTAGCCTTGAAAGAGACAGTGGTGGTAAAATTTGCAAATTACACAAATCCGTATGGTCTCAAATAGTCCCTTAGAGTATAGTTTGAGAAGTTCACCAAGGTAGTTAGAAGGCAAGGGTATCAACAAGAAGAAGTTGACCAAAGAGTCTTCACTAAATTTTCTTCCAAGGGGAGATTTTAGTATTAATTGTGTATGTGGATGACAATCATGACTGAAGACTATGAGGAAGAAATAAAAAGCTTGAAGAAGGCACTAGCTAAAGAATTTGAGATCAAGGATCTCGGACTTTTGAAGTACTTCTTGGCAATGAAAGTGGCAAGATCAAGTAAGGGAAATTCTCATATCCTAGAGGAAGTACACCCTTGATTTACTGCAAGAGACTAGCATGTTAAGGTGTAAACCAGCAGACACTTAGCTGACAACAACAAGCTTAAGTTTTCTCAAGAAAGCAATTGACACTGGGAGATTCCAAAGAGTACCTATTTCACATGAGATTGGATATTTGTTTTCCTATTAAGTGTCATCAGTCAACTTATCAATAAATCCATTGAGGTTCATCTAGAGGCTACTTATTTATCTCAAGATGACCCCAGAGAGGGGAATTTTCTTCCAAAAAGGTACATGTCATAAGGTGGAGGCATACTATGATGTCAACTGGGGCAAGACCCATTATTGATAAAAGATCCATCACAAGCCATTGTACTTATGTTTGGGGAAACATAGTAACTTGGAGGTGCAAGAAGCAATTAGTTGTTGCTATAAGAAGTGCTAAAGCTGAATATATGGCATTGGCTCAATGTACCTATGAAGGTCACTTACCAAAGGTCCAATGAGGGTCCATTAGTATCATAAAGAATCCAATTCAACATGATAGAACCAAATATGCTGAAATTGATCACCACTTCATCAATAAGAAAGTGGACTCAAGAATACTTAAAATTACTCAAATAGTTGATATCCTAACTAAGACACTATCCAAAGCTAGATTTAAAGAACTCGGGGGGCAAGTTGCGGATAATCAACATCTACTCCCCAATTTGAGGGAAAGTGTTGGTGATCACGGTGATTACGTGCATTTAATTCTTGATTTCTTGGGCTTCAATTTAACTGGCAGATTCTCATGATATTTGAGCTTTTATTGTCTGATTTTTTCTTGTGTTTCACATGAGATTTGCGGCTGAAGATTCAAATGGCTTCTTTCCCTTTTTAGTTCCTTGTATTATTCTGCTTTAATCATGTATTTACTTCCTTGGTTTTTCCCTCAAGGGTTGATTGGCTGGGTTTGTGGCCAACTATTTCCTATTTAAGTTGTACTACTTTGTTCGAATAAAATTCATTCAGGTATCTCAAAAGTCTCTGAAATTTTCAACAAGCTCCTCCAATAATTCCAGACAACCTAATGGACAAAGCCGCTGGGCAGTGAACAAATTAACAGGCAGCTGTTTCCAAACTGGAACCACATATCAGGAGAAAGAACACCATAAGGTTCACAAATTTGCATTAAACCATCAGTATGTATTCTGATAAGTACCAATATTCAATTAAAGGGCATGACCTTTGAAGGAGCTTCAAATTTTCTAAGAGGTTTATCTATAAAGAAATATCTTTCTATTTGGTAAAATCTGGAAGAACTTACAAGAAACACACCAGAATATTAACAGTCCAGACCCTTTTACTCAAAATATAGTACAAATAAATAACTAAGCAAAATCAAACGGCTTCTCTCTTTATTCTTTTCATGTTCCTCAGAAAAGGAATTTGCAAGCAACATTAGGATTTGGCTTTTCTAAGGTGCATGCTACTCTTTAGAGAAGAAAGCGCAAGTAGATACCTTTGATGAGAAAGTCACGTAGTGGGCTCTCACACATCCATATACTGTTATCCACTATCTTGAGGATCTTTATCTAAGATATTGGAATCTCAAAAATTCCCCAAAAAAAAAAAAATTGGAGGTGGAAATATAGTAAATAAAAATACGATAGAAGAGAGGAAATACCTCTAAACAGAAATATTGTTGACCAGATGATTGTCTGAGAATCTTATATGAGAAGCATAGCCTAGCTTAAGAGAAACTGGCAGTCTGAGAGAGATCAAAGATATATCCTTGAGAGATGAACTACCAAGGATGCAAATGAATAACCAGGATTATTTAGTTGGCATCCCACCTATTTGGTTGTAAGCGATTCTCACCCTTGACAACCTGGTGGCATGGGACAGTTGCCTAAGAAGAAAAAAACAAAATAGACATTCATCAGCCAAAGCAATGTATTAGTACACCAAATCGCCCATGAACATACTAATACTAGATAACACATTAACACTGACAAACTATAATACCAATTTTTTTTTGGCAAGCAAAAGAAATTTAAGCCTCTGAGTATCCATTTTATTATCAAACATTATAATACTTTTCAAAAAAGTTGATTTATATCGTTTCAAATTCAAATACCTATATATCCTTTTAATCACAAGTTCATGGTATGTTCCATCCTCAATTTTCAGATTTTGCACCAATTTATATCCTCATAGAGGATTAAGCATGTAGCGACAAGACCCATAACGATGTACAGCTTATTGTCGATTCCATACCCAGATTCCATTGGCAGGCAGCAGGGTATCTGAGTGTCCCCCCTAACCTCTATATGATAAGAAAACCAGGTAAGAATCTACGGTTTTGGAGATCAAATGCCCAAATTCCGAATGGATGAGTAAAGACGTAAGCATTCGTTGGAAACCATGCCCAAACGGGAGATTCAACAAAAACTCCAGCGAAGGCAGACCCTCATTAAGTTCTGTATTACTTTTCAGGAGAAAAACTAATATTGGCAGGCAACAAGGCGCAGAAACGCGACGAACTGAAGCAGATTAGATTCGGGAGACTTACTGGACAAGCAACAGAACCACGGAAGTCAAGAGATGAATCTTCGCCTCAAGTATGAGTTTCCCTCAAATTCTCTGGTCTTCTCTATCTTTTTCAAGCAGTTCTTCCTCTACAGCGTTGACAGCAGACTCAAGTCGGAATATCAGCTGCCCCCTTACTCCGTCTCCCGATCACGTTGTTGGTATCATTCGCTTGTTTGTTTGTCCATCCGCTTAATTCTTTTGTTTTTTTTGTTAGCCCCAATTAATTCAAATCTGCCCCTTTTATTCTTAACTTTTAATATTACGCTAAATTTTGTTGTAAACAAAGTTTCTTATTTTTTGGTCTACAAAAAATTTATTATCATTACTATTATTTTATAAATGTCTTGTCTATTTTCCTAAATATTTTGCTATATGTCGAGTGTTGAATTTTGGTATATAAAATTGAGTGAGAAAAATTATATGAATTAAATTAAAACATATATTAGAATTTTATAATTTATTTTATTTTTAATAAAAATAATTTGTAATTATTTTTTATTAGCTTAATAATAAATTAATTTTAATTATTCATATTCTGTCTTAATTTTTTTAAAAGCAACAGAAATTAAATATTTTTTCAATTATTTCACATTAATTTTTATGTTTATTTTTAAATTATTTTATTTTTAATATTAATTAAAAGTTACCTATGTATATGTACGGATAATTGAAAAAATTCATGACTCTCACAAAAATTGATGTGGGTCTTACTAATAGGAAAAAAGAAAAAAAAAGAAGAAGCTGACAAAAAAAATCATCTATTTCCTTTAATTTATATATATATATATATAAGACCAAAACGCCAACAGGTCAATTGATTTATTTGAAAAAAAAAAGTTAAAGAGTCCAAAAACATATTATTATAAATAGATATATAAAAAATTTATTTATATACAATATTTTTACAATAAATTTTTATCTAACTTTTGTCTATATTATGAATCGAATTACATATTTAATTTAATTATTTTAATTTTTCAGAAGTTTGGAACATAAATTATATTAATTTGATATAAAAAAAATATAACATTTAATATTCAACCAAATAAAGATATATATTGATAGATAAAAAATAAACGATGAAATTGGCAAAAAAATGCTATTTCAAATTTTTGTATATATAAATCACTAAATATGACCTAAAGAAATAGCTTTAATTGATTCAAAATAAATAAATAATCTTAATAATACTGGATTTTTTTAACATATAGGCTTTCAATTTATACAAAAATTTCAAAGAAAAAAAAAACTTAAGAATAATTATTTGCAAATAAAGTGATAATAAAAATTGGATAAAAACTCGTCACTTACCCCGTGGTGTAGCGATCCTATTCTGAGAAAGGAAGAAATTTCCGCAGATAACATTCCCGAAGGAGATTGTCAAACTAATCGGCTTCCATTAACACCTGAAGCAGCAGCAACAACCGCCACCGCCACCGCCGCCCTCCAAGAGCCAAGAAAAATGGTGGAGGACACGCTATACTTGCATTTGCACAAACTCTCGGCCATAAAATCAGAGGAAGCACTTGACCAGATACTTTCCACCCTATGGAAGACGAGAAAAACTGGTCTTCCCTCTCCGGAGAAGTCCCATTTTCAGTCCCTCCTCAACCTCCCTTCTCTATCCCAACTTGATCCCGTAATGCATATCTAGCTCCTTTTTCGAGTTGCTTTTCTTAAGTTCTTTCATATTTTTCTGTTTATTTTGGTGATTTTCTCTGGATACTTTAGTTAATTGAATCCGTCGCAAAGTTTTTACCTTCCTCACTCTTTTTGGGGTTTCTTCTCTTGGCGAGAACCCATTTAAATTATAATTTTGTGAAGATGAAGCATTTTTCTTCGCCTTCTTCTGCAAAACATTTATGCAATTGTTATTTAAATGTCGTCCAAGTAATAATATTAATATTACACCTTAAGCAATACGGTTATCGTCCTTTCTGTTGGTATGGTTTGAGCATGCGTTTTGCTTGAAATTCAACTGGTCTACAAAGTAAAGAGTACAGGAAATGCCCTACTTTTAGTTTATTCTTTGAATTATGGAAGTTGAGAAGGCTAGCGTGTTGGGTTATCGCTGAGCTATTACCTTGATTTGCACTGGCTTCTCAATTTGTGTAGGCCAGGGATGCATTATGTTTGTAATTTTTCATTTTTTGCGTCCCGGCGCATCCCTTTTTTCTGAAATGGAAGAAATCAAATCCACAATATAAAGCTGCAATTCTTCTTTGTTTTCTTAGAGGGTTTACAATACTGCGAATTTGTTGTGATCTCTCTTTTACTACTAATATATTTAGTATTTACTGTATATTTCTTTGATGAATTGTAGAAACATGTAAGCTGGAATTTATGTATAATAATCTGATAGTCAAAATAGGTCTTGGCATGCCTTCGCTCACTCATCAGAAAATGTGTATATCAAAACTTCACTGGGGATGACCTTCTGAAACTGTTCCCCCCTGATCTGCCACTTGACCTGCAAAGCATTCTTGTATTATCCTTCCAGAAAAATCAAGATGGATGGAAGGAGGATATATCTAGAGAACAGGTGACACCTTTCATACTTGTAGAGACAAGTTATGCATGAATTCGTTTTCCTCTTTTCTATACTTGCAATATTAAAAGAATCTAGAATATTAAAAGAATCTAGAAACTTGCCAATGTCATAACGGCAAAAACAGATGCATGCTTGTTTCTCATCTTGGCATGACTCCTAAGTTTAGCAATCTCTGATTCACAGCCTCAAGGGTATGCTCACTGTGTTCTATTAAAATTAGGAGTGATAGTCCCGTTGACAATGCTCTAGAAGTATTCCGTGCTTAAATGCGTACAAATGCATATGCGTCTATGTGCATAAATATAATGAGATTCAAAATATGTCTGCAATATAATGCATATAAAGTTTTAGATTTTGTTGTATTATTGACTAATATATTGTTTCGGTTTCATGAAGCTTGTGTCAAATGCTACGTAATTAATCCTTGGTCTGATGGTATTTTCATATTTACTAGGACGAAAGTCTTGACATTCCATTTGTGAGGTCATTTTTTCAATTGTATAATATCGTGCACTATGCATTCCTTATGATTGACTATTTGACTAACATGTAGCTAAAGAGAAGAAATGGGGAGAAAACCTGTATATGTCACTCATAAATATTTATCAATTGTATCAATAAAGATTAGACAGTGTTATCCTTCTTCTGCCCATTCTCATCTCATCACTACTTTCATGTGCAATCTTTTCAGCATTTATTGGCAAGGACAAGTGTCTCCTATCAGGTCAGAACAAATGTTTCACCGTCTTCTACTTCTTTTCCATCTTCAGAGATGTCAACATCTCAATGGCCACGTCAAGATGATCCTCTTGCCCGACTGAATCACAATGACCTTGGAATTCCAATTCCACTTGTTGCTGATATTAATGGGTCAGGGCTGAATGCGTGCTTCCAATCTGATATTGCTTCTTCTGACAACTTGGTAATTGAGAACTGGTGGAGTTGTCTTCTGATTTCTATGTGATCATTTTGATTGTTAGTTTACTATTATTCCACAATCTACTTCTGCATGAGCAGCACTTCCCAACTACCCCATCTTTTCTCAAAGAAGTTACATGAATTTTCATTAAGGCTTTAAATGCTTTGCTAAGTATAAACCATTGCCTGTATGCGGAAGGGAGAGGATGTTTTCATGTTCACTATGGTGAAGTTAATGCAGCAAGACAAATGGTCAAGAAAGATGCTTGGAAGTTGGAAGTAGTAGAGTTTGAAAAGAGAACTAGAGTTAGGCAGGATGGGAAAAAGTCATTAGGACTGATGTACCATAGAGCATATGTGGGTAATAACTAATGAAGACTCCAGCAATATAATTTATTTAAGATATTCCATTTAGTTTAGACAAGGAACGATGATTAAACTGAACATGTAGTTGTGGATGGTGTTGGGTTGGCTGAATTTGATGCTTAGTTGTATTGCATCTGATAAAATTTGCTTATATATTCTTTTTTAGAGTTGTAATGTAGTAATTAGCATTAGCATAGTTGAGACAATATATTTTTTTATCGGCTATCTATCTTTGTATGCTTTTTAATCTTCAAATAAAATCATAGGAAAACCTTCCCCGCCTGAAGTCAGTGACTTGGACCATGGAGAATCATGGCACATCCCCAGCAGATAAAGTGACTATCATCAGCCTTAAGGTAATGAAGAAAAGTAATTGTTTTTAATCATTAATTCCTATAAGCTAAAGACATTTATGATGAGCAGATTGCTTCTATCTATGACCACTTTTTGATTAAAAAGAAAACAGATGAGTTCTTGTTCAAAGAAAGTTGTAACCATCAAATTCTGTTCAGCCTTCGATTCTGGGTTGGATATTTTCTGTGAAGTCTGAAGGTCTTTGATTAGGTTCTTTTAGGATGCTAAGTCCTAAGGAGCCTGTTTTGTTCTGTTGATGCTCTTTCTAAAACCTTGGTGAGATTGTTTGTTTGATAAGCTGCTAGATAATTGTGTTTGGTAATTATGTATCAAAAGCTGCCTTTAGAAGCAGTTTAATGAAAATTTGTTACAAGTGACCATAATGTACTAGCAGTGTTAAAAGGATTTTTTATCAGTGTCGTTCTGGTATAACTTTGTAATATTGGTAAATATGAGGGATAGTAATTACAATATTTGATTTACTCATAGCTGCATGATTATAGCAAGTCTCCATTTGGTGAAACTGAGGTGAAGTTTAAGCTTACAAGAGATACACTTGAAGCTATGTTGAGATCTATGACCTACATCAGTGAACAACTATCAAGTGTGGTAAGAATTTCTTCTATATTTTATCATGATTAAGATAGTGAATTGGGGAGTAATCCTTTAGTTTGGGAAATACATAAAAAGTTATACAGTTGAAAAATGAGGCAGTGTCTCTAGTCGTTCTTCTGTCAAGAAGCCAGGATGATGTCTACTTTGGTTCGGAATGATAAGAGAAAGGAAAAGCTGACGAATTCATCATATGTTGGATTTGCTAGGAAAAAATGAAACTTACAAGAGAACAGAGTAATTCTAATACCGTCTATATGCCTGGCAGTGTCAAATTCACAATTTGATTTTGATTTTTAAATTAGTTCCTGAGTAATGAGTGATGTTATATGATGCAATGGATGGATAGTACAAGTTATGAGGAGAACAGGAAATATTTATTATGGTCCAAGCTTCATGGCGGGATATAACACATGGACTGCTTTCTGGCAAGTTCAAAATGAGAAGAACTATATTGTCTATAATAACGTAATAGTAGGATAAATTAATCTAGGTCTCCTAAGTGGTGTTCATGTATATTAATACTGATATTTTTGGCATATGATATATTAAGAATAAAAAATTAACGGAACTATGATGGAGGTTGTTAAAGATCATGTTTTTTACTGCTTTCTAGACAGATTTTATTATTGTATTTTATCCATGTCTCATGACTCATCTATGAATGTCTCTTGCAGGGAGGGACGTCATCCAGGTCAGCAAACAAGAAGCAAAAGCAGTAGCTTGTTTTTGTAATTGACGTCGCTGCCTATAATTTACAGTATATTTCATCTTAATTATGAGATAATAGCTAATTTTTTAATCAATAATTGGGGCACGTTACTAGCACTTTCATCAAAAAATGGACGAATTATAGGAAATTTGAGACAACTTTGACTTTACAGAAGCACCAATGGTTCAGAGAAATTCCGTTGATGTATACTAGACAGAGAAGAGAAGAGTACTCTCTGGAACTCATCAAATTCTTGACCAAATTATAATATTGAGATGAGACCCTATAATTATTAACATATGCAGGAGGAGTAAATATATGTCATGCTGTTAGGTGTACTCGGTCAATCTTTTAAAGAATGGGCTTTCATACTTGTTTCTTCCTAGAGCAAAGGAATTGCAACTAAAGAAATGCAGTTCTAGAGGGGAGTGGAATGCGACTTTTGTATATACCGATATTCAAATACAGGAGTGAATCGATTTCATATTTTATTTGTTTCTAATTGTAGATGATTTTTTTAATAGAAGTAAAAAAATATAACATATTCTAGGGAATTACTCACTCTTATATCGACTAATTATTGTCAATTCCTTCTGAATACTAACTTCATTGTTTTGCTTTGAACGTGTTGGTCTCTTGCGAAAAGACGTCATGATTCTCGGGCAGGGGACCCCTCAATTTCTAGATTCCAATTTCCAGTGAATTTTAAACATCTCCAAAAAGGAAGTTCTCTCCTCTCGCTTAGTTTCTGTTGTTCTATTTCTTTATAACCCTGGGTCTCAAAAGTGGGTACATCATCGAGTGAATGCCGAATACCATTGTGGTTGAAGCTAATGAAGTGCTCTTTTATCCTCTTGGTCCATTAGAACTTAAAACTATACAAATGGGAGTAGTCTAATATTTCACGTAAAACTTTCTAGTTTGACTATTTATCTTGCCCTTTGCTTACCTTGATATATATGAAAGGATGGGATCAAAGATATGCAAATTTCTTTTATTTTTCTTCAACAAAATTTATGAGGAAAGTCCGATCCCAAAGGGTGTGTTTGATATAAAGATTTTTTTTTTTAAGGTTCTTTAGTATACTAAAGAAAACTAAAATTTTCATGTATGGTATAAGTTGCTTTGATTGAGTTTTTAAGGAATTTGATTTTCTGTAATGAATTAGTTATCGACAAAATTTAAGTAACTAATTCTCAAATGTTACATGAAATTTTAGATTTCTTATCATATTTCTTGATTCTTCCTTTTTTTGTATTGACCAAAATACCTTTCTCACTAATTGGAAACCAAATACAACATTTAGTGTTTCTTGGAAAAGTAAAACCTGAGTTTAATTTCTTACCTGTGTGTTACCTTTGGAACGATGAAACCTTATTTTCATTGCCAAATCAAATTTGATGATAAATGCTATCTTTTTCATAATAATAAATATAATAAATAAATATCAAAGCAAGCACAAAGCTAAATCATAAGCCAAATTTAATATCGATAAAATTTCATTCTTTAGCGCGCGTATAATCTCAACAGAACGGATTATTGGCGTAAAGATGAAGAATAATGAGAGTAAAAGAAAACTGTTTGTTATATTACACAAGAAAAAAGTCCAGATATCATTTCTACTCGCAAAATATAATCTACAATATGCCATTCTTTCGGGGTTGGAACAAACAACGTACAGCTGTTGGAAGTAAGATTTCACCCTATATGCCTCTGACCGCTCGCACTAGAATCAGTAAAGTTGAACCAAAAAAAAAAAACACGCTTCGAGAAAGCCAACCAAAACGCTTTCTTGAAGAAACCTGTCTGTCTAAAAAGCTACAGAAACCTGAACACCTTTCCCTGACACAAGCCCTGAGGCTAGAACCCAAAATTGTTATAGTTGCAGAAAAATACTGCGCCATAAATAAGAACATTTCAACTCTTTTCTTTCTGCTTACAGTGAATCCTGCGTCAGTCAGAGTCACTTGAGCTAGAACTCGAGCTAGAACTCAATCGCTTGCTTTGAGATTTTGCCTCATTATTGGAGCTGCTCATGGGCACATCTTCAGAATTATCCACAGGGATTTTGTTAATTCCCTCGGTATCAGGTTCTACATCAAAAAATTCTACCACTTCATTTGCTTCTACTTTAACTGATCCATCCTTCAAATCCAAGGATTTTGGCAACTTCCCCTCGTTACCTTCTGAGATTAGCTCGAAAGCAACATTAATATCATCCAAAGATCTAGCTTCAACAACTTGCAAGTCTGAATTAGCTTCCGAGATAGCTTTAGATTTTTCACTAGCAGACCGATCTTTAATCATACTTGGAAGGATAACCTCCTCAACATCTGCTCCTTCTTGAAGTTGTTTAAAAGCCAAGTCAATATCTTCAACTGATCTTCCTTCAAGGACCGGGATGCCCTGCTCAACCTCTGCCTTCTTTACATTTCTAGGTGATTCGCCAGTGGGTGACTTAAATTCAGGAGTCTCGGATGAATCATAAGTCACAGACGAGATATTTAGATGAAATTTGTTCGTGGCATCATAAAATTCTCCAACTGCATTGTCGGAAATGCTAACACCCCGAATGAATTCTACCTAGATGACATATGATTTTGCAGAATGTCAAAAGAATTTATGATTAGTTTCCGCTGTCATGGATTAGTAACTAAACCTTTTTAGTACATCAATTCAGTGCCAGCAGAGCCGTTGATGCTCATTAGATGAAAACACATTAAAAGGACAGAATAAAGGTTTTGTGTACATCTAGCATGCGCGAGTATAGACAATGAATGTATTATTTGAACATCTGCTAGTGAGAAACAAAATAAAAATCCTTCCCTCAAGTTGTGCAATGAAACAGAAATTTCACATCTATACTTAACCACTGCGCATTCTATTTGACATCTATTTGCATAATGCATTTTTATGAATGATTCCTATGGAATGGTCTTTTCTTCTTCTGTTCATGAAAGGGGATCTTCAATAACAAGTTATACAAGAGGGACACTATCTGATATTCTAACCTAGAGCAAGTGGTAAACTTGTCAATTTCATTAGCAATGACTATGGATAGTTACATAAACTGATAAAAACACGGGGTAAAGATGGACAAACTCTTATCACTTGGAACTAAAATATAGATTTAAAGCAAAAGAAGTTCCAAAGAATAAAATTTATTCATATTAATGAAAGCATAATTGTCAAGTGTGACCTTACCTGGCTTTCATTATGATCATTAATAGATGGTGTAGCAACAGATTTATCTGAGCTTGACAGGTTATTCTCCAGGTCCGAGGGAGGTTTTACTTCAGATTGCACATATTGACAATTGGAAGTTAAAGAACCAGCCTTCTTATCCAAATCTTGATGTTCAGAATCACCCTGCTCCAGATGTGGCTGGGAAGAGGCTGAGTGATATTCTTCATGACCAGAAGTTTTATCATTTTCTCTCTGATCGTGCAGTTCAGATTTTTTATCCGTCACATTAGCGGTCGTTTCTACTGAATCTGGAGGCAAAGTCCTTTCAAAAAACTCTGTAGCTGAATCAAAATATATAGAATAAAAAGATTGAAGCTTTCTAGCAGCTGGTGGGCTAGAGTCATAAACGGGTTCCCTATGTTGATTTTCTTCCACTTCACTACTTACAAACTGGAAATCCGAGTCCTCCACAGAAGCTTGTGTCAAAATCCTAGACTTCTGACGATGGTTTTTTTCTCCTTGCTGCACACTAGCTGATTTTTCTTGTTTCTCATCACGTATGTTGTCAATCACTTCTGATAGTGAAGACCGGCTTGATTTGCTGCTGCTTTCCTCATCAACTACTTCTCTTCTCAAATGGGTTTCACCAATATTGAATTCCTCATGAATTGCAGCCTCTCCTATTTCAGAATAGAGTTTCGTCTCAGAGGGATTTTCCACTCCACCCAACACTATTTCAACTTCATCACGGTGAACATTTCTCTGCTTTACTGGTATCATCTCCATAGAGTCAACCTCTCCGGAGGATGGACTTCCACGTTCAACATGACCAGAAACATGATCTATGGTGGATACTGATTCTGTTTCTTGAGGCAAATCTTGTTCATTGGACATCCTTTCATCCTGATCAGTTGAACTCACTGATTCAGTTTCAGGAACAGAACTCAATTTTGAATCACTTACTTCACTTGGTTGCCTCTGGAATGAGGAATAGCTTGTTCCCTCTGAAGCCATTTGCTCTGACACAAAGATAGGTTTCCAATAAATATCTTGCCTCTCATGCTTAGTCATCCCTAATACAGATGGTCCCAAACTAAAACTTTCATGCCTACGGAAAAATGTATCTTTCTGATTAAACATTTGGAACTCTTCTCGAGGACTGTCTCCTTTAGGGACAGGTTTTTCTTCATTTGAATCAAAAGGAATATCAAAAGGATTTTTTCTAGGATGCAAAATAGATGGAGCTGATCCAGGAATGGGTGGTAACCCCATGGTAGCATAGGAATCATCAGGGAAATCAAATGGATTGCGTCTTGTTGTTGCAATGGGTGCAACATTTGAGGGAATATCAGTACTTTCCAAGTCTATAAGATTCTTCTCAGTCATCTGCCTCCAAGCTCTTCTCCTTGCAATGAGATTCTCCAAACGTTGGTTCCTTTCTAGCTCTAAGGAACGTAAATCCATCAGATTCTTTTGGTCATCCTCTGTCCACCTGATTGCAGATTTACTTTCATCCTCTATGCCACTTTCCGTTTCATCTTCCTCATAACCCTGGACTTCAGTGTCTTCATCTGATTCAACACTGCCATCATCGCTTTTCTGAGACTTCTCAAAAGCAATGCCAGAACCACCACGGGACGAATGAGCAGGTTGCGGACCTTCTCGGTCAAGCAGTGGGTGGAGCTCATCAAGCACCGGAATGATGTCAGCCATGGAAGCATCTGGCGAGGAACTCTCAATATCATCAGACCCTAAGTCCGATGACTCCTCCTTCTCTTCATGAACTTCCCTCCCCATTTCCTTCTTTACTTGTTTCTCATGTTGAGTATTCAGAGAGTTTTTATCAACCACTGGCACATTTAAAGAAAGTAAACCATCATTTTCATCAACCTTGTTAACTTTATCCCCTACCAAACTTGTTTCTTCAATGCTCCTCTCTTCTATGATACTTGTATATTCATCTCTGCCGGCAATAACAGTGGCACCCTTTGAAAACCCAGTTTGAAAGGATGAAGTGCCATCAGTAAATTTCTTTCCTTTTTCAACTTCGGGTATGTTGAATTGCCCAAAAAACAGAAGGGTACCAAGCAGAACACCAGTGCAGACCAGAACAGGGGACATAGATATCAAAATGGATAAAGCAAAAGGAAACCATCTGTACAGAAAAATCAAGAAACCCAGAAAACACACAAAGCATGGATGATAACAAACAAATCTGTAACATGCTCTGATTAGAGAAGTCAGCAGATTCCTCATTTGGATTCCAATTTCCATTGCAGATCCCATCTCCCTCTCTTTCCCTGACTCTGTCTATCTTTAGATACTCTTCTCTAATCGAAATCTGTTTCGATCAGTCATGCAGAAGCAAACCAACATAGACCCTTAAGATCCAGGAAAAACAGTTTTCCAATTAAAAAAAAAAAATACCAAGCCATATTAATAAAGTCTCTGAAATTTCGGACAATGTAAGATGAAACTTACCTAGACAATGAAGCAAGAGAAATTCCGCGGAATCATAATGAACAATCCAACTCAGATGGGAATGACTCACCGGAAAGATTGAGGAAGCCAAATAACATGGCAATGGGAATCCTCTACTTTTCTATCTTTCTTCTTCCGTTACTTCTTGAGCCTTAGCATTGGCAACAAGAGCTGTGAGGACCTGCATTTATCTGATTTTGATACATTATATGGCATTGGCATGGTACTTGATCGTTCGACAGAGAGAGAATGGAGCGGCACGAAAAGGAGAGACAAGGGTCGAAGGAGAAAAGAGAAAACTGTCGCTACTATTTTAATCTTCTTGCTTCTTCCTACACGTAAAAGGTATGGAATTAAATACATAATGTGTTTGTTGTTGGGCTACTTTAAAATTCCACTCAAATTTAAGCTAGCATGGCAAAACGCTTAGCCATGAGTGGTGAAACACAATAGCATATTGGGAAACCAATGTAGGTATTCGCTATTCATGGTATAGTTTAGAATATAAAATAGTTTTGTTTAATATAAGCATAAGAAAGATAGAATCAAGATGTTGGCGAGATCATTGCTTTCTCGACTCTCTCATATTTTATTCTCTAATTATTTATTATTTATTTTTAATCCCTCACAACAGTCAGCAAATCTTTTTTAATCAATTTTTAATCTTTTTGTGAGAGTACTTATATGAATCACCTCTTTATATGTGTTTTTTTGGTACATGATTCACTCTTAAATCAAAAAGTAAAATGTTCAAAAATTTGGTTTGGTTTGGTTTTAAGCCAAAATTAAACTCAACCGAATTAACCTAATCGATTTAATATTTTGTTAGGTTTTATCTATTTTAAATTATAATCGATTTAGTTTGGTTTAATTCGATTTCATTCAGTTTTGTTTTTTTTTTTTTCAAAAGTAATTTTTTTTGTTTTTTATAATATATAGAATTTAACTTCTAATATTTTACATCTTTTAAAATTTTGACTAATAATAATTTTAAAATAATTTATTATTTTTATCTTTTTTTGTCTTAAAAAATTCCATACATTCACAAAAAGCTTTTAAAAAGTGAGAAAAAAAATAAAAGCAACATCTTATAATAAAAATAATATAAACAATTTATATATATTAGTCTTCTTGAACCACACAAAGAATATAACTTTAATGCAAGTTTAATTGACAAAAAAATTTATTAATCTAAAAAAAATTATTAAATTTTAATTAGATACAAATTTATTAGTTTGATTTGGACCAAATATGAAAAAAAAAATGACAATAAAATCGATTTAATCGATTTTAGAATTACAAAAACTAAACTTATTTTTAATTAATTTTATTTAATTTTTTGTGATTTGATTTAATTTAATTAGTTTAGTTTGATTTTGTTGACCCTTGTAACAAAGAATCCCTATCCCTTACATTGTGCCATTGTGTCAATATTGTTGCTTTCAGGGCTAGCCTTGGAAGGAAGGGTGTACGTGAGTTGGACCGGACAAAGTTTTGGCCTTGCTTGATACCCCACCCAATTTTAAAAGGGTTTCAAAAATTGAAACTCGATACCCGGCCCTTAGCCTTACCCGAGCTCGCTCAACCTGGCCCAATTTAATACTGGGCAAGATTGGACTAAATCGGATAGTTCGACATTTTTTTTATTTATTATAAAAATTGTAAAATCATCTCAAAAAAATAAAATTTTTATATAAATCTTTATAAAATTATATTTTATCTTTAAAAAATTAAAATTTTGATATAAATCATCTTTATAAAAATTTTTTTTTATTTTTTTAGACTTAATTAGACTAATATATCTTTTATGGCCAACATAAATTTATTATTAAAATTATAAAATAATACTTAAAAAATTTTATATAATTTTTTTATAAAATTATATTTTATTTTTAAAAAAA
Source organism: Erythrophleum fordii (assembly GCA_032878935.1). NCBI lineage: Eukaryota > Viridiplantae > Streptophyta > Magnoliopsida > Fabales > Fabaceae > Erythrophleum > Erythrophleum fordii. Next base: position 14,130,831 of record JAVQMF010000045.1, on the reverse strand, counting down.
TTAAAGTTTTAATATAAATCTTTATAAATAAAATATTAAAAAAAATAAAATTATTTTTTGGACCGAGCTAACATAATCCTAAAGGTTGGCCTGATACTCGACCTGACCCAATTTTGTGGCCCACCCTAACCCTAAATTCTTTTTTAAAAAATTTTTATACCCGGCCCAACCCCCCAATTTAGCCGGGTAGGGTTGGGCCCAACAAACACCCTACTTGAAATGACTATTCCCCAAGAGATTCTCTAAGAAAGATACATAGAAGAACAATTATTCATTCTTTTATGTGATCAGTTTTACATGCAACAGTTATTAAGTTCTTTGTTATAATTTATCCCAACTCTTCTTGCCCGGCAAATTGATTCTACAAAACATAATGAATTCCATTTGTTATGTGCTAAATTATGGACTATCTTAACTTTCTGTTAATTAGTGAATGAAGTGAAAAGAATTTTCAGCATAATATATTCAATAACTGTGTCAACTTCGAAGTCTCAAATCACAAATTCTGTGATTGGAATTTCATATTCCTCGTCTTTTCTTTCTCCTAATTAATTATTAAGAGTTACATGGACTGACCTGCCGGCTTTGACGTCTCTATTTCATTTCCTCTAAATAGATAGTGATGCTCCATGCATACATTTGACTATTTAACATATATTACAACGTCGTTTCATTGATTTCTCAAGACAACAAGATCTAATCATAAAACTCATTATTTCGTTCTACACATATTTATGGTAGTTTGCCTTAGAACCTCATCTTGCTAATTTAGTTATAAGGGGTAACGCTTCCTTGTCCATAAAGCCATGAGCTACAGTACTTGCCAGGGCATGGATGGCTCCAAACTACAACTACAAGCTGTCTGTTAAATGCTGACTTGATGATATGACCATTGAAACCCCGTTACGAACAAAAAAGAGCGTACAGAGTAAATGTTTTCTTGTTTCAGTGTTTAAATGAACATAGTTTTTTGTCTTGTGTTTATATCCGTGAAGTTAAACCATGGAGTATGCAATGTTAATCGAATAATATTATTCAAATGGGTCCTTTACAGCATTTTGCCATGAGAGAGAGAGAAACAAGTAATAGATTCTACCTTATAAGATGAAATCAAAATTGAATACTCTATATTCAAATAGTTATACAAATAAATAAAAAATGACATAAGTAAATATGAATGTGCATAAAGCATACTTCTTTTCTTTATATTTATTTATTATTTATTATTTTTTGTCTATTTCTCTGTGATTGTGCTATATACTATCAATTTGAAAATGAAGAGAGTCTATTACAGATAGGCCCATTATTTGTTTCTCTCTTCAACTACGTAAGATACAGCTCCTAAAAGGGATCAAAATTAAAAATATAATTAATACTGAGTTCGAGTTCTTCTAATTTAGATATCTGTGCATTTTAAGGTCCTAGACCCTATTCTTTCTGTTATCTATACTCTTATCATCTTCCTGCAAATTTGAACAGAGTGCTTCAATCTTCATCACTAGATGATTCTCCCCAGAAGCATTGTCAAAAACCAATGAATCTTGACTATCATAATTCTGATAAGATTACATTCTTACCTTTACATCGTTGTAGAATTTAATTTAATAACGAGAATGGAGTAGTCAAATCAGAACATGACGTAAACAAAATAGAAATAAATAAAATATTCAAAGGATATGCTAAAAAAAAAAATTATCAACTTAGGTTCAAAATTCTGAACAGCACTTTAAGAATAACATATTAAATGCATTAAATCATTATAAGAGAATGCACTGTTAAAATCACTGAAAAAATTATTTACAGACAAAATTTAATGACACTTACAATGTAAATTTTGGATAAATTCAAATAAAATATCTGTAACTTTTCTCATTAAATATTAATGCAAAGGCACTTCACGAATTTTGTTGTGGATTAGGCAAATTCACAGTTGAATTTGAACTTTGAAGTAGTTGGACCATTGGGCATGGGCTAGTGACGCTTGCTTGAGTCATGTGTCCCAAGCCCAACCCAAAGCGCGAAAGAAGCGGCCACGGCGCTGCCACGACTTGCATTGCCGCGCGCACCCGTCTGCGCGCCATGAGCCACAGTTGTTGTTCCGAATTGCAGAAGCAAAAAGTATGGTATCTTCGTTCCGATCCTATTTCACCGACTCGTCCACTTCCTGTTTTCCGGCGGGACAGTTCAAGAAAAGTAGCACATTTCACGAATATCCAGTTTAATTAAGTATCATGGATCATTACAAGATTCTAGGTTTGCAAAGAAACGCTACCAAAGATGAAATCAAAGCGGCATTCAAGAAATTGGCCTTTCAGTTCCACCCAGACAAGCACTCGCAATCGCCCAAGGTCGTCAGGGACAATGCGACTCTTAGGTTCAAGCAGGTCTCTGAGGCTTATGAGGTGCTCATGGATGATCGGAAGCGCGTGGACTACAATACACGATCGCGGGCTGGCACTAGCAGAAGTGGGTTCTCTGCGGGTGGGAGTAGCGGTTACAACTATTATTATTATTATAGTTATAATTATGGAGGGAATGGGAGCACTTACAATTACAAACCTAGATATAAATCTGGGTCTGGCTTTAGTGTTGACGGCATCGCGTCCAAGTTTGAGCCTGCTCTTCGGTTTCTGACTACACGAGCTTTTCTTCTTAATCTTGGCTTCGCAGGGTAAAGTACCCCCTTTTCTCTATGCATTTTCTTCAATCATTTCGTTTTTTTTTTTTTTTTTGAATGATACTTTTAAACATTTCATACCTGAAATTCGATATGTTTAATTGTCTCATCTGTATCCGAGAATATATGTCCTACTATTCTAAGTTCTAACAAAAGAGCTTGCTGCAATTTTGATGTTGTTCGATGTTCATGTCTGCTAATGGAGTATTCTATTGGGAGTTGGGCTGAATTTTTGAAGGTCCGTTATTGGTTATAATTCTTGAATAAATGATAGCAGCACTATAATATTCACATTCTTTTTAGTTTATAGCTTTTTATATGTCACTCTTAACTTATTTGCATAAATAGCAGGCATTTTTTCTGCCACATATGTGGGTCACCTTAGCTCTAGCTATACTTCCTAGTACATCTCCAATCATCAAAACAAAGTATTGAAGCTAAGAGTCCAAAACTTGGTTGTGAATTAAATAAAATATTTTCAACAATGTCACCCAAGGTTTCCGCCAACATGTGATTTACAAGCAGTATGTTGAACTTCATTTTCTTTCTTGCTCTCTAATTGCTGTGGAACAAAGTCCACTATATGTTTGCATCGCTTTTACTTGGTGATACAAAATATATCTATGAGAATTGCTCGATTCTTTAAAGCAAATAGAACCCTCCTTTTTAAGTGCTAAATATGCTTATGCACTTAAGCCCAATGAATGACCATTTTATGACAATCCTGAGTGCGTCCTTGATAGATTTATCAATTTTTCCGTTTTATTTACTGGCTTATAGTTACAGCTATATATATTTTTTTAAAAGGTGCCTAATATGGTCTTGCCCTCTTCACTGTACTATGCTTCCAACATGGGACATTGGACCTGAATTGCAAATTTGAAGTACATAATTTTGCTTCTTGAAGAGGAAATTTTATTGTGTGTGTGTCAGAAATCTTTTTACCCTTGGCGGAAGGGTTAAAGGGAGTTGGAGTGTGTTTAGCTTCAATATAAAATCTTGACCACCAACACCCCTCCTTCCATATTGATCTCTATAGTATTGATCTTGTTTATGTTTCCTGCTTGATGTTTGTTCATACAGAGGACGTAAGTGAGTCAATGCATGGTGTTTTCATCACTCAAAGCAAGCTAAGTTTCTTCTATATTAAATTGCCTTTAAAAGAATATATATACATATATCTATATATATGTATATTCTTACAGGATCAGATGTTTTCCATATTTCTTGTGACGTTATGATTCATTGGTGTTCATTTGCCAAACTGACCAGTTCACTGTTGACAACTCTGAATTAGACTCCTTTGATCTGACTTCCTTGGTTTATTGTAATTACAATTTATTTCTACCTATTGTAATGTTTTCCTGGTCTATCCCGTTCAGCTTATAGCCTTCCGTGTTATAAACATCTCTAGTCCTTCCATATGATTTAGGGTAAATTATTCTCTGCTCTCCTAAGAGATGCCCAATAATTTTATAATTTGTTAAATTTAGAAAATTAACTATCTACATTGTTCAAATATATAGTTAATACTTTTTTATTATATAAATAATAGATATAAGGATATTTCAATCAAAATAGGTGTAATTATAGGTTTTTTCTTTTTTTGGTTACAGGGGAAATAAGTATAGCATATTTTTTTATTTAGGGGAGAGAAGTGTAATTTTTCAAAATAAAAAGGAAGGTTGTGTAATTTGAAATCTCTCAAGGGAGAGGAGAATAATTTATCCTATAATTTCATACTAAGTAAAGATATGAAAATTTGATGATTGAAACAAATTCTACTCTCACTCTGTTGCTAATTATGTTTAGTTTCAGTTGTGTGCTGTCTACCTAATGCATTTTACTTTCAGACTTCTACTTCTTTTCTCGGGTGTTCAATATGAGGGGATGTTGTATTTAGCTGGTTATACCTTCAAATTTGATATCATTATCGGTCCACTGCAGATGGGTAGGTGTGGCTTTATGTATTGATATGGAAGCTTAATGAGTTAGAATTATTATTTTACTTTATAACCGTAAATTTAGAATTTTATTGTTGAAAGTATGTGCCTAGCACGCAGTAGATGTATGTATAAATGTATCTGAATAAATAGGATGCAAAATGTATTAAGGCATGTTTGGTTGGTTTTTACCCAGTGTGCTCTTGACTGGATTGTATTCTATTAATGAAACTTGTCAGAAGTCAGAAATATAGTGAAAGATATGTCCAAATATTTTAGGCACTGTAGATAAGATTCGGTACTTTGGTTTCTTGTTGCCTACACTGAGTGCATTTCCAAATAAGCACTAAATACAACTTGCTTTTCCCTCTTTTTGGTATCCTCAGTCTGCTTCTAGGAATAAGCTATCAAACGTTCGGTTGCTTTTAGTTTACAGTATCATATCCTGATATAGAATGTTAATGCAGAGCTTTCTTAGGTGGGATTGTTATTATTGATTCAACCAGAGAAGCCATATGGAAGATGCAAAATTCTGGGGTAAGCTAATGATTTTGTCATTTCCTGGTTTTCCTCTTTCGTTTGATGATCCATTTTCTTAAGTACCATGTTATAGCTCAATTCTTGGCCTTTGATTTCCCTGTCCTGTGTAAATGTGAATTTTGCCTTAAATTGCATATTTGGTATTTCGCTATTAGTTTAGATAAATATTATGTCCAAGAAAAATTCTACAATATCTAAATACGTATCTTGTCATATTTGGGCATTTGGCTGCAAAATTTTGTTTTTCAAATTGAAAATTCTGAGCTTAAAATTATGAAGCAGGTTTTTGGTGGGCGATTTTGGGCAGTTTCTGTTAATGTTTTTTCTGCCAACCTGTGGTACCTTTCTCATGTTGCAACTTTACTAGATGGTTCCCTTCTAATTTTGTAATTTTATTTTGAATTCAGAAATCATTTGAAGAAGCCATGGAGACCATTGAGAAAGCCAAAGCTGAGAGACGATGAGATGAAGATGAAGAAGGAAGTCATTGATTGACTCTGTTCTCGTTGCACTTTGTGACCTGCAAGCTTCCTCTAGTTTGATATAGAGCTACACTGAGTGAAAGAAGCAGTATTCTTGTATTTTCCCTAAATGACTGTTCTCTCTTCTTCATTAGTGTGATGGCTGCAATTTACAATGTAAATTCTTGGATTACGTAAGACCGCCGCTTACAAGTGTAAACAAAAAACTATAATTTACAACGTCCACCACTAAATTTAACTTGTGGTGCTTACTCTTCTTCATGTGAATAAGATCACAATGTGAATAAGAATTTACAACGTCCACCACTGAATCAAATTTTTAATTTTTTTGATGTATCACATTCATGTTTCAAGAATAGATTATTGGCTCTACCGGGTTTGGAATGAGTTAAGTGATAATGATTTTGATAAAGCTCAGTTTGATCCTTCATCCATTTGGCAACGTGCTCGAGCCAATACCAGACTTCTGGAAGGCTAATGGGTGGTTTGAGGACGCAAGTAATTCTTCTGATGTCCCAACAGTTTCTGAAATTCATTGGTTGCCTCAAGTAGATGATTCTATTGAAGTAAGCTGTGATGGCATATTTTCTCCCTCTTCTGGTAAAGTTGGTATGGGTATCATTTTTCAAAATCTTCATGGCTGTATAATTGATATGTGTTGTTCTCCATGTATAGCATTCGTGTCTGAATCTTCGGCTTTGAGGGAAGGTTTACAAAGGGATCTTTGAATATGACTGCAAATTGTTGGTTGATACTGTTATAGAAAACCATTGCTTGGCATTCCAAGGCAATTATGGAGGATATTAGTCACCTTAAAAGAAGTTTTCCTTCTTTTTCTCTTTCCTGGGCTCCTAAGTCTGCTAACGAGGCTGTTGATTGGCTAGCCAAGTCTTCTATAAAGGAAATGTGTCCGGCTGGTCGGAATGTTAATCTCTCATCTCCCCTTTCTTTTATGCTTTATGTTGATGCTGAATATTGTAAGAAGAGTATTGGTTGATTTCTGTTATTTGATGTTGAATTGTAATGTATTACTTATATACCCCTGTATTGGTTGTATTTTATTAATGTATTTCCAATTTTCATTGGGCAGAAAAAAGAAAAAAATAGAAGGATCACAATCACATTTATATATTAAGAATTGTCTGAAAGTCAGTTGTATCTCCTTAATAGAAATTAAAAGAAGGGAATATCTGTCATATAAGAATTGATTTAATGGTAAAGCTCCTCTTGGTGTCTACAATTTATTGGCTTTTCTTATGATCTAGGACACGAATCTGCGATTTCTTGACGGGGAACAATTCAGAAATTGATATTTGGCACCAATAATAAATTCTGTTCCTAACTTATCAAATAAATATGAGACTAGAGTAATAATAATGTAATAAGTTTCAACTTTAATGTTTCAACTTCAATTCTTCCCGGCTAAGATATATTTACTGGCTTAGATTATGATAAGCTCTTCACTCGGATGGATTGGAGTGTGAGTAAAATTGTTCGAATTTCTAATGTATTTAAAAAAAAAGGAGTACACTTAATTTCAGCCTATTTTAGTCAACTTAACTGAACTCTCATTCTACTAAATATAAATATATAACTTCCAGATACCAAAGGTGAAATGTAGTATCTTCACTGAGAAAGCTTCTTTTTTTTTTTTTTGTGGGGGGGGGGGGGGGGGGGGGGGGGTATGTATATAGAGAAATACATCGTTACCACTATTTGTATTGAGGATGTTAAGACCCCACCCCCAAACACTTGAGCTACGTTCAGGTAATTGTTTTGAAATAATGAAAACCTATTACAAAATTTTCAAAATGGTATAAGAACCATAAAACTTGTTTGTTGTTCTCCCTTTCCCATGTGTCTTGGGCCTCTTGGGACCAACCTAACTGGACCAAGGCTACTTGTGCGACATCCCTTCCTCTGACCCAGGGCAGAGGAGATGCTCTTGTTACTTATAGTGATTTAAGCCAAGCCTTTCAAACCCTGCTATATATGAACGCTTGAACATGACAAACGCCTTCTTATACAACTCAGACATGGTACTCATTACTTGCTCATGACTAGCGCCAATGTTATTTGGGTTTGTGTTGACATGCATCCTTACAAATTTGATCTTTATTTCATGACAAAACCGCTGGCGGACACCTTTTTTGAAGAGGGGTGAGCACTATATATCAAATTAGTTACTCATGGACCTCTCAAGGTGAAGAATAGTTATTTATATCATAAGTTTAACTTATATGAATATGTAATAAACAACTTACTTAAACCCAATTTTTTAAGAATAACTTTTGATATAATACTATTATTTTATTTGTTATTTTTTTATTATTTGTGAAGTCTGATATGTGTCAATCACACGAAATCACAACGGTTGAAATATGAAATATATATAAATATATATATTTTCTTCAAGGATTAGTTTAAAATTCTTGTTATGACAAAAGGCATTCTAAATTCAGATTGTATATACTTGTGAAATTCAATTGTTATAAAACATTTCATAGCCTTAGATGAAAATTTTATAACCATATACTGAGGTTCTGTAATAGCCTCTGCCGCTGAGTTTTACATGTTATTATGATCACTTATAGAGCACTGTGGTTCACATAATGGAGCAATATGAATGAACGTTGTCATCACTGAATAGAGAAACTGTTTCATCCTGGACGTTGGAGTATGCTTGGTCTGGAAAATAGCCATGAATACTCTCATTGTTACCATGCATGTAGTAGTTATAGGAAGAAGTAAAGGTAGATTCATCCAAGTACTGAGAGGCATATGGATAGTATTCACTGTCATAAGGAAATGGCCAATACTCTGCCTTCCTTCCTGTTCTTCTCACCACCTTTAACACCTTCCTCTTATCCACATACCCTGTGACTGTCACCTTCTGTTTATCCATCTCTATCTCCAAGCTATCCACACCTGTACAACACAAAAGGAAAGGAAAGAATAAATAAAAAGTACAAATAGCAGAGAGATTAGAGAATGAGGATATTGCCATCTAGTTTGGAGATTGCTCTTCTAATTCTTTTTTCGCATCCTTCGCAGTCCATATGCACCTTTAGTTCCACAATCTATGGCCATGGAATTCACAAATTGGAGGTCAAACCAGTAGATGAATATTGATCATTGTTGTAAGTATTATATACTGTGGTATGATTGAGAGGTGATTGGTACTTACAGACAAGGCATTAGGAAGTGTGGTTCTCCCAAATGGCCACCCAAACATGGTGTTATATGCAGTCCTGGAGACCTAAACTGCTTCTATGATAAAGCAAAAACAAAGAGCTTCGAGTTCTTCTTTCCTTCTCCAATATTTCTATGAAAAGTTACCATGTTCAGTATCTCCCAGCAGAAGCTGTAGCTATCTTTAAGTAACTATATAATCTGCAATATCGTCATATGGGTATTAAATAAAAGGGAATTTTGTGAACATAAATATTTGGGTGCGAAAATCAAAAGATTATATTTAGATTCGTCCATATATTGTTGAAAGTTGAAGAAACTAGGATAATTTTATTGTCTCTCTGTAATAGAATATGCTCACATGTACAACCTGAAAACGGAAACAAGTAGGCATACTATATTACTCATTTTGGTGCCTATAAACAGGCTCGATATTCTTCAAAAATGAGACCGAATTTATTCCATAGGACTTACTTGCAAACTTGCCATACATACGTTTCCTCAAAAGTAGGCAAACTAACGCCGTATAGATAAGCCTTTTTGGACCACTTGGTAAGGAACAAATTAAGTCTGGCCATATCCTACTGTGCAGCATATTTTGAGCAGGTTACTATAAAAAGAAAATTTAAAAAAAAATTGCTAGAGCATAAAATATACATTCATATGCTATACTTTCTCTAAACTCAGTAAATTGCCACCAAGTTTCAACTTTTTTCTCCAAAAAAAAAAGTCAGAAAAGTTGAAACTTATTGGCATTTGTCCTTGAGTTTTAACTTTTTGTTTTAAACTCGGTGGCAATGCAATCAAATTTATAAAAAAAATTTCATTTTAATTTTTTTTATGATACATATATTTTATTTATAAGATTATTTTATTATAACTAAAATTCAATATCAGTTAAAATGAATAATGTAACATATGATAATAAGCGAAAATAATTATATCACTTAAATTAAGAATATGTAATATAAATAAATAACAAGTTTATCAAATCATTTCATCTATTTATGTTAGACAACTTGTAAAATATATAATTTCATCTTTTTTGACACTTTTTTCTCAAAAAAAAAAAGTTGAAACTGGGTGATCAATTAAAGAAAATATTACATATGAAAGCATAACTTTTTGCACATTAACATTTGCAGCATTAACTTTTAACACTGTAGCATCTTCATCCTAGAACTACGCGTGTTTTGTTTTCCTTTTCTTCCAATCTTTTACCATTCTTGGTAGTTGATAGGACGTTGAAGTTGAGAAAAGGGTGCTTGTAAATATTGTGAGGAAAGGAAAACAAGTTGTGGTATGCATGTCTTGGGGAACACAAAAGTGTTGCTTTTCACAACTCTTCTTATACTCACAACCATTGCCGCGGCATATGCTTTGAGATCAACCAGTGGCTCTGCTTTCTTCATCTTCATTTTCCTTCTTTTATCCTCAATGTCATTATATAGCCTGACTTTATACTTGCCATTTTTTAGAAAGGAAAAAAAAAACAATTCGATTTTATATGAAATAAAGTTTGAAACTTGATCATCAATCAATGAACTAAGAGTTCATAACCGGTCTTAATCTTCAAAATTAATATAATCTTGATGTCACAAGTTCGATCTTTACCCATGCATCTCCCTTTCTTCACTTCCGATAATCCCATTGAACAATGAGTTGGGATATTCAAATTATTTTGACTAAACTTCTCTGAACTTCAGTTAAATTATACAGAATATTTTTTTTGGTTTTAAAAATTATGTTAAGTTTTCATCCAATTTATTCTTTGTTAATATTCTACAACATATATTTTTTTAAAAAATAAAATTAATTATTTGTTTTTACTGTCATATTAAAAATAAAATCACAATCTCATATTGAAATTTAATATCAATTTAACTATTATTACTATTATATTAAAAATTAAATATCAATTTCATGTTATATAGAAAATTAACTTTTTAACAAAAAATAAATCAAAGAGTGAGATTTTTGCAATGTATATATATATATATATATATATATATATATATATATCAAAATGTCAAAAAAGCTAAGTATAATTTTTTTAAACAAGAGGGATATTATGTGTCAATTAATCAAATTTTAACAAAAGTTAACGTAATTTACTCAATTATTTATTCCAAAATTTCTTTTTCATTTTTTTATAACTCAAGCCCCCCATATACCACATTGTTCAACTAAAGGATATATCATTTTTTGAACGAGTTTGATCCTCTCTAGTTGCTTCACCTGTTAGAGAGGGTGCAGTAGTTCAAAAATAAGTCTTTTTTTTGTTTGTTTTAAGTTTCAAATCGTAAGTTGAATAGTTAAAATTTTTAAAATATACTTTTTTTCACAATTATAATTTTTAATCTATCAATTATAATTTTTACTTTTAAACTTAAAATTTAAAACCCAAAACTAAAAATAAAAAAATATTTTTATTTAAACTAAATTCTCTGCAATCGTGTATTTTATTTTTTGAACAAAAGCGAAAGGGTCTTGGCTTAGTTTTGCGATGGTTGGCCAAATTTTCTGCAAATAGAGGAAAAATTTAGTCTTCGTTGGCAATTAAGGCTTGACCCAAAAAAGAATGAGGTTACGTTTAGAAATTAAGGGGCCCATATCATATACTTCTTTTCTCTTTCTTTTTTCTTTTTTTTTTAACAATAGATCCATGGAGTTGCCAATGTGGGTTGGCACAAGTGGTTTGGCACAAGTGGTAGGACTGTTGATCCTGCAATCTTTGAGTTGTGGGTTCGATTTCTCTCTTTATCACTCAAATCCTATTTGATGGCAATTGATTATAAAGAGATTTCTCATATACTAATGAAATATTTTCATGTGATTTGTCTAGCTTTTTGCTTCCTACTAGCAGTCGGGTGACTAGCCCATCTTCAAAGCCCTAGGTGATTAGGCCTTTAGTGGTTGAGGTACAAAAAAGACCCCCAACAGTTAAAATTTCGAACCCTATCGAAGACAGGGAGTGTCATTCCTCTCTCCCAATTTTTTACCAAAAAAAAAAAAAATAGTTCCATGGAGTTGCTGTTACATATTTGCAATTTTTTCATTTTTTGGTGACAAATAAGAGAATAAATGAAAAAATTATATCCAAGAACTACAAATTTACAAAAATTATAATAAAGAACTTTATTATAACCAAATCTTTGACTTTTGTAATTTTTGCAAACTTGTGTTATGTAATTTTTGTTTTAAGCAAAAGCCCAAAAGAAAGAAAAGAACAAATATGAAACAAACCACTTAGCAAAATTGTGGAATCCCAATTCTCTACAAATCTGGAGATGCAAATCTTATCTAAATTATTTAGATTTAATTTGAATGACGTAAATTTTATTTTATTTTAAATTAAAAATTATTTTTAAAATTAATAATTAAAAAATCATTTTTATTTTATGTTTTACTTCCTTTAAAATAAGAAAATTATTAAAGTTAAAAAATAAAATTTAAGTCATTTATATTACGTCTAAATAGTCCAAATAAGACAGACACGACCACAAGCTCTTGATTCGCATAAAGTCCAAATGGGCGGATATCGACAGGGAGATCACATGCATTGATAAGAAATTTAGACTCTTGAAAACAAGCAAAATAAAGAAATTGCGCAAAACCATATTAAAAAACAAAACTTTGAAGACTCAATTGTGGAAAATAAATTTAGCTTTAAAAAAATACTCTCAATTGTAATAAAAAAGTTTTTATTTTTAATTAAAGGATTTATATTACTTAATTTTGGAGGAAAACTTCAATTTTTAATTCTTATGAATTATTCTTATTTTCAATTTCATAGTATGATAGTACGCACCATTTAACCAAAAAAAATCTCTTCCTCTCCCAAGCGATCTCTCTCTCACACATACAAAGTTATGGGTTAGTTTTGTATAAGAATATGTATATATATATATATATATATATATATACAAATTTACATCGTCAGCTAATTTGTATTATAATTTTCAATCAGTACTCTTTGAAAACCGGTTGTCAGCCATGGTTTTAATTGTAAGAAGATTGATCCTTCATATTTTAAATTCGCTAAGAAAAGGACCTTAGTACCATATACATTATACAAATACTAACTACAATGCTCGCTTCATTTTCTTCCTATCCAATGATTCGTATAAAAGCCATGCAGATGGAGCACGATATCGTATATAAAAATTAAATATTTTCTTTTTTAAAATATTTTATTTTCTATTTAATTTTTTTATTTTATAATTTTATTGACAAAATGCTCTCTCTCTCTCTCTCTCTCAAAATCATTCTTTCTTTTTTATTCTTGTTTAAATTACCAAAAAAAAAAAAAAGATACTAAATTTTGACGCTTATTCGAAGCTATACGAATCACAACTTTCATTCATTTACTTCATTGGTGAAGCTTTCAGCAATAGGCAATCAGATTTAGCATGGGAAGAAATCCATGGATATTCAAAACCCCATATCCCATGCTTAATTAGCTACACGCAGTTTTTGTGTTGCCTAAAAGAAAGGAAAGAAAAAACAGAAAAAAAAAATATATATATATATATATTACTACTAAAGAAAAAGGGACTTTTAAGCTTAATAAAATTTAAATTTAAATTTTGTGATGATATACTAACGTACGTAAAATTAATATTATTATTATAGAATATTAATGTAATGAATTTTATTATTGATTTTTAACATAGCGACATGTGTGTAATTTTTTTTTTTGAAATAATATAACTTATTGTAGGTTTTAAAAATATAGAACAACTCGTTTGAATTTAAGTTTTATTTTTGACTTTTTCTTTTTTCAAAAATGGGGTTTTATGTATTTTTTTTAAATTGGATTTATGGTTATAAACACTTAATGATATGATTTTCACTTTTCCCACACGTGCTAAGGGATGGAAATCAGTGTAATGATTAGATTGCAAATTTTAGCTTAAACCCCTCTCCTATTCATGAACTGGAAAAGACCTGTTTAGGGGCTGATTTCACTTATTGTTAATGATATTAAGGAAGTTTCGTCATCTCATTTAATTTTTGTTTTTTTTTTGTTTTTGTTATTCCTTCTTACCCCTCTTGTTACCAAAAAGAAAAAAAAATTGTGTAAGATCAAGAAAGAAAAAAAAGATTAAAATATTTTACTCTAATAATTATTATTGATTTTTTAATTAACCTGAATAGAATTCACATACATTAAGATCTTAAAAAAAAAATTAGTTTAATCAAGCCTTTTGAATTTTTTATTCTTGTATTGTGTCTCATTGAATACAACTTAAAAATAAATTTAATTGAATGAAATATCAAGTAATTCAAAGAGAGTTGACGTGGTGATTACATGACAAATTAAAATAATAAAAATAATAATGAAATGATCGTCCTCCAATCAATTTTTCTGCTCGGTACAAGGACGGCGTTCCAATTTATTTTCATAAGGAAAAATTATAATTTAAAACTTTATATCAAAGATATTTAAATTAAATAACTCTAAATTTTAAAATTATTTTAAAAGTTTCTATGAACAAAAATTTTAATTGAAAATTAAATCTTTTTGTATAAGTTAAATTTTTATCTTAAAACTCTTTAAAATAATTTTAAAATTTAAAATCTTTTAATATAAATATCTTTAACTTAAAATTATAAATTGTAATTTTTTCTTTTCATACCTTAGTCCATGCTCCTCCAAATTTGCCAATCATAAATTTTATTCTAAAAATAAATGAAATTCTAAAAATAAAACCTATATATATATATATATCTAACAAGAAGGCCCCTTTGAATGTTGCTTTATTCATTGTACACGACGGAATGGAATTCGAATTCTAAAATTACACTAGTTCAGTTGGATATTTCTTTTATTATTTTATTCAATCGGTAATCCCTTTTTTTTTTGGGTCTTTTGTGAGAATGAGAAATCATGCCAACGATCGGGCGTTCCAAGAAAGCATTCCTAAATATTTATTATACCCATCATCTTTTGAATTAAAAAATTAAAAATAAATATTTTTATATTTTCTATTCAAAAATTATTTTTTTGAATTACAAAATTATTATTTATTATTATTGACAGTTAAAAATAATTATTTTAATACTTTTTACTAAATGCATGTAAAAAATACTTTTTACTAATTAAAAAAACTAATAATAAAATGAAATATTAATTTCTTTTTTAACATAGTAATTGTAGTTATTTTATTTTATCGAAATTTATTTTTATTTTTATCCTTATTCGCATTCTTGTTCCATAAAATTATTCAAAGAACCAAACGGCCGAAGGGCTTTCGCCATTCCCATCTAACGACTTCACGTCACTTGAGGTGGCCGCCATCCTCAGTCAATGCAGCAGTGAAGAACGCCGTCTTTTTCTCTCTGGATTACTCCTCGGCTCTTCCAGAAACCCCAAAAACCGTTCAGAATTCATCTAACTATAATGCAATGATAGACAAAGTTTCTCTCGCATGAAACGCAGCTTTTCAGTATAGGTCTTAAAGGAATTTAAGCTCTAGAAACGACTCGAAATTTGATTCCGTTCTTTCGTGGGTATTCATCTTTCTGTGCACGTGATGTTTTGTTGGCTTGATTTTCTGCCTTTCATGTGTGAGTTTTGTCGTTGAATGACCTGTTTTCTCTTGTGATTGGAGGTCGAATGATTAGACTTTTTTCGGCCGAGGCGAGATTATAGCAACCATTAAGAATTGTCAAAGAAAATATTTTCTTTACAATGATTTTCTTCGGGGCTTCCAATCGCATTTCATATTGTTGACAATAATTATAAATACTCTGCTTGCTCCCTTTCTGGGTGCGTACCATTCTGTCTCAGCCCAGATTTGTTGCATTATGAATTAATTTTTTATGGTTTACTTTACTACTTTTCTTGTTCTGTTTTTTGGTGATTACAGCCGCTTAATTCTAGGACTTAGATTATCTACGTCCGTCACTAGACCTCACTATTGGCGTACTTTCTCTGCTTTTCGGTTTATTTTAAGGGAACATCGAAGCCAAGCAATTATTAAAGTGTAAACATACCGGTGAAAGGATACTTACTGTCTAAAAGGCAACCCCAAGAATCTTTCTTTACTATATTATTTATTTCCTGACACTTTCAAGGGGAAATGCTATTTTATTGACATCTTTGGCTTCTTATAACGTAGTTTTATCATTACGTTGTGTCTTCTCGAGGAGGGACTCTGTCATTGATTTCTCTATTTCCGGATCGTAGGTACTTTGATGCAATGGGAGTCCTTGGGAGCTCCACGCCATTGTGTCCTAGCAACCAGCATTGCTCGCAATGGGCTGAAAAGCATACGAGTGTGAAGGAGACAGCTTCCTTCACGTTAGGTATGATCAGTGTCGTTACTTGGGTTGTTGCTGAGATACCGCAAATAATCACAAACTGCAGAAACAAATCCACAGAGGGCCTCTCTACCTTTTTCTTGACGACATGGCTAGTCGGGTGAATAATTTTTCTTTTAGACTTCCTAAAAGCTGCTGACATTGTTTTTATGTGGTTCAATCCTAAAAATTTGGTCCATACTAATAGTATGTATCTGTTTGTCTATTCTGTTGTTCTATTTAAATCTCTATCTTATCTTGGTTCTTTAATAATTTGAGTCTCTCGCTCTTTGATGGGATCTTTTCAAAATATCAGCTTGGAGTTCTCAAACTATGTTCACTATTTTGATACAGTTTATTTTTGTTGCGTTCTGCAGAGATCTATTCAACCTCTTAGGCTGCATGCTAGAACCTGCTACTGTGAGTATTTCAGTGTTTCATGTCTTGTAAATATTAGGTTGATTTTCTTTTGGCGGTGATCGGTACAAGCTTCAGTTCAAGTAACTTGATTCATACATGAAGCACTAAATACATTTTTGCTAAAAACAGAGCATGTCTTTTTCTGTTAAGCTAGGATTCTGCGGTGTGGAAATTGCTTAAAAGACCATTAAAACTCTGATAACACCTTGACACCCTATCAAAATCTTGGAGAACGTCTTAAATATTCTAAACAACATAACACTGAATGACAAGTCGACGCATATAGTCTGCAGAATGACAAATCTGCCATGTCGGAAAGTCTAAAAGTGAAGACTCCGCTGTAATACCTTTCGATCTAAGCCTCATATTGTCTCAAGCAGCCATGACAAAATTGCCTTCTTTCAATATTGTAGTGCAACACATGCACCACAGAGGATAACTGGAAGGGCCAAATTTGGATAACAGATTGAATTACCGGCAATTGAACCTTGTTTCTTGCTCAAATCATTGTTAAGATTATTCACTTCTGGCTTTGCATTCCTTATGCTTCGGATGATGATGATTTCAATTTACTTATGGATACTTGATTTGCACTGTCAATTGTACCTTCCTTTATCTCTTTTTGAGTAAATAGTCATTGGCTTCAAATAGAAGGCTCTCTTCATTTTGTTCACTTAGATGGCTGTTTCAGGGATCATCATAAGCGCTCTTTTACCCAATTCTAGTGGAATTTATGTTGAACTTGTAGTTTACCAAATGCAAATATATATATATTTTATTGCTTACACTACTAAGAATATGTTAAGTGATAGCTTTTCCATGTTTATGCAGCTTCCAACTCAATATTATACGGCAGTGGTAAGAATTCTTGCTGGAGGCTGACGAGTTATAATACCTAGTAAATCTTTCTTATTATCCGGCTTTCCTAGCCACAGCTAGTTGAAGTGACCTTTTTTCTGTTGTATTAATATGCAGTTGTATACCTTTATAACTGTTGTACTTGCTTTACAAACCATATACTACGGATTCATATATCCTCGACTCAAATGCAATAGACAGAACAAGGTGCAAAGCCCATTACTTTTCGCTGCATATGTGAATTTCATTACTTAATTTTTTTGTGTTTTTTAATGATAATTACCGATCTAGATTGGAAACATTAAGCTCCCTTCTCCTGGATCTAGTGAGAATGCGGTTTCTGGAGGAATGTGAATGTAGTAAGTAGACAGCAAATGTAGGAAGTGATATAAGAAATTCTATGTAAGGCGATACTAACCCTCCAAAAATAGACTCTGTAAACTCTGTTTCCAGTCTGAGGTGTCAATACCGAATTCCTGCTTAATTGGGAATCACAATGAAAAATCAAGTTCAAATAAAAAAGATCAGTGAGCAAGTTTGTCACAGTGAATGTCTAAAACTAGACTCAAATGCAAGGACGGATCATGTATGTGGTTTGAGGTTGAAATGCAAGGACGGATAATGTGAGCAATGATATGAGACTAACCTCTTTGTGTAATAAAATGTAACTGTGCTTCTGTCTAACTTCTTATTTCATGGGCTTTCATATATGGAACTCCTTGGTCAGACTCACCGGCCTTTTTTTTAAGGTACCTGAGTAGTTATTTGCATACTGCAGAATAAAGAATTATCAGATCCATATCATTGAATTCACATTAAAAGACATTTTTTTAGTTAACAAGGAGTATTGAAGCTTAACATCATATTCAAAATATCTTATTCCACTAGAGATTCCAATTGCATAGAATTTTGGTTGCATTTTTCCTTTATCTCTCAAGTGTTGGGACTATATGATCATACTAGGTGGTAAAAAAGAGTTTCCTAACTATGATTATATTGTAGAAATATGTAAGCAACTCCAGACAAGTTAGGATACTTTTAGTACGCTCTAATTGCCGGATATTTTCATTTGTATTCTGACATTCCAAGCATGGGCAGGTTGAGACACCAAAGGCTGCACAAAGCAACAGTGAAGGGAAAAGAACCAGTGATGCTGACCGGTATAATGATGCCTCCTACACAGACAGCGGTTACAGTTCTCCTATTCCTCTTCCAGCCCTTCCTCGGATTTTTACTGGAGGAGAATTATACTACCAGTAATTGATCTTTCTCTTTGAAAATTATTCAAAATGCCCCTTTGTGATCAAAGCTTCTTTGTAAATATCCATCTCCTGTTGCGTTTGGTATAAAGAGGTATATTTGATTCCCTCTATCTAGGGAAGTGTATAAATGAAAGACTTGGATGTAGTTCGTCAAATAGTTTTCAGTTCATAATGCAAATATCTCTAGTCTTCAAGGACTACTCAGAAATTAAGAAGTTCAGTGGTTTGTTGAGGTAGTGAAAGGAAGGATACGTTAATCAAGTTCTGTTCGTAACTGGCAATGCCCCTTCCTTTGGTCTTAGAGATATGATTTAGAAAGCACTATAAAGGTTGAGCATAATATTTATTAATAAAAATAATGATTAACGAGGAAACCTGTATCTCTAGTTTAGTCTCTAACCTATTCAATTTTGTGGTACGATATCTATTCTACTCGCACAAGCTCCTTACGATTATTTTTTTGAAAGAAAAATTGATCATTGAAACTTGTGCATTGATGAAAAAAAGTGAAACATTGAGTGCATAAATGAATAAAATGCTGTGTTTGTGAGGAGCTTTTGTAGAAACATTTTGGGAAGGTAGCATTAGTGAACACTAAAATTCTGCTGTGAATTTCTGGTTTGAACTCATGTTCAAGTTCAATGAGCTCCGAACTCTATAATTCTGTTTGTCTTGATTGAATTATTCTGGGTCTCTCTGTAATGCGCACGCTTTTTGACTTTCCTTTTGAATGTGTTTCTTTATTGAGATGTTGAAAATTCAATGGGATTTAAATGCATGATTATGCTCGCAAGTAACTAGAGTTCATGTGCCTTTTATTTTGTAACATGGGAAAGTTCTTATGAGTAATCATTTTGTTTTAAACGCATTAGGTCGGCGAGATCTCTATCAAAGAGTCATACTCCCACAGCGGGATCTGTCTTAGCCCAGAGAATGACACCTACTTCTCCGCAAATTTTGGATTCTAAAGAGGAGCCCTTGCTTGCTTCAACTGGTTCAACAGAGTCTGCACCAGCTTTTAAAATAAAAAATACTCTATGTTTGGTAAACTTCCTTCAACTATCTTATGGGTAAATAAACCTATGACTGCTTCTGCATTGACATCTATTTGTATCTGGTCTTGGTTTAGGTATCTACATTCAGTTTACTTGGTGCTTTAAATCTGCTTCAATCACCAGATAGAAGACCTAATTCCATGGTCATAACCTCGAGGCACGAATTTGTGATACTAGTTGGAAGAAAGCTTTTACAGGTAATACAAATTGCGACTTGTTTACCTATGTAAGGTGCAGATCACTGCTGCTTGGATATCCACCTGACAATTTACAATTTAGTCAGTGCATCCTATAAGCATAGGAATAAACCTGTTCAGCATCATTTTCTTTTATAATTTATTACTTCTATTTTTGGTCAATTGGTATGGATTACAGAATTGGAGATAACCTTCTCCCTTCTCTAAACTTTCCCTTCCAAAAACCAGGAAGGTCGTAATTGTAATGATTTTAAACATATTAAAGGAAAAAGGGAATTTACAGTGTCCTATTGGTTATTAAGTCTTCCAGCAATTGCAGGTTAGTGGGATTCAGTTGCCAGAGCATGGCCCGGAAGGAAGCGGTGGCATTGGGGCTCTACTTGGTTGGGCAATGGCAGCTATGTATCTGAGTGGTAGACTTCCTCAGATTCGTTTAAATGTAAGTTATATTTTGCTGCAACTTCGGTCAGAAAGTTTACTATCAAGAAATCTCAATTACATGGGTATGGATATGAACTGTAGTAATCCATCACATCACTGGTATAACTTGCTTTTGGACTCTGAAAAGTATGTTAGAAAGACAAGAAATGCTCTGCATATTATTGACTAAGAACAGGATAAACAATAGGAAGTAGTTAATTTTCTGTACTATATTTGGAAATTACAAAATTATCGAATAATTTCATTTTTTTTTCCAGTAGATCATACACTTTGAGTGGCTTTATTTTTCTAGTTGTCTTGATCATTTATATTGACTCAATTTTCATCAACTTTGCAGATAAGAAGGGGTAATGCTGAGGTAAGGAACTCTGACTATTAAAACTATTATTCTTCACGCCTTAATTCTTGTTTTTCAATTAGCCAGTGAATACTCAGATATGAGTAACGCAGAGGCATCTTTTCCCTTCTCAAGATACCCCCTACAGAATATAAGAGCAGAGCTCAGGTCTGAGATTATAGCTGTCTTTTGTGATATGTAGGGCCTCAATCCTTTAATGTTTCTCTTTGCTTTAATTGGGAACGCCACTTATGTAGGAAGGTATGCTGCCGGTTTATGTTATCTTCTTCATTTGAAGTGTTAGTACGAAAGTGACTCTTTACATCTGAAATATAGTGAGGGTGCGATATTATCACCTATATCCAATGAAATTGTTCTTAATCTTCTTTGTAGCATACTTGTGAGCAGTGTAGAGTGGTCAAAAATTAGACCAAATCTACCTTGGCTGGTGGATGCTTCAGGATGTGTCCTTCTTGATATTTTTGTATCCTTTTAGTCTATCTATCTTCTTGCACATTATTCTTGTTAGAGAAAGTGGATTTTATGTGAAGTAACAACTGTGTAGGATCAACAAAATTAACTATAAAATTCAGCTTATTAACTTTAAAAGTTAGATATATTGATTTTTCAAAGTCTTGAAATACACATTTTTCTTCCTTATTCCATTTGAAAGGATAAGATTTTAGTTACGAGCATTGAAGAAGCAACCTAAATACACAAGATTTATAGGCCATTTCCAACTGAAAAGGGGAAAAAAAAAAAAGAAATTAAAAGTAGACAAGAGATTCTTAATTGAGCAATTTGCAAAAAGTGATCAGGCCAAAATATGTCTTCCTTAAAATCAGTTTTAGATTTTAATCCAATTTATCTATTTCCGCGTTCGGACATCCCAAGACATGGAAAGCAAACATGAACATCAGAGCCCTGCTTAGATGAGGAGCAAACAAGGATTTTCAGGTATTTATGTGTTTTTGTCAGTGCTTAATTGCTGGTTTGGTATATGTTTGTGTATAGGATATGTCTGGATTTTTCATATCCTTTAAACCATCAGTTTTTGTTTGCCAAGGTTTGGAGGCTTCCAGGACTAACCATGTTCCAAATTCACTAATTATAAAAACTGAGGGTGCCAATAGTGGCCAATTTGTCAAGGTGGGCTTGTCTGACTATAATTAAAAACAGGAAAGAGAAGGACCCTGTTTAACTTGGACACAGATTATAGAGCTTGGAACTTGAAAAGAGCCATAAATACAAAGTAACACCTAATTAAGAAATTTCTTCTGTTGTTTATTTAGTTTGCTGCAAGATATTTGCCTCTCATGTTATGAAGTTAGCCTGCAACCAAGTCTACTTAAGATGTTTGTGGCTTCTCTCCTGTGTCTGCTGCTTCTATCCAGTTGTGCAGTCCTAGTAACTGGTATATTTTTTTATTTTCTATTTTGTTTTTAAATAAAAAAGAAAGTGCAAAGAGGCTTCCATGTTTGAAACAGAACGGACAGAGGATAACTTAGACTAAAGAGAAGCTAAACCACTTAAGATATGTAAGCCAAGATAATCATAAAAATGCACATAAGTATCTCAAAAATAGTATTTCTTTATGATTGACTCAGTATATGGGCCAAGTTTACCTTAGAATCTCTTATGTTTCTATATATAATGAAAGCTTTCGTTTGAGAATTGGGCTTTGTTGCAGTCCATATGTTGTGCAATCGTACTCTGTTTAATGTTGTCTTCTATGGTTAATTTGTAATAATTCTATATATATATATATATATATATATTATTTCATTGATAATAATTTTTGGTGATTTTCTGCAGTTTTTATTCGAGTTTAAGATTGCTTTTAAAAAACCAACGTAGATATCCGCATTGTCCCCCAAACTGACCCGGACACACATGACCACGAAGCTGAAACAGATTCCCTGATGATGATGAATGATGACCACTAATAAATTGTCACTGATCATTGGCCTGATCTCCATAAAAGGATAAATAACTGGTCCTCTCTATTTGATCAAACAGGGTGGCCAACAATTTTGTGTGACTTTGATAAAATCTTTTGCATTCCTCTTCAATTTGCTATTAGATTTATTTTTTCTGAAGACGTCAGCAGAATCACTCCATTGTTACTACTACTGGTTGAAGCCCTTTTTGAAGCGATCCTTTGCTAAATATTCTTTTACTTGCATTTGCTGAATTCTGAGCTCATATTTGAACTCGATATTCACCCGACTTCATCATTGCTCCTCTATGGTTCTGGTAGAGGTTTTTCTTTTCTTTTTGGTTATCAATGATCTAGCGAGACGAAAGGCAAAATGTGAACATGAACAAACGGTAATGTTCTTCTCTTGTTGGAAATTGATGAGTTTCAAATAATAGAATATGTCTATAGCATACAAAATCTGGTAACTGTAATATCAAATAAGAGCTCCTACAACAACCACTATCTTTTTATCAGAATGTCTACGTATTACCTTACCCATTATGTATATCCGAGAAATTAACATAACAAGATATTCTTTCTATGAGGGAAGTCTTTTAAGAGTTCTCATATGAAATGCGTCATGTTCACCAATTACTTATAAACGAAACTTACTGTATGTCCCATGGGTCCCGAATGAGAAAATCATCGAATCACCTAGCAGGATAATGAAAATGACCAAGTTCAAAAGTCACGCGGTAAAAAGGATGTAATCAAGAAAAAAGTTTAGGTAGACACTTATTGTATAAAAATTAAGTAAATCAAATTAATCGTAAAAAAATATAATACGCAAATCAAGTAGTAGAACTGGATTTATAAAAATATTTGAGTAACCAAAATTTGACTGTAGAGTAAAATCCATCCCACCCAGTCAATGACCATAGATAAATGGTCCAAAAGCAAACAATAATAAAGCAGTGCATGTTAGCTAAAAGGTTAATGGTGACCCACATGCACTGCTTCCAAAATCAATCCAACCCTAAAAAGATTGACTCGGGTAAACCCTTAAAGACAGTTCTTTATGGTCTCTTCAAAGTTGGGACAGACCTTTCATGAATGTCAGATGAAATGGGTCCTCCCATGAATACATTTGTATATGGCTCATGTTTGATGTCAAATCAGATGGGCCTTACTTCTTTTCTTGATCTCTTTAAATCAATACCACTCAACTTATCACGCGGCCACATGAAGATAAAGCTCACTCAAAAAGTGAAAGAAAGGTGAGGAATGGTCACAGATCTTGAATTTGGAAACAATCCATCAGAGGAAAAAGTGGCTCATTCACTTTTTAGGTCTCGGATGGTAACATTCATTGTCTTGGAGTCCTATAAGAAGCTAACATTCTTTTGTGACTTAAACTCTCTAATTTGGACTAGATGCATGACCTTGGGCACTTGATATATTTGTAATAAGAAAAGTCATTTGGTGTCAATATCATTGCACTCGATAAATTTGCTATAAGAAAAGTCATTACATGTAAATATCATGTAGAATGGAATGTGACTGCATTTAATACGTAGAATGTTAAAAAAAAAAAAAATGATCACAGAGGAAATGAAAAAATAATTTTAAAGATTAACATGATATTTATACCCTTATTTGAAAAAATAATAAATACTATTAAATAATAATTACAAAGATATAATAAATATTATACAGAAATCAGGTAAAAAGATTACTTTTGCATAGAGATTATTAAATGAGCATATATATATATATTTGGTAAAACAAAAAAGTTTTTTAAAGAATGAAATTGAGAATAGAATGAAATTTTGTAATTTAAAATTATATTTGATATGATATAGAAAGAAATGAAAATACATTTTCATTTGGATATTTGGTAGAGTATAAATAATATAGGAATAGAAATAAATGATCAAAATATCCTAATGCTAAAAAATATTAAAAATTTTAATTTTTGTTAATTAATACTTAAAAAAAAGGAAAACTCTATTGCCAATGCCACTTTTGGATCTCAAACAGAGAATCTTAAACAATCGGACACGCCACTGTCAAGGTTCTTACAGGCATAGATAAACACATGAAGAGAGAATGAAGGAACAAAATTATCCATGTACATAAAAGCAAGGAGAGCCAGAGAAACCTAAGCAAAGACCAAACGACAGGTTTAGTCGTTTGGAGCAAATTAGTCTTTTCCTTATGTTTTATTAGATAAACAATTGCTTTCCATCCATATTTTGATGGAAAGCATAGGTGAGACGCAAAGGCGGCAACTTCCATTGATAAAGGAGTATCAACCCTACCAAACATGAATTTAAGATTTCTCGTCTCCTTTCAGTCTCCTTTTTCACCATTTTCAAATCTACCAAACACGATAATGGATCTCTAATTTATCGGTGTTAACTTAAGGACAACTATTATTGATAGCGTAATTCAATATGTGACCAGATAATTAAAAAGAACAAAATGATGATAAATTTTATAATTTTTTTTTTATTGTGGCATTGAAATTACAAATTAAAGAATCACCATCTAACTTGATTGATAGTAGTTACCAATATTTATTTGTGGACAACAAACGATTTTCCATCATAAAATCCTGAAAATATGTTATTGTAATAGCTTGTACAAATATAACAGCTTAGTGCTACCTTTAGCTTACGCTCACCGGCAGACACTGAAAATTGTTTCAATGATTGTCCCTATACAGAAATCGTTGCTGACAGGTGGCCATGATGCAACCAAATGGCCAAGTTGCACATACAGTTAATATCATTTTACTACCTAGATATCATAATATACTGTGGACGCTCTATTTTTAAATTTAGGCTTTAGTTCTTGACTCATGAAATACATGAATACACCGTTTTTACTGCTTTATGATTGGTGAAAAGACAAGATGGCACCCAGCCCTTATATATATATATATATATATATATATATATATATATATATATATCAGCAAAAAGAATTTGAGGTAACAACTCAGTAGTTCAGTTTCATCCTTAGCTTTTCCAATCACGTTTTATTTTAATCCCCCAAGAGTAGACAAAATGCAAAAGGCAACTTCGATGAAGACCTTTCATGGCAGCCTGACATTGAAGTCACCGAACCTTAGAGATAGAGATGCATCTTTCTCTTCTTATCTCACCATTGATGATCCCATCTCTGAGCTTAGTATTTTCGACTCCCACAAGTACTTCAACCAAGTAACTAATCATCACATTCAAAAATTTACCATTACCAGCAACACTAGAGTTTCTCCTTCGGGTGATGTTGGTGCAGACTATTCTATCACCAGAAACTACTCAGATCGTTCATTTGGTGCTGTAACTGCAACAGCCCCTTCAGAAGCCAGTCGGAAGAGCCACACTGGTTTGTTTTCTCATCCTTCAGGAGCAAAACCAGCTTCCATGAGCAATCCTCCTCGTTCTATTGACCTCAAAAAGAAAATAAAAGCTTCATTGTCCAAAACCATATGGCTTTTCCGAAGGAAATGTCCCTGCTCTGACAAGAAATCTGTCCAAGTTAAGGAAAAAAAACCAGAAACCAAAACCCAAGTGCCACCAACACCACCCCAACGTCCATCACACAACCGAAATGCCAGAGCTTCTCTGAGTCTCAAAAGGCAGGACCTTGAATCCAATCCCAAGACGCCAATAGACAAGTTTGCCACGAATTTGGAGACAGCAGCTAACAAGTCTGAGACTCATACGATTCCCATCTCGCCCAACAACATGGTGGACCAGACACCTCGGAACCAGGATGTATTTGTCACCGAATCTCAAAGATTCAAAAAAGCTGAGAATGATCACGATCCGACGATTTTGCAGTCCCCGCGAGTTATGGCCTCTGTTAGGCCTTTCACTGATGGCTTCACCTTTCCCCTGTTAAACCCAAAATTGGCAGACGAAGATCCACGCCGGGATGCCTTGGAAGTTTGTGGAACCCCAGATATTGAATCCAACACTGTTTCACTTTCACAGAGCCCCAAGTCAGGAATCATCGATGACGACGTCGCAAGCGATGCAAGTTCGGACCTTTTTGAGATCCAGAGCTTCCGCACTCAAACCACATCGACACACCCAGGAATCAACTTCGATGCAAAACTGTTAGGTACCATTACTAACAGTCGGTTCTTGTTCGGGAGTGAGGAATCGATGACAAGAACAACAACAGAGAAGTACGAGCCAAGCGAGGCTAGCGTCGATCGGAGCGTGAGCACCGCAGAAGGGTCTGACAGAGCTGGTGTTGGCAACTTGTCTGTTAGCGCATCAGAATTTGGTGACGGTGGCGAAGCTCATCAGGAAATTGCAACAACCCATTTCCAACGCTCACCGCTCGCAATGTCTCAGACAGCTCACATCTCTCTTGCTTTTGCGACATAGCCATCAGCCATTTGCCTGCTTCTGATTATGGCTTATAATCTTATATTTGTTCTGCATTTACACCCACTGTCATGTGTGCATAGTTATTGCTTATAGTTGCAGGCATATCCTGTTCTTTAGAGGCACCAATCCCTTTTGTCTGTTTTTTTTTTTAATTTTTGGGATTCTGAATCAGATTTCAATGGCTGCGGAATCGGTGTTCTATTGGGGCAAAGTTAGTAGCGCGCCAGAGGAAATTACGAAAACTTGGCGTTTGGCTGGGTGACGTGAGTAAAAAACTAAAGGTTAAATTAATATATTAATTTCTTAATTTTATTTAATATTTTAAGTTACCCTCTTAACTTTAAAGCATTTTAAAATAATTTTTTAATTTTATTTAACATCTCAAAATAATCTCTTAATTTTAAAATATTTTAAATTAATTTTTTTATTTTAAAATATTTTAAATTAGTCCCTTAACTTTTAAAATTAAAAATTAAAGAACTAATTTAAAATATTTCAAAAAAAAAATTAATTTAAAATATTTATTTTAATATAAAATATTTAAAATAAATAATTTAAAAATATATAAAAAAATTCTTTTTATAAATAAAACTAACAATACTGCCTGTGCATTCACGGGCAACTTAAAAAATTTTATGGGATTCATATTAAAAAAAAATTTCAGAAAGAATTTTTTTTTAAAAAAAAAAGCATTAGTACAAATAAAGATTTGACATTGTAAATAGTGCTAAAAACAGTAATGAAACGGTAAATTTTCCACTTTTATATATAAAGAAGATTATTGAAAAGGTCATATAAAAATATTTTTTTAATTTAATCACTTAAAACAAAAAGAGCACTTATCATAAAATTTTAAAAACTAAAACATACTCAAAAAATTCAGTAAAATAAAATACTTTAAAAATAATATTTATTTTGATATGAAATATTTATAAAAATAGTATTAGCGATAGATTTTCATATCAAAATAAATATTATTTTTTAAATTATTTTATTTTAATGAACTTTTAAGTATTTTCTAGTCTTACAAATTTTATAATAAATATCTTTTTATTTAAGTAATCAAACTGAAAAAGTGTGTCTGTATGATCTTTTTTATAATTTTATCTATAAAAAAAATTTTATATATTTTCAAATTACTTGCTTTAAATATTTTATATTAAAATAAATATTTTAAATTGAAAAGTTCTTTTAAATGTTTTAAATTAGTCCCTTAACTTTTAAGATTAAAAAACTAATTTAAAATATTAAATAAAATAAATTTTAAAAATTAAGTGACTAATTTAAAACATTTCAAAGTTAAGAAATTAATTTAAAATATTAAATAAAGCTAACGGATCATTTTGAAACATTTTAAAGTTAAGGGACTAATTTAAAATATTAAATAAAATTGAAAGATCATTTTGAAATACTTCACAATTAAGGAACTAATTTGAAACATTAAATAAAGTTAAAGAGCCAAAATGTTAATTTAACCAAAAAAAGTAAGTAAGATAAAAAATTATTTTTATATTTTTATTTAAAAAATAGAATTTAATAATTAAAATAAGAATTTGATAAATAAAATAATAATTAGAAAAGTATAATAAATATTAGATAAATTATGTAAATATATTACGTTTATTTTGCACGCAACTCAATAGATATTTTTTATTTTTGTAATGTGATAAGTTCAAAAAATTTTAATAATAAATATATAAATTTTATAAAATAATATATAACTATTTAATTAAATTATATATGTATTATTTTTAATTAAAATCATCTACTTGTTATATTTTATTGGTACCAAAAATATAATAAATTGTATTTAATTCTAATTTTTAGTTAAATTATATTTAAATTTTTAATCTCAAAAATTTTATTCAATTATCTTAATTATATATATATATATATATGTAAAAATATCTCTTTTAATTTGTTCAAAAATTTTATTTCAAAATCAACTTCACTATTTTTATTGTTATATTAATAATAAAATTATAATTTTATGTTATACAAATTGTTAAATTCATTAACAGAAAATAAATAGTATAAGCTTTTGCACTATATATATATATATATATATATATATATATATATATATATAATGTTATATGAGGTTGATGATATTTTTGAAATAAAACTAATATCAACTTGTTTATGTCAAAAGTTGAAGATAAGAATCAATTAACAAACATGATTCTTATTTTTTAAATGAATGATGGAGAAGAAACACGAATTTTTTTTTTTTTTCAAAGAAGGATTCTCTTGAGTTTTAAATAAAGTGATACCTAAAGAATAGAGATTCTGAACAATAACGAATGAAGAATAAGTGGGGATAACATAGTTCCAACTAAAGATACTATCAAAAAACGATTCGATACATTTATATGTTTAAGCAACATCAACCAGTAATAGAAAAGCTTGCAAAATATATATATATATATATATATATATATATATATATATATATATATATATATATATATATATATATATATAGGCTACAACTCAAGTAAAAGCATAAAGTGAATAAACGACACGCAAAGTTAATTGCATCTTTAGTGGTTGGTAACTGCTTACGACGTTAGGGCAATACCCCTGTTTCACGCCTTCAGTTGCTTCATAGACTTATTCATGTCGAAATAGAACAAAGTATACTTTGGCTAAGCTCTTTTATTTTTGGATGCTAACATAATTTTATTTAATAAAAAAATAGTTTAATTTACCCAAATTATCAATCTCTCCCTCTTCTTTCTTAGGTTCTGATCTGCTAACTCGATAAGATTAGTATGTTATGATTTATGAATTGGAGCCATCATGTAGACCTGAGGTTCTCCACTATGCGTAAATGTCCAAACATGTCCTACTGTACTTCGACTTTGATATGAAGAAAACTGAGCCAATTTAACCATTAGTTGTTTATAAACCAAATTAAAAGTAAATTAATAAATTATTCTCTTCTTAATTTGATCTCTTAATTTAATTTTTTTAATTAATAAATAACAATTATATGACTATTAACTTATGACTTAAATTTATCAAAGTGATTTTTTTTCTTCAAACATTGTTGTTTATGCAAATTTTATAAGTTAATTAATTATTAAAATGATATCATTGTACGAGAAAATTTATTTAAACCATGATATGTTAGGGAAAAAAATTATTTGAGTAACTCTGGGTCATGAGTTACGAACCAGGTAGACTCCAGTTTATTAAGAAAAATTTGTCCAACTAAAGGACCATTTGATTGAGAGAAAAATTTTTAAAAACTAAATTAAAAGATTTTAGGTTTAAATGATAAAATTGAGAACAAAGTTATAGTTTAAGGACTAAATTATTAATTTATTTTAAAATTAATAGCTTACATGCTATTTATTTTTTATCTTTTTTTATATTAAACCTTTTGTTACAAATGAAGTTAAATTTGCCAGCAACACTATCTATCAAAGGAAAATATAGAGAATAGTAATAAACAAATTGATGTAAGATGACATGCTAAAGATTTTGATTATTTTATTATTTGAAATAATTAAAATTTATATTTAATTATAATTTTAAAATTAGTTAGTTTGATTTTTAATTATCAATTTTGGTGTTTAAGTATAAAGAATTGTGATTCATTAACTAGAATTAGAATTTATATTTTAGTTTGATCAGGAATATATATATATTTATAATGGTAATTTAGGAATTTATATTTTAGTCGTTTTTATGAATAAGACCTTAAAAGGACAAGATAGCTAAATTTTTGTATTGATTAGATATATTGAGATGATTGAATTGAGTGAAAGAGTCCATGCTCGTAGTTATCTTGAGTGACATCATAGGGCTTACAAGATAGGGCAACGAAGAGAAAAGCGCCCTTTAGCATTGGCCGATGCATGTGCCAGAGACTATTTGAAGGTTGATGTGGGAAGTCATCGTCATGATTTGAGGAAAATCTATCAAGTGCCCTTCTGATTATTGCTTTCAAAAGGACATAATAATGCATCAAAACCATTCATACAAGTAAAGCCAGAGAGACGTCACACTTCGGATTTCGATCGAAAAGGAGACCTATTGCATTACCAAGTAGTGATGATTGTGACAAACTTTGATGGATCGATCCAGATCTTCACAAAAGAAAAACTCACAGAATAATATTTCTCCATAGCTTCCTAAAGCTGGTAGGAAAAGTTGACGATAATAATTAATAAGCAATACCGTGGGCTTAACCTTTAGAGGCCTTAACAATGGATTAATACACCTAGCCCATATTTTTTCTTGTTTCGTTTTGCTATAAATTGTGGATTGCCAGATACGATTCACTCTTCTGAAATATTATATAGCAAAAGTCTTTATGCTGCCGTTGGAATTTGGGAACTATTGCTTCTGAGTTTGACACGGGACCTTTATCTATAGGCCCATAAAGCGTCATAGGAGCAGCAGAAAAGGCACGAAACCAATTAAAGTCCATAGTTTTTCTATGCCCCATTTGGCTATGTGAGCTATTCAAGCCTCAAGCTTCGCATACTGCACGCTTTATATATCAAAAAACTCTTGGGGTATATCAAGCAAGAAACTAGAGGCTATTACTTGCAGAAGACAATGAGCTTGAAGTACTGCACCATAAGGTCAGAACCACGCAAGTTTGGAATCTCATTCACTGTGCCTGATCGTGTCATTGCGGAAATCAGTGATAAGAAGAGGGTAATGGGAAAGCATCCCATGAGGATTTCTAGGATCCCTTCAGGAGGACCAAGTGAGTTTCATAAGCTTGTGCAAGAGGCTGAGAAAGGGTCATCCCCTTTGACTTTGCAGAAGAAAAATGGCGGTATTGTGAAGAAGAAGCTGAATCACAAAAAGGCCTACCACAGGAGCCGCTTCAATGATTGGTATGTGGAAGTGTTCTATTTTGAAAATTGGCGTGACAGCCAAACCTCAGAGCCTAACTGATCAGGGTAATTCTCACTCGTTCCAAAATTTGCAGCAAGCCATTACCTGTCTTGGTTTTTATGTTATGTTCATAATCACCGTTTTTAAAAAAATAAATTTATATGTAATTTATTATTTATTTATTATCAAATTTTTAGTTAAAATATAACAAATATACAATTTTTCAATAATAAATAACAAGAATATAAAGATTAAACAGTTATTTGCAAAATGTATACATATATCATATTATTATTAGAGAATAATACACTTATTATATTTTAATTAAAAATATTAACAATAAAAATATAAACTATTACATCTATATTTTATATTTTATGAAGACATATACCCAATACTAGATTACACATGTAAAGCTTTTGCCACTCACCCCCCACCTTTTTTTTATTTTTATTTATATCATGGTTTCCTAGTTACTATTGGGGTGATTTTGTAAAATGCCAGAGAATTTGATCCGTTTAAATGGCTATTTTATATTGAAATGCAAATTTTCACATTAAAGCCTGTGAACATTTTCTCACCAAATATGGTTATTGACTAAATTTATATATTACCCCATCTTTGTTTTTTGGGGGTTGGAAATAAAATTGAAAGTTTCAGAATATAACTCTTAGTCTCCAAGTAAAACTAAGTTCGGATGTATCTAGTTAAATGAGATTAATCAATGTTTTCATTATTTTAAGGCAGGTTTAGAAGTCTCATATATCAATTATTCAAGAAGCCTCCGATTAGCATTTGATGTAGATCATAAAATATTAGAATTGGAAGCCTATGACGAAATCTTTATTTTTTTAGGTTTTATAAGTCAATCTATTTATATAATTCTCACATTAAAAGTGAATGAATTTAGTTTATATATATATATAGTGATGGATTGTAGTTGGAAACGCTTTTTGCACTAGTCTGAATTTAAAAAAATCTTCATTAATAACGAAATTCCAGATTCATAACCCATAAATATCGAATCATTTTTGTCCCATTAGAGATTCAGGAGGTGTTTAGAGTAGAAATTTTTTTTAAGGAATGAAAAAAAGAATAGAGATAAGGATGAAATGAAATTTAATGACTTAAAAATCTTTTTTGGTTCGGTATAGGAAAAAATAAGAATATTTTTTATTTTAATGTTTGGTAAAGCATTAATAGTATAGGAATGAAAATAAAATGTAAATAAATAACCAAAAAATCTCTAAAGCTAAAAAGATATTAAAATTTTAATTTTTATTAATTGACATAAAACAAAAAATTACAGTTAAAAATATTTATATTAAAGAATTTTAAATTGTGTAAGAAAACTATAATTTGAGATTTTAAATTAAGATTTTTTGTCTTTAAGTCTATCAAAATAATTCTAAAATTTAATATTATATAATATAAATATTTTCAATTTAAAATTTTTAACTATAATTTTCCAAACAAAAATAACATATTTTTATTTTGGGTAAAATAATATATTTTTATTATTTCTTTCTTAAACAGTAACATTTTTTTTTTTCAATTTTGATAAAATATGCAGTGCCATCTTGTATGGAGGAGGAAATCCATTGATGAATTCCGTTCAAACCAATCAGATATGATTCTTGCTTCTTTCCATCTCTCCCTCCCATTTCTTATCTCCCTCTCAAGGTCAAATCCAAAGAATCATATTCATCTATTCCATCGTGCCCCGAAGACTCTCCAAGTTTCATCAGCCTGTTTGGTACATAAAAAGTTAGGTATAAAAAGAGAAAGTGAAAGGAAAAAGGTGATTTCTTATATAAAAAATATTTATAATACTCTTACTTTTAATAATTAAATAATAATTGATAAATAATATTAAATAATAAATAAATAATAATTATAAAGGTAAAATTATAATTCTCTCAAATTTTCTTTTTACATTTCATTTTACAGAGGATACCAAACTGGCTGTAATAATCTATACACAAAACTAACTAAATTACAAGACTGACATTTGGACTATATATAGTAGAGTAAAAAAATTTTCAAGACAATAGAAAGAATATAAATAAAAATAGAATAAAATTTTATAATTTAAAATCATGTTTAATATGATATAAAAAGAATAAAAATATTTTTTTTATTTTAATATTGCGTAGAGTAAAAATAAAAAAGAAATGAAAATATAAGGTGAGCAAATTACCAAAATATCTTTAAAAAAATTAAAAAAACTAATTTTTATTAATTAACATAAAATAAAGAAAGAAAATTATACTTGAAAACTTCATGTTAAATATATTTATAATTTTTATATTAAAAGACTTTTGATTTTAAAATTATTGTAAAAGATTCAATAGTAAAAATTTTATCTATATAAAAAAATTATAATTTAAAACTTTAAATTAAAATTTTTAATTTTTAAGTTTTTTAAAATAATTTTAAAAGTTAAAGTCATTCAACATAAAATATTACTCTCATTTAGGACAAAATATTTTTTTTTTCTTTCTATTTTTAATAGTAACTTTTTTTTTTCAAATTTTGGATGGAATAAACCATGTACAAATAACTTCAGATTTCATCCATCTTTTCCGCTCCAACATACCAAACAACTTTTCTTCACTTTCCATCTCCAATCTCCCATTTCTCTTCTAACCTACCAAACACACCATAAATGCCATAAATCAAAACAGAAAAGAAGCAAAGAGATAGTTAAAAACATACATAAATTAAACAGAGAATGTGTTCATATTGCCAAAAAATGTCTAATCATGATTCATGAACCAAATACATTTCTGGGGAACAAAATATCTGTGGCTAAACGAAATAGACACAAACTCTTGGCTCCTGCAAAATCTTGTGCCCTATCTCCGTCAACTCACTGTTATAGTTGCTGCTGCTCTCCCTTTGCTGTGACCATCTTGCATCCAAAGCTGAAGCATTGCCTGCACTCTCAGAAAATGCAGCAGCAACAGTAAAAGCCTGGTTTTTGTTTACGAGACGCACAAATGAAGTCATGAGAAGTATAAGAGAAGCCATGACATCGACGATGAAACCTAAGCTTTTAATTGATCTAGCAGATGATTTTGTGTCAAGCGTTTGGTTATTTAAGTACAGAGATGTTATTACTGGCCCCACCAATAGATACTCAAGAATCATATAATGCATAATCAATTTGGTGTAAAGAGTTAATTGAAATTTAACAAAGTGTATTAGTAGACCCCACTCGGACAATATTTGAAATATATACTTTAATAAATTTATATTAATGTATTTACAACCACCTAATGTAATATATGTAACTAAATATTTTTAATATATTCAGCTATTGTGCTTTTCAAAGTGGTTGGGACTGTTGGACACTCCATCGTCCATCCTTTTCGACGTCTACTTTTTGGGGCTATTCAATGAGCTCTTTATCACACCGCACCTCGCCCTAATGATAAAAGAACGATAATAAATTTTTTTTTTTGGCCCAAATTTGATAATATTGTATTTTACATTTAGATAAAAAAAAAACAAAGTTTATCGCGCATAAAGAAATAAACTGTTTTTGGCGTTGAATTAAATGAAAACCTCACCCTAAAAGAGAAAAATAATTAATGATAAAAGAACGACAATAATTGTTTTTTTGGGCCCAAATTTGAAAATATTGTATTTTGTATTTAAAAAATAAACAAAGTTTATCGCGCATAAAGAAATAAACTATTTCTGACATTGAATTAAGGTTCCGTTTGATTGAATGAATCTTGATTATGTAATTGTAAAAGGAAGGCTTCTGCAGCTACAATTACTTTATCTGTATTTGATATAATATTAAAAGAAAAAGAATACTTTTCCATTTGTATGTGTGGTTAGCAAAAGAAAAGAATATAAAATTAAATAAAAGACAATAATACCCCTAATTTAAAAAAAATCAATTTACACACAAAATAAAAATTCATTTTTCTTTAGTTTCAGACAATGGAAGGGCCTCAAATCTCATCCATTTCTGTTGATCTAAAATCCGATTTGAGATATATAGTCTCATGATTCAAATCTGACTTTTCAAGTTCAAACCAAACATGTGGGAGATGGCATTGCTGACGACATCTGAGCATGCGAGTCTCTGGCCAGCAATACCCTTTGATCATTGACCTCGTTGACCTCGCAAGTCTAGAAGCAGATCGTCTAAAGTGGATGCCTCTGAAGAGCCTCTGAAGTGAGGCAATTTAAACCGTTCATTGCATTAATAGTAGAACCAAAAAATCCAGACCATTCAAAAGAACCAAAAATTTTGGTATTGATCCTGTTAGTTGTTGAACGCGAGATCAATAGTAGAGTTTTATGAAATCAGTCTGGTATATTTAGGAGGAATCATTCCTGAAATCTTATTGTAAGATAGATTCAAGTATCTTAATCTTTCGCCACCAAAGTTACTTGGTAAAGAACCATTAAGCAAATTCAAAGACAGATTTAGAACTTACACACAGATTAATACACTAGGAACTTGACCAGAAAAGTAATTGCTTCTCAAAGAAACAAAAGTAAGATTTTTCAAACCAATGAGATTTTCTAGGATTGACCTAGCAAAAGCATTGTCGAAAAAGTTAGGAAATTAAAGACTTCTCAGTTCACCAACTAACTCAAGTAGCTCACAAGAGATGGCATTGTTGGGTAGAGAAATAACCTGAGGCATTGAAGCATTGAAGATAGAATTAGGTAAAGACCCATTAAAGAAATTACTGGAGAAATCAAGATGTCTAAGGTATTGAATTCTTCATAGTTCTTCCGAAATCGAACCCAGAAGCTGGCTATTAGGAAGAGCCAAGGAAGTCACTCTGAACATATTACTTGGGTATTCGATTTCGTTGTAGGTAACTCCATTCCACGAACATAGGATATTGTCATCGTTGTTCTAGCTCTTTGATACTGATAATGGGTCGCTAAGGATGGAATATTTGACAAAAACCCATGAGTGTTAAGAAAAGGATGGAATATTTGACAGAAACCCATTAGTGTTAAGAACAAAGGAAGGAAGTAGAAGAGGAAAAAGAAGTAGAAAAAGAAAGAACTAAACTTTACACCAGAAATAATGGAGGTTCTTAGAGTAAACGATCATGATTCCTTGAGATGATGATAAGAGTTCATGGTGTAGAAGAAGAAGAGCTTAGAAGCGTAAGATACAGAGAAAGATTGTGAACAACTACATGATAGATGAGCATTAGCTTGGCAAGATAGCCCCGTTGCACTGCCATAACGGCTGCTTACAGAGCTCTGTGTGAGAGAAAATTGCAGGAAGAAGAAGGACTCCTCAAAAGCTTCGCATAAGAGACGAGACTTGGAAGCTGATTTCTTTTTTAAGACTTAATACCTCCAAAAACGCCACGTCTCCCTTTGCTAATTGAAATGCACCATATCATCTCAATTCAGAGGCGCTTCAGGGGAATTGTAAGTGAAGCATTAAGCTCTACAAGTGGCTTCATTTTCTGGCTTTGCCCTGTTGAAACACAACGTTTGCTCTCCAATAATCAAAACGCCCCGTTTTGGCCTCATTTCAGAGGCACTTCAGACGAGATCCACTTCAGAGGATCTGCTTCCCACAAGTCTAAGGCCAGCAACAACCCAAATCGTCAACCTCGTTGGCCGTCGTTGATAGTGCCTCATCCACATCCAGATCCGCTGCATAGGGTGGATAGAATTAGGGTGGGATGCAAGTTAGAGGGTGTGGATAGCCAGGGGCAACAATGTCTTTTTCTGTTTTGGCTCCAAGTCAATGCCTCATCTCGCCATTTGCATTCCATTGCAACGTACATAGTACTCAACCTTTCCAAGCATTGAACCAAATGGATTTTTGCAATGTATTACGTTTGTGATACCATTGCAACG
Source organism: Erythrophleum fordii (assembly GCA_032878935.1). Lineage (NCBI taxonomy): Eukaryota > Viridiplantae > Streptophyta > Magnoliopsida > Fabales > Fabaceae > Erythrophleum > Erythrophleum fordii. Next base: position 14,093,067 of record JAVQMF010000045.1, on the reverse strand, counting down.
CTATACCAAACAGAGCATAAAATGAAAACCACGCAAAGAGGTATACGGTCAGACAAATTCTTTACGTACTGTTATGTCGAAGAATTAAAGAAATAATTGGTTGTAGAAGAGACATCAGCTTTCTTCATTTTACTTTATGCTTAGATGATGAGGTTTTCCATCGGCCAGAAAAGTTCTGCATTACTGTAGAAAAGAAGTAGAATCTTAACCAATAAGAATTTTGTCAAAATTAGTTACAATAATTTTTTTGGGGGGGGGGGGGGGGGGTCCTTTTCAAGCGGAGCAAGGCTTTCAGTTTAAAACAGTAACACCATAAGATATTTATCTCTAATAAAATTTAATATTATTATAATCTCAACATTTGCGTGAGTACAAAGACTATAATGTTCATCTATAATGTTACGAATTATTCATTCAAATTTTCGTTTCATACGAATCAAAGGAAGCAAATATTCCGCCTTCTTATTATGAATCCAAATACAAAAATTTGCATCGTCTAAAAATGTACGCCCCTCATTTTCGTTTCTGAAATTTTACTCTTTATGATGGACGACGGACAGCAGATATATAGAGGGAAAAAAAAAAAACTGAATTTCAATTTTTGAATGTTCATTAACAAGTTACCCGATACTTGGTAACCTATAAAATTATAGTACGTAAGAAGAATTTCTTTTAAAACATAAATAATGTGGTATTAGATTATAAAAGAAATAACATATTACAAACTGACTTGAAATTTTTTGTTTGTCTTGTCCCATTCGTATTATACTTCAGTGATTTCACGAGCTTTTTTAATCAGTGGAGTGCATAAAAGAGCAAAACAGGTCTGATCAATTGCTCAATTATCTAATTTTGAACTGTCCAAATTTTAAGTTTCATTTTTTTAAGTTCTATCATTAATTTAAAAAAAAAAATTCACAGTTAAAAGAGTATTTTTATTTTATTTTTTATTTTTTATCAAATAATTATCAAAATAAATAAATAATTATAAAATTTAAACCATCCAAATCAACCTAGATAGTCAAGATTCAAAAAATATTAAAACGATTGAGCAAGGGACCATCCCAATTGATAAAAGAGCAAGTAAAACTTCCCTGGTCAGTGGTCACTCCCCCAATAAGGTAACAATGATAAAGGAATTCAACCCAACTTTTAACCATATTTAATTCTAGTCATCAACCCGTGACCATAGTCACTTACACGTAACTCCTATAGAATATGATTACTTGAGCCCATTATTAATTCAGATAGAATTAGCACAAATAACAGTGTGTTCTGTAGGAAGAATCTAGCAAGGCATATGGCTCACCATGAATTCTTTCCCAAATTTTAGCCAGCGGGCCAGGTCATCTGTCGTCCCCCAAGGAGGTGCAAATGGATGTGGTAAACTGATTGGCCTGCCAAAAATAAATTTTCAACTCCATATGAAAGTTACACATGTAAAGGAAAATTAAATGAGAGAGAACAAACATTAAAGAATCTCTAACTTAAATGAAAAATACTTAGTTACATATATTGTACTGACTGGCTGTACAATAAGCTCAATAAAGTGGATGTTTTAGATGGTGGGATCCATTGACATACTCGTTGAGTTTCTATTGGTTCATTACTTCAGTTGACTGTACAGTATATGGTTCCTAAGCATTTCTCTGACCAAAGTTCCTGTATTGACAAGGAGAAGAACACTTACATCCCTTTGGCCCATCATTAATTACAATCCGGAACCCATCATCAAGACCTTCTTGCTTTGCAACCAGCTTCGCAGTGTAAAGAAGGCGACCAAGAATCTCAAAGTGCCTCTCCTCAGCCTCCAACAACAACACCATTATAAATCAGAATGCAAGCACAAAAATAGCCAGAGTTGAATGCTGAACAGTTTTAGGTGCTACCATGCTGGTATGAGGTCAAAAGTTTCCGCACTCAGTACTATAAAGCAGATACGACACAGTAGAGATAAAAATGTGTCTATGAACCCATCCACATGACTCAACAAATAACATATAATTTCAAACTAATGTCTGATATCTCTACTGGGTAGGAAATTTGTTCCTAATTATGCTTTGATTCACATTGATTTAGAGTATTATTGCTCTGATTCACACTGATTCAGAGTATTATTTCCTTTCTTATTGTTTCCTTTTATTGCATAATATTGTTGCCTTTTACCGTTTATTTTTGTTTCCTTTTATTACGTGATATTGTTGCATGATATTTTGTTTATTTTTGTTCCCTTTTTTTACTCTGAGTTGGTCTAGTCTATAGTCAACTCATTATTACTATTTGTTTCCTTTTATTTCAATTAGGTTATTTCCTTTTTTGCTTCCTTCTTGTGCGGGGCTGATTGGTCGAACTCATCGGAGCCAACTTCTCATATATTTATATCAATTTTTCATTCTGAATAGACAGAACAAAGAGCCACAACAATTGCTCTATTTTTTCACATGGTACTAGAGCCTTCTCTTAAGGATCTGAACAGAAAACCATGTTGAAATTTGGCTCGATGTATGCCTACCAGGTGACGTCACAAGAGACATCTTCTTCTCTCTCACAGACGTCTAGTGGTCAAGCAAACAACCATCCCGCCACTACCATGGCAACTGACAACCCACATATCATAATTACAGGACACTAGTTCAATGGGACTAACTATCTAATGTGGTCCCAAAGTGTCTAAATGTTTGTCTATGGCTAACAAAAGGAAGAATATCTCATTGGAGAAGTAAGATAGCCGGTTACATCTAATCCAAAGTACAAAACTTGGAAATTACAAAATAACATAGTGATGCCGTGGTTTGTAAACTCCATGACAACAGAAACTGGGGAGACTTATATGCTAGCAAAGGAGATTTGGAACATGGTTCGAGAGTCCTACTCCAAGGTTGACAACACAGAAGCTTTATTTTAGATAAAAGGCATCCTAAGGGATACTCGTGGATTCATGGCTTCAACCGCGGAAAAACATCAACCAACTTCACTTGAACCTACTATGTTTAGCAAGAAATAATTGGAAATCCTTTAGAAGATGATTAATGCCCATGGGAAAGAGAAAGCAATGGGTATTAGAGAAAGCCATGGGTATTGGAGTGATGGCACGAGCAGGTAACATTTCTACAACCTTGCATTCTCAACTTGAAAAAACTAGTGCCTGGATTATTGACAAAGGAGCTTCTGATCACATGTGTGGTAACACCTTTCTCCTAGTTAATTTTGTTCCTAATGCTGAAAAACAGGTTGTGATGATAGCTGATGGTACTTATGCTGAAGTTTGTGGTACTGGGGTTGGTAAGTTATCTGAAAATTTAATTCTAAGAGATGTCTTATTTGTTCCTCAATTGAAATGTAACCTCTTATCTATTAGCAAGCTCACTAAAGACTTGAACTGTGTGACTTGCTTTTATATGGATGGGTATGATTTTTAGGATTTGGAGACAGGAAAGAGGATTTGCAGTGTCAGGATATGTGCTGATCTCTACTACCTTCAAGGTCCCAAGAGGAAGAACAACGCCGTGACTCATCATGTGTCTTCTAATAAAATAGATGATGTATCGTTATGGCATTATAAGTTAGGCCACCTAAAATTTTCTTATATGAAATGCTTGTACCCTAAGTTGTTTAATAAAAATTCATCTTTTCCTTCCTGTGAATTTTGTTAATTTTCAAAGCATGTTAAAGCCTCCTACCCTACAAACGCTTATCAACCTTTCAAGCTCTTCTCTCTTATACACAGTGACGTGTGGGGACTATCAAGTATCAAAAACATTAACAAGGCAAAATGGTTTGTCATGTTCATAAATGACCACACCAGACTAACATGTGTGTACCTTCTGAAATCCAAATCTGAAATCATAAAGGTGTTCCAAAACTTCCATAAACTAATTCAAAACCAATTTCAAATGCAAATTCAAACCTTGAGAACTGATAATTCCCATGACTACCTCTCCTGTCTTGAAGTTATGTCACCCTACCAAGAACTCTTAGACACCTACTTACAAAGCCAAATTTTGTCTACCCTTCCTTTTAAGGCTGTTGGGTGTACTAAATTTGTTCACAATGATCAAGGTGGAAAATTGGACCCACATGCCATTAAATGTATTTTCATTGGTTACTCTTCCACCAAAAAGGATACAAATGCTGTTCACCTACCACCAAACGCATCTACACTACCATAAACCTTACCTTCCTTGAAACTCAGCCTTTTACTCCAAAACACCCCTTCAAGGGGAGACACACACCCAAATCAAGGAATGACAGTTTGGAAGCATCCCTACATCTGAACCCAGTAACCAAAGTGACCGTCTCAAACCTGAAACAGACAAAACCAGACCTAAACCAGACCGAAATAGACACAACAAGGACCAAAGTAACCAACCCAAACCTGAAACTAACCAAAACAGCCCTGAAATTGACCAGAATAGCACTGAACCACAACTTGAGCTAAACCAGACCATTTGATCCAAAGAACCCATACCTGTGGCCTATCCTAATGCTCCAGAGCAGCAAGAATTGTTGATTTACACTAGAAGACAGTAAGTTCAGAGGGCAGAACATCACACTACAAGGCTGTTCAAGAGGCTGAAAATACCACATGTTCTATATACAGTCAACCCATTTCCCTTGCCCCAAATTCTGAAGAGGTGTTAGACATACCTATTGCCTTGAGGAAGGGAGTAAGGAGCTGCACTAGACATGCCATTAGTAACTTTGTTTCTTATGTCAAACTATCTCCAAAGTTGCAGGCTTTTGTAAACAATATTGCACTTGAGAAAATTCCTAGCAATTTTCATGAAGCAACTAAGAAGGAAGAGAGAAGAAGTGCCATTAAAAACGAGCTGGCTCCCTTGAAAAGAACAAGACTTGGGATATAGTTGATCTCCCTCCTGGCCAGACCACTATAGGATGCAAGTAGATTTTCACAGTAAAATATAATTCTGATGGAGGTATCAACAGATCCAAGGCAAGATTATACACACAAATCCATGGAATTGATTACCTAGAAACCTTTGCTCTTGTTGCCAAATTTAACACTATTAAAGTGTTGCTTTCTATTGCTCTCCATCAATTGGACATTAAAAATGCCTTTTTGAATGGAGATTTGAAAGAAGATGTCTATATGGATGTTCCTCAAGGGGTAAAATGAGGAAATAGCTCAAAAAGAGTGTGCAAACTTTGTAAATCCCTATATGGGCTCCAGCAGTCTCCAAGGACATGGTTTGAGAAATTTACCATGGTTGTTAAGACTCAAGCGTATGCACAATGCCAATCTGATCACACTTTGTTTGTCAAACAAGGACTAGATCAGAAGTTAGCAATCCTGATTGTCTATGTGGATATAGTGATTACTAGAAATCATGTGGATGAAGTTGTCAGATTAAAAAGGTCCCTTACACAGGAGTTTGAAGTTAAGGATCTTGGCTACTTAAGATATTTTCTTGGCACGGAAGTTGCTTGAACCAAAGAAGGTATTTCCATCTCCCAAAGGAAGTATACACTTGATCTGCTTGAACAAACAAGTATGTTGGGCTGTAAGCCTGCAAACACACCCATAGAAGCTAACTACAAGCTTGGTCTCAAACTAGAAAGTGCTCCAGTTGACATTAAGAGATATCAAAGACTTGTAGGGAAATTGACTTACCTAACTCATACCCATCCTGATATTAGTTCCTCTATTAGTACGGTAAGTCAGTTCATAAACAAATCAAATAAGGAACATTTGGAAGCAATGTACAAGATACTAAGCTATCTCAAGATGACACCTAGCAAGGGCTTGTATTTCAAAAAAAGAGACCATAGAGGTGTTAAGGTATTCTTAAATGCAGATTGGGCTGGCTCGGTGGTTGATAGGCAATCTACAAATGGTTATTGCACCTTTGTGTGGGATAACTTAGTTATCTGGAGAAGCAAAAAGCAACCTATAGTTGCTAGGAGTAGTGCAGAGGTTGAATTTTGAACTTGTGAAGGAATGTAGATATTAAAACTCCTTAAGGAATTGAACTTCAGTGTGGTTGTGTTTATGAAGTTTTTTTTGTGATAACATGGCAACTATTGGAATACTGAAGAATCTTATTCATCATGACAGGACTAAGTACGTTGAGATTAATAGATATTTCATCAAGAAGAAGATTGACTCAAGCCTCATTGAAGTGAAGTATGTCTCCACCGGTTCTCAAACTGCAGATGTCTTCACCAAGTCATTATCAAGACTAAAATTTGAAAAGCTAAATTGAAAGTTGGGAATGACCAACATTTACTCCCCAACTTGAGGGAGAGTATTGCTAATCATGCTTTGATTCACATTGATTTAGAGTATTATTGCCCTAATTCACATTAATTCAGAGTATTATTTCCTTTTTTATTGTTGTCTTTTATTGCGTGATATTCTGTTTATTTTTGTTTCCTTTTTTCATTCTAATTTGTATGGTCTGTAGTCAACTCATTATTACTATTTGTTTCCTTTTATTTCAATTAGATTATTTCCATTTTTTCTTGTTTCTTGTGTGGGGCTGATTGGTTGAACTCATTGTGGCCAGCTTCCCATATATTTGTATCATATTTTCATTCTAAATAGACAAAACACAAAGCCACAACAATTGCTCTGTTTTTCCACAAAATGGAAACATTACTAAATGGTGGAATCATTTAAAAAAACATAGGAACTAGTGATGGAAAATGTGCAAAACGATCTATTCAAGTTATTGTAATAAAATAATATGCATAACCCAATTGAATAGGTTTTACATCCTCTCCTTTCTACAGAGTGCCTCTAGAGCAGGAAGAATAAACAGCCTCCCTCATTTTTTCTTTATTAAACTCATAAACAAGGAAAGAATAATTGCTGACTAGTGCCTATTTTGTTTTCCTTTGTTCTTATCATGTCAATTTATTCTGAATCCTTTCATCCAAGAACTCAACATGGTGTTGCATGCTTAGCTAAATATTAGTGAAGACTAACATTAGATCAATCTGATTACAGCCAAACACATAGTTGATTACTTGATTAGAGTAGAAGGGCTCAGCAAAGTGGTCAACTAGGTTCTTGAACCACTGCTTAGAAAAGGTGACAAGGACAAGTTATAATATGAATGTCAAAATTGATATCCATATCATAAAAGAAAAGTCATTGATATCAAATGCCTGTGATAATTAGGATCTATACTGGGCATATTCATATTTGTGATAATTTTTCTTAAACAACCATCCAAGACAGCAAAATATGCCATTGGGCACAGACATATCACAAGTTCACAACCCATTAACAAATACCTTGGATAGACCAGTTAACCCATCCTTGACTTTAGGAATGATTAAGATGTGCGTTGGAGCTTGGGGAGCAATGTCCCTAAAAGCAAGGACCTGTCAAAAATGGAAGCAAAATAGGATGATCAATTGCAATGGCACACTGTTAATCAACAAACATAGCATGATGACCAGAACCATAGTCAATGGTAAAAAAAACCTTGCCACTCAAGACTCACTTCAAAGTTCAGAAATATAGATAGAAAAAAAAGAAATTTAATAATATTTAGAAAAAAAATACAAATACAAGAATTTCCTGAGTCTATTTTTTACAAGTTAGTGGTACTTTTTGTTACCTTTGACATAATACTTGAAGGATCCAATTCAAAATCTGGAAAAGTTTCCTTCACAAGAAGTTCAGATATAAAACGTGGATTGATGTCTACAGTTAGGTGAGGACTGACAACATGGATACAGAAACAATATTCTGAGCATGTAATTAAATTTCTTTTGTGGGGGGAATAAATTTGAAGAGAAGAGAAACCGTGACTAAAAATAGAAATAGAATCAACTATTCTCAAGAAGACATATATATAAAGGTATCCGTTTTTCTTCCTTTTAAACCCATAATCAATATTCGACAATCCAACATTACTTATGGATAAGAAGGTAGCCAGTGATTAACCATTAACCAAGAGAAGGATACACAAAACTCAGTCCAGTAAAGATTTTTATAGAGAATTTGGAATATCCTTATAGGTTTGTTACACTCATGACTAAAATGTCACACCAAAACCTTCTTTTTCCCTTACTTACCATGTCTTAGGATGTGCAATCCAGCAGGAACATCATTTCCTGTATCAGGTAGTCCTTCACAGACATTCATATCAAAAACAAATCCTTTCTATTTTTATTTTTTTTTTGGCAGCACAATTCCCAATTTACTTTCACATAGAAACCCCATTAAACAATTTCACATATCTTCAAGAACAATAGTCCAAGCTCTAGAGAGAAAGAAAACATAAACAAGAAACTTCAGAAACTATATATAAGAGCAGGACTTCCATTGAAACTGAAAGCAATAGCAAACAACCCAACGGAACACCGCTAAAGAATTTCAACCTAACTCTTCGTTGTATTGTTTTCCCTTTCCAATATAAAAAGCAACCTCTCAATATTATTATCTTTGTTAGGTGCGCTATTTGAGGCATGATTCAACAATAAATATCTCTCAAGAGAAACAGCAAAGCAGCTGCCCCTGTCTATAAATTCATGCACATCGAAGCCCTGCTCCCAGTAAAAATGGAAAAAATAAGAAGGCACAAAACAATAATAAAAATGGGGATTACGTAGAACATCAGGAAGTACCTTATCATCCTCATAGACCACGGTAGAAGGAATTTCCTTGTTGATGATCTTGTCAAATCTGAGCAATGCAGAAAATAAATACTTAAATAGTAAAAATATCAATTCTAGGTACTGATGAGTTTTCGCAACAGATATAATTTAATGTCCTGCTACCACCACAAACTCCAGAGAGGCAAAATCTATCATTGCATTGTGGGTGCATGATTTCAGCATATCCATATTGGGCACACATAATTAAATCCCATTAAATGGAGAAAAACTATTTTAAATAAAGTAACAAACAACTTTAAAACAGTACCAACAATCATCCATCAGAGTTGTGAACGCCACCTTAAGTTTCTAATCGGAAAATTTTCCACTTTTTCCAAAAGATCATGTATTGAAACATTTAATCATTTACCCATTAAATCCGACTACATCAAAATGCACAATTTTTAGGGTTTTTACACATTGAGCGGGATAGCCGACACTTCAAACAGGCTAATCGAAGAAAAATTAGCCAGACAAGCAGGTATTCGGCCAAATGAAGCAATAGTCTCTGGAAATGCACAATCAAATTGCGCGAGAGTGCGGAAAGCAACTGAAGAAACAAGGAAAGGAGGCTTACATGGTCGGAGAATCAGAAGGAGTGGCTGCAAGAGCAGCTTCTTTCTCTGTAGCCATGGAAGTCAAGTGCGATGCCAAAACAACAATTCTGCCACTGCTGCTGCTGCGGCTGATATCGGACATGCCGTTGCTTACCGCCTCCTAACTTCATTGGCAGCAATTTCCACGTCTTTCTTTCATTCGGCGAAGCCTCCACCAATAAGAAGTCTCCACGTCACTCTTGATACTAGGCACGTGTAAGAAGACTACATTGAAGTTTTGATGTGTTTATTATTTGCGGTGGATATAAAACTTAGCAAATACCCTCCCTTCCCTTTTTTTTATTTTGAAAAATATCCGAATTAAATAAATTTTTATAAATGAATAAATATATTTATTTTGAAATTAAAAATAACTAAAATATCCTTCAAAAATATAATTCTTTTTATTATAAATATTTTTTATTTTTTATTTTAGTATTATTTATTTTATGTTAAAAATCATAAATATAAACTATTGTAAATTTTAAAAAAATAATTATTTTACATTAATCAAGTATATAATTAATACTTGCTATATTATAAAAGTAATAAATATATAAATATTTTGGTAAAAATAAGTACAATGATAATTTATTTTTTGCTGCAAAGAAAACAAGTATAACACCTTTTTTTAATTTCAAAAGAAAGGCGTATAATTTTTTAAAATGATTAAGTAATTTGGACATTTTTTGAAAGAAATAAAATAACTTATCCTTAAATATATTAAGTCAAAATACATTAAAGTTTTTAATTTAAACGCTTGTGTAATTAATCCCCTCTTGTAGTTGACCCCCAAACTCTTAATTTTGTGCAATTAATCCTTTTTGTTAGTAATTTTGTCAAACCCCCGAAATGGAACCCTCCAACATCCACAAGTATGTCACTCCTACGTAGGGGTGTACATGGGCGGGGCCAGGAAAGGTTTTAGCTTTGCCTGATGCCCGACTCAATTTTATTAGAGCTTTCAAATTGAAACCCGATACCTGGCCCGACCCAGTCCAATTTAATACTAGGCGGGGTTGGGATAAATCGGGCGGCCTGACATTTTTTTTTATTTATTATAAAAATTATAAAATATTCTCAAAAAAGAAAAATTTTATATAAAATCTTTATAAAATTACATTTTATCTTTAAAAAATTAAAATTTTGATATAAATCTTTATAAATTTTTTTTTATTTTTTTAGATTTAATTAGACTAATATATCTTTTATGGCCAACCTAAATTTATTATTAAAATTATAAAATAATACTTAAAAAAATTTATATAAATTTTTATAAAATTATATTTTATCTTTAAAAAAGATTAAAGTTTTGATATAAATTTTTATAAACAAATACTTTTTAAAAAAATAAAATTATTTTTCTGGTCGGGCCGGACCAACGTAGCCCTAAAAGGTTGGCTCGATGCTTGGCTCGGCCCGATTTTGTGACCTGTCCTAACCCTAAATTTTTTTATGCTCGGCCCAACGCAACCTGATTTGGCAGGGTAGGGTCGGGCCCCCCGAGCCTTTGGCCCGATGAACACCCCTACTTCTACGTTCATATAGCATTTAGGGATGAATAAACAAGATTATGAATTAGAAATCTCATTCGATCTAAAAAAAAATGGATTAGTATAAAGAATAGAGCCTGATAAAAAAAAGATCAATTTTTTAAAAAATCAAATATAAAATATGTGACTCTTTTTTTTAAGTTTGATCCAAACCACTTTCAATTTATTCTTCTTTATTATATTAATTACAATATTGATAATGTTATCTATATATTTCCTTAAGTTTTAGTTATGTTATGGTCAAACTTTAATGACTTGATTAATAGTATAAGAAAAGTGAAATAAAAAAGGCAAGTTTAATATGAGTTTTACTATGATATTGTAAAAATCACTTAATAGTTTTATTTTTATTACTTTTTTTAAAAATAATAATAATAATAAATTATTTTTTATTTACAAAATCACATTTTTTTCATTCCTAGATTTTTGTATATCAAACATTTGGCTTTTCATTATAGACCAAATGGGTGAAAGTGAGCAAAGCAGCCACTAAGCAGTTGGAAGAGATATTTTGTTAGAATAAAAGTAAAAACATGTTGATGTATGATTTTAATTATTCACTCTATTTGTTCCTTTTTTAAATTGACTCCCTTTATAGAAATAGTTCACAACTCTTATGTATTCATAATTTGGTTAGTTTTGCCGCTGAATTACACTTTTAATAAGTTTATATATTTTGTATGGAATGAGGTTTAATAAATTCAATATTTTGTGTATAAAAATTAAAAGGGAAATAAAAAATAAGATAAGAAGAAAATGCCAAGAAAAAACCAATGTGGAATGTGCCAACTAATAGAACTTTAACACCCTATGCACTCATAGCCTCATCTTATAACAGCACAAATGGATTGACTTAGGTTATGCTTTTCGGATTTTTTTTTTTTTTTGGATTGGCCGCGGCCAAAAAATTTGAAAAAATATTCAATTTAAGCTTGGGCTTGGGTCTAACTTAGATGTTATTTTATATACAAAGATTGACCGATTTTCAAAAGAGCCCTAGTGATGATATCTAAGAGTGGACAAAGTTAATTGGCTTGGCAAACTAAGACTAACCCAATCATTTTGGTTGGTGGAGTAACGTTAAAATGAAATTAAGTCCAAAATCAAGGGCAATGAATATGAACTAGCCAACAAGGTTCTAGGTTAAGATATGCACTTAGATTAATTTAAATAGCTATTTTTTTATTTAGAGTTAAAATAGTTAGCCTTTTTTTGGGTTAAAAAACATGTACTCTAGCATTTTTATTTAGAAATCTCATGCTTTTGGGTTTTAAGATATTTCCTTTTTTTTTCAATTAAAAGTGAAAAAAACAAAAAGAGAGATCTAGGTTTGCAAGGAACTAGACTTATAAAATAAGCCTAATACTAAAATTTGGCGAGGCTTCAAGTTGAGTAAAAACCCAACCCAATATTTATACACCCTTAATAGCATCTAAGCAAACAAATAAAACAAGTAAAGGCATTATGGACTTTTGCTTCCCTTTTCTCCAAATTTTCCTAACCTATGACAACCATGAAAGTTCTCCTAGAGCTTTCTCTCTCATCCTCTACAAATTTTCATTCCATTGTAAGTTCATTTTATTCAAATTTTCATTTCAAGAAAAAAAGAAAAGAAATTAAAATCCAAAGTTTGATGAAGCAATACTTGCAAGGATGGCCTCTGAGGTTCAATTGCAAAGTAAAATATGTTTTGGTATACAAAATCCAAATATTTCAACATTTATTCTTATTTACCCAAATATATCAACATTTATTCTTATTTATTTATTTATTTGACATAGCATAATGATTAAGTTCTATGTCAGATATATAAGAACAATTTGAGTTTACCTTATTTCAATGGTTTTATATAAAGAGTAGAATACCGAGTCCTTGTCTTGCTTATCATCCGACTTAGACAACGTGCTCAAATTGCTAACAAAAATTGAATATTGGTGTTTCACTTTACTTCATGTGAACTCGCTGAAGATGTGAAACCAGGATGAAGCTCCAATTCCTGAATTTGGGCAGCGAAATTTTCGTGTTTTGAGTTAATCTGATAGTTTTGAATTAAGTGATTAAGTTTATGTAGTTGCAAACAATGGAGATACCATTTCTACTTGGTATGGCAAGAGTAGTTCAAACCATTTTTGAAATAGGGTTAAACTGGGAAATTCGAGTAGGACTAAATATAAAAAGATGGATCCTTTACAATAAAGATCTCCACAAGCCTCTTTACAGTATCTCTCAAAAAGTTTTTTTTTTTTGGGCTTTCCTTAAAAGCTTGCTCTACTCACAAAAACGACAGTGTAGAGAGACTTGTGGGGATCTTTACTGCAGGGATCCCGTCTTTCTCACCCAATTCATTTTTCAAGGTTGGGTTCTTCTTATTCTTTAGCATGGATGCTTCTACTTTGGCACACTTCCATGGAGAATGAGAGAAAGTTCTACGAAGGCTGTCATGACCTCCTATAAGTTGGGAAAATTGAAAGTAAAATTCCATAATGCAGGCTTATTCGCAAACGGAGAGGTAAATTGCAAAATCAAAAGCTTGGAGATTAATTGCAATTTTTTAAAGGTGAGGGGATTAATTGCATGCATACATTTTTGTTAATTTATTAACATACTCTTCGTATTACTTAATTACACGAAGAGTGTATTTAGTAGTTTTATAACAGAAAAAAAATCTCAAGATTGATGAGCATTTTTTTTTTCTTTTTTCTTGTGAGAAAAATATGAGTTGATTATTATTGTTATCATTTTTTAAAATTAATTAGAATATAGGTTTGTATTTATAAATTATTTCTATAACTTGCATATCTAAATATTTTTTTATTATGTGCTTCTGTATTATCGTATTCGACTTTCAGTTTGGTATAATATACGGATTAGCCAACAAAAGAAAAACGGAGAATTTTAACTCACTTTTGTTTAAGGATAACTAATATATGTTTGCTTAATATATGCATGCATCATCAGGTGTCTTCCTATAAAGCTACAAACTATGTGTTGGAATCCAATTTCAAAATTACGTTTGTGTAGAAGCAGCAAATTGTTGCTTCCTTACAAATGTGATTTTGAGCCTCCCAAAAATAGAACCAAACACTCCATATATCAGGTGGGTGATGGTGAACGTGGATGGCTCTGCTATTTCTCTTGTAAAATATGGATTGAAGTGAAAAGCGGACTTCCTTTTTTTTTTCTCGTTATTTGAAAGCCTTCGGTGATACCAAATTTTGTTTTCCTAGGAGGTAACGGGATGAAATATTACATTTTAATTATGAAGAAACATATTTATCCTTCAAAATTTATAACATAATTTATTATCATTTTTTAAAAAATTATATCTTCAGTCCAAATATATTATTTCATTCATTATTAAAGACGTTTGTTCTTGAAGCAAGAACTTCCATTGTGTTTCTTCCAAAAAATTTAATTATAAATGCATAATTATCATCTTCAAATTTAACTTTGCATATGAAAATATCATACCTTCTTTGTTCTTGAAGCTCTTTAATTTTCATTTGTTTCTTCTGTTGATATTGAATTCAAATAATGATAACCAAACGACTAAAAACATAAAACATATTTGTGTAATTTATAACTCGGGTAATTTTATGCACCGTTTCAAGATATTTGACTAGTAATATTAACTCCCTAATTTTAAACATTATTTTAAAGGACTGAATTGTGATTTAATATTTATAATGCTTAACATTCTGTTTATTTTTAATGTAACTCACTGATAAAAGATAAAATGAATTTTTGTTTTAAGCTTCCAAATTAAAAAAAGGTAAATTTATTTGGAAGCTTAATCTTTAGTTTTTTATGTCTCTTCTTTCTGTTTGTAAGACCAATGAGATTGGTGAGAATTAAAATAGGCATACTTGTAATAAGATTTTTTTTTTATTGGGTAAGAATATTTGGACTTGTTTTTTCATTTGATTTAGAAATAAGACTTTTTTATAAACTTTTTGCAGTACTAATTTTTCATTTATTATGGGATCAAACATCTTGTACTGTTTACATAATTTTTTTAAAATAATTATAACTAATTGATACATCTTTTTAAGAGAGATGTCAATCATATCTCTTTTGAAAAATTGAATAATTTTAAAAAACTCTGAATTTTTTTATAAAATATGCAACAATGTAATATTAAAAACTATAAAGAAGTTATAATTATTATGTTTTGATTTAAACTTTAACAATAAATACATAAAAATTAAACTCAAAATTCATGTATATAAACTATACTTTAACTTTCTTCTATTTTTATTTTGGTGTCTCAATTTGAAGAGATGTAAGCTCAAGATGGTTAGGATTAAAATGAGTAGTATTTGAATTGATCAATATAAAGAAAAAAGAATTAAATATTGCACCAAAAAAAAGAACTTAAATGATGCTAAATAATTTTGTATAAACAATATTTATTAAGTAATTAATATTTATTGTTCACATAATAATGTAAATTATTTATATTTTTTAAACAATTATTATTATTATTATGTAAATTGTCGCATTGCAATATCATTTTTGAATAAAATTAGTATATTTTGTGGAAAAAAGGGAATTGACACCAACTTGTCATTAGACTTATATTATTTAATTTTAAAAAATAAAATAGGTTGCAAAGTGTAAACATCACAATATATTTTCTTTTGCTTTCCAAAAAAAAATGTTTTTGGAAGAAATATTTTTTTTCTTTTTAACTATCGCGACTTTTTTTTTTTTTTTTGCGTAAAATGTAAAAAGAAAAATATTGCCAAAATGGTCGAATAACGCTATAAAGTATAAAAATATCTGCGAGTCGCAATGTGGTAGTTCCAAATCTCAAACCCTAGAGCCTTCAGCTGCACTCTGTCAGGATCCATCCAACAATGGGGAGGAAGCGAAAGCTCATGCCAAAATCTGCCGAATCCGTCGAACCCCCATTGAAGCAACAACATCATCAACAACAACAACAGCAGTATGAGCCAGAAGTGGACCAAATTGTTGAAGACCAAGATAATGGAGCTGAGTACGAGGAAGTTGAAGAAGAAGTGGAAGAAGAAGAGGAGGTAGAAGAAGAAGAAGAAGAGGAGGAACAAGAACTAGAAGAAGAAGGAGCTGACGATGATAACGTTAATCCCGATCACGCCCAAAACGCGAATGATCAGGCAGCCAAGGCCCAGTCAACATCAACGGCGGCGACATCAGTGACAGGTCAATATGGAAAGGATGACGACGATGAGGAGCCGATACAGAAGCTTCTGGAACCGTTCAGCAAGGAACAAATTGTAAATCTGCTATGCGAATCGGCGATTAAACATCGCGATGTAGCGGATCGGATCCGAAAGGTGGCTGATGAAGACCCCGTTCATCGGAAAATCTTCGTACACGGCCTCGGATGGGACACAAACGCTGAGACCCTCATCAACGTTTTCAAGCAGTACGGTGAAATTGAAGATTGCAAAGCTGTATGTGATAAGGTATCTGGGAAATCCAAGGGCTATGGTTTCATCCTCTTCAAATCGCGTCGTGGAGCTCGCAATGCGCTGAAGCAACCACAGAAGAAGATTGGGAACCGAATGACGGCCTGCCAGCTGGCTTCGATTGGCCCGGTTCAACAGCCAACTGCATCTGCAGCACAATCAACACCAGCACAACCGGTATCAGAGTATACCCAAAGGAAGATTTACGTTAGCAATGTTGGGGCCGATTTGGATCCTCAGAAGTTGAATGTGTTTTTTGCGAAGTATGGGGAGATAGAGGAAGGGCCATTAGGGCTTGATAAGCTGACTGGGAAACCAAAGGGGTTCTGCTTGTTCGTTTACAAGAGCATTGAGAGTGCCAGAAAGGCATTGGAAGAGCCACACAAGGAATTTGAAGGCCATATTTTGCACTGTCAGAAGGCAATAGATGGTCCAAAGCCAGGAAAGTCCCAATATCAGCAACATCAGAATCCTCAGAGAACCCAATTCCAGAGAAATGAGAACCCTACATTTGTTGGTGGGGCTGCCACGGGCCAAGGGCACCTGATGGCGCCAGCGGGACCAGGTATTGCATTTAACCAGGGGGCGGCGGCTGCACAGACATTGAACCCAGCTATTGGGCAGGCATTGACGGCACTGCTTGCAACTCAAGGGGCTGGCTTGGGGTTGACTAATTTATTGGGATCTCTAGGATCAGCTGGTGCAGTAAACCCAGGTGTTCCCGCTGCAGGCCATGGAATGCAGGGTGGATATAGTAACCAAACAAATATAAGCCCCGGTGTCATTGGTGGATACGGAAATCAAAGTGGCTTACAGGGGACATATCCAAACCAGCAGATGGGACAAAGTGGGTCTGGAAGAGGGCAGCATGGTGTTGGCCAATATGGTGGCGTTGCCCCTTACATGGGGCACTAGGTATGCCTATGTTTTATTCATATTCTTTCCTCTATTAATTGTTATTTCGTACTCTAGTTCTTTTTTCTGCTGGAAACTACATTCCTCACTTGCAGGAGAAGTCTTCGTATTTTGATTTGTTTGCGTTTGAATACCACGATTATGCAAAAGATGATGGAATTGGTATTGTGTATCTAGTAATAATAGCAAAACGAGCCTGACTGTAGAGAAAAGGAGTGTTTTGATGATGAGTTGATGCTGTTCATTGAAGTTGTTAATGTGTTCATACTTGAAGTTAGAAGAACGACTTGGTTTCTTGTATGTTCTCTAATTCTTTGCAATGGAAGAAAGCATCAGATTCATATTTTTAATATGACCTTCTCTTCTCGGTAAAAGCTTGTTCGCCTGTTCCTGCTGCGTTGTAGGATCGTTTGGCAGAAACACCCTATTTTTACTTGTGGAGCAGTCTTACAACGTTGTGGGTTAATGGTTGCAACATGGCTTTCTCTATGCATACAGAGTTACATATGTACCCTTATTTATATTAACACAGCTGCCTGATGTTCCCAGCAAGTTGAGAACGTCAAATCATTTTGAACTTGTTCGACTCTTAATAGCTCTGCTCAACCAAGTTTGCTAAAATATGGTTTTTGGACACTTCCTTTCTTTATTCACTCTTGAAATTGTTTTTCATGCTTTATCATTCATTTTGCAGATTCCGCATAATCAGTCTTTTATTACTGGCCTGGTGATTCTTCTGAAGTTTAAGGAGCTGATGCAAATGGCGTCTTTATAATGAAATGTTACTTACGACAAAGATCAGAATATTTAAACTATCAAATGGAGTTCTGTTTTCGCCACCTACTTTTTCCATCTTTGCTTCTATTTCAAAATATTGTAGTATTTTTACTTTTAATTTATCTTCAAAAACCCTTTGGAACTGTTTTAGACTTTTAGTACCATGAATGTAGTTTTATATGTACTTTGAAGAGTTTGAGATGATGAACAAAAGACATTTAAATTTATGTTTGTATTGTTTCACCGTACTCCCACTTGATATTCTATAGAAGTTTGGGGTGCTGTTTTTCTCTCTCTCTCTCTCTCTCTCTTTCTTTCTTTCTTTCTTTCTGTTTCTCAATAATTTTTTATTTATTTATTACATACTTTATCTTTCTATTTTCTTTTCTTAACACATGGTGTTTGAAATGAAATTTGCACAATATGCTAAGTTGTTTTCAAACCCTTGAAATAATTGCTTAGCAACCAATAGATTATGTAATTCTTTTTACTTTAAATGTATGCTCACCTAATTTTGTGCAGGTATCTTTGTGTTGCAGGTTTGACAGCCATAATTATATTAGTATGTGTCAACAATGAAATCAGTCTGAATGAAAGAAAAAAATAATAATAAATTTATGTGATATGATTTTGCATTTGACCAGCTTGTGAACTTTGCATACTTTGAAAAATTTTTTTAGGAAATGGTAGCGTTCCTCAACTATAATCTGATCAGTTCTTTGCTGAAGTTAGAAATGGTGTTTTTTGGCCGTTATGGGATTACCTTTTCAGCTGAAAACCAGATTTGAGTAATATGTTTTCACTGTGGATTGAGTTGCTCTTTCCTTTTTTCTTTTTCTTTTTAAAAAAACCTGTGTGCGCGCGTGTGTGTGTGTGTGGGGAACCTTTTCCTACCTAATTCGAAAGAAATCTTTCGTAGTCACCCTGAGATAGATCTATAATTGCTGAAGCAGTTATAGAGTAGTTTATTATTAAATGTTTCTGGAGTAAATATGGGTTTCTTGACATTCTTTGGGATAGTTTGCATTATTTCAGAACTTGCATACTGTTGCATGTTGTTTAGTTACAGGAAACCAAATTTTATGATATAAATTAAAATTTGTCGTATAGGTGTTTAGTTTTTATGTAAAACCTGCTACTGAGGTGCATGCAACAAAAAATACGAGGTTGGCTCAATAATTGTGATAATGGACTAGTTGGTTGCTGATTGTCCTCAAAGAACTAGGCGGCTTACAAGGAGTGGAAGGTAAGTTGCCGTTGCAAGGGTGTAGTTTTTTATGTGTTCGTTAACAATTGAATGTGTCAGTGTACTTTTCGTGGTTAACCGGCATCAGAAATTTGTAGTCTTTTGCCCATTAAAGGTAGTGTAAAATTGTGTCTTTGAAACTTTTGGATGCAAGGTGCTCACTTTTCTCAATCTTTGCTTCTTAGATAGATGTTGATCATTCCTGCTTCCTCCCTTCCACCAAAAATTTATCCTAGATTGCATAGAAAATGCACCATCTACTAGAGTATTGATACCCTAAGATTAGATTAATAATTTAGCTCTGGAGAGATCATACATCTATAATTGGTCTTTCAAAGATAAAATCTATCAATTTAGTCCCTCAAAGATTTTCCCCAATTAGAATGTTTCTTTTGTTAGGCAAAACTCATGGTCACTTAAAAGATTTGTTGGTGTGGCAGAGGCAGAATTTCTCAGGCGTTTAACTCATGATCTGGATTTGCCTAAGTGGCATTGTTCCCAAATGCCATCAGTTTGACTATCACCTGGCTTTTTGAATTTTGCCTAAATGATGTCGAGATGGACGTAAATGTCACACTTGCAAATCTAGCCATGAATTAACGGCCACATCAGTTCCACTTTATGTCACACTAGTAAATAGGTTTAAATGATTGTGTGTTTTGATTAAAGGAGGGACATTTTGGTTGGAAAAAATCGTTTGGGAAACTACTTTGAGAGGCTTAATCTGCAGAGAATTAAATTGAAAAAAAAAAAAGTGATCTTTTAGAAACTAAATCATTAGTTTACTCATACTTTAATTGCTACATAACCGTGATTTTCTTCTTTGTGTCTAGAAATTCAAGTTCCAATGCACACGGGGCATTGATAGGTTGGTTGAAGTAAAATTTTCTTATATTAGCTGGATTCACGAGAGCCCCTTCTTTGGCATCTTCCCTTTGCTTGGAGCCTTGAGTCACCCTCCTATTTTGATCTCTTCACGGCTTCAAGTTAAATGCTTATTTGTGATGTTCACTCTTGCGTCTCTTTTCTTTATCTTGGTTTTCTTTGTTTGTCTCCTTTTTACCATTATTGGTCCTCACTGCTTCTTTTTTTCTATTTTTTTTCCTTTCCTCTTTCGTGGCCTATTCTGCACACCGCATTGTCTCTGCAAAATTCTTAATGGCCTTTAAAAGAATGCTTATTGTATGAAGTGGTTTAATGTTAACGTTTTGTTGCCTGCCACATGTTTGCATCGCTTGGGCTCACCATTAAATAAAGCAATCAGCTCCACTGCCATCTTTATTATGTTTATTCTTTTGTTGCTTCTTAGGCTTCATTGTCAATCATTTCATTAGAGATTTTTTTGTTCCGCGGTTCCCCCGGGGCAAGTTGGAGGGAGGTGGGTTGTGTACTGTAGGGGTAAGGAGTGGCAAAAGTCCATTAAATTTCTGGATGATATTGCAGTCCATCTATGGAAGTTTAGCGGTGGGGTTTGGGATTGGCGAGGGAATCATTGGAATGGCATGCTCATCTTGAAACTTGTAGTTTTTAAGTTTTTAATATTTGTCTGAACGAGGCCATTCTGTAGGATTCTGATTGGGTTTAAGATTTGGCTAGGAGGAGGTATTTGAATGAGTTTGGATGCGTGGGAGTTTGGATGGGTCTCTCGAGAGCAATCCGTATGCCCAAGTTCTGCAGCAAGGATTGAAGGAAAATGGCCGAGTGATTTCTCATCCGTGGACGAAGCACTGTTGTTTAAGCGTTTGAATAAGAAATACCTGAGTTCTTGGGTTCCTTTTTAGTTTTTGACCTCAGATATTTATCCTCGTTTCTTGTAGGGAAAGAAAAATGAATGAAAAGTTCTGTGTTGAGCCGTTGACTATGTGGAGCCCTTTTGGAAATTTTGTTTATTTCATGTTTGGGATGGGAATCGCGCAGGGCAGAGGGGCAAGGGTGCCTTCCTCATCCCCGCCTCCGACCCCCATTGATGGGGGATAAATGTTGTTTGTCTCCTTTTTTTCTTTTCACGGGATGTGGTTATTTGTGGGGATTCTTTCACACACACACATATATATATAAGGAATTTGTAATAATAAATTTTAATACGTTTCTTTATAAAAAAGGTATCTATAAGATTATACCATTGTGAATTTACAAAATTTTACCCAGTTTTAATGAAATGACATATATATATGTGCGTATGTATATATATATATGTATATGTTAATTTAATAAGAATATATTAATTATTATAATATCGTGGGATCCCTACAAGGTACGGAGTGTGATCCTTATTTTCGTTTTCCTCTTCCTGGCAGGAAAAATTTGTCCTCATCATCTTCTCTGTGGGGGTAGTTCTTGTGGGAATTCTACGGAAAATTGTCATTCCTTATATGTACAAAGCACATGGTAATTTCAATATGATTATTGTTCTATTCTTAATATGGTTAATCACCAAAATGTCATACACGAACACCAAACCAAAAGTGCAAGAGATGGCACCGAAAACTACAGGAGAAGCGGAACAAAACCCCTATTGCTTGATGGGTAAGCGTTTGAATATAGTGTGAAACCTGCAGTCATCAAGAATGCTGATCTGAGTATGCAGGTTTGGAATAGTTCGGTTATTCCAGTGGGAAAACACTGGATAAAACGTTGGTTTCGCTATCCCATAAATACTATCGTGTATAACTCAATTCTGAATCAAGGCTAAGGCAGAACCGAAGTGTATCAGAAAACTATCAATCTGATGAAAATAAGAAAAAAGATATTTATCCACAGATATGATTTATTACATTAGCGCGACCTAAGTAAGCATTATTAAAACAGATACACTAGCTGTATTAAGCTTCCAAAAACAAAATATACATGGTAAGCAACGAACTTGAATCTGATTAATAAGCCTTCAGATGTGGTACTCTCCATGGTATAACCTAGTAACATACATGCATAATATATACATTTGGATAAGGGAAGCACTCATTACTGAGGCAAATATTTCTCCGCTTCCCTGGGGGAGCCTATTCTTCATTTAGATATAGTCATCTGACCAATGAAAATGAAAAAAAAAAAAAATATATATATATATATATATATAGCAACACGGCCAAAAGACTGTTTTCAGGACTAAAGCAGGCTCATTTGGGAACTCGGACAGAATGCTTAATTCTTGAAGCATTAAACACGCATTTAACAAGAATCCACAATTCTCAAGTTAAGGAGGGACATATCAATAACGGATATCGTAATCTTTTTCGTTTATAGGCAGAGGGAGGGTGGGTGGCTTAATTATATTCAATTGCAGTTATTTCTTATAAAGTGCTAAATGCTAAACATAAGAAGGCATGATGTCCCAGGTTTCTATATTCACTGTTCTCCTTCTCAAACTTTTAGTGTATGATTCAATCGAGATCTTGGCTTCTTAAATCGTTATAAATACATTTCCATATTTTTGCTTTAATTTTTAATCCATAATAAATAGCTATAAATAGCTCATTTTTTTTTTTTCTTAAAAGTTGTCGAACTATAAATATAGAATATTATCTCAACACAGGGGAACGGTCATTTATAATTAAAAAATGAAAAACATGCAATCTATTCTATTTTATAATTTGAGCAAAAGGGTTTGGATGATAGGAATCTGAACAATGTGCCAGCCGTCGCTTATATAATGGGAGGTCTCGAGCATCCGCAACTGACAGAGGAAGTGACTTTGTTGATTACAGGGACCGGAATGAAGTAGACAGAGAGACAACCACAAGTGACTTGGTCCTAACAGAGACACAACTAATCGAATATTAAATTCAACTCATCTCAACGGCCATGATAGAGTGTACTGTGAAAACTTAAAAAATCCAAACTTTTTCATTTGTTGAAAATAGGATAGCTACATTACACGTCATTTGGTTGTGCAGGGAAACACACAGAGAGTTGAGAGTGGGAAATGTAGGTTGGCATTGGCATGCTGTAAAGAAAGCTGCGATGACTGACTGGTTGGAATATATAATATCTATGGAGAAGGAAAATGAGGTCAATTTTCTTGCTGATACATGGAAAAACAGCTGCACGTGCATCTCCTCCTCGGTGTAACACACACGCGGATTCTTATGCATGCATTACATGTGCCTTTGAGTGAGTTTGTCCGTTTCCTGAGCCTTTTGGGTCACGTGCTGCCCCGTTTCCAAAGAGTGGAGAGAGAGAGAGATGTAGAAGTAACCCCATTGCAGCAGTAGCTGCAGTGGGAAGTTTCCAAAATAATCGTCTTTCAGTGGAATAATTCATTTTGTGTAAAAGTCTCTTTTATGATGATGAGGTGCATGTTTGTTGAGGTTTTCTAGAAGTGCTCTTTTGGTGTATGTTATATGAGGAAGGAAGTAGTACTTGCAAACTGTCTTGGAGTGAAAAAAGGCCAAAACTTGCCAATGAAAGTGCTTTAATTAGTTTTTGTCCTTAAAAGGAAAAGTATAGTAGGAGTACTAAAATCAGTTATTTATTGCAAACCAAGTTTGGTAATTTTGCTTTTGATCTCTAGGGATATGATTCCTTGAAGACCTCACAGGTCTCTCAACTTTCCAAGTTCGATCAAGCCTTCTTGCCTTTATATGCTTATTTAAACTAAGTTTGGATGTTTTTAAATATAAAATTTTAAAATATTTTTAAAGTGAGAAATAGAAATAAAGATAAAAAAGAAATGTTAAAAAAATTAAAAAAATAAATTTCATACATATTTTTACTCATTATATCACTTTCTCTTATTTTAAATGTACTTTACAAGTTCTAAACCCTACAAAATTTGAACTCATTTACCCTAGACTACCTTAAATATATTTATTTTAAAAATTGTTACATTCAAATATGTCTTTGAATCTATAAATTTATCTGTACGTTCCACCTCAAAAGATTACTTTGCCCGGTAGTTCTCCTCATGTACAAATTTATAGATGAAATGTTTAATCAATCATGATTAATTTTATCAAGGAAACCTTATACATCAAAATCACTATTGGACGCGACAATTGCTTTAGAGGTCAACCCTAATGCAAGGGCAAGACTAAGAAAAAGTTATGAAGAGATAAGAATATTAATAAATAAATAAATAAGTGGGAATAAATAAAATAAAATAAAAATTTTAGATGCTTATTTGAAATTATAATTTGATAGTTAAAATAATAATTTAAAAAATAAAATAATAATTATAAGAATGTAATAAAATACTATACAAATTATATATTTTTTCATTGAAGTGAGGCAAATGGCTGTAAATAATAGATAGATAGATGGTTGACAAATCCTAGCGGCAGTATATATAATAGATAGAGGCACCACTTTAACAGACCGATCGATTAAAATGGGAATTTGGCTCAAAAATAAGATACTGTTTTACTTATTATTATTTTTTCCTAGTTATATAAGTCTGTGAAAGAGATTGTTGGGTACTAAATTTACAATTCTCTCGTAATAGCATAACATTTTTTTGTCTTGTATTATTTTCACCACATGCGTTAAACAAAATCAAAATTATATATCAATAAGTACTTCAGTTAGTTAAAGATCATCTAAAAAATATCATTATGACGTTGGCACAAATGCGCCATTTATTATGAATTTCATGTTCATACATACCGAACTCTTAATACAGTACATCAAGTGGTGTGCAGCTAGCGTGGAGTGTTACAATCTACCCAATATCCAGAAGACACATTGGAATTGGAAGCTAAGGTGTAATTATATTAATTTATAAAAAAGTAAAGAGAGTGCCTTTTTTATTAATGGATTTCATAAAAATTGATGTAAAGTAACTTTATTATTATAAATATATATTTTAAAAATAATTCAATAATTAAAAACTCGACTGCTCACTAGATCAAATTCTTTGTGCCAAAATTTTTAATGAGGTTTCATTCCACCTAGCAAAAAGGTGGGAAGAGGGAGATAAAGATTAAACAAAGAATGTAGGTCCTTTTCCATTTACCATTGAATGCAACTTTCAAGCTCTTCATCTTCTTTTCCTCACTTGGTGCGGATTGGTATCCCTACTCCCAAAGAGCAAATGGAAAGGCCCACTTTTTTATTGGACGGATTTAGATTACATCCTGCGGCAAGTAGGTGAAGGAAGAAGTACTTAGATTTTTTCCCTTTCTCTTTTGAGTTCGGAAGTAAGTACTGTCTCTATTTCCAAGTTCCAACGGTTCCGAAAATTTCTTCATTTGTGAATTCTTATTTCTCCAATGAAGTTCCAAGGAAGGAAATTTTCAATCATTCTTGTGGCCACTGTTGGCAATGTTTTTCCCACAGAATGTGTAACTCTCCAATTTTTATGACCAAAAATAGTTTCGTTTATATTCAAGATTTTGCAGGATCAGTTTTAATGATAGTAAGGACACGCATTTTTAGTTAATGGGTTTCTCCCTCGACTAATCTTTGTTGGTCTGTGGAGTATCTCTTCTTCTGCAACATTCGCTCTATTTCTTATATTCCCTTTCACACCTAATCTGGGGCCGATTCTCTCACACCCCACTTTACACTGTTTGCTTTGTATTTCTGAGCGCTTGTCGCCAAACCTTAAAGACGCTGGTCGTGTTTGGATTGATTAGAGGGCATATTCTTCTGTTTTTTCTGGTTTCAGGTTCGGTACCAGGCTTATTTCATTCGATATATGAAAAATCACTGTGTAGACTGAACAAACTGCGCTCTGGGTTTTCAGGTCACTCTTGGCCGGTTTTTAACTTGAGATTGAGATAGTTTCTGGGTATTGGGATTTATTTCGGAAATGAAATAGGGTTGTAGATTTGCCTCTGGGGTTTAAATAATGGGATCTCAAGGAGGAGCAATACAAGAGCCAAAGACGCCATCATCTTTGGCTCGGCAAGGTTCCTTGTACAATCTGACCCTTGATGAGGTTCAGAACCAGCTTGGAAATTTAGGGAAACCAGTGGGGAGTATGAATCTGGACGAGCTGCTCAAGAGTGTATGGACTGCTGAAGCTGGTCAGGGTCAGGCCTCTGGGTTGGATTCTCCTGCTGGTCAGCTTGCATCTGGGTCGTCTCTGAATCGACAGGGAAGCCTAACGTTATCTGGTGATCTTAGCAAGAAAACTGTTGATGAGGTTTGGAAAGATATCCTGGAGAAGAAGAGCATTAATCTGGATAGGAAAGCTCAGGAAAGGCAGCCCACACTTGGTGAGATGACCCTGGAGGACTTTTTGGTGAAGGCAGGAGTAGCTGCAGAATCTCTTAATATAAAGAACGATGCTGTGTCGGGGGTTGAGTCAAACGTGGCTTCCATGCAAAATATTTCACAGCATGCTCATTGGTTGCAATACCAGCTCCCTTCAGTGCAGCAGTCGTCCCAACATCAGCTGCAAAATCAACAGAATATGATGGCTGGTTTTATGGCTGGTCATGCGCCATCTTTCTCAGTTTCAGTTTTGGATCCAGCCTACCCTGAAACAATGGTGAATATGTCACCATCTTCTTTGATGGGTACAATGTCAGATACACAAACTTCAGGTCGGAAAAGGTTGGCATCTGGTGATGGGGTTGAAAAAACCGTGGAGAGGAGGCAGAAGAGGATGATTAAAAATAGAGAATCTGCAGCTCGATCACGGGCAAGGAAGCAGGTTATATTATTTGTATGATGTAGTTTCTTTGAGGCCTACTTGTTTTTTATAGTTGATATAAGATGATATCTATGTCAATTGACAGGCTTATACAAATGAACTGGAGATTAAAGTTAGGCGTCTAGAAGCGGAGAATGAAAGGCTTAGAAGACAGAATGTATGTTGCAATACCTTATCAGTTTGCATATTTGGTTTATTCTACTTTTCTGATATTTCCCTGTTAGATCTCTTCATGTCATCTTGGCATGCAATGAATAGATTTGTTGATAATAAAGACTTCATCTGGCCATTGCTTGTTCATAAAATAAGTCTGGTTTGTCTGCTGTTTCATACCTTAGATAAAGCATGTAATGTCCAAAATCTAAAGAGTGTTGAGAGTGCTAGGTATAAATGTTTTGGATAAAGATTTTCTAAACTGCAGGCATTTTAGAGAGTACAGTGCAGAATGGATAACTTTTGATGAAAAAAACACCCGGTTATGGTTTAATTTGTGTAGAGTACAAGCTACTAAATATCAATTCTTGGATGTGTGAGAACCCATTCACTTTAATTTCTCATAAAGGGTAATTACTTGCACTTTATTCACTAAAGTGAGAAGCTAAATTTCTATGTTTTATATGTCTGGAATTTGTAAGATGATGGAATAAGCTGTAGAGAATAATGGAATATGTATGTACTGTACTGGCATATTTAACTTTTGGTTGTTTATGATGTTTAGTGTTAAGAAGAAATGTAACAGATAAATTCTTTTACTAAAAAAACACAATGGGTGAACATTGTAACCAGGTGGACTTTTAAAAATACAATTTTAGGATAGGTTGACCTTAACTGTTATTTTTCTTATATTTATGAATTATCCGTTACATTTGATTTGCTGTTTTGATATGTATCTGTATTTTTCTTGCTGATGTAACTACATAAAAAAAAAAAAAAAGAAATTTTTCTGAGGGTGAAGCAAAATTTCATCATTCCATACAACCGTAATGCATCATGTCAGTGATTGTTAATTTTATACATTGGAGGAAACCTTTTTGTTTGGTCCTGCAGTTATTTCCTGTATTTCTTTGTTGTTTTGCGTTTTGAAATCATGGGTAACTAGAGAAGTCGTTCTGGAAAGAATGGTATCACAGTATTGGATTGTATGCAGTTATGCGCATTCTATTAAAACATATAGCAGGTATGGTTATCAAACAAGAAATTTATCTATGGAATAAAGTTTTGTGGTGTGCTAATTTCTGGAGCTTATAAAGTACAAAGAGTGGCTAACCCCACCTAGTGAGAAAATGCCTATTGTTGTTGTTGTTGTTGTATAAATTACAAGGAGTGCAGTTTGAATTATTAATTGGAGCACCTTTGTTTTAGGCACTTGGCGACTGGTTGCACTGATTTAAGAAGATTTTTGTTTTCTTTTGTACAGCTTTCATTTTTTATCTTTTTCTCTGGTTATCAGTATTTTGCTGAGGCTTTCTCTGCGAGGCAATGAGGTGAATCTAATTGGTTAAAATTCATAAAATGCAGCAGCCTATTACTTTAGGCAGTTGGGCTGCTTTTTGAAACCAAGTTACATGTCACCTCCTCTTCGAGCTGCTTTCTCTTATGGTACAGGAGTCTAGAGATTAAGTTGGTTGTCTACCCCCATTGCTTATGGAGGTATACTATTGTGGTTTAGTGATTGATTCTGACTTGGTTCTTCAAATATTGAAATATTATATAGCTATCACAAATTATAGTTAGCTCCATTGTATCTTGGTAGAAAATAAATATTTTGTCTCATTTTAAGGTAATTTTTTGGGGGATATATTGGTAATTTGCCTATCATGTCTACAAGGATAAATTTTCTGATTAAGAACTTTGGTTAAGCAATCACTGAAGAAAGTGTTTGGGGTCGGTTTGTAGTTGACTTAAAGTGGAGTTTGAGGTCTAGAGCCCTAGAAGGTGAAAGATTGATTGGATTTTAATATGATGGTGCTGGAATTTCTCTATGAGCACAGATTTCAAAGCTTCTGAGTTAGCTAAATCAGGGTTGAAGTTCAAGATATGAGAAGTACTTTAGGGCATAAGTTTTTGGGGTTTTATTCAGGTGAAGAAAGTGTACTATTAAGGATGAAATTACTAATTGGATAGTTCAACTGGCTCCTTTACTGCAAATAGTTGTGTTGAGTAGCCGGTAAAAGGATGAGAGGGAATTCTTTTCATTTTTCTGTTTGGGCCCTTGGGGTTGGGGATGAGTTAATTTATCTCATCCATTTGCACTCAATCTCAATTAAATCTCTATTTGTGTGTGTATATATATATATATATATATTTTTTTTTTTTTTTGGGTACGGAAAATATGTTAATTGGTTTTCACTTTGAAATCACCACTTTTACATAACACAACTATGAATTTAACTGTTTCTTTTCTATCACCACTAAATTCATAATATGGAGACTACATAAACCGAAAACTCAGAAGGACATCTAATACCAAAAAGTTTGAACACAGAGTTTTTATATATCAAAGTGCTGGTGTAGCTGCATATAAAAGCATTTGCATTTCTTCTTCGAAGCCTTATCACTTGCCTAAAATTCAGGGAACCTGAACAGTTATTTTGAAACTTCAATTATATGCATTTCAGGCTTTTGCACAATTAATTTTAAATTTGCTTCTTCGTATGTGATAGGGTGGGGACAGTGAAAAATTTGAAGATAAACTTTAGAGGAACCATGAGATTCTCATTCTGTGTTCTTTCTTCTATCTATTGTCCACTTTTCGTTCCTATACAACTTGAATTAAAACATTGTTCTCTGTAATACATACAAGTTTACCACGCCAAAATGCCTAGACCAACAATATGGTATGCAGTTAACTGGTCCTGTGAGACAACTAATTACTGCTATCCTTCTATGTGCTGAAAAATTACAATATTGAAGCAAAAAGCGTGCAATGACTGCAGTGCTCAAATAACTTGTATCAATTAGAGATGATTCTAGATGATTCATCTTCACTTTGGTCAACTCTTTCCTTATGAATCTTCCTTGCAGATGCAGGAGATGGAGAGGGCGTTGCCATGTGCCCCCCCACCTGAGCCTAAGCATCAACTTCGCAGAACAAGTTCAGCCCCCTTTTGACTTCATTGCAAATGAGTTTCTAATGATGCTGCTGATAGCCCTCATTTGCATTCGTTAACATTAACTCTCAAGTTTGCTTGCAGTTGGAAGATTATCTCTGGGTAACTATGATTGGCATTTCTCTTAAAGCAATGTATTGTTGTTTGTGCTACTGTTAATCCTCCTCAGCTCGCCCCATTTTACGAGTATTTTCTTGCATGTACATTTTTAAGTTTGACTTCCAAGCTATGCAGATCTATAAATATAACTAAATCTAATTTGATGTTGTCTTGGCTCCATTATTGTTTTCCAACCATCTATTCTTCATGCATCTTTCTTTTTGCCTCTTGTGTATTTGCAACTGATGACCATTACTCCGTGTTAGACGTTAGAACCCCAAATGGCTGTTAAATGGGAATTAGGCAGCAAGGATTGACTGAGTTGGTTGCATATCTGCATGGCAATCTAGATGGTGAGTGAGGGACGCGTGGAGGGCAACAAGAGAACTTCTCGTAGAAGTTGGTTAGGCTTCTAGAAATTAATGGGGGATGAGGGCAGAGAGAGGGTTGGGTAAAAGTAGGTAAAACCGAAAAAGATGTGGGAGGGATCCAGCTCCTTCAGGAACTATAATTTATCTTGCTTTCTTCTCTATTTTTGGGTCTGTTTTCTACTGTTATTCGAGGGAAATAATAGGTT
Source organism: Erythrophleum fordii (assembly GCA_032878935.1). Lineage (NCBI taxonomy): Eukaryota > Viridiplantae > Streptophyta > Magnoliopsida > Fabales > Fabaceae > Erythrophleum > Erythrophleum fordii. The sequence goes on along the minus strand of JAVQMF010000045.1, from coordinate 14,062,513 downwards.
CCTAACTCTGATGCATTTGCTTAATCCATGTGACGCTCTGGATTTAAAATAAGCCTCAGAATGATTTTTTCCTGCTAATTAAGGTGATTTCCAATGACTACGTGGTAATATGGCAATGATGTGCTTGGTAGAAGTCAAATGGAACGGTGGAAAATTGGAAATGGAGTGGCAATTGATGAGACACTTGGACAAAAGTCTAAATAAATACATCGTTTGTATTTTAAACCTGTTTATCCACCTTATTTTCACTTGTATCAAACACATCCTATTTCTCATGATCTTGGCCCAGAAAATTGGTTTCTGGTTCAAGACTATATTGACAGGTGGGTGGGTTCTTAGGGCTCCACTCGAGGACTGTGGTGCATTTGTTGATAACCCAGTGAAGGAGGGTGGGAAAGGGAGAAATTCTTGATTTGGTTCACGAAGATGAGGAAATTAAATTAATCATCTATGTCAATAATGCATCTTATTAAAAAAAATATATTTGATATGCATATATATATATATATATATTAAAAAAATTTAAATTGATTGAGTTTATAGAAGATATATGAAACAAATTAATAACATAAAAGGCATAAGCCTGTTAAAAAGTGAATCCTATTAAAAAACAAGTTTGGCACTTGTTTAGTCTAAGAATCGATCTGTAATACCATTTGTACAGCATATGACATTGAATACCCCAACTGATTTTTGGTAGCTTAATCCAATTATATTAAAATATTCATTTGATCCACGAAGGTTGTGATAATTAGAGAAGTATACTCCAACAAAATTTATAAAATTAAGAAATATATATTTGATGAGTGCAGGGTAAACTACAAAACAATTGTTAGGCTTGTTTCAGTTGCAATGGAGGTTTTCTATAAAATGTTTTTTTATATATAGGAATAAAATTAATAAAACCTTCAAGTAAACAAATATAAACTTTTTTCCAACTCTAAATATTAAACACTGAGTATTGAAAATCAATTAAGCATTTTATTTTATTTTATATTTAAAGTGGTATCAATTAATTATGTACTTTTATAGAGGTTAAAACAAAATGCATATTAAATGTTTCAAAATATATATATTAAATATTATGTAGTTATTCTATTCTACTATAATTTTTTTTTTATGATATTCAAAATTTTATGCTATACGAGCAGAAAATCATTTACTTGATATAACTTAATTATTGATATAAACCACATTAGCAATTTATATGAAATTTTTATTTTTTTTCACTTTCATATATATATATATATATATAATTCAATCTTTTAAGCATATCACAGCTTAATGATATGGATTAAAAATTTCTTAATATTAGTTTACATACACAAAAAACCAATTCAACTCGGCGACCTATGCATGGTGAGTACAAAATTTCTCTTCATAAAACAACTGTAGCAATTTAAATTTCTGCATTTGAGTCGTATTTCTCTATTTCATGGACACATACATATATATCATTTATTAAAAAAAATGAAAACTCTTAAAAATAAATGATATTTAGACAATTTTAAAATTTAGTAAATAGTGTGGGTTAAAACAAATATATTGTCGAATGATCTATTTAAACTGTTGCCATCAATATTTCTCGAGCATTAAATTTTTTTAATGGATGAGATATTGTGACTCGTGACACTAAAGAATAATCCTTAGTCCAATCTACTTATTTTATGGGAATGAGACTTACAAAATGAGTACTACTAAGCTTGTCAAGGCGTTCACTTCCACAAACCGCTCTTAAGGCATACACTAAGGAAACGAATTCCTTAAGTCACTATAAAGATAAACATAACATTAAATGATTTAACTTTGTTGTTATTCTTGGAACCAGATCTTTTCTCGTCTTTTTTTTATTCATCCCTTATTCATCTTAATCTAAACTATTCAAATTAAATTTGAACGGCTCAAATTTGATAATTTTAATTTTTATATTTTTGATATTTTATTTATTTCAAAAGATACAAAATACAGAATAAAAATAATATTTTAATTATTAATTTTAAAAATAATAATAATTTAAATTAAAAAAAAATTAAAAATATAAAACATTAAATCTAAACCGTTTAGAATCAAATTTGAAGAGTACAAAATTTAAAAAACTACTTACTCATCCAAGTTTGTTATTCCCTGTTAGCTCTTTGATAGTTTACCCAAGTCAGTGAAATGAAGGATATAATTGATTACTTATTCTATAACTGATACGTAGAATATTAAGTATAGAAATGAAAAATAAATTTAAAAAAATAAATGAAATAGATGAAAAATAATTTTTGTATTCTTATTTTAAAAATAATAATAAATAATAAATATTATTAAATAATAATAATAATGACATGATAAACATTACTTAACATACGTTGTGTTAGAATTGTCAAGCTTGTTTGATATACACCATATATAATGTCATATATGAAATAAAAATAAAAATGTAGATAGAATATATAGAAAATGATCTTCATATTTTTATTTTAAAAAATTAATAAAAATAAAAATTTATTAGATAATAAATATAAAATATAATAAATATTATATAAAATTAAAAGAAAAAAAATCCTTTTATTTCTTATTACTGAGACCTTAAATTTATATTCCTTTTCACCCAACCAAAAATTAATAGTGTGTTTGGTATTCCGTTTACAAAATTCAAAATTACGTTTACGATGAAACAAAAATTTATTATTTTTACATAAACATAATTTTAAAATGAGGTTCTAAACACGCACTAAATATTTGATTTTTGTTGATAGATCCGAAAGTGAAACAAGCAGCCTTCTTTCTCATAGGAAAATGACATTTATTAGAGGTAACCTATTTAGAAACAAGTCTTCTATAGTTTTAAAATCGTCATACAAATTGACCTGGATCCTTGAGTACACATATATGATCAAGCAATCTACTGATTTAACTACAACCGACAATATGTTGTAATCTTATAGACAGCAGTCCTATCATAATATCCTTTAATCATTTTGAAAGTTACATATATTCTCAACGCAAATTTTGATTTTTCTTATTCAGAAAATGCAATATTTTCATCTGATTCTAATGGAGAACTTAAGTATTACAACAGCTTCCATAAAAGCAAATTAGAAACTAGCATTGTTCAGCGAGAAGAAAGCTGCTTGATAGTCTCTCCATCGTCGGTGGCCCTATGAATTATCACTGCTTAACACTTCGGTTTGGGTTCAGCTTTTCGGTTTATTTATTAAATAAATCACTTCAAACACAAGTGATTATTCCGTTACTTTATATGTAATTTTTTATATCATACATAAATGTTTTTTTTAAACTAGAAATTTTATTAAATAAAAGATGTTGCATTTTAAAATATAAATACAATATTATAAGTTGGACGTTCTTTAACATAATTTTAAAAACATCAATAATCTCTTAATTATGCTAAAGATTGAAGAAAATAAAAATAATTTAACACTTATTATTTGATTAATCATTTATTTCATTTATTATTAATTTTTTTTAGTTTCAACTGAAACAAATAAGAAATCATTTTCATCTATGAATGTTACAAAAAACGACTTTAGGAATTTAGGAATAAGATACAGAATTATTTTCTTACAAAGTAACAATTATTTATATTAAAAGAAAAACTATGGCAAAATTTAACATAAACTCAGTTATTAATAAATTTTATAGCATGAAAGATATTCATACTCAATTTCAATAAATTATAAAAAATCATGTCTCTTCAATAATTTAATCCTAGATTCACCTACTGCCCCACCCAAGATGCAACGTCAACCAGATTGAGGTTGTTTCTGTAACTATTAACAGTTTTAGACTACCAAATTCACACAAATCTTGCCAAATGAGTTTATTGGCTTTTTTTTTTTTTTTTTACTTTAGTCATTTTTATATAAAGTTTAGAATATTATCTATGTAAAAAAATAAATTATAAAAAAATTCATTATCAAATTTTATAAAATAAAAAAATTATACACAACAAATTGTGTAATTTAATTTATTTAACATTTTTGCATGCTTATGCCTGTCATTAATAGCTCGTTTAATATGTACAAAATTAAAAATAAAAATGAAAAATATAATTTTATAAGTAAAAAATAATTTTAATATTTTTATTTTTAATAATTAAATAATAATTAATAAATAATGTTAAATAATAATTATAAAAACAAAATAATCATTTTATTCAATTTTCTATTGTGTTTCATTTTGTCATCCCTTAGCAAAGATGCAGTTAATGTCAAAGAGGAGCACTGACTGATGAAACTGAAAGGAGCTGAAAGGAACCATATGTCAGAGAAATTATGGCATAGGCCCCACCACTTGGGTAGACCTCAGGTGGCTATCCAGAGTGCAGCGGAACTCACCAACGTAGGCCATGGACCCTCTTGATCACGTCAAAGGAACAATTACTCTTTGAAGAACACATAAATAATGAGAAACGAAAGCCCCGCCATCGCTATCATTTTGACATTGACTAGTCCAGCAAAGAATCAGAACATTGATGAGTAACCTGCTCCCAACAATGCAGCAGCCACACGCACAATCCCTGTCAATGCATTCCTGTTGGACGTAAGAACAGAGAGTTCACAACCCTCGCAACAGAAGAGAAGAATGGATCGATTGTAAGTTGCAACTACAATAATATATACAAGTGGATTGCGTACATAAGCATTTGTTTGCACTTTCTACCAGAAAAATACAACAGGTGTGAGAAAACCTATTTTTACCTACAAATGGGACCTAGTCCATACTTTTGAATTCGGTTTCCGAACGAATTCCAAACCCAACATTATCTTCATACAAATTCACACTGACAATAAAATCATTCTTCTGTGCAGTCTTTGTTGGCACCTGGGAAGGTGGTTATGCCATTCTTGGAGCCATCATCAATTCTCCGTTTTTTCAATGGAGACAATGCCTCCGCAGAGGCATCGCCCGAAGGTTCTGACTGGGAAGGATCTTGCTCATCTTTTGACGATGGTAGCGTTTCCGAGGCTCTCAAGGTATTACCTAGTTTCTGCTGCTCCTCTATGATCTTCTGCAAGTATTTACCCTGAGCTTCAATTCTCATTTGTAACTGCTTTTGAACCTGGAATATTGTTGAAGCAGAACAAAAGGAATCGTCATTAGCAGTCATGCTGCATTTGTTACAACAGATAGAGGGCATCCAAGAATTACAATGCTATGAATATGAAATTTTAAATGCAGCATGCACCTTCACTACGCATTAGTCCTAAGCCTAAACAGGCGCATCATCAGAAGTCTAACATACGTATACCATATATCTGATAAGTTTAAAACCCCGCCAGCATGGAATGCATAACTCACTGATCAAACAAACAAACAAAATATAGTATGGTATATTTCAAAGAAATACAAATGATTTTATAGGACAAATAATGTAGTATTTTTTTTTTTCTCCAATCTACTGCTGTTACAGACTGATTAGGAAATGAGGTAAATGAAGAAAACCATTTACCTGAATTTGGATTGAGAGTTAAACAATTAATGTATAACTGGAACTTAAGTTACTGCAATAGCCTTTCACATTTCTATTGTAAATTAAACCAATCATATGAGTGCTTCTTTCTCTTTAATATACATGTCAAATGTTCAAACTTCTATCAACAAAAAGAAGAAGGATCCATGTCCATGGCTATGAAGCATGATCATTCAAAAAAAGAGGTGTGTGTCCAACTCATATATAACAATCATATTGGAATTGGACACATGCCGCACCTCAAAATATCTGGATTCTTCAGATTTTGCCACATCAGAGTATCCGTATTTGTGTTCCTGTTAGTCTTCATGCTTCTTAGCCATATGGTATGACAAAATTTTTGAGTTTCGTAGCTTACAACAACCTTGGTTATCCAGAGAAGTGATCGACCATGTTATGAAATTATAAACCTAAAAGCATGGTTGAGGTGGAATATCCACGTCTAATAATTAACAAATGAAAGAAGACCTGATCCATCCATAAACATGGGAAACTCCTAAAAGCTGTCAGATATAATTTGAACTCCGAACAACACATTATAAAAAGGTTGCAGAGATAGTCTATATATTTTTAATTGATGAGTAGAAAAGAGGGGCTATCTGCGTCAACATTGGGGAGTTTCAGGAAATTTTTGCCATTGCTCATTCTATTTGATTTATGCCTGTTTCCTATTTTCAACTTCGGTATGCATTATCATCTTTTTTCCCAGCTCTTTTGTTCTTTCAGTAAACATCTATTTCTAAACTTCCTATCTATGAACAAAAACGGGCAAAATTAACAGGGCTTGCTGGATTAATCACGTTCTTCAACTTTCAGCAATTGGAAACATAGTAAGGCAAAAGTACCAAACCTCTAGCTGTTCATGGAGACGTTTCTGTACCTCCATCTGTATCCTCAAGGCATCACTGATTTGCAATCCCCTGAAGGTCATGAAGGTTATATAAATTGTTACAAGTAGAATGCAAGGAGTTAAAAGCAAAGAAAGATACATATTAGAAAGTATAATTAACATCAGAAAACAATGATACCCACGGGGAAGAATCTGTGCCAGATACAGTGTCTCCAGAATTCCTTTTCTCATCTTTAGATTCTGAAATTCAAGAAAAGAATTCCCAGAACTTCAATTTAGCATCAAATGAAAACATTATTGTATTTGTTTTTGATATTTTCCTTCAGGAAGTAAAGGTTTTATTTATTGAAAAAAGGAAAAACTTTACCATCAGCTGAAGATTCTGGCAGGTACTTTGCAAGGCGATATTTCTAAGTAGAGTAATTACAAATAAGGATTAGGATCAATTTTAAAATAAACAAATGGACATTCCCTGTGCCTATACCTAAAACAGAAGACCAGGTGACATTACCTGTAAATGGCTTTTAACATGATAAATTGTAAGTCCAGGTACACCCATCACCCTCAGAACACCTTTTGGTGTTGCTCCTGTCAGGAATAGAATATCGCAAGAGAAATCACAACTTCAACAGAAAAAAAGCTAAAGTTATGCAGATCAACATGCTAAATAAGTAAAGGGAAAAGACAAACGAGTAGCAACTACTAGCATAAAATCTACATCAAATCAGCATAGCCACATGAACCATTAAACATTTAGAGTTACTTCATTACTTAAAGGTAATGCATATATAGTTGAAGCTGGCGTGTCTCAGTTTTTTTTTTTTGGGGTGGGGGGGGAAGAAACATTTGATCCACAAGATAGAGAAAACAGCCAGAATTATTCAGAACTGACCCAAATGGGTAATGGTTGGTTCACTAGGGAATGTAAACCCTTCTATTATTGATCTGAACTATTAAAGAAGATTAGCTGCATTACAGGAGACGTTTCCACTTGAGAAGCAATTTCCAGAAAGTATGAGTAAGTTTTCAGAGATGAACTGAGTTTAGAAAGAAGCATAATTTCAGAGTCATTTATGACAACATTAATAGCACCAATTCAATCTGTATTTGCTATGAAAAAATTAAATAACCATTTGGTCTTCCCATGCAGTCCAACATGGTGTCCTCAATAAGTGTGTAACTAAATGCCATCCATGGTAAGTATTACATCAACAATGCTTCAAAAAGTTACAGGAATTAAATGATCTAAACTTTAAGAAAAGTAAAAGCCAGCCTTGATTTGTTGCACTACGTGGGGCAAACATATACTGCATTAGCTGTGACTGGCTTAAATTAAGTTAAAGGCAGTTGCCACAGTAGATATTCTTTAGATCCATAATGAAGGAAAAATCAGAAGCACAGCAAACATTTACCTCAAAACGTTCTCATTCTTACAGGTTTCTCCAACATCATAATTAATTCTCTTATAAAAAAACATTGAATTTGATGAATTTATATCTGATGCTAACTACAAAATTATTCTTCTTTATTTCAAAGAAAATATGATAATCCAATACTCAAAAGGGATACCCACTATCTGGTCCACCAAGTTGTGTAATGGCATCCACAAAACGGTCATGAAGATCCGACGTCCACCGTAATCGTTGTTTCCCACTTCCTCCACCAGGTGTAGCATTTTTTACTGCAGGTCCACTCAAATCCGCAATATTTGCAAGTTGTTCAGCACCACCTTGAGTTTTATTTGGCACTACAGTTCCCGGGGAAAACTTCTTTGCGTGATACATAGTTATACTGACTACAAACAATTTAAAAGAAAATCATAAGGAAGAATAAAATTTGTGCTGTACGTGGTAGAAAGAGTAGAATTAAATCATTAAATTTGGGCCAACTTATCGCTAGTGTAACAATAACAGTACCCTCCATCCATACAGTGACATAGAAGCCGTGTAACATAGCCTCCAATAACCTAGTTGTTATCAACTACATCCTTAAAAAGACAAATCGATCTTTGGCTAGATTTATTGGACACTATAACCCTCATAATATTGGATAAGCAAAGGAGAAAGACTATGCAAGGTTTCATAAAATTTCAACAAGAAACGACCAGTCACTAATAGACAGCAAGTTTACCTCCAATACTTGAAATTAGACAAGAGAATCCGAACGATGAGATTGTACGGCAACCAACAAACAACGAGTGGAAGAGCCCGGAGGACTCATACTTGAATCCAAAAACAGAATTAGCGAGGAGAGAGGTCAGCTCCGAAGTGGGAAAGGGTAGGTTTTTACCGTTGAAAATCGGGAGAGGGTGTGAGGGTTTGCCGGGGAGGAAGGGAATCTGGAGGAGAATTCCGGGAAAGTTTGGGGATTGGGATTGAGATTCGTTGGTCTCCGTGTGAGCTGTTTTTGTCTGGGAAGAAATGATTGGATTTGAGCGAGATAGAGAATCCCATTAGGAACCCCAGCGTTGAATAGACGGCGGCGTTTAAATGGACGTTACGGAGACGTGGCCCCCACATCCCTCGTACCTTACTTGTGCTATTTGTTTTATCATAGGTCGCTTCCTTCCAACATTTTTTTTTGAAAAATTCTTTTTATATGTAATTTTTTATATTTTTATTATTAAATTTTTTAATTAAATCATAATAACTGTATAATTTTTTTATAATATTATTATAAAATTTTAATAAATAACTATATAATTTTTTAATTAAATTATAAAATTATTATAATATTATAAAATAATTATATAATTGTTATATTTTAATAAAAAATTAATAATAAAAATGTAAATATTTGTACCTCAATCTGATCTTTTTTTTTTTTTTCATGCTCCAAATAAGACGAAATGGATCATTTGCTATTCTATAAGACAGTAGTAAGAAGTTTCATTTAAAAAAAAAAAAATTGTACGTCTCCTCTATTTAGAGAGTTGAGATGATATGCTACTCTTTGTTTCTCTGTTTAGAGTAGCAAAAAATCCAAACACTAAATAAAAACGCTGCAATGGTCTATTATTAATAAATAATAATAAAATAAAATTGCAATTTTATCTCAACAACATAAAATGTAACAATAAAATTAATGAACTCTTTTACGTTTTTAATTAACATTAATTTTAAAAGACACTATAAAATATAAAGTAAGTGGAGAATTTATCTTTTTTTTATTAAGATTAAAATATACAAATTAAAATAAATGAGGTAAACAAGAGATGAAAAAGAAACTAATAAATGATAGTTGAAATAAGCTAAACATATTAACATTAATACTTTATGAAATAGCTAAGAAATTTTAAAGAAAAGCATTCATTTGGCGCAATTGGGGGATTGTATCACCAATTTTTATAAAAAAAATATTGCTACTGCCGTTAAATCTGTATTCTATTATAAAATTTAGATTTAGATATTAATAATCATTTTAAAAATATAAGAGAAAAAGTCCAATAATTTGTGTACAGATTGAAAATAACGAAAAGAATACATATAAAAAAACGATACAAAGGGAAGAAACACACTAAAAAATATATACAACATATGATCAAAGATGAGGTGGAACTTGGAAGTTGTGGTAACTAATATAGAGCAATTCTTACATACATCCGATGCGTCATGTTATTTATATACTCAATTATTAAGATTTATTCTGCACGTGAACCCTACCTATACTGCATATGGATCCCATTTGTACAAATTCAACCCTATTCACTAATTTTTTTATATGCATCATATTTCAAGTGCACCTAAAAAAATTTTACTAACATAAAAGTATATTTAGTTTTTTATTTATTTATTTTTTCATTAGTAAATACAAAATTTATAATATAAATTTAAAGTAATTACCACTTATTTTCTTAACAATAATTATCTTCAATTATTCATTTGATTTTTTTAATTTCTTTTACATTTATCTTATATATATATATAATATTAAACAAATATTTACGTAAACATCTCTTCAACATTGTGTAAGCATTAAATGAAGAATTAACTAAATGGAGCAACATGAAATCATTCATTTATCATAAATTTGTGCGCATTTCAATTTTCACTATATATAAACACGATAGTATTAAAAATAAAAATTTTAAAATTTTAATTAGTGAATTATAATTAAAAATAATTAATTATAGTTTGTTAAGAATTTGGGGTGTGCCCAGATTAATGTCCTCCGGTCCTCCCTTATAGTGACGTTGAATTGGTGATAATTAGCGATAGAGCGGGGGATAAAAGAGGCTTCAAGAATTTGGGCTGGGCTTGATGTTGTACCCATTATCCCTAAGAATTCTGTTGCCATTTCCCTTTGCTTCTGCGAAGACGCCTCGAGCGATTGAACAATCTCTGCCAAAACCGCCGCCGCCATAAGCTACCTCTCGCCTGAGCTCAGTCCCGTGCTGTTTCTCTACACTTGAACATGTCGTCTTTCAAGAACGCCCTTCCCAGACGGGCTCACAAAGAGCGTGCTCAACCGTGAGTTTTCCAAATTTCCTGTTTGTTTTCCCCTTACGTAATTGATTCGATAGCTGTTGGTTTGTTTGGATTTATGGGTTTGTGTGAATTTTTATTAGGTCCTCGAGGAAAAAATTTGGCTTCCTTGAAAAGCACAAAGACTATGTCGTCCGTGCTAAAGCATTCCATAAGAAAGAGGAGACTTTGCGGGTACAATTTACGGAATATTTCTTGTTCTGAGTTCTGATGTTGCATGACTAATCTAAGTATATTGATGCTTATGTTGTTTGTCTGTGTTTGCCCTACAGAAACTTAGAGAGAAAGCAGCATTCAGGAACCCAGATGAGTTTTACTTCAAAATGATCAGAACAAAAACTGTCGATGGAGTCCACAGACCAGAGTAGCATGCTGCTCATCTTATAGTTATTCTGTAGCTGTTTCAGTAATTTGTTCTTAATTATTTTGCAAATCGAATTGACTTGATAGCTTCTTCTTTTTTTCCTTGGTTTGTATAGGAGTGAAGCAAATAAATATAGCCAAGAAGAGCTTATGCTGATGAAGACCCAAGATATAGGATATGTTCTTCAAAAGGCTCAGAGTGAGAGAAAGGTAGATCAATGCATCAGAATATTCTCTTGTTATTAGGAATTTATACAGAATTGTTATGTAGGTTTGATTATGAATATTTCCATGTTCCATGCAGAAAATTGAAAAGCTAACTGCTACACTGCACTTTGTTAATAACCAGTCGTCAGACAGGCATATTTACTTTGCTGAGGACAGGTTTGAGCCTCCATTTCAATAACAAGCATACATAACTAGACGCGTGTTTTTTCCTTTATTGAATTATATATTTGTTGTTTTCAGTTGTATGTGTTTCAAGAACCTTGTCTCTTCCTTGTTTTAGTTTTGACTTCTGATATTGGATGGACGCTCTCGTAAATTTTATGAGAACTTCCTTGTTTCCAAATTCTTCTGTTAACTTAATCTAGAGTTGGACCAATGCATTTTACTTGATTGGGCCATGGATACAAGTTTAAGAGTAGGCAATATCACTGTTTATCATAACCATGAGGCATTAGAAAATATTGACTACACTAGATAAGAGACTTGTCAAACATGGTGAGAATATTGCTTCCTGATAAACATCGAGGTAGGGTTTCCTTATACTTGATATTTGTGTTTAGTAAGACAGATAGCAGCTAGTTTATTTGGTACAGCAAGTGATGTTGGCGAAAATGGCGAATTGATTTAAGGAAGCTGTTTAAGTCTTTCTTTCCATCCTACATATTAAAACCTTCATATTATAAGGAAAAAGAAAAGAGCAAGAGAACCTCTTATATATTGCAAAACATTGTATTTTGAAAAGGTATAAACCTTGCCAAAAAAAAAAAGGAAAAAGAAAGATCATACGTGGGTAGTTCAGTATTTTTATCCCTTTTATTATATTTTGATTAAGTTTCTGGGATTATGATTTAGGAAAATATCTCCTTGACTACATGTGTATAATTGCAGGTTTATACTCATTCTTTAAATTTGTTATTAAATTGCGTGGATTCTCTTTTATCTATTTCTCATATTTATGTAGGCAAGAGGCTAAAGAGATGAAATCAAAGATTGGGAGAAGTGAAATTCCACTTGTTTCTAATGATATTCCCGAGCACATTAAGAGGTAAAACTTTATAATTGGTTTTAAGGAGAATGGATTGATTTCTCTCATTCCTCTTGATGTCATCTTTGAGTTAAACAAGTTTCCTGTTGCCATGACTTAGGGCGGCTTGTTAGTAGTGTATTTTCTTTATGTACAGGAAAACAGCTTCTTCTTACAGAGAGCTGGAAGCAAGGAGGAGTAGGCTGAGCCAACTGGAGAAAATCTACAATGATATGGTAATGCAGAAGGAGTTACAGGTATTGACATTTTGTTATACTTTGTTGTGAACTTCTTGTGTTTCTACCTTTAGAATGCTCAAAGAAGAACATTTTGTGTATGAGCAGAAAAAGGGTCGTAAACGTAAACTACGTGAAGATGAGATTGTCTGTCCAACCTCGAAACCAGTGTACAAGTGGCGGGCTGAGAGAAAACGATGATAATTCTGAGCGTTGTAGCCTATTTATTAGTTTGTTAATGAGTTTTTATATTGAATTGGTGGATTCTAAGGTGGAAATTAATATCTATGTGCACCAAAGAAATTGACATTAGAACTGATAATGAACACTGGAGCCATATGATAGAGAAGTGGATTAATGACGATTCCACAAAAATATATTATAAGCTTCTTTAGAAAAAGAGTTGGAATAGATTATGAATTTCATAAAATTATAATATAATCCCTCGTTTCTTTAATATCTCTTTAAAAGCCTGATATCAAAAGTTGCTAGTAACGTCTTTAACATCCTCATTTTCTTCTCCTTACTCGAGAAAAAGCAAGTGTGACCTCATCTCATTTCCTAATTTGAAGCAGCCACCATCCTTCCGCTCTCGATTTTGGCCAGAAATTGTTGCCCCGCCGTCTCAATCTCACACCATTTCTTAAACACAAAAATTGCATCCAACAATTGAGAGAGGAGGCTGAGGAATAACAAATAGAGAGAGATTCGGCCAAAATAGGAGAAAGGAGGAGAGAACGATACCTTAAGATGTTACTATGAAAGTGAGAAGAACTTGTCATATTTATGAGAAAAAAAATGGAGTTATGTTGTATTACTTAGATAAAATATTGTATTGTTTTATTTACATTTTAAAAGTAATAAAGATAAATGAAAATTTAAATAAATTCAGTGCAACCTCGGTCACATCAACTTTCTCTCACATCTAAATAATATTGTATATTTATTTTTGCAAAAATTATTATTTAATTTTACGAGTTTGTTATGGAACAAAGAAAAAATTAAAGCCTAAACATATATTAATATAAAATGCAGATGTAATTATTACAAAAAACTAAGATAATATTTTATTTATATGCTCATTTATTTAGTCTGCTTGTTTTCTTGAAACATTAAATTGTTAAAAAAAAAAATCATGTAGTAAGCCTCCACATCCTGTTAAAATCAACGTTGATACTACGACGCGGCCACATGGAGGTGGTACGCTGGGATGCTTAATTCAGTACCATTTGGTCTCTTCTTTGCTAAGCATAGGATCAGGTTTGCACTAGACCTTGATTTCTCATAATGCGTTTTCGAATGTGATGCAAAGAAATTTGTTGATGGCTTAATCCACTCACATGGTGATCATTCTTATTTTGTCCTCCTTCTGCGGGATATTTTGGCCCTCTCTGATTCCTTTTCTAATTACCATCGGTCTTGGATTAACAGAGTTTCTAATAGATCTATTCATTGTTGAAAAATTTTTAGGTGTTCCAAGTACAGGTACACTCAATTGTTAGGATTTGCTCTATATAGTATATGAAGTATATCCTAGCTTACATGAAACAAATCCTAGCCATTAAATATACGTGAATCTAATGTACCCAAAAATATCACTCATGGTATAGCTCAATTTGGTAGAGAAAATTGGTGCACAGCCACTTGGCTTGTAGATCCCCCATCTTGGGTGACGGATATAATTTTGGTGGATTTTCTTCAACAAAATCTCTCTACCTTTTATAATAATAATAATAATAATAATAATAATAATAATAAAAAAAAAAGTTTATAATAGCCAAAGGAAAAATTGCATTCATATTTGAAAGCAATAAAAGAAATACAACTAATATTTTATAATAACTAGTAAAACTAATTTTAGAGTGCAAGATTCTCAAAATTTTTAGATGGTAGGAGCATCACCCAAATAATGGTACCATACATTGCTAGGACAAAGATAACGATTGTATCATGTGCACAGCCTGAGGCATTAACAACAATACATTCATTATTAATTTCCATTGAACCAACATTTAGAAACGAATTATTTATTATATTCATCATTGAAAGATTTTAGTGATATCAATTAAGTTTTTGAAAATTTATTGCCATTAATTTAGTTATGACTAATTTTATTGCCATCAATTTAATTTAAGATTCTAATGACATCAATTTAGTTCTAAATCAGGACTAAAACCTTTTAAAACATTAGAATTGAATTAAATTGATGTTAATAAACTTTTGAGGACGAAACTGATAGCAACAGTATTTTTCAAGAACCAAAATGATAGCTTATTCTTTAGGAAACTGAAGGATGACTAGCAGAGAAAGATCTAAGATGAAGCAATTATTTCTTTTATGAGTTGCAAAATCAAATGCAAAACCCAAAAAAAAAAAAAAATTAACAATCCGAAAGCAAAAAAATTCCCAACATACAAAATGTAATCGCCTCAAAATCACTTCCAAATTCCTAGCCGCAGACTCCTAGGTCAAGCAGTCAGAATCTAACGAAATTACCAAAGTTAACTCCACAAACAGATGGCCAGTCAATAAATGTTCAGCGCTAGAAGCTACGCATCAACTAAACTTCATGAGAGCAAAGGTTCACAGCTAAAACTGATCTCCTGCATCACTCATCCGTCTCCCATGATGGCCTACTCTCATTTGCAATGTCCTTCTTGATAAATCCTTCTATGGGTTTCATGACAAAGAGATACTGTTCACAGGCAGATGAGAATAAGGGTTTACCAATATATCTGTCAATATTCAATACAAAGAGAAAACTAGATAAGCCCCCAAATTCAAAATGCTTACTTGCAGCACAAAGATGAGAGGAATCCACAACTTTCCTCTCTGATTTGGATTTGGCCCATCAATCAACTTCTTGTCAACATGAATAGACTCACTTCTGTTCAGTGCAACTTCTGTAATTGTTTGGACTAACTGAGGAATCCAGGCAGTTCCATTTGGAAGAACCTGTCACCAAGAAACGCACACCCTCTCAATCAGCCTATGCTTAGATCAATGAGCTGGAACAGCATATAAGGAAGCAGCATGAGACAAATGTCTAACCTTTTCATCACTTTCATTCTTGTTGCATCTCCCACTGTTCTCAACCAAAACAACAGGAATGGTAGAATCCTTCAAGGTAGAAAAGGAATGATTCAAAGATGAATTTCATAGTAAGAAAAGGACACAAGCAAGAAGGTATAATTTTTTAATAATGATAAGATCTCTCCTTGAGAATCCAAACATTTTGCACCAACAAAATACACAAGCATAAATAACACACTTCCATGAAACTTTTTCCTTTAAACTCAGAAAGTGCTCCAAAATCTGAGGGCATACCCAATATTCTCCCTAACATCCCCCCAAAAAAAAAAACGAAACAAAAAATAAATGTCTACACAATGTAGAAGAGGTTGCTGGGCGATGTAATTATATAATTGCTGGCAAAACTAATACAACTTTGAACTACCACAAGGGGAAAAACAATCAGCTTTAAATATCTAAGCTATGCCTCTATACCTATAAATATATAACCCAGCCAAGTGTCTATCATGAGAAAACCCGGCAAACAGATTTCTAGATGAAAGGATGCCGTTGAATAAACATAAAATCAACTAAAAGGAAGGCCTATGGTTGTCTTTGCCATTCAAAGATCAGTTTCAAAACTGAAGTCCAAATAATTTAACTTCTGATGTCCTTAGACCAATTAAAAATTTACCACAGTATGGACAAATGGATTCACATGTGATTTATAGGACTGAGGTTGCAGAACTCAATTCCTGAAGTGCAGAAATATACCTGAGAGACATCTTTCTTTATCCGGGCACCCGATCTAACAACTTTCAGGAGAGCCTCTGATCTTTTGGAGAAGAATTCATCATAAGGCAATCCATCTGGCGGTGAAAACTGAGCATGTGTGAGTGCTATTATAGCTTTGTTCCATATTCCTTTGCCAAAACTATCTGTAATAGCTTTGGAGACCAACTTATCCAAGTTGTCCACTCTATATGCATCCAGACGGTCCACATAAAGCAGCACATCTATGGTCTTGTTCAAAAGGAAACTACTCAAAGAAACCCAGATCCCACCCAAAGAAAATGAAGCGTGAGGAGAAAGGACCATATATAATTCAAATTAGACCATAAACATACTTTGCAAATGAAGTGGTAAAAATACGCTAAGCCTAACATACCTTTTTATTATATCAAGCGCCATAATATTGATGTACCCTCCTTCTATGAGTCCAGGAGTGTCAATGATGTTTAACGTAAATCCTGCCCTTGATCGTGATACCATCACAGGTCTTGGTCCTTCCGACTTTTCGAGAATGAAAAATTTCACTGATACGTAAATATGACAAGGAGCTACAAAAACTGAGTAGAACATACAAGGAATCCAATATATACCTGAAAAGGACTAATAGCAACGACCTTTTCCCCAACGATGGAGTTCACTATTGAAGACTTTCCAACACCACCTTTTCCCATGACAAGTATTGTCAAAGTATTCACATTCTACACCAAATTACATAAGAAGCTCAAAGAAAAGAAAGAAACTTCTTACAAACAAAAGAACTTAAAAACCATAATCAAGCAATCGCAGATAATCGTGCATTCTGAAATATAACGCATATGCATGAGCTGTTGTCTTAACGAGCGCATGAATTTGAGGGAAAAATAAAACCTCCTGTTTAAGTTTTCCCAGCAGTTCAAGCAATTTTGTCTGCGTAACAGGCGCAAATGTATTGATTCCTGCCCACTCACGGATTGCTTGAGATCCCATTTGTGGATGCTCCCCTATCAAAAGAAAAAGAAAAAGAAAAATCTAGAATTACTTAGTATTCCAACCAACAAGCTCTGCTCAAAATGCTAATAAACAGGAAATCAGAAACCTAAACAAAAATGTATATATGTCAACCACATATTCATAGTAATTACAAAAATTTTAAATAAGTACAACATACAAATTAATGAATTGTCTTCTTCACACAATCCTTCCGCACAGAGTGACATGAAGTCGACGGAGCAAGGCTAAGCATACTTACATTGAAGGGTGTAAAGCTTAAAAAAACCATATAATCAATATAAGTAATCAGCATAAAGTGGTCAATTTCGGTAGAAAAACCTAAGTTTGGAAACTAGGGCCCCTAAAAGAGGTTTTCTGCAATGTGTTTCAAGGGAAAATATGAATTCAAAAAACTTTAGCAGGAATGAAAGAGGAATGAGTTACCTAAACAGGCTTGATTGCTGATAACAGTTGACGAGAAATAGTATTGCACTCCAGCACTACCCCTTATCGGTTTATCCGTCTATTCTAGCGCTTCGGCTCCTTCTTGGTCCCATCATGCTATTATAGCAGGGTCATCTTCGTCTCTCCGTATCCAAAATCCAACGAAAACAGCCCCAAAAAAAAAAAAAATATCGTGAAAACATCTGCACGTGAAAAGCACGTGTCAATGCCTCCAACTATGATCTCTTGCTTCTTCGTACTCGCTGCAGGAATTGGACTAGGAAAAGGCCTGTCTTTGCCCTCAGTTTATATTTTAGAAAGATAAAATTATTGAAACGATTTTAGAAAACTCATAAAAATTTTTCATTGTGTTTTATTAAAAGTTTTTTTTCTTTTTGAAAAAAAAATTATTTAAGCTCAAACATATTCTATGATGAGTTTTGATGATAATATTGACTCATGATAAGTAATGGTATGAATTGTAAATTTTTAATAATAAATTAAAATTAAAATAGTTTATTTATTTATTTAAAAAAAAATTCTTGAAAATTTGAAATAAAATTTAAAATGATAACAAACTGTTTTAGCAAAACCAACACAACTCGCATAAAACCTTTCCAATGAAACAAACATAACCTTATTTTTTAATCATAGACGTCACCATATTTATTGTAAAAAATTAGATTAAATAAATAAATAAAACATAGAAGAAAATCTTCAAGGTTTCGGATAATGAAAATATGAAAAATTTGGACTCTTCGTTGGAGATAGCACAATGCTGAAAATACTAAATTTAGCTTCATGAAAATGAATCCTTCTATCTTGGTCAGACACAATGATATGTAGGGTGAGGTCCCTGGAACCAAGTTGTCATACCAGGGAAACGCCACGTCAGCTTCTCAAGCTGAGTAACCATTTTGCTAGAGAGAAAGCGGAGCACATAGACACTAGAAAGACAAACAGGGGAGGGAGGAAGAAACTGAAGCAGGGTGGTTTTCAGACACAGCGATGAGGCCTCAAACAGAGAGGGGTAACGCCACGATGATGGCAACCCCTAGGAGGATCGTCTACATCAATGGCCTGCCTCACGATAACTCCTTCCAGATCCGATCCTCTTATCTCGCCGCTTTCTTACAGTTCCTCCACAGGCCTCAGTCTCTCCCCTTCATTTGCAGCTTCTTTCTTTTCCTCACTTGGATCTCCATCCGAATGCAGCGCGCTTCCCAATTCGCAGCCAATTACCCCATTGATATAGAATGGAGTTCTGAGGACGATATGAAGGCCAATTTGGTCAGGTTCAGCTCTGGCATTCCTTCCGAGATTGCCAAAGACAAGCGAGGTTGGTTGCTCGATCCCGTTTCTCTTGCTCGAGCTTCTGGCATTTCAGGTATACGGAATAGCTTTGCCTTGCTCTTGAGGAAATTGGTAGAGAAAAGAAAGTACATTGTGTTTGTGTGGGAATTCAAATGAGAAAAGGAGAAGATGTGTTTTTTGTGTTCTGGTTCTTGCATTTATTTGAGAAGTATGCTTTTCTGCAGGTGGAGCTGTCTCTTGTGCTTCGATTTATGTTGGAGAAATACGACCAGGCAGGTTGAGAGGAAATCATAGACACCACAATTGCAACGAGACATTTGTCATTTGGGGTGCTGCAACAAAATTTAGGGTAAGATCCTTTGTTGGAGGACTCTATCTAGTTGGCTTTGTTCAAATGGCTATTCTTTTTTATATATATGCATATCAGGTGAAATTTTAGAGTGTATCTTCATTAAGATATTAGCTGTAAGATGTTATATATTTGTTTATACAACTGGTCCTGTCTCCTGAAGGCTTATTCTTGGATTCTAAGTTACTTCTCCCTGCCATCTTGAAAAGCACTGATTTCTGGATCCATGTTCAAAGTAGCATTGCCGTCTGGTTACTCCTCCTTTTGTTTATGATTTTTGGTGACATCATACCTCACACAATTGCTTAATGGGGTTCCTTCCCTCGTATATATCAGCGTTATGTAACTAGTTGCAATCACAATTCACAATAATCTAAGAAGAAAGGTGGGATAAGTACTTTCGTTTCCTATCAGCACAACAAGCATCGGACTGTTGGATCACATTGAAATAAGAAGATCCTTCCGGATAACTTGCTGCAATTGATCGGGCAATGGTGATCTGGTCCTTGCGTAATGCAATGAGAGAAGAACTAGTTTCCAAGTTAATGCACATAAAAGATTTTAGAAACATTTCTCGTTTTATCACCACTAATTTTTGTATCAATTTTTTATGAATGATTCCCAAACTATTTGCAGTTGGAGAACAGCAAGGAAGCTGAGAATGGGTATGCTCAAGTGATCGTTGGTGGAGATGAGATCGCTGTTGCTGCCAGCCCGAGTGGTAAAGCTCACGCCTTGGTGAACATGGATCCGATTCGGAGCACATTCTTTATACGATGCCAAGATAGCATGATTGACTATAATGGCTCAAGTACAGACGTTAGTGTTTGGAAAGACCTTTAAGGTGTTGCCCTTCAGAATTTCCCTGGTCACTTTGCTCATGATGCAATCTGAAATGTATCTGAGCCTTTATATATCACTGGCTTAGTCGCAAAATCATCACTAGGTGAACTTAAGTGTTTTCTTTAGAAAAAGAGAAAGAAAGAAGAGAAGGAAGTACGGTCAATGCCCATAGACATAGTCAATCACCAAAAAAAATCTACTTGTTCACATACGTAGTTAACTGCTATGATTATTGGTTAGCAAGGTACAATATTGTTTCAGTAATTTCTTGGATGTTATTGTTTGATCTTATTTATACCTATTTATTCCCACAAGCATCTAATCTTACTCAAACTCAATATACTATTTTACGTTTTGTCTCGTTAGAATTGGGACCATCATGGATTTTTTGTTTTTCTCTTGGTTAATCAGACCATATGTGTGCGTGTGTGTTAAGGAAGAGTAGGAATTAAGCAAAAGTTCGCTGGGAAATCGAATTCCATGTTGCTCCTGAGAGTTGGGAAACCCAAATGAATATTGGTGAAGAATATTATTATTTTATTCGCAAAGGAACTCCAAACACAAGTTCTTCACACCAAATCTGTAAGAGATTTCTGTGTCCCTGTGTATCAACAATTACTCTAACAGATCAAACTTAAAATTTCTATTTCCTTATATGTCCGACATCGCACGTGGAAACCAGCTGAACAGATGCGATAGCCTTGGCCCTTGCACAGTGATAACTCTGGGTAATGAGGTTGGTTCTGTTTTTTTTTTTTTCTTTTTTTTTTTGGGCTGAAACACACTTTATTTTGTACTTGATATAAAACAAAATTTTTACTTGCGTTATTTCATAGAACAACAATAAAAAGTTTATTTATCAACAAATAGAGCTTTTTTTTTTTTTGGGTTGGTCCTTGGTAGTAAACGAATTGAGGCTTTTTTTTTTTTTTGGAGAAATTTTATTACGTAAACGGCTGGACTTACCGACGAGTAGATACAAAACGGTTTTAATCTAAAAGACGTGTAGTTGTTAAGATTGTGAGAAATTTAGCAGTTGTTTATTCATAACAATAATATTGTATTTAATTTAGCCAAAATGAGTACTTCAAACTAAACACGTGTTTGTTTTCATGTATGGATTAGAAATTCAACTTTCAGAATTTGTAATCTCATTTTTTTATAATGAATCTCATGGATGACGCCAACCATCTATAGCCAGGGGCCTTTTTTCTTTTTTGGAGTGTCTTTCCCTTGATCTTTTGAGGTGTGGTCGTTGTCAAAGTCTTACTATCTCAAAAAATCACGCAATCTTCATAATTCATTGAACCTAATAAATAATATTTTGTTGATTGATTCTCAGAGTGAAATCTTTCATAGATTTTGCAAGATATATCATTCTATGGTGCCATTTGTGACACCAATATGGCAATTTCACAACCAAATGGCATTATCTTAGCCATTCAAAAAAAAAACAATGGTTATAAAATATTAATGGTTACCTTTAAAATAGGTCATTCAAAAATACTTATATTTTGGCATATTAAGTTAGCAAAATTTTAAATATCCTAGATTCTAAATTATATTATCAGTCAAGGCCAACATCATATGGTTTTTGCGGTGTAAATGGGGATTAGTTTTCGTCTAAATCATAAAATAGATTAGTGAGGGACGGCTCAAGATTTCCCCAAAAAAATAAATGCAATTATGAACCATTTATTTAAAAAACTTACATGAAAATCGTTTATTTGTATGATTACAGCGTCAATTGCGCAGCTTATTGATTTCAAAATTAAAAGAAAATCATATTAACTTCGAAAATCAATAAAATAAAATAAAATAATTAAATTAAATTATTCTAATCATTACTTAATAATGTCCCAAAAATATAATAAATTTAATGATATAATGTTAATAAATTGTGCATTTTATCAATTCAAATTTAATATTAAAATCAAATTTACATCGCAAAATGATTTTCAAGAGATGGAAAAAAAAAATACTAAACAATAAAACTCGAAGTCAATCCATTATTCCTCCTTAAAAAAATCTCTCGCGAAGGCAATGCTTTTGACAAGGAGTGTAAAAGTCAACATTTCAGAATGGCGTTGTAAAATTTAAATGTATATAGGTCAAATTTAAATATGCTTGAGCAGGCTATAATTTAATAGATTGCGTATGGTGCGTTTGCGCGGAAATCGTTAAAAGAGAGGAAAATTTTTTAAGAAAAAAATGACAGAGAGAGAGAGAGAAAGAGAGAAAGATGACACGGAATGTAAGATAAATTATGGCTTATAAATAATAATTTACGGTAAAAATATTTTCAAATTATATGTGTGTGTGTAAATTTGTGAGTCTCATACATTTTACAGGCAAGTCAATAGTGGCATCTAGTGCCACAACTTTTGATAATACCATTGTTGAAGGATTCTTCGCAAAATGGAGAAGACACAAAAGCCATGAGCTAAGACAGAGGTTTTATAATGAATCTTTATTTAAGTTGCGTTTGATATATAAAAAAGAAAATTGAGAGAATAGAAAAGAAAAAAAATAAATAAATAAGATAAAAAAATAATATTTCTATTTCTATTTTAAAATAATAATAATAAATATAAATATTATTGAATAATAATGACAAATGTATATTGGATATTCTTTATTTTTAAAAATAATAACATTTCTATTAGTGTTGATGCCTTGATACCAAACATACCATCAACTCAAATCATATAGGCTAGAGTTAAAAGGCCATGAGAGCAGAAGAGGATGACGGTGATCAAGAAAAAGATGGAGTCCCCAAGTATTTAAAGGAGAGTTATTTCATGATAATTTAGAAATTTGATTTGTGGAGTTGGCTCAAGCCAATAGTAGAAATAGTTCCGAATTTTACTTGTCAAAAGCTATCGAATTTTTCATAAAGATGAGATTTACATCGATATAAATCTCTATACAAAGTGATCATAAAAAGCTCACACATAGGCATTGCTATTGCTAGATCCAAGAGAGTTGCTTCGAAAGTCCAGGAAGAAAATGAATCAGTTTCAGTTATTAGAGGGAGTAACAAAGCCGTGATCGTAAAGTGTGGAGATTGCAACACTAGGGTTGGTTTTGCAAGACCACGTTTCCAGGATTTGATTCAAGAGGATTGTCACAGAATTGGGATGTTGTTCTCTAGTCTCCCTCGGAACACAAGCCTCTACTTCTAATTCAAGTTGTTCGTCTTGTTCGGTTTCTTGAATCAAACACACCTAAATTAGCCTTAATTATAAGCATTTTTTGTTTATTAGGAGAAAAAGTGTCTTTATTTAAAATTAAAAACATCGTGACCAAAAGGTTTTATTGGTCAAGGAGTGTGTTATCTGCCTTGATTATTAAAGTTTATTAAGTAATACTCCTTCCGATCCTTTTTATAAAAAAATTTAAAAAAATTTTTTAGTTTTAAAATATAAGAAATATGGTATATTTTTTTATTTTATTAAAAAAAAATTTTTTACCCTTCATTTATTATTACACCCAATACACTTAACAATGCATAACGTTTTTTCATATAAAATAAAGATAGATAAAATAAAAAATAATTATCAAATTTAAACTTAATCAATGAGTTAAACTGATATTAACTGTTTTTCTTAATATTAATGAAACAATTTTTTGTTTCTAATAAAAAAGACCAGAAGTAGTATAAGACAATATTCAATTAGATAGTGATTGATTTGTTCCAACATCATTAAACTTTAATATTGAAGAATAAATTAATAATTAAGTTTTCAAAAGATCACTTTCATCTCAATTTAACTATTTAAAGATACAATCTCTTAATTTAGTTCTTAAGAAATCATTTTTTCTTAATTTCATTCTTAAAAAACAAAACTTTTTAATTTAATCCCCTAAATATTTTTTTTCAATTAAATGACTCATTTATTAAGCAAAAGAGGATCATACACATGATACTCGTTTTTCTTAAAAAATTACACCTAATTCCCATCTAAATTATTTTCTATTAATGAAATTAATTTTATACACATTATATGTTTTTTAAATAAAATTATTTAATTATTTTTACTATGATATCATAATTTTATATTGTGCAAAAAATTAGCCTCTTCAACTATATATATATATATATTAAAATATTAAGAGAATCAAATATAACTATTTTAGAAAATAATATTAAATATAAATTAACCAAACCTCTTAATGTGATTTATCTTAAAACTAGCGAGGCAACCAGTGGACCTCACATTTGGAAGAAAAAAAAAATTGTTAAATCATGAACAAGTTATAAATAATAATAGAAAATTGAGTTTTTAGATATAAGATAGATTTATGCAACACTTATTATAGCCGATTGTATTTAAAGTTGTTTGCCTCTGCATAGTTTTTGAGTGAAGTTTTTAGTCGTTGATTTTTTTTTTTTGAGTATTAATGGACAAGGATTTAAACTCACCTTAATAAAAAAGCAAATTAGATCGTCTACAACTCATATTAGATTTGATATAGGATATTTAAATTTAAATTTTATTTTATTTTTTAGTTTTAAAAAATTAAGATTGTCTTCATAAAACAGAGTCTATTTGATAAAAATTTGAAACATTATCTTCGCCATGTATTTTGTTTTATTCAAATAAAAAAAAATCAAAACAAAAGTTAAAAATTAAAAATTAAAATAATACAAAATAAAATTTAACTATTCAAATTAACTTTAAACTATTCAAAATTGCCTCAAGACAAAGGGTAAATGATCAAAACTGAGTCAAAAGAGAATAAATTTGATGTAAGCTAACTTGTAATGTATAGTTACACCACCGACCTTTATCAGCAAGGATGTTCATAGGTTCATTTCGGTTCAGTTTGATTTTGGGTCAAAATCAAATTGAACTGATGTTATCAGTTTAACATTCTTTTAAATTTTATTAATTTTGAATTCTAATCAATTTGATTTAATTTGGTCTGATTTGATTTATATATATATTTTTTAAAAGTGATATAATTTTTTTAAAAAACTTTATTTCTTATAATATATAAAATTTGACTTCTAATATAATACATATCTTAACATTCTAATTAATAATAATATTAAAATAATTAATTATTATATATTTTTTAATAAAAAAGTATCCTTTATAATTATATTTAATTATTCTATAATTATAATTAAATATCATATGTAAAGATAATAAAATAATAATATTTTAAAGATAATTTGTTTAATAAACTCATGAATATAAGTAAAGTAAAAAAAATATTATTATTATTTTTAATTGATAAAAGGCTTATGTATATTTTTGATTTACTTAATAGAAACAAAAAAAAAATTAGTTTGATTTGATTAAAAATTAATGAAATCAAATCAATCGATTTTATAATAATTTTAATTAATTTAATTTAATTTTTATCAATTTAATTCAATTCAATTAGTTTAGATGGATTTTGAATACCTTGTGCATGTCAGCATCATGAAATATCCTGGACAGAGGCGGCGGAGGAAGTCAAGGACAGATAAGAAGGGCAGTTTCGTTATTACTCGACAAAGGCGCTTGGAATAGAGCTTAGATTCTCTCTTATTTAAGGTGTCTTTATGTAAGATGAAAGATGAGATCGAATAAAATTTATCTGTGCGCTCTCAGTTGTATCAATTTCTTTTTCAGATCTTCAAAAAATATCTAGCCTCATTTGAATGTGGGAAGAAACGTTTTGCATCTTTCAAAGTTTGGATCTAAATCTTTTTATAAATTAAAAAAATATAAATATATAAAACCTATAAAATATTTATAAAAGACAAAATTCAAAAAATCTGACTCGGCTAGAAATGACTTGACTGAGAGCGACAGGGGTATGACGTGGCAGACAACGTGGGCCTAGCTGCTCACCTCTCCGCGTCCAAACCGCGTATCCGCGTAATGCGTCACCGTGTTCACTCGGCGTCAGAAATATAAATTATAAAATGGCAATGAAAGGCATGAAGGATCACCTGTAGCGATCATATATATCCGAAACAGTGTGGTCGGGTGTACTTTTTATTTTTTTAATTAAATTTTTAATAAAATCATAACATATATAATTTTTCTTAAAAATTTAATTTTGTAATGATAAAATAGAACAAATAATTTATATGTAATTATTTAGGTTTTTACTATTAATTTTTTTAATAGTATCATAATAAATATATAATTTTTTAATTAAATTATATATTTATTTACAAAAATTTACATTTTATATAATTATTAAAAATAAAATATTTATTATACTCTAATTTAAAAAATTAATAACAAAAATATAAAGAATTAAATATAAAATTTTCCCATAACAAAAATGAGAAAAAATGACAATTACGGTTACTATTATGAGTAAAAATAATCTCTTTTTCTTTTTGAAAGAAGCCTACCCAAATTTCATCGCCAATAATAATGCAGGCAGATTTTAGATGGGTTTTTGATCAGGTGCGGTGAGTTTCATATGAACTCGCTAATTCGATTATTGCGGGCCGTACACTATCTGAACTTTCTTCATGCTGCTACGTGCCGCCGAAGATAAGGCGTGCACGCTTGAAGAACACACGGCCTGCGCTTCAATTCCTCCTCTGCTCACTTGCTTTTCTCCCTTTCATTAGTTTCTATACATTTACATTTATACCCCTACAGGGCGACTTATTGGGGGCTTGAGATAATTAGCACAATGTCCATGGGCCTTATCCGCAAAAGGCTAGGTTACCTAAATTGCCCCTGCTATTAATCACAAATAAAAAGTTGATCCCTAAATTGCTATCAACGCAGTACATTGGGCAACACTTTTTGTGCATCAACTTGTAGGTAATTTTTTATATTTTTATTATTAAAATTTTTAATTAAAATATAATAAATATATTTTTTAATTAAATTATATACTTATCATATTTTATTAAAAGATTATATTTTTTTAATGTTTTAATTAAAAAATTTGATAATAGAGGTGTAAAAAATAATACTTAAGTTTAGTTATTTTTATAATTACCTTATGATTAGAATTTTTTTTGTATGACTATTATATGGATATCAATAACAAAAATATTTGATTAAATTATGAACAGTCTATCCACATTTGGAAAAGGGAAAAAAATACTTGATAGATGCTTTTTCTTAACAATTGTGGATTGAAAGTTAAATTTGAATTACAAGAATTATTTATTTCCACATTTGAGTATAATCTAACTTTATCCGGGACTCTATTAAGAAACTTTACCGGATTGGAGGTAGAAAAAAATAATAATTATCATTCATTTAAGTCAAACTCGTGTAACAATGAAATCATGCTTTTTCATTATATCAATCAACATACAGTATATTGCAGAATGAAACTTTGGATGAATTATAGAACAACTTTAGACTCTAAAGGGGCTTTATGGTCATTCAAGCAAACTTAATTATTATAAAATAATACAGTCGGAAATGAGAAAATAAAAATTAAAAAAAAATTTGCTGAACAAGTAACGAAAGCGTGTGGTAATTAAGGGCAAGGTTGATGGGCAAAAGCAGAAGAAAAAGAAAAAAAAGAAAGTCAACTTTTGATTTTCTTAAAAGAAGAAAAAATGTTGAACAGTCTGTTATCGTTCGATGGCAATCAGCCCCTATTAAAACGGCAGATTCTGTCCGAAGAAGAGTTAAAGGGCTCCGTTGTTTGGGTTATCTACTCTCCCTTTCTCTTATCGCTGACACAAAATTCTCTGTGAGAGAAAGTTAGAGCGATTTCTCTTTTAGGGGAGAAGAAAACAATGGCCGAGCAGCTCACCGATGAACAGATCGCCGAGTTCAAGGAGGCCTTCAGCTTGTTCGATAAGGATGGAGACGGTTCGTCTATCTTTTTCTCTTTCGATTTTCGTAGATCTATGTGTTTTGCAAGCTGGCGATGGTTCTTGCTTTGGAAGATTAAAATGATTATTATGTTGGAAGATGTTATTTGGTGCCGTTGATTAGAGCTGGTTTTTGGTGATTTAGATATCTGTCTGTTTCAAATTTTGTAGAAATCTAGGGATATTTTCATTTCCTGATTAGCGTTGATATAATCGTGTTTTTATTTTCCCTTTGTCTGTGTTTGGTCGACGAGAAAATTCTGTGGGTGAGAAGAGTGGAGCATTCAATAGTTACTGCCTTACTAGGTTTATACTACGTCTTATGTTTGATTTTACAGGAATAGGTTGGCTTTATTTGTTTTCAAAATCTTCTTTGCCTGAAGAAATAAATTTGAAAAAAAATTGAGTGGGTATTCGCATGTGCTTGTTATTCTGCTTCAGTTCAAATCATTTGAACAAACGAGAGCAAAGAACAGTTGGATTGCAATTTTTTTTTTTTTTAAATTTTGTTGATTTTGCAATTTGTGATCTGTATAACTTGTAAGTGTATATATAGGTAATGGTGACAGAAAAACAGGTTTTGTATGCCTCCTACTTTTGTCGTTCTTCCTCTGGACAAATATAAACAAGGAAAGAGAGCGTGTGATGTTGGAATATAATGATTGATTTACTCATGGTTTGTAATGTTCTTTGACCACTCTGATTTCACATATTTGAGAGCCATTACAATTTTAGAAGCTTAGGGCAGAACTTCAGGCCCTACATTTGATTTCTAAAAGGTTGCAACACTATTGGACTTTTCAGTTATATCCACGAAAGCTTAGACTCCAGGAAGGCCTTTCCTTATTGAAGTGAGAAAGTCACAGCCCTGGATGTTTCTATCTAGCATCCTTCGCTGGCAAATCTTCCTTGCATATAATTTTTAATTGTTATATGCAGAGACATTTGAAACTCTCTGTATTTCATTTTATTGACATCCTTGTAAATATTGATAGTTTGTGTATGGCTTGTGAGCATGTTTCTCTATCTATGACCACAATAACTTAGAAGCTGCTGTTGAATGGGTATGATATGATATTTCAGGTTGCATTACAACCAAGGAGCTTGGAACTGTTATGCGGTCATTGGGGCAGAACCCAACTGAAGCAGAGCTCCAAGACATGATTAATGAAGTAGATGCTGATGGTAATGGTACTATTGACTTCCCCGAATTTCTGAACCTTATGGCCAGGAAGATGAAGGATACCGATTCTGAGGAGGAGCTGAAGGAGGCATTCCGAGTTTTTGACAAGGATCAGAATGGGTTTATTTCTGCTGCTGAGCTCCGCCATGTGATGACCAACCTTGGAGAGAAGCTTACTGACGAAGAAGTCGATGAAATGATTCGTGAGGCTGATGTTGACGGTGATGGCCAAATAAACTATGACGAATTTGTTAAGGTGATGATGGCCAAGTGATCACTCCATCTCTCCTGGAACCTGTGAAAGATAATTATTGATATAAAAGACAGAAAACAGGAACAAGGTTGACATATATATAATATTAGTACTTGTAGTCTGCCGGGGCTTTCTTCTTTTTAAATGCCTAGTTGATGGTTTTGAATCCAACCTTTACAACATGTATTTGTAAGCTTAGCTGTTAATGATGGAATTGGTGTCTCTGTAGTTTGTCTTGTGACTCTGTCTCGGAAGTTTTAATGGTTATTTGACTTCATTTTACCCTCCTTGTTGGTTTTCTATGAAACCAAGCCGTTTCAGGGGATTCAATCTTCTAGGCTTGATAGAGCAACTCTTCCATGAATAATTGAATGTGTTATTTCTGTCTGCGATTGAAATTGTGCATATCCAAGCTTCCTTTTCAAAATTTTTTTAAAGTCTTGTCCTGGAGATAATCGACATTGTGCTGCAATATTATGAAAAAAAAGTTAAGCCATGCGCAATATGTCAGTATCATCGCACCCAGTTTACTATATCTCCAGTTGGTGGTGATTGTGTAGTAATATGTCACTTGGAACCTCGATTACTTGAAGCGATCGTTTCCTTTTTATTGATGGTACTACTTACCTTACCATTCGAAAGCGGATTCTGGGGAGTGGGGAGTTTGGGGCCAAAGTATTATTTATTTAATATTCTTGAAGATATTAAGAAAATGAACGTGTTTTCGTGTACATCTACCAGGGATGGCTGGATGAGCAAGTCAATATCTGCATCGATGGGCACGCTACGGCCATGGGTGAAAGATCACCGTTGCTAAGAGGCATATGTGTGTGTGTGTGTATAATTCATTGTGGCACAATATATGTGTCACCTACTGACATTCAATCAGAATTTTGATCCAACTCATTTTTAGGTAAGACAATTAAAACTGAATATCAATCAAAATTTTTTTTTAATAAAAATATTTTATTATTTTTATTTTTATTATTCTTTTTAAAATTAATATTATATATATATAAATAATTATTTATTTTAAATATATATATATATATATATATTTTGATATGTATTAATTTATCTAAATATAACATATATAAATATAAAAATATATAAATATATATGTATTAATATTATATATATGTGTATGTGTTAAATTTGATTATGGGCGGAAAAACTCGTCCAACCCAAAAAAAATGTATATGAGTAAAAAAAAAAAGCTCCACAAAAAAGGAGTCTTTTTTTAAAAAGCTCAAATATAAAATGGGTAGGGTTTGAATTTTTTTAAAGTTCAACTTGTTCATATTATAATTATTTTTTATATATTATTAATAAATAATATTATTAAAAAACTTATTTATAATTATAGATATAAGTAAAAAAGAATTATATAACACATATAATTATTATTTTTTTTATTTTTACTTGTTACATAATATATTATTAGGAATAAATTATATTCAAATAAATAAATTATTAATTAGTAATATTATTAGAAAAATTATTATTTTGAGAAGTTTTATTATCTTTTATATATATATATATATATTTCAAGTTATTTAAATTTTTTGTAATATTTTTTTAGCTCTTTAGTATTTAAAATAAGAAAAAATAAGTTTAAAACGTAATAAAATAACTATATATAATATTTGAAATTTAAATTATGATACAAATTTTTTAAAAAAAATATTTTTTTTTTTTTAAATTGAGTTAGGCTCGGCACATTTTTAACCGAATTTGAACCCAACTCAATACTATTCAAATAATACCGCCCCAGCCCTAAAAAATGTGTAAATTTTTTTATAAACTTTGCCTATAATTAGGTCTTGTATGTGTGTGGGGCATCCCCACACACACACACACACACACACACACACACACACACACATATATATATATATATATATATATAAGCGATCAATTGGCAATTGGTTTAGTAGTCCAACAACAAATTGATTGGATATAGCAATTGGTAATTTTTTTTAAATTTTAATAATAAAAAATATTTTATTATTTTTTAAAATATAATTATTGGTAATTATTTTTATATTAAGATTTCAATATTTTTATTTTTTAAAAATAATATTATTTATTTTTACTTTATATAATAAATAATAAAATAATATATATATATATATATATATATATATATATATGATTTTTTCATATAATATAATATAAATATTATATATATGTATACCAATTAATTGGGTTTAGTACTCCAATAAATAAATAATAATACGAATGGAAAGGATAAAATATCATTATGAATCTGTTTGATAAATACCGCATGTAGAAGCAAAGAAAGTGTATAATATCACGGTTTTCCGTTTCCGTCCTCATATCCTACAACCAAACCTCTTCTATTGTGAAGTCTATTTTACTTATCATTTCTTTCCAGCGTATCAAACGGGGCTTAGTATCTCTCAAACAGTTCCTATTAGAGTGAAGTCAATATTCTCTCTTTTTCCATTGGCCAAAACATATATATATATATATATTCTTTCTTTTTCCCTTTCTCAAGGCGGCCAGTACTAAACCTTATAAAACATTGTTTAAATAAAAATAATGTCCCACTAACTACAAATAAATGAGAAATATACGCCTCACACAAATAACCTCATCAGAAAATTGCCAATCTCCTGCGTTGATTTCGAAGTTAGAGGATGAACTAGTAACCTAGAAAATGAACCAACAGATTTCTTTCTTACCAATTTAAGATGAAATACCAGCGCAATGTCAAATCAAAACCTGCTCAGACCTTGCACGTTAGTACGCTCAAAATCTCACCCGTT
Organism: Erythrophleum fordii; assembly: GCA_032878935.1. Taxonomy (NCBI): domain Eukaryota; kingdom Viridiplantae; phylum Streptophyta; class Magnoliopsida; order Fabales; family Fabaceae; genus Erythrophleum; species Erythrophleum fordii. The sequence goes on along the minus strand of JAVQMF010000045.1, from coordinate 14,030,091 downwards.
GTCCCTATGTAGTTTCTCAAGAACCAACATACATGCAAAGTAAAACCTTCCCTTATGATATGCTGATGCCATAAACAATTAAAACAGACATTAGTCAGAATAACAAGAGGCCAAACAGACGAAAGTTCCATATCATCATTAGTTGCCAATGGAAGTAATCCCTACAGCAAATGTTCCCCAAAACAATTCGATTCCATCCATTTAACTTACAATGGGAATTACCCATTACAGTAAATGTTGAAACTATCTTCCTAGGCCCCCTTCACTTTTCTCAGTCAATTAACAAAACCGCAAATGAGAAGTTCAATTACTGACCAACTTCATTACAATCTTTTCAAACTTTTCTTTCTAGCATCAATCTTCTTCTTGTCTGCGTGCGCTTTTGGTAGACCACTTTCCTTCTTTTGTGGCGCAGGAGTAGCAGAAACTATGGTTGCAGCAGAAGATCCATTAACAAATGTCTCACTTGTAACAGCAGCTGTCTGTTCCTGACTGTTTCCTCTAATTGCCATAGTTGAGTGGGCTGAAGGGGACTGCAATGGCAATGCAGCACCCAGTGAAGCATTTTTCACGTCAGTAGTAAGAACTGAGGGGTTACTCTGATCAACATTCAATGCAGTTGTAGATTCCGATATAGCACCAGTTTTAAATTTGGGCTTTGGCTTGGCATGTATTCCCGTATAAAGCCTGCATGAGAAGGTGAAGTTCCTTGCTCACGTAAGGAGAAAAATATACAAATCAAAAATGAAAAAAAAAAAAAAATGTGAAATGGAAACCAACCCCTGCACGTTTATCAAACTCGAGTAAAAAATACCATGTTTACAACCAAGATTATTGGTTTATCATTATATTTAGGTGAGCAATATGTCTTCTGAATCATAAATCAGTATAAATAACTGCAATTTCACCACCCCCCCCCCCCTTCTCAAGAAACTTTTCTAAAACATGGCAATCAAACTCAGAAAGGTATATATAGCTGTCTGGCTCTGGCTGAACTAGGGCAGATATAGAAAGACTGCCAGTATTAAAGGAAAAAAAAAAAAACCAAAATATGTTAATTCAAGGTTCACTCGCCAAACAAGACTCGAATATGATTAGTCTTGGTTAGCACTCAAAGTCTCACATAAGATTCCTACTAATGCCATACAAGACATGAATTGACAGCACCAATAGCATTATTGGCTTAACTCACCTGGCATGTCTAGCATACTCTTCATAATTTTCAAGAAGCATTTTGCCAGCCTGTTCATTTAAAGCTGATTCTGGAAATGGTTCAATCAATAAACACCTAACTACCTGTCAATTGTCAAAGTTAGAAGTAAGACCAGTCATGTCAAACTAAATTCAATAAATTAATAAGATCTAAAATAGCTATGCTCAACCAGACAGGTAAAAGAGGTTTTGCTTACATGATCCAAACACTTACAATGAGAACATGTCGCAACCCAAGACTGGGATTCCAATCCTTTTTTAGTGTGTTGACACAAATCTCTCCATTTGTTGCAATATTTGGATGAAAAATCTTAGTCAAGAAATAACCTACAACGTTCAGGTTCAATAGCTTCACAGGTTAATGGTGTTGCAAAACTCACAAAAGCAGAGACAGGATTCTTTAAAGCAAGAAAATGAAGCAATGCAGGGCTCTTATAAAAATATATGTCCTTTGCCTAAATACTATCAAATACCAAAGTTCAACTTAGTAGACAAAAAAATATACATAATACAATTTAAAACTCCTAATATCTAAATATACCTTTAGGTGGAGAGTTTGGAAAATCATGAGACAATAACAATTTCATGCGGAAAACTCCATTCTCATATGGAGTCCCAGCTGCAAGAAAAAATAAATAACTCGGGTTTAGATTGAACTATTTACCTAATGCTCAAGATTAAACTTAAAATATAAAGCTACATGCCTGGGCCTTCAATGTCCGCATATATTGTTGAAAAATCATCATCATTTACCACAACTTTGATGCCTTCGGGAGGAGATTCGTCAAGATTTTTCAATTCCTTGACAAGTTGCTTTATTACATTTGGTGGAAGATTTTCATTAGTTGCCTGAAACCCCCAAAAAAAAAAAAGTTTTTAAGGATACTAAACACCAAAACTGAAACAACCATGCCAACTTTATTGCATATAAACTGCCAACACATTATCAGCGTCAATATGGCTCCAGGCACCACTAATTATTCAGTTTGTAGGGAAGGATATGGTTTCCACTAAAATTTCCTCCACATAATTTCCTATCCCGTTGTACATATGTAATGACTAATAATGTGAATTCACAGCCACCATTATCTTCATAGAAGGAGTTCAGCTATATATATTCCAATCGATTGCCATGTAAATTCCTGGGCTAAGAGTAGTTATCAAAAGACAATTTAAATAATGCATGCCAAGAAATATCCTGAACTAAAGGTCAAACTACACCCATGAGCAAATTTACTCCATAAATAACATATGAGCCAGGCCAAGCAATGCAAACCTAGTGGAGCTGCCTCCAACAAGAGTCAAACCACAGAAGAGCAGTTGCGTGACATAAGCAAAGAAATACTTACCATTGGCCACGAATACAACTGCAATCTATGTTCTGTTTTGTCACCAAGCAGGATTGAGCCCTTTCCTACACAATTTACTGAATTCTCAAATTTTCTGTTCAGAGTAAAGGAAGCAAACAAACCACAGCAAAGGCAGCTGCAAAATTTTTGTGATCAAGACTAAGTGAAAAAATGCAGAACCAGTATGATAAAGTTCCAAGTTCCAACAAAACTGAAGAATTAACTAGCATACAGTATGAATAAACAACGAAATCAAATATTAGAAAAGATATAACAAAGGGGTAAAAAAATTACATAGATGGGATAAATTAGAGAAATAATAAGAATATTTCGGTATTCACATCCCAATTTAGCATCAAAATGCCCAGGGCAATAATGTCAATATAGTCTAACACAATTTAATTTTTAACTTCACCATAACACCAGGTCTCTAAGGGATATATGACATAACAAAGAGACAACAAGTATTATACAGATGGGGCAAATTAGAGGATCAGTAAGAATATTTCAATTATTCACATCCCAATTCAGATCATAATGCCCCAGGCAATAATGTCAATATGGTTAACACAAGTTAATTTTTAACTTCACCATAAACCCAGATCTCTAAAGGATGCATGATATATCTCCTTCAGAATATGATAAATCTAACACACTTGTATTTAACTACCCACTCAATCATCTTAAAATCCTTGTTCAACCCAGATAAACTTAATTCTATCGAACAGAAGTATATTACTATATTGCACTCAAATATTTGCTTTTCTATGTGATTATCTCTACTCCCCTGTAGACAAAGTGATCTGGAAATAAGTCAAAAAAATTTCACATGAATATGAAGTTTTCAAGATACTAGTCAATCATATCCAAAATCCTGATAATGATCAAGATTTTGTTGTAAGGAAAGGGCTACTTGTGATGGATGAACCGATGAATTTCTAAATTGCCAATAGACTGCATAAGAAGTTCTTTGTACTCACCAGAATGTCAGAAAAACCGAATAATGGTTCTGATATTCTGATATTTTTTAAATAGCTAAAATAACTTATAGGCTTGTAGCTAAAACAATCACACTCTCAGATCAACAATAACCAGTATCACCAATATAGTACACAAACATGGGATTCAAATGGGTAAATCTACTCAAATCAGAGGTAGAAATAATGTTAAAGGTAAATCCTCATTCAATGTCAGCATAAAGACAAACCAAGAATCTAAAACAACCTAGAATAATCACACAGGGTGAAGACCAATATACATCTCCAGCCATTCCCCATAACAACCCCAGCCCCTATCACCAGGAAAACCTATCAAGCCAAAACTAAAATCATATGATACAGAATAATCAATTGTGAACCAAACACAGTTTGCACCACAAGGAAAAAAAAAGCACACAGTTAGCGACTTTGCACCACAAATAATTTCTTGAATTCATTTCTGGAGCCTTAAACCCCCATTTCTGTAAACACAGCAAATATACACACATGCATGCATAGGTGCACTCAGACAGAAGTACTTCATGATAAATAAGGCCAATCCCTGTTGCAGATACTGAATACATCTGTCACAACATAGAACAAAAAGGTAATATCTTGAATACTCAATCTGCCTTAGCAGTGAATGCTAAACAAATAAGCCCGAAGAAAATTCCACATAATCATAGAACAAGAAGCAAGCAACTCATTTGAAAAACCTAACTGACTCAGAAAGTCTACAAGAACTAGAAAAGCATTATTTATTTATTTTTTTTGCGCTGGCAGTATTGACTATTGAGTACACGAACTCACACACATGGAGCTCGAGAATTTACATTTATCTACCAGACCCGTGCAATCCATGCCAGCAAAACAATCAATTTTCCCCCACAAAAGAAGAAAAAAGACGAAGAAAAAAAAAATTAAACAACATCTGTGTCAGATTAGAGGAGACCAATCACCCAGTAAAACCCAAATGCGCAGCATGAAACCCAAGAATCCCAACATCCCTAATCGAACAAGAAAGAAATCACAACCATATCTTATCGGTTTAGAAAAGCATCAGCATAGTGCACAATATATATGCATACGACTCAGAATTAGGGAAGAGAGAACATTTGGCTCCCACAGTTCCACACAAAAGGTTAGACCCACATACCAACTGTAAAGAAAATGGACATAAAAATCCACCTTGTCAGCCGCTTTCTGGGTGCAAAACTAAAGCCAGCGAGAGGAGAGAGAGAGAGAGAGAGAGCATACGAAATACAGAAGAGAGCGAAAAAGCGATCCCTCCTTGGAATGATTGATCAAAGGATGTGAATGAGAATATATTTAATCGAATGGAAATGGAAATGGAAATGGAGACGCAAATAATAATAAAATAAACTTATTTGAAATTTGTTAATTAATCTGATTGAAATTGGAATTTTAAATAATTTTGCTTTGGAATGACGTCTCCGCTGCCAAGATTCTCATTCTGGATTTGTAGACGTTGGATTCTTCATGTAGAGGTGCCCCACGTGCTCTGGCGGGCATGAAGCGCACAATCAATTTGAGATTTGTGAGGGTTATTCAAAATCGAATTAAATGGATTAAATTAAATCAAATCAAACTGACAAAAATTAAATAAATTTGATTAAAAATAAACTGAAATCAATTTTTGACATGTCGAAATCAATTTGGTTTAGTAAAAACCAAATCAAGAAATTTATTTTTGTTTTTTCTTCTCCTACAAGTAAGTCAAAAAATGTGTATTTCTATTATCCCTTGCCTGGGCCCAAAACGCGTTTCATCTGTGTTATTCTTGCTTTCTCCAGTCACGAGCTTCATATGCGTTGCTAGGGCTTGCGAATTGGGATTGATTTGCAACTTCAATCATAAGCTTCGCTGCAAGATTTGTTTATATATGCAATGTTTGTTTATACAGGAAGACAAAGCTTTATTTTTATTCATGACTTTCCATAGGACAATGTAAATAGTTTCTCAAATCAAATCACCTTTTGAAAAAAAAAAAAGCTTAAATCAAACTAAACCCAATCAATTACAACATAAAACTGGTAAGTTCCACCCTTTAAGAAAACCAGTTAACTTAATTCAATTTGATTTGGTCCTAAATTAAATTAAATTAAACCTTTGAACACTCTTACTGAGAGGAAGCATTGGTTGCGAAGGTAATGAAAAAAAATATTTTTGATACATCTTCAAAAGAGATTATACCCATGCAATCATTATGTAATATATTAAGAGAAAGGCATATAATGATAATGTGTTAAAATATGTAAATAATTTCTTGTATTTATATTTGAACGCATATTTTAACATATTATTAGTATGTATGTATCACGTAATAATTGCATTAGTATAATAATTCTTAATAGTACATTAAAAAAATTCACTAGGAAAAAAAACAAATAAAAGCGTTAAAGGCTTCAAGCATTTTTCAAAAAAAAAAAAAAAAGAAGAGGGGGAAATCTAAACATAAAGAGCGTTAAGAATCATATTAACAATGATTTGGAAATTAACTTGATGAAGAATGTGAAAAAAAAAAAAAGAAAGAAATTAGGCTTAACTATACCTTTAGTCTCTATTTATAAAAATTTTGATTCAATTTTCTTAATTTAAAAATAAACAATATTGTTCTTTTATTTTTTTTAAATGAACTAATTTTATTCTTCTATTTTATAATTAATCTAAAATTTAATACAAAATTTAACAATACATTGACTTAAACATTAAATTTAAATATGAGTTAATGATATTATGTAAAAAAAATAGTAACGTTTAAGCAAATTGTTAAGTTTGACATTAAATTTTATATATCATAAAATAAAGAGATAATATCAGATTGTTATTAAAAAAAAGAAGATAAGATCTTCTATTTTTAAATTAGGAGAACTAAATTAAAATTTTTATGAAATTAAAAGAAACAAAACAAAAATATTTTTGAGCCAAAGAGCAAGAGGAAGAAATAATTAATACGAATTTCAATCTAAATGAATTCATCCAATGTATCTTAATAATCAGGAAAAAAAATTTAAAAGATTAAAAATTATCAAAAAATATTTTAATTGACAGTATTTAATTAATTAATCTTAGGACGATAAGCTAATGGACAGGTGAACGTTGTAGTGTCGCCTTCCCAATTAGCCGTTGCGGTGCCAGCAAGCACCCTGTCATATATGTTCATGTAGATGCCTTCTCATGATTTTTGACCTTATTATAAGTATTTGAAATTACTCGTAGCCTTTTTCTATTAATTAATGAATTTGTCCTCCCTTTATTATCATGTATCCCTATCCAACTTATAAAGAATTCAAAATTTTCGACAATGTTCGTTTTTTTACTTAAAATTGATGTTAATTATTATACATTTTTATCAAAAGTAGTATATTCTTTTAATATAAATTATACAGTTTTTTTTTTTTAAAATTTTGTTGAAACTATATGGATCTTTTCTTTAAAAAAAATGTATACAAACCCCCAAAACAACAAATTATACTATACTTTATTCTGAGTTTTTTTAATTAAAATACTTTTCATTTATCTAAGTATATAAAAAGAACTTTTATATAGCTTGAATAAATTTCTAAGAAGATCTATGTAAATTATTCATATTCTTTTTTGTCATTTTTTTAATATACAAATGCATAGTGAAAGAGAGTATCCATAGCTTCATTAAAGAGACAGATATAGAGGGAGAAAACTCGTATTTTTCTTATGCCTTTTTGTTTCATAATATTCTAATTCAATTAAAGTGCTTGTTATATAAAGTAATAATCGTAAAAATTTTACTGCAAGTAACAATTCAATTAATCATATGCATAATTTTAATATAATACGAACACTAGTTTTTATGTAAATATAAAAGTATGTACAAAATTAAATAGAGGCTAATATTTGTTAACATAACCTAATTGTCTTTTTTTTTCTCCAAGCATAAATAATAGTATTTAGTAGAAATTACACTCTTCTCCCTTAAAAATTACACAACTCTTTTATTTTTAAAAAATTACACTACATAAATTTCTCTATAATAAAAAACAAAGTACAGCTATATTTATTGTAATTAAAATATCCTTATATTCAATTGTGTGTGCTTGCACCACGTGCAACACCAACTCTGAGGCTTTTTGACGTAAATATAAGAAGAATAAAGACAAAATACAAATATAAATAACAAACAAAACAATTGTCGCAAATGTATAACTTTTACTGTTTAACAAATTTTTTTTTTAATAAAAATTGTGGCTCTGCATCCCTATTAACTTTTTTTAAAAAAAAAAATTTTTGTAACTAATTTTACATAAATGCATGAAACATATTTAAGTTTTAAAATTTTTTTAATTAATTATAATTTATAATTAATATATTTTTATAAAAAATGATAATAATTTATTTATATTCAATAATTTTTAAAATATTTATATATTTTGTAAAAAATTAATTTTCTTGTTATATCATATCTATCTAAATTTTTAAAAGTTATAAATTTTTAAAATTATAATATATTTAATTTTTTAATTCATAAAAATTTATTCTTAAAATTTTTTTAATTCATCTATTTTTTAATTTCATATAATAATTTTTTAACTATGAAATAAATTTTTTTTATTTGTATTTTGAAAAAAATAATTTTTAATATATATATATATATATTTAAAATTTGTAATCCTCAAATATTTGTATTTTGAGAAATATTAATATATTTTTGTTTTAAATTTATAAAAAAAATATTTTAATTTTTTATTGTTAATGTTATGTGTGTGTATTTGTGTGTGTATATATATTACTTTTATCAATATTAAGTAAATTTTTACATAGTCAAATACTTTAATTTTTTTAAAAATTTTATTTTTATTATTTTATGCAAAAAATTATTTTTTAACATTAAATTAATAATATAAATTCTCATACCACTCTTTTAATTATTTCACCATTCTATCCATTACGAGTTTTTATCAATAACTATTTTGAATTTGAAAAAAATTAAAAGCTTTAAACTTATTATCCAAGAAAAAAAAATTAGAGCATTTGACTATATAAAAATTTATTTAATATTGGTAAAAGTTATATATATATATACACACACACATAACATTAACAATAAAAAATTGAAATATTTTTTTTACAAATTTAAAACAAAAATATATTAATATTTCTCCTAATACAAATATTTGAGGATTACAAATTTTAAATAAATAAATAAATATATATATATATATATATAAAAAACTATTTTTTTCAAAATACAAATAAAAACAATTTACTTTCATAGTTAAAAGAAATATTATATGAAATTAAAAAATAAATGAATTAAAAAAATTTAAACATAAATTATTATGAATTACAAAATTAAATGCGTTATAATTTTCAAAATTTAGATAGATATGATATAACAAGAAAATTAATTTTTTACAAAACATATAAATATTTTAAATATTATTGAATATCAATAAATTATTATCATTTTTTATAAAAATATATTAATTATAAATTATAATTAATTAAAAAAATTTTAAAACTTAAATATGTTTCATGCATTTCTGTAAAATTACTTACAAAAAAAAATTTAAAAAAAAATTAATAGGGACAGGCTCCGCGTCCCAATTTTTATTAAAAAAAAATTTGTTAAATAGTAAAAGTTATACATTTGCGGCAATTGTTTTGTTTGTTATTTATATTTGTATTTTGTCTTTATTCTTCTTATATTTACGTCAAAAAGCCCCAACCCTGAAGTCAAAAAGACGGTAGTCGATTGTCAAAGGCTTCATATTTGGAGCCAAGTTTGCCTTTGATATAGTCCTGTACTGTCCTTGAAAACAACAATCTCAATTGAGAAATATGAGATAAAGACATCATTTAAGTGAAGGAGCAAGCCGAAGAAGCCTGAAGTGCCAATCAAGCAAGAGTGTCATAAAAATGAAAATGAACAAGGCAGAAGTGAGAGATCCATATGTACCCTTTCTTTTGGGTCATGATCTACATGGACTGGCTCAGTGGGAGGGAGCCATGTGTAGTGCAGACATTTTCAGGGCTAAAAATTGGACAAATTTACCTCCAACATGAATTTTCAAAAAATTATATGCAGAATGTTATACATGAATCACAAGCAGAGTTTCACCCTGGTTCCACGATTGGGCTAGTACATTCCTTACGCTCCCCACAAGCCACATTACTTCTCACGACAAAACTGCAAGTTGAGGGAACAAGACAGATAACCATTTCCCAGTCACATCCTAACCAACTCTGTTGCTGATAGCTTGATGAAGAGATTTAAGCTGCGTGTTCCATTTGTCAACAGCAGAGTATTTTTTCATTCCTTTTGACCTGCATCACGGTACTTTTAAGGTTATGACTTAAGAGAAATAATAAAATTCTGACTAGGATGAATCAAATGAAAACTAGAAATGAAAGTAAGAAAACGCTGACCTATCTGAGCGTTCTAATAGCCGATTCACTTGATCTATGTGGCCTTGAATTCTGTTATCCAAAATTAGCGATACCAATAGCTGCTCGACATCATGCTCAGGCACATTAAGTTCCTGCTAATCAATGGGTTTCATCAAATTATATGTTGGACTAATTATAATTTTATAACTCGAGTATCTCATAAGATCAATTTGACATACAAATCTTATATATTATAAAGGGGGGAAAATGCAAAAGAAACAGTAAGCTTTAACTTAACAGTGTTAAAAATATTTTCTGCAGGTGTTCTGTTCCGCACAATGAGGTAAAGAAAAAGAGAAAGAGAGAGAGAGAGAGGTAGGAGACAGTCCAAAGAATGTTTGGCTTGTTCTCTTCACAATGAGCAAAGAGTTCCTCCCAATCCACATTATACTTCCCTTAAACCAATGACAGCAGGACCAAATACTTAAGCCTTAAATTGTCCAAGATTTATTTTAATACTCTGTTTTTTTTCTTTGCTTGGTTGGAGGAAGGGGGAGCTTTGGATGAAATGATGGAGGAGTTGAAAGGAAGGAGTGACGTAAGTAAAATTACCTTAGATATAAATGGGATCCTGATCCTTGTATAGGGTTTGATAAGCTTCAGCAAGACTTGTGTTCTTATGTTCTTCAGCAGATCCTCAATGTAATTTCTAATAAATGGATCATCCATAATGGTCCTTCTGTTACTCTGAAAGTTAATCACCCAACATCCACTCACATAAAAGTTAGAAAGAAATAGAGGAGAAAGATCTTAAGGTCAAATTAGTACATGACACAACCTAATGCCAGACTCAGTACTTTACCTTCAGGATTTTCTCAAATTCTAATATTTCGTTCCGCTGATAGGCTGCTATTAAATTTGTCATTGCCAAAATTTCAGGGTCATTCTTGTATCTAGTACATAGTAAATGAAAGGTGAAATCAGACGAGAGGGCAGACATCATCCTCAAGTATTGAACTAGAAAGAATAGTGAAAGATGAAACAAGCAAAATGAAATAGGATTCAAAGGACTTACGGCTTAGCTTCCTGCCCGTCAAATGGATTGACTTCAGATTCCATCAACATGTTGGCTAGAACAAGGTATCTGGCGTGCATAACAAGTATATTGGTAAAAGATGTTATAAACAAAGACTGCGACAAATGGTTTATTTCCACTGAGAATAGCTGTGCAGCTGTGCACAGGTGTCAATAAGTGATAATTGAACATGAATTCAGAATCCACGTAAAAGATGAGGAATTTAAAACCCAAATAGATCACCTAGTTTCCCCAAAAACAAAAAAATCATATTTCCAATTTATTATACATATTCAAACACATAGGTTTTTGTTTAACTTAATTTTAATTGACATGTGAAGTGCATTAAAAAGTAATACATTAATTATTTGAAACTAATTATGGAGAGAATGCTATTACATACTTCAGGCATTGAATGCGCCTGTGATTCCCAGCTTCATCATAATTCTTAAAAGCTTCAAAAAAGTCAGTAGCTGCTTCAGCCCACTGACGCTCTGCCATATGCATTTTCCCCCCGCATTCATGAATTATCCCCATTATCCTTGGATGGGGTATTGCTGACTTAATAGTGAGTGCTTTCTGGTAAAGTTGCTGCATGAAATACATGGGAGACTAGTAAAGATCCATAAACAAACTTCACCAAATTCAATATAAATTTAATCAATCAATCAATAAGTCAAGGAGGATAATCATAGATTAGAGGAAAATCATGAATTACGTGAACATCCTTGTTACCACCAAAATCATGTCCCACTGCACAACTTATACAGAGAACGTCAAACTCCACAACCTATAATCCATTATTGACCAATGGATGAAGCAATAAATGATGCACTATTGGAGCAATTATTATATGCACGAGTGTGTAACAAACTAAGTCATAATTGAATTAAGTTTTCCTAAAATTTTCTACTGTTAAAAAGTTTGCCAAAATGGCTGTCCACACAAAAAGTGAAACTACAAAAGGGACCTCAGTCTGCCATCCAACTGAAGAGAAAGGTGGTATTTAGAGCAGTTTACAGCTTCAAATGATAACTCACAAGTCTCAACATCAAATTTACCTCCTTGATCCTTCTTTTCTATCAAGAAAACCTTCACTGGCTCTTATTCCCAGTTGTAAAAATAAAAATCTCAGTTAACTCCATCTTAAAATGTTAAAATCAGCTATAAGTGCTGACAGGCAATGATATGGTAACTTTTCTGATTTTACCAATACTTAACTCATCAAGTCATGTCCAACAGATAGAGCCCTGCCACATGAAAAGAGAAGACAACTGAGGGATAAAGCTGCAAACTTTCCTCCCTCCATGGGGAGAGTTCTCAACTGCTTTTTTTTTTTTTTTAATTACAAAAATCAAGTTTTCTCATTTCTGGAATCAATATAGCCTTTTAAAATGGTTGCTTGATGATCTAGATCACCCAAGCAAAGACATCAAAATTATGTTCCTTTGTACAGTTTTTTTTTTCCTCTCCTTTTTAGTGCCCCTCACACTTTTGCAGCTGACTTTTATTCTTGTTGCTCATACTTGAGTAGGATAAGAAGCAAAATATGAGAGGATCAACTATAATAATAAATGGAAAATGGGTTGCTGAAAACCATAGAAAGAGAAGCTAGCTGGGACACGGAGTGAGAAAAATGAGGAAGGTAGAGAGGGAAGATTAGAATGTCATTTATTTTACTCTAATTATTAATTTCTTGTATAAACTCATAACAACTATTCATTTATTCATTTGAAAAACATTCAGAAACAGAGACAGGATGTCTCCCAGGTCATTCATGAGAGGCACAGCTCAATTATCAAAATAGGAGACCATAAGATTGAAAAGGTTATCTCATAATAGCCCCTAGTTTTCATACATATCAGCAGTGTAACTCACTGCCCAATGTAATCATTAATACCATCTTTCTAATAATTAAAGAACTTTAAATTTTCACCAAAATGGTTGAGTTTTGAGGAATCTAAGCCAAAATAATATTGCAGAATTGGAAGCAAATATATAAGCAGAGAGCAAAGTTATACCTCCATAAATCCAAAAGCTCCTAGACTTAGGTATTTATTCGTCATAGCCGGTCCCAAGCCCGGAAAAAGAGGAGGGTTGTGTTAGGCAGTCGACAGCCAACGTAAAACTTTGTCAAATCTTTATGACATGGACAATCAATATATTAGACGTAAGGCTAGGTCGTTGCCCAGCTGTATAGCTCGAGTACAGTGAGAAGTGAGCAAGAGCCGCTGCATCATCGCCTGGATGTAGTGAAAAATAAGCAAGGGCTACCACATTTTCGTGAACGAATGTGGCTAAAGAAGTTAGTTCATGAGAGTAGGATTCGTTTTGGAACTTGGAATATAGGTACACTTACGAGTAAATCTATGGAAATAGTAGATACTATGATTAGGAGAAGGATTAATTTTATGTGTTTACAAGAAACTAAATGGGTAGGAGAAAAAGCGAAAGAATTAGATACTTCAGGTTTTAAACTTTGGTATACTGGTAAATATAAATCTAGAAATGGAATAGGTATAATTGTAGATAAGTTTTGGAAAAATACTGTAGTAGATGTCAAAAGGTTAGGAGATAGAATCATTACATTAAAGTTTGTAGTAGAAAAGGAAATTTTTAATATTATTAGTGCTTATGCACCACAAGTAGGGTTAGAAGAATCTCATAAGGTAAAGTTCTGGGAAGATTTAGAATGTTTAGTTCAGGAAATACCATTAGGAGAAAAGATCTTTTTAGGAGGGGATCTAAATGGTCATGTGGGAAGGGTATCGTCAGGCTACGAGGGTGTTCATGGAGGACATGGTACAGGAGAAGTAAGTGCAGAGGGTAAAACTATTTTAGACTTTTCATTAGCGTTCGATCTATTATTAGCTAACACTTGTTTTAGAAAGCGTGAAGAACATCTTATCACGTATAAAAGTGGAAGGGCATGTTCTCAAAATTGATTTCTTTCTTATAAAGAAATCGGATAGAAAATTTTGCATGGATTGCAAAGTTATACCGGGAGAGAGTTTAACTACTCAACATAGAGTTTTGGTTATGGATATAAGAGTTAGGAGGAGAGTAAAAAGTAAATGTGAAGGTAGAGTGGTAAGGACTAAGTGGTGACAACTAAAGGGGGATAAAGAAAAGAATTTACAGAGACGGATTATGGAGGAAGGACCTTGGGAAATACAAGGAAGTGCTACCGATATGTGGAATGAAATGGCTAAAGAGATTAGGAAGTTGGCAAAGGAAATATTAGGTGAATCAAAAGGTTTTGGACCTAGGGATAAAGAATCTTGGTGGTGGGATGCAAGTGTACAAGATAAGGTTAAAGTTAAAAGAGAGTGTTATAAAGTGTGGTCATTATGTAAGAGTAATGAAAATTGGAAAAAATATAAGGTAGCTAAGAAAGACACTAAGAGGACAGTGAGCGAAGCGAGAGCGAGGGTATTTGATGGGTTATACCAATCTTTAGGTACTAAAGTTGGAGAAAAAAATATTTACAAGTTAGCTAAAAGTAGGGAAAGAAAGACAAGAGATATGGATCAAGTGAAATGCATTAAGGATGAAGACCGGAAAGTGTTAGTCACGGAACGAGATATCAGAGAACGATGGAAGGGTTATTTTCATAGGCTTTTTAATGAAGGGCACGAGATTTTATTGCAATCGGATAGGCTAGACACGGAAGAAGAGGATAGAAATTATACTTTTTACCGTAGGATTTGTGAGGTAGAGGTAAAAGAAGCATTAAAGCGAATGGAGAATGGCAGAGCAGTTGGACCGGATAATATACCCATTGAAGTATGGAAGAGTTTGGGAATGAAAGGTATAAGTTGGCTCACAAAGTTATTTAATGAAATTATGAGATCTCAGAAGATGCCAGATGAGTGGAGGAAAAGTACTTTAATTCCTATTTATAAGAGTAAAAGAGACATTCAAAATTGTGCAAATTATAGAGGAATTAAACTCATGAGCCACACTATGAAATTATGGGAAAGAGTAATTGAGCGAAGGTTAAGGAAAGAGAGTCAAGTTAAGGAGAATCAATTTGTTTTTATGCCAGGACGGTCAACTATGGAAGCAATATACTTGTTGCGAAGATTAATGGAGAAATATAGGGAGAATCAAAGAGATTTACACATGGTGTTTATTGATTTAAAAAAAGCATATGATAGAGTGCCAAGAGGAGTTCTATGGAAGGCTTTAGAGAAAAAAGGAGTTCGTATAGCTTATCTTCGAGCAATCCAAGACATGTATGATAAGGTTACAACTAGCGTAGTAACAAAAGGTGGACTTACAGAAGATTTTCCGATTGCTATTGGTTTACATCAGGGTCAACTCTGAGCCCTTATTTATTTACCTTAGTCTTGGATGTACTTACTGAACATATCCAAGAGCCGGTGCCACAGTGCATGCTTTTTGCAGATGATATTGTCCTAGTTGGAGAATCATGAGAGGAAATGAATGAGAAGTTGGAGAGGTGAAGACAAACTTTGGAAGCTCATGGCTTTCGTTTAAGTAGAAGTAAAACAGAGTATATGGAGTGTAAGTTTAGTAAGAGGCACACCACTTCTAACGTAGAAGTAAAAATTGGAGAACATATCCTACCACAAGTCACACGATTTAAGTATCTTGGATCCATCATACAACATAATGGGGAAATAGAAGAAGATGTAACGCATAGGATTCAAGCGGGGTGGATGAAATGGAAGAGTGCTTCGAGTGTTATTTGTGATAGAAGAGTACCACTCAAACTTAAGGGTAAATTCTACTGCACAGTTATAAGACCTGCAATGTTATATGGAACTGAGTGTTAGGCAATAAAAAATCAACAAGAAAATAAGTTTAATGTAGCAGAAATGAGAATGTTGCGGTGGATGAGTGGACACACTAGACGGGATAGGATTAGAAATGAATGCATTAGAGAGAAGGTGAAAGTCGCACTTATTGTAGAAAAGATTGTAGAATCGAGACTTAGGTGGTTTGGTCATGTGGGGAGGAGACCTATAGAAGCCCCCGTTAGGAGAGTAGATATGATGGAGAATAGTCCAATAAGTAGAGGTAGAGGAAGACCGAGGAAAACTATAGGAGAAATTATTAAGAGAGATTTAGATTTAAATGGTTTGTCTAGAAATATGATTTATGATAGGGATTTATGGCGTCGATTGATCCATGTAGCCGACCCTACTTAGTGGGAAAAGGCTTTGTTGTTGTTGTTGTTGTTGTAGTAGGAAATTCAGATGAACACTCTCATAATTATAGAATATAAGAGAAGATAACTACATAATGTGCCCGTTATAGTCTCCAATACAAGCATAAAATTGAGATGCTTGTAAGTTTAAGTAACTCCATTGTTCATTCTAGAAAGAATTAGATGCATTTAGAGTCTTCAACTTTATAGAACTAGTATAAAGCTTATTATTTGAAAAACTAACAAACATAAAAGAAAAAAAAGGATTAGTTAAAAAAATTCTGCTTTTGCCTGAAACAGTAAGAAATGTATGCAAGGTGGTTAAAAATAAATTGCAGCAAAATCCACTAAGGAATTAAAAGGCCAATAATTAATCATATAAATCAAGCTATCGTACAAGAATTTATTTACCAAAACGAGTTCTGACCTTGAGTTTTTTGTTATTCTTGGTCTCTGTGTACATTTGAATCTCTATTGCATAAACCTCCAAAAGCTGCGTTCCTTTCTTGTGGTCATCTGTGCCATCTTCTCTTTGACAAGATTTGTGAAGTTCCTTCAATATCTAATGACGTACAATGAATCCTTGAATTATTAAATACTCGTAGATACCAGTAACAGCAGGTACAGACATCTAAATTTTGTTGGATGCTAACTTACATATAAAATGAACATACTACCTTACTCATTCGTCCATATTCACCAATATCAAAAAAAATCTTGCAAAGCTTCAGATTTGTCTTGAACCACAATCTCTGCATAATGAATGACAAGCAAAAATGTAATATCACATACATGGGAGATGCCATGGGATAAGACAGAACAAAGATAATGTCTAATTGTCTAACCTCATTCCTTGCTTCTTCAAGTGCTTTCAGAGTTGTTTGGTAAAATTCCTGCAGAAGGCTGAAGTTCTGGCTAGCTGAACCTGAGACATAGTCCATGATGCTATTGATACATTTCTCACTATAGTTTCGAGTCACTGCTGACTTAATATAAGTCAACATCTCCCTATAGGAATCCATCATTTCTTTATACTTTCCCAGTCGATAATAAATCTTGACAGTTTGTTTTAGAGCTTTAAATCCCCTGAAGAAATGAGAAATAGGCATCATATATGATATATAATAGCTGATATCAAAAACCTCAAGTAAATATCAAAATGTGATAAACTGATACAAAAACTGAGATGCATGAATATAAGCAAGTGATGAACATTCTCAACAGATACATTACAAAGTTTAAAAATGTAAATATCACCAACAAATGAGAGGAGAAGAATATCCTGTGGAAAGAGTATAGAAAAACAAAAAGAATAATTGCTGAATGAGCATTAAACTCATAAGCTAAGGATGAGCTCAGAAGCTAATGACAACCATTAAAAGCTCAAAAATTAATAGAGCAACAAAAAGTATATACCAAGTGAATATTTGGAGTAACAACCAAAAAGAAAAGAGAGAAATTGCTGTCTGACAAAAAGAAAAGAAAAGCAGTAACAGATGGAATCAATACAATGAGTCGCAGGAGATGCAACCAAATGATAGTCATATTGTTCTCTAGTTTTTCTACCCCCATATCCTCTTTTTATGAGCAGCACTCAGAGAACAGAATTCCTACCAATCTGCTTTTTCTTGTTCCATTTGTACTACCTCGGCAAAGCCAGCAAGTGCACCTTCTGGATCAGTTTCAACCAAACCTACATACAAAAGAAATATTATTATCCTTAAAAAACCAGAATGAAAAAGATCAACCAGTCTTAAAACAGCAATTATGAAAAACCAAATCCTATAACTTTGTAAAAGATAAACAACTGTTAAATATTATTTACCAGGTCATTTTTCACTTATTTCCATGAGGAAGAAATATTAAGGCATTATTAATACCACATCAGCAAGATAACATAGTGAGTTTCTAGTTGTAACCAATTAACCATGACGCATAAGTGGTCATAACAACTTGCAATCAAATTTTTTCCCAAAAAGATCCTATGTTAAATTGATTTTAAATATGAACAAATCAGTTTTCCTGACTAGGATGTTCGACATCAATGCTAATATCCACATGCGAACCAGTACAAATCTTCCAAAAGCAGAGTGATACCACATCTTATGTTCTTAACAAAAATATCAACAAGCCAAAAATTCAGTTCCAAAACAAAACCAAAAGTTTTTAAAAGAATAAACAGCATCAATGTTATAGGACTGGACTCATTCATTAATTAAAGCCCAAGATAAAACAAACATTTCCTCACTCATAAATGCTAATAGGAAGCATTGATTAATATATTTGTTGGAAATACCTTTTGAATTGTAATATTGATTCTCAATATCAACATCCTGCTCTTCTTGCTCCTCCTCTGAGTACTCAAATCCATAGTCCTCCATATCAGCATCTACAAAATAAAAGAAGCGAGCACTTAATTTCTCTATGTCAACCGGGGATAAGAAAACCAGAAATTATGACTATACAAGTCTATAATTGGTTACCGCTTTGAAAATTGAAAATACTTCAAAGAACAAAGAAGCAAAACCAGCTAATTTCTACGACCAATAACCCACATATTTTAGATGGTAAAATATAATCCAAATTGGCATTTTATCATTGACCAATATTTGAATTTTGTTTTCCCTTTCCCTTTCACTGTTTTCCAGAATTTGGATTTCTCTCGAGTGGCATCAACATAGGTAGCATCGCTCACACACAAACACCCAAGTCTAGTCATCAGTTATTAACGCGAATGAAAATATTAGTACTACACATAGATACTAACACGTTCTGCCGCGACGAAAGCATCCTAGAAGTTTCCAGGTTCAGTTCAAAGTTTTCATCACAAGAATCAGGCAGATGATCGAAGTAGAAAAAAAGTATCATAAAACCCAAAAAGAAGAAAGACCAAAAACACAGCTTATTCGGAACCAAACATAGCAGTGGAGATAATCATTACGAGGGTACGAAACATGAAGAACGATGAACCGCTCGGCCAATATTGAGAAACAAGAAAGCAACGCATACCGGAAGCCATATCGACTCAACCCGATTCTGGATCCAATTTAGGGATTTGATCGTTACTACCGGTAACTATCTGGCCTCGACGTTAATCTGCCTACACGGAGACCGGCGACCAAGCCAAGCGAAGGAGCAAGGAGCTATGGCTGCCTCATCCTCGAGGTTCACGGTTGGGCTATTTTAAGCCCAAATCCATTATAGGCCCAGCTAAGCCCGCTACACTTTGGGCTTAATCCAAGGCCGCTTTACTTCTCTCTGCCCTTGTGGAGCCTATCCGTCGAAGCATTATGTACCCAATAAAACTTCATACTGCTTTTCTCCGATGGTTTAAATTTAAATTTTTTTATTTTAAAAAATACAATATAAAATAAAAATAATTTTTTAATTATAAATTAAGAAAAATAATAATTAATATTAAAAAATTTAAAATTTAAACGATTCAAATACTTCTAGAAAATCTCACGACAGAGTATCTAAATTGGTGCATAGGTTGATTTGCATGCAAAATAATGGTAGAAGAATAAGATAAAGAATTTTCAGGAATTGATCCCAAGCCTCAGTGATAGAAGAAAGAAAAATAAAAAAATAATACTGAATTAGTTGTATTTTAAATTTGATATTATAATTGGGCAATATATAATTGTTTGCTTTGGGGGTATATTATTCCATATTTTTAAAAAATGGCTGAGAATCATATAAGAAAATGATAAATTACTCTTCCCACTTTGAAGAAAGGTTTAAATTATACGATCAGTTCTTTTATTATAAAAATATATATATAAACTTCTTGAAAAATAAAAAAAATGAATAAATACCTAAAAAATAATATTAATTTCTTTTATCAAAAGTACAACTTATTAAAAATTATTATCCTAAAATTTTAATTTTAATGGTATTTGTTTATGTTAAAAATTATAAGTTTATTTTATTTTAAAATTTTATTAAATTTATTACAATGCATCATCATCATCATTTTCTTCTTTATTATTATTGTTGTTGTTGTTGTTAAAATTAAATATTATCAATTATTATCTTTAAATTAGTTAATTTTGATAAATTATTTTGTGAATATATTATTTATTATTTTGTTAAATGGTTTTGTAATTAGAATACTAACTATTCTATATTTGTAAAATACATATTTAATATTTGTTATATTATATAAATAATAAATATAAAAATATATTAGTCAAAATAAATGTAATTATAATTTATTTGTTGTTAAAAAAATTTTTAAGTATAGTATATTTTTAAATTTTATAAATGAGAGTATATTTATTAAAATAAATAAAAAGACGGTATAATTTTGATAGATCTCTCAACGAATGCATAAAAAATTAATTTTCAAATTAAAAATTATTTTTAATTTCTTAAAACATGTTTATAAGCCATTCATGAAAAGCGTTCTACCACCATTTAGTGGACCGTCAAAGTTTGTTAACTACTAGTTATAAATTAGCACAGGAGAGGGACGCATTAATTTTTTTTTTTTTTTAATTGCACGGGTATCTTCGCACACTTGGGGGGTGGGATCTTATTGATTTAAGTATTGAGACTGTCCTTGTACACAAATATTTTTTTACGCCTCTTTTAATCACACATTTTTAAATTATTAAACATCTCTTTTAATCACATATTTTAAATTTGCCTTTTACATATTATATCTTTTAATTATTAATTTTTCAGTCATTAAAATAATTAATTTTATCCTTTTATAACATCTCTATAAAAAAGACTAATGTCAAATCTAACAAAATATTAGCTTGAATATTCATGATTTATCCATCAACTAACATTTTAAATTGCTCACTTTTAAGTCAAAGAAATAGAATTAAAAAACAATGGTTAAATAATTTTTTAATTTTAATAGTTTTACTTAATTTTTAATTTAATTTTTATATTTAAAATATTTTACTACAGTCCATACTAATAAATATCTATCAGTATATTATTAAATTTTATTATTATGACTAATTATATATCATTTCGATACTATAAATATTTACAATTTAATTAAATTCATTTCAATCATTTAATAAAGATTACATCTCATGATATACATGTGAGTTAATTTTATTTAATTATATATTCTTATTTATTTTATTAACACAAACTAGTAGTGGGTCTCATCAAATTTGGTAAGTCCCACTATTTAAAAAAAAAAAAGAGCAACACATATAAAAAAAAATTATATTAGTTACAGTTTAAAAATAGTAATTTAAAATTATATTTTTATATATTAATATTAATATTCATTTTGCATAGCATTAAAATAACAAATTTAATAGTAATTAATAAAACTTTATTAATAAATATTAAATTAAAAGTTTTAAAACACTAATAAAATAACTTAACTTTAAAAAGCGTTTTAATGATTGACAATTTAATTTTAAAAATAATACGTAAATAAACAAAATTAAAAGTGTACTCATTTGTTAGAGATAAGAGAAAATTTTAAAGAAAAAAACCGAAAAAAAAAATCCACAAAGAAATTTCAGAGTATGATCAATCTTACCGCGTGCTAGTGGATTGCAGGCCAGGCCGGCATCGGCCACAGAGGAGACACATGACAACATAGCGAGGACCATTGGCACGCCAACGCCTGCAATAGTGTCGAGAGGCAGATTGAGACCGTGCCCTTTTTACTTGCTATTTACGCAAAAGGCAATGTAAATTATGCTTGACATTTTTTAATATATTTTTGTACTCAATAAATAATTTACCTAAATTGAATTGGTACTAACTAGAAAAATCAAAAGTGGTTAATTAAGTCAATTATTTTTTCTGAAAAAAACAACTTTTTCCGCACCTAAAATTTATCATTATATTACCTAATTAATATTGTCAATTGTTAAATTTAAATTTGATACGCGAATATTACACAGTCATCCCAGTGCATCTCAACGTTTCCTCCCAAAGCTATCTCCTTTTTTTTTTCAAAAAAAAAAAAAACCACCCTTCACTGGCCCAGTTCACAAAGGCTACCAAGAGAACTGAACAAACAAAATATAGGGAGAAATTCAGAAGAAGGAACAAAATATCGCTTTCACCGCCTCTTCGTAGGAAAGTAATGTTTTATTTTAAATATTTTTTTTTTCTTCCGACACAGAAAAGAATAGAAAAGAGATGCGAAGAGAATTGAGTCAGGCCCTGTTGAATTATTTGTTAAGAACACATATAAAACCAGAACGGAAAACAGAAGGATAAATTTAAAAGAAAAAATTGGGGTGAAAGGCGTGAGGGTGAGAGAGGTGGATGTTTTTTTATTTTCACAACGCCAGCCGAAGGAAGATCTGAAAACTGCGTGCCAACTAGCGTGACAGAAAAATGCAAGGTATGAGCATGATTCTTCTTCATCTTCTTCTTCTCTTTCGGAACCCTAAATTCTCTTTCCTTTGACTACCCTTTTGACGCAATTTGACTTCCTCTATGACGCGATCCATTCAGCTCACTCCACATTACCTTCTGCTACCTGCTGTTGTTAATTTGTGTCTTTTCAAAACTTTCGCCATCAATTTTTGTGGGTTTGTTTGAATTGAACTTGTGCTGCATTCTCTGGCTTTCATTCTAAAATCAGAAACTACCCTAGGCACTGAATTTGAGTTCACCTCTGTATGTTCTGTAACTTTAAGTTGACTTTGCTGGGCATTTTGGGCTGTGGTGCTTTTGGTTTTTAGCTACACTCGGACAGTAATACAGAAGGGTGACAATCTCCTTCTTGGTATTATTAGCTTGAATCTATACTTTGTATGTAGGCAAAAGAAAGGATTCTGTACTTTCTGGAATTTGGCTTTTTGCGATTACAATCCTATATGTGAATGGTGACAATCCTTTGTGTCCGTAATCCTCATGCCCCATTTATGTTTCTTTCTCTTCGGAGAAAAAGGAACTAAATAAGTTCTATATTTAGTGTAACAATTTCAAAGAGGCTCCATGAAGTCTAATTGAATTCAGGTGTATAAGTTTAGTCCACTATTTTCTGTTGATAGGTATGAGCTGCCAAAGTGAGCAAACAAAGTGATTTCCAAAAGGATTTTTGCTTTTGTGTCTTTATGGTATTGACTATTGAGATTGTCTGATTATATGTCTACTATAACTGTAACAACACTGCCATTTGAAAATTTCATGAAATTCAATTTGCTTACCAATATATGGTGATGAGAGTTATTTTCTCATACTTACTACAAATGCCTGATATACTGCATGTGCAGAATGATAGGTAGACGCCTGTGGGGGGAGGGTGAGGGAATGATTGGGAAGTAATTCAAGTTGTGGAAATAAAATGCATGATATATCTTGTCGTGATAATAGAAGTAGATGTGGTGTCAAGTTTTCTTCCTTGTAAAAACTTTATCCTTTCATAGAATTCTGCTGCCTTTGTCTCATTCAGAACTTTGAGAACTAGGAGTAACATTAATTCATCTGTGACAGTGTGTATGGTTGAAATATTGAAAAGGATATAAATTTAAGATTGAATTCTGAAAGTGTACGAGTCCACCTGATACGATGATGTGCTCAAACAAATGTTCTTGTTTTGAAGTGTTTACATCACTGTGTTTAGAAATTTCAAAGCCCACAGTGAGGAACATATGACAGCAATAGAGATTAAGTGGAGATTAAAGGCTGCATTTGATGCTGCCTTGAATTTATTTCTGCCTTTGAGAAATTAGCAAGAGCAGTTGTGCCATGTCTTCTCATTTTGACCTCACTCTCAATACGTGATACGATAACTAAGACCTTCTACATCTAGTTATAGGTAAATATGACTTCTGTTTTCTGTGTGCAATGCCTGTTTTGTTATTTGTATGTCACCTTGTCTGTTATTTCTGTATCTTTGAATTTTTTATCATGTGAGGATTCTTGGTGTAATTCAGTAATTGTGATTTAACTAATGAATGTCTGATATTACTTTCCACCAAAAGAAGAAGACGAAACATGGTATTAGTAATTTTAGCAAACTTTGATCTTTACAGGTAAATCCCCTGACCAAGAATCTGTAGGGTCTGGGACAAAGAGGTCTAGTGTATCATCAGGCAGTAGGCCTCGGAATCAGAAGGAGTTCTTCTATAAATTTCTTGAGAGTGACAGCTTGACTGAAAAACTTGTAGACTGGTTTGAATCTCTGACAGAAAAATGTGCACCGAAACAGCATGCCTTTGATGTTCCATTTGAATTAATAGAACTTCAAAAATTTGATTATGCACTGGAGGGGATTTCATTTCAACAACTAATACGCATGCCTAATGCTGTCCATGCTTCTACATCTGATACTGTAGAAGCAACTGCTTATCTTGCTATTGAAGACTTCCTGCATGCAAGTGTGAAGGGCTTGTGGGAGGCGTTTTGGAGTCAAGATGAGCCCATGCCTTTTTCGGTGGCCTGTCTGTATAATGCTAACATGAAGTTTTATCAGGCTGAAAAGGCAATTGCTAATGGAAGGCTTGGAGGTCTTTGTGCCACTGGTATATTACTTAATAATCCTAGACATCCTCATGGAAAATGGGATCATGTCCTTGAACTGGCTCTTCTAAGGCCTGATATCAGAAGTTTGGATGGTGGGGACCGCCAGCCCTCTTCATCAGTTCTTGGGGATGCTCTTTTTTGTGCTCTTCGCATGCTATTGGCAAGAAGTTTGAGCAGACTGAGTTTCTTTCAGGATCCAAGCACAGTCTTTGTTGTTCTGGTTGATTCTCAGTATGGGGGAGTTGTAAAGGTTGAAGGAGATGTAAATAAACTTAATTTTGATGCAAATAATGTTTATGAATGTGCAGCTGAATGGGTGAAAAATCATTCAAGAATTGCAGTTTCTCCCATTGATAGAATCTGGAACAAACTTGGAAATGCAAACTGGGGGGATATTGGTGCTCTACAGGTACTTTTTGCAACTTTCCACTGTATAATGCAGTATGCTGGACTGCCCAAGCACTCTATTGAGGATTTAGCTGCTGATCACAGTTTGCGCCTCCAAACAAGAAGAGTGGAGAGGCAGTTAGGGGATACCAGTGTGAACGAAAATGGTCTATTTCGATACCAGCAACGTAGTGTTTCCCCTGAAATTGTTGAAGTTCATGAGGATTCCGTGAAAATTGAGCCCAAAGAGTCAATGAAGTTAGAAGTAGGATCCGTGTTATGGCTGGAGGATTCAGATTGGCAAAAGGGTTTTCAGATAAAAGAAGTCATCAGCACTGGTGAATTGACGTATTACATTGCATCTCATGTTGAAGACCCAGGAAAAAATCTTTTTCTGTATGTGGGTTCCCATCTTCTGGAACCAGCATGGGAAGATATGAATTTATGGTATCAAGTTCAGAGGCAGACAAAGGTATTGATGGTAATGAAGCAGAAAGGTCTTTCAAGCAAATATCTTCCTCAACTGGGTGCCTCTGGTAGGATTATACACCCTGGTCAGTGTCGAAGACCCAGCTCAGGTGGAAATTGTGACCACCCTTGGTGTGGGACCCCTATTCTTGTGACTAGTCCAGTTGGTGAAACAGTTGCTGAAATGGTAAGCAGAGGCCAATTTGGTTCAGATGAGGCTATCAGATGTTGCCATGATTGCTTATCAGCACTTTCAACAGCTGCTTCTGCTGCAATTCGGCATGGAGACATTAGGCCTGAGAATGTGATTTGTGTAAAGTCCGGTGTGAGGCATCCTTATTTTGTTCTAGTTGGATGGGGGCATGCAATTCTTGAAGATAGGGACCGCCCTGCTATGAATCTTCATTTCTCATCAACTTATGCACTTCAAGAAGGAAAGCTATGCTCGGCTTCAGATGCAGAAAGCCTAGTCTATATGCTTTATTATTCTTGTGGTGGGGCCTATCCTGATCTAGATTCAGTTGAGGGAGCACTACAATGGAGAGAGACATCTTGGTCAAGGAGATTAATTCAGCAGAAGCTTGGCGATATCTCCACAGTGCTGAAAGCTTTTGCTGATTATGTTGACAGTCTTTGTGGGACACCATATCCTATGGACTATGATATATGGCTGAGAAGATTGAGGAGAAATATTCATGATGGAGATCATGGAAAGGAAATTGACACAACAGGCTAGGCTTTCTAAATGGGTCCAACTCCAAAAATTCTCTCTCTTGATCATCTATGACATGTTTCTCATTGCAATTATTGGATTTTTTTGGTGGTAAATAAAACTTGGAAGCCAATGGTTTAATCACATAGACTTTATTTGAGGCATTTGGGGAGCATGAGATGGTACTCTGGACTGGGTATATGGTGATACCTCTGCACGTTGAGGAGCCAAAACATCATCACTTCTTTTTAACTTTTCCAATTTTCTTATGATGAGTTTCTTATCAATGTAAGCTATATTGATAACATTATTCCTTTGTAAAGATAAAAGGTCCTTTGGAATGCCCTGGTTGTTCAAGACTGATCTGAGCGATCCATGCTGCACAGGGCATAATCATACTTTGTAAATGGGCTGGTTTTGTGTTCTTGGGGGGTTTCTGATCAAGAGGCTTAAACCATCATTACTTGTCTGTGTCATGTTATTCTTCTTCCCTTACTCTTAAATTGATCTGTCATGATTTTGACTCCTTTAATGTGCTTCAACTCATTCTTTAGAGTAGACGAGAGGTATTTTTAAATTTTTGACATTTAATTTTCCATGGAATAGCTGTCCATAGAGTCTGGGATAGAGCTTGCTAAACATATTACCCATTCATCCTGCCCTTTCAACGCTGTTAGCTGCTCATTTTCATTTTGCATAGCATTATCTCATCCCTTAGAAAGACTTGTGGCATTTTTTTATTTTTCCAAAATTTGGGGCCATGGTTTGGAAGATTGTAAACCCTGCAATAAATGGGGAGGTAGATGCTGCTAGTTATACGTAGCTACGTTAATACCCTAAAACTTGCATTTCAAATGGGTGAGTTGGCATAGACTCATGGGATGGAAATGCAGAATTTAATAATCAATTAAACTGAATTAGGAATAGGCTACTTGACTAATCTAGAGAGATGGAAGGGGAAGAGGTGGGGCCTCTGTCCCCAGGGGATCAAACTTAATTATGACTGTAACTGGGGAAGCTAATTTCCTTTGTCATTCATCTTGCAATGTAAGTTGTACAACTTGCATCATTTGCAATAAAGAAATTTATTGTAGATAGTATAGTAATGCTAAAATAAATTTTTTTCAAATAAATAAGTTTAGGGTTTAATGGGGATAGTTAAAGTTTTTTAAAGTGTAATTTTTTTCATAATTAAATTTTTTGTCTTTCCAATTATAATTTTTAGATGTTTTATTAAACTCTAAACCTAAATATTTAAAAAACAAAACGTGTTATTGTACTAACTATAGTTTGAGTTGTAATCCATATATAACATCCAGTCTATATGAAGTATAAAACAAGTACAAAAAGACATAAATATATTAACTTAAATCCTTTGCTCAATGAAGAACTATACAACTTTTAGATCATCTAAATTAAATCTAGATAATCTATTTTTTAATTTTTTAATTTTGAAAGATGTAAAACACAAAATAAAAATAGTTTTTTAACTACTAATTTAAAAAAAATTATCAATTGAGATCTAAGAAAATAAAAATAAAATAAAATTTAAGCTATCTAAATTTGATTTGAACAACCCAAAAGTCGCATAGCAACCTTTACTCATTGCTGCAATGAGCAGGAAATCCAATTTATAAAATCTTAAGTTATACTTTTATAGTTATAGATGCATTAAAATTAAAAAATGAGGAATAAAATTATTTCTTCCCTAAAGGTTCAGGATCAAAATTGTAAAAAGATTATATTTTAATGGTACTTAAATGATTGTTAGTCGCCTTTCACTCACATTCTCCTCTCCATTCCATTAACTCTCGGTAACAAACATGACATTTGTCTAGATTTAAATCCTAATACAACAACTCTTTCTTCATAGTACTGTATAGCTTAATAATGTTAGAGAAGTTAGTAAAAGTTAGTTGGCTATTATAACGGATTGTGGTTAGTTATACCATACACTTTGTGTTATATATGCTTCCTCTATAAACGTCTACAATGAGAAATTCCCTTTAGCTTGTCCATTTCTCTTCTTCATCTCTTTTGTCATGATATCAGAGCTAGGTTCTTAAAGATGCAAAATCGTTCAAGCTCTCACAGAAGAAGGATGTAAATTTCTTCTCACACTCCATTTCTATCAAGCTAGATGGCAACAATTTCCTCCTATGAAAACAACAAATTTGCTTTGCAATTAGTGGTTATGAACTTCAAAAGTCCATAGATCCTACTGTAACTCCTAGCCAAATTTGCTTCAAAAGAAGATCAAGCAAATGGCACATATAATCCTGATTTTTAGCTTAGGATCGGCAAGATCAGTTGCTCAGGTTTTGGATGCTATCTTCAATGATTTAAAGAGCTCTTACTCATACAGGAGGTTGCGATTCCTCAGCTCAAGTATAGGATTTGCATCTCAAATAAGAGCCAAGGTCAAGCAACTCAAGACCATACTCAAGAACACCAAGAAAGGCTCAACTTCAATCAATGAGTATCGATTGAAAATTAAAGTTATTCTAGATGCTTGACAGCCATTAAATCTCCTATATCAAGCAGTGATCACGTTGAGTATATTTTTGAAGGATTCGCAGATAAGTATGATCCATTTATAACTTCTATATCTACTAGACTAGATCCTTATACAGTTGCAAACATTGAGTCTCCTTGCTTAAGAAGCATGAATTGAGAAGAAAACTCAAGACTTCCATTATTCCATCTATCGACGTTGCTTAAACCTTATATGCTTGTAGAATGGGTGCTAACCAAGGAAGAGGCATGAAAAGTCTCAATGGAAGACGTGGCCAAGGAGTTAGACCAAATAGCCAAAGATTATCCATTACCTGTCAACTAAGTGGTAAGATTGGCCATTCTGCGGGCACTTGCTGGTATAGGTTTGATCAAATTTTCCAGGCATTGTCCATTAATGATTAGAATTCCATTTCCAAGCCACATGATAAAGATCATTCTATTGCATTACTTGCTACCTCTGATATAGTTGCTAATCCATCTTGGTATCTAGGCTCTGGAGAAATAAATCACCTCACTTATGATAGTGAAAATGTGATGCATGAAGTAGCCTACATTGGACCTAATCGTGTTCATATGGGAGATGGAATATGATTGCAAATTCTATTCTCTAGACACTCACATATTCATTCAAATTTATCAAATCATCATTTGCTTCTATTAAACATGCTTTATATGCTATTGATAACCAAGAACCTATTGAGTATTTTCAAATTTTGCCTTGATAATTAAGCCTATATTGAATTTTACACCAAATTTTGTCTTATTAAGATCAAGCAACTAAACATGTCTTGTTGAAAGGAACTGCTAAAGGAGGCTTCTATGCTATTAACACCAAGTTCTGTTTCTACCACATATCAAAATATAGTTTCAAACACATGTAACTTTGCAAACTCTCACACATTGTTTCGTATATGGCATAATAGACTAGGTCACCCATCTTCTTCGATTGTAACCAAGATTATGGACAACTATAATGTGTCTTATAGCAATAAAAGTGTATTTGATTTTTGCAAAGCTTGCTATTTAGGTGAGTCTTATAAATAGCCATTTTCTTCTACTACTACTTTATACACCAAACTATTACAACTTGTCCATTCAAACGTTTGGAGGCTCTCACTAGTAAAATCAATAGAAAAATATAGCTATTATATACATTTTACTGATGCCTTTACAAGGCTTACATAAATTTATCCATTGCATATAAAAGATTAAGCATACAAGGCATTTCGTGACTTTTAGACCATGGTTGAATTATAATTTGACACCAAACTTAAAGCTCTTCAATCAAATTGGGGAGGAGAATTTCAAAAACCCTCCTAGTACCTTACTTCCAATTGTATACTCCATAGAAAGAGTTGTCCTTATGTACATGAGCAAAATGACTTAGATGAATGTAAACATAAACATATTCCAGAAGTTGCTCTAACCTTACTTGTAAACTCTTCATTGCCACTTTCTTTTTGGTTTGAAACTTCTCAATCTACCAACTATTGGATAAACAGGCTCCCTTTTTTCTTTTCTAGGAGGGCTCACACCTTTTGAAAAATTATATAATCGAAAACCTTAATACCACCATCTTTGAACCTTTGATTGTGCTTACTACCCACTAACTAGACCATATAATAAACACAAGATGAACTTTAGATCAACAAAATGTGTATTCTTGGGATATAGCTCATCTCATAGAGGTTATAAACAACATTCATTACAAGAGATGTGAAGTTTAAAGAACTTTCATTCACTGTAACTTTATGATTCAAAATTTTGATTCATCTTCACTCATACATTTAGTTGTTGTTCCTGCAAAACCATATTTGGATTATATGCATGTCCAAAATACTACTCCTGTTGCTAATACTCCTGTAGGTACCTTAGCTCACCATTATAACTCCAACTTACTTTCATCTTTTGGACCCAATGACAGCTCTAGTTTTTCTATTCCCAATATCTCAATTATGAACAATCTGAGACAAGCACAAATAGCAGATAATAGTGATTCTATAGTACAACCACCTTCAATCTCTACTCATCAAATGGTTACAAAGGGAAAATGGCATCTTTAAGGTAGAAGTATTCTTAGCCAAGATAGAACTAGCCATAGTTGCAGAGGCTTTATCATTTTCCCAATGGAAGCAAGTAATGAATGAGGAATATGCTACTTTAATATAGAACTAGACTTGGACTCCTGTTGAGTTACCACTAAAAAGGCAAGCTATAGTCTGTAAATGGGTGTACAAGGTGAAGCCAAACCTAAATGACACCTTGCTAAGGTATAAAACTAGGCTTATAAAGGCTTTCATTAAAAAAAAAAGGTTTTAATTTCAATGAGACTTGTAATCTAGTTATAAAACTTGTTACAATCATAATTATACTTTCCTTAGCTATCTCACAACAGTGGAACATTCATCAAGTGGATGTCAACAATGCCTTTCTTAATGGCATTTTGCATGAAGAAATATCTATGCAATGATTAGAAAGCTTTGGGTACCCCAGCAAGCAGCTAGTTTGCAAATTGAATAAGACTCTTTATAGTCTTAAACAAGTTCCAAAAGCTTGGTTTGAGAGACTAGCTTTAGCCTTGACAAAGTTTAGGTTTGTCTTAAGTGAGTGTGATCAATCTTTGTTCATAGAGCTTTCAAAGAAAATATAATCTATGTACTTATGTATATTGATGATATTCTCATTACAGGCACCTTTAGCAAGGAAATTTTACAATTAATAGCCAACCTAAACAAGGAATTCTCACTCAAGGATTTAGGAATGTTAAGCTACTTCCTTAGGATTGAATGAAAAAGATTTTCTGATGGCTCAATTCAATTGTCTCAAGGAAAATACGCAAGAGACATTTTAGAAAGGCTAAAATGTCGTATGCAAAAAGAGAAAAAAAAACCCCATGACCTTTGGTCTCAAGCTACAAATGGAAGGAGAAGCAAAATGGAAGACTCTCACTTGTACAAGTCTGCAGTAGGTGCACTACAATATGCAACTATTACAAGCCCAAAGATTAGTTTTGGTGTCAACAAGGTCTATCAATTCATGCAATCTCCTCTCCAGATCCATTGGAAGGCAATAAAAAGGATTATTTGTTACTTAACTAGTTCTCCTAGTTGTGGGCTCAAGCTACAGCCATGCAAAAATAAAATCATCATTGCCTACTTTGATGCAAATTGGGCTTCAGATTGTGATGATAGACAGAGCACTTCAAGTTTCTGAATATATCTAGGTGCCAACCTTGTCTCTTGCTCCTAAAAAAAAACTACTACAATTGCATGGTCAATCAGAAAAGCTAAATATCGAAGAATGGCAACCACAATGGGTGAAGTGCTCTAGATAAAGTCCCTTTTATCAGAACTGAACAAAGACTTGGCAACACCGCTTCAAGTTCTTTGTGACAATCTTAGCACATCAGTCAATCCTATACTACATGCTTGCACAAATACATATAGAACCTAATTTACACTTTGTAAGAGAAATGGCTATAAAGAAAGAGATTATTATCAAACATATTCCTTTTTCAAGTCAAGTTGCCGATGGTTTAACAAAAGCTATTTCTAGTTCAATGTTCTTTGTTTTTAGAAGACATCTAGGTGTAGAGGGATCCTTGGAATTGCAGGGAAATATTAGAGGAATTAGTAAAAGTTAGTTAGCTGTTATAACAGATTGTGGTTAGTTATACCATACACCTTATGTTATATATGCCTTCCCTGTGGACGTTTATCTGCTATGAGAAATTCCCTTTAGCTTGTCCATTTCTCTTCTTCTCTTTTGTCAGGCAATATGATGCTAGTCCAGTTATGGGGAATTAAACGCGCTAGTCCAATTGCAAAAAAAAAAATAACCTTATAAAGTTACGATTAATTTGAGTTGTCATTAATACTCCATCGTGGATTATTGATATCATCATGAAAGTTCCTAGACTTTTATCCCTCTTATCCCTTCGAATTAACATGCTTGCCATGGATTCAGATAATGGAATTCAAATGCTACATTAAGTAGTCTCGTCCATCTCTCCCTCTCTCTCTCTCTCTCTCATACACACACAAGCCAACATTAAAAATCAATGAATGATAATAAAACTAGCTAGCTAGGGAAGATAGAGTAGCTCCAGAACGAATTCGTTTGCCATGCATGCATGGGCATGCGGTCCATACACAGAATAAGACTCTTACAGAAAGCTTCCCAACTCCAACCAACGGAGCAAAACAGATATATTCAGCTAATTGGTGCTACTCCTTCCTCTAGTTCTGGTTACTGAAACCTCACTAGCTTAGGCACTGTTGGGCATCCAAGTTTAAGAATTAAGTGTTACAGACCGCAAGGTTTGCACCTAATCAGGAAACATGCAACCAGCCAACACTAACCCCCGCAAGAACAGCTTGTGTGAACACAATGGTGAGCTGTAAGGAAGGAGGAACCAACCCCGCCCAAGCTCACACCAATGGTGCAGGGTTTTTCAACATCGCATTGGACATGCAACATGGTCTATGTGTTGTCCAGGTAAAACTTCCTATTGCTAGATGCACCCTTTTGCCGAACAAGTTCTTCAAGCATTCACTGAACTTTTGGGCATAAATGCAAGAAAGGTGCAAACAAATGGTACCAAATAGAGGATAAACTTCAATTGTATGCAGAGAGACAGAAACAGACAATTTTCCAGGAAACATCTCGAGACTCAGGAGATCAAGGGCAATAATAATCGAGCAGCATAAAAATCAACTGTTGAAGACAAGGCATTTTCTATAAATGTTCCAAATAGTCGATTAAATATTATGAAATACATCCCTAGAATGAACTTAAATGAATTTCTTTACTCTGCTAATCTGCATCCATTTCTTCAAGAGCCGCTTTGGCCGCTGCCTTAGCTTCTTCTAATAGCTCATCTGGGACCTGTACACGATTATAATGAAATGTATTTAGGGGTGTGTAAGCTAACAAATCAACAATGAGCTGTAATTCCACGCAAACAGTTGCTACGTTAGAGAAGTGATGACTGGTAATCACTAATTAGGTAAAAACCAAAACTCCTAAAAGCTAAAGCAGTAAATCCTTTGGGCAGTGATGATTGGGAAGTACACTTGAGCGCATGTTTTCCTAACATCTACATTCTATAGTAATATGTCACTCAAAAGCGCAGACAGGAGGGTTGGTGTGTTCCTCCTGATGAAGCAAGGGGACCAAACAAAAAGCAAAGATCAATGGACTAAATTATTTTGTGGATGACGACTTGTGCCAGGAAAAATTAAGATGATAAAATAGCGATGGCCCAGAAACATTCCAAGTTAAAATTTAGATGCATCGCATGAGGAAGGTGCTGGAATACAACAGAGAGGGCCAGCTCGAGATATGATTCATTTCCCTAACCATTATCTGACTCTCCAAAACCATTTCATTTACTATTCCTTTTCCTCAGCCAGGAAATAGAACTTGAACAAGAAATTGCTAGATAAGTAAACAGAAGCAACAAATGCACATATCTTTGCTAATTGCAAATGAACCACATCCAGCGATCATTATAAATAAAATAAAAATTTGATCTTCAGAAAAGCTGGGCATTACCTTCTGATGTTGGCGGTTTGATTCATCACATACCCAGCTCATTTCTAGTTCGAAGTCTTTATCCTTGGCCTCATCATGAACTCCATAAATACTGCTTGGCATGAAAAAATAATCAGGCATATTTGTTGCAGATAAAAATTCACATCAAGCATTTAACTTTGATAAAGCATACAATGTCTGTGTATGCAAATTCTCCTCTCCTTTTGAAGTACCAAAAGGCCCCAGTTACAAGGTTGATCATCCAATAAAATATTCATAATCGTTAATTGCAGAAAAGAAACCCATCGATACTCCTAATACATATAGAAACTCAAAAGCTTAAGGACCACAGCCCTCTGATATTCCAGTCGCTGAATATCACTTTTCTCTTTATGGATAAAAAATTTAGTTTGGTTCCTTAATATTTTTTACTTTTGAGTGGTCTCAATATGGACAAGCAAGTAAACTATAAAAGCTGGAAGTTCTAAATATTTATGTTGGATTCCATAGTTTTTTTTCAACAAAATTCATTGTATTGCAACACATTAAAAAACGGCATGCATCTCATTTCGTTCTTCCATTAATTATAAGTTTATAATCCTTCTTCCCACTATTACCTCCATTTTTCTAACAATTTAAAAATTTCAGCCAAGATTTTTATCATCCAATACTTCAATAAATTCTGTACATCACATAAAACAGAAACACAAGACCTCCAATTTACAAAAACTCCAGCTTGAAATGTTTCCAAGTACAGAATGGCACAGATAATACTATTATAAATTTATAATAAAATTACTCAAATACTTAAAAGATGCTACTTACATCTTGGCTACTTCAATAATTCCTTGTCGGCAAGTCATGTCAGAAAGCTTTAACTTTTCGATCTCCCTACCAAGAAATCAAAAAAAGAATTTACCATCATACTGAACATAAGTTTGACATCTTATGATCATTTTAGAACAAGGGCACGAGTTAAAATTAAGTGAAATAATATAAGGTTTCATCTTGTAGATTTTAAACACGGAAACCAATTTAATGTGGCACAATAAAGCAGCAACTACTGTAGTTTTTACTGTGTACACAAAAAAATTCAGATAGACAAATTTATTATAAGAAGACTAAATTCAAAATTGGGAGATGCATCCAATAAGTGATTTTTTTTTTATCTAAAAATAATTATCAGTTTTACACACCTTGCTACCACTACAAGAGAATGGAACCTCAACCACGTGACCACATCCACACATATTTAGACTCTCCCCCCCTCCCCCCCCAAAAAAAAAATTGATGACCGGAGAAAGATTGTCCCAGAAGAGAAGGCTCAGAAGGTCTATTGCTATCTTTCCAAATGTTCAGCATATAGTCAAAATTCAAATCTCAACATACCACAATTCATCAACAAGAAGATATTATTAGATTTCATTTAGTACGCAACACATAGCCTAAATGATTACTAGTGCCATGGAATTAACAAATCAATTGCACTTACGTTTTAGCAGCCTGTCTCCCCTTTCCAATTGCAGCACCAAAATACCTCTAGAACAAATACCGAACAAACATATAAGCACAGAAGTACAAATGAAACTGCAGAAAAAGAATCTTAATGAATCAATAACTATTACAAAGTCAGGAAGTATCCATAGTACAACAAATAACAATAAACAAAAATAGACTCACATAGGAAACACCAGAAGGTTCAACCAAGTACAACTGTGGTCCATCTCTATCATAACCTCCTAATATAACGCCACATCCAAAAGGTCTGCAGCAACGTTATTATTCTCTTAATTGATTTAAATATGAGGAAATACAATTTGAAAATGCTTAGCAAAGGACAGTCAAATCTCAATAAACCTGAGCCACCAATATAGCGTACAAAGATGCACATAACTAGCCACGCGGTCAGCAAGTTCCTTAACAGGAATTGGGTCGCCATACACACTGAAAAAGAAGAATAAATTGAAGTGACATCGTTGCTTTCCATAAGTTGAACAACATAAAGTTTAATAATACCTAACAAAGTTTTCATGACCATATACTTTAATTTACATTTAGTTGCTTACTAGTATGTCAAAACTATGAGACAACACAGTAAGTCATATCCCTAGGCTACAAAGACTTCAAATAAATGATTCCTAGCTTTGGAATTCAACCACCATGCTAAACTAATGAATCTCCTATATCAAATAGAAAAGGATAATTTATTAGTTCCACAGATTACTTATTGAAGATACATGGGATATGTTTGTAACATTCAACGTGTGAAACATCATGTTTGCTAACATTTTTGGACAAGCTAAACTGTATATGCTGATATTCTCTATTCTTTTTGTTAGTTTTGAGACCTGTGGAAACATGTGGGTGTCATTCCAATTGCTTCTTTATAAGCTCTCAAAAGTCAAACCCTATTCAAGCAAAGGAGGATGACAATGGTAGTTAATCAATTTTTCCACCTACTACTTATTTTTCTTGAGCAGAATACATGGAAAACTAAAGAGAACTTACAGTAAGGTAAAACTAAAAAAGCAAGAATAATGTTGAGTTACTATAGGGATCCAGTTAGTCCATGTATCTTTTATGCCAGTGCCACATCACTTTAAAAATTAAAGAATGTAGGTAGTTGGTAAAAAAGTATAAATATGAACACAACAAGTGAAACTAAGGGGGGAGGGAGACCATCCTAAGATGTTGTAGGAATATAGAACAAACCTATCATAGTTAGTTGCTTCAGACTTAGCCCTGGCAACAATTTGTCTCCCATCAGCGGCTAATCCTGCCACAGCCTAAAATTGGAAGAACATTCATGAATACATTAAAAGAAAATTTTTTGTTTTTTTGGCTTTTTTTTTGGGGGGGTTGGGGGGGGTACTCCCCAGTTTGATGTTTACTTATCCAAGCCAGGCATGATTGACATATACTTTACAACTTGAGAGGGAATGTGGAATACCTCATTTTTTCCTTAATTATTATTAGGAGGATTTCTTATTTTATTATAGGATTTTTTTTTGGGTAAATATTCATTTGTTCCTATCCTTCTGCTTTGTTGTTTGGCCATGTGACAAGGAGTTCTACTTTCCCTTTCTTGGTTCTTGTCCTATAAATAAATGTACCTAGTAGATGTAATGAAAGTCAAGAGAATAATACACTTATTCAGAGCTCTTTCGTCATCATGCATAGTATGAGTTTGGTAATTTCGACAACCTCTGAAACCCTGAATGCACTACCAGCCATCAGTGTATAAAGCATGGATTCTACCCAAATTCACACTTCACCACTAACTTATATATAAGTAAATGCCGTGCATATCAAACATGTCTCTTTCATTATGCTATCTGTGGTTAATAAATGATTCAAAAGAACAAAAAAGTAAAAATATGTGCTAAACTAAATAATGTATATAATATAGTACCATGCCCGAGTGGCGATGAACAGAGTGTATTCTTCTATTGGAACCTGGCAGCATCATCTTCGACTGAATAAGCTTCTCCACCCCCTATAGTCCAGCCAAGGTTAAAAAACGAAAAGGCATAGATACTGAAAAATATGAGACCAACAATTTTCAGAATATTTACCATCACAATCCCGTCTTTGCATTTGATACCAACAACGGTCCTGCAATAAAATTCTTATAATAAGATCCAATTTGGCGACTACCAACGCCAACTAAAAGGACAACACAAATAGGACAGGAAAAAAGAAAAATATGTCCGTATATCTCAAATCCATCATTCAAATTCTCCCAAAAAAAATTCTCAAGTGAAATTATACCCTGAATTGAATCGGGAAAACCTTGGCGCAGGTTTTACTTTTACTAAAGTAAACTTTCATGTAGTCCTAGGTAGCGATAAACCCAGGTTAAAAATCCAAGCTGGCCTCTCTTCCAGCAGTTTTTAGTGAACATACATACAGAAGAAAAAATGCAAAATGCAGGAGAAGAAAGCAGACTGAAAAAAGCTAGGTACCCGCTATTGTCGACGGCTTTGGCAGCATATTCGATCTGGAAAACTCGCCCGTCAGGAGAGAATGTAGTGACTGATAGATCGTAACCTGTTCCGATGCTACTCATGTTTTCAAACGATCAACTTGTTCCAAATCTGCTTCGTCTTTGTCTACTGCCACTCTTTCTTGTAGCTTCTTCCGCACTGCAAGAAATAAAAAGGCGAAAAAGTTTTTCTTTGGCCTCAAGAAAATAGCTAAATTTTGTCGTGGTTTTTGGCTGAGGCCTGGAGGAGAGTAAATGTGCAAAATTGCATATATGCTCCTTATCTTTCAAGAATTTTTAAATTGGCCTCGAGAGTTCGGATTCTGGTTATGCTATGGCCAATTTAATTTTCCTATTATTCATTATATCTTTTGGATGAATTTATGGTGCGGACAACGAATTTGGACGTTGGATTGATTTCGGTCCAAAATTTAATCATCAATAATTTCTTTGTTGGTTAGCACATTATATATATATATATATATATATATATTACATTAATGTAAGTTAAAATTAACTTCAAATTCGTAATCAAAAAAAAAAAATTAACGTCACATTGATAATGGTTTTGTCAAATTTTCTTAGTATAATTTTTTTAAAAAAGAAAATATTATAATTCAAGAAGAATTAATATTTAAATAAAATTGTATTATATCATATTTATTATAAAAGAGATCAAAATTAATGTTTAAATAAAGATACTAAATGTGGCATAAGAATCTTGGCTCGAGTAAGCTAAGAATTCTAATATATGTAAATTCAATTTTAAATTTTTCACTATTCTTCAATATAAGTTCTATTTCTTAAACAAGTTCTTCACTGGTACCTTCTGATCTACTAAAAATTGAAAAAAAAAACAAAAAGTATCCAATTCACGCTCTCATGGAGCTAAAGGAGATATGTAAAATATTCTAGCTCTCTGAGTTTGATGGAAACCAAGTTATCAAAATTCAAGATTTCAAAATTGACAAAATTAAAAGATGTTACATTGTGGGCTAAGGATCTGGACTCTCTGCATTTAATTAGTAAATACATAATGTATATTTCAAAAAAAAAAAATGTGAAGAAGAGTTTAAATCTTTTGAAATATTAAGTTTGTACTTCTAAAATAAGAAAGAGATATTAAAAAAGGAGTGAGTAACTAAAAATAGAAAAAGTGAGTTCTTTTTACATTTTTATTTCTTGTCACTTTTTTTTTTTTTACTTCAAAAGTATTTTATAGGCTTCAAATTTCAAAGAATCTAAACTATGATGAAAAAAAAAGAAATTGGATTCATATATACTTATACTCTTTTATATTATTATTTTTTCCTTAATTGCATGATGTATTATTGTATAAGATCACAATTTGTAAGTTAATCCAAAATTGAATCTTTCTCTTTTCTTATTCATCAAGTTTTTTGTCAATTTTGAAAACTTTTTTTTCCTTAAAATTAACCAAAAAATTAATTGAAAAGAAAATGAAGAGAATAAAAAAATTCAAGTTAATCATTCAATGTTGATCAAGATGTAAATCCAAAACAGATGGATCAAAAGCCAAAACAAATGAGTCAAGAGTTAGTTTTATTAGAATATGGATTCTTTCCCATGCCTCTTGATGCAGCACTAACTCTTACATAATCATGTTCATCTAGCACATTTGTGGTGTAGAACATTTCACGTTGCCTTACCCCACATCATATTAGAAAGGTTGCATTTCACAATAATCAATCCATTGCTTTGTGCCTTACATGTGTGATTTTAGAGAATGCTCTATTCCATTAGGCAAGAAAAGTTTAAAATCTTAGGCAATATCTCACTCTAGCTTCTATTTGGCAATAAACCTTAATTTATATTTAAAGGCTTTTGCATATATTTTGCTGCTATTTTCACTAATTCACTGTTGGCAAACAGAGGTTGCAAGAAGAACCTTGAAGGTAGACCAAAAATGTTTTTTCCCATTAAATATGTATTAGATGAAAGCCAGCATTAAACATGGTCTTGGCTTGTACTCTATAGAATATATGGTCTCTACTGTATCTTCTTGTACTTCAAGGAATATAAGGTCTTTGCTTAATATATATAGATAAAGCTACCATTAAATAAATGGAATTTATTAGATAGTTTATATAACAAATGTTGAAGTCTTAGAGATGATAGAAAGTTAAGCTAAAAAAAGGCATGAAGAATGCTTGAAATTGAAAACTTGATTCACTAATGACAAAAGTGCAAGACTTAAATCTAGATGTGACTTGCAAGAACCCATGATTAATCAACCAAAACCCTATGTTCGCGAGAGATCGAAGCTTTTGCATATATGGCAAGATACATGGAAGCTCCTATTTTGGATGAAAGAAAACAAAAAAAAAAACTAATTCTCGTGAAGATGAAGAAAGGTCGTGTCCATTGCATTCGCTATTGTGGAGGGAGAGACACGAGGAGCTTGGGCATGGTTCCTTTTCAATTTTTGTAAAAGTGTCATCAAGAGTAGAAGGAGAATTTGCTTAATATCAGATAGACATTCTTCAATTTTATTTGTCGTCTCTGATTCGAGGGTAGGGTGGCAAGCACCATATGGGCATCATGTTTTCTGTCTTCGGCATGTGACTTGTAACTTGCATAAAGCACATGGAACAAATTGGTTGAAGGAAAAATTCATAAATATTGGATATGCATATGAGCGTCATGTTGTTGATGCACGTTTGGCCGAATTAGTAATGTTACATGGCCCTGCAACTGCTTGGATAGCTGATATTCCCAAGGAGCAATGGTCACGGGCTTACGATATAGAGGGTCAGCGCTATGGTCATATGACAACAAACTTAGCCGAGACAATGAACAATGTTTTTAAGAGTGTCAGGAGTTTGCCTATAATTGGTCTTGCCAAAGCAACCATGTACAGGGCAAATAGATATTTTGTTGAACGAGCACAACAAGTACATGCACAGATAATGGTTGGTCAAGTATTTTGTGAGACGCTGACAAAGAAGTTGGCTCTAATTACTCAAGCTACCTCTGCATGTGTTGTCCGTGCATTTGATAGGAGAGCGGCATCTTTTGAGGTTGAGGAGCCATACGATGTCCAAAATCGTCAATTTGGTCAGTGTTGCAAAGTAAATTTAGTTGAGTGAAAATGTGATTGTGGCGAGTTTCAAATTGAAAAATATTCGTGTCAGCATGTTATTGCAGCTTGTGGTAATGTTGGCTTTGACTATTTACAGTTTGTTGATCACATTTTTTGATTAGAAATGATGCACAGTGCATATAGCAATGAGTTCCAACCTATTGGGGGTGAAGTTTATTGGCCACAGATAGATTCGCCAAAGCTGATTCCAGATCCATCGATGATTTGAGCAAAAGGTTGCCCTCGTTCAACACGCATATGCAATGAGATGGATTGGATACAACCAAGTCAACCAAATAAGTGCGGGTTATGCAAAGAAATTGGTCATACTCGTTCCACCTGTCCACACTGTCACCCCACTACACAATAGTAGAACCAAACTTTTTTTCATGTTTATGTATAAAATATTGGCTGCAACGTTTGATTCAAGACCTTGCTTTTGAATATATCTTATTATTCGTGAATATGTATATGTATAAAAATTTGTCCTAAATATATATGGATTGAGACTTTGCTTTTTAATAGATAATATCGTGTTGTATAATAACCAATTATTATTGTCTTTGATGATTAGGATTTATCATATTTTGTATTATTTATAACATAATGAGCTATGCAGGAAG
The DNA here is from genome assembly GCA_032878935.1 of Erythrophleum fordii. Lineage (NCBI taxonomy): Eukaryota > Viridiplantae > Streptophyta > Magnoliopsida > Fabales > Fabaceae > Erythrophleum > Erythrophleum fordii. The sequence continues at coordinate 13,988,119 of JAVQMF010000045.1, read as the reverse complement.
TTTGAAGTAATGACACGTCCGCAGCAGGTTATTCATCCAGGGTCAGAGGATGACTCCCTTCTATATCTCCAGACACGATATGTGTCACAAGCTGTATGGCTTAGGCACGTAAGATAATCTCATACTTATAATATTTTATACTTAATTTGATTCAATTGTAATATTGTATGTATAATATTTTTTAATTTTTTGTAAGATGACTGAGTGCTCCAGCCATGACGTGTCATGCATAGTGATCGGCTACCCCACCTCCTCCTGTTATTTTTTGCTATCTTCGACAAGCTGGATTCTATGGTGTTACCCGATTAGGTTAGTTTGAATATGATCCATCACTTGTATCGACACTTGTGGAGAGATGGTGGCCCGAAACCCATACTTTTCACACTACTCGCGGAGAATGCACGATTACTTTAGAGGATGTCGCTGTACAGTTAGGCTTCTCGTATACGGGAAGGCCTGTCATTGGTCGCACAAACTTTATATGGCCACAAACATGTAAGTGGCTACTTGGAATTACACCTCCAGATGATAAAATAACTAGACAACGGGTTGTCATTAGTTGGTTAGTTGAACACTTCAATAAACTGCCAGATGATGCAAATGATGAAGATGTACAACGATTTGTGCGTGCATATATATTGAGGCTGATCGGTGGTTTTCTTATGCTGGATAGATCTAGTCACAAGGTATACTTGATGTACCTTCCATTGTTGTGGGATTTCAAACAAGTTGGTGAATATAGTTGGGGATCTGCACTATAGAGAGCTTTGCAATGCGACTAATCTAAAAGAATAGGGTATAGGTGGTTGTCTGACTCTACTTCATCTATGGACATGGGATAGATTCCCAATGTTAGTACCACAAAGACCTCCACAACCAGATCTCCAGATAGATATCTATCCACTACTACTTCTTTTAGGGTTTAAGTAAGACATGATCAATAATGTGTACATACTATATATATTTAAAACATTCTTTATTTTTCTATCAACATGTTATGACATATTTATTTTGAACCACAGATGGAAAAATCTGGGACGACCTCTTCGTCCTGGGGTCATAGCTTTACGACAATATCAGATTTTATTAGATGCAATGCGAGATAATGAGGTTTTTTTCACTTCGTATGAATTGATTTTTATTAAATCAACTATTGTATATGATGTACAAATTATGCCATTTTCATATTTTGGGCATAAATTGTTTGGCAGCCATATGAATCAGACAATATGCGAGAACTTATTCCACAATATTGTTTAGTATCTCGAGACATTTGGCTAGTTTTAATACCCCTCATTTGTTTTCATATCATTGAATGACACCACTCAGATCGTGTGTTTCGCCAGTTTGGTAGGCAGCAACCAATCCCCACTTCTCTAGTCAATTTAGGGGCTTGTTATACATTACAGTTGCGAGAAAAAACATCAACGGATTGGCAAGAAGAACATATAGGCTTTATTGAAGCATGGAATGCATGGCAAAATGCCTTATCTCAAGCGCCTATAGCTTTAGCACTCATGGATCGTACTTCTGAGTATATACGATGGTATTGGACCCACACTCGTCGATGGATCCACTCTGCAAGTGGTGCTGCTGGTTTTGCGGTACATTTTTTACTTATCATTTTTACTATTTTTATTTTCTTAATATATTATATATCTTTGTTTTACTAGCGTAATTTTTTTCAGGCCGATATTGTTGATAACCTCTATAGGTTAAGCATTCAGGACCCTCCACAAATGGATTATCATAACTATCGAGAGTGAGTGAGTTGAGACCAAATGAATATTTTACTAGCTCTTGGAGAACAACACTTCATGATGGTCTCTCAACCTGCTCCACCTGCACCAAATTTACCACGACCAGAAATTCCAGAAAGCAGGCCAGGCAAAAGACGTGAATGTTACATATCAACCTGATTGCCTATTATTGACCCCAATAGACAAGATCATCCTGGTATTGGTGCTTTAATATCGTCTGCTCTAAATGGAGGTGCTGTGACACTACAACACTCTGGTACAGTTGATCCATCTTCTTTTATGCCAACTAGCCAATCTGCAGACTTTGGAGAAGCTGGTCCTTCCTATCGTGTGCCTCCTTCGCCAATGTCTCAATTTGAATCTCTTAGTCCCTCTCAATTTGGGTCATTCATCTCATTATTTGATGACCCAACGATCTTCAATACTAAATACGGTGGTCAATTTTTTGAAATTGAGAGATTGTCACATTATAGACTTATGACCCCTCAACATCCAATTCCCCCTGTGCATTCTCCCACGTTTGATCTCAATTCTTTATCGCCTACTCTTACTAACAATCCTCTAGATCAACAACATGAAGAACATGAAAGCACCTGTAGGTCAAGGGCGACCACAACGTGAAAGGCGGAGAGTTCGTTGTGGTACTAGCAGTCATTACTTTTGATATATATATATATATATATATATATGATCGAATAAATTATCTTCTTGTACATTGTTAAAAAATAATATTGGTAGTATTAATCTAATTTATTTCATACTTAAAAACATATTATATTGTTATTAATTTTTAACACAAAAATTTGTAATTTTATTTATATCTCCATGCAATTCTCTTCATTTGTTTTATTTTAATTTATTTAATTTATTTTATTCCTTAATAACTATTTTTTAGTACTTCTTTAATAATTATTAATATTTATTATCTAAATAAATTTATGAATCAATTATTATATAACTAATATTAATTATTAATTATTAATTTTAAGTAATTAATCATACAAATTAATCAATCATTTTAACCAACTAATCATACAATCATTATTAATTTTTAATCATTTTATCTATTTATTAAATAAATTAATACTAATTAATTTTAACTAATTAATCATTCAATAATCATTACTTACTAATTCTATCACAACAAACAACCATAACTAATTTTAACTACTTCATTGTACAATAATTATTGCATTATTATGTATTAATCATTCACTTATCATTCATTAATTATTACCTTCTCATTACTTCTCACAAATCCAATTTCTTCTCTTAAAATTCGTGCTAAACCATACTTGGCTTCAATGAATCCAACTTTGACCATTTATATAAGATTTGGGTATAATATTTTTTTTAAATATGAATTTAACTAAAAAATTAAATGAAACCAAAAAGCCGGATTCCCGATTTCCCATCGCATTTTCTCAGCAGGAAATGTCAAACTTTCCGACAAAAGAAATATAGTAAATATGAAGAGTCGATTCCTCAAGCGAACATTACCACTGGGCTGCAAATCTCCATGGCAATACGTAAATAGTGCAGAATGTGGCCACTTAGAACCCTGGTTCTAACAGAAGAATAGAGAGACATACACACGGTTCCTGTTTGCTTCTGAAAATGGGACGGACTAGGCGCCTTGTATCAGATTTTGTTTTGTCTTTCATGTGGGTATGGTCAGGGGTTCTGATTAAGATAGTCGTAAACAAATATCTGGGGTTGAGTCGTGAGCCCCTCCATGAGATCGTGAAGGTTGCGATATCCATTGCTAACAACACGTTCTTCCTTGCATTCCTCGGAAGAATTACCCATGGTGGCTCCTTCAATCCACTCACCGTTTTGTCTAATGCGATTTCTGGGGATTTAAGCAAATTCCTTTACTGCGTTGGTGCTAGAATTCCCATTCAGGTTACTAAATATGAATTAGTTTTTCTTTGTTGTTGTTTTTTTTTCTTATTTATTGAGTTTAACAAATTTATAATGGGAGGACTTGTCGATTGTATATTTTCATATCTGCAGCGTCCAAAACAATCATTATCTAGTTTAAATATTTTAGTTTGTAGTCTCAGCATGTAATTTGCACCGCCTCGGAAATTAACACGGACTTGCATCTGCAAGTTGAGCTTTTATCGAACCTTTATCAGGGGAAGTCCAAGCTTTGAATTGACTCTATCAACCTAATAAATATTATATGTAAGCTTTGTTAACTTGTTTAGAATGTTGGTTGATGGATTCTCTTAATTGACTAGTGGGTTTTTGGGGTTTGAATAAGCATGTCCCCATGCTATGAGTCTTTCTGTCTTAGTGCGCGCGCACAATTAAGCCCAATTAATTGACAATATGGCACCAGCATGCTTCCCATTTAACTGTGTCATGTTCATCTTTCAAGCAAAACTTTTGAGAGCTGATTTGAATACATCTATCACTTTGTATAATTAGATGTGAAGTATTGATGGTTGATAGCTTCACTCTTCTAACAGGTATTCTCTTCTTTGATATTTGGATAATCAATGTTTGCTTTGTGGTTGAAGTCTTTCTTTACTTTGTTATGCGCTCTAACTTCTTGAACTGGGTTCTTATCCCCTCTTTAATTTCACATGTCTTACTGCAACCAAATCCTGGGTTAGGAGGAGTTCAAAGTTATGGATGATTGCTGAACTTTAGAGGTCTAAGTTCTTAGTCAACTGCTAGGCTGCTACTAATACTTCTCTCTCTCTCTCTCTCACACACACACACACACACACTTACACAATAAATCTATACCAAATACGTGTCAGCTGTCAGGCCAAAAAAACGTGTCAGCTGGAGATAAAACACTAGTGATTGAGGCCACTAATATTTGTGGAGGATGTGTTGTGCACGTGACTTGATGACTGGTTTTTGGGGGCAAAATCAGGGTGTTTTCCTGCAGCCTTGAGGCTACAAGCATCAACATGGTAGAATCACAGTATTTCTTAGATATAAGATACTGCAGATAACCATAGATATGGTGACATGCAAGGAACTAATAACATTATTTGAAATGACTTTGTGTTGAATATGTATAAATTATTATCTCTAGTTTCTGTGGTTTTTGTGTGGCGGAACCATTTTTCTTATGCATCTCATTTTAGGGTATAATATCTTCGACACAAAATTTGAATTGAGGATCAGCATTTCAATCTGTATGGTTCTGTTCTTTTCGGGTGATTGGATCTATTATTGGGGTTAAGCTTATTGTTGATACCCTTCCCGAAGTAGGACGGGGACCACGTTTGAATATTGACATTTATCGAGGTGCACTGACAGAAGGAGTCCTAACATTTACAATTGTTACCATCTCACTTGGGCTTGCCACAAAAATTCCTGGAGGTTTCTTATTGAAGACTTGGATCTCCAGTGTCTCCAAGCTAGCACTTCATGTACTTGGCTCTGATCTAACTGGTGGTTGTATGAACCCAGCCTCTGTAAGTACCATTATATCTACTTTGTCTGTCATTTTTTGGGTGTACAAATAACACAAGAAGCCTTTCCTTGTCTTTTTGATAAGAAACTTTATATGACTTGTTCAGGTAATGGGGTGGGCTTACGCTCGAGGGGATCACATAACCAAGGAACACCTCCTTGTATACTGGCTTGCCCCTATAGAGGCAACTGTGCTGGCAGTGTGGACATTTAAATTGCTAGTTCGGCCTGTACAAGAAGACAAATCAGGCACAAAAAGTAAATCGAGTGATGGAATTCCATCAATGCTAATTCTTTCGTTGTGTCCGGCTTTCATTCAACGTATTTGAAGCTGGGACGATTGTATATGAACTTTTTCAGGTGATTAGCATATAAGCATTGATATCAATGATCTGTTCTTGTGAATGCTCGTGTGCTTGTGTTTATATATGATTGTTGCAAAGTTATGTTGATTTTCTTTTAGAAAAGGTTTAGGTAGCTTTTTATATTTTTATTATCCAATCTGATAGAAACATAACAAGTAAATAATCCTTTCAATTCAATATCATAAGGTTGCGACTTTTAAAATTTTTTTTGCGCGTCATTTTTTGTTGAAAACTTAATAATGGAGACACAAGAAATTGCATTAAAATTTAATTTTTTTCTCATGTGCTATTTTTTTCTTTTTTTGGTTAGTCCTCATGATGTGCTAATTGAAATTGTAATGTTAAGTGATAGGTGTGGCCCAGGGAACAATATGATCAAAACAAACTCTGTACTGTTTAAAAATGAAATCCTGAGTACAACTACCAGGAATTGCATTTTGAGAATTTCAGTGACAATAAACGCATTGCCAACTTGACGAAGTAAAAGAAACGAAAAGAAGGGGATTAAAATTAAAATAAACTTAAAAGTAAGATTGGTTTAAAAGGAAGGGAATCTAGGTAAGGTGATATAAAGGAAAAGGAGGGACTGCGTTCGGCTTCTTTCCCCTAGCGTGCGAACGTGGCTTCCATCATATCCAGCGAATCCCAGTCGTCTAACAGATCCGTTGGTAGCCGTCATGCCACGCGTCCAAGCCCCAAATGAAACGCTACATTTTGAAGCAACTTCCCAGACAACCCAAAACGCATAGATCATGGCCGTCTCTTGGCTTCCTCCAGATTGTGATACATAGCACGTACAGCACCCCCCAACAGCGCGTCTGAAGCAGGGCCTCCTTCTCTCGCTATGGATTCTATAACAAGGGCCAAGAGCAAAGCACACTGAACTCAGAAGTAGTTGCTTGCGCATTCTCTGAAAGCAAATCTCTCACAGAAATGTAAAGGTAAAAGGAGTGGCCCTTCTACTCATCTCTTGGAGCCAGTGGATTATTCCGTTGCTTTTGCTTCACTTTCTGGTTAAGCCTTTACCAGAGCCCGGAATCATATATAGAGGTATGCTATCTGTACGTGTTGCTAAGCAAGATGAAAAATCAAAAGTTCTTTTCCTTTCAAATGCCTATCTATACGTTTTTGGTTATTATCGATCAGAATGGCCTCTAAAGTAGGTCTTCCTCAACATTTTCTCCATTCATAATGAGACACTTAATGTTTGAACATAATTACTTTATCTTCAAGTTTAAATGAACTCCATTATCTGTTGAACTTGGTGCCTTTTTGCTCTGGTTCTTTTTCTACTCGTTAAAATTGAATAAGCTGAGGTATAACTTTTGTTATTTTAGATTTCTTTTCCACACTTGGAGTCTTTTTAACATTTGGGATTTTTTTTGCGCCTTCATTTTTCATATTTATTAGGCATAGCATTGCCTTTCTAGCAACTAATTCCATCATGATGTACAGCAAGACATTAGTTGTTACTGATTGAACAACGCACCTAATGATCGAGTTCTTACCAGCTCAAATGATACACTGGAATCGAGTCTGCTTTCGGCTACAGAGCTTCAAATGAATCTTCCAACTACATGGGTCTGTTTTCCCGCCAAAAGCTTCCTTCTACAATATACCAGGGCACCAGATGATGAAGGAGGGCTGCTTCAGACACGGTGTTAAGGGGTGCTATGCGCGCTACGTGTCACAATTTGGAGGAAGCCAAAGGAGGGCCACGATCTCTGCGTTTTTGGTTGCCTGGGAAGCTGCTTCAAAATGCAGCGTCATATGCATGACATGACTGCAACCAATGGATTTGTTAGACGGCTAGGATTTGCTGGGCATGATGGAAGCCACGTTCGCATGCTACGAGAGAGAAGCCCAACGTGGAGGGACTGGGTGTTACTTGTTAGTGGGAAGGAAGTTTGAAAAGACAAAGACGTACACAATGATGCACCGCTTGATCTTGGTTATTTTTCAAATAAACAGGAACATGTAAATGCAATTGCTGTTATCATTTGGGTGAGGCTAGTTGTATCATGCACGTACGTCCACCTGCAGATAATATGATTATATACTTATTTCTATTTTTCCAGCTTAAGCCTTCTCATCTCTACAACCAAAGGGATCAATTTTCCATATTCTTTCAATATTCTTGGTCATTGATCATAAAATTAGCTCAAGTAACGTGACATGGGTAGAGTTTTACACAAAATATTAGAAAAATGTCACATATGCGAGCGTGTGCTTCCCTGAATCTCATTAGTATTAATACGTGACATGGGGAATCTGAACATTTAGTATTAATACGTTTACCACCATCATGAAACACCACATCATATTTTGAAAGTTTTTGCATAAATAACAGTACGAAAGCAATGTTCTTGAACATGTTGGCCTTGAAACAAGTCGGAACACCAAAAAATAGTTAAGGAACGGGCTGGTGGCATCAGTATCAATGTCCTTTGTTTTCCCTTTTTCCCTTCACGAAGGATTGAAGAGTGGAAATGATTCTCTCTTGATAAGTGACTCAAAGGGTGAATGCTCTCTAATGAACTTAAAAACAAAGAAAGAAAATTATAGATGGCCAGCAAAAGAGCGAACTACTGGACTCTACTGTCACAAATGATATAAAGGACACCATCATTTCAATGTTTTCTCAGTGCCATATACCTACGTACTATGTTTTACGTCGACGGCAGAAGCACTTAGACGAGCATTGAGACGGGGATCAAAAGGAATTTATGCCTCAACTCAGTACACAAGCTGTGGTTCAAACTCTGCAAAATCTACAGATCCGGACTCTATTGGTGGCATTAAATATGCAGCCAAGAGCTCAGATGCCAGGGCTGCAATCAGTGGGATCCTCTTCAAGTTCTTCACCAAGGGAATGTCATCGCTTTCACCAACAGCAATAAGCTTTCGGTTTATCTCCACCATTCTATCCAACTTCCGCTTGAACTCTGGGTTCTCCACATCCAGAACTGCAGGGAAAATCCTAGCTGTTGTGCGGTTTGTCTGCACAAACAGCAATCCATAAATGTAGCTTTAGTTATTTTCTGATCTATCGTCTGTGTTTTGATGCTCAGGATTTGCATTTTTTTTTTATAATGGATTAAACCCCCTTTTATTTGCTTCCACTTCACAATTCAGTTGCTACAAACATGAAGTGTTTGATAATAGTAATAGAAGGTGACAGTGAAATTTATATCTGCATGAATAATTTGTAAGGACAGTGTAGAATGCAAGAATATGTAGCATAAACTTACTTCAATGATGACATGCATGTCAAATTCCTTGGTATCCAGCCCAATGCCTTCATAGAAAGCTGTGCGTTGGCAATCGTTGAGATACATTGTGACATAGACCTGCAGGATAAGTTTGAGAATTAAGCTTCAGTATAGAACTATGAAAAAATAATGACCAATCACTATGAAGACAGTTGGTATAAATAAAAACGGGAATAGAAGTCAGATGTGTTTCATTATTCTTAAGGGATGCAAAGGTGAGCAAGATTTTGCATCTTGGATATCCTTGTCGTTAGACATTCTTAAGTAGAATTATAGATAGATCTAGTTTAATAAATGGACATGTAAGCATGTTAGGCACATCTTTGGACCTCCCTCTAATATGCTTAGAAACCCGTTATAAGGGACCTAGTTTCTTGTCAGCTAATCTCTTTGACATTCCTTATACCCTCTTTTCCCCCTCTCAATCCTGCTCTTCAATTAGTAGCTTCACAAAGCACCGATTGGCACTAAGTATGAAGGTTTCAACACAAGATTGCAGAAGGCAAACACTGTATGCATAAGCAACAATTACCGATAGGCAGAAGAATCGGGCCCACAACTTTGCCTTCCAGTCATTAAGAAATTGTGGCTGAGCTTTCATCAAAGCAGAGAAGAAGTCTCCATGCCTATTCTCATCCTGGCACCAGTTCTCAAAGTACTTGAAAATGGGATAACATTGGTATTCAGGATTGGCCTTGAGGTGTCTGTATATGGTTATGTATCTCCAGTATCCAATTTTCTCAGACAAATATGTAGCGTAGAAGATAAACTTTGGCTTGAAAAATGTGTATTTTCTAGCCTTTGTCAGGAAACCCAAGTCCAGGGCCAAATTGAAATCAGATAAACCCTTGTTCAAAAACCTGCATTGAATTGAAACATTGAGGTCATACACCATCAAACTGATTATAAAAGGAAAATAAAATTTTAATGGCAGTTAAAGCTATCAAGGTTGCGTCTTTACCCAGCATGCCTTGCTTCATCCCTCGACATGAGAGAGAAAATCTCAGCCACCACTGGATTGGTTTTCTGTAATATCAACATCCCAACCAATTTATCAGTCCAGGAATAGGAGACAAAAAGTGCACGAACAACATTCTTAAAAAGATGGCCAATGGCTAATTATGCCACCACGTGTTTCTAGAAAGAACTACGTCAAATAGAAGATGACCGAAAACCCACAACACACAGAAGTCTCATGGTCTAGGAAGCACCAATAATGATAGAGATTCAAGGCACAGCATAACAAGATACAAGATATAGATAGTGGTCAAATGTGATTTTAAGGACTGTCGAAAATGTATCAGACATGACATGACTACATTTTTCTAATTATCGATGCGCTTGTAGTCAAAATCATATTGAAAGAGAAAACATTTGTCATTTTTCCAAGTCCCAAAAGTTTTATTTTCTATTTCCTGACAATGTTTTCAACAATTTAGCCTATTATTTCCATTCAAATTAATCAGAAGCTCGATTATCAATTAAGACAAAATCAAATGATAAAGTTGAAACAGAGCATCGCACCTTCAGCCTTCTTCCGAGCTCTTTGTAGAGAAGAAAGCCCGAGAATTCAGCAGTGCAAGACCTCTCGAGGAACTCCACGAAGATTTGCCTGAGAGGACCTTCGATTTTATCAGCAGCCTCCTTGAACTCCTTGTTCCTTACAAAATGTGTCTGGTTGTAGTCAGTCTTGAACTCCTGAAGCAGAGCTTCAAACTCAGACTGGTTCAAGTTCTTGTTAATCTCCGTGTTGAAAAGTGTCTCCATCTCATCAAAGTCTGTGGTGTAAAACCTCGGCGTCAAAAGGGTCTCCTTGATGGCAGTTTTATTGCCTTTCTTGCTTGGCTTTGTGGTTGTGGAGGAAGCGGAGGAGGCAGACATTCTTACGGTGCTGAACTTGGTGTATGAACCCATTCTTGGGTTCCTGAATATGGGAGTGACATTGCTCAATTTGGAAATGGGTTTCACGAGAGCCATTTCAGCTGCCATTCTTATTTTGAAGGAAATTCTGCAGATTTGAGCTTGTGAACTGGGCGAGCGAAAGGGTAGATGTTGAAGTTATAACTTGGTTGGATACAGTGATAGAATTTCATCTCATCCAATGAAATCCACGAACGTAAATCGGAATTTGACACGTGGTAGTTGTTGTGAGCCTCTTCGTATTAGATGATTGGGGGGTGATTACTTCATTCGGATGAGATTTTGTGGCTTCCATCTAGCTGCATTAGATACTCTATTCTCTCCTTGGATATTTCATTTTCGATATTCTCTTTTTCTAGACCCCAAATATTTAATTTTCTGTTGAAGAGTTGTTTGCCAATACCCCCTCCCCCCTCCTAAAAAAAAAACATGTATGACAGCCTAATTAGAAGGGTATTATAAAGATTTAATTCCCCATAATAAACGTTTGATCTGTGTTTTTTAATTTTGTTAATTCTTTTTAGAAGAATTGATAATTCAGCTCTAGATATATTCTATTTTCCATTTATATTTAACAATCCATTAACATTTCTACTGTGGTTTTTGGCAATAGCCTAATTTTTGCAGGTGACGTTCTCCCTTCTTTCATGCACGTATAGAGGCAAGGACACCGATTGTAGCAGCAGAGAAGCTAGAAAGCCGGAAGCATGGGTATAAAATGTGAACACATCTCAATAATATTGGGAAAAATTATATTTAAGGATCTAAATTTTATAAAATTTATAATAAAATGTTTTAAATCTTATAATTACTTTTAAGGACTACAATTATTATCATGTTTTAAAAAATTTATCACTGAATTTTAAAAAATTATTATTAGATTTAAAAAAACTTACAACTTTTTAAATCAATTTTTTTTTAAATCCAATAATGATTTTTTTAAACTTAGTAATAAATCTTCTAAAACCTTGCAGTAATTGTGATTTTTAAAAATAACTTCAAATTTTAATATTCTTTATTATAAATGTTATAACATTTGAGTTTTTAGATGTAATTTTTTTATGATATTATTATTTAGCGTGTCACTCAAGAAATTTTGTCTTTTCTTTCTTCAATTGTGGGGTGGTGGGGCGAAGAGACCCCGTTTATATTTATTTCAGCTCCCAACTTTTCCTAGTCCTTTGTCTTTGAGATTTTTTGGAGGCGATAGATCTGTTTTCACCATGTTCATGATTTCATCATATTCTACTGAGTCTGAGTCCCAAGGTAATGGAAAGACACATTACACCCTGCAGAGAGAAATCTATGAATCTATGCAGTTTTCTTTCAAATGTGGTAGTTACAAAAGTTCTAAGTTTCTCCTAGTAAATAGTAAACATCCAATCTAGATCTTGACAAAGGATTAGCGGGAAGAGAAAAACCAAACCTAGTAAAGCACCTATGATATAAACTTATGGAGACAATCTTTCTGCATTATTTCGAACAAAAGGTGGCGTTTTACATCTTACAACAATAACACTTGTCTGACCCTTATAAGAATGAGAAGTGCAAGGTCAGTCTCTCCCTTTTCAGCAAAAATGGCATCAAATAACTTGCATGTGACTGCATATTGGAACTTCTCACAAACCACTGATTGCTGCAACTACTTCAAGGTAAACAAGCAATACACGAGCTGCAGCAAACCTGTTACAGGTATATATTAAAGCAGCAGCTCAAGAATAATAATGAAATCAAGTTTTTTGCAGTGCAGTTTGCATTTTCAGCATGGCATCTTTTCGCCCACAATTACAGAATTACAAAATTTGTATTTTATTCTTCTTGGTATTTGAGGATAATATATTGAGCCTAGTTACTTCAGAATAAGCATTTTTTGCTGCCAGTGATCAGACTTCAAGCTCTCGCAACTTCTTGTCATGGATCATTGCAGAATAACCTCTCAAAATCTAAGAAATTATAGAATTTGGGAATGAAGAGTGAGAAAAAAAACCTCTATCTCTAAGCTTGAAAGGGCAAAAGCTGGCTTTGTGGCTTAACATGAGCTATTATTTTTTGTCATCAGTTTCCTTAATCGCATTTGTTCCGTTTATATCGGTGGGCCTTTGAGCTGATTCTCTGACTATATCTCCAATATGGGAGCTTTGCGTAGACCCTTCCATCTCATCTTCAGTCTTAATGCTCTGGAAATTTATCACTGTAGCAGCAGAGGTTCGAGCTGAGTCTTTCATATCTAGCTCAACACTGAAGAACGGATCATAAGAAGATTGTCCTCCTTCATCTGCAAACCTCATCATCTCGAAATCATCAAAATCAAAATTTCGCAAAATTTCAGGAACTGGAATATTACCATCCTCTGCATGCATAGATGCCATTTCAATGTCACTTTTCTCATCCGGGGTCATAATTCCCCTGCCCACGAAATTTGGAGTCACAGACTCAACCATCTCAGGATTATATTCCAGCACAAAAGATCGGAAATTATTCTTTGAAGCAGGAATAGTGGAGCAAAATGTTTCGTTGATATTTCCCAGCGTTCCTTTATTGTATGGATTCCCCTTCTTATCATATCGGTACCGGAAGTTCTCATAAGTTGTCTGTGCCACAATAAAAAATTCTAGTATAAGCAGGCTTGAACTAATAACCAATAATCCAGTGGTTAAAGAAAAGTAATCTGCAAACATAATGGCCACACAAACAAGTGTTATAATAAGCTGCTTACAGTTATAAATAAACAGCATATTTTCTTCGTAACATTAAGCGAAAGAAGCTAAGTTAATAAAGATGAGTACAAGATTTTATTATACCAAAATTTCACAAAACAAGCTTTTATTAATCAGTGTGTGTGTGCAAGTAAAGCTATATTGCTAGGGCCAAGCTCAACATGGTGGAAGCACTAGAAAAGGATTACCTTAAGTCTGAATTCGTAAGCCCATAAAAGAAACAGAAATCTCTTGTATTTTCAAAAAGACAAAATAAATAACAGTAGGAAAACAGTCTCAATCAAATGGCCAAGACATCTTTTATAGTTGATTTGCTAGTCACCAACATCTCTTTTATTTTCTCTATTATTTTTCCTGATAAAAAGACTTCTTCAAATATTTATAGAAAAAAAAATAGTTATGTTATCTTTTTTGCCGACGTTGTCTGCACTTCAGTCCTGCATATGTAGTAAAATTTATTCAGACACGGTTGATGTCAACTAAACATTCTAAAATTCTCAAGTTTATACCCTTAGGTTCTTGCAATTGACCCAGTATCATCAACATTAAAGCAAAATTTCTGTCAGTACTTTCATGCATCTTCTAATTTTCCCCCACAATTCAACAGTACTGCATTGTACAGCTTGCCCAAAGCAAAACAAAAAATTGCCATGATTCAGGAAATAGTAAAGAACTTAATAACTAAAGTAGCCTTGCAGTTATACCTCCATACCAAACTCAAAAATGGCACTTAATGTTCTGTTCTTCACTCATCTTGCTCCATTTGTCATTCCCACAGATAATCAAGAAGAATAGACTTATGTTTTTGTTTTAGTTTATTTTATCTCTTACCATAAGTATATTTATCTCATCTCCTCCTTTCTATTACATCCTAAAATTTTAAACTTTTAGCTTCTTGCACCAAGCACAGCGCATCACTATTTTGAAGAAGAGAACGGGGGGGGAGGTAAAAGACGTGGGTTCATCTTCTCTTTAGGAGAGCCCTGTTAGATTAGGATATTTCCTATAATTAATTTCAATTCACAAAATGGTTGTAACTGTAGCAGTATGGTTTTTGAGCTTCCAACTGAATCACGTTTGCTAAAGAACATTCTAGCACTTAATAAAAATTCATTCACCTAACATCTCAACAGTCAAAAGAGAAAAAAAGAAAATTAGTAATACCACAGGAAGCAAAAGGAAAAATAAATAAATAGATAAATAAAGCATGTGATTGAAATGAATCTTGCATCTAAAAAAATTGGGACTACAAACTTTAAGAGGTAAGACAGTCACCTGGTTTGTGCAGATAAGATAGAAATGGAAAATTGTGAGGCCACCAACAAACCAGACAGCTATAAAGCAGTATACTACAAGAAAATCTGATACATAGTCACTTGCTATTCTCTTCCCAAACGAGATGTCACCCTGGGCAAGACTGATACAAGAAAACACGAAGACAAATATGCACAAGATGGTTGACGTTGAAATAAACATGAAGAAGAACCGATAGTTTCGCTGCAAAATAATCAGCATGTACAACAATAGTTATTTTCTGTAAGAAATGGAATGAAAAGAAACATGTGGGAGCCCATAAGAACAAGCCATCCATTTTGCTAATTCATATGAAAAATAATTTAATTTATCCCAACTAAAAATAAATATAACCAATTTAGCCCAAGCCAAGGAACATCTAACAAGACACATGAAAATAAAGCTTCGTTACTCTTTCTCACCCTCTCCATAACAAAAGCGCAGGAGGGAGTCACACGCAGCAAGCCTTATGAACAGTTGATCATCATAACCTCAACCAGAAGGAAATCTAAATGGGGTGGTCCTAGATTAAACTATGTCCATGAAAGGGTGGGATCTATCCGTGCTCTCTCAAATAACACTAAAGCGACTTCCTGAGCCCAAACACATAGAGAGAATTACAAAAGACATTGAGCAATTACTATGAATTTAGTAGGGTTTCATGATCACTCTCCTGCTCAATTTTAATGGATCCTGATTGTATTATTAGGAAAATGATATTAATGCCTATAGTCGGATATAATTGCAGATGTTTTCACTGGTTCACTAGTTCCAGCCTGCGCAATTTCATGGTAGGAATCCAATTGCTACATGAAATAAGTTTGACCACAAGAGCTGCTGTCATACAGTAGTGGCTCATACAGGTATTTTCGGAGTTTGCATAGGAAATATCAGCCAGAAGCTAGGTGCTGTAACAAGAGTAACTAATTCAAGTTTCTATAGGAGCAAGCATCTGGGAGAAAAGAGATAAAGTGTAATTCAAATTGTCACCCAATTTGCTTCATGGATGTCCAGAAAACATGAGCCAAAGTCATGTCAGGGTCCCTCAAATGGGTTGGAAAATTTAAATTCTCTTTAATTGGACCATGTAGATTCCAATAATTAATAACATGTCAAATGTAGAACTTCCTCACTTTCAGATCAACCAACAACCGCAAAGTTACTGTATAATGTTTTCCTCAAGAGATCTTGGTTAGCCCTAGAGAAATGACATGATTTTTAACCAATATGCCTTTCAATTTACACTAATCATCCCACAACCCAAAACAGAACTTCAAAGGAATAGTACTGTAGAAGTACTCAGATTTTCCTCAAACAGTCAAATGGTTTAAACTGTTGATTCTAAGTGTGTTAGGATTTAGGAAGTTCAACAATAAGATTATACATTGCATTGACTAGATGTGTGGGACCTTCTAATTACTTCCTCATTAGATTTCAAGGCAAATACTAAGTTCCATCCTCTGCTAAATGGCAAACATCATATAAGTGCAGAGGCAGTGTCTGCAATCACATTTATATTATGATTCTCAAACTGGTTTACAAGTAGCATAATGATTCGTATTTTCATAAAATTAAAAATGGAATCTTATCTCTGTTTCAAATTTGCAGTAAAGTGAACTTACTATTCCAATACACTGGCCAACCCAGGGACAGTGATGATCAAATTTCTGGACACAATTGTTGCAGATGGAACAATGAGATGACCGAGGAGGGCGATAAAGCAAACATGTATCACAGAACTTCACTTTTACTTTATGACCATTAACAATTACATCTCTAGTTCGAGGTAGTTTCAGATGAGGGGTTGTACCAGTAATCCATTCCATGGAAGGGGAAGGTATATCAAATTCTTCATCGAACTCAGGAGGCCTTGAATTCCTAGGGACAATTCCAGGATCTCTCCCAGAAGTGAAGAAGAGGAAGGTTAAGTCCTGCACAAGAGTTGTCATCAGCTTTTACTGTCAATATTAGAAAAGAGCTCTCATCTTAAGCTATAAGGATGAGTAATATGATAAGGATAATTAAATAATTCATGTCCACAGAGTCTGATGGAAAGTACCCAAACCTTTTTCTTTTTTTTGGTTTGTTTGTTTTCTTTTTTATTTATTTTTTTTCCCCCAGGGGGTGGGGGGATTCATTTTCCTTTTAACAAATAGTAAAGTTAGCGCATGCTAGTAAGCTACCCTGTAATTCAGAAAACAAATTGGACCTGTAAACTCTGCAAAAAAGCATTCATTTTATAATATTCAATACAATAAATTCTTGCAGTCATATTACCTTAATCATTACTGACATGTATATCCAATAATCCCATGTACATAGTTATAAGTTATAAATAGGAAAAAATGCAAATATCCACTTCAACTATAAGCCATTCTCAAATACCTCCCTGCACTTCAAATGTCTAGATTAAACCCATTTGCCCACTTTAACATGCCATTTTCATGTGCAGTGTAAGCAGGGGTTATGAATTACAATCCAACCCACATGAGCAGTTATTACAAAATTCAAACAAACCAACATTAAAGTAAACACGGAAATAACAAAGTTGACAAGAAAGTAGGCAAATGAGTTTAAATCCAGGCATGTGAAGGTGCGAGGTATTTTCCAGTTCTTATATTTCGGGGGGTACTTGCAAATGGCTCATAGGTGAAGGGAATATTAGCATTTTTCCCTTATTAATATAGATAATTGAGCTTTTAATTCCAATATATTGAAAAATATGGAAATTAATGAAATGGAAGAAACATAAGCAGAGTAACTAGGAAAAATATGATATAGAAAATAGACGGGCTGATAACTGATTTCCATAAAATATTAAAGGTATTGCTGTAAAGAAAGACATACAAAGAGTACTTACCAATACAGTTAGAACTGAGCCTGTAATCAATACAGAATACCAGAAATGAGCATCAGCGGCCTCCACATTTCTGCTTTTAAGATATATATTTACACAAAATGCAATTGCAGGTCCAGCAATTAAGAAAATGGTGAGAAATATAGAACCTGCGTCAGGACCAAAGACCAGTCTCCCACCACAGAAAAATCTCTGCAAGAAAGGCCAGAAAAAGCTAAATCAGTCAAAAACAGCTTACTTATTATTGCTTCTGGATATCCAATCATGCCTCAGCAATGTACATTGCTTGTTTGCAACCCACCACAACTACCTGAGTGCTCTCAGATGGCAGACACTTACGAGCTAAAAACATCCACAGCCATGACAACTATAGCTATGGATATGACCTTTTGATCATAAGACAAGTTGATTATAAGATAAGTTGATAAGTAGTAGCCTTCCAACTAAAGTTGTAGCCAAATGGCTTTACAAATTACGATTTTAAAGCATGTAGACTCACAATTCACATCCAAAAATGTAGCTTTAAAAGGATGGCCATAAGGGATAAAACGATAACATGCAATATAAGCCAACTCTTTGCACATGATCAAGACTTATAACCTCTAATTTAAATCTTATTCAGCAAAACTACTATATTTTCCCTGTGATTAATATGGATCCAAACAGCAAGAGAGAAGCAACAAATAAGAAGGCCTTATTTTCACCCAAAAACAAAAAATAAAACAAAATAACATAAAATAAGAGGGCCTTATAAATTTAATAATTAAGAGAAATCAGCTACATCTACACATGTAGGCAGTTTAAATTCACTTTTCTAAGTATCAAATACAGAAAAGTTCACATATCCAAGGGTGGAAAAAGAAAGGAAAACATTTTTAAGGGAAACATCGCAAACAAGCCGCTTCTAAAGGAAGCCCAAAGGAAAAATAAATTGAAACTACTCTTACTGTCATGAACCTGATGTCCCCGTATTTAAAATAGATTCAAATATGTATTTATCATTAGTCATGCATTATGGTTGCATGATCACTAGTCTGTCCGACTCTCCCCCATATAATATTTGCATAAGCTTGGGAAGGCTTAATTCTCTTCTTCCACCCCAACCCCCCCAACACAACAACAAACAAAAAACAAAAAAAAAAACACAACAAAAAAATCTTTCTTGTAGACTTCTCTAATCAAATTGGCAAAGTTTGTATTCACAATTTACTAGAAAAGTCGATTTGGCATTTAGCATCAAGCAAGCATCCATAAAGAAGGAATTATAAACGTCATTAACGTTCATCTCAAAAGCTTATGAAACTCTCACTCTCTTCCCCTGACAACAGAAGGTAGAAACCCATGAAAATTGACAGGAAGGGCATGTCCCAAAATTAACAGCTTTTAAAATGATAAAATCAAAACAGGGACAAGTCATAATGAGTTCATATTGAGTTTAAATTGTGATCAAACATATGTTTCTACATTACAAGCAAAACCCAACTACGAGAACCAAACAAAAAGCTGAAATGGACTCACATTACTACCCCTCCAGACTTGATAGAGCCTCCTTGGTTTCATATTCTGAGACATACTGCCAGGTGGAGAAGACCCCGTATCCAGATTTCTATTCCCATCCATGGCAGTCACTTCTGTTATCAAAATTGGTCTTGTCCCCTTAGAAAATCCATACCCAATTCAAATTTCAACCGAGAAGTCCCCTGAGAAATTCAAAGTCCTTTCTGGGTTTCTCAAATTAGACTCCTTTTTTGATCAACAGTGAAGGTAACAATGCCGATGAGAGAGAAGGAGGAAGGGGAAGAGAAAAGAAAAATTGTCCTTGGATCACAACAATTCACAAAGAGCCTGCAAATGCATAGGCTCATGAAATTTTATCTCTGAGACGGATCATACCAAGACGAGATTCCTCGTGTCCCTTTCTCTCTCCCCTCTAAAGTTCATTTCTTTTTTCTCTCTCCCTTTAATCTGAATTGCTGGCACCTTGGGGTTCTTGGGTGGATGTTCCAATTCCCCGCGGGTTTTGCGCGCGTAACTCTTCTTATTCGTTGTGCTATTAGTTGTGCAATTTATAAAAGGAAGGTAGAGTACATTTTTTATTCCGTATTATTTATTTTATTTAATCATTATTTGAAACAATATTTTTCAAAATAATATATTATTATTATGAAATATGATTATTTTCTTAAAAAATTGAATAATAAAATAATTTTCACAATAAATAAATCATATTTTTGTTATAATTATTTTATCATAAAGGGTGATTATCCAAATTTAATTGAAAAGAAAATATACATAAAATCAAACATCAACCTCAAATAATAATTGGCTTACTGAATAATACAAAATTTTAACATATAAACTTTTTTTATATGAACTTTTTTGTTAGAATGTGAACGTTTATTCTATGAGATTTATTCCAACATTTAATCATTAATTTGGCTCTCCTCAAGGGAACTTCAACTTGTTAATTGCTAAGATTTGAATTATTTAAATTGATTTGAATGATTTAGATTTAATTTTTATTTATTTTGATATTATTTTTTAAATAAATTTAAACATAGAATAAATAATAATTTTTAATTGTAAATTTAAAATTTTTGAGATTTAGAAAACTTAAAATTTAAACAGTGTAGATCTTAACAGTTGACCAATTGAGAGAAACCACAGTCCAAGAGTCAACGGGCTCTGACGACACACCTTTGGATTTGAATTTGCCTCCTCGCTTTAAAAATTATGTTTTGTTTGTTTTTGGTAAAATAAGAGCTGAGATTCAATACAATGGTCTTTGGTATAATTTGGATATTCTCCTGCTGTTTCATTTTATTAGAAAAAAAACTAATAATAATAATAATAATAATATATAAAACCTACTCCGCTTCGTAGAAAAGAATAAGATTTACGCGAGTTTGGTATCCAGCCAAGCAAAAACAGGAAAAGGAATCTTTTTCAAAAATTAAAAAATATTAATTATACCCCTATAATTATTATTTAATCATATTTTTTATTATTTTTTGAAAAATAAAGATATAAAAATTATTTTTCATCCTACTTAATTTTTTTTTCTTTTCTTTTCCATTCCTTTCCTGCATTCTAAATATAATTGTGGGTTTCCTTCATACAAAATGTAGTATATGGATAATTTTTTTATAATATATTATTAATTAAATTAAAAGAATTCTTTTACATATTATGACTTAATTAAAAATTTTAATAGCAAACATTTTTAATATATATATATAAATTATATATATATGCTCATAATTCAACATAATTATCCGTAAGTTATTGTTCTCATTAATTTATTAATTTTTTAGTCTGTTCTTTTTTCTCAAATATGCTATGATTAAATAAACTTAGAAAAGTACTATGCGAATTTTTTTTTTTTTTTTGGGTACAGCTAACAAATTCACAAAATTAGTCAAAAAATTATATTTCGAATATAAAGTATGTAAATAATATCATAGAATCATTACGAAGTTAAGTGAATAAATTGAAATTATATATCCCCAATAATGTAAGTTAAATAGCTAGCAAGATAGCATTAACAATAGTTTAAAATAAAACGTTATGTTTAAAATTTTTTTGGCCATATTTATATAAAGGGGGCATTTGCATGTTTCGGAAGTCGATAAAGATGTTTACAAATAATTTAAAGTTTATTTTTAAGTGAATCAAATGACTCAAATTTAAAAGGAAATATTTTTTAATTTAAAATTTAATCTTATTTTAAAATTGTTTGTTTACCATATATTTTTTTCCCTAAGGTCTCGCTAGTTTTGAAGGAAAAAAATGATATAATTAAATATTTATATTAAAAAATAGTACTCTATAAAGAATTTGAAGTTGAAAATGCTTTTTTGAGAAAATGATATACCCTTTTATAACTTGACAGAATTAAATTTATTTAGACAAAATTTTGTTTCTTTTAAAAATGGGAAAGACATATTTCTTTGAGTGAGTTGATGATTTAATCTCTAAAAGTTATTTTTTAATTTGGTCTTTAAAAAGTAATTTAAAAAATTTCTCTTTAAACATTTTTTAATCAAATTCATCTTTTTTATAGGTAAAATCATAATCAATTAAAAAAATTAATTGACATAGCATAAATAAGCACTCATGTAAGCATTAATTGATAATTTGGACTTGTCCATGTGTCTTGAACTTACTAATTGATACCATTTTAAGGAGTTGAAAATTTCATAATGAATCAATTGGTTTTTATATAAGTACACAAATGGAAGTCATTTTTAAAACTCAAGACACTTAGTATCTGTCTGGATCCATGTTTAAAGATCATGTTTACACAGAAGTAACAATTTGACGCTTCATATGAAACATGATTTTGAGCCTGTAAAACGTGTTTTCAAACATACACTTAAACAAATCTAAATTATCAATTAACATCGGTATAACTTTATGTCATATCAATTAATCTATAAAATGACTGTAATTTTGTTTAATAAATGAACTATTTTATTTGAGAGAAAATGTTTAAGGAATAGAATTGAGAGTCTTTATCTTAAAATAACTAAATTAAGAAAAAAAATATTTTTTTATAGACTAAATTATTAATTTACTCTATCTCTTTTATTGAATAGATTTTTTGTTAAAATAAATAAATTTGAATTAATTAAACACTAAATATGACTTGAAAAAAGTATACGTATGAATGAAAAGGTGTACGTGCATTATATGTAAAAGAAAAGCCTTGTTTTTTCTTCATAAAATAAATGAAGAGGAAAAATTGGTAGTTGGGTGTATACGTGAATATTTGAGTCGAAATCACAGAGAGAAATTTTCCGAGCAACGTGGAGTACGTCTGGAATATCCATTGTCTAAATAGGAATTAAATCGACACAGAATTGACAGATACCAGGGGTTGGGGAAGACAGATAGTATGTAGCTTACAAAGACAAAGATGCTAGATGGAAGGGGTAGACATTTGGCATTTTTTGGTGCTAAATAGAAAATGGGACCCAACTAGGTCAATTTGTACAAACTATAGACCCTTATTTTCTGTTATCCATTCAATTCGACAGTCTCTAGGATCAAATTGTAAAATAGAGGCTGATACTTCAAGGTATGTCCTGGCAATTGCCGATATCTAATTGAAGGTACCCATCAATAATGGATAATCGAAAGAATAGAAAAATGAAGCATGACCTTGCCCAAATGAATGCCCCCTTAAATATAACTTACAAATGACCTACGACCAAGGTATGCACAAGGTAATAATGCCTTCACAGAACATGTATTAAAGGCTTTTTTTTTTTTATTTCCATTGATAAAATCTTTATACCAGTTGACATATATTTCAATTAACTTTGTTATATTAAAAAATTATAGAGATTTTTTAGTTTAAATATGAAGAATTTCTCGTGTTAGTTTACTATCCAATGTCGTAATTATTTTATTAGTAACTGGTATCTCTTCTATAGATGATAGTGGATTCAAATAAAAATCATATTTATCGTGACACCATAAGCTGTTAAATGATGTATTTTAAGTAGAAGTTGAGGTTGGCATACCTCTCATTTGCATTCCAGAAAAAGAAATTCATTATAACTTTCTAACAGCGGATTGCTTCTAGGTCATTCACAATTTGCGCTTAAAAATACCAAATAGGGTACTAAGTATAGTTTATAATTGCATTAAAAATAAAATGGGCACTGAGATATTACAAGGGGAAGGAGTTGATAACCAATCACAATGAGGAAAGGAAAGAGAAAGGAGGGAAGGAGATTGATTTGAGAGAGAAGCATGCAAGCATAAGGCATCTTTACCCAAAAGAATTGTAGACTTTACAAAATCTCCAATCCATTCCAAGCAAAGAAAGAGAAGAAGGCACACCAAGTCATCCATCATACAGAAATTTTGTTGGATGTGCCAATTTACAGTAACTTTCTTGTCAATCTTTTTTCCCATCTTGAGTAACGAAATATATCCTAGTTTTCACGGGGGGAGAAACTGCGGAATGACTTCATTGATTTGCTTCATTTCTTTTTCTTTCCATTTTCTATTATACATCATGTCTTGTCACTTACCTTTCATGCCACTTCAGTCACAGCAAATCAGCATGCTAACATTAAAGCCCACTACCTACAAATATCCCTTTCAGGAAATGCCCCAGATGGACCTGCATAAAAAACAGACACTGTAAGGTAATCCTAGACGCGGAACCAGAGAACAGAAATTACCACTGTGGCCATATATAGACCCCAAAGTTTCAACACCAAAACAATACAGTCCCTTGCCTCATCTGTTCTACAGAAAGAGCAGCCCCATTTTGTTAACATAGGAAGTGTTTACTGCCTTCCTTCTTGGGTGGTTAAAAAAAAAGTATCGCTATCTGAATCATACAAGTCCTTTCTCATTTTTCTTTCTTTTAATTCACCAATCAAAGCGTGAGGTCATTTGGGAAAGGAATTTGTATGTGCTTAATCACTCTCAGCAAATATCCCAAAACTACAACTTATTATTAACTATTTTGGACATACATTATGCATAAGAGTACCATTAAGCCTCATGAAGAGTATTGTTATATGTACATGGAGACTAAAGCAAACATCAAAATGCTACCTTTGTCTTAAGAACGAGCAATGTAATCTGAAGGAGCTACTGCTTCTCCTTATCTTGAGTAGCATCGGCTCCCTTTGCGGATTTCTGTTGTGAATATTTTAGCTCTTGATCGGTAGGAACGAAAATATCAAATGCAGCTTCTTTTTCTCCTGCCTTCTTCTTCAGATGATCATCGATGCCACCGTAGTCTAAATCATTTAAGATACTTGGCATTCGCATGCTGCCATCCTTGCCATATTTTCCTCCCATTTCCACATCAAATTTTTGTTTAGAGCTTATAAAGCCTCTTTCAAGATCTGGAATAACACTTGATGCATCTTCTTCTTCCGTAACCAACGCTCTGAATTTGACCAATGAAGAAGGAATCTTAGAACAAGAAAGTTCTTTAAAATTCCCTACCATTCCCTTTGAATATGGGTTTTCCTTCTTATCGTAGCGGTAGCGGAAATTCTCATAAGTTGTCTATAAAAAGGCAAATGCCAATCAAACGGGAGTGTATATAATACAGCATGCTGGACTTTAAGACGCAACTGTAGCTTAAAGAAGCAAAAGCCAAAAGGATATAAAGCATTAGGAAGAGAGATAGAATACCTGGTTGGTGGAAATCAAGTAAAGATGGAAAACTGTTAGCCCACCCACAAACCAGACGCATATGAAGCAATATACGATGAGAATAACTGATATGACATCGTGTGACATGTTGTGCCACAAGGTGCCTTTTCTCCGAACAAGGTTAGCCCAAGAAAATGAGAACACATATATACACAACAAGGTTGATGATGAAATGAACATTATGAAGAATGGATAGTTACGCTGCAACAATAAGAACAGAAGAGACAATGTTAAATTCTGCTTGAGGGAGAGGAGTGGGGGAGAATGAAAGATAGCAGACTCCGTAAACAGAGAGCAAAACATTAGAAGATAGAAGTAAAAAGTGATAATTCAGCCTAGAATCTCCTGCAAACTACCTAGGTCACCTAGACCAACCTTTACCTAGGCTACTTCTGATCCCCAAAAGTTTGATTTCTAAGAGTTTAAAGGCAATTTCGGATAACTCACCAATCCAATACACTGACCAACCCATGGGCAATGGTGATCAAACTTCTGCACACAGTTGTTGCAGATAGAGCAATGTGAAGCACGTGGTGGACGAAAGAGCAGGCAAGTATCACAGAATTTCACCTTCACTGTATGGCCATTGACCTTTACATCCTTCACTCTAGGTAATTTCGCACTGAAATTTCTATTGTTTATCCACTCCATAGACGGTGTATTTATGTCAAGTGCTTCATCTCCTTCTTGCGTTTTTCTGGGGATAATTCCTGGATCTCTACCAGATGTTAAGAAGAGAAAAACAAAGGCCTGCATCAACCATTGACAAGTAGAATTTAAATATCATCGGCAGGCCACATTTACTCGCTACTGCTAAGGAAACTTTACCAACCAAAATTGTGAGGATCGCTCCCCCGGTAAGTACAGGATAGCAGAAGAGAGGATTGTCCCCTTTGATAGTGAAAAAAAGCATTCTCATGCAGAATGTTACAGCAGGACATCCAATCAGGAATGATGTCAAAAAAAGAGATGATGCATCCTGACCAAAGACTAATCTTCCGCCAAGCAGAAATTTCTGACATGTCAAAAGAAGGCTCATCAAAAATCAGTCCATGTGATAGCTTATTTGATCTCTTAGTAGTCGACAAGCCTGTAGAGTGAATTCTACGATAATAATTCAAGCATTTATCCTTCAGAAAAAGCTAATTATCTCATTATCAAATGACCTTTTCAAAATTAAGCAAAACAGAAAATTTCAAACAGAACCTTAAATTTGACTCCGATAAGTTCAAAAGAATTACAAAAACGAGATTCCCACTTTCATTTATTTAGATTGAAAAAGTAGTCTATGGGTAGTAAATAGCTTTGTTTTTGCTAAGCTAGTCCAAAGCTCTCAGCATTGACTTTCTCCTGCTTTGTTAAGCGAGACTAAAGTACGTAATAAGTGCATCTGCCCGCATTATTCCTGACCATGCAAGTATTATCAAAATGATGAATGGAACACTGGAACAGACAGATAGTGGTTGTCTCGCATCAGCTTTTCTTAATCTTTTGTAGTTCCTCTTTCAAAAGCCCAAGCCCAAAGAAATGGTCCGGTCTAGGAAATATATGGATGAAAAAGTAGCTCCATCATTATACTGCCACAAAAAAGAATTTTCAAAATTTTTCATATAAATAAAAACACATGTATGTCGTTCATCAAGATGCATAAACATGATATCCCTCTTAGATCCCTCTCTGTCCATCTGTGTATTATCCACATAAAACTTTACATAGCTGGTCTTCATAGCTAGTTTTCTACAGAGAGCAAGTCTACGACCTTACTTGCATCTTATGCTGGATATCTGGTTTTTTCTTCTTCTTAATGTCACATCAATTGCCTCTAAAAGTATAGAAATCAGTTTTAAAAGCCCAAATTTTCTTGTGTTAACCAACTAGAGTGGGCTCTAAACACATACCACAAACATAACCCATGTCAATCAAGAAGTCCCTCTAATATCATGTAAGCTGAACTTTCAGCATGCCTTCCACTCGATAACAAATCACAGTTCAACACAATTCTACCCTCTGTCGTTGAACAAAGAAAGCACTTAAACATGGAGAACGGCTCCTACTTTCTCAAGAACAGTTATAGATGTGTCCTGATCTATCTCAACTCATTCTCAAAAGCCAAGGCATGCATCTTCAAGTATTCTCAAGCTCCTAAAAATACATCAATTTATTTATTCTGGTAACAAACAGCAAAAATACCTTGAACGACTTGATTGGTCCATTCATGCCTTAAAAACCCAGAAGCTCAAACTTAAAATTTTTACAAATCAGAGCAATTGAAGGCACAAAAAATTTTTCTAATCTGTGCATTCAGAGCACATATCAAATATAATGCATGTTCACTTAAAATTTTTCAGTTTGATATGGAGCATTAGATGTATCATAATGTGCTTTTGCTAATAGCGTAAGTAACAACCTTTTCCCCGTCCTTATTTGTTTATTCCTATATTCTTGACAATAAGCAGGTAAATATAGATGAGAAGGCAACCCAATACTCAAAAGGGTGAAAGACATAATAATGAAGGGGACAGAGAGATAGAGAGAGAGAGAGAGAGAGAGAGAGATACATTGTTTCCCTTCCAGACTTGGTAAAGCCTTCTCGGTTTGGGCTTGGAAGGTTCCACTGAGACGGCCATGGAATTAGAGAAAGAGCTGGAGTTATTTTGGGAGTTGCTCATCACATTAATGGGCATAATAACTCGCTGTTCCTCTTGCAATGATCTCCTTTATTCGCAAAAGACCCACATGTGTTGGAATACTCTCTTCGGGTAAGCGAATGAAACGAGATCAATTGGCCGTGCTTGGGATTTGGGAAGTTTCCCTTTCTTACATTCCTCTCTTTCTTACCATCTCATCTCATCTCCCAGCCCCTTCTCTTTCTCTCTCTTCTTCCTTTCCCACAAACCAGCACTCTCTGTAACGATCTTTAAATTCCACCGGGCATTTCGCGGGCAGAACTATTTTAGAAGGAAAATATGTAATAACGCAGTAAGAATTTTAAAGAAGACAACTTAGATTTATTTTCTAGCATTTTTTTTAGAAAAAAAAAAAAAGTAATGTTGTTTATATAAATTGTACAGTAACTTACGTTGACCTCTTTAAAATGTAGTTTAATTATATTTGCTATTTTTATTTTTTCAAAAATATTTTTGATTTTTCTGACACTTAATATATATTATAAAAATTTCACTTTCAACTTATTTTTTGTTAGTAAAATTCATTTTTTGCATAGTATAAAATTGTATTTTAAATCTTAATATGATAGTAAAAATAATTAAATTAATATTAAATTCTAATATAAAGTGTATATTATAGAGAAAGTTAGCTTCCTTCACAAATATAAATTAAAAAGAATTTATAATATATTAAATATCAAAGGAGATTCATAATATTTTTAAAATAAGGAGAATATTAAATATACTTTAATTAAATATTAAAGGATATCAACATAATTTACTAAGAAGAATTGACAAGCCAGCATATCCATGACTTGTAGAAAGTATGTATGGCAAGCTATATTTTGACAATAATATTTATTAATCGAGTAAATTATACTAATATTTTTTAGAATTTAGATAAATTACATCTAATATCTCTATTATTTCAAAAAGTATACTTAACTCCTTTAACATTTAGATATATAATATTACTTTCTGCTAAAAAGTTCATTTTCTGCATGACTTAATATTATAATTTTATTCTTAATATAATAATCTAGACAATTAAATCAATGTTAAGTTTTAATAATAATATCATAATTTTACTCTTAATATCATAGTATAAACAGCTAAATAATTTCATTTTTAGAATAAACATATATTATATAAAATATTAACTTTTATTGACAAAAAATACATTACAAAAACCAAATAATATTTTTAATATACAAAAATATTAGATATAATTTAGTCAAATTTTATTATGATTTACCCTATCTTTTACCAATAGATACGGAACAAAACAATCTGGTTCATTTGAAGAATGCAATGTACATTTAACGGTTGGAAGAGAAAACTTAGCCTGAATAATAGCTGAAAATATTATATGTTTTGAAAAAAAAAAAAGAATGTTTCAATATATATTCAATGACCTCTCATGCGATTGCGATTGCGATTCGATTGCATTTGCATCCTTTGCTAGCATATTTTTTAATTTTTTTATTTGCTCTTTAAATGTAATTAGATATCCATATTAATAACGATGGTAATGTTTTATGTGCTTACTATTTAGTTTGATATGAAAAATACAAAATACATAACAGTTCTTATTAACAATATTAAAACTAGATCAATCACGGCACCAATAGATATATTAATTCACAATTTATCGATATGAAACCAATATTTTTTTATTAAATAATACACTTTTGAAACTCGAGTGAGATCCAAAAATTGTCCTTGAATTAAAATAATTATCAGCTCCAAAATAACTTTTTCTTTTACTCGAAGCAATTGCCCCTTAAGTGGTTGAACTTCTACGATTACTACTCCACCTTCAATTTCATCACCATATGCTGCATTGATCTCCTCAATCTGCTTCTTTTGTATATTTGTTTCAAAAACTCTAGCATCCTAAGGAGATCATGAATAACTTTTTGGTAGGAATTGTCCTTGGAGCAAAATAATTAACAATCCCAACATGACTTTTTCTTTTGCTCGTAGTAAGTGATCGCCTTTTGGATGGTTGAACTTCTCCAACCCCCACCTTCAATTTCATCACTACATGCTTCATTAAGCTTCTCAGTCAACCTCTTTCATTGCACTTGTTTCAAGGACTCTAGCATTCTAAGGAGATCATCATGAGTAACATTTTTGCAAGAGATTATTTGACCCTCTATGCCAGCAAAATGCTGTTTCATTCCATTTATGCCCCCTCTTGCAGAGATGTTTTATGGTGGGAACTAGCGTTCAACTACTAGAATTACAAGTTAAAACCAGCAGAGTCACTTTCCATTCCCCATAATAAATCCTTTTAGAAACTGAAACACTAAGCAATTTAGTTGTATGCATACTTCAACATTGCTCAAATGCTAATCCTAGACTTCGTTATCTAATATCTCTATTCACAACGTCGTTGCTGTTATTACCCCCGCGAATTGTGATAAAGTAAAGAAAGATAACATAGAACCCCAGTCCCTGGTTTGAAAAATTGGGTTTCCTCTGTTTCAAATATAAGAGGCTGGATCCAATTTCAACGAGGATGGCCAGTACTATCAGAACAGGGCGTCATTATAATATTTATATATGATACAGAAGAAACACCAACTGGATCAACCATAAGAGTACCAAGGGCTGCGTGATAGAGTTAGGAGCAAGAAATGCATATGAACCATAAGCTTTTTACAGCCAAAACCCCAGCAGTGGAATAAGGGTGAGGGAAAAAAAAAAAAAAAAAAGCATATACAAGTTGTTGCAAAATGGCATGGTACGCACTGCTTATAAAGTTTTTTTTCTTTTAATTCTTGGGCACAACCAATTTGGGCATTACGCCCTCGCATAGATTTTAGTTTACTTACCTAAGACTTGAGAAGCAGACGCTGAGAGTGAGACGCGATGCTGAAGCAGCTGAACAGAAGAGACGATCGACGATGCAGATGGCCCGAACTTGACGATGATCACAGATGCAGACGCAGACGCGACTCAACGATGCAGAATCGCAGATGGGAGGGAGGGAGATTGAGCCGCAGTGGCAGGGGAGAAAGGAAGGAGAGTGGCAAGAAAACCAAATCAAACGACGCGTTTTGCTGCCAATCTTTAAAAGATAAAGAGTAAATAAAAATAAATAAATAAATGAAAAAGAAATAAGAAGAAGAAGAAGAAAGAGCCAAAATGAGGTCATTTGCACCCAAAAATTTAACAAAAAATGATTTTTAAAACCGTTCAAACCATTGAATCACTCAATTTTATCTAAGTTTTGACTTTTGTGGTAGAAAAAGCTATATAAGCCCGGAAATGCAAATTACCTTATATTACCAATTATAGTTAATAATTCCTACAACCCATTGATAAATAAATACAAAATTAAACCATCATATCTATTAAGATCACAAGGATTTTTCAAGTGGCTGGGAAGATCGTTGTGTATTTTATGATATATTAGATTAGATGGTAATAAGTTGTGACAATGAACCTTCATTAATGCCATAAGATTATGTAAAGCCATAATGTTGAAATCTCAAAATAAGATAATAATTTGAAGGAATCAAAGTCATAATAACTTGAAGGGATTAAAGTCAAACTAATCAAGAAATAATATCACGTTTAAAATGCTTTATATCGCGTTTC
The DNA here is from genome assembly GCA_032878935.1 of Erythrophleum fordii. Lineage (NCBI taxonomy): Eukaryota > Viridiplantae > Streptophyta > Magnoliopsida > Fabales > Fabaceae > Erythrophleum > Erythrophleum fordii. The sequence continues at coordinate 13,957,028 of JAVQMF010000045.1, read as the reverse complement.
CAATAACCATAAATAATACATATTCTATCATTTTCATTTGCCTTATTCTTCCTTTGGTTCTGTTCAAAAGTGGTGAGAAAAAATTTAATTTTGCTAGTAGGAAACATCAACAAGTGGAATTGCCTTAAATATAATACTATGAAATTCTGCAATCAAATAGATCATGCAATTGATAAGAGTAGAGGTGCACAAATATAAGAAGCATGATATTCAGCTCTTCAAAAATCAAATACATATTTACACAACTTGCATATGAATGCATCCACTCATCATGGATAAATTCTTGCACAACTGATTATAAGATAAACATAGAATTAGATGCTCAAATTGACCGTATTTACAGAGGCACCACTAGGGACAAGAAAGCAAAGGTAGCTAAATTAGATGCCATATATATTACTACCAAAACTATTAGAGCATAATTGCAAATTCAAAAGAACAAACAAGGCATGAAGTCTAAGGAAAAGGAAGCAAGACAAGAAAATGACTTAGAATAATTCATTGTAAGTATTGGCATCTTCTTATAAAATAATTCCATCCATATGCATTGTTATTTTAATTTCTTAATAGTTCTGAACCTATAAACTATAGCTCAGGCAATATTGTTTTGTTATCTTAAATGCTAAGAAACAGAATTAACAAAACTCAAGATATGGAATATACGACAAATAATGTAGAACACATAGAAAACAATAAGCTCTCTAAAACAAATTATTAGGCACTGGACACCCATTTCGACCATCCTTACCTGACAATACAAGTGAGACCTGTTCTGGCTACTCTTGAACTCCTAAGGGCTTTGGAAGTACTTCTCTGTCAATTGTTCTCTTGGATTGAGCATCTGGGATCCTTGACAAGTAGAGCTCTGATTTCCATTAGACTCAAACTGAGCTTGGAGCAAAGCGTAATGAGCTGGGAATTGAGTTCGCCAAAAGTCGCCAAGTAGGGAGAGAGATCTATCACTTGCAGCTCCACTTTTGCTAGAGAGAAAACAAAATTTGTTATAACGTTTTTGTGATAGTGATACATGCGCTAGAGTCGTTGATTGCACATAGACGAGATTATAAAGAGCAAAACAATGTCGTTTTGTGGCTATACACAACATGCGTATCATAGGGAGACACACAGGATGCGAATACTTTTTTCAATGGTTCAATTCATCAATTTTTTAGTTGTATTAGTCGGTTTAGTTACGCTTTTATAACATAATTCTTATTAATCATTTTATCTCAATTTTTTTCTTGGCAGATGTTACCAAACAAATTATATATATATGAGAGACATTGTAGATGTTACTAATATCAAAATCTAATTACATTTAAAGAAGAAAAAAATTACTGCACACTATATGCACAATAAAAATTCCAAAAGCCATGCCGCTATCGTAGAGTAATTTTTCACTTGACTTTTCTGGTAGAAAAAGCAACACTTGACTTTTCTGGTAGAAAAAGCAACCTAAGCCCGGAAGGAAAATTCACTAAAGACTGCTAACCCTTTTTATTAAGCTCATATCATTTCCCTCGTGCATAACAGCTTGTTTAGTAGAACTCTGGAAATGGAGAGGGAGACCGATTCTATTTGCCTAATGGGTCTGGTATGGAGAAAGCATAATGGAAAGAAAAATTTAGCTTCCATAACACTTTCCTTCACCGAGCACAGGAAGGTGACCAATGGAGGCAAGACAAAAAATGTCTATTTTATCCTTGTGATTGCACAGACGTCTCCATACCAATCTAAAAGTTGACCTACACCTGTCAATTGTTGTTCACCATATTAAACAGATACAAGAAGAATTTAAGTAGCAACAACTAATGTACAGAACTGAAGCTTTCCCCATTTACTTGAATATCATATTACAAATGTATAGAACTGAAGCACACAACTAATGTACAAATTGGCCATATTAGTTGCCTACCAACCCCTAGGCACAACATAAGCAACAATCCAATCATAAATTTCCAAATAGCAAACTCGACAAAGATCAAACCTACAACACATATTGAAGGGAAAGCTGGGCAACTCCTATGGAATCTAGTTTTGTTGCGCGGTGACTCGTGCAAGATCTAGACTGACAAAGAGAGCATCAGTCAGATTGGATAGCTTGTCCTCTTTAACATCACAATAAGATACAACTGGCAATAATGGCCATTTGTGCTTCTTACAAGTTGCAGACAACGGAGCTCAATAAAATGAGATGAATAAGTCAAAGATGTGCACAACAGCACAAGAACGGTGAAAAGCGATAAAATAATAAATGCAAACTTCTATTCTTACATATTTTTTCATAAGAGCATTTTGGTCTTTTAATCTACTTTATTTCTTATTTTAACACTAGTTTCAGTCTAGCATCTAATTAAAAGTAAATATATTTCATTTTCATCCCATATCATATCAAACAAATTTTATTTCTTTTTATTCCATTCAACATTCAATTTTCATTTACATTGAAACATTTTTTGTATATCAAACGGAATCTAAGCATTCACTATTTTCAGGCTTTTTAAGGCAAAGAAACAATCCTTTTCCTTTTTTCTGAAAATGTAGGGTCCAGGCTTTTCACCATTTGTAAGATGACTATTTTACCAAGAGAAGTACAAACTTAAGGTACTACCTCTATACAAGAATTTCTCTTCAATTTTCCCTCTCAGCCAGAAAAATAATAGGCCATTTCTACTGATTAAAGAAAATGCTTGATATTAATAACAATTTTGTGCGTAAACTGTAATTATGCTGTGCTTTAACTTGTCATTGGAAAAAATAATAAAGGCTATTTCAAAAGTTATACAAACTAGATTTCAAACGTGGTTTTCTTCCATCTTCACCAAGAGGCAAGTTAAACATTAGTTCAGATATGATTGCATCTATTTTGTCATAAGCTATTAGCATGAATGGTTTTTTGTTAGTAAAGTTGACATTAACATTATAAATGTTTTCGCTACTTTCTTTTTCCCACCTAATGACCCAGAAAAGATTGCACCATCTATAGGCTGAGCTTATGCAAAATAAAACGGGCCGGTCTCTTCTAAACTCCGTTAAACAGAAATAAAAATATGATGATGATTTTCCGACACGATTGTTTTGGAGTAATCTTCAATACTACATGTGACAGGACTAAAGCCCTGCCATTAAAAACCTTCCGTTAGAGAAGAAAAGCGTCCTGAAAGTGAAAAAGAAACAGAATTACACAAAATCAGTCTCGGAGTTTACTTTTACAACTTAACCATAGTAAATAGACAAGCCTAATCATTCATGGGCCAATTCACAGGAATTGTCAAAAAGGAAAAATAGACCTGCTATCTGCTAACTAAGTAACATACGGTTTCAGGAGATATTATTTGCTGCGCTTGCCAAGTCGTCAGCTCGAAGTTCCCTCCTACTACTGTCTGTCAAAATAGCAAAATCTGAGAAAGAACAAGACAACGGCGTAAGTGAGATTTTTCTTTCTTTTTCTTTCTTTCTTTCATGGTCTTCCTTCATCCAACAGCAAGCGAGCCAGTTATAGTAGTACTATATAACATTTCTAAATCGTCAAAGACAAATGTTCTTCACTATTATCAACCCTTTGATTTATGCAATAGTAAAGAGTAAATCATTTTGATTAGGCAGCTATGACATTTTCATCGTAAAAGTATTAACTAACGAATCTGGAAGTATCAAAAATGACAACAATATCAGGGGAATGGAACATTCTAATGATTTTTAACACAGGCGAATACTCATATTGCTACTTCTGTGAAAGGAAAAAAAAAATTGCGCTTAGCACATAAATAAATCACCACATGTAAAATAAACAAGAAAAGATGCACAAAGATTATATTTCCCTTCTCAGACCAAAAGATTTGCTAAAATGCTACAGAATTATTATATTTCCTTAGGCATATAGTAATATTAAATTATTTGATCCAGGGAAGCAGTTCCCAAATATGCAGTACTGCAAATTAGTTAGAGGGGAATGACCTTGCAAGTTCATAAATGGCAACAAGCAGAGAAAAATCCTAATACAGCACATGAGCCCAAAATTTAAAGAGTAGAGGCTATAACACGCCTAATTTTATATTTTTATAAACCATCAACATTATTGCTTAATCATTGATCATGAAAAGCATGCACAAGTAATGAAAAATAGCAACTTAGTAAGGAAGAGATTCATAAGGGATAATGGAAACTAACCGTTTCCATAAGTCTAAGCACTCGGAAGCCAACCCATCCAGAACTGAGCAGGTGATTAACAAAAGTAATCCCTACATTTTGCTGATCCACATAAGCATTTCTTTTTCCTCTGGCCTGCTTTGAGAGGAAGAACTATTCCGTAATCATACGTCAACTCGGTCATAGGAGGGATATGTCTGACTGCATGGAAAGCAATGTGGAGATCAGACTCATTTTTGTTTACACGCACGACCGGGCGCCAGAATACATTTGGAGAACAGCTGTGGTTCATAAAACGAGCAACATTCCCATCATTCCTTGCTGTTACATAGAGAGGATACGGTATCTTTGGAGCTTCGGTTTCACTAGGAAAAATTTCCAGCTGCTGATAAATGCGAGTCGAGTCAAAGATGTAATCATCTTCATTTTCACCACCAAGCTCCTCCATTCTAGCATTATCTATGACTTCACCAGCATACTCACATATAAAAGCTCCTGCACGAATAGGATCCCAGGATCTTAAACCCCACCCTTTATTCTTAGTTTTAAACACCTCCAAATGAACTTTCAAGCCACCTTGAGAAACCCTATTTCGACAAGTAGGAGGGCACTGACAGGAAGGACCACACTCATATATTACAGATTTTAAGTCCAAGAGTACCCCATTTGCAGAATATGGGAGATGATCTCCATTCTTTTGAATGCAAGAACAGTTAAAGTTGCTGGGAAGGCATCCACCAACACAATTACATCCAGCAGATTGATCTATGGGATTTGTTGGCTTCAAATTCTTGAGAGTAGAACAGTAGGTGAAATATGCAGGGCCCTTCTCATTATCGACATCATTCACAAGACAAACAGGCACCTTTTCTGCCCCAGACGTAAGATCAGGCAATATAATCCCAACTCTTGACATAGACTTCTCGGTCCATTGCTGAATGGATTTCCATGTCAGATATGCTTCAGGCTGCCCAGGCAACCTGACTAACTTATACTTAAATACATTGAAACCTGACTTTCCTTTATCTACCCATGAATCCTGGATCTTGTAAAGGCCATCATAAACATATATCTTCCCACCAGGAGTTACCAAGTCCCTCAGACCTCTAATTACTCTCACTCCATTACCTCGATGCAGGCTCTTTTCCAATGCAAGATTACCCCTTTCAAGTTTTTGATCACTCGCTCCCTTAGCCCCACCTTGGCCACTGTAAATCAGCACATCCCCATCTTCTACATTATCTTCATATCCTCCAGATGAGACAATACTTACAGCCAATGGCTCTTCTTCTTGACTGAATTTGACGCCCAAGTAATCAATTCCAGCCATAGATGGTGCGTGCAGCCCCACCACACACAATTCCATCCTGAAAAAGAAAATATCCCCAACTTCAACACCAGGCACAGCTCCAATATGTTTCTTACTATTTGTCCGAACCCCTTTACTCAACATAATAGTGCCTGCCCTTAAATCAGGCCGCCTTGCCACTCCAGGATTCCCTTCTTTCAAATCTTCAATTTGTGTGATCTTCCTTCTTAGCACTTCATATATCATAAGTGTATATGAAACTGAGTCTTTGCTACCATCAGGTTGATTTAAGACATCGAAAACAATAGGATTAATTGACTTGAGAATATCATTAGCCAATGCATCCACATCAACCTCAACCGTTGCAGAACCGCCACCCTCCATTCCCTTTGTCTTCTTCTGCGACCTGAGCCTTCTCTCCCCCCGACCTCCATCTTCTGCATCTGTTTCATTCATCTCAAAATTGATTTGATGGCTATTACCATAGCCATCTTCGTCCATGAAACCCCTATTGCTTTTTCTAGATGACCCAGTGACTTCATTAGTAGGAGCCTTAGCTCTAGGTGTTGGTGTCCTAAATGAATTAAGTGGAACTGCAGGCACACCAGCTGCTGGAGTCTGAAGGTTTTGTTCAGAAAGCCTCCGGGACTCTGGAGAGAAGAAGAATGGGTAGAAGGGGGAAACCCCAGGGGGGAAAGGACCGGACGGAGAGACCGAAACAAAGGGTGCCCCACCTTGGGAATTTGAAGACGAAGAGGCGTTGGATGGTGAAGGGAATAGAGGAACAAGAGTTCGCAATGGCTTAACATTCAAAACCCTGGACTTATCAAAGGACCCATGTGCTGGATTAGAGGCTTGACCCATACTGTTTTCCATCTATACACTTTGAAGCTTTACAAACACACTCGTCTAGAGACAATCTTCCACAAGTTTAATATTCACACATCTCTGTGTACAAAACAGAACAAAAAGAGGAGGCTAACAAGTCTGATGGCTGTTATCTCTTAAAAGCAAAACCTATGGACTTCAATATTACATTAATTACAAACAGGAAGCCATAAAGTTACAAAATTTGGAGTCAACAATGGCACAGAACACATTTCCTGAAACATGCAAGGAAATCTGAAGTTAAACAGCGTACAAGAACAAAGACATCCAGCTAACATGTATAAAAATATATAAAATCAAAAGTGTAAGCTGGTAAACGATTGGAATGCGTGAAACGAACCATGAATTTTTCTCATAGTCGGCCGATATGAAAAAAAAAATCGAATTAACAAAACCAAGTGAAACAACTGAAACTGAAACTATAAAGAATCAAAAATGAGGAGAAAGGGTACAAAAGTGTAAACTTCATCTCTAAAATCTGAAAGAGAACATAAGATTCCTCTACACCAAAGATCAGATGCTGCGAAAGGACACGAAATCAAATCGGGCTGAAGTTCAAAGACTTGCTGAAAGGATACATAATTTGACGCACATAGAGAAAAAAAATAACCATACCCTGTGTCTGAGCTTCAGTTTGAGTTGAAGCTCAAGGACCTTTCCCAACGCCTTCGTGCTCTTTTGAGGCGAGAGAAAGAGAGAGGCCCCCCACTTTCTGCCCCGGTCCCTTTATGGGATTCGTGAAATAATCCGATGGTTCGGAGACTACGTATGTAATTTGATATCACCTTCTTATGTTAGCGTGGCATTATATTATTGGATAAGAAAAAAGAATATGATGCTGAAACAGGCGATGATCCCGCTAGCCGCTTCGGGGTTGGAGCGTTAAAAGAGAAAGATAAACTGGACGGTAGGATTTATCTATTTGGAAGACAGACAAGGTAATAACGAAGGGTTAGATATTTGTGCAAAAAATGGCACGGGAGAAAAGAGGCATAATTAATACTGTAATCAGTTCAGTTTCTTTAATTAAAATGATATTATATTTTTAGCGAAATAATACATCCAACAATAATAATACTATAGATTTTTAAACAAATAATTTTTTAATTACATTATATTTTAGGTGACAATAAAATGTTTCCGGATTTATGTGATATAAATTTTTAAAGTTTTCTATATTAGATTATTGTGTAAATTTACCGAAATTAAATAGATATTTTAATCAGCAAACAATTATTTATTTTTTGTCTTAATGATATATAAAATAAAATATTGTGTAATTTAAATCAATTGAAATGATTCATAAAAATGTATTATAATAAGATAAAAATATAATTTTGTCTCTTAATTTTATTTAAGATTTTATTTTTATTTTTTAATTTTATTTAGTTATAATTTGGTCTTTTAATTTTATTCTGGATTTTAATTTTTTTCCGTTAACTTCATTTGATTTTAATTTAATCTTTTAGCTTATCTTAAATTTCAATTTTGTCTCTTAATTTGTTTATTTTCAATTCATCCCTTCAACTTTATCTCAAATTTTATTTTCACCCCCTCATTTTACTTTAAATATCTAAGCTTCATATGAATCAAAATTTAAGATTATCGGAAAATAAATTGGGTCAATAACACCAAAATGAGAAAAGCAAAAATAAAAAGAAAAAATCAGCTATTGGGTATAAATAAGATATATGATTGAACTTTGGAATAAAATTTACTATGTATGGGATTTACTCATATTAATAGACAAATGAAAGAAAAATAAAAGGAAAAAAATATTTGAGTAATAAAGTTTTACTTTTGACATTTAACTTTTTACAATTATAATATTTAACTAATCAATAAAGAAAATGATTAGGCTATGTTTTATTCTCGAAAATGGAGGAAAAAAGTGAAATAAGTAACATAAAAATGTTAACTTTCTCATTTTTAGTAGGGATAATATATTTGTATCTTATAATAAATAAAAAATTTAAAGAAATAATCACAATAACTATAATGACACTTAAAATGTTATTTTATTTAAAATTTTAAACACTCAATGTTTTGAAATAGCAATTTGGACATCTTTATATCTAGTGCGATTTTAGGTTTATTAGTTCACCATAAAATGTTAAAAAAAAATGTTCACCTTTAGAGGAAAAAAGACTTAGGTATAGTTTTAAAAAATTTTGTTATTATGTTTTCTTAATAAAAATATGAAATTTGTTAAAAAAATTAAAATATCTAATTATGTGTTGCTGAATTATAAAAATTATATATTTGTCCACATAATGTATATAATTATTATATTATTGTTAGAAAACCTGATAATAAAAATATAATATTTATATTTATAGTTTTTAAAAACAAAAAAGGGAAGCAGGGGAACAAATTTTAGCAATTTAATAAAAATAAATAAATAAATGAGACTATTTCATTCTACATAATTTGTAATTGATTAGATTTATATATAGTTTTTTATATTTTTGTTATTAGATTTCTCAATTAAAATATAATAAATGTATGATTCTCTAATAATATTACGACAAGTGTATAGTTTAATTAAAGAATCATATAATTATCTACAAACATTATATACTTATCATGGTATTATTGAAAAATTATACACTTATTATATTTGACTTGAAAAGGCTAATTATAAATATATAAAAAATTATATATAAGTTTTTTTTTTTTTTTGTAACCATGAAGTTTTATACTTGTGTCTTGTGCGTATGCCAAGAAACAACATAGACCAATGAGCATTTGAATGTAAAGTCAAAATGATTGCTATGTCTTAAACCTCTATCCTATTTAGTATTGCATTCTTCCCATTTTGAGTAATATCTGTTATACATTTGTAATTATTATTTTATAGTTTTCTATCCTTTCATTATTTTTAAAAGCATGGGCAAGAAGGTAAATTTTTATCCTCAAAATTATTTGTTCATTTTATTTTTCATTTAATTCCTTTCTATCATGTATATTAAATGGGCCCTATAAGTTTTATGTTTAGATCTAAGAGAGACAATGATTGAGAGAAAATTAATCTCGCATAAATAGATTTTATTCAACCTTATCCCTTTCTCTTATTGCAAATGATCCACATGAATGAGTTTTGAAGCGAATCCCAAACAATTTAGGTTGATCCAATACACCAAGAATGAGGAGAAACAAAAGTAATGAGAATTGTAATATTATGATGTAACTTTCTAATAACTTAGAAAACTCAAAATTTGATAAAGATTTGAGGATGTGATAATTTTATTCGATTGATTAGTTATAATTATATTGATAATAATTACATGGTGAGTGTTTATTGCTTTCCAAGGATGCAAAAAAATATGACAACTAAAAAAATAAGAATTTCAAGATAAGAATTTTAAATAAATAGTGAGACAATGAGTAAAAATATATATATAGGATCCACTTTCTATTTTTTTCCCACACTTTCTCTTCTTTTTTTTTTCTCTTCAAACTCTATAAAAATTTTACAATAAAAAATTCTAAAAGATTTAGGTCATATATATATATATATATATATATAAAATTGAATATTGCTATTAGGTTATGAATTTAATCAGAATCAAAATGGTTAGGACATAAAAACACATTTAGGGTTATTGATTTTTTTTAAATTGATTTTGCTAGGTTATAAATATTATTATGAACCATGTTTCCTTTTGCACTTTGTAGATTTCCCATAATGAATAGAAATTAACATTGTTATAAAAATTGGATGGGAACCAATCAAACTAATCAAAATTCAGTGAACCAATCATTAAACCAGTTTAACTGATTCCAAAAATCAATCAAGAATCTGTTAAAACCAATAAACAAATAGTAGAATTAATCCAAACCATACCTATTTAAGGTTTAACTAATTTTTATTTTATTTTATTTAGAATAGATCTTAAAAACTCAAAATATATGGTAATAAGAGAAAAAAAGGGTTGAGACAAAAATACATTTAAAGAAAAGAAAATATAATAAAAACAAAAAATGAGTACTTCATCATTTTTAGGGTTTATTCTCAATCATACTATATTTTTTAGTAACATTTTTCTTAAACATCAAGATATTTGGCCAAAATTTCTCCTTATTCTTTATCAATATTTAAAATTAATAATTAGTAACATTTTACATTTATTAGTATTTATTTAATATCTTAGAATTTAAATATATATTTTTTAAAATATAAATTTAATTATTACTGATTCAGTCATAATCAGATAAATGAATCATGAACTAGTTCATCCACTGATTTAATAATTAATCTAATTTTAAAAATATTAAAAATTAAAAGTTAACATATGCTTCTCATGCCATTGAAAGGTAATTCAACTTATTTTATGCAGCCTAGCTCTAATTAAAATGTTAATTGACACTTATAAAATAAAAAATGCCTCCTCTAGACCTGATTATAGGTTGAAAGACCCACTTGACCCAATAGGCCCAATCCTAAAAATATAGATATTAGCCTTAAAAATTTTGATAAAAAGGGACATTTTAAAAAATGTTTGAATATTAGACAAGTTGGCCTTGGGTTTTTTATATATTATTAATCAATAATATTTTTAGAAAAACTATTTATAACCACATATTAAAAAAAGAATTATATACAAATATAATTGTCATTTTTTTTACTCTTATCTATTGCACAATATATTATAACTTAAATTATCTAAAGAGGTTGTATTGTTTCATGTGTACTCCAAGTAATTTAAATTTCTTGCAATACCAACATTTTTAGTATAATACAAAGAGATATCAAATAGTGAATAAAAGCAAAATAAGAGGAATTTGCCAAATGGTCTATTAGTACTCAATTTTACAGAACCATTAACTAATATCATGTTAAGGCATTATTCAACTATATATACTTGCAATTGGGTGGATCCTCACTCTTAACAAACAATAAAGCAGAAATATCCAATATTTAAAACTAAAAAATAGATATTTTTAAATTTTTTTAAAATATGGACCAAGTTAGGCTTAGTCCATTTTTAATTAGGACAAACCTAAACTTGGGCCTAAATATTTTTACAAATTTTTTTATAAATCTAACTCATTTTTAAATAAGTTCAACCTATGATAAGATCTAATATTCTCTTAAAATGTGAATCAAGCTAGGCCTACATTAAATAGTTTAAGGTGATCTAAACTTTTGCTTAATTTTTTTCATTAAATTATGATATGCAAACATTTGGGGAAAAAAACGATTTGAATTAAAAAAACATTTACATATTATATTTTTATTTTAAAAATTATGTGGAAGTTTGTTGTTTACAAAATATTGATATTGAACTTAATGGCAAAGCAAGGGTTACAAAAACAAAATCTTCCTTAATGGAAATTAAAGTGTGGTGGTATATTTCATTAATGAGATTGTGATGTAAGTGTCAACAACGAATACTTAGGGTTTTTTATCAAATTATTTATTTTTGTGTCCCGGTGGTTTTATTTTTAAATTTTCTTTGCTCATAACTGAAATCACTTCACACCAAGTTCTAATAGAATATGGATCATCTACAATAATAAGCATTACTGTAAATGGTCATGTAGGTAGTTGCTTGCTTTTTTATTTTTTAACCTTTTAAGATTAGGGATCAACTCATGGTTAAAATTCTATAGTTAAAAATTTTTAAATGTAACTTTTTCTCAAGATTAATATTTTTATCCCTACTCACAAACTAAAAAAAAAAAAAAAACCTATTGCACATGGACCTCTACCACGAAGGATCCGCATGCTTGTAAGACTTTTCTTTTGGGAGCTCTTAACATAGCATGAAAGGAAAGAAGAAACCAAAATTAGTAGCATAACTAATACACTCACGTAACAACAATAATCTAATGAGAAAATTTAAACAACTCAATTTATCAAATATAAACAAGTTAAATTATTTATAAATAAGCATTTTCTTTAATAAATTACTATTAATATATTTATATATTTACTTATGATTTATGATTTGTTTGATTTATCTATTTTCAATAGAAATTTATCTGAAAAATATTAATTGAAATGATATAGAGGTTCGCTTGTGCTGACAGAATTCGCATAAGATAAATTATAAATTAACAATAACATTGTTATAATTTTGTTTAACAATAAATTTTAAAAAATGGAGGAAACGTCGATTTCCTTGCAAAATTGCCATAACATATATTTTAACCATTTTCGTTGTTCAATGGGAGCATTCCTGTCAACGCAATATACATACTGTTTTGTACAATCACATTTATTACATTATTTTAACATCTAATGGTAAGGGACCACGCTTCAATATATATATATATATATATATATATGACATTTAGATTTTGTCGCGTGTGCGTGGTATAAATGTAGCGGTTATATTCAATGTATCACTGTCTATAAAGATAAGTTGGTGAACAATAAGATGTGATCAAGGTTGGCTACATTTCATGGTGAATATTGATATTTATATGTGCTTGTCTTGTTTGGTGCAAGCAATGCCAATGCAACTGTCACAATGGCGTTTGACTAGGTGGACTGAAAAATACGAGTCCTCATTATGATTAAGTAGTTCGATTCAGTTGGTCAAAGTATATTAAGCAACGAACTAAATTGAATTGAATTGGGTTGAGCCATTTTAACGAGCCCAACTCTTTAATTGTTGTTAATAATGTGACTAAAGTTATGTTAAATTATATTTAATATCTTTTTAATTTTAGAATTATCAACCCGCTTCAGTTATAGTGCAAAAAATATTTTATGGGTAGGTAGTTGTTAGTGAATTAAATTACTTTTTGATTAAAAAAAGTGCTCCCCTTAATTAAAATTATTTAACTATTGTTGTTATCTTATTAAGAATAAAGATACGTACTTTATGAAAGTTTGACATCATAAGTGTGCACTATTTTGAGTATTCATTTTAGCGGAATAATAATTATTATTATTATTAAAATTGCCAAACTAGACTATACTTTTATAATTCAACCTTCAAAAAATAAGTAACGTCAAGTTAGTAAAATAATAATTTATTTTAAATTACTTTTTTTTTAACCTATGCCAATTTAGGCCCAAGGAGTAGTAAAGTTAGGTCAGAGTTAGCTTTAAGGGCAAACTTTCTATTTTTTTAATGATAATATTGTTAGAATTGAAAAAAAAAAAGACAAAAATTAAACTATTTCACTATAAAATCTTAAGGTGTTTATCAACTTTTTCAATAAATAAATAAAATCTTTGTCAAATAATATTTTGTTGAGTTCTCTCACTTTTCACAATAAATTATATATATATACACACACATATGTGCACACTAAAATATATTGTATTATTATATTTTAAAAAATCCAAAATTTAATAAGATCAACTCTTTAGGCTAGCCTAAAAGTTAAGGTTTGGCTTTCATGTTATGGCCAATTTTTAAAACTATTTTGATTGATGACATAATTTTTTTAATAATATTTATTATATTTTTATAATATTTATTCAATAATATATATCTTTTTTTAAAAGTATAAGTGCAAATATTATTTTTCATCTCACCTAATTATTTTTTATATTTTTTTCTTTTTATATATTTTACATTTTGTCAACCAAACGAACTGTTAGTATTGAACCTTTAAAACCAACCTAAACATTTAAAACACTAAGTTGAACTAGAAAGTTTTATCCAATCCTTTTAAATAGCTTTTATCCAATCTTTATACTTAATTAGGGTTAAATTGGCTATAATTGACAACTTTACAAATAATATGCATCATAAATAGAATAAACAATGAGAGAAAAAGTAATATTATTTTGAAAAAGAGAAAAAAAATATTTTCACACTTTGAAACAAGAGAAACTTTTATATTTGTTGGTGATCATTCTTTCTTCAATAATTCCATTGAAATTTAGTACTAGTCTCTCCTTAATTCAACTGTATTGAAATTTGTTCATACTTTCACTATTTTTTTGTGATAATTTTTTAATATGTTAATAAAATTAGTTAAATAATTTTATTTTTTGAGAAATAAATATTTCTTCATTTATAGAAAGTTAATCATGCAAAGATATTTTGCATTGTAATTTTAAATATTATTGAAGGTGAATTGAATTTTTTTAAAACATGATAGTATTAAGTATAATTTAATTTAACTTTAGTGATGTCTATATAATTTACTCTAGTAATTGATAATTAATTTAAAAAATAGTATGATAAAATAGACTAATACATTTAATTTGTCAAATAATTTGCAATTTATAAATTAATATTTTATATGAAATTAATGAATAAGTTAAATGCTTTACACAATCAACTAAATAGCTTAACTAGTGTCTTAAATAGGAGTGGACAAATTTAGCATTTTGCTGGTTATCTTATAAAATAAAATATTAAGGAAAATTGAATCGAACTTCATCAGTTTATCTTCACATATTTAAATATACAAACTAACTATAATCAAATTATAAATTATCCTATATAATCATCTTATATAGAGGTGCTCAAATATCCAATTGGGTTAGGTTTTTACTTAACTTAAGATTCAACTTGATCTCTTATTTGACTTGACAATATCAGGTTTGCGACTAAGTCAAGTTTAGTTAAGTATTCTTTTTCTTTTTTTTTTATTTGTTGCAAATTTAATCAGAATAAAAAGACTAAGATCTCTTAAAACCCAAAAGAATAAGATCTCTAAGTAGAAGTGTTAGAGATAAAAAATTTTAAGCAACTTTTTTCAAACAAATACATATAAAAGGTCAACCTGAGCTAGCTAGGTATGTACTTCAACTTGGAACTAGGCCTCATTTTAGGCTAGGTTTCATTTTGATATGGCCTAATTTAGCCCAAAATGATCAAATTGATCCTAGTTGGTCAAGCCTACCAAATATTAATGTACCTCAAATCCTATGTATATTATTGATTTGATTAGAAGTTAAGAGGACAACTTTTAAAAAGTTTATTATACATTATTGAATTGAATGACTTGTAAAGAGTAATTATCTGTAATTGTGATCCTAACTTTCTTTTTAGGCATCACATAATAAGTTTATTGTAATTTTACTAATAATTGTCTTAGTTGCACACTTATACCTATAAATATACTATAAATTATACTTAAGTCATAAAAACATGTGACTTATGTTTAACTCACAAAATGTGATGACATTAACTTCTAATCATGGTAATTAAGGTTAAAAATATGATTACTAATTATAAATCAAGATTTAAAATTATTACGATTACTTACATTATGAAAAGGTGAAAAAATTTAAACTTTGATGTTGTTAAAATTATTAACTAATTACTCATAACCATTTATGCATATGAGAGAATCAAATCCACAATTATAAGTTTTTAATCCTATCAAATTATAAGTTTTTAATCCTATAATTTATTAATTCTAACTACAAGAAGAATAGGTGCCCCTATGATGAAATGGATTTTTCAAGACTTAAACCAAAGTTTTTATGTTAATATGAGAAATTTCGCACATTCACAAATTTCGCACATTTTGCTGTAACCAAATATCCCTTTCACCGCGGCGAATCCTTTATACTTAACCGAGGTATTTTCACACAAGTATAATCATACATTAACTTGCCCCTACTCAATTTGGATGTACTAATTTTCCTCTATTCCTCAAATGGCTAATTTCTTTTTTTTTTAAATTACAATATTACCTTTTAACCTTATTTAACTAATGCAAAATTATGAAAATTATAGTATAAATATATTAAAATTATTAGTTTTATAAAACATTAATTCTAAAAGAGTGAATAAAATATTTATTTTTTGTCTCAATTTATATATGACTGTTGAGAGTTTTAACAAGGAGAATTGGTGAGTCTTTTCATTATCAAACATTCCCTAAATATCAATAGATCATGGGATTTTATGATAGAACTTTATCATTTACCACTATTTTCATTAGTAAGTTATCTTTTATTAGGAAATTATAATTAGGTAAGATATATAATAAACTAGAGGCAAATTTTATATATTGTATAGATTAATTAATAAAATTTTCATAGTATTAAATAATAAAAACAAATATTTTGAACTATTAATAACTATTGTCTACATCTCTTTCTCACACAACATGTTAATAACTTAATACTGGGAGAGGTCCCCTTTATTTCTTTATAATGAGCATCCAGGGCTCTTTTAAGGTCTGTACAAACATAAAATATAAAGGTGGCATCAAACTATACCATGGATTCACAAGATCCAATTACAATTATAATTCAAATAGTCAACCAATCATTTAGTATTTTAAAATTAAGTATGGGTAACAAATATTATATTAATATGAGCATATACATGGAATTAAGAAAAATAACTCCAGTTACCTCGACTACCATTAGCAAGAAAATTTTCTATCCACAGATATTGAAGATTTATTCCTCACACCCATTTTGTTATCTAAAGCAATTTATAAGGGTAACATTGTCAAAATGAAAAAATTTTTATCCACACAAGAGAAAGGGGCGCAATTCCCATTCTATTCATTGGTTGATAATAACTCACACCATAAATTATTTCAAGTGGGCTGGTGTTAGGTGAGATGGGCTGCAGAAACTCTTAAGGTTAGGGAGAGTGTACTGATTTAAAGACCTAAAAATCTATTTAGATTATAGTGAAAAGGTTTATGGTGGGTTTAGGCTACCTTAAGGGCCCAAATATTACTCATGATCTGATTTATTTTCAAAATTGGGCAAAGGTTCATTGGTTTTGGTTACAAAATTTTTTTCTTTTTTTTTTTTGGTTAGGGATGGAGTGCGTTGATCCAATAGTTCCAAACATAGCTTTAGTCAATTAAAAAAGAATGCTTATGAGGCAAGAGGTAAAACTATAGTGAAGCAAGTAAAAAGAGATCTCTAATCCTTCCATAATTTGCAAGTAAGGTAGCACAAGTGTTTGCTTATTTGTAGAAGTGGCTAATAGACCATTCTTCAAAATAGGTAAAAAGTATTCTATAGTTGTTTATAAGGTTTCAACAAGGATGATGATGAAGGGATTTTTTTTTTTTTAATAATTATGAAGATAGCAAGGGACATGTTTAATTTGATTTTAAGTTGATTGACTTGAGAGAGATAGAGACCTTTATTCCAAGTAGGATTGCTTAGAGTTTTGCAAGAAGGATATCATCTATTCTAATGAATTTTGCAAATCCTACCATCTAATTTTAAAAAAAGTTACAAATGATACCCTATATATTGATGTTACTTTTGTAAGTAGAACCATCCACGTTAAATTTTTAATCAAGGGACAAGAGGTTCCTAATGAATGTTGATGAGTGAGTTTCTTTCACAGAGGTGTTTGGTTAACGATGAAAAAGAACTTAGCAACCTTACCTTTGCTTTTGATGAAGATTTGGGACAAAAAGGGGTTTCATTAAAGATGTAGTTATCTTTATCTAGCCATATAGTTTGATAGGTAGTCACAAAAATAGCTTTTATTGATATGTTGGAATAGATGCAATTTGAGGTTTCATTTATTTGAAGCCAATAATGAAAAGAGAGCTTGAAAAAGTAAGAAGAAATGTCATAAAATGTTTAAACTTGTAAGGTTATTGAACAATCTTAGAAAATATAGGCAATTGATTCAATTTAGGAATCACAAAGTGAGATAAGTGTGAAATGAATGCAATTTTTACCTTGTAGATTTTAATTTGTTGAAAGGTCATTAAAGAAATATATTTTTGAAGAAAGAATTGTTTTTTTATGATTTGGAAGGGAATTTTTATATTTAAGTAAGAGGCGTGGTATCATTTAGAGAAGGTTGTTTTTATAGTGAATGTGCCATTTAGGGAAGGTTTCCAAGTGAGTGTGTTAAGGGCATTTTATATAAAAGGAAGGATGAGAGGCAAACTTAAAGATATAGCCCACAAATAAGAGGTGGTATTAGATCCAAGGTGTAAGTAACAAGGAGTTAATGGTGGTTTATAGCATTCACACTTCCAAAGGTCAGTTGACAACAACGCTAAGGTTGAGTGCCATTTAGGGAAGGTTTCAAAGTGAGTGTGTTAAGGGCATTTTATGTAAAAGGAAGGATGAGAGGCAAACTTGAAGAGATAGCCCACAAATAAGAGGTGGTATTAGATCCAAGGTGTAAGTAACAAGGAGTTAATGGTGGTTTATGGCATTCACACTTCCAAAGGTCAGTTGACAACAACGCTAAGGTTAAGTCTAAAGTCTCTTATGTTTAAAGATTTTTCATGTTTTTTTTATATATATATATATATTAAAAAAAGGTTGTTAGTTATTGTTAAATTACTACTTATTTATTATTAGTTGATGTGACAGTTTCATCATATGATTTTTCTATTTTCTTGATGTATTTATTAAGTTTTTTGTCACTTTTTTTGTCATTGTACAATACGCAGGGCCATACTACTAGTATGAGAGACAGAGCAATATAGTAAATGGGATCTAATAGGAGATAAATCAAAGTTGTATTATTTAAGGGTTATTGACTCGTTTAATTATATATATATATATATTATGTATGTATATAAAATCATTTTTATTTAATTTTTTTGATTTTGACCCTTTAAAATTTTTTATCTACCACTTTTAATATTTTAAAATCTTAAATATATATTTTTAAAGATAGAGTTGCTCTTACATTGATCATAAAAATAGATTTTATAAAACAAATAAATTATAATAAATTATATTAAAACTTTTTTAATAAGTTTCTTATCTCCATTATCCAATAATGACTAATAATATACTCTTGATTCTATAATTCTCACTCTTTCACAAAAATGTTTTATTTTTGGTTTCTTTAACTATACTTTTTATTTACTATAAAAACAACGCTTCATAATAAAAGGAAAAATCACTTTCTTACAAATAACTTAACTATTTATATTGAAAAGAATATTATAAAGAGTTTCACTATAGAGAATATTATAGATGAATTTTATTTAATTAAAAAATAAAAAAGTATGACCTAAATGGCTAATATGTTGTTGTAATAAACAGAAAAAGAAAATGTGATAAAAAATTTTGAATAATGTCTATTATATTATTATAATTATTATTCAACAATATTTATTCATTTTTTCTTATTTTTTTGAAATAGAGATATGAAAGTCATTTTTATCTACAAATTTTTTTTATTCTTTCTATTTTTATTCTTATTCTTAAATTTTTTTATGCCAAATGAGTTATTGGTATGTACTTTCTTTGTATTAAGATAGTTATATTATTTTGATGCTGTTATATATATTTTTTAATTTTTTATTCTTATATGTCTCTATTTTTTAATTTTAGTAAATTTTATTATTATATAAATTTAATAAGTATTTAAAATTACATTTTTAATTGTTAGTGTTCATATTAAATATAAATTTTTTCCTTTTTATAATTTTTTCTCATTTTATCCTTGAATGAAACTCACACTCTCTTTCTCATATCATACAATGATTTCAAAATATAAAAGAATCTCTTGTCACTAAAGCTTAAAGTGTGTACTTTGCAATTGCACTCCTAACATGCAATTATATATATATATATATATATATATATATATATATATGTATATGTTTAATCAATGCAAAAGATAATAACTTTGAAAGCACTGTTTTGGTGCATAAATATCTTAATTTTTAAGTATTTTCAAATTTATGTATAAAATATATATACATAACTTTTAATTTTTTTAATATTAATTACGTTTAATATTTACAAAGATTTTTAGAAATATTTATAAAATTAAAAGTGATAATGACGATGGAAGCTTGAATGTGATGTATTCAAGAACTTGTTCAATTGTTGGAAATAGATCCTTTCTAATATTTTTCTTTTCTTTTCTTTTTTCATAAAATCTCAACCACTCAAACTAAAATTTTAATGGTTCAAAATTTTTTTTTAATTTTAAATTGATTTTTTTTTCAAAATTCACTATTAAATATTTTTTTTATTTTACATTATGAGGGTTCAATCATGAAGGGCGATGGACGCCGCAGATGACCGAGGATGATAAGGACTGCAAATTTTATTTTATCGTCGAGCGCTTGGAGTAAACGCGAGGGATTGACAAAGGTAACACACGACGTGTCGTGTATGTAGCGTAATGATTGGAGTACACGATAATTATCTAGGGAAAAAAGTCCAATAGCCGCCTAAAAATGGGCCATCTTCACATAGAATATTATGCAGCAATGTTAAAGTGGATAATATTCATTTTTTTGTTCGCTTTCAAGGAATAACCTTGCCTTGTTAGTGGGAGATTAATGGTTTACATCCCTTTAAAGGAAAAAGAAGTTCTTTAAAGTTTAAAGTTAAAATTCAATTTCTTTTCAATCCAAGTAACTTTAACTGGAAAAAAAAGGAAGAAAATGGTGCCATTTCACATTTTAATCTAGAACAATGTCTTTTTTAGGTTGAAGTTTGTGCTATATCAAGAAATTTGCAAAAATTATTGTTTAAAAATAATAATTTAGTTCATTATTCTTGTTAGTAGAACCTTTGAATACTGTTTCTTTCTCATTAAAAATAAATTCTACTATCACCTTATGTAAATAGCTTCATTTATGTAATAAATATTATTCTAAACATTTAAAATACCTTAGTTTAAGTGTATATTTGAACTGGAATTATGTAAACTTGGCCTTAGATTAATTTAATTTTAGTCAAAATAAGTTTTTATGATCATAATTTATGTTTGAACATTTGATATTTAAAAAGTGATTCTCACCATTAATGTGGTCATTCAGACACTAAAGCAATTTTTTTCTTTTTTATTTCAGTACAAATGAGAATTTGAAAGACAAAAATAATTTTAGAAAAAAATTTGATATCAAACCAAACAAGTTGATTTATAAAATAAATCTATGTTTAAGTAATATCTTTAAAATCGGATTAATCATTAAATTGATAGAAATACTAGTAATTATTAAGTTGGTAAAAATATTAGTTTATAATTTATTAATTTAATTATAATTTAATAGATAATAATTAAATATATATTTTTTAAATTTTATATATTAAAATTTTAATATAACAAATAAATGCTAATAAATTTTAAATATTTAATTATTAATTTAGTATTTTTAAAGATATTTGTAGAAGTCACTTTTTAGTTAAAAAAAAAACCCTACCCACTATCCTTGATTAAAAGTTAAAATATTTAATATTGAATTTATTTACTATTAAAATATTAAAAAAAACAAAAAAGTTGATAATTTTAACTAAATAACTTAATATTTGAAGGAAGTGTTGTTAAGAAATAAGATATAATAAATAGTTAGTATTGCTAATAATCAAGTACATACTTTTTGTTTTTCTTATTTTTTTTTTAAATTTTCTCAATTGTAACCCTTTTTTTCTTTTTAATACTTTCAATTTTCAGTTTTTAAGATCTATTTAAGATGAAATATTTTATTTTATAAAAAAATATTAAAAATAATTTCAACGAAGAGTTCAACTCACTTGATCGATTTTTGATAGTTGATTTTTTGAATTAATTACACTAAATTAGAATTTAATTTTTGATTAAATTGGTTGGACCAACCAATTCAATCCAGTTTAATTTTAATTATTTTGTGTTTCAACATGCAAATGAATTTTTTAATTTTTCAATTGCCAAACCAAAAATACTTGAATAAAAGTTTTATTGAGTTTCACCCAAAAATAAAAAAAAGGCCATATCATGTTATATACAGCATGACAAAACATTGATGCCTTATGAATAAAATTATTAAAAAACAGACAATATTCGCGAGACTAACTTAATTTAACTAATTTGAAACGGTTAGAAATTTGACCTTATATTCCATTCAATTTAAATGGCCTACAAAGCAAGTTCAGATATTTCCCTTTTTTTCTTCTAGATTTTTGTTTTTAAGAGAGCCTGAAATATAATGTTAGAATTTGTTTGCTACTTTATTTATAAAATGAATTAGTTCTGTTAGATATAATATTTGACAGATCCGATTAACATGCTATTTCTATTAACGTTACTTATTTTTTAAATAGAATTTAATAACATTACTTAATAAAATATTTGTAATCCATAAATATTTGTTGAGTAAATTACACTAATATCAAGAAATTTAGTTAAATTATACTTATTATCTTTTTTATTTTAAAATTGACCCTGGTTAATATTTAATATATATTATAAACTTTTGAAATTTATTTTTTTAAATAAAATTTTTTATATATTAATCTTTTCAAAAATAAGATATTTAATTATCTATATTATTATATTAAAAATAAAATTGCACTCTCAAAACTTTATATTTATTGACAAAAAATAAATTAAAAGAATTCATAATATATATTAAATATTAAAAATAAATACTAATTTTAAAATAAAAATATTAAACATAATTTAACAAAAAATTAGCGTAATACAATCAATATTTGCGCATAACGGTACATAAATCTTTGACAGATCTGACTGCGAGGGTAATTTTTATGAATTATAACATTGTTTAAATTCAAATTGTCTTGCCCGGTGCACGCGCTGTCTACTGCGCGTTTGCGGCAAACCCAGACGGCGGATACCACAGTGGACCCAACGAAAATGTTACATCATGATAAAATTGAGAAGAAAATATGGTTTATGAGTAAATAAAATAAAAAATTATTATTATATTTTTATTTTTAAAACTATAATTTGATAATTAAAAGAATAATTTAATAAATAAAGTAATAATTATAAAAATAATAAATATTTTACTTATAATGTAATTAAAACCTAATGACATTATAAATAACTAAACATGATATTATATGTCATTTTTTATATCTTTATTATTAATTTTTTAATTAGAATATAATAGATAAATATATTTTAATAATAATATGATAAATATATATAAATTTTTAAATAATTATATACTTTTTAATTAAATTATATATTTATTATATTATTATTAAAAATCATAAACATATTATATTATAATTAAGAAACTCAATAACAAAAAAATTATATGATTCTTGACCCAGACTCCCATCCAGGGGAGAAATAAAATCTTAAAGGACAGCAAACGGATCCCATGTCCGTTGTCACTTACTTGCCACTGCCAAGATTTGCCGCAACTAGCGTGGAAGCAAAGGCTTGTCCAAATCCAAGACCCATAAGCCGTCCCTCTTTGCCGATGATCCCACCTTATAAAGAGACGCACATCCAGACTCAGATTCCCACAGGAAACTCCCACCTCCCATTGAAGTCATCAGTCATCAATTCCCACTTCTCTCTCTGTAACTCCGCGAGTTTCAACTCTCTTGACTTTTCAACAAGACTCTCTTTGCTGGCTTTTCATATCTGAGTTAGCATTTGAATTTTGATTATACTGGTGATCCTCTTCTTCTGTTCTTATGTCCTTGCAATTTCGTCTTGCTTTAAACCTCCTCAACGGAAAAGGAGGGAGCTTAGCTGCCTTGCAGTTGACTATTCATTCCTTTTGGCTTTTGAAAGAATTGGACAGTTCTTTGTGGAAATTAGTTACCTGCATCAATGCAGGATTTAGCAAAAAGAGCAATTTGAGATTATTGAAAAATTTTCAAATTTATGTGGTCAATTGATTTGAACAGTTCTATCAAATAACTCAAATGACGTTTTGTCTTTTTCATGAGACTAAAGAGTTCTGATAAGTTCTAGCCGCAAATATTGTTTAGCTTTGCTTACTTAACTAACCTTCATCCTTTTCTCGTTCTCGGTGTTTGTTATGTATGTCTAAGAGCCAAAAAGAAAGAAAAGAAGGAAGAAAAGGGTCGGTAATTTTTGGCAAATTGTATGCATATGACGCATTAGTTGTCACCTAAGTTTCTATTATTGAGCATTCCTTATCCTGATTACCTGGAAGGTCATTTTGTTGTTAACTTTGATTTTTGTTTTGTTTTCCCCTATCTCTTCTATATATTCAGTTATCCCATTAGCTTCCATTATCTTGTGTTGTTTCAGGCTGCATATAGATTGAATGTTGTGAACAAACTATGGGTTCCAAGTCTTCATGCAGTGTTGCTCTGTTACAACTTCTTACAGTGGTTTGCTTTCTTTTTCAATGCTCTGCCATTAAACTTGATGCTGACCAGAACAGTACACTAGTTGTAGATGCTTCTGATGCATCTGGAAAACCAATACCTGAAACCCTTTTTGGAATATTCTTTGAGGTGAGCAATAAACCCGCACCTGGGGATTGACTTCGTTTTTTTTTTTTGGCCTTCTTTTCTTGATAGCTTTTGTTGCTGTAAACCTATTAACTTGCAACATCAACATTCAATGTTGGTTTCTCTATTCTGCTTTATAGCGGTTTTTAATGTCTAATTAGGTTTATGCGCTTATATTAAGGATTTTTTTTTTTAAATCAAGAAACAACAACCACAGCACTAGAAGTATCAGCATCTCTTATTCCCCATTAAATGCATGAACATAGACATGCAATAAATTTCAGAGCTTTTCTTTGTTTTTGGGCTAAGGACCTGAAATTATGTATTAAAAAGAGAAATAAATGAATTATGAATCGACTTCGATAGAATTGTGTAATCTTCGTCTGTGTAATAGTATGCTTGATTAAACTAACCATATGTGCCCTATAGTTAATTGTCTTCCTGTATATTCCTGGCATTTCTTTAAGTTTGGTTAGTTAATACTTAACGGTGATGTGTGTGTGGATTCAATTTGATAATTCAGCACATTTCATATTTCATAGAATGATCAATTTCTTGAATTTCTTCTGCAGGAGATCAATCATGCTGGTGCAGGGGGATTGTGGGCGGAGCTTGTGAGCAACAGAGGTCATTTCCATGTTTCTAAACTTCTAAATGAGAAAATTAATGCTGAGAGAACTCTGAGAATTTCTTTTATAATTTTGTTAGATCACAACTACCCCATATGGTGTTAAGAATAATTAAGAGTTTGGGGAGGTCTTGTGGTGAGGACAGGATTTACCATGTTAAGAGGAAATATCAATTTAAAAAAGTCTAGCAGGTTAAGGAAATAGATACTTGTAGTGCCTCCAAAGTAAAGAGTATAAGTGTCTTTGTGTGGTTATAGTGTTAGCGTATATAGAGATTGAGGAGTTAGTGTCATATTTTGATAGAGACCAGTATAATATGAGATGCAAAGTCTCACATTGAGTAGTATGGGCTACTTTATGAAGTATTTAAGCAGGATGATTCTTCTACTTTAATAGCTAATTTTTGGAACAAGATTCTCCGCTTCACTTAAGTTCCTATCAATTAGTATTAGAGTTGGTAGTTGATGACATTAGAAATGGCTACTTGCTGAGGGTTCTAATTAGCAAAAGGCCTAGTGAAGTGCCACAGAGTATAACCACCAAGATATGGAGACCGATAGTATGAAATGCTAAAGTCTCACATCAAGCAGTATGGGAGTTAGCTTTTGGGGCATGGTTCTCTATCTTCCTTGGGTGCCCATAATGTAGACCTGAGTGTTCTTATAAAATATTTTGTTTGGTCCTTCCTTTTCTCCCTAACCTTCTTTCTTCTTTTGTTCTTTACAAAAGGAAACAATTGAGACACTATTCTTATCAATGCAACCAGAACATAAAATAAGGACTGAAAATAAAATGAAAAGAGATGACAATAACATTTCTGAATTGTGATATAGTGCAGTCAGATATATTTTGACCATCTTCAGGCATTCAGAGTCATTGACTTTTTCTTTGGTAGTCTCGAACAAATGGCATCTGTACTGAAGATATGTTGTCTATCATTCTTGAAGCCATAGCAAAGGTTTTGTGGTTTGTTCTTTCTTAGTAATTATGTCCATTTGAACATTCTAGTAGCTTTTTTACTGGTTATACAAATAATTTCTGTTGTTCTCCTCCAAACACACTGTGAATTAATATTACAAGATAATAATTGTGCGCCAATATTAGCTACTTCATGCTCTATTTGATTTTCTTCTTTTTGTAGTTCTCGTAATCTTTCTGTTTTGGTTCTTTTATTATTCTCTTAATCTATTGCTGGATAAGAAGGCAAGGGGGTGGAGACATTTTTACATTTTACATCACTAACGGATGATCTGTTTATTTGGCTATGTTGTATGATTTTACTATATCAATGCCCCAATGTGAAAACTTGTTTTTAGTATGGATGGTTTACTGCTTACTCAAGTTTTCATTTTTGGTCTATCACTAGGCTCAAGTAGATAAAAATATTTTGAATGTCGCAGTTTATAAAAAATTTGTGTTTCAGGTTTTGAAGCTGGGGGTCCTAACACTCCCTCAAATATTGATCCTTGGTCAATTATTGGAGATGAATCAACTATAAATGTATCAACTGACCGTATCTCATGCTTTGACCGTAATAAGGTGGCACTACAATTGGAGGTGCTCTGTGACAGTGAAGGTGACAACATCTGCCCAGCTGATGGTGTTGGCATTTATAACCCTGGTTTCTGGGGCATGGTGAGCCTAATTGATACGCTTGACCATTTGACTTTTGAATCCTGTGACACTGATTTAAGATCATGATTTTAAATCTATACTGTTTTTTATTCTCAAATGTTAAGTCGCGGATATTGTTAGATCCTTCTTGATTACTCTCATTAACTGCGAAGTTATTGTCATTCATGGTTGGGACTGAACATCACTTGTATCTTTGACACTTTTACCTTCTTTCAGAATATTGAGCAAGGGAAGAAATACAAAGTGATTTTTTATGTTCGTTCAACTGGACCAATTAATCTGACAGTTTCATTGACTGGCTCTAATGGCGTAGGAAAGATTGCTTCGACTGACATCATGTGAGCTTGATTTTAACATGCTGTAGCCTGCAGAGACACAATGGTTTGTCCTTCCCGAAAAAACCATATTTTGTATCCATGAGTAATACAAATAATTGATCTTGCAGAGCATCTGATGTTTCAAACTGGACAAAGGTGGAAACTCTACTGGAAGCTAATCAATTGAATCATAATTCAAGACTTCAATTAACAACGACCAGAAAAGGTGTAATATGGCTAGACCAAGTGTCTGCTATGCCCACAGACACATATAAGGTCTGTGTTTCTAAGCAAGAAAAGTTTTTATAATGACCATAATTAATATTGCATTGGCATTCATGTGATGCAATTACAATTTGGTTCCACCTGTGAGGCTAATAGTTATCTTTCCATATCTCATTTCTAGTTTGTAAACTCAAATAATTTAATCTTTAGCTACTTCATAACCTTAGAATTGAAGGTATGATAATGGTCAAGACGGTCCCTGTACTCTTCAGATTCAACAAGGGATATGGATTGTAATTCTAAAAGTTCAATAATTATCTTTTGAACATAGGTGTGCAAGTCTTGCTTGAATACAATTACTTCTGAAGTTAATGATCTCTGTTGCAGTGGTTTAAGAATAAAATAGGAACTTCCTACTTTATTAGTTTCAGATTTGTATTAGTGACATATTTAGTCTTGTCTTTACTCAGGGACATGGTTTCCGAAGTGAACTTGTTGAAATGCTGGCAGATTTAAAACCAAGATTTATCAGATTTCCAGGTATGATGAATAAATTGGCTTAAATTACAAGATTACAAACTTAGGTTTAGTGAAGACATATTTTGTTGTGTATCCTGTGCGTTGTTTAAGTTCTATCCCATCTACCCTATTTATGTGCCTCCAAAGCCGGTATCCTTGATTTAGATTGTGCTTGTTACGGAAAATGGAAAATAGGAGGGGAGTGAAAATGGAAGGTTTTGGTTTTCACTTTTTGGTAATTGATAAAGATGGTGAAAATTAAAAGGTGCATGAATTTTCAACCATCTTTCATTTTTCCTGTACCAAGCAAGTGTTTAACAATTTGCATCTCAGCTTTTTCCTTCAGTCCACTATCCACTTTTCCACTTTCATCTATACCAAGCTAACCCTTAGTGAGCTATTTGATTATTGCAATGTGATGGCCTGATGGAAAGTGTGTTTTATTTGCATTTTTCTATTAGAATAGTTATTCTTTTTTTTTTCTTTTTAAATTACGGGTTCAATTATGCTAGAGAGCCAGAATTTATGAAGTTTGCTTAAAATAGAGATCTGTCTACTTTTTGGGATCTTAAGTACATCTTATAGTATCCCAAGACATTATGTCTTCCAATAATTTCTTTTTCCCTGTTCCCTTCTCCAATTTGTTAAGTGGTATTTCAGCTAACTTCCAGCTATTTTTATTAACATTGCACTAGGTGGTTGTTTTGTTGAGGGAGAATGGTTAAGAAATGCATTTAGGTGGAAAGAAACCATTGGACCCTGGGAGGAAAGACCTGGGCATTTTGGTGATGTTTGGATGTACTGGACTGATGATGGACTTGGCTATTTTGAGTTTCTTCAAGTAGGTATTTCTTTCCAATTTTTGGGTCATGTGATTCTGATGTTCATACTTTGTGGAAATGCTTTCAGTTTTTGCTGAGTAAGTCAATTATTATATGCTATTACTCTTGAGCAGCTAGCAGAGGACCTTGGTGCATTGCCAGTATGGGTGTTTAACAATGGTATTTTGTATTTCTTGCTATCTTCAATAAGGTTGATTGTTAACAAAGAAAGTGGTGAATTTCTCTTTTTGCTAATTGAATGTCTTATTTCAGGTATCAGCCATAATGATCAAGTTGATACATCTGTCGTCTTACCTTTTGTGCAAGTATAATTTCATATTCTTCTTTCTTTCTCTCCCTCCCTTATTTCTCTTTCATTCCTTTTTTTTCTTTTTTCGTGTATTCACTCAAGAATTTCCATGGATATCTATCTTTTGGGATCTTTATTGCAGGAGGCCCTTGACGGAATTGAGTTTGCCAGAGGTGATCCGACTTCCAAATGGGGTTCCATTAGAGCTGCTATGGGACACCCAGAGCCATTTGACCTAAGATATGTTGCTGTTGGGAATGAGGATTGCTCCAAGAAAAACTACCAAGGCATGCACACTTTTCTTATTAGTCCTTTTTAAAGCATATGTGCCTTTATTAAGATATGTTAACATGTTGGATTGTTCATATCATGACAAGTTACGCAATCATTGATTTATCTTTTAATACATATGTTAATTCACTAGTGGAAATTTGCGTCAAGTAGTGATGTTGACTTTAATGAACAGCTCTGGTTTTCTGGTTTCCTTAATGAATTAGAGCTTCCTACAAAATATTTGTGTTTTGTGCTGTGCTACATAGAGAGTTGTAGACTAGAAGTTGATTCACTTGCAGCTTTGCCTCCTCAACATTTTACCTTTTTTTTCCCCTTACAAATTAGTTATAGTTATATGTTGATCCTTTTGTTCTTCCTTTATTTCCCAATAATGCATGATTAAGAACAAATCCTAATATATTAATCTAATGACACTTCTTTTTCTTTTAAATCTTTGATTGACCAGGAAACTACCTTAAGTTCCACAGAGCAATCAGTAGTGCCTATCCAGACATCCAAATTATCTCAAATTGTGATGGTTCTTCTGGACCATTAGATCACCCAGCTGATTTTTATGATTATCATGTAATATTCTAGTTTATTTCATATCACCATTTTGAAACTAGTATGTATACTTATTTATTTTTGTTGAAATTCTTGTTTAATTCATTTTCATACTCCATATGAATAGGTTTACACCAGTGCCAATGACATGTTTTCTAGGGCTAATGTCTTTAGTCATGCATCACGTAATGGTCCAAAGGTATGGTAGTCCTTATTGAACAGTCTTCTAATTTATTGTGCATATATGTATGGATCTGATGGATGAATGCTCAAGCTGTTTGAACTCTATACAGGCTTTTGTTAGTGAGTATGCTGTAACTGGAAGAGATGCCGGGACAGGAAGCCTTTTAGCAGCCCTAGCTGAAGCAGGATTCCTAATTGGACTAGAAAAGAACAGGTTTAAATCATCTCTTAAGAAAATTTCGTTCTTCTATTGTAACTTTTATCTAGGAGTTTGACATCATTTGGTAAACAATTTAAAATATTAAATCATATATATATATATATATATATATATATATTGGAATTACTAGATTCTTTATGTGTTCTTGTAATGAGGACCGTTCTAGCTCTCTATTCATACTTGGAGGTTGGTGGCTTGTCAATATTGGATGCAAATTATGTAAGCCACATGGAAGAGGTTTTTATGATACACACACACGCGCGCGCACACACACATGCATACA
The DNA here is from genome assembly GCA_032878935.1 of Erythrophleum fordii. NCBI lineage: Eukaryota > Viridiplantae > Streptophyta > Magnoliopsida > Fabales > Fabaceae > Erythrophleum > Erythrophleum fordii. The sequence continues at coordinate 13,926,636 of JAVQMF010000045.1, read as the reverse complement.
TACATATATAGTACATGTTAGTAACCCATGTAATTGAGCTTTAGGCAAGGCCATAAACATGCCTGAATGAGTTAAATATGGACTTAAGCAAGCCAAGCCTAATGTCAAGTTTGAGTCATCTATTAAGTGAGCTTCATTTCAAGCTTGGCAATTATTTCTTTATGAATGAAAAAGCTTGAACAAGCTGTTACTGATTGGAGATACCATGCCTAATTTTGGCCTTGTTTTGTTCTTTTGTTCTTTTTTTTTTTGGAATTATTATTATTTTTATTTCTTCTCCATTTGGCGTGGGTTCTGAAACTAATTGTGGATGAGTGAAGTAGATTGAAAAGATAGTAAAAGAAAAAAAATGCTGTTAATCTCTAATATTTGTTGGACACTTCTGTTTTCAAAGCTAATTGATTGGAGAAGGTAACTGGGGTAATTGTTGAATGTCGGCATCAGGATTAGATAAAGGAGAATGATGATAAAGGATTGTTGTTGTTGTCTGAAGGTAGCTAGCTATGAAGAGGAAAGCAGAGAATATAATATTTCTGGTGGTTCTCTTACCAGCCTTTTGCTATTTTAGGAAAAAAGAACATTCATGAAGTTATCCCATTATCTCCCCAGAAATACTTATCTTGACATTTATTATCTTACCCTAAAAAAGAGCATTTAAGAGACAGAAGGCCTATTTCTCCTACAGCTTACAGATGCATTGTACATTTTTGTCTTGATGAAGATTTAGACTTTAACCGAGCATATAGGCATTTTGAAATCCTAAAATCATGTTAAAATAAATTAGTATGTATCTGAGATGCCAATCCAGTTCCCTACTTAATATTCAAATTTTTCATTTTTTTTTCCTTTTCTGATGCAGCGATGTTGTCCAAATGGTTAGCTATGCTCCACTTTTTGTGAATGCAAACGACAGGAGGTATTTTTCCTATGTTACTATGAAATTTCTGTACCCTGTTCTCCTCATTTCCCTAACCAATAGAACAAGAACTATGTTCTTTTTTATTAAAAGTTTTTTAAAAGGCTTCCAATGGGATATAGACAAATGGTCCACTGGTATCTCCGGAGGAGACATGTAGTCTGTGAGGACAAACACCAGAGAATACCCCTCTTCCGCCTAATGCTTGTCATCTTGCTTTCATCTTCCTATAAGTATATTTGGATTGAGGAGAATGGAAGGGAAGTGAAATTTTAATTTTGACATTTTCTTTGACTTAGATTTAAATTATATATATATATATATATATATTCCCTTAGAATTTGTTTGGATTAAGGAGAATGGATGAGAAGGGAAAGAAATAAAATGTTTATATGAATCTAAATCAAAGAAAATGTAAAAACTAAAATTTTGCTTCCTTTCCATTCCTCTCATTGCAAGCATACCCTGAAAGTCCATAACGTCACCTATAATGTGGATACTGCCCTTCAGAATGCAGCCTTTATCAGGCCTCTTTTCAAGTCAGCCTTCTATTAAGCCAAAATATTACTTTACCATGACCCTTATTTACCTTGTAAATGGATAACTACACTACAGCTATAATTAGCAAAAGGATGGTGCAGTAAAAGATCATTAACTATTGCTATGTCAAAAAAAAAAAGAGACTCAAATTCAAATGCTGAGATGGTCAATAAATTAGTTATATCTGTTGCTTGATGATGCCATACTGAGATTATGTGGTTTCTGTCATTAGGTGGAACCCAGATGCAATTGTGTTCAACTCCTCTCAGGCCTATGGAACTCCTAGCTATTGGGTGCAGCAGTTTTTCGCGGAGTCAAGTGGAGCAAAACTTCTTAATGCAACACTTCAAGCAACATCATCTTCTTCACTTGTTGCATCAGCAATTGCTTGGCAAAATTCTGTAGATAAGAAAGATTACATACGAATAAAGGTAACAGACGACTTTCATGTTAGGTATATCTGTTTCTTAGTCGTCTTACATACTCTTCCAGTTGAGAATCTTGTTCTATTTACCACGTCTTACTTAGAGGTATAACATCAGTTGGACTTGCATAAACCTCTTTTCTTTTAAGTTTTATAATCTACTATTTGTTCCATTGCATATTTACTGGAAGTTGTATTTCAATGAAGAGTCATTTGTTATAAGAAAGCCTAAAAGATCAAGGACACTAACCCATATTGCTTTTTCGATTTCACATCATAAAATTGCATAAAAATCTTCATCAAAACTGATATTTAAACTGGACTAGGGTCCAAGTTTCACATCATAAAATTGAGTAAAGTGACACATTTTATTATTTACATGAGTAGATCAGTTAATATTGTGATATGTTATAAATGCTTTCATTAGCACCATAATAACCCTGCAGCAATTGACTTGTGCAGGTTGTTAACTTTGGAAGCAATAGGGTGAACCTCAAGGTTTCTATTGATGGATTGGACCCAAACTCTGCAAAATTGTCTGGGGCAACAAAGACTGTGCTCACATCTGCTAACGTAACGGATGAGAATTCCTTCGCTCAGCCCAAAAAGGTAGCTTATAATATTTTACATGAGTTTCTGGTTTTGAATTCTATTGTATAGATTTCACTAATATCCTAAGTCGTTGCATGAACATTAAGAATATGTTTGGATTGAGGAGAATAGAAAGAAAGAAAAGGGAAGGGAAGGAAAATTTTAAATTTTAACATTTTATTTTGGTTGTATTGGAGGATTTGAACTCTTGACACTACCTTGATATTTTCTTTGATTTATATTTAAATTCAACATTTTATTTAAAAGATTCTGTTTGGATTGAGCTGAGTGGGTGAGAAGAAAAGAAGGAAAAAATGTTTATTTAAATTTAAATAAAAAATATCAAAATTAAAATTTCACTTTCCTTTTTTTTTTCTCCCCTTCCATTTTTCTCAATCCAAACGTACCCTACATGTCATTATCCGTTATTGGAAGTAAACTTTGTCCCCAACGAATCTATCAGTGAAAACTTTCATGAATCCATCATATGGAAAGATAACTCCTGAAGCTTAGAGCTTTTTAATCCCCTGGGGGAGCAATACGTGCATCATTATGATTTAATATCAAAACTAGGTTTAAGTATTGTTTGAGTATTTGAACCATACCAAATTAGCTTATGATATTGTTCTTGTCAAAATGCAAACAGGTGGTGCCAACGCAAAGTCTACTTGAGACTACTGGCAAGGACATAACTGTCATACTCCCTCCACATTCATTCTCTTCATTTGATTTGTTAAAAGAATCCAGCAATCTGAAGATGCCAGGGAGTGATTCTCCCACAAGGTCTTCTATTTGAATATTTGATCAATATTAAAGATAAAAAGGGGAAAGGGATGGAAGATTTATACTCGTATGGTCTTATGTAGTAAATTACATTTAACTATACCCCGTTGGCATCCTTGCCAGCCTATTCTGATGTAGTTGACCGCTACTATGCTGAAAATAATATTTATTTGGTTTCATATAATTTCAGCTTTATATAGCCCCCTGTTTCAATTGATTTTTGTTTTATTTTTTAAAATAATTTTGTAAAACAATTTTCTATAGTAGTTTTGAAGAAGAATATATATATATATATATATATATATATATATAAAATTTACATACTAACTCAAGCGAAAAAAAATCTCAGTTTAATTCTGCACTAACTTAAGGAGCAAAAAATTGTCAATAAGTATGAATGGGGTATTGATGCATCATTAATTCCTATCTTTTCCTATATTTTGTGGTTCGTCTAGTATTATCCCACATAATTTATGGAGAAACACAACAAATTTCTAAGAGTATTGCTACGTTAGCATCATTCGTTTATTTACATTCTTAAAATTCATAATAGATCCACTACTTAATGGCCTAATGACAAGGAACGTGAATAGTTTAATAATTAGTTTTTAAGTTCAAATCCTTGCTTTATCATTTATTAAAAGAAAATTTTAACATATACACATACAATGTAAATAACATATATACTGTAAATAATAACATTATTTACATTAATTTAAATTTAAAATCTAAATAAAAATTCAAAAGAAAAAGCTTGCCTCATCACTTTTGCCTATATATACAATTTGCTTTCGTTTGGGCCTAGTGCCCTGTTTGCTTACCAATTTATATATATATATATATATATATATATATATTATATATAATTAGGTTAATTTTTTACTCGATTTTTTGAAAATTTTAAAAATGAAGTTTGGATGATTCATTTAATTAAATATATATTTTTTTGTTAATAAATTAATAAATTCACTAATAGCAAACTATATTTGTGCAAAATTAGAAATTTAAATAATATATTATGAAGTTATAAAGATTGAGAGATTATTTGTCAAAAATTTAAAATATTTTATGTATTTTGACATTTATAATTTATAAAACAAATAATAGAACTAAATTTATTGGAATAAAAATGACACATCCAAACTAGTATATTTATTTTTCAAAGCTAGTATCATCTTTATCTTTTTCTATTAATAATAATATTATTACATAAATGATTACTATTTATTCTTTACACTTTTAATTAAAAAGCCATAAAATTATGAGTTACTTATTTTTATTCTAAGCTAATTTATAGATTTTTTTGTTGTTAATTTTTTTAATCAAACCAATTAACTAGAATAATTTTTTTGTCAGAATAGATCATTTCCTATATAAAAAATAAATAAATAATATGGAATCCAACGTTAAAAGAGGAAGAGAAAGTATGGACTCACATCCCTTAATTTTTCAAACAGAAAAAAAAGGAAAATATATAAAGTTCACTCATCTCCCTTTTTCTTTTATAAAAGTTAACAAGAAAAAAAATTAATGAAGAGAAAATTGAAATAATCTCAGATTCTTTTTTTTATAGTCAAACTCTCTTAATTGACAGGCAATCAGGTGGGATTTTGTTTTGCTTGTGATAAGGTCTTGTTTGGTATGCAAATTTTTTTTATGATGGAAATGGAAATAAAAGTATAAATAAAATATAATAAAAAAATTTTTGTTTGATATGAGTAGAAAATAAAAATGAATATATTTGTATTAGATTGTTTGATAGGATGAAAGTATAATAGAATAGAAAGTGAAAGGAATAAAATGACAAAAATGCCCTTACATTCTGAAAAAATAAATTATTTAATTTTTTTTTTCACATATAACTATTTATTTTAATATTTTACATATATTAATTTAATATTTATTAATATATTTAAATATATATAATAAATAGTAAATTATTTTGGAGGAAAAATAATAACATAATTAATTAATTAATTCAGTCAAAAATTTAGTTGGAACTGATTCCAATTGAAATTTTATTAAACAATTTTTTATTAGAATTCTGTCCGAACTGTTTTTTTAACTAAAATTCAATCGAACATTTTTTATTGAATTTCAATTGGAATTGATTTTTGATTAATTTTCAATCAGAAATACAAATTCAGTTGGAAACAATGATTTTTGACTAAAATTAAATCAAATTTTTTTAAATATTGTTTTCAACAATTTTGACTGATGTCATTTAAAATTTAGTCCATTTTTTAATTTTATATAATTTATTATTTTTAATATTAAATATTATTAATTTTATTTTTTATAATTAATTACAAAAATTATGAAAATAAGTTTTTAACTTTGTAATTAATTAAAAAATAATAAATATATTTGTATCTAAAAAATTGTATAATAAGATAAAAAATAGATATATCTCCATTTGAAAATGAGTAGAAAAACGATAGAGAAAATGCACAGAATTTTATATTCATGTATATCAATTATGTTTTTTTTAACGGATTCCCTTTTGTTTTTTCTGTTTTCGTTGTCATAAATTGTTTCCGATTTTCGGTCACAGGATGACGTCCAACCACGCTAACTCGCTGACGCGACGATGTGACGTCGTTTCGCTCCTCTCCGCACGCCGGAGTCCGTGCCGGTAGGGTACTCATTTCTTGGGAAACGGATCAGCTCAATTTACAGCGGGAACATGATTGCTCATTTTGATAGAATCTAAGCCGATCAAGAAATTTGACGCACGAGAAGTTTCCACGTCACTGAAAAATTAATGAAACGGTGCTTTGAATTTTTTTTTCTTAGAATTTGCTTCTCAAATCATGGCAGTCCACGCGATTGATGCTCATCAAGCTACCACGTCGTCAGTAGCACTCCATTTTGAAGAACACATCTCTTCCTCCCCCTTGACTCTGTTTCATTCCGTCCTGTATGCTATTTGCACCTAACTCGAGTTAGCACAAAAAAGAAGCTCCCATTTTCGTTCTTTCTCTGCACGTTCCCTCCCTGCCATTTTTGTAAGAAGCTTCCATTTTCGTTCGTTCCACGGTTCCATTCTCTCTGTTGGTCGCTCTCTCCCCGAAGCTGTTGTTTCGTTCCATAAACAGTTGCCGCTATTGTTCATTCCACGCATAAGCTTTGTAAGAAGCTCCGTTCCATAAACGGTTGCAGCTATCATTTACTATAAGAAGCTTCCATTTTTCTTGGTTGTATTATTTCGCATATTTTTCGTTCCAAGAAGCATCGTCCTTTCCTTTTCGCGTATTATATCTACAATGCGATTTTCTTACCAAACCATCACAAAACTTTATTGGATGTATTATTTCACATTTTACTTATAATAAAGGATTTGGAAAGAATGGGTTTATATATATTTTGTTGCAAAGAGTGAAAACAAAAATGGAACTTGTTTCTTGGTTCCATTACGCCAAAAGTGATGGAATAGCATTGTAGATATTCCTGATTAGACTTGAATGGCTGCTGTTAGATTTGATCCAAGCAACATCAAAATAGCATAGAAAGTGAAGTGACATAAGAAATATTGAATTCATCTTATAAAATAGAGTGGAAGAATTTTCTCATGAGTCATCGTCGATATCAGATTTAAGTGGAGCTGGGGACTCACCATGGCTGCGACATCAAGGAAGGCAACTGGAGACTCCATTGAAGGCTAAGTAGGTTCAGGTGCATGATGGGTTCATAGGCTTTGATAGTGCAGCGTTTTGGGAAGGAGGGAGAGGGACGTGGCAGAGCTTAGAGCATTCATCACACGAAACGCAGCGATTCGAGACAATTTTAGAGTGGGAAAAAATTGGAGTTGAAACGCTGCGTTCCATTAATGTACGTGGTAGCTACTCGATGGTCAGATGTGTTGAACAACTGAGATGAAAGCAACATGAGCGCTCCGGTTCCCGCGTCTACTTGAGCGAATCCGAATCCCATTTCTTGTCCATTTTAAGGAGACTAGCCCTCACCCCCTTCTCTGCGCCAAACTGTCCCCTTTTCTACTTTTTAAAGTCAATTCAATGGACCCAAACAACGATATGTGCAAATTGGTGGTGTTAACCCGGAAGTAAAACTATGCTCAGAGGCCCCGCTATAGACGTCACTTTCACTTTGCCCTTCACTCGCCACACCACCAGTCTGATGGCCGCCGAGCACCACCAGATTTTACTCGGCGACTGTGCGCAACACCGATTGCAGGACGATGATGACCGACCCACCGAGGAAAGCACTTGCGCCAATGCGAAGCTCATTTTGGTTCTCGACTTCGTATGGAACCTAGCCTTTGTCCTTGTCGCTGCTGGTGTGCTTCTTTTTACATTGAACGAGCGTCCATCGACCCCCTTGAGGGTTTGGCTCTGTGGATATGCTTTTGACTGTATTCTGCATATGATTTTTGTGTATTTTGTGTATTGGAGGAGAACTAACGATAATTACGGTGCTGAGTTTGGGCTTCTATTGTCTGAGAGTCGAAACAGGTACTCTAGTTCTTCTCAGATACATATACATCTTTACTTTGAAGTGGGTTTTCCTCCATATAATCGCTTAGTTTTGGGGACAAGTTGGAATTTATATTCTTTTCTATAAACGTATTTCTATGATGACTATGCCATGGAATTTCAATTTATTTTTTGAATCCTGGTTCATTTAATTATCTATCGATTAGATAATATATAAATACGAATAGTAAGTTCTATTTTCCAGACAAACAAACTTACAAATTTCAATAAAGTAAGCCTAGTAAAATCCAACCGACCGTTGCTTATTAGAGAAACAAATATGTCTTAGATGAGTGGCCATAGACTCTGCTTGCTTTATTGTGGACTTGCAGTTAAGTGTAGCATACTATTAGACTTTACTATTGAATCTCAGATTCCGTTACTATGTTGTGTCTATTCCTTTTCTCCTGTACATGTGTCAGCGCCGACTTATTTTGAGGTGGTGGGTGATGGCTTAGTCTGTTGTCTTGCTGGTACCTTACTGTACGGTTTATATTTGTTACTATATTGAATGCTTTTCTGGTAAAGTGACTGTATAACCCTTTTTCTTTATTGATCTTGTTTAATTGAACTGGTGGAGATGTTAGTAACTATTGTTATCATACTAGAAGTGGCAAAACTGTGTTTTTGCTTTTTGTGTGATGGGTATCTGAGCTGCAGTGCAGCTTAGATATGTGTTTTACAGAAAATAACATTAAAGAAGAAAAAAAGTAAAGGGATCTGAATCATAATTTAGCTATTTTATAGGAACTGAGCCACTGAGGCAAAATTTATGTTGTGTGCCTTGGCTGGAAGTAAAATGCCTGAGTGTCCAGTCTCCCTCCCCCAGGCTCTGCCATCCTCCCTCGGCACCAAGTTGTTTACTCTGTCTGGATACAAGTTGCTGCCAGTTTGCACTTTTGTTGTTTAATTATTACAATTGTAGCATAATAATTATGTTATTGTTGATGTGCAGTATTTGATAGTAATACAATATTGCATGAGGCTGCCGCTTGTCCACATCCACTAATTTGGTTATACATCATGAAGATAAACTCCAAAATGTACTTATCCATTTGATATTTGATGATGTTGGATTGGTGAGATGATGATTTATTATTTGTACTGGAAAGAGCTGTCCATGAAGCTTTCTCCCATTTCAACTATCATTGCAAAAAATCTTGTGAAAATGTCAATATATGACTATATGTTCCTTAGAGAATACTTCCCACCTTCACTCTCTTACATCGGCAGAAGATTAAACTTCTATTTCACTTTTTTTGTTTGTTTTCAGCATTGTGAAGAAGTTAGAGTGTATGAACGCATTGGCGTCATCTGTTTGGTGGGTCATTGGATTTTATTGGATTGTGGTGGGTGACCCAGCACCTTTGCAAGATTGTCCTCATCTCTTCTGGTAAGAATCTTAATTTAGATTTTTGTTTTCCTCTTTTGTTATACGGGGAAGGTTTTCTGCCAGTATTACGGTTAAAAAATAATTAGTCAGTAATAGTATTACTGTTGCGCGATTATTCATTTCCGTTAGTTGTTAATTTTGGCTGTTAGTCTGTTAATTCCGACCAGAGTCCAGCGTCTGCTTCTATAACATATAAATAGAAGCAAGATGGGTGAGAGCACTATTTTTGGAATTCTGAATGTGAATATACAGTTCTTTCTCAATATCATGTATCTCTGTACCAAATTGGTATTAGAGCCTCTTGTCTTCTACCATGGAAACTCGTTCTTTAGAGTGCATTCATGAACTGGAACAAGAAGTCGCGCAAGCCCGCAACGACTTGAGTGACTTCCGTTCTTCGCAACTACGAACAGGGAAGATGATAATGAAAATGGCGGCAAAGTTGGCGTCCTTGCAGTAGACTTCTTCGGATGAAGTCAACGGCGCCAACGCTGAAGTCCATCCGAATGGAGGTCGATTGCACAACTTCTACCCACAATTGGGATCCTACAACGGGTCCCAGAACGGTTTGTACCAATTCCCCACGAAGTTTACTCGAATAGAATTTCCAAAATTCGACGGCACTAATTTCAAATCCTAGCTATTTCGTTGTAAGCCATTTTTCGACGATGACGAAACTCCCTTAGACCATAGAGTTCGTCTGATTAGCTTACATTTGAAAGGGAGAGCATTACAATGGCACCAAAACTACATGCGAAGGAAACAGTTAACAAAGGTAGGATGGCTAGAATATTTGGAAGCAGCAAGGGAGCGGTTCGGGGATGTTTTTCAGTCAGATCCTATGGTGGAGCTCAAGAACTTGAAGCAAGAAGACATGGTTAGTCAGTATCAAGAAAAGTTTGAAGATCTTTTGGTGGAAGTGGAATTGGCAGAAGAACATGCCATCAGTTGTTTTCTTGGAGGTCTCAAGCACGAAATTGAGGCTCCAGTGCGTATGTTCATACCAGCATCCCTTGCCAATGCCATGTATCTTGTTCGACTACAAGAAGCCTCAGTTCAAGCAATCCAACACCCCCGACAAAGTCTCTGCTCCCCCTCCTTCTCAACAAAATCCTCTGGCACATATACTTCTTCTGTGTACAAGGGGTCAATTTTACCTACTATTACTAAGGTTCCTCCTGCAGAAAAAATACGTCAGTGTCATCAATCTCTTCTAAGCCTCGGCCTACTGCCACAGAAAAGACCATTCAACATTTGTCAAAAAAAGAAATGTTTGAAAGACAGAAGAAGGGACTTTGCTATTGGTGTCCTGAAAAATTTTCTCTAAATCATAAGTGCAAGAACTCCCAATTGTTCATGCTTATGGTGGATGGAGATGATAAGGAAGATTATATGGAAATTGATGCGGAGGTAGTTAAGGAGATGGAGCTTCATCCTAAAATTTCCTTAAATGCAGTTAGCGAGACTTCGTTGGGTTCCAATGATCCTTCTATAATGAGAGTCTATGGTCTTATCAAGAAACAGCCGGTGTTGATTTTGTTGGACACAGGGAGCAACCATAATTTCATAGATATTGATGTGGTGAGGAAACTAAAACTAAAAACTGATTCTACCAAGAACACGCAGGTATCAATTGCTAATAGGGATCGATTGGTAGTCAATGTCAGGTGCTTACAATTCCCCTAGCCTATGAATGACACGTTGTTTCGGGATGATTTCCTAGTCATGACTTTGGGAGGGTATGTTATGATCTTGGAGATGCAGTGCTTGACAACCTTGGGCCGCGTTCTTTGGGACTTCAAGCAAGACCTCCTATGTTTCTGGGTAAATGGGCAATCATTTGAATTGTATGGCATTAATGCTCCAATTTCTATAAAGGAAGATGATAAAATCAAAGACAAGACGTTGCTACACTCAAAACAAGCTTTTGTTCTACAGTCATGCAGTAGTAAAACCTCTCTTGCGGTGGGATCTCAAGAGCCTGAATTACCAAAGTTCCAAAGCAGTACCTTGGCCTCCCTTTTTTAATAGTTTGAAGATGTTTTCCAGACCCCCACAAGGTTGCTACCCTTTAAGGAGTTCGACCATAGCATTGCCTTAAAAGATGACAAGCCATTCTCTCAGAGACCTTATCGGTATGGCCCTGCCTAGAAGGATGTTTTAGAAGCATTGGTCTAAGAAATGCTGGAAAGTGGAATCATCAAGCCTAGCCAAAGCTCATTTGCGTCCCCTGTAGTATTGGTGAAGAAAAAGAATAATACGTGGCGATTTTGTGTAGATTACCGAAGGTTAAATTCTCAAACCATAAAAAACCAGTTCCCTATTCCACTAATTGAAGAATTAATTGATGAATTACATGGGGCTTGCTACTTTTCGAAGCTGGACCTTAGAGTTGGATATCATCAAATAAGGATGCACCCTAATGATACTTATAAGACTGCATTCCACAACCATGAAGGATTGTATGAGTTCTTGGTAACGCTTTTTGGGCTCACCAATGCACCGGTCACTTTCCAAGGATTAATGAACAAGGTTTTTCGACCCTTACTCCGAAAATTTGTTTTGTTATTCCTTGATGATATTTTAGTCTATAGCCAATCATGGGAGGAGCATTTGCATCACCTAAGACAGACTTTGGAAGTCCTAAGATACCACATCCTGTATGCCAAGAAATTTAAATGCACCTTTGGAGATACTCATGTTGAGTACCTTGGCCATATCATCTCTGCAGCAGGAGTAACAACAAATCCACAAAAAATTTCAGCCATGATTGCATGGCCAATTCCTACTACCATTAAATCCTTAAGGGGATTTCTTGGTCTTACGGGGTATTACCGGCGTTTTATTAAAAATTATGGTGCAATTAGCAAACCCTTAACTGATTTACTCAAGAAAGGGGCATTCTACTGGACCAAGGCTGTAGAAACAACTTTTACCGCTCTTAAAATGGCCATGTCTTCGGCTCCTGTTCTTGCTTTACCAAAATTTTCCCTTCCTCCCACTGTGGAAACTAATGCGTCTAATCATGGAATCGATGCTGTCTTCACACAGCAGGGGCACCCCATTGCATTTGTTAGCAAATCTTTCCCTCCACATAAACATTACACCTCTGCCTATGAGAGGGAACTCACAGCCTTGGTCTTTGTGGTTAAACATTGGTGGCAGTATCTAGTTGGTAAGAAATTTCAGATTTTGACTAACCATTTACCACTCAAGCATTTGTTAGAACAACAGAATGTTTCTCCTAAGCAATATAAATGGATCAGTAAATTGTATAGCTTGGAATATGAGATAGTGTATCGCAAGGGGAATGAAAATCCTGTGGCAGATGCGCTGTCCAGATATCCTTTTCCTCCCTCTGATTTAGAAGCAACCTGCGTGGCCATCATTTCAATTACTTCCAGCCTTAATCAAAAGGTTATTGCCTCTTGCCAATGGGATCCCAATTTACAGCAGCTTATCTCTAAGTTGCAGATGGACCCGCTTGTCCATCCTAAGTATTCTTGGCACAATGGAATTCTCAGAAGGAATGGACGACTAATGGTGGGTGCTGATTCTACTCTTAGATCAGAATTGCTTCATCACTTCCACAATGACTCTATGGGAGGCCATTCAGGAATGGTTGCAACTTATAAACGCTTCTCAGCCATCTTTTATTGGAAGGGTATGGAAAGGGATGTTCGAACTTATGTGAGAGAATATGCAACTTGTCAACGATTTGAACCAGAACATGTGGCAACTCCCGGGCTTCTTCAACCATTACCTATACCACACACTATTTGGACTGATATCAGCATGGACTTTATCACTGGATTGCCTAAGTCTCATGGTAAATCGGTGATATCAGTAGTGGTGGATAGGCTCTCAAAGGCGGCACATTTCATGGCCTTGCAACATCCATTTACAGCCTTGAATGTTGTACAGATTTTCCTGGATAATGTGGTAAAACTGCATGGGTTCCCTCATTCCATAGTTACCGATAAAGATCCTATATTTTGTGGAAATTTTTAGAGATCACTCTTTCGCATAAATAAAGTAAAATTGTTGTATTCTTCTGCCTACCATCCTCAAACAGACGGTCAAACCGAAGTCTTGAATCGCTGTTTGGAATGTTATTTGCGTTGCATGACCAATGATCATCCAAAGGAGTGGGTAAGGTGGTTACCTCTAGCTGAATATTGGTACAACACTTCCTTTCACTCAACTATCAACATGACTCCATTTGAGGCTGTATATGGGACTCCTCCACCAGTGCACCTCCCTTACTTAGCAGGGGATTCTGTTAATGATGTGGTTGATAGAAGTTTGAGAGATTGTGAGACCACTTTACAATTGCTTAGACACCATCTTCAAAGAGCTCAAATTAGGATGATACAGCTAGCCAATCGCCACAGGTCTGAAAGAGCTTTCAAAGTTGGAGATCTAGTGTATCTTAAATTGCATCCTTTCCGCAAAAACACACTCAACAACTCTACCTTGCATAAGCTAGCAGCAAGGTACGATAGCCTTTTTAAAATTCTCAAAAAGGTGGGTTTAGTGGCTTATGAGTTAGACCTTCCATCAGACACAAAGATCCACCTTGTCTTCCATGTTTCCCTTTTGAAGAAACATGTCGGGTAGGTTCCAACCCATGCTGATCTTCCTGAACTCAATAAGGATGGTTACTTCTCCTTAGAACCAGAGAAAATTTTAGCCCGGAAGGTTATTAAGAAGGGCAATTTGCCTTTAACTCAAGTTCTAATTCAGTGGCAACATGCTTCACCAGAAGATGCCACCTGGGAGTCTCTACCAACCATTCAACAGCAATTTCCTCATTTTCCTACAGCTGCTACTAATCCTTGAGGTCAAGGATTTTCTTGTAAGGGGGGAGAAGTTGTTATACGGGGAAGGTTTTATGCCAGTATTACGGTTAAAAGATAATTAGTCAGTAATAGTATTACTGTTGCGCAATTATTCATTTCTGTTAGTTGTTAACTTTGGCTGTTAGTCTGTTAATTCCGGTCAGAGTCCAGCATCTACTTCTATAACATACAAATAGAAGCAAGACGGGTGAGAGCACTGTTTTTGGAATTCTGAATGTGAATATACAATTCTTTCTCAATATCCTGTATCTTTGTACCATCTTTTTGTTGGGAGGGGGTTAGGGTTTAATTGGAAGTTGACGTGAATGCCAAGACAGCATAGTGGAAGTACTCAAGATATGTACAATTTGGTACACCTTCTTTCTCCTTTTTTCCCCTGGAAAATCCTTATCTTGTCTCTTTAGCCCTAAGATTTACATTAGCTGTGCTGTGATCTTTTTTCCAACCTTGAAATTAATGGTGAGTTTACTCCATGACCATAACCAGATATATGCATGACCTATCCAACCCAAAAAATGAAAAGACCAAACCTAGTGTTATTGCAAGTTGGTGCTAGGCTGTAATGAAGTGATCTACTTTTTCTCCATCTGATTTATTCTTGGATTAACTGATAACAGCCTTTTGGTTATGAACTACAAACTCCCTACTGGTTTAATCGTAGAACTCAGTTGAATGGTTTGACCCTTAATAATGTACATTGTGTTGGAAACCTTTTGTCCATTCCATTCCATTTAGCACTACAACACTGGAATTGGAAATTTTCTTTTCCATGTTATGATGCATATGGCGGTCCTGTAGGCAATGACATCTTTTTTTCTTTTTTCTGGTCTGTGATGAACATTGAATGTCCAAAAGCAGGTACTTCTTGTAATATGACCATATCAAAATTAAGACTTCTCCAGTTTGTTAAGATCAACTTTATTTCCATCAGGATTGGGCCTCTCGTCCAGCCAGCCTATCTGGGCTTGGCTTTGTTGAAAAAGCTCCACCTAATCCACATTAAATAATGAATTAGTATTTTGCTATTCTTATAACTTCTAGTTGTCATTTAATCTTTTAACAGAGAAAAAACTCTGTTGTAATACAAATTTTATCTATATGAAGCCTCTTTTGTATTGTTACACATTTTGCCTTCATATCTGGTATTAGAACTCTGGGATTCTTTTAAATATATATTTTTTAGACTCTTAAAGAATGTAACATCATATCATTTGTAGAACCTTTAATTTGTATACTCTGAGATAGAAATGGATCATTGTTTCCTGCCCCCCCCCCCCCCCCCCCCCCAAAAAAAAAAAAAGTGAAAAAAAGTTTATAAATGCTGCAATTATTTGGTGTATGGAACACTTGTCAATGGATTTGTCACATTCTTGCAGGTTGACGGTGGTCTTTCTAGGATTTGGTGTACTTATTGTTATCTTGTGCATTGGGATTGTGTGCGCTATGGTCTTTGCTGTCCTCTGCTTCATCCCAATCATAGCATTTGCCTGTGCTATAAGAATCAGAGAAGGTGCATCAGAAGAGGATATCAAAATACTGCCTAAGTATGTGTTTAGTCACTCAAATTCATTGGTGATGGTTGATGATAATATGGAGGAACTTGTTAAAGCAAGAAAAGATGCATGCAATGGCAACAATGTCAGGGAACTTTCTCTTCATGAAGATGATTCTGTGAGTACTATGTATTTATCTCCCGATCAGTGATTCTGTAGTTTCAATTGAACTCACTGTGCTTCTTTCCATGTTAAATTTGCTTTTTTTTTTTTTGGGTCTAATTTATCTTGGGTCAATAATTCATTTTTGTTGCAATTCTTCAATGTCCACGTGCATCTGTCTTTTTCTTGCTTTAAGTATTTATAATAATTTGGTTTTGTGGTTTAAGCTTAGCTAGGTCAGTAAGGAATACCTGGTAAGTATGCATATCGATTGGTGACTGACTTTGGTTTTTGACGTTGATTAGAGTTCTTGCTTCTTTGTGATGTATTTGAGATTTAATCTCACTTTTAAGCTTTTTGACTGAGTGTTTATGTGACATACGGCAGAATCTCTTGGACCAACTGGTCTAAAATTTAATAGGGTCATTCCCAATTCTTAAATGAAATTATAGAATGAGGCCGTGGCTGGTGTATGCTTTGCTAAAACCTCATAGACTGAATTATTTTACTCTTTTACTTACCTGATTAATAATGAAAGGTCTTTCGGCTTGCTTATTCATCTTTTATTTGTACCGTTACATTACTAATCCATAGTAATGACTGATTAATCAATTTAAGACTATTTGCCCTTTTTCTGATCCCTTGTTATCTGAAATCGAGCCATTAAATTATTATGACATGGTGCCAGTAGTAATAGAAATATTCATCTGGTTAGAGAATTGAAAAAAAAAAACCCTTAACGCATGTTACCACCCTTGAATTTTCTAAAAATGTTTCCGTTTGCCTTTGATGTAATACATCTAAGTATTATCCTGATTTATCTGGTTATTTTATTCGACTTCTTATTTCTTAGTGAAAATAATGTCAACTTATGACCCAAATGTTGCTTGCCATGATTTGTTACTGTTTGTCATAAGGTTGAAATACATTATGAAACTAGTGAATGAGAATTAAATAGCTTCTGATTATGTTGTAGGAATGCTGCATCTGCCTTTCTCCATATGTAGCTGGGGCAGAACTGTATCGTCTTCCTTGCAAGCACCATTTTCATTGTATATGCATCAGCCGATGGCTTAGGACAAAAGCAACCTGCCCTCTCTGCAAATTTAATATTGTCAAAGGTGATTCGTTGGTTTGACCCTCCCTCGAGTTAAAGATTGGACCAGACAGGTGCAGTATCACCCCAAAAAGGATATGATAGAGGCGAATCCGGACAGTCATTTGCTAATCTGCTGACAAGTGTTGGTAAATGAGAATTACAAAAGGAAAAGATGTGCCCCCTTCTACACTATTCCAACCTCTGGAATTTAGTTTCCATAAAGCTTTTATCTTGGGCACAGAATGTTTAATTGCGTTCTCTAGTTTATGATGGGGGCATGTGTATATATTGTAGGATTTGAATTTTACGTTTCATAAGAGCAGTTTTCTGTACAGCAATGGCTTCCTGTTGATTATATTTTCTTATCCCAGCCCAACTTATAGTGGGCGAGTAATGTTTCACACTACTTGTATATAATTTCACACACAATGTTTCATAACAAACAAAATCGTTATTTTACGATAAGAAAGTTGGTGTAAAAAGGGCGAGAAATTAGTGTGAAAACAACAACTTTTTCACATTTCATCCAATGGTGTTCTCAATACTATTAGTTGTTTTATTTGAAATTAGATTTTTTTTTTGGTAGTTATATAATCGGAGAAAAAAGAGTTATCGAAAGTATTTATAGAATTTTTTTATTTCTTTTTCTACCTACATTATATACAATTAAGTTAATTTGGAACTGCAAATAACTTGTATTTGTATTATAATTATAGTCAATTTGTGATTGCATATATGGTTTTTCTGAATGATATTAATTTACAAGGATTCATGAAACCAGCAGTATATTGTGGAAGCTGTTAATGAAACATCTAACTACATCAACCATTTTATCTATCAAAATGACGGTGGTGTGTAATCCAAATTAAATGCCTACCGCAGTATTAGAACCAGTTGGGAACTGATATATAAACTAATGTAGTTGATTAATGAGATACAGAGATTGTAGATAGGCGAATAACAAATTATAATGACAATAAAGCCAGCAAAGAAAAAATGTGCTCTAGTTCTTTTGTTTTTGTTTTGTTTTTGTTTTTGCTCTAGTTCAGACATTTTTCAATTTGTTCATTTTAGATGGTGGCCATCTACCTTTCTTCCTCAGTCTCCGCTTTCGGACAAGCCTTTTCCTCCGAAGCCTTATCTTCTTCGCCAATTTCATCCTCAATCTCTGCTCTTGCCTCTCTTGCAACTTTGATTCCAAAGGAAGTTTGTCAACTGGCACAACCTCTTCCTTGCTTTCAGCAGGGGATCCATCATCATCTGCTGAACCTTCTCCATCAACATCAGAAGCAGCTCTAACAATGACCGCACTTATCTTTTTAACAGGGAATGGTGTTGAAATTCGAATTGCGCTGGAAGGCTTCGGAGGCAGATCGATGGGTTTAAGGTGCAATCTGGAAACTAATACCCAATACGGATTTTTATTTTATTTCTTCATTTGTGAGACCTTTATAGTATACAATTAATAATCAGGATAAATTAACAAAAGAAACAAGGAATTACATTGGTCGATAATAAAACTAATGAACTTCAGATAAAAGGAAATGCAAGTAGGAAGAAAAATAGTATCAGTTTTGGAAGGGAAAGAGGTACCTACCGGCGGTGGTAGCAATGGCCAAAGTCGATGAAGAAGAGAGAAGAGTGAAAGAATTGAAGCAGAGAAGAGCCATTTAATGGTGGATCCCCGTTCTGAGATTGCAATCGATTTGGGGAATGAAGTTGAAGAAGCTTGGACTCGTTTACGGATAAGCCACCTCCGCGTGAGGTCCTCTACTGTGGTTCCCTGGGTGTAAATTGAAAGGTAGATAGTGTGCCCCGCCGCCCTCGCGGTACAATTCCTTTCATTTTTTCAAAAATGATTTGGTGATGTATAAATGTAAGGCTCATTAGTGATTAATGGGATGCTTTTATGAAGAGAAATATGGGTTATTGGTTGATGAAAGAAAAGTTCTAATAAAATGGAGAAAACTATAAGCACCAGTGACTTTATTTTATTTTATTCTTTTGAAAAAAGTATAAATAACATAACATTCTTAGAATATATAAAAGTTTTTCATGAAACATATAACTAGAGTTTTTGGTTAATGTGATATTTTTTTTCTAGAAAAGAATTACAATTGAAGATCTCAAATTTAAAATATTTATATTGAAAGATTTTAAATTTTAAAATTATTTTAAAAGATTTTAGGACAATAAATTTAAACTGCATAAGAGAATTGCAATTTATGATAAATTAAAATTTTTTGTCTTTGAATTTTTTAAGATGATTTCAAAATTTAAAGTTTTTTAATATACATATCTTTAACTATAATTTTTTTTTTCTTTTTTTGTTTTCAAGGTCTTGATGTTCAATTTATGTCAAATCCCTTTCTCCACTCTCAATTTGTAATCTCTTGTGCTTCCATTGCATCGTGTGTGTGTGTATATATATATATACACCTATTTAATTAAATGATTTATGATACATGTCATATAACATAATTTATTGCCATTAAAAGGAGACGGCAAAACAAAAACTTTTATTATAATAGTTTTTATTTTGAAAAAATTATTGATTATCATAATAAAGAAAAAGTCAAATCAATTGGCATTAAGAATATTTGTTGAGACCCAACTTGTGCAATTGGCTGAGTTAGAATGGATTAATAAGTAAATCTAGATTTATTTTTTTTAAAATATATTATTAGTGGTTTGATATGTGATTTGAGAAAACTAAACTCATAACAAACTTGAATTGAATCATTCAATCTGCTGTGTTGCTTTTTCTTTTTAAACAAAAGTACACCTTTCATTTCTTGTATTTGAAGGAAGTTTTAATTTTATTTTTTAACTTTATTAAGTTTTGACTTCATCCTTTGAAGTTGGTTAAACATTACAATGTTTTCCTAATTATTAACATGGTTAAAAAAGGTGAATGGAGAATGTCGAGGTAGATTAAATATTGAGAACATGGCATCCACAAGGTCATCTCTTGACCATTTTTCTTGGTGTCCTTCTTTCTTTTCCACTTTCTTAAATCTCACCACCTTACTTTTATCAAATCTAAACCTTCTGCTTGCCTTTTATCAAATTTGATTCTTTTGCTCTTTGTTCTCACCATTTTTATTTAAACCAAGTGTGTAGTAGCTCAATCAAGGCCTATAATCAAGTTAGAGTCTAGATTGAAATATATATTTTTTCTTTCATCTTTGATCCTAAACTTCTTATTTAAACTTTTTAAGGTTCATACTAATTATTATGGAATGCATCTATTAATATTGACATGTAGCTAAGTAAAGCCTTCAAAAGCATCTAATTGTTGGAAAAAAAGGCTCTTAAAAGAATCTTTGTGGATCAATGTAGTGATTCTAGCTTAAAGGAACTACAAAAAATGATTTAAGCATTGTTTTAATACCATAAAAGTAGGGTGACCATTAGGGTTCAATAGGCTACTTTTTTATTTTGTTGCATCGTAATATAACATTTGGGTGTAGCTTGACAATTGCACTATTCTCTCTTTCACTCAAGTTGCAAGCTTGTGGATAACATTATAACATGGTGGGATCCGATAAGGCTAAAAGGGATGGGTCTTGACATAAATGGAGAAGAAAAAAGGAGGGATCTAGAGAGAGAAATGCCCATTGGATAACTTTAATTTGTTGATGCCATGTTATCAATATTTAGTTCATCTCAACATTTTTCATCCACATTTTTAGTAGTGTTAGTAACTAAGAAAATATTATAGTTTAACTAACTTAAAGAAGAAATTAAAACTAAACAAAGTTAAGGGATCAAAACTTCAAAAGTATACTTTTATCTTCATTTTAATATATATCCATATATATATATGTGTGTGTGTGTGTGTGTTACTTATACTAAGTTGAACATTTGTGGTATGTTTGGTATGATGGATGAGGAAAAAAGGGAAGGAAAATAAGGAAGGAAATGAACTAAAGGGTGTATACCATGCTAAGTGGTCAAGTGGGCCTGGTCCCGTTTGGCTAAATCAAATCTGATTGGGTTGATTACCAAAAAAAAAAAAAGTCAGGTCGAACCACATAATTAGATTAGCCTTAAAGGCTAGTATGACCTAGTCTATTAGCTTAAATAAAAAAAATGTATTGATCTATATAAAAATTTTAATTTTTTTAAGAACAAAATATACTTTTATATAGATTTATATGAAAAGTTTATTTTTTTTTAAAGGTTATTTTATAATTTCTATATTAAATTAAAAAAAAATAAGTTGCTTAATATTAGTTTAGCCTAACCTGACCTAACACTATATTAGGTTGGCTCGAGTTTAGTCAAATCTAAGCAATAAGTTTTAATTTTAAAGTTTGTTTAAAATTGAGTCAAACATCAAATTAAGTTGAAACCTAGCTCGACTTAGCCTATATACAGCTCTAAATAAACTTTCCTTTATTTGGTACCTAAAAGAAGGAAAGAAAGGAAAAGAGTAAGATAGATTGAAAATCTAAGGGTCCCAAACCCTTTTGCACGGCCTATAATCTATTTAGGATGCAATGGAAAGAAAAAGAAGGAAAAGAGAGAAAGATTTATTATTGGACCTACTATTTATATTACTAAAATATTAATAAATAAATAAAATAAATGTAAACAATGATTTTAATTATAAATAAGCAATAAAAATTAAGATAAATAAAATATATATTTATATTGATATATATTATGTTCATGATAAATAGATTTAATTAGATAAAGAATAATAAAGCATTTTAATATCTTATTTACGTATATTTTCTTTCCTCTCCTTCATAATACCAAATAAGGGAAAGGAAATGTCTCTTATTTCCCTTTATATCATACCAAATAAAGTAAGGAATAGCTTATTCATTTTCTATCTCATCATTTCCTCTTCTTTCTTTTGCACTATGAGGTAATGAAACCTATTTACAATGTAGAAATACTACAACAATGATAATTAAAAAAAAACCAACCAACTTAACCTTAGAGTGGATTCTCTAGGGTTCACCATTCTCTAAAGTAATAAAATTTAGAAACACTTTCTTCTTATCTTTTTAACTTCACAACTTTATGATCCAAAATTCTAATTCACCTGACCTATATAAGCATCGGTTAAGTTGTTTTAGTTTAAGCAGCAAATCTTTTAAAACTTGACACGACCTAAGTGTCATCATTTGATTGGTTGAGTTGAAAAATCCGTTCAATCCAAAGTGACCCTAACAACCATGTTTGGCATCGTATGCCATGTTCCTTAAATTATGATAAATGAATTATTTAATCAACTTGGTATTTTTTTAACAAAATAATTAGTGAATTGATTAAATGAGATGATTTATTCATCCATTGAAGTGATTTATCATACTTGTATAATTTATTGCCATTTCATGGTGAAAACATACTCGATAGAAACTTATAAAAAAGCACTAGAAAAAAAGAAAAAGTTACTCGATAGAGAAAGTGTACCAACTACATTTGGTAGGCATGTAGACAATTCATATGCCAATTGTGCATTTATTTATATTAGGGCCTTCACCAGAACGAAGTTACAATTGCAATATTATTATTAATGAACCTTTTGAACTTGGTTTATTGCTTCATGTAATCCTGTAGGTGCGAACGCAATGCAAGTGGTCCTTTGATTCATATTCTATCACCTTTTAAATTAAACCAAAAAGATCGAAATAGATAAATGCATTATATGTGTATGTAAATTAATATTAAAAAGTCAAGTATGAAGAGAAGTTATTAAAAATATTGAAGGAGAAAATTACCAACATAAACCACACCTAATTATTTCTCTTTGAAAATGTAAAAAGATTGGAGATATATAACATTATTTTTTTAAAATAAAAATAAAAAATAAAATAGCAAATTGATGTGGCCCTTAAAGGCATGTCAAGCCACTAGTGTGTGTGTGTGTGTGTCCTTTTGTGAAATTTGATTTTGTGAATACTTTTTATAGAAGAAACTTGAATTTGAAGGACATTTAATTGTTTTCCACACTTGTTCATGCTTTTAGTCCAGAAAAATATAAAGGCATTGAGAACATTGTTTCACTTATCTCTATAGTCTTAACAATATTTTTTAGATTTCCTTTGAACAAAATTCTTAGTTGACAAGTCATTATTGCTTTTATGAAATTATTTTAGATAGACATTAATGCAAATAAATTTTGTTGTGAAGTTAGTTGACATTTGCTATGGCAAAAAACTAGTGGCATTGTTAATTTATAATTCAACTCTTAATATTAGTGTACTTTCATGAAAGTTAATGTCTAGTGTTGGCCTATTTTATCTTGAATTGTTTACCAAAAAATGTTACAATGAACCTATTCTTAGATATTTTTGTGCTCTTATATTATTATATGTAAGCCTAAATCTGAAAATTATATAAAAACAAGCAAATTGCCCCAAAATAAAAACAAGTCAAAAAATTAAATTCTAACAACTCAAATCCAATCACTATTGGTTTGGTTTTACATTTTTAAAGCAAATCAGTGTTTTATATTAGACCAACCAAAATGACCTCAGTCATTTGATTAGTTAATGTGCCAAAATTAAAAGATTACTAAACAACCCTAATCTTGACACTTGAAAATTAATATGTGTTTGTGTATGAACAACTTCTAAAATTCATAGAAGTGATTATAGTAACAGTGTAAATTTCACAATAATATATGTGTGTGTGAATAGCTCTTGAATTCACAGAAGCAATTATAGCATCTATAGGTTTATGACAATTTGGCATTTATAGATTTCCTTTCAATTTGGCATTTGTTTTCTGCTTGCTATAAAGGTTTATGACAAAAGTAAAACAAAATTGACCTCGTCAATGCATCTTAGTCTTACTTCATCACTACAAAACCTCCCTCCCCAAATGTCATAATAAATGTTTTAATTAGACATCTCTACAATGTACAAGGAAGAAAGAAACAAAAGCAAGAGAAAGAACATAAAATCAAAATGTTTAGTATAGTAAACTAAACTGCTTTTCGCCAAAATAAAATTACTTGGCATAAAACATAATCTTGAATTTAGACAAGTTGTGGGAAAATCTATCCCTATTCTTTGAATCCAAGTTAGGTGTCACTTCTGCCATAAGGTTGTCAAAGCATAAGGAAAGCCACCTCTATTGCTCTAGTGGTTGCACAATAATTTCAAGGAACATTAAGACCCAAAAACTTTAAATTACTGTTGCCATCCAATACAAATAGAGATTTTAACAAACTTATTGGATGATGCAGTTTGAGATAGCCTAAGTGCCTAAGACATTTAAACCTAAGAAAATTTCTTGCCCATTATCTGATGAGCAAACTAAGTAGCACGTGTAACTTTCAGGTGCATGAGTAATAACAAACTACTTTTTAATGTAATTTGCTCATAAATTTATAACCTTATTTATACAAGTCAAGAACACAAATTGTAGGGAGGCTATAATTATGCTAACATAAGTAATTATTGTTAGGATTGTGGAAGGATTAAACAATTGGAACTTATAAAGAAGTCAGAGAAGAGAAAAATAATAGAAGATAACACCCTTGCTTTTAACATGGGAAAACCCCCAGTGTGACAGGCAAAAAACCCATAGGCAATAACGAGCGAGAAATTTCACTATCAATAATAAAAATCACAATGATCATTCCTTGTGTGAAGAAAAAGATGAATATATAAAACTTAAAAATTGCTAATCTTAGTTAATAAACAATATCTCCTAAAAATCTCAATCATAGATATGATAGTTTTGCTAAGATCTCAACTTGTTCAATAAGCAATAGTAAATTTGGACAACAAATAAGTCTATAAATAAAAATAATTATAATGGGCCATAGGAATTTGAAGCACAATTTCAAGAATCTTTAACTTTGACTCAAATTCTGAAATACACGCATTTGCCAAATAACTCCAAAGGACAATTAAGTACTATGGATGCCAACTAAGCTTAAGCAATGTTTCAACTTGGCTATAGGAAGAGGCTTAGTAAGCATATCTATAGGATTTTTCAATGTTTGAACTTTCTTTACCATAGTTTCACCTGTTGCAACACTATCTTTAATATAATGATATCTAATATCAATGTGTTTAGTTTTTGAGTGATACATATTATTCTTCATCTAACGGATAGAACTTTAACTGTCATAAAAAACCTTGGTAACTCTTTGAGCAATACCAAGTTCAATAACAAGACTTTACAACCAAATAGCTTCCTTCACACCTTTGGTTGCTGCAATATACTCTGCTTTAGTTGTAAACAATGCAACAATAGATTGAAGAAATACTTTCTAACTAATGGAAGAATTACATAGGGTGAAAATGTAACTAAAAAGAGGCCTTTGTCTATCAAGATCACCACCATAATCAAAGCCAGTAAAACCAACAACATCATTAGATATAGCCTTGTTCTTGTCAAATACCAAACTAACATCAGAAGTTCCTTTCAAATAATAAAAGATCCATTTAACAGCATTCCAATAATCCTTTTCCAAGATTATGTATACACTTGCTTACCGTACTTATAGCATATGCAAGATTAGGTTTAGTGCACACCATAGCATACATCAGACTACCAACAATACTAAAATATGGAACACTTGATATGTATTTAGTCTCTCTTCTTCTAATTTAGGCAAAAATTATATAATAATTTAAAATGTGCAGTAAAAAGAGTAGACACTAGTTTGCATTTAACCATATTAAACTAATCAAGTACCTTTATAATATACTTCTTCTGAGGCAAAAATAATTTACCAACTTAACAATCCCTATTAATTTCCATGCTAAGAATTTTCTTAGCTGCACTAAGGTCCTTCATGCCAAACTCCTTACTGAGTTGTAGTTTTAACCTGTTGATTAAAGATTTATCTTAGGAACCAATAAGTATATCATCAATATAGAGCAACAAATATATAAAAAACCAATGTGAGTACTGTTAAAAATAAATACAACTATCATATTTACTTCTAGTGAAGCTTTGCCTAATCATAAAAGTATCAAACCTTTTGTACCACTATCTAAAAGCTTGCTTAAGGTCATACAAAGATTTCTTCAAGCAACGAACACAATGCTCCTTTTTAGAAACCACAAGTCCCTCAAGTTGCTCCATGTAAAAAAATAGTTTAAGATCAAGTTACTCTAACTCTAAGTCAAATAGAGTAACAAACGCTAGTAGCATGTAGATAGAGGTATAACAAATAACAGGAGAGAAAATTTCATTAAAATCAATATCTTTCTTTTGATTACATCCTTGAATAACCAGTCGTGCCTTCCACCTTGCTTCCTTAACCCTGAGGATTCCATCTTTCCTTTTGTATATCCATTTGCAGCTCAAAGCTCGCTTGCCTTTTGAAAGCTTACACAAATCCCAAGTACCATTCTTGTGAAGACTTTAAATTTCTTCATTCATTGCTATTAACCACTTAAATGAATCAGGATAAGAAAAAGCTTCTAAATAAGTAGAAGACTCAACACCTTCAAGAATCTCTTATGCAACTGAAAGTGCATAAGCAACCAAATCATCATCAGTGATCTAGCAGGCCTTTTAATAACTCTCCTTGGATGATCTTGGGGAATAGAGCATTTCTATTGTTGGGTTGAAAGAGTGTTACTAGTAACATCATCATGCATTAGATCATAGTTTTCTACATCAACATTAGACTAAGTAGTAGAGGAAGGAGTGGTGCCACTATTAGAAAAAGCAATAGCTTTCACCTTTAATTCTACCTTCTCACTGGTATCCAATTGATCACCTATACTAGTAGAAGAAGAAACATAAGAATTTTTTTTAAAAGAAAATAACACATCTTCATTAAATGTCATATATTCACTAAGAATAATCTTTTTTATATAAGAGTCAGAACATCACAACTGATATCCTTTAAATTCATATGTATATCCAAGAAATATATATTTCTTAGCTTTTGGTGCTAATTTACCATCATTAACATATGCATATGCGAGACACCTAAAAGCTCTTAAATTAGAATAATTAACAATGTTACTTGACCAAACTTCTTCTAAAATTTTGAAATAAAGAGATGAATGAAGTGAACAGTTGACCAAATAATATGCAATAAATGCAGCTTCAACCCATAGATCACGTTGATGCCATAACTTAACATTAGAAAGCATACAATGAGCCTTTTCAAGTAAAGTCCTATTGATATGTTCTGTTTATCATTTTGCTGAGGTTTCCCTACAAGCGTTTTATGTCTAGCAATACCATTATTAGCACAAACTCATTAAAATCATTTTCACAAAACTTTAACCCATTGTCTGTTCTAAGTTTTTTAACCTTTCTCCTTGTCTGGTTCTCAACTAGAATTTTCTATCTTTTGAAATAGGAGAAAGCTTCATTCTTATACCTGAGAAAATAAACCCAAACTTTATGAGAATAGTCATCATATAATGATGTCCTCCAATAGAAGGATATTTTGAAGGTCCTTATAAATTAAAATGTACATAGTCAAGAATACCTTTAATATTATAAGTTGCAGTAGAAAAACTAACCCTTTTCTGTTTCCCTAAAATATAATGTTCACAAAACTCCAACTTACCAGTACTTTGACCACACAAAAGACCTTTCTTGTTTAAAATGTTCATACCTTTCTTGCTCATATGACCCAAATGCGTGTGCCATAGTTAGGTAATGTGAGAATCAAGCATAAATGTAAAAATAACCATTAAACCTATAACAATAGAACCTTGCAAAACAATTAGAGTATCACAGTGATTATCTTTCATATAAAAAAGAAAACCTTTAAAAACTTTAAGAACGCCACCTTTAGTTGAGTACTTGTAACCTTGAGATTCAAGAGTACCCAAGGAAATCAAGTTTCATTTTACTTTGGGAACATAACGAACATCAGAAAGAGTTTTGACAACTCTATCATGGGCCGTGATCCAAATTGTACAAACTCCTAAAATCTTACATTCATTATCATCACTCGTCAAGACAACATCATGATTGACATGTTCAAAAGTGGTAAACCAATCTCTATGAAGGCATATGTGAAAAGAGCAAGCAGAGTTAAGAATCCAATCAATTTTATTTCTCCTATCAATAAAGGAAACAAACAACAGAACATCACCATCTGAATCCATCTCAACTATGCTAGTTTCAGTGGATTTTTTAGGTTGCTTATTTTTAAGCTTATAACACTTAAAAACCTTGTGGCCTGACTTCTTGCAATAACAAGTTTTATTATTGAATTTACGTCTCTTAGATTTAGATATGGATTTATTTGTATTATTGGTACCTCCCCTTTCCTAACTCCTCCCTCTTACATTTAAACCTTCACTTTTGTCCTTAGAATGAGTTTTAAGATCAAATTTTTCTTTAGACAATAAGTTAGACTTTACATCTTCAAAAGTTAAGGTATCTAAATTATCATATAACATAATTTTTTAAAAATATTTATAAGAAGAGGGCAAAGAGACAACCAACAAAATAGCTTTATCCTCATCTTTAATTTTAACATCAATATTTTCTAATCCATGATAATAGAATTAAACTTATCAAGATGAGACAATATAAGAGTACCTTCAGCCATAGGAATCATGTATAATCGTTTCTTGGGATGAAGCTTTTTTGCAAGCCTTACTTATATATAAAGATTCCAACTTCAGCTACAGTGCATAAGTAGTGGTTTTATTAACCACTTCACGTAAAACCTCCTTGGATAGGCATAGATGGATTGCCAGAAGAGCCTTTTCATCTAACTCTTCCCATTGCGAGTAAGAACAGCCTTTATCTGAACTTACCAAATTGCAAAATTGATCTTGCCATTAAACTTCTTGATGTTAAGTTTAGTGACAATAGACATCTTTTAAAAAAAATTCCAATTGATAACCAAGCTCTAATACCACTTGTTTGGATCGCAAAAAGATTAAACAATTGAAAATTATAAAGAAGTTAGAGAAAAAATAATAATAAAAGATAACACGCTAGATTTTACATGGGACAACCCCTAATGTGAGGGACAAAAAACCCATAGGCAAGAACAAGCAAGAAATTCCACTATCAAAAACAAAAATTACAATAACCATTACTAGTGTGAAGGAAAAGCTAAATATTTAAAGCTTAAAAGTTGCTAAAATTGCTAATCTTGGCCAATAAGCAATATCTCCTAAAAATCTTAATCATAGATATAATAGATTTTTCAAGATCTTAGCTTGGTCAATAAGTAATAACAAATTTGGACGACAAATAAGCCCATAAATAAAAATAATTATAATGGACCATAGGAATTTGAAGCACAATCCCAACAATTATATATCCTGGACTTACAATCAAGTGGATAGAGAGCTTTCAACTTATGTGTGAAGCCAAAATTTGAGCCTTGATATTTGCAAACATATACATAAAACATAGATTGTCAATATGCAAGTAATACCAAAATATCAATTATCAAAAGGGGGTGCATTGATACTGGTATGAGAGGATAAGAAAAATAGATACTATGAACATATTACAAAAAATTACACTTACAATTTTGCTTTATTTATTTACTTTTCATAAATTCAGTCAACATTAGTAGAAAGATAAGTCCCAGAAAAAGAGCCAAAAGCTCCATATTTTAAATTGACAAGTAAAAAGGACGAACCTGAGCATTTATTCCATTGTATTTTCATTTCATAATTTTGCTTAATGTACCTCAGGAAGTAACAAAAAGCAAAGGCCCCTTAATGTCATGTTATATAACTTTTTCAAAAATCATACCACGTTTAGCATTCGTTACTCATCCACACCTGTTGTAGGGAGAAATACTCTATGAACTTCTTTTAACATCTATTATTTAGGATTTCATCTAGAATCTTCTCATATCCTTTTTATGCCTACTTTGATTCCTTGATTTTAGAATACTGAAAAAACTAATATTTCATTTATTTGATTTACTCAATACATGAGAAGAAGGACCAAACATATAAAGGCTCACAACAATGGTCCAGATACAACCAAAAAGGAAGGAAACCTATACTAATAACAGGATTAAAAAAAGCAACGAATAGAAAATAAAGTAACATAAAAGGAAGTATTTGACTTTCTTATTTAAAAAAGGAAACTAGCCATTGGAGAAGTTGGCAAAAAAGGTAGCAGATTTGAAGTAAAAAACCAACATAGAATTTTGACTCAATAAAGATATAGCTACCCAGTAATTTTCTCTCTGTTGGGAAAGTCAAAGAATATATACCAATATTCTTGTGATTAAGAGAGCAGTTTAGGAAAGTAAAAAGGAAAAATAGAATTTGAGGAGAATGGGGTCAGAATTAAGAGGATTGAAAGAGATTTAAAGGGTACTATTAAGAGAATTTTCCCTGTATTAACCATCATTTGCTAGTATAGATAACGTTTTCAAAGGTCAAGGTAAATAACACTGTGAACCTGACTTTTACCTTTTAGCCTTGTCTCTCATCTCTCTCTGCTTATTGCCAGCATCACTTCTCTATATTTTCTCTATTTAATGGTATTAGGGAGGCTTCCCCTTTAGGTGAGTTAGAAGCAATCAAATGATAATTGACACTTCTTATCAGCCCATAATAATTAAATGGGATCAGCTATATAGCTTGGTCCTTTGCACACTATTTATTAAAGCACAAGACCTACGTGTTAACTTCTTTGGTGCTAAAAAGAAACCTTCCACCAAAAGCTTTGCTAATGATCCTTAGAGGCTAAAAATTCACTAGTTATGGCATGGTTACTTAACTCTATGCGGTAATATGTTACATTACTAGGAATTACCTGTTTCTAAACATAGCCTACAATATATGGACTATTGCATCATAGACTTATTCTCAAACAAGCAATGATGCTTAGATATATAAATATGGAAGAAGGTTTTTGACACTAAGCAAGGTAAGTTGATAGTAACTACATATTTTGCAAGATTAAATAATTTGTTATAACTAGAAGTAGTTGGATTTCTATAAACATTTCCAAGCAGAGTGTCCTATGGACACCACCAAATTCCTAAAGCTCCTAAAGAATGTACATATGTAAGATTACTTGTCAGGTCTTAATGTGGAGTAAGATCAAAATATAATCCAAATCCTATAAAAGATCCATTCCTATCCTTGAGGTAGGCCTACACCTAGATACATTGAAAAGAAAGCAGAAGAAGTGTTATGATGATTCTTCCCAATGTACAATGATTAGCACTAATTGTGAATAAGGATGGGTAAGAGAGCTTTGGTGAGCAAACACTAGTGAACAAGAATAACCCAGGTTGTGATTATTGCAGGAAGCCAAGGTATACTAAAGATTCATGTTAGATGATATTGTTAAGATGTTAATAAAACAAATAACAAGTCTTGGTAGAGCTTGAGCTGACATGGTATTATGATAAGAGTAATAACAATGAAAATAGTAAGAAGGAAATAAAGAGAGCTATTTTATTGGCAGAACTAAGTGTAAGAATCTTAACTCTGGAATTTCCTAATAAATGTGTCCATATGGAGAAGATAATGTTCCTAATACTAAATACAAGTTCTAAATTCATAAATCTCGAACTAATCTTAAAGGGATATTTATACAAAACATCCAAGGATATCATTTGTAATAATAAAAAACTAATAAAAAGAACAAGTGCACATTCAGCATAAACAACTCCATTAAGCTGGCCCACATCTTGCTTGAATTCACCTATTTCAAGATGAGAGATGCCAAGGAGATGGAGGAGTTAGACCTAATCAAGCCTTGAGTTCTCCTTAATCCCATGTTTCTTTATTCTAAAGTAGTTATGCAGGGGCAACCTTGTATTAATACACTCTTCAAGAAAGAAAAAAAAAACCTTATCCTCAAGGAAAAAAGTAGGAAACTATGCAGCAATTAAGTTATACTTTTCCTAACTTGCTTCTTCTACAAGATAGTTAAGTCATTAGATCAAAATCGTAAGAAAAGGCACCTCAAAATAAGTAACCAACAATAAATGAAAACTTAAGCAAGAGGCAAATTAAGTTCCCAATTAGTAGTAATAGGCAAATGAGCAAGTGGAATAGGAGGAGAGTGACCATGAGTGGAAAAAGTAACAAAACATAGAAAATGTGATGTACCCTATAAGAAGTAGGTAGCTCTAACTCATAAGTGACTAGTCCCACATGTTGAGCAACCTTATAAGGGCCAAAAAATTAGGAAGGATAACTTTTCATATTGTTGTTTTGACAATAAACTTTGCAATATAGCTATATGCGAAGAAAGACAACATCAACCTTATTAAAAGAGAGCTCCTTGTGTTTAGAGTCCGCTTGACTTTTCATATGAGATTGGACCTTTGCAAGGTTATCATATAAAACCTTTAACATTTTATCTCATTATAAAAGTTGTTCTTCTAAGTTAGCAATTGTGTTTCCACCTTAACAAATGGATGAAGAGCTAGAGGACCCCTTCCATATAAAATCTTAAAACGTGTGATTCCAGTAGAAGAGTGAAACCCTGTATTGAAAGAGTATTCTACCTAACATAGGGATTTACTCCAAGAATAAGGCTGCTTATATGCAAAGTATAGTAAATAAGTTTCCAAACAACAATTAAAGGCTTTCGTTTAGCTATTGATTTATAAGTGGTAAGAGGTGCTCATTTGCAAACAAGTCTTACTCAGCCGAAACAATTCCTACCAAAGTACATTTAAAAAGATGGTATCACAATAAAAAATGATTGAACGTGAAACACCATGCGACCTAACAATTTCTTTACATAAAATAATTGCCATCGATTTTGTAGTATATAGGCGATACAAAGTCATTAAATCATTATATTTGCTGAAACAATCCACTACTACTAAAATTGTATCATATCCACCAGATTTAGGAAAACTCTTGATGAAGCCAGGTGATATGTCTTCCCAAACTTGTTGGGGTATATGTAGACGTTGCAATAGACCTGTTGGAGTGAGCATCTAATATTTGTTTTGCTGACAAATCAAGTAATTTTGTACAAACCTCTTGACATGCTATTTCATAGAGGCCAGCAAAAATCATATGCCATATGCTATAATGTTTCTAAATAGCCTTCATGTCATCTTGATAAAGAATCATGTGCTTTTGCCAATAATTTTTACTACAAAATAGGTTGATTTAGTATAATAAGTTGCTCCTTGAAAAAGAGCTTGTTGTCTATCTAACAAAAATCTGAAATTACCTAGGGTTTTACTGAAGGACAGTGATCAATTTATGAGTATATGGGTTATTGTGAAGAGCTTGTTAAAGGTCCAAAAAATCCAAAAAAGATTGGCATGACAAGAGTAAGTCTACGTGCTAAGGTCTTTGCAAAATAGCATTTGCACCTCAGTTTTTAGCCCTTGCTTTATAGATGATAGTAAAGTTAAATGGAAGAAGCTTCATGATGAGGCATTGTTGTTCATTAATGGTTAATCTTTCCTTAAGCATATGCTTAAGACTGTTGTAGTTAGTTCTAACAAAGAGAGGATGTCCCAATAAATAATGTTTTCACTTTTGTAAAGCAAGCACTAAAGTTAAGAAGTTTTTATCATAGATTTATAACAATTAGAGAGAGACAAATAGAACTTAACATTAGAATAAGACTAAAATGTTTTTTGTTAATGAATTACTGAAATAAAAGACAAAATTCTATAACCTGAGTATAAAACAATCAACACAAGAAGCAAAGAAGCTAACAAAAAAAGAATAAAGAAAAAAAGAAAAACCTCCTTTGATATTCATGAGACTATAGCACTCTCCTTTCATACCAAATTCTTCCTTCCCCTAACTGAACCCCCCATTCCACATTATATTCCTTACCAATGGCCATACTTTCTCTCTCATACACCTCACATACTTTCTCTTTCATACACCTTACAATCTATATGAGTTGGTATAATTATTATTTCCCTTTTCTACCCCTTTAGCCAACTCATATATCTTCAATACTTGAGGCCCAAACACATTAGGTCCATCAAAAACCCTTATTGAAATATGCAATAGGATGTTTTGCTTGCAAAAAGATGGCTTTTATTTTTTCGATAGAGGCATCACACTCAACCTTGAATGGTTGGACAAAATCAAGTAATTGTAACATTGTAACAAAAGTTAATGTCTTTTTAAGCTTTTGTTGACCATATGAAACCATTTTTCTTTGTCATGTCAGTGAGTGGCCTAACAATGATGTTGGATGCAACAAACAAAATTGTCAATATAAATTGATCTGAGTCGTACCTGAGGACACTATCCTTAAGAGTTATTCCGCCACAAGTTGGCAACTCTTCAGAATTAAATGGATCCTTCCTATAACAGGGAAACAGAACAGCAAAAATCGAAATAACTTAGAAGAACAAAGGAGAAAGGGAGGAGAGAGCTCTGAAGATATCCGAAAGCTCGGTGCAATTTGTGTTGGCACCATGTATCACCTTTTATATGCCAAAGACGTAAATAAAACGCTGGGCAGTAATAAAACTTATTAATGATGGCTTATTTAAGAATTAATTAGCTTTGAACATTGGGATTAAAAATTAATTAAAAAAGTTCGTTTATGAACATTGGGATTAAAGCCAGTTAATGAAAAATAAAAACTGATAATTAAATGTTTAAACGATCAAAAATTTTGAAAATTTATGATCCCAATTTCAAAATTGCTAAAAATGTAATTTTTCCAGTAAGCTTATTTTGAACAAAATATTTTTGTATTTTTCAAAAATATTTCAAGCAAAAATGCCCATTATTACGTCTAACTCATGCGCAGGGGGGAAATCAGAGATTCTTAACTGTGTTACCTCTATGTTGACTTGTTGTTGTGCGGCGAGCCTACTCTTCTTCTTAGCTCATTCACTTGCCCAATATTACATCTTAGTATATATACACTAAGATTCTTTTTATTCTAAGCAATATGGGACTTAGGCTTTTGACACACCAACTCTAGCAAATGATCCCATAGTCATAAACAAACTTCTAATAGTAACTGGTCAAGCCCAAAAATCCTTAAAGTTCCTTGACATTGCATGACTTGAATTACTCAAGTGCTACTTTGACTTTATCAGGGTCCATTCCCACACTAACTTTAGAGATCACATATCCCAGAAAATTAACTTGTGGCAATCCAAACAAACATTTCTTAGCATTGGCGAAAAATGAATTGGTTTGGGGAATATGAAGGGTAATTTGTAAATGCTCTTGATGTTGTTATGGAGAGAGGCTATAAACCAAGATGTCATCAAAGAAAACTAAAATAATTTTTGAGGTATGGTCAAAATAGATCATTCATTACAACTTGAAAAGTAGATAGAGTATTGGTGAGACCAAAGGGCATAACAACAAACTCATAGTGACTAAAATGTATGTGAAGCTACCTTATGGACATTAATAGGGAAAACCCAAATTTGATGATAACCATATCAAAGGTTAATTTTAGAGAAAATGGATGCTCTATCAAGTTCATCAATGTGTGGTATCAGGTATTTATCCAAGACTATGATCTAATTCAGGCTTCTTTAATCAACACAGTGCCAAGTTGAATCTTTTTTCTTGACTAATAAGATTGAGGTGCCAAATGGACTTATGTTAGGTCAAATAAAGCCTAATTGTAAGAAGTGATCTACTTAAGTTTCAATCTTTATCTTCCAATAATACAAATAGTGATATGGTTAGACATTTGGAGGCTTAGAGTTGGGTTCAAAGGAATTGCATGAGAGTGATTGCGAAAAGGTGGAAGTGTAAATGGTTTAACAAACATAGATGCAAATTCATGTAGGAGCAAATGAAAAACCTCATGTGTGGTAGCAGTGGAAATACTTGTGAAATTGTCTTGCTTGGATAAACTATAGGAGGTGGCCTCAGTTTGCTCTACTCTAGAAACCCTTTGCAACTTGTATCATTGACCATTTAGATAGAAAATCAAGAACATCTTATTTTAGTTTACTTAAACAGCTAGCCATTTTATGCCAAGTACAAGATTAGCACCACCATTAGAAAAGGGATAATAGTCCTCTAT
The DNA here is from genome assembly GCA_032878935.1 of Erythrophleum fordii. Lineage (NCBI taxonomy): Eukaryota > Viridiplantae > Streptophyta > Magnoliopsida > Fabales > Fabaceae > Erythrophleum > Erythrophleum fordii. The sequence goes on along the minus strand of JAVQMF010000045.1, from coordinate 13,890,983 downwards.
AATTGTCAATCTAATAGGCCTATTATTGCAGAACTGGCAGCCAAAATTTAGAAAAGTGAGACAGAAAGGGAAGGAGATAGTAAGGAAACAAGGGACTACTAGTCCTATAAAAGAGATAATGGTTTATAATCGAAAGAAGCAGAGAAATAGGGGAGCAAAAGAAGGAAACAATGATGATATGATAGAAGGGAGTAGTTACAAAGTGATGAGCTGAAGTATATAGGGAAAAAGCTATGAAAAGAGTAGAGGGAAGCATCTTTTGTGGGTCAAGATTTTGGGAGATAGCCAACCTCAAAAGTTAGCAATGGTGTTTTATTCTTAGGCATTTTCTTGTGTGCTTGCATAAGATGAAGGGAGGTACTTGGGTGAAATTTTCTGTGTATCTTGAAAGGAAGTTTCACTTATTTTAAATGTTTGTAAGCTTATTCTCAAAGCATATATTATTTTAATATCACTACCTCTATTTGCATTATTTTTTGTTATGTAGGTGTGTCTTGGTGAAAGGACCTTATCATAATCTTAGCAACTTGACCTTAATTTGTCAACATAGGGTATTGTGTCGAATGACATCACCAATGCCTATTTGTATCCTAAATGTAGAGTCATTTTAGTCACCTAATTCTTTACTTGGTCTTGCTCTTGAAATTGCCAAAGTTTTAGGTAAATGCATGCTATTTTTTAAAATTTATATAGAATATGTTCTATTACAATCTGTGGTTGCTAAGCTCTAGTATCTTTAGCAAGTCTTAAAACTTAATGCTTTTAATGCTTGTCTGCTATAATAAGTTTGTGCCACCCTGATTCAAAATATAAATAACATATTAAGGAATAGAGAGTTGCATCCCTTAGTATCTTACAACTAAATGAAAAGTGAAATTTTGACTTAGAAGCCACATTTATAGATAAATACTTCTTATGTAGAGAGGGAATTATGTTGATTATGCTTATGAGCCAATATCAGCATGATTGCAACTATTGTTTAATTTAGTTCAAGGTATCTCATAACAAAGCCATATATTGATCTTGTGTGCATTGATTGTGATATAATATATAACTTAAAGATGCTTCCTTCATAACAGCACATTTCAAGTTTAATTCCTTTACCTCTAGAAAAGGTTATATTTTGAGGCTAAATTTAACTAAATAGTTCCATACTGCTATTTAGAGATAGGTCATATTCAATTTAACTTGAATAATATTAAATTATTTGACTTGTAAGTGATTTAAGTAAGAATTGTAAGATATATAAAGTGCCATATAACTAAAAAGTTGATTAAAGGGTTGTTAACGCATCATAATGAGAAAACTATTTATTGAGCTCTTGCATATCAATGTAGAAAATCGAAGTTCACTTTGGTAGGTGGTATTAAAAGATTTATATTTAATCTCCTACAAAATAAAATATATATTTATTTTGTATTATAAATGATAAATTTATTTCATTCAAATTTTAAAAAGTAATTATTATACATTAGTCAAATATATATTTCATATTTATTTTACTATATAAGTAATAAATGCAAAGAAAATAAAACAAAAGATAATTCTAGTTTTTCTATCTTTCCCAAGTTTTTCATCTCACATCAACTTTTATCTCTATTATTTTAACTCTTATTTGCCTCAACTTCAATTCTATTTCTACTTTTCTTAATTATTTTGAGTTTCAACTGAATTTCTATTTTTATTCTTTTTAATTTTACCTTTGTCTCAATTGAAATTTAGTATTATTTTAATCTTATCTAAAATCACTTTGTTAATATATATATACATATTTATAAATTTGTTAAATTGAGCACATCTCTTTAGTTTGATTAAAAAAATAACTCATTGAAAAAATAAAATTATTCTCTAATGTCTAAAAAATGTTTAAATTATATATCACTTCATTTTATTATAAAAATATGCACTAACTTTCTTAAAGCAAAAAGATAATCAAAATATATTTAAAAGTAATATTAATTTTTTATTAAAATATACTTAATTAAAAATGTATCTCGTAAATTTTTATTTTAGTGTTATTTATTCAATATTAAAAACCATAAATTTATTTCCTTCAAATTCAAAAAAGTAGTTATTATATGTTGATCAAATACATATTTAATATTTATTTTGTTATACAAGTACTAAATGCAAGGAAAATAAAACTAAAAGTAAATTAAGCTTTTTTGTTTTTATTCAATTTCTATCTCTATTATTCTTAATTATTTCTCACTTCAATTCAACTTCTATTTCTACTTGTTTATTTTTATTTTTGTTAACTCTTCATTTGTTTCAACTGAATATCATTATTTGAAATGACTATATTAATATATATTTTGTTAAGTGGAGCACATTTTTTAGTTTGGTTTAAGAAAGATAACTCATTAAAAAAATTAAAATTATTATCTAATGTATAAAAGATATTTAAATTACATAGCACTTCTTTTTATTATAAAAGTATGTACAATTTTTTTAAAACAAAAAAATCAAAATATATTTAAAAATAATAATATTTTTTATTAAAAATCTAATCACTAAAAATGTATCTCTTAAAATTTTATTTTGATGTTATTTATTTTGTATTAAAAATAATAAATTTATTTCATTTAAATTTAAAAAAATAATTATTATATATTGATTAAATACATATTTAATATTTATTGTATTATATAAGTAATAAATATAAAGAAAATAAAACTTACATATTTTATATTTTCTTAACTTTTTTCTTTATTCTTTTTGACTCTTTTTTGTTCTCAACTTATCTTTTGTTTCTAATATTTTTAACTATATATATATTATCAAAATAAACATTTATTACTTATGAGCATTTTGGTAATATATATATATATATATATATATATATTATTAAGTTTAACGCGTTTCTTTAATTAGGTTAAAAAAATAATTTATTAAAAAAATTAAAATTATTCTCTAATATTTAAAAGAAGTTTAAATTATATAACACTTCTTTTTATTATAGAAATACATACAAACTTTTTTAAAGCAAAAAAAAAGTCAAATTGTATTTAGAAATAATATTAATTTTTTATTAAAAATATAATTCACTAAAAATATATTTCTTAAACTTTTATTTTAATGTTATTTATTTTGTATTAAAAATAATAAATTTATTTCATTCAAATTTTTAAAAATAATTATTATATATTAATTTAATACATATTTAATATTTATTTTATTATAAAAGTAATAAATGTAAAGAAAATAAAGTTAAAGTCAGGTTTTTTTTACCTCTTTTTATATTTTTTGGTCTGTATTTAATTTTTATATTTATTCTCCTTAACTTTTTTTTTAATTTAACTTTTATTTTTATTTTCTATCTTTTACACATCTTAATTAAATTTTTATTTTTTTAATTTTATATAAAATTATTTTATCAATATATATATATATATATATTATATATCTTTTTAAATCTAAAAATAAAAACTTCCCCTCAATTGATCGGTACAAAACGCTTGTAAAGTAAGCAGGTTGTTAATAATTTTGTATTTTTCTTCGGTTCTTCTTTCTGTCCAATATCCGCCGTGAGAGCCACTTCATAAACCCAAAAACCTGCGTAAACCCTTTCATTCGGAGCAAAAATGGTGTCTAACATAGCTGCTCTACAATTTTATCGTGCCGTGAAATTCTCACGCGGACCCTTTTCACATTTTTGCCATCAGAGTCATATTCGAATAAGTGCGATTCGAAGCTGCTCACACCACTTTAACTATTATCCTCTGAAGGCTAGCCATGGAGTAGTGTTTAAGGACTTGGGTCGCTCTGGGGTGGGATTTAGCCACCTAGGTTCTGATCATTTTCGGGTTTCGGCCATGGTGGATGATGGTTCTGGTGGATATGGGGGTTCTGGAAGTGGGAATTCTGGTGGGAGGGGCGAAGGCGGCGGCGGCGGCAGCGGCAGCGGCGGAACTGGCGGTGGAGGGGAAAAGTGGTCCTTGTTGTCATGGTAATAGGGTGTTTTTCTTGTTATTTCTTCCAGGTTCAGCATGTTTGTTGTTTCAATTTAATCTCTGATAAAAGCTTTGCTAGAATTCTGAATGGAGAGAGTGAGAGAGGGGAAAAAAGATGCAAGAAGAGGACAGAGAAAACTGAAGATTTCTATTACTGATGGCTTGAGAATTTTCCCTCCTTTCCATGGTCTGTTAAACACTCGGACCACACTCCCTAACAACCTCACACAATACACATCATCTAACAAATATTAAAATATCCAAATACAAATACTAAAATACTGTATCAATACTTCCCTCTTTTAAACATCCTTGTCCTCAAGGATGTGATTGAGAACCTCCAGTGAAATTAGGAAATCGATGTTTAAGCTGGTACCACACCTCCCAAGTTGCTTCTTCCATTGTTAAGCCTTGCTATTTGACTATAACTTCTGTAACAGCTCTTTTCCTTCCCTTGACAAACCTTCTTTGTAGGATGGATTTTGGGATCAATTTGTATGCAGGAGCCAACTCAGGCCACTTGTCAGGTGGATGTAAAGGTGAAATCTGTTCTGGATTTGTACATCTTTTCAACAGTGACACATGAAAAATAAGATGAATAGTTTCCTGGGGTGGTAATTTGAGGACATATGGCACCGAATCAACCTTGCCTTCTATTTGGGTATGGTCCATGATACTTAGGGGCTAGTTTTTGGTTAATTTTATGAGCCACAGAGCCTTGCCTAAAGGGTTGTAATTTTAGATATACCCAGTCACCTACTTGGAAGGTTCTTTCATTCCTGTGTTGGTTTGCGTATTGCTTCATTCTGTTAATGGCTCTTGCCAAATGGTGTTTTAGAATTGTCAACATCTGCTCCCTAACTGTAAATCTTCTGTCAATCTCATCAACATTAGACTCCCTTAGTAAATAGGGAAAATGGAGTGGTGGTGGTTGCTCATAAACTACTTCATATGAAGTAGTTTCTGTAGAAGAGTGATAAGTGGTGTTATACCATCATTCTGCCAAGGCTAACCATTTGCAACATACATTTGGTCTGTGGCTGGCCATGCATCGTAAGTAAGTTTCAAGACAATGATTCAAAACTTCAGTTTGGCTATCATATTGAGGATGGTAGGCTGATGATGGGTGTTGTTGAATACCCAACTTAGCTACAAATTTCTTCCAAAAGTTGTTGATAAAGATGGGATCTCTGTCACTGATTATATCTATAAGAGCTCCATGAAGTTTGTAAATGTGGTTAATGAACATATCAGCTACTGTAGCAACAGTGAAGGGGTGGGAAAGTGCTATGAAATGGCTATATTTGCTCAATCGATCCATCACTACCCATATAGTGTCTTTTCCCACTGATTTAGGCAAACCCTCAATGAAATCCATAGAGATGCTATGCCATACACCCCTTGGAATTGGTCATGGTTGCATGAGACCTGGATATGCTGCTGTCTCATACTTGCACCTTGCACACACTTCACACTTTGCACTAAAAGTCTTAATGTCCTTCTTTAAGCCTTTCCAATAGAATAAACTCTTGACTTGTTGATAGGTAGGTAAAATTCCAGAATGGCCACATTGAGCCGATGAATGAAGCCATGATAAAGTTGCCTCTTTGTTGCCAACCACCAACTTGCCTTTCCTCCTTAAGATTTGACCATCCCATGAAAAGTGTACATGAGATGAAGGATTATGAATCAGATCTGATATCAGCTCTTGTAAACAAGGGTCTTCTACCCATCCTTGTTTGATTTGCTGCCATAAATCACTAGAAACAGATGGCAAAGTCATTTGCATAACCATGCTATGATCCATTCTTGAGAGAGCATCTGCAGCATCATTTTCTTTTTCCTTTTCTGTAGAGTATCTCATAAGAATAACCCATGAGTTTAGCCAACCAGTACTGCTGAAATGGTGTGGACAGTTTCTGATCCAGCAAATATTTAAGGCTTTGCTGATTAGTTTTGATGATGAAATGCCTACCCATAACATACCCATAACATATTGTTGCTATTGATCAACTGCTTCTACCACTTTCAGCAACTTCTTCTCATAAATGGAGAGCATTTGTTGTTTGGCTGAGAGAGCTCTACTGAAATAGGCAAGAGGATGACCCTCTTGCATAATTAGAGCACCTAAACCTGAATAACAAGCATCAGTTTCTATAACAAAAGTCTTTGAGTAATCAGGTAAAGCTAACACTGGGTGCTAAAATGAGAGCATTTTTCAATTCCTCAAAGGCTGTTGTTGCTTCTGCTGGCCAATGAAAGTTGTTGAACTTGAGTAGGTCATTTAGAGGTCTTGCAAGCATGACATAGTGTTTAATAAAGCGTCTATAATATCCTGTCAAGCCCAAGAACCCTCAGAGCTCTTTTACTGTTTTTGGAATGGGCCAATTTTGTACTCCTTGTATCTTTTCAGGGTCGGTTGCGACTCCTTTGGCAGAGATAAAACAGTCCAAGTACTCTAATCTTGCTGCTGCAAATTCACACTTACTTTCTTTGGCCAAAAAAAAATTTTTTTTCTGAGCACAATAAGTACTGTCTTGAGATGCTCCACATGAGTTTGCATTGAAGGGCTGTTTATGAAGATATCATTAAAAAAAACTAGTACAAATTTTCTCAAATACTCCTTAAAAATGGAATACATGATGCCTTGGAAGGTAGATGGGGCATTAGTAAGGTCAAAGGGCATAACGAGGTATTCAAAGTGGCCAAAATGTGTTCTAAATGTAGTTTTAGGAATATCTCTTGGTGCCATCCTAATTTGATGATAACCAGATTATATGTCAATTATAGAGAATACCTGAGAACCCCCTAAATGATCCCATAGCTCCTTTATCAATGGAATGGGGAACTTATCTTTAATGGTTTTTTTATTAAGCTCCCAATAATCTATACAAAGCCTTTGAGAACCATCTTTCTTTTTAACTAATACTACAGGAGATGCAAATGGTGATGAGGTAGGCTGTATGATGCCTCAATCTAACAATTGTTGCACCATTTTTTTAATTATATCTTTCTATATGAGGGGATACATGTAAGGCCTTTGATTAATGGGATTAGTCCCCTCTTTCAAGACAATTTGATGGTCATGCCCTAGCTTATAAGGTGTTAATTGAGCCAATTCAGCGAAGAGATCTTAGAATTCTTTTAGTACGTTGGTGATGCTATTAGGAATTTGCTGTGCTGGTGTTGTTTCCAAATGCAAAAGAGATGGAATTGGCCCTTGATCAGTAGGTAAGTCCTTCTTGTAAAATTGAAGCAAAAACAACTGAACTTCTTCTTGAATCAACGTTGTAGCAATTGGCCAGCTTCCACTTGTTGGGATCTAACCGTTTTAAGTGCGTCACTTGACCATTTTTTTCAAACACCATGATGAGGTTAATGACATCCCAATATGCCGCTTGAATTGATCGCAACCATTGCATGTCGAGGATCATATCAATCCCAAATAGAGGCAACACTAAAGCATTTGTTTCAAAATTTCTCCTTATATATGTCAATCCAAATTATTACAAACACCTTGACAATCTAATTGGTTACCCCCTGCTATTGTCACCTTAGCCAGATGCACTTGATCTATTTTGCAACCCAACTTGGCAGCCAATTTATTGTCAATGAAATCATGAATGTTTCCTGTGTCAATCAAAATATAAATTGTCTTACCCAAAATAGAACCCTTAACTTTCATTGTTGTATAAGGCTACACTATGGATAGCATTTAGAGAGATTTTGGGGGTGGTCTGTATATTGATTTCCTCCATTTTCAATACTGATTCATGCCATTATTCACTGTCATCTTCCACTTACATCCAATGTAGCTGCATGCGCTTCCTTTGAGGGCAACTATGACCAGGTGCAAATGTTTCATTACAAAAATAACAGAGGTTTTTTGCTCTATGCTCATCTACTTCACTAGGTGTTAGGGCCTTTTGAAATTTATAGACAGGTTTAATTGGTTCAGCTTTTCTATACCCCTGATTGACAACTGGTGGAAGTTTGGGTCCCAAAATTCTTTTTCCATCATCAGGAGTTCTTCCTGAGTTACTCAGTAGTTTTATAACTACTGGATTTACAAAAATCCATTCTTCTTTTCAGCAATTCACAATTCTTCTCCTGCAGTCCAGCAAGCTTCATGGCGTCCAGTAAGGTAGATGGTCAAAATAATCTAACACCAGCTGTTATTTTTTCTTTGAGACCTGACAAATAACAACTCACAAGGTACTCTTCAAGCAAGTTTAATTTGCATGCTAATGAATCAAATGCATCTTGATAATCAACTACCTTACTCTCTTGTCTTAATTGCATCAATTCCCCTATAGGATTTTCACGGGTTGGCCCAAACCATCCTTTAATTGCTGCTGCATATGTGCTCCAGGTGAGAGGTGAAGTCTGCAATTTCTTAAAGGCTTGATGCCATGGGTAAGCTTTCTCATCCAACACCAAACTAGCCATCGTAACTTTGTTTTTCGCTAGAGTTGAATCCAATTGGAAAAATGTTTCACACTTCAACAGCGAGCCCACAACATCATCTTTGTTGAACTTAGGAAAGTCCATTTTCGTGAATCTGGTCAGAACATGGTAGTTTGTGTGATTGGGTTGATGGTTCTGTGATGAACTCCATCTGGAATTCACACAATTGCTCAATGTGTTCATGAGCTCAGTGAATTTCAATGACAGAGTGTTGAGCATATCCTCCACTCTTGCACTGCAAGAATCTGTATTCGCAATGCGAGAATCAGTGTTTGCAGTAATGCCTCATAAGCGTTCTTTGACTTCATGCAGTGCCGAATGAGTTCTGGTGTTTTCTGCCATGCCCGAGGATGGAGACTCTGATACCAATTGATAAGAACTTTGCTAGAATTCTGAATTGAGAGAGTGAGAGATGAGAAAAAAAGGCCAGAAGAGGACAAAGAAAACTGCAGATTTCTATTACTAATGGCTTGAGAATTTTCACTCCTTTCCATGGTCTGTTAAACACTCGGACCACACTCCCTAGCAACGTCACACAATACACACTTAGACCACACTCCCTAACAACCTCTCATGATACACGTCATTTAGCAAATATTAAAATACCCAAATACAAATACTTTATCAATCTCTTAGTTGAGCTTACCATAACGAAGACTATTACCTTGTAACTGAATTGCTATACCACAATAAACAAATATGTAGAGAACAGATAAATAAAGCAGTAGATAGTGAACACTTTCTTTCTTCCTTTTCTATCTTTTTCTATCCCTTATCATTCTCCACCTTCTTTTATCTTAGAGTGAAAATTTCCGGTCTAATGTCTAATGGTTACATAATTAATATGGCAAATTAACTCAATCACTGAACTGCATAATCATCATTTGCTGTCACTGTGGTATTTGTTGTAGTTTAACATCCAGGGTGCCTTTTATTTCGTTCCACTCCTAGATACTCAGGTCCCAGCTAATAGCATTTATTATATCACTTCTTGTTTATAAAATATCTGGTCTTCCTCTTAATGGTCTATTTGTGTTTTAAAATTAGATAGCTACATTGTCAACCATTCCATCATCTTGTTGGCAGCTTTGAAGAAGCGTTCTATCTTTCCCTTTTCCTTTTTCCTATTTGACTAGGGTGACCCATTTATACTGGGAGGATAAATGAAGGCGCCTGCTGAAGCAACGCAAACAAAAAAAGGGAATTAGAAAAGGAAATAGACTTAGGAAGTCGCTTATCAGGGATTGGACAATGATTTAAAATCTATTTAAGAACCCTGCAACTAGTAAACAAGAGTATTGGAGAACAATGGTGAAGATTCAGAAGGAACCATCTTTTCAATTAACAAATCTATTACTTTGAAGAGCCTCGTATGGACTGGATGTCAATGTCAAAAACAAGCAATGTCCTGTTTCTGATCATATAGGTACCTGAGCACTCATTAAATAAACAAAAACGAGTTCCAGGAAGTAGGCACACTGGGAGTTGCTAAAAAGTAGAAATATGTGGTCAACCAAATGCTTATCAATTATCATGATGCTTTTGTTTTGTTAGGATTGAAGTTTCCTTTAAGATTCTAACTTTAAGGCAATATTGTATGTCCATTAATCTTTGGCCGAGACCATGTAATTTAGCATGTAAGATTAATCTATTATTGGATTTATAGTTCTTTTTTTTTTTTAAAGAAGAAGACATGTGCCTTGTAGTGTAAAAATGTAATAATCGGTTGCCTTGGTCACTTTTTCTTTTCAAGCTATTTATATTCACTTTTCCCAACTTTGAAAAGTTATCCGAAATTATACTACAGGTACTTGGCTCTTCTTGGAAAGTATCCTATTTCAGTTAAAGCTCTAACATCTGCTGTCTTGACACTAATTGGAGATTTGATTTGTCAGGTAGTACTTATCTAGTGGCTATTGATAATTTTCTATATGTTTTTATTTCTCAATTGGTTGGCAGAAGCCTGTGCAGTTCATTAGAACTCTTTTTGAGATGTGCAAATTACAAAAACATAACAAAAAAATTGAATATTTGCTTTCAAATCTTTGTATTATGATATAAATTAAAAATTAATTAATATATGACAATTGGAGGTTGGATCCTTGCAAGAGTTTCTTTGCTGTTCCCTATCCTATAGTTTCAAATACGCTTGCTATAGGGGATTAGCTTTAGTAGATTCTCCATTGAAATGCGTTTTTTCTGGGTACTTTTATAGTATCCATTCTTCCAAAAAAAGTGTTGCATGCTTTTGCTTTCATTTACATATATTACATTTAATTTTTTCTGAATTTGTCATTTTCTTTTTTTTGGCAGCTTGTGATAGATCAAGTTCCATCACTGGATGGCAAGAGGACATTCCTCTTTACTCTATTGGGTTTTGTGTTAGTGGGTCCGACATTGCATTTATGGTAATGCTTCTGAACCCATATGGGTATTATTAATGTCATTATCAATTAGTGCAATCATATTGTATTATGGTCCCATTTATTCTTTGTCAAAATACCGCAAGAATCTTATGAAGATAATAACTATTAGTTTTTGATCCATTAGCTTCCCTGACAATTTTTTTGGGAATTCATGAATCTTTAGGTACTTGTATCTGAGTAAACTAGTTACACTGCCTGGTGCATCAGGTGCATTTTTGCGGCTTGTACTAGATCAGGTGAGGTTTATTTCTTGGTCTCACAACCATCTGTTGCCACTTTGTATTAATTGTGTTTTACTTTGCTTGCCAGAAATTTTAATTGTTAATGCAGTGAAATATGACTGCAGTTCTTATTTGCTCCCACATTCATTGGAGTATTTTTAGCTACGTTGTTAACACTAGAGGGAAAGCCAGCGCAAGTTTTACCCAAGCTTCAACAGGTGGTGCTACAGTTCAAACTTGTATCTGCTTATAAAATGGTTTTTCAGAATAGAATTCTCTTGTTTTAAAGAGTGCATGCTCATGCCTAAAGTTCATTTTGTAGGAGTGGTTTTCTGCTGTTCTAGCAAACTGGCAACTATGGATACCTTTTCAGTTTCTTAACTTTAGATTTGTCCCACAACAATTCCAGGTAAGACTATCAGACTAAATAAGGTGTGTCGACTTGACTGTAAGCATAATCTCTTTTTTATGACCACGAATAATTTTGGACTTAGAATGTGAATGATGAAAGCTCCTAACTCATCTGAAAGTAGCAGGTTCCTATATTTAGAAATGGAATTTGGAGTCTTTTAAAAGAGTAATCTTCTATTGGCTTGTCTAGACGAATATATGGAAGCTATCTATTTTACTTGTATAACAGAAGGGAATAATAGACAAGGAAAGCATTGTTTCTTACATTTCCTTATTCTTGGCTGGTTTTCACCATTTGTTGTTTGTGTCTTTAGGGGTCAATCTTGTAGGGCTGTCTGTTGTCAAGTATAACAACAACAACAACAACAAAGTCTTTTTACATGGATCAATCGACGTCATAAATCCCTATCATAAATCATATTTCTAGACAAACCATTTAAATCTAAATCTCTCTTAATAATTTCTCCTATAATTTTCCTTGGTCTTCCTCTACCTCTACTTATTGGACTATTCTCCATCATATCTACTCTCCTAACGGGGGCTTCTATAGGTCTCCTCCCCACATGACCAAACCACCTAAGTCTCGATTCTACAATCTTTTCTACAATAGGTGCGACTTTCACCTTTTCTCTAATGCATTCATTTCTAATCCTATCCCGTTTAGTGTGTCCACTCATCCACCGCAACATTCTCATCTCTGCTACATTAAACTTATTTTCTTGTTGACTTTTTATTGCCCAACACTTAGTTCCATATAACATTGCAGGTCTTATAACTGTGCAGTAGAATTTACCCTTAAGTTTGAGTGGTATTCTTCTATCACAAATAACACTCGAAGCACTCCTCCATTTCATCCACCCCGCTTGAATCCTATGCGTTACATCTTCTTCAATTTCCCTGTTATGTTGTATGATGGATCCAAGATACTTAAATCGTGTGACTTGTGGTAGGATATGTTCTCTAATTTTTACTTCTACGTTAGAAGTGGTGTGCCTCTTACTAAACTTACACTCCATATACTCCGTTTTACTTCTATTTAAACGAAAGCCATGAGCTTCCAAAGTTTGTCTCCACTTCTCCAACTTCTCATTCATTTCCTCTCTCGATTCTTCAACTAGGACAATATCATCTGCAAAAAGCATGCACTGTGGCACCGGCTCTTGGATATGTTCAGTAAGTACATCCAAGACTAAGGTAAATAGATAAGGGCTCAGAGTTGACCCTTGATGTAAACCAATAGTGATCGGAAAATCTTCTGTAAGTCCACCTTTTGTTACTATGCTAGTTGTAACCTTATCATACATGTCTTGGATTGCTCGAATATAAGCTATACGAACTCCTTTTTTCTCTAAAGCCTTCCATAAAACTCTTCTTGGCACTCTATCATATGCTTTTTCTAAATCAATAAACACCATGTGTAAATCTCTTTGATTCTCCCTATATCTCTCCATTAATCTTCGCAACAAGTATATTGCTTCCATAGTTGACCTTCTTGGTATAAAACCAAATTGATTCTCCTTAACTTGACTCTCTTTCCTTAACCTTCGCTCAATTACTCTTTCCCATAATTTCATAGTGTGGCTCATGAGTTTAATTCCTCTATAATTTGCACAATTTTGAATGTCTCCTTTACTCTTATAAATAAGAATTAAAGTACTTTTCCTCCACTCATCTAGCATCTTCTTAGATCTCATAATTTCATTAAATAACTTTGTGAGCCAACTTATACCTTTCATTCCCAAACTCTTCCATACTTCAATGGGTATATTATCCGGTCCAACTGCTCTGCCATTCTCCATTCTCTTTAATGCTTCTTTTACCTCTACCTCACAAATCCTACGGTAAAAAGTATAATTTCTATCCTCTTCTTCCGTGTCTAGCCTATCCGATTGCAATAAAATCTCGTGCCCTTTATTAAAAAGCCTATGAAAATAACCCTTCCATCGTTCTCTGATATCTCGTTCCGTGACTAACACTTTCCCGTCTTCATCCTTAATGCATTTCACTTGATCCATATCTCGTCTTTCTTTCCCTACTTTTAGCTAACTTGTAAATACTTTTTTCTCCAACTTTAGTACTTAAAGATTGGTATAACCCATCAAATGCTCTCGCCCTCGCTTCGCTCACTGCCCTCTTAGTGTCTTTCTTAGCTACCTTATATTTTTCCCAATTTTCATTACTCTTACATAATGACCACACTTTATAACACTCTCTTTTAACTTTAACCTTATCTTGTACACTTGTATCCCACCATCAAGATTCTTTATCCCTAGGTCCAAAACCTTTTGATTCACCTAATATTTCCTTTGCCAACTTCCTAATCTCTTTAGCCATTTCATTCCACATATCGTTAGCACTTCCTTGTATTTCCCAAGGTCCTTCCTCCATAATCCGTCTCTGTAAATTCTTTTCTTTATCCCCTTTTAGTTGCCACCACTTAATCCTTACCACTCTACCTTCACATTTACTTTTTACTCTCCTCCTAACTCTTATATCCATAACTAAAACTCTATGTTGAGTAGTTAAACTCTCTCCCGGTATAACTTTGCAATCCATGCAAAATTTTCTATCCGATTTCTTTATAAGAAAGAAATCAATTTGAGAACATGCCCTTCCACTTTTATACGTGATAAGATGTTCTTCACGCTTTCTAAAACAAGTGTTAGCTAATAATAGATCGAACGCTAATGAAAAGTCTAAAATAGTTTTACCCTCTGCACTTACTTCTCCTATACCATGTCCTCCATGAACACCCTCGTAGCCTGACGATACCCTTCTCACATGACCATTTAGATCCCCTCCTAAAAAGATCTTTTTTCCTAATGGTATTTCCTGAACTAAACATTCTAAATCTTCCCAGAACTTTACCTTATGAGATTCTTCTAACCCTACTTGTGGTGCATAAGCACTAATAATATTAAAAATTTCCTTTTCTACTACAAACTTTAATGCAATGATTCTATTTCCTAACATTTTGACATCTACTACAGTATTTTTCCAAAACTTATCTACAATTATACCTACTCCATTTCTAGATTTATATTTACCAGTATACCAAAGTTTAAAACCTGAAGTATCTAATTCTTTCGCTTTTTCTCCTACCCATTTAGTTTCTTGTAAACACATAAAATTAATCCTTCTCCTAATCATAGTATCTACTATTTCCATAGACTTACTCGTAAGTGTACCTATATTCCAAGGTGTCATGATGGTTCTTAGTATGTCTGCAGTTGATGTTTCATGTTCTTTTTATTGGATTTTTGTTATCATTATAGATTTCTCATGGGACCACATATGCACCCGCCTATGCGTTTAGTTTATGTGGACTCATCAGAGAATTATCTTGAATTAAGTTCATGTAGAAGATTTCCGATGGTCCAAAAATGAAGGTATCTGGGTCATTGTTGTTGCACTTGCAGAATGGTGTTGTTACCTTTGTTCCTAAATGGTGTATTTGTTGACACTTGACATTATGAGTTGAAGATATCTAGCATCTACTATTTTCTTCTTTGTTTTCCTTCAGATTTGATTCTCCATTTCTTAAATTTATGTAACTGCTATGTGGATCAATTACAGGTCCTTGCTGCTAATGTTATATCTTTGGTATGGAACGTTATTCTCTCATATAAGGCGCATAAAGAAGTTCTTCAAAAATAGGTATGCTTTGTCTGCTGGCAATGCACAACACTTGGTTTAACTAGCTCCATTATTATAAAAGATGTTCTTAAGTTATCTAGAGCTGGTATTTTACCTTAGAAATGCATCTGTAAGTGAGTTTATGACGCTGGAAGGAGATTTCTTTTTAACTCTGGTACTTGATCTTCTCTTATGTTTTCTTGCATGGACAAACAACTTCCCCTCCTCCCCCCCCGGCACAAAAAAAAAAAAAAGTAGGACTGGCATTCTCAAACATGAAATCTACTTGAATAAATAAAACTTGAACAACTCTAGTTCATTACTGTGACAAGTCTTGGTTACTTCTATGAGCTTTAAACAAATAACTAAAATTTAAGAATCCACAAGGGAGAAAATTGTGATTAAGAAATTATAAAGTTACACGTAATTTCATCTTTTATGATACAGATGAAAGGGCCTATCACTTAAAGCAAGAATATATTTATGAAATACTTGGTGATTGAATTGAATCTTCAGTGCTACCAGAGTTTTATTTTGATCAGACGTCTAAGCTACTATGAACCTTTTCCTAGGAGCACCTCTAGATGTGCTTGTGATGCTTTTTGTAGTTCCCCTCATAATGTTCACCTAAATTTTTCTTGGTCATGTTTCCCGCCTTAACCTACTTTATCACGAAGAGAGTAGTGATGGGTTTGCAGCCTGTTGTTCTTGCGTAAGTTCCTCAACTTCCAATCGAGAGACACATAGAAGCCGCACTTTTGGAGGATGGAAAAGGACTGGTTGTTTCAAGCTACAAAGTCCGGTGAATCCTCCTAATAATACGATTGTATGGTGTTTTGCCAACTACAAAGTGCTTAGTTGTCTGTAACTATGTATAACTCAGACCCCTTGAAATAGTACTTACTATCAATATGTCTATCCTAGTTGGAAATTATTAAGTTTTTTACCAAATAGTTGCACAAGAGAGACAGCGAGGGATGCTGGAGGAGATAAAATGCATGAGTTTCAAGTCCTAGCAATTTTTTTTTTTTCAGAGAGCCATGGGTTTATTAACTTATTCAAACTTAGTAAGCCTGCTGAACCATTTATTATATTCACAGTCAACATTTTAACGCATTTCACTGCAAATAGTTTCTAGCACTAGCAGATAAACTTAGAATATTGATGGCATGATGTGTTGTCTTACATAATTCTGAAGAAGAAGAAATTGCAATCAGGGCATAAACACAGCTGAAAGGAACGAAGGCTTTGATCAATTACTCCATTGCATCATTGTTATAACGTGTAATCTGTTTGATATGTTGCATGTAATACAGTTCACTATTTTATGTTTGGCTCATAGACTGTTGTTTTTAGTTCTAAATGCCTTCATTTAAAGATTACTGTTACCTTTATTGTAATTTGGTCAGTGTTCCAACTTCTAAGTGATCCTTAAGCTTAAAAATCTCCAATTCTAGAAGTGTGTCATTACGGGACCTTAGTGAAGATGTGTTGATGTCAATGACATTCAGATTATAGATGCTGTTGAAGTTTTCGTATTATCTTATTTGCATTTCATTATTATGCTGAGCGTGCACATTTCTGCGGTAATTTCTATTATTGTTGGATAATATAAGTCATTTAATGTTTGTTTGTCATTTTTCAGAAATAATCAAACAAGAGACTTGCAAGGAAGCTGCAGGAACAGTTTGTGTCCTGGCTATGTTAATTTGTTCTCGTAATTTAAGGTGAACACAGAATGGGGGGATGTGCATGTAGAATTTTTTTGCTCAGGTTCCTACTTTTCTTCAATGCAAGCTTCCTGCTCTTTTTTTCCCTCTTTTTTAAAGAAAAATAAACTTGAAATTCCGGTTAGTGAATTAAGAATGGTACTAATTTGTGGCTGCCAAGACGGGAGCAGACAATTTTTTCCTTTTTGGCATGAAGCAGATACATGTTGCACTGCCTGATCATTTAGTTTTAGTTGGGTCTTCAATTTCATCCTTTGGTCGGTTCATAGAAAGACCAAGAAAAATCCAAATTATAAGGGATGAGGACTCAATCGTAATCAGCAGCAATAGAAAAGTTAAACCTAAAAGTTTTGATGCAAAAATGTTTTTTACGCCAAATTGTCCCTTCCCCCCCCCCCCCCCCCCCCCCCCCAAAAAAAAGTAAAGGGGAAAAGAAATGGAATTTCATTTCTGCTACTTTTTACCATGTTTGTTATGTATTTGTAATTATTCATTAATAATTTTTATTTTTTTAAAAAATAAAGATACAGAAATTGTTTTTTGATTTTTTAAAATTATGTTTTTTTAATTTTTAATTTTTATTTCATTTCATTCTAAATGGGCATACTTATTGTATTTTTGTACTTATAGTGGCCAATCAATGAAACGCACTGTGCAAAGTACCTAAAGGCCCTCGTTGAAGTACATAACACTGGCGGGATGGGTTTCGCTATTTTATAGAAGTTGATTTATTTGTTTAATTTTTTAATTATCGAATCAAGTTAAATGACTGTAAAATAATAAAAAAAGATTAAAATATAGAGATTTTTCTAAGCTTTTGAGTTGTCTAAGTAAACTTATTTATTTGTAAAATGTGACAATGATTTTTGAAATTTAAGATTATATATAAATAATTTTTTACTGTTAATTTGTTATATCACTGTGAGAAGGATGACATAATAGGGATTTATTTGCATGTAATTTAAAATTAAAAAATATTATTTGTATATAGTTTAAGAGTTGTTTTATATATAAAATTATTAGGGTAAAAATAGAAATTAAAAAAAATGTGATTCAATTTTTATACTCCTCTTTAAAGAAATGTAATAAAAGAGATAAATATTATTGAGGACACAAACATAATAGATCTTATATATAGAAATGAAAATTGAATATGTTTTCTTCACCTAAACCAAACCATTAATCAATTTAATTAATTTGATGGGTTATTCTTGCATTAATAAATTAATGAATTTATTAATAATGGAGTCATTTGTGTAAACTTAAAAATTTATAGCAGTTTGTCGTAAAATTTATACATAATAAAAATAATGTATTTAATATTTTAATCTAATAATCAATTTCACTCTTTTTTATGAGTTTCTTGATGACGATGTGGTGAAGCAAGCATGGCGTCATGGAAGGGTTATAACCGTCAAATGAAATAATGGACGCAAAACAAACAGACAAAAGTTCGGTTTAAATGACGCTGACACATTTGACAATGACTAAAAAGTCAGAGGATATGTCATTGAGTGGGGTCCACTGTCCTCATGGGCAGTGCCATCCTATAAAGCTGCCCACCAAACACAACTCGTTGGGTCAACAAGCAACAGCGTCCTTCGCCGCTAACTATTCTGGATTCTCCCCCTTTTCTCTCTCTCGCCACACGTTAATGAACCACTGTATTTTTGTCTTCATTTTACAGTCTCGTGTAAGTACATAGGTTATAAATAAAACAAAATATAAATTGTAGTTTAAGAAAAAAAATTAAAATACACGTGTGAAAGAGAAAATGATTAAAATTTTATTACTTTTAAAATATAAAAATTATCATAATTTTATTTTTTATTGAAATTTATTTTAAAATAAATTTTAAAAAATTATCGCATACTTCAATGCTTGTCACGTTGTTAATTTTAATTTAATTTCTTATTCTTTGTATTTTTTTAAGTCAAAATATGGTGACATATTTTTTTTTTCAAAAATTATTTTATTTATTTTTGAATAAATTATGCTTTTTTTTTACGTTTGGTTCAATTGCACTTAATATTTCTTTTATTTAAAAATTATACTTAATTTTCTTAATATTTTGATATACATTGCAGAAAATTTTCTTTTAATTTAATTTTTGCAAAAAAATTACTTTTTGAATAATATAAGATTATAAATAATAGTAAAAATAGTTAAATAATTTATTTTTGAAAGAAACACATATTTTAAAAAATTAATTTTATTGAGAGAAAATATATTAAAGGAGAGTTGCATATAATTTTTAAAACAATAAGAATACAAGATGTAATTTAGTTAAATTTCAAGAGATGTTATTATAATTTACTTTATTATTATTTTCTTTACAAGAGGAAGTATTTCACTTTTACTAAGAAACAAAAAGTTTAGCGTTCATTGAAAAGTAGTGTTATAGTTTCAATGGTTGATAATTTTTTGTATTATTAGTGAAATTTAGTTCAATTTTGCTTTAGAGAAAAGTACCCTTACTACAACATATTTATTTACAATCAGATATTAACTTACTTTATGGTAATTTTTTATGATTATATTTAGATGTAAGTTGTTATATTTTTATTATTAATTTTTTCAATTGAAGTATAATAAGGGTATGAAATTTAAATTTAATCAGGATAAACATATAATTTAATTATAAAAACATACTTTTATCATATTTTATTAAAGAATCTGATAATAAAAATATAAACAAATTTGTATATAATTTTTTCAATATTTTAGTATAGAGTTTAGTGGTCAGTTTTTTTTTTTTTCAGGAAACAATTACTTCAATAGAAATATTCACCCCTTCTTATATTGTTTCAGTCTAGAGAAGAATATGAAAAATATCTATAAACTAAATAATGAAATTTTTTTAAAATTTTCCTTAAACTTTGCGTGAGTTCCGAAGTACTTTTATTTAACTTTAAAATTTCAACACCATCACTTGTTAATTTATAGTTATTAAAAAAGGTTGCAATATTATTTTCCAAACAATAGTAGTACTCCATATATAGACGTTAATACTCCCTTCAGCTGCAAAATTAACATAAAAAATGCGAACCTTAGCCCAAAAAATAAAAAAAGTTTGCGAGTATGAACCTAGATTCTCTCATTTTTATAGCGTTAACGTAACATCATATAATATTCTGTTAATGTAAAAGAGATAAATGGAGTAACATAATACACGTCATATCATATATTTATATTTTTATGTGGTATTATTCTGTAAAAAGAAAATGAGAGGATTCATTCCCTTGCGGGTACTGGGTTGCATTAAACCGTGTCGGCTATCATCGTCTGAGGAAGAAAAGTACGTATGACTTGGGAATCAATCAAAGAACACCATCCTTGACCTTTTGTGCATCTTTAAATGCGATGGACGGTGTCAGATGTATACCTCAAAGAGGAAAGACACCTGGCGCAATGAGACACTGATGAGTCAGCAAAAGATAAGACTGTACCATCAAGTACTGACAGCCAAGCCAGCCATGGTTGACTTTTACCAACAAACTGATATCTTGCTGTACAAAGTAATGGCCAAATTGTATAAGTTTTTTATGTTAAAGATTACTTTTTTTAAATTAAAAGATATATCATATTATCATTCTTATTAAAAAAAATATATACTTAAATTTATTTTAACTACAACATTATTATTATTATTATTATATTTATTATAGAGCCTATAATCTCTAGTCTTCTCGCATCTGATCAGCTTAGACCGTATTAGGTCAAGGGCTATAAGTTGTAACGTCGTTTGAATTTTGAAGTGAAATGGGATGTGCCATTATTAGTGGAAGAATTTTGGAGGGATTAATCGGAAAGAAAGGAATAAAGTACGCTCGAGGTGAGACATGGATGCCGTCTTCATTCATTCCTTGTTTTATTTTCCTTTCTAAGCTTTTCTGACAAGCAAATGTATTTTTTATATAATTATGTAATATTTATTATATTTATTTATTAAATTAATATTTTAAATTTTAAATTATTTTTTTAAATAAAGAATATAAAAACAATTTATTTATTTATTTTTATTTACGTCCTCTTTATTTTTTTTCTCCCTTTATAACACCAGACCAAACACATGATTATGATTGGTGGAAAACACATTTTCCAGTAATAAAATGGGTTGGCTGCACGTGGGACACAATCGCATCCCCATCCCCATTGCCCTTTCATTTCAATTGCTTACGTTATTGCACTCGTCACCCTTCCCACCAAAGTCTTTGAAGACTTTCAAATTTTAAAAGTACTCTTTTTTTTTTCTAAAAGTGCTTAAATCTTTCATATATGTATATAATTTTACAATTTTCTTAAAGGTAAAATATTATTCAAGAGACTCTTAATAACAATATTAATTTTTTTATTAAAAATATTTATTTTTTGTTGACAATTATAAATTTAATTTACTCAAAATTTCAAAAAATTAATTAATATACATATTTAATATTTATTATATTATATAAATAATAAACATAAAAATATTTTGGTGAAATAGATATAATTATAACTCATTTTTTTTACATAAAAAAGTTGGTGTAGTAGGTTTTGATTAATTTTTTACGAGTAGAGTGTAATTTCTCAAGATAGAAGGAAGATTTAAGGTGCTTTTAAAGAATTATATATATTTAATTGTTTAGTGTGAGATACATTTTATAAGTTTTTTTTGGTGTAGAAATCATTTTTCATCTTTAAAAATTATTTTTTGAAAGTATTCATTTTGGCTGAAAATGTTTTCCAATAACTTTTTTAGTTAGTCAAGTTGCTTCTGTAGAAATAAACTAACACATGGGTAACGGAGTACCTCATTCAAAAACATGTTTCATGCGGACATGGAAATTTGGTAAACATATTCTGTTGGGAATGAGGAAGTCCTAGCCTGCATCATTAGTTTACTATTACTAACTCCATGGTTCAAAAATTTAAAAAATATAAAAGCATATCCTAAGTTTCAACTTGAAGCCCTGCGTGAGTGAAAGTATGGATTTCCAACTGTTTTATACTTAACACTATAGCGATAATTTATTTTCTTGAGTTTTACATATTATATTGTACAATTTTATTAATTTTAGAGACAACTCATGACGGAAACTATTCTAATACCTAACACAAATTAGATGACAGTTTTTTAAGATTTGTTTGGTACACACTATGTAAATATATGATTGTGAAGAGAATTAAAAATATTGATTTTGAAGGTAAAAATAACTTTTATACTTTTGCTTAAAAAAAAAGCAATAAAAAGATGATAAAATATTATTAAATAATAACTGTAAGAATATAATCTACATTACATAAAAATTATATAAAAATAATTCCTCTACATGAAGTTACGAATTAGGCCCTTAACAATAATTTTTTTGATTGGAGGAAATCACTGTTGCCATTAAGTTATATTAATATCAAGTTGTTAAGGAGAATTGTTAATTTTTTTAATTCAGTAAATTTGTACACAATTGGCTAAGTAGTGTTATATAAAATAAGAAAAATTATAATTGAGAATCATAAAACTAAATTATTTATTCTATAGGATTTTATATTTCAAAATTATTTGATTGGACTCAAAGACTTATAATTTTAAGTATAATAATATAAATGTCTTTTTTATATATTAATATCCGTATAGGATGGCTAATGATGACATTATTTTGAGTAGATACACGAAACAACATGTCATGTATAATGTAAAAGAAAGGATTTGTTAGCATAAATTTGAGATTTTGAATTTTCTCTTATACTGGAGGTGATATTGTGACAAAAAAAGTAATCAAATGAGTGGGATTCGAGTCCATTTGTATGGATCCCCTCTCATTCAATAATTTTTAATCTCATAACAAAGTATTTGTATAAAGGAAAATATTTAATCTGGAGATTAAGATATATGAATAAAATGATATATCTACTGTCCTAATTACTGAAATTATTAAACATATTTTTTTTAATATTTTAAATATTAAGTCTTTCAATTCTTTAAAATAATTATAAAATATAAAATTTTTGAAAATAAAAGAATTTGTTTCATCAACTTTGAGTATAATGTTCTCTATATAAATGTCGAGGTGGACGTACTGCGGGTAAATGCTCTGCAACCTAAATATTCGCTTGCCTGTTATAATTAAATACTCTTTAATATTTCTCTCGAGCGAGAATGACGAAAAAGAAGAAACAGTCTAAACGATTTTCACCATATATCATCGAACAGTTTACCAGATGGTGGGACTCAGCCATGTCACTCGCAGGGGACACAGATGCAAGATTGGCCCATTACCGAGAAGAGTCTTAAAATTGATTTTGACTAAAGCATTCGGTGACTTGAAAGCTATGATAATATCAAAATATATACCTTTTTTTTATAATTATTGGGAAGGGTTTTAAAATAGAAGAATTATAATAAAAGATTAAAAAATAATTTTTTTTAAAAATATGTTATTACTTACTTTAATATGATTATCATTGAATTTAATAATAAATTATTAAACATAATAATAAAAGTCTTTAAAAATAATTTTTTTAATCTTTTAGTCTTTAAACATAATTTTTTTTTAAATTATATAACATTTTTTATTTTAAAAAGTATATTTTTCAAATAAAAATCATGATATAATTTAATTTAATTTAGTTTTGTTGAAATATTATCTATTAACTTATATATACTAATTAAAATGCTTTTATTTAGATCAAACAACTCAAAAAATAAATTTAATGATAAACAAATTTAATTTTTATTAACAAACTCAATATATATATATATATATTTAAATTAATGAATAATATTTAAACAAAAAAATTTAAACCTCATTAAAATAAAAAAGTTGAAAATAAAAAATTTTGTATAATTTTAACAAAACATATATATATATATAAAATTTACTATAAGATTAATTTGTAGGCACAAACAGACATGGATGTTAAGTATGTAAGAAAAATAAATGCCAAAAACCATACAAATTTAGCCACCCTTTCTTTGAAATTTGTAAGCGAAACACATATCTGGCTATTTTCTAAATTTGAACAATCAAAAGCGCCCCAACGCTTTTTTGCCGTGGAGGGGAGGAACCCTTCAATCTTGGCATGCATTCTTAAACTCTACCTCTAGAGACAGTTAAAACTTTCTAAAATTACACAAAAATATCTCCATCACTCCCCCCATGCAGATATTGAAGATCTGTTCATACTAGAATATTGACAACCCCCCAGAAAAAAGAAAAAAGCATATCGACACTCATTATCTGCATTAATCTTTCAAATAAGCGTTGCAGAACAGAAGAGTAGAAGGAAAGAGATTATAAGAAAATGTGCCAAAGATACCCCATTGTTAAAACATAGAGATGCGTGAATTAGTTTAATCTAAACAAGATACCACCATCCTCAGGTACACCATATCTGCAATACATGTATTGAAACTTTAGAAGTACTACACTAAATTGCCTTCCCAAAATTTACATACACATCCTACAGAACAGAGCGCAAGGACCCCCAACCCTTATCAAAGGGCAAAACCGGAAAGAAAAAATATGACGGAGAATCTCACTTAACTTTCCATGATTCCAGAGTGGGAAAGTTCAGGAAAGTGTCAAACTCCAACACTGGAGTGTCGAGACCAGCGTCGACCCTTCCAACGGGTGGCTCAAAAGAAAGTGGGCCCGGCTCAGAAATCCCAGGCTCAGCCGCCGAGGTGGACCTCGTCACCTCCTGCTGCTGCTGATGATCCAGAAAGAATGATGACGTGTCCAGCGTCGGCAAGAACACTCCGCCCCCCGGCAACCGGCAACGGGGTCTCTGTGCCTCCGGCTTCAGGATCGGCGCCATTGGCATCCGCGAGTTGTCGAATCTCATTCCGGTCAACTGTTGCACCATTTGACGGAAGTTCATTGGGTCCGCCGCTATGAACGTCGTCCGCGACTTCTTTGACGCGCGTAACTTCCGCTTCGAAACCTTACCCGTGGCAGAGAGGATTGTGCTTTTCTGGCGTTCTGGTGCTGTTTCCTGGTCCGAACCGGAGAGGCCCGAAAGGGTGGAGGTTGGCGTCGTATCGGGTTTGGCGAGGTTCAGAAATGGGGAAATCGTATCAGAGTTGGCACCGGAAAGAGAGTTCTGGAGGGCTTTAGTGAGAGCTTCGGCGTCGTGAGCGAGTGCCTCTTTGAACCACGAATCTGCGAAGGTGGGTTTCAATGTCCAGGGCTCGATGCTCGCCAAATTATCCGAAGACGCCATATTTGTCGTTGGTTTTTCTCAAATGAAAAAAAAGAAGAAATTAAATATAATGAATAGAATCAAATGGAAATTATTGTCATCGTTTTTCCTTTAGGGTGTGAAAAGCGAAAGATTACGAATTTGTGATCCTATGGAAAGAAGCGGACAATGGAATATTAAGGATTCCAGGGAGCAAACAAACTTGAAATAAAACTGAATAAATGGAGAGAGAGAGAGAGAGAGAGAGAAGAAGCGAGTGTGAGAGTAAGATAACTCAAGTATTAATGTGGAGACAGTAAAGAGGAAGGAAAATGGGAGAGATGACGGAGGGGGAATGAGATGATAATAAATAGGGCGGTGATGGAGATGAAACCGCGTTGGCCGGAGGAAAGAGAAGACACGCGTCAGCTTGTCTGTATAGAAAGTGAGCTAAGCTGTGACGGCAGAAGAATCTAACCATAGTATTAGTGCATGTTTGAGGGAGGGAAAAATCACGTTTGCAACCTTTATTTGCATAAAAATTCTGCTTTGTTATTTTAAGAAAATGTGATTTCTGAACTTTGTAATGCGTTTCTAAACACAAACTTAACTTTTATTTAACACAATGAATAAGCGTCCAACAATGTTTTAAAAATTGAATAGAATCAATTGTTTGTTAATTTTTTATATAATTCTTTTAATATTTATTATATTTTTATGATTATTTAAAAATAATTCAAACGATATTTTTTATTTTTAAAATTATTTTTTAAACTTTTTTGATAATATTTCTTTTATATTCTGTGTATTAAATTAAATTAGAAGAGGAATTAATTTATAATTTAATGAATTAACTTATTTGAAATATATTAAATATCAATTTTTTTATAAAAATTAAATTAATACACATTAAAAATATAATTATAAATCTCACTCTCACTCCCTCTCTCTATATATATATATTATATTTTATATATATATTAGTTTTTTTGGTTTGTTTAGTGAAAATTAAGAAAAATTGTTTTTTTCTTATTTTTTATTTTTAAATACAAATTAAAAAAAGTAGTAAAGATCGAAGAAAAAATACCTAAGCGAAGATCTGCTTTGTTTACGCAGATCTATTCAGCACAGCGGAGGTCCTCACCCTTGACTTTTCGGCACACACATTTATATAATACAATATTTGAACTAAACTAATAAATTTATAATATATTCTTATCAGACTTAATGCGGTGTCTGGCTTTAATGCTTACTTTTGCTATGATTTCTTGAATTAAAATTAAATTGTTTTAAATTTGTGCAAATCCATAAAACTCACAGGTCAAATAAAAAAAAACGTGTAGGAGGCTGAATTTTATAAATCCGCCACAATTAGTTATTAAATTTTATTTTATTTTGATAGAACTCAATATCATTTATAATTTAAAAAAGAACTTAAAATTATATATTTAATAATTTTTATAATGTATTTTAACATTATTTGACAATAATAATTTTTAAAAGCATGTAGTTATATTCTAAAAATATATTTCTATTTTTATAACGCTATTTACTTTAACTTCTGTTAAATTAATAAATCTAATCAATCCAATAACTCAATAATTTGAACTAAATTTTAAAATTTATCTGTTTAAGAATTTCAATTCAAATGATTTTCAATTTTATATATAAGAAAAGAATTAGTGTCATTTTACTTAAATCCTCACTCATC
Organism: Erythrophleum fordii; assembly: GCA_032878935.1. Lineage (NCBI taxonomy): Eukaryota > Viridiplantae > Streptophyta > Magnoliopsida > Fabales > Fabaceae > Erythrophleum > Erythrophleum fordii. The sequence goes on along the minus strand of JAVQMF010000045.1, from coordinate 13,864,268 downwards.
TTATCACTCAAATTAACCTCTATTAACAAATGATAATTTTTTTAAAAAACATAGAAGCGGAATTGTAATGGATATGAGAATTGATTCTCACTTCCCTTCTCAGTTGAATAAACTTTTCTCGAAATTGTTTTAGTTCACTAGAAAAAAAATATTATACTAACTAATAAAATATGATTAATATTTTATCTCTTATTAAATAATTAAAAAGAGAGGGAAGAGAATGGCTACAAATGGTTGTAATAGAAGCGAAAACAAAGCATCAAGATGTGGATCCTCCGAGCTTTTTGAAACTCGACTTTATGGGATTCGTGTTCTTTTTTATTAGGCTCTCTCTCTCTCTCTCTCTCTCTCTCTCTCTCTCTATATATATATATATATATATTTTTTAAAAATCAAACAATCAAAGCATTTGAGGTCTAAGAAACTCCAACTCTCTTGTTATTGTTTAAAATGTAAGTTATACTAAACTTTTCTAAGGTTTCATTAAATTATATTTGATATTATTTTTATTTTTAAAAATATCATTTGGCTTTCTTGAAATTTAATATATATTGTAAAACTTTTTGTTAATTTTTTTATCAATAAAATTAACTTTTTATATAAAATATATTTTTCCAATAATAAAATGTTATCTTTATCGTTCTATGAGAAATAAGACCATAGTTTTCTGTTAGAGGTTGACATCACAGCTACCACTTTGGCCAAATATTTTAATAAACAAATAATATGTATTATATAGATGTAAACACATCAAATAATAGGAGAAATAGTACTAGTGATTTTGAACCCAAAAAAAAAAAAAACAAGGAAAGAAGAAAAGTACTTTCATACTAAAAAAAAAAAAAAAGCCTTCTCTTATATATTGAATGTTAATTTTATTGACAAAAAATAAATGATAAAAAATGACAACAAATAAAAAAAAAATTAGACGATATTGCTAAGGGCTCTACTAACGATTATAGTAAGGCCTTATTTGACATGGGGAAAATAAAAGTTTAAAAAAAAAAAAAAGAGAAAGAAAAAAAAATGCATCTTTTGATGCTTGATTGGATCCTTTGCATTAGATTGGGAAAGCCCAGTCTCACATTTTGTAGGAAGGGGCATTCTATCATATTTAGGATGGAACGTTGGTTGGACTATGCGAATAAGAGTGTTAATGACTAAATTGAAATGAGGCGTTGACTTTAAAAAAATAAAAAATAAAAATTAAATAATGAATATTTTAAAAAACATTAAAATATTTCAATATTTTTTATTAAGAGTATTTTTATTTTTTAATAGAATAAAATAAAAAATAAATATTTTAATATATTTTTGTATTATAAATATTATAGTTATTTGTTCATCTTTTATTTTTATTTTTGGATCATTTTTATCTAGTTAATACAAAAATAAAATAAAATATTTATTTCTTTTTATAATATATCAAGTATAATTATTTTATTTTATCAAAATCTATTTCTATTTTCGTTTATATTTTTATTTTCATAAAAATTATTTCATAAACCAAATAGGAGGAGAGAAGGTTAATGCGGATTGGTTCACATAAGGATGTGCATAAAATATCAAAAGGAGTTATTCATGTTCAAACTAGTTTTAAGTGAGATTTTGAGTAAGTGTTTACATAATCTTCTTTTGTCTAAAAAAATTATTTATCAAAATAATGAGTCATCATTGATATCGACATATCTGAGAGCGCTAAATGTTCGAGAATTTTTCTATTCAATCTTTTTTTTTTTTTTTTATTGTTAGATATCTCGTTCGTACACACCTTCTCTTTGTTTCCCAGGCCTATAGTGAGTTAAAGGATCCATAAAAAAAGATCTAAAAAATTTATTTTTAATCATAACTAAATCTTCCATCTTGCATTACGTACTCTTAAAAGCATTTCATTCAATCTATTTTTTTTAAATCAACCATCATAAACATTCATCATTTATAAACATAATAATGACAGCTCTAGAAGATTCAAATTTTAAATCCTAAATTAAGAAATTTTAAACTCTAAATCTTAAAATTCTAAACTCTTAAACCTTAAAAATCTTCAACTCGATACCCAAAAGATATAGGCCATGAAATCTCTAAATCCTAACCAGAAAAATAAAACATTAAAACGCTAGATTCTTAGAAACTGAGATCTTTTTAAAGTGAGGATCTAGAACAATTCCTTTAAAGCGATATGTGAGGGAGAGCTAGGATTTATAATAATATATATATATATATATATATATTGAACAAAATGATATATATGAGACATTGTAGAAAAAATGTAAAGGGGTTACTTCAGAGGATTCAATATAAAATACCTAAATCCTAAAAATCTAAACCCTAAAAAAATCCTAAAACTCCAAATCTTAAAATCTAAATACTTGGACTGTAAAATCCTAAGCCACTAAATCCTAAAATTCTAAAATCTAATCTTAATTCCGTAAAATCCTAAGTCCTATATATGTGTTAAAATTTTATAACATTAAATTTTTTTATTAAACTCATCTTTAATAATTACAAATCAACTAAACGTTATTATCTCTGTTAATTAACACAACTATTTATTTATATAATACGCTAAAGCACCTCGAGCATTTATTTTATCACGTTTATGCGTCGAGCATATAGTTCGTCCCCTCGGGCGCTAATGTGCAAGACAAAGGAAGTCACATGGCCCCAGTCACATATCTAGGCGCCAATAGATTGACTATTGATCTAAGAGTAGCAGTTTTAGGTTGTTTAAATTTGATTTACAATAGTTTAAATTTTTCATTTTAATTATATATTTTTAATTTGATTTTTTTATTTTAAAAAAAGTAAAATATAAGATAAATGCAGTTTTTTAATTTCTATAAGACAAATAATTTGTGTGATAGAAGTTAAAATATTATTATCATCTTATATTTTCTTAAAATATATCAAAATAAAAAAATTTAAAATCCAACCAATTCAAGTCCAGTTTAAATTTATTGAGCAGCAAAACAACTCGCATATGTAGGTATGCTTCTTCTCTCCACTCCAGCATCTTTTGTCAACCTTGTGGACCGAATAAGCAATCACCTTCCAATCCTATGTTGCTTTTACACAATAATCCTACTGCCTTCGAACTTTCCCACTCAGAACTCAGAAGCCATAGAAATTGATTACATACGCATGGCTGTGCCTGACCAATTATTAGCTTCATCGAACCATGTTATGACCAATCAAACAAAAAACCGTGAAGGTCATGTTTGAAATCATGCAGCTGGTATTAGTTCAAGCTGTTTATTATTGCAGAGAGAGAGAGAGAGATTCTTATGATGTGGCTCTTCGTTTACAAGGATTCTGCTATTTGGGCATCTTTCTTATCGGCGGCCAATAGCTTTCAAAATTCAAATGCAGAGAATTTACAAAGTATAACAATGAAAGTAAAATAAACAGATAATAAAAAATGGAAAAGGAAAATGAAGTGCGGATTTTGCTGAGAAATTGGAAAGAGAAGCTAAAAATACGTATTTGGGCCACAGAATATTTTGAAATATGATTATCGGGACGACTGTCGACTGTATTGGATGACATTTGTGATTCTGTCCAAAATTATTAGAGATTGTAGTTATGTTTATATGTAGTAGCAACTCTAGGGTTTTTTGTTCTTTTTTATCTGGTTACATTACAATCAAGGTGTCTGAAGTTGCAAATTTAAGAATTAAATGAAATAGTCATGGGATGGTTTCGAGAGAGTTATGGATTTGCAAATTATCATTTTTATGAGTTCTTGGATGGTTTGGAAACTGGCACCATGGAAAGCTCATCTGTTTGAGGACTTTCCGATACATTTTCAAAATTGCATCTTGGCATGTTTGATTTACGAGGATACAACACCAGGTTCTATCTAGTCATATTATGTCAGGTTGGATTAGGTTAATAAAATTTTAACAAGTGTTAAGCCACTTAATTAAGCACTAGGCTATTTTTATTCGCCAGTTTGGTCCACTTTTTTTAATAATTTTTTTTAGAGAGACTTATAAAAAAATTTTGATTTTATAATTTATATCATTTTTTTTTAATGAACCAAATAGCTTGGGGTATTAGCTTAAACTAGGCGTTTGACTTTAAATTTGAGACCGCTGTAAAACAGGGCCAAGCATTGGGCTAAGCCGATGCCCAGCTTGCCCAATATTTGTGCACCCTTATTTTGAGAGCAAGATAAAGCCATTTTTGAATAAACATTGATTTTGGTTTTCGAAAGATATTATCATCAATTTAGTCTTTAGAAGCTTATTAACATTTAATCTCAATATATATATGTGTGTGTGTATCAACTAAATCTCAAGACTAAATTGATAAAGTTAGAATCTTTTAGGGACCAATACGATGATTTATGGGTGTTTTTATCTAAATATTATTCTTTTTATTCTTTACCATATATACAAGGGAATATCAAGCACGTGATTAGATTATGTAATACAATCCTATGTGTTATACGAAGCTGTATCAAACATTGTATTATATAAAAACTTTAAACAATCCAGCTTTATCCTATATAAAACTATCTAGCCTTACTCTAATAGAACGACAATAATATTAAATACAACTAGACCATATACACCAAGATACTCTTTTACTGTAAATATATGAGAAGTATTAATTAAAATTTAAGTGGGAAACTGTTAAATGAGATTATTCTTTGTAATTTTCAGAATGAGTAACCCTTTCCTCATGAAGAACTGATATTGCACTTCAATCACTACGATCTTTGCCTCCTCTTGTTATATCTCCTCAAATTTATAGAAGTTGCGATTAACACTTACATAAATTAGCCCAATTACAGTGACGCTTAGCCGTCTAAATTGATGGTTAAATATAACTTTGACTATCTGAATTAATAAAATACTACTCTCATTATATAACACCCATTTTGTCATTTTATTTATCTTCACCAACTCTGTCGCCCTCTCCAAATTCCCCATGGCCATGGCACTTTCCAAAAAAAAAAAAACTGAGTTAAGATATGAGGAATGAATATGTAATTGGTAAAAAGAAGTGAAGAACAAGTGGCGAGGATGATGTGTAGGTGTTGGTCTTTCATATAGTACTATTTCCTTTGAAGAAGCAAAAGCTTTCACAAGCAGACAACACACCTACGGGCCAAGAAAACCCAAGCATCGTTTATCAACTTCCCAGCCGCACCGAATTGCATGATGATTGATATGCTCATATCACACAATCTCCTAACGTCGATGAATTGAAGAGAAATTGCAGAGACGACATGAGGTACCCATTGTCATTCCCAAAATTGGGTTGCCATGGGCCATGGAAAATCTGCAGACGTTGGGTGAGAAGTTGATGGAGATGAAGAAAAGGGCAAAGGAGAAATTGAACAAGAAGAGTATATTTTAATAATATTATATAGTTAAAAAGTTAAATTTAACATCCAATTTAAAGGGTAGGAGTCACTGCAGTCTGTCTAAAAAATCAGGAGATCAATTACAACTCTAAAAATTAAAAAAAAAAAATTGCAATTGAGGACAAATAAAAAAGATGAATAAGTGCAATTTCCCCCAGAAATAAAAATTGCTGAATTTAATTCAGAAACGTGTACATAATTTACATAACGGGAGAACTTGAGAGTACATATATGAACAAATATGAAAAGGTGAACGATCACATTTTATACACATTTAAAATGACCTGGAAGAGTAAAACAAATTTCACTTCAAGACATAGTACCCATTTGGCTGGACATTGAAAAAACATGTTTCAGTAGAAGCTTCAATTTTTTATTTCGTATAAAATGTGGTTTGGAGGAGAGAATGCTTTCCCAAACACAGCAATAGAAATTGCATGATCTTCCAGGAACAAATGCAACTTGAAACACATTCGAATACCTTCAAATTTCAGGTAGGTTACAAATCTAGCCAACGTATCTTGAACAGGAAAGACTCTGCTTGGTCAATGCATCATTTTAAAATTCACTTGAAAGAAGAAATAGTAAGTCCACCATAAATGATATAAGACGCAGGCAAAAAGTCAAGGCACCTGTTTGTGACTTACGCACTATGAAAATAGCATCCTCTTATATGAACCCCCGTAAGGCTGCAACTGCAACTACTACTCCATCTTGACCATGTGATAGCACGAACTTTATCTAGTCATATTACAATCTATCCCAGATGCCCCAAACTACATCTAGTAACCAACACTGTTCCTCTGGTTTAACTCGTTCGCTGAAGCTCCTAAACGAGCTCAAATAAACTACAACAGGTTGTTCAAAACTTGGACCACATTTAAGCTCCAGTTGAGTCAATCTGCTGATTTGTTAATAATGGAATCCCAAGATTACAGAGGCCAATAATGCCAAAAGGTCCCAACTCCCAACTAGTGTCAAAGTGGCAACGTCCAATTCCACAAGCCTAGAGAAAATCATTTGCCTCACCAAAATGATCACATATGGATGGGACATGGAGACCTATCTCATTGTGCTGCCCCCTTGTCACTTCTAACAGCATCCCTGCATAACACAGGTTATTCAAATCCAACAAGATCCTCTTCTTATGTTGCATGAGAACTTGAGAAGAATCAAACCCATGCCAAAAATAAATGTCTAACCATACTGTAACTCTTCACTAATCAATGAAGGTAATAATGACAACCATTCATTGCATAAAACATGCTAATGAGTTTCAATGTTTTCCTTTCATACACACAACTATAGATAGAAAATAGAAACAACGATATTGGTAAACCGCTATTTCAAATCCGAGGAGCGCAAAATTTAAATCAACAACGAAAATAGCTCCACATTCCAAAACCTATAATTCTATCAAATCTGCCCATCAAGTAGTAAGCTCCATAATGGCAGCAACAATGTCCCCATTGGCAGCTTTAAGGGCTTTAACAGCCCTTGGTCTTGACACTCCAGCTTGCGTCATCACCAATTCTATGTCTTTGGGATCTACACCAGTCTCATCCACCTCATCATCATCTTGGGCCATTGCTGAGGATTCGAGCTTCAGTCCTGCATTACTCAAGTTAGGAGCTTTGAACTGCTCTGCTGCCTGAGTTTGTAATTGTGAGCTCAAGTCTTCAATCTTAGCTTCCCCAAATATAATGTATGTATCAGAAGTTGGGCTCTTAAACACATCTGGTTTTGAGATGACAAACAAAATCTAAACAGAAGTCATCCAAAAATTAGATTTTATAATCAATACAGAGAAAAATGAGACAATGGAAAAAGCTAAAGTAAATATGTTGAACACTTACGTTCTTGCTCTTTTTAACAGTCACACGGCTGACACCTGTGACTGGTTTCATTCCAAGCTTTAACATTGCCTTGCGACTTTTCTTTTCGCTTCTGGTCTGCTTAGACCTACCACTTACATCACCTTCTTGTCCTGCCATACAACACAAATTCTGGTGAGATAGTGAATTGCATCCATCAAACTTCAATAATGTAAAAAGATAGAGCAGCATTAACTCAGTTATCCACAACCAAGGCTCACAATCAGCATGGATTTTTATTCCTTCTGATGAATAATAAAATGGCCAGAAAATTTCAGCCAATTTATTTACATCACTTGTATGATTTATGACAACTTGCAAAAATTGCAGTCAGTGGATTTTAGAATGGAATTCCAGTTTCATTTAGCAGTGCATCACTGGGCTGTGCAATTCTAACCACAATAAAAGAAAAGAAGCTAACAGTGATTCCCGTGTCAAAGCTCTAGCCACAAGGTGAACCCAAGTTGTAAGCTTTAACCTATCGCAGATTGTAAAATCTCAATACCTTTGCAGACCATGACTCTGACCTTGAAATAGATGATCCCAAATAAAAGAAAATAAATTGAACAGTGTTAATTATTAACCATAATTTGCTAGCATCCTACATCCCAAAGATGTATAGGTTTAGAGATCTTACTTGAAGATATCCTAGCCTTTGCAGATGTAACAAGGAAAGTGAAGTATAGTTCAATTAATCTTATTGGCCAACTTACCATCAGCATTTTCATCTCCGTCATCATCCTCATCTTCGTCATCCTCGTCATCTTCATCCTCGGCTACAGGATCATCAGGCTACAAAAGACATTATTCAAAAGTTCAAGTACTAGATGATAAAGAACACAGTACGCCATTAAATGTGGAGTTCAAGAGTACTTTAGCTCCTTCTATTGATTAACACACAACAGTTATACTTACAAGGAAAGATTCAGTTGTTAAGATCAAACATTACAGAAAGATACTCATTTTAATTCTTAAAACACTAACCCTACCCTTGATTTCAAAATTACACATCTTTTAATAAAAAGTTACCAGTTGTGCGGTCCAACCACTAATTTTTGGACCATCTCATCTAAAAGCCCTAATCGTAAAACCGCCTTAAATGTATGAACAAAGCAAGGAAAGAACCAAATCCAAGATTATTAATAAAAATCAAAATCGATGCTCCCACATTCTCAGCGATCAAATTTGTAGCAAGAAATCAAAACATCAAAAAGCGAAATCAGAGAAAATAACACAAAAACGATCTAAGAACATGTGAGAGTCAAAGGGGTTAAATTACATTGATCTTCTGCTCTTCGAGGTGGGCCGCAAGAAGCTCCTCTTGAGTCTGGGCAGTCATAGCTGTCGGAAATGTTTCGGTGGGTTCTGTCGGTGTAGAGTCTGAAGACGCACCCACTGTACGGTACCTGGGCGACCTAGAACCCTAGCACACTGGCTTTTAAATGCACTCGCTCGCAAAAAACCAATGGTAATGCCCGGGCCAGACCAGATCGGATCATGAGCTAGGAACTCCGCCCAACCCGTAAACTCAATCCGAAAAAAAACAAATTTGAGTTAAAAAAAAAAAGTTCAATAAAAATGAACTTATTTTAAAAAAATCCTAATATAATATGAGTTTGACTTGAAATTTTTTTTAAACCAGACCAATATTATAATTTTTTAATATATTATTAATAAATAATATTATTAAAAAATTATTTATAACTATTAATATAAATAAAAAAATTATATAATATATATTTTTATTCTTACATGTTGTATAATATATTATTAAAAATAAATTATAATTCAAATAAAATAAATTAATAATCAATAATATTATTAAAAAATTATCATACTGAAATGTGTTATTATCTTATTTGTAGTCTAAAAGGTTTAAATTTTTTATAATTTTTTTTGAATTAATTAGTATTTAAAATAAAAAAAGAGCTTAATAAATAATAAATAAATATATTTAATATTTAAAATTAAAAATATAAAATAAAATAAAATAATTACTTTTTAAAAATACTAGCTAAGTCAGGTTTGTCCTATTTTTTGTATATTGCCTTGTTAGGCTCGGGTTCGGATCTAAATTTTTTGATGAGTCTGACCTGTGATCAAATCTAGGTTAGACTCGATTTTATTTTTTAAAAAAATTAAAATTAAGAATTTTAAATTAAAAATATTTATACTAAATTATTTTAAAAGATTTGATAACAAAAAATTTTAACTTAAAAATTTAAACTTTAATTTTTTAACATAATTCAAAATTTGGGTTTTTGATTTCATTAAAATAATTTAAAATTTAAAAATTTTTTAATATAAATACTTAATTTTTTAATTTTTTTTAATCCTGTTAGTCTTTCTTTGTAGAAGAAATCGTATTTTACTCCCAAGTTAATTATAAAATCAATATATTATTCTTAAATTATAATTACATTTTATTAATTTTAAACAAAAATAAAAACGATACATTCATTTAAATTTAATGGCAAGAGATTACGTTATTCTCATTTGACTTCTCATTCCTACCCGTAGGGGGCATGACACAAACTGCTCTAAGGTCATGTTTTCTCATTTTTTATGAGCAACTTACGCTACGCTTCCCTGGGAGATTGGGGAAGAAAATGCAGGGATGAAAAGTCACCTAAAGATGACATGGTTTATGGGATATAATATTTTTTATCTAAAATTTTCAGAAAATATTTTTTTGTTTTAAAATTAATATACCACTTTAACAATTAAGTATTAATTTAGGGTGTAAAATAGAGTAAATTTCCCCTTCTTATTAATCGAAGAATCCAATGGATTGCTCTAGTTGTTAAGCTTAAAGAGGTGTGTTATTTAAATTGGCGGTTCGTGATTAAACGTTGTAGTTAATATTTTAAAAAATTTAATTTTTTTAAATATACCAAATTAATGTAAGAGATATGTCTTTAAGATTGTTCAGTAAAATATCTAATTGCACGTTGACTTAAAAATATTGTTACCCTTAAAAAAAAAAATCCCCCTTTCCGTGAACTATGAACAAAAATAATAACCTGCGTGCTCTACTTCTTTTTGTTTTGCCAATTTTATTCAAATAACTTTTAAATTGTTTCCCAACTTAGACAACTTGGCTTATCAAATATTGACACATCCTTCACTGTTTTTCTAACCCTGATAATACATTTATTTTGTTTTTTTAAAATATTGTTATAGGTATAATATTTTTTATTAATGTTGGTAACTGAATTAATTAAAATGCTTATAGTTTTATTTGGACATGAAATTCTTACAATAATGAAATATTACATGAGAATGAAAAACAATAACACACATACAAAAGGTGTCAATTAAAATCAAACTTAAACTATTAGATAATTTCTTATAAGATAAACTTTTTACAAATTCCTTGTTAGATTAATAGTTTTTTTTTTTGGGCCACCCGTTATTCTCATGAAAATCACCATCATAAAATTTAACATTAATATGAAATTGTTTTATATTCCATTAATTAAGCTAAAAAATTAACATACAAAGTAAAAAAAAATTAACTGTATGCATACATTTATAAAATTTAATGGAGAAGATCAACCTGTAATTATTTTTAATTTAATAAGTGAATGAATGAAAATTACATTTTTATAACAAAATATTAAAAGATACAAAAATGTCAAATTTATATTGATGTCAATTAAGGCTGTTCATGGGTAGAGCCAGGCGGGACTTTCTAGTGTACCTGATACCCAGCCTAATTAAGATATTGGGCTTATTTTTATACTCGTGGTCCCCTCCGAACAAACTTGATTTTATGTTGAGTTAAAACGGATTATAACTACTCGAGCTCTTTTTTTTTTATATGAACTGATATTTATAATATAAAAATATTTTTTTACTAACTTATAAGTATATATTTCAAAATAATGGACTTTTAGAACTCTCATATTTTTATCAATAATAAAAAAATAGTTTGGTATTATCAAACAAAATATAAATTATACTAACATAATTAGCCTTAAGTAAATATGTGTATTTTTATTATTCAACAAAAGAAATATCAATAAGTGTGCACATCAATAATGAAAATAATTAAGAAATAGGGAGGATTTAGGTATATAATGAAAGTTGTAACATGCAAAAAGAATCAGATAAAATAAAATAAAAATATATATAAGATGACAAGATATTGATAACTAAAAAAAAGTAACTACTAAAGCGGATTGGGCGGAACATTTCTTCGCATCGTAGCCCGACCTGACTCGACCCGATATAGTTGTGTTTAAAATCTTGTATATTTATATTTTTGGTATGACCCGACCCGACCCGGTTAGGCGGGCCCTTAAAATCTAATGAACTGATGAACACCCCTAATATCAATATACGTATACACAAGTGCATATTTACACAGAAGGCGTATATTCTTTGAGTTTTTCCCCTTTATAAATTTGAGGTGAAAAGGAGAGATGATGAATAATATAGGGCCTGTTTGAAATTGTTTTTGTTTTAATGTTCTCAAAACAGATGTTTTGTAAAACAAATTTTGAGAACAAAAAAATCAAAAAATCCGTTTGAATCATTATTTTGATAAGTAGTTGTTTTTTGTTTTTTTCCTAATTCTGTAGAACAAAAATTACAAAACATCAAAAAAATGTTCTGATTTTTCTGTTTTCGAAAACAAAATTCTGTTTTACAAAACACTTCATTAAAAACACGTTATCAAACAAGTTTTTTTGTTCTTAAAAACAAAAAACTGTTCTGAAAATAGGAAACCAAACAGGTTTACTCATATAACTGTTTTGTGAAAGATTTAAAAAAAAAACTTTTCCATTATGAGTCAAATACAATATTATAGAATATAGTGAAATAATAAAATTAATAAGAGGCATAACTAGAATTCTATTTTCTTTTAGAAATTATATATAACAAAAAAAATCAGAACAAGAAAAAGTGATTCATACAAATGAATTTTTTAAATTTTGAAAATGAAGGTAAGTATTAAATTTTAAATCTTAATGCTTTTTATGATAGCACTGAAAAGAAAAAATATTATCCGACAGAGTGAATGACAACTATTTAAATATAATTTTTGAAAAAATACAAATAGAAGGAAAGTGAAAGATACCTAAACTATTAAAAGAAAGACAAAGAATATATTATATAAATAATTTCTAAATTATAGAGTATAAAATATAAAAGTTAAAATAAATAAAAAATATATATTAATGCTTTTTCAAACAATAATTTTTATTTAACATCATAAAAACACATATAACATGCACATAATTACAATGAGAAAGTACATATAACTCCGCTCAAAAAAAAAATTGTATTATATCATTTAAAATTAACTTATAATAATCGCGTAACATTTTATAGTTTAGTCATACTTGTACTTATAATCTTTTATGCAATTTTTTTATTCACATCTCTCTTAAAAGGTAATTTTTAAATGTAAAATTTAACCGATAATGGTTTTACATTTTTGTAATATTTATGGTAATAAAGTGTTATATTGTAATAATTTAAGATAGAATTTTACATTTTAAAATTTTAATATTTTACAAATTAAAAAATACCTACAGCTTCTTCTAATAAACTATAATAATTTGTATCAATATGTTCTATATCAATAATATCTATTGTTCTGTTTTAACTGACATACTATTTTTATTTCATGTATAATTTTGAATCTGATTAATTTAGGGAAACAAGTTTGACTACCTGACTGTCGGAAGCCGTCGGTGGGACATTAATTGAAAAGAAAAGTTACGGATAAGGATTCTAATTATTTATTTGGTTTACCAAGGACAACAATAATGGAAATGGAGAGGGATGGTTAAAGAAAAGTTTTAATTTATATAATTTTTATTATATTTTTGTTATTACTATTTAATAATATTTTATTATTTTTTAAATATGAGTATAAATTTTATTTTTCATTTATCTCACTCATATTATTATTATTATATTTAATAATTTTATGTAGTAAATAATTCTAATTTAAAGATATTTATATTTCAAATTTTAAAGCTATTTTAAATAACCTAAAAATAAAAAAATTTAATTTGAAGTAATAAATTATAATTTTCTTACGAAATTTAATTTTTTATCATTAAATTATTTAAAGCAATTTAAAAAATTTAATTCAAATTAAAAATTGTCAACTTGTACTTTTCCTTTCAAGGATCATGTTTGACATAATTTATGATGAGGGTGTTTATAATTTCATTATAAAAATATGGAAGTTGAAATTTCTTTGGCCTTTAAAAAATTATTTGATATATAAAATTATTAAATATAAAAATCAAAAAATAAAAATATGAACGAAAATAACCTTTATATTCATATTTAAAACTTTTTCCGGTTTTATGCCATCTGCCAACCAAACGTCCTACGAGTGCTGGCCTCTTTACTGCTCTTCAAATTTTAAAAAATAAATAATAATTTAAAAAAAAAACAGATAAGCCATCATCTCTGCGAAAGGGACTATAGCTGTCATTTGCCGCAGAAGTTACTTCAGAGTACTCTCTCCTCCGTCTAACCCTAAATAAATATTTTAGTACCCATCAGATATATAAATAAAATTACACTGACGCAATCTCGAGTTTCATCTTCACCTACACTTTTCTCACTCTTCAAGCCACAATGGTTGTACCCAGCTCATCCCAACTTCACCAAACCGGCGATGGACCATAATCCACTTCACCTGCATTGCTTTCAATGGGAAAGGCCGAAGAAGAACAGCCTTTGCCTTCCAGTTTGGCCTCCGAGGATCCGGAGCAGAATGTGGGGGCTCGGTGTGGGTGTAGGTGTTCCAGAATTCGAAAATTCATTGGCCTCAGATGCATTTTCATCCTGCTATTATCTGCTGCTGTGTTTCTCTCCGCTGTATTTTGGTTACCCCCATTTCTTCGGTACGCAGATCAGAAGGATCTGCACACCGATGCTAAGTACAAAGGTGGGTTCTGGTTAATGCCCTTTTTCATTGTGTTTGTGGGTAGCGGCATTGTTTCATAGATCTATTTTCTTTTTGGAATTTAATTTTTCTATTTTTTTTATTTGCGTGTCTTTATAATTTGTGACATCTGCTTGTTGGGTCATTCTGATCCGTGGTTCGTTCCAGGAAAAAAAATATCGGGAAATTGGAGAACAATATGGTTATTATTTTTAATTTCACTTTGTACATTATGGTAATAATTATTATAGCCATATATGAATAATTCACTGACGTTATTGCGATTTGCTAAAACGGGGAAAAGGAAGTACTGAAAGTGCAGTGTTTTCGGGCTTTCGTCATTTATTTTTTCTAATTCTGTTTGTTTATCAGTAAAAGAGTTTCAGAAATTGTCGGAGAAATTGTTTGTCGGAGCATATTTTCTGAATTCTGATAATTACTTTCCTCGACTCTATTTTAAGCACGGATTGAAGATTTTATTATTGTAGGCTTGCACCTTAGGAATGGTTTTTGGTGCTAGACGTTCTGAGCTGGATCTTACATAGGCTGCAGTCTCTTGCATTATTTGCTTTATTCGGGTTTTGTATTTTGACAATGTTTATACGTGCAATTGGTAAGGGCAGTACATTTTGATTCTTTTGAAAGATTCAGAACTAGTTACAACTATTAGCTATATTCATTTAGAAATATCTTTTATTTATTAACTTTCCTAGGCTGACACAGTTTTTGACATTAACTAGCTTGTGTCCAGTTGTCAATCCCGGCATTTTTATCATTTGTGGCATGGTTTCTATATTGGTGCGCCTCTCATAACTCACCTGATGTGTTTCACTATCTTATGTGATTCTTATGGTGTAGAATGTATATTATTGGTGATAGAAGCACAATTATGAAATCTTTTCACGTGGTGACTCTGTTTACTTTTGCAGGTCATGATATTGTTGCAAGTTTTATTGTTAGCAAGCCGGTCTCTTTGCTGGAAGACAACATCTTGCAGCTAGAAGATGATATTTTTGAAGAGATAGGAGTTCCCTCTACCAAAGTATCTCTCTCTTACTAATTTTCTTATATACAGTTTATCAATATTTACTTATTGATTTCATTCTCATTTTGAAAACCAGGTGGCCATATTGTCTCTGGATCCCTTTTCTGGGTCAAACATGACAAAAGTTGTGTTTGCAGTTGATCCTGATGGTGAATATTCAGAAATGTCTTCAGCTGCTATTAGTTTGATAAGAGCATCGTTTGAATCTCTGGTTATACGGCAATCATATCTCCATCTCACTTCGTACTTGTTTGGAGATCCTTTCTTTTTTGAAGTGCTGAAATTTAAAGGAGGAATTACTATAATTCCACAACAGAGTGGATTTCTTCTGCAGACTGGGCAAATTCTCTTCAACTTTACTTTGAATTTCTCTATCTATCAAATACAATTAAACTTTGAAGCATTGACAAGTCAGCTAAAGTCTGGATTGCATCTGACACCCTATGAGGTTAGCCATTTTATTTTTCAACCCTTCCTCTTTCTGTTGTATCTTCTCATAATTGTGTTTACACCTCCTGTGCTCAAGGTCAACTTTCAGTTATGATGCTATGGACATGTGTCAATACCAAAAGTTTCCTGTATGAGAATTCTGTTGTGGGAGACTGTCTGTTAGAAGTGAATCATGTTTGGCACTGGACTATATAGCTGTGTGTGCAGGTAGAACTATATATTGTGAAAAATAAGGCTAGATTGCCTGCTAGCATAGTAGTGTCTTCATTGGCTCTTAGAAAAATGTTCCTAAATTGAGGAATCCCCTACGAAGATACATACGGTTGTTCTCAGTAATTTTAGAAGATAGCTGACTAGGTGCTACAATGCTTGTTATTTTCTGCACCATGCTGATTCTATAAAATTTCTTGATTGGGAACTGGGATGCAGAACTTGTATGTCATCTTATCGAATTCTGAAGGCTCAACAGTAGCTGCTCCTACTATTGTTCAGTCATCTGTTCTACTTGCAATTGGGATTACTCCATCAAAGGAGAGATTAAAGCAACTGGCACAAACCATCACGGGATCTCATTTTGGGAACCTTGGCTTGAATAACACTGAATTTGGTAGGGTTAAGCAGGTTCGACTTTCATCCATTTTGCAGCACTCCCTTCATGGTGGTAGTGGCACTACATGGTCACCTACTCCTGCTCCTCTACCTCATTCACACCACCGCCATGGGCATCATCATCCTCATCACCACCACCACACTGCCCATCTAGCTCCTGTATTTTCACCTACACCTGCACCTGCACCCACACCCACACCCACACCCGCGCCCGTACCTGCAGCTGGGAAAGGTGCAATTCCACCTGAGGTTGGCTCTCCTGCTGCTGCAGAAAATGTGCCTGCACCAGGGAGAAGTTCTCAAGCTGAGCCTCCTAATTGTCGGTATGGGTATAGAAAGAGGTCTACCCCATATACTGGAAAACATGCTCATCTTACACCTGCAGTTGCCCCTACAATAGCTCCACCCTATCCTGTTGCCTCACCAAAACAGCAAGTTGAATCACCTGCTCATGTCTCTCATTCAGTTCCTGCTTTGAGTCCTTTGCCAAATGTAGCTTTTGCTCATGCTGAGCCCCCTCCTAAGAGTGAACCAGCTGCAGAACGTTCTGACACACATTTTCACAGGCCATCACCATCTTCATGTGAGTATGCTTAATGATCTAGTGTAGTTATTTGAGTTGAAGCTAACATGTCCACTCTAAGTCTAGACTGGAAGGAGCTCATTTAACTCGTTCGCATATTAATACCATTTATCATCTCTTGTGATATCAATTCTTGTGAGAATTACCCATAGTTTATTAAGAAATTGGAAATGGTTAGCTTTATAGTCAAAGTGGAACTGGAAACGAAGAACTCTGAATATTTTATGTGCTCAAAGCCCCAGAAAAACTCTATCTAGTTAATTGTTTTGCGTCTATTTTCCACTCCTTTTCTTTTTTCTTCTCCAGTTAAATTGGTCTTGAATAGCGTGAATTTCTTCTTGGTTCCCGGGTAGCCTGAGCTTTTGGAACTGAGGGTGTCGTATTTAGGGTCTTATCCATATGTTATGCAATCCTGCTTTTGTAAGGCCTTGCGTTTAGGTCTAGCCATCTAGGTTGATTGGCTAATTGTGAAGTGTCTTCAGCGGCTGATAAATTCATTGTATAATTTTTGTTATTTTTTATGTACTGACATCCTTTTGTCGCAGCTTCTGCAGGTTGTCCTCGAACTTCTGAATGGGCATCTTTAATATTTGTAGTATTTGTGGTATGTATTATAAAGGCCTGAATTCTATGATTAGGACAGTAAAACGAGAGTACCATAAATGCAAGCTTCGCGAAGGGCGAGCTTCACATCTGAGGGGATATAAAGTTGTGATTAAGCGTGTAAATAGTTTATCAAAAAGATCCACACCCGTTATGCATATTCAGGTCAAAGTCCACAAGTGGCAGGCCTTGATTACATGCATTACCGCTGTTTTGTGTATTATCTTCTTCAGAGATGTAAGGGAGAAAAATGAAAGCCAAAGAAAAGGAAGTAACATTTTCCCTTTTGTTACGCATCCTTTCTAATTCTTTCCGTATTGTTGTATTAGAAGCAGTTTTCATTATGTTGTCGAAGTGCTTTGCAATTATTAAGCTAATTATGTGCCTATCTGGTCGATACGTAATCGTAACTATTGTTGAGAATTATCTCATTTAATGGTCCATAATAACTTGTGGCAGAAGAAAAAAATGGTCCACGATAGCATTTTCTATTGGTTGATGTGGTTTCAATTAGAATTTAAACTTGTATCTTGACTCTGAAGATGAGTCTGATGCATCCCCGTAGTCAAATATAATTGATATTCATAATAACATATGAATTATTTTAAGACAATAGTATGTTAATTTTGTGTGTGTGTGTGTTTTTTAAATAATTTAATTAAAAAATTTGATGATAAAGAATTAGCAAATTATATTTATTTATTTTAAAATTAGCCTCTTCTCTGTTGGGGGTATGGGTCCCGCTTCTGCGCTGCGATCCCGTCCTATTTCCCATGAGGATTCTTATCTTTCATGTGATGAGTCTTGTTTCGCTCCTATTTTGACGTTTCAGAAAACACAGCGGTGAGAATCATGTTCCAGATTTAGGCATTAGATTTCCTTTGGCAGTTGAAGCAAATTAAATTGGAGCCTTTTATGAAACAATAAATCAACACCAAAGAAAAAGTTACAAACTTAACAAAGCACCTGACCAGCATAACTTTCTTCGTTGACACTTGAATCCTAGGAAGGGAATCACATGGTGTGCTAAGCTATTTAATTGTTACTGTCGTCTATTCCTTGCTCGGTGTTTTATATTGACTCAGAAAGTGAAAAGTCCAAAATTGTCTTGTGATTGGGGTAATTTAAAAGGGGGTAAATACGATCTTCAATAAATCTGGAAAGTCAGTTCCATAAAATTTTTTTCCTATATGTAGTTGTGCTAATGGTCTCTGAAAGCAGACCCCCTAAAAAAAAAAAGCATACATGGAAAAAAAAGGAAAAAAAAGAGACACACGCAGAGAGAAGAAAAAGGATCAACACCGAATGTTGAATTTGTCCACAGTTTTTTTTTTTCTTTGGGTTTTCCATAAAGGAAGTAAGGATCTTGAATCTTGAGTTGCTCATGAGGCGGTTTTAGTTTCATTTATCATTTATTTAAGATGGGTATATTGTATTCAAGTTTTTAAAATGTGATTTTTATTCACATGATATTCATTTTATTAAAAATTAAAAATTATTATTACAACTTGTGATGCACGGATTATTAAAATAAATTAAATTTATATAAAAATAAATGTATTATTAAAAAGTTACTTACGAAATGAAAGTCATATGAACGATTGTGACCAAACATTTATTAATTATTTTGACCTTCCTTTCTAATCTTATTTTTGACAAAATAAATCCACACCGAATCACATCTATTATTGTAATTTAATTCCATCGGTTCTTCCCGATCTAAGTTAAAAAAAAAAAAATCTCAGTTAGAGAAAATTTCAAAACCTAATATGGTAGCAAAAAGTAATATTTTCATTATCGACGGTTGATATCTTGTAAGAGGCCTAAACACAGTCATAGTGTCACTCTCTTCGTGAAAGCACCGTTCGCTAGGCGTCACAAGTCACAACCATATCTGGGAAAATATCATTTCGTCTTTTGGTATCGATCTCCAGAAACAGCTGATCAAGCTCCCTTTCAATTGTAGTCCACTTTTCCTTTAAAAAATAAAAAAATCTCTCTAGAAAGCTGAAAACCTTTCCCCACATTTGTGTTGCGTCCAATTAAACTAAGGCCTCTCATATTCCCTTGTTTCCTCTGTACTCTTTCTGCTTCTGATTAAGCCTATTTTTAATTCCCTCAAGAAGACAAAATCATATCGTTCGGTTTAAGTAAAGGTAAATTGGACGAGGCTTGTTCGTGTTAATTCTTGTAGACTTCACATTGTTATCTCCATTATTACTGGATAAATTAGGACTCTATTGACCTCGTTTAGCTGCCTTCATTTTCTGGTTTATGTTTCTGAATTTTAGTTTACTTGACCGTAGTTTCCGATTGAATTCCGAGACCAACCTTTTGTTTACTTAAACAAGGCTGGAGAAAATTGTTCGTGTACTTGAGCTGTGATTGACAGAAATTGAAGCATTTCGTTAAACTAATATGAAACTGTAGCTTGATTAATTGTTTCCTTTTACGTCTATTGTGCGACCAAAAGGACATGGCTTAGTGCCCTGAGTTTTGTTACTTTTGTTCTCTGATATATTGTTGATTCTTTTGGCACTGACAATTGCACTATATTGCCATACATTGATTACTTTTGGAAGAAATGGTGAATCCGGGATTGTTTTCTGGGAGCAAGGCCGTGAAATCGGTGAAGATAAGCTTTCGGTTGCCATATTACACTCAATGGGGACAAAACTTGCTCGTGTGTGGCTCTGTACCACTGCTTGGTTCGTGGAATGTGAAGAAGGGTGTGTTGCTAAGGCCCTTTCATCAAGGCGATGAGCTCATCTGGTGCGGAAGTATCACAGTGCCATGTGGGTTCCAGTGCCAGTACAATTATTATGTTGTAGATGATAACCGAAATGTTCTGAGAGGTGAAATGGGGAAGAAGCGTGAATTGTTACTCCATGAAGGTATCCAAAGCGGCCAGGAGGTTGAGTTCCGTGATCTATGGCAGGTGCTGCCTTTCTCCTTTTCTCCTTTTTTTTAGTTAAATTCCTTATAAGCTTACTTTTTGCTAAGATATGCCTAACTCCTACTGCCATTGTTGAAGCATTTTCAATTTCATATTGCTAATTCAGTTTGTGCTTTATTTGGCGGCTGAAAGAATGAAAGATTTATAGATAATGGAAATATGGTTCTTAAGACAACTAGCAAAACCTGCAGACTTTAAACCCTTTTTCTCAATTTTCTAGGTATCCACTAGGACTTTCCTATAATTTTAATATTGGATTTGTAAATTTTTCATGTAGCTACTAATTTTTTATATTTCTCCACCACCAATGAAATGAAAAATTTACTTAATACGTACAATTTGGTAGTGGTTTGGTCCCACAAATTTCCATGTAAAAGTGGAAATTCCTGATAAACTTACATGCAGAAGGCCACTTTATTTATAGGAAAACTTTCATTGGCAATAATTTCCATTGACGTGACCATAAGAATTTAAAAGAAGAACAAAGGCAGGTAGTATGTCGACAAAAGAAAAAAATTTGACATGTTATTTGATCTGGTGTTCATTCAATCTATCCGAACTCTATGGAGGGTGTAGTTAGCACATATCACTTCTCAAGGTAACGATGTGCTGGGAGATGAACCAACTCCTGGTGTAAGGCTAAAACTATGCCAATTGTGTTTTTGTACTCTCTCTTTTACCTTAGTAGCGTGTCTGTTTTATATCCGAAATCTGTCAACATGCTATTCAGTATATTCTGGTTC
The DNA here is from genome assembly GCA_032878935.1 of Erythrophleum fordii. Classification (NCBI taxonomy): domain Eukaryota; kingdom Viridiplantae; phylum Streptophyta; class Magnoliopsida; order Fabales; family Fabaceae; genus Erythrophleum; species Erythrophleum fordii. The sequence continues at coordinate 13,843,112 of JAVQMF010000045.1, read as the reverse complement.
ACTGTTTAAGAATATTAAATTTTGACAGCACGGAACATGAGAACTATTGGAAAATAAAATATGAGAATGATAGATAGAGTTACAAAGTAGTAATAAATGTAAAGGCCTCTAGTGGGAAACACTCACGGCCAATTTATTCTGTGTTCTCATTATATTAGATGCTGAAAATGTTTCCATAAGGGAGTGGTCAGATATCTGTGATACATATATAATTTAACTTTACAAGGAAACACTCAAGGCTCTTGTTTCTGTATCTATCTGCTGAGCGTTATGCGAAAATACTTCAACTTGGTGCAATTTTCAGATGTCTTGGTTTCCAAGTTGTCAATATGGAAATTACTTCTAATAGTTGATATATATATATATATATCCCCTTCTTCTTGATATAATTTGGTTGTTGTTAGTTGTGATATAAATATATTTATTTTTTTAACATTAATATCTTATCAAGATCTTTATTTTTTTATCATCAAGTCCAGACTGGTTCAGATGCTCTCCCTTTCAGAAGTGCTTTCAGAAATGTCATCTTTCAGCGGAGCTGGGATTTGGGTGTGGAGACACCCGTAGGAGTTGACCACACTAAGTTTTCTCAAGAAGGTAACTTCTTTAATGTAACAGGTCTAAATTGTTGGACTTGTTTGATTTGAATTTCTCTTTTGAAGTGTCATTATTATCATTTTGCTAATAAGCCGTGCATTGTGACTTCTGATGAGCAGCAGATACCATTGTCATCCAATTCAAAGTTTGCTGCCCAAATATTGAAAAAGACACATCAGTGAGACTCCCCCCCCCCCCCCCCCCAAATTCTTGATGAGCTATGTTATTTATTAGCATAAACTTTTTCTCAAAAAATGTTGGTATGCATATTTTTAAACTTCAATTATTTGCTGTTAAATGATTGGCCCTTATGGCTCAGTGAACTCTCTTGGAATTGTGCAGATATGTGTGATTGGTAGCCATACACAGTTAGGACAGTGGAAGGTCCCAAATGGTCTAAAACTCAATTATTGTGGTGAATTCATTTGGCAAGCTGACTGTGTGATACAAAGGAGTGATTTTCCAATAAAATATCCATTTTGGACTTAGTTCTTAGTTCTTAGATGAAATTATTGTGTTATTATTTCATTATGCTTTTGCTCTCTTCCTTAACAGAAATTCCACGTATAGATATTGCAAATATGACAAGGTTGGAAACATTTCTATAGAGAACAGTCCAAATCGAGAAGTCTCCATTAACTCCTCAAGTAATGAAACAAAACATATTTTTCTTTCGGATGGCATGATGAGGGTATGATGTTGAACTTAAGTTGCATTTGACTAAGTGAACATTGTGCTTTTTTTATAAACCAAAAAAAAGAAAAATATGACAACATGCTTATCTGAAGATTTTGTGGTTCTAATCAGTCGTTGGTTTGCATTGCTAGGAAATGCCTTGGCGTGGTGCTGGTGCAGCAATACCCATGTTTTCTGTTAGATCGGAATCTGATCTTGGAGTTGGAGAGTTTCTTGATCTCAAGTTGCTGGTTGACTGGGCTGTAGCATCTGGTTTCCATTTAGTTCAACTTTTACCAATCAATGATACATCTGTGCATGGGATGTGGTGGGATTCTTATCCATACAGGTGCAACGCCACCTTCCATATTACTACAAACAAATATATGGCTTGTATATATCTTTATATCATTATTTGTGTATTTATGTTTTTCCTTTTACTCAACATTAGCTTAAGATGTCAAAAATTAATTCATTCCCAAGGCTTAAGCTATTAGGAAAGGACCCTAGAACGGTTTTTATTAATATTTCTAACACACCCATTCATGAGAAAGTCTTCAGCTTGAAGCCTGGACTAAGAATAGGCCCACTATACTTTGTGGTGAAATTTAATTAATTAAGAGAATGGAGGTGAGAAGGATCATGCTCCTAAGTTGTAATTGCTTGGTCATAAAGGTGCTAATACAATGTGAAGGACCAATTCATTCCAAAAGCTTCAACTATTACAAGAAGGCCTTCGAAAATTCTTTCTTAAATAAGAACATCAGCAAGTTACTTTTCCAAAATTTCCTTTATGTTGCGTATTGCCTCATCTTTGATATCCTTGCAACTTTGGAGTGACATGTATTTTCACCCAAGTTAATTATTCTTTCTGATTTTTGAGCATCGAACGTTGTATTTGGATAAGTGACTTTCTGGCTTTGAAAATCTGCTGGTTTATTTCTCTGACATCAAATTCATCACACATTCACACTTAACCTTGATTTCATTGTTTGCAGTTCACTTTCTGTTTTTGCACTGCATCCATTATACCTAAGAGTACAGGCACTTTCAGAGAACATGCCTGATGAAATCAAGGTTATATTTAAGAGTTTTATTTTCTATTCAGTGGTATTGGTAGCTTGTTACTTCATATTATTTTGGCGATGTTTAAAATGTTCTCCTTTTAACAGCAAGAGATTGAGAAGGAAAAACAGCATTTGGAGGGGAAGGTAATACTGTCAGTTGTTTATATCTATCTTGACATCATCAAGAAAGGTTGTCCATGATTTATATGCATGCGGCATTAAATGAAATGCTGTGTCAAACTCTAAAAACTTTGGCTTTTTGTACTTGGTTCTACTATGGCTATTATTCTAAGTAAGATGCCATGTTCTGGGTAAGTAACTCTACAGCTGGGATCATATTGTGTATTGAAAGTTAGGGTGCTCCCCACATTGTAAAGATTGATGGTGAGTTTGCTGCTCATTGTTCAACGTGAGTAACCACTAAAATTGGAGAGGTTCTGCTGTAAGACAATTTTTTAAGGATTGAGAGGAAAACAAAGTAAGTGATGGTCCATTAATCCTCTCTGGACATCATTCACAAACTTAATTAGAAACTTCCATATTTGACCATATAGTATCACTTTTCTATTCCCCACTCTTCTCACTTTTCAATTTCTTAAAAGTGCAATGTCAGCTGTAGATGGAATTAAGAATTGCAAAAGAAAAAAAGGTGTATATTACTGCAATTGTATATTTTGACAAGAATGTAATTTTTAACATGAGTAATACTATTGGGAATCATATCACTGACACTAAGCAGATTACAATATGTAGTAGGATCTATGGCAGGTTGGGAAATAAGATAAAATCAAGAAATTATCCTTTCAAAACTTACAAATAATTATGATGCTGCAGCTATTGCTTCTTTATGTAATATAAACTAAGCTCTTTAAAATTGAGAATACTCTAGCCCTGTATCATTATTGGCCCTCACAACAAAGAACAAAGAGTTCATATTCACTAACAAGTATTTTAATGTTCCATTGGTGGATGACAGTTCCTTAGGGTTGGTACATTTCGTGTTTATCTTTACAGGATGTTGATTATGAGGCTACCATGGCTACTAAACTCTCAATTGCCAAGAAAATTTTCAACCGGGAGAAGAATTTGATACTTAATTTGAGCTCCTTTCAGAAATTCTTTTCTGAGAATGAGGTCTTACTGCATTTTAACACTTTCAAATGTTTTGGCAAAAGATCTTTGATCTATCTTTTTATTTTTCGGGCTTTCTCTTCCTTCTTTTTTTTTTTTGGGCCTTATTTTATGTGAATTTGGCCATTGACATTTGTTCATATTATATTGTTTTATTTAATTTATACATTGACTCAGTTCTGTTCTTGATGTTAAAAGGATTGGTTAAAACCCTATGCTGCCTTCTGTTTCCTGCGGGATTTTTTTGAAACATCAGATCACAGTCAGTGGGGGCGTTTTTCTCATTATACAAAAGATAAGGTATATCCCTTTGATTTTTTTTTTTTAAATTTCTTATCATGTTGAGATATTCATGATCTGGATAGAATGTTTGGATTCTTTTGTACATGCAACTCATTGCTGATTATATAGTTGAGCATACAAGGGTCCTTTCTCTTACATCCGGGTAACATAAACCCTTTTGTTTTACAGCTGGAGAAACTTGTATCAAAGGAAAGCCTACATCACGACTTAATTTGTTTCCATTACTATATCCAGTACCATTTACATTTACAAGTAAGTTGAATGAGCCTTATCCCAGAAGTTCTACTTCATGTGCAGTAAAATTGCTTAATGAAATAAACCTAAATGTTTGCATTCCTCTCAAACTTTTAGCTGTCAGAAGCCGCAGAATATGCAAGAAAGATGGGAGTGGTACTAAAGGGAGATCTTCCTATTGGTGTTGACAGAAACAGTGTGGATACCTGGGTTTATCCAAATTTATTCCGAATGAACACTTCTACTGGGGCACCTCCGGATTATTTTGATAAAAACGGCCAGAATTGGGGCTTTCCTACATATAATTGGGAAGAAATGTCAAAAGATAACTATGCTTGGTGGCGAGCTCGTTTAACACAGGTTTTATTTTGAAAGCTTTATAATTTTTTCTGTCCGTAATGGGTTAAAATGTCTTACAGCTGACGCATATTTTCCTCTATATCCATGAAAGATGGCAAAATACTTTACAGCTTACAGGATTGATCACATATTGGGATTCTTCCGAATCTGGGAGCTTCCTGACCATGCTATGACGGGTCTAGTTGGAAAATTTCGGCCATCCATGCCCCTAAGTCAGGTATCCTTATGTTCTCTTAAATTGGAATGGCACTTTCTTGGTGAATATAGGCTGAACTGTTCTAGCTAGCAACAGAAACTATCTAATTTCTTATTTTAGTTTATTTATTATTTATTTGGACTATATCTTCTATTGTAGGAAGAACTTGAAAGAGAAGGAATATGGGACTTTAATCGCCTGAGTCGTCCATACATTAGGCTGGGGCTCTTACAGGTTAGTGGTTTTCTGTTTGAGCTACAACTGATTTTAATAACTTGCAAATGGTTTACCTTCATGCTTCAGGCTGCCGCTATCTGGTTTCTCATAATATGTGATGCAGATGTGCTTCTTAGTGTCTAGATTATTTTATATACTTTTCATTTTTGTTTCAGGAAAAATTTGGAGCTTCTTGGACATTTGTTGCAACAACTTTTCTGAATGAATATGAGAAGCAATGCTTTGAGGTGATCATTCTTGCATTAATAAAGATTTTTATGAATTTTACTGATTCCTGTAAGCTTGCATAGCTTAAATTTAATTTTGGTTATAAAACTTACTCAATCTCTGCTTTGTTCCCCTTAGTCTTCAATAAGATGGATGAATTTATTTTGATGAAACCAAATTCCAAACTATAATCATCAACACATGATTTTATATGAAGTCATGTTATCCACTTTATCTGATGTTATCATTCTTTCTTGTTAGTTCAATTATTATCATTTATGATGTTTCTCTGCTTTGTTGCTGTTGTTGTTTTGATAAGTCTATTTGTTTTATTACTTTCTTTTTATATTTAAGGATTTTGCATCCTCACATTTGTATCTTATTGATCATGTCCTTTTGTTTTAAAAAATAAATAAATAGAAGAAGGATTATAATGTAAAAGAGGGTTTCAATAAGAAATGAGGTCCGTCAAGAGATTTTCAGATAAATTATAAATCCTCTACTACTTTTGAAATGCAAACTTGCGAAGGGCTGGAGGATGACAAAATGGCTGTGTCTATGTAGACTGTTGAGTAATTTTGTGTGCGTGCGTGCGTGCGTGTGTGTGTGTGAGAGAGAGAGAGAGAGAGAGCTGGCTAGATTTTGAAAGAACTGAAGCTCGTACTGAGTGCAGAAGATGATGTCCTCAGATTAGAAGATAGGTCACGAAATACATGAGTTTTTCCTTCCTTTTTTTTTTAGGTTAATGGTGCTTTGCACCCCATAAAAGGTGGGGGTCAACTAACCTTTCCAGGGTTGGAGTTTCAATTTTGTTGATTAAAATAAGTCAAGCTTTTGTTTCTTCTCTGGCCTAACATTCAAAAAGGAAATGTACTAAAATATTGAAAATATCATGAAGGGAAACCCCTGCAAATCCCTGCATTTTTTTTCAAAAAATGTAAATAATTACTTATTCCCCATAGTTGATGTAAACCTAAGAAGCACCGATATGGGTACGTGTATCGGGTACGACATGATACGATACGTGGGATACGGCAATTTCTAAAATTTTAGGATACGGGTACGGGAATATATATATATATATATATATTCAATAATCTAATACATTAATGAGCAGATGAATCAAAATTATGTAACAAAAGAAGAAAACAATAATCATTCTGAAAACTACCCACATTAAACCACACTCTTTTGAGAGTTTTATGGAACACAAACGACAGGTATGGCCAAACAAGATTATTAGCCCTAGTTGGTTTTATCAGCTTGCAAATTATAGCCATTGTTGTTATCCTTATAATGTGAAGAGTCATTATTCCATAACTTTTCACTTGCTTTGATTGCTACGGTCAAATGGTTGAACAATGAACAGTTGAAGTCAGATATAGCAAACCCAGAATGTTTGAGTTTAATTTTCTGCAAATAGAGGCACATACCACAGAAATGAATTGAAACACAAGCAGGGGAGACAAATTATCGCTAAGTTACAAAATCCCAAGCTCATTTTTCTCTATCATTCAAGTTTCTAAAAAAAAAATTGAAAATGGAAGCCTTGCCGCTAGAGAAGAAGACGCACATGCCACTGGCCAGAGAAGACGACAGAGGAACGAAAGGCGTCGCTGGAAAAGATGACGCAGCACGGTAGGCGACGCATGGCGAGACGTAGTGGCACCAGAAGCAGAGAGCGAGGGAGAAGAACTGAAGTTGAGGGAGAAGAATTGAAGCGACGGATGGGGGTTAAATAATAGACAAAATAACGTGGTTTAAGCGAAAAACGTTTCGCCGCCGTTTTGGAGCCGTTTCTTAGCCGTTTCAAAATGTACTAAGGCAAAAAATATGTTTTGGATATGTTTGTATCCATACGATACGTGTATCCGTACAGGATACGTATCTGGTATGGGTACGACTCCAAATCTGGTGTACCCGTGGTTCAAAGATGTAAACCAAGCAACTTTCATTGTGTAACTTGCCCAAAAAATACATGCATACATTATTTTTAAAGGTGTTTCATAATTGGGAGCATAGTACCACACATATCTAGCTGATCTGAGGTAGCCTGCTTCTACTACACCAGAATCCATACTTCATAGCAAGGGGTATACTTAGTTTCACTTCCAAACCATGTGCCTTGTTTTCCCTATTTCAAGTTACCTTGATAGGTTGTATGCTGGCTTGTCCAAATTTTAAAGATTTAAGAGCAGAGAGAAAAATGTGCTTGCCTATGTGTCTTTCAAGATACTGTCATGAAGATGTATGCTATTAGTAAAGTTTCCTTGGTTTGACTAAGCGCCCCCCATTACTATTGGTGACATTTCAGGTCTTTGTACAATGATATGATTTAAATTTATTTGGTAAGTTAATTAATCCCATCCTTGGAAATGTAGATTCAGTAAAAAGGGAAAATTTTTTTCCTCAAGTCATGAAGGACCTACTGGATGCATGGGCCTGACATGGGGGAAATTACTTTTTGCACCCAGTGTATACATATTATTTCCATAAATAGGAATACTGGGCTTGCATGAGTAGAAACTCAATATAAATACTAGGATTTCCATTCATGAAATAGTGTACACTGGGGGTTCATTAAATAATTTCAACTAATTCGAGCAGTACAGGTGGTTTAATGATTTTTCTGAATATTACCATTTATAACTATTAGATTTACTGCTGCTCTCTCACATCACGCTTAATTGTTACTCCTGTCATTGGTATGAGGCCTAATGAAGCCTCTAGTAATTTTCTCTCTCTCCATCTCTTTGTTTTCCCAACTGATTCTCAACTCGAGTCATTTCCTATTTAATTTCCGTTTTATTTCGCATTTGAAACAAGTAGTTGTTAGAAAAGCAAGTTCCTTTTCTGTGATGTTATGTCTAGCTACTTTTATTAAATGTTTTTAATAAATATATAACATTTCTACTACTATTACTATCATAACCATCATCATCATTCATTGCCACTTTTGGTAAATATATCTTGTTCTTTATTTGGTAAAGGTGTCTAGTTCACTCTCGCATTTTGGGATTTAGTGGTATTATACGTGATTAGAAATTTAATCATCTATGGTGAAAAGTAAAATATCCTCCTAAATTGGTTGATTTTAAATTTGATCTTTCTGAGATTGAATTTGCTGTGTCATTTCTTGCCTTATTAATATTCTGTTGAGTCTTGAATGGTCTTGCTCAAATATGATTTTTAGTTCAAGGAAGAGTGCAACACAGAGAAGAAAATTGCTGCCAAGCTAAAATCATTTGCAGGCGGGTCCTTACTGGAGAGTGAAGACAAAATCCGTCACAATCTCTTTGATCTACTACAGGTAGCAAAGCATTATCAATATAGCTTCCTTCTCTCTCTCTTTCTCTCCTTCGCCTGACCTAGATATTTACATTGGAAACTATTCTATCTAATATTTGGCTCAATATTTCTTTAAAATAGTTGTACATTATGTTCTGTTTAATTGTTTTGCAGAATATAGTTCTAATACGAGATCCGGAGGATCCAAGAAAATTCTATCCTCGCTTCAACCTAGAAGATACTTCAAGTTTTAAGGATTTGGATGATCATAAGTATTATCTTAAATTAATAAAATTAGCTTTTAGTGCATGTATACATATATAGCATATTTTACCTGCAATGTCGTTATTCTATATCTGGTGCAAAATTAATTTCTTTTTGCATTTTCACTTCCTTGAGATGTAATCTCACAATATATCTTTCCATTCATCATATTATACAGCAAGAATGTTCTAAAAAGATTGTACTATGATTACTACTTCCAACGGCAAGAGAATCTTTGGAGGGAAAATGCTTTGAAGACCCTTCCTGTCCTTCTGAACTCATCAGACATGCTATCCTGTGGAGAAGATCTCGGCCTCATTCCCTCGTGTGTTCATCCTGTATGTCTGATCAACTTCATTCATGATGTACCTCTTATGTTAGAGACACAGCACACACAATTTCACTTATACTAAAGATATTATAAAGATTTGTTCTTGAAATTTTGTTTATGCAGGTTATGCAAGAACTGGGATTAATTGGGTTACGCATTCAACGCATGCCCAATGAACCTGATCTGGAATTTGGTATTCCTTCTCAATATAGCTACATGACGGTAAGATTTTTTTTTTGGGGGGGGGGTTTCAAATTGCTATATTTTGTTGCATATGGTTGTACTAGAAGATGTTATCTTTCAACTTTTACTTAATAATCCCATATAAAATATAAAACCATCTAATGGAGGAAAATCCTTTAAAGAAAAGTTAGTAGTGCCAACCATAGCCAAAATCTTCTATCTGGTTTTGTTATATCTATGCCACACTTCAATATCTTTTTGGGATGTGTTTCTTTATTATTGCTGCCTATACCATTCCTTATAAGTGTTCTGGTTGCTGTTAAAATTCAAATTTGCTGTTATATCAGCAAGTATCACTGAAAAATTAAAATACAAAAAACTACCCCTTTTGGGAGCAAGGTAGAATTACGTAGTCAATACCTAATTAGATGGTTGAGAAAAATTATTCCAAATGTCGTAATGTAGTCTTGATTTTAAGCTGTTAAGAATGAAAAATTACTGGTTTAGCGTGGTGGTTTTAGTTACCTGTTTCAGTGACATGTCGTTGGACAACTAGAGATCCTTCTTCCTATTTTGCTTAATCCGAACTCAGTTTTATCAGGAGAGCAATACAAGTTGCACTATCATCTGATTCCTCTTTCGTAATCTTCCCTCAGAAGTCCTTCCAAGTTACCAACTAGTCTCAGACTATCAGGTCATTTACTATTTATGTTAGAATGGTTTCCGCCTGGGTTTAGAAAGGTTATTAGTAAGATTAACAAGGGTAAAAATGTTTATTTGATTTATTTAGTGAGGAAAGGATATTAAGCAGTTACTAGAAGATTTTGAAATATTTACCTTCCATCTTGCTCAGGCAAACTAACAAAATAGACTGATTTGAAAGGGTTGTGAACGATGATATTGTGAGACATAGTGGTGGGGGAACTAGCATTTTTCATACGAGAAAGCAGTCTTAGAAGTCAGAGGTCTGTGCCTCTGTGGTATATAGTCATTTGATGCGGGTGAGTTGATGTCTTGCAGGTGTGTGCCCCATCATGTCATGACTGTTCCACCTTGCGAGCTTGGTGGGAAGAAGATGAAGAAAGAAGACTACGATTTTTTAGGAGTGTGATGGAGTCTGACATGTTGCCTCCTGATCGATGTGTTCCAGATGTTGCATATTATATTATAAGGCAACATGTTGAATCCCCATCAATGTGGGCCATTTTCCCTCTTCAGGTATTGTTCTAACAGACATGTTTGTTGCAACAATTTAAAAGTAAAAAGAACTTGGTTGACGGATTTTGCCCTTTATGGTGTTATCTCTGCATGTAACTCTTGTTAATCTGGCGGACAGGACTTGCTAGCGCTAAAAGAAGAATATACAACGCGCCCTGCAGCAGAAGAGACAATCAACGACCCAACAAATCCGAAACACTATTGGAGATATCGTAAGTCCTCATCTTTGTCATAATGCTCACTCTTCGTAAGACACTGATATCAAGTTACTTTGAAGACAGCGAGGCTGAGATTTGGTACTTTGTACTGTTCTCAGGTGTACATGTGACTCTGGAGTCTTTGATGAAGGATAATGAACTAACATCCATCATCAAAAATCTTGTACGTGAGAGTGGAAGATCACTTCCCCAGAAAGACTTAGAAGGGGAAGTAAGCCTAGTGTCTGGGAAGCAGCAGATTGCCAGTGTTCTGGTGAAGACTCCTCGTTCTTCTGAGTCCAATGGAATTCAACGAAAGGATACACTGGCTGTCCGCTGATGAGCCTTCAAACCCCGTACTACATGACCTGCTAGCATGTAAAAATAAGGATTACTTCCCTCTCTTTCCGAAACTTTCAAGAAAATAAAAATTTATATAGATATACCTATGCGTTACGTTAACAAATAAATTTTCTCACATTAATCCATTTATAATATAATTATTGTTATGTTTAAACTTATTAGAGCACTCATGCCAGAGGTCACTGAATCTACCTCGATGACAGATGGCAACAAATAACTACCCTCGTCTTCTACCTCTTTCTCTTCATCCCTGCAGAATATATTCTGTTAATAACAAACTGGACACTGGCTTTAATATAGCATTGTATTCTTTTCGTTCTGTTTGTTCTTTCCAGTATGAAGAGTTATATATTCTTTGTATCGCACAGTAAATGAATGAGAATTAGATTACAACCAAATTATGGTATCAGTCTTGGCCTTCGCAAATGGCTGATCTTTCCTTTTCCTTAGTAACATCATCTTCTGGCATCAGTGTCTCACCACATACCCAATTAACTAATTCAACACAATCTTCTTTTGTCACTTTCTTACCACACTGTGTCATCGTCAATTTCAACCAAGAGAACTATCTAATTTGGCATGCTCAGATAGTTCCTTATCTACATGGCCAATAGTTTGGTCATATCAATGGGTCAACTTTAGAGCCACCTTTGTTTTTATCTTTTGGTGAGATGAATCCAGAGCATACAAAATGGTTTATGCAAGATCAGTTAATCTTATGCCTACTAATTTTATCACTCATGGAAAAGATAATTGCACATGTTCATAAGTATAACACAGCCATGACCATATGGAATGCTCTTGAGATGCTATTTACACAGCAATCTCATGCAAGGTTTGTTCACCTGCATAATCAACTCGCGTCATTGAAAAAGGGTTCAAACACTATATCAAAATATTTAAAACTACCAATCTTCATGATTCTTTGACAACAATAGGCAAACCATTATCTGACATCAAATTCTACACTTATATTCTTGTTGGTCTTGGCACAGATTATGATCCAATAGTTGCATCTTTGACCACTCGATTGGAGCAACTGACATCTAATGAATTTTTAGCCATCTTTTAACCTATGAAGCACATCTTTCCTTGCATCAGTAAGTGCTACTTGTTACTATAGCTAATGTTTCTATCAAGCAAAACTTTGGTTGAGATAGTTATGCAATTGCCAGATGCGATCGTGGTGGTCAATCCTCCTTTTTTAGTGGTGCTAGTCGTTTCCCTAGTGATGTTTGCTCTATACCTTTTGATACTTCTTAGCCAGTTTGCCAAATGTGTCTAAAGCCAAGACACATATCTTTAATATGTTTTCACTGATGTAATCATGTGTACTAGTATCAATCACCCTTATCTCTTATAGTTAGTTACCCTTCTCTGCAGTCATTGTTAGCGAATCCATGGTACCTCGACATAGGAGCTTCACATTATATCATGCCTGAGTTGGCTAATCTGAACACTTCTTCCCCTGAATACTCTGGTGATAATTCCATTCGCATTGGCGATGGCTCGGCATTCCTTATTCATCATTACAGGTCAGCTCATTTCTCAACCACCTTTGGCAAATTTCTTCTCTTTGATCTTCTTCATGTCCCTTTTATATCTAAAAATCTAATTTCTGTTTCTAAATTTTGTCTTGATAATTTTGTGTTCTTTTAATTTTACGTTAATTATTTTTTTGTGAAGGACCTTCGTACTCAAACCACTCTTCTGAGAGGAATTGCTCATAACCATCTCTACATTTTTCCACCTTTTTCTTCACCATAAGCTTTTCTTGGTAAACACACATCATTTCATTAATGGCATAATTGTCTCGGGCATCTTGTCTTTCGTGTTGTTAGTCACATTCTCTTATAACATTCTCTACCAATCTCCACCAAGAAATTACCATCACTATGTCTACCTTGCTGCACTGCAAAGTTTCATGCTTTCCTTTATCCTGCTTCTCATAATCAATCCACTAAACCTTTTCAATTAGTTTTTGTTGATGTGTGGGGACCTGCCCCTGTGCTTTTTGTTTTTTTTTCTAGACATCGATATTATATACTTTTTATTGATGACTTTAGTAGACATTCCTAACTCTTTCCTTTAAATGCAAAGTCTAATGTTTTATATGTTTTTGTTAATTTCCATAAGAAAATTGAAACTACTTTTCATTGTAAAATTCAATCTCTTCAAACAGATTGGAGTGGTGAATTTTGCTCCTTTCATCGTTATGTTGATTCCATTAGCATAACCCATCATATTACATGTCCCTACACTCATTCTCAAAATGGTTCTGTTGAACGAAAGCACAGACACATTGTTGATACTGGCCTTACCTTTCTTTATCATGCTTCCATTCTTAAATATTTTTGGGCTCACGTGTTTGCCATCTTCGTTTATTTAATAAATCGTATACCCATTCCCACATTAAACAATAAAAGCCCATTTCATTTATTATTTGGTCATAAGTTTGATTATTCTTTTTTTAGGGTATTTGGTGCAACATGTTAGCCCAATTTTCATCCATATAATACAAATAAGCTTTAACATCAGTCCATGTTGTGTGCTTTCTTAGGCTACAACCTAGGTTACAAAGGTTATATATGTTATGCCATTCATTTTGGCCATCTTTATGTGTCATGTGACATTATCTTTGATGAAACTATTTTTTCTTTTGCTCAGTCCATTTCTTCTCCTCGGCCTACTTCTCCTTCCACTTCTATCATTCTACCCTCTATTTCTTTACCTAATGGGCTATCTCCTCCTTCTTCTTTTCTTAGGTCCCTTTCTCCTTTCTCCACTTCTTCCTTTCCTTCTCCTCTTTCTTCTTTTACTGGGTCTAGTTCCTCCCTTTCTCTTGTAACATCCTCTCCTTCATTTGTCTCTCCTCCTCCACGTAATCTTCATCCAATAACCACTTAATTCAAAAATCAAAATTTCAAACCTAAGCATTGTAGTGATGGTACCATTACTTAGCCTCCTCCTTATGCATTCCTTGCCATTCCCCTTACTTCCACCTGAGTCACCTATATCTATTTTCGATGTTCTCAAATGCCCTAAGTGGCGTGCTACTATGAACAATGAATTTCAAGCTCTTTTATCCACTTAAACTTAGACTTTTGTTTTGTTGGATTCATCCCAAAATCTCATCGGTTGTAAGTGGGTGTTTCACACCAAATATCGAGTTGATGGATTTGTTGAATGCTATAAGGCAAGGCTTGTTACCAAAGGCTTTCATCAACAAGCTGGTATCAATTTTCATGACACGTTTTCTTTTATAGTTAAACTTGTTACTATACAACTAATCCTTTCTCTAGCTATGTCCCAGGGTTAGTCATTGTAACAGATTGATATTCATAATGTCTTTCTACATGGGTCCCTCTCTAAAGCTATGTACATGGCTCAACCTCTTGGCTTTGTCCACCTTGATCATCCTAATTATGTTTGTAAGCTTCAGAAAGCCATCTATGGACTCAAGCAAGCTCCCCAAGCATTGTACTCCAAACTCAGTTCTTATCTCTCTGAATTAGGATTTGTTATATCCCATTCGAATTCATCTTTGTTCATTTCTCGAAGTTCTTCTTGTATTATTTATGTTATAGTGTACGCCAATAATATTATCATCACCGAGTCTTCTCTTAATACTATTAATTCATTGATTACTACATTGGCCTAGTCTTTTCCTGTGAAGAACCTTGGACCTTTAAACCATATTTCTTGGCCTTGAGGTTCATTCTTCTCTAGATGCTCTATTTTTATCACAAAACAAGTATATATTTGATCTTTTGGCTCGCATTGACATGATTACTTGTAAGCCTGTTAAATCACCAATGGCTCCATCCATTAAACTCTCTACTACTGATAGCTACCCATTTGATGATCCTCAACTATACAGAAGCATTGTTGGCAATTTTCAACATCTTTCCTTTACACGGCCTAATGTTGCATTCGCTATTAATTGAGTATGCCAATATATGCATTCTCTAAGGGACATCCATTGGCAAGCGATCAAGCTCATCTTACATTATCCCAATGCTACTCTGGATCATGGTTTCTAGCTTCATTCATCTTCTGCACTTTCTCTAGTTGCTTTCTCGGATGCTAACTAGGGAGAGTGCCTCGATGATTATCATTCCACTGGTGTGTATCTTTCTCAGACCTAATCTCATTTTTTGGAGCTCTAAAAAGCAATCTACCATTGCTCGTTCAAGCACTGAAGCTGAATACAGAGTGTTAGCTTTAGTTACCTGTGAGTTAATTTAGATTCAATCTCTACTTATGGAGGTTAGTATCTTTCTTAAAGAGCCTTCGAAACTTTGTTATGACAATGTTGAAGTCATCTATCTTGTTACAAATTGGTCATGCAATCTTGAACAAAGCATGTTGATATGGACTATCACTTCGTTTGTGAACATGTTACTGCTAAGTCTCTCAGATTACGTATTATTTCATCCAAAGTTCAGCTGGCAAACATGCTCACTAAGCCATTTTCAACTCCCCATTTTACTCTTCTACCTACAAGCCTTGTTGTCGCCATCTCAGTTCATGGGGGTGTATTGGACTCACACCAAAGGTCACTAAATCTATCTTGGTGACAGATGGCAACAAATAGTTACCCTCATGCTTTACCTCTTTCTCTCCATCATGTGCAAAATATATTTTGTTAATAACAAACTGGATACATGGCTTTAATATAGCATTGTATTCTTTTCGTTTTATTTGTTCATTCTAGTATCAAAAGCTATGTATTCTTTGTCTGTATTGCACAGTAAATGAATGAGAATCAGATTATATTATGAACCAAATAAAAACTTTACTTAATTCCTTGAATATGTTGAATGTATTTCGTTTTACAATATCATCTCATCTTGAAAATATTTTATAGCTGCTTCATAACATTATAGGGCCTTTTTTAGATTATGACATTTTAGATTTTGTTTAGACTGTTTGTCTTTGGAGAAATCATAACTCTCAAGTAGTATATTTAAAATGTGAATAAATTATGTTAAATTTTTTTTTTCTAGTTTTATTAAATTATATCTAATACTCTTATTTTTTAATAATTATATTTGGTTTTTCTAATTTATATTCTTTTAATAAAATTTAAGTTATTTTTGTATGAGATTGAGTGTTGTGTAATAAAAAACCGATAAGAAAATAAATGTAATGTTGTAGAAATGAAAATATTATGTTAAATGAATGAACACATCAGATAAGATAAAATTAAAAATAAATATATTAAAAAAATAAAGGTTGCAATTATTATAAAAAAAGATTGTAGAATTGCGCTTTAGATGATTTAGACATGTGTGGAGAATATTTATAAAAAAATTTAATAAGAAGAGTAAGTCAAATAAAAAATAGTTCAATTGTTAGATGTAGAAAGAAATTAAAAAAAACAATAGGTGAAAATGCAAAATTATTAAAAAGGATTTAGATTTAAATATTTTATCTAAAAACATGATTCATAATAAGATTTTATAATGTCGTTTGATTTATGCAATTGATCCTATTTAATGAATTTTTTTTTCTTATTGTTGTTATTGTATATTCTTTCAATAAAATTAATTTTTTAGACAATATATATATTTAAAAATTATTTTATTTTTTTAATTATCAAATAAAAAGTAAAATGATAGATTCACGTTAGAGTTTAATGTTAATTTAGTTGTTCTTACTTCTTACAATTATATTAAAAATAAAAATTTAATTTTTTTTACAAAATAAATTAAAAGAAATTTGCATTATATATTAAAATATTGAGAAAATCTAGTATAATTTTTGAAATAAAATGAATAACTTAAAAAAATTGCATAATTTACTTTTAAAATTTTATTCTTAAAATATCTTGCAAAAAAAGTATATATTTTTAAGGTGACCTGAGATATTATCCCAGCTTGTAAATTGAGCGAGTTACGAGCGAGATATTCAGACTTTGGTTCGCTGTGTAAAGATGAGTCGAATTTGATTATTAATTAAATATACAATTACTGAAACGAGTCCGAGTCTGCTAAAAAGGGGTACTTACATGTCCGAATAATGAAAAAGGGAAGCCAGCTTCGCCACGTAATGACAAACTATTCTCGTTGTCACATGTCTCAGTCACGAAATGCAGGCTACGGTTTGAATGTTGCAAGGTGCGTGAAAGGGAAGAAATGTCCGAAAATAGGGAAAGCAAAAATAGTAACGGAGTCGGGGTGAGGCAAAGGTGAAAGGAGGAAGGAGACATAAGAAGAGAAGGAGGGGATATTAACGTAGGGTGTGTGGGAGTGGGGGTGGAATTTTATTTCCATATACTCCGGTCACAGATTCATTCTCTCGCGCTCCCTTTGCTTCTCCATCGAATCCCTGAATGCCTTACCAGTGTTCAGGGTATCTCTCGCTCTTCCTCTCATTTCTTCATTACATGTTCCCAAAAGGAATGAATTTTGATTTTGGGTACTCGAGAATGTAAAAAAGTTATGATCTTTCACCAGGAATAAAGGCCATATATGATTGATGAGCAATTGCAATTTGATTTCTTGTTTTTCCCTTTCGTTTTATTGTTAGCATTTATAACGGATGCATTGTCATGCACGTCAATTTTCATCTCTGCAATTAGTCAAAGAATGCCTTCCAGACCTCATGATGGTGATATGATTCTTGTTAACAGGGTGCTCATAAATGTGTCTCCTGTATTACATATACAGGGCTGTTATATTCTCAGTTTTTCTTTCCCTTTTTGATGTTTTCTATTGTTCATTCTTCTTATGTTTTCTGTTGTTCATTCTTCTTTGAAGTTTCTTCAGTTTTAATTTTTATGCTTGACAAATCATGCAGGTTATGAGGGATTCAAAAAAAATGTGAACAGGTTAGCCTGCGTTTCTGTTTGGTATCCAAAGTCTAAGCGATGAGTCCATCATCTTAATTGTACCCCTTTTAAGCAAATATTCGGTAAGAAATTGTTTGCATTATCTATTAATTTGTCAGTCTGTGGTATTCATATATATGTTCTTGTATGATGTAAAGGGATAAATAGTTTAATGATTTTTCATTAGTGAATGACATCAAACAAGGAAGGTTATTACAATTGTTTTATTAGTGATAACAAATAAGGTATAACATATTTCGAAGGATAATTGTTCGAGCAGGTTTTCAATGAAAGCTAAATATCTCCCTCCATGCGGGTGACATATAGGCACCCATGTTTAAATAGAAATTATAGAGATAAAGATCGCATCAGAATTTCCATCTGGCTCATTAGTTTCTTTGAATGTAATAACTCCTATATTCACGAGCGATAAGCTAGGCTGCTATAACAAAGACGGGCTTAATATCCACTTCATTTAGTTAAAATTACCATTATTGAAAATCACGGATATCATAAATTGTTGATTTTGTTTTGGCATGTCCTTATTTGATAATGTTAACGTTCCTCAAAAAAAAAAAAAGTTGTAACTGTTTGGGTAATACATGATTCATTTACCTTTGTTTGCCACTGCTCTAACCCAGCACAGTCTATGGGGAGACAATAGAAAATGCTCATATGAAGTTCTCTTCTTTTTCTGATTTCTTGCACTTACAATGGTATATGCATGTTCATTTCTTAGTCTTACCATCATGAAATTGTTGAAGGCTGTTTTAAACCTGATCTGAATAGTCATATTTCTAGGTCAAATTTGCCTGTGAGATTTTCTCGTCTTATACACCCTAAAACTGCTTGAGAGTACTGTGTTGTCATTAAAATTGTTATTTTCATATCTACAAATATTTATAAACTCAAATGCATACACATTATGAGGAACATGTCTCGTAATATGAGTTGGTTCTCTTGTTCATTATGGCCCTTTAGAATCTTATTTCTTGCCATTTTTACTATATGTCAATCATGTAGATTAATTCTTCAAATGCAGCGTTTCCAGGAAACTCTTTTTGGAAGTTGCAGATGTCATAGCCTTCAGAAAACTAATTTCCCAGGTATTTTTTTTAGAAGAACCGCATTTGGAATGCGTTGCTGCTGCTGCTCTCATCTGGATGAGATTCTTCACAATGGCAGTAGCCATAGATCAACATCATGGATTTAAGCCATTTAGCCGATCCCAGAGATGTAAACTCCAATCCTATGGTCACCTTGATCACAACCTTCTGGAACTTGGCCAAACAAGCCTTACACACTCCTTCAAGCAATCATTTGAATCCAGTAATATTCACCGCAGTTTCTCCACTCCCTGCCTACGTTTAACCCCTTCAGCAGATGAAGAGCTTGCTTCTTATCCCAAGATTGAGATAGTTGGTGGCACTGGAGCTCCAGTACATGCTCTAGTTGTAGAAGTTGCCATAGCTATGGCCTCTGGTTCTCATCCTATTCCAGTCTTAAAAGGGTTAGGGGGTGCCTATGTTTTCCGTAGCCAAAATGGTAAAGATATAGCTGTGGCTAAGCCAGCAGATGAAGAACCTTTAGCCTTCAACAATCCAAAAGGCTTGAGGGGTCGAATGCTTGGCCAACCTGGCTTGAAACACTCCATTCGGGTAGGTGAAACTGGAATACGTGAATTAGCTGCTTGTTTCCTTGACCATGGAGGCTTTGCTGGTGTGCCTCCCACTGCTCTAGTCAAATTCTCTCATGCTGCCTTCTATTTTACTGATGCTGCAGCCACAGTTCCATCAGCAATACCTTGTAAAATCGCTTCCCTCCAACGCTTTGTTGATCATGATTGTGATGCAGCAGAGTTGGGCACTTCTTTTTTCTCTGTTGCCTCTGTTCACCAGATCGGGATTCTAGACATTAGGCTTCTAAATCTTGACAGACATGCAGGAAATATGCTTGTGAAGAAGAAACAAGGTCACCATAGTCATAATGCTTGTGGAGTTGCTGAGCTTGTTCCCATAGACCATGGGCTTTGCCTACCTGAGTGGCTGGATGATCCATATTTTGAGTGGCTGCATTGGCCACAAGCCTCCATTCCTTTTTCTGAGTCTGAGCTCGAGTACATATCCAAACTTGACCCATTTAGAGATGCAGAGCTTCTTAGAACTGAGCTTCCTTCTCTGAGGGAGTCCTCTATAAGGGTTCTTGTTGTTTGCACCATTTTCTTGAAGCAAGCTGCTGCTGCTGGCATTTGTATCTCTGATATTGGTCAAATGATGACTAGACAATTCTGTGGTGGAGAAGAAACGCCTAGTGAGCTGGAAGATATTTGTTTTCGAGTCAAGGCTACCATCCCTCGTGCTTCCAACCATGAGAAAAGGAAAGAAGAAAATGAACAAGGGTCTAATATGTTTGAATTTGACAATCCGACTCAAGATGGATTGAATAAGGGTTTGGAAATGCCAGGTTTTCCATTTGCAGGATCAATGGATGGATTAAGTGAGGAAAATGATAATCAAAATAAAAACTTTGATGCGGGGAAAATCAGTGACAATAGTAATAGCAGTGATAAGTGTGAGAGTGGAATAAAGGGGGTTCTTGCAAAGAGTATTAGTATGTCTTCATGGAGCCATAATTGTGAAACGGGGGGCATTTCATTCGGAGACATGAACCAAGGCGAATGGGGATTGTTTTTGGAAAATTTTGAGAAGCTTTTGCCGGGAGTGTTTGAGGATATGAAGTGCAGGAATTGAAGCAAAAGTTGGAAAGCTGTGCATGTTAGGAATCTATACATATAATTAAATCCAGAGTTTACTTGTCATTGTACATTGGTGCCAAAAAGACCGCAGAGTAGGTTATTGTATATATCTATAAGGTGAAGTTCCATTTTGCAAGGATGGAACAGTGATTGGGAGGTGTCAATAAATGCAATCCTTTCCATTCTGTGAGTTATTTTTGCTGTTTTTTCATCCCTTTCTTGTGTCAAATTAAATTGTAAACTAAAACCTAAGTGGGTTCCTACCCATGATTACGTAAAAACTATATTTTGGTATATAAATTATATTGTATTGGATATATGGGTTACATTCATTCTTCACTCTATGCTTGTTGATGTTACTTATGCAATTTAAATTCTTGTTATACTGTGTAGAAACTTGGCCTAGTAGAGGACCCTTTATTTTCATATATTTCTACAACTTCGCTAAAGATGCCATTCAATTACTCAGCAGCAGATCTGGTACATGACATTTGAGGACGATGAAATTATTTTCTTTTAAACACAAAGATTCATATCAAAATAACGCAGTTAAAAGTAGAATATTAGTCATAATTATCATATCAATAAATTTACATTTAATTGGCTCTGTATTTTGATTGAATTCAATAAGGACAACTTAAATTCGGAAATAAAATATGACAATTTTGGTATAATTTTTTATTTTGGTATACAAGAGAAGCTACAAATGAAACCTAACCCTCATCGTGGAGGCAAAATCAGTGGTCGATAATAATAGTCTTTTCAAATATAATATTGAGCAAAATCACGAGATAAGTTTGGAACTACTCAAGAATTAACTTCCCTAAGAATTCGTATACCTTCTAGTGTCATCAATTAGAACACCTAGATGGTGAGTAGTAATGTTCCATACTTAATAACATGAACAACACCAAGGAAGTCTATTTCAAGATCAACCTTAGAGGTGCCATGTTTAATAACAATACTCAAATCAATGATCATGTAGCATAGCTGCAAGCTCTAGCGTGCGTGTTAGAAGTGTAACCCATAAAATAAAAAAACGAGTAATCCAACTGGCTGACTCATCATCAACGAGAAGAGTTTGTGTAAATGTCAAGTTAATTTAGAGTAGTAGACTTAAAAACTAATTAAGGCGCAACTAAACTCTTAATTAATGCAATTAGTAGGCCTTTATATCATTCTACAAATTTAATATTATGTATTAATTACTTTGCATTAAGTGTAAATTGGTCAAACAACCTTATGCCAAAAATACCCTTATATACTCGTAAGAAATATCTATTTTGTTTTCTTTTAAACTAACGTCTCCATCATTATCAATTTAGCACAACTTGCTGTGTTTATTATGGTTTATTTACTTCTCAAGTTTAGTAATGACAGTGTTAGATTCAATTTTAAAGATATAATCCAGCAAAGTTCAAATTACAAGTATCAAACATTGAATATATGTTTAAATTTTATTTGTGTCTGATATTTATTCAATATATTTATACTTTTTATTTAAGTTTATATTAATTTGAGCATACTTTTAATTTGCTTAAGTTTATAGCTAGTATATATGACATTTGATAATATATAATGTTTACGCTCCTTTTTAAAAATTAAGTAAATTAAGGAAAATAGGTTTTTTTCTTCCTACATTTTCTTTCCTCATTTTGTCCTATTTTGTTTGGTTTCATGTTTTCTGTCCATCCAAACAGAAACTAAAAGCGCAAGCTGAAGAGCCTGATTGATGAAACTAGAAGAAAATTTTCACTATTCTATTAACATGTATGTAGTAGTACTATATTATGTGAATCTTAAGAGATGTTTGATTTAGAAGAAAGAAAGTAAAATATTTCAATGTTTAATGCCGGCAGTTAAAATGGAAATATGTTGTATACATGTATTAAATATTACTTCTAATACCTTTAAACATTTGTTTTGCTATCATACTAAACATCTCAACTACTAAATACATGTAGCGTGATGTTCTTTCAAAATCTCCAATCAACTCCCTTAAAATTTATTAATAAAATTGAAGCATTTAGATCAAACAATACTTTAATATTTATTTTGACCCTTCGGCCGAGCTTCTAAGTTCTAGCTCACTTTGTCACTCAGTTGAAATCAAAGAAGATATAATCTTAAGTGTAACTTCTTAATATCAAAACCAAAACAAATCAAGAACATAGAAATCTTCAGACAAAAACAAGAAAATAAGGCAGAGACAATAGATAAGACACAGACAATTATTAAAATACAAATTTTATTTCGATCCATAAAAGATGCATGACAGCAGGATCCCATATCCCCTGTACATATGTAGCAATCCAAGAGTGACATTGTAAAAACTGAAAATTCTGAAAAACAAACGACAGTAAAACATTAAAATGACTAAACGAAAGTACAGATAGATATATATGTGTATGTGTATATGGATCCTGGGGTTACAAGAGTAGGATTTGTTCAGAGATTGAGGGACAAGTCGAGCCCTGAGGATGAATTAGGATTATTTCCCACAAGATTTGCATTCCAAGAACTGCTCATCCCTAGGGGTAAACTGGGTTTGGGTCGGCCTTGATGGGCACAGCCATGAGTCCAATTGGACAAACTGGAATAAGGCAAGTGAGTGTGAGTGCGATGATGATGAATATGATAATTGTAGGGTGAGACAGAAGTAGTAGTAGTACGAAAGGGAAAGGGAAGATTAGTAAGATGATTATTATTAGGGATGATGGATGAACAAGGGCACAAGTGAGGGTGAGGGTGATGGTGTCCAAAAGTGCCCATACACAACTCCTTCTCCATCTTGCAAAGCACCCTCTCCCTCCTGTGTGCATTCTGGTGCCCTCCCAGTGCCTGTGAGCTCCTAAACTTCTTCCTGCAATACTTGCACCCAAATTCCCTCCCTTCCTCTCCTTTCTGAACAAAACCATAACCCGACACCTTCAATGGTTTCGACATGTCAACGTTGTTGCAAAGCCTCAGAGACAGAAAATGATCTGTCTCTTCCTTCTCCTCCTCAATCTTGCTCTTCAGTTTTCTGTCCTCAACATCTTCCACGTTTATTCTTTCTGACATTATTCTTGTGACTAGCTATGATATATGCTAGAAAATTGTGTGGCTTTGTGAGAGAAGAAGAAGGGGGTATTTATTTACAAGAGAAGTGGAATATTGCATCGTTCCATATAAGGAAATATATCTGCTCACTGTCGCATCCTCATAGACCTTGACATATGCTAAGATACGTAAGAGGAAAAAAGGTAAATGTTTCCCGGGGTGAACCAAAACTAATTTTGAGAATACTCCATATTACATCTGTTACCCTATGGAAGATTGATTATTATTATTCTGTACTCCTTAGAATTTAATGAAAGCGGATTTTCTTTCCTTCTTTGAATTTGTAACTCGCGATTTATGTTTCCTAATAACTGATTCTACATTTATCCTTCACTTAATTCATGTACACTATAGCTGTGAATTCATTAAACAAATAAAGTACTTATGGTAGTGTTCGAAGATTTCGGATTGGATCTCTCTTTTACTAGAGATTCTGTAAGCAGGATACAGCGGCTTATGGTTTTCTTTTTGAGTCTAATTTTGGTTTACGATTCAAACGTGGACAAAGAAGGAAAACAAATTCAAAGCATTAGATTGTTCTCTTTACATGCATATAATTGCAAACTCACGACCAGCCCAAAAAAAGTCCCATTAATGCAAGTTGTCTATAAAGGACTAAAAATATATAGTTGCTTAAATTTTTATTATCAGATTTTTTAATAAAATTATGACATATGTAAATTTTTTTTAAAAGATCTAACTATATGATTTCATATATTTATTTTGAAAAACTTGTTATATTTTTATTAAAAAAATTGATAACAAATATACAAAAATACCTAAATTTTCTCTATATATAAATTAATAATGGTAGATTGTCTGTAATTAATTAATATATAGCAAGAATACAAACTTAACCTTTTTTTTACTCATAGCTGTAAACAGTAGTTCTAATCCAATAAGCATCAACACAAAACTCATATGAGAACGTTGGTTGTAGTAGGTTAACTATGATAAGTCCATTCATATTATTAAGCATAAAAGAATACAGCCATATATTGTTTAGAATAAATTTTACAAATATCTCTCAAGTTTTACTAATATTACATAAATTTCTTTTTTTATTTTTAAGATATAAATTTTAGTCTAATTTTAATTTTTTCTACTAAAATACCCTCTATAAAAAAAATATAAGAGGCATTTTAGTTTATATATATATATATATATATATATATATATATATATATATATATTTAGGTTAATGAAAAGTATTTTAGTAAAAAAAAATTAAAACAAAGTGTAATCTAACTTTTTATTTTATATGAAGTCTGTGTATATTTTAAAAATTAAAAAAAATTATGTAATTTTAGTAGAATTTAAGAAATTTTGTATAATTTACTTTATAGTTTATCTTGAAGATAGAAAATGTATCATTTGCCTTCTAGTTATATTTAATCCCAATAGATTATATACCTTGATAACAACAGCTTTGCTCTGAATTATTTTGCAATTTTTTTAGAGCTACAATCACACTTTTGTTCTACAACCAAAAGCTTAATAAATGAATGAAAAAAATAATAATAAAGCTAGCGAATTGAGTGAAAATTGATAGTGCATTAAAGTATATATATTATGTGATGTCTATATTTGTTGTTAATATTTACCCTTCCACTTATATTCTTCTTTTACTTTTTAAGAAATACAAGTACTTTTATAATCATTCCAATTAATTATATAATTAAATATTGCTGATCATTAATGTATCCAGATATAGATAGAAATGCCAATCATTTATTATTTTTACAAATTCTTGAATTCTTTAATAATTTCTTTAATTTTCTCCTGTTCCTATTATATTAATCATATCAACAATTTCATATATTATGGTTCAGAGAAGAGAAGGAAACGGGGCAGAGATTAAACTCAGATGCAAAAGTCCTCATCAAATTTAAATCTAAAAAAAAAATGTCATTTTAATCAAAATTTATAAATTAAAAAGTACCTTGTGTTTTCTAAAATATTCTAACTAGTTAATGCTCGTTTCTTACCAGCCCATTAATATTAGGGATACACAACCTGCTTAAAGTTACGAGCCCATTAACTCTTGAGAGCCCAAAGTAATTCCATTACAAATTACAAACCTCAACTTCGTTTACTACACAACAAAAAACAAAGAATTACTTATCCTGTCCAAAAAGCCCATACCCATGGCTCATATATGATTGACAACGCCCTGAAATTTGGACCTTTAAAAAAATGGTCAAGAAGAAAAAAGTATCAGAGATGAATACGAAAGCAACTAACGGGGTTGGCTCCAGGGGAAGGAGCTAATCCCGCACATTGTGATGAACCATAGTTTGAATTCTCGTTGGGAGAGGACCTCGCCTTTTGGCGCCCGACTGTGCCTCGGGCATGACTGTCTCCGAAAGAGGATACCTGCAATATACAAAAAAAACAAAAGGGAACCAAGAGAAAATTTTGTTTTCATTTCAAAGGCCTCTTTTGAAGAAATAATCATATTTCCATTGGTAACTTAATAGTAATGCTTTAGTTGAAATTGTTGAAACGGTGTGTATTCTCTGATCACAGACATTAAGCACGTTTTGGATGGGAAATTTTTGCAGAATCTAGAGCTTCAGTTTGCAATTGTATTAATTTCTATTCCAACTGTTGAAGAAAGGTTTTTCATCTTCCTTTCCTTCCCATTCCAAGCTTTTGATTTCTCCCTAATTTTCCAAACATATTCTTGGATTCCAAGGCCGTTCCTTACCGGTTACCCCCCTTCAAAGTTCAAACCTTGGAGCAAAACAAAGTATACAGTGTGGAGTTGAGTGGGTTTATTTATTATTCCGTACATATGCTTCTTATTCTTCTTCTTCTTCTTCTCCTCTCTCTCTCTCTCTCTCTCTCTCCCTCTCTCTCTCTTTCTCTCTCTCTCTCTCTCTCTCTCTGTGTCTCTCACTTTTTGTGATTTTCTGAAAGATTGTTTTACTTGTATAAGCCATTTGATGTTGGTCATTATATTCATATCAATCCGGAATAATATAACTTTTACAGCTCTTTCTTCTTTAAATTTTTAGGGTTATTATTTTATTTCGGTTATCCAATTATAGTTCGAAACTAATACAGGCTTCTAATCTCGAGTATGTTGCTGGTACAAATAAAGGTATGGCAAAACTAGCCCTGTTTGTTTCTTCTTTTTGTGAAAATCTGGTTGCTTTAATTAAGATCGTTTTCAGGTTTTGATGCCCGAAGCAAGGGTTGACAAGGTCGTCAAAATATACTATACAGTACAGTGGTATTTGACTATTTGTAGTTTAAAATCAAATGGGGAATAATACAAGCTTATTTCCTAACTAGCCCATCCTTGAAAGCATTGTGCTGAAGATGTCAGCTTCGTATCTACTGTATTCCTTTTGCTTAAGTTTCAGCTCCCTGTACTCAACTCTCATGTCTCTGATAATAAGCCAAACCAACATCTATTTCAACCTGATGCCAAGCAAGTGCAGCAGTGAAAGAGGCAAAGAGATAGAGAATGCAAGGGATAGTACCTGTTGTTTGGATCAATGTTCAGGGCTTTTTTAATATCAGCCTCAGCTTTCTCCAAGTCTGATGTTTTCAGGTATGCTTGGCATCTTCTGTAGAGAGCCTTCACATTTAATGGATCTTGTTCTAGAACCTGTATAATTATGCAATTCAGGATTAATTTGAAGCGATAAACTGATTATCAAGCATTCCAAATGACATTTAATGGGTCTTGTTCCACAGAGCATTAAGAAGGAGTTCATTCCCCCACTGAATCTATGCCTTCATAATCTTAGGGCATGCTATCCCTCATGCAATGTTTGCTGGTCTCATGCCTTTTCCAAACAGAGATGAAGAGAGATAGGAATTGCTTTTTCTTTTTCCCGCATGGGGGGTATAGAAGAATAAAAGAAGACTTAACAAAGAGGCAGAGAGAGAGAGAGAGAGAGAGAGAGAGAGTAGGATGAGATGATACCTTAGTACAAAGTTTGGAGGCTTCAGTATACTCCCCCAACTTAAGTTTACAAGCAGCATTGTTCAAATGACAAGATAACCGTAAGGCACTAGCATGACGCTTCTCGTCATCACTGAATGAGTGATCAAACTCAAGGCATTTTACAGCCTGCATTAGTAGTAAAGAAATGTATTTACTTCTATAACTACTTAGGTGGCATATCGATCAGTTTATGCAAAATTCACTAATATTCATTTTTCAGTATGGTATTTCATCTAACATGAGTTTCTATCGAAGTCTTGTAACAGATAGTTTGCCTTTTCATATTTGTTGGATGCACGCCTAAACTTTTCAGCCTTAAACAGTAAATTTCCATCATGCTTCTTCCTCTCACAGGCTTCTATTTTCTCCTGAGTGTCCATTTTCCAAAATGGCTTCTCCTGTACACATGAGAGTCAGCTCAGACAAATATAACGGAAGAGATTAGTGCAGATGATTTCTACTTTCAGTTTATAAGGTCTAAAAGTCACTTCACTTCTAGGAGGCAGCAAATGAGAACGATAATATATTTATTTGAGAGCCTTAAATATTCACACAAAAACTGCAGTCACTAGCTGATGGTACAGGGGGATAGTACATTTTTATATAGTTTTATATTTATAGTCTGCTTAAGGTATGGAAGAGCCAATTTAGCAGAAGCGGTGAATTGATGGAAACATCTAGCTATAGAGGTTGTATGCTTATTGAATGCTGAATGCATATATCGGTTTATGTTTTTCAAAGAGCTGATGTCAGTAATAAATAAAAGGAACCAACCTTGATGAAATCAACCAATTCAACCTCATAATAAAGGACTTTATTAGCTGGGGTTGTCTGTAAATTTTTTTTATCAGACAAATATTCGGCAATGACAGCTACTATGGCTTGCTCTCCTTTTCTCATTGTCATGATTGCTTTTTCTAGCCCCTCAGGTACTTGTTCTGAAAATATATAGGAAAAACTTGTCGAAACATTTGGAAAAAAAAAAAGAAAAAGAAAAAGAAAAAAGAACTAGTACAAACTCCCCTGGATCATGTGCCAGAGAAAGACCGTATACCTTCCTGAGTTGTGAACTCGAAAGGTTCTTCCTCTGATCCTTTCCTCTCCATGAGTGTTCCATCTTCTAGTTTACTCATATATATTACTGTAAGAGCATAGATTACCAACCATTAACTTCTTATCAAAAGTTTTATGTTTGCAAACATAGATAAACGAATCATGTTTGTGAGACAATAGATTACCTTTCACTTGTGATCCATCATTAGGACGCTCAAACCCCTCTCCAGCCTTCTCAATCTTTTTAAGTATTTTCTTATCTCCTGTGACATCCACTACACTTTTCCATGATACCAGCTCAAGTTTGATACTAGTTAAATTAGAATCTGGTTGGGTACAACCATCCATTTCATTGGTTCTGTTTGAATTTTGTCTCACGCCATCTGGAAAGGAACCTCTGAATTACCGAACAACACGAAGGAAAGAAAACTGAAGTAAAATATCGCAATACTTGGACACCCCCTATCAGATAATATTCTAACATAATTGACTTACAAGAGAATCTTAAAGTGAGCTCTGCTTCCTCGCCCTTTCTCATTGTTTTTAATGCTAAACTCATGGCAGGACAAAGGTAGCCTGATCCAAACACACATATTTAATCATTCCACATATGGATAAACTTCTCAAACTCCTACTAGGCAAATACTACTATATGCTGAAGCAGGTTCAACTTACCATCACTTATATTAAACTCTACACCTTCGTTAGACTCATGAACAAGCATTCCATTCTCCAGCTTTGCTTCATATTTCACTGTAAGCAGGAAGTATCAACAGAGTAATCAGGAAGGCTTTTGTGTGATATATCTTATATATATACTCAATCAAGGATTATAGAAAAACGCCATTTTTATTACCTAAGACCTCGTCAGCGTCTCTGGGAGTCTCCCATCCCTCTCCCTCTCTTATTATCTTCTTCATGATTCCTCCATCGCCGGTCAAATCCCTGATGGTAATCCAGGACAGTATCTCAATCTCAAAAAAAAGAGTTGCATTTGGAGGAACCAATGGTGGAGAACCTCTCTCCCCATACGCCAAGTTTGGTGGTATCTTGAAGATTGCTCTCTCCCCCTTTTTCATGGTGGCAACTCCTTCATCCCAACCTTTGATAACTTCATCTGCAAGCAAAGAACTTAGTCTCATAACACGCTATTTGTGAATTGAATATGAACCTTAGCGGCCAAACAATTTGATTTCCTCTGATTTCCACACCCATTTAAGCTCCTTTTTCCGCAACAATTATTTGTTCATCTTATATATAATTTAAAAGCAACCAAGTGTGTCATTCTTGTAAATTTTATTGGCTATAGATATAATGAATTTTGCTCGTTTGATTTTTTTTCTTGATGGATTAAATTTGCATGAAGCTTCTAAAATGTACATCATCAAGTTTTCTAATAAAAAAAAATATTTTTTAGCTATAAAACAAAATATGGGTGCGATGTTTTTATTAAAGAATTTAATAACAAATATCTTCAAAATTGCATTCAAGTCTTGAAAATTTTTTATTTGAATTAGATTGGTATGTAATGAAGGAAAAAGAAAAGCGTGCACAAGAATACACATTTTCCATTCAGTATAGATAAGCAAACAGAGACATGAGTATGCAATAAGTGAAAGCAACTCAACACTTACGTTGGCCTAACTTGAAGCGAAAGGGGGTTCCTTGATCATAACTTGATTCAAGGGATGCTCCATTGTCAACTTGCCCTCTGAAATGAACTGAAGACCAAACAAAAGAAAAAGAAAGTTGGTTTAATTCAGAATTCAATAACTGCTTGACGGGTTTAACCCTGAGTTGAGAGTGGCATGCATGTATTCACCTTCCACTTGGTCTCCAGGAGATGGAGTTTGCCAAGAACGTCCTTTTCTGAGGATGCGTTTTGTGAGGCCTTCTTTTCCGATTGGTGTCTCAGGGAATTCAGTCTCTTCAATTTTCAGTTCATTTTGGAGAGTGGAAATCAGGGGAGACAATGCCATTGAAATCTGAAAGAGTTTCTTCCAAGTTTCAACTAGAGGATAAGCCGTTGTTGGTTTCCCTCCTTTAATTAACAGCTTTCAGTTAAGATATTTCCTTTTGTGCACCATGTCGTTTTCCCCCTTGTTTCATCTATCTGATCAGGTCCAATAAGCCTTCTCTGGACCAGGATGAGGCCCAATCAGCAATGCCTTGTTTGGATTGTTTTAAAAAAAAATTTAAAAGACAATGGAGCCCTCATATAGATAAGGATTGGATCTCTCCTTCCTTTCCAGAGAAACATTGTTGAATGTTGGTGAGTGTGACGGGGGAAAGTAATGCCTTCTTTCTTTTCCCAAAAAAAAAAAAAGAAAAAAGAAAAAAAATCTAACATCTAACATCCACTAGTATTTTTAACTAGCAATACAAAAGAGAAGAATTATTCATATAAATATCTCCCCGTACACAAATTTCAAGCAAAAGAATCTATGCATGCATTAACGCATAGTTTCATCTTGTATATCACTCAGCCTTCAAAGAATAAGAAAAAGATAAAAATAAAAGAAAGGCGAAGCAAACTTAATGGATGTTGGCCATTTCTTTGGGGGGATGCCACTTTCAACTATAAACTAATGTTACATTTCTATATAATCCTTAGATACAATTTTATCACCTTGAGTTTCACATTAATTACTTATTGATTAGTTATCAAATCTCAGTTTATTGTTATCTTTGACTTCAACTTGACTTATTTTTCTAACTTGTATATATTAATTCGTTTCTTTTATATATCCTAAGAAAATAAGCAGTGTTAATTGGGGAGAAATCAAATAATCCAGCTTACCTTCTTTAACATTTATGTGTCAATCTATGTAATGAAAAGTATCAATGAAAATTTGTTTAACATCAATAATTAATGATAAATAACTTCATAATACATAAAGAAATTTGAAACTATGAAATAAGAGATTTGGATCATCTCATGTAAGAGAGAGAGAGAGAGATATGCCCCAAAAAAATTGTAACTTTTTCAAAGAAATAGTTGTGTTTATTTATTTCACCTGATAAATAAGATAAATCAGCGTATCTGTATAATTCATAATGGTATCTTGATAGGAATGGGAGTTGACATTATAATTTTGTTATAGTTGTGTGTGATTATATCCATTCTCTCTCTCTCTAAATCTTTAATATTCTATTCCAAGTTAGCAATTTGAATTTAATGTGACAACATAATGAAGCATGATATGAAAGGCTAAGTTATACGATGAAGATTGATGATGACGATATCCATTAGAGGATATATATTGCGGAAAACAAATAAATAAAAATGGCATAGTGAGGGGATACTGATACCATTCTGGGTGTCTCCTCCCAATACGACAAGGCTTCTCATCTACACTGAGATAGCTTTGGACATTAACGAACGGAATTTGCATCATCATTTTCAAAGCAATAAGTTATCCATTTTGTCTCAAAGTGGCATCTACGCTGTATCATGATCTTGATTAAGAACACACTGATTTTGCCACCCATCAACATATATGAAATATATATCACATTTATGGCTCATACCATGTGATTAGTAACATCTTATAATCAATATTTGTACTATTTCTTTGATAATTATACTAATATTTAGCTCCCCACGAATTGTTGCTACCAAATTCAAGTCTACAAAATTCAATGCTTCACCAAGTTCGGATTTGTTGGAAATTATTTTTTCAGTTCAATAAGAGATTATATTCTCATGAACTATAGTCACAAATAAATGAAAAGAATGGTAACATTTCTTGCGTTTCCACTTACCCAAATATCCAGCCAGGGCTTCTCTATATAATTGAATGTTGATCAGATCAGCTCTTCGGCAAGATTAGCTTCTAAATGATTGATTAGACAATAAATAAAGCTGATGTTTGGTGCAATTAATACTTTCATAATCAATTATATAAATATATATATATATATATATTGGCACATCACTCATTATATATTTAATGAGTACAGGATTATGATTTCTAAAAAAAAGAAATCCAAAGTGGATATACAATCATGCTGCAATAAGTAGTGAGTGTTGGATTAGTTGAATGGTGCAGATTAGCCATGTGACAATGACATATCTCCCTCAAAACTCGTTTTCTTTGTATGGATTACATTGAAGTTAGGCAGCCTCAGTCATATATAATCCATAAATAGCTAAGTAATCATATACACTTGTCACTTTTAAATGATTCATAGCAATTAAATAAAAACATACGTAAGCTTCTGTTGAGATTATTTTATAAACATTATTACGCAGTTCAATTTTTTTTAAAAAAAATTAGAGCAAAAGTGTTTGGAGCTCTCTCTCTTGCCAGCGAGTGACACAGAAGATTACAAATTTAATTAAAAAAATCAGTCAAGTTTTATGGTAGAGCTGAAACTTTTACTTCAAGGAAACTGATTGGCAGAGCTGAAACTTATCAGAAGAATAATTATTGTCCGTCAAATTTTTTTTTTGATGAACTTAAAAGAGTCATAGAGCTCTTAATTAATTACAAGTTTTAATTAATTAAATTTGTAAGCTATCTGTGGACACACCAATTAGTGCAATTTATGATCTATAAATTGACTTATGAAGTATACCAATATCTCATGTTAATTATGGCATGTATGCGTGTTCCATATACGTGGCCCCGTTTGGTAGCGTATATATATAAGACCTTTGGTTTCATTTTGTAGCGCATCACCAGATGTAAATTAAACATTTGCTGGTATCTTCAAATTTCAAATCATTAAGTAAGATCGATCGATATTGTCCAAGAGTTTATTAGGGCTCTTAACGACCAGATGTCCTTCAAATATATTGCTGGCCGTATGACGTGACTACACAAAGCATGCATATATTTAAAGATCGTTAGATTTGCAACGCTTTTTTGGTACTGTTTTGATCTCGAGTTATCGATATCAACTTTCATAAATTTGTGTGTTTATAGTTGTGGTGGCAATGGCATATACAGCAGCGTAATAAAACAGCATATGCCAAAACTTTTTCAGTTCTTTAGGTCACTTCGTATCGTTGTTTTTTTCTTCAAGATTAAGCCATCAACTTTCAGTATCTGATATAAATAGAATAATATAATGCTGCATGCCTAATCATCCACTAATAATAATATCCTTTAATTTCTTATTCATATTTCCAAATTAGTTCAGTGGTTCAACATGTTAACACCAATATTTATATATAACTCATCTAGCCACTCAACTTTATAGTAAACTTTTCCTTTGTTCTGATATATATTTATGTGAAGATATGAATTTAAACCAGATAGATAATTCAAATTTTATTTTATTTTTAAGTTGTATAAAGAAAAGAGGGTTACGGGTGAATATATTGATTATATGAAATGTAAATAATAGGAAACTTTTAGAGATAAAATTTTTATACAATTTTTTAAATTATAATTATTATTTTTGTACTATGAAGATATAATATGTGGATATTTTTAATCCAATAATATATGATTGACTATTTAAAAGAAACATTTACACATGTCATTAATTAAATTGATTAACTTAATAATAAACACATTTAAATTTTGTCTATTTAAAAATAAATATTGAGAATGAGAATGATCTATAAATGCATTTTGTAGGGATAAGGGCCTACAAATTAAAGTGCAAACCCGGATCTGTAATACCATAGTTGCATGCATCACTTGGCATCTATGATGTAAATATATATATTCTCCACCCAAGAGATGTTGGGTTATATGATGCTGATATTCAGATAGGTAAGAGCGAATATTTGTACAATCTGCAAATAACGTTGTTGACATATTTTACAGAGGAATTCACCGCTGAACTTCCAGAATTGATGTATCAGTTTTCGCACAATATCACTTTCCAGGAATATATGCTATAGATATAGCTAGATTAATGATTAATTGATCTATATTTTTTATTTTTATTTTTTGCCATTAGTATATTTTTTTAGTAACTGATACAGAAAATTTTGAATTTAAAATTCGTCCCTTATTATTATATCACACTTAATAACTTATTAATTATGAAAAAGAATTTCAGTACAATGTTTGGATATTTATTATTACATTTGTCAATTAAAAAAAACACATAATCATGATTAAGTGTTTTAAAAAAACTCACTTGACATGTGTTTATTAGAAAAAAAAATTAAATAGTAATATGAAACTTTGCCTAAGTGATCTAATCCTAATTATATTAAAAACATCACTAATTAATTCACGTTGGGTCTCCTAACGTTTTTTTGTGCCAAGTTTTAGAATATATTATTTTATTTTGGCCGAAAGTTTTAAAATATTGTTTAAATGTATGAATCATTAATTGGAGGTGGCAATGATTTCCTCTTATACATATATATAAATATAAATAAAGCTATACTTAAAAGTAGAGGAGTGGGGATTACTGTTGTAATTAATATCGGAGTCTTAATCCCATCTCAGAACTCACCATGTTGGCGAGTGGTGACAAAAGCTGTATTGCCACAACTTTGTATCACACAAAAAAGTAAAGTAACTGTGCTTTCTTATTAGGAATTCGAAGAAAAAATCTTGGGTATTATTCAAAGAAAGACAAAACTTTATTTTTATTTCTTAAAACTTCACTCCAATTTTGTTTTAAAAATTTATTTTAATTCAATATAGTTCTTAAGATTTAAAAAGTGGTTCATTATTGCCCTTTTCTTTAATACGAGTTATTTGCGCTTAAACTAAAGCAATTTTTGCTTCTAATTGATTGTGATATTCCAGTGAATCGGACATAATCATATAAACTGAAAGATTTTGTTGCTCCTTTCTACGAAAGCAAAAATATAATTAATTAAGAGATGGATTTTTGGCGTCAGAAACTCAGAATGATTAGGACAAGCAAAACGGCCTAGTATATATATGTCTAAGTTGATCTAAGTTTGTCAAATTTGGATTCTCCTCACTAAATCCTCTCTCCATTGCTTCTTTATCAAAATTTGAACCATTAAATTTGTCAACAACTAACAATCGATGATAAAACCTTACATATCATTTCAAAGACACAATTTTAGTTGTCAAATTTTGATGGAGAAATAGTAAAAAAAAATTTGGTAAAAAGAATCCAAATTTGTCATTATTTTCAATCAATTTATTAAGCCATTTATAATGTCATATCAAATAATTCTGTTAATAAAACCAGGGATGTTAGAGATGACCATATATATTAAATTATTTTTAAAATTAGGCTAAATTATACATAATTTCTGAACTTTGAATTATGTTAAAAAAATTCTCTTAAACTTTTAAAGTTTATAATGAATTTTCCTAAACTTTAAATAACATGTAAATAACCATTTTGAACTTTGGATATGTGTAATTAAATCCTTAAATTTTGTGAATTATATGTAAATAACTTTTTAAATTTTAAATTATTTGTAAATAATTCTCTTTATTGATTTTAGAGAGTTATTTGTACATTTCTAAAGTTCAAGAAGATTATTTATGCATATCCAAAGTTCAGAAGAGTTACTTGCATATTATTTAAAATTCAAGATAATTTTTTGTCAACTTTTAAAATTCAAAGAATTATTTGCATATGATCTAAAATTTAGGAAGTTATATACAATTTTGCCTTAAAATTATAAGGATTATATTGATTAAAAAAATTTTAAAAATTAAAATAAAACTTCATGAACCAAAAAAAAAAAAACTTCTGTAACCACAGAGAAAATGACTTGCCCGCATTTTTCAAGTACTTAATTTGATGTTAGTAGCATTCTTCTGAAATTTTTTTATGCCCGTGCAATGTTAGTGGTAATCGTGGGAAGGCTATTTAGGTAAATATGTCTTCGGATAATGCCTCTTTAAGGCCTTCCGAATTTACCTTTAGAGATGAGATTGGTTAGTGGTACCCTTATCTTACTTTGTCATTATTGGAGTTTCAATATTCTCTCAAACTCAAGTCTATTATGAGGGGAGAAGTACCTATAAAATTAGATATCAAGGGCATTTAGTTCGCAAAATTTAATATTTTAGGAATAATTATATTTTAAAATATGTGATTCTTAAAAAATTATATTCTCAAATATGATATTTTCATGTTTGATCTATCATAAATATTTCATTACATAATAAGAAATATAATATTTTAATGTTTGGTTCATATCAATTTTTTAAAATTACATATCTAGTTCATTTTTATTTTGTAATTTATTTCTATTTTATATATTAAATAATATTTTACATTTATATTTATTATTATATTATTTTTTTATTTTTTAATTTAATGAAATTATTTTATATATAGTATTTATTATTTTTAGAAGTATTTTAGAATGAAAAAATAAAACAATTTTTTATCATTTCTAAAACATTTTTTTTGAACTTATGAGAATCTAACATTCTCCCCTCTTTCATAGAATTAAAAATATGAGGTTTTGTGAGGATATTGCATTAACAAGAATATGACATTTTTTTCCCAAAAAAAATCTAAATCAAATATAGGAATGTATGATTTCTATAAAATATTTTTAAGAACCAAAAATAATTATGGGAACTAAATGCCCTGCGAGGACAGGGGAGACACATGAAATGCTAAAATATGCAATTCTTCATATTTTTATTGTCAACTTTATAAATTAAAATATAATATGTGTACAATTTTTTTAATAATAACATGAAAAATACGTAATTTAATTGAGAAACTATATAATTATATATAAAAATTATACATTCATTACATTATTATTAAAAAAATTATATTATTATGTTTTAGTCATAAAATATAATGATAAAAATAAATTACACATAATTTTTTTATTTTTTAATTTGATTCTGGTTTCATTCCTATTTAATAACTCAACCAGGGCAATTGTTCCACTGACATGCAACATTGTGAGAATTATCAAAAGATTAAATTTAAGAATAGTTTTTTAAAATATTTTTTATTGAAATTTTTAATTAAAATATAATAAATATATAATTATTTAATAAAAATATAATAAGTGTTTTATTTAATTAAAAAATTATACTATTGTTTATAAAAATTATATAGTTGTTATATTTTAATAAAAAAATCATATATTTATTATATTTTAATTAAAAAATTCAACAATAAAAATATAATGACATATATATAAATTTTTTCATACTAAACCGTACTCATTTTCTAAAACGATTATCTTTATTCACTTTTTCTACCACAGGTTTGATTCTACAATCAGAATGGATCAACGTATTTTCTCAGCTTCATTTGAAAAAACCTTTCATACCAAAAATTTAAACTAAGGAATAGCTTTATTAATATATCCGACACTCTTTTGTTATGTCCGTTCTTCAAATTTTGCAAATTGCAATTTACATCACTCCCAAGGACACCCATAGTACTACTCTCCTAATCCAACAGAAAAAGAAGTTATAATAGTTTCCGACGAAAAATCAGGTGAAGACAGTAAAAATGAAGGTACAAAAAAAGTCCCTCGCCTTCCGAAGCACCCTCTGTTATTCTGTACTGTCTACTCTCTGTTGCTTTAAGCTTTGGGAGCACTAATGGCTACAACTGCAGGAGCTTCAACCCTTTGCATCTCACTGGGGTTCGCTTCAATATCTTCCATCACATTTGCCATCCTCCCATTTTCTGTACATCCCTTAATTGCCTCTGGGATTGTCTCTGCCTCTCTCTCCTTGTGCTCCTTGTATTTTCCCCATAGAACCGAGTAAAGACCCACTACGATTAGTATAGCCCCAATCACTCTGTAATCACAAACCACATTAATTAACATCTGGTATCGTAAAAGCAAAGATTGGAGTGGATAAGGATAAGGACATAGTAATTACCCTCCAAGGTAGATATTTTCGGCCAGGATGAAAGAGCCCATTATGGCTACAAGGATCATCATCAAAGGGCTGAAAGCAGTGACGAAAACAGGCCCTCTTTTCTGCATCACAATCCCTTGAACGTAGTAGGAAATGCCTGATGTTACTATACCCTGTTCAGCATATTTTACGCATATTTATTAGATTCTCGTTTCAGGGGAAAAACAGAGAGAAACACACACAGGAGAAAAAAAAAAAAAAAAAAAGAGGCTTACAGCATAGGCTGCAGCAAGCAGATTCATGTCCCACCCAATGCTCCAAGCAGAGGGCTTGTGTTCCATCACAAACGTAACCGCAATTGATTGCAGTGTACCCATGAAACACACCAGTGATGTGAGTGAAAGCTGAGCTGAGTATGTCCGCAACGTCACTGCCTGAAGGATGAAAAAAGAAGCCCAGGCAAGGGTAGCAATTATGAGCAGAATAGAACCCTTAACCCAATCTGTTTCCCCAGAATCAGTGGTCGTCGTAGGAGCATAGTTTCTAGGGTGATGCATATAGTGAGACCAGAATAAATTGACGACTTGCCCCTTGTACAGTGTCATTAACATGGCCCCAGCAACTGTAACTACCGTTCCAATTACCTTCGCTTGGCATCTTACTTTTTTCATGTTTACCTTCTCCATCCTGGTTTATCCCAAAGCCATGAGCAACACCATGTGAGCTCAAAGCAGAAGAGAAACAAAAGAGGTTAGTTTTAATTATTTTGTATGCGTACCTGCAAATAACTGCCATGAGAAATGTCATTGCAGGAAGCATGTTGCTTATAGCACATGAGTAGGTTGGGGAAGTAAATTTCAAGCCCGCGTAGTACAAATTTTGATCAATCACAGGCCTGCAAAAGCAGAGGATGAGAACTTTCAGAACATTTCTTGTCACTATCTTGGAGCTGAAGTTCAAGAGCTACAAAAATACTAACCCAAGAAGTCCCAGCACGAAAATTTGCATGAACATGAGGAATGTGATCTTGGGTCTCACTTTCCTGAAAGAGGTAATCAGAATACAAATTACACATAAGGAAGGAAGGAATTTCCCACAGGAAAGGATGATTTGTAATTGTATTGTACCTCTCAAGAACAAGAGCAAAAGGAGCAATAGCTGCTGTAGCAAAGGCATGTCTGTAAACGACAAGCACATAGTGGCTCATCCCTCGGTTGAGGGAAACCTTAGTGATTATGTTCATACCAGCGTACCCAAATTGAAGAGAAATCATAGCAATGTACGGCTTACACCTCTCAAGTAAGCTCCCACAACATCCATTTCCATTCCCTTCCATTTCTTCACTCTTCTGATGTTTATACCAAGTACTATAAAGAATTAAAGACAACAACAGAGGAAGAACACTTGACAAGTTGTTGTTAGTGTGTCTCCTAAGTGAAAAACGTTACCCCCTTACTCGTATTTATAGCAAGCGTGCGACAATCTCACACGTGAGTGTTGCACTAATAAGCAAGGCAAAGCAAGCAAGTGGCCTGGATCTTTCTGAATATTCTTATTTGTTTTGTGTGTGCGTGCATATGTAATTAATAATAATATATGGGTTTCACGAGGCAACGTTATCAAGGGTGGGTTCCACTTATTTTGGCTAGTGGCTCTGAGATTTGATACCTATCAAAACAGGGTGGAGTTCGGTGCTTGCAAGGCCCTCACACCATCACAATCTCTTCCCTTCGTGATGCGGCGAGTTTCTGCCACATCTCATCCATCCCAACAGTATTTTACAATTTCTTTAAATTAATACTTAAATAGATATATAAGAATAAGTCAAATATATTTATTTAGTTAATTTTTGTAAATCGAGTCTATTTAATGATATCTCTTTTTTTCACTTGCCAAGCAAAATAGACTGTAATTTGTGAATGTCAATTGAAAAAAAAAAAATTTATAGGACTTGAGTAGAAACTTTGAGATTTGATTAGCAGAGAGAGGAAGTAGTTTAGTTTGTTTGATTAGTGAAATAGTGCTAACAGATAAATACGTATCAATGATTATTGGTGCCACTGTTTTGCTGGGGTACTTTAGTACATATAAAGAATCCGTCATTATGTATCCCCGTATATATGATATGAGTTCTTTATTGTGTCTGTGGGAACACAAAGTGGAGTATTTTATAATCGCAATATATCGCCATGGCCATTATTGTTGTTCAGGAATCTTCCTCCGAGAGTCACTTAGAATAAGATACCATTTTCATTTTCTTTGCTTACATAATCAGAGTTGCCTATTGTATATGATTCCAGCTGGCAAATGAAGAAACTGATTTGGTTCATTCCTAAGTTTAATTTGCAGAAATGAAATATAAGTCATCTTGAGTTTTTGGACCGGGTAGTGATACCCAATAACATCTGAGAAGTGATATATTTTGAAAAGAAGATATATAAAAATCTAAAATGAAAAGTTCTGAACCCTAAATGAGAAGGGAAAATGAGGAAAGAATCAAGTTGTTGTATAGATTTTCTTCATGCATATGCTGGATTGGTTATTGACAAGACAACTTAATTATAGGGAGGCAACAATTTTGGTCATTCATTAAAGTTAGCAACTTGAGAAAAATGGAGATAGAGAGGAATTTCCACATTGCAGGAGGGTGAAGTGGTGTTGGAAAATGCCATTTCCCTTATTAATCCAATTCCAATGGATAACTTCGTTTGTAATGCGTTATTTGTGGGAAAGCAAAAGTTTTTGTGCCATTTGCCTTTTGATGATATCATTGCTCTGTCAATATTTGATATTGCCTACCACTTTTTGGTTACCCCTTTTTTCTTCCTTCATATGTCTTAATTTCTTTTTCTTTTTCTGGTTTAGAAGAAGGAAGATGACGCAATTGATGCAGTTATTTTTATTTATGTCTAGTGATCAATCACATAAGCAGAAAATGTCCATCAAAGTCATTCTCTCTTGTGGAGTGCAACAAAAGGAATCTCGTCCTTTTTTAACCACATGAAAAGCTTTGATATTCTCTCCTCATATCCTGTTTTGTACGTAGCTATCTTCACTATTCGTTGGGAATGAAAATGAAATTCCATTAAACTATATGCTTGGTTGGCCATCTTTCCATCTTCATTTTATTATGCACAATAAGTAATTTTATTTTGCACAATAATTTGGATTCTTTTAAAATTTTAATGGAATTGCAGAGTAATTGAAAGAATAGGATAAGAATTCAAATTACTACCCTTTCAATTTTATTGTTTCATGTATTATGTTTGATTTTTAAAAAAAATTAAAAAAATTAATATTTCAAAAATATTAAGATATTTAAAAATATTTTAATGTATTTTAAAAACATTTTTAAAAGGATAAAATAAATAAATAAATATTATAATATCTTTTTACACTGTAGATATTTATTTCATTTTCACATTTTTTTTATCTAATTAAATACAAAAAATAAAATAGAATATATATCTCTTTCTATAATATACAAAACATAATTATTTCATATATTAAGACTCATTTTTTATTTTTATTCATATTCTTTTTCTCATAAAAATTATTCCATAAATCAGTCGGACTTTATTCTTCTTTGATTTTCTCTTCTTACCATTACTAGCAGTTCCTCTGCCATCTGCTTTTTGTGATTTTCGCATTCTTATTAAGGCTAAAATAACAGCATGTATCTCTATTAATTAAGGCATATTTAGCAGCACTTTGGAATGACAATTATTGGCCAGAAAAAAAAAAATTAGAATGACAATTGGCATATATGTACGTGCCGCAGATTTATTCAAAAGCATTTTAAAGATAACACCCAAATTCATAATAACCATAATATAATTTTGCATAATCTATGACCCCCAACATTATTTTAATTGCCAGCATCATCATGCAAAAGTTTAATTCTATTTTTCATTTCATCCATTAATTTTGTGGCCACCAGATAGCTTTCGTTAAGGTAAAAGACAACAAATCCGTTATCATCAAAATTCAAAGCTGTTAAACGTATATGTGAAATTAGAGATTAAAAATGAAGCACCACAGTTTCCCCCAAAGACATAAACAACGAAGACACTTTTGATTACTTCTTCAAAATTCAAAGTCCACCTGTGGAGGGCCCGCATTAGGAAGTTGCGAAATGACAGAGAGAAAACCCACTACTTTAAACACTCTTCAGGCCCCAGCGAGCGGAGCACCATGCCAGCCAAATGGGCATCTAATCACTAGTCACATACCAATTATCATCATCTTTGTCTACTAATGCGACAAATATGTGGTTACGTAACGTTGGTCTTATTACTTTCATCACTAGGACATTACTGAAATTTTCTCTTCTCCCTTTATTATTTTCTTTTTTAAGCCTGGCAAGATACTATAATGTGACTCGTACATCATAGGAGGTGTTTAAATCTTTTTTTTTTTTTTTGAGTCAATATATATAAACATTACTTAAAAAGTAATGTTACCTTAAACCAAAGAGCAGCAATTTTTTTTTAAAATATTTCTCCCATGAATTTGTCTTTTAAGTAGCCTGTCATTCAAAAAAGAAAAAGAAAGAAAAATCAACTCCAAAAGGAGTTGGGTACGTTCCCTTTTACTATAATTGATATGTAGGAAGTAATGTTTTAAAAAGTTAAATTAATTATTAAATTAAAATAAATAAGGGTTCACAGTTTAATAATCAGAATTTGATTAAATTGAATATTTTAAAAAATATAAAAATATATAATATTTTATAATCAAAAAATTAAAAATCAGTACAAAATCAATCTAGCCCGAAACCAGATCAATTTATACTAATTTTATGGATTTATAACTTTTTTTAATCAATTTTAAGAGTTAAGTAGACTAATATTTTGATCAAACCAATCGATCTTGTGAGATCCTCTAACAATGAGAGGAAGAGTTAGTATGGCGCATGAGATAGTATTGAGTCCCAGGAGAGCTCAGATGGCAGATGTTGGAATTTGCAGAGGCAGTAGTGGGGAGCCAATTACGATCACTTATGTTATTTACATTTTTTTGATTTCTCTTGTGCCCTAGGTTTATTTATAGGCTTTCAAGTTGAAGAGTAGCTAGGGGAATAGTGTGTGCTAATCATGATTCCACTAACTGGTTTCATATTAATGGGTTTTTGAAGGGTCAGTCGAATATCTGAACATACGCTACTTGATTTCTTCCTTTTGATGAGTTTCATACATTTTATTTATTTATTTTGCTTCTTCAATATGTCGGCTTCGCAAAGCAAAGGTGGACTAGGTTTGAAAATCTTTAAGCATGGCTGTGATGCTAGCAAGGACAGCACCAGCACATAAGCAGACACAAGCACCTTCTGGCCTTCTCTCAATATTTTAGTGTAACAGTAGGACTGAAGACTATAATATGTCTCTTTTTTATTTTTTAACATTTTCAGCATGTCCTACATTTATTGTTTTCACGCGAAGCAATTAGGATAAAAGACATGTCACTAGCAAATTACATTTTTCAGATCTCCAATTTTATCTTAAGAGAATTATATTTTATCGTTAGATATTGCTTGCGAGAAATCACTTCTTTATATCAAATCAATGATGATGAGAAAAACTAGGAAGGAATATAGACATATGCAAGTACGTACATTGACCAAAATGACCTAGATATATTGACACTGCAATGCACGTTATCCTTTTACGATTGTTTTAAAAGTGATTTTATTTCATTATTAATTTTTTTCCAAAGCTTTCAATAAATTGACACGGTGCCTTGTATAGTTTACTTGCGTTAAGTTTTAACAATGAAACAATAAAAGCTTAATTCCAATTGAAAAAGAAAATTTAGAGGACACAAGTTGCTATACACGCTTAAAAGTTGTGCCCTCAAGCTCTGCTTCAATTGATTT
This sequence comes from Erythrophleum fordii, assembly GCA_032878935.1. NCBI lineage: Eukaryota > Viridiplantae > Streptophyta > Magnoliopsida > Fabales > Fabaceae > Erythrophleum > Erythrophleum fordii. Next base: position 13,798,922 of record JAVQMF010000045.1, on the reverse strand, counting down.
TTTTGTAAAGAAAAGAAAGAAAAGCACTTTTCATCAATCAAACTGTAATTAACGCATTTCAATGGATCGCTGATTTCATTCACCATGCAATGGGAAGACGAAGACACCGTTCTTTATCATCATCTTTTGGGAAAAGCCCTTTAGAATGAAAAAGAAACATAAAGGGCTTCCACTTATAACATTAACAAATTAGGTTGTGCACTTTAGGTTGCAAAACTAATGCTCTTTTCTACTTTTTATCCCATATTCGTTCCCACCTCAGTCTTCATTCAGTCCTTTCAATCGAAAATGTCCCTGATCGATCAATCAAACAAAAACCATTGAGTTGTCAGTCCTTGTAGCAAGACCCCTTTTCTTACTTTGAGCATTTTTCTCTCTTTCAACTTGCAGAGACAATTAATCTGTATTATTGGAATCCCAAAAGTTGTTTCTGGTCAAAGATACCCATTCTTACTAACATTATTAGTGTCACTGATTCAATCCTTACAATCAATCATCGAACCAATGAAAGCTTCGTCTTTAAGGCCTTTATCTTTGTTTAATTTAATACGAATCATGCACGCACCGTCTTCGCAAAATTTATGGAACGAAACTCTATAATGCATTTGCTTTATCATAATTGATTTGAAAGATAACCCTCTTACCGAAGAACACTACGTGCATTGTCATGCATGCAACCCCAACAGACGAAGCTTGTTGAGTTGTTCAAGTTGTGGCGGGTGGAGGAAGACCAGACAATTAATAGAGACGGTGATCTATTATAAAGAAATTAAGTAGAGAAATCAAAAAGCAATTGAGAGGGTCCTTTTTTCATTGACTCAAAGTTGTTTAAAATCGACATTGTTTGTATAATAATGTTAATTGTTGATGACAAGAATATCTCTTTCTCCCCTTTTTTTTAATGCGTGTTCAGTGTTCACTACACGAATGGGTTTACTTTTTAAAAAAATTCACAAAATGTTGATGATAAGCTTGGACCAGAATAGTGTTTTGATTCCACAAGAAAAGGTCTCCTTCAATAGTGTTTTTTAAGCTTAAAGAAGTTGGGTCGCTAGCACTCCCAGCAAAATTTTGTTACTTAATTTGGATAGCTTTGAAAAACAATTACGATTATTTTTCTCACATGCTAATGAACTCATTCCGGACAGTGATTAAATCCTAACTTTAGGCGTGCACAGAGATAGAAAATTACATTGTAAGAATAGTGACGTCAATGAATAAAAAAGATATGCACTTTTCATTAAGTGCTTGGTTGAATAGGTGAAAAATATTGGGGTTATCACGTTCATCAATTAATTTATCTTATCTGGCAATAACAAAAGCAGAATAAATAGATAAATTTGTTTTATTCATTAATGCAAGGTAGTTGCATCGTTGAAGAAGATGAGGCTCCTGAATTCTGTGAAATGGTTCCTGTGAAAAATTTAACTATTTGTTTTGGAGTCTATTATTTTGTATTGGACAGATTCACTCATGTAATAGAAGAGTATCACTTAAACTTAAAGATAAATTCTACCACATAGTTATAAGACCTGCAATGTTGTATGGAACTGAACGTTGGACAATAAAAAATTAACAAGAGAATAAGTTCCATGTTGTAAAGATAAAAATATTGCATTGGATGAGTGGACACACTAAACGAAATAAGATTAGAAGTGAATGCATTAGAGGGAAAGTGAAAGTCGCACTTATTCGTTAATGCAAGGTGGTTGCGTTATTGAAGAAGATGAACCTCCTAAGTTATGTGAACTGGTTCCTATGAGGAATTTAACCATTTGCTCTAGAGTTCATTGTTTTGTATTGGGCAGATTCACTTCTATAATAGAAGAGTATCACTCAAACTTAATGGTAAATTCTACTATATAGTTATAAGACCTACAATGTTGTATGGAACTGAGCGTTGGACAATAAAAAGTCAATAAGAGAATAAGTTCAATGTTGTAGATATGAGAATATTGCATTGGATGAGTAGACACACTAAACGAAATAAGATTAGAAATGAATGCATTAGAGAGAAGGTGAAAGTTACATTTATTATGGATAAGATTATAGAATTGAGACTTAGATAGTTTGGTCATGTGAGAAGAAGACTTATAAAAGCCCCAATTAAAAGAGTAAATGAGATGGAGAATATTTCAATAATTAAAGATAAAGAAAAACTAAGAAAAACTATAAAAAAAAAATTATTAAGAGAAATTTAAATTTAAATAATTTGTTTTAAAATATAGTTTACAATAAATCTTAATGGCATTGATTGATTTATTTAGCCCACTCACTTAATGAGAAAATGATTTGTTGTTGTTGTTGTTGTTGTTGTTGTTGTTGTTGTGTTAGAAAGCTATATATAAATTGATCCTGGCTTCTCATTTTTACATCCTCCGATTGTCAAATCCCTAACAACTAGACAGTAAACACCCTTAATTAATTATTTATTTATTTTAAAGGGTATATGGACTCTCACACATAAGCAAAGCATGATACGGCATCCACTAGACTATAGAATTCTATCATTCAACAAGCCCCATAATTTTAATTAAAAAAATTAAGCTTAATTATCATTTTAATTCCTTAATTAATTATTTTATTTTAATTTAGTCTCCTAATTTTCAATTCATACTATATTTTTCTTTTAATTTCATTTAGTATTTCAAAATGATCTCTTAACTATTTTTTTATGTTTTAAAATAATTCTCTAAGTATTTTTAATATTCCAAAATGATCTTTGATAGATATAATAAAAAATGATTAATATAATACATATTGAAAATTAAAAGATTAAATTGAAATGAAAGAAAGTTAATAGACTAATTTGAACCAATAAAACGAGAATATCCAAAGTCATCTAACGTATTTGATAACAGTGCCTATTAAACAAGTCACCGACGTACTTCATGTTAGGGCAATTAGTTAATTTCAGTGACCTTTGGCATATTTCCATTCTGGTGATTAAGTAAACAGATTGATTACTATTACTATAATAGGATGAGATTGTGCATGAAAGCAGACACTTGACCAATACATTAATTAAGATATGAATGAAAGACGATGACGCAGCATAATAATCTTGAGCGCGTGCAGATTAACAGTGTATTGTTTCTTGGCTTATGAAGTTGGGGGAACTGATTGAAAAGAGAAATCGTTTTCATGTAAAGCCCAACCATTTATGACCAATCAAAATCCTGGAAGGATAATGCAAGTAACAAATTGTTGTTCAGGTGATCATCAAGTGCCTTACCAAAAGCGGATTTTTCTTAAGCAGGTTATTGTGGACTATATTTACTAACAAGTGAGATAATATCTATAACATAATTTTAATTACTACGTAACAAAATCATGAATGTAATTTATAGATGACTTGATAAGCACTATCTACTCCAAATTGCCCTTCATAAAAGCAGTTTGCCATATGCATATTTACCAGACACATTTCAGATCAAGTTGTCTCTCTTGCAGCTGCTTTTCTTTTGTTATGCTTTCAAATGGTCAAAACCTCACAATGTTAAAGAACAAGAAAGCTAGCACTGTCCTCGGATAATAACAAAGAGATTTATAGTGGAATCCACGTGCAATTTGGTTAATACTCAAGGTGAAGGTGGTGCGATTCATTCATTAGCAAAAGAAATTAAAGCTCCAAAGGCAGCAAGCTGGGTTGGATTGTGCTGTCCAAGAGAAATGGATTTGGATTTGTACAAATGTCAAATGCCTTCTGTATGAGGGAATCCAATTGAATTCATGCACACAACCTTTTTCACCTAAAAAGACGGCTGCCTCTTTCTCTTCGTGCACCCAGATGAAACTCTTGTATTTTCTAGGAATTCATTGGGACCTAACATGTAATACTCACAACTCAATGATTTTGGTTTTATTAAAAATACATAAATTAAATTAACTATAAATAAACATATAAGTATATCATATATGAGTTTTACTACAAAATATACGTGATATGATTATAAGTTTATTTATGATTAAGTTTGGTTTTTTTTTTTTTTTCTTAAAGATAGAATAGATTTACCATTCAAGATAAAGGGAAGAGATATAATAAAAATAAGATGATCATCTAGCTTGGTTTTGCACAATCACATTGGGTTGAATTTAAAAAAAAAAAATTATCGACAACGTTAGGCCCAAGTTAGCTATGTTGGCTAATATGACTCAACTTAGTTTAGTTTTATTAATTTTTTAAAAAATTATTTTATAAGAATTTATATAAAAATTTTATTTTTTTTAAAAGAAAAAAATATAATTTTATGAGATTTACTAGACTAGGCTTGGCCCAGGAGTTTAGAAAAATAAGTTCAATACAAAACTATACCAAATACCAAATTAAGTCAATACCCAATCCACCTATGTTTTGTACACCCATAGTCCAAAATGTATATTTAAGATAGATTATTAATCATTTAAAAGCATAAATAGTCCAAACATACTAAATACTTTGACAAAACGAAAATTGAGAAGCTATAAAATAAGCAAGAGATGGAGAACTTGAATTTATAAATTAGACTAAAAACATAGAAAAAAGGGGAAAATTACCTCCAACGACCATAACTTTGCAAAATTTATAATAAATAACCTTAACAACTCAAATTATTCAAAAGGATCAAAGAACATTAATTTTGTCATGAATAGACGAAAATACACTTAACTATTTTCTCTCAAAATGTTACTACTTGGGTTTCTTGAAATTACAAGAGATTTTTAAGATTATTATTATTAAGTTTTAGATTTTTTATCACATTGCTTCATAATTTTTAATATTAGAAAGTTACTCTCTAGGTTTCCTAGTGTAATATGAAATTTTTAAAATTATTGCTATCAGATTCTAAGTTTCTTGTCACCTTACTTCTTAACTCTCAACATTAAAAAGTTATAACCTAGAATTCATTGAATTACAAGTTTTGTGGACTGTTACTATCAAATTTCATACTATAAGGGCATTTTCATTCACTCAAGATAAAAATCAAATCCTTTGAGCTTTTTCAATAATTTGAGTTTTTAATATCTTTCATTATAAATTTTGTAAAGTTATGGTCCTTGGATATAATTTTTTTCTAAAAAAAAATACAAACAAGATAAGAACTAAGACATTAATTTAGTTGACAATGATTAGTATTATGAGGAGAGCTTTAAAGGATTGATTGGGAAAATTTCAAGACAAAAATTATTTGGAACTCCTTTCCACTTCTGGTCAAAAGAGCTTTCCACTTGTGGTAAAAAGAGCCTTAAAATAAATAATTGTCTATATATAGTAACCGGATGATCCATTCATGAACAGTAGCAGAAATTAGAAAAAGAAAAAGAAAAAAATGACGATGAAAATGAAAAGATGGTGGACCTTTCAGGCCGTTGAATGGAATGATGGGGATCTATGAAAGTAGCATTTAAATGAGGATAGACGTGGATGGGTTAGAAAGAAAGTATAGAGAGAAAGGCTGAGTAAGAGTTCTGTTGGGGACCATCAGGACCATAGCTTCAGACAGCGAGCAAGATGTGACCATTAATGGAGGCCATTTTGAAAGGGCCTGAACACATTCAAGATGGCATCTCCCATGTGCCCACGAGAACCAGCCCATTCTAAAACTCGTGATTGTGAACCACCAAGAAATCTTCCCATGTGCTTCCAGTTTTCTTTAGTAGTCAAATTACACAGTTAAACATTTTTTTAATAATTTAAAAATATATTAATTTCAGAATAATACAGAGTTGGAGAGCGTGATACACCTCCAGTTTCGATTCAAAAGTGAAAATTGTGATACACTCGCCTTCCAAAGTCTTTTCATAATATAAATTTATTTTTATGTATTGCTAAATGTGCACCCATTTCTTTCGGGCTGACGATTATCATCTCGTTTATTTGTATGTAGACAGCCACCATCTGCATCCACAGGGCTCCATTATCATCCGTACTGTAGTCAAGAAGTCAAGTGGAATGCTTCATATTCCGGTTAGATGATCAAATCATTACACTCCAACAGCAATGTCCGATGACTAATTGCTATCATGTTCAAATAGGCATACATTATGTGCTACTTCCAGTCTTTTTTTTTTTTTGGTACAAAGGAAACTAATAGAAAACAAAACAAAAGGAAGCACCAAAGTGGGCGTCTAATCTATCCTGTAAAAACTAAAGATATGAAAAATAAAAGGTGAAATGGGGGGAAGAGGTTTAACTCTTCAGTGTTTGGACAGGAAAACAATGTTAAAATATCAGTTACCACTTCTAAAACCCATGAATCCAATTTTAACATCTTACCCCCGTCCCCCCGAAGGAGAAAAAATCATTAGCTACATCTACATCTACAATTCTTTCGGTACATGTAAACGCCCACATCTGGGTATTGCTAGACTATCTTTTTTCTAGAACCTTATGGCCAAAAAGGATGGCCTTGAAATCTGCTTTTGGTTTGTATCAACTCCCCATAACGATGGGTGACTAAGCCCCATTGCTGACGGCTGCATCATTAGTCTTCACCCTCCGGTAAAATAGAACGTAGGCTGCTGCAGTATTAACCTCATCCTCACTTATGGGCGATATGTGGCTATCATCAAAGTTATACCACCTGTTTTCCTCTAAAAGCTGCACATGTGACAATTGTAGTTAGGAGAAATTCTTAAGTAAATCAAATCTACAAAATATTTGTAGACCAAGTGACTTATGAATAAAAACATGTGAACATATTAGATGTAAATCCCACTTAAAAGTACATTTTTCATGTTTATATGTTTATTTGTGATTAACTTGATTTATAAATTTTTTGTAGAATGAATTTGTTAGAAGTTTTTTTGTACAATCAGACTGCAGTGTTGCTACACATAGAACGATCTGAGAACAAATACTGTAGCAATCAATCAATAGAAAGACCCTCAAATTGCATCATGAAATGAAAGTTATTAAATGTAATCAATGCCCAGGACGAAGACATACAGAATGAGTTTGAAAAATAAAGGAAACAACAATGCCCAAATCCAAGCTATACATAAATCTTCCAAAATATAAAGAGCTACAAAGGCCATAGCAACTCCAGATGCGGAACCCCAGACAAAAGCAAATCTACATCAAAATAGAAAGTTCTCAGCTTACCTTGATATGTGCAGTGTAATGCCCACTACCCATGCTACCATAATGGTTTGTAAGGGCATACAGTTCATAGAGTTGCCGTCTGGAGTTGTTTTTGTTGGCTATGTAATTTGTTAAGTCAAAGTCGTGAATGGGAAAGTTAACAAAAGTCTCTAGCTTATGCTTCATTGACCGGCTGTATGAGAACCTCTTTAAATGAATGACCAGCACCTCTGGGAGCCTCCACAAATCAAGCTTTTTGCTTGCTTGCCGTCTCTCTTTGCACTGAGGACAGTACCTATATCATATTCAGATAGATGTACTATAAGCATTTAACTACTCCCACTTTAACTAAGTGGACTGAAAAGGATTTATGAACTATCTCTTCAGCAGTCACATACTGTCTACCCTTGTCAAGAGTTTTTATGCAGTATAAAAACGTCAAGGATATATATATAAGTATACAAAATGCAAAGTTGCATATACATAGAATCCTTTATTCTAAGGTTGCACGGTAATAAGCATGACATTTTATGATGTTTAGACCAAATAGCATGAAAATTATAACAGAGTATACAAAGCAAAGAATTCACAGAGAAAAATGACAATAGTTAATGCAAGCCAGCTTTATAGTTTAATCATTGGGATTCTAGAAAAATGTCCTAAAATTCTAGCTTCATTTTGGCATGAAAATAATAATAATAATAATAATAATAAAGGCCAAGAGTTATAGCTCACACCAATAGGCTTAATCAAGCACGGGAGAGTTAGCAGTACTTGATGTAGAAGAGATACAAAGAGGGTAAGAACCTATTTGGTACATTATATTAAACTTGATAATATAAACTAATATAATATATTATAAATTTATTAGTTATTTAGTGTAAGTAATGTATTGTATAAACTTATATATCAAAATTTTTTTATACATCAAAATAATCTATAAATCCAATCAGGCCTTGGAAGATGAAATTAGGCATGATTAGGTTTTAATGTATAAGGCCTTAGTAACACTTGCCCATTCCAACCCTCATCCGCACTTTCTCTCTCATTTGCAGATTGCCATCCAGCCATTCTCCCATCACACTGACACCGGTCCATCGTCTCTCCCCCTTACTCATTGAGTTGCCCAGCCACAGGTCAGCCACCACTCTGCCACCTCTCCCCTACTCCGGCTAAAAATGCAGCAAATTTTTGACAAACCCATGAACAGAACAGGAGAGGGGATGCACATGAGTTTCCAATGAATGGACAGCTGGACAGAGGATGTTGTGTTTTTCAGAAAGATCTCCTGGCTGAATGGATTGTTGCACCTTCTGGCTAAATGAGTTGCAGATCTAATGAGCTCAATGGCACACCAGAAGAGGACGGACCTCTGGTGAGTGCATGACTAGCCCGAGAGGACGAGTTTCCTGGCAAGTTCTTGGACAAAGATGCTACGATGGCTGGACAAGGATGAAGACACAATAATGGTTGAAGATGTTGTGATATACAAGAATGGTGAAGAAGCATATGATACAAGGTCTTAATTCTTCTTTATTTTTTTGTTTTAACTTTTCCTTTTCTTAAAAAAAAATGATAGAAGCACTTTTATTTTTCTAAAAAGTAATATGACATAAATTTAAATAAATATGGTATATCTTTAAGTAAAGGATATTTTTGTTAAAAGAGTTAATTTTTATTCTATCTAATGTTATATAATGCATTACCAAACATAGGATAATATTACCTTATACAGTACATTATTTTATATAATGTCACACCAAATAATGCATTATATTAAATTTTATCAGATCTTATCATATATAATGTACCAAATAAGTCCTAGGGGTCAACAAAGGAGAACAAACAAGCTCCACAAAATGCTTTCAAGAGGAGTGTAAGGGAAGGGAAGGAGGAAAAAAGAGAACATATCCAAAGGCAACTTCATGAAAAGAAGCAATCAATAAATCATTGCCAAGCCTCGATAAACACATAAGTACAAGAATATAAATTTTGGACCCAAAAATGCCTATAAGGTTAGGACAAAAACTTTGTAATGGAAAATTCCAATAAAGCACTCTGTAAAATTGAGAAATGCAGTCCCAACGTTCTTAGAAGATTCTACAATACAAAAATATGACATTTTTACAAATTCAGACCTAAAGACATAAACTGTATAGTTTGAAACATTAAGACTACACCAACATGCATCAAAGCACCTAAATCCAAAAATTAATTGCTCAAGCTTTGAACAGATCACGTCCTTTATAATTCTTATGCTACTATCATTTCTTATCCATCAATAACATTTTATATAGTCATATCCTAGCAAAGTGGTTTGTGGGGTCACAGTTAAGAGCTTGGCACTTCCAACTTTGAGAAACTACAGCATGGCAATGCCTTGTGTCTTTCATTCATGCTGCATCAGCTTAAAATTGGCTATCCTGTTAGGAACACCAGAATGAAGGCAGTATGCAAATGTTTACAACCAAAAAAGTTAATGGAAGTCTACATATCCAGAGTGTTTGCAGTCCAGTCCAGGGCTCATAGAAAATATCATACAACTATCATCTGGTCCACAGGTCACCTTACAAAAGGAGGATTTCACAAAATGGGTGTAAAATCAATGCTGTGCATCATCACCATTTATCATCTCTCTCAATTTACTACCAGCAACTATTCAAAGAAGCTGAAGATAGCCAAGAGTAAATAGATTCCTCCTCTAGTATGAGTTGTTTATTGCACAAACTAGTAACATTTTCGGGGCAACCAAAGGACAAATAATTGCCATTACCATCAGACAGATAGAGTTACAGACAATTATCAATGAATACACTATATTAATGTCATTAAACATGGGCTACAAGGGCATAAAGAGAGTCACAGATGAGAGATGAAGGTTGAGGAGAAACTAACCACATATCTTCAGGCACCAGAGGTTCTTCACGCAAAAAAGCTTCCAAGCAAGTATACAAAGAGAGAGGTTCAGTACGAGCTTTCTTGGTCACAGGCCCATATTTTAAAACTTCTGGCAAATTATCAAGTGGCTGAGTATCATACTTCTCCAGAAGCTTCTGTGACCAATCAACATATACTAGAACTGTTGCTGATGATGGTGACAGTTTAACTACTTTCTCCTCTCCCATTGAGAGATCGATGCAAGCATTAGTATCATCCACTAGCTGAAGAGGCAACTTTGGTATTGGTGCTTTGAAATCCATGCCATCCTTATTTAGTAAATTTGACGACATGGTTCCAGCACATGCGTCACCAGAATTAGTGTCCCTGCATTGGTCTGGTGCTGCTTTTGGGATGCTGGATTCAGAAGTAATAGCCTGTTCCACATTGCTTCCTTTCCTCAGAAGAGGAGAGAGCATACGATAAACCATTACCTGGATATCACCTCTTGTGACTGCATCATCACATGAGATCAATGAAACAATAGGTGTTCCATATGGTTTCCATCCAGATATGGTCTGTGACTCGCTGTTCCTAGAACACAAAAATTACATAATATAGAACATCAGAAGGCAGTAAAAGCACACAAAACAACAGCATACAAAATTATGCCCAACATGATCTACGGCTGTGATATGTAATGTGACACAACTCTGCCACTTACCTTTAACATGAGTCCAGGTCATACAAAGTCACAGATCTAATAGAAGTTAGAAAATATAGAATTCCAGTTCTAAAAACCATATAATAAATTATTTTCCTTAAATCCCTATACTTGTTTAAAAAAAGACACTGGTGTTAAAGATTACAGAGTTACTATGCTTATTATTTAAGAAAGTTGCTATTTATACCTGTTAATACAAATCAAACTGACTTCTGTAGCACATATAACTAAAACATAGTGGGACATCTACATGGAAAAAAAATACATACTGCTCTCTACGGCGGTGTATTAACTGAAGATATTTTGTTTTTTTATTGATCTTTGGAATCTTGTAAGCAGCAAGATGGTCATCATCTTTGATTGTCGACAATGATATGAGAGGGTCTTCTAGAAATCTTTGGATCAAATGGTTTCGTATCTGCAAATAGCACATCCATATAACATCCCCACTTAGAATAGAATACACCTTTGTATCCAAAAAAAAAAAGAATACACCTGTAATTCCAGCACAAATATGTAAAATTTAATATAGTCTAGTGCACACCTCCACAAGCAATATCCTCTCATTATGGTTCAATGAACAAGCATTGCTGAGTGCCTGGATCAGATCTCTGCAGCGCCCCTGCTTAGGCACAGTCACAGTACAAACAGAAGGCAGGGCAGTTCCATCGCAAGTAAAAACTGTCACTGTCACAGTCCTAGTGGTGGTGGACTGGAGTGGCAAGGAAAGGTACATAAAAGGATCAAATGTGACAGAGACTTTATTGCAAACTGGACAAACCAATGTTGATTTGTATTGACCCTATCAAATGAAGAATTATATGAGTAGGTGAATTTGATAGGAACAAAAAAAGGAATAAATAAGATATTGAAAACAGTTTCTAACATGTAACCAGGAGTCCTGTGTTGTAGTGGACATACAACAGCAGCATTGACAAGCGTCATCAACATTTTCTAACTAAGAGAAGGTTTAAAAACCATCCCAAGTGGAAAATATAATTTTCTCTTAACTTATGATAGTCTCTCTCTTTGGGACAAAGCACACTTCATCTGTGAAGAAGCTTAGAGTGCTCCCGATGATAAATGGAAGCAACTGTTTTGATGTAGGACAAGGGAGGAAGAGGGAGAAGATAGAAGAAAAAAGGAGGGAGATGCAGAAGAAAGCGGGAAGATATCAGAAAAATAGAGGGAAAATTCTGAAAGATACCTTTTATTATTCAAGGCTAGGTTTTTTAAGTACAACTGCTAAAGATTATATATAGAACCCTTATTTCTAATCCTAATGAAAGATAACTTCTAATAATAAAAGCTAATAATATTAAATCCTATTGAAAGATAAATGCCTAATTCTAATAAAAAATAAATACTAAATCCAAACAAAAAGATATATCCAAGCCAATAACTAATACTATTTAAAATAAAACAAACAAAAATAATTTAAATATTAGTTCCTAATTCTAATAAAATATCATTTCTTACATTTATTGCTAATCCTATTTTACAAATAATTAATAATATCTTTCCTAATCTCTTTCCATTCTCCATTACATTTATATGCTAGATTGGCTTTAATAGTGCTTTTTCATATGCCCCCCACAAACTGGAGTCACAAATTACCCTATTATTAATCCACCACATTTGCAAAAGATAAGCAGGTCCTTGACCTTTCACATTTCCTCACCTTAGGATACAAATTAAAATAAAAAATTAATAAACTAGCGTACAATTCCTCAATAAGGCATACCACTTTAATTATTCTACATGGACTAGAAACATATATATCAAATTTTATTTGCAAGGCATCCCAGTCCATCATATGAGGAAAACCTGTTTCTGACAAGCTAATATCAATCCATTAGCAACAAAACAATGACACATTTAAAAATAACTCACTTTACTCACCTGACACACATCAACAATTATGGAATCATTACGAGCAATATGATTTGCCCAATATTCATCAGCCACTTCCTCATCAGGTCGACCATCAGCATCTCTAGACTTTATATAGGGTTTGTGTTTTACACGATTTAGATCTTCATGGAGACCGTCAAGTAGGAATGCTAAAAGCTCCTGAAAAATAACAATGACATATGCTAATACAGATTGAACCATAGAAATCAAAGAGAGGGTACAAATTTTCAGTCAATCAGCCAACCTGAGAATCATGCTGATTGTGGCCACTGAACTGAGGTGCAAAGCGTGCAAGCTTTGCTTTAAAAGGTCGAGGAGCGATTGGGGTTCGCCCAGGTGCCCATAGCTTTCGAAGCAACTCACCAAATGCTAGGGCTAGCTCACCCTTGTAAAAGAAGATTAAAAAATAATTTGTAAGTATGACTGTGTTTTACTCCTAAAGAGGTAGATAAAATGTGAGTTTATTGTTAAGCAATCCTCAAATTGATTATGAGCTGAAAGCCACAATAATAATCATATAGTACATAAGAAGTTATTTCCCAACCATGGATAGAAATTATTGACCGTCAACGTGAACCCAAGGAGTGGCAACTATGAACAAAGATTAAACGAATTCATTGAGAAAGTGATTATTTAAATCCTATTAAAGATAGACATGCAAACAGGATGAAGGACAAAGTGATCTTCATATAATGTGGCAACAGAGATGGACATGTTCAGTGTATAAATCATATGATAATAGATAAAGCATGATCACAGATTCACAATAATAGATTGCTTGACGGAGACAACACAAGCCCTCTAACATGTCAACTTAACCCAAGATAAAATCTAAAATGAAAAACAAAATCAGTGAGTGAACAAAAATGGTAAATCAACAAAAGCCACTGCTCGTCACTTTAGCGATTGGATGTACATTATATCAAGAAAGGAAATAATGAATCTCCAGGACCACATGTTTAACTTATATAGAACATATTTAATGACTTAATAAACTAAATCTCTATCTTAAAACAAAATCTCACTTTAAGCCCCATAAAGGAAAGCTTTCAAAGACAAGTAAACAATTTCGTGCTTATTGCTTTTTATATGATACTTACAACCATGCCCAATGGATTTTGCCAATTTATCTCTTGATGATAGTCCTCCCGAAAGTACCTAGCAAACTCCGGTGTATGAACAAGACACTGGATTGCACTATTCATAAAACAAGTATTGCCAAGGTTCAGCAACCCAGTGAGACCACCGGAAGAACCTCTTGTGCTAACACCACTGGTTCCAAAAGTGTTATCCACATCTCTAACTGGAGAAATCAGGTTTTGAGATGAAGAAAGCTCCATATTATAGCTTCTAGATGCACCCTTGCTAGCAGGTAAGCCACCAGCAATTGATAAGCTCGACTTTGATGGCTCTACAAGAGCAGAACTTGCTTCCCTCTGTGCAGATCCATTGTCCTGAGCAGAACTTGTGCTATTCATATTGTTAAGGACCTCAACAAGAATCTGTATGAATTTTATCAGAAAGCAATGAAAAACAAAAGAGTCAAAAAGGAAGCCAGAGCAAGAGGCATATTAATACATCAAAGTGAGAGGAGACCAACATCCTGGTCCATTTGTATATTGGCATCATCAAGTGTTTTGTCCATGTCATTCATCAAGGCATGCCTCCGACGGCCATAGTAGTCCCAAATACGTACCTAAATGGAGGTAACATATTGATTACTACACACTGAATGTTAAAAACTATATCTAGAAATTAGAGTTTCAAAAGGAACTACGGAGGTCTTTACTTGGTCCGACTGAAGATTAAATATCTCACAAGCTTTTCTGTGAAGCTGTCCAATGGTTTCCTGCCCAAAATATTTCAACTCTAAGGTAAATAGAGCATGTATAAAACAAATCATGCTTGCAATAGAAAGGCAGTAAGAAGTGCTGAAAATTATATACTGTGACTCATTATTTCCTCTCATATTATACCTTCTTGCTTATTCTTATAGTGGATCGATCACCTTTTGGTATCACAAGTAATTGAAGTCTTAAAGGATAGACTTCTACAGCCAATTCTGTCTGGGAAAGACCTGAACAGATGGCTTTCCTTGCCAATGTAGGACCACCCCCATACCTGAAACAACAAAATTGCCATTACTGTCAAACATCATAATATAGCCATTATTGTCTGATAGAATATTTATAATACTAAAATGAGATGGAAATGCACTTGAAAATATTATTTCCTGATTGTATCTTTTCCTTTCAGAACATAAAGGAATGCTGCAAGCAATCAAATTCGCAATTCCTTCGTTTGTTTTAGTTTTTCCACAAAACCAAATAATTCCTTCATACAGTAGCAGTAAAATATCAATTTTCTTTTTCTTTCAAAGCCTCAGATTAACTGAACTATGATGTTTTACATAGAAGAGTGAATGAAATCTAACATGCAGCTTAACAATTAACTATCCATGATGACATTAGGTTTAACCATCAACAAACTAGTATCTATTTGCAGATTTCTTAAAAATATCAAGACAAGAAGGAAATCATTTTTTGGAAAGTAAAAATAGAAAAAGAGATTTTTACATTTGAGATGAACTAAATTTGACTTGTGTAACAAGCAAGCAATCTCACCATGAATATAATTGTATCCAAACGTCTTGGGGAAGCAATACATAGTCTCTGCCTTCTAACAAAGTATCATGGATATCAACACCTGCACCAGAATCCTCAGACATTCCATCATATATCAAATCAGAATTATCAATACCAGCTGGCCTCTTTAAAGCACTTGAATTAGCCAAATCACAATGCTCTGAAAAGGAAGCCCCATCATATGTATTGTTTGTTTGGTCTTGGTTCACATATTCAATCCAATGCTGCCACCATCTGCATGAAACAAAACAAAAACACGTGCTTTTTTTCTTGCTTATTTATGTATTGGGATGGATGTACATAAGTAGACTAATCAATAAACAGGAAATGAAGAGAAAGGCCAGCTATTGTCAATGTAAAAACAATTATATTTGCCTCTTCAGACTGTTCCTCAGCAACCTTATGATAAAAGAGGCAAATATCTTTGGCTCTGCTCTATTGACAAAATTTTAGTTCGTATTAACAGATCAGCTCAGAAAAGCATTGTTATTCAAGCTTTGTTTCCCTGTATTGGAGACCCAATTTCAAAAAAGCAAAAGCAAAAAAAGAAGAGAGAAGCTTATAAAGGTAGGAAGAAGATACTAAATTAAACTACAATAAACATGCCAAAGTAATAATTGAGCATTATCTTGGATTCATAATCATCCAGATAAAATTAAAGTCAAGCAACAATGCAAAATCAGGGGCCTGAAGAAGGCTCAAAAATCAGCAGCAAAGAGATAATTTTTGACACTGTATTTCCAAATTTCAGAATACATAATCTTCAAGTTCAACATCCTTCCCACAACAAACAACAAAGTATTGACTTGTAAGATATCGCATTGCCAAATGTAGAACTAGAATGCTTAAGCCAGTACAGTTAGATGTCAACATTGGTGCCCTACAAAATATAAAGGGAAGGGGGGTCAGAGATTATAGTCATCCATTGGGCATCATTGCCTAACAGAACAAATCAGTCTAAAGGATACTCACTGAAACTGACTCTGCCACTTTGATAGTGAATTATAAGACTAGTCATTATTTTCACAGATTTGTATAAAAATTTGCAATTAGCAGAAAATTATCGACCATTTTAAGAAAATATTCCCAAATGAGCAGAAAACGAATAAAATTGGGGTCCAAACACAAAGAATAAAACCAGGGGGGAAAAATCAGCAAATTCTGACAGTGCCCCATTTTCTCAATCGAAACAGTGTTGGAATAATATAATCCAATAAAGAAATAGGGGGAGAAAAGCCACGATTTTCCTTCACTTTGTGCCACTCAGTTCTCCAATCGTAGCACTCTAGTATCATTTAGTCCTCCCATCACCAAAATTTTTTCATATAAAACGAAGCAAGCAAGCGTTCGTCCCATGGAGCATTATATTGTTCCCAAGAAGCGTCAAATTACCAACTAATTTTCAGCGGAACACGCCCCCCCCAAAAAAAAAAAGGAAAGGGGAGGAAAGAAGAAGTAAAAATCGAACCTCTGGGTGATCAAGTAAAAGGTCTCTCCCTCTTTGATATTAGCTTCGGCAGCGAGGGCAATGTCTCTAATCATAATCCTCTCTTCCTCTGGGGTCAGCTCAGTGCTACTGGTACTGCTACACATGGACAACTCTGCCATCTATCTGTGCACCAGAATTTGTGTTTCTCTTCCTTTTCTGTGTGACCGAATGGAGTTTCGAGGAAGAAATTGGAAGATGCTCTGAAATCTGAAAGTCTCTGCGTTCAACAGTAGTTCCGATGCCGGTTAAACCCGAAAAGCGCACCTCGCTCCGAACCAGTTCGACTTTGCTTACAAAAATACTCGCCCCTTTTTCTCGCAAACTTAATTGAAAATGGTTTATTTTGGTGAATAAAAAGCAATTTTTTTTAAGGATATTAAAATAGAAGAACGAAATAAAATTGTGGCAAAAAATATAAAATAAAATTATTTTCTATTCATTTTATTATTTTTATCATGTTATAATTTTATTTAATTTTTACAATAAATAAATTAAATAATGATATTTTTAAAACTTTGAGAAAAAATGCATGTTAAAAATTTACTTCTTTATTAAAAATAAATTTTTTTGGCCAAGCTATTAAAACTAAACAACTATTTTATTTGAATAGAATTAAACGCCTAAACTTTTGAATTAAGAAAATTCATTAGTTCAACTTATAGTGCCACAACTTTTAAAGGAAAAAAAGTTATACTTTAAATATAGAAAAAACAAATACAAAAACAAAATAAGGACCATAACGCGCATGGGGGTCCTCTGAGCATGCCGCTCAACATGGCAAGAGATTTGGATTGTTTGAATTCTTTATACCGATTTGGTTGTCTAAATTTTAGTTTTATTATCTTTTATTATTATTTTAATTTCAATAATCTTTTTTTTTTCATTTTAATTTTGTTATTGCTTATTTGATAGAGATTAAAAGACGATTTAAAAACTAAATGATTAAAAAAAATTAATGGACCGTTCAAATCTGCTTTCCTTGAACCACATGCAGCAGATTATCCGCATGCATTCGAGACACCAACTTTTTTGTACCTTTTACATGACTAATTTATTAGGGCTGTACCCAAGTTAAGTTGTTTAAAAAAAAAAATCGGGTGAGAAAAGGATTAAATTTGATCTATTTTAAAAATGAACTTAAACAAGCTATACCAGAGCCAAGTTTTATTTTAAAGAAGTTCTATTGGATTTTCATATCAATTTATACTTTTAATTACTACTGTTTTATATTATTTTATTTTTCTTTGTGCTGTTGGCAAGACACATAAGACAGGCATTAAATTCCTAAACCCTGTCTCACATAATTAAACAAGTATCATGTATAGTAATTCAAATTTTATCATGTCAAGCCAATCTAAAAATTTTTGTTATAAAGAAAACGTTAAAAAAATTATAACATCTGTAATTAAAATATGAAATGAAAGTAAATGCTCTGGCCTTTGTATATCCCACCAAACTCGTGCGGAAATGGAAAGTAACACCACAAAAGCCAATAATATATCTTTGGCCACTATGAATAATCATAAACTTATTCATCTTTTGCAAGTTGTTTCTCTTCATCCTCCTTATCACCATTTAACTTGTCAGATGAGATTTGATCTTTAGCCTGTTCCAAATCTTCCTCCTTGCTCACCTCAACAATTTCTTCCAAGGGCTTGTAAGTGTAAAACCGAGCACATATCAGATAATAAATCAGATTTATCACTTGAATCCCACTAATAAGCAAGTAGTAGTATTCCAGTCTCCCCCTATTCAGTTTCCTATCAGGAAACCAATTCCTTTCCTTCCCAGTATATTTATGAATCAATGATACCAGCAGAGTGCCAACATAGTTCCCAATGGCTATTGATATGCAATAAAGAGCTGAAGCAGTGTTTCTCATACTTTCAGGGGACTGATCATACAGAAACTCCAAAAGCCCAACAGACATGAAAACCTCAGCCAGCCCATGGAGACAAAACTGAGGTACTAACCAAAACACACTAACAGGAATAGTAGCCACTGGGTTATCCAATAAGTGGTGCTTAGCAGCAGCTGCTTTCCTTTTCATTTCAATCAATGCTGAAACTATAGTGGATAAAATGTTAACCACAAACCCCACTCCCACTCTCTGAAGGAGTGTGATCCCAGAAGGGTTCCCTGTGAATCTACAAGCATAGGGAACAAGAAGGCGTTCGTATAAAACAACACCTATCATCATGGTTAGCACGCCAAAGATGGACATGGTAGCTGGGGGGATTTGGAATGAGTGGGAGAGGTGGCGATCCATGGAGCGAGCTTGTTGGATGACAAAGCTGTGAAGGTGTGATGAGGAGGTTATGAACAATATGCCAGATGCCCAAATGGGAAGCATTCTAATCATGCATTTTAGCTCCTCAACTCTATGGACAGTGGCTAATCTCCATAAGTTTGGGAGTGCATTTGGATCTCTGGCTTCTTCCTCTGTTACTATTGCAGCTTTATCCAACCACCTGTATATGTAGACTCAAGGAGCAGTCAGATGGTGATTTGGAAGCAAGGATGATACTATTAAATTTTGTCTTAAAAGGTGACTAATTTTATGGAAACTTCGAGAAGTAAATACCAAATGTACAGATATAAACTACAAAGCTATAACCTACAGGGAGCAGATTAAAAATTGACCAAAACTATAGTGACTAACAGAATAATTTAACCTTGTATAATCTATGTAATAAGTAAAGGACTTACTTGAACTGATTAAAGTATAAAAATTTTCTGTGCAGAGAAATATGAGTGTTAAGCTCATTATTTTAATACAAAAGTTTGAGATTATTTTTCATATTATACGTTGTGCATTAAAAGAGAGAGAAAAATAAAGAATGAGCTCTACTTGTATGGGACTTAAACTATTTTTTCCTTTCTAAGACTCTAACTGTACAGTGTAGAAGAGAACCAAAATCCGTAAATTATTTTGTTTGTGATGAGGCTGTTGGTAGCAACAAATTCTATTATCCTTTTTACTTTATATAGCTGTCCCTTGTACCAAAGAACCTAAGAAATGATTGGTATTGCCTGGAGTACTTTGAATCCTTTTTGTTGAATTAGAGGATTGCTATTTTCTCTTTCCCTGTGTATTGGTTTATTGCTGTATTTTGATTCATTTTCAAATTGCTGAGCTATCAATGAACTTATATTGGCTTACAGAAGCTATATGTATCTGATGCACCTTGAAGGACTACTTGAGCAAAAATTAATACACCAAGGTAAAGAAGGGAAACCCCAGAAACAGGACGGATGAAACTACTTGAAAGTATGACTAGGACAAATCTTGGGCCATCATGGCGCCTTCAGTCTTGTTAATTAACATTTGAGGTACTATATATATGTGAAACCATTTACTAGTGTAATTAAATCAAACACATGGTAAGTAATTAGGTGTTGTTTTGTTAATTAGCATTTCTATGTTCCCTCTTAAAGTTGGTTTCTTAAACATCCGAATACTACAAGAACCTTTTATAGGACTTACTTGAACTGATCCGAGTGTAAAAGCCTTCCCTGCAATGAAATAGCATCATCAAGCTTCTTATTTGTATACAAAAGCTCGGGGTCCTGTGGTAGAACCTGCTTCCTCTTCTTTACAGCTGCAACAATGACTTGTACCAATCGAACCATAGGACTCCTCTTTGGTTTGACCTTCTTATACCGAGGTGAACCAATAACGAAGGCTATGAAAGACACAAGCATGGCTATGGTTGGTATCCCAAGCCCCCACCCCCAACTCTTCTTCTCTTGAATATAAACCACAATTGTCAAAGCAGTTAAGGGAGCCAATCCCATGCTAAAATAGTACCAATTGAAGAGGTTCCACTTCCTAGCTGCTACTCCATTTTTGGTCATATCAAATTGGTCTGCAGAAAAGGGCACAACACAGGGCCTAATACCTCCTGAGCCAATAGATGTGAGGAGGAGAGAGAGATAAAGTATCAACAATTGCGAGAATGAGGCTTCTTTGCAATTCACTTGAGTTGGGCATGGTGGGGGACGCAGGGATGGCAGTATTGCTGATACAGTGATACTAATCAATCCCTGTGTCAACGTATAAATCAAGCATGGCATCACAAAAAAAAAATTAGAAAACTACTCAAATTTGAGTATTTTAAAAATTAAAGTATTATAAGGAAGTAAAAATTGTATACATAAACCAAGTTTTCTTTTGGATACCAGTTGTTCTTAGACTTGATTGGTAGTGTGGTCATGGTAGCATGGGGTGGTATGGAGTCCGGGAAACAAACTACTCTTTTGTTGGGAAGGTTAATGAAAAAATACATGCAAGGTGATTCATTGTAAACCTCTCAATTTGGAAGGATAAAATTTCTAATGTTACCTTTGTATAAATTAAAAAAAATGGGATAGAAAGAAAGAAAGTAAAGATGTTTAGAAAAAAAAAAACCTCTTAATGCTTTTTTAAATATTTAAACAAGTGATTAAGACACTTAACCCACTCAATTCCATGATTATATCACACTCACTAAAACTTGACTAAGTTTCTTAAATCATATGGAGTAATTATTATAAAGTTTCAAAATTAGATACATAGTCATACCTTAAAAATTTGCAATTGCACACATTAACAAGTACGGATAAAGCGAAGAGGTGAATAGTATTAATCCTGCCGTGTATCAAAAGGACTAGTAAACTAAAATTGAGAAAAAAAGAGAGAGATGATACAAGTTCATAGATAACGGAAGCAACAATGATGGTCCAAAATGGGCCAGTCCATGAGTCAGCAATGAAGGCCCCAACAAGTGGGGTGAGGTTGGATGTTCCAGTGAAGTTGGTGAGTGTGTTGGAGGCTGATACCAATGGCATGTTCAGCTCTTGCGTCAAGTAACTCATCAAGTTCGCATGGAGTCCAACGGCTGCAAATCTGTCACATACTTCATTTGCTGCAACCACCATTTTTATTCAAAAGGGTTAATCTATTATCACTTTTATCACTTCGATCTTTCACAAATCTCAGTAAAATTAATTGCAATGTAATAAAATAAAAATAAAAATAAAAATTATTCAACTTAACTAGAAATGAGGCAAAGAGTAAGAAAAGAACAATAGAAATCAAGGATGAAATTAAGTATCTCTTGGAAAATGAATGGGCTAATGCTAGCAGAGGAAAGTAAGAGGATCTAGCATAAGAATGAGCTACGAGAAGAATAAACAAACCAAGGATGAAAGGCAATGTTCTAATGCCTCCTTTTGGTGAATGCTGCGTCGTTTTCTCGTTCTGATCTTCCTCCCCCATCTCGCCGTTGCCTGCATTGCTATTCTCAAGCTCCCTCTGCTTAATCATTATATGCTATCTTTACACACCTTCCATGCAGTATCTATGTAAATACAAGACTATAATTTGAATAAATATGAAAATAAAAATAGAAGTGACAATAATAATTAATAATATCCGTCAACTATGTAGAGTGACTTTATTAGCTCATAATTTGCTGCCTGCCACTTGTTGGAATTTTTATTGCATCTCTCTTTTCGGATTTTTTAAGGAACCAGACATTTCTAGCTGAGGGAGGTGGAACTGTTGGAAAGTTTTGTTTAAAAATATAAACAAATTGGATAATAAGAGTAAGATGGTCAAAACAGAGGGTGATGGTGTGGACAGAATATTCGTGATGGTGGAAGGGAAAATAGGATCAATATGTTTATGTCGGCATAAAATGCACAAGTTGAACATTGATTATTGATTAATTAAATAATTACTAGTAATTGAGCTATCTTTATTAACAATATATATATATATATATATTTTTATCTTTGATGTTAGGAATCTTTGATACCTATGAGGCAATAATTCACGGATTGGTCAAGTCACATGCGGTTTAACCTTTTTTTTTTTTTAGTTTGACTAGCGTGACCTTGGGAATATGACCCTCTGGTTAATGAATCTCGAAATGTTCCATTAGTTTGCATGCACACGTTATCCTCAAAGGTTCAAAAATACTATCAAGGAATTTGAGGCAGCGAAACAAATAATAATAATAATAATAATAATAATAAAAAATGGTTCAACATTCTAAGGAAGCGTTTGGTATCATAAGAAAAAAGAAATAAAATTAAAATTTTTTGAATAATATCTATCATTTTTTTATTATTATTAGTTAATAATATTAATATTTTTATTAACTTTTTAAAGTAAAAATACAAGGTTACTTTTTATTTATATTATTATTTTTTTATTTTTGTTCTAACAATTTTATGTATTAAATAGCCTATAATATATTAATATTTTTCATTGAATGGAGAGGTGTAGAAAGACATATAACAACTTCCTTAGCATTTAGAAAGAGACACACTTAAAGCCACGTTTGATTAGCCAAAAGGGGTGGAAAAGAAAAAGAAAAACATGAAAAATGAAAGTATTTAATTAATGTAATTTTTATTATGTGCTTATTAACATTATTTATCAATATCTATCGATTTTTATTTTAATGTAAAAATATAAAGATCATTTTTCGTCATATCATCTTTTCTTTTATATTTTTATATTTAACATTTTTGTACCAAATAAAGCTTTACTAGAGAATCGTCTAGCCTCGCGTGGTTCGTGGTCCTTGGCCCTTGGCAAGTTGATTCTTACAATTTCCATACTTTTTAAGTCTTAAAAAAATCATTTTTAATTTGGCAACATCTATGTATATTTGCTAAAAACTGAAATGTTTAATTAGTGTACTCTTCGGTGCAATCTCAAGATTTTCCTCTTTAATCATACAAAGATTAAATCTAACTCATGACTACATTACATGCTTACTAAAAAGAAATTATACACACTCATCGAGATCTTTGTCTCAAATTATAATGTTTCTTTAAATTTTAAAAAATTAGTAATTTATCCTCTAATTTATTAATCTTATATATTAAAATAAACCTCTATCATTTAAATTTAAAAATTTTAATTATATAGAAATACTAAAATATTCTTTCGATAATTGAATAGCGTTTTGTCCCTTTCTTCATTTTTCCCAACCGAACTAGGTAGTGCCTGCAACCATGGGCCATAGCTCTAACAACTAAGTTTGGATTTGGTTCTTTCCTATTCTCCCACTTCCATCCATGCGCAAAAATGCTGTCCACATAATCACTATATCCATAGTCCGAGAACATCCTCAATTGTCTGAGAAGCAGTAGAGCTCTCTACAAAGTTTCTTGTCCCAACAAAGCGCCCCGCCGTTCAAACTATGCTTAGAAATATGGACTCGTTCAGCTAACTCGGGACTAGTAACAAGTTCTAAATAAAAAAGGTCTATGGGAGATAGGGAAGCCGTGGACATAGATAGACGGATTAAGGAAGATGAAGAAGGACAAAGGGGCATCAAATAATATAAAGGATAATTTAGTAAAATTATATAGCTAAAATTTTAAATTTAGACAGAGTCTTATTGCAAGGATTAAGGTTATGTTTAGTACATAAAATGATAAGTATAAAAAAATTTTTTAAAAAATAGAATGAATAAGAAATAACACTTATATTCTTATTAAAAATTAATTAAAAAATTGAGTAATAATAATATAAACGTAATAAATATTACAAAAAAACTCTCCCTTTCCCTCTCCTCTTCCATCGTCATACCAACATAGCCTAATAGATCAAGAGGTGGATTGCAATTTTTTTAGATGAGGAAGACATTGTAATTAGGTGCAAAGATCAGGGAGAATAAGTATAATTTTTCTAAAAGAGAAATGCTCTGACACATGCTTTACACTTCCCACTCTTTGGGACTTACTGATCTTTTGAAGGTTATCTGTCTTCCTCTACCTTACTACCAGCAACTAATTTGTGAGATGGTATTTTATCATTAGCTTGTTCCAAATCCTCTTCATTGTTCAATATTTCACTAACTTCTTCCAAGGGCTTGAAAGTGTAAAACCAAGCACATATCAGATAATAAAACAGATTTATAACCTCAATCCCACTAACAAGCAAGTAATAGTACTCCAATCTTCCCCTGTTTAAATTCCTATCAGGAAGCCAGTTCCTTTCCTTCCCACTATAGTCATGGACCAATGATACCAGCAGAGTACCGACATAGTTCCCAATGGCTGTGGTTATGATATACAGAGCTGTAGCACTGCTTCTCATACTCTCAGGTGACTGATCATACAGAAACTCCAAATGCCCAACAGACATAAAAACTTCAGCCACCCCATGGAGGCAAAACTGAGGTACCAACCAGAACACACTGATAGGAATAGTAGCTTTTGGATCATCCAATAAGTGGTGTTTAGCAGCGACCGATTTCCTCTTCATTTCCACTACTGCTGAAACCACTGTGGCTACAATGTTAACCACAAACCCCACTCCCATTCTCTGAAGGCATGTGATCCCAGACGGGTTCTCCGTGAATCTACAAGCAAAGGGAACAAGAAGGCGTTCGTATAGAACAACACCAATCATCATGGTTAGCACACTGAAGATGGACATGGTAGCTGGGGGGATTTGGAATGAGTGCGAGAGACGACGATCCATGGAGCGAGCTTGTTGGATGACAAAACTGTGAAGGTGTGAAGAAGAGGTTATGAGCAATATGCCAGATGCCCAAATGGGAAGCATTCTAATTATGCATTTTAGCTCCTCAACCCTATGGACAGTGGCTAATCTCCATAAGTTGGGGGCTGCATTTGGATCTCTGGCCTCCTCCTCTGTTACTATTGCAGCTTTATCCAACCACCTGCAGATATAGACTCAAGAAGCAGTCAGATGTAGATCTGGAAGCAAGGATGATACTAAATTTAACCTTGTATAATCTGTGTAGAGCAAGAACCAAGTAGTGGACGTACTTGTACTGGTCAGAGTGTAAAAGCCTTCCGTGCAAGGAAATATGAGCATCAAGCTGCTTATTTTGGTACAAAAGCTTGGGATCAGGGGGTAGAACCTGCTTCCTCTTGTTTACAGCTGCAACAATGACTTGAGCCAAGCGAAGCAAAGGACTCCCACCTGGTTTCTGAATTTTATAAAGTGGGGAACCCAACACGAAGGCGATAACAGATATGAGCATGGCGATGGTTGGGATCCCAAACCCCCATGCCCACCCCATGTTGTCTTGGATGTAAACCACAATAGTGAGAGCACTTAAGGATGCCAACGCCATGATAAAGAAGTACCAATTGAAGAGATTCCATTTCCTGGCCGCGACGCCGTTTTTGGACATATCGACTTGGTCTGCGGAAAAGGGAATGACACAAGGCCTGATACCTCCCGACCCAATCGATGTGAGGAGGAGAGAGACGTAAAGTACCCAAAGTTGGGAGAGTGAGGCTTCTTTGCAGTTCACTTGAGCTGGGCATGGTGGGGGACGCAGAGATGGTAGCATTGCTGATACGGTTATACTAATCAAACCCTGTATAGAAGAAGATTATGACATCGTTTTATACGAATTTTGAAACTATATTTTTAGAATCATAAACATTCACAGTCTGACACATACTGCAAGCAATATAATAAAATTTTAAATGTTCATACATAGATGATTTGAAGAGTGGTGTTGTTGTAATATATAAATTAGCATGTGCCAGAAAATGTTATAGTAGATTTACTCAGAAAGTTTTGAAAGAGAGAGAGACCAGTTCGTAGATAAGAGAAGCGAGGGTTATTGTCCAGAAGCGGCCAGCAAATGAATCAGCAATGAAAGCACCGATGAGCGGGGTGAAGCTGGAAAGTCCAGAGAAGTTGGTGAGAGTGTTGGAGGCAGATACGAGTGGCATGTTCATCTCTTGGGTCAGGTAGCTTATCAGGTTTGCATGAAATCCACCCGACGCAAATCTGTCGCATACTTCATTTGCTGCAAATTTAAATTATCCCCATGCCAATATATCATTTTAAATTAATTATGCAAACATTAACCAGTGAATGAACAACACAAAATCAACTTCAGATTCATCACAATGTAACTGGACAGGCATCACTGGATTTATAATTGAAATTAATGTTTAGAGAGACAATATTAAAAATAATTAAGACATTTGTTGCTTCTTGTCTTCTCCCCGCTACTCTTTTAATATTATCTTGAGCGTATCTTGTGAAAGGGGACCACTTAGCTGTGCACACCCCCCCCCCCCCCAACCACCACAACAAAAAGGAAAAAGGGAACATGGAATTACGATTGAGCTTAATTAGTGCTAAAACAAATACAACAATAAGACTCGCAAATTGTGAACTTAAAGTCATGGTAGTGATGAGGCATGATAATTGGCGGAAAGCTTCAGTATGCTTGTCGATTGTAAAGCCGGTTAAAGCAAAGCACTAAGAGGTTGGTAGTTTGGAATTTATTGGAGTGAGAGAGCCGGGGTATGAGTTTTCTATGTATATTTTTTGGTTTGACATGGGATTTTAATATCCTTTTTGTAGTGACAAAAACATATATAATTACACCGTTTATTTTGTCACTCATCCATTCGTTTCTTAGGTCGGCAATATGAAAACTGGATAACAAGTTATATGATCAAGATGGCTATGTCCATTTTTTCTACGGGTAAGCTAAGGTGAAAGATAAATATTGCAGATATTTTAACTTGATAAAAAAATTATGAAAATTGATATTTTAACGCAATCATTCAAACTCAGAGTCAGAGTTTGGAGAAAATTCAGGCTGAATGGAGAAAGTAACATATAGCAATAGGATCGCAATGACTAGAAATTCTGTGCACCCTTTTAAACCAGTAATATAATGTAGCTATAAAAGAAAGCATGTTTTGAAGTTGAGGTATGAACAGATATAGCGGTGGCATTTCAGAGAGCAATGAAAAGAGAGAAGGGTATATAAGAATATGATTAAAAAGCAAAGAGGTGAAGACCGAGGATGAAAGGCAATGTTCTGATGCCTCCTCGTCGATGCTGCTTCGTCTTGTCATTGTGTTGCTGGGCCTTGTCGCCATTGGTCCTCATATTGCTCTTCTCTATCTCCATCTGCTTAATCATATGTGCTCATCTACTACACACTGCTCTTGTCCCAGGCTTTCAGCATCTATATATATAGAGAGATTACGGGGTACGGCCTAAGTTACAATTATTTTATTAGCAAATTATACAGATTTTATTTTAATTTTTTTAAAATGATATGAATTTTTTAAAAATATATGTATTTTTTATTAAATAAAAAATTACTTTATACTTTAATCTAATTTTAATTTTTTGATTAAAATATGTTTTATTAACATAAATATATTTTTTGGGGTTAAATCTAATGAAAAAAAATATTCTTTTTTATTTTTATTATTTGTATGTTTAAGTTAATGAAACATATTTTAAGTAAAAGAATTTTAAATTAGACTAAAATTTATATTTTAAAATAAAAGTGAAAGTCTATGTAATTTATTCTTATTTTTTAATATATATATATATATATATATTACTTAATTTAATAACCTATTTAGTATATTATACGATTTTTTAATTTAAAAAAACTATATTATTCATTTATTATTATTTTAATTTTTTTAAAAAAATTGGATACAAAATTAATATATATAGTATTATTTTTAATTTAATTGTTAAATTTAAATATTATAATTTAAAATAAAGTATTAAAAAATTATAAATTTCTAAAATATTCTTATGTAGAATTGTAAATATTGTACACGAGGATATAGTATGTGTTTGGTTGTGCGTTAAAGAAAAAAAAAACGTGATTTGAGAGAAACAATAAATTATTACTTTTAAAAAAAAAAACTGCAAATGTAATTTTGTTTCTTCCCACCACGTTGCCAAACACACGGATAATATCACCAACTGTAAAGCATGTGATCCACCATGAGCATGTGATGTGCTGCCTCACTCTTTTTTTTTTTTTTTTAATGATATTCATGTTGATTTTTAGTGATTGTTAGGCCAACAATGCTTGTCCTATCCTAAGGTTACAAGTGATCCAGCTTGTTCAACAATAGTTTGAGTTTGGTTTGGGTAAAAATTAGTCCTAACTCGATTAATTCTCTCAAATGAATGAGATTCAATATTTCACTAGGCTCATTTAATTAAATAAGCTGAACTTGATAATTAATGCTCGAATCATTTAGTTTATAATTTAAAAACGAAATATATTACAATATATATATATATATATATATAAGTATCATGAAGATTCACTTATTGTAATATATATCTAAAATGAGTTGGCCTAAGCCCACCGTTTTATCCTTTTCTAAACCAGAAATCTTTGGGTTAGAATTCAAAACTTGGAAGACAAACCTTCGACAAAAGTTACGTGATATAGCGAATAAATCCAAGTTGAGAAAAATGATGATCACGGAGAGAGATTAAAATAATGTTTTGTGTATCAAGATCTAACATTAAAAACTATTTGGTCACTACTAGAAAATTTCATTTTAGCATCGGAAATTAGAAACGGATATCAATTATGTTTCTAAAATGAGCATTTAGCAATGGTATTAGCAACGGAACAGAAAATTGTTTCTTTTTTTCTTAAATTGCAAATTTAACAACAGATTAGCAACAACAATATCTGTTGATAAAATTTAGCAACGGATAGATGATGCTAATTCTATTTCAAAATAAAAAAAATAATTAAAAATAAAAGTTTTATCTTGTTTATTTAGAAACAAATTTAGCAACATCAAAATTGTTTCTAAACATATTTTAAATTGTCAAATAATAATAAAACCATAAGATTTTAAATAATAATAATATTAATAATAATCCCATACTTTCCTAATTATTTATTGCTAAAATTTATAATTAGATATGGATGATACTAAATCTATTTCAAAATAACTAATTAGTTAATTAAAAAGTATACTTTTTATTTAAAAACAAATTTCGCAGCATCAAAACCATTTCAAGACATATTTTAAATAATAATAATAATAATAATAATAATAATAATAATAATAATAATAATAATAATAATAATCCCTTACTTTCCTAATTATCTATTGCTAAAATTTAGGATTAGATATGGATGATGCCAAATTTATTTGAAAATAACTAATTAATTAAAAATTATACTTTTTTATTTAAAAACAAATTTAGAAATATTATAATCTTTTTAAAATAAATTTTAAAAATTTAAATAAACATAAATTTTATTAATATTAATATAATATTGTTATGTTTAACAATAATAATAACACTATTATTATTTTAACAATTATTATTATTATCTCACATCCCTCAACTCCCTCACGTTCCACTTATCTAAAGCCTATTTGAATCACGATCAGGCATTGGTGGTTTCTTAAAGCGTCAGAACTTAGCAGTCCAAACAGAGGGAAAATATTAAGCAAGAACAATTAAGAGGAAGACACCAGGAAGAATTAAGGGGAAAGCAAAATTCAGGTTTGTCTTTAATCTTCCTTCTCATTATTCATGTGTTTTGTTTTTATAAGCTAATGATGCATCTGCAAAAAGAGCCAAATTCCTTCCAGTAAGTGCCTCTTGTGCTTGTCTCACGATAAAGCATCTTGTCCTTCCAGTCGATGGTTCTGCTAGCGTATCAGGTCCGTCCCATGAGTTAGGAATGTCGATGTTTTCTTTCATGTAGTTTATTGCTCTAAGTCTTCCCCTCCTAGACCTTAACCTTATTCCGTCTAAGCTCTCATAGCAGTCGTCTTTCTTCCTTCTCTGCTGCTCTACTTCGCAGTTATCTTGGCCAGAATTTTTATGCAGCACTTATACTGCTCTGAGTCTTCCCCTTCTAGACCTTAACCTTATTCTATCTAAGCTCTCATAGCATTCGTCTTTCTTCCTTCTCTGCTGCTCTACATTCCAGTTATCTTGGCTGGAATTTTTGTGCAGCACTTGTACGAAGGTACATGCATAAAGGTTTGGAACTCTTTTCTGAAAAGGACCCTTCCCTGTTCTCGAGCCACTTTTAATATTTCATTATATTATTTACTCATTGTGAAAGCTGGATGTGGAGCATGAAACAAACAAGGCATTACCTATCATAATCTGTAGTGTTCTGGTACGAAAGAGACAAATATACAATGGCACAGTTGATACTGTCACACTCAACTTTATCCACAAACCTTAGTAATGAATCATTCACAAAATTGCTGTTTAATATATATATATATATATATATATATATAGAAACTAGGCTGTGATCCGCATCGAGAAAGAGAAGGATAACTCTTATAGTCTTTTTATTCCATCTCGCTTAACTGACTACGATATGACTTTGCTTCGCACCTTATTAGCCTTAGTGGGCCTAGCTGACCGGCACGGAAAGGAATTGACTTGGAAGAGTAATCTTTCTTCTACCCGGTCTGTTTGAGTCGACTCTTGCTCGCTGTTCTCGGGCTGGAACTTCCAAGGACCAAAGGGAGTGATAGCGAATCTTAACGTAGACAAGAGAGCTTCGCTCGTGCCCCATCTTCCCAGGGACGGGTCCTTTCGCTAAGCTTGAAGCAGAGCAGCAGGTTGTGGGTTAATTGTCTATTATGGCTGAGAGGGCATATTGATTATTTTAGTTAATGATTATACTGGTAGTGCTAATATGCTTCTCTTTCTTGTTCCTTATTAATAAGTTTTTTCACCTCTCTGATTCAACAACAGATCTTCCTTCGATCCCAGTACTGTGCCTGTGCCTGTGCTTGTGCCTATTCTCTTTCTAGCTAGCAAGCCAATACTTCCTTTCCTGTTGGTCTTGCTACTTCGTATCCTCCATTCCTTAGCCCAAGCAAGCACCAACTAAATTTTGCTAATTAGTTGCATAATAATTTTAAAAAAATAAATAGCATAAATAGAAAAACTTATTAGGTGCATCTCTTGCATAAATTTTGCTAATTAATTAGTTTCATGATCATCTTCAAACCATGTGTTCTCTATTTTTTTCCCCTTATTTTGCCTTTATATGTCTTTTATATATGAAAATTTAAGGACATTTTCATAGGTTGAGAGTCTAAGTATTAATAAAGAGAGAAATGAAAATGTAGATACGAGGTAACTTACTAGGAAAGAATAAAACCTTACATTTTTGTCAAGAGCCTAACAATTTAGACCCACTTAGTGAAAAAGCCATGTATTTTATTAGGTTTTTGAAAATAAAGAAAAGTTCAATGACTTGACAAAGTTTATAATGTTCAAAAAGATTTTTTTTCTTTTAATTTCAATTTCAATTTTTTTTTTAATAAAAGGAACACAAAATATTAAGACCTAAGAATGAAAAATGATATAAGATAGAGATTTAACTTAAATGCAGAAGGTTTTGGCAACACTTGTATTTAGGAGAGATTGAATTTAGGTTATAACTTTGTTTCATGAAACTATATACTACAAAAATTAACTTTAATAATATTGAAATATTTGTTAATTAACTTGAATCAAAATCAATTTTTAAATAAAAAAATTCCAAAATGAAATTCTTGAATGCTCTCTTAAATTTGCTAAAATGATAT
The DNA here is from genome assembly GCA_032878935.1 of Erythrophleum fordii. NCBI lineage: Eukaryota > Viridiplantae > Streptophyta > Magnoliopsida > Fabales > Fabaceae > Erythrophleum > Erythrophleum fordii. Next base: position 13,766,838 of record JAVQMF010000045.1, on the reverse strand, counting down.
TGTGCCCTTAAAATTATTTTAAAAAAAAATGGATTATATTTTAAAAATATGAATATTTGAAAGACTACAAGTATTAATTTGTAATTCATGAATTATAATTATACAAAACATATGCTGAAGCCAAAACATGCCAAAAAAAAAAATATAGAAATCAATAAAAAATAGGAGGCACCCCCTCTTTGTTAATAGAAAAAATCTAAGTTATATCTGTAGGCAATTTTTGGAAACCTCCCTTTGGTCAACCTCATCACCTAATGGTTTAGTAAAATGCTAGAAACATATATTTTCTAAAGTATACAGAAATTGGATTGATCAAGTTGTGGACAAGGAATAATATATTTAGTTATTTATTTAGTATATTTTATTTGCTTCTATGAAATTAACTTTCAATTATTTTTTGATTTTTTATCAATGAATCAATGCATTCTTTATAGGTGAATGAGTTCCTTTAGAGGTGATCGTGCTTGGATGTATGATAGACTTGTGCCAAGTCGAAAAGGATTAACTAATGAGTTCATTAGAGGTGTTGATGAATTTATAGCTTTTACACTATTACAAGATAATTTTGTATCTGACGGCAAGATACGGTGTCCGTGTTCAAGGTGTAATAATATAGGGTTTCTTGGTATAGATGATGTGAAGACTCACTTATATAAATATGGTTTTGTTCCTAACTATTATCAATGGATATCACATGGGGAGCCATTTGCACCTTCCATTTCTTCGCAATCTTATAATGGCCTAAGAAATAAAGTGAATGTTGAAAGTACACCTCTAAATCCATATCGCACAATGGTTTTAGAAGCAACTGGGCTTAGTTTTAATTCTGAATTTGATAGAACCAATTTTGTTGGAGATGAGGAAGAGCCTCCTAATGGTGTCGCTAAGAAGTTTTATGAATTGCTTAAGGCTACAGAGGAGCCATTATATGAGGGATGTAAAATGCATACTCCATTATCAGTACTGTCAAGGTTGTTGAACATTAAATCTGAGTTTAATATGAGTGAGGCATGCTTTAATCGAATATTACAATTGGTGAAAGAGATATTGCCCAATGATGCCAAGTTACCTAATGATTTTTACAAGACTAAACAAATGTTTGGAAAACTTGGTTTAGCGTACAAGAAAATAGATATATGTGTGAATGAATGTATTTTGTATTATAAAGAAAATCAAGATTTGAAGGTTTGTTCCGTTTGTGGTCACTCTCGTTATAAACCTAGAAGAAGGGGTGGTACAAAGTTGAAAGACATCCCTTATAAGATATTGCGGTACTTTCCTCTCACACCAAGGCTACAAAGATTATTTATGTCAACAAAAATAGCTGAATATATGACATGGCATAGGAAAAGTCATCGACAATGTGAGACAATGAGCCATCCATGTGATGGGGAGGCATGGAAACACTTTGATGAATGTCATCCTTCATTTGCTGTTGAGCCACGAAATGTTCGGTTAGCTCTTTCATCAGATGGGTTTAGTCCTTATGGACAAAAGAGCCATCCTTATTCTTGTTGGCCAGTAATTATAACACCATATAACCTTCCTCCTGGAATGTGTATGACAACTCCTTATATGTTCTTAACTCTTGTTATTCCTGGTCCAAAAAGTCCAGGTAAGAATATAGACTTGTATTTGCAACCTCTTATAGATGAGTTAAGAGAATTATGGGAGGTAGGGGCAGAAACTTATGATGCATTTAGGAAACAAAATTTCCAAATGCGAGCTGCACTTATATGGACTATCAATGACTTTCCAGCATATAGAATGTTATCTGGATGGAGCACACATGGTATTTTGTCATGCCCTCTATGTATGGACCATAGCAAGGCATTTTATTTGAAGGAAGGCAAAAAACTAACATTTTTTTATTGTCATCGTCAATTTTTACCAATGGAGCATCCTTTTCGAAAGGATAAAAAGTCTTTTCGTAAGGGAAATGTTGAGAAGTCAATACCTCCAACAAGGGTGTCGAGTGAAGAAATTTGGGCAAAAGTATGTGATTTACCAACAGTGATGGAGAATTTTGGGAAAGATAAGATTCCTGGGTTTGGTGAGCAACACAATTGGACAAAACGCTCAGTCTTTTGGGAATTGCCTTATTGGCGTACAAACCTCGTTCGACATAATCTTGATGTGATGCATATTGAAAAGAATGTGTTCGATAATATTTTCAACACTATCATGGATTTGAAGGGTAAGTCCAAGGATAACTTGAAAGCTAGAAAAGACATAAAAATGATATGTAATCGTCCAGATCTTGAATTAAGGGAGCAGAATGGTAAAATTTTTATGCCAAAATCAGCTTATGCATTATCTAAGGATGAAAGAAAGTTAGTATGTGAATGGGTAAAAAATCTTAGATTGCCAGATGGATATGCCTCAAATTTGGCTAATTGTGTGGACATGAAAGATTGCAAAATATCTAGAATGAAGAGTCATGATTGTCATGTTTGGATGGAAAGGTTAATTCCAATTGCATTTAAAGATTTGTTGCCAGAACCGATTTGGAATGTCTTAACAGAGTTAAGTCTATTTTTTAAATGCTTGTGCTCGACTATGCTGCAAGTTCAAAATATTAAAAAATTAGAAGAAAGCATAGTGGTGACAATAGAGGGTCAAATAAATAATGAGTTTGCAGCTTGGCTAAAATCATATGTAATGTCTCATTTAACTTGTAAACTTTTATGATTATATTATCAATGTCATACTTGAATCAACTGACTTGTATGTTATTTTAATAGGTTTTTGATGGTTCCAATGAAATTATTGACAATCGAGTAAAAGATTTAGCTTCTGGTCCTTTTAGAGATGTTCACACGTGGCCTCAATACAATGTAAATGGCTACAAGTTCCACACAGAAGCATATGGTGCAAACAAATCAACAATGAATAGTGGTGTCTGCATTAAAGGAACAAATTATGCTGAGCTCGAAAGTGACTATTATGGAATTCTAATAGACATCATAGAATTAGAGTATCCTAATCCAACCAACAAGAAAACAAAGGTTGTGTTATTTAAGTGTGATTGGTTTGATCCTACTATTAATCGAGGATGGAGAGTACATAATCAATATGGTCTAGTGGATATTAACTGTAAAAAGAAGTTTAAAAAGTATGAACCTTTCATCCTAGCCTCTCAATCTGAACAAGTATACTTTGCAGAATACCCTGTTAATAAAAAGGATAGAGCTGATTGGAGAGCTGTATGTAAAATAAAGGCTAGAAGTACTATTGATTCACTAGACTTGGCTTACCAGGAAGCTGAAATGTCTATGCCAGTTGAACCAATGATGAATGATGAACTTCAATGTCTCAGTGCTAGATGGAGAAGAAGAACATGTAATTGCAGATCATGAAATAGAAAGGGAGGATACTGAAGAGTCAGATTTTGAGTCTCAAACTGAGGACACTGAAGAAAATGAAAATTTTGAAGATGATGAGGACATTGAGGAGGAATAATTTTTGTTTAGCTTTTCTCTTAAGGATATTCATGTTTTGTTTCATTTATAGACTTATACTTTATTTTACTTTATGGCTAAAATATAAGATACATTTTGCTTTTGGATTTAGTACTTTGCTTTCTCAATGGACTTAATGCATAAAGTATGATAGTTGACACTTAATCTTTATGAACTTTCATTATCATTAAAGCATATGAATGCTTCCCTGGCTTTCTCTTTTGTTTGTTTGTTATTATAGAAAAATGCCAAGAGGAGGAGGTGCCAAACGTATGCATCGTGGAAGTTCATCACAAGATCCTTTATCACAGCAAGGGGACGTTAGGGAATCACAACCTAATCTCACATCACAAAATGGAATTCCTGATAATCGAATCTTGTTGAAAGTGGAAGGAGATAGGTCAGTCATTCTTTTATATTTTAAACACATTTTAGTGTGAAACACAAATAACTTTTGGTTTTTCTTTTTTTCTTTTCCTATAGTTTTAATCCTTCTGGTGCTTCGAGACAACTGGTTAATATATTCAAAAGATCATTCAATGGTCCATGGGCAACGTGGGGAAAGGTCCCACCACATATTAAGGATCGTTGGTTTGGTGAATTTCAAGTATGTAAATTTTATTGCCATATATGAGTGATCCATTTGCCATTTATGCCCTTCTACATGTTGCTTTAATTTTAGTGTCATTATATATATATATATATATATAATGTTTATTATTTTACTTTTTCAAAATAGTAATTTATGTACAAATTGCTTAGTGTAATTGATCTTTTACATTTCATTCTTTGATTTCTTTGTTTTGTTAATTTGCTAATATATTGAAGAGTAGATTAATGTTGTTTTATCATGTTTTAAGTTTATCTTTATCGTTAAATTAATATATTTTTACTTTTTTATTCATTATTTGATGTAATATGGATGACTTTGAATCTTTGTATGGAGAAATCTATTACAGGACCAGAAATTGTTGTGGCTTTGTTTGGCTAAATTTAGCTATAAGTTTTTTTAGGGTCTTCATCTATATTGGTTATATAGATTTTGATTATGCACTTTAGAAATTAAAAGGTACTTGTAATGTTAGTCATAGTACTTCATTTTAAATTTAATATTTTGTTTATTAATGTGTTATTTCATTTAACACTTACAGAAATTGTATTATTGGAATGAAGATGACCACATGGCTGTTAGAACACTTTTTGAACATAAAGGGAGTATACGGTTGAGTGGTACTATGAACAAAGCTAAACAGAAATTTTATGAGAAAGATGTGATCCCTAAATGGATTAGTCGGAATCATTGGGATGAAATGATGGTTTATTGGCAAAGTAAGGAGTTTAAGAACCAATCAACCACTAATTCTAAGAATAGGTTGTCAAATAAGGGTGGGTTAGGTACATCCTTACATACAGGAGGATCAATTCCAGTCTCTGAATATAGAAGAAAATATGTAAGTGTTAAATTTTTATATTTTATACTTATTATATTTTAGTTACTCTATTTTACTCTATTTCAATTAACTATTTGTTTGTTTATTTTAGGTAAAGGAGAAAGGGGTAGAGCCTACTGCCTCTGAGTTATTCTTAATGACACATAAGACAGTAAAGAACGATTGGGTTGATCGTAAATCAAAATCTGTGTGGGTAAGTATGACATTTTAATATTTATGATATAGATAATATTATCTTTATTTAATAATTAATTTATGTTATATCAGGCTAAATTTAAAAATATCATCAAGGGGCATAAAGGTGACAATTATGAGATACAAGTTAATGGAGAAGGAGATGCAACTATAGATGGGCAAGAAGAAGATGCTGATGGAAATGAAGAATCCTTCATGTCAATGGTATCTGCTCTTCCTAAAGAGCAAGTTGCCAATGCTTGGATTGAAGCAGCTGGAGGACCAACAAAAGGAAGAGTTTATGGCCTTGGCTCGGAAGGCACTACTATTATACATGGAGCTAGCCTAACATCATATAGTTCAACATCTTCTGGAGTAGCCCCAACACCCTCTACACAAAACTTAATTGACACTCCTTCCTTTGAGGAAGCTGTTAATCGAGTAGTAGAGCAAAGACTAGCAGATATGCGAATAGCTTTTCATGAGGAGTTGCAAGTAAGTATTCAAGCAGCCATCCAATCTATCAATCCAAGTCCACCACCCAGATCTTTTGGAGATTCAAGGTCTACATCACACATTGGTTAATTTGTAGGATTGGATAAATATTTCTATGACTGAGTTCTAAACTTTTGGAAGACATTATAGCTGTTGTATTGTAAATTTTTAATATTGTATTTTGAATTTCTACTTATTGAATGGGTTTTTAAATTTTTATTGATATTTATTATACTGAAACATATATTAGTATATAATATTTACAACAGATTTTAGCAATGTATATAGAAAGGATTTATTTATTTTTAACCATCATTTTGCAACAGATTTAGAAACAAAGGTAGAAAGATTTTGTTTTTAACTTTCATTTAGAAACAAATTTAGCAACAGATGAAATATTTTTTAAGACAAATTTAGCAACGCATTTAGCAACAAGTCATTCCTTTCAAAATTAGCAACTGATATACAGCCGTTGCTAAAAGTCAAATATTTGTTTCATTTTGACTAAATTTAGCAACGCCCATATTTGAAATTAGCAATGACATTGTTCATTTCTATTTTAGCAACGGATTAGCATAGGCGTTGCTAAAATTTAGCAAGGCCTAATTTGGCTAAGGATTTAGCAACAACATTATCCGTTGCTATTGTATGATTAGCAACGGTCATTTGCTCATTAGCAACGGATTATTCCGTTGTTAAATGACTTTTTTCTTGTAGTGGGTGAAGGTTTATTTTTTCTGTTAGGACATTTTTTTCTTGCGTTAAACCAAAAAAATATATGGTTCGTTTGACAAATAATGGGCGGTGGAAATTTAAACCAGAAAGTGTCACATTAACTGCAAGTTTATATAAAGGTGAGTGCATAAAGTAAATGGTATAATATGCGGCCCTAAACATTTCCCATATTCCACTATTTGTAATTGAGAACAAAATTTAATAGAGAAAGTCACAATGAAATTTAAGATGCTACTTAAATTTTTACTTGCCTAATATACTTATTTGAATTAATTAAACTGATCTGGTCACTGAGAGTATTTCTTGCACACTGTGGTGAGCAGCTAAATACATCTTTTGGTTAATAAAAAAGTTTTGATAAGAGACTAATTTCTTTCTTTGCTTGAAAACTAAAAATTGGACGTAATATATTGAAATAAAAAGTAAAATATAAACTAAAACGTAATAAAAGATCAATCATATTCTTTTTTTTCTTTTAAAGAAAACAGTGTAATTTAGATTATATTGTATTCTCTCCTTGAATTAGGGCTACAGAGGTAAGCAGCTCGCACATTGAACCTAATCTTGATTCTCGTTACAGTACAAGTAAGTGAAACCGTAAAAGACAAAATTATAAATTTATTTTGTGTTGTCAGTATGTAATATTGGAGTCAATTTATCCATGCCTCGATAAATTCAACTTTGCCGTTTAGTCATAAATTTACGCATTATTTATTTCAATTACAAAATGTAAATTCGCAAAACACGTATATAATGAATAGGATGACGTCGGGGCTTACGTTACGGCAAGTGTTTTGAAATGGAACAAATATTTTTATATCCTTGTGATGAGCTTTTTTAATTAAAATATAGTAAATATATAATTTTTAATAATAATATGATAAATATATAATTTAATTAAAAATTTGTATAATTATCCAAAAAATATATATTTATTATATTATTATTAGATATTAATATGCTCATTAAATTTTAATTAAAAAAATTTAACAACAGGAGTGTAAGTTTCCCTTATCCAAAATTAAAAAAATAGGTGTGAGACATAGAAGTGGAAAGCGAAATCTAATCTTCGCATATGAAGACAGGGAGGCCAATCTCGCAGTGCCTTCTGCTCATAGATGCGTCCGTGAGTCAAGCCCCTACTTCACACACACACACACACACTGCTTGAGATGCTTTCTGGAAAACGACCATGCATCAACTTGATCAAGTCTTTTCTTTTGCTTTTGAAAAGATTCATATATTTAATATATAAAATCAACAGATGTCATAGTATAATACTATCCATTTTTATCCCAAAAATTAAATTAACGAAGCCTTTAATCATATGTTACATCAACGGAAAAGTTATAGATATTTATATTTTTGGTTAAATTTTTTAATCAATTTTTATAGTTTTATTTAATTTTTAGTTTAATTTTTATAACTTAAAAATGTGTAATAAGATAGTAATGGGATCCTTATAGATTTAAAAATTTTTAATTTAATCTCTATTATTTAAATTTTAACAACATGACCCTTAGTATTTTAAATATATATATGATTTAGATTAGAAAAAAAGAATGAAAATAAATAATGAAATAAAATTAACTCACATATATTACATGTAATATAACACAAATCAATTCATTTATTTGAATAAATAATTTAAATTATATATATTTAGAATATTAAAATAATACATAATTAATTATATTAGCAATATTTAACATAATAGTGACAAAAGTTTATTGGTAGGGATTAAGACACTTAACCCACTCCTTCCGTGGTTGTACTGCACTCGTTAAAACTCTTATTAAGTAAAGTTACTTAAATGATATGGAGTACTTATTATGAAATTTTTAAAATTAGATATACAGTCATACTTTAGAAATATGTAATTGAAGACATTAATTAGTAAGGATAAAGCGAAGAAGTGAATAATATTAAAAGGTTTAAATTTTACCGTGTATCAAAAAGACTAGTTAACTAAAAAAGAGAAAAAAAAGGAGAGAGAGATCATACGAGTTCATAGATAATAGGAGTAACAATGATGTTAGGAATCTTTCAGATATCTATGAGGCAGTAATTCACGGATCAGTTAAGTCACATGCAGTTAACCACTAGTGTGACCCTGAGAAGATGACCCTCTGGTCAATGAATCTTGAAATGTTCCATTAGTTTGCATGCCCATGTTATCCTCAGAGGCTCAAACACTCACGAAGGAATTTGGGGCAGCGAAACATTTAAAAAAAGAAAAAAAGGTTCAACATTCAAATATATTATTCTTCATCGAACGGAGAGATGTAGAAACACACACACACACACGCGCACACACATATATATAATTTTCTTAAATGCATTGCCACGTACCAAATGACGTAACCGTAGTAGAGGGTGATCTACCCTTTGACTCGTGTGGCTCTTGACATGTTGATTCTTACAATTTTCACATTTTTAATTCTTAGGAAAATTAATTTTAATTTGGCAACATCAATGTATATTTGGTAAAAGTTGAAATTTTTAATGAATTGGCGTACTATTCGGTGCAATCTCAAGATTTTCCTCTTTAATCATATTAAGTATAAATCCAACTCATAACTATATGACATGTACGTCATGTCAAATATGATTAAATTAACTTTTCTTAATAAAAAAGAAAAAGAAATTGTACACATTCATCTTAATCTTTGTCTAATTACAATATTTCTTTCAATTTAATCAGAATTGTAATTTATTCTCCAATTTATTAGTCTTATATATATATATATATGACAATAAGCCTCTGTCATTTAAATTTTAAAAATTTCAACTATACAAAATTACGAAAATATTCTTTCTCTAGTTCAATGGCCTTTTGTCCCTTTCTTCATTGTTCGCAACCAAACTAGTTAGTCCTGCAACCATGGGCCATGGCTCCAACAACAACTACGTGTGGATTTGGTTCTTTCCTATTTCTCCACTTCCATCCAAGCACAAAAATGCTGTCCACGTAATCACTATATATTATAGCTTAGCCAAGAATGCTGCATTCACGACACAGAGAAGGGGGAATGGTGCTAGGACTTCCATGGTTTCATGGGATCAAGCTTGCATTCACTATATATTTTTTATGATTTAAAAAATCGGACCATGAGAGAGTGAATCGATCATAATTCTAACTTAGTTGACCTTTAAAGATCAACTCGTCAAAATATTGGTAAAAAATCGAACATATCGGTCAAAAACCAGCCAGTCAATGAATTAGGTGGTTCTGATTTCCTTTTTTTTTTTTTTGGATCACCAAGAATAAAAGCTTCAAATTTTGCAACCCATCAGAAGCAGGGGAAGTTTTGAACCGAAGTAAAAGGAGAAAGAGAGAAAAAGTCACACCGATCTTCTTAAAGAGTGGATCCAACCTTTTTTCCTTCACAAGCAGTTGCTATCTATTTCGAGTGCCCTTGCCGTAATGACTTACTGTATGCTGGAAATTAAGTTTGTTGAAGTGGCTCAAAACGAAAAAAAAGAAAGAAAAAGAAAGAAACGACTTTACGAACCCAAAAAAGAAAGGTGGGAAGAATAATGTAATAACCCAAATTAAAATAATAATAAAATAATTAATTAGATTAGACAAATTTATTTTTAGGATAAATATAATATTTAGGTAATCTTAGGATAATTATAAAGCTTTAAAATTATCTTAAGGAGTTATTTTGAAACCTATCTTATACCCATTGGGATATTTTTATGTTCCAAAATTCTTAAAATAAGTCACCATGGAAATTCTAAATAATTGTGGGGTCCTTATTTTTATTTCTAGTTATGTAAAAATAACTTTTCTGAGTCCTATATAAATTCTATTAGAAAACTCTGGGCATCTTTCATAATTTTTGCTTTTTCCCTTAAAATATAATATCCCTCCTTATTACTCCATCAGACCAACGTGCTCTCCAAATCTCGTTCTTGTCTTTCTTCAAAACTGAAGCTGCTGTACGCCTCTTTCTCCCCTTTCTTTTATTTCGTTTTGCGTTTGAAGCTGCTCCCCCACACCAACGCTGCGCCGCCGTTCTGCAGGTGACCGGAAGTCATTTCAGCGGCGTGCTCTGGTAGGGCTGTGCCACGAATGGTGAACTTTCATTTATTTATTTATTCAATCATCCATTTTCCTTCTTTTTCCCTTCATTTTCGTTCTTCTTCTTTCCTCTTGTGTTTGGGTTGTCTTTTCTTTGATTTTAACTTCCATTATTGCTCCATCTTTATGCTAATAGGAATCCAAAACCTTAGTTGTTGATTGCTTTCTCATTTTGGCCGTGGGAAGCTTCTCAAATTGGGGCTTTTTGATTTAAACCATTAAGGTATGAATTGATATTTCCTATGGGTTCATTTAAGCTCCTTAAGATATATTTTAAACTCAAATTAAATTTTAGAAGCTTGAATTTAATTGTGCCAATTAATTTGTGAAATCCAAAATCTAGGGATTATAGTGAATTATAAAATTTAAATTATAATTATAGATTTAGGTGTTAGAGGGTGAAATTAATTATATTGAACATATTAGAAGTTAATAGAGTAATTTAGGGTGATGTTCTTATGTTCAATATAATTATAGGTGATAGTGAAGCTACTCTTTCAAATTGGAAATCCCTTCAATTTTAGGAAATTGGGGTCTCTATTATTGGCCCCCACAGGTGAGTGTATAGATAGCAAAATAGTAGCTTTTTTTTTTCTTTTATATTTATATATATATTGTTAGCCTAAACTTCTTATTTTATGATTTGTCTTATTTGCGTTGTTGTGGATATAAATCTTATTTATTCATTTATTTATTAATTTTATGTGGATTAAGTTATATGTGTGAAAGTATATATATATATATATATATATATGGTTTTTATGTTGGGGAGGTTTTAAATGACTTTTGATTATAATTTCATTATATAAAATTTGTTAATTCATTTTTTTTTTAATCAAATTATTATTTTTTATTTGATTTAACTTTATACACTTATTTACCTACTTGTCAATATTTAATTTATATGAATGATTTTATTCTAAAATTATGAATGAGAATCTGATTAAAACTCCATAGCTGTTAATGGGAGTAACGACCTCAGTATACCTAATTGGAATAATGGATAATCATTGTGTGGCGGCACTCAATGATAATTATATTGAATATATCGTAATATGTACACCGTGTGGTGGCACTCGGTGATGGTGGTGATACTGTGATACTGCGCAGTGGTCTTAATAGTGGTATTGAATCCTGTGTGGCGGCACTCAGGGTTGATTATAATTTTTACTCGTGATACCCATTATAACTTGTTTCCTTTGATTTTAAATTGTGCTTTTGCTGACAACTTGCAGTGTAATTTAATTGTTATATATATATATATATATAAACAATAATTAAAGGCAATATAATTTCTTTTATTTGTCTAAGTACTTTATTGTGAGAAACTCTAAATCTATTTATTTCTCCTTCTACTTATTTTGTTATATATGCATTCACTAAGCCAGTGGTAGGCTTACCCTTTTCCTTTGTCATATTCAGATCAGCATAAAGTAGATTAAGGTGTTCTGGGATCTTACCCAGACGTAGATGGTAGGATATTTTGATCGGTTGAGTTGTGTAGAAACTCCAAGACACATTGGCTATTAAGTGTTATATTAATTTGAGTCACAAAGATGTTATATATATATACATTTTTGGTAGATCATATAATGATCTTTGTAATAGCATTTGACTATATTTTGAAAAACTCATATCCTATGTTGTATTGTGGCGAGAATTCGAAGATATAAGATGCTAGTAAATTTTTGAAATGAAATGTATTGAGCTGTATTGAATTTGCAGGGTTGGGATGTCCAATTTTTAGGGGAGGTGCTGCCGAATTTTTGGCAACCTCTAATTATTATAGGTATGCTTATATAAAAGTATGGGCATTGAATGAGTTACCAGGCTTACTAGGCTGGGTCAATCATACTTGGCTTGGTCTAGGTGCCGGTCATGGCCTGAAGTTTGGGTCGTGACAAATAAGGAGGTAAAGAAGTGATGTTTAGAAGGAGGAAAATAATGCAAAGAGTGATAGTTTGAGAGAGGAGTCAATATTATGCTTAGGAGATGATGTCTCAAATAAATATGGCGTAGAGAAAGAGGTGGACCAAGAGAAAAAGTTTATGGTAAAGATGCTCCTTTTAAGGCAAAAATTATAATTGAGAATTTTAAATTAAGAATGTTTATATTAAAGATGTTTAAATTTTAAAATTATTTTAAAAATAAAAAATTCAAATTGGATTAAAAAATTACAATTCAGAATATCAAATTAAAATTTTTTGTCATTAGATCTTTTAGAAGAATTTTAAATTTTAAAATTTTTTAATATAAATATTTTTAATTTAAAATTTTCAATTATAATTTTTCCTCTGCTGCTTGGGAAACAACAATGACCAAAGAAAGTGAAGAAAAGTTCAGAGAAAGAGGCCCTTGCTTTGTGTGCTGCTTCTGTAGCTTAGCGTGATGCTGCTGTGCCTCCATGGTCATTTATGTCTCATGTATTATATTAAATTTTTAATATATAAAATTATATATGTAATTATTAAAATTAAAATTATATATATAATTATTACCAATTTAATCATGATTTAATTATAATTAAATTAATAAACTGTAAATTAATATTTTTATTAATTTAATGACTAATTTAATTTCAAAAATATTAAAATTGTTTGTTGGGCTGTGAAATTGGCTCCGAAGCAGTAGAGCTCTCTAGAAAGCTTCTCGTCTCAACAAAGCACACCGCCATCCAGGCTATGCTTCGAAATATGGACTCGTTCAGCTAACTTGGGACTATAGTAACAAGTTCTAAATAACAGGAGTCTTCGGACTATAGGGAAGCCATGGGCATGGATAGATGGATTAGGCAGAATGGAGAGCAGGACGAAAGGGCATCAAATAATGGAAAGGATAATTTAGTAATATTAAATAGCTAAAATTTTTCAATTTAGACGGGACTTATTGTAAGGACTAATAGATTGGGAGGTGGATTGCAATTTTTTTTAGGTTAGGAAGATATTGTAATTAGATGCAAAGATGAGGGAGACTAAGTATAATTTTTCTATAAAGTGTTCCGACACATGCTTTACACTTCCCACTCTTGTGGGACTTGCTCATCTTTTGAAGGTTTTCTGTCTTCCTCCTCCTTACTAACAGCGATTAATCTGTTGGGTGGGATTTTATCATTAGCTTGTTCCAAGTCCTCTTCATTGTTCAATATTTCACTAACTTCTTCCAAGGGCTTGAAAGTGTAAAACCAAGCACATATCAGATAATAAATCAGATTTATAACCTGAATCCCACTAACAAGCAAGTAATAGTACTCCAATCTTCCCCTGTTTAAATTCCTATTAGGAAGCCAATTCCTTTCCTTCCCACTATAGTCATGAACCAATGATACCAGCAGAGTACCCACATAGTTCCCGATGGCTGTGGTCATGCAATACAGAGCTGTAGCACTGCTTCTCATACTCTCAGGTGACTGATCATACAGAAACTCCAAATGCCCAACAGACATGAAAACTTCAGCCACCCCATGGAGGCAAAACTGAGGTACCAACCAGAACACACTGATAGGAATAGTGGCTTTTGGATCATCCAATAAGTGGTGTTTAGCAGCGACTGATTTCCTCATCATTTCCACTACTGCTGAAACCACTGTGGCTACAATGTTTACCACAAACCCCACTCCCATTCTCTGTAGGTATGTGATCCCAGAAGGGTTCCCCGTGAATCTACAAGCAAAGGGAACGAGAAGGCGTTCGTATAGAACAACACCAAACATCATGGTTAGCACACTGAAGATGGACATGGTAGCTGGGGGGATTTGGAATGAGGGAGAGAGACGACGATCCATGGAGCGAGCTTGTTGGATGGCAAAGCTTTGAAGGTGTGATGAAGAGGTTACGAGCAATATGCCAGATGCCCAAATGGGAAGCATTCTAATTATGCATTTTAGCTCCTCAACTCTATGGACAGTGGCTAATCTCCATAAGTTGGGGGTTGCATTTGGATCTCTGGCCTCCTCCTCTGTTATTATTGCAGCTTTATCCAACCACCTGCAGGTATAGAGTCAAGAAGCAATCAGATGTGTATCCGGAAGCAAGGATGATACTATTAAATTGTGTCTTAAAAAGTGATTAATTTAACCTTGTATAATGCATGCAGTACAAGAACCAAGCAGTGGACTTACTTTAACTGATGAGAGTGTAAAAGCCTTCCTTGCAAGGAAATTTGAGCATCAAGCTGCTCATTTTGGTACAAAAGCTTGGGATCAAGGGGTAGAATCTGCTTCCTCTTATTTACAGCTGCAACAATGACTTGAGCCAAGCGAAGCATAGGACTCCCACCTGGTTTCTGAATTTTATAAAGTGGTGAACCCAACACAAAGGCGGTAACAGATATGAGCATGGCGATGGTTGGAATCCCAAGCCCCCATGCCCACCCCATGTTGTCTTGGATGTAAACCACGATAGTGAGAGCACTTAAGGAAGCCAACCCCATGCTAAAGAAGTACCAATTGAAGAGATTCCACTTCCTGGCTGCGACGCCGTTTCTGGACATATCGAATTGGTCTGCGGAAAAGGGCACAACACAAGACCTGATACCTCCCGACCCAATTGATGTGAGGAGGAGAGAGACATAGAGTACCCAGAGTTGGGAGAGTGAGGCTTCTTTGCAATTCATTTGAGTTGGGCAAGGTCGGGGACGCAGAGATGGTAGTATTGCTGATACAGTTATACTAATCAAACCCTGTATAGAAGATTATGACATCAATTTATACGAATTTTGAAACTATACTTAAGTAGCATAAACACTCACAGTCTAACACATACAGCAAGCGATACAATAAAATTTGAAAAGTAGTGTTGTTGTAATATATAAATTAGCGCGTATCAGAAAAAGTTACAGTAAATTAGAAAGTTTTGAAAGAGAGAGACCAGTTCATAAATAAGAGAAGCGAGGGTTATTGTCCAGAAGCGGCCAGCAAATGAATCAGCAATGAAAGCCCCGATGAGGGGGGTGACGCTGGAAGTTCCAGAGAAGTTGGTGATAGTATTGGAGGCAGACACGAGTGGTATGTTCATCTCTTGGGTCAGGTAACTTATCAGGTTTGCATGAAATCCACCCGATGCAAATCTGTCACATACTTCATTTGCTGCAATTTAAATTAACCCCAAGCCACCATATCATTTTTAATTCATTATGCAATCATTAATCACTGAATCAACAGCAAAAAATCAACTTCAGCATTTGCATGTGGGAACTGCTTCTTCAATTACTTGTGTTCAGAAAAAAAAAACTAGGTAAATCATGAAATTATGATTGAGGTTAGTGCTAAAACAAATACTGTTAGACTTGCAAATTCTGAACTTCAAGTCAGGATCGTAACGACCAGAAGTTCTGTGCAACCTTTTAAACAGGTTGGTAAGCTTAGAGGTATCAACAGATATAACGGTGCCATTTCAAAGCAATGAAAAGAGAGAAGGGTATATAAGAATATGATTGAAAAGCATAGAGGTGAAGACCGAGGATGAAAGGCAATGTTCTGATGCCTCCTAGTCGATGCTGCTTCGTCTTGTCATTGTGTTGCTGGGCCATGTCGCCGTTGGCCCTAATATTGCCCTTCTCCATCTCCATCTGCATGATCATATGTGCTCATCGACTACAATTTGCTCTTGTCCCAGGCTCTCCGCATCTATATAGAGAGAGATTACGGGGTCGGCCTAAGTTACAATTATTTTTTGAGTAAAATATGGATATGTCTTTTGACTTTTGTTAAAATAATATGAATTTTTTTATTTTTAAAATATACATAAAATTTTACTAAAATAAAAAATTATATTACACTTTAGTCTAATTTTAATTTTTTCTGAAAAAAATTGTATGCAAAATTAATATATATATATATATATATAGTATCATTTCTAATTTAATTGTTAAACTTATAAATATTGTAATTTAAAATAAAGTGTTAAAAATATAAATTTCTTCAATATTCTTATATACAATTTTAAATATTATTGTATATAAGGAAATAATAACAAGAACTGTAAAGTATGTGATCCACCATTAGCATGTGGCCTGTATGGCTTCATTTTAAATTTTTAATGATATTCACGCTGAGTTTGGTTTGTGTAAAAATTAGTTTAAACCTGATTAATTTAATTAAATCAATGGGATTGAACATAATATTAGATTCATTTAATTAAGTTAAGCTTAATAATTGATGCTCCACTCATTTACTTCATAATTTAAAAACAAAATATATTGTAAATTATAAATATTTTTAAAGTATAACAAAAACTCATTTGCCTCATTAAAATTATATCACTCACTCATTATAAAAATAAAAAAAAATCTTAAATGAGCCACCATCTTTTCCTTCTCTAAACCAGAAATTGTTGGGGAAGAATTTACACCTTAAGAAGGCAAAGCTTGAACAAAAATTATATGATATGGGCGATCAATTTTAGGGCTCATTTGGTAGTCCAATAGAAAATAATTACTGTAGAAGAAGGAAAGAAAAAATTGATTTTAAGACTAAAAATAATTTTTATGTTTATATTTTAAAAAAATAATAAAATATTATCAAATAATAATTACAATAATATAATAAGTATTGCACAAAATTAATAAAAAATTATTTTTTTCTACAAACTAATCAAACGAGTTGTAAGTTGAGAATAATAATAATCGGAGGGAGAGATTAAAATAATGTTTATAGATCATGATCTAACATTAAAAATTACGGGGCAAAGGTTTAATTTTTTGTTAGGATATTTTTTCTTGCATTAAACAAAAAAATATGCTTAGTTTGACAAATATTGTGTGGTGAAATTTAAATAAAATAAAGTCTCATATTAACTGTAAGTTTGTATAAGGTCAGTACATAAAGTAAATGGTATAATATGCGCACCTAAACATTTCCGACGTTCCACTATTTGTAATTGAGAACAAAATTTAACAGAGTGAGTCCCAATGAAATTTAAGATGCTACTTAAAGTTTTACTTGCCTAATATATTTATTTGAATTAATTAAGCTGATCTGGTCACTGAAGATATCCCTTGCACACTACGGTGAGCAATTAAATACATCTTTTGGTTAATAAAAAAGTTTTGATAAGAGACTGATTTCTTTCTTTGCTTAAAAGTTGGACGTCATATATTAAAATAAAAAAATAAACTAAGACGTAATAAAAGATCAATCATATTCTATTTAAAAAAAAACAAAGCATTGTAGTTTAGATTATATTATATTCTCTCCGCGAATTAAGGCCATGCAGGTAAGCAGTTCGCACGTTGGACCTAATATTAATTCTCGTTACGTGAAACCATAAAAGACAAAATTATAAATTTATTTTGTATTGTCAGTATGTAATATTGGAGTTAATTTATCCATACCTCAATAAATCCAACTTTGCCGCTTAGTCATAAATTTATACATTATTTATTTCAATTACAAAATGTAAATTTGCAAGAAACGTCTATGATGACGTCGGGGCTTACGGCAAGTGTTTTGG
The DNA here is from genome assembly GCA_032878935.1 of Erythrophleum fordii. Classification (NCBI taxonomy): domain Eukaryota; kingdom Viridiplantae; phylum Streptophyta; class Magnoliopsida; order Fabales; family Fabaceae; genus Erythrophleum; species Erythrophleum fordii. Next base: position 13,748,984 of record JAVQMF010000045.1, on the reverse strand, counting down.
AATGAAACAAATATCCAAAAATAATAAAATTGGTGAGAGACAAAAGCCATACGAAGATAGGAAGGCCAATCTCACAGTCACAGTCACAGTCACAGTCACAGTGCCTTCTGCGCATAGAGATGTCCCTGAGTTTAGTCCGCCCTTCCACACTCACACATGAAGACGACCATGCATCAACTTCATCTATTCTTTTCTTATGTTTTTGAAAAAATTCATATATTTAATATATAAAGTCAACAGATGTCATAGGGGTATTATTATGACACAGAAAATAATATTCATTTTTTATCCCAAAAATTTAATTAACAATACCTTTAATCATATGTTAGTTCAACGAAAAAAGTTATAGATATTTATCATTTGTAGTTAAATTTTTCTATCAATCCTTATAACTTACACTCAAATTTTATAATTTAAAAATTTATAATTAAATCCTTATAGTTTAAAAAAATTTTAATGTATTCATTGATGTTTAAATTTTAAAAATATATTATTAAATTTTAATGGTATGACTATCATATGTTGTCTTAATATTCTAAATACGTATGTTTTAGAATAAAAAAGAGAATAAAATAGGTAATAAAATAAAATAAACTCATATATATGATATATAATATAGTGCATATTACATTATTTGAATGAATTAATTTAAATTATATATTTAAGGTATTAAGATTATACATACTTAACAATGTCAGCAATATTTAACATAATAGCAATGAAAGTTTAATAATAGACATTAAATTCATTTTTTTTAACATTAAGGACTTAGTTACACAATTTTAAATAATAGTGACTAAATTGAAAATAGAGTGAAAGTATAAGGATCAAAAGAATAAATTTTCCTATATGTTATTATTAAATCTAAAATTTTTGAAAATCTTGTACTGTTGAGTTTTCATTTAGTAAATTGTTTGTGTAGACTAAGTCATTATATTAAAAAGGAATCCATACAATCTCCCCTACTTTTTTATTTTATCTTAATAATTAATAGAAATAAATCTCATGTTTGTTAATATTTTGATGATGGATGGAAATAAAGGGAAAATGAGATATCCTTTTCCTTGTAGTTATTTGACAAATATGAAATCCTATAAAAAAAAAAAATGAATTGGGCATTCAATCATCGTAGCCACATTTGTTTTCTAGTAATATGGTATCATTATTTAAGCATATCATTTCGGAGTTCTTCTGCACAAGCGGTTCCCACCACATATATTCCTTTGACCAATTATTATTGCATTATCTTTGGCAATTGAATAAAATACATTTTGCTATTGCGCTACTTGAGTGGTTTTTATTTTGTTACTATGTGATTTAAATTTTGTTATTTTACTGCCTTAAATTTGTAATCGATTAGCATAATATAATCACATGCTTTAATTTTGTTCAATATCAAAACAAAGACTCTCAAATTCATTTGATCTTTCCAAATTTTATTTTAAAGGGTACTTTGAACTGAGAATTTGAATATTGGGCAAGAATTTGAGTATGTTTGATTGACCAATTTAGTGAAAATTTGCAGATAGGGGCACGATGAACAATGTTAGATTGGTTTGGAAAGAAAGTGGTAAGATATGTTGAGATGAAATCAGAAGAGAAAAAATAAATAAATTATCAGAGAATTGAAGATATTGGATTGATCAATTGGACAAATTTCGAATAATAAATTATACTAACATCTCTTAAAGTTTGACTAAATTATATATAATACCTTCTTTGTTTTAAAAATTATGCTTATTTCTCTTGACATTTTGATATATAATGCAAAAACTGTTTTTAAATTTAATTTAGTTGAATATCAAATGAAAAGTCTCAAATTTATTTGAATTTCCCAGATTTTATTTTAACGAATACTTTGAACCAAGAATTCGAATCTTGGGCTAGAATTTTGAGAATGTTGGATTGACCAATTAAGTGAAAATTTGCAGATGGGGACAAGATTTTCAGTGTAGTTCAGCTGGGAAGAAAAGGGTTTCATGCTTTGAGATGAAATCAGAAAAAATCAAGGATTGAGCAGTTATGCAATTTGGTGATGGGATAATAACTTGAACTATTTAAGATTGGTATAGAAAGAAAAGGGTTTGAGATGTTGAGATGAAATCAGAAAAAAAATTAGAGGAATGAGGATACAAAGAAATTAGATTGAACCACTAGACAAATTTAGAAGATTAAAGTATGCTAACATTTTTTTAATGTTTGACTAAATTATACATAATATTTTTTATTTTAAAAATTACACTTGACTTTCTTGATAAATTGATATATATATATATATTATAAAAACTTTCTATTTTTTTATAAACTTATTTTCTTTTAAAAGTTTGACATTCTAACCAAAAAAAGACAGATTTTATTTTTAATATAATACTAAAAACAACTATATTAGTGTTAAATTATAATATAAAACCATGATTTTATTATTTATATATCTGTAAAAACAGTTAAATAATTTTATCTATAAAAGAAATACATATTGTTTGAAAAATTAATTTTATTAACCAAAAATAAATTGAGAGGGAGTCGAATATTATTTTTGAAACTGGATATTAGAATAATTCAATCCGACCTCTGGGTTAGTGTGATTTACTCAATTCAGTATGCATAACTATGCTGAAAAGAGAGATTAGATAGATTGAAACGAATTTGGAAAAAAAAAAATCAAATAGGACTTGAGAAAAATTATTTGAACCAAAATTTGGAGATGAGGCAAAATGTTGTGCACATTCGATTGATGATTAGATAAAGAATTGAATAAAAACCCAATTTCATTATGCGATTAGCATTTCCTTTGAGCCGTCCGTGTATTGAGCTTCATTTTCTTCCTATTGAATTTCAATGCCAATCAGCGTTGTGCAAACTTGTTCTGTAGAATGCATAGATCCCATGTAATTTCGTGTAGCTAGAACGTTGATTGTCTTTATTCACTTACCATACTAAGGAAGTTAGTTCAGAATGTAAAAGAGAGAAATCAACGCGGGAAGTCTTGTCACCGCCTTAATATAGCAAGAAAAACAGAACATAGGTCATTTGACTCAAAAATAGGTATATACAAAGAAGGGAAGATCGGACTGTTTTAACAAAAAAATATACAGTTTTCAACTTGAAAATGGCAAGAATTTTCCACTTTTTTTTGGCGGGGGGGGGGTGGTTACGCAGTCTCTTTTTCAGCAATGTTGTACAAATTAAAAAAAAAAAAAAGGAAGTAAATGAAGTGACGGGAAAGATCTCTTAATTACCTTTGACAGTAAACTACACCTGAAAGGAATCAAGCATGGCCTTCAGAGTCTTTTGAGAAGCTGGCCACTGCTTATCATTAGCACTAGCCACAAACAAAACAACAGTGTTTCCCTTTGCTGTTGCTTTTGCAAGATTGTGTGACCCTGTCAGTGCATACGGAGTTTCAAGCATGTATTTGTAGTACTGCAGAGTGCAGACACCATGTCAGTGAATTTTTTCACAGATAAAATGGCAGAAAAATTATATATGGATCAAAGAAGTAGCTGGGCCCATCAAGAGGAATTAGAGGGTTCGGGAACAAACGAATATGAGGAAAGTAGGTTTCTTTCTTCACTTGATTTCCTTATTTCTATAATTTGCCAGCAACAGTCTATAATTATCTAGACAAGAGAATGGGACACAAACAATGTATCATAATGTAGGCATGGGTGGATGGTTTTCTGTGCTATAAGTAGTAGTTAATTTCTTTTGGAATGGGGTAGGCCATGAGGCTGTTTAAAAATAGAGATATGGAAAAAAAAAATGAGATAAAACCATAATGTAACATAAAAGAGTAGCCCAACATTGACATATGCTACTGATACAAAGCATAGTCTGGAAAAGCTCCCAATGCTATCTTCCACAGATTTCAAATACATCATTTTTCTGAAATTTCTTGTTACAATTTGTGTGTCTAAACCTCTTGTGCATTTTAAGGTATCAATGAAGTGTTTAAACTAGAAATATTTTTTCTCTCTGCAGAACTTATGCTGTAATGAGAACTCAATCTATTTGCTTTTGCAACAATGTCTATAAGACTATTGTTGTTCTTTGGTATGTACTCAATTCAATTTCTTCTTCTTCTAATTTAGTAAAACAACAGAAAAAACATGAACATTTACACGTAATAGGCTATTTGTAGCATATAATTAATGAAAACAAAAGGATTGTACCGTTTGATCACCAAGCTTTTCAACTGAAGTCTCTAGCAGTTCATCTGGATCATATGTGTTTCCAGTGACAAAAGGGCCAAGAGAAGCGATCACTTTATCAGGACTCCCTATGTCCTCAATGGATGCATTTGGTTTGTTGGTTAGGCGTATCAAAGGAGAAGCCACTACCTGGACTTTCCCCTGTTTTTCATCTTCAAATTTCACCTCCACCCAGGGCTCTGCACATTTTGGCTGACAGTAATTTCCGGATAGTATATTTGCTACACGTGTCTGCTTCCAAGTTGGGGGAAGGACAAACTGGTAAGGCTGCACATTTCCTGCAAGGAACTAAATCTACAGTATCATTCAAAAGGAACAATAATAGATTGAGTTAAAAGAACTGAGATATGGTTTGATCTCATATTTATTAAATAATTTAGGATGTATAGCTAAAGCATGATAATAGCAAGCCACAGATTGGATCGAACATCTCCATACTATCCTCAGCCCTTGCAAACATTGCTCCATTATACTGTTAGAAGCTCCAGCGTAGTTCAAGGGAAGAGCTCCCAACTACCCTTGCTGATTGTTGAACTAAAAATATTTTAGCAGTACAAAGAATCTGGTATTTAGCATGTATCTCATTCTGGGGATGAAGATTCTGTGAGTTCAACTTCCGTTATTGTATCAGCCCAGCAAACTCAGATACCACAAGCAACTTCGATTTAAATTAGCGATACAATTCTCTACAATAGCCCCTTCAAGTACTAATACAAAGACCGATATTGAAACATGCACACAGAAGGAATCATAATTTATAATGTTGACATCTTAATGGCTTGGCGATATCTATATGGCACAAAGGGCGAGGATAACCACTATATGTGGCAGTGAAAATGACAGTGGTAAATTACTAAATTTACATACTTGATATTTGTTGCTAGATACTGATGGGCTCCAGTGGAGAATGTTAGCTCCAAGATTTTAATTTAATTATTTTGATGATAACAAAATTCTGAAATTAAAATTTATACAAGTATTAAAGTTAATAATAATCATTTGTTAAGAAAAAGAAAATGTAGTAGTAGCACATGTCATATATATATATATATATATCTACATATCATTAAAGCATTTTGACTAGTTGAAGACTTTAGAAAAAGTTGTGTTATTTATATATTATATTGGAGGATCACCTTTTTACTTTTGCAAAACATTAAATGATGCATTGGAGAGTGAAATGAGCATTGGACAATGAAAAAGCAAAAGTTCAAGAAACAATAAAGGAATTTGGTGCCATAAAGTAAAAGCAAAAAGAAGCTTTGACAAGTCCATCCCACACTAATCAGAAAAGCTATATCGAAGAAGAAGAGAAGAGCCAGAAAGATGAAAAGAGCAATAGAAATGAAGAAGCAAAGACCATTGTTGGAGATGAAGGAATATAAGAAACCAAAACTGCACAAATTCTTTTGCAATCTCTAGTTCATCAAACTAGTGAAATCTGATGTCATAAAGTAAAATCAAATCTCTACATAATTAGAAAGTTTCACCGAAGAAAGATGAAAAGAGCAAAAGAAATGAAGAGGCAAATAAAAACCATTGTTGGGGATGAAGGAGCACGGGAAACTAATATAGTAAGCTCTCTATCCAAAGTCTTTTCTCTTCATCTGAGCAAAGTTGTAGAGGCAAGTTTGTAAAAAAAAAAAAAGAGAGAGAGAAACAGAGCAAGAGAGATAAAGAGTAATAGAAGCAAATTTGTGAAAAGAGAAAAGAAAGCATAACTCTGATTCTGCTTTTCTGAAAAGCTGAAAACTGTGTCTATACTATGACTATGCCTCTGTCTTGTTCCAAAGTCAACTCCTTCCTTTTGTTTATTCATCGAAAGCATAAAATCTGCTTACTCTTCTGGACATGTTGACTGAAAGAAGAAATAGTGAAAGAAGTTCTGAGCTAATTGAGTAAAGCCCCCCTGATTGTCTGGTAAGCATGCAAAACGCTCAGCTACCTCTTGGCTACTCAAGCTCTACTGTATTCCAACGGATATATTTCTTTGGGAGCTATTATATAACAGTAGGATGAAGAACTGAAGCTAGACAAGAGAACAGAAGTAAAAAGGAGCTAAGTGATATTATATTATTCATTGTTCTCCTCATCTTAAATTTTTTGAACTTAGTTTCTGGGTAAATCTAGCTTGTAAGAGCTTTTGAAAGTAAGCTTATTGCAATCCTTTATTGATAAGGATTTTAAATATATCCTCATATCATTGTTCTGTAAATCTTTCCTAAGTGTGGGGAAAGTAAATTTTGGGTAAGCTTGTGTAAAACTCAAATGTTGTAAAAGTTTTAGGTGAGCTTGAAAACCTAGGTTCTGTGGGTGTATATTCTGATTTTATAATGGAAATCCCTTTATTGTGTATCAAGGGGACTGGACGTAAGTCTTGAGTACCAAACCAGGATAGATATATCAGGTGTTTTCCTCCCTTTACTTTGTTTTTTATTTTATTTCAACCTCTGTACTAAAACCTTGTTGACAGAATCTTATTTTATCTCCTTAACTTTACTTCTTAGTTATCTTTTAAAAAATCCTATCGACAAGATCTTAATTTGGCTACAAGATTTCCGCACCAGGACTCTTTATCAAGTTTTGTTTTCATTGAAATCATTTGATATTTATATAAAATTGATTTAATTATTTTTAATTCTAATTTTTTACAAAAGCACCTATTTACCCCTCTAGGTGCATTCTTCAGAGAAGGCATTAAAAAATCTTGAAAATGTGAACCAAAGAAGGCAAGATTGTCATAAAAATAGTAGCCAGATGACTAGCAGCGTTTTACTCTCCGGCATTCACTGTGTTAAATTCTCAGCGTGTAACAGAGAAGTGTCTGATAGATCACATAAGATAGCCAACAGTACAAAACAGACACCCAACTGAGCAAAATCATTGCCTTCTAACGTCCATTAAGTTATTTGATGCCTCTGATCAGGTGATCAGTGATCATCATATATAAATCGCAATATTGTAATGCACAGGTAAGCATAAAATAACTAGTTTCTTTATCCATATCTCAACGTTCAACACTAGGGTTTAAACTTTCATATCAATGTAAGTAGCGAAGAGGAGAGGAAATAATAACGGCGAATTTGCAGGTTTTGGTAGAAAAGAAACGAAAAGGAAGGTTTAAAATGCATGGACCTTAGAAAGCAATATGCGCAAAAGAATCAATGTACCTGCTCGAAGGGCGGGAGTGTCTTTGGAAGAAGCTTTGAAGAGAACAAAGGATGGGTCTGAAGGTGAGGGTGGGAGGTAGGAACCAACCTCAACTTCTCTAGCTAGTGATGGGGATGAGTCCTTCAGTAAAAGAAGGGGAAGTGCTTGCACTGCAATCCCTTTCAAGAATTCCCTTCTCGGAGTGCATTGGGAGCGACTCGCAAGAATTGGTTCAGAGGGCTCAGTGGCCGAGGCTCTGAATGCACGGAAAGGTGAGAATTTTAAAGAGGAATACGATGAATTTAACACTGTGGAGGGAACAGGAGCTAATGGAAAGGTCGCCATGGGAGATAGCTAGCTGGGAAGGATGGGTGATTCTGCGTCACTCCCGCTCTTATCCAGATTGTAGGATACACTTCATCATTCACATTCCCCACCGTCATTGCAAACGATGAGCGTCAGCCATAATGAAATGAAAATTTTTCAAGGTTAATTGGATGGATAAGTAAATCATTAATGATAAATAAATAATATATATAATTACAAAGTATATCAAGTACGCTTTTATATAAAAATTCATTTCCTCCGTATTTTTATAAATCGAATCTTTTAAAAAAAGGCTGTAAGAGTTTTAGCCTCCTTCTATTTCGCTTTGATCATAAGTTAACCATTAAACGAAATCAAAGTCCAAGAAATAAAGAATATACACTGATAAGTTCTCATGTTTTTCCTCGTAGAACTGAAAAATACCATAAAATTGTCAGTATAACAAGGAAAAATTATATTTAAAAGCTCAAGTTTTATAAAATTTATAATAAGAGATATCAAAAATTAAAATTAAACTAAAATTATTACTCTTTATTTTTAAAATTTAAGAAAATCATTATTAAATTTTTTTAAAAAATTACCATTAAAGCAACTTAAATTAGAACTTACTTAAAACCTAATAAAAAAAATTTTCTCAAATCTAATAATAAATCATTGACAACTTAATAATAATTTTAATCCCTAAATAATTTTAATTTTTAATATCTTTTATTATAAATTTTACAAAATCTAAACCCTTGATATAATTTCCCCCTAAAACAATGCAGTGACATGGAACAAACCCTCTTCTTTTTAAGAACTGAGTTATATGCTATTTTTTCTATATTTTCTCCTCCCTCAATAGTAAATAAAATATGTACTTGGGTTAGCAGTTACAGTTCCCCGCATCCGTTGCAGTTGGACTGCAAATTCTAAGCAATTTAAAGATAAAAGTATGCAGGGCTGAACCTCAGCGCATAAACCAAACTAAGCAGCATGTAATAATGTCCTAGACACACACAAATTAATAGCCAGACTTTGATTGCTAACCAATAACGCATGACAATGGAGGAGACAGCGGCTTTATATTTCTAAGCAAAGTATAAATGTATAATAACTTACGCCTGGACAGAAAATTCTCAACTCAGCGGGGTTTAGGGTTTGGTCAACCCATTTTATGTACAAAACTGGAGCTCAGTTTCTTTCCTTCCGAAAATGAACTCCGGTTAAATAATACAGCTCTATCTATACGCTTGTTTGGAGGAAGGATCGTCGTCCTCAAGTAGTCACCAGGTGGGGAGAAGCGCGAGGAAGAACACACGAATATGTTACATACTTGATGCTGTCTACAAGCACAACCACAAATATCCTAGATAGCGACTTTGGGGTTATCATGCCATCAACATCTCCAGCCTCTTTGGGATCAACAAGCACAGAAACCACCATGGAAGACTTTGACTTGTTACCATGGAAGTTGTCATTCAGTGAATTTCTTCCTCCCTGCTCTTCACCTACGTTACTACTGGATCCAGCAAGCGGGAGCCTATGGAGGATTCTTCTATTCCTACTCTTGTTAAGACGAGTAGCATTCTGGTGGTTTTCTTCAGAAACATTGGCTGCTGGTGATGCTGGCACAATAGCTCCCTGTGTTGGTGAGATATCAAATTGGAAAACTTCTGTGCACATGCCAGAACTTAACATAGGCCCTGCATCAAGGAACCAGAACCTTCAGTAAGTTGTCAAATATTATATGGGCACCAAAATAGGCTTGCAGGCCATTGGTTTGGCATAGCTTGGACAAATATGCTGCACAAAAATGAAGATAACCAGGATCAAGATTGAAGTTAAAGCAGTAACATCTAGAACAAGCACCTATAGCATGTAAGGAAATAAAGTACAAACACCCAAAAGAATAAACCCCCCCCCTTTTTTTTTTGGTTTGTGGTTACCCCATGAGTATCCCAACACTTTTTTGGTGTGGGACTAATCTTATTCAGAGTTTGTGGCTGTCCGTTCCCACAAGTGCTTTTTAGTGAGCTTAAACCCCTAACATTGTAGAGGTCACTCAATCACTAGACTCAAGCCAGCCTTACGACTTAAACCACTCCTTGGTGGGTCCCGAAAGACCATTCTAATGCCACTGTTTGTACATGGGCAACGACATTTTGAATCTAACAGAAATTGTCATAATTTTTATACCAAAAAGAAGATACATAATTTCCAAAAGAAAAAGAAGGACTTATATGCAATTACCTATATCTTTTTAATCAAGCTCTCCAATTAAAATATAACAAGTGTATGGTTTTTACAAACAAGTTTATAGTTCTCCGCATAAACTATACATTTGTCGTATTATTATTAAAAAATCGTATACTTGTTTGATTAGAAAATCTAATAGCAAAGATATAAAAAACTTCATCTAAGTCTAGTCCTTGAATAATTATGTGAGAAACTCCCCGGGGATGAACTTTATTTGTAATGGATACAATCACAATAAATATATGTATAGTATTAGCCATGCACTAAAACAATTCAACCCCCACTATGTGCAACAAGACAGCATAAAACAAAGGCCAATATGAAACAACCATGTCGAATTCAGGGTGTTTTCTTAGGTTGCTTCTAGCCTACCATTCTGGATTAGAGGACTTATGACTTCCTACAAGACAGAAGAGTCATAACAGTGAATCCACAGGTAGGACTTATTAACAGATCAATGTCAGAAATCTTCCATTTGACTCTCCTTTAAACCAGTCAATCAAGGCATTTTAATACAAGACTGAAAAACTAAATTGTCTTATATGAAATAAAAATTACATAAGGATTGGAGAGAACAAAATATGGGCTCCAGAAAAAATAAAGCACAAGAAGCAAGATGATAAAATCCACCAAAAAACCTGGTATCAAGACTATTGTTCTGTCACTTTTGGCCACTGCTCCCTGGTTCTTCTCAATCCACAGACAGTTAAGAGCATGATGGAACTAAATAAAAAAGGCCTAGAATCCTTTGCCAACTTGTTTCAACAAAAATAAGGGTAATCGAGCCTTTGGAGCGATAGATATTGTTCACCATTCTTTTTGTTTTTCATGATCAGGAGAAAAACAAAATGGAAAGTGATGGGCCTAGCAATAAAGTGGGCCAAGTCTATACACGAAAGAGGGACAGGGCCATTCTTGGCGTAAATGGGGAAGAGTTTATAAGAGGAAAAATAAGAAAGTCCGTGGTGAGGTGGCAGAGGATGGATAGAATGGGGATTTGGGTGGTAGCAGCAGCAAATGAATTTGTCATGTAGTGCATGATTACAGTGAGAGAGAGAATGCTGTTGAACAGAGGTTATACTGGGTAAGCACCATGAGGGAAGTGTGGAGGTTTTGGGAATTTTTCTTGGGAGCGAACCTGGCCTCTTGAAAACCAAGAGTTTCCCATCCTCTTATTGTTTTCTTCTTTGGTTATAGCTTTGTAATTGAGTGATTCTTCCTTTTCCTTCAGCCATAAAAGAGGAAGTTGTTGCTCTGTTTCATAAATAATACTAGAGCTTGGAAGTTTCCATCAATTTTGGTATCAGAGCTGGTTGTGGTTGGGGTATGGTTGGTACAGGGATGGAGGGCCCAGTAGATGCAATAAAGAGAAGTGTGGAAGACTTGCAGAAGAGTTAGGGAGAGACAAAGGATGAACTTCCTTCAGTGAAAATGACCTTGATTAAGCTAACTGAGCAACTGGGTGATTTTTTAGCTGCCTTTGATTCTCAATTGCAAGCTCATATGATGGTGGAACAAGCTTAGAATGCAGATACAGGAGCTGGAAATGTCGACCCAGGGGTGAATGTGGCACAAAACATGCCAACAATGACATTGGAGACCAACCCAAGGGTGAATGTGGCACAGAAAATGTAGACAGTGATGTTGGGGAATAACCCCCGTGTTGAAGTGGCTAATCACGTAGTAGAAAGGGATACCAGGAAGCATTGTTGTTTAAAGTTTCTTCTTTTTTTTTTTGGTGTTTTTTTAGAAAAGGGGGGGGGGGGGGGGAGGATCCCATTGGATGGTTTTTAAAGGGGAACGTTATTTTTCTGTGAATGGCATAACAGAGACTAAAAAAAAGACAGATGCTGTGGCTGTTACCTTAGACGGGAGAGCATTGAATTAATTTCAATGGCTTGAGATGAGCTCTCTTCTTCAAAGTTGGAGAGAATTTAAAAAAGAGGTGATAGACAGATTCCATGGCTATCAACTGAGGGATAATTATGAGTGGTTAATGGGGTTGAAATAGGAAATAACAATGGAGGATTTCAGAGGGAGGTTTGAACTACTCTCAACTCCATTAAAAGATGTGCCTAATGAAGTGCTTATGAGAGCCTTTAAGAATGGGTTAATAGACAAAATTAGAGCTGATGTGAGGTTGATACGGCCAGAATCCTTAAAGCAGCAGATGGACTATGCTTACCAAGTGGAGGGAAGGAACTTAGTGCTGCAAAAGGCTATAGAAGAAAGGAAGTCAAGGGGTTGAAAGCTAGTATGGGAAAGAGATGGAATCGGTATAAACACAGCTTCTCTAAGTACACCAATACAGTGGAAGTGCCGTAGAGTTTAGGGAGTGGATGGTTGAGTAAGAACCTCGCGAATAAAGGAGGTGAAGACACCAAAGTAACTAGTAGTAAAGTTACTATACCTATAACAACTACCACAAGCAGCAGCTGCACTAGCAACAACAGAAAATAAGGTTATCTAAGGCCAAGACAAATAGAAGGGAGTTGGGCTTCTGTTTCAAGTATGATGAAAAATTTGGCCCCAACTAAAAATGCAAGACTAAACAACTTTGATGATTTTGACTGAGGAGGAAAAGGAACCCATTGAATTCACAGCGACAAAAAGAGAGGAAGAAGGGGTGAAAGAAACAGAGAAAGAAATGGCCTCAATGGAGTTGTCTTTGACTTGATAGTTGGGTTCATAGGGCACAAAACAATGAAACTAATGGGGAAAACCCATGGACAGGAGGTACCGGTGCTTACTGATAGTAGGACCACCCACAATTTTATTTCATCAAAGCTAGTTAAGAGATTAGGCACACAAGTGCAAGTCCTCAATGCTACTCTATAGTAGCAGGGGATGGCAGAAAAATCCTCGTGAAAGGTGAATGTAAAGACATAATTAGAGTTGGAACATGCATAAATAACCGAAACTTTTAACCCCTTTAATTTAGGGAATGTTGACTTGGTGTTGGAAGTTGCTTTGCTTGAGTCCTTGAGGAGCTGAGGGTGAATTCGGGCCAATCTTAGAAATGAAGGTGAGAATAGATAAGAAGTAGATTTGTTTAGAGGGACCACCTTGATTCAAGCTAATGATTCTTTTAAATCCATAACCAAGGCCCTTAGAGAGAAAGGGGGGTTTTTATTGGAATTGAATACAACTATCCTTGAAAATGTAAAAGAACAGCCTGCTGTAACAGAGGAAATTCAGAAGTTGCTGGAGGAATCTAAGGTGTGTGAACCCATCACAGGACTACCTCCCCAGCCTTTAAAAGACCACTCAATTTTGATAAAACCAGGTGAAAAGCCCCCTAATGTCACGCCTTATAGGTATGCACATGCCCAGAAAACTGAAACAGAGAAGTTAGTTAAGGGGACGATGGAAGCAGGGATAATTAGGCCCAATATTAGCCCATACTTGAGCCCAGTGTTGCAGGTCAAAAACAGGATGGCAGTTGGGGATTTTATGTGGACTATTTGGCATCAATAAAATCACCATCCTTGACAAGTACCCTATACCAGCTACAGATGAGCTCCTTGATGAGTTCGTAGGGGCTACATTATTTTCTAAGCTGGATCTCAACTCTGGGTATCACCAAATACGGATCAAGCCTGAAGATGAGCCCAAGACAGCATTTAGGACCCATGATGGGCACTATGAGTTTATGCTTATATCCTTTGGGCTAACCAATGCACCTTCCACATTTCAATCTCTCATGAACAACATTTATAGAGAGTATCCATGAAAGTTCATATTGGCATTCTTTGATGATATCCTCATCTATAGTAAGGATATGGACTCACATATTGAACACCCCAAGGTTACTCTGCAGGTGTTGCAAAAAACATTAATTGGTCATCAACCTTAAAAGGTGCGTGTTTGGCCAAAAGAAACTTGAATAATTGGGAGATATTATCTCTTTGGAGGGAGTGCAAGTTGAACCCTCTAAGATTAAAGTCATAGTAAAATGGCCTATTCCCAAGAACTTACGTACATTGAAGGGACTTTTGGCTTGACAGGTTACCATATAAAGTTTGTTAAAAAATTAGGTGGCAGCCCCATTGACTGAGTTGTTGAAGAAAGACTCATTTACGTGGGATGAAAAGGCCCAAATAGCTTTTGATAAACTCAAAACCGCCTTCATAACCGTACTAGTCCTAGCAATACTTGATTTTAGTCTGCCTTTAGAAGTGGAGGCTGATTCATCAGGAAGAGGGGTGAGTGCTGTCCTAGTGCAAAAAGGGAAGCCTATTGCTTATTTCCGCTAGCAACTTTCTAAGAAAGCAAGAAAGGGTCAGCGTATGCACAGGAACTTATGACAATAGTGTTAGCAGTAAAGAAGTGGCATCCAGCCACCCCTTTATAATTTGTACTAATCAAAAGGTGCAGAAATTTTGAGTAAAGCAATAAGTAATAGACCCTGATCAGAAAAAGTGGGTCTCTAAATTGATGGGCTATAAGCTTCAAATACATTACAGGCCAAGACATGAAAACAGGGCTGCAGACACTCTATCTAGAAGGGAAGGTACTATTATGGAGATGAAAGCCTAATCACTAAGGCAATATGAAGGAATAGAGGAGTCTGAAGCTGAAATTAGCGCAGATGACATATTGAAGAGCATATTCCAACAAATAATTGCTGGTTTTGAAGTAAAAGCTGGGTATAACATCAAGAGTGGCTGTCTTATGTATAAAAACAGACTGGTGTTGCCTCGAAAGTCTTCCAAAACTCAAGAACTCATTCAAGAGTTCCATGACTCACCCTTGGGAGGACACTCAGGTTATCTAAGAACTCATAGAAGGCTAGCCATGGTGGTAAATTGGGAAGGGATGAAGAGGGATATTCAAGAATATGTGGCAACATGAAAAGTGTGTCAACGAAATAAATGAGTCAATAAATCCAGCTGGTTTGTTGTAGCCTTTACCCATTCCACCACAGGTATGGGAGGATATTAGTATGGATTTTGTGGTAAGGTTTCCCAAGGCCAACAGATTTGACACTGTTATGGTAGTAGTTGATAAATTCACTGAGTACAGCCACTTTATTCCCTTATCCCATCCTTCCACAGCCAAGGAGGGGGGGCTGAAATCTTCACTAAGGAGATAGTCAGGCTGCATGGATTTCCAAAAACTGTAGTCTCAAATAGGGACATGGTCTTTATTAGCCAATTTTGCAGAAAAATGTTCAATATGGCTGGCACTACCCTAAAATATAGCTCCCGCTATCACCCCCAGACTGATGAGCAAACAAAGGTGGTTAATAAAAGTCTTGAAACCTGTTTATGGTGTTTTGCAGGAGAAAAATCCAAACAGTGGGTTAAGGTGCTGCCATGGGCTAAATGCTGGTTTAACACAACCTTTAATAGGTCCATCGGCATGACTCCTTTTAAGGCTTCATATGGAAGGGACCCTCCAATCATATTTAAGTGGCAAGGTGATTTATCCTTGGTAGGGGAAGTATATGAACAGCTGAAAGAGGGGGATCTAATTCTGGCAGATTTGAAAGCTCATTTGGAGCAAGCTCAGATGATAATGAAGGACCAAGCTGAAAAAAAGCAAAAAGAGGTGGAATTCGAAATTGGGGACATTCTGGCAGATTTGAAGGACCAAGAGTTTCCCCTCCTCTTAATGTTTTCTTTTCTTCTTTGCTCGTTATAACTCCGTAATTGAGTGATTGTTCCTTTTCTTTTAGCTATAGAAGAGGAAGTTGTTACTCTGTTTCATAAATAATACTAGCTCTCAGAAGTTTCCATCAGAAATATGGGCTAGGCTTTTATATTTATAAGGAGGCACATCGTGAGAGGATAAGTGTGGATTATGGGAAACATCTAAGGAAGAAAACTCAGTAAAAGCTTTTCCACAGGTACAACAAAGAACCAAAATGCACTTGCAGCATAATCAGTAATTAAATTAACCAGCATTGAAACCAAGCTATCAACCTCATTTGAGACTTCCAGAAATTCAAAGTAGTCAGTTTACGAAGTCAGGAAGGCTACCGAAGAAACTTGCTGCCAATTTCCATGAGATGTATAATTTCAGAAATCATAATTACCTAACATCATAACAACTTTCCATTGAGGAAACCCAAAGTGCTAAGTTGAGACCCCCAAAGAGTACTAACTTAGATAGCATATCCTAAAATCTAATAATCAGAAAAATTCTGACCAACACATATAATACCGTCTGCCTGATTGACAATAATGTAGTTGCATACATATATTGTACATGCCACCATATCCAACTTAAACAGCAACAGAAACATAAATCACTACAACAAGATGCATCAATCATGCCTAGTAACCTATGTAGAAGGAAATTACAAAAAGAAGAAGAATCAATAATTGCAAAGTCACCTGCAAGGCCTTCGCGGAACCACTGTTGGATTTTACCATCAGATGAAGTTGACTTTAGATGGTCCTTCAAAATTTCAGCTGAACCATATGCAAGTGCCTTCCTCTGTTCGGGTGGACTCCTATGCAAGTGAGGATGTGGACGTCTATTCATTCCAACTTCAGGAATAGCCAATGCAGAATCCCAATATTTAGAAATTGCCAAACCAGTTTCTTTTTTATCATTATTTGCAATATGAGCACTTTGAGATGCCATAGCTTTCTCACTGGCCAAGACAGAATTTATTATCAAGTTCCCATCAATCTTCACCAGCTTATCATTTCTAGGAACATACAAAGAAGCAACAAGAGGCTCACTAGTATTGCCCAGACGAACAAATTCATCTGAACCTGATCTATGCGGTGAGTCCTGCTGATTATGCGTTTCTTCTCCTAGTTTCCGGCCTCTCTCATAAGTCATCCTGTCAGAAATACCAAATCTTCCACTAGAAGATCCTACTCCCTTATATCCTTCAGATCCATTCCTAGGACCATTAACGTGCCAGACTTTCCCTCCGACCTCACTATAGAATCTATCGCTAACATACCTAGAACTCCCAGAAACATCGTCCACTAAACCATCAAACTTAACATTCACAAGGGGAACCAATCCACCAAAAAGCAAGACAAAGAATAACAAACCCAGGAAACTGATGCTGGCAACCTTTTTAGTTTTACCCTGAGACTTCTTACGCTCGGACTTATTACTTTTTGAGGCCGCTGCCGGTTGCTGAGACTTCAATCTCGGAATTGGTACCACAGGAACATGAGATCCTTGCGGGTTGACAACATAGGGAGCATACGGCACCCAAGGATAAGGCATGGGTGGCATCGGAGGCTGGGTATACATCCCTGGAGGTGGTGCGGGACACATTCCACCAGCACTCAATCGCTGTCTCAAAGTAGCATTCTCGGTCATGACAAACGATATCTTACTACTCAAATCAGTAATGGTGGAATGCATTGATCTCACTTTCTCCTCAAGCTCCTCCAAATATTGCTTCCTTCTCTGCCTAGAAAGCTGGGCACTTTCCCGATTCCTCATCAACCGAGCCTTCCTTTTCTCGTCGTCTTCATTGACGGTACTAAGACCAGACTCATGGGTCGCATTCTCCATAGGCGTCGACGACCTCCGGTGCTTAGTTGTTCTTGCCTCAATATTTCCTTCATTGTTTTCTATCTTCCTCTTCAAATCACAACCCTTTCGAATTTCCTCCAATTTTATGTTCTCATCAACAATTACCTGAGATGTAAAATCTCTGTCGTATCGGGTAGAATACGGTGGAGGCGAATCTGTCACATCACAAACACCTGAACCCCCGTCACCTGAACCCTGAGACGAGACGGACCCACCCGAAGATTCCCGATCGCAAGAATCAGACGCCGGCGATTGAAAGTTCGAAACGTTAACATCATTTGAGTCATGCGAATTGCGATCGGCCGAATTATCTAAAGAAGCAGGCGGAGAAGACTGCGAATTTGAAAACCTAGGAATATCGGAAAGATTGCACTCGGAATTAGCGATGCCATCACGATCATCACTAATCTGCATGGGAGGCGTAAGAGATGCGTCGTGGAAAAGGAATTCGTCGACATTAAAGGGAATATGGAGATTGTCGAGATCATCTAAGGTAATCTCGAAATCACCATCCAACCCTAAGTCCAAATCGGATGGGAATGCTTCAGAAGACAACGCATCGTTGTTATCGGCGAAAAAGAGAGAATCCAGGGGTGGTATAGGGAGGTTATTGATATCGGCAGCGAAATCAACAAAACTCAGATCAGGCGATTGTGATGGGTCAGCCATGGTGAGGAAGAAGACCCCTACCCGAATATGGAAACAAAGACTCGACCACAGGGCTTATACGACTAACAAGGCTCCTCAATGGAACAAGGATGTTTGTCCTTCGCAGGCGTGTCCCTGATTAGAACTACGGGAGGGAACGAGTGGCTGATCATCGTAGAGTGTCTTGATTACTTCCATTCTTATTTATAGTTCTCTGGAACCTTCCTGTACTCCTTGTGAACGCAAATTCGACTACCTGCTTCTTGTTTTTGCTCGTTACAACACTGGGCCACTAGGAGAGAAAAGCCCATTTAAGGCACAATAAAAAAGCCTATTTTGAGCTTTGCCAATTGACCCATCAGCCATAACTATCATCACTAGTTTTCCTCTTTCCCTATTTGCTAGGAAGTGGAGAAGTTTCTTGCTTTCATCTCATTTGGTATATAAAATATGATGGAATAAAATGAAAAATAAAATTAAAAATGATTTCAAAGATGAAAAATAACTCTTAAATTTTTATTTTTAAAAATAATAAAAAATTATTTAATAATAATTATAGAAGCATAATAAATATTGTACAATTTTGTTTTAAATTCCCTTTCCTGCGCATACTAAGCATGCTGTCAATATACTAGTAGTACATACCCTATTTCTCATAATTAGTGGTGTTTAGTAAAGTATGAAGAATTTTATAAGAATAGGAAGGAAAATCAAAATGATAATATCACAGAATTTTGTATATAAAATCACATTTTGTATGACTTAGAATAAAATAAGAATATCTTTTTATTTAGATATTTAATATAGTAAAAATAATATAAGAATAAAAATAAAATATGAATAAAAGATTAAAATAACTTTAGAGTACAAAAAAAAGAGAAAACTAATTATTTATGTTTTCAATAATATTTTTCATCGATTATCTAATAGAGTCGAAGGCCAGTTGTCGCATATCTCATTCATTCCATCTAAAAAATCTTGCGTCGTACCAAACAAGGGTTGAGGTTTTTTCCTTCTCCCTTTCACTCTCCTTTTTACTATTTTTTCTAATACTAAACTAGCATTATATATAGGCATATTACATATTGTTTAATGAAATTCAATAACAAATATATGATGTTTAAAGGTTTTTTTTTCAAACTCAAAGTTTAACAAACAGTTTTAGGGCAATATTTACTACTTTTTTTTAAGTACAATTTACATTAATATTTATGATTTTTTTTGTTAATTTGTTTATAACTTTTTTTTTCCCCAAAACCCTAAGTATAGCAAATTTAAAACATGGTGGAAGTCAAAAACTTTACACCAATAACTTGATCTTACATACTTAATAAATAAATCTTGTAAATATTAAACAATTTTGTTAAAGGTAATACTTAACAAAATAATTAATTTAAAATGTTATTGATAAGTAATGGCAATTTTTTATTTGTTATTTCATAATTCTATATGCCAGTATATTTCAAATTTAATCAAATTAATAATATTAAAAATATTAGTAATTTAAAAATAGCAAACAATCATATAAATTTGTTTCAGTATAAAATTGTAAAATTTAAGTTTGTGTGTAATTGAAAAGAAAAACTAAAAAGCAGAAGTTTGGTATGGATCAATCCTTATTAATTGGCCCTTCAAATTGAACATTTGCCAAACAGTACCCAAAATCAAAGTGGATAACGCGGTGACCCTTTGTCTTTTCACATCGAAGACGCGGGGTGGAAGAGAGGATTCGGGGACAATATATATTCTTTGACTAAATATCAAAAAAAGATCTCTTTCCTTCTTGGTGTGGGAGGGATAAGTGTTCTATCTTTCCTATGCTTCTCAAGCACAAATCCTTTTCTTCTTCTTCTTCCTGACCTTTCTTTCCCTCATTCAGAGGGAGGGATTATAGAAAAGAAGAGGAAGAAGCTTTCAGGTTGAATTTTTTGAGAGAGTTAGAGAGTTCTTAACCATGGATTCTTCATCTGTTTCAATCGATGGCACTTCTGGGTTGAAAGATAAGGAGTCAATGGTTGATCCCTTCTTGGTTGAGGCTCTCCAGAACTCTCGTCACCGTCTAACCAGTCAGTACCCCCTACTCCTTTTTCTGTTTCTCTTTAAATATCGTATTGTAGACTCTGATTTATGTTGTGTTTAACATGATATTTGGGCTTTCGGTTATTAGATTGCCCCGATTTATGGTTTTTATGCGAAATTGTTGCTGTAAGTGGCTTTAGCTTTTAGCCCCCCTTCTTTTTTTCTCTTGATTCTCGTCGTCGAATAGAATTTCGGTTTAGGTTTTGGATAAGAACCCATGATTTTGTCTTGGTCATGTATTTGTTCGATTGTGCCAGATCTGGAATATTTCTGGTGGTTCTCTCTGCCCTTATGATAAGTGAGATTACTATAAATTTGAGAATCTGAATTTGATGTTTAATGTTGAGCTTGCTATTTGGGAATGAAATCTTACGCTCAGGACGAGAGAAACAGGCTTCTGAGATAACATCATTAAAATTTAAGGCGATTGGGGGGCTTTAAATTCCACACCGTCTTAAACAATATTTAATTAATGTGATTGTAAACTCGCTGCGGATACAAATCAAAGCCTTCAGAGCTTTATCATCCGAAAGATACAATGTTGACCATATATGATTGCTAGATAAAAATTTTAATGGAATAACTTAGGAGTTGGGAAAGAAAAGAGGGGAAGCTTAATGTATGTAAAGTTTATATTTTCTCTTTTGGTATTCCATTTTTATACTTTGAAATCTGTTATGGACTATACAGACTAGGTTGGTGCGTTTCTTACTGGACACCCTGTCTTGAATTAGGATTTAGAATACACAATGCTAGCATAGGTCATAATTATCTAGATTTTAGTAGGTTTTGACTGCAAAACAATGATAACTTAACAATCAATTTGGATTCTAATGTGAGCAGCAAAATTGTGACATAGTGGCCAAGGACTTGAAATTGTACAAAAATCCATCTTTTTTTTTGTTTATTGTTGGGTATATGCAGAAATCACATCCTTTAAGTTTTGTTTCTAAAGATATGGTGCCTGTGGTTGAGTTGTTTTTCTTGCATATATTTTAATAACCTATTCTGGGCCTTCTGGCTAAGATCTTTCATATATATCTTCTTGTTGTTGAGTTTCTTGCCATTTCAGGGATTTGTTGGATTATTTTCTGCTTAAATCATTAGTGTGTGTTGCCATATACTGAAAGTAGTAGGTTTTGTGCCCATAATCTTCACCTACTAATGTTGATTTTGAATGTCTTTTAGACTCTGTTGTGGTTCTTATATTTTTCCCCTCATTCTTTTAATTTAAATCATCGCATTTCTCATTTAATTTTGTACTGATTTGTTCCACATATCTAGTTTTGTGGATGGAACTTGATATCCAAAGGTTTCTGAATAATGCTGATCAGCAGCATTTTGAGTTCCAACATCTCCCTTCTTCCTATCTCCGTCTGGCAGCGCATCGTGTTGCTCAACACTACGGTATGCAAACAATGGTCCAAGATGGCTTAGACGGCCAGGGAAGTAAAATTGTGGTAAGAAAGTTGGCAGAAAGCAGGTATCCTGTGGTCTGCTTATCTGAAATACCTGCCAAACAGTTGGAGAATGATAAACCTGAGCAGATGAAAATTGTCATAAGGCCTAGACCCTGTAGAACCAATGTGAATGAAGCCAATGAAGCAGGGAGAATAGAAAATTTTATGAGAAGTGTGGAAGAGAGGAAAGAGGAATATGATCGGGCACGAGCCCGCATCTTTAGTAGCTCAAGAAGTTCTGATTCGGATGATACACTGTCACAGATTCCAATGGATGGACGAAATTCTTGTATGAGCAAGGATGAAAATGAAACTAGCAGGAATTGCATTGCTGATTCAGAAAGATGCACTAGTGTCAGGGACATAGGTTCTACTCGAGTTGCCATTTTCAGAGATAGGGAAAAGGATCGTAGTGATCCAGATTATGATCGTAGTTATGGAAGGTCAGTTCTACCACTATATCTTGTTGTTAGGTAGCTCCCCAGACATTGATGCCACAGTTTCAATTTGCAAATCCGTGCTTGTTGAGCCTTTTTGTAATGTTGTTTTTACTGAAAAACCTTGGTTTTGTCTATGTCAGAATCAATTTTGGTGCTTTACTTATGTTCCTAGGCCAATTGCTACAATCCAGCAGTTGATTGTACAGCACCAAAATTTATTCTGATGGGAGTTGATGTGGTGTAAATTGGGTTTAAATGTAATATGGGAGAAGTTTATTCATATCTTTGAAACAATTCACTTATGCAGGTATGCTAGGAGCACTCCAAACTCTGTTCTCAACTTGGTGCCTTATAATTTGCCAAAAGTTCAACCTTCATTTGCTCAATATGATACCACTTTTAATCAGATGGGACATATGTCTCAAACTCAAGCTTCACTTGGCTATATACCCCCTTCAAACCGAATAATGAGTCCCTTTGGTGCCGCAGGACTGAATCAGTCATCTGGGGGTGCTGCTTACCTACAGTGGCCAAGTGCTGCAGTGATGTATGCACATACATATGACCAGTTTAGACATGCTGTTTTCCAGGTAAGCCACAGTTAATTTTATTACTCCATTATATGTGATGAATGATTTCTGCTATTAAGCTTTGAAATGCCAGGACATGTTAGAAAATAAAACTGACTCTATACATTATTTGGATTTTGTGGCTTAAGGCCTGTGTTGTAAAAGCCCTGATCATTTGTGAATTTATTGCTGTAGCATGACCAGTTTAATATGAAGTGTGATATCTCTTTGCTTTTTTTTTTTTTTTTTCAAGTGAACACCTTATATGGAATTTCTGCTTTCTATTTATGTGTATGCTGAGCTTTGTTTTGCACTCTCGCATTAAAATGTGGGGAGCACGTCGTTTCTCTGTATGTTTGCACATCTATGTCTAATTCTACTTTCTCTCACCTTGCATCTCGTTCTCTTTTTGTTGTTTTGCAGGCTCCATTTGGTCAACAGCCATTGAGCTTTGACTATTCGCAGAACTACTAGATATTGATTAGGTGGAGGAATTATTGATTTGCATGCAAAAGTTATCTTAGCTTTAGAAACTCAGATTTAGGTTCATTTTTTCAGTTCTCTGTCATAGATCCTAGTGTCAGTTGTAGTAATGTGCCTTTGGTTTTTCAGTTTTGATGGTTATAGTAAAGCATTTGTGTTTGGTACTTCTAGTAAGACAGGTTTTACTGTTTTTTTGGTTTTTTATTTTAATGTGGATTACCCAATTTGAAATATTGAGTTTCTTTAGCGCCTTTTTTCTTAACACATTGAATATATTGATCTTGATCCGCGTCCTACGCTAAAGGCTCTTGGAAATTTGGGAGCTGAGCCAATAATTAGTTATATTATGTTTGTGATAATCACAGGCTGGGTTCCGTTTATTATGTCTGAAGTGAACTGTAGAGGTTAAAAAGACAGAAAATTAGGTGATTAATTGAATGACAGGAGCTAGAGGCTTCCAAGTAATGTCCTTAATATATCCTTCAAACACAGCGTTATTTGAAAAATTGGTAGCGACCATGTAAAATGTTAAAATGCAACTATCCTTGCACAGCTATGTTTCTGTTCCTAAGAAGGCTATCATCACAAGCAAGTTTTGGCTTCTCTATTTTTCTCCCTCGGATTTTAAAGATGGCAATTGGTCATTCTTAAGCAAGGATATTTGTTGTTGATGTAAGATTCTGGATCTTATTTTATCCCTTTCAGCCAATCACAACTGTAATTGATCAGGAAAAAGATTTTGTGTAAACTTAATCCATAAAAAAGAAATAAATGGAATCAAGCCCGTTGGTTGAATTAAGATGCCAACTTGAAAGTTCCAACATATGGTTGGCCCACACACGTGAAGCATGCTGTGGAATATGTCGATTTGCATTCGCCGCCCAGGTGTAACCAATGGATAGAGCAACGTACGCAAATGGCGTTCTGTTTCTATTGGCCGTAAAGTCATAATCCAACAATACCCGTGTTCCATTCCATCTGTGGAATCGACATGATTATCATACCTTAGCAAGTGTCAAATTTCAATCTCACTTTTAACTAATGATCGTACTCATAGAGTGGGTGGATCATGTTTCTTTTACAAAACGGACTTTGAAATGGCGTCAATCTATCATTGCACTAAATGCACTGTTCAGTATATTGTCGCCTTCTTATTATTTATTGGACTGAATTTAGATTTCACAATCTAGACGTTTTAATCTATCCATGTACCCAGTTCTGATTTTCTCAACCTACGAACATACCGAGCCAAGCAGAGCCTTACACCATGCTTATCCTTTTTATTTTATATGTGATCGTTGGAATCGAATTGTCTCTGAATTTCAATCTATCTCCTCGTTGGAGGCTATTAAGCTCATACATCGCTTAATGTCTCAATATAAACTTGCTTGGATGACTGAGAGCTTCAGGGCCCAGTGTGCTGGGGAAAATTTGACAGTAAGGTAGGTCTATATCATAGGGTTATCCGAATAGGGTTGGTGGACTGTACTGGGATGGATGACACCGAGTCAAAAACCAGGAACAGCACATAAAGCATTTGATTACCATAAGGTTCTAGGCTGCTGTCTTTCCACAGTGGTGGTGGGGGACTAACTTGCACATTGTCGTACACGTCTTTCTTAAAGCAGCTCGTCACTCGACTTCTTTCTTCCTAAATCAACGAGGTATCTCTGATCTTCATATTTTTCATCCATAGTTTGTTGTTTTTTATGAGTTTCGTTATTGTTTACTTAAGAGCCGGCGCTAGATTCACTTCTACAGATTACGAGGGTATTTTTGGGATCTCACACGTTGGTTTAGTGCTGCACAAATTCCACTCTAGCACAACCTCAAGAGAAGGCATATGACGTTGCAAGCACAATTTGCGGTTTTTTGGTTTATCTTTTTGTAGTAGTTTAGTTTCTTTTTTCTTGTAGTTTAGTTTCTTTTTTCTTAGTGTAATCCTTTGCTAATTCATTAAAAAACAAAAAACAAAAAAGTTGATCCATATACAAAATTGCGTTCTCCTTAATCAACCATCAAGATGTCTGAATTATTTAATGAATTTTTTATTTAATTAAAAAAAAGCAACAAAAAGTTTAAAATTTTTTCACTTGGAAGATTCTGAAGTAGATATCCATATCAATATATATATATATATATATATAGTTGATTTATCCATCAGGAGTTGTCGACAATTTTCTTTTTTTTTTTTTGTTTTTTGCTTGGTAGAGATTGTTAGGCTGCTATCCTAATAAAACAAGAGACAAAAAATTACGCTCAGTGACCAATTGCACCTCTTAAGAAGCACAGAATTAAAGGAAGAAACAGATTATGCTTGAGACTACCATGGAGTTCATCCCACTCGAATAAATTTGTTATCTTCGGATGAGCCATAGAAATCTTGAAAACCCAATTACAAATCAAGTTTTTGTAGAACAAATGACAACATATTAAGAAGGACAACATTGAACATTGACATCAAATATATAAATAAAGAATTGATTAGGTTGATCCAAAATGGCTGAAGAGCTCATTGTCAGGTTTATCACCAAGCTGGAATGAGTTTCTGCTTCTCGTTTCTCATGATGAAATTGCAATGCCTTATAAATTGTTCGTCCAAACTGATGTATGACTATCAATGATCTACAACAAGAGCAATCCAAGTTCAAGCATGCAGGAAAGAACAATGGGTGAGATCTAAAGCTTTTCAGTCAAAACCATCCTGCCATGTTGAAGCCACTTTTCTTTCAAAAGATGAATGCACTCACGCAAGAAAATGACACATGAACCCGTCAAAACACTGATGAAATTAAGATAGAGAATTTAAGGATCAAAACAGCCTAGACTGAACAACAGAGGAGTCTCACATTTGATGAGAACGATGTCGGGGAAACTCGTAAGTTTTGCTGGCCTACTTGATTATGGGGTTAAATTCCATTCTAATTTGAAAAATCAATTACTAAGTTAGTTCTGAAGAAACAGAATAATAAGTTAAATCAAAGAGAAGATTGAGGAAAACTCCAGCACGAAGATAGAAGTAAAATAAATAAGCTATATGACCGATGTCAGACTCTGCAAACAATTTAGAGTATGGTAATGATCAAGATCCTATAACAATTCAATTGGTTTAATGATTCAGTCTGTCAAAAGAGGGCATGCCACCAGTCAACTCAACAATGACTGAAAAATCCAATTAAGTAAAACTACGATGCCTTATTTCTTTACGGAAGTGAAAGCAAATGATGGCTCACGAATCATGACATAAGCTATACACTACGCCAGAGCTCTACTAAAATTAAGGAAAGCCAAAAATAAAATAGAAAATAAAATCGAAATACAAAGTTAGAACAATTTCATAGTAAAGGTCCCGATGAGCAAATTGATCATTAAATATATAATGAGACTCAATAGAGGCTCAGTACCAACTATATGAGTAAAGCTAGTCAGACAAGAAGAAATACACAATAAAGTAAGGATAAACTAATTGTTTTCTTTTAAGCAGCACAAACCTAGAAATAATGGAAACTAGTCTACCAAAGTTCATATAGCATAGAGATTAAGCCAACTGGAAATAAGATTATAGTCTGGAAAGACCCCCTTACATCTGGTATTTAAGTCTTTCTATCGGGTCAAACAATGTACAACTCACCTCGGCAAGACAAAAAACTTGACATTCAAGAGACAAGTCTTCCACAATAGAGGCTCCTGAATTTAGTTGAAGAATTGACAACCGAATGTGGCAACCAGATATGCTTCCTTTGATTTTTTTATGAGCTCAATGCAGATTTATTACCACCTAAAGGCTCACAGACACCGAACTTGCTGCTTCAGCCACTCGTGCCATGAATGCCAACAGAAAACTTCCCAAGCAGGAACATTCTAGATTATATTAAACTATGGGATGAACCAACATACAGGAAGTCTTGACACCAGACAACAACTGGTTTACACACAGCCTTACAGACATCGTTGCCGCCCAAAAGGAACATTCATTATGAATGTCAGGGAATACATAGAATATACCACTACCAACAACGTAATTACAGATGTGATTGTCTACAGGAAGGACACCATAGTCGAATCTACCAAAGTAACAATTAATTCCAAATACTCATTATTATGAGACATACCCGATTATTCCACAAAAGCAAGACACCTGGAACTTTTGGATCTGCAAATTATAACTAGACTCCAAAACCAATCAGTAACCCCCCAACATTACCAAGAACTCTAATACAATTAATAACTAATTAAGACCCTGACCAAACTCAAATAATGCATTATGCACCCCCAAACATTAATTTCACAAGACAATAAGGTGGATGATCTAATGACCCCTATAACCCAAATTTCAATCATCTCCGGTTGGAAATAAAGTAAGAACCTTTCTCCCTCCTGCTGCGTTAGCTGATTCCATGTCCTCTACATAACCAGGTACCGGATTGTGCTGCATTGCCGCCCCCATCCTATGAAGCGGTTGAGGCTGCCTTGTCAGAAACGTATGCTCAAAGCTCCCATTCGGCGGCGAACCAAAATGCCCCACCTGCCTGTGATACGGCGGCTGCAATTGCGGATGGGCGGCAGCCGCCACGGCCGCTGCCATATGCTGCTGGTGGTGATGGTGGTGCTGCAGAGCCGCCGGAACTGGCACAAACGGCATGAAATGGTCCGAATTGGACCGAGCTGCAGGATGCAAGAAATGGGGCGGCACGGGGGCGCTTGCAAATAGATGATCAGTGGCAGGATCGGCGGAGGCACCCAATCCACCTCCGCCTCCGCCACCACCGCTGCCGCCGCCACCGGCGGATAGTCCCTGCATGCGCTTCAAATAAAGTCGATATTTTTGCAAATGACTAGCCACGTTTTCCCGGGTCAACCCGTCCACACTCATCAGCTGCATTATGGTTTTTGGCACAGCATTTTTGATACCCAAGTGAGCGACAGCATCCACGAACCTTTTGTGAAGTTGAGGAGTCCAAACGAGGCGAGGTCGCTTGAGCGTGCGTGCGGGTTCTTCACCTGCGGTTCCAGAACCCATCTCGGCGGAATCGGCAAATTCAGCAGAGTTGGGTTGGGTGGGATTTCCGGGAGAAGGTAAGGGATTTGAAGGAGGTGGGGGTTGAGGGATTTGATGGTGAGGGGTACTACTGTGGGGGTTTCGGATGTCGAAAGCCAAGGCAAGATCAGGAGTGATTAGGGTCTGGGAGAGGGGCATGAGTTCGTCAGGGGAAGGGAGTTCCTCTTCCCATCCCGGCAACCAATTCGAGTCCTCCTCTCTCATTGTTCTCCAAATCTGAACCAAACCAAACCCAATCCACTATTTCTCTTTTCTCTTATCTGGTGACAGGGTTGGGATAACTAGGAAAAAGACTAGATTTTTGGATAGGAATATTGAATAAAACAACTAGGTGTCTGAGTTTTGACAAGGAAAGTAAAGGAATGAAAAGATAACAGGGGAGGTGGGGGTAGAGACAGGGATTTGGTATGATTCTTGTGTAAAATCTCTGTCTAGAATTCAAAGAGAGAGAGAGAGAGATGGGAGACAGGATTGCAGAGGGAGGTGGTGATAGTGGTGGCGGAGTTGTTGGCGGAGAGGGATAGGGAGCTGGGGAGGAGGGGTGGAGAAAGGATCGAGGTGGATCTTGTTTTCTTCCTTTCAGCTTTTATTGATGGTACTATTTGCCGATCGTTTTATTATGATTTTTTATGGGATTTTATTTTCCGCGATTTGGGGGTCTCATTACTTGAGAGTGAGTGTTGCAACATCTCCATATTTTCAGTCCACGAACATAAGGCAGCGCGTTTATTGCACGCTCCGGTGCCATTATGCATTGCAGTATCAAGTGAGTGCTGCAACGTTTCTGCAAAATTTAAAACCCTTGTGCAAGCAAAATGATAGACATAAGCCTTTTATATAGTATTTACTCAAATACAGTAGTGGCGCGTATGCGACACGTGCAGAGGAGGAGTTTGTGGATGGAGTATAGTACAACAAAAATGGCATGTACTGGGAGAGATGCAAATATTCTTCACTTTTGTGGGATTTTCTGGTTTGCAGAGAGGGAATGAGCTACTGAGGTGGTGTTTGGCTCTGAGCATACCTCTAATCTCTAATTTCGAAAATAAAAATTTGGACTTATGAGCGTGAATTAGGAATCTATCCACGAGGATGATGGAGACCTACTAGCTTTTTTTTTTTTTTTTCACAAACCTTTTAAGCTGAAATGGAATTAAGTATCTCTGGAGTTGGAACAGAAACCACCAAATGGGTAGGAGCAAGTGTAATTTCTATTTTTCTAGTAAATAAATAATAAAGTGTCAAGAAGAATGAGAGTATATATAAGATTTATATTTTTTTATTTTTTATTTAAAAATATTATTTCATTTACTTATTTGACAAGCGTAAAAAATGTGATAAATGGAATGGGTGTTGGGTACGGAGAAGTGAATTCATAGCCTAATCAGAGAATGCACTAAACAATACTTTTGTTTTTATGGGGGCAAGGGACACTAAACGCATGAAAGGATTCGAATCCGTGTCTCACCATTATTAGTTCTGTACAGAGCACAGTTATTGCCCCTAGAAACGCCATGTTTTCTCGCGCATCAATGCCAATAGTGTTAATGGCGGGACAATATTACACTATTAATAAATAAATGCAATTTTTATTGAAGTTTAATTATATTATTTTTTATATTTATTTTATTTTTAAAATATCATTTAATATATATTACAAATTAATTTATTTTTTATCAATAAATTATTATGTACACAATATGCATCCCTTTAAATATAAAATTACTTGATTATTGTAATTATCATATTAAAAATAATATTACAATCTCTGACTGAATTTTAATATTAATTTTATTTTTTTTTCATCGTCACATTAAGAATAAAAATAAAAACCCATGTTATGCAAAAAGTTCACATCACTAGCATAACGTAAAATAGAAGCAACGTTTTTGTAATATATATAACATGTTAGGGAAATGAATGATATTTTTATAATAAGAGGAGTGTAAGGTATAACTTAATTAAATTAAAAAAAATAATGTAATTAACTCTAAAATGAATGGCTTAGCTCATTTGTAGAACATTTTAAACTTATTTGATTATATTTGTGAAAATTTTCAAACAAAATTCAAATAAATAACTTTAAGTTAATGTCAATAAATATAAATATTTAACCATAAATTTTTCATTAAAAAATGAGATAGTTTTATGGCGCCCCACAGGTGGCATCATTTATGTCACTTAAATGATTCAAAAGTTATAATTAAATGATAAACAATTTATAAAGTAAGTTTCTTAAATTCTAGTAAAAATTTATTTTGTACCACCTCTCTTTTACACACACACATATTTACATAAATAGATTGGCCAGAATTTATATTATATCTCTTTTTTTTTTATCTTTTTAGATAAATGGAGTTCTTCTAAAGTTTGTCATATTAATTGTGCCCATTATTTAATGTAACATATCATATATTGCAGCATTTTTCCCTTCAAATTGGATCCTGTCTTGCTGTTACTTATTAAATGCCTATTGATTAGTTACTTATAGCATCTGGTGCCACAACTGTAGAAGGATCCTAAAACTTGTCATATACTCATTATTGGGACATTTAATAATTTTGAGCAATCTCAACTTTTAGAAGCCCATGATATGATTGGTAGGATCTCTTTCTCATGTCCATGTCAGCTTTGATACATTGCATATTTTGAATGAATTTCACTTCTTGCCTCTTCTTTTTTTTTTTTTTTCATGTGACATGATAGTCCTATAAAGTTTAAACAAAGAGATAAACTTATAATAATTAAAAAAATTACTTCATATCTCTCTTCAAATGAATTTTATATCATGACGGTCCTAATCCTAATTTGGATTGTACCAAATTGTGGGGCATAGCAAGTTGCAGCATCAGCTTTTAGATGATGTGTGGGACATTTTCCCCATTTCTAAGGAAGCCTTAATAGAGTGCATACTTGAGATGAATTTAAATGGTTTTCGTGTGACAATTTAAATCTTATTTTAGACTAGTGATACTGAAATCTTTTTCAGAGTCCAATATAGTCCCCAGAGTTCAAATGTCACTTATCGTGAGCCACTATCAGTTTGCTTTTTGTTAGAAATAAACCTTTACAATTTATTATATTCTGTGTATATATCTTCTAAATCTGAGCATATAAATTTTTTAATAAGATTTAAAAAAAAAACATAACATGTTGGATCAAACATTAAAAAACAAAAAGTAATACTTTATGTCCACCTCTCTTAAATTTTACAAAATAAAATTGACAACGCAGAACTTCAAATGAATCTAAACTCATTTTTATTCACATCAAATATTGCTTCACATGACATACAGTCCATGGGCTTTTATAGGCCTTTTGCTGTTAGAACCTATTGTAATGTTTGCTACTTCGGAGACATAGAGCGGGCAATTTTTGGGGAGGATGTCCACGTAAAACTGAAAGTGCAGACGACAAAGGCCTAAACTTGAACAAAACGATGTTTCCTTCTTCGTATTATTTACTAACTATGCTTTTCCAGATTTTGAAGAGTTCAACAGGCGATTTGGCGATAAAAGACTTTGAAATAACTATGCTTGTCACGTCCAATTATGCGTTACGTGGAACAAATTTTGGAATGCAATCCCGCGAGGCTATCCAAAAAAAAAAAATTGCAGGTGGTTGGTCATTTTTTGGCCATTTATAGCCCTTTAATATCAAGTATCTGCTGTGAATTGAAGTCGAAGCTGTTGTAGTACTTTCCCCCTGCTTCTCCCAGAGTATGAAATTTTTGTTTTTTTGGGTGATAAGTTTAAAATATTTATTATAAAATATTTTAAATTTTAAAATTATTTTAAAGGTTTAAAAAATCAGAAACTTTATTTATAAGGAATTATTTCTTGAATAATAATAAACAGGAATAAACAAATAAACAAATAGTAAAAATGATTTATGAATTTTATAATATGAAGTATAACTTTTTTATAGTTTAAACTTTTTGTCCTTATAATTAAAATTTTTTAATCTTATGGCCTTTAAAATAATTTTAAAATTTAAATTTCTTTACAATAAATTTTTTTAATTTATGATCTTAAAATATAAATTCTCCTTATTTTTATTTTTATTTAGTACCAACATGTTAAACAGGGACAGATTTAGAGCTATTTAAAATTTTTTATTTTTATTTATTAAATAAAATTTTATAAAGGGTGCTATTAGAGAAAAATAATTTATATTTGATAAAATTATTTTGTAAGCACTTATATCAATGTTACTAAAATAAATTACACAAATCTCTCTTAAATTTTACTAGAATTATATAAATCTCTCTTTTTATCTTTAAAAAGAGTATACTTGATTATAATTCCTTATATCTTTGCTATTAAAATCTCCAATTAAAATATGATAAGTGTATAATTTTTTAATAATATTATAATGAGTGTATAGTTTAATTATAAAATTATACAATTATTTACAAAAATCATACAAATAATATTATTAGAGAATCACATACTTGTTATGTTTTAATTATAGAACCTAAGACTAAAGATATAAAGAATTACATATAATTTTTTTTTTCAAAATATATACTAACCTCTTTTTAAACAAAAAATTGTTCTATACTTTAATCTAATTGAATTTTTTTTTTTACTAAAACACTTTCTATTAACTTAACAATATTTTTTAAAATTTAATAAAAAAATATACTATTATTTATTTTTATTTGTGCATATTTGGATATAATGCATTTGTGTATTTATATTAATTGAGGGTATTTTAATAAAAAATTAAAATTAGACTAAAATATATGTTTTAAAAATCAAGGAGAGATGTTTAATTTCAATAAAACTTACAAAAATTTAGTGTAATTTACCCAAATTATTATATTTAAAAAAATTTTGAAAAAAGTTCAATGACAAATTAGCAAAATAGGCATAAATAGATTTGAGTGAGTAAGTGAAAAAAGAAAAGCATAGTTAGTGACTTTGAGGGAGAATATTTGTGTTTAATTTTTTTTTTGGCTTTATTTTTAAAGAAATGTTCTAATTTTTTGTTTTTTTTTTCATGCCAACAAAATTACTTCTCCTACTAATAGCAACTTCTATGTTTTTTATAAAAGATTGGCTAAACCACCAAAATTTGATCTTTTTAGAAAAATAATACAAAGCCAAACAAGGCTACCAAGGTAGCTTTTTTAACCAATGTTTTAGAAGCTATATATTAAATCAGGATAAAAAGTAATTTATAATTCAATAATCTAAACATGTTTAAATTAGTGTTGAATCATCTTTAATATATATATATATAAGTATAATGTATTTTACCCATTTTTTTATCAAATTTGTCCAATTTTCATAATCAATTAAACTAGAATCACACCCACTTCACCAATTTTTTTGGTCCAATTGGACGAATGATTTTCTATATACTTTTATTTGATTATTTGTCCAGTAATACTTTTTTAGTATAATGTATAATGTTTGAAATCATCTTTAATATATATAAGTATAATGTATTTTACCCATTTTTTATCAAATTTGTCCAATTTTCATAATCAATTAAACTAGAATCATACCCACTTCACCAATTTTTTTTGGTCCAATTGGACGAATGATTTTCTAAACTATACTTTTATTTGATTATTTGTCTAGTAATATTTTTTTAGTAATTGTCTTGATGCTTTTATTATTTGTTTGATAAGAATTTTTTATGAATTATCAAGGTGTACCGCCATGCCTATTATAATTTAACTATTATTTTGCAATTTATTTGCAGCTATAAGTAGGGAGTTTGGTTTAGTTCTGTAATACGCGTGAGGAGAAATTTTATAATAAAAAACCGAGAGCATAACTTCACAAATCATTAATACAAATAAAAATTTCTAGCCTGAACGAAAAAAATAATATGAAACCAATCAAATCAGTCAATTTAATGGAAAACAGGTGGCTTACGGAAAAATATCCCCCAAAAAAAAACAGGAACTAGAATAACAATAACAAACGGTTATTGCACATTTCAACTGTCTTCAGCGCAGGCTAGCCGGTGGAAGCAGTGCAACCGCTCCTCTCTTGAGATCAGAGTACTTTCTGTACACGGCCTGAAGCTTTCCGTTCCTGGCCATGGAGTGGAAGTTCACCAATA
Organism: Erythrophleum fordii; assembly: GCA_032878935.1. NCBI lineage: Eukaryota > Viridiplantae > Streptophyta > Magnoliopsida > Fabales > Fabaceae > Erythrophleum > Erythrophleum fordii. Next base: position 13,714,724 of record JAVQMF010000045.1, on the reverse strand, counting down.
GTCTAGCACAATCACTGTGTATAAACAAAAAAAGCAAGAGGCATAATTAAACAACTAATAGTAAATAAAATCACACCATTTCAAGGAAGAAGATAATCACATATACATCAGTTGTTCTTCTGAGTAACCCGTATGTAGATAAAGTGTCTCATTCCAAGCGGGGCTCTTATTTAGAGTGCACCGAGCGGCAAAGACTGCTGAGGCAGCAACCATCGATGGGCAATACATTATGGTGGCATAGTTCGTCATTCCCAACTCAGAAAGAAAATGCACCATGTTTTCCAACTGCAGAAACAAGCATTAATTTCCTCACAAGAATATATATATATATATATATATATATATCAAAATGAAATGAACAACCCATAAAAGTCCTGACTTTAGCCTCTCAGTCACTGACTCACCTCTTCATCTGGAATTGATGCCTTGATAAAACGAACAAGGAAGACATAATGTGTAGGTACAGTCAAAGTCCATTCCAGCTTGCCCAGCATGGTTTTCTCCATTGCAAGTATCTGGTCATGAGTATAAGCTCTGTCTGAGAGGCAAACAAAGTCGTTAACCTGCTCAAGAGTGAGTTCATCTCAGTCAACAATGTAGTTCTTCAAAGTTTAAACAGAGAAGGTGATGATACTGATTAAGCAGGGGAAACTCAAACCTGAGGGGGCCAGATTTCTTCATACTTGGAAGCCATAAGCATGGCACTGATGCCAACCAGTTGAAGTTCCCTTCTTGGCACGGTCTTGGTTGAAAGGAACCGATCAATTATATTGATAGTTAGATAAAGAGTTTCAAGTGAAAGATCAAACTTGGAGTGGACATCTATGAGCCAATCAACCAATATTGCTCTCATCCTTTCATTAATCTCAGGTTGTGAGTCAATGTAGTCGTGAGGACGGCTCTCATTCTGCATCACAGACATAATATGTATCAAAATACTGTAATAAATCAGACAGAAACAGAAAGAGATATAATATGATTGATACCTCAACCAGCTTATAGAACTTGTAAATGTCTTCAATATACTCCACAGCAGCAAGCTCATTTTCAGCGTCAGCGGCATCAATGTCGACAATCCGCTCCTTTGGTTTGTTAGTCACACCACATGCTGCCTGCAAGAATTTTTGTTTTTAAGGTTGTAAATGGATCATTAAGAAGTGACGGAAAGGGAAAGTACAAAGGAAGGTAAAATTTTCAACCTTGCTTCGAGCTGAGAGTACTGAAGTAAGAGTATGTGGTTTCTTCTTTGAGTTTCCATCTCCTTCTTTTTTCTTGTTCACAGAGTTCTCCTTTCTAATTTCTTTTTCCGAGCTTATTTCAATAAGATCTTCATTCCTGGGTTTAACAGACACTGTTTTCTGAGCAGGCTTAGGTGCGGCTCTTTTAGCAATTGCAGCCCCATCAAGAAAAGGAGGAGGTCCAACGACATTAGCACAAGCCTGTTTCTGCAGTTTGACAAGCAACCCCATAATCATCATAATCCGAAACTGAAATTGAGGAGTCAAATTAAGGAGAGAAATAAGTAATAGAGGGTTAACCTTCTTATTTTCAGCAGCAGCTTGGGCATTAGCAAGTAGTTGGGCACGGAAGCTCCTAAAAGGATAAGAAAAAGATGAGATGAAGTACCAATCAAGAGTGTACCCCGCAAGAAAAAAGAAAAGAAACAGGAAGAGAAAAAGAAGAAGAAAGAGAAAGAAACCTCGTGATGGGACGGTTGGGCTTGACGACCTCTATTCCTCTAACAGTCACCTGATTTCCTATGTCGCCAAGGGCTCTGCGATTTCTTCCCTCCACTGCGCCATTCTTCTTCTGCTGCTTTACAACAAGTGCCTCACCTATAAATGAGATTCAGCCCAAACAAAAATACATTAAAAAGGTGATAACTTGAACTAAATACCGATGCTTATTGTCCGAAAGCAAAAACCAGATATTTTCATCTAAACCCCACCAGAATACAAGATTGAACAAAAAGTTTATTTAAAAGAAAAAACAAACAGTAAACACGACAAGAGGAATCAATGAGATCAGATAAATTTTGATAGAGTGTAGGCACAACCTTAAAGAATCACGCTTCAAAAGGCCCAAGAGAAAGAAAATCCCAAGTATCAGTGTATCGCAAATGTAATAACCAAAGGAAAAAGCCAAAAATTAGGAAAGCAAAAAGCACTATACCTCTGGCATGTTGTTGTGGAACGACGATTCTTGTGGCCATTTGGAACTTGAAAATGTGTGAAGAACCAGAGGTAAAAGCGAAGACGACGTTGTGTGATAAGCCCCTTCCGAAATCAAACAGTGCTCTCTTTCTCTCTTTCCTTGTCCCTTTCCTTCGCCGCTGTCCGATGAATGCGTTAAAGAAGATGGAGCAGCGGAAAGCCCATTCCTTTTGAAGCTGAGTGCGCGACGCTTCTCTTCCAACGGTCCTATTTTTCCAACTTCTAAACCGTTGGATTCTTAAAGTGTAATCCCACGGTGAAGCGTGACTCTGATCAGTTTTAGCCGTTGGAGACTCGCAAATAATCGCATTATATATTAAAAAAAAAAAACAATGTAACGCGGCACCCTGAGTTTCATGAAATGTCTGTGCTACCACTGTCAACTGAAAACATTTTTAATTTAATAAAATAAAAATAACCAGGCAAAAATTTCTACTGAAACCATATTTTAATCACAAATAAGATTATTTTTAATTTAATCCTTTATAAAATTATTTTTTTAATTTGATCATTTACCGGTGAAACATTTCTTAATTTGATGTCTTATAAAATTATCTTTTTAATTTAGTTCTTAGCTACTTTTCAATTTATTTTTTTTAAAATAAAATTATTATTAATAATGTCATTTTATTAATCTATGATTAATGAAACTAACACTTAATCTATATATTATATATAATGGTGACTAAGTAATAACTTATCAAAAAATATTTTATATGTTATTACATTTGTTAATTTTATTTGTAATAGATTGATATAAGTATATCATTAATAATAATTTTATTTGTAAGAAGACAAGAAAAAAGAATTAAAAAAAAAAAGAAATACCTATATGTCAAGATTAAATTAAAAAAATAATTCTATGAGGCACTAAATTAAAAAAAAAAAAATTCTACTTATAAAGAACTAAAATAAAATCTTGTCTTTGTTTCAAGGTTAAAATGACATCTTAACACTGAAAAGAGAGAATAGAGGAGGTAATTTTATATTTTATTGAATTAATTAGTTCAGATTCCTTGAGATTTATCAAAATTAAGACCGAAACCTTAACCCACTCTAGGGTGATGGTGCCAGGCTTAGAGAAGACGCATTGTTCTTCAAATACAAGCAGTTTATTAATATTCACTCTTACAAGAATATGTGTCATCATCCGAGATAAATAGGAATCTGTCCTTACTCCTTAATGACATTTTTCATGGAAATGAGTTTATGACTGTGTTAGGAACACGTAATTGAATTCGATTCATATGTGATTGAATTACTAACAAACTGAAAATGGTTCATTTTTTTAAGTTGAATGACCAATTCGAACACTTGATATTACTTCGTTCATTCGTATACAGCGGTTGTGTATAATTTCATGATAGGAACCATGATCATCGTGAACAGAGCGCCTGTGATACCCAAATTCCCAAATTGGTGGTATAAATTTGTGCATAAGATAAGCATTTTGGAAGTTAAGAGTGACTGAAACATGGAAATTAAGCTCTTCCATTCTAACCAGATGATGTAACTATAAGTATTTTTGGTAAAAAAGGAATTCATCAGTCAAACAAAATGATATTGAAAGTAAAGGCATGAGATTGAGCTTCCCATTTGTCTAATTGTCGATCCACACACACATCAATTATATTTTTTGCTTTTTAATAAGTCTCAATGTCGGAGGTTACAGCCACAGATTTCTCTCCCCGTTCATCTATACAATATTCGTCAGGATATTTGGTCTTTATTTTCATGATTTTTTTTTTTCGATTCATTGTTTTTGCATTTCGAAAGATGTAGGTATTGGGTTCTAAAGCATGCTCTATGACGATGTAATGTTTAGCATTTAATTATAGTTTTCAATATTATCCAAAAAAAGATTGAGCTTCTCTTTTTCTGTCTAAGTTTCACTTCAGTTGCCACCCTAATCAAAACTTCCAAACCAGCAGACTGCCACGTGGCAAACTTAAAAAAGAATAATCCATTTTCGAATGTGTCAGATACTACAAGAACGCAGTGAGCAGTGATATGCAAATCAGCCACCATGAACAAATGAACTAATAATTATAAAAGATGAATTTGTTACAACATATGATTAGGCAAATTAAAAAAACCCATGCCTAAAACAATACAACCCAATTAGTGGAAGCCCAATTACAAAAAAGGCAAAAACAAAAACAAAAGGCATATATTTCTTTAACAAAACAAGCACACATGTATACTCACACTATATATGATAAATCTCACATTTATTGAAACTCAGTCAGTTAAGTTTGCCCCTATACTAGATCATCAGGCCCAGCAAGCACCACCTGTAATCAAAAGATTCTCCTCTTAACTTGCATAAAACCAAATACTAAGTAAGGATGCTAGGGATCCATTTCAGTATTTCACCAAGGAAAAGCAATTTGGTAACATGTCTGAAGTATTTGGCGAACTGGAAAACCAGTGTGTATAAATCAGTAGACTTTCAAGTCAGAAAAGAGCACTTACATTGCAATCAAGAGCATATTTCCTGGCAACCATAATGGCTGCATTCCTTTCTCTCTCTGATTCAAATGTTAATACAAAGGAGAGCCCCTTTCTAGCTTGCCAAAACAATGCCTTTGCTGCATTACTGGTATCGCTTCTAACTCCACATAGCTAGAGTTAGATGAAACCATATTAGTCTAAGGGAAATAGCTTAACAGAGAACTTAAAGGAATGGAAGCCTCACCTCAAGTTTTGGTTTAAAGATGAAATAATGAACTAGTATAAAACTTATATAATTCCATATCTAGGTTGTCCTATTAAATAAAAAATAGAAAGCCGTAATTCTGCATATAAAAGAAATTGTCACTAATACAAGGGGGAAATCTCAACCTGATGCTCTTATTAAAATGCAAAGTTAGCGACAAAATAAGTACCTGCATAGATGGGGAGTAAATTTCCCTAGCTTTTGTAATCCAACCTCTAGATAACTTTATCCTCATTCTCCCCACATGAAATGCATGAACAGAATGCGATGAGTGATCTTGTCCATTCATCTGAGAAATGACAACCTGTAAATGACCAAACATTAAAGTACATAAGAACTGTTGTGCCAAAAATGTCCGCTCTCCAAAATAGAATATCTCTATAACTCCGATGATTTAATTATAAGAAAATTTTGATCTGTAGATGATGAAACATAATTTTTCCGCATAAATTCAATGTATTTATTTGCTTATCATCCAAAAGTTTTAAGAGAATCAACACAATTTCTCACTAAACAAAACAAGATTTTATTATATGCATGCCTATGTGGACCAACAAAATATTCTGTATGACTGTTCCCATAATATATATGTTTTATTTCAAATTAAGATTTGGCCAAGTTTTGTCATGTCGGGTACCAAGAACTGACATTCTTGTTCTACATTCCTGTATTGTATCCTTTCAGACGATAGTAGTAATTGTCTGTTCTGCCTGAAACATATAAAATTGCAGGGTGTAAAATAGAGAAAGGATAACATACATTAAATTCTGTATTAGACTTTCGTAGAAGTGACTCCACATGGCTTCTAAGTCCTGAAACTGTTTAGACAAAAGATTGTTAGCAGTTAGCCTTTCAGATGGAAACAAGATAGCCCCTAAATGATACAGGCCCAAACCAGAAATAATTCACTAGCCGAAACAAAAGATAAGATCCATAATCAGAACCAACCAGTTTGAATGGGATTTGTCGTTAGTGTGAGTCTTGTGCCATTGGAGACAATGTCTACTTGTAAGATTCGCCCAATATCAAGGGGATCTGGAGCATATATTGATCTGTTGGCACCTGATAAATAAAGGAAACAAAGATTAGACAAGGAACATAACAAAAATCAGAATTTTGGAGGATTAATCGTTGTTGAAGCACAGTTGAGCAAAGACAAATTTAAATCAGAAAACAAACAATCTAACTTGAAGCCCAAAAACTCCATTGTCACTTAATTGGAGCCATACATCTGTTGAAATTTTCATGGAGGCATCATTACATATTTTAATCTTCTTATGCCTTGAAGGAATTAATTGGACCCCATAAGTGACAGGAAAGTTTTGGTGGAAACTTACAAGACATAAAAGACTTATAAACTACCTACAAAAGAAAAGAAAACGACATTTACAGAATACTGTAGAACAAACTACTTCGAAGCAAAGATTTGTCGATAAGGAAAATTTGTTGAGCTATGAAGCATAGATACATCAAAAGGCTAACAATATTAGCAGTGAATACGTGCCTAATGATATATATACCAGTAAATCTAAAACAAAGCTTGAAAAATAAATTTGAAGTTATATATATAATCAGGAATGGCAGAAAATACCTGAAATTACCTCTCTCCAGCTGCCTTCAGATGACAAGCGATACCACTGGAATGAACATTTTGATGTCTGTGGCACTTCATCTGAGCAAGGCTGGACTCGCAGGTATGAACCTAAAGTTTCAGAACCATCTAACTTATATAAACGAGATTGGTTCTCCTCATCCCTCTTGCTCATTGTGAGCTGCCAAGACCGAAATAAAGTTATTGCAAGAAAATTTTATTAAAGTACAATATCTCTTAAGTTAATATGCAACATTTGGCTCATCTTAGACAAGAAAGTTCAAAGAGAACTTCAAAAAGGTAATTCTATTTTCACCCAATTTAAAAACAAAGGGGGGAAGGGGTTCGCATATTCAATTGTCTCATATAGGAAATTAACAGTGAAAAATGTAAACTGACAAAAAAATATGCCTGCTTCTGAGAAAAGTTTATTGTAATCATTCCCTACCTATCAATGCTGTTCATATTCAAGGCTTACACTCTATATAGGTACAACTGTTATCGGTTATAAGATTATTTAGATCAATCATGAATCAGACGATTAATGAAAAATAAATTAAATAAACATATACTATTACGCAGCTGAAAAAATATGAACTGCCTAATTAAATCCAGCTAAATTGAGAATAAACTTTCTTCCTAGTTAAACAAGTAAAACCTGGATATCAACAAACCTCTTTCTGAAGCTTCATTGAAAACATAGATTTTTCTCGAATTTGATCCCTCAAAGCACGAAGCTCATGTTCCATGGCCATCACCTGAAAACAAATCCAGTTAAGGATCATTTTTTCATCATTGTATGAGTATGTTAATAGGTGATACACTTTAGTTGATGGAAAATTAGAATCATAGCACAAGAAAAAATATTTAGTCTTAAAATATTATGAGTGTCAAAATAGGCAATTAGCTAATACCACTATTATATCATGGAATATAACGTAATCATGCAAAAAGTATCAGCTACAGCAATATTGAGGGGTTAAAAGCAATTTACCTTGCTTGGCTGATGCAACAATTTGATTCTTCGAGCCTCTTGAACCTCTTCTACTAGTTCATCCACATCCTGGCAGTGAGGAAAATCAGATAAAGCATATTTGCCTCAGGCAAAATGGTAATAAATGCATATATTTACCAAGTATCTTCAGTAATTCTCCATGTTCAACTACCACTACAAGCTGAAAGGAAAATATATAATGATATGAACATACCATGATAATGTTTAGCAAGGAAACACTCACAATTTAATAATAGAGCATTCTCTTACAGACTATCCATTTACTGGTTATCAATGAACCACTAACAATTGATAATTAAGTATCACCCACAGATTAAGGGCATTCTCAAGAAACACTGAAAGAAGTGACAATAAAAGTATAAAGTATAATTAGAAGTTTGGACAAAATCAATCGTGAACAAAAATTTCAGAGAACGGTAATAAAAAAGCCGAAGCTTGTAGGTTCACACCTTAAGCTTCACAGCTTATGATACTTCGAATAAATCCTACTGAAATTTTTCTAGGTCAATCTTGTCTGATATCAAATCAAACTCAGAGAGTCTCTGACGTATGCCATTAATGGTTAGGACTCCTTCAGAGAATGAAATCCGATAGCACCAGTAGCAGTGCCCTTCACAATATAAAAAATGAACCTCTCTTTCTTTCCCTAAATCCAAATTTATAGCAATTCTTTCTCATAAATTATACATACAATTCTCCCCTATGCCCCCATATTATATTCTAGTGCAATCTAATGTTTAATTATGAAACCATTCAGGCAAACATTACAGACAGACACGTATAGGCATAGTTATTTAATCAAAAGCTTATTAGAACCTGTCTCTTAGAAGCTTGGAAAGCTTTTTCTTGTTCCTCAAGGGCCTCCCCAATTCTCAGTACCACTGCTCCAGCACTCTCAATTTCAGCACAAGCAAAAGACTTCTCTTGATTAACAAGCTTTTTAGCATCTTCAGAAGCCTGGAAAACAAAAGTAAATTATTAAAACAAAAGACCACAAATTTGACTGGAAAAACTACAAAATAATTCAGAAAATTTCAGAAAACGCTGTGGAACCAAAAAAAAAAAAAAGCCACTGATAGTGCCTACCTAAATATAATGAAAGTGTACAATTATCACCACTTTTTATAACATAAACTACTTCCCCTCATAAATGAAGAAATTGGAGCCAAAAAAAGGGGAGAGAGAGAATAAATTACATACAGCAATAAATAAAATTCCATTTGATAAAAATGTAAGCGGAAAAAGCTGCATCAATGTGTGGATTTTGCAGTGGTTAATCAATGAACCAATAAATCAAGTAATATTAAAGTCCATAAAAAATCAATTATCTGGATATAGACTTCTATCCATGTAAGAAACTAATCGAGGGATTTTTTTTTTTTAATTTTTTTAAACTCTTAATTCTAAATCATCATAATCATGAAACGTATTCAGATAAATATTCTATAATTATTTACACAAAGTTTAGATGCTATGGAAGACCTGTTTGAGAAAGTTCACTAGCTTATTCACTTCAAACTTCTCTTGAATTAGTTCTCCTTCATTTTGAGTCAACTTAACCGCTAAAGCTTCCACCTGCAGGGAATCGATTGTTCATGATGAGCACTCAGGATTCTCAAGATAGAAATGGAGGGGTGAGAAAGAATTTCCTGCACAATCAGAAACAGACACCTAAAACATATATGGATGACCCTTTTTCTTTTTCCATCCATTTCCATCCTTCAGTCAGGGAATGGTTATCCTCCATAGACATGACACTGACAGTTTCAAACTTTGAACAAAGCAATGTATTCAGTAAAATTAAGTTGCATGAAAAACGAACCATAGAAATAGCTTTCTCCACATCCTCCTTATGTTTTCCAGCCAAATGGCCTTTTAAAGATTCTAATGCATCTCTTAGCTTTTTCAAAAGAACATGTCCCTCCAAAGATGGTATCTCTCTTAGCCTTGCCTGAAATCAATGAAAAATTTAGTACTTTTCATAGTATCATTTGAATTTGATAGAAAATATAACCCAAGCAAAGTGCAAAACTTAAATGAAGGAAATGCAAGTATAAATGACAGAAATACCTCATCAGACAACTTAGCAGCTGCAGCCAAGTTCTTGTCAAATTTGCTGGCAAGGTCACGAACTGAGAGACGCTTGTGCTGCTCTGACAAGTGAGAAGCTTCTTGCTCAATAACCTCCTTCAAGGAAGGACCATGGTTTTCCTCCACTGGCTCTTCCAGAATTTGGTTATCAGGTCCTAGTTTATACTTTGGAAAACTATTAGAAACAAAACTCACATCAGCTGAAATTGGCGGAACTGCTTCCATTGGCATCTTCACTTTGACTTCAGGACTTATCTTTGTCATGGCTCTGGTCAGTGTTCTGGTCAAATTAAAATGCAATATAGTATGGAGGCGTCACTTAAGAATATCTCGATGATGAATCTGAAGTTAAACAAAGTTCAAACTTCTATCTTTTTTATGAGGAACCACAATCAAGCGCAGCTTAGTCAGGTTATGGGCGCATGGCAAGCAAAAGCAAGAAGGTGAAGACATGAAAAAGTCCTACCAGTTGGGAAATATGTTGGAATATGGATGGCTCATCCTTCTGGAACCCATCTACTTAACTAGGTGCTCCTAGCCCAGGAAACAAAAATGATAACACTAAATTGAAGAAAATTATAGTAATATATTCATTTCTTTTTTTTTTCCCCCTAATAACTTACATATTACAAAACTACATTATCAAATGTAAATTTAAGTCCGTGCAGCTGTTTCTAACAAAAACAAAAACAAAAATAAACTAATTTAGTCATTGATTATCCCCCACTGTTCAACAAACACACAAAAACATGCAAATGCAGAAGAATCTTAGCCACGGCTGTGTTAAGCTACTAAAAAAAATTGAAAAATTGCAAAAAAAGATGCAGTCGCCTAATACATTGTCAATAATAAAAATAAAAAGGCAAAATGAATTATAAAAAGGTATTAATCTGAGATCATGGAAGAGAATTGTCAGCCATGGCATGGCAGTGCGGTTTCTGTGGTACGGGCAACCATTAATTACCTACTACTCAACTACATTCATAATATTATTTACCCTCATTGCCACTTTCAGTTAACGTGAAAAAACAATTTTCACTTCACTTACTGGAAACAAAAAAGAAAAACATCAAAGTCAAGAAGGCAGCAGCCGTACTTGCGGCTACAGAAGCAAATAGAAAACCACAGCCGAACAGAACATCTAGCATCAGAAAAATCATAAAGCGCAAGAAAATTCCTTTGCATGCAACAAATGGCAAAAACGCAGATGCAAAGTAAGAATGCAGCTGGGATAGTTTATTAGAAAAACTTACATGTAGTCACCAAATGTCCGGTCAAAAAATAGAGCTACGCTTATGGCGTGCCTAGGAGAATACAACCGAGGACACAGAAGAAGAAGAAAAAGAAGAAGAAGAAGAAGGAGAAGAATCTAAATCTAAAGAATGGTATTTAGCGTTGCTTTTTCAAAAGGTAAAAGAAAAGCTTCTGTACCTGACTCGTCTGTCTCCCCTCCCAACTTACTTGAATCAATATGTTCTCCTTCCTTCCCTCATCGTCCTCTGTTACCCCGTTAAAAGCTCTCAAGGCGATACAGTAAAAAGTGAAGCCACGCGCTGTCCCCACCTCCCCCCCCGGGTCCCAGTTAGTGGCTTCCCATATGAGCTGGGTAGGCCCCACTCCTCCTGTGACTCTCGCTTACCATGGAGAAGCGCGCGTGCCCTTGGTATGAGGGGCAAGTATTTGGCGGGATGTCGTTTGTTGACTGGTATTTTCTCCTCTGTGACCCTTTTTCTTCCAAGATTTACCAAAATGACACCGCGTGAGACAGAATAGATGCTAAAAGCCAAAAACAACCATTAGCATTTGGCATATAAAGAAAAGGACAAAATGTTGGTTTATTTTTTAGTTATCCCCAACTGTGAAATTGGCAGTTCAACTGGATCCATATATAATTAAATAAATACAACTAGATATAAAATATATCAGAAAAAGGAATAAATGAAATGAAAAATAATTTCTTGTAAGCAACAGAGCATCGGAGCGGCTGGGCTTTGATTGATCAGTCCTTGTTTTCATTATTTTAATTATATGCCCTTTAATTAACTGAGAATTGAATCTCAAGAACTTGCATTGTTTATAGTTATAGAAAGCTTCCCTTTTTCTGTGGATTGTTTTAATGGTGAAAGGCGTTTAAAGCACACCAACTATAAAAGCTATAGTTTGTAGGTGGGATTTAATGATAATAGCAATAACTAATATGTAAGTTGGAGTTATAAGAAAGTGAAATCATGCCTCTTTAAACATCTGATTCCCCAGCAAAGATTTAAAAAAAAAAAAGAAAAGAAATCCGAGGGAGGATAAAGATTAAAGCTTTAGTTATTTACTGTATTTGCTGAAAACATTTTATAAAGGAAGAACAAGTTTAGAGTAAATTTGAAATTAATTTTATATAAAATTTTAATTAAAGTTCAAATAGTATGTATTTTTTTTAAAAAAAAACCTATAAAATTAAATTTGAAGCCAAGGAGAGTTGTCTTCTTCATGAGGCAAATAATAATAAATATGATAATGTTAGTTGAGTCTATGGAGGACAAGAAGCATCGAAATGGCTTAGGATATGACGTACCCCACATGCCGTTTTGACATCAAAATCGCCCACAGCATCGAAACGGACGATGATTGGTGCGGTTCTCAAATCACTCAGTATATCCTAGTATTCAGTAACGCAGAATTGTACATGAACAGATGTTAACATCAATTAGATAAAAAATTATATTTTAATATTTTAAGTTGAAGATATTTATATTAAAATATCTTTAAAATGTTAAATAATTTTTAATTTTTTGTCATACAATCTTTTTAAATAATTTTAGAATTTAAAATCTTTTAATATAGGTATTTTTAATTTAAAGTTTTAAAGTATAATTTTTTTTCAAAATATAAGAGGAGCGTCGCCGTCTAGATGAAGGCGTGCCATTGAAATGATGAGAGAATTAGAAAATTGAATTATTATATAAATCAATGGTTATTTATAAAAGTCCATTGGGGAAATGATGTGTGTGCCACTTGTTTTTATTTAATATGTGGAGCATTGCTTAGAGGGTTTTGCAGCCCGCTTTCTCCTTCTTGTTTGTGTGGTTGGGGAGATGATTTGTTAGGCAACATTCAACTCTTAACGTGTGTTGTTGTTAAGCCACACTGGCTTTGTATTTATAGCTCTACCCCCACCAAACTCAACACTAAATAGCCGATTTGTTGGGTCACCAATTACTATTATTCACTGTTTTGAAAATCAAGTCAGGAATTTAGTTAGGGTAAGAAATAATTTATAGTTTAACAATTTAATTGGACGAAACTAAATTTGAATCATTCTTATACTACACACACACATATTATTTTTTAATATTTTTTTATTAAATTTCTCAACAAATTATGATAAGTATATCATTTTTAAAAATAAATATATAATTTTTTAAATAAAATTATATACTTATTATATTTCAATTAAAAAATTTATAAAATTATTATATTTTAATTAAAAAATTTGATAGTAAAGATATAAAAAATTATATTTAAATTTAATCTTAATATTTTACAATTAAATTAATATATATTTTGTAAAAGAATAATTAAAATAAATATAACTATTTAATAATATAAGTATTAGTTAAAATATTTTGCATATGGCGATTAATATATGTAAAATAAATTAGGTAGAGTTCTTTAAACACCATAAACTCTCATATAATGCAAAAAACTTTTATTTGAACAAAAACTATAAATCAATATAGAACTAGGTCAATGACAAAATTAGTCAATTTTATCTTTTTTTTCTTTTTTGGTTGGCTTTAAGAGTGGACCAATTATTTGATCAAATCCATTCGTTTAGTCCAATTTTTTTCATTTATGATAAATTACACCATCCTCATCTTAGAGATATTTAAATTATATAACCATCTCTTCTATTTTAAAAATTTACATTTCTCTCTTTTAAAATAAAAAAATACGCTATACTAATTAATGTTTTTAAAACTAGACCGGTCATTGAATCAATGGAGGTACTGGTTCACGGTTTATTGGTCGAATCACGGTTAAACCGTAGTCGAATCGGTAATAATTAAATATATATTTTTAAAATTTATATATTAAATTTTTAATATAATAAATAAATATTAGTAAATTTTAAAGATTTGATTATTAACGCAATATTTCTTAAAATATTTAAAAAGTTATTTTTTAAATAAAAAACAAAAATTACTTATAATTAAAAGTTAAAAGTATTTAATATTAAAATTTTAAACTGATTAAATTGTATTAAACTTCCATTTATCATTAAACAATGATAATTTTAATCAAATATTTTTATATTTAAAAGAAATGTTACCATGAGACAGGACATAATAAGGAGAAAACACAAAAAATAACTAAATATGTACTTTTTATTTATTTTATATTATCTTTTTATTTTTTTTATATTTCAATCCCTTTTTTCTTATAATATTTTTTATTTTTAATTTATCAAATATATTCAAGATAAACTATCCTATTATATAAGAAAAATTAAAAAAAAAAAATTTGAACTGACCGGTTCAAACCGATTTTCAGGTGATTTGGTTTGACCAATTCAATCAATTTTTGATTGGTTTGACTGATTTTTGATCGATTTTTTAATGGATCAATTTTCTAAGTTAATCGAACCGAATTAATGACCAATTTCCAATCCAACCGGTCGAACCGGCCGATTTGATCCACTTTGATTTTTTAATCCATGATACTAATCACATTGTAACAAAAGATGAGTTACAATTATATACGCTTTAAACAAAATATCTTTAAATTTACCATTTATAAAATATTGAATATATATTTGATCAATACAATAATAAATAATTTTATAAATAAAAATAAATAAATTTTTAATTTTTAATATAAAATAAATAATGTTAAAATAAAAGTTTCAAAATATGTTTTTTTTATTAAGCTCTATTTTTAATAAAATTAATTAATATTCTTTTTAAAAATATTTTGATCATATTTTAGTTTATAAAAATTTATGTATATTTTCATTATAGAATAAAAGATTGTAATTTAAACATCTTTAATTATGAAGTAGTTCACATTTATTATTATTGTTATTATTATTATTATTATTTGGCCTTAACAATTCGCTAGTTTAAGTGATAATTTTTTTTTTGGGTTAAAATTTATTTCATATGTACGAATAAATGAAACATGTTTAGTTCAATACCATATGAGAATATTTTTTGATAACATTGATCGGTAGACCTTGGTCCAAATTGCAAAGATTATTAATCACAACTCAACTTACAAAGAAAGGACAGTCAAATTTGGTGCACAACATATGTTTTGAGCACTGTGCTGCGTATTATTTAAGCTCTTTAGATTAAATTTGAATGGCTTATATTTTATATTTTATTTTTTTTATTTTAACTATTATTTTTTAATTTTCAATTAAAAAATCATGTTTATTATGTGTTCAACATCTTCCAATATTTAAAAAAAAAAAAGTCTAAAAAACAAAAAATGAAATATGGATTGTCCACATCTTTGGACGACTCAAATGATATGCAGCATGATACTTATCACATTGTGTTGCATATCAAATTTGAATCTGAGAAAGGTATGGTTAGTATTTACTGCATAATTTGGTGACACCAAATGGAATCCAATGGTGGCATGCCTTCATGATGGCTCACGGATGATGAATTATGTCTCTTTTCCCTTTTAGCGTTCACATGATATTATTATATTTGAAAGAGATAAACATAGTTGAAAAGAAATAAATATAGTTGTATAATATATTATTTGGTGACTTCTTTTTTATTCCCTCATACACATGACCATTTGATATTACACAAGCAGGTCATATGAAGCACTGGTTGCTTGCCCTTTCTATACCATTTTATTGATTCCATAACACTCCACTCACCTCGATTCCTGATTTAGTATAAGGCTCCACAAAATATTAGTGAGGAAATTAAACTAGGATTTGAAATGAGATAAATAGGTGAAAATATAACACATCAAATTTAAAGCTCAATCGAAAAAACAGTGAGACGGTATGGAATTCACACATCTCGATTTATTTCTTTTTAATATAATCACATCATGTTGACGATAGAAAATGAGATTCAAATTCATGGCAAAAGCATGATTCTAAATCTTAAATTTGATATTTATTATGTCCTCATTTAATTTCTATACAGTGTCATTGGATTGGATATTTAATTATCATATTGCAATCCTGTTCCAATTTGCCATTTGTTTCTTTTCTCAACTCTTTAAAAAAAAAAAAGAAAACCGAGGGGGAAGATGATTGAGCACTGAAAATTCAACTTTAAACTGAAATATACAGTGAATTTAATTTATCGTGGTCCATCCCTTGTAATTAAAGACAACATTTGAGGAGTTATGTAATTTATTTTTTTGACTTATAAATTTATCATAAATTTTTAATTTTATGAAATATAACCCTTGTGTTAATTTCTTCCTTCAAAACTTTAATATTACTTGTTTAAGTGGATTGAAAATCAATAAAAAAATAGATTCAACTTGTCATTTCAATGAATTTTTTTTTAAAACAAAATTATAGGAAAATAACCAAAAAAAAAAAAAAGGTTAAGGTTATGTTTTTTGGTCACTTTACATGATAGGTCATTCTTTGTGGGTTAATTGGGCTTCTTTCAGTCTACATAAATAAATTAAGATTTTAGACAAAATTTAATAAAAAGATTATGTCACATATAATTAAAAGTTTGAAAAGTTTATATTCAAAATAAATTATATAATTCTTTAAGTTGATAATTTTTTCTTGCATTTTGGCATTCTCCCATGTTTAATGGTTTTTTTGTTGTGGATAAAGATGGTTTTATCTTATTTTAACAATTTAGATTACTAGGTATGATTTATTTTGCCAATAGATAAATGTTCCTTTTATGATTCCTGTCTTTTGAGGGACTATATTAGTTTATAAGATCAATACAGAATTTGAAAAAGCATTAATTATAGAAAAAGAAAAAAAAAGAATTAAAAAGTCTTGAACCGTACCATTTCACAAAGTTAATGAACGAGAAAGACCCTAGACAAGGAGAAAGTGGTAATGCCAGCTGATAAATTCAAAGTCACAGGTCAAAACCGCAACCAGTTAAAGTCCTTATCTTCTTTCTCTTTTGTACGTCTTTGAATTTATCCGATTAATGAAGGTTTCAAACTTTTCCTCATGCAATGGACCCTTACTTAGCAACCTAGCCACATGGTAGGGTCCACATATGCAAGTTTGAACTTTGAAGCTCACTTCTTCTTCTCTAGCTCACAACACTACAGCCCCATTTCTCAGGTAATTACTTCTTCTTCTTCTTCTTCTTCTTCTATAGCTTTTGTCATCGCCTCATTTCCACACCCACTATGACGCATGCATGTTGCAATTTATGTCCCATCAAATGACAAAAACTCCACTTACTTATTAGACTTCTTCGTATTAATCATAACTTCTTCATGCTATAATGAATTACGTATTGACATAATTTTCTTTTGTTTTTGTTAATCTACTACTAGTTATTTGTATCTATCTTAATTATTGATTTATTTTTTCCAATTTATTTACATCAAAAATTTTAAAATTTATACAATTAGGATAGACTATGTATAACCTAAAGTAAGTTTCAAAAATGCATCCAATCGTACTAAATTGAGGTTTAACACGCAACAGCCATCATCATGTCTATCAGACAAGAAGAGGAACTGGCAAGACAATGACCTTTTGCTGATTTTTCAACTTAATAAGCTAGGTTGCGGTGCTATTAAATTAATTATTAAAATTGATGACCATCCTATAATATATATTTGGTCCCTTTCTTTTTTTAATTCCTGTTTAGTTTGAAGAAGTAGCCTTTCTCACATGCACACCCCTTAATTAAGCAAACAAAAACTATTCTAATAAGGTCTGGCCTACCACACTAGAGTTTCTATACATCTACTTGTTAGAAAATGTGTGTGGGTGTGTATATATATATATATATATTAAAAAGGTTTTCCTTTATATAACTTTAACTAATTCACTTCTGATTCAAGATTTCAAAACAACATTATATTATATTAAGAACGATATAGTACTACCCTGGATTAATTCTCATGGACTAAACAAATTGTTGATTCTATATATCCAATAGTTAACTGGGCTAGCATGGTCAAACTTTTCGCACTCAATTTTGGCTTCCTTATACGTGCTGTCCATATAAAAAGTCAACCATCCCACCTCGTGATGTTAATCAACACTGTTATTTTACTTTACTCCTACTTTCACGTTATTAAACTAATGCGTCATAGATATTAATCAAGGGGGTGTAGAAGAGGTGTAAAGTTTAAGCGTGTAAACAATCTCATTCTCCGACTGGGCTTGATATATCATCATTCTTATATTTTCTCTTTGAAAAAAAAAAAAAAATCATAGCATTTAACATCCATTTGTTCTTAGTTCATTAGATGAGAGAGAGGGAAAACATTCTTTTAGATAAAGAGGGTCTCATGAGTATTGGTAGGGTATAGTTGTTCGATAACCCACCAGCACTCGCTTTGGTGACATTTTATTAGAGACAAGATTCCTCTTTCTAAACAAACAAATTAATGTTATCTCTCAAGCAAACTCCACGAATTAAGCAACGACCTCTTTTTTTGTCTTTTTTTAATTACAATTAGGTATGCTTGGATTTTATTCGGATTATACTTCAACTTTAAAGGGACATTTTCTTACATCGATATAATACATTTAACATTTTAATTTCAGTGCTCTTTAAAGAAATCACACTCAAATTGTTAAAGAAAAACACCATTCACTCTTATCAACCGAACTAATCTATGTAGACTTTGTTAACTTGCACTTCAATATCGTGGAACAAAAGCTAGTATTGACCCTTGATTCAGCACTTCAATTTGATTTCTGATTTCAAGCCTTTTCCTTTTTTCTTTTTCTCATTTTATTGTTGTTTGATGAATGCTTCTTGATCTTGAGCGATTGACTCTGAAATTTTGATTGACTTAGAGATCGATCCATATGTGCCGGGATCTGGAAGCAGGCCATTTCACAAGGTGATTCCTTCACCACTGTTTTGACTATTTCTATCTTACATGCATACGTGCAACACTCAAGTGCATGCATTAAGTTGGAGTAGGCGAATCCTTGATTTTGGGCCTCCTCCTTACGTTGGTTTTTGCTCGTTTATCTTTTACATTGGGCTTAGTGTCGGTTTCTTCGCTATTCTTTTTGAAATATTTGCGTTTATGTTCAAGTTTAATTTTTGTACGGCTTGTAATTACCATTCAATCAAGGTTGTCGGTGTCCTTTCTCTAACCATTTTATAAAATTGCTCTTTGTCTATAGCAACAACCACTAATTGCATCCCCAACACGTTGCCTTTTCCAAGTTTTGTGGGAGGGAATCACTTTTTTGGGCATGCTCTCTAGTTGAAATGCCACCATGGATGGGAATTGAGATATGTGTTATGGTAGGTTCATTAAAAAAAATAATATATATATATATATATATATTATATTCTTAAAATTATGATTCAATAACATCTATTCATTTTTATTACTTTTTTAAAACAGAGGTACAAATGTCACTTATTTATCTCATACAAATATCAATTTTTCATCTTACTTGCGCTTTTTTTTTTTTTTTAAATCTCATTTTCCATGTAACAAGCGCAGCCTTAGAGCTATGCTTGTGCTGTGCTACTAATAATGCAATAGTACATGAATGGCACTATGTCATTAACTATCGGATTTTTAATTCCCTTGTACATCAGTACTTTAAAAGAAAACATTTTGAACATTTTTTTAATGTGAAGCAGCGGTTATAATGACAATTTTATCCAACCACTACTACTGACAAGTAGACAGTATGCAAGCAGCTTGTAACCGCCGACGATTAATTCAAAGATTTAAGATTCATGGCAATAGTGACGGGGTTATAGCGCTACTAAAACCAATTTTGTCTTAAAAACATTTAGTAGCCTGACTTTATTATAATTTCTATGGATTTATATAATAAAATTTTTTGCCTCCACTTTTATTTTTAATCTGTACGTTTATTTAACTTATAATCAAATTCAACAATAATAATTGGATTGCTATAATCACAAAAATAATATACAAGTCATTACTTAAAAGTCAAATGTAACAATACAATTTCTTTATCCAAACACAACCGACATCTAAAGTAAAACAACTAATTACAAATAAATTTAAGTGATCTCAATATACTAAAACCATCTTCAACAACTTGATTCTTTTCTTGAAAAGCTTGTAAATATATGAAGCACAACATACATAGCTTTCAATTCAACACCTGCAAAAGAATAAGAAACTTCAATTTTCTGACAGCATTGTTCTAGATATAGAATTATTAAAACAAGTAAATCTAGCAACATGTAGAAAGGAATGGGAAATAAAATGTCATGGAGGCAATAAGAATGTAGAAAGGATACCAAGAAAATTTGCCATAATCAAGTCAACTGCCCCTCCTAATCTTATAAGTAGAACATTCAGAATTATATACATATTTGGCAAAACACTTGAAGGTTCTTGTGGCAATGCTACTGCTATTTGGACAATTGAATATCAGCTTACTAGGCTTTTGAAGGAGACACAGTGACTGAAATAAAATAGTTAACTAGAATTAATTCATGTTTCTCGATGATTAAATATCCTTGACAAATATTAATTTGCTTCCATTTTGAAGCATTAATTAGAATCGAATCAATATGACCCGTTATAATTATGACTCTGCAAGATAATATATAATAATTAAATGATATCATTTTATTTTCATTAAATTACCGTATGAAGTTCTTTAGTTAATGCCTGACACCAGTTGACGCCTAACTAGAATTGCAAATGCATAGAAAGAAGGTACCTGCAGGTTGAGACTTGAGAGTACCTTGTGTTCAGAAGTGACGTTCAGTTTTGGTGCAGCTTCTATCCTTGCTATCTATAAAAAAGGAAATTTCAAATTAGGAATGAATGCACAATACATAAGAGTGGGCTTTGGAAAACAAATAAGCATAAAATAAAATAATCTATTGTAGTGCACCAGCATACTTTTCCCAATTTAGTACCATCTAAGCTTTAGATCTTAGGGCTCTTTGCTCCAATCAAAGAGAAATGGATTATTTAGAACTCAGAACTCCACATCTATCTAACCAGTTCCATCTTTTAACTTGCCATGTGAAAGCCTGCGACAAAATATATAAGGAAGGATAATAATTAACCATATGCATCCTACTAAATAACCACATGTATCTAGATATATTAGATTAACTTTAGCCAGATACTGGCTTAAAGACAAAGGCTATGTTATCTCGTGGGCATTAAATCAAACAACTCTCAAAAAACAAAAAAACAAAAAACTAATTAAAAGCCAAAAAAACAAAAAACAAAAAAAAGGCTGGCATGCCTTTATCAATGGTGGACAGTTTTGTTTATTTTCCCCTATTATATTATTAAAACTAAAGCTGCTCATATCAAGCGAACAACTAAAAGACAGACAGAGGCTAAAGGTTATCTGACCTGCACAGGAATTTTATTCAATTGAGTATGGTCTAGTGAAAAATCTTCTCGAAGGTACTGAACTCAAGGGACAAACAAGAAATAAACGAACAGAAAGGAAGATTTCAACATTTTCAGACAATAAATATAAGGGAAATATAAGATAAATTCTCCACTATGAGTGTATGACTCTTGCATGAAAGAGGAACTGGAAACGCCTTGAGTTTTTTTGAATGTCAATCCTGTGCATGGCCCCAAAAAACAAAAAATTATAGCACTATCATCACAGGATTCAAATTATAAACATGGTACCATGCCCATGGCAGAGGTTTACAACATTGGGCATCACTTTTTGTACTGTTTTTGGGCTTCTATTTTTTGAGGAGTGGGTTGGGCCTGGACAGATTGCTATAGAGTAGGCACAAGAAAGATGATATGAAAATTGATTTAAAGCAGAGAATAAATCACGAAATCTATAAATTGAAATAAAAATTTAAAAAGACGAGAATGAATTGAAGAGTCCCTGCACATATTTTATTCTTCTCACTTCTACGTCAAATAGATCATGAAGGGATGTTCTACAGGAACCGAGTTTTCCCAATGAGAAAATTGAAAGAACAAAGCAACTTAAGAGATATTCATAGGTAGCAGCAGAACATGGTAATAAAACTAAAACTTTAAAGCATGCCTAAAACTTACTAGTTATGCACTAATGTAACATTCTAACAAAAAATTTAAAGCATATATTCCACCATCCAAAATCTATTTGAAAGCACATATTCCATCATCCAAAACTTACAAGTTATACAAATTCATATTCCCAAAATCAATCTCAAGAAATGCTGTAGCATCGATGAGGATTAAAAAGAAGCTGCGAAGATACATGGCATCCTTCATTCAAGATCTATTTGAAAGCACCAAGTTAGATTTATGAGCTAGATTTCTCCCTTGCAATGCACTAAAAATTAGCTTTGACTAATTTTCTTATATTATGGACAGACAAGAAACAAACACAAGGTGATGAATTTTAAGAGTCATAATGAACCACTTCATACAATTTTTTTTAACTGGATGAACTAATAAAATTAATTGTAAGCATGACATGAGGAGCACAACCATCCGAAGACTCATACTTGTCAAGCAAAGTTTAAATTTAAAATTTTACTTATCTTATATGCAGATGCAGTAAGCAACAAATGCTGTTGTACCAGAATATTTGTAAGAGAAAGAAAAAGAGTTGTCTTCCTACTTCCCACCTTTCGCGAAAAGATCTTTAGTCTATACACATTTATATCAGCTATATTTAAAGCTAGAATACAACAAACATTGCAAAATATTTGGTAGCAACATAAACGATTAAGCATAACACCTGACTATGATATGTAGTAGCTGACTCCAAGAATTTCCCATAAGCATGAAAAACCTTCTTTGCATAAGACTTCAAAGCCACCTGTACTTTATCAACGTGAGGTTTGGCAGCAACAGTAACCCAATCAGTGACATTATTGGAATCCACAAATCTATCTTCCTAAAATTTGAAATTTCTCATGATTTTTTTAAAAAGAAAAGAAGATAAGGTAATATACTTGAATGAATTTCAGCTGCCTTGTTATCATTCCCCTGTATTTAGTAGTGAAATATTTCCAATTTGACTGATCTCTGGCCAAAAAAGCCAAATTACACACGCAGAGCACTATTGGCATGCGAGGAATCAATCTCAACCACAACAGTTATGGGCTTATGGCATGCACAGAATTCTTGTTTCATGAATCTCCAATTCTCCATTAGTGGTTGAACTGAAGTTCCAACCAAAACGACAACCTTAATGAGAAGGTGAGATATCCTGCATCACTTTACTTGTGTATACAGTTATGCTACCAAAAATCCATGCACGAACAAGATCCATGTTTGAAGTGGTGAAAGCGATGGCGATCCCTGATCACAATTTCACGATCAAACGCTCTGGAGATCAATTTTGCGGCAATGTGGCAATCATTACAAATTCTCAAATTCTTCATAATTCTAATTGGAGTTGGTGGAGCAATGGTGATAAGTCCAAATGCAATTGCAAGTTTCTCACTGTGTCTAAAAAGGGCAGTTTCCTTCTCTTCTTCATCTATGTCAAGTGAAACCTCATTTGTATCTGGTGCATATCCTTCAACCTTTAACTTCAATGCCACTACATCTAACATATGCTCAATATCATTTTTTTGAGGATGGGTCTTATCTCCAGCTAAGAATTCATGAACTATTCCATTTGCTTCAATCATGCTACAACCAGGTGTCTTCACCACCCCATGTTGCATCATCTTTCCTCTAATTTCAAGAACATTATTCCAATTTCCCTTTGAAGCATATATATTTGATAGTAAGACGTGGAAACCATCATGGTCAGGCTGAACCTGAACAAGCTTTCTTCCCAACCTCTCTCCCATTTCATTTTTACCATATTTCTTACAAGCCCCAAGCAAAGCACCCCAAGTAGCAACATCTGGTACCATTGGCATACTCTCAATAAGTTCTTCTGCTTCTTTAAGCATACCTGCACGCCCTAAAAGATCAACCATGCATCCATAATGCTTAACATTTGGCTCTATTTTGTGATCTTGGACCATGGAATGAAAGTAGTGGCGCCCCTCATCCACTAGGCCCATGTGCCGACATGCCCCAAGAACTCCTATAAATGTTATCTCATTTGGAAGTGCCCCAGCTTTTTTCATATCTGAAAACATGTCAAGTGCCTTCTCTACAATACCATTCATTGCCAACCCAAGAATAAGAGCATTCCAAGTTGAAACTCCCCTTTCCTCCATCACATTGAAAATCTCCAAAGCATTTTCAACACATCCACATTTCATATACATATTTATAAGAGTTGTACCCACAATGACATTAACCTTTATGTTATTCTTACTTATATAAGCATGAATCCATTTGCCCAAGTCCAAGGCAGCAAGATGGGTGCATGCTGAGATTACACTCACTAATGTGGTCTCATCTGGTGTGATTCTGTGAAACTGCATTTCCTGAAACAATGCTAGAGCCTCTGAGAAACGTTCATGTTGAGCATACCCTGATATCATAGCACTCCAGGACACAATATCCTTCTCGGGCATGGAGTTGAATAATGTCTCAGCATCTTCAACAGACCCACATTTTAAGCACCCAGATATCATAGAGTTCCAAGATATCTGGTCCAAGTGGATGCCTTGATTGAAAAGCCTTTTAGCATCCAATATTTCCCCACAATTTGAGTACAAATGTATCAAAGCATTTTGAAGGTTAACATAGGATTGAATTCCAATTTTCACAGCCAAGCCATGTATTGATTTTCCTGCTTGGACAATTGATAAGTGTGTACAGGCAGAAAGAACACTTACCACTACCACCTCATCCACTGTTACTCCATTTTCATTCATCTTCAAGAACAAAACCAATGCCTCCTCATACATTGCATTTTGTTCATAACAAGAAATCAATGCACTCCATGAAACCATATCTTTTTGGCGAATTTCATTAAATAGCTCACAGGCCTCAACAACATGACCAGTTCTTCCAAATAAAACAATCATTGAGTTAGAAGCAATAGTGTTTCTTTCTGGCATCCGATCATATGTATATTTTGCCTCCTTCACATTGCCCATCTGAGCATACCCGGCCAAAATTGAATTCCAAGAAATTAAATCCAACACAGGACTTTCATCAAAAATCTTATGTGCATTACTCATGTTCCCACAAACTGCATACATATTGATCAGTGTATTCCCAACATAAATATTTGAATTAAAACCCAATTTCAGAATGTGATTATGCATTTGTTTTCCTTCAAATTCTGAAGACCGGACAGTGCATGCTTGAAGTAGAATTGGATAGGTGTAGTCATCTGGAATGGGATCCTTAATGAGGAACAATTTGTACAAATTTAAGGCTTCATAAGGAGAGTTTCTTTCTAAGTATGCACGCATCATAGTGTTCCAAATGAACCCATTTGGGTTTTCAATGTGATTGAAAATTTGGTGGGAGTAACCAATGTGAATGAAATTTGAGTCAGTTGAAAACTTGATGATTCTGCTAGCAGCATATGTATCTTTGATAAATCCAGTCAGTACCATCTGAGAGAAGATTTGATTGAATTGCTTTAGACGTTGGCATTTGTGCAAATGTGTCTCTAAGAGGTTTATGGTTGGTCTGAAGGTTAATATAAGGTTCGCACGTGACTTCATGGCTGAGAAAAACTAGCTCATAGAGAACCCCAAGTAAGAAGCCTGAAAGAAGACACATGCTTGGCTTTTGCCACTTTGTAGTTTACGCTCAAATGCTCAATATTGAATAATTCTAGCGATGGTCCAAACAGAATTCATTAGTTAAAATATCAAGAGAAACTTGAGATCATTTAGAAACATCCACGACTCACAGCAAACATTACAATTATTCTCATTGCTATCATTTGCTCATCCACCTTAATTCCCGCCTAGGTCAATATCTGGCTTATATCTAAGAAGATGCTGCATTTCCCATAATTTTAACATATTCCACAAACAACAGCGTGTAAAACTTACTTTAAACAAATCTTTTAGAGCGAGAAGTGACTGCATACTTAAACCTAATCATATAAATAATAATTATAAAGATATTTTAGTTAAAATGAGTTTAGTCATTCTTAACAGAGGTATGTATATATTTCTAACAGGTCAGCGTCTCAAACAGCAATTGACACAGTAACTTTCAGATTCATCGTTTCTCATGCAAAATATGAATAGTTCCCAGTCATGATAAGCCAAACGAGGAAGTATAACCAGCAGCTAAGCCTTCAGTTGAAGCAAGTATAAAAATGTGAAACAGTTATTGAAAGGTTGACATTAATGCATGACAAAAGGTCAACAGCATTAGGAAGCATTTAAAATAAGGGCATTCGGCAAATAGATCGTTCAAAACTACCCGAAAAAAAAAAAAGTGATTGATGAAGATCCAGAAAAGTTGAACGTACTTCCGCTGTCAAATAGACGGATATCCAAGGACTTGGGAGTCAAAGCCCTAGCCCAATCGTTAAAACAAAATCAAATTCAAAGCCCTAACCCAATGTAAAAGAAGAGAAAAGGAGACGCAAACACATCAGTCGGGGAGACAGCATGACGGAGGAAGATCACACCTTTATGGCTGCCGACAAAAGCGATCGCAACTCTGAGCTATTTTGAAAGCAACGGCACGGTCCAAGATTAACAGGATGACTCAATGAAACCTGGGAACTGAAGGAAAACTTGGAAGAAGCCGTCGACTGAGTTGGGTAACGGGGAGGAGATTAGTTTTATTTTAATTATTTTTTTTTATTAAAATACCCTTTGGATAATTTAAATATAATTTTATTGTAATTTAAAACTTTTAAATGATAATATTTTAGTAAAAAAATTTAAATTAAATTAAAGTATAAAGTAATATTTTATTTTAAAAATTATATATATCTTAAAAAATAAAAAAAATTATATATAATTTTAACAAAATTTAGAAAAATTATAATTTACTTTTTTTTAATATGTTATAGATTCATCAAGTTTATATAATCAGCACCTTAGTTTATATATTACCATGACTTTTTATAATTTAGTTAATATATTAATGTTGTCTTATAAAGAAATTGCAGCATGTAATTATTTTAATAAATGCCATAGGGCTGTAGCTTCTCTGCAATATATAAATTTTTCATCTTTTACCAAAGGATATATAGAAATGGTAACCCAAAGTATATAGAAATGTTCCAACATTTTGGTGATTTACAAATTAAAAAACGCAAATCAATATTTTAATATTTTTATTAATAGTAGTTAAAAATATTTTCTACAATTACAAAAAATAATATAACTATTTTATTATTTTTGGTCTTCACATCACTTGTTAGTTTTTCTTTCCATTTATATGTTGATTTTGTCCAACTAAAAATAAAAAAATATTTATATTTATATTTTGTATATTATATCAAATATAATAAATTACACTATTACATTTCTTATTTTCATCTTTATTGCCAAAAAAAGGATTTCCTCCGTCAAACGAGGAACACTACAGTTTTGAAGGCATGTAATAAGAATATGAAATCTCTTTCATGCGGCACATGAGTCCACGGTCTGGCTATCAAGATAGGTACGGAAGGATCCTTATATGTCGATAATGTACTCATGGATATATGTATGGCACTAGTGATAGCGTGGACGATGCAAGCATGGCTTCCGAGGACATTAACAACAAGAATGGTGTGTCGTGGACTACTTTGATCGCTTGGTACACTCATAGAGGAGATGCCTACAGTGATATGTATACTGTAGAGTGGACTCTCTTCCTTAAATTACGTGTATTTTTTTAAAATTTTAATTTTAATTTTAATAACACAAGTGATAAGTTGCTCTTATTCCCCCTTTTTTCCTGTCCTGGCCTGATGAGAAAAATAATATGGATTCTCTGCTTCGAAAAATCTGAACTATCGAGGTCCCAACTGCTATTTTTTTTATTAGAGGAACCAATATCCATTTTGTGAGAAAAAAAGAACGCCTCCCAGTGGCCTTGGATTGGACCACAACTAATACTAACCCACATGCCCATAAAGCAAAGCCCAGCCAATTATACATGACATGTTTTTTTCATGGTTATATATGTCCAGTATGTTATTTTAGATAAACACTTCAAAAACATGTCTCTTATTCTTCTTCCTATCTATTGTATATATTTATTCCTTGGATACCATACTTTTAAACGAGATGTTGCAACTTGACTATGGAATAAAAATGGAGTTAGTTCTTCTTAATTTTCCTTTCCTTTCCTTTCAATATGTTTTCTTTCTGTCCTTTCCAAAGATGGTTGATACTGCATCAACTTGTGATAAAGAATTGAGCAAAATGTGAAACAATTAGGTATTATTATTATTATCAAAAAATTTTGATTGGGAGGTTAAATAAGAAAAGATATGCAGGGTAGACGAATTAGGTGAACAGGCATTGTCAATTGCATAAATCAAGATGATTAGTTGACAAGAAGAATTAGAAGAAACGTATTTAAATTCTTGTTTCAAGAATAACTAAACAAAGTAAGCTATTCTGATAACGTTAATGTTCACATTTTTTTGGTGAATTGATTTTAATGGCAAGTAGTTGAAACTTGGATAGACCATGATCCTTGAACTCCATCTCAAGCAAGCATCACCATCACAGCCCCACGGGGACCCGCTTCTAGTCCCCCTAAAGCTGGATTAACATTGAACCCAACCTGATCTAGATACAGCGGTTCAACTCTAACCAGAGTTAATTAAATAAACAACTTATATAAACTCTATATTTAATTAACATTATCAAATATTTTAATTATATACGATAAGTAGATATAGTTTTAATAATAATATAATAAGTGCATGATTGTTTACAATTCATATTATATAATTAAATTTTATAATAACTTTTTACATATATTATAATTTTATAAAAAAATATATATTCAAATTTAGTCATAAGCTTTTAATTTTGTTTTTATTCTTAAGAAAAAAATTATATATATATATTTATTATTAAATTTTTTTTATTAAGATATGATGAATGTATAATTTTTAATAATATTAGAATTTTTTAATTAAATTATATATTTGTTATTATATTATTAAAATATATTTATTTATTATATTTTAATTAAATAAATAATACGGCGGAGATTTAATTATTCTTAACAAGTTGATGAATTTCTCTCCTAGATACTGGCTGGCAGCGTGGCAGGTCACATGTCAATGCACCTTATGTCATGTGCCCTGCTCCAGTTTCTTATTACTACTCTTGTCTCCTTCCGTGCTCCTCGAAACCCTTATCCCCACGCGCATCCTCCTCGCGTTTAGTATCCCCACCAACAACGTGGACCGTTGTTTCCACGCGGCCTTCGATTGAGGGGTTATTCGTGTTGCGGTTGATTAATTGGGGAAATTACGTAATTTAAAATAATTGGGATGCGCTGCTAGCCTGCTGCCAAGGACTACGATTGAAGTGCATGATACTATAAATATCCCCCACTGTCCTCCTTTTCTTATTTACCATTTCGTCCTCACTTATGTTTGGCCCCATACGTTTATATTACTCTCAAATTACTTTTATACCCCTTGCGTGCTAGTCTCTGCTTTTCTTTTTATTCTATTGGTCTGGTGGTAAGTCCGCAAGAATCCACCGTCACGGATTTAGGAGGATATGTGAATATGCAACATTTTTTCCTTTTAAACAGTAAATTGTGCCAAAACTAAACCACAAGTGATTATTATTTTCAATCTAATTATGGTTTTGTTCAAGAAAGAGTATATCGACTCTAACATTGTGTAATTTATCACAAGACAAAACATAAAATTACCTTTTTCATCTCTTGAATTTAGAGTAAATTTTAATTTCGTCTCAAATATATTATTATTTCTTTTGTAATAATTTGATCCTACATTCTTAATTCTTCACTTAAATGATGAAAAAGGAACTTTTGCTTCTATTACAGTATAAAATCCTACTTAAAATTTAAATTTACACCCCTTAATAAGTAAGTCTTTTGCATAGTAATTTTCTCTGAACTTAAATCAAAATATGAGTACTTATATTGAAATGATAAATTAATTGTAGGTTAAGTTGATCCCCTAGAACACAGATTAATTATTCTGGTTCTGGGTTTGTTTGAAAAGCCAAGCTGGCTGGCTGGCTGGAGATATGGAAGGGACATACAGCGTATAATTGCCCTAAAATATAGTGATGAAGACAAGGATCTAACTCAATAATATGGTGTATATTATATTTAATAAGCTTTGGGAGGATATGATCAATTGATGTTTGTAGTCAAAACAACAAGTGACGCTAATGATATTTGTTCTCAAATGGCGACGCAAAACATAGCCTTTTTCATGAGCGAGAAACCAAAAACATAACAAATTTTAAATCACAATTTGTACCATAGGATTGCATGATGGGACGCAAGACCTGCAACAAAAATTTGGCTTCACGCATCCTATAAGTTTTTGAAAATTTATATATATATATATATAATTTTAAAAAAGAGTCAACACCGAATTAAACGGCTAAGCAATTTCAAAAATTGGGGTTTGGCCCGTGAAACCCATAATAATGATTAATGATAAACGGAGAAGATGCCACTCAATAGAACGAATATTGCCAGCTGGATATTAAGGCTCTGTTAGGTACCCACCTTAAAAAAGGCATTTTTGAGGTGATACTTCTCGCTCTCTCTAAAAGCTATGGTGCATCCGCCCTCGCCACTTCCAACTCCTCTGTACACTATCCTCATCTTTTATATTATTTTCACTAATGAATCCATGATGGGTCATTTCTCTCCCTATTACCATACATAACTCACATTTTTAAAAAATTATCAAGTATTTATAACATATTCAATAATTGCATGATGAATTGATGTAAATAATTTTATATCTATTTTTAAAAATATTGAAATAAATGTATTCCTATATCATCATGTCATCAATCTTAGGAAAAAAAAATTTGTCATCAATTAGTATAAAATGGAATTGTATTTTTAAATTTTAAAATTGTTTGCCCACCCTTCAGTTGATATTTTTTCAATAAAAAATGCTAATCATATTAGTTTATAGAAAATCATTTGCGACATGATTTCAGGAAATTAATAAAATTGTAATTCAAATAAATCCTAATGGATATTTAACCTCTACTTTAAGTTATTAGGTACTAGTCCAGAAGTGACTGATGCGAAAACCTAAAAAAAATTAATCCCCAATTTAAGACTTTGTTTTATATTGTACTTTTGAAAAACAATCCTAACGTTCAAATGAGATATTTAATAATTTGCAAATTTCAAAGGTAACATATTAAAGAAAAAATTAAATTCTATTTTTCTCAGTATTAAAAAAAAGAAAAAAGAGAGAGTCTAGAGGATGGTTTCGATTTACTGACTCTGACACCCGTTGTATGAGTTGTGAATGAGTCATATATATATATATATATATATATATATATATATATATATATATATATATATATATATATATATATATATATATATATATATAACTTTTGAGGTCCAAACATTCTTCGTCCTGAAAATTCTTATCTTGGCAATGACTTGAAGTCAAAGGACCAATCAGTCTTTTAGTCTAAGGGCAGATTTGTCCTCA
This sequence comes from Erythrophleum fordii, assembly GCA_032878935.1. Classification (NCBI taxonomy): domain Eukaryota; kingdom Viridiplantae; phylum Streptophyta; class Magnoliopsida; order Fabales; family Fabaceae; genus Erythrophleum; species Erythrophleum fordii. Next base: position 13,683,431 of record JAVQMF010000045.1, on the reverse strand, counting down.
TAAATCAATCAATCAAATTTAAATTACGAACCTCGATAATCACCACAAATGATCTCCATCTCCACCGTTCGTATGTTCCATCGGACGGTGTCCAATTATTCCGAGTTAAAAAGGGACGGAAACTAAATCAATGGAGACTGTAGATCCGGTCACACTCACTCCCTCGCTCTCACTACGCAGTATATAAATCTTACTAGGGTACTCCGCCTTCAAATAATATTTCTCTCACTTCATCCCTCCCTGTTACTCCTTCTCCAGTTCTTTCCTTTCCATCGATCTGTTCCTCACAGCCACAGGTATTTCTCCCTCTAGGGCCGATCGTTTCAATTGCATTTATCTCATTGTTCTCAAATCTGCTCCAGTTTTTCTCCCAAGTCGTTCAGTTTTATACATTGCATTTGTTCTGTTCTGAAAGCAATTTCTTCATTTCAGTGATTTTATCTTTTTGCACTAGCGATGTACTTGACTTTAAGAGTATCCATGGATGCTCAGCTTTTCTAATTTAGGCTTTATAATTTCTTGTATTATTCGGATATAGTATCAGCTCTTTTGCATATTTTGGTTGTTTCCGTAGAACTTGCTGCGTTGCTTACCTTGTTTATGATATGAGTTCAGACTACAGAACGGGACACTGCCTTCTTCTTTATCTTCATTTTAAATTCCTTGTTGTGTCTAAAGCTGAAATCGAAGTAGTATAGTGACCGCAACTGTTTCAGGGAATTTTGTGTGTTTTATAGTATCTCGATCGCATTCTTTTCTGTTTGGACTTCCTGTGTTAGGTCATCTGAGAACTATCAAATTCTATGTTAGATCGAAATTTTGGGCTCATCGCAGTGTACTATTGATGGACATTTTATATTCTATAATCTTGAAGTTGTTGATGAAGTTGAATTTTGAGTCTTTCATTTGATTACAGGAAAATGAGAGAGATCCTTCACGTTCAGGGTGGACAGTGTGGTAACCAGATTGGTTCCAAATTCTGGGAGGTTGTTTGCGATGAGCATGGCATAGATCCGACTGGAAGGTACATTGGAAATTCAGATCTGCAGCTGGAGCGCGTGAATGTCTATTACAACGAAGCTTCTTGTGGAAGGTTTGTTCCACGTGCAGTGCTTATGGATCTGGAGCCTGGTACTATGGACAGTGTACGCACTGGTCCTTATGGCCAGATCTTCCGTCCTGATAACTTTGTTTTTGGACAATCTGGTGCTGGAAACAACTGGGCAAAGGGCCATTACACGGAGGGTGCAGAGCTTATAGATGCTGTTCTTGATGTTGTAAGGAAGGAGGCTGAGAACTGTGACTGCCTTCAAGGTACCATTTGTATAAAATTTCTTGATGTCGGTGCACAGTGCTTACTTTGATTTTGTGTAATGGAGGCTTGCATTTTCTAAAATACTGAATTTTAATATTTCAAAATGCTAAATTTCTAATTAAATGACTTGAAAGTGAAAGTATGCTTCAAATTATGCGTAGTCAGTATTGTTCTTTCCTCTTCATTAGTCATTATTATAAAGAACTTTGGATGTCCCGAATGCACTTACACAATGGATTGTTAAGCTTGCTTCTTGAGATGGACAAGAATATAGAGTAGTCCTTTGTTTCTTTCTTTCACGGACAATGATTCAATTTTCAGTCTTCTATGCATGGTTATTTATATTCCAAATGTTTGAATGCTTACTTTTGCCATAAAATGGGAGTGTTTAAGCAGTTATTGTAAATTATTTGCTATTTTGGAAGTCCTTGCAGTTTTGTGAATTCTAGTGGATTATTTAACTAAGAGTTATCCCCTTTTGCAGGATTCCAAGTGTGCCACTCCCTGGGTGGTGGGACCGGCTCTGGGATGGGTACTCTGCTGATTTCTAAGGTCCGGGAAGAGTACCCTGATAGAATGATGCTCACATTCTCTGTGTTCCCTTCACCTAAGGTTTCAGATACAGTTGTTGAGCCTTACAATGCCACTCTTTCGGTTCATCAGTTGGTTGAAAACGCAGATGAGTGCATGGTGCTGGATAATGAAGCTCTATATGATATTTGCTTCAGGACTCTTAAATTGACAACTCCCAGCTGTGAGTACTGAATGCTTAGTTTTTCTTGAGTATGCCATATCAATTTGACATTATATTAATGTATGCAATCCTGTGCTCACTTGATTTATCTCCTCAAATTCCATATAGATCGAGGGATCCTTATATTTTCCTTGTATTGATTCAAAATGTAGTAAGTTGCTAATCTGGTAGATTGCAAGTCACTCAGAGCGCCAATTGTTAATTTTAGATAGCTATATGTACAATTTTATGTCAAATATGTCTTGTGGTCTTTCTGATGTGGATGCAAGACAGACTGTCACTAATTGTCAGGACTTAGACATGGTTTTGGTGCAATTTCTTTAGCTTGTGGTATATGCTGGTTATGGAATAGGCTGAATACATGAGTTGTTTATGGGGGAGTTATGGTTATAAATAAATGAAAGTTATGATCTAGATTGTGATTTAGATATTTAATTTCTGGACTGTAATTCAGAATCCATCAATGTAGTTGTAATAATGTCTAATTTATACACTTTAGGAATCTATGTTTCTGCTCTGATGATTGTTGTGCCTTACTATTTTAGTTCTGGAATGTCCTAATTCAGTAGTTGGGCCCTCTTTTTATTATTATTATTATTTATTTTTTTGGTCTGTAATGGCTCAAAATGTGTAATGGTTTGTTGCAGTTGGTGATTTGAACCACCTGATCTCAGCAACCATGAGTGGGGTCACTTGCTGTCTTCGATTCCCCGGTCAACTCAACTCTGACCTACGGAAACTTGCAGTGAATCTGATCCCCTTCCCTCGTCTTCACTTCTTCATGGTCGGCTTTGCCCCTCTGACCTCCCGTGGGTCCCAGCAGTACCGTGCATTAACAGTTCCAGAGCTGACCCAACAAATGTGGGATGCCAAAAACATGATGTGCGCTGCTGATCCCAGGCATGGACGCTACCTTACTGCATCAGCCATGTTCAGGGGAAAGATGAGCACCAAAGAGGTGGATGAGCAAATGATTAATGTTCAAAACAAGAACTCTTCCTACTTTGTTGAGTGGATCCCGAATAACGTGAAGTCAAGTGTCTGTGACATTCCACCTCGGGGGCTTTCTATGGCATCCACCTTTATTGGAAACTCAACTTCCATTCAGGAAATGTTCAGGAGGGTGAGTGAACAATTTACTGCCATGTATAGGAGGAAGGCTTTCTTGCACTGGTACACAGGAGAAGGTATGGATGAAATGGAATTCACAGAAGCAGAGAGCAATATGAATGATCTTGTGTCTGAATACCAGCAGTATCAGGACGCCACTGCAGAAGAGGAAGGGGAGTATGAAGAAGAGGAAGAGGAAGGAATAGAGCAGATGTGAAAGGAGCTAAATGAAGTGCTAGGCTGATATCTCCTACTTATTGCATTGTGCAATATGATGCGCTAGTATGTCTATTCTACTTCTACATGAAGAATGTAATTAGTTTTGGTTTGAGGGAAGCTGGTGAGTGAACATGATTTGGAAAATGAAGTTGCCGAATTCTCTTTCTTCAAGTTATACGATATTCGCGCAATAGAAGTTCTAATTGTAGGGGGAGTTTGGGTAAAATGTTTGAAAGTAGTCATGCGGTGCTTATATGTTTGTTCCTTATTGGCTTTCCTTGTTATTTCTCTGGTACATTGGATCATGTTTTCTGTGGTATTTTGCTATTCTTGTGCATGGGCTTTTAAAAATTTGGAGCATTGAAATGCTATGGGTTGTTATTTTTTTTGTTGATTGAGAGAATCCTTTGCTTCACGCACCCTGAACTTCATCTTGCGTGACTCGTACTCGTTATCAGCATCGTGCGAATCAGATGAGCACACACACACACATGTATATATATATATTGTCGGCATACTTTTTTTTTTCAATACTAGTTACAGATAAAGCAAGGGAAAGCTATTCCCCTTGGATCTTCAAGCCATCGTCGGCGTACCCTACACGTCGCAAATATGCTTGGAAGATTATCCCCCAAATCTTGCTTGGGCCCAAACCTCTATAGGGCCGAGGATGTGATGGACCTAGTGAGGAAGATACAAAGTTTTCAGTTTTAATAATGCAGTATTGTCTAAAATTTCAAGCTGCTCTAAGTACAGACGAGTCGAATTAATTTTTAAACTTTATAATGTAGTAAATTTGTACTTTTCTTCCACGTGTTTTTCACTGATAAATGTTTGGTTTTCTTCATAATGCATAACAATACGGTAAGTTTTTGTACATTTATTTAAATCTGATTCCATATTTTGCTTACCAGACATAATTAAAAAAAGAAATATATTTCTGTTGCGATAATTTATGAATAAGAAAGCTTCTGCAACTGATTTCCTTTTCTTTTTTTTTCCTTTCAAAAGAGTTCTTGAAATTTCATGAAAATCAGTTGTATTATGTGTATCTCAATAGATGAGACTTTGTTAGAATGTAAGCTAAAATGCAAAAATTATTCTTTCAACTTCAAGTCATTTGTGAATAATTTCTTAAATTTTTAAAATTAAAAGATAAGTCTCACAGTTTTTATACTCCAAGAAATATTTTTTTTTCTCTAAATCTATCTTTTAAGGCTGTTAGCTCATATGTTGCCATAGATTCTGTCATGATTGACATGGCAAATTCCCATTCATCACTAATACTAGCATGTTTAGATGAGGGCGTTATTAGTGGTGTATGAGACAATGGTATTAAAGATGAAATAAACCAAAAAGCTTTTAGAGTGTGAGAGTTGGAGTACTTATATTTTTATTTTAAAATCTGACGAAACTATTTGAAAATAACTAAAAGTTGAAGAGTTTTTTTTTAAAAAAATTATTTCTTAAAATATAAAATAATAAAATTATTTGTAATACATGCATATTTGGTCCTTTAACACTTCACGTGCATGCCGTTTGCTCCCAAAGAGACCCAAGTTCGGGGTGCGAAAGCCCCCTTATGGTATGATAGGGCCTTTTTTCGGACAACCTAATCCAACAAAATAAATTACTCAATTTTTCTTAATATGAATGATAAACCCACTATGTGTGGTTCCCCTACCTAACATCTGGCTCTTGTCTCATAAAGAACATTGTGAGTTCAATATCTTGAACATCAAAGTCTAAACAAATAACCAAATAAAAAAAAAAAAAGAATGTCTAAACAAATGGAAAATGGCATGGACTGTTTTGCTTTTCTACATTTTATACTAAAAAATGTAGGAAATTTGATTGCTTGAACATTAACATTTTCCTCTCTTATTTAAACATCACATAAATCAGGAGTACAATATATTAAATGATAAAACTACATATATATATATATATATATTTGATATTTTGAAAAGAATAATAACATAATTTGGAAATTGTAAAACGCTTGAAATTACTGGGCACTAGTGAAGTAAATAAGCCTGAACCCCATGCAAATAAAGAGAGCGACATGGTGGGATTTGCTGCGCAGCTGCAAGTGAAGTGAACGGCAGTGTCGGCAAATTTTTGATTGGAGTGTGCGGGTCTCACAAGTCAAGAGATGTTGAATCTCACATATTGTTTTGTTTAATTAGGTTCTTCCCCAAAAATAAAAATAAAAAATCTCATTTTTTATAATTAATTTTTATTTTCAGTGGCCTAACAATGGGTAATATAAGAATTTTATGGCTAATGAGGAGGACTGAACTGAACTATCTGATTTTTCAAATATACCTAATTTATTACCACAAAATTATACACATGATTTACGAATTTAAATATTTATATATTACATTACAGAGTGATAGAAAGGTATTGACTTTTTAAATCAACCCACTAAGATTTTTTTTAAAAAAATTATTTTGTATATTTTTTTAACATAATAGTCACGTAATTTCAGAATTGAAAAAAATCCAAATCCTATCATTTACAGTGATATCCGTGTCGTATGTATATGTAAGTCTATCTAATGTGTATCTCTACTTTTTTCCCAAAATACTGATCTCAAGGCAAAAAATGATATACAAGAGGAAAAAATTTCACCTTTCTAATTTAAAAATTTAAAAGATAAATTTTGAAGACTTTTTTTTTTTTTTTAAAATAAGCCTGAGAGCTTGACTCAGCTTCCTTTAAATTAGCATGATCTCTCCCCCAACCCCCCCCCCCCCCCAAAAAAAAAAAAAAATTGAAAGGAGTGCCCATCTAACATACAAATAGAGAAACTTAGTACAAAGGATTATTAGATATAAAAATAAAAAAATATGAATATGAATAAAATAAAATAATTACAGTTGGTATAATATGGAAAGGAATAAGAATATTATTTCATTTATATATTGAGTTAGATAAAAAAAATGTTGGAATGAAAAAAAAAATGATAGAAAAATATCGTTGTTCCCCTATTTAAATAATAATAATAATATAATAAATTTTGCATAAATTAAATACAGTAATTATTTTTTATACTTATTTAAAAGAAATAGATTTCTTCTTTCTTTTTGAAATTTACACAAACTCCAACTACTAAACAAAAAAAGAAAAAAAAATCTTTCTCAATCTCTTTTTATCCCATGTTTCCAGGAGGGGTGTAAATGTTGACAAAGCTAAATAATCTCAATTAGATTGATTTCTGTACCAACCCATGATCCGTTTTATTGAAATCTCACTCAACTTGCTTCAGAAAGGCACTCAATATGACAACATAAAATATTAAAATTAATATAGCCCGTCAAAGATATTATTTTTTGTCTCATTTGTGTTAAATTTGACAAACTTGGAAGAATATAATGTGAGGAGTACCATCCAATCATCTCAACTTCCTTTTGCTGTTATATTAATAAATTACAAATAAAATATTCTACCACAAAAAAAATACATATACTATAAACCCGAAGAGAGCATCTGGGTTCTTCAAGGATAATGTTATGGTTAAGATGGGGCTAATTCATAGGCTCAAAATTTACAATAGTATATTGTTAGTGTGTTTCCTATTTTAATCACCTATACATTTAGAAAATTTATTTGGATATATTAAAATTATATATTTTATTACTAACTCTTTACTGAGTATAATTCATAAATAATCAGTAAATATTTTCTATATTAAAATTTGCTTATCCATTTTTATATGATCTACGATTCAGCCATACTATATTCCTTAGACTTTAGTCCAACCAATAATCAATGTGTACCTGGCAAGCATGGGGTAGGTAACAAGCTAAATGTCGAAAGAAAAGAAAAAATTCAAAAGGTAAGGGAATTATTTCACCAACTTAAAATGAGACACCAATTATAAAGTGCTTAATTGACAGTCACGTATAACTATAATTAATAAATTGTAGGTGAAGATCCTAGAAGCCCAATTAATTAGGTGTGGCATGATTCCTCCTCACCTTCCCACACTATGACCTACAGGTCTCTATCCAAAATCAGACATAAGAAGAGGAAAAAGAACAACTTTTAATTGGAATTGGAATTATGGGAAATGTTAGCTTACATTACATGCATGCACAGAATGTATTCCAAGGCTTTTGGTCATTGCTTGTGTGAGGCAAATTTCTCCAAATGTGCAACCTTGGATTCTGCTACAGAAACCCTTTAATATCTTACATATATATATATATATATATATATATATATATATATATATATATATATATATTTGGGGGCAATCTTATTATATTGGTTAGTGGTTATTCAGAGGATAAGATCAATTCATATGCGACGTGCCTTATCCTAACACTATCTTGCCTTTAATTTCATCTAATTTTTTCGTCACTCCACTGCCAAACAGATTGGAATTGGAATGAAATCAGAAAGTGACATCTTTTTATTTATTTATTTCTCTTCCCACCTTAGGAAGAGAAGGACTTTTCCATGGAGCTCCAACTTTAGACTCAATTGAGTGGGAGAGGAGCAAGTTGTGATATGGTCATCAAATGTGGCTTTCAAAAGTTATAGAAGGACCAAGAGACAGCAAATCTTGGATCTACACAATTCACCATTGTGGTCCATGGATTCCCCACTTTATAAGAAATGGACTGTATTGGCCTCTATTGTGCAGGGTAGACCCCAAAATATTATAAAAATACCGTGTCTCTTTACTTCCTTTACAAATGGAGATGAATAAGCTGTTAAGAGAAAGGAATTCTCCATATGTACAACTCTTACATGGTTACTCATTCTTAAAATAGATCAATCTCAAATGTTTTGCATATAGTATTTTTATTGAATTGAATATCATAGTCAAGTTCTGACGATAACATGATTGAAATATAAACTATATAAAAAAAAAAGAATTAATATTTTAAAAATTGGACGAAATACTAAATTGAAAAGTGATTTTACGATTTAAGAGTCTAATCGTAGTTAAATTAAAATCAAATTATTTTTCAAAATACATATAATATTTTACAATTAAAATGATACTTATTTTATAAAATAATATTTTATATAGATATAAATATTTAAAATATAACAAATAATTAAAATATTTTAAGTCAATGTAAAATGGGTTGAATAAAATTCATAAAGCATCACAAATTTTTATCATAAAATGCCAAAACTCTATTGTGAATAAGCAAATTTGATTTTTAATTGGTTTAGTGTCAAATCAACTGATTTTTATTAATTTAATTGATTCATACGTAGTTCTAAAAGTCAAATAAACTGATTTTATAACCAATTCATTGATTTTTCAATTTAATTCGATAGTTTAATTGTTCAATTTTGATAACCATAGTAAGGATTATATGAAATTTTATTGTACAATACAATCCTTTTGTTTTTTCTCTAATTGGAACAATCCACCTTATTAAGTAAGATCTAAATATACTTTGTAAAAGAGAAGATGACTCAAACCATATGATAAAATGCCAACAAATGGTAACAAAGTTGGGGCATATATGTGCCTTTATGGTATTGTTATTGTGAGTTAGTGACTCAATCATGCTTCAATATCTGCACCCCCCCCCCCCCCCCCCCCCAAAAAAAGGGAATCACGCTTCAATAAATATTATTATTAGTCCATTAACATAGGAAAGTAAAAGTAAAAGCCGACAAAAAAAAAAAACCCTTCCAACTTTGACATGTGCTGCTCTTATTCTTCATATATATAAAAGTTAAAACTGTCCACTTTGTGGACTGAGGGCTATTCAAATTGACTCTATAAATTATCCAATGCCATGCATCAAAGGTCACCCCTATTTTAACGTTCTACCAAACTTCCCAAATAAAGAAGAAAAAAAAATCTGAAGGAAAAAAAATTGAAAAGGAGTCCTAAAATGGATGACAGAAAGTTGAAGGCATCCAAAATTCGAATCTCAACATAAGATTTTAGATATTCCCATTTTAGGTGCCAAGTGACGATATCTTTGAATTCACTCTTGCAACAAATTAAATTTTGCCACAAGTACCAACTTTTAAAAAAATTGCGTTTCAACTGGCAATATATGGTTCATTTTATTTTATTTTTATAGACACTAGATTCCCTTTTCTGAGCCGTTGTCTACTCCACCGCCCCATTCATATCAAATATTGCTTTTGCTTTACATTAATAGCTTATCTCCCTATATAATATTTATTCCAACTTCTTTTCTTAGGTCGTAATATAACAATAAATGGAGAAGTAATGGTATAACCTCATGGATTTTGCTTTACACTAATAGATTGATTCGTTAAATAGAAGGAAAAATTGAATAATGGGTTCAAAACTATTATCGAAGAGTGGAAGACCATTGAGTTTAAGACAAGTGATGAAATGGATACAATGGGATTTCTATATAGACAATAATTTTAAAACAAGTTGATAGCTGAGTGCCAAAGTTAGGACCCTCCTCTCCAATCCAGGATGAACTTCTATATACTCTATGTCTATTAACTTGGGAAAGAAACAACGTGTCCGAGTTTACTTCCCTCTTAATCAGAACAATGGAATGGACTTGTTATTGTTGATGGTCAAGCAGACCATGCTTCAAGCCACATCATGGCAAAACGAGTTAGTTATAGCCTTAAAACTTCTGCAAAACTACTGCAGGTCCTGTTTCTGCATACAGAAATCTCTATCTCCGTCCATACGCCCAGTGCATGTTATGGTTCCCAGGCTTGAAACGGGGATTTCGGTAGCCATTCCCTTGCTTTGGGAGATCATGGAACTCCATAACCTGTATTGTCCGTTGCCTCTTGGCTGCAAGTAAAACAGACATAGCAATTTCAACAATTAATTTCAGAACTGTAAAATATGCAGCACATAAATCATAATACATGTTAAGACTCAAGCTCTAAATTCTGAATGTCTGTGAGCCAAATCTCTGGATACACAGAAGCCACTCAACTAGTTGAACTCTTTAAAGTTAAACCAAACAGAAAAACGGACATGGATGTCAGAAGAGATATCACATACCATTTTCAGCTTGTTGATAAGACTCCTGAAGTTTCCTCTTAGTGGCTTCTAGCTTCACCATGACTGAAGCATCATCTGAACCCTTGAATTTCTGACAACCAATAAATGAGGGTTAGACAAAACTCAGATCTACAAAAATTGGAGCATATATGGATTCTTTCTTACATCTTCCTGGGCAACGAGAGGCCTCTTCGGGATAGTAATCTCATCTACTTTCTGCTGCATCTTTGGCCCCATGTTGCTTTTTTGCTGCACGCTGGATTTTGGTGGTCTGCCAGGGCCAGAATCAGCCCTGGCCGGTTTATTTAGTCTCACAGCAACCTCATTTTTCTTCATTTGATGACATTTACTCTCCTTGGCCTCACTGGAAGCCTGTGGTTTCCTCTTTGCTATGTTTTGATTGTCCATAGAAGGTTTTCTGATATGTTCGCGGGTCTTGGTGAATTCCCCACTGTGTCGAAAATCTGAAACAAAATTCCCCATTCATAATTATTTATCTGAGTGGGAAATTTTAATAAGAACCAAATTGAGAAAGCAAGCTAGAATAAGCATAGGATAATGCAAATTCAACTCACTTCCATCATCATCCATGCCATCAAAGAACTTTGCATAATCCAGATATGTGACATCCACCGAGAGAAGTGAAGGTCAGTTTTGAACTATCAAACCCTGCATTAAGTAAGTAGGAGAAAGGGGGAATGATATGGTTAAATACCTGTGAGAGTTCCATTGAAGCAGTTGGAGCTGCAAGGAAAGCCCCTTCATCCATAGGAGGTGATGGAAGCCCTTCCTCTTCATCAACAACAGATGGATCTACTGAATCCGGGGTACCTTCTTCTGAACCTACAAATCATTAATTAAAGTCCGCCTTCAAATATCAACTGATTTTAGAAATGGGCGAGAGTAGTGAGATTATCCTGATGGCTGCCTTATGAATGCAGATAAGAAGTTTTACCTTCAATAGTTGTCGTGGCCTTTACCCATTCATCTACCATTTCTTTCCAGCCACTGCAATTCAAAACTATGTTTAGAATGTATAGTTTGTCCTCCACTATGCAACTAAACAAATAAAACAGATTCCCCACATGAATCTAAATCAAAATAATGAATCAATGATGATAGACTTTTGAGTAGATGTGATGTCCTAGTATAACTATGCTTTAAACGGAACTGAATTTGGTTATAAATCATATACCACACGTCCTCATCAAACTTCAATAACTACTACACTTGAACATAAAGGACACAAACAACTAAGAAACATGTACAACTTTGTATTAAATAAATCAAACAAAAAGTTATGACATTGATAATGATATCAATACATTAGTCTAATTAGCTGAGGATGGTTGATCTTTGGAAAAAAAATAATGACAGTTAATAACAGATAGATCAACCAAACAAAATCAAATGTATTGATGGAGTACTCTGACCTTCAGTCATGTTCATAGATAAAATCACACAAGAATAGAAAAGCACCGATTGGCATCAAAGAAACTTCAAAATAGCAAAGAAAGATCTAGCATCAACAAATTCAGATGAAATAACATGTAGCAGAAGACACAAGGCTCATTTTTCTTTCACAGAACAAGCCAAGGAAATATGCATGGAAAACAAGCATCCCGGGGAAATTGGTTCATACTCGATAAGAGTCCGTGCAAGCTGACGGATCTCCTTTGATCCGTGCTTTCGAAGAGGATTGACAGCCTTTCCAATCTCAGTTCCCTGGCAAAGTTAAATTGAGTCCATTAAAGGACATGGTAAAGTGCTGAAGAGAAGCAAGAACGTGTGGCCAAAAAGCATGGGACCATTGGCAGGCTCATTGAAAAACTAATGGACAATTCAATTCAAACCTTAAGAAGATCCACGGTCAGTGTCAGCAGCTGGAGCCTCCTCATTGAATCAATTAACACTGAATCAGGCTGTTGTAAAATGGAACAAAGCACCATGAACAAGGGACCGGAGAGTAGAAGAACTATAATGTGTCCTAAAGAACCATATTCCTTTGAAATTATCACGACCCACCTCATATAGTCGACTATCATCAAACTTTCAAAATAAATTGCGGCACAAAGAAGCAGGAATTGACTCAGAAGATTAACAACAAACGAATGATAGATAGCTAATCCAGAAAGGGATGAACACTAACAGGGAATTTCAAAAAAAAAAAAAAAGTAAAGAAGATATACCTCTTCTTCTCTGTTATGGAGAATCTCTTTGATCCTCAAAACCTCCCCAACCATCTGAGACTCTTCTTCAATTTCATCAGTCAATGCCTCAGCTTCTCCATAGCTAAAAGTACTTACTTGGTTCCTGTTCATCACTCCATGATCGTCTCTGCTACTATTGACCTTGCTCTCTTTACTAGCTCCTGCTTCCAATTCAGCAGCATCTCGATCAAAACCACTCTTACAACCTCCATCTTCCTCGTTATCACCAGGCACCGCCAACTCCACTCGGTCACACCCCACACAACGAGTCAATCTACAAGAAAACAACCGTTCTGCAATTCCATCTCTTCGCAATCTGAACTCCTTTGGACAATCCGAAACGGCCACCATGATCGCATGGTCAATTATATCGAAAATATCAGAATTTGCAGTTCGAAAGTAATTCCTCCAGTAATCTAGTGACCCAGACTTCATGGTTATCGCACAAAAACCACAAGGTGGATCAATCCCGAGGAGGCTAGATCGAAGAATCAAAATCCAGCAATTACCCACAAATCAAAAATGGATTTTCATGTAATTGGGATAATCATCAGACCCAGAAATTCAATTTTGACGGGTTACGGATAGCACCCAAATGTCAAAGAACAAACTCCAAAAGGGTTTGCCTACTATGCTATAATAAAGAGTATTAGATTAATATCTGATCTTGACAGAGAATTGATATTATCCACAGATTATGCAGTAAAAGTTGGAGGCCGATGATCAGCCATGGATGGTTAAAGTTCTGAAACGGATGCGCGTTTTGACCTGAAAATGTTGAGGAGATTATGGGTAATAAAATAGTGGGGAGATAAATGGAGACAGATATCTAGGATGAGAACGGGAGGAAGAAGCGTTGTGGGGTGAGGAAATTGTGAGTTGGGCTGAGGCTACAGGAGAGACCCTGTCTAGCTTTGTGGAGAAAAAGGAGCAGAGAAAGGAGAAATCTGAGTTTTCGTTGTTATATAATATTTGTTATATACTTTTATACATAAACATAAAAAAATGAAAAAAGAGGGGTATTTAGGAAAAATGGAGTTGAATGTACCCAACCAAAATGAACAAATGTACATCAGATTGAAACATGTCTACCAACTCATCCTCCTCGGTGGTGCTTTGTACAAAATTAATGATACCACGTGCTGCAACGAAGCCGGAAATTTTACCACCTTTTCATTCAATTATCAATGCACTTTCGAGTTTTTCTCTAGTTTTGACTTGATCCGCCACCATGGTTGGAAAACGTATATAGAGAGAGAGTTGGTGCGCTCCTTCTTCGTTTATTAGTTTCTTCATGCTTGATTTGATGTTGATTTCCTTTTATATATGATTTTTATCTCCGTATGTAGTCAGAATAACCTTTTAAGACAGTCGAGAGGCCTGAGACGCTTACGCTTTTACAAAGAACTTGCCATGTTGCGAAAATATTATTGTTTAAACGGAATGCAAAACTTAAACAAATAAAATTAATTTATAAAGTGCTCTATAATAACTTTTAAAAACTACTATATATGTGTAGAATAATATGATTAATATTTTTGTTTTCAATAACTAAAAATTATAATATTTTGTTTTACGATATTAAAATAACAAAAATTAGTTAACGATTAAATTGAAATAAATAATCTAAAAATAAAAATTCAGGATTTATTAAATTGGCAGTTATAGAATTACAAATAAAAATTAGATTGCAATAATTATTTTCATTAAATTGGCAGTTAAGCAAGCATTCTTGTTTTTTTTTTTTAATTTAGTACATAGATCATGACATGATATTTGAAACAGCAAAGAATATTGTTTTGATCTAGGTTGTTTAAACTAGATTTGAATGATTTAGATTTTAGATTTTTTAATTTTAACATTTTTTTTATTTTTAAAGAGTAAAAATATAAAATAAACAAATTTTTAACTATTAATTTAAACAAATAATAATTAATACTAAAATTAAAAAAAAAATTATCCAAATCTGATGTAAAGATCAAAACAAGATCCGTTTTCCATGATATTACACTTAGGATCAAAAAGAAAAAAATTTTACCTTGACGAGGAAAACGACAAAAAGTGTTATACATGTAGAAAGGAAACAATGGCATGCTATTCAGTATCTTTTGCTTAACCATCAATTCGTAATTAACGGCTCCATTAAAATACACATATACTAAATGATCATACGAAATACTAATTACAATAATACACACATATATATATATGTCTCTCTTAAAATATCCACCGGCATGGGTGTTGAATTAAGTTAGTGGATGGTACCTACAATTAAGCTGATTTCATAATACAAATAAATAAGACTATGCATGTGTTGCGTAATTTATGAGTCTTCTTCATTCCATTATTTGATTCCAGTATGACTTTATTAAAGGAAAATGCTAAATTAGGTCAGAAACTTAACAATTTTATTTTCTTCCCCCCTTTTTCCTTTTCCTGATATCAAATCCTGTCCAAGTGCGATGGGGACTTCATTATATAAGGCAGGACCACATTAATTGGAAACCCAAAAAAAAAAAAGGAAAAATAAGAGAATTTTAATTATTCAACAAAATTCATACCCCCATAATTTCTGACTTCTATTTTGTCTTCAGATATTATCATAGTTTAAATAATAGATTAAGGATTAAATTTAAATACAATTTTTTTATATTTTTGTCATTAAAATTTTTAATTAAAATATAAAAAATGTATAATTTAATAAAAAATTATACAATTATATGTAAAAATTATATATTTATTATAATATTATTAAATATTTATATATTTATTATATTTTCATTAAAAATTAATGACATATATATAAAAAATTTTCCTTTCCTGAGAGGTATGACTTATGATGTCAGCTATTACTATTGACTAGCCAACGCCTTTCCCTTGACCCATAACTCCCATCGCCATTAAATAAACAAATACACCCGAAAACTTAAAATATTCAATTCTATAATCATATCATCATATTATCTATATATATATATATATATAATTATAGAAGTAATAATTATATTACTTTTTCATATCAAATTTTATAAAATAGACTAATTATAATAATTCAATGAACTAATAAAAAAATTTAATATCTAAAATATATATCATTGGTTAATCTTTTTAGATTAAGTGATAGAATATAAAAATATTTTGATTTAATGTCAAATTTTATACTAACATCTTTATAATTAAGATGAACTATCAATCAAATGGTAATTTTTTTTTTGAATATATCTCATAAAAATTATCATATCAAAGCATGCATTTTTGAAAGAAAAAATTATGAAATAAAGAGAGTAATGAAAAATAAAGTTTGGGATTGCAAAATGAAAAGAAACTAATGGTTGATTCTTGAGGAAAGGAAGAATAGTATGAAATTATTATTGAGTTTAAGCATAGAACGTGAATCACAACATTGAAAGCTACCAATGGTTCATTTTCTTTGTCCTTTATATTGCAAATAAGGTATGAGTCATGGAAAGCTACATCTTGTAACTCGTCCACAAGTCGTGGTTCAATGTACAAATATTATTGGTGGTTGCTCCCTTTGGAATTGGCTCCCTTGTAAGTTTCACCTGTTTCGTATATAAAGAAATTTAATTTTTTTAATACACAAAAAAGATACATAATATTTATTATACTCATATTATTATTACTTAAAAAGTGTTTATCTTTATTTTTATTATTTAAAGATATGAGTGTTATGTGTTATTTATTTATTTATTTCTTTTTCCATGCATCTAGAAAATGTATAGAGACTACGTATCGTCCAAATTACACACACACACATATATATATATATATATATATATATATATTATCCTAAAAAATATAAAATAAAAATAATTTTAAAATTAGTAACTTAATAAAATTAATAATTAAAATTAAAAAAATAAAAATATATAAAATTTAAGTTATCAATATATAATATATTTCTACTATTAATTGTATTGTTCATAAATCATGAACAATGTGATTAACATTTTGGACTTCATGCTAACGTTTTTTTCCTTTACTTAAAATCTTGTTTATTGACTTGAAATCTTTTTTTTTTTGTTTTTAATTTGCTTGCCAGTTGCCCTGGCTCAAGGGCCCCACACAATTAAGCGCACGGCTAAATTTTTCAAAAATTAGTTCGAAACATCCCCTGCCCTAATAAGACCCTGTTTGGATTACCATTTGCAGTTTAAAAACGTGAGGAATCAAATTAAATTTTGTTATAATGAAATACAAGCTTGATCGTTCCATGTGATTCTTAATTCCTAAAAATTAATTTTCGTTTAGAATCAAAATAATTGCAATGATAATGAGTGAATGAGGTGGTGATAGGGGAAAGGGCAATAAATCCACGCGAAGAAGCCCTTTAGGCTGAGGGGGAGGCTGGTGTCATCATGCTACGTGTACATCACACCGTATCCATTATCCACAATTCCATGTTCCTTTTTACAAAACGCACCAGGATTGGCTCTCTCATGGACTATCAGGGTATAAAACGACAATTTTTAAAAAGGAGGGTACTTAAAGAGTTTACCTAACCTAACCAACATTAATATTATGTATGGAGAATGACCTGTAGAATTTTGTGTGAATTTAATTTCAAAAAATTGGTTCTTTCCTTTTAATTATCTATACGAGTACTTGCATGATCGTTTTACATTATTGTTCAAGAGAGATAGTAGAATGTTTTGTGTTCATACAATGGATGAAAAAATAAAAAAGTGTATTTTGTAGGTTGGAAGCGGAATATTTAATGAATTTCATTTCATAATTTTGTGAATTTGCTCATTCCATCAAAATTGGTAAAAAAAAATTACTGTTAACTATAAAAAGAAATGAGCAATATTATTTTGTCTCAAATAATAATATTTTATATTCAATGAATTTAAATTTAGAAATTATTATGAGGAATTCAAAAGCAAAGTTTTTTTTTACTTAAAGTCTTAAATTATAATTTTATTGCATAATTAAAAATTTTGGTCCTTAACCTTTTCAAAATAATTTTAAAACTTAAAGGCCTTCAATATAAAATTATAAATATTTTTATCGTGAAATTTTTAATTATAATTTTTTTTATTTTATAGTAATTAACGAAAGATTATTTTTATTTATTTTTGGTTATAAGAGTGTTTTGATCATTTATTTATATTTTATTTTGTTTCTATACTATTTCTACTCTTAAAATGAAAAAGTATCCTTATTTCTTTCCATGCCATCATATCGAATGTAATTTAAATCAAAGGATTCTATTATATTTTTCTTTTTATTTTTTTTTAAATCCTTCTGTTCTATCAAATATAACCGTGGTGCTTGTATGAGAAATAGTAAATAACTAAAATTGATTAGTGTAAAAAATAGCTCTGATTGATACAAAAGTCAAAACATTAAAAAAAAAAAAAGAGAAAAAACTTTCCATTTCAAAGATAAAAATAACTGTCAAGTTTAAATAAATGAAGAACGGTATAGTTATACGATACAATTTTCAACTAAATAGGAACTTAAAAATTGGATATATTCAGGGAGGAATCCGTAGCGATTTCGTCCCGTCTACTTCAAATTCCCAACATAAATTTCAACCATTCATTGTACTGCGTCCGTATCAAAGGAAGAGTTCAAAACAACGCACACTTCCGGGGTCCATTTATTCCCTCATCTTTCTTTTCTGTATTGTCTCTCCCGAATTCCGCCATATAGCATTCTCAAAAATGATACATCACATTCCTTGATTTATTACATAATTTCTCATTCATAATAGAGTTAGTATATTAATATATATCATCACATTATATATATATATATATATATAGATATAATGCTCTGTGAGAACCCAAGAGAACCTCATAATAATGTTGTTCTCTTCTGTGACAAAAAGAGAGTCATTTATTTTGTAGTATGAAAGCTTCCGTTTCTCACCGCATAGCAAATGAACTCAAATATTATCTAAGCTCGATCCCACTATCAATTTGAAAGGTCTAAAGATGTATTTGGTGAATAAGAGAGGTTGCAAATAATTAATATCCCAGGAGGCAACTCTGAATGAAGTTTGAAATATGTGCTTGTAGCTAGAAATTAAACTAAATTTGAAATGTTAAGATCTTCATCAAAAGAGTAAGAAAGGTCAAGCCTTCATAGCCAATATTTTTGGCCCCGAATCCGAGTTTGGTTCTTAAAATTGAAGCGTGAGCTTCTACGGCTAGACGCTTTCTTGAGAAGATCTCGTTCTGGAATTAACTGGGTGCTCCTTCTAGCTGTTAAAATGCCAACCCAAGTCATCAAAGAGTAGCCAAAAAAAAAAAAAGGAAAAAGAAACAGGAGATAGAGAGAGCAAGAGGCATTAACCCCTCTCATGAGCTTGGTATCCCGCTTGAAGCTTTTTCTTCGTGGTTTCAAGTTTCTCTTCCATTGCAGTATTATCCGATGACCTAAGTGACTATATATAGAAGCAGACGGTATATTTAGATGAATATTGAATTAAAAACTAAAGTTGGAAACTACAAATTAAAAACACACTTCTCACGTGTACTAACATTCTTGAGACCTGTATTGATATTTGGAATTTGAGCTGTGTGCTTGTTACGAATCTCAGATTTGTGATTTTGAGCCTCTTTCTCCACTCTTGGTTTCGGAATTCTGTCCGACGTATGTTCACTCTTTGGAGGTCTAGGGTTTGGTGCTGAGTAGGTGGGTTCCTGATGAATGGATTCTTGCCCTTGTGGCATTACTTTTTGGCGCTTGATGGGTGTGATGAATTCTGCGTCCTTCATTAGCTGCATTCCCAGTTTTCTTTTGTTTCCCATTGGAGGATTTCCCTCCATTCGACGGATCTTTTCAACTTCAGAATGACTTTTGTTGGATGGTCTATTATACCTGCAATTTATTAATTTCTGAACCGATTCTTGCTTTGCTTTTTCTCGCTTGATTGGTTCTTGCAACCTTTCCATTGCAGCATTCCTCTGCCTTTCCTCAATTTCATTATTGCCCTTAACACCAGCATCTGCTTTCCATAACCAATAATATATACAGTTTTAGTGTTCTTGAATTCAAGAAAATTCGGAGAGGCAAGGAAAAAACACCAAGAAATTAACGCGACTCACTTTCATCATCATCCATGTCATCAAGGAACTTCTTCTCTCGGTTCATAAGAAAAGGGAACCAAAACAGAAACACATACGCAGTTGAGCAATCGTATATAGAATGATACAAGATATATATGTAACAATGCAAGCTCAAAGAAACAACTGTAAAAATTGGTTTTATATATTTATACCTCTGAGAACTCCACTGGAGGTTGAGGAACAAATTCAGCAGAAGGAAATTCTCGCCACTCTTCAAGAACAAAGTTAGGCTCAGGCTTTTTAGACATTTCTGCATAACAAATATGTTATTCAATGTCTTCTTCTACTTCTCCTCTCTTATTAATTCAGAACTATCGTAAGTATTTAAAGACCAATCTGATTAATTACCTGCAGTTTCTGCTGCTGTATCCACCAACTCCACTATCATTGACTTCCACCCACTGCGGTAATTGTAAATTAGGAATTACATATTTAACAACTATCAAATTTAATGATTCAATTTTCTTACGCGTGTATTTCCTTCATGTTAATTGTTTCAATCAATAATATATCTCTGTAATGACTAAAATCAAAATAATTGATTGCAACTACCTGATAGTTTAATTGTGTAAATTTTTCTTCTATATTGAAATCCCACTGGTAATGTCGCATATCTTAATGGATGAAAAAGTCCACGCGCTGTATTTTTTTTTATTGATAAAAGTGGAATATACTAAAAGAAGAAATACAAATTAAGTCGGAAGCCCTCTAAGCGAGAGCCCGAAAGGAAAATTTACGTAGCCACTGACAAGAACAAGAGGGTGCATTTACGAAATAAAAGAGGATATATATATAACGTACAGGATCCTCTCAAGTGAGGATACGTGAATTGCCTCTGAGAGATTTCGAAAGAGTTTTTGCTATTTAAAAAAATAATGTTAAAAAAAATAAATAAATAAAATAGAAAAAATACGAAATACTTCAGACACTTTACCATTTTGCAATTCAAAGGATCTCAGAAAGCGGTGAAACAGATTTCTTGTTTTTTCTCTGACTCAGTAGATTTGTTGCGAGGTAGAGCCAATCTTCAAGTAAAGAAGGTGACCAGAGGTTTTACAAGAATGGTGACAACGGATTTTAAAGAGCTATATATATATGGCTCTAGAAAAAGGGATAGGGCTGGCAAACGAGGGGGATGGCAATATCTGAACTTACGCTATACATGTGGACAATAGCTCTTTGAAGATCTTTTCGAAGATTATGGGATTAAACCAAAAAAAAAAGGAAGATGGTATAAGAGAGGAGAAAAGGTAAGGAGAAGGATTAATTAAAGGAAGAGGGAGGAGAGGAAGGAAGGAAGTACAATACGGGCTCTTTCTTTTACTCATCAGTCTTCAGCTTAATTTTCGATATTTTTAGAATTCTGTAGGAAGCATGCCACTCTAGTAACCCTATATATGCCAACAGCTTCAACATGGCGCGTGCATGAACATGAATATGTTACCTTCATGTGCATAATTAAACAAGATTCTATTATTTCGACTCTTACGCCTGATCAGGTAAGTGACCTTAATGTATCACAACGACCGAACACATTTTATTGGTAGATATAGTTTGTTAATGTAATTAGCTCTTTCTCCAGTTCCCATGTCATTGATGCAGAGCACATGCAGCATTTATCTTTAAAAACCATATATATTTTGAAGAGAATGATGCAAATACATATATTGTTGCGGGAGGAAAGGAAGGGCACAGCATTCATACTCAGCAATACTTCTTGCTAAAATACTGATCTGCCTCGACCAGTGCTGCTGAAGATCACTTACTGTGCTTCCTATCTTTGTAACCTGCACAATACAAACGATGAGAAATAAACATATGCCAATGTCTATGACCCTTTATATATATGCGGGATGGTGGGAACTGGGAAAATATTATTTACACACCCAAATTTTCTGATATATATCAAAATTAAATAAAACTTCTGAATTCAAATTTAAAATGTGCTTTTTATTGGCATGGATGCATAGTCAACGATCTTCATCAGAAAGTTAATTTTAATAATGCCTAAGAACATATAAAATTGGGAAAAATATTATCTTTATTCCCGAATTATAGTTATAATTTTTATACATAAACTTTAAAATATCACATAATATTTCCGTCATTTTTTTATACAAAGTTAAATACACGTTGGAATAATGTGTGAAGCAAGCTAATATATGTACTGATCATTTTGCTAATTTAGACTTCACTCATGATTTTGGCTTAGTCATGTACGAAAAACTGCAAGTATAGCATGTTGCCTCAGTTGACTGCTGATATGATGAACATTTTTACGTCCCGTGTAGTTTCAATTGAATCCTCTTTATAGGCCCTCTTGACCCCCATATTTTGACCCCCGCAAAAAAGAAAAAAAAAAAACACAAAACACGGGAGGGGCACATACTCTTCTTCAGCTGTCTTTCTTCCCATTTCTACGTAATTCTCACCACACTGGCAACAGTAGAACAGGGAAGAAGAGAATTTTTAAATAATCAACTTATACTCCACCCCTTGATCAGCCCTAATCTTCCATCAGTTCTTGCCTCTCTTCGTTGCAAGGGTATCGCAGCCAAAAAATCTTAAATATTCAAATGCTAGCATTTACGGACAAGAGAGAGGTTCCACAAATAATCAAATCCAGCTAGAATTGCTACTGTTATGAATGAAGATATCCTAGTCAAAAAATTGGAGCACCATCATTGCAATAGAACTAGCAGTTGGTGGCAAAAGAATGGCCCAACACTTTGAACAGCTTCAATCTTCAAGCAATTTCATTTAATTAATTTCTTCAATGTGAAAGGGGAGAACTAATGTGTGTGCGTTGTTGTTGTTGTTGTTGTTGTTTTTTATTTATTATTATTATTATTATTTGGCGTTAGTAGAGAGCTAACATTCCTCTGCGTGTGTCTCCTACGTGTTATTTTCACATTGATATATATTAACTTTATTGGTGAGGGGAATTCTATTACAATCTGAAGTTCATGCATACAAATTATAATCGGGTCGTATATACTGTTTTCCCTTGTATAAATATTAACGAATATCATTTCCGCATGTACGCTAATTAACGTGCAAGTAAACTTTGTAATTGTAAATTGGAATTGCTTGTGTCAGAAACTATATATAAAAGGATTATCATTATCATCTTACAGAGTCTTCATCCAAAACAGACTATACGAAAGGAACAATAACAGTAACATAATCATTTCGAATTTTTGAATTCAAGCCTCTTTATATGGATGCCAACTGCACTCAGAACAAAAAACAAATGGTACGTAAAAGAAATTTACTGCCCAGAGAGAAAAATAAAAGGATTGCATGAGGACTCATGCTTCTCACTTTTGTTGAGAAATCAACAATACTTAATTATAAATAAAAAATAGTACAATTATAAATAAAAAATGGTACATTCTTACCTCCAGAACATCAACAGATTGAACCATCAATTGCAGCTTCCTTAGTGACTCATAGATTTCTGTCTCCGTCTATCAACAGAAGTTGGAGCGCACACAAGTTATCAATATCCAAAATAGAGAAGTAGTGTGCAACCCAAATGTGTGATATATACCGGCCTTTTATTGTTAGTCCAGACTTTAATAACTCCATAGTTTCAACTCATAACAATTTACATTCACTTTCAAAACGAATTAATTTTAGCGATGCATCAAGTGGGGGTATACCGACCAGCTCGTCACCGTTCTCGAGCTCCTCCTTAATCTGCAAAACATGACAAATATTGTCGCGGTCATCTTCAATGTTATTTCCTAATTCATCAGCCTGATCAGTCCCGCTACCTCCACGAACTTCTGAATGAAGAACATTAATACTGGCGCATGTCTTTTTGCAGTCCTTGAAAACTTGTGTAACGGTGCTATGAACATCTAGCTCTGTTTGGTCAACACAGCAACAACACCCAGTGAATTGGCAAGAGTAGAGTCTCTGAACAATCTGTTTTCTGCGAAGCTTGAACTCCTCTGGGTCATCCAGAGCAGCCACTCTTATTGCATGAAAAATAATTTGGTAGATGCTACAGTTTCCGCTCTCAAAATATTTCCTCCACTGCTCAGGACTCTTGGATTTCATGGCGATATGAGTTTCAATGTTTGGTGGGGATTAATGCCCTTGGGTATGGGGAATCTGAAGAGATAAAGGGGGAGAAAGACCAAAATTTACGACATTCTGATATGAACTTGGACACTGATCAATTATAAAGGTTAGGGAAATGAGAGGGAAAGTTAATGTTCTTGTTTTCTGGGGGATGTGTTATGTGTAAGGGAAGTGACACATTAAAAGAGAAATCCACAGATTAGGAAAAGCAAATTGTGGGTTTTGAGTATTAAATCCGGCTTTGGAATTAATGTTTTGAGCATTAAATCCTCAGTGTTCCTATCCTACCCTTGGTTATACAAGGAATTAAGTGGCCTTGGTGAAGAAAATATATTTATTTGAATGGCTTTCCTCTTAATGATCCTGCCATGGTAATTATTCTTATTTCTTAACATTAATTATATTGGCTCTGTCATAAAATGGCAAATCAAATTTTCTGTTTTGCCTTAAGTGAAACTCCTTATAAGGACATCATTATTGAGATCGCTCCAAGATTAATCTGCGGCTTTGCCAGAAAATTGCTTCAAAATGGCAGTTTTAAGGACTCTCTGTCCTTAAACTTCGGCGAACAGTACCCTCTCGACGTTCTTTCAGTTTTAGAATTGACTTCTTATACGCTGCACATGATCGCAGAAAATACAGGAATTCTTTAAATGAAATACATATAGAGATTTTTTGCTTCTTTTATTTTTAATTTGGTGGGAAGAAACAACACTATTTACTAAGATTTGGATACCATACAATTCACTAGATTCAATATCAGATTAAGAAACATTGCGATGCCAATGATGACTGTCGCGGCTCATTTTCAAAAGGGTTTTCATATATGAAAGATTGAATATTCTATTACTATACAAGCAATAGAAACATACCATAAATGGTCATCTTGATAGTTTGATGATGTTTATTGTATGGTCATATATTCCTGAATATGTTAAGGAAAAAATGTTTTCGTTCATCGAACAAGAAAATTTCCCAGTTGCTATCTTATTTGGAATTTTGATGAATGCCTCGGCTGAACACTTTCAAGGCCTAACCCCAATAAATAATAATTAAAAAAAAATGTAATATGATTCTGCTAGAAAAAAAAAAAAGAGCTGTAGATAATCTCTAACAAATGATTTGCTAAGGATTACATTTTATGAAATAAAACTATATAAATCTTTAGGTAATTAACTCATTTCAGTATATAAAAAGTGAAAAAAAATTAAATAACAAATATGACCAATTAATTTGGAAATTTGGTGAAAGTTGATTCAAAAAGTGTGTTCCAGAGTAAAACACTATTTTTAATTTTCTGATTGTGAGTAACTAAATTTTAAATTAAAATTCTTAACACTTCAAATAAATTAGACTATATATATATATATATATTTATAGGTTTACATGCATAAAATGGTGATAAGCGAACACTTTCAAGGCCAAACCTCAATAATAATTAAAAAAAAAGGTGATAAGCAAATAGCTATATAATTTTTTTAATACTATAGTATATAAAAGAAATAAATAAAAAAGGAAAAGTGATAATCCTATAAATTATAGAAATAAAAAATAATTATTTTATTTTTCAAATTTTAATAAAAAGATAATTAAAAAAATTAATATTATAAATAATCTAATTGTTGATAAAAATATAACTTTAATATATTTATTGAAAAACTATATATTTATCATATTATTAAATTATATACTTATCACATTTTAATTAAAGAATATAATAATAAAGATATACAAAATTACATATAAACTTAGTTCAAATATTATTACTATTTAATAAAGACAAAGGAAGTGGGGTGTATCAAGACCCACCATTATGGACTCTAGCTCCCTTATCGCTTTCTCTTTCTCTTTCTCGTTGCACAGAGAAAATGTGATATTTTTAATCTTTATATTTTTAATCCCCTACTCATCCTTTCCCTACTTATCCCCTACTCATCTTAATCTCAACCATTGGAATGAAATTTGAATGGTCCAGATTTGATATTTTTAATTTTTATATTTTTATATTTTTATTAATTTTAAAAAATGTAAAATAAAAAATAAAAATAATTTTTTAACTATCATATTTTAAAATAATAATAATTTAAATTAAAAATTTTTAAAATATAAAAAAATGAATCTGAACCATTCAAATTAAATCTGGATGATTCAGATTTGGAAAAGCACCTACTCATCCTTTGAGGATGAGTAGGGGATCCGGATCCGATAAAAGACAGGCTACATATCACGGGTTTACAACTTATATTATTTTATTATTGCTTTCTCTGCTCTTCGCTTCTGCCCTATCCCGCATAGAACCAATAAAATAAGTTCAACAATGGTTTTTTTTTTTTCAATGATACATGATAGATTAATGTTTTCTTTTTTTCAAATTACGGTTATGATATTCTTGAATTTTGTTCCATTTATTTCCTTTTTGAGTAATCCCAGAACGTTTCCAAAAAAAAAAAATCAGACTCAAATTATTAAAAAAATTTATATATAATCCCTTTTATCGACTAAGGTAATTCTTTTGAGTATATGATATAATAAAGTATAATAGTCATACTTAAATATAAGTTCAGCAATGTATTACTCAGTGTTCCAACAAGTGGCAATACATATAGCCATGTATGCTGGGACTTGAATTAGATTTCAATTATGGATGACCAAAATATGAATAGTAAAATTTATTCGTTTGAATTTTTGTATCAAATTTTAAAAAAAAAAAGTCTAAATCTAAGTATGAGAGATTGCGCTGAAAAAATTTTAAGGCTGGGAATGGGAGGGTGGTACCCACCCAGCCCCGGACCCACTATATATATATATATATATATATTTGTTAGTTAAACTTGATAATTCTTCACTTTTTTTTTTTATGGACAATTATTTTATATGAGATGTGTATATATTTTTAATTTGATTGTCTAAGATGATTTGTGTACATATTTCTGTCATTTTATATGAATAAATTTTATTTAGATGAGTATTAACTTGTGATAAATTTTTTAAACCTTTTTTCAAATAAATGAGTTTTAGTCTAAAGATTTGGAAAATCCATGAAAAAGAGAATAAAAATTGAATTTGATACTCCTTAAGGTACAGGTGAAGATGAAAAAAAAAACCTTCTTCCAAGTTCAAATATAGGAACTACAATACTCTATTGTGACTTCTCAAAACTAGTGCAGTCCATTATTGTGAAGCATAGAGCACAAGTGATGTCTCAGTCGTCCTTCTCCATTATGTTTTAGATAACAATAATTACCATTTTTATTGATTATCAAGGAAAAAAAAAGGATGGAACCAATGAGACCTTGCTGGGAAATCTTTGAAGTCACAAAAATCACCAAAGAAAAAAGTACATTTTCAGGGATCACACCTAAAGCAAAAGCAATATAAATAGTTTTTACTCGTAAATCTTGCTATCAATTGAAGCCCAAAATTTCTCTTCCAAGATCCAAAATAGAAACTTCTATATATGCTGCCATTACACTAGGCTGAATGTTCCTTGTTGGAAACAGCATAAGCATTTAACAAAAAAGACAAAAACCAGAACATATAAGTTCCCTGTAGGAAACACAAAACATACATACATAGATGGGACATGCATGCACTTACATCTGATCTAACTAATATTGACAAAAGACCAGAACTCACAAGGACATAAGGATACGGAGATCATCCGCCCCAACCTCACTACGACCCTTTGCTCCCCTTTTTCCAAACGCTTCCCTTGCAAGTTGCTTCTTTTTCTCTTGCAACCGTAATATCCTCTCTTCAATGCTGTTTTGAGCAATCAATCTAACAATCTTCACCTCCTCTTTCTGTCCAATGCGGTGCACACGATCCATTGCCTGTTCCTCAACTGCTGGGTTCCACCACGGCTCGAACAAGTACACTCTGGAGGCAGCTGTGAGATTAATACCTGCACCTGAAGCCTTAAGGCTTGCAAGCAGAACCATGGGCCCTTCTGTTCCTGGAACTCCAAATTCCTCCATAACTTGAGACCTTCGTTTAGCGTTCATGGACCCATCTAGGCGCAGAGTCTTGAAACCAGCTGCTTTCAGTGGCTCTTCCAGTAAAATCAACATCTTCCGAAATTGTGAAAACACAACTGATTTTGTAGCTGGATGTTGATCCCTTGAGGCAACAAGAAGTTTTATCAGAGCAGACACCTTAGAGGATAAGCTTGTTTCGCGTGAGAAGAGTCCAGTACCATCAGCCTCAGAAGATTGAGGGGCGGAGAACAAATCAGATTCTGTGAGGGGGTGACGACAAAGGGGACAACAGGATTTGCTGCGCTGTAGAGTTTTCAGAATACAGGCTTGGCAGAAAATGTGGGCACAGCATGTAATTACAACATCAGTTGGTGGAGAAATACATATTGGACAGTCAAAATCTTCACCATCTTGCAGCACCTCAACCAACTTTTGCAGCAACTCCGGGTTATTGGAAACATCTGTTTAGACATAAAATTGTAAGAACGGATGCAGCAAAATTACTGGAATTTACTTGAGGAAGATGTCTTTCTATTCCCCTATAACAAATCATTACATAAGAGTTAATATTAACTAGATTTTCCTCAGTATCACAATTCCAAGTTTATCCATAAGTGGCCATGTGCCATGCAACAGAACTTCAAAGAGTGAGAAAAAACATTAAATATAAATCCCACATTAACAGCAATAAACACCCTGATCCAGGTCTATGCCGTCCAAGACAAATCAAGAGGTAAAGGCGGTCTCAAATATCAATTTATCAATTGGCTTAAAAAGGAAGAGCGTGTTAGGAAGTCATCACCGATGGTGGGGGAAAAAAGGTCTCCTTGGATTAGCAACATGAGAATTCAAACAATAGAGATTGGTAGACTCATAAGCAAAAGGTCTGCACAGCTTCAACAGAAATGGCAGGAATAATTCCCCAGGCTCTGACCTTGTACAAAAGGTGTCTTTGAGGCTCCAAACAGAAAACAAAGCAAGCTTTAAAAAAAAAGTTGTAAATTTATGTTAACAGGTTCTTTGTGGCTTGCATTTTCAGTTTGTTTGATAGTTTGTCACAGTGAAATCAAATAACTAATATAAGAAAGAAACAAGGCAGATGCTGACCACAGAACAGAAATAATCAGTACTCAACTATGTAAATCTATAATAAATGAAAGCAGCAAAACTTTCCATCAAGATATAAATATACATAACATTCTGCGACATGTTAGATATTTTACAGTTGGCAGATACAAGAATAGTACTTCATGATTTTGTCATGAAACGAACAGGAACAGCATCAAATTCTTCATGACCATGTCTTAGAAATACTAATACTGCTCCAACTAAGAGAAATTCCCGCAACACTTGAAACTAACTGACTCATTTCAAAGCCAATTTAAGCTTAATATCCTTTAAGGAGTGACCTCAAAAACAAGAAAAGTTATCTTTATAAGGTATAAAAAATGGTGTTGATATTGCTACCCTAAGACAATCTTCCTTTTTTGTATAAAATAACCTTGATCACATAGATATTAAATGATCCCTGGTACCCAGGGACCTTGTCATGATCGCCAATCACATAGTCTCCCAAACTATTAAAGATGACAAAAGCATTTCAAATTCAAACCACCTGCCAAATCATTAGGTAACACAACATCCTACCTCAATATATTTAATAAAAAAGAAACAATTATGAAGTATGGATAAACACATTACCCTAAACGACACAAGAAATTATTCAGTACATGGTTTGATATGTTCATAACATATAGAAGCCTTCAAATTCCAAGCATGAGAATTGAATTCAACTTAAGGGAATAATGGCTACAAGAAAGGGAAAGCATGAGAAATCTAATTAACCAGATAGAAGAAGCCACAAAGTAAATCTCTACTTAATCCCAAGTCCTACCTCACAGTTGTTTGTGGCAGCAGAAAATAAAGGTTGAAAAATTATATACAGTTAGAAAAAGGAAAATGATAAAGTGCAAATTTTGGTACCTTCAATGCTATTTGAAGGGAGTAGAGATTTGAGATCTGAAGGGCACAATGCCATATCAGTACAAATTTGGCGAAGTCGTAAAATTATACTAAGCACAGTGGAATAGTTGCGCATTAAACTTCCATCATTTATATAACCCTGCACTATGTTCTTTGCTTCCCCTTCCATCCAATCATAGAGTTCCCGTTCTTCCCCGAGAAGTTCAACATAATAAGTCTCTACAGTTTTTGGAGGCAATCCTACCAATGCTTTATCCTTTGTTCTTCGCAACGAAATTGTTGCCATCAAAACCTACACCATGAGTAAAAATGAAAGAAAACAAGTGCCAAAATTAACCAATGATACATTCATTACATTTCTGCTTAGAGACAAAGAGAAACTGAACAAAGTCCATAAAACTAGCCTAGAATAATGCTGCACTTCCATTTAAATATTGCCATAAGCATGCAACCTTTGATCCTAATGAACACTAAGAACTAATGCATGATGTTACCTGCAAACGTGAAAGTCCTCTCATGTTCCTTTGAGCAAGAGGACGTTGCACTAAGCTCTGCCAATAGCTCTTTATTGAAAATGGTTCAAAGCGTAAAAATACCATGAGAGAAAATAAATCATATGAACCATTTTGAATTGGTGTCCCTGTAACAGCCCACCTCCGCTTAGCTATGAGATTCATGATGGCTCGACTTTGTTGAGCATTGACATTTTTTATTACATGTGCTTCATCCAAAATGACCCTCCACCACTCTATTCTCTTTACCGGTGAGTTTGGCCAAGATTCTTCAATAGCTAAAGTGGTATATGTGGTTAACACTAAATCATACATCTTAAGTTCTTCAGCATCCTTGGTCCTTCTATCACCGTAATACATGTACGTCTTCAATGTGCCTGATTTAGTATGTTCTTCTAACTGTGTTATCCATGTTGAAAATACAGAAGGGGGGCACACAACCAATGTAGTCTTTATATCCATGGCAGTTGAAGATATGTCATCTACAACAACAGATTTTTCATTAACAAGCCCCCCTGAAGGAGTACTCTCAGTCTTGCGTCTTTTTTGTGACCCAGTGGCCTGTTTATTTGTTCTTCTCCTCTTACCCTTCTTACCACTTGAGACAGCGAATCCTTCATCCTGCTCCCCCATTTTTTCATGCTTCCCTTCATCCATGTTTCGAGCACTAGGATCTTTATCCAAAGCAATTAAAGAAAGTAAAGTTAAGGTCTTGCCTAATCCCATATCATCTGCTAAAATACCACCTCGCAAAGGCTCTGGCCTTCTATCCGTATGATAATTAGTCAAAACATTCACATAGGCTCCATCTTTCTCTTCCCAAAATGGCGGCAATTCACCAGAATTCTCCCTATGAACTAACCACCCCAAAGCTTCCTTCTGATGTACAAAAAGGTCAGACTTAATGACACTTGCAGGGGACTCCAACGCTTCCAATGCACAACTTTTGCTGACATTCTCATCAACCAA
This sequence comes from Erythrophleum fordii, assembly GCA_032878935.1. Taxonomy (NCBI): domain Eukaryota; kingdom Viridiplantae; phylum Streptophyta; class Magnoliopsida; order Fabales; family Fabaceae; genus Erythrophleum; species Erythrophleum fordii. The sequence continues at coordinate 13,652,196 of JAVQMF010000045.1, read as the reverse complement.
CTTAAAAATCTCATCTACACTCTTAAACTCTTTCTTAGCCCTCCTCTCTTTCACAGCCATAGACTCTGACAACGTAAAAGATGCATCAGAATCTAAAATTAACGTTAACCCACCTTCTGAAATCACATCTTTCACAGCTGGAAAAGCCTCAATCGCCGCAAAGATATGAATTTGACAAGGAATTTTGAATTTGTTACCAGAGCGCGTTTTGGGCACAATGCCTTCCACAGCAATTAGGTTGGCGTCTATCAAGGGAGACAGTACCGCAGCGACTGTGCGCTCAATATGTCCAACCTGAACTGCTCGAGTGTTGAGTACCTTAATGGCGTTCTCATCGTAGGGGTTGAGAGGTTCACGAACCAGACCCACCATTTCACGGCCACTGATGGTACCGGAATAGTATTTAATCCCAACAATGTTGGCGAAGACAAAGCCGAGCAGGTAAGTTTCGGATGAAGAACCTTGAGAACATTGGTCTGCTGGGTCGATGAATTCATCATCTTCCATGGGTGATTGTTTTGTTTTCTGAATCGGTTTGAACTTTGATGAAGAACAGCGAGAGTTTTAACTTCTAAGGGTGTCCCAAACGGGTGCTGTATTTGAATAAGGGTTGACGCCAGCAAGGGGGGGGGGGGGGGGGGGGGGGGGGGGGGGGGGGGGGGGGTTTTGAGCCTTGTTCTCGAAGACGAGTTTTTTTTTTTTTAATCCAATTGAAGACAAGTTTTCTAGATGTTTGCTCTTTCGATTTTTTTTTTAACAAAATAAAAATCCTAGTAAAAGATAGTTACATTAATTTAGAGTAGATTATATTATTTTTTTAAAAAAATTGATTAAATTATATGTAATATTTCTTTAAAAAAATTACACTTAACTTTTCTAATATTTGATATAAAATTTTTTTATTTAATTTATTTTTTTGTTAAAAAATTATTTTAATAATTTTTATTGTTGTATTAAAAATAAATTTATAATTTTATATTACATAAAAAATTTAATTTTATTGATAAAAATAAATTAAAATTTTTTAATAATATATATAAAATATTAATAGAGTTGAATGTAAATTTTAAAATAAAAAATATGATGTATAATTTAATTAAATTTTAATAAAAGTTAGTGTCATTTTTTTAAAATTATTCTTTTAATTATTTTTATTTAAATTAATTGAGATATTTTTTTGGTGAGTTAAATTTAAATGAGATTTTCTTCTTCTTTTTTAATTGTTGAATTTGAATCATAACACTTGGTGAAAAACTTAGTAGGATGAATTACGATTTTTTATTTTTTTTTCGCCAAACTATAAACTTCTGATTGTATGCAAATCAATATTTTAAAGCAGATGAAATGTAATTTTTTGTCTTAAAAAATATACATATTGTATTATTTATTCTCTCAATATTAAAAATACATGAAGCAATTTAGATAGTATATTTTTTTAAAATTTATATGAAATATAAAATTACATTCTTCTATTTTAAAATTCAACAAACAGGGTTTTTTTCCTTCTTTAATAATAAAATATAAATATTTCTTTCTTGATGAAAAAGAAAGCACGATCTTCGTATTCGTCTATAGAAATTGGAACTCACCGCCCCTTCGATCAACGCTGCTCGCTATCGCCATCAAACGACATACAGGTATCTGTTTCTCTCTATCTTTCATCAATATCTATCACTGCTTCAATTGACAATCTCTCTTCATTCTTACAGTAAGTTTAACGTGTTCTTGACTTTCCCTCCATCTCGCTTCACCTATTTTTGTGTCGTTGTATCTCGCGTGGATTTGAATCTGGTTAAGTATCTGCTTGTTATGATTTTCAGGAGATTATGTTTTTGCTGCGACTCTAGATGCACTAATTTTATGTCTTGAGCATTGGAATCGTTGATGAAGACTTGGTTGCTTAAGGGTTTAATGTCATGCCCTGTAACACATCCCAGTTCACAAAAATTAAATCTTTGCCTTTATCTTTGTAATAATCTCTCCCTTCACCTCTTCTCCGTACCTATTTCTCACTTATTATCATTTCCATAAGGCAAACGTGAAAGGTGTCTTGTCTTCTTCATCTCTGATAGCTTCCCAACCTTTTCTCTTGTTTGCCTCAGCGCAGCACCCAAAGGCTTCACAATTTACATAAGCCAGAAAGGATTTTGGAATCTCACAATTGATTTGTCTTTGTTTTCTTCCTTAACAAAATTCATTCGAAACAATCTGTTCTATGACTATATAATTTCTCCTGCCATGGCTTCTAAGTATTTGTCCTTCAAATGAGGTCTTATTTTAATGTAATCTATTACCTCGTAGTCCTGCAAATTAATGGCAAAGGTAGGACATTTTTGGTATGCTGCAACCTTCTTCCCCTTTCCACAAAACCAATTTTCTTGTGTCCTGGTATGAGGTCTTCACAAAAGGTTGATTAGTGCCTGATTCTTCCTTTTAACTTTTGTTTGTTATTGGTGTGTAAGTTGCCATATATAAGTTGGGCCTATTTCTAACACAACCATAGTCTTTCTTGGGTTATTGGAGACTGACTGGACAGAGGACAGTCTTGTTGCTTTATATTTCGTAAATAGGAGTCTATTGGTTCAGAATCTTATCTGTTGTTTTTGCATTTTAGATGGGTTAATTTTTTCATAGGAAACAGTATGCTTTCCCGTGATAATAAAAATAACTAATGACTCACGCTTGTTATGGAATTTTTTATATGAATATTTTGGGAGTAAATTTTTTTTTTTAATTTTGTGGAGATTGCCTGGGCTGGTATGCACTTAAGCAATGATTTTTGGAAGGCTGAATCTAAATATATGGATGTTTTGATTTGTGGCAAAGGGAATGCAGTTTTATTTATTTAAGGAGAATTACTATGCATGTGGTTGCTCAGTTGCTCTTTTTTTGATGCCATCTATCAACGTTGCAAGTGATTTTTTTTTTTTTAAATGAAGTTCATTGCAATGTTATTTATATTAGATGCTATGACGTCCTTTTTATATGAGAACTTTGATATAGTGCATGTGGATGTAGATATACAAAGTTACAGAACTGCGTTTCAATGCATGAGCATCAGTATATGGATTGGAATAAGTATGAACTATTTTAAGAATGCATTTTTCTTTGCCGGCGTGATCCCAAGGTTGATGCTGGTCCCTTTTGTTCCATTATTTGACCTGACTAGATATTTTTATCAAATAAGCTTGTTAATTAGAGAGTACACATTTGATATTCCTTAGCTAATTTTTTACCCTTCTATTGGGCATGAATTCTAAAAATAAAATGATGATTTGAAATTATGATTTGTGTTTTTTTCAAAATTTTACCTTATAAAAAATGTTATGTGCTCTCATCCTAGAGTGCCTTTATTGCATCTATAATCCTTGTTCTTAGTTATTTGAGGCCTGCCTCATTTTAAAGAAGTTCGATAAAAAAAATGATAGCAACTCTTTGGTGATCATTGTGCTTAAGAGGGCATGGACACTCAGAAAAACCAACACGAGAAGCGGACTTCATCAGCTGCTACTGCCTCACCTGTTACCACATGTCGAAAGAAGAAGAATGAGGAAGCTACCTTTTTGGAGGATTTGAAGGATCATGTTGATGAGTTTATCCATGCTTCTATGGATGAACACAAAACTTGCTTTAAGAAAACCATTCAAAAGGTTTGACTCTAGAAAGCTTTCCCCGGAGAACTCTTGATATTTGTATCGCCCTTTGGCTTTGCCTTTGTACTGTCTTCTGATATAATGTGGTTTTGGATCGTTCCAGATGTTTGGTTTGTCCAAAGTTGTTGCAGAAAGGAACTCTGATACTACCAAAGAAGTTGTAAGCTCCCTGCCTCTTCGGACAACCGTACAGGAGTAGAATCCCAAGACCCAGTCGTTTTGTAATACACCGTATTTATGTAGGTTAAATGCAGAGCTGTTACTTGAAACCGGAAATTTCATGTCAGCCATCCCCCCCCCTTCTCCTTCTTTTTTTATTTCCCGATGTATTGGGTGTTGAATTTGGTAGTAGTTGAATTCCAGCAATGGACTTTTTGTCTTTCTCACAATGAGCAATTTCATAACTCGGTACTTTATGACTATTTGTTCGCTCGGTTCTTATGAAGGTGCTAAATAATGCTATGTCGAATCCAGCTTCGTAGGTTTAAAGAAAAGAAACTAATTGTGACGGGAAGGTGAAGAAAGAATGATATAATGAAAGACACACGTGATGGCAACTTGTCTATCAAAGGAAGAGAATTTTATGCAAATGAAAAGAGTACAGAGAAACAAGATGATTTCTTATTCAAGAAGAGACGGAAACTCCAGTACCAAATTCCCCCATGCTCATTCTGCAGTACCTTTCTTCTGTTTATATGTTGCTTAAGCTCTTGTAAGCCGTCGCTGCCCACTTCTGTGGCACAAGAATATTTGAACAGTGCAACAACTTGCTCTGACGTAGCTAACTTCACTCCTGCCATACCAGAAGAAAATCCTCCTATAATGTTGTCTCCTTTGCTTGCGTATCATATTTCTATCGGTTTTTTTTTTTTTGGGAAGAAAGATACATGGTTTGATGGTTCAATTAATAAGCCCATACAGCTACTTCTTTGAGTCATATGACGTCAGTGAATCAATAAGTTGATTGGGCCAATTGGCTCAAAAGAAGATTGGTTATCGATGGAAGCTACACTTCCGAAAAAAAAAAAAGAAAATACCAACGACCAAATTCAAAATTTGAGTTGAAGTCAAAGAGGTCAGTGAGTGGGAGTCAATGAATAAAAATTTGAGTTGATGCTGGAAAATTTGAGTCAATGAAGAGGTAATTGTGGCTTGGAGAAATGAAGCAATCTATTTTTACAAATTAAGTGGACCAAATATGAAGAATAGCGAGGCACACATGCTTGGTTGTGCTAGGTGAGAAGAGAGACATCGTTCAACTAAACAGACCTAGCGGCATCCCATTCATCCAATGGAGTCTCATTTGCTTACTTTGCTTTAAGCTGGGCGACCATCCTATTCCTAGTCACTTTTTTAGATACTATTACTAGCTTTCTGTGTCCCAGAAAAATAATGTCTACCGAAAAGATCGAAATGTTTCAAACAACTCTACAGTATAAGCACGTGAATATTTTTATAACGTTCATTGAAAGACTCATTAAGGATAGAACAGTACAGTACAGGGTGCAGTAGCATAATTATTAGGCTCATCTAGGGCAGAGGAAACACAATTACGTGTCTTTTTCTTTATAGTACAATGGATGAGCTTTTGGGTTTAAGGAACTTAATTTAGCTTGATTGCCATCCTAAATTTGCTTATACCAAGGATTTCCACATTAGTTTTGTTTATTATATGCTTATGTTTGGCATGTCAATATTTAATGTAATAATGGAATTGGAATACGACTGTCTCCTGTACCAAATATATATATATATATATATATATACACTACTATCATGACACACTCAAATGGGTGTAATTTTTTCATTTCAATACTGAAGAGATCACGAAATGCCTCTTTAAAACTTTAAATAACAATTTACTAATTACATTTCGCTATTTCTTAGTTTAAGCTTTGAAGTATCTAAGATTTTAGCATTTTTAAAATCTCTTGTATATTAATTTTAAATATTTTTTTATGAGCACAAAAAATCTACAATTTTTTTTTATACATTAAGATAACGATAAGTTATATTATATATTGATATGAAAATATTAGTTTTTTTTTTCTTTTGGTGCGAATGAAGATATCAATCTACCAAACACATACTAAATGACTTATTCATAAATATGTTTTATTAGATTAAACATGTAGTTACTTTTGAAGAGCTTGTAAAAATATGAGATCCATGTCTCAGTTTAGGGAGAACTGGAAAGTGAAAAGGCCTGTGGCATAATTAAGCTGCTTTAATGGAGTAATAGTTGCTTGTGCAAAGTTTCTGCAGCACCTAATATTTCAAAAATTGTCTTTAACTCTTAGGCCTTGTTTGGTTCAAAGGAGAGGAAGGGAGAGGAGGGATTTTAATGATACATTGTTTGGTTCAAAACGAGAAGGGAGGGAAAATAATAATATATAAACTATTTTACCCTTATCTATTTTAAAAGCAATGATAATACAATTAATTATTCTTTTATTTTTAAAATTTTAACATTTTTACCACCAAATTAAACAAATGTCAAAAATTATCTATAATTATAATTATTTAAAAAAATTTGTAAACAAATGAAACTAACTAAACAATTATTTCAACAAATGTATAATTTAACCTGTTTTATTTCATGAAATCAGAACGCATCTGAGTTGAGAATATTAGCATGTTTACTTTTTTCTCAATATGACAATATACCCATGTTAATTGGTACGTTGAAATTTCCCTTCAACCATACCTGTAAAAATTCTATATTTATATTGATGTCAAACAAAATATATTTTTGTATTTATGTGCAATCAAGTAAAGACAATTATTTCATTAACAAAATATTCTAACTACTGGATAGCATTGGTCCCTAACAAAATGTACTCGTCCTGGACTTGAAGAATAAAACATATATTTCATTAATCAAATATTCCAACTACTGGACGGCAAAGACAATTCCAAATACAATTCCAAATACAATTCCAACAACATTTCATAATCTGCTACAAAAAGATCATTTCCAACTCCATAATCAATTCCAACTACAAAAAGATCAATTGCTATAGAAGGATCATTTCATGACAGCATACACAACAACAAAAAGCTAATCAATTCCATATCAACAAAAAGATTAATTCCATAATCCGCTACTAGTTTCTAGCACCATAAACCAACTCCATTATCACTGCTTTGCACATTTGAGGACAGCATTTCATAATTATATTGAACTCCTCAACATTCTTCATGAAGAAGGTAAAAATCTTAGGCACTTTTTTAGCTTCACATCCACATCCTTCAATTAATGTCAAAAGTTCTTCAGGTTCAGGTGGAACTAATGGTGTTGGTGTGGAAATGGCCCTTTCCATGATAGAATTACTTTGTCTAAGCACATCTATTAACTCAGACATAGTTGATTTGTATTTACCAACTTTAGCATCTTTGTCTTTACTTGAAGAAGTTCTTCTTTTCTTATTGTTGCAGGCACTACTTACTCTAGGTGAATCATCTTCCTACTGAGCATCAAGTGAATAATCATTAATAAAACAATCGTAATTACCCAAAGTGACTTCATTTTGAGAAACCATGTTGTCAACATCATCAATACTATCGTGAAATAAATCTTCAGTGGATGAAATGTTTGCGTTTCTTCATTTGAGATAGTGTCTCTCTCTCATTTCCAGTAGCTCTTGCATTGCCATAAAGTGTAGCCATCTTTTCATAGTTTGGAAGAGGGGTATTCCTCCACTTTGCTGCTCTTGGATGAGCCTAAAAATAGTTTAGAAATATGACAGCAAACCAATTTGATCTATCAGCTATGATAATAACAAACTAGCAGCTATGATAATAATAAATCAAAAGCTATATTATCTATAAACCAGCAACTACAGGACAGATATACATTAAGATATTAAAATATATTAAGAGAATACATTAAATAGTTGAATTAAAGCAGTAAGCTAACCTGAATTAAAGCATCCCACACTTGTGGCTCAGCATCCCACATGCAAGTTGTTAGGTCCCAAGCAAACCCACTCATACCATTCTTAAAGAGATCATATACTTCAGCAAAATTTTTCTTCAAAGTCTTCCACCTATTTTTGATTTTCTCTTTATCAATTTTGGTATCAAATAAAGCACTAAGTTCCTTTACTATGTTGTCATATGCAATGGAAGTGAAGGTGCCATTAACTCTATGACCATAATTATATTCATTCATGAATGCATCAATGAGTGCATCATCCATAGGTTTTGACCACACCAAATTCTCCTTGCTTGTAGGTGCCATGCTATATGAAATACATATTCATTCAATCCCAATGCAATATATAAAATAAGAATATATCCAATTATCAACTTAAACAATAGCAATATATAAAATAAGGATACATCAAACACAATATATGAAATTCAATCGAACATACAATAGCAATAAAGTGGCAATAGAATAAATCTAAATATCAACTCAAACAATGGAGTACATAAAAATAAATAGAAAACATAAAATAATAATTCATCAAACTTAAAATTCATCATTGTTTTGATAATCTAGCCACATTTGATTAACTATACTATCTCTTATAAGTTCACCCCGAGCAGCATCGTTGGCTTGACTTCTTGGACCATGATTATTATCATCAAACACAATTTAAGCTACAAGTTCAGCATCTACTTGAGAAATCAGCTCATCATCAGGGTCTACAGTCATCAGATAATTATGAAGAATGCAACAAGCACCAATGATCAATTTTTGTGCTTTAACTCCATAACTAAGCTCTGTTCCATTGGATAAAATTGCAAATCTTTTTTTCAACACCCCAAAAGCTCTTTCAATTACATTACGTAATGATGCATGTCAAAGATTAAATAATTCTTTATGATTTTGTGGTGGATTCCTCGTTGAGTACTTTTTAAGGTGATAGCGAACTCCTCTATAAGGAGTGATAAGTCCACTTGTTAGTATGAAGCTAGCATCCACAAGATAATATTTCTTTATCATCAACAAAATTAATTACTATAATAGTTACATAATCACCAAATTTAGATTTCAATGACATCTTTAAAATAGTAATAATTACCATCAGGAATTTTAAGACTATCTTTTTTTGTTAGTGCTTCTTTTAGAATTCTTGAGTCGGATGCAGTGCCTTCCCATCCAGTCATGACATAAGTGAATTTTAAATCAAATGTGCATGCTGCTAAGACATTTTGGGTTGGGAACTCCTTCCTACCACGGTACGAGGAAGCATCTGTAACAGATACTTTGACTCTTATATGTGTCCCATCTATAACACCAACACAATCTTTAAAATACGGTAAAACTTGTTTTTTTCACTAATTTCAGGAGAAACTGTTGAGTCATTAGGTTTATAACAAATCTATCTTCTAACTCAATGATTTATTAATGATGATTCACTTGATGCTCAGCAGGAAGATAATTCACCTAGAGTAAGTAGTGCCTGCAACAATAAGGAAAGAAGAACTTCTTCAAGTAAAGACAAAGATGCTGAAGTTAGTGAATACAAATCAACTATGTCTGAGTTAATAGATGTGCTTAGACAAAGTAATTCTATCATGGAAAGGGCCTTTTCCACACCAACACCATTAGTTCCACCTGAACCTGAAAAACTTTTGACATGACTTGAAGGATGTGGATATGAAGCTGAAAAAGTGCCTAAGATTTTTACCTTCTTTATGAAGAATGTTGAGGAGTTCAATATAATTATGAAATGCCGTCCTCAAATACGCAAAGCAGTGATAATGGAGTTGGTTTATGGTGCTAGAAACTAGTAGCGGATTATGGAATTAATCTTTTTGTTGATATGGAATTGATTAGCTTTTTGTTGTTGTGTATGTTGTAATGAAATGATCCTTCTATAGCAATTGATCTTTTTGTAGTTGGAATTAATTATGGAGTTGGATATGATCTTTTTGTAGTAGATTATGAAATGTTGTTGGAATTGTATTTGGAATTGTCTTTGCCGTTCAATAGTTGGAATATTTAATTAATGAAATATATGTTTTATTCTTCAAGTCTAGGACGAGTACATTTTGTTAGGGACCAATGCTGTCCAGTAGTTGGAATATTTTGTTAATGAAATAATAGTCTTTACTTGATTGCACGTAAATACAAAAATATATTTTGTTTGACGTCAATATAAATATAGAATTTTTACAAGTATGGTTGAAGGGAAATTTCAACATACCAATTAACATAGGTATATTGCTATATTGACAAAAAAGTAAACATGCCAATGTTCTCAACTCAGATGCGTTCTGATTTCATGAAATAAAATAGGTTAAATTATACATTTGTTGAAATAATTGTTTAGTTAGTTTCATTTGTTTACAAATTTTTTTTTTAAATAATTATAATTATAAATAATTTCTGACATTTATTTAATTTGGTGGTGAAAATGTTAAATTTTTAAAAATAAAAAAATAATTAATTGTATTATCATTGCTTTTAAAATAGATAAGAGTAAAATGGTCTATATATTATTATTTTTCCTCCCTTCCTCTTCCCCTTCTGAACCAAACAATATATCATTAAAATTCTTCTCCTCCCCTCCCCTCCGTTGAATCAAACAAGGCCTTAATGTTTTTGTTACAGGGGATTCACCACTCAGATTATTTCCAAATGACCAGGTAGTTAAAGGTTTTGTAGTTTCTGTCTCTTTTATCATTTCACCGCTAGTGACTAGTAAACTCCATGATTGAGATTTGATTGTTCTCTGTAGTACTCAAGAGTCAAGACATCTCATACACTTAGACGACAACATAAAATGACAACTTTATTATGAATAGAAATCAGAAACATACTAGGAATTGAAACAGAATCGTAGATTCTTCTTGGTAGCTTCATGAATATGAAAGTACAACGTGGAATCATAGGCTATGATTCTTATGACTAGTAGTCTAATGTTACTGCATTAACTCTACATATCAAATAACACCATGCACTATCATGTGAAGCTGCAGGATGTTGAAAATCTTTATTGTTGTTGATACCAGTTGGTTCACTGGAGCTTCAGGTTCCTCAGCCTGCAATAGGATCAGATTCAGAAAGGGCAAATAAAAAGGTTAATAAGAAAGTTAGTACATGTAATTAACCAGTGCAACTTTTGCTTGCTAGTTGAAAGATAAATATTTAATGGGTGTTTAGCAGCATGGGGGAATCATATGTTGTGATCATATAGTCTGATGGATGGTGTTAGATTAGAATACCTTTTTTCCTCGTCAGAGCCTCCAGTTTTCTTGTAATTGGGGAAGGGCACTTGTCCTGACTCAATATGCTTAACGTCCTCCACAAGGAGATCATAGTGCCTCTTTACTTCCTCAGGGGTTTTCCCGCCAACAGCCTTGGCAACATTGTACCAACGGTCAGGGGTGTCCTTGTCATAAATTGCTAGAGCCCTTTCAAAGGCCTTATTGTCCTTAGCAGACCAGGACCCTGAGGATGACATTGAGCTCGATGCCATTTCTTAACACTAACTTGTAGTTTGACAAGACAAAGGGAGGGAACACTATAACTTCACTAAAGAGAATGGTGGAAGGTGAAAAGGCCAAGGAAATTAAGTGAAAAAGCAACGGAGCAAAGGATGATGTTTAAGAATTTGAAAGAAGAGGTAACTAGATGATATGTGCAGAGAGATGGCTATCCCTGCTCCTTTTATAAGCAGAAGTGGAGGGTATAAGGTGGGTTAGTGCCAGTTGGCATGAATATCTCGCCAAAATGAAGTCGAATTTTAATGATTTGTCTGCTTAAGAACCACAGAATAGAGCAGGACCAAGAAGTTGAGCAGCAATATGGGAGAATCAGTATCTTCATACAGTAAAATAAGTGAATGAATAGATAGGGGACTTACCTAAACTTTTTCTTTTCTCCTTCCTTCTTTATATAAAAATGATGTCAAGTTAAAAATTCACTTTGTTGAGCTTCGAGCTTTGTGGATTTAATCCATAAAAAACACATTGCACGTTGTTAAACAGTTGAACATATAAAACCTGTAAAGCAGTTTCCCAGAATAATATATTTTTTAACACAACACGTCACGTGGTTAGGCAAATAAGACATAATCAAATCCTTCGGATTAAAGGGTAAATTTTCCAATGTGGTTGAGATTTGAGATCCTAAGAACAAACATCTGCATAGAGAAGAAAACTAAACTGAGTAAAATAGGGGTATGTAAGCTCCCTATTGCATGCCAGGTCAGCTAATGTCCCCTTCATTTTATAATCTTGCTTGCAGGGTTTCCATGTGGGACCAAGCACAAACCCAGTGAATCCGTTGCAGCTACAATAGCTTTCACGTGTGCCTTACACAACCAAAAGCTTTTATTCAAAAAGTTTGAGATTGCAAAGAAAGCCCTTCGTGTTCATCATCATTGCAGATGATCTTTCTAAGCGTACTTCGTCCTCCACAACATTCCGACATCTAGCTGGCCAGTTTTATCCGTACAATGATTCTAGTTTGTTTTTCACTCCCAAGGAAAGGTCACATAGGTCACCCAGTACTCTTGTAGCTGCAGGAAATCCACCCCCCAACGGTCTTTTTTTTTTAAAAAAAAAAAAACACCCACTAGTAACTACTGGGTTTCTGATAGAGTTTGTGCTTAATGTTTGTTACTTTGTGCATATCATTATATCAGTATGTATAACTTGTTTTTCATCACTGAAATATCTGTTGTGATGTAATTTGAAAAGGGAATAACCAATAATACTTGATCATATTTTATTATTCCAATGTCCCAAATAATTTCAGAGAATGCATCCAGGTCCAACTAGTACAGTACCATATGTATATGTAAAGAATATCCTGATTCCTGATAAGATCTTTTGTTTTGTCTTTTGCTGTTACCTCAGGCCAGTGCGGTGGAGGATAACTATAGGATTCAGGGCTTGCCCATTGGTTTTTAACCAGTAAAGATAGCATAGGGTTCATCATCTTTAGCTGCTGCGTTTGGCTATGCCTCAGGCAAATTGGGTAACTCTGTGGAGTTTACCCCTCCTGGTTCAACACATGGGTTGAGTCTAGCTGTCCCATTGTTTTTTTCTCGGCCATTATTACCTGTAAATGTGGAAAAGCCACCACCATATCTTAACTGATATCTGTTTGTCATAGGCATGAGAGAGGCAATAAAGTGATGACAGAAACCCTCATTAGCTTGATCACTTCCAGAATTTTGTTGCTGAAAAGGATAATTTGTAATTACAGGAGGATGGTGTTACTGGAAAATAAAGCTTTCCACATATTTTAAGAGCATTGTCTTTTGATAAATTTACAAGGAACTAGATTTTTGCCATTTCTTTTTCTACAGCTTTATGAGCAATAGCTGAGCTTAATTTTTCTTCAATCATCTGAATTAAGTTACCTTTGCTTGTTCCTGTTGTATTGTTTGCCTTGACCTTTTCTTTTTGTTCTTCTGATTTATTATTTTGCAAGTTCAACGACTTCATGCTGACATGTAGAAAATTACAATAAATCTATACTTTTCCAAGAAAATGGTTTGAAACCATGAGCATTCTAGACCACAGGTTCTTGTGTGTCGTCATACATGTAGTGGGTGTGTCCAGTACTGATTCTTGGGTTAATGTTGTTAAATAAACCATATCCATACTTCAGTGGATTTTATTACAAAATTAAAATGACCCAGTAGTAGGGAAAGGCTAAATATCTGTCTGGATTACGGAATAAGGCTCAATCTTTCAAGAGCATCATATTTCAGAGGTCGGTGTAGTGACGCCATGGCTTTAGGTAGCAACTTGGTTTAGGCTGCCCGCTCTTTATGGACCTATTGTTTCTAATATCTAGCAAGTAGGCTTCAGTGTAGTCTATTCTTCTAATTAGTGAAAATCAATGCTTACCACTCATGGTATAACATTGTTTAATGGCTTGTATATATGAAGACTTTAGACAACTATGTATAGTCCATAACTTGAAATTTAAAAAGAGAATACTTTTAGGCGTCCATGTTCCTTTAATACAATCTTTGATATTTTATAAAGTTATGAAGCCTTTTAGTAGACTTACATCTAAAATTCTTAAGTATCTTAAATGCTTAGATGTTTATGCTTAATACACAGACATAAAATTACAATATATATTGTCATCCAAAACATTTGGGTGACATAGGATTCCATCAATTGCCAGTCTTTGGTACCTTCCTTAAAGGTTGAGATTGAGAATATCACATTTTTGAGTAAATTTTTTTACTAACTTTCACAAATTACCAATTGTAGCATTTCTTTGACGTTCATAAATACAAAATCTTAAATATTCACATATCTTATCACTCACTACGTTATACTCAAAATTAAACACATCAGTATACTAAATTGGAACGAGAGATGTAATGGACAAGTACGAATTTCGTTGAGACATTAGGTTTCGTTTTTGTTGGCGTATGTTTAAGTATTGTTCCTTGTAACTTGAGGAGTCCTGTTGTCAACATCATCCTTTCTACGCAGGAATTCTGTAGTCATAAGTTTTTGCTACAATGTTTATACTAATTTAAAGTGAATTTAAGAGTCTCGTTGCCAAGTTGCATCTGGGCCACAATATATGGTAATGCGGGGAGCCTGATCATTGTTTGAAAATTTCTCCAACAACTTTGATGGAATCTTAATGAGAGAAAGTGATAGGTGACGATCTAACCCCTCCCACCAATATCCAGAATCCTTATCAGTTATCCCAAGTACAAAGTAACATATGGACTCTTCCACCATTACTGGAAGATTTTTTTCCCACTGGTCCATCATTACCTAGTTGAGACTTGAGAAGTTCAACACTAGTTGATCTGTTAATAAATATTTGGATGATTTTAGAGGATTAAAAATTTAAACCAAGATTAAGGGGTTTTGACACTATTGCAGTTAAAGGAAACAGGAATCTGCTACTTCATAGGAGAAGGAAAGGAAAAAAGTGAAGCATCTAGGCGGGTCCTAAAACGGCCGCTAGAGCAAAAAGATAAAGCTTTATCAGGAATATTTGGTCAATATGCTAAGTCATAGGCTTCATTTTAAGGCTTAATTATTTTTTCATTAGAACGATGCAGATAACACAGAAGGGTTAATGAAGAGTGTTAAAATCAAGGTTAAGAAAAAAGCTGCATGTCATACACTGAACTGCAAATGAAATAATGTGGAGGGTGTTCATATTGGAATTCTGGGGTTAGAACTAAGACGAGAGACACGAAACCTTAATTTCGTTTTGGTGCAGAGGATAGTAGCGGGCTTACGATGATGATAGCGTTGATTCAGTGGGATGGCAGGGCACCAAGATATTGTGGGCCGTTTGATTCTCTGATGCTCATCCTATTGTCCTTCTTGCTGAAGTGCTCTGCGAGCCAACAATTTTGTCTTCTCTCTCCTCGGTGATTCCCCATATTGTGTGGTGCTCTCCAAATTTACTGCTGCTTCATTTTTTTATATGGACAATGTTTCCCAGCTATTTTCAATTTTTTCTTCTTCTTTGGCTGCTGTTGGCTGGGGATATTCCTTCGTATGTTAAAATGTTGATTTGCTAATCCAATTGAGCAACTTGTATTTCTCAGAAGCATCTGGTTTCCTTAGGCAATGATCATGCATTGCACGGAAGTTTGAATTTTAGCTCAAAACCATCCTCAGTGACCCCTTCCCTCTATTGAGTAATTGCTTATGATAGGCGCTAGGCTGGTTATAGCTATCAAAGCAGGCAACTTCAGTTTCTCGTCATCCCATTAATGTGTAAAATTACATAGGCTTATGGCTTAAAACGAGACAAAATATCTCCCTCTACTCTAGTGATGCAAATATCCTGCGACTTGTGCTCGTTGTGATGCTCATGCCCTTGAAAGACCTCCATAATCATTCACTTCTACATTATTTTGACTCGACACTCCTGCATCTTTCTGTCATGAGTTCGAGAATTTTTGTTTGGAATCTGTAGGGTAGCTTTTCGCTTGTGCTTTCAAGTTTCAACAATAATCTCACTGAACTGACTTAACGTCTTTCTCCCTCTACGTAAGTACATGCATGATGCAGCAGGATTAGACACTGTAAGGGGGATATTTACTCATAAGAATTTGCAAAAAGAAAATATCATTTATTGTAAATGACTTATCAACTATTTAGTTTAAGTAGGTCAAGCAAAAAGTATAATCTCTCTAAAAGCTAAGTTGAAGTAAATTGCAACTACTTTCTAAACTTTTGAAATCTACAAAATACTTCCTATAGTTTTTACAGTTAATTTTTCGGAAGAAACATGTCTTAAAAAAGTATAAACATTATACACGTGCAAAGAAGATCTTAAACAGAAGAAATATTTGTACGATGAGAGTTAATAAAATTAGGATTCTTTGTATTGGGAGTTTTATTTAACTTGGAGACAAGTCTGTGATTTACTCCTTAACAATAATCCCATAACCAGACCTTCCAACCCAATAATCAACCAAAATGTTGCTACTAAGTCCTTAAGTATAATAAATTCAATTTGCTTTATTTTTAATTTTTCATTCCATACTCCACAGGTTATGGGATTTTACATTTCCTTAATACTGCGAGTCAAACTGTGATAATGGTGAAGTTTGAGCCGAACGAATGAAGAAAATGATAGGATCATGGGCTGTCGCCGAAGATTAGTCCAAAAAGGAACGCTCACCCGTCACGAGATCAAGATCAAGCCATGTTGTACTTCCAAACTTTAGCAATCGTAAATATCTACAAACCATTGATTAGGATCTATTCCGAACACAATATTAAGACTCATAAAGAAGCTAGATTGCATAATATTTTTGTAAATCACAATCCACATTTCTTTAACCGGGAAATCAATCACAAAAAATTAAGGGGAAAAACTGGAAGTACACATATGTTAAAAATTTGTGCCTTAAATGTGTAGACATTTGCAACTACATATATGTTGAAAGATCCACAATTTTTTTTTTCGTTTTTTTTGTGTTTTTTTTGGGGGGGGGGGGGGGAGGCACTAAAACCATATCCATATATCAAACTATCAATTATCAAATGAAAACATACAAAAGAGCAAGCAATGCATACACAAAATTTCAACAATCCAAACTAGAAAATATACAATATAGCTGGCCAGAAAAAGTCAAGCATGCATAGATAGAAAGGGGATCCAAACAAAAAACCCATTTAGGACACAAATGATGGAGTTGCAGGCAGCAAAGATGATGATGGGGGGTTTCACTCTACTCAGTTCCTTGTTTTTCTTTTGGCCACCTCTCTACTCAGTTCCTTGACAACAGCTGCAAGTGCCTCCGGATTGACACCCAGGTCACAAAGAGCAATTAGAACAGAAAGTGTGTGACGGTCCAGACCCGTGTCTAGTACATTTGACATATGAAATGCAAGGTCCAAAGATTCTCGTGCACTCCGCGCAACTTCAGGATCCATTGTAAATACTTACGCCTTAAAATGAGCCGATTTTGTTTAATTCAACAATTTCTCAAGAATGGAAACCGCAGCCTGTGACTTAACGCTGTTTGTTTACATGGAGATCACCGGATCAGATAGAGTTAAATAACAAATAAATTCTCCAAACATAGATTGAATCATTGAATCTTCCATGGAAAGCTGTTCCTAGTTTCGTGCACTGTACACTGTACAGGGAAACTCAGGAAGCCCATATTATTTCCTTAACTTTTCCTTGTAAAATGAACATAATAAGAACAGGAAAGTAAAGCTTCTCACACTAGCCATTAGAATTTAAATCAGAGCACATCGTGAAAGAGAAAAGAAGAAATGGACACCTTGAATAGCTACAACTTGCAACTACCAAGAGATGCATTATCAGAGCGTGTAAACCGACTTCTCTTATGAACAAGTTAAAGAACTGAAAATTAACAGTAAAACCCTAGATCATGAATCCTCAAATCAGTGTCTTGAATTACCAATTTCTTCAGCTAATTTACTTGTTTAACCAAGTATTTCACTCCTATACAAATGACAATTTTGGGCAGCAATTAAATTCAAGGAAGGGCCAAGTTCATGAAAATATTACAGCAACCAATCGATATGATTACAAATTACTTATGAAATAAGAATAGATTAAGGGAAAAGAAAAAAAGTGAACAATAAACCGAGAAACTATCAGAAGAAATGAAGCACAAGACAAACTTCAATCTATAAAAATAATGTGTAAACCCTTGCACTCAGACCAGCAATAGAGAAATAGGGGTACTTCGTAATGGTCCAAGAAGACGTGTAAGAGAGAAGACTGAAGAGGGGAGACTGAGGAGAAGGGCTAACTGGAACAAAAACTAAATTAAGAATATAAAATTTGATTGAGGGGAGAAAAAGTTCTTCATGGAAAACCTAGATCATATCTACGACATCATTCCCAAGGATCCAACTTAAGAGTGTGTGATCAGAAGCGGATACAGCAACAATAAACGATAATCCAACTCAGAACAGGGAGGTCGAGCGATTACATACCTCCGCTATAGGATCAAGCTAAATGCCTCTCCGAAAACGCCAAATTGAAGCTCCGCCGCCTTACCCGAGACTGTTGAGCAATTTCTCAATCTAGCACGCGTTGAACGATTCGGCGAATCGATGAAGGTATACACCTGATTTTGAGAATATCGACGCTTTCAGAGAGCTAAATGGTTGCGATTATGGCTGCAAACCAAGCTGAAGTTGACGGATAGGGCAAACCACAATAGCATTACTGATAGAGTCTACACGAAACGACGCAGCGTTTGATCAAATACCGTTTAAATTTGTTCTCAAAAAAGACCTAGGTGGGTGAGTAATTTTTAAAATTTGAATTATTTTGATTTAATTAGATATTTTATATTTAATATTTTATTCTTTTAATTTTTTACTTAAAATTATCATTATTTAAAAAATTAATAATTCAAAGATTTTTTTAATTTTATATCTTGTATTTTTTTTAAAAAAAGTAAAATATAAAAATTAAAAACCCTTATTTTACATCTTAATTAAATTTGATCTATACAATTTATATTAAAATGAGTAGGGATTGAATAAAAAATAAATAAATAATCCAATTTAAAGTTAAAATAGTGTTTTGTTTTGTTTTGTTAATTTTATTTATTGTTTTAAATTGATTTTTCGAATTTGAAATATTTTTAAATAATTTATTAAATTTTTGTTTTATAAAAAACTTTATGAATTGAATTCTGTTAAAGTCTGCAACACCTACCTGTCTATTCCCGTACTAACGTGGAAGTTATGTGTATATTTTTCTTAAATTTTAAACAATGAAATAGCATCTAATGAAAAAAGGGAAAAAAAAAAAAAGGTTCCACAATAAAACGAAACCGAAGGTGACGGTGTTTATCGTCGAGGCTTCTTTCTTCTCCGGTGGAGGCTGTCGACCCGGTGACAGCGTTTGACAGTAGCATTCTTCATTCTCGAGCACCCTCCCTCTCCAGACTGCTGCTTGTAGATCTCGCACACACCGTCTTTCTCCTGCATTTCAGAGGGTATGAATGCTTCTGCCCTCTGTCACTTATTCTAATCTTTGCAGGGTCCTTACGCAGTGACAAAACATGACGGTTTATTTTTATAGTATACATGCCAGTTAGTGGGTCAAAAACATTTTTTTGTCAGAATTTTTTTTATGTCATATTAAAATATTTATATTTTTATAACATATTATTTATCATTTAAACTTTTAGATTAAATTAAATAGTATTAACTCATCAATAATATTTTAACTTTTTTATTAAATTTAAAAATATATTTAAATTTAAATGAGTAATGCCCCGTTACACTTTACATTAATGCTAATAACTACACTACATCATATAATTTTATATCTACTCGTCTAATATATAATAAGAATTTACTAAAAATACACATTATTACTTAATAATTTAATGAAAAATTTTAGAAGATTATTTTGAGGAAAAAAATTTATATAATGAATTATAAAAATTTATCAAAAATCTATATCTACAAACTACAAAAAACACTATTTTATCAATAATATTTTATAAAAATTTATCGTATTTTTAAAGATAACTATTTTAAATTCAACTAAAAGTAATATATTGATATTTAAAATTTGTTATATATTTGTAGAATTATTATTTATAAAAATGCATCCAGGGTACTTGTACATTTAATATAGAATAAAAAATTACAAAATGAACAAAGGACAATTCGAAAATAGAACAAAAAATTGTGTAAAGTTTAATTAAACCAACATGCAAGTATTGAAATTCAATTTAACAATCGACATGAATGACATAAATGTTAATTAAATTCTTGATTAGTACTTATTTTGCTAACAAATTATGACAATTGTACCTTACGGAGATATTCTCTGATTTAAACACGCTGCTTTATACATTAAATATAGAATGTTTTTTTCCGAATATGTTGGTATTGTTAGTTGGTCAAACTTACAAGCAAGAGTGATGAATGAGTCCATATGCCAAAGCAAGGCAAAAGAAAGGAGAAAAAAGGTCAAACAAACACATGGAACGCAATACAATCGATTTATTATTTGATTTTATTTTTTTAAAATACTAGAGTATGACCTATGCCATACCCAAATTTTTAAATTTATTAATATTATTAAAATTATATTAGTCTAAGATGTTAAAAATAATATATACACACACATATATATATATATTCTTCATAACAAATTAAAATCATGTTAGTCTAAGATGTTCATACAATATATAGTTTATCATGATAACATTTGTAAAATAAAAACTTGAAAACATTTATATTCTTAGACTGACATGTTTCTCTTTCATTTGCAATGATTCGTGGTTGTGGCACAAAAAAGCTAGTCATGTAAGTTTATATACTATATCTAAATTATTTAAGTTTGACCTCATGAGATGACTCTTCAAGCTAAATTTTGAAAAAGATTATTTATATGATACATGTCAAACAAAAAAGCAAATCATATCTTCCTTTAAAGTAAAGTAAGGCATGTCCTTAATTTGGCATATTCAATTATTACAAATACATATCTTTAGCTCTACATAAACTCAAAACATAATTGACTTATGCTAAATAAATTATATTTTAGATCATTAACTAAGCAACATCATCAATACATTAATTGTCACTTAACTCAAATTCATCACTCCTGATAATTTTACTTTTATCGCTATCACTAAATGTTACTGATTCTCCATTTTTACGAGTGATGGAAAGAAATTTTGAGGAATCTCCAGTCATGTATTAAGAATAACCTCTATTTAAAAACCACTTATATTTTGATGTCCTTTCTTTTCACCATACCTGTAGATAGTTCAATCTTTTTTAGGTATGTAAATATTTTTTAGTCTTTTAGGATTAGTTTTGGGTACAACAATACCTTTTGAAATCCACACCATTTTTTTTCTTAAATTTTCACTTATAACAACAACGGACAAATTGATTGCAGAGGATAAAGATTTAACAAAGACATTTTTATAAAACTTAGCATTGTCTTTATAACTAATTTTTGTTTTATCAAATATACATTTTTGTTTTTCTAATAGCATATTGAAATTTTCTCTGCCTTTTACAAAGTTAACTAAATCTATAGCTAAAGTTTTAACTTGCTGTTTTAGGATTTTGTTTTCTTCAAGAGCTGATATTAACTTATTTTTAAGAATTTGAATATTTTCTTCAAGTTTAGAGTTAATTTTGAGTTAATCCTCATACTTAGAGAATAAATTTTTAAAGTTAACAAAAAGATCATTAAAGGTTTCATTAATTTCATCATAAGATAAGGAAAGTTTAGCTTATATTTTATTATTTTCAAAAGTTAAGAAGTGCATATTCACTATATCTTATTCCAGCTCCTTGTCTTTATCATAATCCTCACTCCATGTTATCATTACTTTCTTCTTCTCATAGGATTTAGCTAACTTCTTTTTCAAGTAGGGGCATTTAGATCTAATGTACATGTTCTTTTCAGTTTCATAGCATATTACCATCCCTTTGCTTGGCTTTTCTTTCTTGATGGTGCATTTTGATGTGTTTCCATTATTCTTCAAGTGTTGTCTCCTTCTTCTTAGTATATTTTTCTAATTTCTTTGCAAAAAGAGCTAAGCCTTCATCATCTATATCACCATCATCTTTATCAATTAATTGTTATTCAACAGCCAAAGCCTCCAATCCAACTATTGTTTGTCTTTTTTTGTTCATACCTCTTGATATGGTTCTTTTAATAAGCAATGAGAATGCCTCGCATCTCTTTATAAGTCATAGTATTAAGATGTCCACTGCTTTCAATAGATTCTGCTTTGGATTGCTACTTCACCATTGGTGTAGACTCTATTGAAAAATTTTAGTTCTTCTACTAATTTAATAAATCCTGTATATATTTCTTCAATACCCTCATTATCCATCATATGGAACATATCATACTCATATGTGAGGGTGTTGAGATTGTTATCCATTACGTTTGAGGTTCCTTTACTAATCATCTCAAGTTTCCTTCACATTTGTTTGATTTTTTTACAATTGGATATTTTATTGTATTTTTCACCACTAACAGCACAAAAGAAAATATTAATGTCATGCTCATTGCACTAAACTATCTTGATGTTATCTTCTATTCACTTTTCTCTCTTCTATTGTAAATTTACAAATTAGGCATTCTAGGGCTATTCTTTATCACTTTCCAAACCAAGTAGTTAGTTGAGCAAATATATATTATGATTCTTGTTTTCCAATAAGAATCTATTTGCCATTGAAGTATGGTGGCCTACTTGTGGAGAATCTTCCTAAAAGTAAGCTCTTTCAAGTATATGTAAAGTTATCATTTCTGCAAAAGATCTTTTCTCTAAGTTGTTAAGTGTTAAATAAGTGAAATCCATTCTGATACTAATTAATAAACATACCTCAAGAAGATGAATAGGTGTGTAGTTTAGAAAGTAAAAAATAGTTGAAAAAAATCATAAATTTAAGTCAAAGTAAAGTTGAGGAAATAATAAATCAAGTTATTTAAAATTTTTATAAATGTTCCTCACTTAGATGTAAAAGTGATATGGTCAAGTAAAGGATAATACAACAAATATAAGTTGAGCATACACTATAAGTTAAGTTAGTTTGAACGAAAACACAAAAAGAGTTGAGAACAATAACACATAATAATTTATCCTAATTTAGCCTCTCTGGTCTAAATCTAGTCTTTTCAAATATTAAGGGATTTTCTTCACTCAAATTAGTCAATTACGATACAAGCTAACATTGAACTTAACTTGCTAAAGTTTTTCATAAACTTACCATCAACCTACTTACTTAGGGTTTTACACAAGCTTACTCAAGACTTTACTCTCACATAGGGTTTTATACAAATTTATTCTCAACTTACTCTTATGCATAGAGAATTACAATAAAGGTTAAGTAGAGGAAATATTACACTCTAATATGGTATTATGAAATCATTTGATAAATGCTTCTTTGAAAGTTGATGGACTGAAAATTTAGAATATTCTTAAAGAAATAAATACTATTAAATGCTTAAATGATTTTTAATGATTTTTCTTCATGGCTTGTTCTTTAACTTTCAAGACATTTATATTTCTTCACCAACTTGTAATTGTTACTAATGGTATCTCTTTTTCTACAAAATGAAGCCTTAAGTGTAAAAACTTTTTAGCTAGAATAAGGGATGCATATTTTCAACATTTTTTTTTTCTTTCTCAACAGCATTATGTTTGTGCAGAGAATTTGTCTCTTCTCCATTAATGCTTTTTAAAGCCTACTTTGTAAGTTAGACAAACCATATACTCTTTTACACAAAATGGTTAGTCGCAGAAGAGATATAATAAAGTTGACGTGATAATATATCTTGTTTTATTTATATTAATCTAAAAAACAAAGGTAGATGAAATTTGTTGATTAGCTTGGTAATGAAATTCAAACAAATTTAAGAGATAAAAAATTAATAGATCAAGTTTTAATTGAGGTTTTTTCATATATCAAAAATTTTGTTTTATTATCATCAAAATCACAACCAAGTAAAATAAATTAGGCCTTGAAAACCTTGGACGAACAATTATCACTGAAGGGTTTCATTAAAATTACGTAGTTCTAGCTAGCTTATGCTTCACTCTACATATGCAAGTGTAATTGCCTGCCCATAGCTCTGAGAGATAAATTACTTAATTTGGAACCACATTGATTTTTTCTTTTCTTTTTAACTAAAAGTAAGATAACAGAGAACCAAATTTTGTCTCTTGCTCATTAACCACACAAGCAATTTTCTGCTTAAGCAGGCAACATAAACCTACTTATAGCAACCTTCTTTTTTTTTTTCAAAACGTTAGCTTTGTTCTTACTCCATACAAGAAACTGATAATCATATACTATTAAAGCATACAAATCAAAGTATGTCTTTTCCCTTTCATTCCTGTCAAATAATCAGTTACTTTAAAGAATACATATAAGAAGAAACTCTTCATTGTGGTGGGTACCTTTCTTTTCAATATTCCAATTATATGTGTATACTATTGTGGAATCCACCGCAATAGACTGACATCATCACACGAATAGTGAAAAAGTGTTGGTGGGTTACTTACATCTATGTCATTATATGGTGGCCTGCATATCATATAAACGACTCAGATATGGGTGGGAGGGCATCAAAATCAAGTTGGTTTTCTTGCTTAACACGTTCTCTTATTTGACCCGGATTCTTCCAATTATGGGGTCCCCCAGCAAGTCCTAGACTATGTTACAAATCCATTTCATCCGACATATTTTTCTTATTCGAGAAAGTAGGGTATCGCATCTTTTTAAAGTTTGCTACCAAGTACCAACCTTTTCCCATGAAAGATGGGCAAGAGAAAGTGTCATATTATTGTTAGGGTAGTTGCTCCATGTAAATGCTAGAGAAAATACATTTAGTTGAGGTCTGTTACCACCGTTCAACAAGATGCCACCAACTCAAGCTATTTGAAATAAATGAGTGAATAAATAAATGGATAAACTCTTCTTAAAAGTTCCTTCTTTCTCAAATCTTTTTTTTTTGTTTTGTCGCACCTGTCTATTTCGGTCAAAATTCATGAGTAACATCATAATTATAGACTAAAAAAATCATTCCATTTTTCAAATAAATGGACGTGACTCTAGCCTCTTATTCCATGCTACGGGTAGAGCTGATCTGCAAGACACTGAAGTATATGCATTATGGGATGTTACATGAGCATCCAATGATCTCCATATTAAGGAATTTAAAAACTAGAAGTTAGAGAGTTAAAGCAATATTAATTATTATACTTAATGCAGTGAAAAACAAGGTGAAAGGACATTGGAAGCATCATATTACAAATACAAGGCCGAGGAAGAGGTCCCTACCCCATATCCTTTTCACGGACTCGGGAATAAATGGCTGATATTATTATATTATAAACGTCGCGATCAATTCAATGTAATTGGGTTCTCCAATAGGGATTGATTAATACTGGGAATTTCATGGCCTGGGTGTGTGTGTGTATGGGGTGATGGAGTTTGGTAGAAGTTAGGAAAAGGAACGGGTACACTGTATAATGGCACTGTGACAAATCACAATGACACGCAACAACTGATGGTACCCTGCGATTATTTAAACCCATCATTTATTCTGATAGTAGTCCCTTTCTTCCTTCCCTTCTTTACACTACCACGCCGCACAGATTCACACGAGGCGAGCATTCATAAAAGGTTGAGATTCAATCCAGTTGGCATTTCATTGTCATCTACACTTTTCTAATAATTTTTCTGCTAGCTTTTTTGGTGTATTTATTTGGATTCGTGGGTGCATTAAGACGATTATTGGTGTCTAATTCAAACTTACGAGGTTGGTTTCTCCTCATCTCCTAGATTATAGCTTGCTAATTGGGGTTTTGATCCCCTCCCATGTCCTTTTCGGGTCATAATTCATCAGTGTAGTATAGGCCGATAGTTTAGTTTCTTCCTCTTGAAATCTCCCTGTCAAGCTGTGACAGCTGCCTCCCACTCGCCGTACAATATTGGTTCTCTCACTGGGGATTCACTGTATAGAGATACTGATGCATTAAAGAAGCATGCTTGATGTTTGTTCTGTGTTCTCAATAGAGTTACTTTAGCTCCCAGCTGTGAAAAGTTTGTCGGTTGTGGAGTCTACACAAGTCCTTCTCCCTTAGCAATGTATCATAGCAAGCACTGAGCTCGACAAAACTGTCGGTTTCGCCAAACCACCACTCTCTTCGTCCATTGGTGGGTCTTCTTCCTCCCTGAAAAGAGAAGGAAAAAGAAAAGAAAAGAAAAGAAAGCATTTTCACTCTGTTTATTAACACATAGTTGTTGTTGATGAAAGACCGAGCACTTGTCATGTCCTCGTTTGCAATGAGATCTAGCTTCGCTACCTCCGCCAACCTCAACTAGAGAACCATTTGATAATTTTTCTATTACAATGCTTTACATTTTATTATCTTTCTTCTCCTTTGTCATCATCCTTTCCAAATCATTTACCAGTAAGCCAATTGGTTTTTGGGAGAACTTATCAAGTTTACTAATTTCTCAGCACAAGAAAAGTGACGTTCCTTTTAGTGTCATTGAGGTTCCTCCAACTATGTCATTGAAAAAGAATAATTTAGTACTTAAAGTGGAGAATGAGGTAGAGGAAGGCAAATTTTCTCTCTTGGATTTACCTGATTTGGCATTGGATTGTGTCCTTGAGAAACTTTCACCAGCTGACTTATGTAATATGGCAGCAGTGTGCCCATCTCTTAGGGGTAGATGCCGAAGTGACTATTTATGGCAGAAACACATAGGGCGGAAGTGGGGTAAAGTGATTGGTGCTTCTGCTTATAGGCAATGGCGATGGCATATAGCTTCCAGAAACAGGGAAAAAATCTTCCATCGATGCAATCAGAAAGGAATATTTGCTTCTCTTCAAAGTTTTAGTCCCCTTCAATGGATTAAAACTATATCAAGAAATGGTAGGCAATCCAGGAGCTTATTACCAGATGATTCATTCATGGCTTTGTATCGTTCTCTTGAGAATGGGAAGTTTTGGTTCCCAGCTCAAGTCTATAACCGAGAGGTAAATGGTTTCAGCTTATGAGTTGTCACATTAGTAAGTTGCTTTTCTTATTGAATTGTTATTTATGTTTAGAACCCAATTATGTTCTGCACAGCAAATCTACTTGTCGATTTTATATTAAGTGTGACACACTTCAATGATATGTTACATTCTCCCATTTTCAGAATGGTCATGCTGGGTTCATGCTCTCATGTTATGACGCCCAACTATGCTATGATTCTCGAACTGACACCTTTCAGGCAAGGTATGTGGAACGGTTGACTCCTTCTAAAAAGGGCTTACTAAACAAGTGGTTAGATGATGATCAGCCAATACAGAAAAATGTAATTTGACCTTGTTAATCCTTTCTAGTATGAAGTTTTGCCAAAACTTGAAATCAACCTTTAACAGTATCTCTTATTGTCATGATCATATTTCTTATGGTTGATAAGCTCATTCTATGCATATCTCTGGAGCTCAAAATGGAGATGCTTTCTGCAGGTACTCACCTCATGGGCGATGGTCAATTGAGGAAAATATACATTGGGACAGGCTGAGAATGCCACCCATTGACATTTCTTCTCATGTTCTTCATACCTCTGACTGTTTGGATGACTTAAGACCAGGAGATCACATTGAGATTCAGTGGAGAAGAAACAGAGATTATCCTTATGGTACGTTTAAGGCTGGGCAAGTTTTCTGAATTGTTAACAACGCTTTGGACTAACTTCTCAACTCTCTGCCATCAATGCCATACTTATGTCAATTGGAAGGAATATTTGTATAAATTTGGTCAATATGCATTCCGTTAGCTGCATGGAATAATTTATTAACTCTGTACTATTATAGGTTGGTGGTATGGTGTCATTGGTCACTTGGAATCAAGCCAAGAGCATGGGAATCATTGCCATTGTCACTATAGTGGTAAGAGAATCAAACTGTTCCATTTTATCCTGGTCGTTAGTTGAGTATCCGATGTTCTGCATCCTGCAACAAACAATTAATCGATGGTCTTACTTTTATTCCTTTCTGAAGTTCAAATCATAGGTACCATGGAATTTGGGCTTTTCCCACTTGAAAAAAGAAGATCGAAAATTTTTTTCATAAAATAATCTTGGGGAATGTTAAGCCTAAAGCCTATTGCAGATGAAGTGAAAAATGAAAATATAAGCCATTATAGCATGTGAAAGTTTTAACACTCCCCCATCTAGTAGAAACAAAGCTTTAGATAATTGGCTCACGAAAAGGGGTGTTGCTGACAGACATGGTGGTTTTGGAGTTCAACCAGTATGCCCCTGGATGCAGATGGAGACAAGCAGTGATAGACAGGAAGCACCATACAGAGCAAGGCGATCAAGTGGATGGATTTTACGGGGGAATCAGGAAGCTACATAATGAGGAGGAGATCACAAGATGGAGGAACTTGTGGCCAACCAAAATTGTGGAATAGCCCTGTTGATAGCTTGGAACTTTGTAAATCAATGAATCAATCCATTGGATGAGTAAAACGCTAACACTGTAAGATATGTAACATGACATATGCTAGATGTTACTTTTAGCCTTCTGACAAGTCATTTGGCTCTTTTGTATGGTGTTGCTTCTAGAGCATGCCTATCTTAATTAATGGAAGAACATAATTAAGAAGAGGATGATTCGTTTGAACGTGGCAGAAATCCTTGCCGGACCAGTTTGGCTCGTTATTAAGAATGGAGGGAGGAAAAAAAGGTGGGAGGAGGGGCATAGGGAGCAAAATGTGTCACCGGTCAACTTGCTAAGCTTCTAAATAACAACTCTAACAGCTTCTTCTCCTTCTACATAAACAGAATTCTAACTTTTGAAAATGGACATTTCTGCTCCCGGGTTCAATGCAGTGGCTTTTTGTTATTTCTGCGGAAGAATCGAATGAATAAGGGACACTGCTAACAAGAATGTCCTTAACTCCGTCCCCATTTAAGACAGCCATTGCACCACAGCCTATATTAATTACTCGATAAAAATCCATTATAATTTAG
The DNA here is from genome assembly GCA_032878935.1 of Erythrophleum fordii. Lineage (NCBI taxonomy): Eukaryota > Viridiplantae > Streptophyta > Magnoliopsida > Fabales > Fabaceae > Erythrophleum > Erythrophleum fordii. The sequence goes on along the minus strand of JAVQMF010000045.1, from coordinate 13,623,598 downwards.
GAGGAGATTTCAGCAAAATTTTATAGATGTTTGCTATATATCATCTAGTTTTTTTAGCAGAGAAATTTTTTATAAAACACTTAATTATTTGTTATTATATTATAACAAATATTCACTTATTAAGTTTTTAATAAATAATCTGATATGAATAACCCCACGTAGCTTATTTATGAGAACCTGGAAAGTTCCTCTAGTACCCTTGTGCATAAAAGGTCAACAATTCTTCCTAGTTTAGTTTGCTAATTTTGGGAGAAAAGGATAATGGGTTTTTTTCTTTTTTTTTTACGTTAACATGGCAAAAAATAATAATAATGATAATCAAAAAGTTGGGCTGCTAAAACTTTTTTTTTGGATACTTAAAATTTTATTATTTATTTTTTTTATGAATGGGTCATGACATCTAAATTTTATTTTATTTTATTTTTTTTAAATAAGTCGCAACATTTGAAATACCGCGACCCATAAATAATTTTTTATTTGTATTTAATTTATTTTTTTATTTTTTAAAAAATAAAAATAAATTTAATATATTTATTATTAAATTGGAAATTATTTACAAAAGTGTAAATTAATTTTTTTTATTTTTTATTTTTAATTATAATTGAAATTATTTTAACTAATTTTAAAATATATAATTTATTATTATGATTATTTTTTTAACATTTTGAATTTTTTTCATTTCAAATAAATTATTAGATTTATTATTTTCTAAAAATTTGAATTGAGTTAATTTTATTTTTATTTTTTTTATTTATTATCTAATTTTTAAATTTAAAATTTTTATATTTATTTCATCCAATTTTTTTAATTTCTTTATTTAAACCAATTACAGAATTTAAAATTTTTTTACAAAATTTTGAATTTAAAATTTCAATTTTTTGTAGTTATTATATATATATTAATTCATTAACTTCTTCAAAATCTTTGATTTTCAATCTTTGAATGTCTTACTCAATTTAAAATTATCTTAAAAAGTTATAATTTAATTTTTAAAAGTTTTAAGTAATACAGATATATGTTTGACAAATAATATTTATACCTACTCATTATAAAAAAAATTATGTGAATTATTTTTTTTAACTTTTAATATCCATGAATAACAAATATTAGTAAGACTATAAAAATACTTAACATAACAAAAACATAGGTCGATATATTAGACAACTTAAATAAAAAAAATTTGAATTTAACAATTAGATGATAAATAAAATAAAAATAAAAATAAATTTAATTCAATTTAATTTTTTTATAAAATAATAAATCTAATAATTTATTTGAAATGAAAAAATTCAAAATGTTGAAGAAATAATCATAATAATAAATTATATACTTTAAAATTAGTTAAAATAATTTCAATTATAAATAAAACAAAAAAAATTAATTTACACATTTGTAGATAATTTTGAATTTAATAAAAAATATATTAAATTTATTTTTATTTTTAAAATAAATTTAAAAATAAAAAATAAAATAAATATAAATAAAAAAATTATTTTTTATTAAAACCAAATTTTTATTTTTTAAATAAATTTTTTTATTATGTTCAATTTTATATAAATTAAATTAAATCAAATTAAATTATTTATTTATAGTTAATTTATTTTTCATTTTAAATTTATATAAAAAATTAAATTTAATATATTTATTATTAAATTCAAAATTATATGCAAAAGTGTAAATTAAAATTTTCATTTCTTTAGTTTTAATTATAATTGAAATTATTTTAACTAAATTTAAGATATATAATTTATTATTATGATTATTTCTACAACATTTTGAATTTTTTCATTTCAAATAAATTATTAGATTTATTATTTTCTAAAATATTTTAATTGAATTGAATTTATTTTTATTTATTATCTAATTTTTAAATTTAAATTTTCTCAACTTAAGTCGTCCAACATATTGGCATATGTTTTTTGTTATGTTAAGTATTTTTGTAGTCTTACAAATATTTGATATTCATGATATTAAAAATTAAAAGAAATAATTTACATAATTTTTTTATAATGAGTAGATATAAATATTATTTGTCAAACACATGTTTGTATCAATTAGAATTTTTATAAATTGAATTACAATTTTTTAAGATAATTTTAAATTAAATAAGACATTCAAAGTTTAAAAATTAAAGATTTTGAAAAAGTTAACAAATTAATATATATAATAACTACAAAGAATTAAAATTTTAAATTCAAAATTTTGTAAAATAATTTTAAATTATGTAATTGATTTAAATGAAGAAATTAAAAAATTAGATGAAATAAATACAAAAAATTTAAATTTAAAAATTAGATGATAAATACAAATAAAAATAAATTTAATTCAATTCAAATTTTTAGAAAATAATGAATCTAATAATTTATTTGAAATGAAAAAATTCAGAATGTTAAAAAAATAATCATAATAATAAATTATATATTTTAAAATTAGTTAAAATAATTTTAATTATAATTAAAACTAAAAAAATAAAAAAGTTAATTTGCACTTTTGTAGATAATTTTAAATTTAATAATAAATATAATAAATTTTTAAATAAATATAAATAAAAAATTATATATGAGTCGCGGCATCTCATTTAAGAAAAAATAAAAAAAGTAAAATTTAATCAGATGTTGCGACCCATTAATAAAAGAATAAAATTTTAAGTTTATAAAAAAAAAAGTTTTGGTGCCCCAGCTTTTTCTTTATTTTTTTTTGGTCATATTAACATCAAAAAGCTATAACGGGGAGGAGGGCCACAAAAAACAAAAAGCCTATGTCGGATATTGTTTTTCATCCACAAGGAAATTACATTAAACGTTGAGTTTTACTGTCATGAATATAAGGAAAAATTAATTTAAAGAATGAGCATTACAGTTTCTGGATAAGGCTAAATGATTTTGAGAAATAAAAATTAAAAAAATTATGTCATCTTATTTTAAATGTAATCTGAAGAATGAAAAGGAAGCGTATTTTCGCTCAAACTCTACTTAATATTAATCCCTTAAAATTGGAGGTAACGAAAAAAAAAAAACGTGTAAAGATAACTTTTAAAATATTATTTGGACAAAAACTAATTATATATTGATATAATTCTAAATTTATTTTAAATTATTTTTTTCTCAAGCTTAATTTAATTTTTTCTTTTGAATAAAGGGCTTTGAGTTTTGAACAAGTGAGATGTTTTAAATAAAACATTAACAGTGCGTTTGGATGGGGAGAAAATTGAAGGGGAGAGAAAGGAGGGAGAAGAAAACAGCATTTTCCTCTTATTGGTTCGAGGTGAAAACTGGGGAGAAGAGAAAAGATGGAGAGAAAAGTACGGTGGGTCCTATCGATTTTTTTCCTCCCCGAAGACGGAGAGATTTGAAGGAGAAAACGCGATGCGTTACAGGATTGAATAAAAAAATACAAAATTAACATTTTTTTAATATTTTAATTAATTTTATAAAAAAATTAATTAATAATAAAGATATTTTTTAAAATAATTTTTTTAATATTAAAACTAACAAATTATATATATAATTAAAAAATATTATATATAAATGTAATTAATTAACACTATAATATATATATATATATAAAACAAAATTCTTTAACATTTTAATTAATTAATTAAAAAATTAATGTTATAATTAATATTATTATAAAATTGATTTATATATTGTATAAAATAATAATATATTTTTATCTTATTAAATTAATAAATTATATATAATTTAAATAAATAATTAAAAAAATATTATCCGACTGAAGTTTGATCGGACATATTATCCGATTGAATTTCATTCGGACATGTATATGTCTGACTGAACTTTGGTCAGACAAATATATATATCCGACTGAAATTTAGTCAGACATATATATATATATATATATATACACATCCGACTGAATTTTAGTTGGACGTGTGTGTGTATATATATATTATATTATTTTAAATATATAATATTTATTATATTTATATATATTATATTTAATTAATTAATATATATTAAAATAATAATTTATAAATAATTTTTTATAAAATAAATTTTAAATAATTTAAAAAAATATTTTTTTAATTTTAAATATGTATTTTTTAATAATTTTTTTATAATTTAAACATTTTTTTAAATTAATTTTTATTTTTTTTATTATTCTTATTTTTTTAAATATATATATAATTAAAATAATAATAATATTATTATTATTATATATTAAATTAACATATTTTTTTTTTTATCTTTTTTTCCACTATCTAAACTCATAGGGAAAAAATATTTTTTTCTTCTATCACATTTCTCTACTCTTTCCTCTCCTCCCATTTTTCTCCCCCCCCTCTCTCTCTCCAAACAAATCGTAATAGACGAAGAGTCAAGCACTTTTTATATTTTATCCGAATATATATACGTCAATTGAATATAGAATATGTAATTTTCGTAACTGCGAAAAACACAGAAAAAGTAGACGAGCAAGAAAAAGTTGCGAGGAGAGGACCCGGAGACTCTGAACCTGAGACGAAGGCAATTTACACAGACCAGGTCGTTACTTTCTGCTTCACTGAGAAGATGAACGGCGGCCCTTCTGGTTTTAGTGCGTACTCTCTCTCTAAAATCTTCTGGGTGTGTTTGTCACACCCTTTTAATAGAATTTTTGTGACAAAGGTTTTCGCTTTAATTGATTACTAAATGCTTGTCGTCTTGAGTGTCACAGCTAATGCTCCCGTCACAAGGACTTTCATCATCTTCTCGGCGCTTTTTTCAATCTTCTTCGGGATCCAAGGCCGTTTGAACAGTCTGGGAATATCCTATCAGGTGCCCTTCCTTGTTCGTTTGTTGTATTTTATTTCTTGTAATTAGGTCAATAGTGACGGATAATGGAAATGGATTTTGCGATATTTTTTGATGGATTGCATCAATCATTCCTATTTTAAAGATTGAGTTTGATCCATAGTATTATTTAATTACTCCTTAGATGCGATGTGAATCATAATTTGGATTTCTTTCAAACTGGGTCAGTGTCAATCCTCACAACCTTTATCAGTTGCCAGATTATCTGGCATTTTTGTCAATTTTTATTGTATAATATCATACAATTGATCTCACTAATAATTTTTTTCCAATGGTATAATATTAAACTTCGGATTTCTACATGATTCTTTCTTAGTATTTTTTTGAGAGGTTCATGCTATCAATAAACAGGGCCGAAGGAAAAATAAATAAGATTTTGCTAACTCTTGCTTATGATTTTCATTTTGTAGTGTACTATATAAACTATAGACACTTAAGAAACTGCCACTCTGTTGTCCATCGTAACACCCCCTCCTAATAATATAAAGGCTTCCACACATTTTGTGTTTAGTGTGTATTCTTACTACATTTTGTTGGCTCCATGGCAGGATGTTTTTGGAAAGCTTCGTTTTTGGAAATTGATTGTGTCCACCTTTGCCTTTTCATCAACTCCGGAGTTGATTTTTGGGCTGTATCTGCTATACTATTTTAGGGTCTTCGAGAGACAGATAGGTTCCAATAAATACTCAGTAAGTAACTTGTAAGCTTGTATTGGGGAGTTTTGAAGCAATTTCTAGAGATACATTTAGAAAGAGATCTGCCTGATTATAAATTGAAAACTAGATTAATGTATGTCTTGTTATGGTTGATTCACATTGCCCTCTAACACAATTGCTGGATAACTATTATGTTGCTGCTGCTACAGCCATTTTTTCCTCTTAAAAACAGTCACTAGCCCATCATCAAGTATTGTATTTTGTATGATACATTGTCAATACCATCAGCTATAATATTTAGTTAACTAATGTGACAACAACTTAAGTTGGTCTATCTTCTCAAACACCAATTTTTTTCTACCACCATTTTTGCCAATGTAGACATTTGAACCATAGTTGTCAGCCCTACATTATAATTTACAAGAGGAAGAATATGTTTTGCCCTAATTGTATCCTGTGTGTGGCTTTGAATTATCTGCACTTTTTATGCAGCTCTTTGTCATGTTCTCCATGTTAGTTTCACTGCTGTTTGAGGTCCTTGCTGTAACGCTCATAAAAGGTATTCACTTCCAATTGTAAGACTGTCGTGCCTTTCATTTGCAACTAATTTCTTTTATAATCTTTTTTCTTGAATTTCTTGATGGTACCTTTTACTTCATATTATTTCTGCATGGCACGTCTGTTCATGTGCTTAGCTTTCTTTGTTGAATGTCATTGCCCCTTCAGTTTACTTTTTTGCACATGGGGTAAATTTTCAAATATCGATATGACCAGGATTGTATGTGGCAAGATATATGGTTATAGTATTATGAGGAGCCTCAATTCTTTCATAAGAAGTGTAATTGGGATTTTGCTTTATCTATATGAGCTAATTTTGGGCTTAAGTTAGGTTTTATTTGGAGCCTTAAGGACCAAGTACCAACTGCTTAATGTCATTTAATTATTTCCAACTGAATTGTTTGACATGGTGTTTAGCAAATAAATTGATAAGCAAGTAGTTGACAATGTCCAATTGGAATTTTTATCTACGTGGGGTTAACATATTAAGTTTTTATGCTAGTGAAATAATAATTCTGCCACTTGATCTCAAAATAATGATATAAAGCTTATTTAGAGTCAACCTTATATTAGCTATTAAAAGATTGTTTACATATAATTGCAGCAACATCTTATTTCTTATCTTGTCCTGATGCGTTGGATAAGATTTTAAACTAGTCACCCCTGGTCTGGACCTTATTGTCTTATATTAAGAGATGTTTACATATAAAGCCTTGGTACACTTTTGCAGATCCTGTGGCGGACCGAGTCTCCCCTGGACCTTATGGTCTCATATTTGCTTCATTTGTACCCTTTTTCCTTGATATACCAGTTTCAACACGGCTCCGTGTAGTTGGTCTCCCCTTCTCTGATAAGTCATTCATATATCTAGCTGGTCTTCAGGTAAATTACAGCTGAATTATGTATGCTTATGTATAAGGTTTTTTAACTATATATATTTATGTCTTAAACCATTCAACCTTGATAGCTATTTGTTTTTTGTAGCTTCTTTTATCATCATGGAAAAGGTCAATCTTACCAGGGTTGTGTGGCATCCTTGCTGGTTCCTTGTACCGTTTGAATGTCTTCTATATCCGCAAAGCAAAAGTAATTTTTAATCAGAAGTTTGAGATTTTTTTATTATTATATTTTAGCAATTCTAATATAAGTATGTTCAGCTATGTTTCTTGTTCACTGTACTATGTCGAGTGAACGTGTCTACCAGGATCCTTTGGTGAGCTTGGCATGAAACTATAGAATTCTGCACTTATGCATTGCTATTTATAGTTTTACATGTCCATCTTGACAGTTATGTGATTTACAGACTAAATGCTGCCCTTGGTGTAAACTGAATGCTAGCAGCTAGCTGAGGCCTATGTTCTTGTTAGATATTTGTGCTGATAGCATTAGGGTTGTGTCTAATAATCAATTTTGATCCTCTGAAGCACTGTAAACTGCCTTCCTTTTCAAGGAAGAAAATATTTGTGCTCATGCATGTTGGCTGAATATGGTGCAATTTGTCTTCTTATCTTCCTTGTATTACCTTATTCAACCTGTGCTTGGAAATGTAACTACTTTTTTAAAAAAAGTCAGTGGTACATCAGAGTATAGATTATTGTGTTTTTACTTTTCATTTTACTTTATTCTCCCTATAACCTCAACATTTCACTTTTGACTTTCTGGGATAGAGCTATTCAAAGGCTGCAAATTTGATTGTTTGACTGCAGTTATTTGATTGCTGGGGATTTATTGTCATGACAAGAATATGCTTATGCTATGCTTTATTACAGTTCCCACAGTTCATTGTGTCACTCTTTTCGCGGAATTTTTTGCCATCTATGAGGAGTTCACGGGCTCCATCAACAAGGAATGTTGTGGGAAATAGACCATCCTATCCAGCTCGCCAAATGGAGGCAAGTCTCACTTCATAGTTTTGACTTTTAACTGTTTTATTGTTTGGGTTCTGTAATTTAGGCATCTCTGCATTTACAATTTTATAAACTCAAATATTCTTTCTACCCAGTTATTTCAGTTAGGAGTTGGGTTTATATGCAACTATCTTTCCTACGGGACTAACACCTGACACCATTTAAGCATGATGCAGTTAATATTCATTTTCTTATGATGCTTTTAATGTTCATAGGCATGTAAGTTTACAGCTTTTGTTTAATTCTATTAAATCACCGTCTTATTAGTATTTTATTCACCATAGATATACCTTGGTGCTGTATTGTAACACAGTATACAATCTCATTTCCACCAGACTTTTGATAACCCTGGTTGTTTTATCTTGTGAAATTGTGATTTTAAATTATTGTAAAGAAATAGAACATAAATTCGAGAACTTGTATTCTATTTTTTAATAGTGTTGTCTGTTGCAGCTCCTATTTATGATTATACCATAAATATATGAACCTTAAATTTGCTCAGGCTGCCTAGCCATGATATTTATTTTATCCTTCGAAGGTAATTGAAAAAAAAAAAAAGGTTCAACGAAAGAAGAATACAAATTCAAGCCTTTTATCTCAATTTTTTCTATGGTTGTAAACAAGTGGTTGAAGTCTCAGAAAACAAGATATCCTATGATTTTAGAAAGTCTCGTAGTGTTGACTAATTTTTGTTCATGTTTAAAATTCTTCAGTTACCTGGATAAGATAAAAAATACGCTGTCGCTGCAATTATAAGTGGACATTTTTAATAGCTAATTAATATATGCTCCTTTATGTTAATATATGATCTTTTTATGTTCATTGTGACAATTATTATCATCATTATTTTGGCTGACTTAAGTGTTGGTTCCAGAGAAACTACCCTGCTCCAATACAATCTGTGGCGGAGCCCCCAGAGGACTCAATTGCTACACTTGTTTCCATGGGCTTTGATCGGAACTCAGCCAGACAAGCACTAGTGCATGCCAGAAACGATGTCAATGTGGCCACAAATATTCTACTGGAAGCACAGTCCCACTAATTTCTTCAGAACTGAAAGCCCATTCATGAAGTATTGCAATTTTGCTGATTCTGACATGAGGATGGTTATCATTGTGGGGAACTCCAGGTGCTCTAGGTATCATTGTCAAGGGTTCCTCCTTTTTCTTCCCTCTCTCCTTTTCAAAGTTCAGTTTTTTCCCCCACCTTAACTTTAATCTTGTAGCTATTGATAGATTAATGAGAATTGGGAGCCTGTACAAATCACCTACACCGTATGCTGAGCACTCATATTTTTGTTTAATTTGATCACGTATCTGTAGCGGCAGGTTTCAGTATACGGGTTGCTGTGGGTAATTGAGCCCTCTTCCATTTGCATACAATTGCTGTAGCTGTTTTAAGTATCATCTTCACTTTCTGTAATCCCCGACTAACATAATGAACAATGAGACCGCAAAATAGATAGGTGCCGAGCGACAAATGAAAACTTCCTAGAAAATATGGAGGCAATTTTAATTTGCACTAAATAACTCTTAATCTGCCTCGTAATGTAATGGCTTAGTAAGGTTGGATCTCAGCAATATTACAATCATAATTATTGCGCACTATATTTTCTCAGCTAAAAATCAAGTAAAATTAGTTATGCCTTTTGTGCATAATTAAAACTCTAGTATTTTGTATTGAACATTACTTAAAGGATTACGGATGTATGTACTCATGTAAAATCTACGTACATAATACACATTTTCAGATAAACAGTCAGTGCCTAGTGGGCTCCAGCACGCTAAAGCAACGGTCAAAGGAAGTAAGAACTCAAAGGCAATAGGATAAAAAGTATTTAATCCAAAGGTAATAAATCTTGAAATTTGGATCTAGTAAAATCAAGTTCTAATTGCTGAATTGTTGAATTCGGAACGAGAGATTCTGAGTTCATTGTAATTTATTTAATAAATTTATAAATTTTAATAAAATTAAATAAGTATTATAAAAAAATAAAAATAAAATAAAATATAGATTAAATAATTATATCTTTTCTTTGATTTTATAATTAAAGAAATATAAATTAAATAATTATATTTTTCATAAATATTCTTAAAAAAATTAATGAAATGTAAAATTAACAAATTTTTTCTATTACGTCGATGTCAATTGTTATGGTAATTTTGTGAATTTTAATTATTAGAGTTATCTTAATATAAGAATTTGAGATTTTGTGTATATAATTATATATCATTTATGCAAAATTTTTTATACCATTAATACCTCCACTAACTTATTTACAGATAATTACTTATTATTGATGCAATATTTTTTATATCAATAATTTAAAATTAATTTTTTCTCTTAAATGCCCAGAAATTTAAAAAGAAAAAGATTGACAGGATAAGAAAAAATATTCAATAATAAAACTAATTAGTGTTTTAATTTAAAATTTGATTTTTTTTTAGAAAAATAATTCTCCCTGCTTCTATACATGAATTATGAAAATAATTTAAAATTTATTTTGTGTATAGTTTAAGTAGTATATATATATTTGTATAAAAAAGTTTCATATAATACAAAAAATCAACTGAAAAAATATATCACATTAATTTGAGTACGTATTTTTTTATACAATAATTATATAACCATTGAAAAAGTACAAGTACTAAAAATAAATGATTTTCGATGCCACAATGAGGCCTTCTTCGTTCACGTTGTGGTCGTTGTTGTCTCTGTTGTTGTAATTGTTGTTGCTCCTGTTCTAGGGGTAAGGAGGATGGAGAATCAGCTAGAGGAATCGGTTCATATGGTGTTACAAATCCAGGTTCGTATGATCCTCCAACATCAAAAAAGGTGCCAGCATATGTAGCAGTAAATGCAGACGTATCAAATAAAAGGTCAACAAATGATCCTTCAGGTTGTTGCTTCGGTGTTCCAAAATGAGTCATAGGTGACAATGGCATGTAATATGAAGGACCAGATCCCACAAATTCACCAACATGACTGGTTGAAATAAAAAAAGATAGTCTAGCTAAACCAATATCTTGAGGCAAAGGGATCAAAATATATGAAGATGGACCAACCATGCTACTACTAAAGTTCTGCTGCACTGACTCCTCATTTTACTGTCTTTGTTCTGTAACAGGGGGTTGCTGGAATGATAAGTAACCCTGGTGTGGCTTACTCGGTCGACTTATTAAAATTTGAGGTCTAGGTAAATTAGGCATCGATTCAATAGATTGGGAAAATAGTGAGAAGCATTGTTCACCAACAGTTACTAATATATTTTTGGTATCTCGACCTACAATCTTGCAAAAATTTGATGGGAGAGGGTCTTGCAAATGCATCTGATAAAGTCCCTCTGCTAGATCAGTCTAAGAAAAAAAAAAGAAATAAGCATTTAAATGTCATTAAAACTATAAAGTAAAGTTATATGTATACCAAAATAAGAAAGAGAACAATGATAACTACTTCAAAATTTACTGCATAACTAGTTGCAATGCTAAGGGGGTGGATCCATCTCCGAGTACATCGCCAGTACCATCGCATGTACGCGAAAGTACGATCATAAAGCTCATCAATAATCAGAGATTGCACCATAACATTTTGCTAGTTATACCATTGTTGGATAAAAATATTATGCTCTGTCGCCCAATTGGTTTGAGTTCTTTCTCGGAGTTGTAAAGCATGAAGAGCATCCAAGCTAATGGGTTCTTGAGGGATTGGCTAGTGTCGACCAAATTGGCGAAGGATACGATCTGGATGGTGTCACTTTATGTTGTGAAAGCATATAAGAGGTACTAAAACTATCCAAATATTTGAAAAAGTTAAGTAATACTCTAGAATCAAATCTTGGACATCTTGGGGCTAGTATGGGCACCAAATAATTTATGGATAATATGGATAAAATAATATAATATCATAAAATGTAAAAGTTATAGCGCACATATAGAAAAAGGAAACAAATATATAACAACTAACCTCGTTGTCCCCCATAATATCAAGTAAAGTTTGGTATTGAATAAGAGCTCACATACTAGGACCAAGTGATCGTCCAACATTCTTCCACCTATCACGAGTGTTGGATAACATTAAAAAAAATAAGCATAAATATATAGAGTTATGAGTAAAATGTAATTCATACCTGAAACTAAGGGGGGAAAATATAGGATATTCTTCTATACGAGGATAAGGGGTCAGCGGTCTCTCTGGTGCGAGCATTGGAAATCGATCTCATGGCCATAAGTGTAATAATGTCAAGCAACCACATATTCCTTTCTCGTCCTTATATGTTGCATTGCACAGCTCTCAATATAAGTAAGCTAGAACTGTTGAACCCCAACTAAACCGGCCAGCTTGTTCGAAATTTTCAAATAGTGGGAGATACATCAAATATACTTTATGACTAGATCTATCTGACAGTAAAAAGCTTTCAATTAACCTAAGTATGTAAGTTCGTACAAATTGACGTACAATATCCTCATCAGCGTCATCTGGTAAGTGAGCAAAGTTCTCGGCTAACCATGCAATAGTGAGTCGATTCATCTGATCATATAGTTCCTCCACTTCAAATGATTGAGCATTTCTATCAAATGCACGCACAGTGCAAGCAGAGGCGCGTTACACATTCCTTGCTATCTTTTTCATGACACTTTGAAAATAAACTAAACTTGTATTTATCTAAGCATTAACTTGTTTGGCACATTGCACGAAGTATTAATTGATCTTGTAATCTGTTGCTTTGGCTATGCCGGTTATGGGCAACGACCTAATGCCTTTGAAAACCCCATTGCACTAGGCTAAATTTGTCGTCATATGCCTAAAGCAACGACCATTCACATCATATGCTCTAATTCATCGCTCTTTAGGGATGTCAGTAAGCCATCTAACTACTTCTTCGTGTATGGTTGCTAGCTCAGCTAACTTCTCATTAACATATCGCCGCTCGTATGCATAACCTGTTAAATATCACCAGGATTGTTACAATGAGTATGGACATAATATTATATTTGATTGTTTAAAGTGAAAAAACATACCAATATTTTTCAACATCTGTTTTAGATTTGATGATCTAAAGTGAGTGTACAAGTTGCTAGTTACATGTCGGAGACAGAACACATGATATTCATATGGTGATTGCCAACTAATCTCAGGATTAGCAACAACGGCTAAAATTGATAGATGCCTATCCGAGATCAAACAAAGTTTGCGTCTCCCCAATACCACTCGTTGACGCAAGTTGAAAAGGAACTATGTTCATGCAACTTGAGTCTTTCCCTCAACTATTGCAAATGCAATAAGCACAGTCTGTCGATCATCATCTTGTATCGTTGCCATCAAGAAAGTCCCTTTACATTTGCCATATAGAAATGTCTCATCAATCTAGATCATCGGTTTTAAGTGATCGCAAACATTTATATATGGCTTGAATGTCCAAGACATACATTTAAATACGACAACAGGCTCATTTGTTTGACATTGTTCAGTTACAAAATCAACATATGATCCAGGCATGAAATGTTGAATTGCGGCCATCCATCTGGATAATATAGCATACAAGTTCTCCCAACTACCAAATGCAATTGTAGCCCCTTTGTACTTTGCTTTCCATGCTTTCCTGTATGATACTATATAACCAAACAAATTCTTCATCTACTCAGTAATCTATCTCACTGAAACATCCAATGTCTCAGTTACCATACCCACAATGCAAGATTATATAACATCAGAATCTAATTTCGGATGATCTTGTGATATAGTCACAGATAAGCATGTATGAGTACCATCATATTTTGTTATTTGCCAATGTGATCCCTTATCTTAGCCTTTTTTGCATGCCCTTACTCGCCATCTGCAATTATTCCCATAATGAATGCAATGAAATTCTTCATACTTTTCAGATGTCAAATAACAGCACGGTGCAGTACCTTTTGGCTTGGATATTGCAATCTAATACATAAGTCTTGCATGCTCAAATTCTTGCTTCATCTAGCATCCTTAAATCCATCCCCACTAGCTAAAGTCACGTTAACTTAGAACAAGAACATAACAGCAGGATCTACATATTGGGACACTAGATCGTCTCTACTCATATCATTATCAAATTCTTGATCATCACTGTCATCGTCATCGTCGTCATTGTTATAGTCAGGGTCGAGTTCAACATTGTATTCATCTTCATTTTCAAAATCATCTAACACATTATCTTTGGAACTGTTTAGAGAACAAGGCTCAATAAAGCAAGGTGCTAGATGCGAGAAATTCAGGTGGGAAATAGTCTCCATTGATATAGGATTATATTGTTGCGAAAATGTTGACTGAATTTTTCCACTCCCTTGTGAGTCAGTCAATGAAATTTTTACATATAACTCAACTGCATTCAGTTGCCCTAGGAAACGTGAGTGAGCTTGCCACATTCTTTGAATATTAAAATCATCTTCTAGAACAATTGATTGGTACTATGTATGATCCAATGACACTGGGAGTCTATATATCAAATCGGAGACAACTTTTCCAGCGAGGAGCCGTAACTTTTAACTAATAGCGTTTTTCAAACTATCTAAACTTATGTTGGTACTAACCGTTATATATTTGGACATGACACACTGAAATGTTGTGCCTTGAGGACTATCAAAAACCTTTCCATTTGCATAAATGCACATGAGTTCATTTCTTCTAGCCATTCACTTTCCTGTGAGCCAAGCTTCATTTTATAATCCCTTTCAAATAATTATTTCTTTCTTACAATTCTTTTTTCCTTCATGTATTTTTCATGCTATTTAATTTTTTGCTCCTTCTTTTTCTACCCTTTACTCAGTATTTATTTCTCTTTTTTAAACCTCTACCAAAGTCAAGTCAACATATAAATAAATAATTTCTCATATCAACAAAACCAAATAATAAACAAATAATGTGCATAACCTACAACAATTTATATAACTATTCTAAAAAATATTTCACTGAAACAAATAAAGTAAACAGAATAATAGGCAAACCTTTTATATAAAACTAGTATTTTAATTTTTTTAATTCATTTTTCTTTTTAAATATACTTTCCACACCTATTTCTTAAGCATTCGCAATTTCTTATTTTTTTCTCAAATTTTTTTAATTTTCTCCCACAAATTATTTATCCAAGTTTTCTTTTTGTCTTCAAATCAAATTTCATGTTGTTATACTCATTTTTTTTATTTTTTCATAATTATAACATAATACTTTTTTCCTCTTCCATTTTTCACCCTACTTAGTATTTATTCCTCTTTTTAAATCTCCACCAAAAATCAAGTCATCGTATAAAATAAATAATTTCTCATATTCTAAAAAATAATTAACTAAACAAATAAAATAAACAAATATTAAATAATAATAAGAAAACCGTTTATACAAAACTAGTATTTCAATTCTTTCCTTTTTTTAATTCATTGCTCTTCTTAAATATTATTCCCACAACTCTTTCCTATTTTTCATAATTTCTTAATTTTTTTCTCATAGTTCTCTCCTAAAAATTAATTACTCAATTTTTTTTATTTTTCTTTAAATATTCTTTGTTCTTATAAACAATTTATATAACTATTCTAAATAATTATTCACTAAAACAAATAAAAGTAAACAAAATAACAAGAAAATCGTTTATACAAAACTAGTATTTCAATTCCTTCTTTTTTTTAATTCATTGCTCCTCTTAAATATTATTCCCACAACTCTTTCCTATTTTTCACAATTTCTTTTTTTTTTTCTCATAGTTCTCTCCTAAAAATTATTTACCCAATTTTCTTATTTTTCTTTAAATAATCCTTGTTCTTATAAAATAATTTATATAACTATTCTAAAAAATAATTCATTAAAACAAATAAAATAAACAAAATAACAAGAAAATCGTTTATATAAAACTAGTATTACAATTCTTTCTTTTTTTTAATCCATTTCTCCTCTTAAATAGTATTCTCATAACTCTTTCCTATTTTCCACAATTGCTTAATTTTTTTTCTCATAGTTCTCTCCTAAAAATTATTTACCCAATTTTTTTTATTTTTCTTTAAATATTCCTTGTTCTTATAAAACAATTTATATAACTATTCCAAAAAATTATTCACTACAACAAATAAAGTAAGCAAAATAACAAATAAACTTTTTATATAAAACTAATATTTCATTTTTTTAAAATTCATTTTTATTCTTAAATATTATTCCCACAACTAATTGTTATTTTTCGTAATGTCTTAATTTTTTTCTTATAATTTTTTAATTCCCTTCTAAAAATTATTTACCCAATTTTCTTATTTTTCTTTAAACCATATTTCTTGTTCTTATACTCATTTTTTATTTTTCATAAACCTAACATATTTTTTTTCCTTTTTTAGTTTTATCTTCTTTCATTTTCTATCCCTTACTTAGTATTTATTCTTCTTTTTAAACCTCTACCAAAATCAAGTTACCATATAAATAAATAATTTCTTATACCGACAAAACCAAATAATAAATAATATTATGCATAACCTAAAACAATTTATATAACTATTCTAAAAAATAATTCACTAAGACAAATAAAGTAAAAAACATTAAAAAAAAATTCATATAAAACTAGTATTTTCATTTTTTTTAAATTCATTTTTCTTAAGTAAATATTACTATTTCCACAGTTATTTCTTATTTTTTTTACAGCGTCTTTGTTTTTTTTCTCATAATTTTTTAATTTTCTCTTAAAAATTATTTACCCAATTTTCCTATTTTTCTATAAACCACATGTTTTGTTCTTATACTCATTTTTTTATTTTTTATAATCCTTGCATAATTTTTTTCCTCTTTTAATTTTTTTCTCTTTCATTTTCTACCCCTTACTTAGTATTTATTCCTCTTTCCAAATCTCTGCCAAAATCAAGTCAACATATGAATAGATAACTTCTCATGCCAACAAAATCAAATAATAAACAAATAATATGCATAACTTAAAATAAGTTATATAACTATTCTAAAAATTAATTCACTAAAACAAATAAAGTAACAAACATTAAAGAAGCTTTTTCATATAAAACTTGTATTTCAATTTTTTCTTTTTTCTTTTTTAATTTATTTCTCTTTTTAAATATTCTTTCCACCACTATTTCTTATTTTTAGCAATTCCTTACTTTTTTTCTCATAAATTTTTAATTCTCTCCTAAAAATTATTTACCCAATCTTTCTATTTTTCTTTAAATTAAATTTCTTTTTCTAATGCTCGTTTTCAATTTTTTCATTATCCTTACCTATTTTTTTCCTTCTTTTCACTTTTTTCTCTTTCATTTTTCACCCCTTTCTTAGTATTTATTCTTCTTTTTTAAACCTTCACCATAATCAAGTCAACATACAAATAATATTTGCTATCAACAAAATTAAATAACATACAAATAATGTGAATAACCTAAAATAAATTATATAATTATTCTAAAATATTTAAGTAAAACAACTAAAGTAAATAAATATTCAAGAATAATATAATGCATTTTTTATTTAAAAATTTTTTAAACTTCTTTTCATTTTTTCTCATGTTTCCAACTTTATACACTATTTTCTGTTTATTTCATTTATTTTTAATATTTATTATTCTAACTAAAAAATATTTTTCTCCACATTTCGAAATATAAAATAAGATAGATAGCTGAAGAAGATTAAAATATACTTTCTTGTGTTGCTGTAAGCTCAATAAGATGTTAAAATATTTTGTTTCAACCCTAAACATAGAAAAGAACAAGAAACGAGACGAGAGAAGCTGAGAATGGAAAATAAGGAGGCTGGCTCAGCTTATATCAACGTCTTCAAGGGTATTTTTGCCATTTCACACACAATATTATCCTCGTTTAATTTATTCTAGCCAATCAGCATTCAGCAGAATTTTCTTCATCCAATAAAAGCTTGCCATGTGTCCATTTTAATTTAAACTTTTTCAAATTGACCGATCACCTAGCCTAACCTGACAGTTAGGCAAACTCGGAACCCCAATGGTTCCGATTTCATTGGGTTTCAACATGTGGTGCATACTCGTTGAACTCGACACTAATGAAGCCAAATTCATAGGACTTGACCACGTGTCATACATGCAATGGGCTCCTGCCTGCTACTCAACATGATAAGCTCCAAATTCCATAGAAGTATTGCTTTTCAAGAAAATACTTTTTGGGACATTTTTTTTCAATCAATTTATATTTCGACGGTTGCTTATTCATGGATAAACAGTGCCTAGTGCCTCTTCAACTTTACTGTGATATATGCATATAAATATATATATATATATATATAGTTGATGAATCAAAGTAATTTTGATTGCCACTCATCACAATTTACACCATAATGGTTCTATTTTTGGGGCTACAATTTCTTTCTAAAGATTCTACATACGCAAATATTTTAGAGTAACTTATACAAATTCCCTTGAATTTTGCTAAAGTTATATAATTTTTTATTTGTAAAATATGTACTTTAATCTAATTTTAATTTTTTAATCAAAATATCCTTCATAAAAAAAATATGTAAGAGTGGTAATAGAGAATATCTTAGTCTAAAAAAATTTAAAATTGAATTAAAGTATACTTTAGCTTTTTGTTTTAGAGGAAAACATTTTTTAAACATAGAAAAAAATATGTATCATTTTAACAAAAAGCAAGAAAAATTTATATAATTTACTCATTATTTTATCAGGTATACAGAACTAGTACACAAGTGTGGGTGTCAGCATGTGTCTTGATCCGCTGTGTAGACTGGTATCTGCCAATCTTTAGTGTTCTTCTTGGGATCATCAGTAAGGCTGAGGCCTGTCTCATCTTCCTTGAATGTTCTAATGAACGTTTTAGCACCCGTCATTATAAGCCTCTCGATTATGAATAATTGGTAATTGTTCTCAATCAACGGATCCAGAATCTTGCTATAATTTGACGAATATGCCAATTTATACCTGCTAACATGTATTACCCTGGACATATTAGCTAAGTTTCCTTCAAAAAATAAAGCACATCAAAGACATTGTTCCTTGAATTTTATATGGTAGACGGGTTAGGTATCATCAAGGGACCAAACCTTACCCAAAATAATAGATAAATAGTATGGTTATATCGAATTTGCAGATTACGAGTGCAGGGCACCTTAAAAATTACCAACAGATGCACATGAGAAGGGTTACCTGACAGAAAGTGGTGAAAAAAATCCTGGAGTCCTTTCATTCGAAGCAATAAACAAGGTTCTTCCGGAAGGGACCCACTTTGCAATTCTGCAGAGAATAAACTCAGGTCGGGTATCCCTATCAAGGTGAGGATGCAAGCTCCTTGTAACACCAAATCTGTCCTTCCTGGTCTTTACTTTATCACCACGACGAACATGGATGGCATCATAATCACCAAGGAGTGCTTTGATCTGTGGACAAGAGTATTGCAATAATTAAATAGTGTATAATAGATATCTTTGAAATGTAAAGCTTAATGTACTCAGCATATAAAAATCAGAAGGGAAAGACAGACTTACCCCCTCTAACTTTGAGTAATTTGCAGACAGTCTACTTTCAAAACCGGAAAACACCCCCCCCCCCCCCCCCGGGGAAAAAAAAAAAAACCAAAAAAACAAAGGAAAAAAAAAAATCACTCTTAAAGGATTTAGGTCCTTTTGTCCAGTTCTCGTTCACTGTTAACTGAGATGCTATTTCAAAGTTCCCATTCATCATTTTGACCCCTCCATGTGATGCACAAGCTGTTGAATTTAACATAAAATTTTTCCTCTGCTTCCCCCAACAACCACTTGAAAAGGATCAACCCAAAAAAAAAACCATAAAGCAGAAAGGGTGTAACCAGGTGTGGCTACAGCAATTATTTGTCCCATAGTCAGTTTTCATATGACATGACCACATTGCTGTAAGATGCAATCTTAAATGCGGAAAACATACATACAATCAACTGTCTCATGTTCGGCCTCCATCTTGTTATACTATCAATCTTGTTCTCGCCTGTCTACTTTGCATGTCATCAATGAGCTGATAAACATTCCGTAGACACGCATAACGAGGGTATGGTGACATTTTAATCCACTCAATAACATTTTCCTAAAATCTGTAGGATCTCTCCCTCTTCTTCTTCTTCTTCTCTATTTCCTTAATTCTTTTTTTTTTTTTTTTAACTTTCTTTTGGCTAAGGACTATCTACCTTCTCATGTAGTAGGGTTCCATCCATCCACTGCACTATTATCCGATCAATTTCGTCTTCACAATAATTTAGGGAGATGAACTTGATTGAACAGCCTGTATGTAATTATATTGCAACTAAAAATATACATGATGCACCGGAAAGGTTCATGAGTAGCCATGCCCATAATTAGTTACTGGCAATGCAAGCGGGTTCTCCTCCCCCAACCCCCCCCCCCCCCCCCCCCCAACCAAAAAAAAAAAAAGGTTTTAAAATCCTAAAAACATGTTATTCTAAACGTAGATATAGTCCACTAAGTTCGGAAGAGATTTATGTGCCTGGCTCCACAATCTGGTCTCACGGGTTCCCTTGACATAACTTATCCAGGTTCTTGTCAATGCAACATCATCAACTCCAGTATTAATTGAAAAAAAAAGTTACTTACATTCTAAAATCTATATGCTCCAATGAGTTAATTTAAATTCATTCATAGAAATAAACACAAATTAAATATCCAATTTATCCTGCTTGTGAAAATTATAAACTTCAAAAGAAAACTTAAAAGAGATTGCGTATCAAATGGACCTTTTTTGCTGCATCTCTCAGTTTCTCTGCGGCCATTGAAGGCAGAAATGAATACCGCAACATTATAGCACTACGGTTGTTTCGATCTTTGCATTCCATAAACCTGGAAGATCATCACCACTAGTATCTCAGCAGAAAGCTCAAAATTTCAAAACAATCTATTTCTACTTACAAGAGATAATAGTAATACTCATGACATATAACAGCCTATTTCAAGGGGAGTCCTTTATATCATAACATTAAGCTATGCTAAAGTATATTCATGGGCTAACGAGAAATTTCAAGGCACGATTTACAACTGAACTTGGTTGTGATACAAACTCCATACTCAACCACATAGAAGCATCTTTTAATATTTCATACTTCTAAACAAAATTATCCCCACCATATAATAACTTCTGAGATTCTACAGGTTCCAACAGAACACCTTTGAAAAAGTATAGTTCAATACCAATGGACATGAATCCCAAGACAATTTAAGGATAAAAATGTCTTAGAAAGTTTAGCCCTAGTGCAAAAATAGTCATGATGATATGGGTAGCTTCTCAAGTTTCACATACAGTCACATTAAATGCAAGTGGAAAAATTGTAATTTTTATTCCCAATCTACCACCAATATTAGACCCCTGCATATATTGGATGGAAGCCAGATATTCTTCAATTTTAATACAAATATGCACTGCGTTCTATCCTAAAGTCAAGCTTGATTTGCAGTATAATTAAAAAAAAAATACAGTTAACTATACTTGAATCTGAATCTAAGAAGAAAAAGCAAATGAAAAAAGAAAAAGAAACCCAAAAAAAAAACAGAGGGATAAGATAGACTGATCTACCAAGAAAGAGGGCTAGCAGTTCTGTTTATGAGCAAGAGATTAGAGTAGCGATTATTATCTTTAAGGTCAACACGGCTAACACCTTCCACATGGGCAACGCCTCTGGCTCCCAACTTCATGCTTGTTGATAGAACCTGATACCATTCTTCTGAATTGTCCAGAATTACAGGGATGGTCTCCGATATGAGGTCTATATCATATAAAGAGTCCATGGCACAAGAACTTGCTTCCCACCTATCATAGAATACAAAGCTGGTCAAATCAGTGAAACACTCTGCTATCATAAATTATAAAATGCCTATATCAGTACGTATAAAAACTCCTCACAGGGAAGCCTAAAAGCAACTTACCTTTTCTCTGAACTAGCCTCACTGGACCGATGAAGGATTCCCTTCTTATTATGTATTGGGTTAATGCACATTCTCGATGGCATGACGAAAGTTCTGCAGCAAGCAAGAGTGATCAAATACATGAGAAGGCTA
Source organism: Erythrophleum fordii (assembly GCA_032878935.1). NCBI lineage: Eukaryota > Viridiplantae > Streptophyta > Magnoliopsida > Fabales > Fabaceae > Erythrophleum > Erythrophleum fordii. The sequence continues at coordinate 13,601,644 of JAVQMF010000045.1, read as the reverse complement.
TGCAGAAGTACTCGGTCAGTATAGACGACGCCTACGACATCCAAAAATTAGGAAGCCCCGAATTTCCATTTATAAGAAAATGAACGTGCATAGCTATTTGGTCGGACTCGGAGTGAAACGGTTTGTGCTTAAAGACAGTTTCTCTGTCAGTTCAAAAGCCAGAGATTGACTGATTTAACAGAATTAAGCTCGATAATTTCATCAAAACCAAACAGGTGAAGGAAAGGATCTGTGATCCAAATGTGAAACGAAAATAAACTTTAACCTTTCGTATTCCTTATTTTTCTAAGTAACCTTAAAAGTACATTAACTGCAAGAAAGGCTGAAGAAGAAGAAGTAAACAGATTCAAAATGAAATCTCTACCGGACCCAGTGCGGAGAACACGAAGCCAGTAACGCATTTAAGTGGGTACCTCCGAAGATACATGGCCTCTTCAAGGGCACACCTGAGGCTCGATTCCTGGTGGCCCAAACCCTCGCAAGATTCACAGTGCTTTCCAGGGCAGTCAATTCTTCTGCCCCAGTACAAGTACTTCTCATGGCCAGTCTGTTGGTGCCTCCGTTTCACCACAATTTCAAGGGATTTTGAGGAGGGCGATGAAAACCCATCTGTAGAAACCAGAGAGGAAAACAGCAACAAGAGCGTTATCGCAGTGATTGCTACGGCAAGCAGAAGAATTAAAGATCTGGATTTTAGTTTAGGCTTCGGGGTTCTTTGATAAGCCATTGAAGTCACAGAAAGAAAAAGAGGAGAGCATTTTTGGAGGGTTTAAGTACTTTATTAATACAGTAGCGGGTTGCAGTCCCTCATACATCATCCAGATCTGTCCAGCACACTGAACATGGGCCAATGCTTGACGTGGCATTAAATGCCAAGGACATGTCCAGGATCCATTCCCTCCCCAAAAAAAATTAAGTTTGTAAATAATATAAGAGAAAATAAAAGTCTTATAAGGGGATGCAAATGAGTATGGATCCTCTGCAGTTTATTTTTTCTACTGTTACGTTGTTTGTGGAGAGATAAATATGTGAGTGAGTTTATTATAAAAAATAAAACACATCCTATCTTTGTGCTAACAGAACAACAGCAAAAAAGGTAAATAGCAGACGATCCATTCTCAATCCAAATCCCTCTTGCCGTAGACATGAGAGAGCTTTAGTGAAACTTATTCATATAAATTTTATTTTATATCTTTTATTCCTTTTTATAAGATTTTTCTATGGATATGAGAGGATTTTGGTTCACATTAAACGAGATATATGTTTTTATCTTTGGAAGACTTAGGCTTGGACTGTACTGTTTGATGAAGGACTTGGAAACAATTTAGTATATTTTATTGTTAGTTTTCTAATAAAATTATAATATATATATATATTTAAAAATTTTAATCATATAATAATTTTAAAAATTATATATTTATCATGTTATTTTCTAAGAAATTAATTTCAATTTTTTTTCTTTAATAAAATGTAAAAATGAGAGTGGGTGCGAACCATTTTTTTGGTTTTGGGCAGAAAGAGTCAACTATCTTGCAATAGTTTTGAGCCATGTTCTCAAAATTGGACCAAATTGACCGGTTCGACTGCGAATCGACTGGTTCGACTGGGAACCAATCCCTAATCCGGTTCGGTTGAATTAAAAAATCGGCTAATCAAAAAATTGGTCAAGAACCGATCAAAAACAGGTAAAAATTGGACTGAAAAAATCAGTCAAACCAGTTTGAAATAATTTTCTTTTTTTTTTTAAATTTTTTTTATATAACAGAATAATTCATTTTAAATAATTTTGACAAATTAAACATAGAAGGTAATGAAAAGATGAGGGAGTTGAAATATAAATTTTTTTTAAAAAAAGAGAATATAAGAAAAATAAAATATGTATAATTAATTATTTTTTATACTTACTTTTTATTATGTTCAATTTCCTAATAACATTTCTCTCAAATATCAAGATACTTAGCTAAAATTATTATTTATTATTTTATTTTTAATAATAAGTAGAATCTTAATATAATTTAAAAATTCTAAAAATTTAATATTAAATATTCTTAATTTTTAATCATAGATAATTTTTATTTTAAATTAAACATTAATTTTTGTAATATCTTAAGAAATATTAAATTAGTAATCAAATATTTAAAATTTACTAATATTTATTTATTATATTAAAATTTTAATACATAAATTTTTTTAAATAATATATTTAATTATCACCGATTTCACCACGGTTCGACTAATGAACCGTGAACCAGTACTTCCACCGGTTCAATGATCAGTCCGATTTTAAAAACATTAGTTTTGAGAGAATTAGGTAAACAGAAAAGAGGTAAAGTTCTTATAAAAGTCTGTTATTAAATTATTTAAGATTTGTTTAGTTTATTAAATTGTCACTTATGTAATTATAAAAAATATATATAATGAAATAAAATCTTTTTTATTATATTTGATATGATATCAATTAAAATAAAAATACCTTGTTTAATTAGAAGAATACAATACATAGCCAATAAAATGACTCACATGCCCTTGAACATTAAAGTAAAACATTTTAAAACAAAAATCAAATTGTGATATTCATCTTCCCGGAGATTCGCCAAAACGCGGGGCCAAGGCGTGTGTGTCGAACCGTTCCTGCCTGAACGCTTCCGGCGAAACCCTCAACCCCAAAACTGTTCCAGACTGTTGAATGTCTACCTAATCCCAACCTTCACCACTGAAATCATGTAAATGCTAATCGAATCAAGCATTGAAAAGGCAAATAGATGTCGTTTGTGCGTCGAAGATAGATAGATCAAGAAGACAGATGGAAAAAGCACAAAATTTGCACATAGGGACGGCGACTGTGCAAAGGAACCTATGTCGAAGTATGCGACGAGGGTGGGTTTGACGATGACAGCGGAGGAAAGCTAGAACCGATGGGCAGAAACCATGCTGCGATGGGATCGAACGGTTTCAGAGGGTCTAGCTATAGTGGATCCCAACCTGTTTGGCTTCGCTTCTTGAATGAAGATGGGCTCCTAAGAATAAAGTCAATAAGGGGCAAAAGAGACATTTTACCCATTTTGGCTCCAAACCCCCCACCACTCCTGCCATCAGTGTTTGCAGAGACTTTCCCTCCATCCCAGTGTTACAGGCAACGGCGTACCAAACGCGTTTTGTCAAGGAATACTGCATCAATGTCTGCATTTCCGTCACTAAACCAAACGGGCCGTTAATCAACAATATAACATGTGATAAAAAAAATCTTAAATGACCAAATTATTTGAGATTAGTTGTAAAATTTTTTCATTTATTATTAATTTTTTTCACTTTTATTGGAAAACTAATGGCTTTTGCGCTGGCTGGTATAGCCAAAAGGGTGTAATGGAGCTACTCAGTAGTAGAATAGTGCATTTTACGTTCATTTGAGTGTAGTTGGCCTAGACTCTGCATGAGTTCAATCGTTGAGTTTCATAGGACAAAGATTATGCAAGATGCATTAAACTCACGCTAGCCTCTTCAATGGTTGAAGTCATGGAAATACGAGAGTTGACACGCAGAATATAATAAGAATGTAATCGCAAAGAAAATAAATAATAATAATTTTGAAAATTAAATTAAATTTTTATCCTTATTTTAAAAAATAATAAAATATAATAAAATATTATTAAGAAATAATTACAAAAATATAATAATATTACATTACTTTACATAGAGAGTCCCAAATTACGTGTTAGTAGGTATCACAGCTCACTTAATAAAGAGCATTAGGAAATATACTTCTACAAATCTAGAATGACCCACTTACTGAAACTGTTGATGAAAAGACTGTTGATGGCAGCAATGTGACACAAAATCATACGCCTCAATCTTTAAAGGAAGCAACTTAATACACAGTTCGGAAAAGAAAAACGGAGAGCAACTGCTTCCTATGGTCTGGGTCTGAAACTATTCTTTTTTCTTGTCTTTTTCCACTACCAAAAAGAGAGGAATGTCTATGAGACACTGCACAACATGAATATTGTGCAATTATCATTATTCACTACTGAAGAACATATAAAAGGTACAGGTACTCGTATAAATATCTAGAATCAACTCAAGAGCTCAAGCGTTTGAAAATTGAAACTTCGGATCATATTGATATCAGTGGTATTAACTGAAGATGTTGTCGAGAGATTTTTCACCAACGAAATGCCAGACTGCCATACCTGGATATATCACCCTGAATAATAAAATTAAGAAAATAAAGAGAAAGCAAAAATACTGTCAACTATAGGGAGTTACAGGACTGGGAAGAGTTTATTGATAGTGCCATTGGCAGACAAGGGATAACCCTGAAAACACAACTCAGTTTTGAGCAGTTCTGCTAATCGTAAGTGCAATCTGTGATCTACGATCATCTGTACAATCCTCTAATTTCAGCACCACCAACCTTAAGAGAGTAAGAACAAGGTTGGGGAAAGGATTTCTCGTGTATGAAAAACGTGGAAAAGGTGAGCTTAATATCATGAGATATTGCAAATAGCTTCATCTGCATTAATTTCCATCACCTAGCTTTTAGCATGCTAAAGCCATCTTTGCTATAAAGATGAACTGATGGAGTTTGCTCAAGCATTCAAATCCCATTTAGAAATAGATGGTCTATGAGGCCTATAAAAAGCTAATAGTACCACGGTGTTCTCTCAAGCCTTCTGAAATATACGGGAAGAAACCCCATGCAGAAGCCTCACAAACCCCAAGAAACTAAGCTTCCCATCTGCGTGTCTTATCCAATCTTGCAGTACCACATGAACAGGTACTGATGGGCTAAGCCCAAGTTCCTGGATGAACGAGCCAAATTACAACAGCTTAGTACCACCATGCAGAGGAGAAGTATGATCCTAATCAAGAATCTCATGAGTCAAGTTCATAATATGCAGAAGAGTCAGAGCGAAAGAACATATAAGGTAAGAGCATACAAGAGGTCTAAACGGCTATTGAGTTCATAGACAAAATTGATTAGCAATAGAATTTTAATGCAACAAACTGGTATGTGCGCAAGAGGGTACCGAGGCAAGCTCTTCAATCATAATTGGTCTATTTCCACGCTTTTCAAACAGCTCATAGGCTCGCCTAGCATGTTGCTCCCAGGTCTCCATTCCCTCTAGTTGGTGCACGCTTATAGCAGCAGCACAAAATTCCTCGAAATCCAACTTCCTATATTGGATAGAACTAACCTGCAACATGCATATAGTGATGGACTCACTTTCTAGGGAAGCAAATTTCTTGGGAAGTAATGCTCTCTCAATGACTTACCATGTTCACATAATCTAAGACCCGTGAATCCTTTGAGGCATCGGTGGAGCTCTTCAAAAGGGCCTGCTTATACAAATGTTAATGGCTTGAAAAATACTTCAAAAAGAAACCATAACTTTGAATATGTGCTAACCGTCTTAAAGTTCTGCACTGAGATAAATCCACTTTTATTTGGCCCTAACTGTGTAAATTGTTCTCTGAGATAAGCTAGCTGAGCCACAGTTAATGTCTTTGCAAGAGCCTGCCAAGTTAACCAAAATCAATATTTATCCATGACTCCAACAGCAAATACAAAAGTTAAATCAAGAAACTTGAGTAATTAATAACACATGATGATGGACTAGTATACTATCCTGACTACACTCATGCTCGACCTGCCTTTCAGCTTGAGTATACTCATGCTCAAATAGTCAATAAATTATTTAACTTACAAATTTTGATTATTGTGTTCAAGTTACCATGTTTGAAGTTAAAATTTTGACCTATATGTTTTAACTTATTTTAGTTTCAAGTTGAAAGTTTATTCATAAATAACACACGAGTAAAGTTGAAAATTTGACATAGCCCTAACAAATGGTTATGCAACGACACAAGGTACTGCAAGTTATATTTGTCTGAACCAGAAAAGACAATGATAACAAGAGACAGTTGATCCCTCTGTAAACATTTTAAAAATCTGTTCCCGGATCAACTAGACATATTGAGAATCAACATTGAGATAAAACAAGGAAAAGGAGGGTGGGGGAATAATGATCAGGTACCAAGTACCATTACATACCCCTAGTGCTGATTTGCGTAAAGAAGACGAGCATGTGTAAGCTCTAACAAACTTGGGGATGATCATATCCAAAGGTATCTTCATATCATCATAATGATTTGCCAGCCATGGATGACCTAAGCATAAAATCAGGCTATAAGCAAGAGAATTCATAAAAATACTACAACAAGAACGTAATTACCATTTACACTGCCAATGGAAAATGGAAAACATACAAGTATGGTTTTACCTCCCTCCCTCATTATTAATTGTATTTTAGTCAAAATTCAAACAACTAGGAACTCTATTAGATTTAAAACTGAATACATTGAATTGATTTTTGTTCCCACAGGTAACCCAGCCGATTCCATAGTGGATGATAAAATTATCCAACTTCAGTGACTTACAAAGAGCCTGAGCTGCAGTTAATCTCTTACGATAATCCTTATTCAATAGTCTCTTTATAAAATCTATTGCATCAACTGATAAAGAAGGCCAAGGAGCTTCATCAAAACTCGGATCTGCCTTCAGGACAGTTCTAAATATGCCAGATTCTGTCCGGGCCCAAAAAGGTCGGCTTCCACATAAAAGAATATAAGCAATTACACCAATGCTCCACATGTCTGCTTCGGTCCCATAAGATCTATGCAAAACTTCAGGAGCCACATAGTATGCACTTCCCACAATATCATTCAACCTTTCGTCTGCAAAAACTTACAATTGTCTCGTGTTACTTTCTGTTCAAAGTTTGAAGGAAAAAAATGAAAGCAGGCAATAGGCCTGACCTGGCTTTACATAGTCAGAGAGTCCAAAATCAATGGCCTTCAATGTGGAGTTTTCATCCTTAGATGTAAAAAGAAAATTCTGCAGCAGAAAAACAATCTTCAAGGTTAGGAGAACTGCAAACATGCCAAAATGGAAGAGTATATATAAGTAGGTACAGAAATACACAACTGCACACATTATTTTATTCATAATCAACTTCAGTGAAAACTGATTCCATTAAGAATGATCATTAATCTGCAAAAGAATGGAAGACCCTAGAAAAGAAATTCCAATTTATGTCATGCATGCAATCTCAGCAATTCATTTCCTCCCTGACACAGCAGTGGTGCAAAACCATCGCTTTCTTTGTAAAGTGTCTCAGGTTTTCAGTTTGAAAATATTAAACATCTTTAAAGGAGAGCAAGCAAAAACAAACAATAATTAACTTCATCACAAGGGTCACTAGAGAGCCCAAGCTGGTCAAGTCACCTTAGCTGGATTAGGATGAAGCCAAAACTAGATGAATTTCTAGCATTGAACGTTTGAGAAGCATTTCAAAAACTTGTAAAACATTCCAAAGAGAAGATGACAACAATATCCTTTTAATTATAAAAGCCATAATGGAGTGTAAATGCTATTGAATAATTAATAAAAAAATACCAATTTGAGGGTAAAGCCAGAGGATTGTGCAGCAGGAATTATCATATTAGGTTTTCAATTATTATCTAGAAACTTGAGAATTGTTCCTTTCTCTGTAATGTAACAGCGCTGCAGAGAACTTTCCCAGCCTTGCTAGTGCCATAAAGTATGAAGGGCATTTAACAAGGAGATTTCATTGTAGGCAGTCCATTGAAACACACAAAGTTAGAATGCATATTTCATTCTCAACTACAAATAAACACCAGTAAGCTTTATGAGATTATCACCTCTGGCTTGAGATCTCGATGAACCACACCCTGAAGATGACAGAAAGCCACCACACTCAATATCTGAATCATAACAACCTTGGCGTCCTCTTCAGAGTACTTTCCACCCCTATGGATTACAATTTAACTTGAGCTGATTAGCATGTCATTAATATTTAATAAAAGCAATACCACAATGAAACCAGTATTGGAAAACATTGTTACCTGGAAAGTATTCTGTCTAGGAGTTCACCTCCTTTGCATAACCTGAATAGCATGAGATATAGTAGAATGTAAGTTCTTAATTTGGAGACTTCATTTAATAACTTCCAATATTTTGCTTGATTTATCCTATATATTGAAACAAGCAACATAACTCCTTTACTGCTTCGGAAGTAAATTTTAAATGTAAGGAAAGTCATGTCTGTTTATACGAGTAATAAAACATCTTTAAAAGTTTCGTTTTGTTCCCCGGAAAGCTTATTAAGATTGACATTATATTACCAATTGAGCAGCATCATCAAAGATTGTAAGAGGGATCCTTAACAAGAAGAGAAAGAAAAAAGTAATAAGTAATTTGAACTTACTCCATAACTATATAAACATTGTCGTCATCTTCATAGGCCTCATAGAATTGCACCAGGTTCTTATGTCCTGTTAAAGCCCGCAATATCTTCACTTCTCTCCTTACATCCTCTATAGCAATAGCTGTTGTCATCTGACAATCATCACCCATTTTCATAAGAAAAAAAATACTTCTCTATAGGTTTTCAAAATCACTAGCCAAAACAACAAACACTGATAATAAATTCATAATCGTGATCCTTGTACTTGAGCCTGATAGTTCTTTGATAAGAAAATGGTGTTATTCATATAAAACGAAGCTGGTAGAGTATATTGAAATATCATGGATGGGATTCAGAACCCAGCATCACATATACAATTTTCCAAGAAAAAATGGTAGAAATTCAATGATGCAAGCATTAGAATGGAGACCTTGGATTTTGGGATGACTTTGACAGCCACATCCTGCCCCTTCAAGCTGCCTTTCCTTCCCTTGGCGGAGCAAGTATACCCAAAATGGCCACGTCCCACTTCTTCTCCAAGCTCGTAATGAGCTAGGAACTGCTTCGAAAACCCGAAACTCTTATCGAGTCCAACCTCGCACTCGCTCCCTTCGGGGATGGAGGCCTCGTTTGGCTTCACAGAACCATGCCTTCGAGCAAGCAATGACCGAATGTGCTTAGCCGGCGAAGGAGGAGGAAATGGACGCTTGAAGATGCGCAAAGGAGTTGAGCTCACGCTCGAGTTTGCAGGTGAGTTCTTGAAGAGGCTCGGTAGGGGACTTGGGCTGTAAAATGGAAAGTTTGTGGATTTCCTGCCCTGAGAATTTGGAGGTCCATCTTTGTCATCACAAAATATTGGGTTTTCTGCACCTTGCGTTTGTGGGATTTCACTAGGTTTTCCATGACACAGTCCCATGAAATCAGAAACCCAATTACACAGCACGTACGAATAGTCAAATGGTGAACAAGTTCCAGAACTGAGATCAGCTACTTAACAGTAATTGTAAATCCAATAGAAAGGAGAGATCGACAGAGTGAGAAACTTAATTGAGAGCTTTTTGAAGCTCAAAGAAGAAATTCAGATAAAGTTGTCATACTCAATGGGAGATCGGATAACTCAATTTTTTTTCCAGAAAAATAAATTAAAAAAAAAAGAATCAAAGACAGAATCACCTGAAATGTAATCAGGGAAATTTGCAGCAAGAGTAAAAAATCCAAGAGGGGGAATGATTCATGTAAATTATTAAGGAAAGCAAGTGCGTCAACAAACAATGCCAGCCTAGAACAGGAAATGAAATGATGATGGCAGAATCCAAAGCAAGAAAACTTGGTAAAATTACCCAAGAGGAATGAAGGAGGAAAAAGAGAAAAGTGAGGCAAAGATGCTTAGCAGAGGCTGCAAGAAAAAGAAAACCAAGCCTCCTTTTTCCTGCTTTTCGTAAGCTTTTTTTTTTTTAATTTTTATTTCCTGGTTAACAGTTTCATATGGAAATACTATGACTTTACTAGAGAGGTTATGTAGTTTCTTCTTGTCTAATAATAATGGGGAGTGGGGTTGGGTTTGGATCCTTCCAGCCTGTCCTTATTGATCGCAGAAAACCAAGATGTATCCATTTCATATGAGAACAGAGCCATGTTATAGGGAGCTGAGAGCTACAAGAACAGCTTCCGTTGTCTGTCTGTTTATTATAGCTTTGACCTCCCTTTGTTGGACTCTCGAAGACCGTCTTTTTCAGCTTTTTCTTTATTTATTTTCTCTGTTTTTTCTTTGGGGGTCTATTTTTTAGATTTAATAACATGTCAGTTTTGACACAGCACCAAAGCTAAGAAGACACATCAATCTGATCATTGTTTTTTTGCTGCATATGGTACTTTTCTGCTGTTATATCACGGGTCGAGCGAGAGCTTTCTTATAGACCAACATTACATAAGCCTGTTCTAATTTGTGATGGTCCAGCCGGCTGAATTATTTTTTACTTAAATCTAAATTATATGTTAACCAAATTTGACTTAGTTAATTTAATCAATTTAGTTGAGTTCTTGAATATCCCTAATTTGAACTTCAAGCAGTATTCTATCAGACAAATGAAAATTAACTTATGTCTACGATAAATTATTATTACTCACAAACTTTAGTTTACAGTTGCATGAGAAATACGTTGCCACATGGAGGGTCCCTGTGAAGGCTGAAAGGATGAACATGGTTGGAATTGGAGTGGACATATAGATCAAAGTGAAAACAGCTTAATTGGTCTAAATTAAAAAAAAAAACCAAAAACCAAAAAAAAAAAACAACAATATTCTGTGCTTATTTTCCTACAACATCCAGATTCATAGGCTCACTTTTCATCTAATTTGTGTCATGGACAAAAGGAGCAAAAAGCAACAGACTACACCTGAGACATGATCACCTCCATCTAATTTAACGCATCCCTCTGTTTATTTGGCCTATATTTGCTGCCAAACAAAAAAGAAAAAAGAAAAAGAAGGTATGTACAGTTAGACTTAAAAAAAAAAGGCATACAAATACTTTAAGTTGTGGAAAGTAATATACATATATATATATATATATATATATGAATATTTTTACAACAGTGAGCAATTTGTCAAACTCATTATTTTTGTGATAATGAGATCCGCATTTGATCTTCGGGCAAACTAATTATATATACAAGAAAGGTTAATTGATTAATTATGTAGATGGCAACATGTGGCACAAATAACCTTGTAGGCTAGGCTTCCTTTGATCCGAATTAGATTTTGCTTTAAAGTTGATGCAGCTACTTATAAAGACATCATTTCAGTTGATAAAAGAATTAACCAAAAAAAAGTTATAATCATATATAAAACTTTACAGATGCCTCTTCTTTTACAAGCATTGAGCACATCCCTACTCTATTGTTACGGACTTTAGTTTACTTCTACGTACAATTGCTAGCGGTTAAGGCTTTCTTTTTCCCTAATTTACTTCTGCGACCAGTTGTTAATGTCGTATACTCCATATCCATGATCGAGTCCTTCATTAACCCTTTTTTTTTGGTGTCCCTCAAACATCATTAATGCACTTTCTTTTTATTTATTTATTTATTATTATTATTTTCGTATTTTGGGTAGGTGTTTACGGGTAGCCCAAGCCTTTTGATGACATTTGAATCGTGCGTTCGCATATCTTGCCACCGCAATCTCACAAAAAGAAGTTTTAAGGGGTGGACTGTACATATCACATGAAACTTTTTTTTTTAAAGCTATCAACTTTTAATTTGTATTATAATGATTTCGTCTCATGAAATTAGTATTTCCTATTGAAAAACGATTTTTTAACATATTAAAAAGAATATTGTAATAAGAAGAAAGAAAGAAAGAAACAAGGGTATGAGGCCTAGTTAAATAAATTTTATTAATTTTTACTCATTTTTCTCTGTTTTTTCCCCTCCAACTTGAGAGGATCAAATTTATGTATAGCATTGAATATACTTTAGGTGGTTAAGTCTATGAATATAATATTATAAATATAGACACAAAATGACAGAGGGTTTGATGATGGCAAAAATATTCGGAGCTTTAGATTAGGAGAAGTTGGCATTTTGCAACCCATCCTATGATTGTTGTTAATATCCACTAAAACACTTCAGTTGAGAGACACAAGGTCTCCATCTACCCAAGGTCTTCATAGATTGAAAAAGTAACTTTTTTGTTTTTAATAATAAACATGTTAAAGCACTTACGAATGCTTGGCACATAAGCAATTAAGAACTAATATGCCATTAATATTGAATATATTATCTCATATATTTTCATTTTTTATCTATTTAACCATGAATGAAGTAGAGTTTAATAAATGGGAGAGTGAGGAACACACTTCCACAGCCTGCAAAAAAAGGGTAAAAATACATTTTTAATCATTTAATTTTATTTAAAATGTTACTTTTATATTTTATTTTTATTTAATTTTACTTTTATATTTTTAATCACTTCATTTAGTTTGATCTCTTAATATTATCTTAAATTTTACTTTTATCATTTAACTTTGTTTGTTTTTAATTTATTTTCTTAATTTTGTTTTAAATTTTATTTTTGTCTCTTATATTCATTTAGTTTCAGTTTGATCCTTTAACTTCATTTAAAACTTCACTTTCATCCTTTAATTTAATTTTATTTTAGTTTGACCCTTAATTAAAAGAATACTCAAATATTTTTCTCCTATCTAATACCGTCAAATTAAAAGGCTTTAAATATTTTAGGTTTTGTATGAATTAAAAGTTAAAATCACTAAAAAACAAATTGGACTAGTAACACCAAAATGAAGAAAGCAAAGATAAAAAGAAATTCAACTATTGAAATACCAATCAATTTAATTCATTGAAAAATAAGACGTAGAATTGAATTTTCAAATAAAAAATACCATATTTCTTGGTGCTTACTTAAATTAATAAACAAATGAGAAAAATAAAAAAAAATGAAAGGAAACAAAATATTTGGGTAATTTTTAAAAATTAAGGGCCAAACTAGAATAAAATAAAATTAAAAGACAAAAATAAAATTCAAGATAAAGTTAAGAGATTAAATCAGAATTAATGAAATTAAAAACGAAAGTAAAACTTAGAGTAAAATTAAAAGATCAATTTTAAACCAAATAAAATTAGAGACAAAAGTAAAATCTAAAATTAATGAGCTAAGTTAGAATTAAATAAAATTAAGGAAGTAAAGTGAAATTTAAAATAAATTTAAGAGACAAAAAGTGTATGTTTGCCTTAAAAAAATAAATTATATCCTCTTCTAAAAGATAATTAAATTATATATTCTGTTTTCTATTATGGGAATATATACAAATATTTCTTAAAGTCAAAAGATAGTCAAAATAGATATTCTCAAAAATAATATTGATTTTTTAAAAAATATAAAATATTTAAAAATATTTTTCTCAACTTTTATTTTATTTTCATTTATTTTGTGTCTAAAATTTTGAATTTAATTCCTTTTAAAAATTAAGAAAGCGAATATTTTATATGTGTCAAATATATACTTAATATTTATTATATTATATTAGTAATAAATATAAAAATATTTTAATCAAGACGCCTATAAGTATAACTTATCTTTTGTTATACTAAAAGTTAGTATAATACATTTTTTATATGTAAAAAAAAAAAAAAGAACTATAATTTTTCCAAGTTAAAATATATAGAATTTAAGTGTTTCTTAAAAAAAATAATTTACAGTTAAAAAGTTAAAAAGGAACTCTTTATCTGTTTCTATTAAAGATTGTAGATTTATCTTAAAAGGCTGCATCCTTTCTTTGTAGGCTGTATATGAATCTAACCATGAGAAGCCTTGAGTATTGTCCCATTTTAAAATAATTGATGTTTTAGAGATGATTTTTAAAAAAAATCATAATTTAGAATCTCAAATTAAACATGTTTATATTAAAGAACTTTAAATTTTAAAATTATTTTAAAAGTACCCTACAACAAAATGTTTTAACTTAAGGTTTTGAACTATAATTTTTTTCATGCAATTTAAATGTTTAGTTTTGAATTTTTTAGAATAATTTTAAAATTAAAATCTTTTAATATAAATATTTTTAATTTGATGTCATGAACAATAAATTTTTTTATTTTTTTTTGTTTCAAAATAATTGTCAATTTAGAATTTTAAGATAATATTAATGAGCTTTTTTAATAATAATTTTACCCTTGATAAGAGTAGAGAAAGTATGTGGGTAAATGAGAAGATATATAGTTAGAGGATTAATAGGAAGAAAGAGTAAGTTTAATATTTTACATATTTCAATAGAAAAGATATTTTAGTTAAATGCATATTATAATTTAGGCTATTTAATAGCTTTATTTAATCCTTATGCAATTACCTTAAATATTAATTATTATAATAAATAGGGAGTAAGAGGATATATTGATTGTACATATAGGCATGTTTCAAATTGAGTTTGGATTGTTTGAAATAAATAAATTTACTATATATAATATAATTAAATATAAAATAAATAAATAAATTTAGTACAATTACATTGCCATAATGGATTCAAACGAGCTTTTATTCCAAAGTGGTCAACTTTGACTATGCCCCTGGTAAACAAGGGAATGATACTAATTAATGCTTCCTTCCAACTTTGTTCTTGGTACTAAGTACAGATATTTGAAGTTAAGGTAGTCTTTAATCTCGCCTGCATTATCGGTTTTCGTATCATTGACCAATTGAAGAGTCATAATTGCACAACAGAACAGATTGTTTGGCGCTTTGCAAGGGGGATCGATGGGAAAGTTTCTTTTGGTCTTTTTCTCCTTGTCCCTGTGGTTCTTAACTTATATTTGACCCTTCTTTGAAGACAAACCAAGGGGGTAACCTAGAATACAGAAAACCTAATCCAAGCCCTAATGTGGCCTTCATCATTTCTGACTGTAGTGACAAATATCTGTTGAAAGCAATATATATTCTCTGAAATCTGAACCATGAGAATATAAACTAGATTTAGCAATCTCTTTTCTTGGGCCACCATATATATATGTATATGATGATGCTCCAAGCGCAGGGAAAGGTGAAACAAGGACTACAATAATTAATACCTACTTTTATCTCAGAGTGGAAAATTTATTGCATTTACAAAAAGAAATTCTTATTCTTTGATGCCCTCCTTCTACCTTGCCCTTAACCCTTTTCTATTTTATATTTTGATGGTAATAGAATAAAACTGGGATATAAAAATGGGAAGGTAGGAGGGAATAAAAGTTAGTAAATTAGTTCTTCCGCCCCATGCACATTTAACAATACTCACTGTCTATATGCATGTGAACGTGGAAGAAGATGGGATACAGATGTGGGGAAGGCACAGGATGAAAACTGAGAGGAAGAATACTGTACTAACCAAAATGGTCAAATGTTTGTTAAAAGCCACTTGGAGTTTTCAGAATCCAATGGTTCTGCGCGCTAATCACGACGATAGGATAATCTCTCTCACTCTAAGTTGGCAAGCAAAATAATGAATAATAAGTATGTCAAGCTTTTGCATTTGAATTTGTTGGAAGAAGGACAAATTAAAAGGGGGAGAATGCCTAGGGGATTGTTATTAATTTAATCAACTTATGCTAGTTTAATGTGCTTCTCTAAGTTGCGTCTAATGAGGTGTTCAAAGTTGGACAGTACGTACTCTTTTTTTATAAATGAGGAAGTAGGCTTGGGAACACAATTTTACTTGAAGAAGGAGGATAATGGCAACTGGGTAATCTACTGTAAGGTGATGAAACTTTAAACTTAATTAATAGGATCAATATAATCAATGACAATTAAGTCAATAATGTTATATTTGTGGTAGGGAGGACCCACTTTATCTTCATCATGGTAGGTAGTAGTAGGTGACCCACCACAAGAGAGTTTTGATTTTGTTAGATTGGAAATGCTCTGAACGGCGACCACTGAGCATAGCAGAGGGTCGGAGAAGAAAGGGACAGCCATTTGGTAGCTTTTTCTTTTTATCGTTCAGGATTTGTCACATTGACCCACTTATTAAGGGGAAGACCATGGCCTGAATTTTTCTTTCATGCCACTGTATATGTACTCTTTTTATCATCTTCTTATTTTCTAAAACCCAAGATGTCAGAGATAGAGTTGGCGAAGGGAATCTCTGACAATTTCTTGTACAAAAGATTATGCTTTGCAGAGATGCCATAGCGATTAGAGAATCTACGGCAATCCCTTCCTAATTAAAGTGTAACTTTGAGTTTCACTTTTTTAGTTTATTCTGTTGTCATCTTCTACATAAATTATGCTAAATTATATTCTCTTCTTTCAAGTTAAAATTTCGTTACGTTGAATTTTTCAATAATAAAAAATAAATTATATTTGTATTTATTTTAATTAAAATATTTTTATATTTATTACTTTTATAATATAATATATATTTAGTTAATAGAGAATATTATTTTTTAAAAATTTAAAATAAAATAAAATTATGCTTTTTAACACAAAATAAATGTTTTAAAAAAATTCTTTTAATAAATTATGTTTTTCATAAAAAATATTGCTCTTAAATGTATTATGGTCATTTTTTCAATTAATAAAAAATTGTATATATTTTTATAATAAAAGATAAACATGCTTAATTTAAACATCTTTTAAAAAGATAAAATAAATAAAAATTACTACTGAAAAATATGCCATGGCCTCTGGACGGAGGACCAATGTTGCGAGAGGCCAGCCCGACCTAAATCTAAAGTGGGCCCCTAAATCCCCTACCATTTAATATTTGGGCCAAAAAAAGAGGCCTCCTAAGTTTTTCGGTATGGGCTCGCCAAGAAGCCCTTTGTTTTAAAGGTGCTTCTTTATATGATTATCTCAAAAATATGAAATATTTATTTACTTTTAATTTTTTAATTATTATTTTTTTGTAACTTAAAATTGTGCCTTTTTTTGTTAACTAAAATTGTGACAATAATTTTCATATGTTTCTGGATTTTGACAAAAACTTTGTGATAGCTTTCTTAATGCAAAGTTGCACTGTCAAATTTTAAAAGAAAATTGAATGGACGTTTTAAAATAGAAAAGTTGTTTTATTTCTGAAAAATTACAGAGAATTCCTTCATACCATACTTTAACGTAATTCTTTTTTTTTTTTTTAATGTCTTTGGTTAGTTCAAAATTTTGAACGTATATAAATGTGTTTTTCTTCATAGATCAAACTCGCCCTTTGAATGAGAGTGAAAATCTTGGAATTACGAAGCCTCGTTACCGGGAGCAACAGCAAGAGCCTTCCGGAGGCAGCACCCATCTTCACCTGTCAGCCGCAAAGCTACAATCGGATCATCTCATCGCTGTTGCTCTCAATTATATTTCGCTATTGCTGTAGTTCATCACCCACGGTGAGAGCCCCACTTCCCTTTGCTTTTTCATTCTTAATCTCTTGGTCGATTGCTGCTATTACCGAATCCATTAAGCAAATTTATCCCTTAAACTTGTTATTTATTTGTTTATTTTTCTGGCACTTGGAACTCCCCCTGCTTTAAACTTATTTGATTCACTTTACGACTATGTTTGTTGCTGTCAAGTGTTGGGCGTTTATGTGAATATTGTTTGTACTTGTAGTTAAGTTGTTTTTTTTTTTTAATTTCTGAATGAGTGATATGGCTGAAAATTTAAGGTACATACCTCAAACACTTACGGGATCAGCAACCTGCACCACGAAGTTTTTTTTTTCAAAAGGACTTGTGGTTATTAAGCTTGATAGTTCACTTCACTCTATTTCCTGATCAGCTTATCTTGACGTGGCTTACTTATTTGATATTTACTTTGGTGCTTATTTGGAATATATTCTGTTTACTTTAGCATTGTCCCTTTGAAACCGTGCTCTCTGATTTTTTTTTTTCTTTGGGGTATGTGTCTCTATTGCAAAACAATATTACCCCCTAGATACATAGTTTGTGTGGTGGCTGCTGCTGCTGCCTTTAACTAATTAACCATTGCTTTTTTTTGGTTTAGAAAATATGAATAATAATGCCGAAAGACCACTTAATGGAGAGGTAGAAGAAGATGATGATGAGGATGAAGTAAATGGTCGAGGCCTTGATGCTTGGGAGAGAACTTATGCAGAGGATAGATCATGGGAGTCTTTGCAAGAGGATGAATCTGGACTGCTTCGTCCCATAGATAACAAGGCAATTTACCATGCTCAGTATCGCAGGCGTCTTCGTGCCCTGGTTTCGACAGCAGCTGCAGCTCGGATTCAGAAGGGTCTTATTCGCTATCTATACATTGTTATTGACCTGTCTAAGGTAGTCTATTTATTACTCAATAGTTCCCATGTGAATATTGTATTTTATACTGATATTTGCAGCTTAACCATTTGTCAAGATGGAACAATGCTTTCATCATCCCTGATCTCAAAATTGGGTTTTAATAACAGGACATGGTGCTTATATGAGAACATTTAGGTCAATAAATTTCTAAAAGTTAAGTTTATTTAATTTTATTGGCTGGCATCATTTTCAATCTGTGTAAATACTTTTTCCATATGCCTTAGATACTTGTTTGTCTAGTATTTTTATGTCTTTGTTCTTGTTCTTTTGTTTTTTATTAGCTTATATCTCCTTTGTGAATACATCTATGATATTCTTCATCAGATTCGTACTTTAGAGTTATAAAGTTAAATATTTACTATATTATTCATAAATACATCAAATTCATATTAGATTTTTCATGTTGTGCAATACTTATGCCTGAAAGGACATTAGGAATTGTCTATGGCCCCTAATATTTAATTTAACTTACAGTTGAGGTAATAACAATAGCAGTAGAAGACTTTTAGAGAGAAGTACATAATAAGATATTATATTTAGAGTTAAAAAAAAAGAGAGAAAAATTATAGCATTGTGGTTACATAAAGGTGCTGTTAATCCTAATTCTCCTCCCTCCAATCTCTAATACAGAACTTCGTTTTTCTCATTATGTGAAGGCAGCTGCAGAGACAGACTTTAGACCATGTAGGATGGCTGTGATTGGAAAACAAGTTGAGGCATTTATCAGGGAATTTTTTGATCAGAATCCACTTAGTCATGTTGGTCTTGTGACTGTAAAGGATGGAGTTGCTCATTGCTTAACAGAACTTGGTGGCAGTCCTGAATCCCATATTAAAGCTTTGATGTGTAAAATGGAATGCTCAGGTGACGCCTCCCTACAAAATGCATTAGAGCTTGTTCATGGCTATCTAAATCAAATTCCATCATATGGTCATCGAGAGGTTCTGATTTTATATTCGGCTCTTAGTACATGTGATCCTGGTGATATCATGGAAACCATCCAGAAATGCAAAATGGGTAAAATAAGGTGCTCGGTCATTGGTCTTGCTGCTGAAATGTTTATATGTAAACATCTCTGTCAGGAAAGTGGAGGAACATACACTGTTGCACTGGATGAGGTTAGTTTAACTAGTTGGTTTTAATGGGCCCCACATATCACAAACAAGTCCCCTCTATAAAAGTGATTAAGTTTTTAATACCCAGGAAAAGCCTTGGTCTAATGACTCTATACAAGAATTTAGAATCTCACAAGTTTTCTTTCTAGCATTGCAAAATATGATTCACATTTTTCATATGTTAGTTTTGAAATTTTTTTTAATATATATTCATGAATTTTTTCTTTGATACAGTTACTTACATCTCATGCAGGCCCACTTGAAAGAGTTAGTACTGGAGCATGCACCGCCACCTCCAGCGATAGCAGAGTATGCTACTGCCAGTTTAATTAAGATGGGTTTTCCACAAAGAGCAGCTGAGGGTTCCATTGCAATTTGTACATGTCATGAAGAGGCTAAGGAAGGAGGGGGATACACTTGTCCAAGATGCAAAGTACGTGTCTGTGAGCTTCCCACTGAATGTCGAATCTGTGGATTGACCCTTATCTCATCACCCCATTTGGCAAGGTCATATCATCATCTCTTTCCAATAGTGCCTTTTGATGAGGTGTCTCCATCATCTCGAAATGACCCACATCAGAAGTTTTCCAACACTTGTTTTGGCTGTCAACAAAGTCTTCTTAGTATGGGTAAGTTTTACAGAAAGGCAGTTAAGCTTGAGTTTCTTCAATGTGTATGATGATAAACAATCATCTGTGCAAGATATAAAGCTTAGCATTCTTGTCATCACGGTGATGCATCTGTGGTTTGATGATAAATTTATGTGAGTGAACCTGAAATTGAAGGAAATTATGGTTGCTTTAGGTACACTTGGACGAGGTTGTTGAGTTTAGCTATCAATTGGGGGATTTCTGAAAATGTTGCAGAATGCATACGCTAAATTACAATTGATGAAAATTTCAAAGTCTGAAGGAACTTGAATTTTAGAGGCCTCGGTCGTGTCTGATTATCTGGCAGAAAAATTTGACTCCTTTTAGTCTAGGGTATTTATGCTTTGTGTTAGTAGCATTTAACAACACAGGCTAACTGCTGGGAATCTACAGAAATTTCTGTTAACCGTAATAACAAGATTGTAAAGTTCCATGCCATTTCTGTTTTCTTCCAAATGGTTTGCTATTGTATGTAAAATATGTGACAAATAACTATGCCCTTGTTGCTCAATTTTTTAACACCGTCTCTGCCATACTGGCTGTGGCACAGGAAACAAGCCCGGACTTTCTGTCATTTGCCCAAAATGCAAACAGCACTTCTGCCTTGATTGTGACATCTATATTCATGAGAGCTTGCATAACTGCCCAGGCTGCGAGAGCTTCAGGCATTCTAAGATGGTGGCTGCAGAATGATTGCCAACCTCCTCTCTCGCCATAACAGTGCTATCTGAAAGATGCTTTACTGTCTTGTTCTCATGGCCTTGTTGCATGGACTTAAAAGACTCGAGGATAGGTGCTGATACAAAACTGACAGATTAAAACTATCCTTATGCTCTTTGATCAGTCATTTGGCATTGATCCAAGGCCCTGAACACCATTTACCTTTCAGGCAAGAAGTAGAAGGGAGATAATTTTTACTAGCATAACAGTTATTCATCATTTTAGACCATCACATCTTCCAATCTCTTTCCCTTCTTCCTCCCGTGAGGAATTCTGTGTCATATTCAGAGGATGGTGGTATTGCCTTGCTGGCATTTTATGTTTGAGCCGATGAAACCGTTCTTGCTAGCTGATAGATTTTGATCATTAAATTATCTCTGTCGACTTTGTATAACATATTTACGTTTGTTTTGCTTTTGGCGATTGCTGTTGTGGACTTCCAACTTCAGCTCTACATGTCTCGTTAAATTTAGCATGATTTTCGCTGGACTTGCTTGCTTACGAACTTGGCATCCTATATTACAAATTTCACCGTCCAATGCTCGCGAACGTATTTTGTTTAGAGTACATGTTGTTAGGGCTGATGGTTACTTGAAATTACCTTATCTTCAAAAAGTTGAAGCCATAATCAGGTATAATCAGATGATTTCCTCAAATATAAACCACCTCTCCAAAACTGATCTTTACTAGACCTAGTCGTTCACTTAATTTCGAGTTTTGTTCTTAGAAATTTGTTGGGTGGAGACTTGTATTCTTCAGAATGTGGCAGAAGTTAAGCTCGCAGCCAACCCGTGATCATGTTTAATCTTTATTTAAGAATTTAAATAGAGTCTTTGTAGAAATGTAAAAGTTGAAGGACTCTTATAATTGATCTGAATGAGTGTATGTGTAATTAACAGTTCACACAAACCTGGCATATCTGTGTAACTTACTGTTGAGAAAGAAATGTGTGGTTACCTTACTCTTTTGAGCTACCTGTGGTTTTAAAACTTTTCTTTCAATCCTCAACCGTGCTGGCCTTAGCTTAATTACTCCTTTAATGTTGGCTAAGTCAGTTGAACCCTCAATGTAAGCAAGATGAGTAAGCTAGAGAGCTACAGAGATAATTTAAAAAAAACACTTGTATTGCACAATTTATTAGTTATGTACAAATGAGGGTGTGGGGGTATTTATAGACCCCTCCCAGGTTCTAGAACTTTCTCACCTCTTTAATAGATAGTAAAGATTGATTCTATCCGACGGTATATATTAATTCTCTAGAATATTATTACTCTAAATATTTACAAAAAAAATCTTAGAACATATAAGAAGTACAAAAGTATTCTAAAACATTCCACGTAATTCTAGAGATCTCCAGATCTTTCATGAGTTTTTCAACACTTTTTAAAAAATTCTAGACCTTTCTGGTCTCTTTTGAATTATTCAAAAGTTTTTTAGTCTTTTCTAAAAGATTCCGGATATTCTCGCAAAATTAATCTTAAATTTTAAAATCCTCAAATCTAAGTTGGTCATATACCGCCTACATTCTTCATTTGCGGAGTTTTGATCAGCATCGATCAAAATACAGTATTTAATTATTCGTAAAGGGACACCATTAGTTAAAGGCCTCTATCTCTGCACTTACATAGAGCGTATCATCATCACTTTGGGAGCTAGTCACATACAGCCGAATTGAGGGTTAGGTATTTTTGGGTATATCAAATCTCTGAGATTGGACTCTGTTAACTTTTCATTTCTGTTGCGAAGAAATTAACTTTATCTTTTTTGTGTTTCTTTCGTGATTAGATGGAGAAACAAATTAAAATTTTCTCTTAAACCTCGAAAACCTAAAAGTCGGTATTTTGTTGTGGCCAACGCAATTCATTCTTGTTCTTGGATTCATAATTCATCATTCTTATTTTGTCAATATTGAGATGCACTTTCAAATAATGATCAAACCCCACTTTAGCCTAACCAATTATTAATGCCTTGATTATCACATTAGCACAAGCGCCTACCTCACCAAGCATGCATCTTCTTTCCACTGAAATCAACTAATATTTTCATGAACATAGCTTTTCCCTGTCAGTTTTTCTTCATGGTCTCCCAGTTTTACCTTCGACTTTACAGCTGCTATAAACATTATTCTAATAACTAAAACAAGAAATGGCTGGTGTGCTTCAGCCGACTATTACCAATGGATGGGGTACACTTAAACTCAACAAAGTAACAACATTTTAAACAAAAAATTGTTCAATTTTGAAAAGGCAAAAGCAGCAGTGCGTGAGTACTGACTAATTAAGTGGCACACGCATGTGCAGCACATTCATTGAAACATCAATAGAAAAAGATGAAAAATGAAACTTGCTTGTCCGCTTTGATTGAGATTGGTAACACGCATAAAAAAAGCACTCTTTTAGTTGATCACTTTCAGCTATCATTGACAATATTTGCTGTCCTCTCTAATATGTCATTATTGTTGTTTCATAAATTCAGCTTTTGCTTTTCATAGAAAATTCGGGCTTTTAGAATGAGTGAAATGATGCAACATCATTAAAGTGGCTTTGGTGACTTGTAGGTATTATTACTGAAGAACAAAGCGAGGCAGATTCCACAACCCCCCCCCCCCCCCCAAAAAACCAAAAAAAAAAAAGGAATGAAATAATGATAATGAAAATTCTCAACGAGTTTGAAATGGTTATGCTAGGTATATGCGTAATCTGAGATGACAAAGGAAAATGACTTTAGTAACGTTGAAAGTTCTGCTTTTGAACCTTGATTTCCATTACCATTGTATAAGAAGTGTATATGTTCCTATCCTAGCTTGTACTATTTTCATTATATGACCACTATCTCATAAATAATTAAATATTCAGATCATGTCAAGACTGATGTTAGTTTAAGCGAAATAATTATATGTAACCCAATGTTTAAAGTAGCATAGAAAGTTCGCAACTTGATGCTGTATGTCTAAACTAGAGCTTTCTAGAGCTCGAATGAGTGGAGGTTGGAATTATCCTAAAGAATAATCGTCTTTAGTTTCCTTAAAACCAGAAATTAAGGCTTTCCTTTGAGAGTTTCAGCTTGATTACCATCCGTTCTATCAAACTTTTCTGTTTTTTTTTTTTTTTTTAAATGTCTTCATCCATTGGGATTTTGATTTATAACATTACAAACGCATCATACCTAAGTAGCTAGCAGTATCAGCTGCAATAACTTGAAATTATGTGATTTAGTATTAGATAGAAGAGAATCAAGTCCACCTTTGAATTTGATAATATAGACAGGTGGGGTTAATGAGAATGTTAACAAGGATATTGGCATTGACACAAGGAAAATTGAATGCCCAAGTTGTCATCGCAGTAGCCAACACCACCAGCACGCGTAGAAGCACACTTATCAGCACAGCATTCCTGATTGCAAAATTGGCTGCACCTACCCAAACCCATGTTGCATTTTTTCATATTGGGACACTCGAAAAAGCATTTGCATGTGTTTTGCTCGTACGTGGCTTTGCCATTAGGATGCCTCTGAATACAAGCTGAATAGCAGTTGGGTTCACAATCACCCACACCCACCACTTCAGAGCAAACCTCTGCCTCCCCCAGCACCACCATTGTTGCAACTGCATCATCACCCATATCATGAATCTAATAACAAACCAATACATGTAGTTTTTCTAAGTAAACTGAAGGAAGAAGGGGATAGTTATTTGCAGAACCAGAGAAACATATACCTAGCGCCAGAAGGAGATAGCGATATGGGAGTGGTTGCTGGCTGATCTTCATAGCTTGTAATGATCCAAAAGATCAAGTCAACCTTTTCTTTTTCTTGTAAATTACTAATCCCCTATTCTCTAATATACAAGACTACAGTCTGTATAATTTGTGATTTGGTCACATAAATGTATTTGTTCGTTGCCTTAATTACTTTACTTGCTTTTATCTGTAGAGATATTACATTAATGGCATTCATTACGAGATACCCATTAATTTATTGATTGCATTTATTATAAGAGTAATTTTATCTTTATCAAGCATAGCCTTAAGCTTTTTGGGTATTTGTATAAAATGTCTGATTTCTTAAATATTTCATTTAAATTTTTAATTAACAAAATAAATTATAAAATAGATTTAATATTTCTCATAGAACCACTAAACTTTTTTAACCTCCCTCCCTCCGTCGGAGATCAAACTGTTTGACTTTAGTGTTTTCAAATTAGTTTAACTCCGGAGTCTTCAACGAGACGTAGATGACGTGATGCCGTAATGGTAGGTCTGTTTCATAGTAAATGTTGTCGTCTTGTCGAACCATGTCCGGGGAAGAAAAAAAAAAATGAATTTGATGGGATGGAATTCCTTTAAAATGACCAAAATATCTATATCTAAAAGAATTTTCCTTTATTATGTTGATAACTCAAAATAATTTTTAATGAATTAAGAGTAATTAATTTTTTCCTAGTTTTAATTAAGAGTAATTAAAAACATTTTTTTTAAATTACAAAAATAAATAAATACATACATACATATATATATATATATATATTTTTACATTAGTAATATTTTAGTATTTTATCAACTTTTCTTTTTATTTTTTCAGTCTTCACTTAAATTTAAAATAAAAATAAAATAATATTTTTATTTTTTTAATATCAAACATAATTATAAATTACAAAATCATATTTCATCAATTTTTATTCTCTCATTGAAATTATTTCATTCACCCAATCATAAGGCAAACAAATGAACAAAAACTGCTACCCCAAGTTCAAGGAGTAGATGGGCGAGGAAAGCTTCCATTCTCAAACGAGAGAGAGATGAAAGCTTCCATTCTCAAACAAAGGCTGAGGGAGACTGAAACAGAGTTGGCATTTGCTATTACAAGGCTATGCTTCATTACCAGCAATAGCCCAGTGCTGGTTTTCAAGGCAAAGAAAATTAAGTACGAGGAGGACAGCTAGTGGCCCTCAAACGCTCTGTAAATACGAAATAGCAGACAACCCAGAAAAAAGTTGTGTCTGCTTGCCTACTTTTTCTCTATAAAATCCACTTTTTGCTGATCTTTGTTGCATTTGCAATGAGATTCCCAATTGCCTTCAAAAACCTTTTGGCCTTGAAAGGCACTGCCACTGGTTAAATCAGACTTGTCGACATCTACAAACAAGCTTCACTTTCTTCATGATTAAAAATAGTGGGGTTCACAGATTAAAATAGTAAAAAGAAAAAGGCAACATCAGACTTCTAGCCAGACCTATAGCATGTTTGGAAAGGCGTACGTGATTTTATTAAAAGTAAAAAATTTGAGTTTCTACTAAAACGTAATTTTTTAATACATTACCAAATGAGCTATTAATGTGTGTTTGGAACTTCATTTCACTTACGTTTCAGCCCATAATTTTTTAATACATTACCAAATGGGTTATTAATGTGTGTTTGGAACTTCATTTCACTTACGTTTCAACCCAAATTAAAAAATTTTTAATATGTTTGGATCTCTGTTGAGATGACCACACCAAAATTTAGGAGATTTAGAAAGCAGTCACAATAAAGTAATTTGATCTCACTTTTTGTCAAAGCACATTAAATTTAAAACCATTTGTCTTCTTTTCCAAAAGTTATTTTATAGCCAAGAAATGCTGTTCTTTGTCAACCGTTAAACACAGACTTGATCTAACACATTCAGAGTTAAATCTAGAACAAAATTATTCATATAATGAGTCATTGAATCAAATTAATAAAAAAAAATATTTTAAAAATAAATCAAACAAAATAATATAAATATTTTTTTTAATAATTTTATACTTAAAAGTGATCTTGGTAACAATATCAATTTTACTCAAATCGCTTTTGAACTAAAATTCCCAATCATAAATCACGATAAAATAAATCCACTTTTACACAAAATTAATTTTACAAACTCAATACAAACACACACCTAAACTAATTTAGCTAGAGCATCTCCCTCGGTGTTTCCACCATCTCTCATCCTTGCGGGAAGGGGAACCAACTTTACTTTGCTTCCCACTACTAACTTCCAAATTCTACATCGTTAGATGGCAAAAAAATTAACCCCCACGCCAAAGGGGCGTTTATGTAATCCCCGGCAATTAGTCTTCCCATGAAAGTTCTTCCTTTGGCCTCGACTTGCTTCAAAGCCCCAGCAAAATGTAGTAAACTAGAGTAATAGGAAGAGCAATTAGCATCCCAAATATAACCCTGCAGCACAATGAATGTTTAACTGTTCAGTAAATGTTGTATAAGGCATAGCAGAAACTAATAAATCATAAAGGAATTTCAAGTTCCAACCCAGTGCTTAGTATGTCAGGATGAACGTTGTATTCCTTAGCAAACACAAAGGGAACAATCCCCTGAGGAAGAGCAGCCTAAAAACACGAGGGAACTATTTCAACGACAAATAGAGGATTTATTACAACTATAGCAATCTTTGGATAACTGTTTTACCTGTACAATCGCAATGTGCAATAAAACTCCCTTTAGTCCAACTGCGACTGAAGCAGCAGCCATAACTGCAGGACCCGTGAGAAAACGAACAGCCATAGCAAAGGCAGCAACTGAATTCCCACATGCAATAATCTTTGGTTGCAATGCCATGAACAATCCTGCAAACCAGGCCGGTAAGCAGCTAGTGATACTATAATCGTAAGGGCTAACAAAAGCTAATGAAACTCGTAATTGACATACCAAGGCTAAACATGGCCATCCCAAGGCCTGCATCAGATAAAATTGAAATTGAACGAGCAACAATTGCAGGCATAGTAACATTCCACCTACAACATAAAACATGTATAATCTTGAAACGATAGCAGCACAAAGACTACAAAAACTGAGTCCTTTATTGCAAAGGTAGCAACAACATACTTGAATGAAACCAAAGACCACGTGAGACCAAAAAGGCTGGAGTATGTGTTGGGATTCCTAATAAGCTTCCGCCACACCATTATCAAAATGAGTCTGGTCATTACACTCGCAGGCGGCATGGCCGAGGATTTAGATTCACCTTGAGCTCCAGTTTTTGGGTGGAGCTCTGCCGTGGAGCTTGAACCGAGCTTAGACAGCACAGGACCCTCCTTGTCAAACCCAGTTGTAACAGTTCTGTTCCCGAAGCTAAACTCATCGCGGCCAAATTCGTCATAATCTGACCAACAAAATTGGAAACAATGAACACCCAATTAGAACACTAGAAAATGACTTGACAGAAACGATAAAGTGACATTATTGAACACAATAATGGGATTTGTTAGTCAAACAGAGAAAACAGAGTTCATACCTAAAAAGAGATGTGAATGGGAAAGGCAATACAAACAAAATTTAACAAACCCCACTTCATTATCAATATATAAAGAAACTTTTAGTCTCAAGATGTAGCAACACCGGGACCAGACAAAAATGGTACCAGACTTGTTTAAAAGCCAGAAAAGGCCAAGAATGATACAAATGCAAATCATGCCAATATATCTTTGAAACATCAACATTCAACGATAATAACCAAACTAATTGACCAATAGAGTCAAGGTTTAGAGTTTCAAACCTTTCTGGTGAGCTACCCCTCCAAGCTCGTTGCCATAGTCCCCACCTCTGAAAACATGAATTCCACCTTCGGAAACTGGTGAAGCAGTCGAACTCCAAACGAACATCTGAAGGTCCTTTCCAGCATCAGCTTCGTTCGCCTTCTTTGCTCCTGCCGCACCAGTCACCGGTGAGAATATTCCGGCATTCGGCGGCGCCGGATAACCACTTCCCTGCGAATATACTCCATTTGCCCTAGATGGGTTACCACCGTACGCACCAACCCCACTCTCCTCATCAAAACCCAAGCTTCCGAAATTGGATTGCCTTGGGCTCACACTGCTCGCGTTCTTCCCATTAACCATGGAATAAAAATCAGTGTGATTAAAGCTCGAGCCCCTCGGCGTTGGGTTCCTCGAAGATTGAAGAGAAAAAATCTCAACATTGGTCAAGTTTGACGGACGAGGAGTTAACGAAACACCAGAGTTTGGGCCATGAGATCGGCGAGAGTAGACTTCAGAACGTGAACTCGTGGATTTTCTAACGGTAACGTGAAGCTTCCCGTCTTCACCAACCTCGGCTTCTGTCTGTAACGGCTCTTTCCCGTCCAAGGAAAGAATATCAGAGTCAACTTTGAAGGAAATAATCGACCCAGCAGTGTCCGGGAATTGCTCAACGATAAGAAGCCTAGCTCCCCTATATTCGAATAAGAAGAGCATTAAGGTGTACCATATGATGCATTGAAGAACAACGATTTGGACCATTAGACTGCCTGAGAAATCTCCGTACATGCCCTTTAGCAATGGGATACCCATGACAAGTGTGTTCGGAAGAGTCGAGAGAGAAAAAAGGGTAATGGACCACTCGAGGGATCCTCTTGAGCTGACCCTTGACCATATTGCTAAGATCACCAAGACAATGACTTTCTGAAGTGTGTCAGCAGCTATGAACCTGAAGTTCATAGCGTATGGGTTGTTAGTAGAGATGAAATGGAAGGAGAGCAATGGAACCGCGAACAGAGCGACAAAGCGGTTGATGCCCGAACACTGATCGGGGCTGAAGATTTTCCACCATTTCACTGAGCCATAAGCTAAGATCATGGCCACGTAAAGTGGCACAACGGCCGCAAGAACATGGTA
This sequence comes from Erythrophleum fordii, assembly GCA_032878935.1. Classification (NCBI taxonomy): domain Eukaryota; kingdom Viridiplantae; phylum Streptophyta; class Magnoliopsida; order Fabales; family Fabaceae; genus Erythrophleum; species Erythrophleum fordii. The sequence continues at coordinate 13,572,445 of JAVQMF010000045.1, read as the reverse complement.
TAAGTCTGTAAGAGTTATCATCTTTATTTACTGCTCTTCTTTTCCTTTCGCTTGATCGGTTTAGTGGGTTTAAGAAGAATACCCGGATACAGAGTAAGGTGAATCAGAAAGATAAACCAGTGTTTCAGTGACTTCAACAGATTTCCCCTGCAATCTGTGCTCAAGTATATATGGTCAAAGAAATAAGCTCTATAAGTCAAGAGGCATTGATTGTGAGAAAGCCCAAACAGAACACTAAAGGTACCCCATAACTTGGAAACAGGTGAGAAAGAAATGAGAAGGAAGGGTAACAAACAATCTCAAAACTGGGAGTTGATTCCCGACGAGAAAGGACAGAAAGAGAAGGGGAAGAGGAGGGATGAGAAGGGGTTTATTTATGGCATTTTAATGGCAGACAAAGAATTAAAAGCTTAGGCCTTTTGAGACTCTTTTATAAGTCTTTTCCGGTTACTGGAAAGACAGAAAAAACCTCCTCGCCCCTTCGATTATTATTATTATTATTTATATTTATTTTTCTCTCTGTTCAACGTGAGAGAGAGAAAGAGATCTTTCTCAAGAGGCGTAAAAGGAATTCCGTGGGAGGGAATCGACGAAACACAGCATCACAGAAAAAGAAGAAAAAGTAAAGAGGAAAAGGAAAAAACCCAGATGAGCTTCTAAAGATTCTCTTTCTCTTTCTGCACTTTATATACCGTCACCTGCCATATGAGATTGAAAATAAGCAAAAACGAAGAAATGAAAAAATAAATAAATATTCACTGCTGATAATTTCTTTTGTTTTCAATCTTTAAACTTTTATGAGACTTCACATATTTTCAGTCCTCCAAGCTAGTTTAGTCAAGGTCTTGTCGGAGTTTTTGAACTTGCGGTGCGGCGTAATTCAAACTTCAACTTATAATTGGGGAGACATCAGAAACTTTGTGATTAAGGGTGGTGTTTTCACAAACTCAAGTTCGTGCATATTAATATAAAACCTGCACTAAGTATTGACACGTGCCGCGTTCATGCTAATAATAAACACGAACCGAGATTTTAAGGTCACCACCCCGTGATTAATGATGTGACATGAACATTGGGTATTAATGCATACTATTCTTCCACGTCCGCCTGATAAATTCAAACTTTTGGTTCTATCAGTCCCATTTGGAATAGGTCTGACCATGGATTTAAACATAGGTCGGACTTATAAAAAGTTCTGTAAAATTTTTTAGATGCAGTCCAACCCCTGTTAAAAATAGGTAAGTCCGACTACATTTGTTTTTTAAAAAATAATTTTTTAAAATTTTAATTTTAAATATTAAATATATATATTTTATTATTTATTAGACTTACTTTTTTATTTTAAATATTAAAAAAATTTAAATAACTTAAAAAATATATATAATGTAGTAAAATCTTTTAAAATAATAATTTTTTAATAATATTATTGATTAATAATTTATTTTATTTAAATTATATTTTTTTTAATAATATATTATGCAACAAGTAAGAATAAAAAAATATAATAATTATATATATTATATAATTTTTTTTATTTATATATATAGTTATAAATAAATTTTTTTATAATATTATTTATTAATAATATATAAAAAATAATTATAATACAAATGGATATGGTTTCAAATTCGGACTTAGCTTTAAAAAAAATTCAATCTAAACCTATTTTTTATTTGAATTTTTTTAAAATAAACTTATTTTTTATCAAATTTTTTTTCCAAGTTCATATCTTTTTTTTTGTCAAGGGTTTCCGGGCCATAATCAGATCTAATTTCAAATAATCATAATTATGAAAATCAAAATACTCGTGCTTTCAAATTCAGTTTTCTATTATTATAATTATTATAACAACGATATATAGTTTCAAACTTATATATATATATATATATATATATTACCATATATTAAAGAAACTATCAAGCATCCATGCAGCGGAAGAGGGAGAACCTTTCTCCCCGAGGGTCCAAAACTAATGATATAATATACAATATTTTTTAAATAAAATTTAGATTATTATTGTACAATATATTGACTTATATAATTTTTTACATATGTGATATTAGGTGTTTCAATAAAATTATAATACGTATAAATAATTTTTTAAAACATTTGATTATTTGTTGAGTTATAAAAATTATATATTTATTTATGAAAAAATAAATATTTGTCATACTTTTGTTAAATAATAATAATAATAATATAAAAATTATACCTAAAACTTTCTTTATACATATAATATATAAGAGTAGAGATCTAACATTTAATATATAGTTATTATTAAAAAAAAAAGATAAGATATGTCAAGAGGCTGTTTGATATATAAAATTATTAGGTACAATAGAAAAAAATAAATATATAAATAAAAGCAACCTACATATTGCTATTAAAAAAATAATGAGATGAGATAATTTTTTTAAATAATAATAATAAATATTATATAAATTAGATAATCTCATCTTTTATATATTTTTTTCTTTCGTTTTCTTGTGCCAACCAAACATCTTCGGGCCATAATGCGAAGCATAGCTGTTCATACAACACCACAATGCACAACAAAAAGTGAGTATATTTCCTAAATAAAGCTTCTTCATCTTATCCAACATATTGGCCAACTTTTGTATAATTTATAAAATTAATTTCAATCAAAGACAAATAAAACATATTGAATTTAATGACACGGAGGAAGATTCCAGATGATGTGGTGTGAATTCATTCCACACTACAATTTTTTGTTTTCAAATACATGGGGGGCAAGGTCTCAAACAAGAAACAAAAAGGGAGACCACTGCATAGCCACAGAACAAGATAAGAGGATCCCGTAAGTGTTGTCCAGTAGGAGTTGCCTTACACCAGGAGGGGTCTCGTGATTTCATGAAATTTAAGTGGAAGAACGTGGGCGAAATTTGCCAACCAGTCAACATAGCAGTTAGCTTTGCGAAAGGTATGCTCCATCCTCCTGCACCACTGGCTACAATGTAGGAAACTTTGAATTTCAGCAACCAAATTGAGCATAGGTGCACGTCGTCGCATCCATTCCACACTAATCTTAGAGCAACTATAGCACTTTTAATGACACGGATAAAGATTTCAAACTAAGTGGTGTGAATTCATTCTACACTGCAATTTTCAAATCACTTTAAAATGGCGAAGTAGAAAACTTGTAGTTAAGAAGTGGAATTTGGAGGGAAGGGATATGCAGAAGAAAAGAATGCTTGTAATATAGATTACTCGTGGCCCGAGAAAGATTATAGACGAGAGATACAAAGTAGTGTCAGAGGTTGGGAGGTAACAGGAACACACACAGACAAGTGACAAAGGAAGACGAGAATTGAGAGAAGGAGACAAATGAGGGAGAGGGAAGAATCCAAGGAGAAGAAACAACACAATATAGGGCGTGTCTGGGAGGGCATGTTTCACAGGAAGAGCAAAGGACCATGAAAAGCCCTCCCACGCTGGAGTGGAATGATTAATGCGGCATCCCAATGGGAATCTCACACGTCTCTCTATGATAAGAAACTTTTATGAACATGGAGTTAGGTTGGATGTAGATAGAAAAGAGAGAGCTGAAAAATTGAGGGTGTATGATTAGAGAAAGATGAGAAAAAAAAATATATATGTACTGTTTATTTTTATTTTTATAAATATTAGTTAATTATTATTTATTTATTAAAAATAAAGATATTAAAATTATTTTTTTATTTTTAAAATTATCTTTTATATTTATATTTTTAATTTTTTATATACCGAGTTTAATTCAGGGGCATAGTGACAGAATCCGCAGGCTGCGTGAAACGAACAAGGAAGAAACTGTGTAGGGGGAGAGCCAATAGTAGGTGCTGAAAAGAAAGAGAGAGGGGTGTGGAAGTGCTCTGTAGTCACTCGCAGCCCAAGTCTGCAATTGCGTCTGGAACGTGCCTGCTTTCTAACAATCCCGTCGTTTTCACTGTCTCCCGTAGGCAAGCCATTGCTGCAAACACATTCTGACAACTCCACACATATACTAGACTGTCTTTTCTCTCTACTTATTTATTATAATAAAATATACTATATTTTCTTTTATAATTTATTATTTTCAAAATTATAATTAACTTTTTTATAATTTATTGTTATTTAATTAAATTAAAAGTATTTATCTAATTTATTAACAAATAAAATTACAGTGTTCATAATAATATAGTTTCCTAGTCAAACGCAGGAGTGTACGATTAGGAAAGAAAGAAACGGTTCCTCGGTTGTAATAAATGAAATCATAAAAATGGAGGGGGGGGGGGGGAAGAAGCAAGCGACCTTGGATGAAAGCGTGAGGGGTATCAATATGACGTAATGGTAAAAATATTGGCACAAGCAAACATTGATAGATTTGCGCAGAAAGCCGGAATTCCTGGCATTGGGAAGCCCCACTTCCTGCACTTTCAACTTCCCTTTTGCTTTTCCACAATTCATAAATGCTTAAAAAATAAATAAATAAAGGTTTTGGAGGAAGAGGAAGTGAAAGAGCATGCTTACTGCACTGCTTGAAAATGGCCTTGGTCACCCCATTTAAGATCTCTGTCAAAAACACCAAAAGAAGGTACCCCACTTCATACCCCAAGGACGGGGCAATTTGTCTCTCGTCTAACAAGTAAGCCCAATCTAATGAATGTTTTTTTGTGATCCAAGTTCTTTTCATAACAAGCCCATAATATCGACCTTACAATGGACCTCCTCCGCTCCTCAAGTCTTTCCTATCCATACTTACCTTCTCAAATATAAATTAATTATTTCTATGGTAACTAAGATGGATTAGTACTTTCAAATAACTAGTTGTGACTCCATACCCATCGATAGCAAAATTTGGTTCCCTCCTATAAGGCCAAAATTGGTAATAGTGAAGGTTAAAGTCACGATAGACCAAGATGGTGATTTGAATTGGTAAAATTTTATCTCAATTTATAATAGAGCTACGGCTAATTCAATCTCTACACGTGGAGGCATGGATAGAATTCTATGGAATGGTAATAGATCGAAAGTCTGTCAAGTCAAGGACAGGCATTGGAATATGCTAATTCAAGAGTCAAAAGGATTCAAAGGAGTTTGAACTATAGGAGGAAACTTGGAAATTAAAACTCCCTATGAGAATCCTTAGTTTCTGCTAAAAACCTTGCCACATTTCTCTTCTATTCGGTGAAACTCTTCTAAAAAGAGGTTTTCAAGTCCCATGGTACTGTCCTTTCGCATGTGACCATATTGAAACTTTAGATCATCGCTTCTTATCTTACCTTTCTGCCTACTCCATATGGTTTGGTACCAAATATGTAATCGGACTAGAGAGCAGAAATCCCAGTGGATACGTGTGTGTGTGTGTGTATATATATATATATATATATATAAAGAGTTTCCTACACCTTTGAAAATGAGTTAATAGATGTGCCCACGTGTCTTAGGTACTGATTTTTGTTGTAGCATTTACTTCAATAACAAGAAAGTGTTTTTGGAAGTGATAAATGTCAAGACCTTAAAAATTTTGGAAATTGATTCTGGATTGTCTGAATTAATAAAAAGAAAATAATTTGTTTTAAGTAAATTTTGACCATTCAGATCATCTAAGAAATAAATAAATTGCACTTGAAAAAACAAATAAACCTTTTCAAACGATCTTAGCCATTATGATTTACTTAAAAATGATTTTTTTTCAACAAATGGAAATAATTCAGAATCTAAAAGCTACTAGAAAAGTAATTGATGATATAACTAACTCTAGGTTTTTTTCGGTTAACCTTAACAATTCTCTCTGCTATAATAAAGGAATGACTAAGATCAACTAAGTTAAGGATCATAAAAGAATAGATGAAAATAATTATCCTGTGAAAACAATATAAGATTTAGGGCAATCTAATTCTTAGAGCATTCTCTAGAATTGACATGACTTCCCTTAGTATTATTTGATGGTCTTCTTGAAGGACTTGAAAGGTGTTTGGAAATTACTCAAACTTTGTCCAGAAAGATTATCCCTGTTGAAATTCTTAACTAGCATTCATGTTGGTTTCAACAAAGAGGTTAAGACCATAGGTCCTTACATAAGCCTTTATAAAACGTCCTTTGAAGAGTTTATTTGCACTTATTTGTCGCATCAATCATAAATTTATAGTTATCTCTTTAACAATCTAATTTTTCTTTTGGTGAACGTAGCTCCTATCCCTTATGTATTTGTTTAACATTAATAGGGAAAGAAAAACTATAACCACATAGACAAATGAATCAAATGTTTCTTTAACAGCTCAGTCATTTCTTATGTGAGGTTGAAGTTAGCTATGTTGATTTAGGTTTTGGTCGAATTCTTTTTGACCTATGTGGTGCCACAAAAAGAATCCATTGAAAATCAAGTACTAAAATTCCCCTCACTTTTAGAGCTTGTGGAAAACCATTTACTCAATCAAGAAAGGGCAATTTTTTATGAAATAATGAGAAAAGATAAACCAAGCCTTTATGTCTCTAACTAAACAATTGGCGCTTGTGGAATGAGATATTTGGCTGAATGGAGTCTTGAAAAGAAAAGTAATGTTTGAGGAAATAGGACGATAAGTTATATATGATTTTATTATTTTAAGATTTAATAAGAATAAAAAGAAAGTTATTTATAAAATGAAATGATTTATAAATTCTTTAAAATATTACTTTTATAATTATAATATGATTATAGAAATTTTTTAATAAAAAAAATAATTATAATTATACTTATCTATTTTATTTCATCCTTGGCCTGCAATTTGAAATTGGAGAGTCAGGAGTAATATTAGAAGTCTTTCATTGTCGTTGACTTCTTAAAAAAAATTATCAAACGATGACCTAACTCACATTTACTGTTCAGTTTCATGGTCTGCCATTCACCTAAATACTCTCTTAAATTTTAAGATTCGAATACAATTTTATTCTCTGAGATATTAATATTTAATAAAAAAACATTTTTCCGGACCAAAAATAAATAAAGGCCACGGCAACTAGAGAGCGGTGACTTGCTCGCGAAGCGTGACCATATTCTTCGTTGATTCCCCGTGCTTTCTCAGCACCGCCCCTCCCCTCGTGAGTTCTTCTTCTGCCACTATTGCATCACTCTTTCTCTATCTTCTTTCCTTTCAATTTCCATGTTTGTTACCACCAACCCACCCAATTTTATATTGTTATCGATTATATCTTTTTCTGTCCATAAATATCACCCTTTCCCCTATCTGATTGATTTGAAGCCCAACATCAATGGCTGCTCAAGTCGACAACCACTTGGAGCCATGGCACAGCCTGCATGGCAAAGTGGTCATGGTCACCGGCGCTTCCTCCGGTCTGGGCCGAGACTTCTGTCTCGACCTCGCTAAAGCCGGCTGCAAGATCGTTGCTGTGGCTCGGCGGCTCGGTCGGCTTAAGTCCCTCTGCGACCAAATCAATCAGTTCAGATCTTCCGAGGCCCAGACAGGAAGCCTTCTTGCGGCGGCGGTGGAACTCGACGTGTGTGCCGATGGCCCCACCATCGACAAATCCGTGCAGAAAGCCTGGGACGCATTTGGCCATATTGATGCCTTGATTAACAACGCCGGTGTTAGAGGTAATTAAGCCAACTACTTGAATTAACTTTTGTTTGGAAAATTCGAAGATTAAATATTTGGACGAAACTGTCAAGGGTTCTTAGGAAATTTGATTATCCAAGCCATTTTTAAGTTTTGTTATAGTATTAGCTTGCGTTATTTTTTGAGTGTGGAGCTATTTGTTGTACATTTTACTTTGATGTTCAAAAGTGCAGACAACCTTTTGTTTCGACCTTCGGGTTCAAAACCATTGGTAGCAGATCTCTGCCACACCAAGCGGAGCAGAGCAGATTTGATTTGATTTGATTTGATTTTTATTTTAAAAGAAGCAAACTAATATAATTGTTTGAATGATTGTCTCATTCAGAATTTAAAAAAAAATCAAAATTAAAAATAAATTACTTAAATTAAAAAATAAAAAATTTAAATTTGAATCATCTTGATCAAATTTAGATAGTTCAAATCTACTCTCCCAAAGCTATTAGGTTAAATTTTAAATTTGTCTGGGCCGCGACCCGCGACGCCTGATTTATGTTAAGGATCAGATTTAGTATAGTTATTTATATATTTATTATCAATTTTTTTAATAAAAATATTATATGTCTAAATCTTTTTTAAAAAATCTAATCATATAATGTTAGACAATAAAAATTATGTATTTATTTATAAAAACTTATACATTTGTTATATTATTATTGGATAATTATTTAAATTTTCTCCTTATGAGTTAATTAGTAACTTCCAACAGTAAGGTGTAAGGACATCCCTTTTCTTTTTCAGAAATGAATAACAATTGTTATCCACATTGAGTCATCTTCCAGTTTAATTATGACCATTGGGAATGTTAACTTACTTTTTTTTAATAAAAATATTATAGTATAAAGTATAAATTGAAGATGGATTCAGGGCCTCTATTGTTTAATAAACATTGATAGAACAGAAGCTGGTATTTCTAAATTGTCTATGTCTCCTGTTTCTTGTGCTGTGTAGGAAATGTTAAATCACCCTTGGAGTTGTCTGAGGAGGAATGGAATCATGTTTTCAAAACAAACTTAACAGGATGCTGGCTGGTGTCAAAATCTGTATGCATACGCATGCGTGATGCACAGATAAAAGGCTCAATTATCAATATTTCTTCAATCGCTGGTTTAAACCGTGGGCAATTGCCTGGAGCTACTGCCTATGCAACTTCAAAAGGGGGAGTAAATATGCTGACAAAGGTAATATAATTTGACATGCAACTGTTTTCAAAGCAAAGTAACCGCATAAAACCCCCAAGTTTCCCTCTTCTTTCTGTGTCTTTTTTTCATTTTGGATCTGAAAGTAATGCATACTAGATCATTAAAAGCAACAATACTTGGGGTAGGCGTTTATTGTATTAGGATATAGATATAGAAGTTTGATTTTGATAAAAACAATGGTTGGCAGTATGATTTAGATGATAGCTGAAGTAGAAGGTGATGTAGCCTAGCTTCGTCATGCAGTGTCAACTTCCTTGTCAGTCTGCTAGCTTGATAGCTGAAGCTAGTGTACAACGATAATATCTGCTGTAGTTTAGCAAAGTTTGGAATAGCCAAACTAGGGAATGAAGGGTTGGAGCCAACCTGTTTTCTGCACAAGACCAAAACTTAGGCCCGAGTTTGGTATTAATCTAAAATAGACAATTTGGTTGGCTTCGGTCCAGATGCTGGCAAACATAATGAATTTGCATGGCTTTTTTCTTTTTAATCGAATTTTCAGTTTACTGCCAAAAAAGAAAGAGAAAATTGTTTTGAATCTAGTGACGTTGTCAAATGCATCAATATTAACTTCCATAGAATAAAATGACAATTACGAGCAGAAAATAAGTGGAATTCCATATCCTATATGCAGTTTGTTGGTAACAAGAATGGTAAAGCAGATAGGTCATTCCAACATTATTGGCTAGGGTGCCCATGGCATGTTTGGGATCTATTTTCATCCCCACACCTCCACATGTCAATCCCACAGCATCAATGTCTTGCACTCTTGGCATAAGAATCAATGTGATATTTTCTGCAATTTTGTAGCTAAATTTCACTTGAAGAAAGCACATCAAAATTAAATTTATGGGTTTTCTTGCTTTAATAACATTGTTTAGAAGTGTAAATGCCACTTTATTTATTTATTTTAAAAAATATTGAAGGCGAAAGCCCAACTCTGAATTATTGATATTATTACTTGCTTCATAGACTTGTTGACTTCTGGACAGCATTTTATTGACATGTTAAGAAGGACGGTCAGGAGTAGAAGCTTTGAATGATGGGAAAGAAATTCCTAATCTTTTACTAATTAAGCTAAAGAGAAGGGAACTTTCACGTTTCTGCCCTTCAGATTCCTCCAAGATAAGAGTAATGAAATAGCATTTCCTGGATATCTTCATTATCTATCTAATCCCGCATATTGTAAAGTGTTAATAATGATTCAACTATGCTAAATTTTTCTCCTATTAGCTGCATCAATAGTTGTAGCATATACATAAGGATACAATCTGCTCTTATTATATCTACGACATTTTTAACCGCTCACAAATTTAAAAGCTTTTGAACAATGTCAGACTTTATTGTTTCTGTTCATAATGACTAACGAAGGGCATATTGATATCATTTTTTGTATGATAATATTTGACAGGTGATGGCCATGGAATTGGGGGTATATAAAATCAGAGTGAATTCAATATCGCCCGGACTTTTCAAATCTGAAATCACTGAAAAGTTGATGGAAAAGGATTGGTTGAATAATGTGGCCCAGAAAACAGTGCCTCTGGGAAGATATGGAACTTCAGATCCAGCATTAACTTCGCTGGCTCGTTACTTAATTCATGATTCTTCTGAATATGTCTCAGGCAACAATTTTATTGCTGATGCTGGTGCCACCTTACCTGGTGTGCCTATTTTTTCCTCTTTATGAATAATGCGTCATTCAGCACTTGGCTAAAATGACATTATGAAATTGTTGGTTTTACACGCCTTCGGGCAGTAAGTTAGAGTCAATACCACATCTTGATAATATGTAGAATGGCAATCACACTGTTCTTGTCATATGATATATATGTACCTTGCCGGTCACATTGTTCTTGTCATATGTTATATATATACATTGCCGGTCACATTGTTCTTGTCTCTAGAAAATATATGTTCATCTTCTCCAAATGTTCAATAAGACACGTGGTGAGGTTTTAAGATTACCTGTATCCTGACCTTACGTAGTTAAGGTGTAAGTTTCCGTCGTTTCTTTCAAAAGGTGCCTTAATTCATGGCTTTTTTCGCAATGTCGCAGTTAGTGGTCTGAAAGGGACCCGAGTTGTTGCACAATATCAGCATATAAATTCAAATTTAACAGAAATAGTGGAATACAATAGGATACCGATTGAGAGGTTTGTTTAATTAATTTATGGTGGCTGGAACGGGGCTTGGACTTTTCAAAAGGGATGCTCTCAGAGCCCATTCAGCAGCTTTATGTTATAATTAATAAAATGGGCCACATATCGGAGTGGACCGAATTGCTAACTGGCTTCCAAAACCACATGGCCAGAACCCAATTTGAACACAATATGAGTTAAAAGATGACTTTGGAAGAGATTCAATTTTAAGACGTGTAATGGATGCTTTTAAAATGTTCCTCCATAAAAATCCTAAAGGAGCACTCGTCCCTTGTAGTTATATAGCTTGGTCAAATTGTAATTATCTCTAAGGTTATACTATGCGATTTCATATCAAAATCAAATTATGAATGAGCTTTGGTTTAATGTTACTAAAATCATATATAAGATTCGATTTTAGATCTTAGTCAGAATTAAATAAGTGCTTAAAATGATCAAAATCTAATTTATTGCAGTCAATTCTTTGGTTAAAAGAAAGTTGTCTTTGTTGAGATTAAGAAATTTGTAAAAAAATTCCAGGTGACCTAGTAATATTAGAGTTGGGCTTTTATCTCCAAATAACATGTTTACGGCGTTAATACATCCATGGAGAGCCCAAGGAAGTTCACGTCGTAGGTTGATCTGTTCACAAGTTATTGTTTTCTTGTATTCCTGGAATGCCGCATTTGTCTCGTGTCAACCTGACATATAAAGGTTTCCTTTAAAAAGGAGACAACCTCGAAGTTCCTTCCTTCGTCGTCATCCTCACCAAATTAAAAAAAAAAAAATGGAGTATACTAGGTATACTTATATCGAATAGCTAATATTTAATTTCTATATGTAAAATTTGCCATGCGAAGCAAATTCTAACTTTTACATCTACATTTATCCAATACACGTAAGAATTTCTTCAACAAATAGACATTGACTCACACTAGAATATAAGAAGACGAAAATTAAGAAGCTCATTCTATTTATTTTCAATGCTAATTAATTGCTCGTTACCATCGTGTGGGTGGGGCTTAGTAGAACTCACTTGTATGGACTCTCAATTCTCTTTTATACGTAAGAGACTCTTGAAACATGAGAAAATTTAGCCTCTATTCGAAGATAGACACAGCGTTGCAGTGTCAATGCAAAACGCCAAATTTGCCACTTTCATCTCATGTTATACGTAAAACCGAAAGATTGTTAATTAGAGAATGAGCTTTCTGATCGTTGGAGGAAAAACAGAACCTAAACAAACACCTGAGGACACTTGTGTATCCTGCTTATTCTTTTTTTATTTCTCCTTTCTATTGTAACGACGAGGTAGAATTAGAAACAATTTTACTTTTACAGCTTATACCTTCTAATTGCGTACATTGAAAACGCTGCAATTCTTCCGGACTTCTCCAGCATTTCCTACCAGGACTTCAATATTTCCCATCTTAATCATTGCATCTGCGAATCTCTTTCTGAAGTTGTCAGCATCTGATGCAAAACCAGAGACGAAACCTCTCGTAGAATTGTCCACAGCCAGTTCCTGGTCAATCTGCAGTATGCCTCTCTTCAGAAGTATCTGCTTATAGAACTCATTATCAAACAGGAACGATGTCCCTTGGTCCAAAAATGCAGCTGGCTCTTCTTTCCCCGTAGTAGAGTTACACAACTTGACCAACTTATCATCTAAGGCAGGGTCCATTGTAGGATCAGGCTTCCCCCTTGAGCTCGAAAGTCTACCTGAGAAGAAATGACAGTGTGCAACACCAACGGTGTGTGCACCAAGAAGGGTCACCATTTCTTGCCTTGTGATTCCCTTTCCAACAAAAAATTGCGATGCTGCTGAAACGTCTATTCCAGGTCCTGACAAATTCACTTCACTAGCCTTAGACACAAGCCCGTCACGTCTTCCTGTGGGAACCTCGTACTTGGGTCCTCCAGATAAGGCCACGGCGTCTCTGGTGGCAAGTGTAATGATATCTGCACATGATACTGTTGAAGGACAAGCAGCTTCAAGGCTTTCCTTCACCTCATCAATCAGATCGAATCCTCGAACACTCTCATTTGCATTCGTGTCTTTCTCTGAGGTGTTATTCCGAGTGGAGTCTATAAGTATGGATGCATCACAACCCTTTATAAATAAACAAACAAGAATAATATGATCACGTGAGAAAATGTTCATTAATTAATTGGTGAAGCATGGTTTAAAAATGGATGATTTTACATCTTACTCTGACAAAACAGTCATGAAAATGCATGCGAAGCAAGGCTGCAGTTATGGACTTGTCGTTGTTGAATCGCTTCTGCACCACTTGTTGCACAATGGACTCTGCTCGTGGGCAGGTGGAGTTATAGAACCCAACCTGAATATCACCAAATGCAAAGGGAACAAGAACAAAGAAGCAGATTAAGATCGATGATATCTTCATTTTGAGTGTTCTATGTTTTCTTGATTAGTTGTTCAATCCGTGAATGTGTGTGTTCGCTTCTCAGGGATGAGATTTCGATGGCTATATATAGTTGGAAAGAGCGAAGACAGGATATGGTGGAAGTTGCCGCGTGATGACTTGGAACCTACATCGCAGTAGCCAATGCAGCCAAAACTAGATATGACCTTGAATGAGATACAACAACGGTAAATACTTAAATATGTATGATTCTGTTTGCTTTCGTGTTCAAGGTAGAATGGCAGCTTCGAAAATGTTCACAATAAAAATGCAAATGATAGTAAACAATTTCTTACAATGATGCAAACATTCGACATTTGTTGATGTTGAAGTTTCCATTAGTATGCTATGTTCTATAATTAAAAATCTATCCCATACATCGCAATCTCAAAACCTTGAAGGATCCGCTTGAATGCAAAGAGTGATACAGGGAAAGCCCAGCTGCAAATCAAGGAATCTTCCAAATAATCCAGCTGGGTTTGCTGTTTGCCAGTAAATTTAATGTCCCATTCCTCTCATATTAGCTTATATCAGATACAATGAAAATTAAGCACATAGTTGGGTCAACGAGATCGACAGAGCTCTAGAGCCTCAGGAATATCGTCATTTTATTTAAAAAAAAAGAAAGCAAACCCTGAACATAGTTTTTAAGGTAATATGTATTAGTAACAGAGAAATGCTAGATACATAATTGGAAGTCAAGTCCAAAAACTGACACTGAGAATCAGACAGGTCAAACAAAACAAGAGAAGGAATTATAATATAGAAACGCTAAGGAGAGTCCCACTTTTGTTTTTTTGTTTTTTGTTTTCCATGCAATTTAGTGTTTTTAACGATGAAATGTCGATCGGCTATTTTCACATCAATTAAAATGTAGAGTGGTTTTCTCACAAACATGAGTTGGTGATAATTATCACTAATTCTTCAGCTGCCAAATGCTTGATTTTCCCTGCCTCCATTAAATCTTCTTCAATTCGCGTCAGTGCAGCCCTGCCATGTTGCCTTGGTGATTATAAACTTAACATAAAGGAAAAGTGTTTTACCAATAATCTAGTTCTACCTATAATGCAATCTTCACTTTCCCCTATCTTTGTTTTGTCTCAAAGATGAGTATATTCTGGTTATAGAACAAAATAATATGCTAGTCCATTCCATGCGCATTAATGCTTTCTTCATGAATACTCAAATAGGGCTCTCACAAATGTGTGAAACATACTTTGATCGCTTGCTATGACATTGTGTGGTCGGAAAATGACTTGACATGCACGTGCGAGTATCCTTTTGGGATTGTGAGAGACTTTGCACATATCATACACTCATGAGCAGCGAACCTTTCAATATTTTTTTTTTCAGTACGCTTAACTAAATATAAATATATAATTTTATGTCTGTTTTAAAAAATATGGGGAAAAAAATATAACAGTGCAAGAACTATTATTACTTTATAAGTTCTCAGCTCTCCTCATAATCAATAAGCGTTGAGCATGTTCTATTTCCACACCCATCTCGAGATCCAGGTCCTGTATGTGGATGTTTACCACAGTCATCGATCTGAGTTTGAACTTTGAAATGTCCTTTTTAGACAGAGAGGAGAAGGTCTAATATATTGGCTTTGAAGTTGAGGGACATCCGAGACAGGCAAACAGACAGACACGGCTAAGGTTGAGAAGTGAGGATACACTAACATGCATGTAACAGAAGACGAGGAAAAGGAAAAAAAAAAAAAATTCTTTCTCAATAATTTGCTCCTAAAAAGATGATTTCTTTAAGTGCATACATTTAATGTCATTTTGGCTGTTTCTGGAGTCTCCATAATTGTGATGCATTTGCAGCCACACAGAATCGTTCACACTGCACAAAAGCAGTTTCATTGACAGAGTAGAAAATATCTGCATGTTCTCCGTATAAATTGTATGTTCCAAACCCAAATCCATAATCCAATCGAGCCAATGTGTACTGGAATATAAAATAAAAACCCTGTTTGCTCTGTGTTTAAATACTCCTTGGAAAACCCCATTTTATTTACAATTCCTTGTTAGTTATCTCTTTTAGCCCTTCAAATTATGTTGTATTACACTGTCATACCAAAATTTCAAAGGAAAGTTGGTTTTGTAGAGTGAGCAAGATGCCGAACTAAGTGGAAGCGTGGCTGGCAAAAGCAGAATGAGAAATGAAACTCACAGTGGGACCTGCCTCATAATCACCATAGAGAAATAAGATGAGTGGGTACATATGATTCTTACTATGCTTCATGATTAAAAGTGTAGATGGAGTTTGAAAAATTTTATGCACATCAATGGCTCACAATTAATCTTAGTACACCCCTCGATTTCACAGGAATTACTACATGACAAACCCTTTTCAGATTATAGACGAGGCTGCTCTACCCCTAAAAGACAAATGTACATTAGCCTAGCACTTTTAGCAGAGATTTCTGAGCCTTTGTGCTGCAGAAATCCAAGTTTCACTGGGATGGGTGTGGTGTTTGCTCAGAGATAGAACTATTCTGGCTCTACAACTCAAAATTAAAATAATAATAATAAAATGAAGATGAACTCGGACTTGTGAATAATTGTATTGAGCATCCTAGAACTAAATAAAATATTATGTATGTACTATAAATGGACATACTTTTTCTTTTAGACAAGAGCTTGTAAAAAGAAAGACCATCATTCTCGGAACTCATATTACATTATATTTTATATTTTATACATTATTGTCATTTTTTTTGGGGGGGAGGGAGGAAGACACATTATTGGCGCCATTTACATGCGTGCTATTTATACAGACTTTCTTGTTAAAGACAGTGACGGTTAGCTAGATATAGAAAACCTGATGATGTGTTTGAGAATCTTGGAAAAAACCACGACAAAGGAAGCATGCAAGCAAACACGCATCAGCTAAATTAAAGCAAAAGCAGGCCAATATTCACTCACACCAACCACCCCATTTATAACTAGCAAAAGCATTCATCTTCCAAAAAAAATAAAATCTTTCAAAAAATAATTTTACTGTGTTCGCTCATCATCACCAGGATCATCTCAAATCTCAAACCTAATTTTGCATATACATCTGTAAATACCTTACCGGAAAAGTCTCGCGGAGCATAAAAAATGCTCTTCGAAATATGAAAGAAGGAAAGAAATAGAGGAAGAGAAAGGAACTTGGATTGAAGACACAAATGGAGCTGGACTGGCTGTGTCTGCTAACTCATCTGTTGTGTAGTGGATTGGGACCTGTGTAGACTTTTCTCTTGTCAGCACCAAAAATTTCATCTCCATCTCCATCTTGATGTTCATTCCCTTGGAGGCCACCATGAAAATGAAAGGGTTTGAACTCAGAATTAGGAGACCCACCACCTTTGAATCTGTGAAATCTGGCTCTCTCAGCAGCCTTACATGGAGTGCTCAGTAGTAACATGGTCAGGAGGAGCAGAGATAGGATCACCAAACCCATTTGCTTCTTAATCTTTGCAAAAATCATCGCATTGGATAGATACGCAGACTACTTCCTCTTCTTCTCTATTTTCTTTATGACTGATGAGTGTGGGCTTGTGACTGATGAAGGTGTAGCTATAGAAAAGAGAGAATTGGTTATAATATCAAGAAAGAAGGCTTTTTGGGATAGTTTCTTTATAGGAGGAGCAGCCTAGGAGTTTGAAGAGGAGGAATGTCAATGAAAGGGCCAAAGTCAAAATGCATAGAACTTGCTGCCCTTTCCTTAATTTATAATATCTGCTACTAATTTCAGAGCCGAGTTTTTTCTTTCACGAGCTCAGCTATATAGACAAACACTTGGAACACACACACACACACACAGAGTCACAGAGTAGAGCTCAGCAAGCAAGGGAGGGGGGAGAGAGAGAGAGAATGGTACGATGGTGGGGAGAGACTAGCTAGGGAGAGAGAGAGAAGGGTTTTGAGTTTCTTAGACTGAAAGTTTCGCAAGGTCCCTTTCTCAATCTTAATTGATCGGTGTCAGGGTGTGTCAAGACAAATGAATCATTTTGTTAATCTTTTTCCCCATTTGGTTGCTCAAAGAAACCGTGCTTTCTCTATTCAGATTAATTTCTTTTGTACTATTCTTACACCCTTACAATTAGATATATTCGTAAAAGGGAAATTTGCTTTGACCCCTTCCTGATCAACATGTGAAGGTCTGGGGTCACCTACTTCCATCTACATAAATGGTTTTATATCAAAATGTGATGAATTTCTACTTCTTTCATATAATTTTACGTTTGAACGCGATCTTTCTTTCATATACACTTCAACTACGTACTGAGCATTTGCAGTTCTATATATGTATATAGAAGCAAAAAAATCAATTGGGAATGCAATCCTAAAGTTTTGATGCCAAATGAAACATTAACTAATTTAAAAGCTGCCATTGATAGACAATACCGTATTGTCACACACAGATCTAATAACAGTTCCACTTGAAACCATAGTTGATCCTCTTTTGAATTTTTTCATAGGTACTGGTGTACCCACGAACAGTCCCACATGAAACCCAAAGGACATATTTATCTCAAAGAAAAAGGTGATTGATCACAATGTCATCTGACTTGAGTCCTAAAAATTACAAATCAACTCACAGAGTCTTTGTTCTTTTCTCTTTCCCTTCAGTTTTAGGATGCAGCCCTCGCACAACCTTATGAAAAGGGTTTTTTCTTTCACTAACACTTTTTTCTCTGACCGGGGCAGGAAAGGGATGCATATTATCAATATCAATATTCAATAGTTTCCTTTGCTTTCTTTTTCATTTTAAAACTCCCCCTCTATTTATGTGTGAGGTAATGGCTTAGATATAGCCTGGCTTAGTTCCCTTTAACAACTTCATCTTTTATCGCTTGTGCCGAAGCTTTTGGTGAACACTATTTTGCCCACCAATTACAGAGAAAAGATAAGTGCCGTTACTGGTTACGTCTTCGATAATTTCTTGATTAAAACTTTCAAATTCAAACTAATAATGAAAGCATATAGAATTTTAAGCAGACAACGTATTTGATTTCAGCAATCGTAGGAAGGCTAGTTTGATTGACAATGTCCTTTCCTTGGCAATAAATAAGCATTATTAGACCCTCAGATGGTAAGTGGTGGCTTATTATGTATTCTGCCTTTTTTCTTGCTTTTACATATATAGCAACAAGCTGCAGCTACGAAATTGACTGCTGCATAATATAGATTGCCAGAATTCCCTCCCAAAGGAAGAAGAAGAAAAAAGAAATATTAATCAATCAAAGAAATAATTGAGTCAAAAAGGAGGAATAAACGTGTATATTGCATACGTTAGTCAATAACATCAATCATGCCAATAAAATGAAATCACTATATCACACACACACACACACATATTTAATTAAAGTTTATTTCATCATATTGCTGGCTTGACTTGGAATATAGTTAATTGTAGCCATAGAGACTCATATGCAATACAATGAGATATTAAAAAAAAATGGGGTTTGCATGTAATCATTTCAACAAAAAAGAAACGAGAGAGAAATAATGAAAAGAAAAACGGAGGGGGAGGGAGGTGGTGTGGGTCATGCATGAGAGAGGTGGGAGGTGAATTTCAGAATGGATGTAGTGGGTACTTTCTCATTAGAAATGATTATGTTGTTGGCCACTTTAATTTTTTAGAAGGATCAGTACATGAGAGTCATGGAGAGTTGTTTAATTTGCTCACAAATAATATTAGAAATGATATTAGACAAATTATTATTAAAGACCATGAAACAAAATTTTTTAATTTAAAGTTATTTTAAATGATCTAGAGACCAAATATTTGAAATATTAGAATAAAAATATCCATAATTACAATAGTGACTAGGGCAACAAACATTCCATTCTTTTTTGTTTCTCTTAATCTCTAGTTTTGATTTCTTCTTTATAAAAAAAAGTCATGTGAAATAAAAAATAGTTCAATGAGAGTAGACTTTACATAAATGAGTCATACTAGATCTCACACACTCAATTACTTTTTCTCCCATAAAATCTCTTCCTATACAAAAGAAGATCCAAAATCCTCAGTTTTGACAATGTCTCAGTTCTATCCAAAGAAATCCTCTCATATGCAAGATCTTGGATTTTTTAAAATAAATTTAAAACAAAGCATTGCAAATAATTTTGTTTTATGGTCCTTAATTATAATTTTCCCAGCATATAAAGGGTTACTCGAAGAACAATTTCACATTTTAATACAAATATACGAAGCTAATAACATGTGCTTTGTTCTGTCCCTACCTTTATCAAGGGAATACCACTAATATTGATCTTTGGATCTCCAATTAATATATAGCAACACCATTCTAAAATTTGGGATATATGTTGTATGTAGAACTGTGAGAGTGGGCCAACTTGACCAGTATGAATTAACCTGTTTAACTCACTTATTTTAAATAGGATAATAAATTTCAATCTAACCCACTAGATAGATTAAAGGAGCCAATTTATCAACTCACCAAAAAAAAAAAAAAAGCATTCATTATAATAATAAGTATTTTTTAAAATCTAAATAATAAATTTTAAATTTTAAATATTTAAATAACTCTTTTAAATTTCAACAGTTTAACAAAAATAACTAACTAACTGGTTCAAATTTTATAAAACAATTAAAATAAAATAAAATAAATAATAAAATTTATTTAAATTGTTTTATTAAGAACATTTGAATCTTGTTTTGAAACGTTAATTTTTACAACAAGGGTTGAAATATTATTCAAAATTTTCAAATTATTAACACCAATAAAAAAAAAAAAGTCAAGCTAAGTGTGTTAGCCTACCTAACCTGTCGTAAACCTGAAAGTATATAAGTTGACAAAATTTAAACAAGAATCACCAAAATGATAGATTAAATGAGTAGTTTAACCCATTTTGATAGCTTGACTTGTATGAGCTAAGGAATGAAAAAAAGAAAGAGTGCTTCAAAGGAGACCTTTTTGTGTTTAAGAGAGATGTCATTGGAAATAAAATAGATCCTTTGGGTTGAGATAGACGGGAGGAGCTAGGCTGGTAGGTGCCTTTTTGTGTGAACATCAAAGAAGGAATGTCCGCAGGTTTGAATCTGCTGATTGCTATGTAACCATTTTTTTCCAAAAAAAAAAAAAAGGATCAAATTCACGTATATAGAGCCCGTGCCATTCATGTTTAAGAGAGATGTCATTGGAGATAAAATGGATTCTTTTAAGCACTAACTAGAAATATTAAAATTTCAGT
Organism: Erythrophleum fordii; assembly: GCA_032878935.1. Lineage (NCBI taxonomy): Eukaryota > Viridiplantae > Streptophyta > Magnoliopsida > Fabales > Fabaceae > Erythrophleum > Erythrophleum fordii. Next base: position 13,551,867 of record JAVQMF010000045.1, on the reverse strand, counting down.
TGAGGTATAATAATTTATGCTTATTAGTTGTTGTTAAACAGAATAGGGTTTATGAGTTTGTGTGTCTGTGTTTCTTTTGGGTTGCAATTCTTATGCTTTTTCTCCAACAATTTCTCTGTTTTATTAGGTGCTAATTAATTAAGAGCCACCCCACCTGAAAGAGGGTTGAGCATAAGAGAAATTAGATGAGAAATGGAAAGCAACAGGCAAAGAGATGGGGAGTGTGGTTATGAGTAGAAGCAACATGATTAGGGGCAAAGAATTTTTTGTCATGCAAGCAATTAGGATTTCCTCTCTTTTTTGCCTTTTGTTTTGTTCTGTTTTTCCTCTCTCTCTCTTTTGGCCTTACCTCTTCAGTCAAACCCCAGGCCCTTTGGTCGTATATATATATCATCATTGGCACATAACTGCTGCATGAAACTCCTCATCATGGGCTTCAAATACCCATCCCTGTTAATCAATGATCATCCTTAATGGACCCTATGTTGTCTGCCTTTTAACATCTCGAGTATTTACTTTCCAACATCAAATATCATCATCTTAAACAGCTCTTCAACCATGGCTATATGTATGAAAACCATATAAGGCCCCTTCTTCATTCTACTATTTTTTAGGAGAATTTAATGTTTATTGCTTTTTCAATAAAAAGCTAAATTTCGATTAAGAATATACACTTTACAAGTAAGTACATGTGCAAAATTTTTTGCTGCTGGTTGAAAACTGTAAAAAATAAATAATTACTATTTATTTCCCTGCATGAGGCAACAACAACCAACGTATAAACTAGATGTGATATGATGAGAATCATCGAAAACTTATTTAAGTAGGATAAACTATAGTTAGGTTCAAGGTGGTCAAACAGCCATGATTATTGCCAAGCTGTCTGTGATTAATACAACTTGGCCCTTTCCTATGGGTTTTCTTTCTGGTCCCTTTGGCCTCTTTCTATATAACATAATCATTGTTAGGGGTTTTATTATTCTTTTATTGCACGAGAGTGACTCAGTTAATATTGCAGGTTATAAATGAACATTATGTTTATAACAAATTTTAAACATAATGTTCATTTAGTAATTGTTTGTGATTAATACAAGGAAGGAGAAGCAATTACATTGACTTTTGTAATGCAATCTCAAACCATGAACTAAACAAATTTTGAAGATGAATCCTTCAACGTCTTTGTTGTAGCTGCTTAACCAAACACAACCTTAATAATTTTAAAATTTTTGTACGAGAGAAAAAGACTAAGACGCATCTCTTTTTTTTTTTTTTTTTTGCTTTTGTTTTTAATAGATCCTCTTCTAAATAAAAAAAAAAAAAAGATTTTTCTGTGTAATTTTATTGATAAGAGAATTTTTTATGCAAAATAAATAAGAAAAAAACATAATTTTTGGTTCATTTAATTTTTGAATCTACTCTAACCTAATTAATCTTTAAAAATTTTTAACTTACTACTAATTATTTTTAGGACATATTCATTTGTCTTTATTTTTGACTCATGCCAGAGTAACTAATAGCATATAAAAAATATTTAAGAATTAAATAATGCAAAATAAAATTGGAAAGCCAAATAATTTAAATTTAGTAACCAAAAAAATTGGAAGGCATGCATTATTTTTTTGTTGTAAAAATTTTAATTTTGTCTTTAATAACTTTTTTTTGTGTCAATTTCTTTTAGCCAAAATTTTTAATGATTTTGAGCAAAGATGCACGACCGATCTAGATAAAAAAGGTATGAAAAATACACCTATAACTAAAAAGTGAGTCTCAATTAGATTACGTTAAACATGGAATAATTAAAAAGATAATATTTAGGGCTAAGACAATAATATTAGATAATGTAATAATCACATACGCATTTTCTAATGAAAGTCTAATCACATGGGCAACAAAATCATCTAATTTTGTTAACCAATTAAATGTTGTTAGTATCTAAGAAAAATATTAAAATTATTATTATTTAAAAAAAAAAAGCCCTTTTTGCCAAATTGGCAAAGCGTTGTTCACTCGCTCAATAGGCTCGTAAATATTGACAGGGCAAAGTAAAACCCCTGTAAAACCCTAGCTGAGTCAGATTTCTCTAGGAGGTCTTCTGAAGTTTGATATATTTCTTCGTAGCCGCAGGCTTCCATCTTGCTTCTCCTGGTTTTGTCTACTAAATGGCGAGGCGCTTGGTTCCGTTGCTTAATCGTGTTTTGGTGGAGAAAATTGTTCCTCCATCCAAAACTAACGCTGGGATTTTGTTACCAAGAAATCCACTAAGGTGAATCTCCTAATTCATTCGCACCCATTTCATTTCTTGCTCCTGGTTGTTGTCTTATCATCTTAAAACTTCAGCTTCCTTCTCATTGTTCATCATGCGTTATGATATATAATGTTACATTTATTTCTTAGCAGCCGTAGAAAGTATCAGTTTTTGTTCTCTGATTTTCTAGAAAAATTTAGATGGTCCATTTTTTATATGTGATGTCAAATCTGACCAGGTATATTAGCTAATCGATGCTTTCTTCTCTTAGTAATTGTTTGTGTTCATACTATATGTTCCAAGCATCTGTAAGGAATGAAGTAGTATACTGTAGAAAATGTCATATCATTACGGTCCCTTTGACATAACAATTAAACAGGTTAAAGAAACTCAGACTTATAATGCTGTAACTTGCATGGATGGCATCGTTCTCAACTTCTTAATTCTCTTCTAATGTGGTTAGAAATTACACTAGTGATTAATGGACTGTTACAAATTTAAAGAGACATATAGAACATATCGTTATATACTCATCATCTCACTAGCTCTCATTAGATATGCGTTGACCTTGACCACGGCATTGGAAATGTTTCCTATCATATCGCCCCTAGGATGAAATACAGCTGCTAGGGCTTTTTCGAGATTGTGATTGGATCGCAATACTATGGTGCAAGATAGTGTAAATGTTTTGTTGTATTATTAAAGGTACTAAACTTTGAAAAAAGACTTGAATCTCAGTCTGGTATCGCTGGCAAAACAAAAAAAAATGAGTTTTTGCTTTGTTGGAGTACATTTGATGAGCTGGTAATTATTTGTTTGTGTTACTTTAGCTGAACTCTGGAAAAGTTATTGCCGTGGGCCCTGGCATTCATAATAAAGAGGGAAGGCTTATTCCTGTAGCTGTAAAGGAGGGTGACACTGTCCTTTTACCTGAATATGGAGGAGCTGAGGTGAAGCTTGGTGACAAAGAGTACATACATGTTTTTCATCGGTTATATTTCTATTATTATTATTATTATTCTTACACCCTAACAATCCTTGAATTCCATCATTCTAATTCCTTCTATACCATGTCTGATGTGAGTGACATTTTTTTTTTGGAAAAACTTATCTTTAGTGCATTTTCTTTATTGAAAATGCCAATGTTGCAAGAGCGATCGCTCATTGAAAGTCTTGTCAGCCCTCCTCTTCCCCACCAAAATTTCTCCCTGTTTGCTTGTGTCATTCCTTTGTCTAAGAGCATGCACAGGAAGAGCTATCTTGTTGGCCTACATCTTTTTTATAAAATTGAATCATGGAAGTACTTGGCCGTTCATTTTAGTTGCAATAGATGCTGTTAGCCAAGTCTTAGCTAATTAGATTATAATACCATTAATCTCCTATGGCAGGTATCATCTTTATCGGGATGAGGATTTACTGGGGACATTGCATGATTGATGTACTTCTCGCCTTTGACCAATTAGTGGACTCAACCCCTGCTGTAAAATTGCAATTATATTAAGGTGTTCTGCTGTTTTGAGCATTTTCATTCTGTTACTAAATTTGATTGATGCAATGTAGACCCCTGCTGTAGAATTTCGTTGCTCACTTGAACAGATTTGTTGATAATTTGGAAAGGTCAAACTTCATCCATGTTTACAAATTGAACCAATAAATTAGTTGTTCTATTCTGTTGACGTCATATCATTTTGTTTTTGTTAACAATAGATTGCAAATTTGAATATTATTATCCTAATTATCTAACTCTTCTCATCACAATGTTCAATTGAGACTACTTATGTCGTTGTGTGAAAGAAAGAATTTTTACTCTTTTTGGTGGGTGGGATTTTTTTTGGGGAGGGGGATTGGGAGAGGAAACAGAGAGAGAAAGGAGACCAACTTGTGAGAGCATCTTATAGCAATAGTCAGTTTCTGCAGTGGTTCATTATGAAATTCTAGTTTATTGAATATGGGGAAATGGGTGGGCCTGGTGATTTATTTAGATTGAAGGCGCTGCTTCTGGAAGTGGCTTTCCTTCAAGCAATGCTTTGAGCAGCACGAATGATCTCTCTGGCTGTGAAAATGGAGCTTCATGAGCTGCCCCTCTTATGGTGGCAAATGATAAGATGTCACCGTAAACCTGTGTCCATCCAGCAACCTGAAAAAATTGCAAGGTTGAGTGGAATGGCAGAGCATAGAATTCTTAAAGTTTTCAGGATCTCTTAAATTCCAAGCAGCTAACCTGTTTCCCCCCAAACCAGGCTCTGTAGGCCACAGTTGTATCCAGTCCTAACTCCTTGGCTAAGTTATTCACCAGAGAACGCGTCCCAGTTAATGGGACCACTGAATCTTGATCTCCACTGCACAGAAACAACTTTGCTTGCAGTAAATATGTAGACATGTTGTGGTGTATAATATGAAAAAACAATATACGGAAGAGAAAAAGAAAATTACCAACCTGTACACAAAAACCTGTATGCCAGACTTAACAAGTTCTCCTAGGATAGGAATTGTTGGTATCTCTAGATTCTGCATGTTATATCTGAGTACCCTGTAACGGTAATGATAATGGTGTTAGCAGAAATGCAAATTTTAGATCAAAGCAGAAAAACTATGAGCGTGAAAAAAAGTTGGGATGTGCCTTATTTACTTACTCGCTGCAAACTGACCAGCTGTTGACTCCAACAAGCTTAGCGTGGAGAGCTTCTTGTACTTCTTTCCTGTTCAAATATGTAGATGTTTCATCTTCCAAACAAACATCTATCTTCGCTGTCTCTTGCTGCATCAGAAACGAAAGCAAACAGAGAAAGGGACTGGTATAATAACAGGGGAACAATAAAACTTAAGATGGCGAGACAAAGGTGAACTTTACCAGTTGATTTAGCATCTCAGCCTGCTGGTCTATTGATGACAAACAGACATCGAGAGTGACATCATATGTATCAACAAATTTACCAATCTCCCTTGTTACTAGTTTACTCACTTCTGCACAAACGGCAGTCGGAGTCCCACTATGATATTGTCTCCAAATCTCGGAATAATTGCAGACTGTAGTGAAGCTCTTGTAGGTTGAATCTGATATTAGTCCGTGAGACCAGAAGAACTCAGCTCTGGAGTTTAGATCTGTATTAAATTCCAGAAGAGGATTCCCAATCTGCAAATATCAACATTTGGACGAGTTGTAACGAGCAAATTAACCAAAGCTTCTCTTATAAAATATTTCTCCTTTGTACTTACAGCTACCCCCTTGAGATTGAACTTCGGCTTGGTTTGAACAATGAGCTGTGCAAGTTGGGGAACATAGTGACCTGAAAACTAGTATGCTTATAGTACTGTAGTTTTGAGACGAAAATACTATTTAATAGACAAATAAATGACCTACCTGCATAGCTCTCCCCTGTGATGAAGAAATCATTGTTTTTGTACTCTGGGAATCTAGTGAACCAACGCTGTAGGAAAACAAGATTGTCTCTTGCTGTACAAGAACAATTAACTTCTGATGAATGTATTGTTAGGGAGAAAATCTCAGAATCTTAATGCGGACTAAGTTAAAACCTAAATTAGTTCTGAAGATCTTAAGTAAAGCCAGGTCACCAATCACTAACAGTGATCATTATGGTACTACTTGAGTGGTATAATGCATAAAATGAATTGAAAGAACCTGTGATTTCATCGGTCACAAATCCATAGAAAGATTCATTGGCAGAGTAGGAGAAACCAACACCAGCTGGTGACTCCACATATAACATATTCGCCTCTGGAACAAGAAGGTAAATCAACAAAGTGACCATGATCGAAAACAGCATACTTGTAGGATTCAAAGGGCTTTAACTTTTTCACTACCTCTGTTCCAACTATATTCATTTTTCACGAGAACGTTTTCACTTGGTTTGAAAGGTCCATGCTCAACGAAAGCTCCAGCTCCCACAGACGAACAACCAGGCCCTTCATAACCCACAGAACACCTCAATTGCTTCGTTCTCTTCCCTTAAAACTAAAATGTATGTATTTGGTATATAAATAAAAGCATACCCCCATTTAACCAGAGAACTAATGGCTTGGAAGCAGGGTCTGATTCTGCTTCGGCAAAATAGTAAAACAGAGCCCTGTGCGGCTTCTCATCAACAGTAATATGACCAGCATATTGCTGGAACTTAACTGGTGGCTGCCCAGGCAAACTGGTAATCTTATCAGCCTCGGAAAGTGAAGTCACTGACGCAAATATTTGTGCAAGAATCACAAATACTAATGTTGCAGCCATAGCAGACGGCTGAGATATCATGGTAAGATACCAAGATCTGAAGACTTAGCTGTTTTGGGTTATTGGGGACAGGCTGTGGTAACTAGAGATGGGAATACAGCCTTGAAAGAAAGCGATACTATTATAGGAGGTGTGAATGATTGTCACATTGCTAAACGTGTGTAGAGGTGGAAATTTTGAGTGCTAGCTTAATAGCGAAATGTGGTGTTGACCCAACGTCTTCAATGGGAATGCTTTTGTCTTGCTTTTATTTATCCTTGCGTCACATTTGGGTAAATAGAGCCTTTCATTTTTAGATTTCTTGCCCAATCACCATTCTCAAGTCTTCAATGGGAATGCTTTTGTCTTGCTTTTATTTATCCTTGCGTCATATTTGGGTAAATAGAGCCTTTCATTTTTAGATTTCTTGCCCAATCACCATCTCAGATTCCTTGAGCAATCTCCACTAGCTGATTTGGTTCTCGCTTGCTGTGGTCATGACGGCCTTTCTTGTTTTCTTGCGATGTGTGATTCTGCTAGATTCGAATCATATGCACATTGTTTAGAAATGCAAAGCAAAAGTATAAAGCATTTTAAGAGATGCTAAAATCTAGTCAATATTTCTGTAGGACAAACTAATGAACGTTGGGATGTGTTTACTGTTTGTCTTCCATCATTAGTTTCTTTTTATATTAAATAGATAATAAAAGTAACTTTGTGCTTTCTTTATTGTTGTTATGAAGACAAATTCTACTTTTGAAAAAGAAAAATAGCATGTCTTTATTATCATGTTCATAATAAAATATTGCTGATCTAATGCAGTGCAATAAGAAAGTGGATGTGAACAAGTTTACAGCCAGAGTTTCACCAAAACTTGCATTTTTTTTTTTTCTTGGATTTATTCTCAGCCGAAGTTGACCAATCTGCAACGAAATTTGACAACTCACGGGCACATTCAGGAGGATAGGCCTAGAGGGCGACCGTATAACAAATTTGAATACAACAGTGGGTCATTGGGAGGAATTTCACTGTATACCAAGTTCACACGACTACCCAGGAAATGTCACTTTCCAATAAACTTGACAAAAACTAAATTGAAATTTTGAGATAAATAAATTTTATTTGTATCCTAGTTTCCTATCAGTATGTAGAATTTCAAATAGAACTGAGTCCACTTCATTTTTTGTTTTTTTAATAATCAAGCCGTTTGAAATCAGTGTTTGATAAATCAGTGGCTTCTTTTTCAAATTTTCCTCCATGTAAAGTGAGGGTGAGTTTAGTGTCCCGGTTTAGGACAATCATATGCCCCCAAGTTATAATGATCATTTTCCAAATGATAAAACTAAATCCAGAGGAAGGTATCTGGAAATTCCAAGATCAGTAAATTCGCTCAAAAATATACAAGCAACTTATTTTAGGCAAGAGAAAGTTTTTCAAGACTTTACGGCTCCGTTTGGTTCAATGGAGGGGAGGGGAGGTGAAGTAAATGGAGGGAAGGGGAGGGATTTTAATGAGTTTTGTTTGGTTGGAGGGGAGGGGAGGGGAGGGGAGGGGAGGGGATTTATTTGGTTCAGAAGAGGAGAAGAGAGGAGGGAAGGGGAAGTAATTATGTTTGGATAAATTTATCCTTTATATTATTTTAATTTTTTTTATAAAAAAATTATTTATATCAATAATTTTTAAAAAAATTATAAATTTTAATCTTTTTTTATTTTTAATTTCTAATAAAAAATTATCTTAATTTTTATTAAATATTAATATATTAAAAAATTAAAAATGATAAAAAAATAAATTAAACTTCTAAAAATATCCCACCCCACCTCTCCCCTCCAAAACCTCCCAATTTGGAGGGGAGACAAATTTGGCTCCCCTCCCCTCGCAATTTAACTTAACTAAACACCTTACCTCCTCCCCTCCAAAAACTCTCAACCAAACACTCCCTACAAGACAATATATTATTATATATTGCCTTTACAGTAAAAGTTACTGCCTCTGCGGTAGAAATTTACTGACTCCGATCTCTACTTGCCTCTGCTCTCGCTGGAAGCAAAATGCCCAAAGGAGCAAGTTTTCTTATCTTCTAGCTCATCCACCCAAATACAAAGTAATTCTAGGACATACTACATGAAATCATGGAAATTCAAGTTCCAACCGGCAGTGACATAGTTGCATCTCTTGTTGGAAGCTATTATAATGCAATGAGAGGAGGAAAGAAAAAAAAAGTGGCTAAACACACTTTTTTTTAGTAGACAGCTGTTTGCAAATGCTTTTTGATATTTTTCTTGTTCACGGTAAGCATATTCAAAAGCATCTGAATAGTTTTGTCGCCGCTTTTGCAGAAACTGTACCATTACTTTATTACCGCTTGTTAGCATGACTGATTTTCTTATGTTTGTTTCATTGTCGGAAAGGAACTTGGACCTCCTTTTTTTTTTCCTCCTCTTTTGTTCTGTAGAAGAGAGAGAGATATAATAGTTAAGACCAAATGAACCACACCTATATAAATCTTACACTCAATATGTCTTTCTTTCTCCACCATACTAAAAACAAAACTTTGGGGTCGAGAACCTGTCCTTGAAGCCATACCTAGCCATGGTCTATGAATTTATCAGACAGACTAGGCTAAGGCGATATAAGATGTGTTATTTTCTTGTATGCTTTATAATGTTAACCGTCCTTTGACCTTTATACCATTTCGGTGCCAAGAGATCCTTTTAGTATTTATTCAAGGTTTTCGTAACATACTTGCAGGGTCACGCATTAAAATATTATTTTAAACACTTAATTTCAGACCTTGGGTCCAAATTATCTAAACCAGTTTTATATGAATTACAAGATAAAATTTGAGATACAACTACAAAAATTTCCACAACATTAACTAGTTTCTGTCTACCAGGAAACTCCCACCAACTGCCAAGAGTCGATGTGTCTGACATCAAAGCATACTGCCAAATATGTGTAAAACAAACTACTAATAAAATCCACCAGGGGATGGAAGTGTAATACTCAGCATAGGGCATGTCAAACGATAAAAAAAATCTCAATTGAATGTTTAAAGACCTAATCCAACTGTACGGCCATCTCTTCGACGAAGACCTGCAGTGTACTGCTTCTCCAGATCCAGCTGGAGTTGTTCCCTCTTCTCCGCACTTTCGTCGTTGAATTTTTGCTCCACCTTGGGTTCGCCCTTCACACCCTACAATTGGCCATAGGCACCAATGCAACCTCAGACTCTAAAACTGTGTTAGTAAGTGGAAAACTCCAATGGAGCCAGCCAGTCATTCAGGAACAAGTAAAAAAGAAAAAAGATCTGATGTTATTATCTGGTCAAATAGACCAGTCATTCAATCAAGACTTACCATGAGTTTGTTGAACTTCTCTTGCCGTTCCCTATCAGAAAACAGTGTCGTATCCCAGCGGTGACCAGACTATAATATTTGGCGTGTGCATTTTTTTGAGCAGCAAATGAATTGTAAGTGGCAGCTTACAGCAAATGTAAACCAAATGTAATATATAAACAATAACCACGGCATATAACAGGAACAACAGTATCATAACAGATATAGCACTTCATAATCCAAAACCATAACTACCCACCCCACATTCTCTAGACTTGTGAATATGTCAAGTTGGGGCTCAACTTGTAAGACTTAATAAGAGAAAAGGATTTTGCTATGTAGAGCTCAACTAAGGTTGAGCTCTTCCACCATCAGATTACATTGAGATCTGTGTGTATGATAATAGAAAATCACTTTACACAAATCTCAAGAACATCTTACAGTAAAAAACTCGACCTCTTGAGAGGCTGAGCTCTCGTAGAAAAACCCAAAGAGAAAATCTGTATACTAGGAAATCCTCTCTGCACTTAACATATGCAACCTTGTACAGAAACGTATCACCTTTGGGCAATACGTACAAGTTTTATATATTTATATACAAGAGTTAGCTTTTATTTAAAAATCACAATTCACTAAGAGGACTTGAAATGAGGGCATCAGACCCTTGCATAAATTCATAAGCCACGACTGCACTCGTCGAGTTTTGGATACAACAACCAAATGTTAAAAGACCATTTGGCCAAAGGTAATACAGCACCACTAAATGAACCCTACCTTAACAAAGCAACTCAGATCAGATAAGTGTTTCTAACTTTATTGAATTGATACTTCAACATCCACATTCCAATTTTTTTAAACATATGGTGCTCGGTCCATCTAGTTGGGAAGGTTACATAGGCAGGCCAGGACAGCTGCAGTACCCTAACCGTGCTCCAAATGCTCATCTCACAGAAAAAACTTAGAAAACACAAATTAAGTTAATTTGCTGAACCCATCTCATATCAAAATTATAATTATGCAGATGAGTTCATCCTTCCCATCCATTAATTGAGTATCAACACCAAAGAGAAAAGCATTGCATGTTATACCATGTTAGATCCAAAAGTAAGAGTACTGTGTACCGTGAACATAATTTCCAGAAAACAATCATCCCAAAAAAATTGGAAAATGTATTAAAAAGCTAAAGATACCTCTTCTACTGTTGCATTCTTCTTGTTGCCCCACAAGAGCTTCTTCTTTTGGTCAGTAGTCAAGCAACCAACCCCCACTAGGTTTTTATTAACTGTCATTCAACAAGGCTTCCAGTTGAGTATAACATGGCATCTAAAAGAATTAGAAGAAAAATTAAGTGATTTTAGACTGAAACTAGACTTGCCACAAGTTGAGGGCATAACATATGAAAAACAGATACCACAGTTGCAGTGAAAAAGGGCTAGTCATAGCAAACTTTCACAACCACTTCTATCTTGTGCAACTGGCTTAAAAATTGTAATCATGACCAACCCCCCAAACTCTCAGAATCAAATCGATCATTGGAGATCAAGGAGTTGACCATGTCTCCCCCCCCAAAAAAAAAAGGTCAATTGCAATGGAAAAGAAGTGCATACCTAATTCAGCTGCTTTCATGGCTGCAACCTTTGCAGTATTTGGATCGTTGACACCCTCTGAACCACTGGCCTGGGCAGTCCCTAGATTCACATTACTCTCCTGAGGATGCTTTGAACTTGAAGTCTGGCTTTCATCTGCTTTTAGTTCAGGAAAATTTTAAGAGTTTTAAAAAAAAATTGTATCACAAAAAGGGTGAAAATTATAAGTATAAATTATATTTTAAAAACACACCACATTTTCCATAATTATCTTCCTTCTCAACACCAAACTTCGGTTTTTTGGCAGAAGATTCTTTATCTTCATTACTGATTTGCTCCCCTACTTTTCTGGTGTTTCTATCCATGTCTCTACCAATCTCTGAGTCCCTACCAAATCTTTTACCATCCAGCTCCTTCTGTTCACTCTCATAAGCTTCTTTTAGACGGTATTTAGTACTGTCTCTCCGTAAGCCCGAGTCATCTCTTTGGCTCCTTGACTCTGAATAGGAGACTGCCCGATCACTTCTGTAATCTCTAGAACTTCTGTGTGAATCTCTTCTTTCATCTCGACCATCACCATCCCTTGTACGCCTCTCCCTTTCCACATCATCATATGAAGCATGCTTCCTTCCAGATCCAGATCTGTCATATAAAGAATCCTTCCCTTTATATTTTGAATGCTCCGAAAAGGTTTCTCTATCCTTTTCCTTGCTTTTATGATCTGACCTATCATACTTGTCATGGGAATATTTGTCCACAGTGCGTAGGGAGTCTTTTGACCTATTATCACTCCCTTCTCTCATATGATCACCCCTTGACTCATGTCCAAAACGAGAAGATAGCCTCTCACGGTATCTATCTTCATCTGCATACTTGTCGTGTCTAATGTAATCTTCATTCCTAGAGTGACCATATGAACTTCTAGACATCTGTCGATCAGAGTGTCTAGAAGAATTACTGCTTCTGCCATAGTGACTCTTGCCATGATCTCTGACTTCTTCCCTATCATCATCCCTCCTTGAATGATAGTCAGAGACTCTTACAGAACCTGCCCTTGATGGATTTGGACTTGGGCTGTGTTCATGCTTGGGACTTCCTGCATGTGAATAAAAGCATCAAACCCCACTCCCATTAGCAGAGCTCAGCATTAATAATGGTAACACCACTATCAGTCCCAATTAAATGTAAACAGCCAATATCAGAAACATAGTGTGGTAACCTTAAAAACACCTACTTGAATATGGACAGCCACAACAACTCACCTCCCATTTTTCTAAATTTACTCCAAGAGCCCACAAATTTCTTTTATTTGGCAATGAAAGATACAGATTTCCCTAGGGGCTAGGATCATCATTCATCAAGTTTAGCATCAGTGTACATTTTGGAGGCATCATCAGAAGACACCATATTTTAGAATTCTTCAAAACTCCATTGAGTTCATCATAACATAAAAAAGCCTACCGGCATCATTACCCAACTTATTTACAGCATACAAAGCACCACAAATGAACAACATGAAACAAATATATATACTTGGCAACTTTAAACACCAATACAGATTGCAGAACGCAAACATATCTAACATCTGGAAATTATAGTGATTTACTAAAAGACCATTGTAATTGCTAAAAGAAATATGAGAAAGAGTTTAAAGATTCCAACCATCAGATGATGGCAATCCATCAGCTGGAGAATGACGCCGATAATTCCTATGAGCTGCATCACCAGAAGGCTTGCGAAATGCACTTTTTGTATCAGTATTGTCATGTGTCGAGGACTGCAAGTTCAAGTCCATCATGCCAAGCCTAATAAAGCGCCAAAACAGGGGATTATGATGCAAGATAATCCAAGACCTTAGTGGAACTAACAGTGAAGATAAGAAAAATAGTTGACAGGTACATGCTCAAAGTAATAGACAAGCAAAAGAGGGCCTGGTATGGAGCTAGGAATGAATATTTATAGGAGTACAAGTGCTGGTAAAACTCATAAATTCTAAATATTTCAACCAAGGAGAGCCTAATATTTTACAATGAAGGTTAGCAACTTAGGCAGTTTCCAGCTATTAATATACAACTAAAAAAATACTTAAAAATTATGCGCATTTCAATATTTTAAAGAACATTGTTTAACCGTCATGCAATGCCATATCATACAAGGTTGTTAAGGTGATGCAGTCAACGAAATTAATGCACTCAACTGCATAAAAGAAATCAAAATGCCAAGAACTAGAACAAGAAAATCCTGTAATGTAAATTTCGAATGCTGAACAAACATTTTTCAAACCCCAATTTCCCGTTAACACAACTAGAGGATATTGGCAATATGTTAACCAAGTATCACTGGTATCTTGAACGAAATGTTGAGCTCCCATTCTCCCAGAATGAACATGTATTTATATTTACCAAACTTTAGAGAGTTAAACAAAAGGGCCAGAGAGAGTGAAAAGGAAAAAGGTTCTTTACTTCTTTTCCTCTTCTTCTGCTTCACGGTTAGTAAAATGAACGCCCAAAAAAAACTCAAAGATTTTAAAGGTTTCAAAAGACCCCAACATCAAATATGCAGAAATCCAGCATCGTTTGGGTTCCCGAAAACAGTTTGACATAAAGCATCCGTTGATCAAAACCTTTTTTTCTCACTAAATTACAAAGCGCTCGCCTCAGCAAGGCCAGGCAATAGCGTAAGATATAATCTTTTTGTGTTTCCTCTTCCGCGTCCTCAGCAATCAAACGAACAAGTATAACGCAAACTAAAAAAAATCAAATAATTCGACATATTCTAACGAGATAAACAAAGCAGATGCGCAAAGCCCAGAAATTATTCATCGAAATAGTGTATGGAACCGAATACAGAAAAAGAAAATAGATGAAGGAAATAAACCTGCAAGCTTCCGCACTTCAAAGGGCAGACAATTGTTTCATTTGATTGTGGGGATCGGTGATGTGAGAAACCCTCGCTTCCGCCCAAAGTCGTTTGGCTGCACAACTCGCCTATATGGGCCTTTAAACCAAACTATTGGGGAATCACGAGAACAGGACGCATATGTCCGGAGCTGCTGCGCGCACGCAGATATTTTAATGAGAGTACGTGGCACTAGTACAAAACGCTTCTTTATATATTTATTATTAAATGTCCATTTGATTTATAAATTTTTTTATAAAAATAAAATAAAATAAAATATAATTAAATTAATTATAATTAGTATAATAAAAAAGAATACTTTGTTTTAAGTTGTTCAAATAAAATATAATAAATATTATGATTACAAAAATTAAAACATAATAAATATATTATTATTTAATAATGATATAATAAATAGATATTTTTATAAATAATTGTATAATTTTAATTAAATTATATATTTATCATTTTATTATTAAAAATTATAATTTTATTATATTTTAATTAATAAATTTGATAACAAAGATAAAAAAAATTATATTTAATTTTAATTTATTTTAAAAATAAAAACCAACATGAACATAAATAAATAAATAAATAAATATTTTTTATAATTAAATAAAAGCCTTAAATTTACAATTACATGAACAATTCACTAAATGAAAGTCTGCGGTACTTACAATAATTTAAAAAAAATAAGTCTGATAATAAAAAAATTATTTAAATTTTCTTTTTGGTTTAAAGGATGGTTAAAAATCTTACCAATTCACTTATTAGAATAAACATTTATCAACAATATCATTATTAAGAACACACAGCAAAATTTATATTTTACCACATTTTATTATTTTGAATAAATTAATTGCACAATAACAACACCGTATAATCTAAGGCAACAATTTTAAAATAACAAATTTAGTGGAACTATTTTTTATGGTTAAATTAAATATTCGTAATATTAAATCACCTCTGAACTCGTTATTTTCCAATAACCATCCAAAATGACAAATATATAATTGTTTTCACAAATAAAGTTTTCATTACACTTTATAATGTAATTTTTAAATTTGTAAAATGGATATTAGTTTTAGGAAAAGGAAGTGAACTTACATTCTTATTTAGTATTATTTTTGAGATAGTTTATACATAAATCAAAATTAAATTTTTTATGAATGATCTTAAGGGTACATTTCTTATATTGGCCAAGTGTATTTAAAAAAATAACTTTTTTTAAGTGCTAACCTTTCAGTTTGAAATTAAATAATGTAGATAAGAAAGACCCCTTTCTAATCACTATATTATCCTCTTGATGTTAAATTAACTTACTTAAAAAGTAAATACTTAAGCCTAAAAATTATAAGGCACCTATATTGATGTCAATCATATGTTGACTTAAGTCACATGCAAATGCTAAGTCTAGGGACTGTTAAGCCACCAATCCACATGGTTAGTCTGGGAGTGGGAGTGGATAGTCACGGAAAGATGTTCAAACTTCAATTCTATTACACATACATGGCGCCATTAAGTAATTTAACGTTAAGAAGTTTGATATTTATTTGCTTACATTTCTTTTATTACAAATAAGGCACAAAAATTAAAGAGTTGAGAATGAAATTTAAATAAAAACCAAAAATACATCATGTTCTTTTTTCGGGAGTCACCCCTCACCAATAATAAATGGCCTAATGAAGGCAATATTACTAGTTGTATCCACTGCAGTCTTTTCTTTTTTTTCCTCTTGACCAAAACATGCTGGAGTCATTTTGGACAAAAATATATAAAACATGCAAATGTATATAGGCTTTTTTTTTTTTTTTTAAGCAAACCCAATTTGTTTTCACAAATAGTAAACCCAAATTAAGTAAGTAATCGTCACGAGTTGAACTTATACAGTACCATTATGTAAATTTTGATCAGAGTCAAACTCAAGTAGTTGGTTATTTAAATTTCAAGCATTTATACACAAAACCCTTTAGATAGAAACAGTTTTGCGTCGCAAACAGCCAAAAATAATCAATGATTGAACGCAATTGAAGGACGATGCGTCATCTGTTCAAAACTAACATATTAGTTCAGTTTGTTAACATTATGAAACCTTCGCCAATTTGTCTGCATTTGTATCCAGCAACTTGCTTCTCTCTTTGCCCACTGTTCTTTTGAAAGCTTTTCTAACATTTTATTATCCTCTTTCGCATAATCTTTGCTTTTAAATTTCTCAAATAATTAATGGATCAAGCAGAAGTCCGACGGGTATTTCAAATGTTCGATAAAAATGGGGATGGTAAGATCACAAAGAAAGAGCTCAGCGACTCTTTAGAAAACCTGGGAATTCGCATCTCAGAACCAGATCTGATCCAAATGATCGAGAAGATTGACATAAACGGAGATGGGTGTGTTGATATTGACGAATTTGGAGAATTATACAAATCGATAATGGATGACAAAGATGAAGAAGAGGATATGAAGGAGGCATTCAATGTGTTTGATCAAAACGGAGATGGGTTCATAACAGAAGAAGAATTGAGCACAGTTTTAGCTTCTCTGGGGCTAAAGCATGGGAAGGCGCTAGAAGAGTGCAAGCGAATGATTAAGAAAGTGGATGCAGATGGTGATGGAATGGTCAATTTCATTGAATTTAAGCGAATGATGAAGGCTGGTGGCTTTGCCGCTACCTCATTAAGTTGATACATAGAGAGAGGGTGTAACTCAATTTATTATCTCAGTTTATGCATAGATGGTGAATATACGCAGATGCTAATGAAGAAATTAGATGCCCTTAATTTCTACAATATTTCAATCAAATATACAAAAGCCTGGCTTCCTGATTCATGAATATATTGATTCAATTTTTTTCCCCTTTCCTTTTGTTGTTGATTTCTTATTCTTTAACTTTTGTCTTTATACATGTGGCATAAGAGAAACTCTTAAGTTGCACACCACGTGCTCGTTTACCCAACCGTTTGAAACAAAGGCAACCTTGATCGATCCAATTACAAAATTTACCTTTTGAGATGGAGCAAACCATGAGATATTGTTACCATCTATTGTGATATTGAGAGAGCACATATTTGAGATGGTTTGTGAAATTTTCATTAGTCAAACCATAAAGTGATAATCTCATTATTGTATTTTTTGGTTAAAAAAAAGTTACAGTAAATTATTTTATTTCTGAAAAATGACTTTACTACACAATCCTATCTATTTTTCAAGTGGAACACAATCCAAATCAATATTGCAAATTAGACGGAATTCTAATTCCTCATCCGTACTTCTTGCAAATTGTATGAAATGTAAGTTCACAACAGAAAATGAGACCTTGAGAAAATGCTAAACAAATTAATTGTTCTGCAATGTCCATGAAACAAATGCAAGAACTATACTCCTTGAAGAAAAATTTTCAGCTAAAGGCGCTCTCGGTTGGATGCGCTGGGTTCCATCTTTTTATATATTTGGATCAACCCTTTCATAATCCTTAAGAATTTAAGACCTGTAGACGGGGGTAATAAATAAATTATATCACAATCAAATAATCAAACACAAAAAAGTTTATTCTTAATAAATATAAAAAAGACACTTAGCCACTCGAAAAATAATTTTTTAATTTTGATTTTGATCCTACAAAATTTTGGACACTTCCAATTTTATCAACAACCTTCTTAAATTTCTTGGAAAAAACACTACCGAAAAAAAAAGTGAAGAAAAATTTTCTTACCATTCTATCACAACAATACTTTAGTGAGGGTATTGTAAAGGAACAATGAAAAAAAAAATTCTTTGTTATACAAGGTTTCCTAATTGATAAGGAAAGATTTTCCTCCCGATCCCTGACGGAAGAAAATGGTGACTACAATTCCTTGGTACACTTTCATCACTATAATTAGATCAGTCATTTGCAATTACCTTGATAAATAGATCAGTCATTTGCTTGCTAATTTTCCTCATACTTCCAACACTAGTCCCTCATTATTCTCTCTCAATTCTCTCGTTGTTTCCTATTGTTAATCCCCCTTTCAGTTCCCTCACTACATTTCCTTGCCAATCTCTTTTGATTCCCTCGTTATTTATCCTTACTAATCCTTCACTATTTAACTATAGGTAAAAACAAAATTGCAATGTTTTACTTGTTTTATATCCATTCGCAAATTTAACATGCAATGAAACAGTGCTACATACAAGCAGTTAGGCAATAATTGAAACAAATAAGTACATATTACAAATTTGAACATTATATTATAGAAGTCCATAACTATAAAAAAAATGTTGATAGAAAACCTCTAACTATTGTTATTTAAGTCTTCTTTTTTCTTTTTTTTTTGCGGAATAAGTCTTGCCTACATATGGGAATGTTTCATATCATCAACGTACATAACCATTTGCTAACATTAGTATACTTGAACAAAGTGATGTGCTAATGTTAGTAAATCATGTTATAATAATGATGTAGTATAAATGAAAAGACAACCCCTTCAAGATGTGTAATATGAAAAAAAAAAAGGGCATAAGAACTTCAACCTACCTTATAATTAAAATTGCTAAAATCCATATCATCTAGGCAAGTCTCATCCTTTTCCTCCTCGCAAATCTCAATATCATTAGTATCTTTATTGTCATTAATAAAGTTATTGTTGAAGTGAATATCCAAAGAGTTATGTATTTCATTAATGGTAACTTCTTTCATCGAAGCATGTTCATTAAACAATGCAATTACCATTTCATCATCCCTAGTAGAGATATATTGCATATCTCTTATAGACATGTATTTCTAGTAATAATCAATAGCTTTGACTTCATTGTAGATTTTACTCCTTTCATTAAATGTTTCAATTGCAAAGAGTTTAGACTAATCTTACAAGTTGCCCATCATTCATCACTATATCTACTACCATTAAGTGGCTATCTTATGTGGTATACCTATTGTGCTTGCTCAGCTAACACAAACGCATTAGAAGTTTGGAAGGCTGTTTTTTTTTTTTTCCTAACCAATGCAAACTTGTCATTTAACTTAATACCATTGCTCAAGTCAAACCAATAACATTAGAACAAAATTACTTTATTATGCACTTATATATATATATATATATATATATATATATGGTAACTCTATGATTACTTCAAGAATGCCATAATAATCTAATTTAGACATACTATTCCTTATCTAAACACTACTATTCATAATTATTTTATTTTGGCTATATTCTCTTGTATGGAATATATATATATATTGACTATCATGCCATGATAGCACTTCTCCTATTTCAATGGATTGGAGATTAAGTTTTGAATCATTAAATCATCAACTTCACCAATATGGATAAACATTGACTAGAAGTATCATACTCGCCATTGTTATTTTAAGGAACTTGAGTATGTTTGGTATGAAGGTGCAGCTTAACATATAGTGAGGCAAAAACAAGTAAAATGGACACTCAACTATGAAGCTTTGCAAAATGAAATACACTTTAGCACAGCCGACAACAATCATAGCAGCAAAGGCACCGAATATAAATTTAAAAAATAATAAGAAAAAAACCACAAAAAAAGAGACCCTTATTATGTAGCAAGGGCTAAGCAAAGAGAAAGGGAGAGAAAGAAAGCACCTGAGTGATAGAGAGAAAGTGAGCAAGCAAGAAGAGAAAAATGAGAAGGGGATATAACTGTAGATAAGTGAGGAAAAATTCTAGTAAGGGAGATATCTCTCTTTAATCTCTCGTTCAATGCTATCAACAAGGGATATTAATGTCCTTGTTAATCCCTAGTAACTCAAGAAAAGAATGTGTTATTGTTAATTAATTAATGAGGGAGTTTTTTAACAACAAAATAGAGATTTGCTAATCGCTCACTACTTCATTGCAAAGACTGTCATCAATGTTTTTATGCATTTTTTTTTTCTATGATCAGGAAGGTTAGTAATAAATTTATTAGCCTTGCTATTCCCTCACTTCATAGTGAGGGACTAGCAAAGAATGAGAAATGACATAATCCTTTATAGTTTAGTGGGGACTTTTCTCTCATTGAATCATTGTTAAGGTATTACCAAATTTTGCGTGTTTTTCATTATACATTGTGAAACTTAGTGAGGAATGGCTCTTTTCTCACTAAACCCTCAATATTTAGTGAAGGAAAATTTCTCTTGCTATTTCCCCTTTCTTTTATTGTGAAATCATACTATCGCATTTTATATCAAAAACATTCTACATAAAAATTAAAGCACATTTAACTATTTAAAGGGGAAAAAAAGTATTATTAGTCTTACTTCTATTTTGAAAGATTTTTCCTCTTATTCTAATTAATAATAAATGATAATGTTATGAACAACGCTTATTTATAACAAGGAAAAGTAGGCAATGAGAACGAAACTAGAGCCATGATCATAACTATCCTAATGCTATTACCATGAAATTTTGTTATAAAATGAAAGCAATTGTTGTAGTCATTGCAATTTGTTCTATTCTTTTATGGGTTCTTCATTTATGATAACAGCTCTAGCTTTGAAGAGTGTAACGGGTAAGAAAAATGTAAGACAAAAAAACATTTAGCTAAAAATGATGCTATTACTAAGTTTACACAAGTGATCCATCAAATACTCTCTTTTCTGTTTCAATAGTATTAGGCACATGTAGAAGAGTTTACAAAAGCAAAGGAATTAATGTTAAAATAAAAGGTGGCTCTAGAACAAATTAGACAAAGTGCATAAAAGGGGAGAGAAAAGATGAGAGAGTGGGTGGTACATGTAAGATTTTAGTAATAAATCTGTTTAAATAAATTAAAATAAGATTTTATTAATAATTATTTTTAATTATATGGAACACATGATATTGTAAATTAAAGAAATAAATAATTCACTATTGCTAATTTTAATTGATTAATTATTAATTAATGAAAAAACAATTACCACCTAATGGACAGTGAATAATCAAAAGTAATATTAAAAATAAAGAAAAGGCTCTTTTTCTTTGCTAATATATATGTTTACATTAAAATTGTCATTAAAAGAGTTTCAACGTTTTGAAAAAAGAAAAAGGAAAGAGAAAGAAAATTCTTTTTTTTGCAATTTAAGAAGAAGAAATTCAAAAAGATAATTTTCACATTAATAAATCAAGGTTGGTAAATTATTCTTTCCTTCTTATGCTCTATGTATAGAGTTCTTTAATAAAGTGATGTGATGTCTTTTCGCAAAATTTGCAAAATCCTAGGACATAAGGATGAATTTATCTAGAATTGGATAAATAGATGAAATTAAGTAATTTAAACTAAACTAACATGTGTATCAAATTATAGTGAGGGAAATCCATAACATTTATGAATGAAAAACTCTAATAAAGAGTCCTAATTTTAGAAATTAGAATAGAACCCTATCTATAAAATTAGGGATTTGAGTTAATTGACGAATAAAACCTAAATTTGTTCTAAGATTCATAAATAGATTAGAAAAAGATCATCATAAAGAACCCTAGGTTTCATTAAAGAGGGAAAATTTGGGGATTTTTCATTATGGACAAATTAAGTAATTTTAATTGATGGAATTATGTTATTCGGTCTCATAATTGATCGCTGTGAATTAATAATTGATTAAAGAGGCTTAGAGTTGGATTAGAGTGGTTAAAATTCACCAGGAAGTACCAATATATATATATTATTTAAAATTTTAATGTTTAGTAATTTGGAATATATTACCTATTAATTACTAAAATGGTCAGATATTTAAGTTATTTTTTATTTCAAATTATATAATAGATTTTATTTAAAGTTTTAATGTTTAGTAATTTAGAACATATTAACGCATGTTTATTAATCATCAAAGTAGTCAAATATTTAAGTTATTTTTATTCCAAATTACATACGAAATTTTATTTTAATTACTCATAAATTTTGATGTTATAAATGATTTGTTATTTATGAGTACATTCATAAGTTCACAATTATAATACATTTATGGATTGTCCAAAAATATATTAATTGTTGTTATAATTATTGAACATAAATATTGATAATATATATATATATATATATATATTATTAGTTTTATCTATATATCCAAAGATAATATATCTTTTTAATAAGTACATGCATGTTATCAAATAAAATTGAGACTTAATAGCATCATTATTTTTAGTTGTATATTTGTGCATCACTTAAAATGAGAACATTAATATGCACATGATAGTTAAATGAATGATTTATAAATCATAATATTTTAGTATGATTTATAGTATTAATGTTAAGCACAATTATTTTTTTGCAATTTCATCTGTTCCAATTTTTAATGGGCTAAATTTTTCAAATTGAAGCGAACAATTCTAATTTCACCTTAGTGTTTTGGATTTTGATTTGGCACTCATAACTAAAAGTTTATTGTTATTATTGCATCTAGCAACAACGAATAGATAGCTCATTTCAAGAATTGAGAAAAGTAAAATAAATTAAAACGTGATGTTTAAATAAATAAGTTTAGCTACTGCTCTTCCCAAAATTAAAAGTGCAAAGGAATTTATGAAATTTTTGGAAGAGCACTCTCAAACAACTAATAAGTCTCTTGCTAGGACATTAATGGATACATTAACCACCATAAATTCACATACCATATATGATATGTCATATAAATAACAAATATTGCAACAAAACTTAAGTCTTTTAGGTATGACTATGAATGAAAATTTTTTGGTTCAATTTATTTTGAATTCATTACTTTTTACATATGGCTCTTTCTAAATGAACTAGAGTACCATGGAGGATAAATGGAATGCGCCTGAATTGCATAGTATGTTAGTTCAAGAGAAAACAAGGCTAAAGAATCTAGAAAATCATTTAATTTAGTATGTTACCTACCAAGAAGGTGGGAAGAAAGCAGGAAAGAAACAAGTTAAAAGTAAGAAACCACTAAAACAAAATAAGTCATCTTATCAAATCCATAAGAAGGAATAAAAAGAAAGAAAAATGCTCTTTCTATAAAAAGCTTGCATATTTCAAAAAGAATTGCTCGAAATGAAAGGCCTAGTTCGAAAAGAAAGATAAGCTTAATGTTTATGTATATTTTGAATCAAATTTAATTAAAGTTCTTCATAATACATAGTGGATTGATTTTAGATGTACTACTCATATTTTTAATATGATGCAGGGATTCCTTACAACCTAAACCATAAACTTAAATGAAAAGTTTATCTTCATAGGGAATAAGATGAGAGTTCCAATGGAAGGTGTTGGGACTTACCATTTGATCCTAAACACTAGACATTATTTAAATTTATTAGAAACTTTTCATATACTTAGTATATATAAAAATTTAGTTTTATTATCTAAACTTAATATTACTGGATATTTATATAATTTTTGTAACATATTTTAAAATTTGTTTAAGCATAATTATTTGATTGGTATTAGTATACTCTGTGATAAATTATACAAATTGAATTTAGATAATGTTTATGTTGAAATACTTTTGATCCTGCATTATAATTTTGGTACTAAATATAGTTTAGTGAATAAATGATCTCCTAATTTATGGCATAGATGTTTAGGTCATTTTTTCTAAAGAAAGACTAAAAAGAATGATAAGAAATAAAATTATTCTAGAATTAAAATTTACTGACCTAAATATTTGTGTGAATTATATTAACAGAAAACAAACAAAGTACATAAAGAAAGGAACCACAAAAAGCAGCTAACTTATTAAAATAATACACACCAATGTTTGTGAATCATTTGATGTTAATTCTTTTAATACAAAAAAATTTTTTATCACTTTCATTGTCAACTACTTATGTTATGGATATGTATATTTGTTGTATGAAAAGTCTCAAACAATAAATGCATTAGAAATATTCATAATTGATGTTAAAAGATAATTGGATAAAAAAGTAAAAAAAAAAAAGTCCAATTAGATAAATGTGGTAAATACTATGGAGGATATGATAAAGCTGGGTAATGGCTTTTTCTCTGACATCCTATATAATTATTTAAATTTGACTCAAATCCCCTTTGACTAAAAATATTACCCTTAAATCCCATATGTTGTATGAAAATCGAAATGGATGATTCCAATTTTGAAAACTTTATTTTATTTTTTAATATAAATATGGAAGTCAGATCTGATAGTTTTGACTTTCATATTTAAAAAAAAAGAATTGCGAAAGTTATAAAAACATAAGGGTAATAAATAATTTGGGCCCACATGTGATTCTTCCCACAATAGCATACACCTGTAGCATCTGACAATATTTTTGCATGTGTTAACAAATTTTAAACATGATAAATTGAATGATTATTTAGGAAGGAGCTACAAACTTGATAAATTTAAAAAGCAATAATATTTTTTGATATACATAAAGATAAAAATAAAAATAAATAATTTTATGAGTAAAAATTATTTTCATATTTTTTAAAAATAATAAAAAATAGTATTATTAAATAATAATTGGAAATGTTTTTTATTATTTTATTATTGATTTTTTATTAGTAACTAATAATTACAAATAATATTATTTTTAATTATTTTATTAACTAATTATTATTTTATGAATAAAAATTACTTTCATAATTTTATAAAAATTTCTTATTTATTGAAACTAGCTCCCTATTTATGATTGGCCCCACTTCAACCAAGTTCATTCATTGTAAATTTAGAGATAAGGTAGAAAATAGAAGGAAAACAATTATACATAAACATTCAAATTCTACAAAAATTATAAATAAAAATTTTAAAAATTCAAATTATATTTCAAGAACTTAATTTTATGTCATGATAGGCCTAAGGCCTATAACAATTATTTTTTTATTAATTTTGGCCACTAATAATTTTAACACATAAAGTGCATATGAGCAATTTGGTAGTTTTCATAAGTTAATGCTAATTAAAGTTATATTAAAATTATTAATTATTTTCATATTTAAATAACATTTGTTAAAATAGAACTAAATTATGTTATACATAAAGGAAGGGTTGTAAAGATAGTATAACTCTTTTTTATTAAAATAAAGTTATGGGTATTACTATTTAAAATAATGAATTTAGCTTTATTTAAAACAAGTCGTGCTCGGATTGTTCCTTGTGCCTGCACATAGGCTGCATACACTGTAATATGATTAAAAAAAATTAAAACTTTTAGACGTTACGGTTCCAATATCCAACAGATTTATAAAAAAAATTAAAATTGAAAGGAAAAATCATTGATTATGACTTTCATACATTTTATCTTAAAGTTGCACTTATGTATTTCGACTTTTATAAAATATATAGGATATTGGTGTAATAATATGTAAGGATATGGATTTTGAGATTTTCTTTTTCAAATAATGGAATTTGGCTGAAAAAAAAATTAATAAGTAACACCCAAGTTCATTTGCTAAGTTCCTAGAAAAACAAGGCATATGTGTTCAATACATAATGCTAGGTACACCACAACAAAATGGTATTTTAAAAAAATGCAACTGTACATGAATGGATATAATTAGGGGTATGATAAGTAAATCTAATGTATCTATTTCATTATACACATATGCACTTAAGATTACCATGTACTTATTAAGTAGGCTCCTTAGTAAAATAGTTTTAAATACATTTTTTAAACTACGAATTGGTAGGAAGCCCAATTTAAGACACCTACACACTTGAGGTTGTTAGGCATAAACAATAGTATATAATTTACAAGAAAAGAAATTAGATGATAGAATAGTCATTGGATATTTTATTGGTTATTCAGAAAAAATCAAAAAGGTATATATATTTTACTATCTTAATCATAGTACAATAATAATTGAAACTAAAAATGTAAGGTTCACTAAAAATTGTGAAACTAACAGGGGTAAAATTCCATATAATGTGGAAATTAAAGAAATAAAAATGCAAGTTTCCTGTAGCTTGTAATTCTTTTAAGGAAGTTACCTCTCAAATTGTTTAACAGCAAAATAGTGAAGAAGAGTAACAAGTTGATAATCCCATAATTCAAAATAAACCTGTAGTAGAGAAACCATAAAAGATAGTATTAAGAAGATCTAGAAGAGAAAGAAGATCTACTATCTCAAATGAATATGGGATTTATTTACAAATGTCAAAAAATTAATTTAGGAATGGATGATGATCTAGTTTCATTTTAACAGACCATTAAAAGTGATAATGCTAATAAATGGTTGATGTTGTGAAGGAAAAGTTAAAATCTATAGAACAAAATGAGGTTTGGGGTCTTATAGAATTATCTAAAAGTTGCAAAAGAGGTAAATATAAATGGGTTTTTAAGACCAAATGAGACTCATGGTAATCTAGAATGCCACAAGAATCGATTAGTTGCTAAAGGTTTTATTTTAATAGTATTGATTATAAAAAAAAACTTTTTTACCAATATCTAAGAAAGATTCATTCAAAATTATTATAGCATTGATAGCTTATAATAATTTATAGCTACACTAAATGGATAAACTATGTTTCTTAATGGAAATTTAGAAGAAGACGTCTATATGGACCAATCAATGGGTTTTATAGTTGGAGGAAAATAATATATGGTGTGTAAGTTAAAGAAATCAATATATAAACTTAAACAAACTTATAGACAATGGTATCTTAAATTCAATAATACTATTGTTTCCTTTAGATTTGAGGAAAACATAGTTAATAAGTATATATATCTAAAAGTTAGTGAGAGCAAGTTTATATTTCTAATTCTATATGATAATGACATCTTGTTAGTAAGTAACGATCTTTGTCTATTATACGAGTCTAAGAATTTTCTCTTTAATAACTTTGAAATGAAAGATATAGCAAAGGGAAACTATATAATTGGAATAGAAATATTTTAGGATAAATCATAAGGATTATTAAATTCATTTTAGAAAAAAATATATTAGTAAAGTATTAAAGAGATACAAAATGAAGAATTGTTTGGCATCTCCTGTTTCAAATCAAGAAGGAGATAAGTTTAGTCTCATGTAATGTTAAAAGAATAACTTGAAATAGAAATAGATGGTGTGACAACCTCAATTCCTAATCATTGTAATTTAGGTTAAATACATTATTAATAACCATAAATAAGGGTTACAAGATATTACGACTAATTACATTCGAAAAATATAGGGAAATTTGAACTTTGATGTTATTAGAGTCATCAATCAAATAATTACGAGCATTCATGTACACAAAGAAAGCAAACACTAATTTATAAGCTTTTGATTTTATTACCCATTAATTCCAACTCACAAAAATCTTCTACCAATGTTTCTAAGTCATCCCTTGAGGTTACCATATGAAAAACTAAGATTTCTAGGTTAGAATGAGAATGTTTTGGCGTCACGACCAATTAGTCTCGGGTTCACTCTTTTATCTTCACAGGTTTCACTGCAGTTATCTTTGGAGTTTCACCGCGGTGAGGAAACCTCCTGAAGCCTATCTCGCTCATCTCTCGCTATTGGCTACGGCTAATTCCCCTTTAGTCATGGCTAATTTCTCTCTGGAATGCTGACACATTTTCATAAAAGTTTATCGCGGCCAATTATCCTTTGAATGACTTCTTATTTGGCTTCTCACATTTTTCCATGGCTAATTCCATTTCTCGCCGCGATGAATTGCTCTTTGGACCTCCCCCTGGGCAACTTCGCCTTTATTGGCTACGGTGAAATGTCGTCTAATCCTATAATTTCAAAAATCTTGTCTCATACTTTCTACTCTCCCCCCAATGACACCCTAGAGACACTCTACCTTAAATTATGGGGCTCTAATGGCTTTTCCTTACTCAATTTACTCAGCTTATCTATTGTTACCAATCCAAGACTTAAGCATTAAGTTCTATTCCTCTAACTATCCTATATCAGCAAGTTTATAGAGTAATAACAGCAAGAATTCCTGAACTATCAACAATTTGATACACATTCCGTTAGAGATTCCATACATCATTGGTTCACATCAACATTTAATGTATCACATAATTACATTTCCAATAGTAGACCATATCATAAATTCAACAAAGTTCATATATTAGATGTTATAAGTTTATACATTCAATACCAAGATAAGATGAAGCCTAACTTTTCAATAGATATATCCTAAGTAATCAGAATATAAATGTTTACATTTGGCAACATGATTACATGATGATGCTATAAAAAAAGAATACAAAAATTAGCAACTATTCTTTATAAATCAGTCTAAGTGTAGCCTTCTCCACATATGGTTGGAGCTCATGGATTTTCATCAACTTGATTTCCCTTATCCTTACCCGAAGAGCCTTCACCTGAAAGTATAATTCCATGAAATGAGGTGAGATGCAAATTTCAATAACCAAAGCAAATTTCATTCATATATTCTAATTTAATTAACATATATGCATGATTTCATATAAATATCAGAAAACATACCAGCCATATCAGTAAATGAAATAATTAAGTTATCTATGATTACTATCCCATACTAACAATCACAATTCCATATGTTAAAAGCTAATAACACCAGGAAAGGCCCATCCATAGCGCCCACTCCCTAATGAGCACAACCAGGGCTCAGTGTATCTGAGATCTGATCATAACCCGATGCCCGATCGAGGTACATGTACAGGTAGTAATCGCACCATAGCTCTATTATGGACTCACAAAATCTAATCACATATAACAGATAGCCAACCAATTCATTTAGTATTAAAATCATAATCATATAGCAAATACAAAATTAAAACATACATATATATAGAATTAGCATGAACTCTGGTTACCTTACTTGAAACTAATCTTCTAAGAGCCAATTGAATGCTACTTCAACCTATAGATACAAAACCAAGCCATTACTATCCCTAATTAAAATTTACATTAGCAAACCCATTACTCAAGGAGTTAAGCTATATGGAACTACTTAAAAACACTTAACCAATTACCAAGAGCCTTTAATTTCGAGTTTTGCCTTCCCTAGACCAGAAATATCAAAATATCACTCCAAACCATAGGAAAATTCGCATAAAATAAAGGCTCATACTATAAGTCTACTATGGGGGTTTTAAACCAGTAGAAAATGTATCAAAATGAAGAGTTTATACTTACCTAATAACACCCTTAGTCTCAACCTACGAAATTTCACCAAGAAAATCTCAAACAACCACATTTCATATTTTAGGTATAGTGAAAATACTCCAAATGAAAAACTTATCGGGTCAAAATAAAGAGAAAGATAAGGGAATTAAGTTATACAACTATTATTTTGGTTGAATCTTGCTCTAGAAGTGGAAAATGGTGGAAATATGTCAATAACCCTAGCTTCCCTTTTGGATCTCTGAATTTCTTTTTTATTTCTTGTGTTCTGCAGAATGGGGGTGGCTAAAATGATTTTTAGGATTTTAAGTTAGGTTCTAAATAGGTTATGGGTCAACCCATCAACCCAATGACCTATTGGGCTCCCATTAGTTGTTGGGTTGAAGTTGTAATTTGTTGAACCAACTTCAACAATTCAAACTTTTAGTTGGGTTGGGTTCAATTTTCAAGAGCCCACTTAGTTGTGATCTGCATAAGGGGTATTAGACTAATTACAACGGCTTATATAAGTTAGGCATTGGGGTAAGTCATTAAATCATATTAGGCCCTCCCTAGGTGCTCTCTCTTGGGTCCAATCTCTCACTAAAAGGTTGGGTCTGCACTTAAAATTATTGGCCTCCATTAGTTCATAACCTTAGTCTACTTAATTTAATTTGGGCCTAGATGGAATTTGTAACTCAATTAAATCTCAAATTCATATTAATAATTTATCCCTGTAAGATTTTCATTCACTTAACTTGCCCAATTATCTCATATAAATTATTCTTAATTAATTTAAATCCATGATTAACACCTTAATTAATTTTAAGATGTTACAGATGAAAACATTTCCAGATACATTTGTTGTTAGGAGTTTGATGTATGCCTAGACATACACTAGGCTAGACATTAGTTTTGTAGTTAAAATGCTAAGTAGATATCGAAGTAACCTAGGGATATATCACTGGAAAGTTGTAAAAAAAATTTTAAGATACTTGTAAGAAACGAAAGAACTTATGCTTACTTATCTTGAGGTGATTGGATATTTAGATTCAAATTTCATAAGATGTGTAGATATAAGAAAATCTACTTTTTACTATTTATATCTTTTAGTCAGAATAGCCATTTCATATAAAAGTATAAAGTAATCAATAATAGCTACATCTTCTATGAAAGCTAAATTTATGGCTTGTTTTAAGGTTATAGTTCAATGTAAATAGCTGTAGAACTTTATTTTAGTACTTGGGATTATTATAAGGTATTATTAGACCACTGAAAATTTATTGTGACAATTCCACAACTATCTTCTTCTCTAAAGATGATAAGTAGTCCAAATGTGCTAAACATATGGAATTGAAAATACTTTGTCATTAAAAAAAAAATTTAGAAACATGTAGTGTCAATAAAATATATTATTACTAACTTTATGATTGTTGATCTTTTGACAAAAGGATTGTCGCCCAAAATATTTAATGATTATGTTTTAAATATGGGCATCATTGTAAGGACTACAAAATGACATTATGAATGTTATTATTGATTATGTATTGACCTTTGAGTTCTTTAATAAAATATTTTTAATTTTTCTATTATTTAAAGAATCATATACATAACTGTTTTAGAATGTTGATAATAGATTCAATCTTGTAAAAAAACATTTTGTAAATCAATTAAGTGCTTCTTAATTACATATTATAATAAAAACAAAAAGTTATTATGTAATATATTAAAAGAAGTATGTTGAATAAATAATGTGCAACTGTTATAACTCATATTAGTTCTTATTCTTATTAATGACTCATATTAGTTCTTATTCTTATTAATGATGAATATTGTAATTAATGTATGGTAAAATTAACATTATTTATGCACATTAAATTAAATCATTGACTGATTATTTATCATTAAGTATGACAGCATCAAATGTGCCAATAGGGATTAATGTAAGATTTTATTAATAAAGTTGTTTAAAGAAATTAAAATAAGATATTATTAATAATTATTTCTAATTATGTGGCACAAGTGAGATTGTAAATTAAATAAACAAGTCATTATTACTAATTTTAATTGATTAATTATTAATTAATAAACAAACAATTATCACACAATGAGAAGTGGATAATTAAAAGTAATATTAAAAAATAAAAAGGCTCCCTCTCTCTGTAAATATATATGTTTACATTGAATTACTATCAAAAGAATTTTAACGTTTTGAAAAAGAAAAGAAAAGAGAGAAAAGATTCTTTTTTCCAATTCAAGAATAAAAAATTCAAAAAAAATATTTTTGTATTAATACATCAATGTTAGTAAATTTTTTTTTTCTTTCTTGTGTTCTATGCATAAAGTTTTTTAATAAAGTGATATTATCTCTTTTCCTAAAATCTTATGGCATAAGAATGAATTTATCTGAAATTAAATAAATAGATGAAATTAAAAATTCAAATTATGTAATTTAAACTAAACTAACAATGTCAACTTAGTTGCCTATATGAAAAATAAAAATGGTCTATTTTAGAGTTGATACATGTATATTTTGTTAGCCAATTCAATCTTAATTTGATAATGTTATAACAAATTTTGATAAGGTAAGTTTATTTGAAAACGGAATGAAAATGTAGGTGAAAGAAAAAGTATAGAGATTAAATTAAAATTTTAAACAAATTATAAAGACTAAATAATGAATTATATCTCAAATTTTCAATTTATAGAAAGAGTCCAAAAGAGAGTTCCTTTCAACTAATCAAGAAAATTAGCAAATAAGTTTTTTATAGCAATTTTTTTTCTAACCTATTTATGTTCATAGAGATTTTTTTAATTATTTTATTTAGGCTACACCTTTCATATTGAGCTAATGCATTTGAAAAAATAAAATTCATAAACATTTTCACTGCACGCAAAAATTGTTGACCTAATTATATACCATTTCAACAATTTATCTGTAAACAATGAATCCCCAAGAAAGGAAATATATTTATCAATAAATATGATAATTAATATGACAATACATTTTATATTTAAAACTAAGGTGGAACTTAATCGATACTTGTCTTTTTCCGACTGATCGCTAAAGGATCTCGTATGCAATAATATGTAGAAAATAGAAAACTCAAGGAAGTTTTAATACAATTACGTGAAACCTTAGGGCTAGACGGAAAATATTTTATACATAGGGTTCCTTCACTAAGAGGGTTTTTACAATCTAGGGTTTAAGCGTGCAGCTTCCCATCTCAACAAAAGTGCGCTGTTAACATGTGGGCTCTTCGTCGAGCTTCGATTCCTCTAAGGTAAGTTCCCACAGCATCAGTTTCTTCTGGAAATGGAGAAAAAGTTGAATGGTGGATAGGCACGGGTCACCTATTTGTGTTTTATTTAAAATGCAAGTCCACTTTTTCATTTCTTCAGTGGTCGCTGAGGAAGCTGGGCAAAATCGAACGCATAGTTAAATACTTGCTGTTCCCCTGTTCCCTCCTATGTTGTTGTTGACATGTTTCTGTGTTTACGTCTTCTTCTTCGTTAACGATTGTGATGGATGCAGTCTGTCTCTTCACATAACAATGCCGAGTGGGCTTATAGAAAACACTAACAGTGATTTAATATTAGTAAGGGATATGGAAAATTTATTACTGGTTTTTTTATTTATTTGTGGTTTATATCAACTGATCCTCTCGTATCTGTGCTTTCCAATATTAATATTGCACAACTTTCTCATATCGAGTGCTTCAATATTAGTTATCTTTAAATATCTCCTCCTTGTAGTGTTGTGACTTCCGTAGAATCCAGAGAGACTATTGTTTAATTTTTTGGACTATATTTGGTTTGCTTTTATATCTGTAGCAGTTTGTGGCGGTAATTTATTGTAATATGTTTGTAGGAGCCGAGGATTCAAAGTAGGAACAGCTCGTGCTTGTCTCAAATTAGCACCAACTGCTTGTGTGGAAAATGAGGCTGATATCTTTGAGTGTTCTCCAATAATCTATAATAGATCTCTGTCATCGAACACTGTTCAATGCCCCTCAGGATATGCTTCCCTGAAATTTTCTGTGAGTAGACGTGAACTTTCGTCACAAGCTGATGCAAGAAACACGAAAGAGGAGGATGATTTGGAAGATGGATTTTCTGAATTGGAGACACCTGCGGGGGAAAATAATGATGAATTAATTTCTAAATCCGATCTATCTGATGACAATGAGGATGTTGAGGAACCAAAAAATGAGCTGGAGTTATCAGATACTGAGATTGAACCAACTGAGAAAAAGTCACTGAAGGGGAGGAGGGCTCAATCAGAACTACTCAAAGCAATCTTAGATACCCCAGGTTTGTCTATCCATTCTACTCTGGAAAAGTGGGTTGAAGAAGGGAAAGAAGTAAGTAGGTCAGAGATCTCATTGGTCATGCTTATGCTTCGCAAGCGTCGAATGTATGGGAGGGCTTTGCAGGTATATGGGTTAGATTTATTTTTGCACAATTGAAATTTTGAATAATTTGGCAAATAATTAATTTAAAGCCATTGCTTCACTTTATGGCTGTTTGATATCATTTTGCTAATCTGTTTAGCTATGCTATTTGCTTGCTATTGTTCCTTTAATAAAATCTCTTATATGGAACTGTCACTCTATAGCAAAATAATGCTATGTTAAATTTTATTATTTGGACTCAATGTCATAGTAGTTAGGGCTGTCAGGGGATTAGGGACAGGCATTCGTGGCATAGTGATCAGGTACAATTGCTTAGTGCATGTTTGGAAAAACTTCCCCATCTCCCAAACCACGTTTTGTACAAAGCAATAATGTGTTGCTTCTGCAAAACCATGGTCAGCAAACGTGATTTTAGCCTCTCCAAACGGATATCCAAACACACTATTAATGAGCAGTAATAGTTCTTCTATTGTGTTAAGAGCTATTAATAAAAGAAATCTTGGGCATTCAACTAACATTTTAATATTTTGGGGTTCCTTGATATGGTATTAGAGCCTCTACCACCAAGCGGTTAGAAGTTTGATCCTTGCTGCCCCCATTCTTAATAATTAATTTGAATTTTAGCACAAAGGATGGTGGGAATGTGCTTTATCAATGCCTCAAGCCTAAAGGGCTTTCATGTAAATAAGTGTGTTAGAGCTATTAACAAAACCTAAATTTTCACGTAACAGCATAAGCCTTTTTGGGATGAAGTGGTTCTCAACACGTTGAAAACACATGCATATGTTTTGAGCATGTTTTCATCATTTACTTGATACAACAAGTCTCATACCTATTATTGTTCTAGAAAGGCATTATGTGTATATTCAAGAGCTATTAATATTCAGTTAGTTTACTGGTTTAAGTATATATTGACCTTGTTTAAGTTTCCTGTTTTACAAATGGATGTTTTGTAGCGTAACTTAATGTATATTAATTCTTTGTTGGTTCTGTAGCTCTCAGAGTGGCTTGAGGAAAAAAAGCACTTGGAATTTATTGAGAGGGATTATGCATCTCGACTTGATTTGATTGCCAAATTGCATGGCCTCCAGAAGGCAGAGAACTATATACAAAGTATTCCAGAATCTTTTAGAGGGGAGCTTATGTACCGAACTTTACTGGCTAACTGCGTTAGTCAGACCAATGTGAAAAAGGCAGAGCAAGTATTCAATAAAATGAAGGATTTAGAGTTCCCTCTTTCAGCATTTGCTTGCAACCAATTGCTTCTTTTGTATCAGAAGATTGACAAGAAGAAAATTGCTGATGTGTTATTGTTAATGGAAAAAGAGAATGTTAAACCTTCTCCTTTCACTTATCAAATCTTGATAACTGCAAAAGGCCAGGCCAATGATATTGCTGGAATGGATCAAATTGTTGAGACAATGAAGGTTGAAGGCATGGAACCAGACATCCAAACAAAGGCAATCTTGGCTAAGCATTATGCCTCAGCTGGGCTTAAAGAAAAAGCTGAAGATGTTTTGAGAGAGATGGAAGGGGAAAATTTAACAGAAAATCGGTGGGTATGCCGGTTTTTGCTTCCCCTCTATGCAGACCTGGGAAAGCCTGATGAAGTTGGGAGGATTTGGAAGGTCTGTGAGTCAAATCCTCGGGTTGATGAGTGTCTGGCTGCAATTGAAGCTTGGGGAAGGTTGAAGAAAATTGAAGAAGCAGAGGAAGTTTTTGAGATAATGGTGAATAAATGGAAGAAACTTTCTTCCAAGCACTATTCGGTACTTCTGAAGGTTTATGCCAATAACAAGATGCTAATGAAGGGTAAGGATCTTATTAGGCAAATGGCAGATAGTGGGTGCCGAATAGGCCCATTGACCTGGGATGCAGTTGTGAAACTTTATGTGCAAGCAGGGGAGGTGGAGAAGGCAGACTCTGTTTTGCAGAAGGCAGTCCAGCAGAACTACATGAAGCCAATGTTTAGTACCTACATTCTTCTCTTAAATCAGTATGCTCGGAGGGGTGACATCCATAATTCAGAAAAGATTTTCTATAGAATGAGGCAAGCTGGTTATACCTCTCGGTTGAGCCATTTCCAAGCTCTAATCCAGGCCTATATAAATGCCAAGCAACCAGCGTATGGGATGAGGGAGAGGATGAAAGCTGATGATGTATTCCCAAATAAGGGTTTGGCAAGCCAGTTGGCTCAAATTGATGCGTTTAAGAAGACGGCAGTTTCCGATTTGCTTGATTAAGGAAATCAACTGATCCTTCCAGAAGGATAGCTACTTCTTTTTCTCAACTTTCTTTGCATGCAACTATCACTAGATAAATAGTAGGTTAAGCATCTTGGATATGAATAGTTGTCTTACCAATTGCCGTCTAATGGTGAAAAGAACTTGCCTTTAAGCATATTTTATGTCATGTTATTGCATAGCCGTAGATACTGTTCTTGTATGTTTCTTGACTTGCATGGATCATTGGCGACACGTGTTTGCAAAGAAAGTGAATTCAAATTTGTGTGTTGAAGCTGGCATTTCTTTCCGTTCTCAACTATTATTACTATTACATGCTAGTAATCTTGTTACTACATGTCTATTTTGAACAATTTAGGGGATTGCTCATTGCTAAAACATAATTACCGTCGGGGAAGGGTGCGTTCACAGAATAGTTTAATATGAACGACAACTGTTATAGAATTAGTCACGTTGATGACAGGTACTGGCCTTTCCTCGAGGACCATCTTTCATTGCGAATATTCACAAGAGAAAACTCGGGGGGCAACATATTGGATGTAAGATTTCATCGAACACACTGACCGCAAGCAATGCATTGAATATAAGTATGATTCCCCCACTAATATCTATTACGACTAAATGTAAACAGGCAAGTGGAGATAGCCAAGAAATGTAATTTTTTAATCAAGGTAGCTGACCATGATCTTATGTAAGTATGATTCCTCAGACTAAATACTTCCACAAAATAGATGGTTGCTTGGTTTCCGTCAGAAAAGAATTGGCATTGGATAAGTAAGTGATGTGCTTTCACGCTCACCACTACAGAGAACCCCACTGAGTGGCAAGCTAAATTCAGACAGGTGACAAAGAAAAAGCAGGCATGCATAATTGTATAAATGACTTATTTATATGGTTCTAAATGAGCTATTTTCGTTAGTATTATATTAGTTTGAAAACATTTATGTTTACCATAGCAATTCAAAATAATTATAAGGTTACACAGTAAAAATTAAGAATGTAAAAATCTTGAATTCATTAATACTTGGCATTTGAATGACTAGCACTCTATGCATAGACATTGAAAATATCAAATATTATATTGGGTACCATGCCCAGACATTTTTAGCAGTTTGATGCGGAATTTTCTTCGGCCAGGATTCCTGATGCGGAATTTTCTTCGGCCAGGATTCCTGAAGTCACAGTATGAATTATGAATCCCTATTCTTAAATATTGGACGTATATATCTATCAGAATTTATTGCATAAAATAGGATGCCCCAACGGCTTGGCTTGTTCCCCACACACACACACACACACAATTTTCTTTACGAAGAAAGTATACAAAGAAATATACAAGGCATGGTTTGCCGTGTGATCCATGTCCAAGTCTTTCAATAAAAATTGATTAAAAAAAGAAAAAGACACTTCATAAAAATGTAGCAACTACAATTTTATAAATAAATAAAAAAAATCGGCAGCTCCAATCTAGGAAAATGAAAAGATTCACAAAGCTATTCAATACACAAAATTGTCAAGATAAAAATGAAAATAAAAAAGAGAAAAATAATTTTATAAATTAAAAATAATTTTCATATCCTTATTTTAAAAAAATAATAACATAAATATTATTAAATAAAGCCACACTATAGGTACTCTTCAATCCCCTTTTTTTTTTGGGGGTCCCTTTTTACGAGTAGGTTGATTATGCTAAAAATAAATTAGTGATCATAGTGGATGACAGGTGTGCCAACTAAGGAAGGAATATCACTTTTCACATATAAGCATGATGTCCTACATTATTGTCATTCAATCTTTCATTATACCTAACCTCCAATGGCAGGACAAATATGAACGCAAAATTACTAGCAACATATACTTTACACGAAACAAAACTCCGTTGCTCATCATAAGTGTGGAGAAAACAACCCACCACACACGTACAAGGAGGGTTTTATCTGCATATGTGCAACCACAAACCATTAAAATAC
This sequence comes from Erythrophleum fordii, assembly GCA_032878935.1. Taxonomy (NCBI): domain Eukaryota; kingdom Viridiplantae; phylum Streptophyta; class Magnoliopsida; order Fabales; family Fabaceae; genus Erythrophleum; species Erythrophleum fordii. The sequence goes on along the minus strand of JAVQMF010000045.1, from coordinate 13,513,977 downwards.
ATAAGAAACGAAAGAGAAGAACTTTTCTCCCCCCCCATATAATCTAATTTATGGCATACAATGAACAGACGTAGCCTAAAGTACAAATGCTATCCCATTTCTTTTCTACTCAACCCTATCTATCACATATCTACATAAACCACTTATTTGAGACTATTTTCAGAGTAAAGGTGAAAAAACAGAAAGAATAAAAGAAAGGTGTACCACACCTGCAGTACGTTAAGAGATAGATTACATTAAAAATGGAGACTTGATCAAATCTAACAACACCACAGCCAAGCTTCTAGAGGAACTCATTTGGTGCACAAGAGTCAATGCTCATGTTGATGATATGATCAGTCTTGAGGGGTCAGGCTTTGGAAATACCTCAATAGATGGGGCATTCAGATACTTCATTCCCTTGGCCGGGCGAGCCACAGCGAACTTAGGGCTCGTAACCGAGAGAAATAATCAGTTATTGCAAGAAGAGCCCGAGCTGATTGCCTGGTGGTTAATATTCGCAGCATTTGTTGTAATGTTTGCTGCCGCAGATTATCAGCCTATTACAATGAAAAAAGGAACATGTGTAAATATGCTGACAACCATTAATTTTTTTTTTTTTTCAGAAAACTAAATACCTATGTTTATGCAAATTATTAATCTAAGCTACCACTTAAATTTTCAAGATCACCTGTTCTTTAGTTTCAAGCTCCTGATTTCTTCTCAAGTTCAATTGGATGGAAGTTTTTACTTTTTGAGACAAGCGGAATAAGACTGGAAAACAAGCAAGAAATGAATTACCTGGCGAAGAAACCCCTCAAGAGTGCCAAGCTTTCCCATGGCCATAGCCATTTGCCCCATATAATTTGCCACGTTTCCTGATGACCCTGACGGGTTGGGCGAATTATTAGCAAGTGTCTCAGCCAGTGATTGCTGCAATGCATCCATTCCTTGGGACAGAGCATCTTCAGCCTGCTGGGAAGACTGCTGCAAGTTGTAGATGCCCATCATTTGTTGCTCGGTTAAAGGCTCCAATTGACTTACGAGAAGCTGCACCAGTATCAATTCAGTTTAGAGAGCATATTATGAACAATGCCAAGATAAAAACTGTCTCAACTTCTTATCTCATCAACTAGCGAAACATGTATTCAATCCATCGTTGCTTTCTTTCACTTTTTTTTTTTTGTGACACAATTTTCAAGTGTCAATGAAATAATAACCAAGGAAAGTCGAGCTAAAATAGTTTCTACCTTCAGATATTATTATTACAGATTAAAAAGATTAATAAAATACCCAAAAGGAAATCCTCACCATGTCTCGTCTAATCTTCAAAAGAATAGCAGAGCACAAAAAGATATATTACACTTTATTTTCCCTTTCCAAGGTGGAAAAAATAAGCAAGTGACTTTATTTCTTTATATCATGTTTAAGAAGGAACTCACTAAATAATTCCCAATGTTTCTTGTTATTTTAACTACATAATATTTTCCTCCTCTGGCAGAATAAATTTCATTTTATTAGGTGGCAGTACCAAGTTATGGCTGATAAAGTTGGAAAGTTATTGCATGCATTGGGTGTTGTACACAACAGCTACTTGTGCAACAGACTAATAGGAATGAGCAGTTGATTTGGCATTTTCGGATACCATGCCTTGATAGTCAAACCAAGCAAGCAACCGCTCGTGTCCATGTTAAGTGCACAATTGACATGGTGCACCCAGTGCATGCAAGAGTTTATCCACACAGTTGCATAGAACTAATCACAGCGGTGAGCATTATTGGTGCAAGGAAATAACTATATTGACACTGAAAACACTATTACCACCCAGATATGTCTGCCAAGAAATATGACTGGAAATGAACCACAAATATTTTATGACACCTCCATACTAAGGTTGTTTGAGAGAAAACTGAATCATATGATGCCAAAGCCATCCTAAGTGATGAAAATTTAAAAAAGGAAAAGATTGTTCTAAAAGAGAAACAAATTACACTGCCAAGTGCAAGAATCAGAGACTAGAAATTTTTTTCATTAGATGGACACTGCACATGCACGAGTTGTCACTAAATCAAAACAAATGTATTACCACGCTTCTACTTCTGTACACCATAAACCCTAGGAAAAGCACACAAGAATAGAGCATCCATAAAAGAGATATTCTCACCTTGAGAAGCTCAGATGAGCGGAAGCCTCCAATCCACATGAAACACCTTTCAGCTGGAGTCTTCCACAACCCTGACAGAATGTGGAAAACATCAGCTTTTGCTGCAACACCTTTCAGCCTGAAAATCTCATCAAAGTGTGTCATGACATTGTCAACAATTGTACGTAGCTCAATGTCTCCAGCATGAGAATTGACTGCAGCCCTTAGCTCATTGATTTGCTTATTCTGCTCTTCTAACCATCGTGCATACTCTACATCAAATGCCATAGCACCTGCATAGCAAGCCAATTAACACAATTGTTTACAATTTAGGATCTGAATTACATAAAGCAACTAACTTTCACTTGCCCGTAGGGCTGCCAAGTACCATGGTTTCCCAGTAAGAAAGCAAGTAACAGACATGCACTTCTCTAAGTGCATACAATACAATCCAATTAAAGTGCATTGCACCCAATAGATATGTTTGTCAATGGAAATAATAATCACTGTAAGCTCAATCCGAGTAGGGTAGGCTCCATATCCTCTAATCTGAAAACTTTGGTTTGTTTCATGGAAACCATGTAATGGAATACTTTATGGAGCACACTACAGGGGGACACCTAAAAGAACATATAGCCAAATTTAACTCTTAGCCCTTGGGACAAACGAAAGCTAAATTCAAGCATACCAGAATGTTAAAGGAACATCCCTTTTAAGTAAGTTCCAGAAGGAGGGAGCTCTGTAGCCTGGTTTAGAGCCCATGTTATAAATCTTAGGAAAAAAAAAAAAAAAAGAAGCAGGAACAGCTAGGCTTGTTTAGAAATCTCAGGTTAGAAAGTCAATAATAGCATTAGATCTGCTTGTGCTCAATGTAACCATGTATGGATAAACTGATTTTAGTACAACCTATTCTTAATTGGATGTCAAGCTAATTGTTAATGAAATGACTTTTGTATTGGCAATAGTTACAGCTTTGAATTTGATATCAATGGACCCAACACCCAAAACATCTCAGAATACTGTTCCAAGAAGGGGCATTAATGTAATAATAAAGTTCCCAAGTTTAAGGCACATGGTTAATACCATTTGCACTCACTGAATGGGATTGGTCTCCTGTGCTTGAAATGAAAATGCCCTACAAACAAATTAAAACCCTGTTTAAGATGCATGTAATAAAGTAACCAGATTAAGCTAAGTTGGCCTTAAACAAATGTGACTTCAGAGAAGAAAAGTGCCAAATTTAAACAGGGACAGAAAGAAAATATAAGTAAACCTGTTGGCGGGCACGTTGGAGCTCCTGCTCAAGTTGGGTCAGTTTCAGCCTGCTACTCTCTAATTGTTGTACATATGCCTGAATGAATTGAAAGGAATAAAATTAAAAGGAGGATGAGGAGGAGGAGAAGAAGAATACACGGGCAATATGGTCAATTATGACAAGTTACTGCGTACACAATGTAAAAATGACATTTTGACAAAGCTCCATCCAGCAACAAGCTAATTATTTCATTAAACTTATAACAGAAAGAACAATGTTACTATCACACTTGCAATTAATACAAAAAGAGCCTACCTTTTTCCTTAGTCTGCTTTTTCTGGCAGCCTCACGATTTTGAGCTAGCCGTCGTAATGTCTGCATGATTATTAAATTAGTACATAGTAACGACAAGCTTATGTTATGTGAACACAATTAATTTATATGACCTTTTGATCTGATTTATCTTTCGATCTATCACTGGAATCAGAGACTGCAATAGAGGATTGACCCCTTTCAGGCTGCAAAACAACATTGAAACACCTTATTTCATATAAGCATATTTTTATCAGCTTGAATGTGCGGAACAATTAGCCAAAAATGTTAGTTCAAGAGTAAAATCATAACTCCATTGAATTGATGCATGAATTAAATTCCAGATGTAATATAATGAAAGCAAAAGAATCACCCCTTGATTTTTATAATCTGTGTCATCTGTTGAAGTATCAGTCCTTGGGCTTGCATCTGCAATGTTGGACTCCCCCCAGTTCTCACGATGACCAGCAGATGTAGAAGCCAGATTTGGTTGCGAGTCTTTTTGTAATGGCAATGTCTGAGATGCCACCATTGCAGCAGAGAGATTCATATCTGAGGTTGCTATTGACTGTATCTTCCATAGGTGAGAAGAGTGTGAAAAGCAGGATTTCCAGCTATATTTTAAGACTTATTACTTCTTTAACATATGAATGAATTGAGAAAATTAGAACTTACCTTACTCAATGCACCAAATTGAACATCACCACCAAGAGCTTGGCTATTTGACTTCATTTGACTGAATATTGGATCTAACAGATAATTTTATTTAATAAACAAAGTTATTAGAGATAAAATGAGGTACGAACTAGAGGGGATGATGATACATCTAAGACCATGCATTTCCATGATTATTTGTATAGGTTAAAAGACCAATTTTTTCTGTGAAGTGAATCAAACGATTTGTTCCCAATCCATCTATTCCAACATTCATACATCTCTTAATTATGTTTGAAGGATAATACTGGAGGAAACAAATATCTTTCTTCCAAAAAAAGGATGAACATAAAGATTTCACACAAGGTAGAAATAAATTGAAAAGCTAATGTTGATAGCAAGTTAAGCACATGTAAGAACAATTTGAGAGAATAAGATTGATTAGGTTTCCAATATAACACAATATTACAAGGCATGGAAGTGTAGCAAAAGAATACTAAAATGTGGTTAATTCACGAACTCATACTAAGAAAAACACTTTCCAACAGGAAAATCAAGGAAACAAAATTTCCCCACAAGGTAGAAATAAACTGACAGGCTTATGCTCATATCATTAGACCAGCATACGAAAACAGCTGGATAGAATATGATTCTTCAGTTTATATACAACAATCTAGCTAGGCACAGAACCCTCACAAAAGAAAACAAAATTGGGGATTTTACAAAGTAATAGTATAATACATAGAAAAACAGTGTCTTTCAAGAAAAAGAATGTAAGACAGTGATCAAAATGTAACCAACATACTTCTGCTAAGATTGATAGCATCCTCTACACGAAATCCAAAAGATTGCTCAAGGGCTCCAAATTCAGAAATTTGAGAATGATGAACAGCAGATCCTTCTATGCCCCTGAAAATTAAAATCACAATAACCCCTTGTCAAAGGCAATGTATGTATCCATGCGAGATTCAGAAAGCCAAGCAACCATTGAAATCCATATTTCCAAGCTTAAGAGGAAAATCCCATATTGCACACTCACAGTATGCCAACACATCCATGAAAAAATCTCAACACTAAAACTCATAATAATCTACTAGGCAAAGCCTGAAGACACCAAAATTTGCAAGAATGTATAGTTTCAAGAATTTGAAAAACTTTGACAATCCTTTCCAGTGAGGATCACTGAAACAGCACCAAATGAAGTTGAAACGCGGATTTGTTTCCTAAATCCCAAATTAAGGGTGAAATTGCAGTAAAATGCACAGTTCAACCAACTGCCCCCAACAACGTCAGTTCTCTAATAACTTGACTACTTATTCAGTTATAAGGTATGAGTTATATAGCATATCCACCGGCTGCCTATATGCGAATAACCAAAACAGAAGCAGGATTTAGAGCGAGGGGGATTTTTTTTTAATTAATAATATGAAAAGGGAAAGTTAAAAAGCTGCAGTTCGTTGCCAAAACCTATGAGAATGACCAAAAGTGAAATAAATATTAAAGAGAAGAGTCATCTGAATGATTTACATGGAATTAGAGGATTGAGGAGCGTAGCTCGGCATCCCGTTCGCAACGTTGTTAGCGTCCTGAATGTTGATGTTTACGGTTCTACTACCCATGAATAACCATCCAAAGCACGACCATCTTATCTCCCACAAATCGCAATCCGAGAAGGTCCTGACCTGAGCCCGTTTCATAAAACATTTTAAAACACAGCTCGAAAGAATCCTTAAATTCACAAGTTATTTTCAAAATTTTTTCAAAGGAAACACCATTTGACAGCTTCTAAAAGGCGAATTTCCAGAGAACTCCCCCGCTCTAAAAACAGGAATCAAACAAAACACTACAATCTCGTGTTATAACACAAGAAGCAAAATAAGTTCTTGGATTAAAAATAACTGGCAGGGTATGAACTCATACCACCACTAGGATCAAGGCCAAAACTATCGAAACTCAAATCTCTGCAGCACTAAAACGTCAAAAAAAAAAAAAAAAGGCCCACCTTCTAAAAACAACGTGCACAAAGATAAACTTCAGTAAACAAGCTCCCCAAAATTTTAGTAAGAAAAAGTCTCTAATAAATTTAGCGGAGAAAACCATAAAACATCAATTATCCACAGATTGAGCAATACCCAGAAGAAGCAACTGAAGGAATAGCCCCGAAACCCTAAGCAATGTGAAGTTGACGATAAATACCGGGCCTTTTTGACTTTTTTGATTCAATGAAATGGTACTTTAATATTTAATTAATTTTAAACAGTATGTTTTGTTCTCTAACCCTGAAATTTTTTGTCCTTTTCTCTTTGCTAATTGAAACTTTTGTTTGTGGCCATTTGGAAGAATTTAAAGGATTTCATTATTCCATATATTAAAAGAGAAGAATCAAGTCATCAAGTTATTTTTTTGATCCTTCTGATGTTGTCAAAGGGTGAGAGAGAGAGTGAGTGGATGAAGCGTGACGTTCAGGCCATTCCAATTCTCTCATACGTCCTTTTCGTCTGAAACTGTCCTCCATTTTCAAAAAACTAACCTTTCCTCGCATTCTCATTTCAGTTAACTTTACCGCTTTTTGTGATTGTCTTTTCCCATTTGTGTTATGATCAAAACCGCCCTAACTTTATCTTAATCTCATGTTTGCACCCTCTAGCTTTTCTTCTTAACATTCATCTCGTACTACTCACTGACCTTTTCTGCTCACAATTAGCGCACTGGAAAAAAAAAAATCCATGTGCTCCATTGCAATGTTATGGATGCTCAATTTCCATAATATCAATTTTCATCAGATTTTTTTGTTCATTCATAACAGGACTAACTGACTCTAACAATATTTCCTAATAAAGGGTTTCTAATATCCCTACCAAAAAAAATAGAGGTTTCTAATTTAAATTTTATCCATGAAGAGATTATTTGTTTCATCTCAAAGTTCATATAATATTGACAGTACATGGTGTTTTGTATTTTGAAATCTAGCAATTGTGATATTTTGAATTCCTTTTTAAATCTTCGATGCCAATATATATATATATATATATAGGTATAGGTATGCCGTATGCGCAATGATTCGGTGCTCAATCATAGGAATCCCGTCGAAAGCAAGCCCTGCCATGCACGTAAAATCACAATATAACCATTCATCGTCATCAGTAGCCAGGTAACGGGAACTTGGAAGTGGTTATTACGTAATTTCCACTAAGAGGGGCTCTTCGTTCTAACTTAGCAAAACTCTGAAATAAATTATAACATTTGTTTTTTAGTCTCAGAAATATTAATATTAAATATATATATATATATATATATAAAAGAAAAAGAAATAAATGGGTTGTCTGCAATGCTCAGCAGCGCAGTGTTGCTTTTCTACCGTGCAGCTGCCGCCTGCTGGGATAAGAACAGGAAGTTACGTATAGTACATGAAATAATCATGATGCCCTTGTGTGCCAAAGTCAAACAGGGAACTTGGACTCGATGGAACCACCTGCTACTAACAGTTACCAATTTCCCATTGTCTCTTTATTCTCGCGTCCAATTATTCATACCCTTATTATTTTGTCTGCGATTAGTCAAAAAAGCCAACTCATTGCCCTTTTTGTTTTTTAATCACTTTCTCCCTCACCCATAACCTTATGCTTGCTCCCATTCAAAATTAAATCATATATAACTGCCAGCAAATTAAATTAGGGGTTGGTTGTCAATTCTCAAGATTATTCTATATTTATATATATTTTTTACAACGTCTCACTGCCAACTTTTGCATCCTCATATTTAACTGCTAGCAGATTTAAATATCCTTTAGAAGCATATCTTAATTTTGCTCTCACAATGGGAGGATACAAGTTTTAATAAAATTACTTAACATGGGATGAGATATTCTTGTTTTAATCAGTGGTGTCTATTTTGTTAGCCGAACCCAACGTGATAGTATGGATATAAAAGGAAAAGTTATAATTTCCATTTAATTTGGTAATCACAAGTTTAGGCAATGAATTTGGAGTAATACATGGCATAAAGGACTATTATTAACACTTTTTTTTTTGGCAATATGAGAAGGGTTGGTTTTTCATTTTAGGCAGTAACGAATTCTAAACCCTTATTCATATCTACTAAATGTGAGAGTCATTTTTCAAAAGAATTATTGTCACTTAGAAATATTAGTAGGTTTACCAATAAATCTTCAAGTTTTAGGGTAAGATATTAGAAATTTGTTTACAAGATTTTTTTTTTCCTTCTAAAATTGTACTTATTCCACAATATCCGAGACGAGTGCTTTAGTTCATCGTATTTCAATGTTTATAAACAAAAAAAATTATTCGCTCCTGAGGTGTAACTGGTTGCGCTTTGTAAACAGTATAAAGAGAAAATAATTTTCTACCTTTTTTTTGTTCTTTTAATACACTCATCTCATGTACAAGAGATTTTTTTGAATTGATTTAATCTAAAATATAAGAAATAAATTACTAATATTTAGTATATTAATTATAGTATTCTAATTATATATTCTATTAAATTATTCATTCAAATTATGATTAGTAACTCTTATTAATTTTAAGAAGAAAGTACATATATTAAATATAAGTATTCTTAAAAAATAAATTTTATTTTGGATAAAATTAAAAAGATCAATTATTTTTAATTAATTTTTTTAATTCTCATAAATTAGTTATTTGTGTTTTATATGAATATTTTTCTAACTCTTTTTTTTTCTTATAAACAAAATCATATATAACTAATGTTATTTTTGCACTTTACTTTTCCTTGATCTTCTACTTTTCTTCTTGTCTTACCCCAATACTTGGATTTTATTTTGGTGCTTCCGCCACCCAAAATTTAAATTTATTTATATAACATTGTCAATTTGAACACTCAAAATTTCAAAATTAATTAAAGTCATTTTCGCTGACTTCTGATCAAATTTAATCACGATTTAATTCCTCTCTGTTGGTACCTTGAATTATTCCAAAAACTGTCTCTTTATTAATGAGTATTATTTTATATATAGTTGGTAAAAGGAAAAAGGGCTAAAATATATTTTTAGTTTCTTAATTTTATTTCAACCTTCATCTTTATTTTTTAACTTCATTTTATTTTGATTTAATTCCTTAATTTTACCTTAAAATTTTATTTTTATCCCTTAATTTCATTTCAAATTTCCTTTTTATCCTTAAATTTCATTTTGTTTTTAGGCTTTCTAATGGCTCAATTGTTATCTTAGATTTATAAAACACTGTAAGTAGTAATAGAAAGGGTATTATAACATGTAAATTTAAATTAGTAAAAGGTTATTAAAATTGTCGAGTCACACAAAACTTTTATATTAAGTATTATAATTTGATAGTGTTAAAGAGGGGGAAAAAATATGCGTAGTTTTTGAAAGTTAAAATAACTAAATTAGGACAAAATAAAATTAAGGAATAAAAGTAAAATTTAAAATAAAACTAATAAATTAAATTAAAATCAAATCAAATAAAAGACAAAAGTAAAATTTGAGGTAAAATTAAGAGATTAAATTAAAATCAAATAAATTTAAATGACTAAATTAAAATTAAATTAAATTAAAATTTAAAATAAAATTAAAGAATGAAAATAAAATTACAAATACAATTAAGAGATTATAAAATAATCTTTTTGGCAAAAAAAGAAAGTGTATATAATGATCGCTTTTAATTATTCGTGCTTGGTTATCTAACGAAGAAGAATCCATCCATCAATTTAAATATAATTCATTAATTGCTTGAAGAATACCGTTTACTCACATTTAAATATGTTTTTAAGAAATAGTGCAATCATCCACATAATCATACTTATTATTACAATGGCAAAACGGGCAGAGTTCGGCCTTTGCGATGGACCTTCACAGCTAGAATTCTGAATTCCCAATCAAACCAAACAATTTTTTTCCTTTTCCTTTTTCGAGAATTTGTGGAATCATATTTCATTGTTCAATGGGTAGAATATGGCATGAGAGATGTTTAAATTAAATGGTTCTCCCTTCAATTTTAAAAGTTTATACTTTTTCCTTTTTAAAATTAAAAGATGCATATATTAATGTTCATTTGCAACAAAAATTACAATTATACTTATTTTGATTAAAACATCTTTATATTTATTATTTATAATATTACCAATATAAAAATAGTTAATTTTTAAATTTAAAATAAATTAAATTTATAGTTTTTAATACTAAATAAAGTTTAAAAATATTTTTTAATAAGTTATAATCTTTAAATAAAATAAATCAATATTATTTTTATAATATTTTGGTCATATTTTAACTTTATGAAAGTTTATATATACCTTCATAATAAAAGAAATAATTGTGTAATTTAAGCAATTTTCTCTCATTGAATTCATTTACATGATTTTGAGCTTTGACTCTAGCTAGGAAAAGCAGGGGCTGTTGAATAATCAAGGATTGCCGATTGTGGGCTTGAAATATCTTAGAGGCCCAAAAGCTGGTATATATGGGCTACTGGGCTCCCGTGCAGAGATGTATCTCAGTTTTGCTTATGCCATACATGACAGAACACAGCCTTGGCAAGTCCAGAAAAATCCCTTGTCATGTTTAAGAAGGAAAATGTCATATTGAATCCCACTTTCACTAGAGATTTTCATGGAATTAATAAATCCATGATGATAATCTAAAACAATCTTTATCAGCCAAGTATGTGAACTTTAAATGTGAAAGAAGCACATGGCTGGCATGCTAGAAATGACACTTCATATAAAATTGGCAAAGCAATCATGACATTGAGCAAGAGAATTATTGGTATGAAGCTTTTTGTTGATCATGGTGTTAATATTCTATAATTTAGTGGATAGCTATGATGCGAAGTGGTGGTGTGCTTAGTGGGAAGCCACGTTCAATAAATATGTATAAAACTTGTGATAATTATATATGTTTAGCGTAAATTAATTGGAGGAGGCATGATTGATTATGTTGAGTGTTAGAGACCCTTGAAAAGCCCAGCTCACAGAGTGGGTGATCCAGTTCACCACGTCTGTTGTTGTTGTCCACATCCCTAGCTTGATCGAGCCCTAATAACCTAGATTGCGTTGTTATCTATTTAGGCTAATTGATAATTAGCAAATTAAAAAAACAATAATAAACATTATATTCAAAAAAAAAAAAATTGATAAACTTGTTGAATCAAGTTTTAAACTACGTCAAGAATTATAGTGATTAGTTATGATGTAACTTCTTCAATTTAATGGCACTTAATCAAAACATGACATTTTAATTATGATTTGGCTCCACGTTTAGACGTATGTCATGAGATAATTATCGTCACAGACAAATAAAACAAAGCTAACAAGAGATATACACACATGATTCAAAAAATTAAATAATGCCTGCATATGATTTTTTTTTATTATTCAATTTATTTATTAAAATTGGATAAATCAAATATGTATTAAAAAAAAAGTAAAACTTGAATATTAAAAAAGTGATATCGGAGGCAATCTTGCTAACTAGCCTGCTGAGAATCTTGAATTTCAATAATATGGCAAATGGCAATGGATAGATACTACTTAACAATGAGGGAGTAGGTGTAGAGGATGAAGTTTTCAAGGTTTTGGATTTTCTACTAATTAATGATATGATAGCCATAGACACGGTGAATTGGCATTGCTTGGATCTAATAAGCTTTTTCAAAGTTGGTTAGCATCTTTTGGGCGTCATAGATGGACATCCACCTATGAAAATGTGTCAGAGTCTATAGGTCTTGAGCTATGTACTTCGACCAAACCATCCACGTGTCGTCAATATTTAATTTGATGTGTTTTGGTTTACGTTTAATCATATCATTTTCTTTCAAATTTTATTTTGTCATATTGTGCCACCTCGCCTGTTCATCTAGTTATCTCTTCGATCTTGCTTATCTATATGAGTTACGTAAAGGAAGATAGATAATTTTCTCACCTTTGTCCAAACCCTTGATTTCGATTTAATGTTAATTATGCTATGTATTAAAGAAACTAGGGCGGAAATAAATATTTCAAAAATTCAACATATTCGCCTGGAGGAAAGTATTATAATTTTCTTAAGAAATCATAACTATAGGGGTAGCAGGGGTTGATGCTGAAACGAATGAAAAAAGAGATCAATTTATTGAGAGAGAAAATAATTAAATGTAATTTGTAAGATTGATTCAACGTTACTTAGTAAACATGATAAGTCACATATATGCAGAAACAGAAATAGAAAGAAAAAAAATAATAATTTTGTTGACAAAAAATAATTTTAATACTCCTAATTAGATAATAATTAATAAATAATATTAAATAATAATTACAGAAATAAAATACCCTTCCCCCAGGAAACTACCAAACGGGCTTTATTGTCTCTTCTGCTAATGAGTTGAATCATTTACCAAAGTTTCTTTCTTTAATTCCTAGCGGAATATTTAATATGTCCACTGTAAAAATCATAAAGGAAGATACCTTTATGCTTCTTTTTAAATCTCTTTTTGTTTACAAAGATGACATATATATATATATATTAAATACCCTATACATATAGGGTATTTAATATGATAGGTGGAAATTTGGGAGTTGGACGAAGAAATCGCCATCATTATCTAGCTTGTGGTGACGATCTTCAGCCATTAAAAATCTACATACCCTCCAGTCCTGATTATCCTTACTTTTTCTTTTTCATAATTGAGGATGGTCCATGTGTACGTCTAGTTGAAGCCAATTGCTAGTGGTGGGTAGTGGCCCTGGCACACTTTTAAAGCAAGTTGGGGGAGATGTGGCCTAGAGAGAGAGGAAACGCTGTTTTGGCCTTTTGCTTGGATTGAAGATGACATGAATTTGAAACGGACGCAACTCCGCTGGGAAATTATAGGAGTGTCGAGTTTCTTGTTTTTCATGAGTCCCATGATAATTAATAGCTGTTGGAAATAAAATCATTTTCTGACTTTCACATGTTCAAATCATCTCCCAACATGGGCTGTGATAGATGTTTTTCTTACAACAAATGTTTAGATGTTTTTCAGTAGCAAAAATACAAACAAATTTTCACAACTCAAGGGTTGTGCAATTTTTTTTTTTTTTTAAATTTTAAAAGTTCATTGTAGACTCTTCAAATCTTTAATTTTATGCGACATACACCTTCTGATATTATTTTTATCCAAAGCCCTAATGATACTTGTTCACAAAATGTTAATGGAGAGGATATGTAACATAAAACTAGAACTCTATAAGAATTTATGTTAACTTTTGAAGTTAAAGTGAATAAATTACACAATTCTTAAACTCTCAACTTAATAACTTTTTATTGATGTAAACAAGTATTATTAGTATATATATATATATATATATATATTCATTTGAGACCCTTGATATATGGGAGCCGCTTGAGCCCCCAACTAATTTGAATCAAGTTGAGTGAATCTAATAGCACGTTTGATTGCCCGTCAAGGAATTGAAAAAATCATGTTTAAAACTCATTTCACGTAGAACTAATAATTTGTCACTTTTACATTTTGATTTTTTTCAATGTGCAGCCAAACACACGTTAAGAGGGACAAAACTCTCCTTGTAGTTATTTTTTTATTCACTGAGGTTTGAATTTGAGACTTTGTTTAAGGGAAATTGAGCTCTTAATTAGCTACTCTGACCAATAAGTGTTGGTAGTACTATTAGTGTTTTGGATGGATATGTTAATTGAAGAAATATTGCACAAAATTAAGAGTTTAGAAAGTACATGGTTAACTTTTAAAGTTGAAGGTAATAAATTACACAAATTCTTAATTTAAAAAAATTCTTTGTATTTTGACCTTTTTAATTTAGCTACTCTTGTCACAAACTTTTTTCTCTTTAGATAATTTATCATCATTTTATCTTGTCTTTTTATTAAATGATAAAATATAGATATATAGCCTAAAGTTATATAGTTGATTTCCTGCTTAATTTTTTTAATATTTTTTTGGGAAAAACTACAAGCAGCAAGAACGGCAGGCTTAACTTAACGGGCTTTTCTTCTAGTCAAAAAGTATAGTACAGGTTTGGTCGTAAATAAAGTACAAGTTGCGGATTAGTGAGTAATTAAAATGCATTCTAAACTTTATTGTATGTGTATATATATTATCACTTTGGTTTCAACCTTTCCAGTTTTTCATTATCTGTAATTATCGCAATTTGTTTTGAAGTCGTACGTAAATATCTAGTTAAAAAATATTTTATAAATAATTTCCTCGGAACAACTGAAAAGTTTAGGGGATGTAGCTAGGCGGGCCTAAACTGTGGAAAAGTGAGCCTTCAAAAACGATATTGCTTTTGAAAAGGCATTGTAGAGGTCTGAATTGGAATCTCTTCAATCAATTTCTATATATTTTATATATATATATATATATAGATAATTTTTTAACAGAGCTGTTACTGTTATCAATTATTATTCTAAATTAATAATTTTTTATATTTTCCTTTTATTCATCTAAATATATTTTAAAAGAATTTATTTATTTTTTTCTTTTTTTTTTATCCAAACACAACGTAAATTTTATGTTACTTATATTTTTTTGTTATTGTATTTTTTTTAAAAAATTATGCTTTTATCCTGTCTGCACTGCCCTCGCAGTGCACGGACAAATTTCGCTATTTTAGTTCAAATGTCTTTTTTTGATGGTTATGTTAATACAGTAGGGTTTCATTAATATTTACCCATAAAAAATTCGATAAGCGAAAGAATGGTCTAAATTCACTGGCTCATCGAGCCCTTTTGTCATAAAAAGATAACTCGCAAACGGATATGTAGGTGGAAGCTTTCTTCTTTAGTTTGAAAGCTTAATAATTTTCCTAGTACGGAAGCAGCTTTGATTCTGTTGTTCATTTATTTCCTGGTCTGGGTCAATAAAAATTAATTACCATGCCGATAGAAGGGTAGCAATCAACAAGAGAATTAGTATTTCTGTTACAAAATTACGTTCGTGTAAAAATTTTTTATTTTTATTTTTTTTAAAACATGATTTAAAGAAATTCAAACAAAAATTCAAACACGCACTTAATAATTGTAGATAAAAAAAGTTTGGCATGAAATAATAATTTTTTTTTTATCTTTAATATAAGTTACTTATTAAAAAATTATTTTAGTTTAAAATATAAATTACTTATTTAAGTTGTATTGATCATTAAATAATTTTTTTTAATATTTTTAATTAAATATAGAATCATTTAAATTAATATAATTTATTAAAAATAGAAGTAAGACCTTTAATTATGAATAATTATAAAAAAAATTTGTACTTTAAGATAAATTTAATTAATAAATTTATTTTTAACTAATTTTTTAATATTTATAAAATAGATATTGGTAACTTGTATTAAAAATAATATTAAAAAGAAAGATGAATATACATCCGTAACGGGGAGACAAAGACGTTGTTTGTTCAGCGTATGTAGTGCGTGCATGTGTCGGTGGCTGCAACTTGGCAAATCGATAGAGAGAAGCAGCTAAAGAGCTTGTGGGGTTATTGGCTCAGCTTAGCCACACAGCATGCATGCATCTTCTATTCTGTGTATTTAATTAATTATTTTATAATTTAGGGATAAATAAATAAATGGGAGTAAGCACGTGGCAGGCCCCACTTGCGGGTGTTGCCAATCCCCTTTAACTCTCCCTGTTAATTGCTTCCATTGCAGGGCAGATCACAGCTTGTCGCCCTCACAACTCACACCATCAAAGTCTCCTCAATTCGGCGGGAGATAAGGTGCACACAGTACATAGCAGAGGATCCATTCTCCCTCCTCCCTACTCCTCAACATACATTAATTATATTTAAATTATATTAATTACGAGAGATAATTGACATCCGTGTAAGATTTTATACAATTACATTGTTTAATGCCTTATTATATGAAATGATTTTTATTAAAATTTACCTATTGAATCAAAACATCATGTGTATTAAATTAAAAAAATTAATAACAATAACTATATAATAATTTGTTAATAGTCTCTTTATATTTGAAAATTATATTGTACGTTAATTTATTCATCTGTTAATAGAGTACAAAAATAATATTAGATTGATGTAAAATTTCTGTAGGCATGATGTCACTTGATCATCCATATATATATATATGCGCCTCAATTAAATGTTTGAATATGGGTCGGAGATATAAAAATACATAGTTGTTAAGAAATTAAGCAATGAGGGACTAAGGGAAGCATAATAGAATTTGATTCAATAAACATAGAAGAAGGCTTTGAAACATGTGTTAGGTGCATTGTCTCTAAAGTAATATTTGCATCATTAGTTTCTATAGGGTTTAGGGAAATTGGTTTTTAGAAGCTATTTAAAATACCATAAAAAATTTCACTTAGCAATCATAGAATTCCCTTTTTCAAGAATACTTGTAAATGTTTAAGAGAAAGTTATCTTTTTTTTTTTTTTTATGCGTTCAGAATCAATTATTTATAATATTAATTTTGAATTATCATGTCTTTATTTAAAATTCAAAGGAACCTTCATTCCTTTCTATTAAATTCAAAGTTTGATTTGTAATCATGTTTGTACATATTTTCTATGCACTTTAATAGTTATCTAATTGTTAATTAGTGAAAACACATTATAGTTAAACCGAAAAGGTACCAAAAACCATTAAGAGTTCTGAATTTGCTTGTTAATGTTTATTTGTCAACCAATTGACTACCCTCAAACACCATTTAACAAGTATCTTGTTGAATCCTTCAAAATCTCTTTTGCATTGGACTAGTCGACTGACAATTGATTTTTAGTCAAATGGTTACTAATGTAAGCTAATTGGTCACTTCTAAATGTGATTCTTTTTACTTTTGTGTGTTAGAGCAGCCAATTGGTCATTGCCAAACATGATTTTTTTTTAATATTTTTTCAAACTATCTTTAATAATCCCACACTTAATTTGAAAAAGTAAGTAATTTTTCTTTTTATAGAATTATGCATAAGAAAAGTATCTTTCAATTTGGTCCTTTTATTAGTATAGATAATTTAAGGTTTTAACAAATTATTAGTAATATTTTTCCTTTGAACCGTAATTTGTCAATTAAAACTTGAACTATCACACACATGACCCTCAACACCTTTAATAGGGCTCATAGATATCTAGCATGTATTTGGCCATGCGCTACTTCCTAGATTATATGAACATATTTCTAGAAATTTAATTTCAATTTCTATGAATGACAACTCCACTCTTTGATATTCATATATAGAGGTGAAGTTCATTAAAACCTTATAAGTTTACCCTCACATCATTAAGAGTATGACAATCACCCTCTTAACCTTGTTTATGCACTATGTTTGGATTAATTAATAATTTCTATGTGTCCTCGACCACTTATTAATAACTCATTATTACCACGTTGAACTTCTTAATTAGATTTAGTCTAAGAAGAATTTGGATTTCTATTACTAATAACTCTATGTTACGTGTTTCAATTCCATTCATTTCAAACTTCTCTTATAGTTTATTTTGTGAGTCCTTTTGAAAACACATCTACCAAGTTATTTTTTGATCTTAGGTGTAGAATTGTGATTTTAATATAATAAAATGTGATATATTTCAAGCTATTACATCTAAATATTTGTTAAAATTCACAATATATTAAACATATAGCTTTATAGACACAACACAAAGAAATAATTGGCTTTGATTGTAGCCATAAATTTTTCTTTATTTTCAAACATTTTTCTCTTTGTTTATTATTTTACAATTACTAACTCATTTTCTGTGGAGGCATGAGTTAAGCAGATCTTTTTATCTAAGAGTAATTTTTCTTTTGACCATGGAAAAACACTAACAAGAAATAGACTTAATTAATTTCAAATACATTAGTTGTCTAACTAGTCAAAGTTTGTGACTACAAAAATAAAAAATAAAAAATTTATCCTAGTCACAATCATTTTGAAGCTTAACTACGATTTTGGAAACCACAATAAATTTATTCGTATTGATAAGTATAGTTGTGATTTCCAAAATCACAATTATCATTTGGTTTAACTAAGGTTTTAAATCGTAGCTAAATTATGGTTTAGTTATGGCTTTAAACTGTGATTAAGTTACATAGCTAAACTATAATTTTTAGCAACGGTTTAAACTACTACTAAATAATAATAATATATTTTTTTAATCTAATAACTGAATTCAAGTAATAACTTTCAAGTAAAATCAAATCATTGAAAATAGATCTAAAGCATCATCAAACAACTAAATTCAAGAATCATATAAGCAATTTAAAGGAAGAAAAGAATAAACCAATTAAAAGCAAATTATATTTTGCATATATTATAACGTTGGAGTGCTTTATGATGCTCTACAAGCTTTGCTATCTTGCTTGCCAGAAGTCCTTTGGTGTTCCTACAGGAAAGGCATAGTCTTCTCAATTTGAATTGAGCAAAACAAATGTAATGCAATAAAAGAATTCCAAATATTATCTTATAATTAGCATCTAAATAGAGCAATTCAAGCTAATAGGAAGGTCTAAATTTGATATAGTAAGTGACCATGATGATGCATACTACAATAAAGAGAACAAACTTGATTATCCATCATTATTGAGAAATCCTTGAGCATATACTGACGATCTTGTGTTCCAAGTTGAAACTGTTAAGCATATTGTTTTTTTTTTTTCATTGGTTTGTAGTTCATGTAATATCTAAATAAAAATATGAAAATGGTTAAAATGCATGCATATGAAACCAAATTATATTAATGTGGATTATGGACTAATATATGCCTTGGAGCTTGTAACTCTCAACACACATACAATGATACAACATACAAACATACCCTTGCCATTATTCAATTCATCTTTCTTTCAACTTTTTCCTAAATACAACCATTTCTTTGTGACATGAATATTAATACATAGATATCAAATAATACATAGCCATAACAATCAAAAGAAATTTCATAGACATAAATTGTTAACCTTGCATATGTTGGCAAAACCAACAAACTCATGGATATAGTATTTTTAAGAACATACTTTCACAGTAAAAAGAAAAAAGTGCTAAAGACAAACTACAAATTGATACTAGTTATGTTGGCAAAAGAAAAAAAAATGCACTAGTTATATATAAAAGAAACATTGAATACAATAAGAATAAAAAGTGGAAGAAACTTGATATGAACTTATGGCATCCAATAATCATAAGATAAACACCTTTTATGTTCAATATAGACAGATGAAAACCCATTTAAAATATTTTTAATGCACATACAATTTAAGGAGAGCTAGATGACAATTTAGGAGAACCTTGTGCAGTAGGATTTCGAACAATTAACTTAATAGTTGAATTCCAAGAAATTTTGTATGTGAAAATGCATTGGAACCTTTAGAAGCAATGGCTACATGGTTCTAAAATGATGATATTAGAACCTTTTAACTCTATTTCTTCATTTCATACAACCATTTAATAGGCCTAATTTATTAAACCATGACCTAATATTCATAATTTTATTTATCACTTACTTTTTCTCATAACTAGAATCTTTAGAAATAACCTTTTTCTTTCCCCCAATGCCATTAGGTATCATTAAAAATTTGGAAAAAAGAAAACGAGGATACTGATATCATTAACTACATAATTAGAGTCATAGGAACATAAACCAAACTAAAAAGGATGAGCACTTGATGACTGAAAGTTCAATTTCATTAAGCCTTATAAGACTAAACATATTTATGTGAATATATGTATATATATTTTTTGAAATTTTATTTTCTCAAAAACTAGGTAAAAAGCATTAAAAATAAAGAAATTGCTAGTAAAATTTGTTAAACTTTTACCTTCATTTCCTAACCAAAAAAATAAAAATAAAAATCAAAGGCACTAATAACCAAGGATTTCATCATAAATGAACAATTTTTAAACTAACAAACAAGTAATAGATTTTAAAAAATGGAACAAAATAGAAGAAAATACCTCAAAATGCTTAAAAATGGTAAAGAAGGGTGAAAATGGTGTAGTAGTAGTAGTAACAAGGCTTTTGGACAACAGTTCAATGGCAATTGTTCAGTGGACAGTGTGATAATCGATGAGTGGTGTCTTTGACTACAAATATAGCTAATGATGAAGCTTGAAAGGTGGAAGGGCTCAAATGAGGGTGGAGGGGAGTTTAAGGATGCCAATTACATAGCTCATTCACAACTAGTTGAAGGGTAGAGCTCATTCACAAAAGATAACTATTCATAAACTTGTTGCCAATTACCATTTGAAAGGTAGGGGCTATTAAGTTAGGGAGCAAAAGGGTCAAGGGTTCTAGGAGGATAGAATGAAGGTTACGTTTGAGGGGTTTAAGAAAGAAGCAATAGGCTTATTTGTGGGTTCTAAAACTCGCAACTAGGCCTAATGTTTAAATTGTGATTTTTAACAAACTATAGCTTGGCCTTTTAACAAAACTATAGCTAAGCTTAAAGTCCTGTTGCATTTTTTAAAGATTGTTGCTAGGACTACAATTCAACTATAATTTTTGGTATAAACATGAATGTTGTGCTTGGAGCAAAATGTTTTCTTGTTTCTAAATTTGATAAGATATGGTGAAACAAGTGTAATTTTAGGTGTTAAGCTTATAAGGAAAGGTGATAATATATTACTATTATAAGAATATTATATTGAGAAACTTTTAAGAAATTTAATCATGTTGATGAAAAACCTATGAGCACTCTTTATGATGTTAACAGTTAATTAATAAAAAATAGAGATGATCTTATGACTCAATCTAAACATGCGTAAATCATTAGATGTCTATTGCATTTGATGAACTTCACTTAACCTCATATAGCATATGCTGTGTGTAGATTGAGCAAATACACACACTATCCAAACAATGATCATTAGTTTGCATTGGTGAGACTAGTGATATATTTGAAAGGTACCAAAGATTATGGTATCATGTATAGTAGATTTTCCCACTATACTTGAAAGGTATAGTGATGCTAATTGGATATCAAATTTATATAAAACAAAACCTATAAGCAGTTATGTATTCAACCTACATGTCAGCCAAACAAACTATTATAGCTAGATTAACCATGGAGTTAGAGTTCATTACTTTAGAGTTGACTAGCAATGAGGTTGAATGACTGAAAAACTTCTTAATAAATACTCCTTTCGAAGCAAAACCTACACCATTAGTATATATACATTATGATTGTTAAATGGTAACCACCATTATAAAAAATAAAATTTTCAAGAATAAAAATAGACACATTTGATTAAGATATAATGGGATTAAGTAGTTGCTGAAAGATGGTAATCACCATTATATCGATTGATTTTACAAGGTCAAAAGTAAATTTAGTAGATCCCCTGACTAAACACTTAGGTAGAAAATTAATTTTTGAAACAATGAAAGGAATGAGACTCAAGCTAATTTAAAATTAACAGTGATAATAACCCAATTTTTGTAATTGGAGATGTCATTAAGAATATTTATATGGGTAATAACAAGTTATTATTAGTTCTACTAGCACTTAATTTTCAATCCCTTCATAAAAGTGTGAGAAAAGTGCTAAAATACATTAACAAAGAGGATGAACAC
Organism: Erythrophleum fordii; assembly: GCA_032878935.1. NCBI lineage: Eukaryota > Viridiplantae > Streptophyta > Magnoliopsida > Fabales > Fabaceae > Erythrophleum > Erythrophleum fordii. Next base: position 13,492,111 of record JAVQMF010000045.1, on the reverse strand, counting down.
AAAGCTCTTAATAATTTTCATAGCCCTTATATGTAATGTATTAAATGCAAATACACTTGATGAAATCACTCATATAAGTATGAAGTGGGTCGCTCTTATGAGATCATAACAAAATCTCTAGAGCATTAATTAAAACCAGGGGTGAAGATGGCCTGTTAAAGCAAATAACAATAACTATAAGAATCATCGGAGTGTAAATTGATTAATAATACATCTAACATATAATAAAAAGTTATTGGTTCATAAAAGCTATGAGCTTCATTGATAACTTTGTGCGCTAAGTTTTATTAATCAAGGTCTAATTCATAGTCCAAAAAACATCAAATTTGAAATGCTTACATCCATACTTGTAACTCAAACGTTATTTCTTTCCTTCTTACCTTTTTGAAATATGTGGGGGATTGTTGAATGTAGAAGTAAAAAGAGACTATTTTAAAAGGGTTAAGTCCTACATTACTCAAATTAAGAGAGTTTTGACTGTATATATTTTATGATATGTTATTAGGCTAGTAAAAAAGCCAAGAAAGGAGGTGGATTTGTGCACATAAGAGTGGGCTAAGTTGGGCTTAACTTAGTTGAAATCCACCGATTTCTCCTCTACCACAAGATAATACATGATAGAAAAAATTTTGTACAGATTTATTTAACTGAATGAGGCTTCTAGAAGAAGTTGAAAATTTTCCTTTATAAAATAAGCAAAATGGTTTTTGGTTTTACCATTAGTTTTCAAAATTTTTCAATTGAAAATTATGTAACAACTTTGTTAATACTGTTAATTTTGTAACTTTCTCTAATAAACCTTCTTTAATCTCCAACGTCCTTCTCATTAAATTACCAATGTTCTTCTTATTTTGAGTCCCCAATGTTAAACTTCTCATATATATATATATATATATAGGTTTATTTACTCATTTGCTTTATATATGTCTATATAAACACATGTTTACACTCCTTCTTCTTCTCCCTATCTAGGTTGTATCCTTATTTCTTGTTGTTCTGTGTCCTTGAACCTATATTAGGAAGGATTTGTTTTATCTTGGAGGATATCTGTAAAGGCGAAATAATTATTAAGAATAGCACCTTATATCGTGACTCAAATTTTCAGCAATATTATTTTATTTATAATTCAAAATTAATTATTTATAATATTGATTCTAAACTATCATGTTTTTCTTTAAAATTCAAATGAATCATCATGCCTTTCTATATATTAAATTCAAATTTTGATTTCTAATGATGTTTATATGTAATTTCTATGCACTTTAGCAGTTATTTGACAGTTAACTAATGAAAACACATGATTGTTCAACTTAAAAGGCACCAAATTGTCAAAAGTTTTGAATTTTTTAGGATCTATTTGTTAACTAGTGACTGTCTTTAAAAATTAGTCAATTGGTGTCTCACAAAATGCTCCAAGATCTCTTTTGATTTGGATTAATTGACTAAGAATTATTCTTAATCTATTGCAATTAGATTAGTCAACTAGTCACTTCTAGAGATAATTCTTTTTGCTTCAATATTAGATTAGACGAGTGATCTCTTGCCTAAATAGTTAATCAGTACTAAACATAATTTTTCTAATAGTATTTTAAACTCTATATCTTCAACATTAAACTCATTGTTTATTGACTTTGCATGCTTAGCTTATTTATTTATTTTTAAAATATTTTTTGTATGATATTCATGATCTATTGCTTGACCTGATTATGTTGTTGGAGTTTGTTAGCCAGCATGCACCATTCATATGGAATATGTTATTGTCTGTTTAGTCAAGATGCGTTTGTTGAATTTATCGCGCGCGTGTATTCAAAACATGTGATCCTTTTTGCTTCGGTTGGGATTCAAAAGGCCATGAATTGGTTTTATTTTAGAGGATATTTGCTTTTTCAGCAACCATTTATATTTCTTTGTTTATAGAATAAAACTTCCTCAGTTTGACAAATTTGGTTATCGTAATAGACTAGCACTGTTTATTTATTGTTCTCTTTGCGTGCGTTGATTTAGCCTTTGATCAAAATGTAGACAATTGATAGACGCACCAACATCTTAACATGGCGGTTGTAATAATTCAAAAGACGTTTCATCGGATGCGTTTTCCTCCATTGTCTTCATTAATTTGACAAAAGTCAAGGCACGTGCAATGGAAAAACTTTCACGATATATATGGGTGATGATGCTAGAAATTCTCACCACCACGTTGTTCGGAAGCTTTGAAACTTTTCACACATTTCAGATATTTGAGTTTCAATGATTGAAAAAACGATGTTGACCACATTAGCCAAGTATGTGGTTTCTTAATTAATTTATTCCTTCTCAACACAAATCCCCTACCCAATAATCAATAATTCAGTTTAATATTTGCTAATTGATTAATCGAATCAAGTGTCTCTCTTTCCAAATCCAAGCTATGGGGAGGAACGCCATTATTTTCAAGAGAAAGCAGCTTATCAATGACTTTACATTCATTTGTTTGTGTTTGCTCAAATTCCTAGCTTCTTATTCTATGTACGTATAGGTACAACACGGAATATTTAAAAATTTTAATTATATTAATATAATTTAATTATACAAGACAAATAATTTCATTATTTTTATAATTTTTTAAAGTTATGTATTCAATTTATTTAATGTTCAAACAATATAAATTTTTAATTTTTATTCATGACTTATTCAGCCATAAAGTTGTAAAATAGCATAGCAGACTGAATCATTAAAAAACACATTCGTATATAATTCTTCATTTGTTATCTATAACTTTTAAATTAATGGTTTTTCTATAAAGACTCGAATTTTTTATTGCTTATTTTTCTTAATTTTATATAAAATATTATTATTATATATATCTCAAAATAATTTAACGATAAAATAATTCAACTGTCTGCAGCAAAATTCCATTATTGTTCTTAATTGGATAGTTAATTTATCCAAGTATAGAGTACGAGGTGAGCACCGAGAAGCAGTGGATCACTCCCAGGAGCCAACTTTAGTACCCATGACGTCATCACCAATCTACCCTATACGTCACAACATCTAATTGGACCTTCTGCACGCCACGTGGCAGAATTATTGATGCATTCATGGCATCAGAAATCTGCCATTCTCCCTCATCCCCATTCGCACAGTCGGTGCGTGCGCCACACTCACACCAGACTTTCGTATCATAAAATTTTCCATTTCCAGATAAATTGCTGTGCCACTTGACCCTTACGCATTCAATGCTCACCTCACCTTCCCTCCCCTTCCTTTCCGGTTAACTTCCGTTTCTCCATCATTACGTACGAAATATCGTTTCCCTTGGATTTTCTCTATTAAATCTTTACCAGAAATTCGCCCGAAGAGAATCAAAACCCTTTTTACCCATTTCATGTAAAGTTGTAATCTTGAAGAGCAATGGAGAGCAGTGTGCAACAGAGGACACCAACCAAAAGAAGCAACAAATCTAAGAAGAAACCCATCAAGGTAGTGTACATATCCAACCCCATGAAGGTGAAGGTCACTGCATCGGGTTTCAGGGCCTTAGTGCAAGAGCTTACGGGTCAAGACGCCGAATTGCCGACGGATCTTTCCAGGTTCCAGAAGCCCGACAGCGACAGTGGGCATCAGACGGATTCTGATAATTCGGTCACAAAGAGTAGCAGCGGTCACGAAATTAATCACACCCTTGTGATGCCTCAAGTGGACCCTAATTATAATAATTGTAAAAGACAACTTGGAGGCTCAATGGAGGGATTTGATCCATTTGATCATCATGTTTTCGCTCCTGATCAGATGATGGACGACATTTCAGCTTTCCTACCACCAGGTGTATTCTACGAATCTGCTCAAGTTGATGAGGTGCTGCCCAGGTTTGATGCAGTGTAATTACTAATTACTCAGTAAGCTCAATTGTTCTCTCCAGACAAGTTCTATTTATGGGAAATTTGTTAATTTTGGACTTGCCTTTGTCTATATATAGTATAATTACTGTATGTCACTGAACATATTTATTGATTGACTGTAACCTTAACGATAACTTGGTTCAATTTGAATTTAATGTTCAATTTGGGTGTCATATAGAAATACCTAGCAGCTAGGAATGAGCTCTTAGTCGTAATTTCTTGAAGAAGATTGGCAGAAGCAGCATGTGTTTTTCTCTTAGCAGTAGTTTCGGGATGGAAGGAAACCTAGTCCTTGTTTCCAAACGTCCTTCTAATATTATTAATTAGTTGAATCGAAGATGGAGGGGCAGTCAGTTTTGAAAGTTTGATTAATACAGAGTAAAGATTAGTAGTTCAAATTGATTTTGTGTTCCCTACGCGTACATGACGATTACGCCTACCGCTCAGGAGCGCGGATAATTAGGGAGTGTGAAAACGGAGAATGTGATAGAGCTGAAGGTTCTAGTAATTAATGAGTCTTTGAGGTGATTGAAGCGAGGAACTTGCGCTGTTTGGTTGGATGCTTTTTTTTATATAATTTGTGTAATGTTATTATGACTTTATAATTATTATTTTATTATTAAATAATTTTTTTAAAATAAAGACAAAATAATTATTTTTTATTTCATCTACTCACATTTTATATATTTTTTATTATTATATCCCCTAACCAAATAAAAAATAAAGTTTTTCTTTGATCCTTATTGTGTAAATCAAAACTAAAAATTTTTCTCTAGCATGGAGAGGCCTTATCAAGAGCGGTATATACATTCTGGCACATATATAGTAAATAATGATCAGAAAAATATTCATTCAAAGACAAGAACTCTGGTTTTTTGAATTTTATTTTTTCTAATAAGATAAAAATTATATGGGTTGCAATAGATATAGAGTGCGCTGCTTGGGTCAAGATAATTAAGCTTGGACTTTGCTATATTTGGACGAAGGGATGATTCTAGAGAAATTAATTTAGTATATATAATCTTTAATTACAACTTTATTGTTGAAGGCTGGTGCGGGGGTTTCCCCCTTGCAGAGGTATAGTGTGAAATTTAACTTTACAAATACTTGTCTTTTGTTAGCTATTTGTAGGGTTTCACTTTCCATATGTTTGGTTTGTTATGATTTCATAATTGTGATCAAAAGAAATATAGATCTAGGAAAGGGATCTTTATCAACCTTCTTGTCTCATTATCTGTAGTGGCGGTCTCATCCTGTGCCATAGCAAAACTACAAAGCCCAACTTGGTACTCCCTGCTATTTCTGCCCAAACACCATATATATATATATATATCAATGGTCATATAGACTATTTCTCATATATCAATGAGAAATCTATGACAACCAAGTTGCAGAACTTTGCTTATTAGTTATTTTGTGCTCAAAATATATTAGTAATTAATTAAAGAGATACCTATTATATTGGTTTCTAAAATATTTTAATAATATTAATTTAAATTTTATATTAAATTTTATTGTCATTAATTGAGTTTTAATATTTTATAAGCATATTATTTTAGCCCTGACCTTATCTCAATTAAAATTAAAATGATGGTAATGTAGACTCCTGGGTCAGAAAGAAATTGATAGAGACGATATCTTTTCAGAAACCAATTCTAAAATTTTCAAACTCTGATACAAAATTCATCAACGTAAATTAACAAATTATTGATCAGCAAAATATATATTGATATGCCTCTCTCTGTCTGTGTGTGTGCAGTAAACATATAGAAAAAATGTGAAAATAGAAGCTTACAAATTTATTATTGAACCCAATTACCAGATGATAATGATTGTATATAGTCAATGCAAGATTGAAATCGTATTACTTTAATTTGAATTAGGATCAAATCATGTGGTATTTTTGTAATGTATATTGACTTCGTTTCATTTAACTTTGCTGGGAAAGGATGTATAAATGTTGGGTGGCTAGTGTTTATCTTCTTTATGTACAGAGATTAGCACTTGAGCTCGGTCAAAGAAAGCATGTTAATTGATTTCAATTGTATCATTTGGCGCGCTGTAGTACCAATCTTTCTTTTGGAGCGCTTATTTATTCTTTCGCAGCTTCTCTTTTATGATAGCAAGCAAGCCTTGAAGCCCTTTGTTCAAAGTGTCAGGGAAAAGCATATATATCAGACTGGAAAGACGAAATATATATGAACTATATATTAGGTTCTGCCACAACTTGCCGTGAAAGCCAAACTAGCTAAAAAGTAAACATGAAAAGAAACGCTGTCTAAAAACAATTTATATGCACTTTTAAAAAAAGAAAAGGAAAGAAAACGGATAACGACATGCAATTTGCAAACAATTTAGCAACTTGCTATTTGATCCCTGAAAAGGGAAAAAAAAAAAACGCTTCATATATGGTGGTATATACTAAACTACATTAATGATCAATTGATTTTTTAAGAGCCTAAGCCCTTAAGTGTCTATCTGTGTATACATGGTATGAAATTAGTTCATTATTGCTTTTAAGCATTTCTTTCTTTTTTCAGTTTTTAGAGTTCCTTGCTAACTAAACAGTAAATAGTGAAATTGATCTAGGAATTTTTTGACCCCACAAGTGAGACTTAGTACATGTTTGGTTCACCTTCTTCTCTCCTCAAACCATGGTTTTGGCTGAAGCAATAAGTTATAACTTTTACATTTTGTGGTTTGCAAACGAGCTTTTCTCACCTCTCACTGCAGAACCAAACATGTACTTACCGCATGTTTGGCAGCACAATGTGAAACCACGTTAAAGTGAAAGCTCTCATTACTTGTTTCGTATCAAACGTGATTTGAAAGGAATGTAACGTATATCCAAACGCACCATTAGAATTTAGTAAAACTTGCCTACATTAATGTAGAAGGATCTTCGCAAAGCTAGCGCAGCCCCCACTAATTTCAGTTCTTATCTGCATTTCCAATATTTAGAGGAAAGTAGGCCACCCAGTCTCTCTCTCTCTCTCTCTCTCTCTCTCTATAATGATCTTCAAGAATTTTTTTTGATAGCAATGTAAATTAAGCTAGGGTTATACGAGTAGTCATCACTCAATAGTTATAATAAAATCTCTAATTTTTGGAATTTGCATTCATTGTTAAATATTGACAGGATTGGAGGTCCATATTTAAAAGGATTGGGAGAAAATGATTGTAACGAGGAAACAAATAGGACCAATCAATCAAATTTTAAATATAAATTCGCTTATATTTCTGGCTAAAACTACTTATACATATAAAGTACGCAGACACGGAAAGCTTGCAACTTGCATCTTCTCATTGACCTCTCTCCTGAGAGAGGAAGCAACTTTTTCTTCTCTTTCTCTCAAGTTGCTGGGTGTCGGCTTCCATAATTTCTCTTTCAGTTTATTTATAACTTGATCAAGTTAATAAAAGAACTTGTGTTGTCAATTTATTGGGTGCCTCTTTCTTTCTTTTTTTCTGAATATGCCATGCGACTAAACAGCTGTATGTCTCACAAATTTAATGTACAATGAATGTATCAGATTCTTTTAAATATCAAAAGATGAAATATAGGATCTATCTGCAGACTACTTTTTGAAGTTTGAAAATAAGATCAAAAGTAATACTAGGGTTTGTAAGAGGGACTACACATAAATACAGTTAATTTCTTAGAAATATAATATTAAGTTTTTTAATAAAAATATAATATGTAGAAATTTTTTTTAAAACATCTATTCATATAATGTTGATCTATAAAAGAGGGGAAAAAATCATTTATGATGCTTTTATTAAAAAATCTCATAAACATTTAAAAATTATACTTTAGTTTTTTAAAAAGGAAAAAAGAAAATTTGATGAAGTTATATACATATAGTGACCAGCAGAAAGTATGCTTGCTTTATTATGAAATTTAGGATTTATGTTAAGTGTCATTGATTATTAAAGTGTTTGTGTGGTCAGCGTGGGGGCGCGTTTTATATATTTGCAGTGTGTTTGGCTGTATGTTAAATATGAAAAAAATCACGTTTACAAACTCCTTTATACAAAAGTAATAATATGTAATAATTTATTGCTTCGGTTCAAACTGCGTTTCTTTCTTCTTTAATAATCAAACACACACTTGTTAGTTTTTTGGACCTGCACAAGTGAGTGACGTACTGCCGAGAGCAAACATATTTAATGCGTTAAAAATGTGGTTATTAAAGTAAAATGATCGAATGCCTCTTTGAGCATGTAATGTTACGAATTAGAACAGAAACTGTTTTTTCCCGATAAAGCTGAACAGTGATCACTCCATTGCTAGTTTCTTTTGCTCCTCTCATATCTCTATGATATCTAATTAAAGACTAAAAACAATATTGATTTAATCATATAACTTACTAGAAAAAAAAAATCTCTACGGCACACTCAATACTTTAAAATTTTTTTATGAAAAACCTACTTTAATCACGAAAATCGATAACTTGTTCTTCATGCCACTAAACAACAATTATATACATTTTAGGTCACATTCGGTATGTGACTTTATAGAAAATGAAAAAATCTTAACAAAAATTAAAAAATACCTATTATGTATTTATTATTATTGTTCAACAGTATTATTTTCTATTATTTGTTTAAAATATGAATATGAATGTTATTTTTTATCTTATTTTTTCATATTTTTTCACTTTTTTTTTATTACATTATACTCTATTTCTTTCTCATATATCAAATGTGACATTATAAAACTGTCTAAATTAACGATGCATACGTTTGGAATAAACTAAGAAAAGGATTAGTTTAAATTATACACATCAAGATATAGATCGTGTTAATGCATTGTTATATATACCAGTGGCCTAACATTTCTAACGGACATGTCGATTCATCTTAATTTCTATTCTTCTAATATAAATAATTTATTATTTGTTATTTTTCTTTAAAATTCAAATGTATCAACAAGGAGAGTGATGATATATATATATATATATACTAAAAATGACGAGATGATTTGATAGGGTGGTGGGTGAGTTAAGGGGCCGGTGTAGTAGTGGGATTATGGCAGGGCAATGAACTGAAAGCTGAGACGCAATTTTTAATTCTACTTGAAGTTTTGATCGATGCAATTTTCAGTTTTACTATCAAGTTTTGAGACGCAAACTCCTTAACTGTTTGATGCATGCAATATATATATATATATATATATATATAACAAGTTTAAGTTATGATATACAACAGTAAATCACCTCTACCTCCACTGGTGGCGTGGGAGTGCTACATTTTTCAATTAAATATAATATAAAATAAATTATAATTTAATCTTACGTTTTGTTAATACTAAAATATAATTTTGAGACCAAAAATACCAAAAAGTTCTAAAGCCATTTAAAATGTTAAAATACGATAAGACTCGGGATTCCTTAATATTAAAGTGAATAGAAAAGTTGTATATTAATAATAAATTAAAGAATGAGACGGGAGCAGAGAAATTAAAGGGAAAAAAATCTAGAGACTACAAAAAGAGAGAATTTGAATTGCAAAAAATCAGGAGTGCTTAGGGCATCTTGTTATTTATTTATCTCTAAATTTCGGGGTTTAATCTCTCTTTTTTTTTTTTGGGCAAGAATTAAGGCTTAATCTTTATTAAGAAAGCGTGTACATTTCATAATAATGTTATTTATATGATATATCTTTATCAAATATAGGCTAAATTAAAATGAAATATATCTATCTCTTTTAAAATGTTTTGGACCAAAAAAAAGTAAAATATATCTTCAAGACATTAATTAGAATAAAAAATAAATGGATGGAGGCAGAGGCACAGTACACCCACTTGTTCGTAACAGTTGTTGTACTGTTGTAAAATAGAAAAAGACGAAGGCTATGTATCAACATCGGTCTTTCTCTTTCAAAGGCTCTGCATTCTCTAATTCTTTCCAACAATCACGGGCATTGATTATACAAGCCCCACATAAACCGACCATTTAATGTTTTAAACTTTTTATACAAAGTTTGTAACCTTTGTAAGAATTTTTCTTACAAACAAATATTAAGGTGATCAGAAATTTAGAGTGGGGACAAGGAAATCATTGAATATCAGGAGCACAAGAAGCATCTATGGGCAACAACTAGTTGGATGCATGCTTTAGAATTTCCTTTTAGCAACCAAAAGAAGAGCAATGTTTCAAAAAGTAAAATAAAGGAAGGGTGATGGATGTGTAATATCTAATTTTGTCGCATTTGTTAGTGATGAGAGATGAGTGATGAGTTTGGAGGCTGCTGCTATTACCGTTTGGTCTTCTCAGCAGATGTGGATATGTATGAAGATTAATACTGGGAATAACATCAAGAATATTACTGCAGAAAGAAACAGACCCCATTCGGATGACCTATAGTTACATTACACTCCCTCTCACAAATTAAGCCCTTACTTCATAGCATCCATCAAAAGACAGAATTACAGTTTATGCTTGCTCCATGGAATCTCATTTTTTCATTACATTTATTCCCTGTCTGAATCTGAACCCACAATGTAAATATTCTTCCCCCATCATATTCACTCGTTCTTATGATCTTAAATGATCTTCGGCACTCTCCAAATCAACCACGGTTCTAGATTTACTTTTAGATCGGTCCAGGAACATCATCTTGACTTGCTGATTAATCACAACCTCATCCTCAGAATCCTAGCCACTGTTTCTGTCCCCCTTTATTTCCTTCGCACAAGAAGCTAAGCTAGCTTGTTTGGCCAACCTTTTTGATAGAAGAAGCTACTTGGTTTTTAAAAAAGTATTTATTTTAGTTTTTTGAGGTGTTTAGCCAAACTTATATAAACATGCTAAATAGGCTTAAATATATTTTTAGTCATTCTACTTTTATAAAATTTTCAATCTGATCCCCCTAATTTAGAGACAGAAAATGTTATTCTTTAATTTTTTTTAAAAAATCATCTAATTTTGATTTTCTATCAAATACAAGCTGTTGCTCTCTCACGGCACTTTTTTGAAATTTCATCTGAAAAATATTATTTTAAAATAAGTAAAAATTCATAATAATCCCAAAGGAACTGGCCATAACATGTCCAGAATATCAGAGGGGGAAGCATTAATGGGCAAAGTGGTCCCACCGGGCACCCAGAACGAATTCATGCAAATCCAATGTATGAGTATCTATCGATCAGGGCCCAAGTCTGCAAATGATGAACATGGCATTACCCCAGTAGCCAATAATAGTATGTTAAGTCAACGTATAATTAAGCTCAGTAACATTGTCATTTTTTGCACTTTTTTATTCTTTATCTTTTCCATTCTCAATCATTTCAAGCACACACAGAGGAAAAACAAATAGTAAAAGAAGAAAAGAAAAAAAAAAAAAAAAAAAAGAGGCAAGGCTTGCGAAATAGCCAAAGTTCTCGATACTTTTGACAAAATGAAACAGCATCCGGACTGTCTGCAAACAGTGCGCGGCACATGAAATGCGCTGTTGGTTGTGGGTTTTATTTTTTAAAATGAGATCAAATATTAGCCGTTTGTTGGAAGACTAAATCCCAACCGTCCACCTCCGAGCATTACTTCCTATACGCTGCGTTCCCTCTTCCTCCTTCGTTCAACCATGAAACACAGCGTGCGATTGCCATTTGTTCTGTTCCATGGCTTTTTGAGTGAAATCTTATTGTTGATTCGAGAATTTGTCCAAATCTATACTCAACAAAAGTAACACTCATATCCTATAATTTTGATGAAAGTTGAATTTTATAAATCCAATTTTAGTTATTTTTATTAAAATAAATTTTCATCAAAGCCGAACTTTATGGTCACGATTTGCATGGTTGTGAGGCTGTCACCATGACAAGTGACAAATAACTTGGGGATTGATGTACGAAAATCGGACCAACTTTCATACGTGCTAAAAATCTTACGGGGTTTTGTAATAGAAGCGAGTTTAAAAGGACAAAGGGTAGGCTCTTTCATTTACAGGGATATGTAGGATTTTTGCGTGATGTGATAGCAAGACTCCCCTCTCGCTCTGTCCTATTAATTAATAACCAATACTTTTACACAACATCCTCCTCCACTAATTGATACTGTTTCTTTTTGTACTTCCTTTTCATGCTTCTTTTACTAACACCATATGTGATTTTGTTTTAGTTTTATATATTAATTATGATTTCGTTAATTGAATAAAGAGACGGTACTACTTTCTTTGCATCATTTTTTCTTTACAGAATTTGTGAAATAAAGAATAAAATGCTTTTTTTACTTATTTCATCACGTAAACATTTTTACTTATTTTGATCCTTTTCTTGTTAAAACTTATTTTGAATAAATATATTTTTTTTCTTTACCAAATTTAAAGGAATCAAATATTTAAGATGAAATTAAAATTTGTATTAATTAAAATCAATGAATTGTATATTAATTTAATTTTAATAATAAATAAATGCCTTGTTAAACATTGCCATATTCAACATGTTCTTTTATAAGGTCATATTAAGGAAGACTTGTACACTTTTGGTAACATTTAGCTTCTTGGTCAATTGCCTAAATTACCTCCTTAACCTGATACATCTTAACCTTAGATTTTAACACTTGCTTAAACCTATTTTGCAAAAGCTAAGAAGCCTATTGAATTTTTCATGCGGCATTGTTGTTTGAGTTATTCTTCTAATCTTCTTGTAAACAAAGTGTTGACATCTTGTAATGTCATAGTTATGAATAAAAATAATGCCTCTATTTGTAGATCTTGTTGTATGGGCAAATCTCACAAACTTCCCTTCTCTTTTTCTCTTACACAGTACATACAATCATTAAAATTGATTTATTCTAATATTTGAGGTCCGTCGCCAATGCTCTTTACAAATGGTTATCACTACTATGTCCATGTTAGGGATGCTTTCTCCAAATTCATATTGTAACGTCCGATTTTTCGTAAAATACTGAAATGATATGTTTTTGTGATGTAAATGAGTTATAATGATGGAATTAAATATGAAAATGTATAACATGAGTTCACACGGTCCACGTGACATCGATTGCAAATTTTTATATATAGCGCAGCACAAATCAACCTATTATTTTCATCCCTCTCTTTATATGCTCTTATGGAAATAATGAGGTGAAACTTATAAATGATATGCAATGAGTTAGAAGTTATGGTGTTACACATATGGCTTTACCCTAACTTAAAAAAAAAGAAAAATCTAAAGCTATTTTCATGTTTTAAAACTTCAAAACCATGATAGAGCTACAACTTGGCCATAAAATCAAAGTTCTTTAAACTAATGATGGATTAGAATATAAAACTCACTCCCTTCCTCAAAGAATATGGCATAATTCGTAGGGTGAGTTGCCTCTATACATATGAACAAGATAAGAATGCAGAGAGAAATTACAAGCATGTAATAGAAGTTAGCCTTACATTTTTAGTTCAAGCTTTTCTTTCTGTGAAATTTTAGGATGATGCTTTTTTAACTGTTGCATACCTGATCAATAGGTTATCAATATTAACTGTATAAAGTCAAACATCTCTAAAAGTTCTCTTTCATACTAAACTAGATTACTCCTTCCTCAAAACTCTTGGTTGTACTTATTTTCCCTATACTAGACCACACAACCCTTATAAAGTAGATTTTAAGTCCAATATGTGTATTTTTTTTTTGTTATAGCCTACTACTACAGAAAGGATATAAATGCCTCTCCTCTACTAGTAAAATATACATCTCATAGCATGTCATTTTTTATGAGAATCTTTTTCCTTACTACTCTTTATTTTCTCATTTTGAAGAAATTACAACCTTAAACTCTTAACCCTTGACATCACTTCCTTCCATCTCTTTAATAAACCTTCCCATATCCCTAATTTCTTTATCTTTAAATTCACATTCAAATGTTCCACATGATGCTAATTCTCATAATCATTATCCTTTATGTTCTGATAGTGTATCTATGCATAATACTTTACCTCTCATTTTAATTGATGTAAGCTTAACCAACCTAGTAGAGGTTCATGCAATACTTGATCCAACTCTAAGCTCACCTACTGATCTAGGTCATCACATGATCACGTGACATAAGGTAGGCATTTTTAAGCCCAAAGCTTTCATGGTAGCAACTGAACCAACTTCAGTAGTTGCTACTTTTGCTCATGCTCAATGGAAATAGGCAATGAATGATAAATTTCAAGCATTTTGTTGCAACACTACATGGAGTTTAGTACACTTCTAGCCAAAAAAGGCTCTTTTTGGGTGTAAATGGGTCTTCGAGTTGAAAGAAAATCCAGATGGTAGCATTAATAAGTATAAAGCCCACTTTGTAACAAAAGAATTTCATCAACAAGCTAGCTATGATTATATAAAAATTGGTCCTACAGTGAAATTGGTGACCATAAGAGTTGTTCTCACTTTAACTTTATCCATGAAATGGCTTGTGCATCAACTAGATGTAAATAATACCTTTCTAAATGGCACTCTTCATGAAGAAATCTATATGTCTCAACTTTTGGGATTTGAAAGCTTAGAAAGCAATCTAACATGTTGACTCCATAAGGCTCTTTATAATCTCAAACAAACTCCTTGAGCTTAGCTTGAGATTTTAGCCATTACACTCAGAACTTTAGGGTTCAATTCCATAAGGTATGGTTTGTCACTATTTGGGCAAAGCAATACAAAAGTTACTATGTTGGTGCTAGTTTATGTTGATGATATTTTAATCACTAGGAGTTATAAATCCATAATATGATTTTAGATTTGAATAGAGCATTTACATTTTAAGACCTCGGTGAAGTCAACTACTTCTTGGGGATACAAGTAGAGGAAACAAAAGGTGTTGGAATACATTTGTCTCAAACAAAATATGTTACAGATCTGCTTACTAAGGCTAGAATGAATGAAGCAAAGCCAATGAGAACTCCCATAGTAATAGAAACAAAGTTATCAACTTAAGCTAGTGATGAAATGGATGATCCTAACCTTTATAGGTTAGTTGTGGGAGCCCTCCAATTCATGACTATTACTAAACCTGATATTACCTTTTGTGTCAACATAGTTTGTCAATTTATGCATAAACATCTAGTAAGTCATTACATTTTGGTGAAATGAATCCTCAAGCATCTTGAGGGCTCACTTAATTATGGGCTACACCTAAAAAATTCATACTAATCTAGAATTAACAACATATAGTAATGCTAACTAAGGATGTGATGTAGATGATAAAAGGTCGATATCAAGTAGTTTTGTATTTTTTGGCCCAAATGTGGTTGCATGATCCTTTAAGAAGCAGGTAGTAATGTCTCATTCCTCTACCAATGCAAAGGAGTCTATCTAATGTAGTAGTTGAGTTATGTTGGGTCAAGTCAATGTTAGGAGAGCTTAAAATTCTTATAACAAGGCCACCTATAATCTTCTATGATAATCAAAGTGTTGTGTTACTAACTGCTAATCCTATACTACATTCATAAACAAAGCATGTTAAGTTAGACATTCATTTTGTTCGAGAAAAGGTTTAGAATAAAGAAATAGATGTTGAACATATTCCTTTAAAGGAGCAAATAGTTGACATTCTAACAAAAGCAGTTTTTAGTTCTCAATTTGTTTACTTCAAAGACAAATTTAGTGTGGAATCATCTTCTCACTAAGTTTGTAAGGGCATGTAAAGAAATAATGTAGTTAAAGTATAATTAAATAAATTTAGTATTATGTTGCCATTACATAAGTCACGTTAATGTGTGTGTATATATATATTGAACCATCTCTCTATTATAATAATCAAGAATTATCACTCTCATTCATCATCTTTCATCTCTTACTCCTATTTGCTCTAAATCCTTTTAATAGCTAACACAACTTCCTTATATAAATTGAAAATTTTTATTGTTGCTAATTTCTTTTTGAGATGTATCAGTCATAAACTAGAAATTGCTTCTACCTCATTTTTGTTTAGGTTACTGCTAAAGAATTGTGACACCAAATATCCATCCAAATTTCCAACCTAGGATACAAATAACCAAATAAATTGGATGTATTTCTAAGCAAACCAACTAGCTACAATTTACCTGACTTAATCATAATACAACCATTTAGACTAATTCTTTGTGTATTGAATGATGAAAATGAATAATGGCACGAGTAGAAAATAATATTCACCAACATGATAAATAAAATTACCAGAGAACAATATTTTCCATATCATTAAAATTCTACTAACATTTTGGACAAAATTCCATCAGATGCAACAATGAGCTAACTTAGTGAGTGCTAGGAAGTGATCTTAAAATTGGTTAAATGTCTACCTTTTCCTTTTACTTTTGAGTATAGACATCCCCACAAAAGAAAAAAGAAAAAAGAAAAAAGGAGAGAGAGAGAGAGAAGAAATCAAAACCTAAATTCACAAAATCCTATGTACTAACAACCTAGTACTTCAATCTTAAAGAGAGAAAGGGTTTATAATGAGAGGAAAGTGCTCAAATTAACTATAGGCAACTACCCACTTCATCAACTTTTGTGAGGCCATGAATTTGGCAATATTAGATGGTTCTCTTACTCCTTTGAGTTGCTTAATTAACACTTGATCTTCATGCCATTTTAGAAAACCTTCCTTAAGAGCACTTCTCATTCATTGATGTTGGCAAGAATGTGTAGCTTCAAGGTGGGTTAACCAACTTCTCTTGCGAGTGCGTTGTTCTGGTCAAATCTAGAATTTCTCTTTCACAAGCAAAGCAAACATAGTAGCTTTGCATAAACCCTTAGGATAGCACTTATCTTGCAGGGTCTTACTCTTGAATTCATAATACCTTAGAAATTCTTGGAATAAAGACTTGTCTTAAACTATCACTGAGGATAAGGTACCATAATGTTCAAAATTTGACCAAAAAGCAAGGTAATCCTCTCCATTTTTTCCCCTCAAAATTATGAAGAAAAAGACACATCAAATTTAAGATCCCTACAACAACTAGAGGACAAGGGGCAACCAAACAAAGAAACTTAAAAATTCCACATGCCAACTATTACCATGGTTAATCGGAGGACAAATGCTAGCATTCTTTTAAAATTTAATTTGAACAATTAAAACAATGAAAACCAAGGAGATTTAAGAGATGAAAGTGTTCAACTTCAAACAACTTAATAAGCTTTATCTATTTCATTGTTGTGAAGCACATACACTTTAAAATAGGAGTTTGTCCATCATGGGGGAAAATATAATTAGACATGAATTTGAATGTGACACATCACATAGTACTTGGACTCTTTAGATTTTATCATGGCATGGTCTTCTTGTCTATGCTTCCTAGTTTCATTGAAAGGGACATCAAGAAATAGTGCTTTGCACACTTTTCAAATGACTTCATATTGAACCACTAGGTTAACATTTACCACTCTAATCAAAATTATTAACCACATCCATTGGTGGAACAAGAAAATCTAGTTTCTAGAAGCTAAAACATATGTAGCGTATAATGTATACATGGACAAATTGTCAAATCATTATGTTCTAAGTTCTGTTGAAAACAATATCAGGGGAAGAAATTAAAGGAAACAAAAATAAGAAATTTAAAAGGTTATTTTCCTTTACATTATAGGATGCCATGTAAATGAAGGGATGAATATAAAAGAAAGCATGAACAAAGAAAGCATGAACAAAGAAAGAATGAGGAGAAAGCAATAAAATACAATTTCATCTATTAGTTTTAGTTCAGATGGTACTTATAGAAGTATAATTAGATTTAGAAGTATTGTGAGATTTTTTTTTTCATGTTTCATTCTTTTCTCCTACCTTTCTCCACCCTTAGGCTCCGTTTGATTCAACGAAGAGGAGGAGAAGGGAGGGGAGGGGAGGTTAATGAAGGGGAGGGGAAGGGAGGAGAGGAGGTTTAATAAGTTCTGTTTGGTTGGAAGGAATGAGAGGGGAAGGAAGGAGAAATTATTGTTTGGTTTAGGAGAGGAAGGGAAAGGAGGAGAGGGGAGGTAATTATATTTGAACAAATTTATCCTTATATTATTTTAATTTTTTTTATAAAAAAATTATTTATATCAATATTTTTTTAAAAAAAAAATATGAATTCCAATCTTTTTTTATTTTTAATTTCTAATGAAAAAAATTATCTTAATTTTTATTCAATATTAAAATCTTAAAATATTAAGAGGTAATAAAGTAAATTATAATTTAAAAAATACCCCTCCCCTCCAAAACCCCCCAATTTGGAGGGGAGAGAAATTTGCCTCTACTTTCCTTCCCTCTCCTTTAATTTTGTCTAACCAAACATCTTATCCCTCTTCTCTCCCCTCCAAAAACCCCCAACTAAACACACCATTGATATGACATTTAAAGAGAACATTATTATAAAGTATAATTGAATATTTTCATTATTTCTTATAAACATACAAATCAATATCTTTATAAGAGTATTTAAGCAAATCTTTATTGTTATGAGAGCTTCGAAATATTACTTTCATGAAATAGGAAGAAGTATTTTCATCTAATCATCCTTGAAGGGGGTTGTGTGTGTGGAGCGTATCGAGTAAAAAGAATGATCTTATATGAGAGATGTGAAAAGAAAATAATCACCTTTTAGATTACGGATTAATAATTGCGCTTAATGTAAAAGCAATTAATGCAAAAATCAAGAAAAACATCTATGACAATTTTTGCATTAATCTCAATAATTTATTTGTGATTTAAGAGTGATTATTTCCTTCTCTCCCACAAAATTACTCCTCTCACGTGTTACACCCCCATACATATATATATATATATGTGTGTGTGTGTGTGTGTGTGCGTCTCTCTCTCTCTCTCTCTCTCTCTCTCTGTGGCTAAGAGGGGTAAAGGATGATCTTTAACATAGTTTACCCATATTTAGGACATTTAAAAACCTCATTATCAGCAGAGGCCTCAAGTACTCCAATGATACTACAACGTATCTGAGTTGTGATATTTTCAACTAAATTCTAGCCTTATCATTATCTTTGAAAACAAAGTCTAACACTGCTAGGCATGGATGTAGAGAAAGAAAAACTTTCAATACTTCAATTATCAACAAAATACTGTGCCCATGAGCAGGGACTAAATGATACAACTTACAAAAATTTTATTCTCGAGCAATTTTAAGAGATCATAATGGTATCATCTTCAAATCATGGATGTGCAGGAAAGTACACACAGACAAGCCCGCTCAAACACAAGACTCGTACATCTAAAGTTCATTTAGCCTCTGATCATCACCGACAATAAAAAACTATATAGTACAATAAAGATTTCAGAAAAGATTTAAAACGATTTATCCTTACCAATAGTTCTCCTCGAACTCCTGCCGCTTCTACAGCTTTTCGAACTCCTGCCTCCTCAACAGTCTCATCATTTTCCCATCCCCCCTTCATTATGCAAATAATATAAATATCATAATGAGTACAAGTAGGACTCAACTATCCATAGGGAAGTTTTATTTTGCGCAATAAAGCAGTAAATACAGTTGCAGGATAAGCTATATTTGATAGCAATTGATTTGGAGTCAACCAAAATAAATGATAAGGTATATATTTACTCCCTCACATACCTTTGGAAACACAAGACCAGGTCCACTAGCTGAGCTGATCATCAAAACCTCCAAAATCTTTTCAGATGCACCATCACTCCTTTTGGGAGGACTTCTATACTTGGAGGGAATGCACCTGTTAATCACTTCGTAGATCAGAATTAATAGTACTTCTCAGATTTTGAAGGCCTGTTAGCTCGAACTTCAGCAATATAACATCATTGTCACTATTAGCAATCACCTACAAGTGGATACATACTAAAAAATACGCCTATCTTAGGATTAATATTTCACAAGTGTGTGTTTGAGAAATCAATTTGCCTGGTTCCGTCTCAAAGTTGGAAAATGAATTCTCTGTTACCTTCTTTTTTTTTAAATCTCAGTCATCCATTTTTCATTTTAATTTTTTTATTTTGAAAGAAGCAAAACGTAAGATAAAATATTATCTTCATCTTGTATTTTGTTTTCTTTAAAATTAAAAAAAAATAGTTGATATCGCGCAAAAAAAAAAAAAAGGAAGAATATAGAGAGTCTAGATCTACTTAGCTTAAGGAACATGCAGAGAATCCGTTCTCTTGAAACTAGTTAAAGTTATCCCTGATTTCATACAAATGGTGCAACTCATGAATACCTTAATACATTAACAAGCAATCAAACTTAAACGGGGTTAAATTAATTTTCCCATAATTAGAAATTTATTTAAACATGGAATAGATGGATGCTGTAAGCTAAAGTAATAGGATCCTACGGAGCACATCCAACTAGACTACAACTGAATCTTTTGTTATCTTTCCTGTCAATCCACACATTAAAGACACTGCTGAACTAACCAATCAAATATTTCCTTGACTACAACAGATGGACACCACCTTAGAAAATCGCTATTCTCTTCAAAAATCAAGCAACATGTATCCAAAAAGCGAAAAAAATCTAAACTGGCCACGGTAATTTTAAAATTAACTAGTGTTTCATCGCAACGGGATCTCCTAGATATGCTGAGAATAAAGCAATTATCATTTTCTTCTCGATGCTGCGTTTCTTGGAGCAGGACACTAATACTAAGCAAATCCAGAAAAAGAGAAGATAGAATTTCTGGAAAAGATTGAGCAATAAGCAGGCAATGTCAATGGTACTGAATCCAAATTCGGAAGAAAAAAGGTAAGAGAAATGTATAAACACCTCGTAAAGATGATTCTGTGCCTAAGAACAAATCAATTTGAGAGAAACTGAGAAAAGAGCGAAGTACCCTGCGATGAGGTCGCAGCTGGCCTCATAACGCTGCTGCTGACGACCCGTACGAGTCACCAATTCAGACATTTCGGGATTTGTATATTCGTTCCTGCCACAAACACTAAATCCTTCCGATTCCAAAACAATAACGTAAATCACAGTCATTACACCCATTTGAAATCGAATCCAAATTTTATCATAGATTTTTTTTTTTTAACCCCGTTACCGGTTTTTCTTGCAGTCGCTGCTACTTCTCATTCGCGAATCTACATTCTCGAAAACCCACAACGCCATGCACTGCCAGGAAACAACAGAAGCGGTGGGCGATGTGGTGAGCCAGAAGAACCAAGCTCTGTTTCCAAGACGCGCACAGAGAAAGAGATGGAAGGAGGGGGCAGAAATGAATGAAACGGAACGGGGTTGTAGTTAGGGTTGTTTGGTTGTAGTTATGATTGTATAATGGTGTGGAAGAAGTCAAGTCAGAAAGGGGCAGACGAGCAGAAGCTGGAGACTGGGGTCACAAATCTACAAATTTGCAGGTGAGGTCGGTTATATTTGTTAAAAGTGGGTTACCACCATCTTTGTTTTTCAGTAGCCCTGCCCTTTTTACAGTGTGCTGACTATGCCCCCGACTCTTTTATTTTCAAACCTCATATACTTTTTTTCCCAGAAATTTAATCCATTTTGATCAATCAATGATTTTCAAAAGAATCAAATTTACAATTCAGATATCTTCCTTCTAATCTTGCTTGTGAAATAAGGCGATACGAGATTTCCAACCAGATAGAAATGTCTTTTTATCCTGAGCAGAATGATAAAATGGAAAGATATGTCAACTTTTGTTTGTTTTGTCGTTGTTTTTGTTGTAAAAGTTACATTAAGTCTGTAGGTCCCCCAAAAGTCATAGTTTCCTTTCTTACCATTTAAGGGAGTTATGCAAGTCTGAATATGTATCTAAAATTAAATTGGCGTAATTATTTTGTGACATAATAAAAAGGCTTGTTTGAGAATATTGTGATTTTTCATAAGTTATTGTACTACAAATATTGTAAAAAAAAAAATTATTTAGATAGGACAAAAATAATATTTTGTAAAAATCTTATAAAAATCGTTTTTAAAAGTAAAATTGGTCAATGAAATGTTTGATGTGTTGAAACATTTTTTTACTATACTAAAATTTCAAAAAACTTTAGTAGCCCAAGTGAGAATGAGGGGAATATGAATAGTGTAAAGGTTTAAACCTTCGTGTGTACAAAAATAAAACTTTATATCAAAATGTTAAATAACTTAGATTAGTTTAATGTTAAATTGAAATAAATAATATAAGGATGAAAATTAATAACTTCTAAGATAGAAATTATAGAATTACGAATATAAATTTGACTTGAAAAATATATTTTTATGCTAATAATTGAAGAAACATGTGAGATTTGTGTATATGGCACTTGTAGAAAGACAGATAAACTAATGAAAACTTAATAATATATATAAGCAACGGTATTAGTGTAATATTAATAGATTTACAATATAAATATATTTAAAATTTAGTAAAATAGGAATACCCTTCTCTTAAATTTATAATAATCACATTTACTTTTAAAAGCATCTCCTAAGATGCTTCTAAAAAGCATTTGTGACTTTTAAAAATATTAGAAGAAACACTATAAAAAATAAGAGTAAATTATATAAATATTACCTAAATTTTGTTAATATTATATGAAACTCTTAGTTATTCTTAAATTAAAATATTCTTCGTTAATGTGAACACACACACATATATACTAAATACGTTTTTAAGATTTAACAATTCAAGATAGTAGATTTAGTGATCAGAAAATTTAATTCTTGAAATAAAAACTAATAAGTATTTAGGTTAATGTATAATATTTTATTAAAAATTTTAAAAAATTAAAATAAAGTGTATATTTTAAAAATAAAAAAGAGATATGTGTAATTATAATAAAATAACATAATTTTATAACTTTTAATATAAAAAATACTAGAAGCAAAAGTCGTAACTCCCAAAAGCCCTAAGAATGGTTTGGTCCATTAATATTTTCTATATGTTTTTAATATTTTGAATATGTATTTAGTTATAAAATTAAAAATTGTCAAAAGAAGTAATATATTTAATGTTTTGTAAAATTTGTAAGACAAAAAAAAAATTAATAAATGAGAATTCATTATAAAATTTTAATGATATAAGATACTGACATATAAATAACAATATAACAAATAACCTAATCTTAGGCCACTATATTTTGCATATAAATTTAAGAGTGGCATCAAATGACCTTAAGTAGGAATGTACAAATGGTTTGACAATTTGGCTAGCCCAATAATTTTAGACTAGGTTGGGTTGAGTTAAAAAACACAAAAATAAGTAAACTAGGTTGAATTAAGTGACTAAATTGGACTGGATATTAAGTTAACATATTAGTTAGTTTGAACTAACCTTATATATATATATATATATATATCTCTTTCTTTTTTAAAAAAAATATTTTATAAGGGCTTATATAAAGATTTTATATTTTTCAATAACAAAATATAATTTTACAAAAATTTATATAAAAAATTTATTTTGTATGAGGTTATTTATAATTTTTATTAAAAATTTTAACTTAAAAAATGGTATATTTACTTGCCCCAACTCAATGCTAAACTAAATTAAGTCAAATTTAGACACTAAATCTAAAAATATTGACAAAATATTTAATAAAGTCCAATCTCAAACTAAACCAAAATCTGAATGTGAAAAAATTGTAAGTCTATAATTGCCAATAGGACGTTGGCAACATGGAGGACTTCCAGGGACATCCACGTTTCAAAATATTTTGGCCGTGATGTTTCATGTTAACTTTTACAGCTTATTTAGTATATAAAAAGTTAGATATAAAAATATGATTTTAAAAATAAAAAATAATTTTAATATTTTTATTTTTAATAATTAAATAATAATTAATAAATAATATTAAATAATAATTAAAAGAGTAAAATTATAATTCTCCCTAACTTTTACTTTACCTTCCATATTACAGGGGCCGCTAATTAGTCAGTTATGAGTGTTACAGCTCATAAAAATAAGGCGATATTCTTCTTGTTGCCTTAACTTTTGTAATATCTTATATATTGATCAACACCGTGTATAATTTAAATAATTTTTTGATAAAAAATAAAATATCAATATCATATTTCTGATGAAATGGCATTGTTTATGAATTCACTTATTGTTTAGCGCAGTTTCGTGTTGTCATGTATCCGATCTTACTTTATATGACGGGGATGGTGTTAGCTGTGTCATTTACCAATGTCGCCGCCATTATTGAACACACTCGAGGCCTCTAGTTTCCGTTCATTTCTAACTGAACCTCAACTTTCCCTCTGCTGTTCTTTCGGCGCACTTCTTCTGTTATTTTTTAGTGCTTTTCGATCCCTTGATGCCCAAGAAGGGCGACATACCAGCACTTCCGGAAGAAAAAAAAAAAAAAGAAACTTTTGAGTTGTGATCCCTTTTCTTCATGCTTTAACCTTAGAGCTAGTTTGGTAATTTTTATGTAAAAATAATTTATTTATATATATCTTTAATATGATATTTGTATAATTATTATTCAGTAACATCTCATTGTTTTTATTATTATTTTTAAATTAAAAACACAAAAATTAATTTTATTATCAAAATCACTTTTTTTAATGTTTTTTACTATTGTACTTTTTTTAAAAAATATTTTACATATTAAATGAGTCCTTTATTATATTCGTTATCATAGTCTTGGTTGGCTTTATACTAGTACGTTACGCTTAGTATAAGCTCAAATTCTAACTTTTTGAAATGAGAGGGTAATGTAAAAAAAAGTGTTTAGTAAATCCTTCAAAAATTACTATTTAAAATGGCGAGTGAATTTAGAAACATGTTAGTAAGATGCTTTTAAAAGCTACTTGTCCATTTCCTCGTTAAACAGTAAAAAGCGAAGCACCTATACGAGACTGGGGGCAATAAAATTAAAATCTCACTGAAACGTTTATTTGTTGCGACTTTTTTTTTTTTTCAATTCACTTTTTTAAAAGCGGGTGGAGAACATGGAAGGGGTGTGGCATTTTTCATCATCATGTATTGATAATATGCGTTACGTTTAATCCAAGAATGGCTGTCTTGTAGAAAAAAAAAAAAGCCCATTCTCGGTAAAGAAGAATGACAAACATACTAATAAAGGAGTAAATTATCGAAACACACAAATCAAACACAAAATACAATGAAGACTTATAAATGAAGGTGAACATTTGGGGATTATTTTGTTGCAAATTCTAGGACAGTGATATACTACTGATTCCGCAAGAAAGCTTGGACTTCATAATGAAGAGTTTCGGGAGAATATAAGATCTATATATCATCGCAATAGTCAGAAGGGGTGGGGGTGTCATGAAGAAATCAAGATTAGGGACTGGGGGGAGATTGCTCATAATCATATTTAACAGGCGCTGGAAGACTCAAGGTCTTAGTAACTATCCGCAATCCTTGACATAGAAGAATATGTTCCAAGGATTGCACTAGCGATTCCCAATGTAATAACCGCAACACTCAGGACAACCTCAGAGAAGAAAAAGGATCAGCTGTTAGAAATTTAACCTTCATAGAAAATGAGAGCAAACAAGTCAGCAGGCACCATTACCTGGGTTTTTGTAGCTCTTTTCCCCACAATTCTCAGAAAACATGAAGCTGGCACTACCACTGACTGAAAAATGAAAGCATTCCCCAAGTTTCTTGTGAAATCCTTATTCCTTAACAATAAACTGAGCCAAAGTGGGGGGAAAAGGGCGATACAAGAGTCTATCGATACAGGGGCTGAGGGAGAAATTTTTATAGGGGCAGAAATTGTAAGTTATAATGTATAACATTTTTATTAACAAATATAATTATTCATATGAATTTTGTTAACACCTCCAATTGGCAATTACTGTCAAGAATTAAGCTCGATTGGGATTATATGAATTTTTTAAATGGAGTTTTATAAAAACACTGCCAAAAAAAGAATCTTCACAAATTTATTTGATAAACACTTTTATCAATATTATTATATTCGGCCAATCTATAATTTTTTTAATTGTCTAATTACTGAGAATATATGCAAATTCAGTTTTGTAATTAACATTATTTGAATGGATCAATAATTTTAAATATTTATTTCAGTTAGTTTAAATTAAATTTCTCATCTTTAATTAAAATCACAATAAATATATAAAAATTTTCTAAATCAAAAGAAATATAACTAATATATGAAAGTAAAATAAATATAGTCGGTGGCTTTGCCCCCTTTTTATTTCATTAATTGGAGGCACGATATCTCATGCCACTAAATTTGGCAAAAAATATGGCATTTTTTATTTACATTCTTAGGACTGGGTGGTGATGCTATTATATTAAAAAATAATAATATATAGTGAAAATATTTTTTATACTATAATATTTTACTCAAATTTTATTTTTATATCAAATAAAAAAATTCATACTCAAAATACAGCCATCACTAAATATTAAATTTTTCCCCGAAAAAGATATAACTGTTTATAACGAAGAGATGACACTAAAGGATAAAAGATATTGGGCAAGTTTGTCATCAGGCATTTTGAAGAAAAGTAAATTTTGTCTTAAGAAAAAAGGAAAAACAATTTCTTCCCCTGCAACTTTAAAAGAAAAGTTCTAATGCTTTCTTTTCGCAAAAGAGAAACTGTTTTTGCTGCTATTAAATGCAGGTTTGGATTTTGGCCAAACATAACAGAAAATTAAAAGAAGTAATTTTTTTAAAAAAAATAAGCTGCTTGTTTTTTAAAATAAACAATTACAAACAGACTATTCGTCTTCTGCCCGCCCCCCCCCCCCCCCTCCCTTTTTTTTTTCCGCTAGGGCATTTTTCTTCCCTTTAACTTAGAATTACGAATGCCTGATTTCCTCCATGCCAATGAAGCTTTTATAATGTAAACATCGCCAGACATATGACTACAATATTTATTTAACCGAAAGATTGAGCTTACCACAATTATACTGAGGAGAGAACCAATCAAAGCCATCACAAGCCCTGAGATTATAATAAAACGATATTTTAGAGTCATTTAGTCCATCGGACACATTTTACCCCTTAAATAGACAGAATGCTATAATAAAACTCAAAAGCAAAACTACTAAAACCCTTGCCGAGAAAAAAATTATAATAAATCAGAAGTAAATGTTGCCTCTCTTGCCTATACTTGATATTTGCCCTCAGGTAATAAATAAAACTTTCTATCTTGAATTGTCTGAGTCATCTGTAAATCTGAATAGAACAGAATAGAAGGTAACATATTATTAAGACAAAGTGTTAAGACTTACCAAAAAAGGGAATCAGAAAAGCGACACAAATTGTAGATATAACAAGTGATGTTCTGAGAAGCACGAAACACCAATAACTACTTGAAATTTCAGTAGGCAGCAACTCCTCTATACTCCTTGCGAGTGGGTTCATCAATAAAGCATACTTGTCCATTATTAAGGAAAAGGAAGACTAAAATAACATCTGATTAATCAAGCCATGTCCTTTTATTTGACTTTCATGCATAAACAAGTAATTTGTGGCCAAAAAGGATATTTTGTGAATGGGTTAATCACCTGAAAGAGCAAGGAACACATATTAGAAACCACAGAATAGTTCACGAGAAGGCAACTATTAGCTCACAAAGACCTCAAAATTCTCATACTCACTGTTGTCCACAAAGCAACTTCGGAAGCAAAAGCATGTGTTGGCATATTCAATGTTATCTGAGACAAAGTGTCTTGACCAAATATGAGAAATCCAATGACTGCAACGCTTCCATATATTAAAACGCACAAAAGAAAACTGCACACAGAAATGGATGAGGTACCAAAAAGAAGAAATCAAATGTTTCTCCAGTGGCAATTAGGAAGTTGTGTACCATATTATTAAGGCCTTGGTAAATTTTGTTTTGTCAGCCATAGACTGATAAATGTTCGGAAAAACAGTATGTCCAGAATAGCAAAACCCATAGATACCGATAGCATATGGAATTCCACTCCAATTCACTAACTGACCAGTGTGATGGAATCCAATACCATCTGTTGTCCCAACAAAAAACACAGAGACAACAATTATAATTGTCGCAAGAACCCCTCCAGCTGTAGAGTCATAATAAAGGTTACAGTAAGTGCATGCTAGGCTTGAAAAATTTAATAGCAAAGGAACTTCCTTTAGAGATTGGAGAACCTGAAAGATAGGAGATTACACGAAGATCCCTCAACCAAACAGTAGGGAGAACAATAAGTGCGGTCAAAACTCCAAACAAGTGCATGGAGTCCAACTGAATACTGCCCCAATCCAAGGATGTTCCGGGAAACAACCTAGTAAGGTTGTCTCCTTCCAGGATAATAAATTCCACACAATATGTCTGCACCCATAAAAAACGTCTCATACATTTGTTACATTACAGAACAATTTTTTCTTTCCCTAGAAAGGAAAAAAGATCAAATAGGAACAGATGCATGCAGCACTTACATATAATTCAGTGTACAGGAAGATCTGCAACAAAGATAAAAAAGGAATGATATAAGTAAACATTGAGTATTAAAACCAGTGGTGTGCAAGGGTGAAAAACATCATATGTCAACATCCTTTCTCACCCCTACGATAAAGAATTTAGACTAAACACCATCCCAATGAACACTATAAAATGCCAAGGAACAAGCATTACACAACCATTTGAACTTTATTTAGATACAGAAAGAAACAAACTCACTGATACAGCAAGACGGCCATATCTTCCAAAAGCAGCTTCTCCAATATCTGGATAGGTTTTGATTCCTTCTCTGCTTTCAAAGCAGTGCTTCATAAGCTGCGCGGTATAACAACATACAACTGCGAAAAGTAACAGCACCACCATACTCGCCCACCCACCTTCTTTCACTGTACTAGGCGCAGACAGAAGGCCAACTCCAGCCAAGACATTAACCCCTGTGCAGGTTCATTAAATCATGAAATGACCAGCTATAAAATTATATTTCTATTAGGGCGGTGATACAGAGAGTTCAAGTTCTCTAAGTAGTTGAATCATGTCTCAAGATTTGCAATAAAACATTTATTACAGATCTTGAAACAATCCAACAAAACTCGAATTCTGTGTGGCCTAGCCCAATATATATATATATATATATATATGTATATTTATTAACAATCTTTTAAAACCAAAAACCAAGCTATATAGTAAAGTATATTTAATAGTACTCGTTTTATCTGCTGAAGTGATATTTTATGCAAATTAATGAAAACAGGTATTGAAATGGTTGTTATATGCCACTGCCATAGCATTGGAAAGCATGAATTTAGAACCTTGCCTCTTAACTTCTAGGAGGGGAAGAAAACCTTTCTGTAAGCTTAAAAACCCCTTGTGTCACGAATGAAATGTAGACTTCCCGTTCTCATTTTTTCATGTCCAGCGGCACTTCTTTCTCAGTTCTCACGTCAACAAATAAAGACTTGGGAAAATTATCGTTGAAGATTATATATTAAAAGATTTTAAATTTTAAAATTATTTTTAAAAACTCAAAAATAAAAAAATTTCACTTAAAGCCTTTAATTATAATTTTTTTTACATAATTTAATTTTTTAATTATTAGATTGTTTAAAATAATTTTAAAATTTAAAATCTTTCAATATAAATATTTTTTACTTAACTTTGCTCATCTCCATTCCAACATTATCACACCATTAAATTGAGGAAACAATAAGTTCTCTAAAAATAAAACGCTAAGGGACAGGGCATCAGAACACTAATTCGCTGAGGTGAGAGAATCAAAGAGCTAACCATTAAAAACTGTTTGAGTGAAGCTACAAACAGAGCCAACGGGTGATTCTCCTGTATGTTGTTTATGAAATGAAGCTTTCTCCCTCGTTGATGATTGCCGTGTCGAGATCCTTCCCGGTCCAACATTCTGAAAATGATTAGTGCCTTCCTGACCAGATAGAAAAGGAGTCTTTCCGTCAAGGTCTAAGTTGCTTTTTGAACTATTGGTGAAACTTGAATATATCAAACTTGGTGATTGCAGGAGCGCTCCAAATTTTGGTGATGCAGCAATTGTGTAAGAATCAATAGTCTCTCTGTCATAATAAATAAATAAATAATGCTCAGGTTACGGGGAAAGAAGAAAGAAAAGGAAGAGTCATAAAAGCCACATAATACGGGATGCTAGCTATGCTTACAAAGTAAGTCAAAACAACCTTGGTCAGAGGAGAGATGATATGGCATCTTCACCAGGAGATAATCTAACAAAAGCGCTAATTACATGGAATTTGATGGAAGATTTTGGAATATACATATAGAGATACCCTTAATTGACAAATTTTCTCTAAAACTTACTAATCCTAACGATGGAAAAGCGGAAACTTGAAAGAAACATTTTGTGAAATTGCTTTTAAACAGCAGTGGGGCCACTCAACGGGAATTAACCACTAATAACCTGTTTGAAAATAAGTTGGGAAACCACGTTTTAATAAAAGCTCAAATTTTTTGTTTATGGTAAAACGTGATTTGCTTACGGTGAAACATGGTTTGGGAGACTTCAACGCTTTTCCAAACACGCCGTAAGTTCCAAAAGGAAAATTTCATGAACACCAGGGCAGCTAGCTAGAATTTTGAACTAGGAAAAAAAAATGCACAATTGTACTTGTAACTTTGAGGCCATTGATGAGAAGAGAAAGCCTCAGGCGGTGCTTTAGGATTTTCCTCATCGTCGCTGCCACCCTCACTGCCGCTCCCACTCAAGACTTCAGTAGCTCCAATGTCCTGCCCTCCTTCATTAACATCCTCGTCGTTCTGATCCAAGAAATACTCATAGCTTTTCTCGTTGTCTTTGTTAGCCATTTGAATCCCTCCTTTGTAAACCCAACACCCTCTTACCGCCCGTAAACACTGAAGGGGGATGACGGAGAGCCAAAAGCTGCGTTTGTGATTCAGGTTATCCAGCTCTTATCTATCAAATATAACCCAAAAATAAATAAAGTTTTCTACGACTAACGACTCATTGGAGTCTGAGTGGCTCTGGCTGTACAACAGTACTAGAAGGTTGGATTGGAGGCTGCGAATGCCGCAGCATAGGTAGCATTTATAAGCAACTATATTTTTTAAAAATATTTTTGTTATTAAACTTTTAATAAATATATAATACGCATAATAAATATTTTAAAAAATTAATATAATATTTAATTTGAACAAATATGCATTTGTGAAAAAAGTTATATTTTATTTGAAATTTCAATAATAAAAATATAAGATTTTTTTTTAAAAAAAAATCTAATGAAGCTGACAGTGTCGAACTGTTAATGTTTGTTTTAGATTGAGACTTATCAATTTCGTACTACACACGCGATTATCTGCGCATATCGTGCTCACGGGGATACATTTATGTATTTATTAGAATAAATGAAAATTAATTTGCTTTAATGAAATCATATTATTAAATTTGGTCCTAGAGTTATTAAGTTTGATGATATTGATATAACCAGAACAATTACATATTTTGGTGTACATGAAAATTTTATGAAAACATTTATAATTTTGATGTGATGTATGTACAAAGCCAAAATTTATCATGATGAGTCACAATTGCAGTGACACTAACTATTTTTTTTTCGGCTACAAAAAGAATGATAATAAGATAATATAATAACAGTAAGCGTTGATCATTAGTCATAGTCTTTTATTTAATTAAAGATATCTTTAATTATCAAATAACTTTAAAGATTGAAATAAGCGGAATATTTCACCAAAAAAATAAATAAGGAGAATGCTAATCTCATATTAGTGCTGTAAAAATTTTTATATTTGTGTTTTGAATTAAAAAAGTTTTCATCTTTAATCAAAAATAAAATAAGTAAAAAAATATAAGTTATTTTAAAAAAAATATATAATTAATGCATGAGTATTTAAGTTATTTTTTAATATATATATATATGTTAAGAAATGACTTGAATATTTATATATTTAATTTATTTTTTAATCAAATTAAAAATTGAAAAGTATTAACCTGTATAAAAGTGAATATTGTGTTGCAGCAATAGCATTGACATGCGTTGAAAATGATAATAAGGTAATTAAAAAAAGTGACAAACAAAATGGAGTTAAGGTGAGCAAACAGTTCAAATGCAGGAGTGAACCGTGAGGGAGGCAACCGGCAAGAATTGATTACACAGAGTACTGGCACGTGTGTGCCTGTGGGCTCGAGTTCGTTGATTTTTCGTCTCCTCCCTCTCTTCTGGGTGATACTCCTGACTCGCACGAACCACAAAAGACAAATGAAGCAGCGCCTTATCTATGGGAGAGCCGCATTCACACAACCCTGGTCCTGTTCAATCATTTCGAGCCGTCCAATTCGAGAACGCTGCCCACATTTTAATTTTTTTAATATTAATTATTTTTTTTAATAAGCCATTAAAAAATTATTTTTATTTTTATTTTATGTTTTATTATTTTAAAATAAAAATATATTAAAATCACATTTTAAATCTAATTTAATTTGAGTGGTTCAAATTAAGAGCACAGTCCTCTGACCTTCCCATTAAAGCAACAGAGGATTCGGTCTAATTTTATTCTCAATTGCAAAATTATACGAACAAAAATTTAAAAAGAAAAATTTATGTTTAGTTATATTTTTTTTAATTTATAAAAATTATGATTGATTCTTGATTTATTAATTTTATTATAATATAGTTTATTGTTTTAATTTTTGTTATATAAAAATATCAAAATATTTTTTATTGTTTAATACTTATTTTACTTTATCTTTATCTCTTTTTCTCTCATTTTTATTATTGTTAAAATCCTTTGCATTATTTTCGGAAATAACTTCCAAAACTTAGGAGTATAATACTGAATTGGATCTGCTGCAAACAGGAAGAGAGAAATGGATGGATCTCTCTTTTTTTTTTTTCTTTTTTTAATCTCTTACTAAATTTATAAACTGTGTAGTTAGTTATAAAATGCAGAATATCTAAGTCAGTATAATACAAGAAGAATTAGAATAAAAGAAACGTTCGAAAACACTGTAGCGATAATATGTTCTTGCTTGACAATAACGGAGATCCTAAAATCAAGCACCAAAAAACTCAAAAAAAGCAAAAGTTTTACCAAAATCTTTGACCTTTGACATGGAGAAAAAAGAAGATTGAGAATTTCCTAACTTATAGTTCCGCTAGAAGACCGAACAATGACCCAGAATTGAAATCTCCGAAAAATAGGCAAAGAAAATGAGAAATTTTGAAAGAGAAGGAAGAATCGAAGGGATTCACAGGAGAGCTAGTGAGGAAGGTGAAGAGAAAGTGAAATAGACATTAAATGGGTAAAAATGTTCTTTTAGTCATTTTATTTAAGGTTTTATTTTGTTATTTAATTATAATTTAATCTCCCAACTTTATCTTAAATTTTACTTTTGTCTTTTAACTTTATTTAATATCAATTTGGTTCTTTAATTTTATTTTAAATTGTACTATTGCCTTTTAATTTTATTTGATTCTAATTTGATCCATTAACTTTATACTATATTTTACTTTCATCCTTTAATTTTATTTTGTTCTATTTTGGTTATTAATTTTCAAATAATTTTTCCTCTAAGACTATTAAATTTAAATACTTAACAAAAAGGTTCTATGTGAGCCATTGATAAAATAAAATGAAATCATTAGTTAGATTAGAGCAAATTAGACAAAAAATAAGATAAAAAGATAAAAATTAGGTGATAAAATTGGAATCAAATGAAATTAAGATACAAAAGTGGAATCTAAGATAAAATTAAAGGACTAAATTAAAATAAAAAGATTAAAGGATAAAAGTGAAATCTAAGAAAATATTAAGACATCAAATTGAAATTAAATAAAGTTAAGGGATGACAATGAAATTTAAGATAAAGTTAAGAAATAAAAAGTGTATTTTAGCCTATTAAATAATATGAAAGATATTTTAATAATTTTATATAACAAAAGTAAGACTTGGGCCAATAGATAAAATGTCATTTATAATTTTTTATAGGTTATAATAAATATTATAATTGAGTGTAAAAAATTAAGTTAAATAAATACTATTTTTTGTAAAAATTTTTAAAATGCTAGCTTGCCCTCCTCTTTATAAAATCATATTAGTAAATTAAACAAAATTTTCTTGAAATTTAGCTTTACTCCTGAGCTCTTGTAATTTATTTTTTATTAATAAAATTAATTTTTTATACAATACATGTACTTTCAGAAATAAAATTATTTAATTATTTTTATTATCATATTAAAAATAAAATTAATCTCATTTTAAAACTTGACAATAACTTAACTATCATTATTATTATAATAAAAATAAAATTTTACAATCTCATATTTTGCAGAAAAATAATTTATTTGACACAAAATAAATTAAAATAAAAATTTCACAATATATATTAAACTGTCAAAGAGCCAAGAATATTTTTTTAAAAAATAAAAAATATATTAAAATAATTTAGCTAAACATAAAAAAAAATATAATTTACTCAATTCATATTGTTCAGAGTTTGACCAAGAAAAGAAAAGTGATAAGTTAATTGATATGTAATTGCCAAATCAAAATCTCACAAAGGTGGTCATAAATCTTAAAGAATAAGCCAATACCTTTTTAAATTTGAATTGGTTAGATTTGATTTAAACTGTCTAAATTTGATATTTAATTTTTTAATTTAAATTATTATTATTATTTAAATTAATGGTTAAAAATTTGTTTTTATTTTATATTTTGTATCTTTTTAAATAAAAAAGTTATATTCATTTCTTATCCTCAACGACTGCCTATGCTTACTCATTTTTCAAGTTTTATATGAATATATGGCCTATCAGGTGCCAAAAAAAATAAAGTCTTCGTCTATTGTCTTCTTCGTGAAAGTGTGTCATCTAAATTAAAAAATGCTGTAAGTTATACTTTTAGTGTTTTTTTAATACTTTTCTTATGTGATATATAAATTTTCGAATCTTTTAAAACTCTTTTGTTAAGCAAAATTTAAGTTTTATTTTATTTTATTTTTTATCAATATTCATATGTGCTTCTAAGCTGTTCTTCCTCTCAGGTACAAAATTTGCTTTCCAATGTATAGATACGAAATCACTGATTTTTCCTCTTTCACCTAGCTATAAATCATCCATACATAAAAAAAAAAAAAAGATAATCATTTCACGGGGCTCTATATACAAGATTTCAACTTTCATGTTTTATTCTGGAGAAAACCAGGAACAAAAAGAGGAGCATGCAATGAATGAATAAAAGAAAGTTGTGGACAGACACACACATGGTGGATTAATTATGGAGAGTCATGAGACCAACAAGGGACGTGTACTGAGTCATCATATGGCTATCATTAGGACGAATCTTACAATTGGCTAAAATACGGCATGGACGTATTGATTAATCCCGTAAGAATGTGCGAACAATACCAAAGAGAATTATTCATGTTCAAACTGGTGATAGCTACATGAGTAGATCTGTACACGTCTCTTGCTGGTTTCATGGACTTCATTAATCCACCGTGAGTGTTTGTGTCTGTTAAAGATTATATTTTTATCATTCATTTTATTCTTCTCTTTATTTTGTTCTTATTTTTCTGGACAATAGAAGTGACAGTCGAAATCTTTGTATATATATAGCCCCAGGAACTGATTATCAGTTATTTATTATGAATGATATAGCTAGCTAGGTGAAACAGGCATACAATGAATGATAAAAATAGGATCTCACAGAAAGTTGTCGACATCCGCATCCACGTGGAATGAAAGATGAGATTTGGGTTTTTTTTCATTTTTTTTAAATTGATAATGTGATTTTAAAAAAATAAATTTAAGGTGTAAAATCCATTAGGAGAATGAGTTTATTATATTTTGTATTTTCTAAAATTAATTCTATTAATTAAAAAATAAAAATTAGTTCATAAAACCAACAAGGGACATGTGCTCATACATTTATTGACTTATAACTTTTAAAAATTATTGATTTTTAAAAAATTAGAATTCAAGATTCAAATTTTGTAAAATTTATAATAAATAATATTTCTAAAAACCAAAATTACTATTAAATTTTAAAATACTTACTACTAAATCTAAAAAGATTACTATTAAATTTTAAGAAAGTTATAATTTAAGTAACTTTGGTGATATTTTTTTTGTGAAATATAGTAGTAACTTTTTAAAACTTTAGTAGTAAATGGTGATAATTTTGATTTTTAGAAATAATTTTAATTTTAAAGTCTTTTATTATAAATTTTATAAAAATTGAGTTCTTAAAGGCAAATTTTCCTTGATTATAATTAGTTGTGTATCCATGTTGCACATAAAATATTTAAAATTCAAATTATTTTAAGACAATTTTATAATAAAAATAAATAATTTCATTGTCTATATGATTTTTTAAAATTATATATTTTATTTAATTAAAGTATAAACAATAAATCCCTTTAGATGGAATTATTAAATTTTCAAATTTTGGTTTAATTTCCATCTAAAAAATCATAACTATTCTGTTTCCAACCGACTCCCATGAGCAAATTAAGGGCAAATTATGAGTTCATTAAAGCTAAAGAAAAATAATTTTTTTTATTTGAATGAGAAATTTTTCTCTACAAATTATCTTTTAAAATTGAAATTTCAAATTTTAATATTTTTATGAATATTTTTTTCAAAGTAAAATAAAATGAAATGTTGATGTCAATTAAAGACTAATGTTCAAATTAAGATAATTAAAATTCGTATACAGGTTGTGAGAATTTGTATGACATGGGATGTCTAGTCATTGTCATATTATTATCTTATATAAATTTGTTAAAATTTTAATAATTTATAGAAAATAATTCGTTCACAAAAAAGGGAATTTTTTTTTTATGATGAAGGATATATTTTTCAAAAAAATGAAAGTGTTTTTGGAGAAAAAATGTATGACACGGCATGGGTAGTAATGTTTTTTTTAGTGAATAATCGGGTAAAAAAAAAAACATGGAAATACCCTTCGGGAGGGGATATGCCAAAATTTCAACTTGAGTGCAACCTATGCATATTTTTTGTTCGGCCAAAGCAACCCCCGCCTATTAATTAACCAATATGTGCATCCATTACTTTTCCTATTAATTAACCAATATGTTGCTTACAATAGTAGTTTAAACAAAATTTTTTAAATCATTGGATAAAATTAGAATATGCAACAATTTACAAATCATTTTTTATAATATATAGTAGTTCATGTAATGAAATGTAGAAAATTCTCTGGCCCCATGTACTTGCACGGGACGTGGTGCAAGCTTTTTAAAATAAAAAAAAAAAAGGATTTTAAGAAAAAAAATAATGACATGCAATCCAATGTGATTAGTTGTATTGTTCATAACTTAGCTTAGCTTATAAACCGTGCAACTTATAATAAAAATATATTATATATTGATTCCTTATAGACTGTAGCGTAAAATCAAAAGATACAACAATCTACAAAATTGATCCCTACACCAATAGTTTAAGCAATGGAAATTTAGACTAAAACTATAGCATAATTTCAAAGTATACTATAATGTCTTAGACGGTTAGTTACACTAGTAATTTATGTAACAAAATTTAAACAACATTCTTTTAACCATTACATAAGATCAAAATATGCAATGATTTTATAAATTCGGTGTTTACATTAATATTTTCAGCAACATAATCTAGACAATAATCTAAAAATTATTGCATAAAATCAAAATATACAATAATATATAAATTTATGCTTATAATACTAATAATTTAAATAATAAAATTTGGACATCCCTCGGAACATTTGTTTGGGTCCAAGGATAAAGTTCTACTCTCAATTGACACATGCATTTAGTTTTTATGAATATAGATTTTTGGCTTGTTTGATTAGATGACATAAAGAGTAAAAAATAAAAAATGAATAGATAAAATAATTTTTATATTCTTATTTTTAAAAAATATAATTAAAAAAATAAATATTAATAAATAATGATTACAAAAGTATAATATATATTATAAACAATTTAATAAAAGAATCCATTTCCCTTGCAAAAAAACAAACACGACGGCTCCATAAAAACGGGCTTCTTCTTTCTCATCTCACAAATTTTTGCTTTTATATTTAACATTTTGACTAAAGATAATTTAGCATAAATCATTTTTCTTTTGGGAGCAAAATAAATACGTGCTTAACCTGTTATCCTTAAACAAATCAAACTTTTTTTTTTTCTAAGAAAAAGAAAATTTATGAGATGCTATAATTTTGAATTTTTTAAAACTATTTAATGAGTTCTTGCCTAGTATATAAATCAGTCTTACAGGCGTCTATAAGATGAAATTTTGAGATGAAGAAATGAATGAATAAAATTCCTTTCTTTGGGCATATATTGAAGCTGCCTCTTCTGTATAATATAATGTCCGATGCTTCTTTAAGCTTTTGCTTATAGCCCAAGAGAATGAATGTTCTCTGCCCACCAAGCAGGTTTTATTGTATCTTTTGTTCTATAAAGGTCCCGTCATTTCCTTTCAGTTTCTTTACACCTGCGCCTTCTACCTCATTGTCAGAAATCATAACTCTTTCAAATTAAAAGAGAAAAGAAGAAGATGGGCCAGTCTCTGAAGAAGCCAAGCACTGGTACCATGTCTCCCACTCTCTTGTCTCGTTATATTACTTCAATATTTCACGTTTGCGATTGATTCTAACATGGTATATATGTTTTTTGTAAATTTCATGCATGTAAGTGCTGCCCATGTGTTTTTTAGTTATAAGATTGGATATTGATCAAACCAACTTGTTTTATAAACACGAATC
Organism: Erythrophleum fordii; assembly: GCA_032878935.1. Classification (NCBI taxonomy): domain Eukaryota; kingdom Viridiplantae; phylum Streptophyta; class Magnoliopsida; order Fabales; family Fabaceae; genus Erythrophleum; species Erythrophleum fordii. Next base: position 13,453,661 of record JAVQMF010000045.1, on the reverse strand, counting down.
ACTATGTCTAGTAGATGCTGCACAGCACTAAACCTGACAACCTCCAGGAGCTGCCAAAAGGACATCTGAATTTGTGAATAAAATTCTTCAGTAGTTCAGCTACACACACACACATATAAACACAATCCACGTCTAATTTTCTAGAAACAAAACATAGTACTCAGAACGATTCTTCATGAAAATTTGCTGCAGTAACCATAGTTGTCAAAATCATAGAAATTATTATTTGAATCTTACCATTTATAATGAGTTATAAAATCAGTGATATAAATCAATGATTGAATTAGGAACAGTTTTAAATGGGTCATAAATCATGTGATTTGAGCCAATACGATAGAATTGCAACTTGAATAGGATGATCCTATGACTTATAAATGCGTGAAAGTAATGAGCTGGTATAATAATGTTATATCGTTATTAAATATTGTTTATGCCTCTTATAAAAAAAATGGATATTATTTGAGATTATTTGAAAAATTAATTACTTATAAATATATTACTAATGAATTTATCTAAGACTTATATTTAAATACTTTTCTTAACTTTTGAGCTAGAATTACTATCTTAAAGACTCAATTTATGCATATTATAAGGATCTATATATGTCATTTTTATATTTTAAGTAATTTTTCATTTGTTACTAAATTTTATAATTCAACACATTTTATGATTTGTGATATAAAAATATGCCTTTTAATTTATAATACATATTACGATTTGAAATTATGACAGGGAATTATGAGACAATAAAGCAGGAGGGAATAGAAAAAATTGTAGAAGATCTTAAAATTGGCGAAAGTGAAAGTGAATTCTACGGAGCAATATATGAAGCAGTGGAGTAATTACTTTGCTGATCACCTCAAGTTTTGTTCTTATGCAATGAGAAAAGTTCATTAATTTTGATCCTACTTTCACAGGAAAATCAATAAGAAGCTTGGATACACGCAGGTCAAAGCCCCAGCAAAGGAAACCCTCGAAAAACTATACAAAGTAGGTACACAAATGTATTTGTGAGATAATTAATGAATGGATTCCTCAGTTGCCCAAAAGTGAATGGCATCGATCTGATCTGCAGAAACATCACAAGGCGGGATCGCCACTGGAGAGGGATGAGTTCCAGAAGATTATGGAAGAAGTAATCAAGGGAACAGAGTTGACTGGTTTAGGATCGAAGGATATAGTCTTGTATATCTTCGGCGTGCCGGCCTCTACTCTGTTCATCAAGAATGCAGTCATGCCTAACCTAGTTTCTAATGAAGTTTTCATCCCCGGCGTCACTTCACTCACTGCCTTCGTTCTTGCTCTGCTTAACAAGATCTGACTCTTCCCACTTTGCGTTTCTTGTGGTTGTGGTCCACATTCCACTACATGACAATAATATATGTATATATGTACCAGTTTATGTGATTTCTTCCATGAACTCAAACCCCCACACTCAATAAAGCTAAGTGCCTAATTGCATTCATGGTTCTATATATTTATACTATAACTTCATTGACACAAATTAATGCTGACATAATTCAAGCGGATACTTTCTACTTTAATTGAAGAAATAATTCTGAATATCCCTTCATCGTCGATAGAGTATCCAAACCAAAATCTCATTTACACGTGAGGAGATGAAAGGTTTTGTTTAATAAGCGGAGACAGAGCAATACTTTGAAGGGAAAATAATAATAATAAAGTTTATCACGTGATTTTATAATAAATTTATCAATATAAAAAAAAGTGAATGTGTCAACAGATTTTAGTCTATCGTGTGTAACATTTATTTTGATAGATATTTATTGATTCAATGTACAATTATAATTACCTTATATATAATTAAGTAATTTTTTAAAAGAAAATTTGAATTGTAAGATGTTCTTATTTATTGGCATTTTACTCTCACTTTTCACTGATATCATGCTTTTATTTCTCATTGGAAGTGTATTAAAATTAAAAGTAATACATAAAATTTTGTCCGTAAACCAGTCTTAAACCTACCATCGCACCCCGTGCTCTTATTCTCTTACTTTTTTTTCCCCATTGTTTTTACTTCTTTAGTCCAAACAAATTAAAACAGGGGGAAAAGCAAATTATGAGACTGCCAAATTTTTTTTTCATGATCATCTGCGTTAATCAAGAAAACTAATGCTTTTTCTTTTTGGTTATCTCCTCACTTACCCTATGAAAAACTTGTTAAAACCTAAGATTAGTAAACAAAACACTTGGATTCAGCGTTTGTTTCCACATGTAACGGTTCTTAGAGGCTGTAGGGATGAACGGTTCTCGCTCTCAATCACAAAACACAATCAAACATCGGAGGAAAAACTGCACCTCTGACCTCTGCGGGCATGAATTTTCAAAGTTTATTCAAAGTATCATAACAAAATTAATTAATCTAGATAGCAAGTCACATCAAATTAAGAACAGGTCCTACAGCTAGTCTGCCAGTGACAGTTGTCATATTTTAACTCAATTTAACGGATAATATGCTTCGCCTGTAAGATTAGCACGTGCCCAAACTATTTGGAAAAACGAGAAACTGAAAATCTTACACTCATTTTGGTTCCTCGGAGAGGATAAAAAAAGAAGGGCAATCTTTGGTTCAATAGCTGTTTTTCACCAAAACGAAGAAAGCTTCATGGCAACAAGAGATACACAGAGAAAGCGAGCATTTGAATTTAAACTCATATTCTTCGGCATGTTCCTGTATTGATAAAACCTTTTTTTATGAAAAAAAAAGGTATCATTTTCCTCCTTAACTGTTCGTTTTTGTTCTATGGGATGACAGAAACATTATTCAAATTCAATTTTATCATTTGGGTATAATGGTTTCCCTTAAACAAGCTTAAATCTGAGTGGCAAAGCGTTTCCAGATGTGAAAATTAAAACAAAACAAAACAAAAAGGAAAGAAAGCAGAAATCGAAATGATGGGTAAAGAAAGCGGTGTTATGAAGGCATGGGAGGCAACGGTCCGGAGGACGCACGCAGTTGCTAAAAAGCGTGCCCAGAGCATATTTGGGACTTCCTCCGACACGCATGCAAATGAAGAAGTCCTGACTATCGAGGAAAATGGAAGCGAAGTCCAATACGAAACATACCACGCAGAGAAGGTTTTCCCAAATGGGGATTACTATAACGGTGAATGCACAGATAATTTCACTCACGGACAGGGCAAATACTTGTGGACCGATGGGTGCATGTACGTGGGAGAATGGTGTAAAGGCAAAACCATGGGAAGGGGAACATTCAGTTGGCCTTCAGGGGCTACATATGAAGGTCATTTCACAAATGGTTATATACACGGCACGGGTACGTACACGGGGTCCAATGGAGATACTTATAAGGGAAAATGGGTTATGAATTTGAAGCACGGCTATGGCGTGAAAACTTTTGCGAATGGGGATTGGTATGAAGGGGAATGGCGACGAGGGTGTCAGAACGGACAGGGGAAATATCAATGGGATAATGGGAACCATTATATTGGGGAATGGAGGAATGGGTCTATTTGGGGGGAAGGGTCATTTGTGTGGGCTAATGGGAATAGGTATGACGGCATGTGGGAAGATGGTTTGCCTAAAGGGAATGGCACTTACAAGTGGTTTGATGGTAGTTTCTATGTGGGTAATTGGAGTAAGGATCCAAGAGATCAGCATGGAACATACTATCCGTCTGAGTCAACCCAGGAGGGCCATCTTGATTGGGATCCTCAACTAGTGTATAATGAGTTAAATAAATGCAAAATATGTCCAGGGGAGAAATTTTCAGTTCTGCCATCCCAGAAGAAACCTGCAGTTTGGAAGTCCACAAAGGCCGGGAGAATGACAGTGGACATGAGGGTGGGCGAAAAGGGAAGCGACGTAGCGGTTTTACGGGATGGTACTGCGGAGGGTGAAGTTAGTGGTGATGGAACTTCGATTCCGGGCAATGAATTGTTAGAAGAGTTGTTGGGTTTACATATAGATGATATTATTGAAGATGGCGAGACTCAACTCCAGATTCTAAAAGCACCAAGGACAACAAAGAGGCAGGGGGAGACCATATCCCCAGGCCACAAAAATTATGAGCTCATGCTCAATTTACAGTTGGGGATCAGGTATTTCACATTTTGGCACAAACTGCTCTGTTTCAATAATCAAGTCTTGTGTTGTTTTCAGTTTTATATGGTTTTATTAATTGCTCTATGGTTTGCCTTTGTTTATGGCACGTATTATTTACTTATCTGTCAAAAAGGAAAACATTATTAAGTGAAAATAATCCTACAACTAAGGGCCTAATAAGCCAGAGAGGAGAGAGAGTTGAAAAGGTTACCTTTGTCCTACATCCTTCTCCTAGCAGCCTTCAGTTTATTGCTGTATTTTTACCTCCATCTTGTTGCCTCGTAAAGCTCTAGTTCTTTTTCTTTGTACATGTCAATCAATTCTGATGTACCATCTGTCTAGTATTAGTTTTTCTAACTCATCTTTGAATGAAGATGTGGTGCACCACTTAACACGGGAGGAAAATTCTATCCGCGGTTCACCCTGTTTGCTTCAAGAATAAAATATCCTATTTCTTTTATTCATTTAAACTTATTATGTAGTTCCAGCCAACATAATTCTTCAAAACTTTCTGTATTTTGTACATTGAATTTTTTAAAAGCAATGCATGTAGTTATTCATTTTATTTTCATTATATTTGGTTGCTTGCTTATCAACCCAGCTTGTAGAATATCATTCATTAGAATTTCACAGGCATTCGGTTGCAAGACCTGGTCCCGCGGCAAATTTTGATCTGAATCCTTCAGCTTTTGATCCCAAGGATAAAGTATGGACAAGATTTCCCCCAGAAGGATCCAAACAAACTTCACCACATGGATCCGCTGAGTTTAAGTGGAAGGACTATTGTCCAATTGTTTTTAGGTCAGCCCCTTCTTTTATATGTCGCTGCTCCTAATTGCCTATTATTAGATTCTTCCATGAATAGTCCTCTTGTCATCAAGTTAATTGTGAAAAGTTCTTGTCAATAGGACTTTAAGGAGTTTATTCAAAGTGGATGCAGCTGATTACATGTTATCCATATGTGGAGATGAAGCCCTACGTGAACTTTCCTCTCCTGGGAAAAGTGGCAGCTTCTTTTACTTGACCAACGATGACCGTTACATGATTAAGACAATAAAAAAGGCTGAAGTGAAAGTTAGTTTCTTCCATCCTCCCCCCAATTTGAAATTTCTTACAAGTCAATCCAGGATTTTATCAATTTTGTTACGCCGGATCTCTCTTACAGGTGCTCTTGAGAATGCTTCCAGCCTATTACAATCATTTTCGATCCTTTGAAAATACTCTAGTCACCAAATTTTATGGCCTACATTGTGTAAAGTTTATTGGACCTGCCCAGAGAAAGGTATATTTTCACTACTAGTCCTTTTGTTATACAATATATTAAATTGCTTGTTTGATTCAAATTACGAAATATGAATCATTAGTGTGAGGGTTATAAGCTTCACAATATGTTTGATCTTCTAGGTTCGATTTATCATAATGGGGAACCTCTTCTGTTCTGAGTATGCTATCCATAGACGCTTCGATTTGAAGGGTTCTTCACTTGGCCGCATGACAGATAAGCCTGAGACAGAGATTGATGCAAACACCATTTTGAAAGATCTTGATCTCAACTTTATATTTCATCTGCAAAAGTTTTGGTTTCAGGAGTTTACCAGGTAATAAACGACTTCAGTAACTTAATCCTTTCTTGTATTGCTCATCCTTTTGCTATTTACCCTGCTAAGCTGAACGATTGCAAAGTGCAGTTTTATTTCTTTTCTTTTCTGTCATCTTTTACTCAATTGAATTGAGAATGTCAAGAATGCTTTTGTTCTCTCAGGCAAATTGATAGGGACTGTGAACTCTTGGAACAGGAAGGAATTATGGACTATAGTCTGCTGGTGGGCATTCATTTCAAAGATATATCGGAAGATGGGGATATCCTTCCCATGACTGCAGGATCTCGGACTCCTACTGGTAATTTTCATGTCCTTGCACCAAGTATTACTCTTACAAACTCAATTTCATAAACATATTCTGCTAAACCAATCAGAATCTGTTTGCCCTTCTTTTTAATTAAACATTTCTAATTATTCTTATTTTTTTATCTCAGGTGATTCTCATTGTGAAGGAACTGCCCATATTTCAAAAGTAGACGTGGATCAACTTCTCTCAGACCCTTCCAGGTGAAATATCTGCTTAAAATGAATCTTAATTTAATATAATTTCAATTTGTTGTTTTAGCATAAATAGAGATTAACTAAGCAGTGATTACTATTTCCCCATAAAAGATGTTTTTTTTTTTGGGGGGCTGATGCCCTAATGACATTGTTAAATGAAAAACTATTTGGCTTATACAAATTGGGTATTTGAAGGTGGGAGGGTGCCAAACTGGGTGTGAACACGCCAGCAAGGGTTGAAAGGACAGTGCGAACTGGTAAATGTGAATTGCAGCTTGTAGGAGAACCAATTGGAGAGTTCTATGAGGTTGTGTTGTTCTTTGGTGTTATAGACGTACTTCAAGACTATGACATTAGCAAGAAGCTTGAGCATGCCTACAAGTCCATTCAATATGATTCAACCTCCATATCAGCTGTTGATCCTAGACTATACTCTAGGCGTTTTCGTGACTTCATCTTTAGAATATTTCCCGAAGACTCTGGAGAGGCATAAATGATTTTGCATTTCTTTTCTGGTCATATGGCACCCTTGCACTCTATAGTGCCTTGTATCAGTGTGCTAGGTTGCTGCAACTTGCAGGTTGAGGTTGAAACAAACTAGCCTGCCTTCGTAGCCATATTTTTCAATATTGGGGAGGCCATATGTGTTTTCTTTTTTAAAAAAATACTTAATGTGTTAGCCCCAAGGTTTTAATTTAATTATTTTGATGATAACAAAATTCTTAAGTTAAAATTTATACAAGCATTAAAATTAAGAATAATCATTTGTTAAGAAAAAGAAAATATAGTAGTAGCACATGTCATATATATATATATTTTGACTATTTAAAGGCATTAAGAAATATGTGTTATTTGTCTAATATAATATATTATTGAGTTACATTTTATTTTTGCAGAACATTAAATAAAGTATTGGAAAGTGAAATGAGCATTAGACAATGTAAAAGTAAAAGCTTAAGAAACAATAAAGGAACCTAGTACCATAAAGTAAAAGCAAAAAAGAAGTTTTGACAAGTCCATCCCATACCAATCAAAAAAGCTATATCGAAGAATAAGAGAATAGCAAGAGATGAAAAGGCAAAAAAAAAAAAATCATTGTTGGAAATAAAGAAGTATTGGAAACCAAAACAGTACAAAATCTTTTGCAATCTCTAGTTCATCAAACCAGTGAAATATGATCCATAAAGTAAAACCAAATCTCTACATACTTAAAAAGCTTCATCAAGGAAAGATGAAAATAGCAAAAGAAATGAAGAGGCAAAAACCATTATTGGAGATAAAGGAGCATGGGAAACCAATACAGTAAACTTTCTATCCAAAGTCTTTTCTCTTCATCTGAGCAAAGTTGCAGAGGCAAGTTTGTAAAAAAAAAAACAGAGAGAGAGAGAGACAGAGCAAGAAGACAAAGGACTGTTCAGAAGTTCTCTTTTAAAGGCTTTAATGAGAAAAAGTAACAGATAAAGACAACTTGTTTTATAAAGTCAAATCTGTCTACTCTCTTGGAGGTGCTGACCAAAAGAAGAAATGGTGAAAGAAACTCTATGTTAATTGATTAAAGCGCCATTGATTTTTTGCTAAGCATGCAAAAATGCTCAGCTATCTCTTGACTATTCAAGCTTTACTGTATTCCAACGGATATATTTCTTTGGGAGCCACTATATAATAGTAGGATGAAGAAGTGAAGCTAGACAGAGAATTGAAGCCAAAAAAAAAAAAAAAAGAGCTAAATGATATTACATTATTTATTGTTCTTCTCATCTTAAATTTTCTGGGTAAATCTAACTTGTAAGAGCTTTTGAAAGTGAGCTTATTGCAGTCATTTATTAATAAGGATTTTAAATATATCATTATATTATTCTTCTGTAAATCTTTTTTAAGTGTGGGGAAAATAAGTTTTGGGTAAGCTTGTGTAAAACTCAAGTATTGTAAAAGTTATAGGTGAGCTTAGAAACCTAAGTTCTGTGAACGTATACTCTGATTTTATAGTGGAAATCCCTTGTTGTGTATCAAGGGGACTGGACGTAGGTCTTGAGGACCGAATTAAGATATATCAGGTGTTCTCCTTCTTTTACTTTGCTTTTTATTCTATTTCAGCTTTTGTACTAAAACCTTATCAATAAGGTTCTATTTTATCTTCTTGATCTTTACTTCTCAGTTATCTTTTAGAAGATCCTGTCGACAAGATCTTAGTTTGGCTACAAAGTTTTCGCACCAGTACTCTTTATCAAGTTTTTTTTATTAAAATCATTTGATATTAATATATAATTGATTTAATTGTCTTTTATTCTTTTTTTTCTACAAAAGCACCTACTCGCCTCCTCTTTAGGTGCATTCTTCATAATAATTATCAAACTATGTATAAAGCAGTAGCTGCATAATTTATGTGAACGGATCAAGGAAATTGCTTGGAAAGCAAGAACCTCTATATGTATGTATAATTGTACACATGCTACGATAATCTCTCTCTCGGATCAATTCTTTACTTCTCAGGGATTAAGAAAGGATTACAGGGAGTTTTATCATTTTTGTATAGGATAAAGTTGTATATGGGAAATGGGAAATGAATTAATGTATATATTCAGTTTTTGCTCCTTCGCTTCTTTCAGTTTCTGTCGTTATATCATTGGAGCTATATTAGCGATCTCATGATGAAAAGAGAAGGGTTCCATTCAAAGAACAAAGCTTTTTTCAACAAGATCAAGTTTGGGCTTGTAAACCATCCTAATTGGTCTAAGAGGACTAATCCAATCAAGGATTCAAATTTTGATTTTGGTTTTTTAAATTGTCATATTGTTTGATGTGAAAGAATTTATTTGTATAGATGAATATGCCTATGGGCTAAACTTATAACAACGCCTTTCTCATACAGATAATTAATTAATTACACAAGAATATCCTTAAAAGACTATCTGCTAGGGGTTGCTTATACTCATTATTCTTCCTATAGGGTCGGTGGGCTTTAGAATCGTGGAAAAGCCAAATACAAACTGTAACTAAACTTGATTGTCAACTCCCTTTAATATAATTTTTTATTGTTTAACATTTTCGTAATGAGTTAAATAAAAGTGTAAGATTTAATTACTTATTCGTTCTTTATAATTTTAGTCAATTTCTAAACAAGTCCTTATAATTTAAAAATTTTAAATTAAATATGCAAATTTTGGTTGAATTAATCAAAGTCAATTTTCCCACTGACCTCCTCTTCTATTTTTATTGATTAAAATGGGTTATAAAGGATAAAACATGGGTTTAGTCTATTAACAGTCTAAATACACCAAGCAATATAAAAATTAAATATGAACTAATCCGAAAATAAATAAAGCACAAAAAGAAACATAATACAAATAGAGAGCACCCAAATAGCAATGAAAAAAAGCCCAAATAGGAACAAAAAGCAATGATCATGAAAAAAAAAGATTACTAACCCTCTCTCTCAATTTGGAGAGTAGAGATTTTGCATTCCCAACTTGCTAGTCAAATTCTCAAATTTAATGCATGGTATAGTCGCGTTAAAGAGTTAGTTACTTGAAACTGAGTAAGTGTGTGACATAGTTCAAAAATCCTATTTTCTAGTTTTTCCTTGATAAAATTTCAGTCAAGTTTGACATGTGTTATGTCATGATATGTATGGTTCTTTACTATATTGATTGTGGTCGTATTATCATATAATACTTTTAGTGCTTCAATAGAAATTCTTAATTCACTTAGTAGAAGATGTTTTAATTACAACCCTTCACAAATCCCTTGTAATAATGCCCTGTACTTAGCTTCTACAATACTCCTTATAATCACTTATTGCTTTTTGTTTCTTTAAATAACTAAATTATCCCACATATAAGTACAATGCCTTGAGGTAGATCTCTTATCAATAATGGAGCTTGCCCAATTAGTATCAATATATAATACCACAATTCTCTTAATTTCCTTCTTAAAATAAATATCTTTTCTTAGTGTTATCTTTAAGTACCTTAAGATTCTTAAAACAACAAGCATAAGCTCCTTTATGGGCCCATTCATAAATTTGCTAACCATGCTCACTAGGAAACTAATTTCAAGTTGGGTATGAGACAAATAAATTAGTTTTCCTATAAGTTTTTTGTATCTCTCAATGTCCATTAGTGGATTGTTCTTTTTAACCCGATCTCATAGGTGGTTTTCATGAGAATCTCTGCTGGCTTACAACCAAGCATATTGATCTCTTCTAAAAAGTCAAGAGCATACTATTTTTATGTGACTTAAATTCTTTTTTTTTTTAACAAGTAACTTCCATAGTCAATAAATACTTTAAATTACCTAACAACTTGATTTCAAACTCTTTTGCTTAAGCACCTTTTAGTCACTTGATTTCCTTTTCAAAATCACTAGTTACCATTATATCATCCATAGAGATAATCAAAATAGATATTTTACCTTTAGGAGAGAACTTGGTGAATATGAGTTGATTAATTTGACTTTGATTATAATCATAACTTCTAATAGCCTTTATGAACTTGTCAAATTAAGCTCTTAGAGACTACTTAAGGCTATAAAGAGATTTGTGCAGCTTACACACCTTTGTTTTTCTCCCATTTTCAACATTAAAACTAGGAGGTATTTCCATATACACCTCTTTATCTACATTTCCATTGTAGAAAATGTTCTTCACATTCAATTAGTAAAGTGACTAATCTAAATTTACAGCCAATGAAAGGAGAATTGTAATAAAACTGGGCTATAATGGCAAAAGTTTTTTGATAATTCACTCCATGAGTTTGAATAAATCCTTTTGCTACTAGTTATGTCTTGGGGCAATTAATGATCCTATTAGCATTATACTTAATTGTAAACATCCAATTGCATTTTATTGGTTTCTTTCCTTTAGGGAAATTTTCTATCTTCCAAGTTCCATTATTCTTAAGTACATTAACCTCCTTTTGAATAGCCACCTTCCATTTAGATTGTTGCAAGGTGTTTATCAATAGTTTATGGTCATTTCCCTTATGAGAGATTAGCAACAAAAATAGCATTTTGGAAGACAACTTGTCATAAGCAACATAATTTTCAATAAGATAAAGAGTACAAAATCTAATCCTTTTTCTTAATGCAATAGGAACATTTAACTTATCATCTACATTACTTGTACTCGAAGAGGACTCATAATGTTGTCTTTGAAATGTATAAGGTTCTAGCTCTTATTTTCTTTCTCCTTGAGTAAACATGTAACACTTTTTTATTTATGACTCTCATTCTTTTTATTTGTCTCATATTCAAGGTGTGAAATAGGTTTAAGGTTGTAATGGTGGAAGCGAGAGGTTTAAAAGGATCATCGTGGTGTGTATGAGTAATAACAAAAGGTTCAAGGGCTAGAAGAGGGAAATTATGATAGATTTAAGAGCATTCAATGCTATAATGGCTAGTTAAAGATTTAGGTAAAGGTAAATGTATATGAAGAAAAACCCATTCATTTTAACTTTCCCTTTTAATGAGTGTTTTGTGTAATTTGGTTAAGTTTCAAGAAAAGTCACATCCATGGTGTTAAAAAAACCATTTAGTGGTGGGAGAATAACATTTATACCTTTTTTTGGTTAGAAAATAATCAAGAAAGACACATTTAATAGAAGTTAGATCAAGTTTCCCTCTATAATAGATATGCATAAATGTTGTGTAACAAAAAAATTTTGAAGGTAAAGAGTGAAGTGTTTGAGTGCTTGAGTAGGATTTTAAGAGTTGATTATAAGGAGTGACATAATTTAAGGCTTTGATAAGGAGCTTGTATATGATGTAAGTGGCTGTAAGAATAGCTTCCCCCCAACAGGGTTTACATATATGGGAGGCAATTATTAAGAATCTAGTGACCTTTAAAAGGTACTTATTTGTCTTTTTGAAGACCTTATTTTGTTAGGGCTATTAATACACGAACTTTGGTGTAAAATACTTTATGCTCTTAAAAAATAACCATAAACATCATTAAAAAGCTCTCTTTCATTATTAATTCAATATACCTCAATATTGGTATAAAGCTCATTTTTAATTAGAAAAGTAAAAACCCTTAAGCAAGGAAGACAATTCTTATTTCTATTTCATAAGATAAGTTTAAATGATGCAAGTATGGTCATAAAAAAATGAGACAAACCTTTTGGCCCTTGAAATGGTTTTAATTCTAGATGGGCTCATATGTCACTATGAATTAAAATGAAAGGTTTAAAAGGAATGCAGGCATAAGATGGATAAAAAGATCTAACATGCTTATACAAATGGCACATTTCACATTGAAAAGAAAGAGAATTTTTGTGAAATAATTTTGGGTACAATCTTTTGATATATTCAAAATTGGGATAACCCAAAGATAATGTAAAATCATCACATCACCGACATTGGTCTTAACAGAAATAACTACAGAATTATTCTTGATATTGTTATGAAAAAAAAAAAGAGAATCATATACTCTTCAACATTGCTAATCATTCTTATGAGCCCAGGTCTTAAAATTTACAACCATTAGAAAAAAAAAATTAGCAACATAATTTAAGTCCTTAGAAAGCTTGCTAATTGAAAGTAAGTTACAAGTAAACCTGGAGACAAGGTGAACCCTTTTTAGGATACTAAAATCACTCAATTGAACTATACCAATTCCAAGAACTTTTGTGAAAGAGCCATTGGCAATTATTATAACTAGCTTTTCATTATATGGTTCAAAATTGTTAAGGTATGAAGAATTACTAGTCGTAGATCAGTGGCACTAAAATCTACTACCCAAGTATTTTCTCGCTGAGCTCATATGTTTAGTGTAGTGGAATAATTACCGAACTGAGGTACAAGACCTACTTTTATTACTTTGTTAGGTTGAGTTTGTTGCCCACCATACTCATGTAACAAATTAACAAGTTCTTCGTTGAGTGATGGACTGCTTAGTGGCTTTTGAACTTCACTAGCCATAACATATCCCCTCACTTCTTGCTTCTATTTCCCTTTAAAATTATTTGTTTTGTCATGTAATTTTCAACACTTATCCTTAGAATGTTCAACTTTGTGGCAATGTTCACACCAAAGTTTATTATGATTTTTCTACCAAAAATCACTTAAGCCCCTAACTTTTAAAGTAAAACTGGTAACAGTCTCAATTGGCTACTTTGAAGTGCCAAATATTAGCTTTTTTCTACTTCTTTTATTTTGACCATATGAAAGACTTCTTTAAGAGATGGCCAAGGATTAAGACTCAAAATTCTACTCCCAACTTCGTCAAATGTGTCATTCAAACTAAGAAGGAATTTATAAATCCTTATCTCTTCCTTTAGCTTCTGAAAATAGGCAACATTAACATTTCATGACCACATGTCTGTCTTGTAAGGATCAAGTACTGACAAAGTTTAATAGTAATGGTAATACTAAGTAACATTATATTGTCCTTGCTTGAACTCTTAAAGAAAACGCTTCACCTCAAAAATCATAACCTTGTTCTTATTAAAGGGGTAGCTTTCTCTTATTGAATCCCATAGTTCTTTGGCAGATTTGTAAAATACGCAAGTCTCCCCATTCTTAAGTGTCATTAGTTAATCAACTAGACTATCATTATATTGTTGTCAGCTACCTAATTCTTGAATGTTGGATTCCTCATCTCTAGACGCACAACAGTATTAGTTAGGTAGTCTTTCTCTCCTCTACCTTTGATGTACATCATGACACTAGAAAACCATTGGAGACAATGGTAGATTCATGAGCAATAGTAGGAGTGGAGATACCAGAATCAGAAGGAGAAGGAAAGGATGTAGGAAAGGGAAGGCTAGAGACAGATGAAGCTTCCTATTATCTCTTAGTGTTTAGCTTTCTCAAATAGTCAAATTGAATTGGTGAAGGATTAGCCATCAAAGCTATAATCTTTTAACACTTTCACTATTTGTTCAAAGATATTTTGGTCTCTGATACCATGCTAATTTTGGCTAGATTAGTTAAAGTTAATTTTCTCACTAACTTTATCTTTTATTTTTATTGACTAAACTAGGTAACAAAAGATAAAAGTGGGCTTAACCCATTAGCAGTCTAAATATAGTTGGGAATATATAAATCAAAATATTAACTTATCTTAAATTAAATAAAACACTAAAAAAACACATTAAAAATATAGAGCTCTTAAATAGCAATGGAAAGAAAGCCAAATAGGAAAAGAAAACAACAATCATGAAGAAAAACATGATCATTAACAAAATATCATACTTTTGCTATTTTTTTTTCAATTGGTCCCTATTATTAAAGTTTCATCCAAATTATTAAAAAAACACTAACATGACCAACTATTAGTACATATGGGAACACATAAAGTGCCAACTAAGTTGCCATTTAGCCTATCATCCATGTGACTAGCATGTGATCCTTTTTTTCATTCTCTTTTATTTGGGCTAGTAGATACAAGATACATTTGTGTCCTTTTGGTTTACTCACTACAATATAGATCGTGATTTTTTTTTTCATGATATCAATTATGCCCTTGTAATTATTGTTTAATAATGCTTATCTTTTTCTTTTTCTTTTTCCTATTTTTTCAAAAGTAAGAGTGCAAATATTATTTTTAATAACTTGTATTCACTTTTTTTTTTAACACATTTCATCCAACCAAATGGATCGAAAATGTATATGTCCTTCAATCTTTGCAATTTCACTCAAGTATGATTTTACCTAGTTTTACTCTCTCCAACATAATAACTTCCTCCATTTCATCTGAGTAGATAAAAAATGATTTCAATTTAAATGGGATTTTTATACCTTTGCATCTTTTACATTTAGTTTTCTTACACTTAATTTAAAGTTAGATAGAGAAAGAAAGAAGAGGAGAGAGGAGAGTAGAGAATGAGTGGTTTTCAAAATCACATTTCTCTCTTTCTTTATCTAACTATAAACTAAATACAAAAAAATTAAATTATAAAAGATCCAAATCCAATTTTTCCCCTTTCTAACAAGGGACAGAAATCAACCTTAAGGTGAGTTTTTACCCCTTTTCAACACCTTTTCTATTGCTTTTGTTGTCAATTTGAATTAATGTTGATTATCGTGGTTTTTTTTTTATGGATTTTGTTTTGGATATTTAAGTGCCGTTTGGGTAAAGTAAAATTGATGTCTCAGAAAATTAATATTTTTCTAATTGATTTTATCGATGGAGATGGCCATATATGGTAAAATGGTAAATATGAATTGGAGACATGAAGGTAGATGACTAGGGCCATCAGGGCTAAGAGGGAGGGAAGAAGGGAGAGAAGCAAATGAGTGGCAGTGCAAATATTAATTTGCCACGTCAATAACAATGAGGACTTAATTGACAAAGTCAAATTTATGAGCACTTATTTAAATATTTTTAAATTATAAAGACCTATTTAGAATTTAATGAAACTATAAGAGCAAATAAATAATTAACAAAAATATAAACCGAGGGCGTCAACATCAACTCAAAAGGCGGGTTGGTAGTGTTTGTCTAAGTGCGTGTTTGAAATCCCGTTTCAAAATCACATTTCTGTAAAAGTAACAAATTGTTGCTTCTTGTAAATGTGATTTTGAGCTTTACAAACACAGAACTAAACACCCTATAAAACGGAATCCCGAGGGGCATTTTCACATGCACCAGCAATATGTCGCGAATACTTGATTTGACGAAATGACAAACTACGAATTTACTTTCTTGCATGAATACATCAAACAAATTGTAGTTGTAATATTTTAATGTTACAATTTCAGTCCTATTAATTTTAAATATAAAATTATTTCGAATATTTGATTTTTTTTTTTTACGATATTAAGAAGTAACTTGTGAATGACCGTTGCGTTTCTACCCCAAAAAAAAAAAAAATTAATGACCATGGCGTGGATCTCACGTTTCCGCTCCCCCGCTTCCACAAAGGCGGCAACGTACGGCATCATCTTTTTGGCCCGTTGAACGATGATAAGAGAAGCAGGCACAGCATGTAACCGAACACCGCCGACACACAAGGGAATAACCCTGTGAGTAAGTGGGGATTGTGAAGGATGCCGAAGAAGCGAAGTAGACGGCAGATGTGCGTTACTGGACCTGGTGGAGTGTGTGAGGCGTCGTATCCTGACCTCTCTTCCTTTTAGCTTCATTCGCACCCTTCGTCTCTTCTCTACACGGTCGTCCCTCTTTTCCCCCCTCTTTATGGCACTACGCTCAGTGTCTTCCGTTTCTCAGCTTCTCCATACTAATGGCCGCTCACAGCCTTTTCCCTCCATCCTTGCATCCACCAACGCTCATTTACTCCTCGACTTCACCACTTTGCACTGTGAATCCAAGCAACGCAAGCGCAATTTGGGAGCGTCTGCCTCTCGAAGAGGCTTTCACCACTACGTCACCAAGACATCGTCCTCCTGAAAAGCTGTTCTTGAACTTGAGCGTCGCAATAAGGCTTTCCATGACTCAGCCGTTTCTTCCTCTGATTTGAAACCGCAGGTCCGTTTTTACGTGGACCGTTAAGGAACACTGAAATTCTTGTTTCAGTCATTACTCCTATATATTGGGAAATTCTTTCTAGAACACATGCGAGCTATTTTTGTTTCACTATGTAATCTGATAGAATGGTGGATTATAAGGCAGAGGAAAACGTCCAATCACGTGATATTCGTAGTCGGACGTGGGCGGGGCATGAATTGATAGCTGCTTTGTCGGTCACCTGGCTCTGCTTCGCTACTTTCACCAATCATCAATGTCACGGGCGGCAATGCCCATAGAGAAGCTGTTTTGGTTGTCTCTTAAAATTATTTTAGTACATCCAAAAGTTAATTAGAGAAAAAAAAGAAGGAAAAAACTAATAGTGACACTATAGTAATGTGGCGTTAACCAATAATGGTGGTAGGAAAGGGTAATATTCTCAGTGGCGAAAGGAATTTCATGGAGATGATGGTAATATAGGCTAGTATTAGTTGGTTGATGCTAGTGAAAAGTGAAAACGATGATATAAGGACTGATGGGATGACAAGCATTACAACATTAGACAAGTTGATTACTAATGTCCACTTTCAGGGAAAACTAATCCAACCTCTCGTGAATGTAGTTGAGAATATACACACAACTTCCCTTCATTTTCAAGAAATATAGAAGCTACCCATATCATTAAAAAAAGGCATTACATAATAACCCAATTAGTACTTTTCTCTTTCAGAAACTACAATAGAGGGCATAAAATATTGAAAAAATACAAAATTAGTTTGTCAATTATCATAACTGAATATATGTTGGTGGATGATTTAGCTCGGAAAAGGTTTAAGTGGATTAAAACTCCATCATCCAATGTTTTTTGCTAAGAAGATCTATTTGATTGTTATTACTCAATTGGATTATTCCTGAGCCAATTTATGACATTTGATCAAAATTTGATGGCTTTGTTATTATTTTTATTAAGAAAAGAACTAAATGGGTTATTGCATAGTGCTTTTTTATTCAATTATCAAGGGAGGCTTTTAAGGATATAAAGATAGATTTCTGTCATGGTCTGTGAGTTTATAGTTTTTAAGAGCAGTTTCTTATTCTCAATTTTTAAAAAGCTTTTTATTCTTGATTTAGAAAACAACCATTTTCTATTTTCTGCATTTTAGAACAGAAACCACTTTGAGCAATTTTGTGTAATCTGATCTCTTCATTTTAGAACAAAACAACTTTGAGCTATTTAAAAAAAAAATTTCTTTTGATTTGAACAACTTTGAACAAAATAACTTTGCATAGTGACTTCTTTGGATGCTTAAGGTGATCAACATTTCATTGCTTGTGACATAAAATCTACATGAACAATATGTTGAATAGTCCTAATTGCTTGTTGGTCAGGTTGCAAACTTGGAGGACATAATGTCAGAAAGAGGGGCTTGCGGTGTTGGATTTATTGCCAATTTGGAAAATAAATCATCACATGAGATTGTCAAGGATGCTCTTACTGCACTTGGCTGTATGGAGCATCGTGGTGGTTGCAGAGCAGATAATGACTCTGGTGATGGTTCAGGACTGATGACTTCTGTTCCATGGGATCTTTTTGACAATTGGGCCAAAAGTTGCATACTGGGGTTGGAATGGTTTTGCTACCCAAGAATGGAGGACTTCTGAACGAGGCCGAAAAAGGTAACAGGTTGTTGCTTTGTAAGGGCTTTATTCAGCTGGGCTCCTATGTTGTACTTGTCTTTTCTCACTCCACTGAGACAATCACGTCTATCTGTTGGGGAATAATTTTATGACTTCTTTTGCATACTACATTTTGTAAAATTCTCTCTCTTTTTGCAAATATTAGGGTGTTTATTTATTGATCAAATGTGCAATGCTCTCTTTTTCCTTGTCTTTTCATTCTCTTATGTTTGACTTGTGGCATGTTGACAAAGCTTTGGTGAACATTTTGCTTTAACTTAGATTTCATTATAGGTTATATGATTATAGGTTATATGTAATTCATCAAGAGCAATACAATTTAAGTATAAACGTGACAGAACTCACTTTCCATGTAGACTGATACTGCATGTTGTTGTCCACATGAAACTTCCATTTAATTAGGCCCTATTCTTTCATTCTTTCTGTCTGCCCATCTGTTAGTCTTAAAAAATGCATTTGTTAAATGGAGCTTTGTGTCATCATATTCTGATTAAATTATTTCTGAGAAGTTGGTTTTTCTAGCATCTGAGGAGAATTTCTTATACTCTTTCGTTTTATTAACCTCCTTCTTGGTACTTCTCTGGCTTGTCTTAGTGAATTCTTTTTTTGATAATAAACAGATATTTACATTACCTCATACAACAATGTTCTGTGACATCTTAGTGGTGTATGTTCATGTCTTCATAAATATTTAATATGCATGACAAACAATTGACTCTGATTATTTCATAAATTCTTTTAAATGGGTCAAAATGAAGCAACATTCTGTAACTGATATTTGAATTCTGACATGTAATTTTGATTTCTTCTGTAGTTATTGTAAGTATTTTTAGACAAGAAGGCCTTGAGGTGCTTGGGTGGAGGCCTGTCCCTGTAAATACTTCTGTTGTAGGTTATTTTGCTAAGGTGACCATGCCCAACATACAGCAGGTATTGGTTAAGATTGTTAAAGAAGAGAATGTTGATGACATTGAAAGAGAACTGTACATCTGCAGGAAATTGATTGAAAAGGAAGTAAGCTCCAAAAGTTGGGGAAACGAGCTCTATTTCTGTTCATTGTCCAATTAAACCATTGTTTACAAAGGAATGCTTCGCTCAGAAGTTCTTGGCTTGTGTTATTCTGACCTTCAGAATGATCTTTGTAAGTCCCCCTGTGCCATTTATCATCGAAGGTATAGCATGAATACTAGTCCCAGATGGCCACTTGCACAACCAATGAGGCTTCTTGGTCATGATGGGGAGATCAATTCTATACAGGTTGAAGTTTATTTCACATTAGGAATTTGTCCATAATATTTTACCCCGGATGGACTTAACAAATTGCAACACATTTCTGCAGGGGAACTTGAATTGGATGGAATCTCAAGAGACATCATTGAAGTCACCAGCATGGTGTGGTCGAGAAAATGAAATCCATCCATATAGAAATCCAAAGGCCTCGGATTCATCAAATCTTGACAGTGCTGCAGAAGTATGTCAAATTGTCAATAACTCCATTTAACTTAAATTAGTAGTTCCTTCTACTGTAAGATTTTGATGGTGATGATTTGTGTGGAATAATTGTTCAAAAGAAAAATGTGAACTGCAAAATAGTGATGACGGTCCATTTGTATATTACGACTCTGAACCTGATGATAGATCATAGATGTTATTATGATTGTTTATTGTTTATTTCCATGTGCTCTCTTAAACTTGTATTTCTCACTTAAGAAATATATATTTAATTTTTTTCTCAGCTCTTTGTTTTGTTGTTTTTGTCTGTGTGTGTGAAATTGATCTTGTGTTGATAGTGATATTTGTCTTTTCTAATTTGAATGGTCTCTTATGGATCAGTTACTAATAAGAAGTCGTCGCAGTCCTTTGGAAGCTTTGATGATTCTTGTTCCAGGGCCATACAAAAATCATCCAACTCTAACGCATAAATACCCTGAGGTAATTTGTGTTCCAGATGACTGAGACATATTTTGTTTGTTTTCTTTTATTTATATTTCATTTGGCTCCTTAGGCTTCTCTTTGTGGATTGCTGCTTTAAATGGATTTTTTCCTTTGTCTTTTAGTTTTTTTTTCTAATAATGGTGAAAGAAGGTCAAAAAAAAAAAGAAGAGAAAAAAAAGCACAGAGATCGAAGTCTGTGCTTTAACTTAAGGAGCACAAAGTTAAAATTCACCTAACCTATATGGTAAGGATTTGACTTCTAGGACCTCCTTTGTGTTATCATTTATGTCCTGAGTGGGATTTTCCATAAAGTTTTGACAAAATCTCATACATTTTGACTTTGCCCCTTAAAACTTAACAAATTCTCTTGATATATATATATATATATATTTAATCAAACTTTAGCTGAAACTGAAACTGCTAGAAAACATGTCAAATGATGATGGGTGTAGCAAGAAATTAGTGATGAAAGTCAAACTGCTGGAAGCTAAAGAAATTTTGGCCCTACCTCTGTGAATGTTAAGTGACCCAAAAAAAAAAAAAAGAATTGTTACATAGCTTATCTAGAGCAGTCCTTCGGCTCCATTTTAAGATTAAATCATAATAGCTTATCTAGAGTGGTCCTTCGGCTCCATTTTAAGATTAAATCATAATCCTGACATTTCTTTTTTAAGCTCGTTATGTCAAATGAAAACTCTGTTGTGAGTTACTGTTTATTTCTGACAATGTTCTAAAATCTGAGCCATACTTACTAATTTATCGATGGTAGTGACCCTACCTGCAATATGTTTCTTAGGTGGTTGACTTCTATGACTACCATAAGGTGCAGATGGAGGCTTGGGGTGGACCTGCCCTGCTTTTATTCAGGTAAAGTCCAATGAAATCTAAAGGAACTTGATTAGCTTGTTGGTATATCCTAAATTGTTAGGACAATAGAGCAAAGTAGTAGAGAGAAAAGTAAGGGAGAAGACATTCATATTCTTTGAATGACTCACACATATCATGATTCCTACAAGCCTGTATTTCTATGGGTACTATGATAATTTTGGCCAAAAAGGGAAATATGGGCACTATGACAACATAGTGACATATATATCCTTTAATTAGGGTGCGTTGCAAGTAGGTACTTTTTTAAATAGTTAATTCTTCCCTAAATTCCTCAGTTCCTCTTGAGCTGAAGGTTAAATAAGCTTCAGCTTTTTCCAAATAAACTCAACTTATCAAATGAAAAACTTTCCATGAACCGTAGCTTACAATGAGCTCAACCAACAATTTGCAGTGGGATCAACGAACTAAACTTGGATAGTTCAATTGAACAATGGTGAGCTCAGCCAACAAACAACTTTCTATCAATGAACGATGACTTACAGAAAACTTCAACTACCAATGAACAACTTATCACAAACTCAAAGGACTTCTTAAGCAACTAGTCCTAACACCCCCTAAACAACAAGCTCTACGTAGAACCAACCACAATACATTTGAATCCTCTCCTTTTCCTTAGTTGTGCTGGGGGCCTCACAATTCAAAAGGCAGGTGGGGCCCATTGTTTGTCTGTCTCACTATAACAGGTTCCCTCCTGACTCTGGCCTATCAAATCCTCACCACAACCCAATTGAATGATTGGATGATTAAACAAACCATCAAGAGGAATGATTTTGGTACGGTGATCTCTTACATTATTAGAACATTTATTTTTGTCTTTGCTATTATTTACAAAAAAATTCCTCATTAATTTGAAATTAATTATGGAATGCATATTTTTTATACAAACAACTTCAATTTTTTTTTTTCAGTAAGAATATAATTAATTATATTTTATATGTTCTTCGAACGCTGTCATTTTTTTTTTCTAATGGTTTGTTGTAACACCATAATGTCTTAACCTCAATTAATTTTCTTCTGGGCTCGATTACATATGATTTCAAAAGAACAAGTACAAACCGTGGTATTTTCATGCTATAAAACGGGATTCAAACGTTCATATTTTGCCCGTGGGTCCCGTGAAATCATCAATCACATTCTCTACTCACACTCCATTTATACAACTCATACATATCATAAAACAACCCATGAACCACGGATATGAAGCCAAAAACCAAGAAAATGCAATTTTTCACATGGGCCCAAAAGTCAGATTTTTGGCTCTAACTTTGGAAAATCATAACTAATTATAGAAAAATGGGAATCAAGCAAACCATAGCTTTTTGGAAAGCTCTAGGTGTTAGCTTTACGCTAAAAATAATTCCCAACCACAATCTCAGCGTTTGGACCATGTTTGACATTGAAAAAGAGACAGAGGTCCGGCTGTCCCTGATACTGGTGCAACTTGCTGTCATGAATTTCAAAAATTCATAACTAATTCCATAAAAATCCAATCTGGACAAACTATACCAATTTGGAAAGTTACAGATGTTAACTAGAGGAGAATAATAAGTCCAAATCAGCTCAGCAGCCCTTAGACCTCGAAAACCGAAGGAACAGTAACGAAGGTCAGATGGCTTCCTTGATGCTGATACAGAACTTCAGAAAGTTAGTTCTCTCTCTACAGACCTCCGATTGAGGTGATTCCAGTTGGTATAGGTCACCATGGATGTCTAATTTATGCCTATAAAATTTCATGACAATTGGACACCATTTGGTTTATGAATGACACAGATTCATTTTCGGACCTATGGTAATAGTGCATCGACCAAACCATTAAAATTCCCAAACTTCAACAATTCGCCAAATATTCCCTAGACCTCCAAATATTACCAACTTTAGCTTCCCAAGAAGCTCTCTACAAACTCTTGAGACATGCTCAATTTCATATTAAAAAGAGCTCATTTGGTCATACTTTGACGGAACTCACAAATTTGGCGATTTTGACACCCAAAATGGTTCAAAGTGGGTCCAAATGGCCTCCCACATGTTTTCGCACCTCATGGACAAGTTTTAAAGTATGAACATAGTATATATGAAATGTCCAAGTGATTCAAATCATCATACATTTCAAACTCACTATGCTACGGGTAAAAATGCATTATTGCATACAATCCACAAAAGGGGCAAATCCCACATTTTCATTACTTTAGTTCTCTACATAGTTTCTACATCATTTTTCCATACATTTACATTTGCTTCAACATTTACATTTCAAAAATAGTAGGTGCATATTCATTTTAGCACCTCTTTACATCAAAAGAACCAAAATAAACCAACATCTATCTAAACATGCTCCTAGGCTCCTTGGTGTACACTTGAATTTCCTTGAACTCCACCTAATATGTTAAGATGGGAGAGGGAAGGGGGTGAGATTCATGGAATCTCAATAGCTCATGCACTCATTCAAGGAAGCAATCAAGGCATATAAACAAGTCATAGCATGCAAATAGGCATGTAACCATTCACAATCATACAATACATGATTTACATGCTATGAAAATCACATCAATGCCACGAGTAAGCTCTAGGGACTTTTGGTCTAGTCTCACCCGATTTTAGAGACTTTTGGATGGTCTTACCCTTGGTTTAGGGACTTTTGACTTGGCCTCACTCAGTTATGAGACTTTTGGCCTTGTCCACCCATCTTCAGGGACTTTCGGCTCTACCTCACCCATCTCAAGGGACTTTTGGCACTACCTCACTCGAGCAATTTTCACAATCCAACACATTAACATATTGGTACCAATGTATCAAGCCAATAACATATGACATGTCTCACACAACAAGCATATACACAAGCATACAATGACTATTACATCTAAGAATGCAACAAGAAAGAGTGGAGAGCTACCTTATAAGCCAACACAAGTTTTCCCTTTCAATTTTTCTTCTCCCTTCTTGGTTTCACACTCACGCCTTGATGGAGGTGCTTCTCTTGAGCTTAGACACAACAAAAAGCATGTAATTACTCTCTCATAACTCAACAACTATTAGGGGTTCTTCAGAGCAAGCCCTTCCAACATATAAGAACCTAGGGGTTCCCTCTTTCTCTAGAATTTTACCAACTCTTCTTCTCTCTCAAGCTCTCAAGTTAGTAGATCCAACATACTCAAGGAAAGCAAAGAAGTTCAAGAGTGGTTTTTCACTTTCCCTCTTTTGACCCATACCTAAAATCCAACTAATTTAACAACCAAAATCATAGAAAGAGAGGGTAAAGAGAGAAGAACAAGATTCGAAGAAGAAAAAAGAGGGAAATCTCAAACTTACTTACCTTTTCTTTGTTCTTTCCTCCTTCTCTTGGTCTCTCTGTCTCTCCACGCTCCTTTTCTCTCCTTTGGTCAAAGCTTAGGTCAGTTAAAAGAGAAAGAATGAATTGGGACGTTTTAAAAAGTCAAATTCTCCTTTTTTACGCTTTTCCAAACTAACCCTCGCTATAGCGAAAATTAACCTTTGCTACGGCGAGCACGTATCAGTCCCAAACCCCTGTTTTCGCTATGGCACGCTCTACGGCGAGCAACTCCCTGGTTTTTGTATGGGATGCCCGCACTTGCTATAGCTAGAAGCATTCTCTCTATAACGAGCAGGTACATTCGCTATAGCTAGACCATTTCTCGCTATAGCGAACAGGTACATTCGCTATAGCTAGGCCATTTCTCGCTATAGTTAGCAGACTTAGAAAAATTTCAGGATTTCAAAAATTTTCAACTTTCTTCTTTCTTTTTCTTTTCTTTTTCTGGTTGTTACATTTGTAATCCAATTTATGTGGCACAGTGATGGAAAAACTATTGGTGCATGTCTTGATTGTAATGGACTTCGCCCTGCTAGGTATTGGAGAACATTAGACAATATAGTCTATGTCGCTGCTGAGGTGAGTTCCCTATCTCTTATTCTTTGGATTTAATATATGGTTGATTCAATGTCATATTAACTTCACTGTTAGATGACAGTTCTTCATTTTCTGGTTCTAGAATCTATAGGATATTGTTGTTTTGGCTGGATTTGGGCTTTAAAGAGTCCAATATCTGGTGAAAAGTCCACTTTGCTGGATCATCTGTCTTCTTGGATTCTGTCATTTTTTATACATGAAAGACTGTGAAGGTCCTTTCATTATTTTCTTTTTGATATTGAAAAGCATACTTACGGATGATAATTTAGCAATTAGTATGCTGTTCTTTTGGCACCTTCTATAGTTCCTTGTGCATATTCTGTCTATGTGCGTCTTGCTTTGAACCTTCAGAGACTTTTTTATGGTCTATACTTATAAAAATGTATGTAATTATTTGGTTATAGAAATAAACTATTTGAAACTCTGTGAGCCAAATTCTTAAGTGCAACAATACTAGTAATAATTTTGAAGCCATTGATGGTTCATGACTTATAATCATCGGAATTATGTCTTGTCTTATTCTAGTTTAGGTTGGTGTTGTACCGATGGATGAATCAAAGGTTATCAAGAAAGGTCAATTAGGACCAGGGATGATGATAATGGTTGATTTACCCGGTGGCCAGGTTTGCATTGTAACATTCATCTATTTTTCTTTCTAACTGGCACATTTTCCGTAAGGGTTACTATTTCCCACAAATAATGATACTGATTTACTGAGTAGTAGTTTGTCTAACTTAGTTTTGCTTCTTAGTTGATGAAATGTATTGTGGCCCAAGAGTAGCACTAAGCATTATTTGGCTGTTTTCTCATTAATCAGTGAGTTTGAAAGAATATCCCAACAGCTTTCCATGAACAGCTTGAGCATATCTCCAGCTTATTGCTATCATTCATTAACAAAGCATTACTACTACAAAGTACAAAGGATTTAAGTTAGCAGTTATATTTTGTTCTTGATTTAATGAATGAATTTTTTTAAGTCATGATGAAACTAGATTTGTGCAAAACTTAACCCCATCAATTTATATGTATGAGTTATATAAAGTCACTTATAGCACTTGTTATGTGTTTTCTCATGACAATACATGGTGAGGCCTTCCAATATGCATCCACCAGGTCTTCTTAAGGAGAGGATTGCTTTTATGGTCTCTCTGTGGGTTTTGACGAATTATCTTTTAGGGGCTTGTCCCTTGTGGATCTTCATAGGGATTGGAAAGCTCTTTTAATTTAAAGAGTCTTGGCTTTTTTCTCAGTTCTTTATCCCCCCCCTCCCAAAAAAAAGGTATAAATTTCTGGTTACCTTAGCATGGGCGTCTTGTAGTGTAATCTCCATTATCTAATTAGTGTTTGTAAAAAGCAGTAATATATGCTTTCTCAAGGAATTATTTTAGATATTAAATATTCCACACGGCAGGTGTATGAAAACACAGGTTAAAAAGCGAGTGGCCTTATCAAATCCATATAGGAAATGGGTCAAGGAAAACATGTGATCTTTGAAGCCTGGGAACTTCCTTTCAGCAACTGTCATGGACAATGACGCAATTTTAAGACACCAACAGTGAGAATTCTATCTTGTTCTCAGTTTTATAGACTATTTGTTCTTTAGTATTTCCATTCGTGAATGCTATTACGGACACTTTGCTTTGCCCATGTCTATAGCTGAAACATATTTGATATAATTCTTTATTCAATTTCTTTGTAATTCTAGGAATATGAATAACGATTTTGGAGTTTGGACATAAGTTTTTCAATCATAACAATAACAATGCTCTTTCTAGAGAAAAAAGAGAGAAATCTTCCCCAGGAAGCAGGAAAAACTTCTTTAGTTTCTTACTTTATTATGGCTGGTTCTGTGACTGCGTCTGAACTATAAGATACCTAAGGTGAACTCAAAGTTGGTTTGGTATTGTGTACAGTAACATTGTGACGATCATGTGTGTTAGATTTGATTGCAGCTTATACCATCTTATATAACGCTCACTATACCATTCTTTGGTGAGAACAGGCGTTTCGGTACTCTAGTGAAGATGTACAAATGGTGATTGAGACTATGTCTTTTCAAGGAAAGGAGCCTACATTGTGCATGGGAGATGATATTCCATTGGCAGCGTTGTCACAGAAACCTCACGTTCTTTTTGATTATTTCGAGCAACGATTTGCACAGGTAAGCCAAAGTACTTTCCTATAATTCATCATGGAGTTATACAATGTAATTTCCCGTGGTCATAGATTATATCTATCACATCATCATAGTTAGAAATCCGATCTTCGATTGCATTTATGATCAAGTGTTACCATCAAATGCATCATAGTTTTTTTCTAATATCATAAGATATTTAATATTGCTGTTGTTTGTATATCACTCATTGTACGCCATTGCTTAAATTTGTTGCATGTTATTCTCTCTCCTTGTCTATTTGTCTGCCTGTCTATTTATCTGTCACTCTGGGTATCTTTTGGGATTGAATTTATGTCTTCTATTTGGTGCTTCTCACATGATTCTTTCATGAAACTCCCTTGCTATAAACGTCATGCAGGAAAAGGGAAGAGAGGGAATTTGGGGGACGGAGATTTTTTTTTTTGGGGGGTGGGGGGAGTTTGGAGAGATAAAGGGGGAGATTATAAACTCAATAACAATCTTAACTCTGATTCAAGTACCTAAATTAAATTATAAAACAACCTTAGATAGAAAAATTTAACTTATTAGATAATTATTATCCTAAGATATGATAAACTTAATTAATCCTAATTTATTAATGTACTTTAATATGCCCAATTGTCAACTAATTATGATTTATATCTTGAATCCTTTTTTTTTTTTTTTAATTACAGATAGATACACATATCTGAATTATACATAAAACTTCTAATTTTCTTATCCCATTCCTGATCAACATGCTATAATATCTATATATTATATAAAAGTATAGAAAGTTTATTATTCTGTATGTTTTGCTATGTGGGTTCCACTTTTTTTTTTTTAATTTTTTAATTAAATCCCATGCATTAGTACAGGATACAGGGCTAATTTATATTAATATGCCATTGGGGTTATTTGCTATCTTCGGTCCAATAACTAATATAAAATAAAACAGTATTTTTTTGAAAAAATAAATATAGATTGTGACATAGGAGAATGAGAAGTTAAAGTGATATGAGAAAGTGAGAAATTATTTAACTTCCCACTACTTCATTTTATTATTTTTAAAGTATAAAAAATTTATTACAATTTAATTTTGTATTCAAAAAATTTATTTAAAAATAAATTTTTTATGCACTTTAATGCATGTCAAGCCACTTGTGTGTCTGTGTGAGATAGAAAAAGAAACTCGATCAACATGCTAAGATATTGGAATATTTTTTATGTTTTAATGGTTGTTTTTTTTTTGGGGCCTTGTTTTGTTCTTTTTCATTTTCATTGAGGAGGTTAAGCCTTTTTCCCTCAAATTTTTTCCTTCTAATAATATTCTTCTTTTACTTCAAAAAAAAAAAAAGCATGGTGACTTGGTTTTCATGTTATTCTGCCTTCGCATTCCAAATCCAATCCATCCCTAAAGTTCAAACATGTACACATAGAAGACATGAACAGAATCTGTATGCCTCCTAGACCTAGAAAGTGTCAAATTCAGTGAGCAAGGTTGATCAGGCCTAAAATATGTCTCGTGTATCCTAGCTGATGTAGGAGGACTTATATGAAATATGGCACTATATGATTCGGTATTCAGAACCTTAAATTTTCTTTCTTTTTTTAAGCCATATTTTATAATTTTTTAGTTTTTGTTAATTTATTTTATTGACATTTTCTCGTAATAGATATTTAAAATGCTTTTAGAAGTTACTTTTGTATGCAGTTATTTCAATTTACTCATTTGCAAAAGTATAGGTCACAAATCCTGGTATTGAGCCCCTTCGAGAACGATTATTAATGTCTCTTGAAGTCAATATATTGGAAGTTGGACCTGAGAATGCTTCACAGGTATTTTATCATACTTCTGTGAAGTCATTTTTGGTTAGTCTTTATCCTTAAAAATTGACAGCAAAATTTTGTTGCTTTTTCAACCTGACAGGCTTATGTTGTTGTTTCGGGTGTTGAATGAAGGTGATCTTCAGTTATTTCTAAAAGATCCCCACTTAAAACCACAAGTATTACCAACATTTTTTGATATAAGTAAGGGGATTGATGGTTCCTTGAAGAAGGAATTAAATATAAGCTTTGTGAAGCTGCTGATGAAGCTATTAGAAATGGTTCCCAGCTGCTTATTCTCTCAGACCGCCCAGATACACTGGTAAGAACCATCTATAGCTTTCCACACTGGTGTATTTTTCAAGAGATTATTATGTTACAGATACTGGAACTTTTACTTTATATGTAGTAGTTTACAAGGATAGAAAGGATTGGTAAAATATATTTCAATAAACGATCACTAAAATCTTTATGCTATTGCTTGTGTTGGTCACAGATAATCTTTCATTTCTTAATTGCTGTTTGGTGTCCTCCTTTGCTTTAACAGTCTATCTGTTATACTATCTATCAGATGTCTGTTCGAAAAACTTCTAAGTTGTACACAAATTTGTTGAATGCATGAACTGCCCTGCCATCTGGGACTTGATGAGTGTCTACTACCTTGCCTTAAGGGAAACATTAGATAGTACTTTATTATATCATTAATGTGCTTAATAACTGCATGCATTTTATTGCATAATTCAGGCATTAAGGATGATGTGAGAAGTTTGGTGTTAGTGTTGTGAATATCCGCACATTTTCAATATTTATTTTTTCTTAAAATCTAGGCTAATGCATTTCCTTTTTCCTTTGGTCCTAGCAACCAACTCATCCAGCAATTCCAATACTTCTGCTGTTGGTTCTGTTCATCAACATCTAATTCAGATGGCTTACGGATGTCAGCTTCGGTTGTAGCTGATATTACTCAGTGCTTTAGCACTCATCATTTTGCTTGTTTGATAGGATATGGTTCAAGGTTTGTTTCCATACCTCCACGTAAGCCTCTGTATACAATGGTTTTATTTCTTGTTGCCCTTTTATTCTTAATCTTATATTTTGAATATTGTATTTTTTGGATTATAGGTCATTATGTTCTATAATCTAACATTCATTTGCTTCGTCTCTTATGTTGAGCTTTGGTATAAAGAGAAGAAAATTCCTGTTACATTGTTTATTTGCGTTTACATTGTACTGCTGTGTTCACTATATTATTTATACTTTTAATGTTATTGATAACAATCCAATAGACTTGTAGCACAGGAAAAAAAGTTGTGATACATGCAGAAAATGTTCCTTGACAACTGATAATTAAAAAAAAAAATTGTCAGAAAGAACAGAGGTTTGTTATGTTCTTTTCTTTATTATTTAGTTGATTAAAGTCTTAAATGGTGATCCTATTAAGTGACATTAATAATCATACCTAAAGGGAACTAAATAAGTATAGTGTGCAAAAATAGTAAATAAATTAAAATTATTGTAAACACAAAAGTGGAGCGAGTAAAGGTGGAGCAACTTTCAAGATAAGTTTCCTACAAAAGTGGAGGGGGCAATATGACAACAAGTAAAAAATAAGAAGTTAGGGAAAGAAAAGCCATAATACCAATTTATTCTAGTTCAACTTATGAGGTTTACGTTTAATTCTCTTAAATCTTAAGAGATTTTTTTCAATCAAAACACCAATAACTATAAGTGGTAGGCTTTACATGTTCACTTCTAATATAAGTTTTCTTAAGTTCACCTTAAATTTATACACTTAGGACTTTTTACAACTTACCTAGAGCTTACTCTCATATGCAGAAAGTTACAAATCAAGATGATAATAAGATTCTCACACCCTTTTATTGAAGGTTACAATTAAGCTTAGTAAATGCTCTATGAAACTAATGACAATCAAATCAGAATATTCTTCAAGAAACAAATGTTCTTGAATGCTTAAATGATTTTTTTGATAATTTGCTCTTGAATCTTCAACACATTTATATCTCTTTGCCAACTTCTAGCCATTAGAGATGAAGCATTGAGTACAATAGCTTCTTAGCTAGAATAGAGGAAGTAGGTCTTCAATGTTCAACTCTTCTTCAACAATGACTAGTTACTCAGCGTGTTTTTCTTGAGCAAACCATTCTATCTAATTTTTATAAATACCTGTTAAATGTTTGCTTTATGGGTTAGATAAAAAGTGTTCATTTTATCTTACATAAAAATAGATAATTGCAAAAAAGAGATATAAAAAGGACGATACATTTATTCCATTGTTCCAATTGCATATCCGAAAAATAAAGACAGTTGACTTTTGTGTTTTGCTCATTGATGATTTTCTCAGACAAATTAAGGACAAAATTTTGATGGGCCAAGATAAATGGACTTTTACATAAGATTAAATTTTAGTTTTTGTTATTATCAAAGTCGTAAGGAAGTGAGACTTTAAGAACCTATTTAACCTTAAGCTAACAATCTCCCTCTTTTGATAATAACAAAACCCAATCATGCAAAATTAAGCTATATAACAAAATACATAGTTCCCCTGAATATTTGCGTCCCATAAGAAGAAGTCTGCAAGAGGAATATTTAATGGAGTGAGCCACATATAAACATATGAACACACACACAAATTTTGCAAGAGTATTTTCTCTTTTTTTATCAACAACAAAAGGATGAAAAATTAAGCAATAAAAAAGCACATAATGATGTTGTAGCAAAACCAAAAAAAAAAAAAAATCGAAATGATGCAAAGTAAAAATTCAAAGCAATTCAATCAAACAACTTGAGTTATGTGCAAACAAAACAAATAACTATCACTAGCTACTCAAAAGTTAAATGGATTGTTAAAATCAAAGTGCTTCTTGGAGTTGTTGATCCAACCAATGGAAAGCTTGGCTCATTTGATCTGTAAGACGAAGAAGGGCGGAGTCAATATCATGAAAGCACTCCAGCAACTCAACCCAATCACCTTAAAAGCAACTTTCATGTCATGTAATTTAGTGGCCACAAAATTAAGTTGCCGTTGGGTAACTCCATTACTATTGACTCACAAATGATTCCACTGTCAGGGGATAGGTGACCAAACTCATCACATAGCTCTTAAACATTTCCATTAAGAGAGCGAAGAAGTTGAAAGATTTTAGCGTTGGAGGTGGAGTCAAGAACTATTAGAGGAGTTGTAAGTGTAGGTGGAGGAATGGTAGGAGGAAAGCCTTTTGGAATATGAGGGCTAAATGGAGAAGAGGGAAGAGGAGGGGAGAGTGTCGGAGGTGTTATCGTAAGTGGAGGAGATGGAGGTGTAATATATTGTGGGGATGGAGGAGGTTTATGTAAGGGAAAGGACACTGGTGAAGGAGTCATAGATGCAGGAAGGAAATTTGGAATGGATAATAGAGGAGAGTCAGGTTTGATGAATGGAGGAAGGGACACATCTTCTTCTTTCGAATTAAAAGGAGAAGACAACATAAACTTCCTTCTTTTTTAAAGTAAGGAGGGAGTGGTCAAAGAAGTTTGCTTCTCAAATGCTGGAGGAGAAACTTGAAAGTTGGAAGAGCCTTCTAGAGTGTAAAGAGCACTAACATCAACAATTGGAGGAGCATTTTGTGAATAATTTTAGGACTCCAACATTGTATCAACTCTAGCATATTCTTCAATAGGAATTTGGATGTCCTCATTAAGTACTTCCTCTATCACAATGTTAGCTTTTGTATCTTGAACATCGGGTTCCTTCATAGCAACTTCAACAAATTTGCCTACACCTTTATGAACTTGTTGATGAGAGGAAGTTCCTTCAACTTGAAAAGAAGGATGAGCAATCAAGGTTCCCTTTTTATATTTTGCAACAAAATTCTAGAAGATCGGCTAGGTACTCCTCAATGTCACAATTGCAAATCCATTCTCAATTTAGTGGAGTGTATTTCATAAATTTTAGAATGGCTACATCATAAGTGACAAAAATGATCTTGGAAGAGTGGCCTTTGTCACACCCTAATCTCGAAAGATTCTGGCCAACATCATGCTATATGAAAGACTTGTGGATTGAACTCTACTTCTTGTAGGTTCCTCCATATTCAACATCTAATAATAGACGTTTATGCTTTGCTGGGCCATGAAGTTATATACCAAGAAGATGTCCCTATAGGTCAGCACATCAAGCATCTTGCAGGAATATTGTGGTTTTAATGATATGGGATGCCATTCGATTTCCGAAGGACACAACTTGAGCGTTGATTTTTCCTTCCTTTGATTAAATCTCTTTGCTTTATCACATAATCAAATGCATCAGAATATTTGGCCTCCATTTTCATTGACTAAGAGTAACCTTCAAAAAAGTATTATGGATCTCCTTGAAAAGATGCTCCAAAAATCTTTATTAGAGTTTTTGTCCCAATAGTCATTATCTTCCTATTCACCAAAGAACTTAAGGCCTTGCCCTCATTGATTAGATGTAAATTAGCATAAAACATCCAAACCAAGTCATTGTAAACTAATTCATTTAGTGTAACCAGTGAGGTCCACTTTATGGATTTAAAGTCCAACTCAATCAAACATTTAGCAAACTTAATTCTCCAAACTTAACATATCTTCCAATAATAATTGGACAATTAGAAAAGTTATTCAAGTACCTTTTCAAATGCTTTGGAGTGCGAAACTTGGGTAGCAAATTGTTTGTAGATTGTTTGAATTTTTTTTCCTTTCCTTTTGAGAGCAACTTTTTTTTTTGGGAAGGTTGCTTCGTTGTTAGTTTTTGGATTTGAACACTAGAGGATTTTCTAGGTTGCTTCGTCACTTGTTTCTCTTCTACCAACCACTCTTCATCTTCCTTTGTTTTTCACTTTCGTTTGGAGGAGAGATTTGATGCAGTAGAGGATTTTTTTCATTTATGCTTTCTTCTTTCTAGATTTTTCACATGGATTTTCTCAAGAGCTTCTTGCTTTTTTTTTTTTTTTTTTAATCTTTGTCAATGTTGATAGTACCTTCAACAGGAATAAATTTCTTGAGTCTTTAAAAATGCTTTTTGTGAAATGTGAAATGATTTATCCTTTCGGCCATAAAGGTTTCTAAGGTTAGGATTCAAAATTTGCACTACTTTGGAAGAGGGAGAAAGAGAGAGATGAAGTGATTCTGAAAGAAGAGATAGCACAGAGGTTATGCCTTGTTTTTTAGCAAAATGGTTGAAAAGACGTAGTATGCAAGCATGGGAAATGCCAACCGTCATTTAATTCATAATCTCGAGACGCACCATTTTGACAACCAATTTAAATAATTTGACTTTTACCTTAAAAACATGAAAATTAGTTCTAGGAAATTAATTCAACAATAATAATTAAGGAAACTTAAATAAATATCTTAAAAAAATAATAACAAATAATACATTTGATAATTTCAATTCAACAAACAACACATGTTATATTTAAGTGGAGTGACTTACTAAAGCAATACAAGATAGAAAAGGCATGTAACTCTATAATATATATATATATATATATAATATGATTAGTCATTTCCAATTTCCTTTTAAGAGATGTGAATTTATTTTTTAGCAAAGGTTTAGTAAAAATATCAACAAGTTGACTTTTAATTTGCATATACATTACCTTCACGTCCTCTTTTTAAACGTAATCTCTTATGAAATAATGCTTGATTTTTGTTTCATAATGATGGACAGAATTTTTGTTCACAAGAGATGGAAATGTGGTCAAAGTATAAATAGTAGTCTTCCAATTGCTGTTCCATCTATAAGAGTTAAGTGCAATAACTTTTAACAGCCATGTATTATGCTTCAGTTGTAAAGAGAGCCATAAAGTTTTTCTTTTTTTTTTAAGGGGAACCAAGACACTAGAGCATTCCTAAGAAATTAGTAATCACCACTAGTGCTTTTTTTATTTAATTTGTCTTTTACAAAGTCTGCATTAGCATACTCAACTAAATTGAAAGAATTAGTTCTAGAATGCCACAATTTATAATTTTGTGTTCTTACCAAATATGTAAAAATACATTTAAGTGCACTACAATGTAATTCTGTAGGATTAGTTTAAAATCTAGCACATTTACAAATACTAAACATAATATCTTATCTCTTGGCATTCAAGTAAAATAGTGATCTAGTTATACCTTTAAAACATTTTTTATCAAAATCATTCTCATTCTCATCTTTATCAAGATTGGAGCAAGGACGTATTGGACTACTCATTGGTTTGGAATTTTCAAATCTATACTTTTTAATTAGCTCCTTAATATATTTAGCTTGATTGATGAAATTTTTTCCTTTTCTTGGTTTGATTGGAAGTTCAAGTAAGAAATTCATCTCATCCATCATGCTCATTTTAAATTCACCTTTCAACAAATTAGGACATACTTTACAAAAAGATTCATTAGTGCTACGAAAAATAATATCATCCACATAAATTTACACAAGTAAGGAATTATGTTCATTTGTTTTTATAAAAAGAGTAGTGTCAAGTTTCTTCTTGAGAACTTTTTTTTAAAAGAAAAGTTTTTAACCTTTCATACCAAGCTCCAAGAGCTTACTTTAAGTTGTAAAAGGCTTTTGTAAGCTTAAATACGTGGTTGGGTAACTTTTCATTTTCGAATCTGGAAGGTTGACTAACATATATCTCTTTATGAAAAAAAAAAAAACATTTTTAACATCTATTTGAAATAATTTAAAATTCATAAAGGAAGTATAAGTAAGTAACATCTTAATTGCTTGAGCATAGATTTTATCAAAATCTATACCTTTTATTAAGTAAAACATTAGGCCACAAGTTTAGTCTTGTTTTTAACAACATTATCTTATTCATCTAACTTGTTGCAATATATCTATTTTGTTCCAATAATGAAAACTTATCGTGGTTGCTCCATTGGCTCTTATAATTTATTTCTCTCAAATTGAATTAACTCTTTTTGCATAGCTTCAATCCAATTAACATCATCAAGTGCTTCTTCAACAAATTTGGACTCTACTTGAGATAAGAGAGCGAGGTTATTAATGTTACTTTTGAAAGAGAATCTTGTGCATAAACCTTCATTTAGATCTCCAGTGATATATTGCATTGGGTGGGAGGAAGACTGCTTCCATTCTCTTAGGCCTTGTTTGGTATGATGGAATCAAAGGGAAGGAATGGGAGAGAGCGATGGAATCTAGCAATTGAACTGTTTGGTATGCAAGAAGCCTCTTTCCATAGGATTGGCCATTCCTACATTTGTGGGAATCTCCTCTCCTTTCTTCATGCAAGGGATTGGGCTCTCCATGGAATTAAAAATGAAAAAAATAATTTTCATATTAAAGATAATCAAAAATAAAATTTTAAATTAAAATATTATTTTATTATTTTATTAGTAATTAAAAATAATTATTTTATTATTTATTATTGTTAGTAATTAAAAATAAATATTTCATTATATTTTATAATTATTAGTAATAATTAGAGGTATTTTGATCTTTTAATTCTCTTCTCATTTTATTTTTATGTTATTTCTATTCAACCAAATATAAAAAAGTAAAAACATTCATATTTCTTCTTCCATCATACCAAACATAACTATGGGGTACAAGATTCCTTTCCATTCCCATTTCATTTCCCATTCATATTCTATCAAAAACTAATCCTCTGTACTAAACGAGGCCTTAGTAGTCTAACATCTCCTTTTTGAGTACTTTGCTAACTTGACCTTTGTGTGCTAACTACAGGCTCAACTCCATGATCACCATTAGTTAGAGGATTTTGGATTTGACTATTGCAATTTTCAGAATATAAAAGTTGGCTTAATCCTAGAGTTTGATACAGGCTCTAATTTTTATCAATTTTGCTTCTTCTTGACAAGTGTAGTTCACTCCAATTTTTATCAAGAATTTTAAGTGGGCTTGAGTTGCTTTTTGGAACATCTATGGATTCTTTTCTTCCTTCAACTTTGGTTGGAATTAGCTTCTGATTCCTTGAGTTGTTTGCTTTTGTTATGTTCTCATCCTCATCTAAGTTCAATGTTTTTCTCAATGAAGGCTTAGTTCCATCAAATGCCACATGCATAGATTCTTCAACATTTATAGTTCTACACTTTATATGCTTTACTAGAGATGGAGTAGTTTAAGAATATGCCTTCATTATTGCGAGCATTGAATTTTTCTAGGTTATCTTTTCTGTTATTATAAATGAAACATTTACAACCAAATGCATACAAGTAACCAACATTAAGTTTTCTACCTTTCTATAATTTATATGGAATTTTCTAGGATAGGCTTAGTGAGACATCAATTTAAGATATAGTAAGCAATATTTATGGTTTCAACCCAAAAGTATTTGGAAATATCATTATCAATAAGCATGGTTCTAACCATCTATTGTAAGTGTAGTTTTTCTTCTAAACAACCCATTTTGCTATGGAGTTTTTGGTATTGAAAAATTATGAAAAAAACCCTGCTTATCACAGAAATTTTCAAATAATTTGTTTCTAAATACTAAAGATTAAATACCTTTATCCTCTTTGAATCTTTTTGCAAAAAATTTTAAAATTTTTAAAAATTTCATCCTTATGAGCAAGAAAAAGGACCCAACTAAACCTAAAATAATTATTGATAATAACAAATAGATAGCTTTTGTCACCAAAGTTGCAAGTTTGTGTAAGGCCAAAGAGATCCATATGCAACAATTAGAGTGGCCTAGAAGAGGAGATAAATTCTTTTGATTTAAAGAAAAATCTTGCTTGTTTTTCCAAGTAGCATACATCATATAAGTGATTCTTTTCAAAATCTAGCTTGGAAAGACTTTTTACAAGGTCAAATTTAGATAGTTTGGATATAGTATGCATACTCACATAGTGAAATTTTTTATGCCACAGCCAAGGATCATTGCAAATGGAGAAAAAGACGTCATGTTTTTTGAGCTTCAAGTCACTTTAGCTACAAACGTAAATGTTTTCAAATTTTTGACCTATAAATAAGGCTTTGTTATCATCATAAACAATGCAATACATAAACTCAAATGTTACTCCATGACCTCTATTACATAATTGATTAATGCTGAGCAAGTTATATTTCAAGTCATCAATTAGATAGATATTATTAATACATCAATTTTTATTTAGTTCAACTTTATCAACCCTTATGATTTTTCCTTTCCCTTCATCTCCAAAAGTGATAGATCCACCATCCTTAAGAATAAAGGATAAAAACTTTGATGGGTCTCTAGTCATGTATTATTTTCCAGAAACTATTTATGTTTTGATATCCTTCCCTTTAACCGTACTCGTAAACAATTTAACCTTTCTTTAGATAACTAAATTTTTTTGGCTCCTTTTAGATTAGTCTTGAGTGCTACTATACCTTTTGGAACCCAAACCATTTTACCCTTTTTTGGATTTATATTTATAGTATGTATGATTGACTTTGTTAGAGTAAAGACAAGAGTTGGAGAATGTTGATTTTACAAAGAAATTATTGCATAATTTTACGTTTTTTTCCTTTGTATCTAATACCAAATTTATCAAATATACACTATTATTTTACTAAGAGTATATTTAGGTTTTCTTCCTTTTGAAAAAAAAAAAACAAAATTAGCTAAATTTTTTGTTAGGGAAACGATTTGCCGTTTCAAGTCTTTGTTTTTTACAAGAGCGTTACAATTTCATTTTAAGAGTATGAACATTATTTTTTAGTATAGAGTTAATTTGAAGTTTGTCCTTGTACTTAAAAAACAAGTTTTTAAAGTTAGTAGGAAGTTTATTATTGGTTTCATCAAGCTCAGAGTAAGGAGGAGGAATTTCATTTTATACCTCATTGTCCTCAAGAGCCATGAAATGCATGTTTGTTACTTCTTGTTCCTGCTCTACTTCATCTTCATCATCATTACTCTAAGCTGCCATGGCCTTCTTTTTATGAGACTTGATTGGCTTCTCCTTCACATAAATGACCATTTTTTCCACACTGTTAAGTAGGTGATTGAAATTTTTCCTTGCTTTTTTGCCTTGTAGGTGTTCTTTAGGGCATTCTTTTTATTTTTCTAAAGTTCTTTCTTTTTCTTTGGTATACTTATGCAATCATTTTAAGAAAAATGTTACGTCTTGTGCATTTGATTCTCCATCATCTTCTTCAATGGATGGCTCTTTTATAGCAACAGCCTTTAAAGTAATTAACTTTCCTTTTTGTTTCAACTCGTGCCTTATAAGATGATTCTTCTCATAGGTAATGAGGACGCCTCATAGTTCATCATAGGACAATGTTGGTAGATTTCTACTTTCAATAAAATCTATTTTAGATTGCCATTTTTGTGGGAGACACTTGAGGATCTTGCAATTGAGTTTAAGATTTATATATTTTCTATTAAGAGTCTTGAGACCACCCACAAGTTTAGCAAACCTATTGTACATATCCTCAATGTCTTTAGCTTCCTTCATATGTAATAGCTTATATTCATCTATAAGAACATATAGGTTGCTTTCTTTAATTGTGGAAGTTCCTTCATGAGTACCTCCAACTTCTTTCACATCTTTTGTGCTTTCTTGTAACTAGATATTTTGTCGTATTTTGATCCAATAATAGCACAAATTAAGATGTTGATTGCACAATTGTTGCATTTGACAAATTTGATGTCATCTTCTGTCCATTCGTTTCTTGGCTTGTGAATGATATCTCCAATCATAAGATCCATCTTCTTAGGCATCTTGAAGTCATTCTCAATTACTTCCCACATTAGGTAGTTAATAGATCGAATGTAAATTCTCATCAGTAAAATATGGTGGCCTAATAGTGGAGAATCCCTCTTGTTAAGCACTAAGTTAGTGAAACCAACTCCAATACCAAGTGATAATTACATTTAGAAGGGGTGAATAGGTGTGGTGTGCAGAAATAGTAAATAATTTAAAATGATCACAAATACAAAAGTGAAGTGAACAAAGGTGGAGTGACCTTCAAGATACACTGTGGAGTTTTCTTCAAAAGTGGAGGGGACGATATGGCAACAAGTAAAAATAAGAAGTTAGGGAGAAAAAGGTACAATACCAATTTATTTTGATTTAGCTTTTCAAGCTTATGTTTAGTGCCTTTAAATCTTAAGGGATTTTTTTTCAATCAAAACACCAATGATTATGAGTGGCAAGTTTTGCTTGTTCCCTTCCAACACAGATTTTCTCAAGCTCATCTTAAACTTATATACTCAGGATTTTCTACAATTCACCCTAAACTTACTCTTACATGCAAAGAGTTACAAATCAAGATGATAATAAGATTCTCACACCTTTTTATTGAAGGTTACAATTAAATTCAGTAAATGCTTTATAAAGCTAATGACAACCAGAACTTCAGAATATTCTTAAAAAATAAATGCTCTTAAATGCTTAAGTGATTTTTCCGATAATCTGCTCTTGAATCTTCAATGCATTTATATCTCTTCACCAACTTCTAGTCGTTAGAGATGAAGCGTTGAGTGCACTAGCTTTTTAGTTGGAATAGAGGAAGTAGGTCTTAAATGTTCAACTCTTCTTCTTCAATGGCAACTAGCTACTCAGCGTGTTCTTCTCAAGTATCTCATTCTATCTAATCTTTATAAATGCCCTTAAATGTTAGCTTTATAGGTTAGATAAAAATAGATAGTTGTAGAAAAGAGATATAAAAAGGACAATATATTTATTCCTTTGTTCCAATTGCATGTCTGAAAATAAGAGATAGTTGGCTTTTATCTTTTACTCATTAATAATTTTCTCAGATAAAGTAAGGGAAAAATTTTAATGGGTCAAGATAAATGGGCTTTTACATAGAATTAAATTTTAGCTTTTGTTATCATTAAAGTCATGGCCTAGGTGAGGCTTTAAGAGCCTACTTGACGTTGAGCCAACAATCATAACCTTTTCAAGAAACCACTTTTTTATTGTAAAAATAATCCAATCAGTAATCTTGATTTTACCACTAAACATATTTTTGCGTTATTGCAATTAGCTTCACCTTTCACAGGTTGTTTGCAGTGCAAACTAGATAATTTGTTCAGTTCTAATTTTAGCTACATCCATCATCTTAGGCATAACATGTTATGTCTGATTTGATTTTCTTAGTGCCGTGTGTCCATTCTTGCATTGGAGACATGTTGGCAATGGCACTTGACTACTAAAACTATAAATATGATGAAGAATGGAAAGATACCTACTGTATCAATTGAACAGGCACAGAAAAACTACTGCAAGGTTAGTTCTCAAATTGGAACTGCTATTTATTTTTTGTTTGGCATGTGCAACTTAGAACTTGTAGGATTTTGTTGTCTGTGTTAATGTGTAATTATGTGGCTATATGTTTGTCTTGTTTAGGGTGTGCTTCGTAGGATTGCAATAGCTTAGTTTGAAATGAAGACAATGGCAATTTATGTGGACTTATATTCTGTTCAATGCGTTGCCATTTTGTATCCCTTCATTTTTCACCTGCCCATTTTATTCCTATCAATCTCTGTGTTTGTTTTATTTATTTATTTTTCAAAGCAGTTGAAAATGGAGGGAAAAGTTCATCTATTGATATTCAAAATAAGGATGGCTAATGCTATATTAAAGGTCTAATTCATAAATTAACAACGTGAATGAGAGTTCAATGTGAATTTTCTTATATAGGCGGGAATAATCTGCACCAATGATTTGAGCAAGCTGTTTTGTTTTAGTATATACAATGAAATAAGGAGGATATTTTGTTTCTTAAGATTCCCCTCTCTCTTGCT
The DNA here is from genome assembly GCA_032878935.1 of Erythrophleum fordii. Taxonomy (NCBI): domain Eukaryota; kingdom Viridiplantae; phylum Streptophyta; class Magnoliopsida; order Fabales; family Fabaceae; genus Erythrophleum; species Erythrophleum fordii. The sequence goes on along the minus strand of JAVQMF010000045.1, from coordinate 13,411,951 downwards.
CTCTTTTTTGTCGCTGGAATTTGTACCTCACAAGGCCCCCTTTTCTTGGAATTAAGGAACCTTGATGGTTGAGAGGCCTTAGAGCTGGTCTTGTTATGTGAAAGCCAGGAGTTCTTTGTTATTTTGGTTTTCCTGATAGAAGAACTTTGGTCCTTGGATTCTTTTCGCTCCTTCACTAGCAATTCTTTGTTCCAATATTCAGAGATCAACCAGTCAAAAGCTGAAGGCTTTCTTTGAACAGTGTTACTTAGTAGAAATTAAAAAAAAAAAAGTTTGTCATCAAATTGGATTTCTGGTAAGGTTTAAATCCTTTACATAAAAAATAAGTTTTTTTTATTTTATTTTATTTTTGCACTGAGGTTGTTTGGCGTTTCTGAGGAGCATGGATCTATGCTGTTTCTTTGGAGAATTTTCTTTCTATTCATTTTTGGGGTTTTGTGCAGAGAAGAGTGTAAGGTCCACTGGAAGTGTGCTGGGTTTGCACGGATATGGTGCTTTTATTGTCTTGAGAGGTGAGAGTAAGCTAGAGTTCTTAATAAAATGTTCCTGAGAGGTTGGAAAAAAATACTTTGGGCTAATGTATTTCATTTATTTATTTATTTATTTTTTGGCTGCACTTTGGATCTTTTGGGAATATTGATTGTCCTCATTCTTTGCACACATCTTTGTTTCTATTGTTGAATTCTTCACTCAACTGAAAAAAGATATTTCCTGTGATAACATCATACACATATGATAAATGATCTAAATTTTCGTTTGCATTCCAGGCTGTTAAAGCTGGTCTTCTCAAAATTCGGTCTAAAATGAGTGTCTCATTGCTTTCAAGGTAAGAATTTGGTGATTGAATAATAAATGCTAGGGAATGATTGTATTGTCTTTAACCATTCAGCCGTTTCTCTTGTGTTTTAATTTTTGTTTCTCTCTCCTTTTTTCTTTGTGATGCCATGCTTTGACAAATCAACTGATCAGTTTCTTGTCTTTAGTTACTGTGGTGCACAGATATTTGAAGTCTATGGACTAGGAAAGGAAGTTGTTGATCTTGCATTCAGAGGAAGTGTGCCAAAAATTGGTGGATTAACTTTTGATGAGGTGAGGAAAAATGAAGAATTGAAGCCTAAGGAAAAATTCAAATTATGCTATCATCTGTCAAGCAAACTAGAAGACTAAACCGCCTATCTGGATAACTAGCAAACTTCAAGCCTCTGCATCTTGAAATATGTTTTGCACTTCGAATTTGAACCTAAGAATCAATGAAGACCTAACTATTACTGAAATCCTATAATGTTTTTTTTCCATGCTATACTTTTTGAAACATATGTTTATACTACTTAAAGTTTAAAAGATAATAAATTTTGTTATTTGGTACATTGAAGATAAAAGATCCTTTTGAAATTGTTTTTTCAATTACCATTGAATAAGATAAAATAATATGCAAAGTCCAAACTATGAAAATACTAGCAACTATTATCTTGACATAACTATACCAGTTCTTAACTTTTATTTTTGAATTTATGAATTTATGTTCAGAGTATGAACACATGGATGCATGCACATTTTCACTGAATTTACATGAAATGAATATTACTTATGAAGGAATCTTTCCTCTCACTTACTATGTGATGCAGCTATCAAGGGAGACTTTGTCTTTCTGGGTGAAGGCATTCTCTGAAGATACAGCTAAAGGACTAGAAAATTTTGGATTCATAAAGTTCAGTCCAGGAGGTAACAGTTGCTGGTTGACTGGCTAGGATTCGAAGGATCTGTTGCCCTTTTATTACATATTTGAAGGTGTTAAAAAATGAGGCATAACATATTCTATCATAATACAATAAATATTATCAAAGATTTTGGCAAATGGTTGTTTAAAGTTATTAACAAGCTGCCTTGGGTTGTAATATACATAAATATTTCAAGCTTGAATGAAGGTGAATTTAGATTTATGTATTTGGCTAGACGAACATTTCTGAGGGTTTTGCCTTATGTCTACATAGGGGAGTATCTTGCAAATAATCCAGAGATGTCGAAATTGCTCCATAAAGCTGTTCGTCAAAAATGTCAAAGTGCCTTTTCAGTCTATCAGCAGCATTTGGCCAATCTTCCAGTGAATGTGAGTGTTGAAGATCCTACTTTCAGTGCTTTATCTTAATATTCATTCAACTTCATTGGTTCAAATTGTACTTAATCCAAATCTGGTCAGCTAACGGCACTATTTAGACAGGAATTGTGGCAATGAGTGGTAATCTACTGATTGTAACAACACCCTTAGCTTTGTTAATGATCATTCAGATGAACTGTGATGCATTTACTGTAACAATTGCTGTTGAAAAAGAAAAGTTTCTTTGCTATTTATCAGGTTGCTTCAGGAAGGTTTGGTGTCACCCCAACAATCTTGGCAAATGCTGATCAATTAGAAATAAAAATTGCACAAGGTGCAAAGCCTGGCGAAGGTGGACAATTGCCTGGAACAACACTTAGCATGTATATTGCAAGGTTGAGAAATTCTAAACCTGGGGTTCCTCTTATATCTCCGCCTCCTCATCATGACATTTATTCTATGGAAGATCTTGCTCAGTTGGTCTTTGATCTTCATCAGGTGACTTTCTTGTATGTGTAGTGTCTACTTATTTCCTTAGGATAAAATCTAGATTCTAGAATACTGAGGAAATTCTCCATGGTTCTTGGGTTTTAGTAGGTGAACCCTAAGGCTAAGGTATCAGTAAAACTGGTAGCTGAAGCTGGAATTGGCACTGTTCCATCTGGGGTTGCAAGGGTTATACAGGTGTCTATTGTGACCTTTCCATCCATATATTTTTGTGTTATATTGATACTTTTTTTTAGGTAATATTTATTCTCTGTCCTGTGGTAAGCATGACTGACATAATTTAAGTTGTAGTGTATGCTTGTAGTTCCAGCTTTTTTAAACTTGTAATTTCTACAAATTTGTGCAATAAATGATTTTTTTGTCCCACTAAAATGGCTGCAGCCATGAGCTTGTGCTTTTTTTTTTTCTTGGTTCTGTAAGGGATATATTATCCTCCTTTTTGTCTCTCTCTCTTTTCAATGATTTTATTCTTTTCTGATACCTGTAACATTCAACAGAAATTTTGTGTAACACACTTTTCCGCTGAATAATTATATCTTGTGATCGCCTCTCAGATTTCAGGGCAAGATGGGTGGAACAGGTGCAAGTCCTGTTAGTTCCATTAAGCATGCTGGAGATCCTTGGGAACTTGGACTTGAAAGAAACTCACGAGGTTATAATTTGAACCATGAAATTGTATTGTTTCGATTTATTCTTATCATTCTCTATTATGAATGTTTAGATGCTATTTAATTATTGACAATTATATTTTCAGACACTCATTGAAAATGGACTTAGAGAAAAGGTCATTCTCAGAGTTTATGGTGGCCTTAGAAGTGGAGTTGACCTCATGATGGCTGCAGCGATGGGGGCTGATGAGTATGGATCTGGTTCAGTGGCAATGATTGCTACTGCATATGTAATGGCCCGCATTTGCCACACTAATAATTGCCCAGTTGGTGTTGCCAGACAGGTATTTAAGAGACTTATCACAAGCTATATTGCGATGTTTACTTGTCTCTGTCTAACTGAAATTTTTTGTGCCTTTATTCTTCCAATTTTTTTAATTTTTTGACTTTCCAGAGGGAAGAATTACTTGCACGCTTTCCTGGAGTTCCTGGTGATCTTGTTAACTACTTTTTGTATATTGCCGAGGAGGTATTGCGTGCTGGCTGTTATTTTCAGATTTATCTTAATGTTCCTTATTTTGGACATCTATGATTAAGTAGTGTTTTTCTCAATTTGCCTTCAATAAATGTAGTCAATATTTTGTGTAGGTAAGTGACATATTGGCTCAGCTGGGGTATGAGAAGTTGGATTATATAATTGGCCGAACAGACTTGTTGCCACCGCGTGATATATCCCTTTTGAAAACTCAGCATCTTAATTTCAGTTATATTCTCTCTGTAAGTATTAACTATAATTGAGTATTTAATCAATTTGCATTTCTTATTTCTGAATGCTCATTCTTTTTGTTTCTTTGCCTTTCTGAATCAAATAAATGTCCGTTTCTCTAGCTAGTATGTGATGAACCTTTTCATTTTCAGGGTGTTGGGTTACCAAAATGGAGCAGCACAGCAATCCGGAATCAGGAAGCTCATACCAATGGACCTGTTCTGGATGATGTTTTGCTGGTGGACCCGGAGGTACTTAACCCCTTCCTCCCCTCCCCTTGTTGAATCCCTCCCCTCCCCTTGTTTGGTTTGCAATTTTGGAGGGGAGGGGAGGGAAAGTTTAATGAAATTTTCCCTCCCCTCCCCTCCTCTCTTATCTCTCCAATTTGGGGGGATTGGGAGGGCAAGTTGGAAAAATGGCTAAAATGCTCCCTATCTTAATTATTAATTCTATATTTCATAAAATTTTTATAGGTATGGTTGGGGAGAAATTTCAATGTATCAATTAATACAGGTATATTACCATATTGAGAAAAAAGTAAACATGTCAATATTTTCAACTCAAATGCATTTTAATTTTATAAAATAAAACATGTTAAATTATATATTTGTTGAAATAATTATTTAGTTAATTTTATTTGTTTACAATATTAAATTTTTAAAAATAAAATAATTATAATTATACTTTGATTTATTTAATTTCTGACATTTATTTTTAAAAATAAAAAAATAATTAACAGTATTATCATTACTTTTTAAATATATAAAGGTAAAATGGTCTACATATTAGTATTTTCCCTCCCCTCCTTTGAATCAAACAAGGCCAAATGAAAAATTATACCCGGTCATGAAAATCCAATTTAACTATTGACATCCCCCTTGCAATTGAATTTTCTTTTTTACGTCAATTCAGGATATATACTTATATATATATATATATATTTCAAGGTTTTTTTTTAAAATGTTTTAATCATTAAAAAGGTCAAAGATTTGCAATCTCATTAAAAGCGATGGAAGAATAAACTATGGTCAGCGATAAAATTTTCTTTTCTGGTCCTGTTTGCTGATGCCATTGAGAATGAAAAAGTGATCACAAAGACCATACAAATACACCACATTGATCGTGCTGTTTGTGGGCGTATAGCTGGTATAATTGCAAAAAAGTATGGTGACGCTGGTTTTGCTGGGCAGTTGAATATAATGTAAGATGTCCTATGCAGTTGAAAATCTATTAGGTCAAAGGTCGATGTAGTTACATCTTTTCTAAATGGACGCTGAATGATTTTTTTTTTTCCCTACGCTTCCAGATTTACAGGAAGTGCCGGTCAATCATTTGCATGCTTTTTGACACCTGGAATGAACATTCGCCTCGTGGGAGAAGCTGATGATTATGTGGCCAAGGTATCTTTTTTAACCTTTTTTTTTTCTTTTGTGTAATTTATTGACTTGTTGCTTTAGTGCATCGCTTAAGAACTTGAATATTATTTAAAAATTTTAAATATTTACTAAGATTTACTGCTTTTAGTGTTGAAGACTGAGAATGTTTTAATTACTTAATTATTTGAGTAAATTACTCTTTCTTCTCTTGAAAATTGATTTAATTACACACTTCTCTTAAAATAGCCAAATAATTTACAACTAAACTCATTTTAATCAAAATATTCTCAAATGACAAAAAATAATCACTTTTGTAAATATATCAGATTTTAAAATCATTTAATAAAAATAAATAATTATTAAAAATAAAAAAATTTACCTCAAATAATTATTTTAAAGAATTTACCCAATTAAAAGACAATAATTAATAATATGTAAATTTAGTAATAACATGTTTATTAAATATATATTTAATCGATATAAGCATTATTATAAATGTAAAAGATTTTTAAAATAAATGAAGTTTATTTTTTTAACACTAAATGATATTGAAATAAAAATTTTTTTAGAAAAAACTTTTTTTAATAAAAAAATTTCCTATCGTCAAGAGTATTTTAATCAAAATGAGTTTTGGTGTGACTTATAGTTTGGTTTTAAAAAAAAGTCATGTAATTTTTTATAATAAAAAAATATGTAATTAAGTCATCTCTAAATGCAGTTTACTCTAATAATTTTACCCAACTATACCTCTTTTCGGCAGTGGCCTGGAAATGATTGGATTGGCACATGAAGCAGTGAACAAATTGCATCTAGCAGTATCTCTTCCCTGCTTTTTCTGAGATTTAATGACTTTGTTTTCTAAAGCCAAATGTAATCGACTTGAGGTATATTAGATTAGCCTGAATTAATGCACCCCCTACAAAGATTCCTTTTTTGTTTTTTGGGTAGTGTGTTTATATCTCTTTTGTCAATCTGATGTTTATTTGGAACTGTTGCCAGGGTATCGCTGGGGGAAGTTGGTTGTCACTCCAGTTGACAAGACAGGGTTTCAACCAGAGGATGCAACTATTGTGGGGAATACTTGCTTATATGGTGCAACGGGTAGCCACGTCTTTGTCAGAGGGAAGGCCAGGGAGCGATTTGCTGCCCGAAACTCACCTGCGCACGCTGTGGTTGAAGGTACTGGAGACCATTGTTTTGAATACATGACTGGTGGTTGTGTGATTGTCCTTGGAAAGTAAGTACTGTTGTTTATGAAAAGTTTACTCCTCCTCCCCCCAACCCCACTGCCTCTTTCTCCGTCGAATTATGTGATTGAGCCCTTTGCATTTTTTTTTTCCTTTTGGTGACACAAAGGGAGCCCTTTGCATGTTGTAACTCCTTGACAGAGTGGGTAGAATGTTGCTGCCGGAATGACCGGAGGGTTGGCTTACATTCTTGACGAGGACAATACTCTCATACCCTAGGTTTGTGCCAGAGACCTATCTTCACGTCTTTTCTCACTTCTTAATTACACATGTGAACATGCAAATTGCAAGGACATTATTAATGGGATTCTCTTTAATGATTTGGTGGGTCTGAACTCTAAAACACTTTACTCTCCACCTCCGCCCCCAGCTGAAAAAGGAAAAAATGAGAGTTCTATGGTTTTGGTAGAGCTAAATTTTCTGTTAAAAACTATGTTCTCCCTATTGTAAATGGAAGACGAAATTATATATAACAGCTTCAAACATTAAGAGAGAAACCAGTATCCAGTTTCCTCGACTGTGGAGTAGTCATGAAGGATAAACGTGTTCAACATTGAAGAAAGAAACAATATATATCGTACAACTCTAAAATCTTCCCAAATATTTCGGATGAAACACCAACTTTGCAGGCAACTATTAAGTGCAGCTTGTTATTCTCTTGCTCACCCGTAGGCTGCTCACTCTTTTTCTTCTTCTAGTCTGTGTCATGAAGAGGTTCCAAATTACTTGTCATCAAGCTCGTCAAGTTCTTAATTATGGAAATGCCTCCCCCAACCCAGAAAACATAAAACAAAATTACTCTTGCACACGTGTTTTTTTTTAAAAAAAGGGTAAAAACCTTTGAGCCTTTATTCTTGTTGTAAGGGAATAATCATGTGTTATTACCTCACCTTTATGGTACACTTGCTTTCTACTTATATATCTGTAAAAGATCCAACGGGTATCAGCACCTGCAGGGCAGATGCAGCTGAAGAGCCTCATTGAAGCCCATGTTGTAAGCCCTTTATTTACTTCATAAGAATTTATGTACGTGCAATCCATAGGCACCTTTTTCTTTTCTCAACGAAATTGTTTGGCCTAATAGGCCTATCTATACGTCTGTATCCTTTTTGCTGTGGGTTTTTTTATGTTTAATAGTTTCTATTGAAAGTTTGATAATATTTTCTTCTTGTTACCCTTCATTTAATTTACCGTTCTCATCTCAATTGCTTGTCATAATTCACGAATAAATTTTACCCCTTACCTGTGAAGAAAAAAACCGGGCGTAGCAAAGGTGCAGCTATTCTAAGGGACTGGGGTAAATACTTGCTACTATTTTGGCATCTGGTTCCATCCAGTGAAGAAGACACCCCAGAGGCTAGTGCTGGTATGACGCAGCTGCTACGGAGCAGGTCATTTTGCAGTCTGCTTAGGATGACGATTCAAGGATAGTTTGATGATACTCCCATACGAAGCCATAGTTGTACAGGAATTTTAAGAGATTTCATTCATTGGGTTGGAAATCCAAACTGATTTATGGGATTTAATTATCCCATGAAATCACGGGGCAACAATCATTCTCAAGATCGTCTATATGCCAGCAGGAGGCCTTTTATACATCCATTTAATGCTTTCAAAATTTTTGTATAGGTATTTGTACGAGATACTGTAAATAAAATGCATATAATTCAAATCCGATTGGGAGGTTTTTTTCCTTGGTGGTGAAGTAAATTGGTTTTCGGATGCTACGCTCATTTTTCTCATTTCCCGATAGATCAAATGAGAAATTATGTTCTATTTTCTTTGGGCCAATAAAAATTATGTTCCTTGTTAGAAATGTCTTAATTGTACAGGCTAGTCTAAAAATAGTACAAGAAGAGGTTTGAATTGTGCTTTAAAAAATTAATTTTTCAAAATTTTCTTTGTATATACTTACTTTCTCCTAAACCCTATCTAAACTTCAAGTTCTTCTAAAATGTGTGATCACAAACGTAACTAGAAAAATTTAGGTAGTATTATAGAAAGCCTTCACAACAACAATAACAACAAAGTCTTTTCCCATTGAGTGGGGTCGGTTACATAGATCAATTGATGCCATAAACTATTATCATAAATCATATTTTTAGATAAATCATTTAAATCTAAATCTCTCTTAATAATTTTTTTTATAGTTTTTTTTGGTCTTCCTCTACCTCTAATTATTGGATTATTCTTCATCTCATCTACTCTTTTAATTGGGGCTTCTATAGGTCACCTCCTCACATGACCAAATCACCCAAGTCTCGATTCTACAATCTTTTTTACAATAGGTGCGACTTTCACCTTCTCTCTAATGCATTCATTTATAATCCTATCTTGTTTAGTGTGTCCACTCATCCACCGCAACATTCTCATCTCTGCAACATTAAACTTATTTTCTTGTTGACTTTTTATTGCCCAACACTCAATTCCATACAGCATTGCAAGTCTTATAATTATAAAGTAGAATTTACCTTTAAGTTTGAGTGGTACTTTTCTATCACAAATAACACCTGAAACACTCCTCCATTTCATCCACCCTACTTGAATTTTATGCTTTACATATTCTTCTATTTTCCCGTTATGTTGTATGATGGATTCAAGATATTTAAATCGTGTGACTTGTGGTAGGATATGTTCTCTAATTTTTACTTCTACACTAAAAGTGATGTGTCTCTTACTAAACTTACACTCCATATACTCCATTTTACTTCTACTTAAACGAAATCCATGAGTTTCCAAAGTTAGTCTCCACCTCTCTAACTTCTCATTCATTTCCTCTCTCGATTCTCCAACTAGGACAATATCATCTGCAAAAAGCATGCACTGTGGCACCGGCTCTTAGATATATTCAGTAAGCACATCCAAGACTAAAGTAAAAAGATAAGGGCTCAGAGTTGACCCTTGATGTAAACCAATAGTTATTGGAAAATCTTCTGTAAGTCCACCTTTTGTTACTACGCTAGTTGTGACCTTATCATACATGTCTTGGATTGCTCAAATATAAACTATACGAACTTTTTTTTTTCCAAAGCCTTCCATAGAACTTCTCTCGGCACTCTATCATATACTTTTTCTAAATCAATAAACACCATGTGTAAATCCCTTTGATTCTCCCTATATCTCTCCATTAATCTTCGCAACAAGTATATTGCTTCCATAGTTGACTTTCTTGGCATAAAACCAAATTGATTCTCCGTAACTTGACTCTTTTTTCTTAACCTTCGTTCAATTACTCTTTCCCATAATTTCATAGTGTAGCTCATGAGTTTAATTCCTCTATAATTCGCACAATTTTGAATGTCCCATTTACTCTTATAAATAGGGATTAAAGTACTTTTCCTCCACTCATCTGGCATCCTCTTAGATCTCATAATTTCATTAAATAACTTTGTAAGTCAACTTATACCTTTCATTTCCAAACTCTTTCATACTTCAATGGGTATATTATCCGGTCCAACTGCTCTGTCATTCTCCATTCGCTTTAATGCTTCTTTTACCTTTACCTCACAAATCTTACGATAAAAAGTATAATTTCTATCCTCTTCTCCAGTGTTTAGCCTATCCGATTGCAATAAAATCTCATACCCTTCATTAAAAAGCCTATGAAAATAACCCTTCCATCGTTCTCTGATATTTCGTTCCGTGACCAACACTTTCCCGTCTTCATCCTTAATACATTTCATTTGATCCACGTCTCTTGTCTTTCTTTCCCTACTTTTAGCTAATTTGTAAATACTTTTTTCTCCAACTTTAGTACCTAAAGATTGGTATAACCCATCAAATGCCCTCGCTCTCGCTTTGCTCACTGCCTTCTTAGTGGCGTTCTTAGCTACCTTATATTTTTCTCAATTTTCATTACTCTTACATAATGACCACACTTTATAACACTCTCTTTTAACTTTAACCTTATCTTGTACACTTGCATCTCACCACCAAGATTCTTTATCCCTAGGTCCAAAACCTTTTGATTAACCTAATATTTCCTTTGCCACCTTCCGAATTTCTTTAGCCATTTCATTCCACATATCGTTAGCACTTTCTTATATTTCCCAAGGTCCTTCCTCCACAATCCATCTCTGTAAATTCTTTTCTTTATCCCCTTTTAGTTGCCACCACTTAATCCTTACCACTCTATTTTCACTTTTGCTTTGTACTCTCCTCCTAACTCTTACATCTATAACCAAGGCTCTGTGTTGAGTAATTAAACTCTCTCCCGGTATAACTTTGCAATCCATGTAAAATTTTCTATATGATTTCTTTATAAGAAAGAAATTAATTTGAGAACATACCCTTTCACATAGAAAGCCTTTACAAAATTAAAATTGATAGAGAGTAAGAGATTACATAATAAGATCTATCTTAATTTAACTTACTAGGATTTTATATCTAGTTTTCAAATATGAAGCAAAGAATTTTCACTATAGGGTCATCATAATACACAAGCTAGTCTTTCTAAGAGGTTTAACTGCTAAAAGTATTTTTGCCTATTAGCCAAGGCAATCTTTAAGGCTTGCACAAGTGTTTTTACAAGCCAAACACGAGTAAATCTTATCTCAAGGTCAATTCTTATGGACTTTTCCACCTATAACTTCTGGTAATTTAATACATAAGCTCAATTCAAAAACTTTTACAACTCAATATAACTATTAGAATTCAAAATTCATAACAACCTAAAATTTAGATCAAATGCAAAGAGATAAATATCACAGTGAGCACAGGCTTACTAAAAGCTTATTAATGATAAAACTAACAAGTTCACTTAAAGCAATAAAATCATTATTAACACTTTAGCATATAAGTGAAGAGACAAATTAAATGTTTCAATAATGTATTTTTTTCTTCATGCTTAGTTCTCTATCTCTTTTTTCATCAATGGCTTTCTTAAATAGCAATCATATGAAGGTAACCATTTGTCATATATTCAATTATCTCTTTGCAAGACAACTTCAATGGCTAGGAATATATCCTTAATAAGTGTTTCACCAACTAGCATTAATAACACTCTTTTTCATTCATTGTAGGAGCTTGCTTTCATGGCTGAGTTTTTCTCTTCCTTCAACCAGGAGGCTTTGAAATATACTCAAGCACTTCATATCAAGACTTTCTCTCACTTCATTGAAAAGCACAAAATTGTAGCTATTGTGGTGAGTAACAAAAAGAACATAAGTAAATTTAATTACAAGTCAAACTTGTAAAAAAATGAGTTGGATCTAATAAAAACAATACTATAAATACTAAGCCTAGGCCTAAATTTTCTTCTGTTTTTTGGGCTAGGCTTTACCCTTTTTGTTTTTGTTTTTGGTTTTTTGTCAACTTCCCTTTTTGATAATTAACTACTCCTTTTCTTCTAAAAAAATTTTTGAAAAAAAAAAGCATCTTATAGGAATTCAAAAATAAAAAAAATTAAGTCAATTGGTAAAGCAATATTTGATATTGCTAAACATGATTTAAATATGAATAATACTTACTTTTGCATTTATTAAACTCATTTGTCAATAAATAATACAACACATACTAGCTATATTATTTAAAAATATAATATTTGTTTTGGCTAAAAGAATATAATAATTATCTATCATATATGGATACAGTTAATACATATTTGATTTTTCTTACTTTAGTTATGTGATTTTGTTATTTTCACATTTGACATGGTTAATTTAGCATCTAAGTTTTAGTTATAACGATATAAGCATTTAATTGTGTTTTTTCTTCAAATTGTACTAATAATTAATTTTTAAATTCCATTTCTAAAAAAATGATAAAGTGGAAATAAGAAAAATTAAGGAAGACCTAGATAAAATTTAAAATATTATAATAAAATAACAAAAAATTGATTGGGAGAGGCTTTAAAAAAAATTAAACCTAACTTATTTTATCTTTAAGCTTTTTTAAAGAAGTATTTTTTTTTTCAAACCTTTTTTTTCTGAGTTTATATCTATGTTCTTAAGTTGAACTAGATAATACTTTTCTGCCAATAATCCGATTGTAGGTTTTTTTTTCACTTCTAATCATTTTTTTTTCTGTTTTGACAATTTTGTCAAATCATTGTATTTGCTTGCACATTTAAGGAAGGATAATCTGATGATTCTTTTAATGCTTGTCATTTTTGTTGTGTAACTCTTGTGACTTCGATAAAGCCCTTTGGACACTTCATCAGAGAAGTGATGAAGTCAAACATTGATACTTCAAATGCTTCATGGGCTTACACCACCTTTTCTCACTTTTCACTTAAGCCCAATTGTCATTTCTTTGTTTTCATGAGTGATGGTAGAGACCGAGTTTCTTGATAAAGCATGCTTCAGACATCTTGATAAAAATGTGGCCCAATATCAAAAACCTTTTTCTTTGAAGTATCAAAACCTGGACCATTTTCGTGGTACTTGATTTTTTAAAATCTCACATATAATCTGATTTTTTCAAAATAGTTTTCTTGAAAAAGCCATTTTTCAATTTGACAGAATTTAAACCATTTTAATTTGAAAATTCTTTTAGGGCTGGATTGAAGAGTGCAAATTTTATTTTTTGTCACAATTGAACTACTTTCAATCCTTGCAATTAATTATCGAAACTCAAGACTACGATGCCGAGATCCCTTAGTATTCACACTTTATGTGCTAGTTACTTAAATAATGATATATATATATATGGAAAAAAATTTTAGATACTATGGATCACGAAAAAAAGAAATAAGGTTGAATCTAATATTTTAATATTAGAATTGTCATTCACATATAATTATAGCGTCAAGGTAGGTATAAAGTTTGCTCACTTCTTTTGGATTTAAGTTATTTTTGCATCAGTTCACTTGCTTCGTAGATTCATTAAATTGAGTTAGTTCATGAATTTTTTTTAGTAGAGTTTTTTTTTTTAGTATAAAATTAATGCCTTATCCCACCCTACCCATCCCAAGAGTCCCTAACTACATTGTGCGGAGTTGTCAAGGATGCTAGTGGCTTAGAAATCTCTCTTTCTTTCTTTTTTGGGTTGGGGGGGTGGAGTTTCTTATTTATTGTTTGGTTTGATTGTATTACATTCCAAGGACATTTTGGACATGATTTAGTTGTCAAGTGGGTTGGGTTGTAAGATGTGTGATCTATTTTAGACCAAATTATTTTTTATTTTGTTTATGTACATACCCCATGAATTAGGTGGATTGAACTGAGTTAGTTTGGGCTAGCCTTCTTTTTTTTTTTTTTGGTTAAGGGAAGTTTTCTTATCTCTAATCTAAGATTAATGCCTCATTTACCCAAGCGTCTTTAGCAGATTATACTAATACTTTATGCTTAGAGTTGTCAAGGATGCTGGTTGCTTAAGAATTTTCTTTTGTTTAGTTTGATTTTGCTACATTTGAAGGATATTTTGGACATGGTTTGATTGTCAAGTATGTTTTATTTGATCTATTTATGCTAAAAGATAGTATGGATATGACTATCTTATTATTTGTGGTCTTGTCTAATTACTCATTGTGATGATTAGGTTAGTGTATATGTATTTATTTTTACTAATTATTACTTAAAATGTTACTTTTTTATGTTACATTTTTTGTAATTATTTTATTTTTTTCATTTAATGAGTTAGTCTATATAATCTACAAATATACCTTAAATTAACTAGATTAACTCAATTAACTTGTTTTAAAAACAAGCCACCCCAACTTAGCTCATTTTGAAGAGAACCCATTGTGATGAGACAAATTGACCCAATTAATTTGATAGATTTACATATAATTCAAAGTGGAATTAAACAAATATCAATTTTATTAAAAAAAGAAAGAACCCAAAATCTCTTTTAGACGTTTTAATTACCACTTATAAGAGAAAGTTTTAAATAAATGAAATTGCATGTAAAGAAACTTCTATTTTCCATTATAAGTTGAAGGTGTTGGAAAAATTTTATTTTAAAATTTTTATATATGTTCACATTAATTATTTTAATATTTTCTAAAATTGGATTGACTATAATTCACTAAGGTTTATTGTAAGCTCAATTATTATTTAAGTGATTATAAAGTCAATGGATCTTAGCACACATTAATCAAATGTCTAGTGAGCAAATTACAAGTGTGAGTTAATTGTTTTATTGAAACCTATAATGGGATGGTCCAATAAAATTGCTCTTCTTAACTTAGGGTAATAAAGAGAAGACCCAGCTTTTAAATTGCTACTACGACAACTATACGTATGTTCCTCATTCTATTCTAATATTAAAGTTAGTGTTCTAATTCTTCATACAAGCCTATAACAATGATATCAGAGTAAGGTTTTGTATGAAATTCAAAACCTAAATTAATAATTTTAGTAATCACTTCATATTTATTCGCACTAGTTTGGCCCTTAAATTCTTTTATTATTGCTTGTTAATTGGCCAAATTAGTTTATGTTTTTTATTCTCTTAATTACAAGCTTTCTTATGATGTGTAGTTTGTTTGCTAATTCAATTTATTTAAAGATAATTTAAAGCTTAAAGTTTGTATGTTCATATGATATCTTCAATATTGATTTGCTTAAAGAGTAAGTTTTAATTCAAGTTGTTGTATGGGAAAGCTTTTTTTCCTGTTTGTAAACCTCAATATAACATTTAATTGCATTAAAATCCATTGTATAGCTAGAAACTTGAAGAAGAAAGGTTAGGGTTCATGCTTTGAAATCCATACATCGACCTGATGGAATTCATCATATTCTTTTGTTAATTTGCTTGATTAATGATCTAATCATTTCATAAATTTAGTTTTATATCATAGCCCAATGTTTTTTAGTAATAAAATGCTTCAAATTGAAATTTGGGTCGTTAGGGATTATGCCACGAAACCTATGAAGAAACATCTATAAATCCTCTCTTTTGGATTCATTTTATGTAAAATTGATGCCAAGAATCATTTAGAAACATGTTTTTAACTAAGATTCAAGTTTTAAAGCATTAAAATTGGCTCAAGATTTAGCAAATGGGCTTTGGATTTGAAATGGGTTTGAAAAACCTATTTTAAACCTATGGGTGACTCGGCTGGAGGTTGAAGACAACCTCTAGTCGAGCCATAACGAAGCCCACATGCGGGGTTAACAAGGAGTAGCATGTGTGAGCCACCCTCAGCCTTGATTAATGTGTTTCTTCTGTCATTTTTTAAATTAAGAAATTTTTAAAAATTTTAAATTTATTTTTAATGCTAAAAAAATTATTTACTAATTTTAAATTTAATTAAAATAGTTATTTTTTATTATTCTGAACTATTAAATGACCTTAGAAAATTACAAAAAAATTTGAGAATATATTTTGACATATATAAAACATAAGATTTAGGTGTACTCTCCCCTAAAAACATATACAAAAATTATACTCTCAAGTTAAAGTATAAAACATTAATATTTAAGCCTTATTTAATGATGAACGATTATTGTTTATATTTTTTGTGCAAATATGGTTTACAATTGACTCTTTAGGATATATACGATGAAAGTATTTTAATAAAATATGAATTTTCTCCTAATTTGAGAATTTTATTTGAATAAATTATTGGGAACCTTAATCACCAAAGTGATTCATTCATTAAAGTTATTAAAATCGTTTAGTTTTTTTTGTTGTTGATAGGAGGTAAGACGATTTTTTTATTCTAGTTTGGGAATATTATTTTGTGTATTATTACAAATATATGTCACCAAAGATATCTATCCATCAAAATATACAAAATTGTTTAGTTCCCTTATTAATAGAAATTGAGTTACTCTATATAATTACCTCCCAGAGGGGGCTGTTATATATACTAACTTTGGTATGGTATGAAATGTGTTGATGAAAGTATATAGTTAAGAGAATTTATTTGCCCAAAGGAGATAGATTTTCAAGATTATATATTTCCTTATTGGATTGAGATACATAGTTTAAGAGACTTATCTGTTCAAATGGGATAAGACTAGTAACATTATATATTTTCCTTCATATTAGTTTCATTCTAGAAAAGCCAAATGCATATTATGTTCTTTGTCTAAAGAGGAGTTCATGATGACGCACCCGGTGCTTCTTAAAAGGTAGCTTATTCAACTTAAACTATTTTGAAATTTCTTGTTTTACTGACCATTTTGTAATTTTATAAACAATCTCTTTTACTGTGAACAACAATAATGCCACTATTGAGGTCTTGACTGGTTCTAACTCTAAAAGGTAGAAATAAGATGTTGAATTTGCCTTGAGAATAGTAGATATAGATCTAACACTACATGAGAGTGAACCACTAAAACCTACTAAGAATAACACTGCTAAACAAAAAGAGTATTGTGCTAAGTGGGAGAGATCCAATCGCCTCAGTCTTATAGCTCAAACTAAGACTGAATATCTCATGAGTGGTTTACCAAAAACCACAAATGCTAAGGAGTTCTTCAGTGCCATAAGAAAAAGTACCATGTGTCTAATAAGGCTGAGACTAGACAACTCATGAATGAGTTGATAAGTATGAGATACGATAGTACCAAGGGAGTTAGAGAATATATCATGAGAATGGTGCATGCTCAAACTAAACTCGAGACTTATAACATTTTGATTCTAGATAGTTTTGTCATTCTTTACACATTTAATTTGCTTCTACAAGAATTCAGTCAGATTAAAACTGCTTACAATACACAAAATCAAGCTTGGGACCTAAATGACTTGATTCCTAAATGTGTGGCCAAGAAATAAAAGCTAAACAAGGAAAAGAACGAGATTGCATGTTTGGTTTTCCATAATAATCCACATTTCCATAAGGGAAAAAAAATTAAGAATAAGAAAGCACATGCTCCTAAAAGGGATCATGAATTCAAAAGGCATGATAAGCATCAAATTACTGGTAATGGAGATACAATGAAGGATATGAGTTGTTATTTCTGTAAAAAAAAAAAAAGTCATAAAAAAATTAATTGTCTTAAATATAAAGATTGACTAGCAAAAAAGGGCAAAGATCAAAGTGAGTTATTGGCTTATATTTGTTTTGAATCAAACATTATTGATGTCCTTTTAGATTCTCAGTGGCTTGATAATGGTGCTTCTATTCATGTCACTTTTACTTTACAAGGGTTCAGAAATTGTAGAAAGCTAAGTGAGAATGAGTCTAAGCCAAAAGTTAGAAATGGTGTTGATGTTGAAGTTGAATATATAGGAACTTTTTTTTTTTTGGTCATTAGAATCTAGTTATCGGTTTTGTTTAGAAAACATTTTTTATATTTCGTTATTTAAAAGAAATTTAGTTTCTTTTTCATTGCTTGATAAAACTAGATATTTTTTTAATTTTAAAAATAAAAGAGTTGAAGTTTCTTATAATTTTAATATGATTGACAAATGTATTTTATCTGATAAACTATATAGATTATGCTTGAATTTCAAAATTGAGAATTTATCTTTTAATATTGAGAATTTCATGACTAAAAAACTTTTAATATAGGAGAAATCTCCATTGTTGTAGTACAAATGATTGGGTCACATTTCAAATGAAAGAATTGAAAGATTAATCAGAGATGACATACTTCCCTCACTTAACTCAAGAGAGATAAACACTTATATTGATTGTATCAAGGGAAAATTAACTAAAACTAAAAAGAAAGGTGCAACTCACATGAGAGCCACCTAGAAATGATATATACAGATATAAGTGGACCCTATCCTTTAACAATATGCGACAAAAAATATTTTACAACATTTATTGATGATTGTTCTTCTTATGGTTATGTCTTTCTTATTAAAGAAAAGTCTAAAGCTTTTGACATGTTGAAAATTTATCAAATTAAATTTAAGAAGAAATTGGGGAAAGTCATCAAAATGATTAGGTTCGATCGTGGTGTGAATATTACAGAAAATATGATGAAAGAGGATAATAAAAAATGGCTTTTTACTAAATATTTACAAGATTCTAGGCTTGTTGCTTAATATACCATGTTTGGTAGTCCTGAACAAAATAGTATGGCAGAAAGACAAAATTGTACACTTATGAATATGGTGAGAAGTATGATAAATAGGTATAATTTACTTAATTTTTTTATGGGAGAAGCAATAAAAACTGCTAATTATATTTTGAATCGAGTTTTTAACAAATCCGTTGTTAAAATACCTTTTCAATTATGGACTGGTAGAAAGCCTAATCTTAATCACTTTCATATCTGGGGGTATCTTGTTAAGGTGAAAATTTATAATCATTCTTTGAAGAAAACAAATTCTAGAACTTCCTATTGCTTGTTCATTAGGTATCTAGATCACCCAAAAGGGTATAAATTCTATTGCCCTACAAAGATTACTAAAATTGTTGAATTACTAATTATAAAATTTTTAGAGTTTGATGTTGTTGAAAGGAGTTGTTCTCAGGTTTCTAAAATAAATGAGCAACAAGATATAGTTTCAATTTCTTTGTAACTTATAGATGTAGTAGTTATACTAGTGAATGTAAGGAAAGAGGTTGTGGATTTATCTGTTCAGACAGAAGTATCTATTATAGGTGAGGTTCCTCAAATAGGTGATACAGTTCCTAAACAATTCAACCAGAAGTTCCCCTAAGAAGGTCCTAAAGAGAAAAAAGATTAGTAATCTCAAGTGATTATTACATCTACATAGATGAAGCAAATTTTGATATTAGTCAAACTATAGATCTTTTAACTTACATTGAAGCCATCAATAGTCCTTAATCAGATATATGGAAGAATGCCATGATGGATAAGATGACTTCCATGTCGAAAAATAGAGTTTGGGAGCTTTTTGAATTGTTTACTGGTTGCAAACCAATTGGTTGTAAATGAATATTCAAGACTAAGAAAGATTTTAAAGGCCAAATTGAAAGGTTTAAGTTTAAGTTAGTAGCTAAGAGTTTTGCATTAAAAAAAAAAAAAGCATTGATTTCATAGAGACATTTTCATCAGTCTCCACCAAAGATTCATTTAGAATTATCATAGCATCGGTGGCTCATTATGATCTAAAGCTTCACCAGATGGATATCAAAATAGCTTTTCTACATGGAGATCTTAATGAAGAAGTCTACATGGTACAACTAAAAGGTTTTAAAAAAAAGTGAAAAAATGATATAATGTGTAATTAACAAAGTCAATTTATAGTCTCAAACAAGCCTCTTGCTAATAATATTTGAAGTTTGATGAGGTGGTGACTTAATTTAGGTTCATTAAGAATAAATTTGATCAATGTATTTATAAAAAGACCAGTGAGAGCAAATTTATTTTCCTTGTACTTTATATTGATGACAATCTTCTTGCGAGTAGTGATTTGAATCTATTTTATGAAACTAAAGTTTTCTTTTATAGTGCTTTTGACATAAAAAGACCTTGGGGAGGCTTCATATGTTCTAGCTATTGAGATACATCATGACAGATCATGCTATATTTTATGTTTGTCTCAGAGAGCTTATATAGATCATATATTGAAACGATTTAATATGTAGGATTGCAAACCTATGGAAGTACCTATTATTAAAGGTGAAAAACTTAGCAAAAGTCAATGCCCAAGGAATAAGCTTGAAAAGGAAACTACAAAGAATACCTTTTATACTAGTGTAGTTGGTAGTTTAATATATGCTCAAGTATATACTCAACTTAACATTGCATTTATTGTAAATGTTCTTGGTCGATATCTTTCAAATCCTGGATCTCAACATTAAGTTGTAGCTAAGAAAGTCATGAGATATTTATAGAAAATGAATATTTCATGCTTATCTATAGAAATGATGACAATCTTGAAGTGATGGGGGATTCAAATTCTGATTTTGTTGGTTGTCCAGATAATCTAAAATCCACTTCTAGTTATATTTTCATGTTTGCTGGTAGGGCAATCTCCTAGAAGAGCATGAAACAAACATTGATTGCATCCTTGACGATATATGTTGAGTTTATTGCATGTTACGGAGTAGCTTTACAAGCTATTTGGCTAAGAATTTCATATTAGAGTTTTGTATAGTTGACTCAATTGCTAAACCACTAGCTATTTATTGTGATAATAGTGCGGCATTATTCTAATCCAAGAACAACAAGATTAGTAGTAGATCTCAGTATATGAAAATAAAGTACCTTACAATCAGAGACTTAGTCAATAAAGGAGACATTGCTATAGAATTCATAAATATCAAGTCAATGTTAGATGATCCTTTAACTAAAGAATTAAAGCCTATATAGTTTAATGAATATGTTGAGAATATAGATATCTTGAAGTTTTTTTATCTTTTAAGTTAGTAAGAGTTTATATATTTTGTTAATTTGTTTTATTTCATAACTTCACCAATGTCTTTTATTCACGTCAATGAATTTTATGTTTTTGGTATGTTATATTCTTATTGATGATTATTATTTTAATATTTTTTTTGTACAAGGGTTGAATGCTACATGTATCTTAAAACATGATGCTGGTCTTAACGATCATCGTTGTATTTGTTATGATATGTCTCTTGTGACATTATATTGTATTCTTGAGATAAAGCACTTGAGACATATAGACTTGTCATAAGTCATGCGATTTCTCACTACAGTTTAGTATACAGATATTGAGAAATTGTGATTTCTTATTATGATTTAGCATACAAATATTAAAAAATTATATGGAGGATCGATAAGAACCAGTACATTATTGATCACTTTGAGAGTTATTTCTTACAACACTTTAAGACTTATGATCCGTGTCAATATAATATCAATATATGTGAGTGTGGACTGGTCTTATGTCATTAAAAGGCATGATGATCACTACTATCCCTTATTGATGGTTATATTGGACCAAATTAAGTATGATATGCTTTCTTAGAATCATTGTTTTCTAAAACAAAGTGCGCATATATAGTTTTTGTTATTTTGTCAACCTATGAGTCATTTTACAAAATAAAATGAATTTTTTTAAAATTAAATTAATTTGGCCAAAGTAGAAGAATGTTGAAAAAATTTTATTTTTAAAATTTTTTTATACAAACTTATTTTAATATTTTTTAAAATTGAGTTAGCTATGGTCCATTTAGATTTATTATAGGTCTAATTATTATTTAAGTAATTATAAAGTTAATGAGTTTTAACACACATTAATCAAAAGTCTAATAAACGAATTAAAAGTATAAGCCAATTGTTTTATTAAAATGTATGATAGGAGAACCTAATAAAATATTATTAAATAAAGCTAAATCTGCTATCTGACTTTAATAGAGTATCTAATCTCATTTAAAGCTACTGTTCTTAACCTAGGATAATAAAGAGAAACACCTAATTTCTGACTTGTTACTATAGCAGCCACAGGTACGTTCCTCATTCTAAAAGTTAGTTATCTAATTCTTCATACAAGATCCACAGACCTATCATGGGAGGTCCTAGACTTGTATGAAAAAAAATACATTAATAAGTGTTTCCCATATTTATTTGTCCATAAACTCGCGTTATGTGAGAAAATAGAAATAGAAGTGGAAAACAAAGGAAAATGAAAGACATATACTGATATACACACCCTGACGCGAGAATATAGGGATATTATAGTGGGGTTGAAAACTCAATATTCTGTAGCAATTTATGTGTTTGTACATTATGTAACTGACGCAAATGCTACTGAGCAGGATTATATATAATTAGGAATTCTTATCCATCAAAGTTTGAAACCCCACCTTAATTAATTAAACCGTGCAAACCAGTGGTGAGCATACTAAAGGCTCGTGGATGCCATGCATCCCCACGTGCACTTCCCAACTTCATTGGCTTCGTCCTTCGTTATATGTTTACAAGCACTTAATTATATATCAATTTGCATTGGCACGTAGACAATTGCGTGGCTTAATTTAATTAGAGAATTATTCATGTACAACCAAATTATGAACAAATACTCATACTTTAATATTAGGGATCTTTCTGACGAAAACACATCGAATAGAAGCTTGCATGCGCATGTTGCAGGAATGGCGGATTAACATGACAATTAATGTGATACTGATTGAAGGTTAGTGTACTTTTCTTCTCATTTCGGAGTGTTCTTTCTATATTTCATAGGCTTCTCAGGGAGAAAACTTCAAATTACCATACATGCCGAATGTCTCCTTTTCTTTTTTCTTTTTGTGGGTTTGATTGACAGTGTATATATACAAGAATTCATCTGAAGGAAGAAAAAAAAAGGTTTCGAACTTTTCAGAAAGTAAATAAACGAAACGGAAAGAAATTAAGTGCCATGTGTTAGGTTTCCATCCACGCTTTTCCTTCTTATCAGCCCCACTCTTGCGCACAAAAGCGCATTGATGACACGCTGCAGACATGCGCTTGCATGCGTACCGACCAAATCATCCACTAGGAAAATTAAAGATTGAATATTATGTTCATCCTAGTGTAATGTATTATACAATGTCTCAAAGTTACAAACTACATGTATATATATCAAAAGTAAAAAATATTAATTATTACCTTTCCATCCATTTTTTTAACAATCATACTTTAATTCAAACATTAAAGAAAGGGATGCTTACGTAGAGGATGAGTGTTTATATATATGTCTATATATATAAACTCTAATCATGATCATCTCTCACCAGTCACCATTAATGTAAGCAGTAACTTCTTAACAGCTCCTAACTAATCCCATAATGTTGGCATTATCCCCTTCTCTGTTCTCACCCATTGAATGGATCTTAGATGAGTTCACAAGTCATAATGATCAGAACTTGATGTACAAAGACGTAACAACTCTTCAGTTTATTTCTTCACCTGATCAGGTTCAGGTTGAGGAGGCTCAAAGGTCTACACCAATATTCCTTGCTATAAGCAGCGACCCTACCATGGTCAAAAAGCTTAACCACAATGCTAGTGAACGTGATCGTCGCAAGAAGATCAATAGCTTGTATTCCTCACTTCGTTCTATGCTTCCTTTGGCTGATCAAACGGTACTTATCTCTCTCGCCACTACCTATTTTCATTTGGACGAAAGCATTAATTAGTAGAAAGGACAGGATAGAATGCCTATCCATTTAGGGTATGTTTGGTGGAGGTAGGAGAAAGAAAGGGAAGAGAAGAGAACTAAAATTTTAGTTTTGGCTTTTTTTTTTAGATTTAAATTTAATACAAGCATAAAACAATAGAAGGGAATAACAACAAAGAATATTCATAATATCAAGCAAAAAAGAAATAACAATAAAGAGAATCTTAATATCAAACCTGAATGAAAGTGTGTAATTATCTTTTAAAATTCTTTATTATAAAGTTTTTATAGAGTTTGAGGAAAGGGTCTTTTTTTTTTTTCCTTTTGAAAGGATTTCGTTATATATTGGAACCCTATCTATGTTCATTTTCAATATGGTATATATACCGGAGAGAATTATAATTTAGAAGCCAATATGTGATCAATAAATATAATTATAATTTTCAATTTTGTGGTTGCAGAAAAAATTAAGCATTCCAGCAACAATTACAAGAGTCCTAAAGTACATACCGGAATTACAGCAGCAAGTGGAAAGGCTTATCAAGAAAAAGGAGGAGCTTTTGTTGAGAATTTCTCAGCAAGGAGATGCAGTAAGCAAAGAATCTCGAAGGAAAATTGCTTATCACAACGCTGCCACTGCTTGTGTACTTTCAACAAGTAGGCTCAATGATAGTGAAGCTGTTATTCAGATTTCCGCTGACAAGGTCCACAAAACCCCACTTTCTGAGATATTGCTGTGTTTAGAAAAGGAAGGGCTTTTACTGCTAAATGCTTCCACCTTTGAGACCCTTGGAGACAGGGTCTTCTATAACCTGCATTTGCAGGTATGCTTAATTTCTAAATTTTATTAGTTTCTTCTGCGCCAGGTCCATGGATTATAATTAAATTTCTGAGCTAATTAAAGTGCCTACTGGTGTTTCTGCAGGTGGATAAAACTTGTAGATTAGAGTCAGAAATTCTAAGAGAGAAGCTTTTGTCAATATATGAGAAGGAAGGGATTTTTCAATGTTTCTAAATATGATAACCAAATAATTTCGGTGCTCTCATATGTAATCTGATGATGCCTGAAAATCTGTACATGTTCTGGAAGCATGCGTTCTAAGTTTGCAAAGGACCAAATTGGAGATGTTGCTGCATATGGGCGCATGTTAAATACAAACTAATCAGATAATATTAAACAATTTCTGAATCTGTGACGGTTGTGATTTGTTTGATATAATTTGATTAGTATGTGTCTAACATATCATTCCTAGTCTTGTAATTGTACAAGAAAAGTTGGAGCAAACAGATGTCCCCAGTGCATAGGTTTTAGGAACGAATACTTGTACGTGAACGTAAATGTTAGTCTCGACCCATGCGACCAAACGATGATTCTTTCCTTTTATGCAAAGAGTAGACAGAGGGACTTGGGATAGGACATAGAAAACAGAGAAGGGCTATTTAAGTATACTATTAATTGGGCAAATTAGTTAACATGTCCAGATCTTGTTATCTACGAGAGTAATGAATTGATCGCAGGGGTTTAAACTTGTAAAGATAAATTTTGGAGGACAAACAAGACGATGCTGATGGACATTCAACTCCCTTAACTAAAATCTGTAAGCTAATAGTGTCGGCACAATGATTGCTTTCGCCTACAGTTTAATCAATCGAAATAGAGACTAGTCACCAACCTATTTATTATAACAGTTAGAGTATGATTGCTACGATAATTAATTATATGCATGCACATTAAAGTTTGAGTAAATTACATTAACATTGCATAAGGATTGGTTGAATTATATTTGATATCTTTTTTATTTCAAAAATATCATTTAACTCCCATAATATTATATATATATATAGCAAAAATCTCTTATTCAATTTATTTTCTGTTAACAACTAACTTGTTATGTAATATATGTTTTTTTTTAAATAAAATTATTTAGATATTTTTATTGTTATATTAAGAATAAGTATCACAATTTCATATTAAAGTTTAACATTAATTTAACTACTTACTATTATATTAAGAATAAAATTACAGTTTCATGTTACCAAAAATTAATTTTATTAATAAAGAGATTGAGTTAAAGATTTTTTTAATATATATATATATATATCAAATATCAAGAGTCAAATAATATTTTTGAAACAAGAGAGCTATCATGTATAATTCTATCTAAATTTCAACAAAAAGTTAGCAAAATTTATTCTTATAGTTATGATATCCCTTCTTTTCATGCGCATAGTTGGGTAAGAAAAATAAGATTTGTGTGAAGAGGAAATGAAACATGAAGCCGATTTTTTCTCGTTATGGCATTATTGCAGTTTGAATTTCTGCTTTTTCTCTATCTTTGAGGACAGACGCAATCTGAATTGCACTATAGCCCAACTTTTAAAGATTCTATGAGGGTGCAAAGAAACTAACCATAGCCGCTTGTTTTTATGTGCAATAATACCACAAGGTGCAGCAAGTTAACCCTGTTGACACCCATATACCGTTTATGTATCCAGTAATACAAACTATGCAAGAGTTTACGCACTAATATTTAGAAGTCTAGCTATTGTCAATGCTCTAATTCTATGATAAAGGCCCACAGATATGTAGCTGTGCTCATGAATGTGTCAAACAACTTTATAGGGTGAACTTTTTCAACATTCTGAAATGAAAATTTGTCTAGAGAAAAGGATTTAACAAAGAAAAGAAAATTCGCTGGTTGTACAATCTTTGTTGAAATAGAGGGAATCTAATAAAAAGACCAACAGTACGGAAAGATATTGAAATAATGTGATATTGTAGTAATAGTGGAGTGCAGGAACAAGACATAAAGCTATTGGAAATAAGCAAATTCATACGATGACTAATTTGGCCTTGACATCTTATAGCTTGCAGTGGTGTACTGCTTCCGAATTGGACCCCATCTAACAGCTTACAAACACAAAGCAAAAACTAAAGATGCATCGGATGTTGCAGATAACATGTCTAATTTTATGCTTTTTGCAATGAACTCTAGTCTCCTACACAAATCATCCTTTAAGTCTACGTGTCGACTCCACACCCACACCCCCACCCCCCACACTCAGTCTCTCACTGCCGTATATAATTATACATCTGTTAGCAAAAAAAATTCATAGCCAATAATGTCAATCAAAATAATAGTTGATAATGATCAATCGAGACAAGAGTCGGGAAATGTCAGCCAAGAAAATAATAGAATGATCAAAAACTTAGGGGGCGTGAAATCTTGGAAAAGGAATTTTTTGATGACAGACACACTGCACAATCAACGTGATAGGGTCATGATAACTAGGGCGGTGCTTTGTAGCCTGACGAGGGTGATCTCATTTGATACATCTGATCATGAATTTGATTTGTTTGAAAACAGGTTGAATTCATGAAGAATATAATAAAAAATAAGGTTCAGGCTTGTTATTGATGACGACAGCTCGTTAATATCTTTTAAAAAAAAATTGTTGTTAAATTTTTAAACTTTAACATATAATTAAATATTTAAAAAAATTAAAAAATATTTCAAAAAAATAAAACTTAAATACAATTGACTCTAAATATAATAATATATAATTTTATCATTTCTTTTGGGTTATTATTATAAAAAATACATATGAAAAAGGTCAATTTATCATGCTAAATTAATTGAGCACTTAAACTTAATAATAGAAGATAAATAAATGAAACTTAATAATATTTATATATAAAAAAAAGTTATTAGGTTGAGTTTTAAAAAGTCTTAAACCTGACTCATTTTAAACACAAGTTTTTTTAAATAGGCTCTTTTTTTTTCAGGGCTTATATCTATATTTTTTAGATAGACCTATCGAATGGAGTAAGCTTTCATCCAATGATTAGATCTCTCATTCAATCACATTGAGCCTACTTAGGTTGAGTCCCAAAGAAAAAAAAGGCATAGCAGGTTACCAGGCTAGCCTGGTTTGGTCGATTCTTATTAATTTTTTAAAAAAATATTTTAGTGACTTATATAAATATTTTATTTTTTTAAGGATTATTTATAATTTTTATCAAAAATTATTATTAAAAAAATGTTGCCCAACTAGCCTAGTCTACCTTGATACTAAATCGAATTAGATCAAGCACCAGATTAAGCTAATACTTGGGTTAACTCATGAAAACCCCTAATACAAACAAAGAAATAGAAAAGGGGTAATACCTAGATCTGAGGATGTATTTTGTCACCAAAGTAACTATAAAAAGGTGATAATGATAAAGGAAGGAAGACACATAGAAACTAACATAAAAAATTTAGCTTACAATTTCACTTATTTGCTTTATTTACTCACATTGTTTAATAGCTTTTTGCAATTTACTTCTAGCCTTCATTAATTACTTATTAGTGTTATAATTAAGTTTTTTTTCTAGTTTTTATTGTCAATTCAATTTCACTTGAATTTGTATATGTAATTCAATTACAATATAGCAATTCCATTTCCAATACTCATCTCCTTATCCTTCCATCACATTTGCAATTTTCCTTTACCTAGTCTTATCTACACATTTAGGATATAGGAAAACTCGTCCTTGGCGAGTTGTGTCGCATCTCTATTATCCACTTATAAAATAGCAATTGATAGGAATCAGCCACTCCTCATTTTTCAATTGAATGTTTTTTAACTAGTTAGTTGATGGGAATTTGGCTAAAAACTCACCAACAATGTTATATAAGAACACACCTATTTGTTTTACATGCCATGGCCAAAGATTGGTGTAAAAGTAAACTATAGAGCTATTCTTATTTCTTGCACAAGACAAAGGCTGCATAATAGTAGAGTCATGTGAAATTGAATCTATTGAAATTTTTTTAGCTCAAGAGCATTTTTTTAATTATCATTCAATATTTTTATTATTAGTTTCATTATTTTTTTTTTAATATATTTTTCATTACTTCTATAAGCATGAGAAGTAGTATCTCTTATCATATTAATAGGATAGATTTTATTATTATTTGGATGGGATTAGTTTATTGGATTATCCCTATTTATCAAGCCTTGTATTTCAGCCAATTAGAGTTTAGTTTGACTGATTATTACCTAAAGAATTAGAGTAGCTATAATAGAAGATAAAGAACAACTAATAGCACCTTGTAGCATTAGTAATATAACTCAAAGTAATAAAATACTCTGATTTCTTCATGGTATCAACGCTGGTCAAGGCATGATGATTAATTTTGGCTTAATAGGAGCTTACAATATTGACACCACCTCTAAGGCGGCAAAACCATCCTAACCAAAAAACTAAATAACATTGCCATATAGCTCTGACAACTTTTCTATAGCCTAGATGAGTACCAAAGTAGGTCCTGTGATGATAATAAGATATGGTTTCAACGAGAACAACCATTTACAATGGTCTCCAAGTGTACTCATGTACATCAGAGGTAAAGGAAAAGAAGATTACCTCATTGGTGTGGCTGCTCAATCTAACATTTTAGATCCAAAATACTATACCTAGTGGGTAGAAAATAATATGATAATGTCTTAGCTGGTGAACTTCATGATCTTAAAGATAGGGGAGAACATGATTCTTTACAAAACTACAAAAGAAATCTAGGCTACCATGCAACAATCTCTTTCAACTATTGAGAACATAGCCATTCTATTTCATACTAAAAGGCACTTCAGAGAGCTAAAGCAAAGAGATTTAACACTAACTCAGTATTTTAATACTCTTGTTAAATCTTGGCAATATTTAGATTTGTTTGAGACTCACCACTTTAGATTTGTTTAAGACTCACCATTAGACTTATAAAAAAGAGGTAGCTTACTACAGGAGACTTATAGAGAAAAAGAGAATATATATATAACTTCCTATTAGGTCTTAATTAGACATTTAAATAAGTAAAAGAAAGTATCATGGCCATATGGTCATTGCTTCCACTTGGAAAGGTATTTGCTAAGGTGAAATTTGAAGAAAGTCGAAAGCAACTTACCCTTAGAAGACCAAGAACACAGTCTATAACAAAAACTTTTGCACTTGTTGCTATAGGCCCTAAAAATAAACAAAAGAAGATAGGAAGACCTTGGTGTGACCATTGTCAAAAGGAAAGACACACTAAGGAAAAATGTTGGAAGTTCATGGTAAGCCAACTAACTAGAAACCAAAGAAAAAAAAGGGAATCTCGTGGTCTTATGGCGAGTAGAGATGACAACCTAAGAATGATGACTCCTTGTTTAGCCAGGAATAATAAAAGCTTTTAAAGAAGGCATTTAGGAGCTGAGGAAGTAGTTCCATAAAAAAAATTATAGGAATTAGTAGGATTGCTCAATCAAGTAACCTTTCTTTTGCACTTAATACATGTGTGCAACAATCTAATGTTTGGATTGTAGACTCAAGGGCAACCAATCCATATGATGGGTAATTTATTGATTCTTGACAAATTTAAATCTTGCAAAGAGGAATTAACTATGGCTATTACAGATGGCTCTCAATCTAAAGTTAGTAGTATGGAAGAAGTATATATAACATAAAGAGTAGTGCTAAAAAATGTTTTATTTTTTCCTAAGCTGACTTGCAATTTAATGTCTATTAATAAGCTTGTTAGGGACTTAAAATGCACTACTAATTTCTCTACTGATGGCGATGTTTCTTAGGGCTTGGCACTAGGAAGGATGATTGGTAGTGCTAAGGAATTTACAGGCTTATACTATACACTAAGCCTAAAAAGATATTAAAAAGGACATATGTTTTTGCATTATAATATGATGACTTAATGTTATGGCATTTTTTGTTAAGACACCCTAGTTTCTCTTATTTAAAACATATGTATGCTCATTTGACTAATAAAAATTCCTCTTTCTAGTGTGAAATTTGCCAATGCTCTAAACATGTAAAAACCACTTATTCTTCTCATATTTACAAACTAACTCATTCATTTAACATAGTGCACAGTGACATTTAGGGGCCAACACCTATTAAAAGTATAAATGACACAAGATGGCCAGTAACCTTCATTGATGACCACTCACATCCAACTTGGGTCTATCTTCTAAATGACAAATTTAAGGTTGTTGACATATTCAAAAATTTTCATAATTTAGTCAAAAACCTTTTTAAAACCAACATCAAGGTCCTTTGAATTGACAATGTCAAAGGCTATTTTAACTCAACTTTAAGCCATGATTTGAAAGAACAAAGTGTTATATACCAAAGCTCTTGTATCTACACCCGACAACAAAATGGAATGGATGAAAGAAAAAAATAAACATATCCTTAATGTTATAAAACTACTCTTATTCACTTAAACATATTTAAACAATAGTAGGAAGAGGTTGTACTAACAACTATATATTTGATTAATTGAATGCCTTTAAAGACATTAAATTTTACATTCCTAAAACAAAAGATTCTTGAAATCTACCCACATACTCCAACCATCAGTATCATTCCACAAAAAATATTTGGGTGCACATGCTTTATTCATAATGATCATGGGGGAAATTTGAACCTAGGGCATGAAATGTATATTTCTTGGCTTTTCCTTTACATAAAAAGGATACAAGTGTTACTCACCTCATCTAAAAAAATTGTAAACCTCCATGAATGTCATCTTTTTTGAAGATAAACTTTTTTATAACAAAACAACCATTCAAGAGGAAAAGCATACTACTTGGGAATGGCTGTTTGAACAAGATTTTAATTCTAATATAAGTCCAAAAATAGCGCCAATGGTCTCTGAAACAAAACCCATCACTGCTGCACCTCCTACCCCTAATATCCTTGCTGAACCCAATATTACACCCACCTACTAGCCAAATTATGAACCTCTTATTGGATAGAACCTAAACCCATTATCCTATCTAATGCCATATAAGTGCAGGAATTATAGAAATATTCAAGGAGAAAGAAGGGCCAAAAAGTTCAACAAACAAAGCCTTAACCTAAGTAGGGCTAAAAATTCTCTCACATGCCAAGCATTGATTTGGGAGATCTGGATATGCCTATTGCCTTAAGAAATGGAATAAGATATGTATTAATTATCCTATAAAAAATTACATCTATTACGATAAGTTGTCTCCAAAATTTCACTATGTTATGACTAGTGTTTCAAGTGAAAGGATATCAAAAGATGTGTATGAAGTAGTAAAGATTCTTGAATGGAAGCATGCCATCCTACAAGAACTCAGTGCATTAGAGAAAAATGGGACATGGGAGATAGTTAGTCTTCCTCCTAAAAAGAAACTTATGGGATGTAAATAGGTGTTTAGAATCAAACACAATCTAGATGGGAGAATTAGCTGCCATAAGGCCAAGTTAGTTACCAAAGGGTTCACTCCATAACAGAGATTATCAAGAAACTTTTGCCTCAGTGGTTAAGTTTAATACAATCAAGATTCTATTGTCATTAGCTACAAATCTAGCTTGGCCCTTCCACCAATTAGATGTAAAGAATACCTTCCATAATGGAGAATTGGAGGAAGAAGTGTATATAAAGATACTTCCTAGTTTTGAAAAGTATAAGGATCCTTATACTATTTATAAGCTTTGAAAATCATTTTATAGATTAAAATAATCCCCTAGAGCTTGATTTGACATATTTACTAATGCAATGAAAATTCTTGATTATATTCAGTGTTAGACTAATCGCATTATATTTTTTAAAACTTCCTTTAATAAAAAAACTGTTATTTTAATAGTATATGTTGACAATATTATTATTACAGAAGATTTTGTTAATTAAATTAACTTGTTAAAGGAATTTCTAGTTTTGAGTTTAAGGTGAAAGTCCTTAGACCATTGAGATACTTCCTTGGCATAAAAGTAGCAAGAACAAGAAAAGGAATTGTAATATCTCAGAGAAGGTACACCCTATATCTACTTGAAAAGACTAGAATGTTAAAGTGCAAACAAGCTAATACTCTACTTGAAGCAAATTACAAGGAGAGTCCTCTAGTTGACATTAGGAGATATCAACAATTAATGGGAATATTAATTTATTTATCTCATACTCGTCTTAACATCTGCTTCTTAGTAAATGTTGCAAGTTAGTTTATGAATCAAGCAACAAAGGAGCACATGGAACTTGTTTATAAGATCTTAAGGTACTCAAAGATGACACTAGGAAAAGATTTATTTTTTTGAAAAAGGAGGTTACAAAGGTGTTGAAATCTATACTAATACAGATTGGGCTAGATCAGTGATTGATAAAAAGTTTACTACTAGATATTGCACCTATGTATAGGGCAATCTTGTCACATAGAGAAACAAGAAGCAACCCATTGTTGCTTATGCCTCATCTTCCTCCTTCAAGGTCCATAGGCTAAATAAGATACAACAAATCCATTGTAACATGCGAAGGAAATAAATTATTATAAATACATGCATGTAGTTGCAGATTATGATCTACCAATAACATATATGTAAACACAAACATTTGTGAATAAAATGGTGTGTATATATGTTCATAATCGTTAGGTTTCAAGATGGGTGATAAATAGAAGAAAATATAGGAACCTAACCTCTTATTTTACTCAACCAATGAGTAGATATGCCTGTAAGAGAGAAGGCTATTAAAAAAGTTAATAAGCTAATCTGTAGGCTTTTTAGCACCATTATTTCAATGTAAAATTCTATTAATTTTGACGCCTAGCTATTAAAATTATTTATCGAGAAACTTGATTTTTTTTCTTCAACTTTTATCGAAATGCGAGAAATTCCCCTTCATATTTTATTAAAATTAACAAAAACTGTTACAAGAATGTAAGGTTGGGTAAGAGAGAGGAATTGATGGGGTTAGAGGGATGGGGGATTAAGAGGAGATTAATATATATATATATATATATAGAGAGAGAGAGAGAGAGAGAGAGAGAGAGAGAGAGAGAGAAGTATAAAACATTTTGTATAATAATATTATATATATATATATATTATATTATATACAATAGATATAATATATTACATGTTATTTAATTTTTAATATAAAATATTATAATATAATTAATAATAATAAATTTATAAATTATGATTTTATTGATAACATTATGTTTTTAATTTAAATTTAATTTTAAATTTATTTTCATGATAAATATTTTATGTCTTATTAAGAATTTTATAAAAAAAAATTTCAACTTATTTAAAACAATAGTTCAGTTTAGTAAAATAACAAGTTCTTTATTCTACCGATTAAATAATACAATGTATTAATAGAAGAAAAAACTTATTCAATCATTCTAAATAACATAACACATTGAAAAATAAATTTTTAATTTCATTCATTATTCTAAATAACATAATACATTATTATTGGATTAAGTCTTTTTCTTTTTACATTTAACTTGAAAATTTTTACTACTAAAAAAACTATTATAAATTTAGCCGCTCAAGTTTTTATAAATTTTTTTATATTAAAAAATAAAATAGAAAATGGATTGGAATGAAAAAGGAAGAAAATGTGCATAATTGAAATAGAAAATTAAAAAAATAATAAAATGAAAAATATATTATTAAATAATAGTTATAAAAATATAATAGATATTTTTAAAATTTTTTAAAAATCTTTGCATTTCCATCAATCTTGAATCATGAACCAAATATGCTGTGTTTGGAATTTTGAGCCATGCCCATTTTCTAAAAAAATTATTGCATCAAATTTGTTTTAATCAAAATTATTTGCCTCATATGCTATGGTTTTGGCAAAAACCGATTTTGACATATTTTATTTTGCTTTGTTATGAATTTTGCAGTGCCACCGACTTCCTTTTACCCTTTAGAAATTTGTGGTTAAAATTACATTTTTATACTTAAAATTTTTAAAAAGTTAAAAAAAATTATACTTTTTTATTCTTTATTTAATTGGCCATAGAAGTAATGAAAAAACTTGGAAAAAATTATACAATAGAAGAAAATATAACACAACAAATGTAAATACCCAATTGATTTGTAGCATAGTTATTTTGTTTGATAAATAATTATTTAGAAGAAATATGTAATTTCAAAAATTGTTAAAAATTTTGAAATTAAAGAAATTATTAGTGTAAATGTATAAAAATTTAGAAATTTAAAATTTCTCAACAAATAAAAATAGAATATATAAGAATTAAAATATAATTATGTGGGAAATATAAAAAATAGATATATTTTTATTAAAAATAATTAAGTATTTTAAAAATTATTCAGCATATATTTTGAAACATAACAAAAATAAGTTTACTTTTATTGCAGGAAGCTGCGTACAGTAATTTTATTTTGAAGATGCACAATTTTATTTTGGTACATCTCTATGTAAACAAGTAAGAAAAAAATGAATAATATTCTGGAATCGATAATGTGGGATTGTGCGTCTCCATGGATTGCAAGAAGTTGCGTACCAAAGGTAATTTTATTTTGAAGCACACCAAACATGTAATATTCTGGATTGCAAGAAGTTGTGTAACAAAAATAATTAATTTTCAAAAATATTATTTTTTATTAAAATAATGTTTTAAATAATTTTTTAATTTTTATTAAAGAAATTTTAATAATTTTTAAATATTTTTTATTTTCAAAATATGCTGAATAATTTTAAAAATACTTAATTATTTTTTAATTAAATATATGTAATTATTTTTTTATTTTTTCTCACATAATTATTTTTTAATTCCTGTATCTTCTATTATTATTTGTTGAGAAATTTTAAATTTATAAATTTTCATACATTTACACCAATAAATTTTTTAATTTTAAAAATTTTTACAATTTTTTAAGCTATATATTTTTTAAATAATTAGTTACCAAATAAAATAACTATACTAAAAATTAATTGTGTTCTAAATTTACTATGTTGCATTTTCTTCTTTTGTATAATTTTTTCTAAACTTTTTTTACCACTTTCATAGCCAACTAAAGAGTACAAAAGTATAATATTTTCTAACTTTTCCAAAGCTTTAGAGTACAAAAATGTAATTTTAACAATAGTTTTCTAAAAAGTAAAAGAAAGTCAGTAGCACCTTAACATTTGTTAAAAAATAAAATAAAATAAAATATGACAAAGTTGGACTTTGCCAAAACTATAATGGTAAATAAAGCTTTTGAAAAAAGAATTTAGCTCAAATTCCCTTTGTGTTCTCTCTTTTTTTTTTAATTGTTAATGGAATAAGAAGTAGGGTTAAGCCTCAATAAATAATTTTGGCAGCTGAGTATTATAATTAAATTAACCATCCCCCAATCACCCCCATCCCCCTCCCCCAACAGCCTCAATTGCCCTTCTCCCCCACTTGCGTTCTTTTATTTTTTATTTTTTCTTTTTCAAACGTTAATGGAACACAAGGGAGAATTAGCTGACTATCATAGCTAATAGTATTTTACATTGAAGTAACAATGTTTAAAGCCTAACCCATAATCTACTAATATGAATTAGATCATATGTTATTGAATAAGATCAACTAATACCAGAATTAATTTGAGATTTATCTTGATCTAGGCTTCAATTTATATGATATAATTAGACTCACGTTAATTAGTTTAAATAATTTTTTTTATTTTCAAAATATGTTGAATAATTTTAAAAGTACTTAATTATTTTTTAATTAAATATATGTAATTATTTTCTTTTTTATTTTTTCTCACAATTATTTTTTAATTCCTGAATTTTCTATTATTATTTGTTGAAAAATTTTAAATTTTTAGATTTTCCTACATTTACACCAATAAATTTTTAATTTTAAAATTTTTTGACAAATTTGTTGAGCTATATATTTCTTCTAAATAATTATTTACCAAATAAAATAACTGTATTACGAATTCATTGTATTCCTTCCACATTTATTATGTTACATTTTCTTCTATTGTATAATTTTTTTTTTTCAAGTTTTTCCACTACTTTTATAGCCAACTAAATAAAGAGTACAAAAGTATAATATTTTTTAACTTTTCAAAGGCTTTAGAGTCCACAAATATAATTTTAACCATAATTTTTTAAAAAGTAAAAGAAATTTAGTAGCACCTTAAAATTTGTAAAATAAAATAAAATATGACAAAGTTAAACTTTGCCAAAAATATAACATTTGGGGTAAGTAAAGCTTTTAAAAAAAGAATTTAGCTCAAAATTTTCTGTGTTCTTTTTTTTTTTTTCTTTCGGTTTTTTAAGTGTCAATGGAATATAGAGGAAGGGTTAAGTCTCTCAATAAATAATTTTGGCGGCCGAGTGTTATAGTTAAATCAACCATCCCCCTTCCCCCAACGGCCTCAATTCCCTTTCTCCCCAACTTGCTTTCTTTTAAATTTTTTTTTTTCAATTGTTAATGGAACACAAGGGAGAATTAGCTCTCTTAATAAATCGTTTTGGCAGCTGACTCTCATAGTTAATACTTGATAGTATTTTACATTGTAGTAACAATGTTTAAAGCCTAATCCATAATCTACTACTATGAATTAGATCATATGTTTTTGAATAAGCTAAACTAATACCACAATTAATTTGAGATTTATGTTGATCTAGGCTTTAATTTATATGACACAATTAGACTCACGTTCGTCCATGTTTGTGAATTTCTAAAAGACCAATTGCACGACCACGCGTGTGCCCAAATTCGGCAAGAAATTAAAATTTTCAAACTATATGCTGTTGAGATACGTGTATGAGATTTCACTCAATGGCCCCCGCCAAGATGCATGAACTTTGCTCTAATGTCTTATCAGTCCACGTCTTCACCTTCCTCTTGCTCTTTCGTGTGGTTTAAATTTTAGATCGACACTTCAAGTTTTTGGTACAAACGACATGTTTGGTTCACCGTCACGAAAATATATTTTGTTTTATATAATTTGTATAATATTTATTATATTTTTATAAATATTATTTTATTTATTAAATTATTATTTTAATAATCAAATCATCTTTTTAAAAATAAAAATATAAAAAATCATTTCTTATTCTACTTATTTTTTATTTTTTTTAATATCATTTCACCAAATGAACTCAAAATATATAGATTTTTCGTTCCATATTTTCTTGTTTATATTGAGTAGAGTTCAATTATTTATCCTTCTAAGTCAAACCTAAGATCACGCCTTTCGGTGCCACAGAGGGAAAGTTCGATACTGATAATTTGAATCCTAAGTTCCAAAATACTCTCATTCTTAGAGACAAAAATGAAGATATACAGAAGTGCTTAGGTCATTTTTTGAAGAAGGCATTATTAATGTAAAAATAATTAAGTCATTTAGTCTCATACTTATTTTGTCTTTTAACAAAAAAAAAAAATTAAGGCTATTTTAGTTAAATCCTATCTTAGATAGGTGACATGGTGTATGAGATTCTTGTTTAATGTTGCCTGGGCAAAAGTGTTTTATCTTGTTTTTTCAATAGTGTACAGAGCTATCCTTTTGAAGCTCAAATCATTTATTTAATGAATATACAAAGTTTTGTGTATGGAAATTAAAATTAAAAAAATGAATGGAATAAATAAAAATAATAATCTTTATAGGAATAAATAAATAAAAAAAAGATCTTTATATTCTTATTTTAAAAAATTATAAAAAATTAAATAGTAATACCAAATATATAATAAATATTACACAATTTTTTTTTTTTTCTTTTGTCTATCAAATAGTTCTTAAATTTTTATTATTACACATAAATCTCGAAATAATCAAATTATAAAAAGCTCAGACTTGAAAGAACTTGAGGTCTCCACAACTTTTTTAACAGTAATCCTTAAGCGTAGAGATAACATTGCTGCAAGAAGAGATAGAGCTCAATTACGTATTAATCTGAATTTCCAAGGAAAACTGTGCAGTGTGACTTTCCTTTTCTCTCGTAGTAACTTATTATTCTCTCAAGATGTGTGAATTAATGTAGAGAATTTGCACACGTGAACCTCACTTTATATTCTTTCGTACTAGTTACTCCCTCACAAAAAATTCACGGGAAAAGAAAGGAAAAGTTCCGGATACACCTATACACCAGTAATAGAACAGTGCTTTGGCTGTCAACTTACTATAACTAAAACTAAATAGTTAATCTCATGTGAATCAATCCTTATTAATAAAATCAAAGGCCAACAACTTTTTTATCATGAAATATCAATTTTAAAATCAAAGAAGACATATTAATTTATTGTCAGCCCAGCTTGGAAAACTTAATTAACGAACTAATAAAGTATCAACTACTCTTCTCGGTGGTTTGATTGGACAGATAGAAAATGGATTGAGAGAGGTTGTGAATATTGAATAATTAAGAAGAAGCATAATGTTGGCTAGCATTTGGTCTTGCCATTAATAATTAGTAGCGCATGCATGAAATCTTGGCATTCACTTTTCATGAAAACATTATAATTAAGAGCCTGCATCACACCTATGATGATGAAGAAGTCGGGGTATCATTAATCGGCAAGCTACTATTATACAATTTGTAGGCTTTAGCTTTGATTTAGAATATGAAGTTAATTTTTTTTTACCAAGTTTCCAAAACTAAATATTTAAAATTAACAACTACTTAAGTAAAATTAAAAAAAAAAAAAGATCACATTTTGGGATTAATTAAGATAATATATTTGAATTACAAAAATATGGTCTCAAATCTTCTTTATTGTAGACAGCCAACAATTAAAAGAGAAATCTAAAGTAAACAATTAATTAAAAGGCCAGTTCAATTTATATGACAATGTTAAATTATGTATACTCTTATACATGCATCAAAGGAAAAGCCAGAATACAAACTTCTAAGAAAGTGGAACGGTTGTCTTTATAATGCGGCACCCAAATATCCAATTTCTGTACCAACCAAACAATAATGAGCAAAAAAAAAAAAGTTTGTGACCAATTAATTAGCGAGTCTCTTTCAATATTCTTCTCAAGGTTTTGAACGTTTCCCCAGTCCAAATTTTCAATTATATTAGAGAAAAAAGAACAAAGGATAAAAGAAAAGTACAGATTACAGGACATTCTTTACCTCAAACGGTATAAATATGCTGTGCACGAAGGTGCTGGATTTAACTAAAATTTTATTAATTAATTTATCACAAATCCGAATTCTTTGCATTTATCTTATTAAATGTGAGAGATAAATTTAAAAAGAAAAAAGAAAGAAAGCCCTATATATTCTACACTTTCTCCTTTTTTCTCTATTTTTTTATTAAAGTTATTCCTATATTTAGAGAGTAAATGCAAAGATCCAATTTTGTTTTTCACCAAAATAAGAAATGATGGTATCTATTTCTATAATTAACTTGGTAAGTGTCTGGAATGATAATTGTTGTGGATTTGGTCCCTTGAACAGTATGATTATTCTTATCAAAAGGGCAATAGAAAGGAATTAGTTGATCAAAGTGACACACGTTCTTTGTGAAGCTAATAGAGTTAATAAATATGTTGATCTCTTAAATAACCGTAACTTGGAACTCTTCATTGAAGTTTACTTTTGAACCTCTATCTCCTCCTTTCTTAGTTCATTGTTTTATTCAGATTTTTCGAAGATTTGCATTCCTTAGGATAGTATGTAACTATTTCTTCTTCTTCTTTTTTTTTGGGAGCATTTTGCCCCATTATCCAAGGAAAAAAAAAACTAATCAAGACTACCGAGCAAAATGAAAAATGAAAAGAACTAATAATAAAGTCTTTCAATTCGCGGGGAACGCATCGCAATCTATGGGTGAAGCAGCTGGGAGAGGTTAAAATAATCCATGTTTCTTAACAAGAGTTGGTATTTAGTTTTGATCAAAATGGTTTAGAGCCCATGGACTCATTGATAGTATTAGGTGGTTTCTCCAATGGGATTGCGAGGAATTTTTTAATATTGCGGTCGTGTTAAAGCTAGCTGATGCACACATCAGTTTAGGAAATCTGATTTAGTCAAAAACGACTTTTCTTTTTTAAAAAAAATTCGTTTGGATGCAAGCTATCCAAAGCTCCATCAAACCAAGCAATTTCCACCGCTTGACAAATTCTTCAAAATTGATGAGCAGCATTTATATCCAAACAAATTGTCACTTGGAATTGTTTAAAGTCGCACTTGAAAACCTAATTGGGCTTTAGTCCATTTACTTAAACTAATGCCAGTTGTTGATGTAATGTATGTTAAGTTCACTGATTCATTGAACAATGCGAGAAAACACACCTTGATATAAGAGAACTTTTGGGTGTAACATCATTACTGTTTTTATTAATCGTCAACTAGCTCTGATTCCGCAACTAATCAACACACACACACACACACACGCACGCACGCACGCATACCTGTGATACAGCGAAATCAAAAAGCACTTTTCAATTTTCAAATAACGCTATTTAATATAATTAATATAACTTCAAAATATTATTCGTTGACTGAGTTAATTTTTACCTAGTATATTAAATTGCGAATATAACTGAATCGGTAAATTTTTGTTTTAAACAAAAAAAGGCAAAAGGAAACAACCACGACCCGGCCCTTTCGTAAAAATGAAAAAAAGGCAAACGAGTCTAATACATTATAGAGTGAAATATAATTTTTAAAATTTAAATAAATTACACCTGACCTTTTTGCTTTGAAAATTTTTATTCCATTTTCTGTCATTCAACATATCCACTTTATTATTTATATTTGTCAATGAAATTAATTCTATGCTTACAATGCGTTCATTTAAAAATAAAACTTCTCCACAATTTTTATTGTTGTATTAAAAATAAAAGTTATAATTTTATATTACAACTTGACATTACAATTGTACACCATTTTAATTAAAATTTAAAAAAAAATAAATAATACATCACACAAACATAAACACAATAAATAATGAAGATAAAAATATTTTTTTAAAAAATAGAAAACAACACTTTTTATACTTCGAACAAGAAATATTAATAAAAAATTTTACAACACATCCATTAGAGGAATCGAATAATATTTTTAAAATACAAAATATATTTTACTAATGATGAGATTTCAAGGAAAGCAAAATAAGAAAAAGTAGAGAAAACTGGCACCCAAATCTTCTACTATTCTCCTGGAGCAATAGATCTGGATTATCTATATAGATTTGGATGATGTAAATTTCAAATTTTTAAATATTTATTTCCAATCTCTCATATGAAAATTGAAAGATTTTTTTTTTTCATATATTTTGCTTCTTTTAAAGTAAAAAATAAATAATTAATTAAATTAAAACAGATAAAAAAATAAATCTAAACCGTATAAATCTTTATAAATAGTCTTGATCTACTGCTCTAGGACAACATAAAGGGAAGGTGGGTAAAACGGATCTCAAATACATCACCCTACGCAATGGAATCATTGGATATTGGTAGAAATCAATGAAAGATACATTAAGTTAGTTGAACCGGGACATTGCTTGATCTTGGACATTGACTCCTTTGGCATTTTACAATGACTATGACTTGACCCCCCAATTTCTTGCCCTATCTTACCCCTCCCATATAACCCGTTTCCGCCATTTTCACCTACAAGTACAAACCCCTTCCTCTCTCTCTCTCTCATACCTACAATCCTCAAATTCTGTCACTGCAACACCAGTTGATGCATAGATCGATCGGGTAAAGGCATTATCTCTATTAATTCCAAATTGCCAAGGACATGAATCTGTGTGACGTTATCGCAAACAAGGATCGAAAGTTCTAGTGTTGGAGGGCAGACGTGGCGAAGTCTGAATGAGATATAGATGCATGTTAAGGTACACAATGATGATTCTGCTTCTTCTCACTTTGTCCATTCTGGTCCTACCTCTGGTTTTGCCCCCTCTGCCTCCGCCACCTTCCCTTCTTCTCTTTCTTCCAGTTTTCATCTTGGTGCTGCTCTTGTTCTTAGCTTTTTCTTCTTCCAGAATTCCAAACATGTCCGTCCTTGCTTCTTGATTTGAAGTTTTCTTCTTCTTCTTCTTTTTCTCTTCAATTTCTATGCGAGAAAGTAAAAAAGAATAAACCCAGTGAGCTAGAATCTGAGTTTTATTTACTGTACTGGACATATGGAGAGGTATTTTGTTTATTTCGTGGTTGTTTTCCATTATATTTTCTTGTTGGCTCCTCCCTCTGCTAGTGAGGAAATTGTTAATTGGTTGCTATATCGAACAAATTATTTCATCGATCAACGGGAAAATTATGACGCGCACTGAAATGGGTTCACTAACAAGGCAATACCATGTATTTGAAACTAATTAACGCTATTGATATGCAAATGTTGTTCTGCGAAGCACCAATATATGGGATTTTATACATTCTGTGTTGGTATTGCCAATTAGGAAGAAGAAGGAAGAAGGTTGTCTAAATCTAAAGTTTTGGATGTTTTAATTAATCTTTCTTTAGAAGAAAAGAAATGTATGTAATATTAATTATGCCGTTTCGAGTTTTTTTTTTTTTAATGAGGCCCTAAGTTTCAAATTCGGATATAATATCTAACGCGTTGACTTAGGGTTGGGGTGAATTGGAATTCTATTCACTTGTCCTTGCTTCTCACTGATCCTCGCGTAGAAATTGGAAAAGAAAATGGAATTCTTCTCATAGCGTGTGCTTGCTTAGTTGCTTGTGAAGAAAAATAATGGAAAGAACATGTTGGGAGGATTAGTGAGAAGCACACGGTATGAGAGGAATTCCAAATCAGATATGATATCTTACGTGTTGACTTGGAGTTGGTAGTGAAGAGCCGTGGATTAGATTGTGAGTGTGTAAGGAAGAAACAAAGTCTGGAAGTATACAAAAAGACAATTCAATTTAAAACTGGATATGCTTTTAAGACAGGAATTTTATTGGTTTCAATGTACCTTACCGTTCTTAGTAATGTTGTCTCAGACTGGCAGAGTGGGATTAGACTCTGAAAGAGAAAGTAAAGGTTACAATAATTGCAGCTTGACCCGTACCAAAATACAGTGCGGGGGCCATTGGTTATGGTTGTAGTCGTGGTTGTGGGGGAGGGATTCACTTCAAAGTTCAAACCAACAGTTTGATAATGGGTGGCATCACGTTGCGGGGTATTTCTAGCATGTTTGATCGATGGGAGTAAAATGATATTTATTTTTTTAAATTATTCAGATATTTGATCTAATTTTTTTGGAAAAATTACTTTATTTTTAAGCGATAGTAGATATCTTTTTGGCTGATAGAAAATAAAAAAAATTAAAAAAAACAATTTAACCTTCATTCGAAATTATTTATAATGAAAATATTCACGACAACCCCAAACAAACGCCAATTCACGTGGCCTTGTGTGCGCTGTAAAAGTAGGAAACATTGAAACACGAAGGTCGCTTAAGCCTTACTGCACCTTTTGA
Organism: Erythrophleum fordii; assembly: GCA_032878935.1. Lineage (NCBI taxonomy): Eukaryota > Viridiplantae > Streptophyta > Magnoliopsida > Fabales > Fabaceae > Erythrophleum > Erythrophleum fordii. The sequence goes on along the minus strand of JAVQMF010000045.1, from coordinate 13,368,284 downwards.
TTTTATTAACATTTTCCATCTCCCAAAACGGCGAATCACTATTCTTCCAAACTTGTAAAACCACGTCAAATTTGTACTTCTTCTTGTGTTTTGGATTGTATAGAAATAATTTTTCAATTTTTAGAATTTAATAATAATTTTTTTAATTTTTAAATTTATACAAATAACACTCGTGATATTAATTTGTTGATTTATTAACAAAGTACAGTATCTAAAAATAAGAAGATTATTTGCATATAATTTAAAATTTAAAGAAGTTATTTGTACACAAAAAAATAAAATTTATAGAGTTCATTATTTGTATATTACTTAAAATTTAAGAAATTATTTATATATAATCTTAAATTTAAAAAAGTTATTTATACAAAAAAAAATAAAGTTTAAAGATTCATCATTATTAATTAATGTATAGACTAACAGCAGGAAATTTATCTATATAAATTAAAATATTTTAAAAAAATTCATTAGTAAAAGCTTATTTACACATAATTTAAAATTTAAAAGATTTTGTATAATTTAGCATTAATCTTTTATTAATAACCTTCATAATTGTTATATACTTGTATTTAAATTTACCAGGCTATACCTTATAAGTTAAGTGAGAAAAAAAAACTAAAATACAATTACTTATAATAGGTGTGAGAATCATGACAACTTTTAATTTTGTGAGTAATATTTTGTTAGGTATATTATTCTTGACTTCATAAGATGATTAAATTATATAAATTATCCTTTTATTATAAACCATAAATTCTTGACTTTATTTTGTATTAGAAACCATAAACTTAATTTATTTTAAATTTTAAAAATTAATTATTTTTACATTAATCAAATATATATTTAATACTTATTATATTATATAAATAATAGATATATGGTAATGTCAACACTATCTTTTGATTGAAAGAGAAAAGAGAATAAATAATTTATAAAAAAAAAACTGCATGAATTAAACATCTTTCAAAAAAAATTATCTTGTTTTATTTAACTTCAATACGATTGGTTGGACGGATCTACAACAACCTCATAGGGGAGAATGTCCATTATTCTGTGAATTTTTTTTAGTGTGCTTGATGCATGGTGTACCAAATGCAATTAATGATCAAAATTTAATTTGTACATATAAGATTTATATGTAATACAGATAGAATCTACGTACAAAGTAAATCTTAACTATTAAATCTAAATAAATTTTAACTATTAAATCTATAAATAACGTGACATTTTCGGTACAAATTGTTCTTATTTTGTACCACCATACTTGCCTAGCTGTTGGCGGTGCAAATAGGAAGAGGAGGGGGACGTTTCATTGAATTTTGCACAAACAATTACGGAGCAACCACTAGATAGCATAACAAATAACTTTAGAAAAATTGGTTGACAACTCAGAATCTTTAATAAAAGAGCAAGTTGAAGAGCAAGAGCCATCGCTGATTCATTTCTTCAAACAAATTGTATATATAAAATATACAAAAATTCATGTGGCAACCATTGCTCAGTGTATTTAATTGCGCACCAAATGAACTTGAATAAATATGAACTAATTAATGTGTGGGATAAGTAATTCTATAGGGTGTGCACCAAGTCTGATGACCCGATATGTCTGGTTTTGACCAATCAAAACAGGTCAAGTTGGGTTGGGTGTTTTGGAAAAAAAAAAAAAGAAGGTCCGTACAGTATAATTTGGCCAACTCTAAATGTCAGTATAGTCTAATTTGGTTTAATAATTTAAATAAAAATATTTTTTATATGAATTTAGATAAAAATTTTAATTTTTTAGGAGATTAAATATAATTTTACAAAGATTTATATAAAAACTTTATTTTTTAAAAAGTTATTTTATAATTTTTACAAAAAACTTTAAAAAATAAAATCAAACCATCTACTAATAATTTCGTAGTTGCCTAATATTAAATTAGATTAGGCTTAAATAATGAAATTTAATTTTAAAACCCATTTAAAATCATATTAAGTTTGGAGTTAGGCCAAAATCAAAGTGGGTACACTCATAATTTTGTACGCATAAATTTAATCAGTCGTGTTAAAAAGCAAAGAAAAGGACAAATTTGTACCACAAAAAGAGGAAAACGCATAAAATAAACAGGACTTGCTGTAAAAAAAAATTTTTTTGCAAGTTTCAAGTTGCAACAAAATCCGACATTTGGGCCTGAAAACGACAACATTAAGTCAGAAAATATCATTCCCAAGCTCCCCTCAAACCACACATTAATGTTATATATGCTGTGCTGGAGCTCTTTATTATTGCCTTTCTTTAATGACCATACAGGGACAAGCGAGTGAGATGCAATGTATGTTACGAAAAAAGCAGTGTGGGGAGCAGAGGTTGGAAGTGAAAGTGTGGGTTTTGAAATGGTGGCAGCGCAATTCTTGTCGTACACCTGAATGGATTTAGATATTTGATTTGTGGGAAGTGGGGACCATTAACCAATATCCCTGAAATTAAAGCAAAATGATATACTGCCATTGTTTCGCTTCATATGGGGGCACACGTATAATACCAATCCATGGTGCCCAAGGAATATTCTTATTCTCAGATCGAAGGAAAAGAAGTAAATACAATCTTCTAATATGTTTCGGCAGAATCCCGCAACTATATAACAGGAACAGGATATAGTTGGTTGGAGAGCGACTTTGATATGAAATGATTGAGTTCAATGGTCAATGATCAAAGATAGCCATTAATCCGTGTTTGTTATAGTAGTGATCAGAACTGAGTTGTGTTAAGTAACCAACGGACTGTTTATTTTAAGAGAAAGCTTCTTTTCAATTTGGGGTCATGAGTGCATGTGGCTGATACGTAGATTCGACTTTCACCTTAAGTTGACTGTGAATCATCTTTACTTTACCTTTGATCTGATAGCTTTTTGCGCTCTATATACCCATTTTAGACAATACAGATAAAGAGGTTCTTCACATGTAATCTCCCTTGTTGGTGACGATGAAAATTAATTTGCAGTAGAGATGGGCAAAATATTTTTACTCCATAAAATTTATTTGTTTAAGTCTGGTTATAAAAATGATTTTGGATTTGGGTTTTTTTTTTTTTTATGATACTTTTAAAAGGTTTAGATAACATGATACTTATTCTACTCTAGAGGAATAATATGTGTATACCAATATTTTAAAAATTGAACTGCTTATCAAATTGGAATAAAAAAATATTCATGGTTCACTGATTTAATTGTGAGTGATTTAGGATTGAATCGTTTTTAATACACACACACACACACACACACACACACACACACATATATATATATATATATATAATATTTAAAAATATAAAAATAAATTAAAATATTTCACATAAAATAACAAATTTATATGAAATGGTTTAGATAAAGTACATTAAACATTATAAATCTCTATTATAAAATGTCAAAGTTCTAATTTAGAAAAGAATAAAAAAAAAACTGGTTTTTGAATAGTTCAGTATCAAATTGATCAATTTTCATTTATTTTTACGACTTCTTTTAATTATTTCAGTTAGTCTTTTATCAAGTTTTTGGCCAGCAAGTTTTCAAAGTTAATTATTAGACAAGAATCATGACCAATTCACCGGTTGTTCCAGCCAACTAACAAATCTCATATGATTTTCCAAACTATGGTGTGTGTGTATATATTAGTTAATTTAATCCATTAGAAATAATTAAAAAAAAAACTCAAAATGTATCATGTGTCTTTTAGATTATATTAATAGTTGAGAGATTATATTCTTTGTCATAATTTTATATGAATAGATTTTATAGGAAAAAAATTGAGAAAAAACTGTTCATTTTAAAATTGTTTGGTAAATAAATTCAAATCCCAGGATTTAGTACTCAGTGAGAAGAGAATGACTATCTGGTAAGAATTGGGTTCGAGAATTAAATAAATATGTATATATATATATATATATATATATATATATATATATATATATATATATATATATATTACGAGTCCAAAAATAAGAATCGGAGATATTTGGTTTGTGGAATGTTACATTTACCAGGATCATACTCCCATGAACACATTAGTGTATTATAAATATTCCTGAAAATCTTTTGCTATATTTTTTGGAACCTAACATTCCATTAATAATCATTGACTACTATCAATATTTTACGTATTTATATTATTTTTATATATTTACATGATTATTGTTAATTATATTTTTTTATTTTAATTACTATTATTATTTTATTTCATACATTATTTTATATCAAATATTATATTCTATTTTTATTATATATTTATATCTTTTTTTATATTTCAGTATTATTTTATATTTTATATTTTATCTATTTATATTTTCTTATTTTATCATTTTCATTGTTAATATAATTTTTATTATTCATTATTTTCTACATTTATTACTAATATTTACTTACTATTATTTAGAATGTATTGGTATAAAGACAAACAAAATAAACTTTCAAATTTGAACATCTCAAATATTCCTGAAAATATTTTTGTTATATTTTTTAGAATCTCACAATCTCATTAAGAACTGTTGATAATTGTTTGAAATATATGTTTATATTGTTATATTTTATTATTTATTATTTCTAATTGTAATTACTATTATTGTATTATTTATATATTATTTTCATTAATTAATGTTTACTTTTATTATTAATTATTTTATTTATTATTTCTGAGAGCGATAAAGACAAACAAAATAGTCTTTTAAGTTTTAACATTTGAAAAACATTTTTATCTGAGAATATCCAACATTTCTACGTCCCTCATGAAAATGAAAACAGGAAATTTTATTAGAATTTTGGAATCTTGATAGCGTAATATTCCTGAGAAATTTTTTAAAAACCAGAACTAAACGTAAGAATATATCATTCAATTCCAAGCAAGAATTCTGAAAACATTTTATAAGCCAAGTACATTCATAATACTTTATTCATCCGGATTAACCCACCAAAAGAAAAAGCATGATTTTAGAAACATCTTTCAAAATTCAAACAATTATCTTGAAAAACTCTAAGTTTAATCAATCAAACAAAATAGCTACTTAACTAAAACTCAAATATTATCTCAAACTCAAACAATCAAATCCAAACTTCATTAATCGAATAAAAATAAATACTTTAATCTTTATCAAGAGCATCTAAATCTTGTTTTGAAAGACTTATTCTTATAGCAAAGAGTTGTCATCACGGGTTTTCACATCCTCCATCTACAACTACAACTCATAAAAAGATAAATAATTAAATTAACAGTTGAAAAATTAATTAAACGTGCCAACTTACAAGCTATGCAAGACAGCTCGTATAATTGATACTTCCGTGGGTCACGTTAGTTTTAGAAAGAATTATAAAAAAGGACCCATAAAAAAAGAAATTTATTCTAAATGATTTATTACTATTAAGTTGAATTATTTTGTATTAAAATCAATAGTAATCAATCCTAAAACAATAATAATAGATTTTTTAGAATATATATTTTTAACTTTAGATTCTTAAACATAATTCTCTCTTAATTTTAATTATATTATTATAGGATTGATAAAATTTAAATCCATCTTATTAAAATGGAGGATTAAACGAGTTGATCCAAAGAATTTGACCCATTTTGACGTCTTTAATATCTTATTTGTTATATTTTAGTATTATTTTTTATCTTATTATATTTTCATTTCTTTATATATATATATATATATATATATTATTTTATTATTTTCATAATTAATATTATTATTTATTATTTATTATTTTGTCTATTATTTCTAAAGTGTATTATGATAAAGGCAAACAAAGTAGTCTTTTAAGTGTTAACATTTCAAAAACGTTTTTATCTAGGAATCCAACATTTCTATCTCCCTCATGGAAATGAAAATGGAAAATTTTATGAGAATTTTGGAATCCTAATAATGCAATATTCTAAAGAAATTTTTTTAACACTTTCGGTGAATGTTCACGTTTCAACGCGCTACATCCCACGAAAGGCATACCGCCTTCCAGGATGAATAGCACTGGCGTGAAGACAAGACGGCTCCGGTTGTCCTATCTTCTAGAGGCTCTGATGAGACGCCCTTCGAGGGCCTAGAGTTGGGTAACGACATAGGAATCCAGGCAGGGTTATATGATCTTACTGTTGAGGCAGACGTCTAGCGAGTAGACGATGGGAAGTGGTGACCCTTATAAATTTATAGCCACTAGACAATTATGGTTGACAACGGCGGCTCCAAACGGCTTTAAGTATAGTGCCTGTACCAAAATGGAACAAGTAAACATAAAATTATATCATTCAATTCCATGTAAAAATCCCAAAAACATTTTACAAACACATAATACTTCATTCATGCCGTATTCATTATTTGAAGCAACATTAAGTGATTTGGCATTGGATTGCCAAAATTGAGAGTCCATCCTTTTTGTAATGGACAATTATCTTTATAAGATTGCCAACATTATTTCATTGACAATAAAATCTGAATGAGTTTGGAAAATTGGAATTTAAAGACTGAAACAGCTTACTTTGCTGGAAGAATACATTTAATTCAACTAATTTTATAGGTACGGGTACTCAATCCAACTGGAGTTAATCAGCTGTCACTTCACTTGTTTTTAGATGATAAAAAAGTTTGAATGCTTAATTGCTTATATTTTGGATGGTTGTCAAGTGAGATGGAGTAATGTTATATTTAAAGAATCTGATAATAAAATATAAGAAAATACATGTAGATTTTTTTAAAAAAAAACCAATAAAGGTAATTGCTATATAAAGCATGGTTTTTAAAACTGGACCGAACCGGCCGGTTCGACAGGGAATAGGTCCCTGATCCTGTTCGACTGGGTTGGAAAACTAGTCAATTAAAAAATTGATCAAGAATCGGTCAAAACGATCAAGAACCGATAAAAATTAGTTTGAACTAATTTTTTTTAATTTTTTCTTATATAATAGAATAATTCATCTTAAATAAATTTGATAAATTAAAAATAGAAGGTAATAAAAAAAATGAGGGGGTTGAAATATGAATTTTTTTTAAAGAGAGATAATATAAGAAAAACAAAATGTGCATAATGAACTATTTTTTATACTTGTTTTCTGTTATATTCAATTTTTTAATAACATTTCTTTTAAATATCAAGGTACTTAGCTAAAATTATTATTTATTATTTTATTTTTTAATAATAAGTAAAATCTTAATATAATTTACAAAATTTTAAAAATTTAATATTAAATACTCTTACCTTTTAATCATAGATAATTTTTATTTTTAATTAAACATTAATTTTTGTAATATCTTAAGAAATATTGAATTAGTAATCAAATATTTAAAATTTACTAATATTTATTTGTTATATTAAAATTTTAATACATAAAATTTTTTAAAATAATATATTTAATTATTACCGATTTTATTACGGTTTGACCAATGAACCGTGAACTAATACCTCCACCAATTCAATGACCAGTCCGGTTTTAAAAATATTAGTATAAAGGTAAGGAATAAGAAGATGATTTGGATTTTAAAAATAGAATTAGACTTAAATGTAATTCTTAATACTTTTTACTATAAATTAGTTCTTTAATTAAAAAATGACAATTATATGATTTGCTTATATTAATATAATAAGTGTATAGTTTAATTGAAAAATTATACAATTATTCAAAAAATTATACATTTATTATATTAGTATTAAAGAGTTATCTACTTGTTATATTTTAATTAAAGAATATGAAAATAAAATATAAGAAATTGTGCACAATTTGTTTTTAAAAAAACCCATAGAAAGGTAATTGCTGTATAAAGGTAAAGAATAAGAAGATAATTTGGGTTTTAAAAATAAAGTTAGACTTAAATATAATTTTTTATATTTTTATATTCTTTAATTAAAAAATGAAAAGTGTATGATTTGCTAATAATAATATGATAAGTATATAGTTTAATTAAGAAATCATACAATTATTGGATTATGTTTTAATTAAATAATCTAATAATAAAATATAAGAAATTATGTATAAGTTTTTTTCTTAAAAATATTGCTTATTCTAATAAGACTTCTATTATGAGGCACATTTTGAACCATATTACCAAGTTTGGCTCTCTTGGGTTCAGGGGCTAATTTATATTGTTAATTTTTGAAAGGTAAGAGATTTTATAGGTCAAATTTCTGCATGACAAGATCTGAGAAGATACAAATGTAGAAAAAATTAATTATTTGATCCTTATAGTTTGCTTTAATTTTTAATTTAATTTTTATAATTCTATTTTTTTCAAATCCATCCTTATAATTTTCAACCGTTTCAAAATTAATTCTCATAATTTCTTAATGTTAAAAAGCTAGTCCCTACAATGCATACATGGCATTAAATGATGAAGATTAGGAGAAAAACAAGTCATTCTAAACTTGTGTCAATAGCAATGAAGTATTTGAAAATACACAATCAGCTATACTTTATGACGAAGATTGGGAGGAAAACAAATCTAATTATTAGTCAAGGATTACTAAATCAATTAGAGATAGAAAAGGGAGATCCAAACCGGGATACCACCCGGGTTCAAGTTGGAAGAGATCGCATTTTTTCAAAAAGAGAGGGGAAAAATTTTCAGCATATTTATTTATTTATTTATTTTGTTTCTTTGGTTTTAGTAAATGCTACAAGTTAAGATGGAATCAATGAATAATCAGTTAAATCCAAAGACTACTCAATTTAAAAAAGAATCACATAGGTCGCTTTCTAAACACAAGTTCTACCTATCTAGAAGGGGATTGGATCATTTGCAGTGAGGAATTCATAAATTTTCTCTACATCATCTCACAATTAATTTTTCTTTTTGTTTTTTATTTTCTTTTTTTCTTTTTTAAGTTTGGCATCTCCTTACGAAATTCCACTGCAGGGAAAATTCATGATCTGCAGAAGATCCCAATCTATCTAGAAGCGCACCGTCACCCTTATAATCACGGACCAAATAGCGGTAGTTTAGCAACAATCGGAAATTAAGTTTTCAATATATATATATATATATATATATATATATGTTTTACAAAGGGAGACACAAAATCTTAGAAATATAGTATTAAAAAAGAAAAGCAGGATAAGAATCAAATTTATGCATATAGCACTTTCGTTCAGAAAAAGTGCCAAATTAACTAAAACATTTGAAGTGGATTTGTAACTTTTTTTTTTCACTTTTTTAATTCACTAATCAGAAGTCAATGGCTAGTGCATATATATTATAATTCATCAAAATTACATATTGAAAAATTTTGTGTAATATTTATAATGTACTGATACATTTGTGATATTTAAATAATTATATCATTAGATAAGAATATCCAGATTTATTAGATAATAGATTTCATAAATCGGTACTGAACGAAAAGTTACCCATATGGCTATAGCTCTATACACTTCATTTTTTACAATCTCAAGTCCAAATTAGAAGAGGACATCTAGGATCAAAATTCCTAAAGATAAAATTAAGACGTGCTAGCCCTGATTGAGTGCATTTCAGATATAGCTTTTGAGAAAATGATAAGACTGGGGTGAGGGACATAAAATGGAAGATTTGATAGTTAATGTTAACATTTCAGAAGAACAAAACAGTGATGTGGTTCATGTATAGAAAATGGATTGAGACAACCCAAATATTTACAAAATGAACATTGCCGTTGAGAAAAAAAAACTTTTGTAGTCATTTTAGTGATACTTCCATGCCAACAAATCACAATTGCTTTCAGATAAGAACAAGGACGTCTTAACAATCTAAATCAAAGCAGTTTCAATAACTGAAACAGAGGTTATTTCAGTCACACAAATATATTGATTATCAACAATCTCATATAAGCTCAAGAGGAAACTCAAATGAAGCCCTTACTATTTTTCTTTTTTCCTTATCAACTTTTAAAAGTGAAAGAAAAATCGGAGGTGATAATGTGAAGATAAAAATAAAAGGGAAAATAAAATTTGATCAGAGAAAAGAAAGTTTGATGCAATAAAATTATTATTATTTTTGCCATTCGAAAATTTTGGTTTTGATAAAATGAATATGAAAGGTATATTGTGACAATTAGAGAAATGTATGTGACTCTAAGCAACGACAGCTAAGAGGAAATATTGCTACGATATATTGCTATCGATGCTGATGAAGATGTTGTTGCTTGTTGTTCAAAGTTAAAAATAAAGGGAAAGCATCTGATATACGTAAATTATAAAGACATAATATTAAGTAATTCAAAGGTGTGACCATAGATGAAAGAGGAAGAGTAGTTTTGAACTGTTTAGGAGGAGCCTTCGAGGCGGAGACTCCCAAAGTCAAGTCAACGTGAAAAGAGAATAATAAGAGTTAGTGAATAGCAAGGGATTTACAGCATCTAGTAAAATTTTATATGATCAAATGGATTGATCATTGATAAGGCTGGGTAGTAAATGCCAAATTGTAGAACACTTATTGCAGTGGTCCTGCTAAATTAACAATTTAATGAAACCAAGGACTAGGTTGGTTCACTGAAAATAGACATAATATATTTACATAATTTATATAATATTTATTATATTTATTATTTTATTTATCAAATTATTATTTTAACTAACATTAACCCTTGCTAATACAAGAGATTCAGAAAAAATTTTAAAAAAAGTGGATCCCATAATGAAAAAAGAAGACGTGTCCCACAAAAAATTAAAAAAAAAAACAAATAAACAATGCAAAACAGTATTCAAACATTAACAAACATTATATAAACAGTCTATAATGATGTGACGTTATGAACAGTTTATAAACAATGCAAATAAACAATAAATTCATGAGTTATATATATATATATATAATGAATTATCAAATTATTTTTTAAAAAACAATGATACAAAAGTCATTTTATATCTTATTTATTTATTTTTATATTCTTTTTTCCTTTACCTCATCTAACCAAATAGATCCTAAGTCTTATTAAATTTAATCAAATCATCAAATAATATTATATATTTGAATTGTCAATTGCTTGTAAAGACTATAAGAGGTATTTAAATTTAATCAAATGCATAGAATATAGGGATGAACCTGTCACTTAATTCTAACACTTTCCCTTTTAGGAATTATATTAATGACAAGATATGAGACGCGCGACCAAACAAGAGAATATAGAGATCTTTCCACATATTTCCGAACATGTTTAAAGGGGAATGAAACTATATATTTGCATTCTTCCTTTTTTTCTTCGTTTAACTATGTTGCATTCTTTATTTTTACAGTGCAGTTGTTTCGAACGGAAAAACTCACCCATCTTCTTGACTTCCACCACGTACAAACAAATTAGTACAAACGAAGAATTATAGGGACAGAATGAGAATTCACTAGAAAATATTAAAAAAAAAAGAGGATGTATATAATTATTCCCAACACAGTACAAGATCAATGACGAAAATTGAGAAATTTCAAATTTACAGGAGAATAAAGACGAGGGATGAGTGAGGTTGCTGCCCCATACTTATCTACTTGTCATGTCTAACCTAATTAGTCTTAAAGAAGGTATAAGAACGTTATTTTGAGAATAACAACATAATTAATGGTTCAATGTATTTCTATGGTGTATTTCTTTCGCCCTTATATATTTTTAGTAACTGCTATAAGAATTAATACTAAATATATAATCGTTTAATTAATTACGACTCCTCTATTTACCATTGATGCATGCACATGGCATGTTATGACAAAATAAGTTTATGCATATATTTGCTATTCCAATTTAATTTGAGTCAAAATAAATTAAATCCGACTCATAATGGTCATAAAAATCTTATGGGAGATTCAAACCACATAATTACAGAAATACCCCCTTTGCAAAGAGGGCTACTATTCCTCACTCTTAAAGGATACGTGTACCGCGTACGTTGTGGTATCAGTAATTGGTTGAATCAGAAGAATGCTATAAGATTTTGTTCCTAGTCCCGTGAAGTGTGACAATGGACGGTGACTTTGTAACAACTGTTGAGTGTTAACCCCCAAATCCGCTTTCTCTCCTCTCTCTCTCCTGTTTCAGCCCTTTCAAAATCAGCACCATATTAAGTCCGGGTCAATATTTTAGAGGCAAAATCATCTTTTTCCTAGAACACTGACAGTTTCACCACACCAATTCAAAACAGAAACTCCATCTGGGTTTTGATCTGGAAGAGGGAATTGGGGGTAGATAGATGAGCATTTGTCCATTGAGCTGAATCATCACCTGCAAGAGATATATATAAAGAAATTAAGGAGATTATTTCTGGTGGGATTGATATATGTTAAAGGTGTTTGGGTTGAAATCAGCGATGTTTATGGTTGTACTGTGCATAGGACTTCTGGTTCTGCCGTTAGTGTTGCCACCGCTGCCTCCACCTCCGATGGTGCTTATGTTGCTGCCTGTTTTGATAATGTTGCTTGTGCTGATGTTGGCCTTCTCTCCTTCACATTGCCCCGACGTGGTTTTCTCGTCCGTCTAGGCCCTTCTCCCTCAAGGTAGCAGCATCACGCATGCACTCAAACACTTGCTTTCTATATTTACGTCTTTGATTAGTTAGTAGCTTTTCAGAAATGTAAATGTTGAATCCAGACGCTAGAATCTCTAATCTCATGGTGTTTTCTTTTTTAATTTGGTTCCACAATCGAATTGCTAGCTGTCTCTGTCTATCTGAGGCTGACCATTTAATATTTAACAGAGCTTGGCAGGTAGGTAGCGTAATTAATTAGTTCTGTAAAATCTTTAAGCATTCAAACCAGAAATGGTGAAAAAAAAAAACAGGGAGTCATTGACTAATTTCGCCATGCAAAAGCGCTAATCTAGAATGCTTTCCATCGTGAGAAGCGTGTCTTAAAAAGTTTAAATTTGTTAATTAAAAGGGAAAAAAAAAAAGAAAAAGAAAAACTTGTTTCCAAAGTCAGATATGTGATTGCATTGTGAAACAGAATAGAATGGAAAATGAAAACCAACAGGTACAAAAGAGCTGCAAGAAAAGTTATGAATTTTCCAAAGAGACGGAGAGAACGAGGAAAGGCACTGGAAATTGAAGCGCGAGAGAGAGAGATAGTTGTCTTTTTGGTTGATGCTCAGAGGCTAGAAGGCGGCCACGGGGACACGTGGAAGGCAGAGGCGGCATTTGGAATTCCAAGGAAAGGGAAAAGAGAGGAGGGAGTGTGAGGAACCGTGGGCGACACAAGCAAGCAGGTTCATCTGTATCTGCCATTTACGCCGACTCACTACTTTTCGCGATTTTCCGCCTCCTACCTTTACGTTACTCTACACACCAGGCCGTCAATCTGCCTGCTCTATAATATTAATACCTCTACTGTTCAAACAATAGTTTTTTGTCAACATGTTTAAAACTAATCTCTCAGATACAAATTAGCTTAAATGCATTTCAGTTCTTCTAATTTTATATAAATTTCACTTTGATCCTTCTAATTTAAAAGTAAGTAATGTTGTCTTCCTATTTTTTAAATGATTTAAAATCCTTCTATCACATTTTTATTTAAAATCAAACGTCAAATATAACAATTTATTGTGTTGAAAGCTAAAATTCGGATGAAGTAACAGGGTTAAGTATATAAGACCCATCTAAACCAATTGAATCGAATTAAAATGAATCAAATCAAATTAAAGTAATTAAAAAAAACTAAAATTAATTTTATATATTATAAAATCAATCAATTTGATTCCTTCTCAATTCCATCAAGTTTGATTCAGTTAAAATTAAATAAACTGAACCAATATTTTTTTTTACTTTTATTAACTACGTCTAAATCATATATAAATTTTTTACTAATACAAAAAATGGTGATTTTTTTCCACTTTATCTACAATTAAATAAGCTTATCAAATAAGTTATCTTTAAAATGTTATTATTTTATATCTTTATATATATGATATTCTAATATAACTATGAGAGATATTTTTTTAAGAAAAAAATATATATAATAATTTATTATTTCAACACTATTATTAGATAAAATATTAAGATATATGTTATATTAGAAGTCAAATTTTACATATTACAAAAAATAAGATTTAAAAAAAATTAAATAACCTTTATGCAAAAGAAAAACATGAACCAAACTAATTAAAAATCAAAATCTAACAAAATATTAAACTGACAACTTTAGTTTAATTTAATTTGGGTCTAAAATTAAAATCAAACAAAATCCTATGAACACTCTTAATAAATATCATTTAAGTCAACAAACTTATAAATTTATCGTCAACTTTTAGATAATTTATTTGACAAAAGAATAAAATTAGATCATTTAAAAAATTAAAAGGCAATATTTTCTATTTCAAGTTAGGGAAAAAAATTAAAAAAAAATTATGAAACTAAACTAAAAATGCATTTTAGCTTATAAATATTAATAATAAATGAATTACAATTATCAGATAGATATTTTGGTTTAAAAAAAGTTTGGTTTAAAACGATATTACTGTGTGTCAATTAAAATACACTCTCTGAAGAATGTTCGGGATTTTAGATGTTTCTGGGATGTTCAGTGACACTAGACTAGACACCTGCATCGTATAGCAATAGAATAATGCTCGTGTACTGTCTCAACTACATTAGAATAATGCTCATAATTAGGGTAGCTCAACCATAAATTAAGCTCATTGTAATGAGTCGCAAGGGCTTGAATTTGACTTCTGCCATCCTGAAGTTCAGGGAGGATATGAGAAAATGAAAAATATTAGCTCAAACTAAGCGACATAATTTTTTTTAAAAATTAAATAAATGAAAAACTGTAGAACTCCATGAAGCCCCTATACGCCATAAATCGGCTTGGTGGGTTCGTGATAGAATTTACCAGGAAGGGAACGTTTCTACTGTTATGGGCAGTACGTGACGAGTAGGGGGGAAAAATTACACGAATTAACCTTAATATTCATAATAAGGTGACAAGTGATGTGTTTTATTTGAGAGTAGTGGATATTGAACTGAACACAAGACGTTATGATTAAGGTCATATAATCTTATCTGAAATGAGACGGGGGGAGTAGGATTTGTGCAGTAAATTGATAGAGTGCCTGGAAGGACAATGAACTGGGTGTAGAATTAATTTCCGTCATAACCACCGTTATTTTAGTTCGCTACCGCCGCCTTCTATGACTGGCATTTTCTATCACTCACCATTATTGCCACCACGCACCTAGCCAGCAACACTACTCCCTATCGCCGTTGCTACCTGCACTTCCTACCGCCAATATTGTATTTCTTTTATATTACAAATATATATTATTTTGTCGACAAAAAAAGCTTTTTTGTCTCAAAAGTTCAGAATTATTGTTAAGCTTCTTCAAAGTATTTATATCTTATCAATTTTATCCTAATATTTGTTGAAATTTTTAATATTATCCTAAACACTATTTTATTAATTGGACTAATAAAATTTGATAACATATCATTACACGGATATTAACATTTATTATAACATGTTAAAGTAAAATATATCCTACCTACATCAATATTACATTATTTAATTTTATAATCCTAGCTTCAAAATGACATTTTTTTTTTTTTTACCATTAACCTTCTATTGGTAAGCAAACACTTATATCATGTTGAAAAGTAGAGCTAATAATGTCCTCAGTTCAAAGTTTTAAGGTATGACAGGTACTCATGAAGAGACACATCATTAACTTCTGTTAATTTAATAAATGAAATTAACATTTAAGAATACATAAGAAAAATTTGACAAACTTATAAATATTTAATACAAAATAAATAAACACTCTAAACTACCAAAATAAAAAAAAACATTTTTGCCTGTTCGCATAATGAAGGACAATTTAGCATTTGATTAATATGGGTCAAAATTTTATTGTGAAATGAAACATACGTTGTAATTAAAAAAAAATTGAATTTCATTTTAAAAAACAATAAATTGCAAACATAAAAATTTTATAGCCCACTCAAAAACACCTTGCAATTCATATGCACAAATATTATAATTGGTCTTGTAATGTTTGACCAAGTTGGATTAGTCCCCCCCCCCCCCCCCCCCCAAAAAAGGCAGGTCAGGACCCGATGAGCATTATAAGATAAAAATATATAATATAAAATAAAGAATAAAATGAAAAGAAAAAATTTTTATAAATCATTTTATAATTTTAACTACAAATTTTTAAACATTTACAAATTATAAATAGTCAAAATCCGTGTACATCCCTATTAGCAGGTTTATATTTGTAACCTAGGAACATTATTGAAACAGTTTACTCAACTCTTGATCATACCAAAACAAAACAGGAATTTCATGGGACACATTGGCAGCTCACACAAGCCACCAAATCTAATATTCACAAGAGGTCATTATCGACGGCTTCTTCCCCCTCTCCTTCTCCCTCTCCCTCGACCGAAACTCAACCTGTCTGGCTTAAGCCCCAGAGATTGAACTCCCCGTCTCTTGTGATGTTCTTCTTTATCCTCCTTGTCTTCCTTGTACTTGGCTGAGCTTCTAGTAGTGAAAGTAATTTCTCGTGATCCTCCCAGACCCATCTGAACACCATCTGACATACCAGAAGACCGTTGGCCATCTTTGAGAGCGGCTACTCTATCACCCATTGGAAGCGACTCCTCCTCTGCAAGGGACTTTTGGTTCCAGAATGCCTCCGCATGCAGCTCATTCTTAATTTCATACATTCTGCATATTATGAGAAAATGTTCCGAGTCACTAAAAGTAGCAAAATATATGTAGAAGATTTTAGACCCGCACGCACTTATTTCATAAAAACAAGCAGGCAATATTTTTACGAAGTGTGACACAGAGAACCAGTCTGATTTTAGAAAAATAAGTAAAATGCACCAAAATCTGATGGATCAGCTCATTTATCTCCCATAAAGGTGGGGAAAAATCCTAACAGCTTTTTAACAAGTTCTCACCTTGGAACCTGAGATTTAGCTTTTAATTTATTTGCAGGTTCATCTTTTGATGATGCTGATACATCAGAATCACTTGAACTCTGATATTCATCGGACATAACAGGTTCAAAATGTTCATTCAGTGAGGATGTTTGCTTCTTAGAAGCCATGGGATGTAAAGCCAGATATTCTTGCGAGGATGTATTAATCTCATAATCCTGGAACAGAATCAGAATAAAATACTTGTCAGAAAGAAAAAAGTCTTATTTGAAAAGAAAGCAGCTACACAGTTAAGCCAACTTTTGACTAAGAGCCTTTGGATATTTTTTTACTGCAACTGAATTTGAAAATTTTATCATAAAAATTCTGCAAGGATAAGTTCAGGCAAGAATGCATTAGCACAATAAGTATAGCATAAGCATTTTAGTTCAAATTAATTATTATCATTGTGGGCAATGCGAAATGATAGTGTTGAATGTAGTTACTGGAATTTTGGAAGAATGTCAAAAGTTTACTTTTAAAAGGAGCAAGGGGAAAGGAAATGGTAAAAAAGAGGAGAGTTATCAAATTAACTAAAACACAAAAAAGCTGTCAGTGTGAACCTTCCTCGTAAATATTGCAGCAAATCGGTCATCTTTAAGATCTTGCATACTAAGGCCCTTCTTTTTCTTAGAAACCTTTTTAGCTTCCTCATCAGCAGCATCTGTTTTTTCATTTTCAGCTTCTTCACTTTCAAGTAGGCGAGCTGCAAGGGCCCGATTAACTTTGGGTAATTTTCTTCTAATCTGCAGGGAAAACAAATAGTAAATTACAGAAGTTAAGGAATTAACATGGATTCAGATTCCAATCTAAACCAATTTATCACACTTACACATGTAAACAAAAAATCATGAAATTGCTTTATAACACCCAAACCAAAAGCTGTCCCGAAAATCAACACACAAATAAATCGAAGAAATACATTTTTTAAGTAAATCTAATTCTGTTTAATTGAAAAAGATCATCATGAAGAGAGGGGGGAAAAATCAAATAGTGGTGTATATCTAATATACTATAATAAAATTGTCAATAAGTCACTGAGTAGAGTACCAAGAAGATAAATTAAAGAGAGAGAAGGGGGGAAAAAAAGCTTTCGTTGAAGTAGCATGCTTCCCTTCTCAGAAGACACAATAAGAAGTTTATACAAACGAGAAAGCAATAAAATGCCAGGATTCAATTTTTACTGAATTTAAATCTTCAGGGTTATGACATGGAAATAGTAACTACTGAGCAGAATAAAACACGTTCCGCAGGATTAATATGGATGAGCACTTTTCATAGAATTAAAGGAATAGAAAACTAAGAAATCAACCGTAATACGTGAAGCACGTTCAGCTTCCAGTTTCTCTTGCTTCTGCTGTTCGATGTAAGCTTCATATTCAAAAGGATCTGCCAGTGCTTTTGCCTACAAAAGAGTTAATACATCATATGATAGGAGAAATACAGGAGATCCGGCAATGTCAAACAAAATAACTTCTACATAAATAAGATGTTGATAACCATTACTTCTGCCAATCAAGACAAAATATGGCTTATGCAAATTAATTATGACATTATAATGGACAAGAAAAGGATTCTGATCAGGTGATAATAAGAAAAGAGGCACAAATAACCTAGTGGTATAACTATTAATATCAAAGTTCTGCGCTAAGAATGATTTTGCTTTATATTATTATTCAAATAGTAATACAACATTTAGCTCACATACAGGACAGTATAAAAAGTCATAGATTGATAAAGTACAAATAAATTCTAATAAAATAAGCTCTAAAGTCAAATATAGACCACATTGGTTCTTGCATTCAAACACCACCAATATGTCACTCCAAGGCCCCAAATTTCTCTCTCCACCTACAACGCCTAAGATTGCAAAGGTATCACAAACTTTTACCCCGACTCCTTGCCAGCATTTATCCAAAGTCCTAACATGCTGATGATAGCATCCTGAACATCAAAATGAGCTTTCTTTTTTCAACAAAAAGAAACAGATAAATTTACTGTAATATTTAGGGTGATAAAGGTGCATATGCACTACCAGTTGGGCATCAACAATGTTATATTTTATATCAAGCTACCCTCCCCTACTTGCTACTCATTTTTTTCTTTTTCGAAATAACAGAAGAATTCATAAAATGAAAAGATAATGCAGAAGGACCAGGAACCCAAAAGGAAGTTAAGCAAACAAGCCTATCTCAAAAAGGATGAGGGGAAAAAAATCTCAGGCTAAAAATTAAATGGTCTTGTACTCAACTAAGTAATCAAACTACCATAATGACACCCAAGGCTGGAATCTAAGTGAGATGGCCTGCTTCAGACAATACTCTTCTCAACTAAGCCACAGGAGGTAAGTACATGTTTTTCATTCTAGGATGCAATAAGAGTTTTCAGCTTTAGAATTTAACTCTTGAGAAGCCGTAGAACCTGGTGTTTTTAATTGAAATAGAGTAACAAACAACAATTTCCCTGACTTTTTTTTTTCCAATGAGCATCCCCCCTACTCAAAAACCTAAGCAACCTTACACACTTAAAGGAGTTTGTGAAAATCAGGAAATTCTATGCAAGATTTGAATCAGGTCCCAAAATAAAAGGGAGGTCTGCAAGAAATCAGGAAAATCTGAGGAAGGTTGGAGTATATTACTCCAAGAGATTCGACATGCCCTACCACTCAGCCCTTTTTCATAACTTTCTTCAAGTTCATTAGATGTCACTACATCCAACACCGACGGTAACAGAAATAATGTCACCTTTGAAACATGACCACAAGAAGCTTCCTCCAATTAACACTCACACGTTAGGACATAAAGAATAGAAGTAAGACGCTTCTTTCCATCAAGTTTATCAAAGAAAACTACTATTTGTTACCAACTTAACGTAATCAATATAACAATGCTGACAAAAATAAAGAGTGAAACAGTCAGGTTCTCAGCAGGAGAAAAATCAAGGTCTGAGCATCTCAATAACTCATATCATGCATGTAGACAGAGGAGTGGAAAAAAAAATTGCCAAGGAAAACCCACCTTTTTGTATAATGAATAATTAATAAAGAAGCCATGCATGTAGGCTCTGAGTAGATTGGTACCAATCAAGTTGGTCAAATTTAACCTCTCAAGTTCTTCTTTAGTCAAAAATTGGTAATAATCATAAATAGTTGTTTGTCCAGCCATATCTAGCTCCTCCTGTATAATGAATATAATGTCAAAGAAAGATAGCTAAACAATAGAGTGATTTAATAATAAATTAAAACATTAACAACATACTGTAAAATTTTCTAGAGAAGAACACCACTTGGGAGCAGGTCCAAGGGCTGGTATAAAGTAAGACGGTATTTGGCTGCAGTCCAAGGCCAGCAATATCAAACCACTACCACTAAATGTACATACATCATTTATTATTCCCCCTGTCGGTTCAATGCTGGTCATGCCTTCTCCCTGAAACCAATTAGTAAATTCAATCTTAAGACAAACTGTAGATAAATACAGTTGTTACCTAAAACATTTTTGAAAAGCATAGCAACCTCAATTTAATTATGTAAGGTTGAGTTAAGAATTTGCAAAATCATATTATTTATGAGAATTTTAGAATGATAGCAGTCATGCCATTCAACATTCCTTATCAATTGAGTAGGTTTACTGATCCTTTTGGATAAACACAGATTTGTTAACCAGAAAATATAAGAGGAAGAACCAGAAAGATTCCTTTACCGATTCAGGATCCCATATTCTAACAACATGCTTATCACTGGTAATCAACTTTGGTCGTTCATAATTAAGAGTATGATGCCACTTAATATCCAATATGGCACTGCCATACCTGCATAAGACATTTTTTTTCCAGCAACATCAATAAAAGACATAATTAAAATCAGCAAAAATCTCAAGCACAAGCATGTTCACTTACATGTGATCCTTAATTTGTATAGGATGTGATGAGCGTAGATCATAGATGAGAACCTGCATATGTGTTCAAGGAAAAAAGAAAAAGGAAAAGTTACTTATACAGACTTACTATATCAGGCAAATTTTACAGAGTTATATGATGGAAGTAACAGTTGAAATTTAGCAGTTTAATTTCAAAGAAAATCACATAATAAAAATTTAATACAAAAGATAAATTTTTATTTCACAAAAATTACATACAATATATTGTAAAAATGTAGGATAAGTGTTACAAATTGGGCGGAGTGTTTTTCTTCAGGTCCTATCTCTGTTAACCCTAAATTTCAGCATAGTATAAGAGCAGTTTCTACCACCAACAGTTTAGGATGGAGCATTAATTTACCACATTGAGAGCTTTGGGTTCAGTTAACTCTGCCTATGACGAATTTTATTTGTCATAGCCGGTCCCAAGCCCGAAAAAAGAGGAGGGTTGTGTTAGGCAGTCGACAGCCAACGTAAAACTTTGTCGAATTTTTATGACATGGACAATCAATATATTAGACGTAAGGCTAGGTCGTTGGCCGTAAGTAACGCGCTGTATAGCTCGAGTACAGTGAGAAGTGAGCAAGAGCCGCTGCATCGTCGCCTGGATGTAGTGAAAAATAAGCAAGGGCTACCACATTTTCATGAACGAATGTGGCTAAAGAAGTTAGTTCATGAGAGTAGGATTCGTTTTGGAACTTGGAATATAGGTACACTTACGAGTAAGTCTATGGAAATAGTAGATACTATGATTAGGAGAAGAATTAATTTTATGTGTTTACAAGAAACTAAATGGGTAGGAGAAAAAGCGAAAGAATTAGATACTTCAGGTTTTAAACTTTGGTATACTGGTAAATATAAATCTAGAAATGGAGTAGGTATAATTGTAGATAAGTTTTGGAAAAATACTGTAGTAGATGTCAAAAGGTTAGGAGATAGAATCATTGCATTAAAGTTTGTAGTAAAAAAGGAAATTTTTAATATTATTAGTGCTTATGCACCACAAGTAAGGTTAGAAGAATCTCATAAGGTAAAGTTCTGGGAAGATTTAGAATGTTTAGTTCAGGAAATACCATTAGGAGAAAAGATTTTTTTAGGAGGGGATCTAAATGGTCATGTGGGAAGGGTATCGTCAGGCTACGAGGGTGTTCATGGAGGACATGGTATAGGAGAAGTAAGTGTAGAGGGTAAAACTATTTTAGACTTTTCATTAACGTTCGATCTATTATTAGCTAACACTTGTTTTAGAAAGCGTGAAGAACATCTTATCACGTATAAAAGTGGAAGGCTATGTTCTCAAATTGATTTCTTTCTTATAAAGAAATCGGATAGAAAATTTTGCATGGATTGCAAAGTTATACCGGAAGAGAGTTTAACTACTCAACATAGAGTTTTGGTTATGGATATAAGAGTTAGGAGGAGAGTAAAAAATAAATGTGAAGGTAGAGTGGTAAGGACTAAGTGGTGGCAACTAAAGGGGGATAAAGAAAAGAATTTACAGAGACGGATTATAGAGGAAGGACCCTGGGAAATACAAGGAAGTGCTAACGATATGTAGAATGAAATAGCTAAAGAGATTAGGAAGATGGCAAAGGAAATATTAGGTGAATCAAAAGGTTTTGGACCTAGGGATAAAGAATCTTGGTGGTGGGATGCAAGTGTACAAGATAAGGTTAAAATTAAAATAGAGTGTTATAAAGTGTGGTCATTATGTAAGAGTAATGAAAATTGGAAAAAATATAAGGTAGCTAAGAAAGACACTAAGAGGGCAGTGAGCGAAGCGAGAGCGAGGGCATTTGATGGGTTATACCAATCTTTAGGTACTAAAGTTGGAGAAAAAAGTACTTACAAGTTAGCTAAAAGTAGGGAAAGAAAGACGAGATGTGGATCAAGTGAAATGCATCAAGGATGAAGACGGGAAAGTGTTAGTCACGGAACGAGATATCAGAGAACGATGGAAGGGTTATTTTCATAGGCTTTTTAATGAAAGGCACGAGATTTTATTACAATTGGATAGGCTAGACACGGAAGAAAAGGATAGAAATTATACTTTTTACCGTAGGATTTGTAAGGTAGAGGTAAAAGAAGCATTAAAGCGAATGGAGAATGGCAGAGCAGTTGGACGGGATAATATACCCATTGAAGTATGGAAGAGTTTGGGAATGAAAGGTATAAGTTGGCTCACAAAGTTATTTAATGAAATTATGAAATCTAAGAAGATGCCAGATGAGTGGAGGAAAAGTACTTTAATTCCTATTTATAAGAGTAAAGGAGACATTCAAAATTGTGCAAATTATAGAGGAATTAAACTTATGAGCCACACTATAAAATTATGGGAAAGAGTAATTGAGCGAAGGTTAAGGAAAGAGAGTCAAGTTAAGGAGAATCAATTTGGTTTTATGCTAGGAAGGTCAACTATGGAAGCAATATACTTGTTGCGAAGATTAATGGAGAGATATAGGAAGAATCAAAGAGATTTACACATGGTGTTTATTGATTTAGAAAAAGCATATGATAGAGTGCCAAGAGGAGTTCTATGGAAGGCTTTAGAGAAAAAAGGAGTTCGTATAGCTTATATTCGAGCAATCCAAGACATGTATGATAAGGTTACAACTAGCGTAGTAACAAAAGGTGGACTTCCAGAAGATTTTCCGATCACTATTGGTTTACATCAAGGGTCAACTCTGAGCCCTTATCTTTTTACCTTAGTCTTGGATGTACTTACTGAACATATCCAAGAGCCGGTGCCACAGTGCATGCTTTTTGCAGATGATATTGTCCTAGTTAGAGAATCGAGAGAGGAAATGAATGAGAAGTTGGAGAGGTGGAGACAAACTTTGGAAGCTCATGGCTTTCGTTTAAGTAGAAGTAAAACGGAATATATGGAGTATAAGTTTAATAAGAGGCACACCACTTCTAACGTAGAAGTAAAAATTGGAGAACATATCCTACCACAAGTCACACGATTTAAGTATCTTGGATCCATCATACAACATAACGGGGAAATAGAAGAAGATGTAACGCATAGGATTCAAGCGGGGTGGATGAAATGGAGGAGTGCTTCGGGTGTTATTTGTGATAAAAGAGTACCACTAAAACTTAAGGGTAAATTCTACTGCACAGTTATAAGACCTGCAATGTTGTATGGAACTGAGTGTTGGGCAATAAAAAGTCAACAAGAAAATAAGTTTAATGTAGCAGAGATGAGAATGTTGCGGTGGATGAGTGGACACACTAGACGGGATAGGATTAGAAATGAATGCATTAGAGAGAAGGTGAAAGTCGCACCTATTGTAAAAAAAGATTGTAGAATCGAGACTTAGGTGGTTTGGTCATGTGGGGAGGAAACCTATAGAAGCCCCCGTTAAGAGAGTAGATATGATGGAGAATAGTCCAATAAGTAGAGTTAGAGGAAGACCAAAGAAAACTATAGGAGAAATTATTAAGAGAGATTTAGATTTAAATGGTTTGTCTAAAAAATGATTTATGATAGGAATTTATGGCGTCGATTGATCCATGTAGCCGACCCCACTTAGTCGGAAAAGGCTTTGTTGTTGTTGTTGTTGTAGAGCTTTGGGTTCAGTTGCCTGAGCATTCTGAGTAAGAACGGAATTGCTGTTTTGTTCGGAATTATTGCCAGTTTTTGTGTTTCTTTTTAATGTTTTGGTAATTGATAGCTGAATGTTCTGAATATGGTGCTTTGCACACGCAAGCAAGCTTTTGTCAAGGTTCTCCTTAGAAGGATGGTACAGATATCACAAAATATGACACAAAATTGTCACAACAATGGCATAACTAATATTTTGCATCATACCTTCCCTGCACTACTTCCAACAGCCATTAAATAACCTCCAATATCAAACTCTAATGCAGTGACCCCCTACACATATTTAAAAAAATTAGCAATAAAGATGTCAATTATGCAAGAAAACCTTCAAAAACTTCTACAACCTCATCAGCACAAGCATGATATTTGACTGATCAAGATCACTTTTCATCGGCACATCCCCCAAACCAAAAAAAAAAAAAAGAAACATATTATTGCATCCTTGCAACATTCCAATGTCCTTAAATTTGTATGGGCAACCATAAAAGAGAGAAACCACTACCTGGTCAACATCACCACTTGGTCCAGTGGCATCAATTCTACCAATTGAAGATCTCACTCGCATGTCAAAACATTCCACGGCACCATCTTCACCGCCACAAGCAACTAGACCATGAAGCTCACTAAAATTCAGAGAAGTTAAAGTTTCACAAACTTAATACAAGGCACAAGAACAAAATATACGAGGCTCCTATAAGTGAAGGAAACAAAGCAGGATAAAATAGTGATAAGTTCCACAAATTACCTTCGAGATACTACATTCAAAGCTGGGGATTGTGTGTTAATGGAGGGGAGAAATCGTCCCTGACAAATCAAAGATATCATTAAAAAAACACGTACCAAAAAACCAGTCTATAACTTTGACGTGAAAAATCTCAATTACGTTTCTTTTTTGGGACAGAAGATCTTTAAACTGAATATGGATATCAGCGTCCAATCCATATAAAATTTTGTCTAAGTCCACCCCAAATGACAAATGAAAATTCAAAAAAGGTGATTTGAACATTGGAGTGAGAATTCAAGCATAAGCACGTAATATTTTCAACATTGAATCAATTTGAGGAGGTATCCTTTTGCAATTAGTGATTTGTTCATCAAAGCAAATTATATGCTAAATACCTGCTGTAAATTAATTCTGTATAAATCTGGTGAAGAGGCAGCACAAAGCAAGTCACATGACCAGCAATCATACGTAATATCCCTACCCATTCTGTAAAGTCAAAACATCAATAAAATTCACTGCAACTTCTCACAAAACAAACTGAATATATATGAATCAATGCACAGAGAAATGCATACAAAAAAATTTCTCAGACATCTGTGATTGTAGTGTAACTTGTAAAAAATCTTTCGAGTGTACTGGCTTGGGACAGTATAGCTGGTAGCAGAGTTTCCAACCCAAAATGAATTACTAATTGTGGAAACATCCACAAGATACTTGATCTCAGCACTAGACATGAACTTCTAAACAGCTTTCAATATTTCATCATCTATAGTGTGTTTTGTCCATAGAACTATGAGGAGGAAAAAATATCTTTTTCTATCAATAAAATCTACTGTTCTACAATTGGGTCCAATAATGAGACCAATATTCATAATTAATGGCTCGATTTCAATAGACATCTGGGTCTTTTTTAGATAAAAAAGTAAACTTTATTATAAAGAGAGAAAGATAAAAGAGAGAAGGATAAGATATACTAACAGAAATAGAGGGAAAGAGAAAAGAAAGACCAAAATATAAAAAGCCTTAAACATGCAACAAAGCTACCAATCTTGTTGTTGCATATCTAACAGAGGCACTCCCTTAAAAACCCCAAGAGTACAACTCTAGAGAGAAGCACCAAACTTAATCCTATCTCATAAGGAATTTGACAAAGAACATCTACTAGATGATTTTATAAAGCGGGTTAAATGTCAAAAGCCCAAAAGAAAGGCCTGTGGTTGGTAAACAAGCACCTTAACTTCAAACAATTATAACTTCCAACTTAGGAGTAATTTTGGGCCTTATTACATATCAACACAAAGCTCTTTTCAAGGCCATTATCATCCAACCGAGTCTACCTGGTTGAGGCCATTTTCGGGCCTACTATCCCACATTTCCAAGCATTTTAGCGCGTTTATAGTTATTTCCAGATTTTATTAATATTTCCAAAAGCCATCCATAACATCAGAGTCATTCGTTCAACAACAACATATGCAAATGAACTAGCTACTTCTTATATAAAAATAAGAGCTCCTTCTTTTCATACTAACATAAGGTAGAGTGTATTCTAACCCTCAGAGAATGTAAACATGCTATTTTTATTATTTTTTTGTAATTAATTATGGTTGACTTATAAATAGTTTTTGTTCCATTTTGACATCAATTGTCATGGAATAAAATCCCCATATTTGATCTCTCAATTTGTGATCAAGTTTGCTGTGTCAGTATCTAAAGGCAAGTGGGCACCCTTAAAAATGCAAGTGTTCCGCTCCAACCAAATACCCTACAACACAACAAAGACAACAAATTTTGGCATCCATTTTCCAACCAAAACCTTTTAAGTGTATCAAGAGAAATTACTTCAAGTCAGCCAATTCTCACCAAAGACCCCAAACAGCTAATTCTATAAGGAAGCAGCCATTGAGCAACATAAAAATAAATGTACAAGTGTTTCAGCAATAGATAAGTACATTATACAATTATTAGGTGAAACATGCATGATTTGTGAATCTGCAGCACACCATTAGCCTTAATCCTAGATTGACTTTAAAATGAAGTCACATGTACTGGAAAAATGGCATGGGAGGGCAGCTTCTATACCACCAACATCAGCTTTTAGAGAATTAATCTTATTGCCAAAGAGACACAGATAAAGAGAGAATCCTAACATGTGACAAATGACATTTTCCAACATAATGGCAGACTCTATACTTCAGGAGCAATAAACATCAAGGATAAAGAGGAAACCTTGGTATCCGCAAACTGTAGTGTTTTCCATATTTGGCATGCAGACAAACAGATCGGTCAGCACATAAAAATGCAAGTTTTGAATAGTCATCACTTAAAACCTACATAAGCAACAAAATGCTAGATTATCAACATAAAACAATTTCAAAATAGGCAGAAAAAAACCAATTAATTAACCCTCATGTGAATCACTGAAATTATGAATCACTTACAAAATGCAAAGAAATTAAAAACTGATATAAATAAACAAAACAGAAGCACCAGAACAAATATTGAAAAAAATAAATAAATAATGAGATGTAAGAACTGCATCAAAATAAGTCTTCCTGCACATACTTTCAAAATAAAGATGGCATGAAAACAAAACAATTTTTAGAAACAATAAACACATCTAAATATGTTTGCCTGCCTATACATTTCCATGAAAACCAAAGCATTCGAGCGTCAGATGAGATGTACAGAATTCAGGGAACCATAGTCAATAAAACAGATACATACAAGAATCATTACGGTACTCAAGACTGATATATATGACACATACATGAAGCCATAAAGGAAAAAATGAAGACACATAATTATAGTTTAATAAAAAGTATTGGAATAGTTCCAAAAAAGCAATGTAAGGACAAATGCTTCTTATCCTTGAAAATTTATAATTTAAAGGGGCAAGTAAATGTCTTCAGAGAGACGCCCCAAAAAAAAAAAATTCCCAAGAAAGTTGGTTCTTGGTTATATTCTTTGTTCCTCTACAAGGACCTGTGTATTGTAGTTTACTGTAATTGAATAAAGAATCATATTTCAAATCTTCCTAGAAACTACATTCCATGCATTTATCATTGGTTGGCAAGTTGCTGACAAAGAAAGTGATTTAGATGTAACAATAAAAAGGATTCTTTTACAACCAACCCCTTTTCATAGTCAGAACTATGCAAGAGATTATTATTCTAAATGATCAAAATATTTCCCTCATTCATCCTCCTCCCTATAAAAAAATGTAAAATAAAAAATTTAACAGGCAAGAAAATCAAATGGAAATAAAATTACAATAAGCCTTAATACCACACTTATTCATTTCAATGTCAATGAAGGAATAGATTATGGATAATAAGAGAAAGAAATAGATTTTCAGCTTAGCGATCTAAAAAGACTACTAGAAATTAGAAAATCCCCCCACAAGAAGTATCAACCTTCATAACTTACAATAGTCTGAATTATAGTAAGAAGCCTAAAGATGAAAATGTTATAAAGACGAAGGGATTATGGATGTGACAAACAATGAAACATATTACACACTAACTCAAAACCTATGGTGAAAGGGCTGGGCGAATTTTGAAACAGACAAGAACTCCCTCTACCTCTCTCTATCTCCGTAAAAAACATAATACTAATAGGAAATATATAGAAACAACAGCATCAGATAAAAAAAAAAATCCAAATTTTACATACACCGTAAAAAGTACCCCAAAAAAATAAAAGAAATACATCAATGAAGATCAGCAACTCAAGGAATTAGCTTTTTAGATTAAAGCCCGTTTCAGTACCTGAAAATCAACAATCTCCGCATCCAAGTGCCTTTCAAACTTCAATCCCAGCTCCCTGACCTCGTATACTTTTATTTGAGGTGGATATATACCTAAAATTCAAAATTACATCAACATGAGTGACCAGCCTATGAATTAATATCTATTTTTCATTGCCTTATTTTCATTAATTTCATCAAAAGGCCTGAAGATTATACACCTGTATAGATAACCAAACATGCCAATAATCCCCTAAATAATAAGGAATAAAGCCTCTGATGCAGGATCGGATTTAGATCCCAAAATCAAATATATACAAGGTAAAAAAATCTGCCACAAGTAATCTTCTGTATCTTTTCTTTGAAACTTCTGGAAATCACTATATCATCTCCATCCCCTTATGGCTTACCACCCCAACCACCCACACAGATTTCAAGTACCTGATGCTATGAGATACTCCCCATCAGGAGTTGCCTTAATCTTGGTTGTTGCATTATCAAACCTCAAATCTTGGAGCAGTTGCACATTTTGCGTGTAACCTGACAGATAAGTAGATGAATAAGGGAAAACAGCAAATAAAATCTTCCAAAAAACAAAATCATGATGCTAAATACAGTTAGCAAAAAGGCAATGGTCAGAACCAGAAACACTTTTATTTAAAAGAACATTCCAATATAAAATACTTTGACTATGCTTTTCTTATAAGGCCCAAATATGTTTTATTGATGAAAATAAACTTATCTCTAAAGTAAGTATGGAAATAAACTTATCTCTAAACTAAGTTAAAAGAGGAGTTAAATCAAAAAGAACTAGCTACAAAATAATATCATTCACCATCTTGTACAGAGAATTCGAAAAGTCTGGAGATGTTACTCCTCCTTATTATTCACTCATTTGAGTTTATATACACATAAGGGTTACATTCTGAAACCCCCTTAACTATCAATTATTTGCTCTTTCAGTGTGACACCATTCACTTCAAATTCAATATAATAGCAGAACGCAACAAAAAGCAAAGAAGGATAGTGAAGTACTTTTTATCTTGCGATGGGACTTCTGCTTCTTCGAAGGAAGCCATGAAGCACGCGAGGGTTGCTGGGATGCTATAGTATACAACTTAACGCCGTTTATTGAGGTGGCCTTGATGCCACCATCTCGGGTCGCCATTGTTACTTGATAGAGGTATATTTGGAAGCGGCTGAGAGTTTTAATCTTCAGAGTCGAATATGAGATGCGCTCATAAGTGCAATAGTTGACGAGGAGAGGAAGAACACCCGGAAAAACCTACTTCGGTCAGCCCTCGGACTTTAAATACGGCGCTTTCAAGAACCAGCCCATTCTAAGTCTGAATCTGAAACCGTCACATGAATCTTTTTGTTTTTTTATCCATAATTTTTTTGGCCATTTTCTTTCCATAAATTACTTTCATATCAAATGTATAATTTTTTTATTATTTTAAAAAATTATATTTCTTAAACTAATAAATACGTTATATTTTATTTTTTATAATAAAAATAAGTTAAAATTATGTTTATTTTACCCAAAACAATTTTATATATGTGTTACTCATATAATATAATAAATAATAAATATATTTTTAACTAATAAAATTAGTTATTTTAAAATTTAATAAATTATAAAAATATATAGTTACAAATTTTTTTTACATATAATATATTTATCAAAGAAATTAAATAATAAAAATATAACAAAATTATGTTTTTTGTCTTGAATTTAATTTTTAATTTGATTCTTATAATTAGATTCTTACAATTTACAAATTTTTAAATTTAAATCCTACTAATAAAATTTTTTCAATATTCTATTAAATTATATTGATGTAATTAATTATGTATTATTTTAATACTTAAAATATGTATGATTTTTGTTAATAAAAGAGATAAAAATATAGATAACAAAATAAGATTAATTTAAATATGTGACAAAATATTGACAAAAATATAAAAATAATGACTAAATTAAAATTATTTAAACTATAAATATATAATTACAAAGTTTTAAATTATAAGAACTATATTAAAAATTAAGTAAAATTTTAAGAACCAAAAATATATCTAATTCTTATAATAAAAAAATGGGTACTCTCCCTTTCTCTCCTTAGGCCCCTTTGTCATATTAAAAAGAAACAGCGGTACCATATTTACTGAGTTTTGCAAACTCGTGCATAACAAATTATTCAAACTTCTTTTTGACCTATTAATCATTCAAATTCCTAGTAACTTTAAAAACTACTCAATCATAATGAGAAGACTAAATAAATATTCAGGTTTGGAGGTCTACCATTGTTTTCAAATAATTTATTATGGCATCGAGCTTTTGTTTTCCTCAATTATACGCAACTTTAATAACAGGACTAAGAAAATATTTTAAAAAAAAGGCTAAGAAAATAAATTGTTTTTGGGCCAACAATGACTAAAAAATATTTAGATTTTGAGTTCTACCATTGTTTTCCAAATAATTTATTATGGCACCAAGCTTTTGTTTCCACAGTTCTTCTTTGAGGGTTGAAAAAAAGAAAACCTAAAATTGAAGTTCTCTTAGCATGAGTTTACTAGGAATTTACTAAATTTTAGTCTAATAAATATGTATCTTTATATTTTAAAACAACTTGCTTTCACTCGGTTACATACAAATTTAAATGTTTATTTAAATATAAAATATATCCATAATTATTATTGTGTTAATAATTTTTTTATATATCTATATCAATAAAATAAACCCAATTCTGACATGTATATAATAAAACTCAATGAGGTATAAGGAACTCATCCTTAAATAAGTTATATCAAAGAGAAAATAAATAAATTTTTTTAAGTATTACACAAAATATTCATATTATTCGATATGAGATTTAGACATCCCATCCTATCCAATCATTATTATAGCAATATCCTTAAAGAAATGCTTTACTTGGCTTTCCTGTGGATCGAAACCTTTCATAAATAGTCCTCTTTGTGCTATTGGCTAGCCAACCCTAATACTAATGATGAGACCCGGAATGGGAAAATTTACCCTTTAGTTTCATATTAAGTAATATAACATATTTGGTATGATACCTAATAAAAATATTTTTCCCTCTTAACAATACAGTTTTAAGGATAAATTCTTCATATCTCAACGGATCCTAAGTATAGGTCTAGCTAGATATTCCTATAGCTCAACCTTATTTTAGTTGAACCTAGATAAATTTATAAGCAATGTCAGCTTTATTTGATAATCATAAGGGTAATAACCTAGAAGTAATAAAATCAACAAGAAGTATAAGAGATGATGAAAATAGTGCATTGGAGGGCAATAAAATAATGAAGAAAAAATTATTGAAAAATTTATTCAAGATTTTGAAATTGAAATTTGCCTTTAATTAATAAAAAATAAGTTTATAGAAAAACCACCTACTCAACCATTAATTTTATTCAACCATGGATAATTAAGACCATAGAACATCACATAAACAAAAATTATGAATCACTACCTTTTATCTCCATAGATCTTGTAGAAAAACTTAGAAAAAAAATTTAATTATCTCAACATTGATATGATCCAATAGTAGCATACTTTCTATTTCGAATAATAATAGACTCTATTATTATCTTAATAATAAAAGATAAAAGAGAAAAAAATCATCTCAAAAAGCTTAATTTCTGTTTTGCAATATAATTTGTATAATGGACCAATTTATTTCAAAGAGTTTTAACTCTAGATCTAAGAACAAATAATGATCAATAAATTAAATGAACCTTTTCAATTAATATCATTTATTGAATTAAATTCAAAGTAACATAAACTACAACAGTCTTTGATCCAACTAAGCTATCACTTAGAAATGAAATGGCAATTATGGAAACCCAGTATATTTAATCAGTCGTAATGACTCTTAAGAAACTTATACATCATAAGGCATTATTTCCTTAAACTTGACATTTTCCAAATGCCACACCACTAATACCAATTTAAACATTACAAATTAGTAAAATAAGTTAAATCTCAAATGGAAGACTAACATGAATAACCCTAGTCATTTAGGCCCTATTTGATCTGGTGGAAAGAAATAGAAAATGAAATGAAATCCATTGGTTTTTATGTTTAATAGCAAGAAATTGTGGTGGAAAGGAATCCATCAAGATTTGTACAGTAACGTGAGAAGATAAAATTATTTTAAGGATAAAATTTTGAAATGTCATTAATGCTTCTTGGTATGGATTAACATTCATATTTGATAAATAAAAAAATAATTTAACGATATTTAAGTAATATATTTTATTTTTTTTTACTTTTTTAAAATTATTACTTTATATATTTCTAAATAAAAAATATTTAGATACTACTTTTAATTATTATATAATAATTTTTAACAAAAGAGATTATATATATATGTAGCAATGCAATGTCGATTAGTTGCAATGTAGCAATGCATTGCCATGTATATATATATATATATATATAATTTTTAATATATATTATTTATATATAATATTATAATATATTATATATAATATATAGATGTAATTGAAATGTATTTATTATATTTATATATAATATATTTAAATAAATTATCAAATTAATATATATACATATATATTATTTTGAAATAAATAATTATTTTTATTATACAAAAATAATATTTTATAAATATTTTTTTGAAAATAACATTTTTTAATGTAAGAAATATGTTTTTTAAAACTAAATTTTTATTAATATTAAATTATTTTTATTGTAAGAAAATAGTTATATAATATAGATTGTTGAATTATAAAATTTGTAGGTTTATTAATTTTATTAAAAGACTTAATTTGGCTAAAAGATAATAGATTTTATAATGATAATATTAATTTTTTTAAATATAAAAAATTGAAAGAATAACAAAACTAAATATATTACATTTAAAAATAATAATAAGAAAAAATAGCAAAACAAGTTGATAGTCAATTGGTTGTGATGTGGCAATGCATTGTCATATATATATATTTAAAATTTATTTATTACATTTATATATAATATATTTAAATAAATTATCAAATTAATATATATACTTTTGAAATAAATAATTATTTTTATCATATTAAAATAATAATTTATAAATAATTTTTTGAAAATTAAAATTTTTTAATGTAAGAAATGTGTTTTTTAAAATTTTTTAAAACTAAATTTTTATTAATATTAAATTATTTTATTGTAAGAAAATAGTTATATAATATAGATTATTGAATTATAAAATTTGTAGGTTTATTAATTTTATTAAAAGACTTAATTTGGCTAAAAGATAACAGATTTTATAATGACAATATTAATTTTTTTTCTTTTTTTATAAGTATCAAAAATAGAAAGAATAGCAAAATTAAACATATGACATTTAAAAAATAATAATAAGAAAAAATAGCACAATGCCAGGCACGGCATTGCTAATGTGATATGAGAGGAAATAAAATAAAGGTATTTTTTCTAATTTTTCATTCCATTTTATTTTTTTAATTAAATAATTAAATACAAACATTTTTTTTCTATTGTTACCAAATATAATTTTTTATTACATTTTATTTATTTTTTATTTCTATTTTCATTATCAAAGAATTCATATACCAAACGAGACTTTAATATTATTTTTACTTACAACTTATTCAATAATAACTTATAAGATATCAAAAACTATTGAATTTTTAAGAATATCAATAGATTCTTCGATCTTTAGAAACGAATTTAGAAGAGTAAATTTTGAACTTAAAATACCACTACTCATTTACCGATAAAATAATTTAAAAACTCAATCTCAGTTAAATTAGGAATTCCAAAATAATTCATCCACTGTATCTCAACTTATAATGATTAAGAAAAAAGAATTCACAAGTAATCAAGATTTATTAAAAAAAAAAGGAATTTACGATTAAAATTCATGAAAAAGAAAAAAATTGGTTTTTCTCAAGATTTAATAAAGAAGAGAGAAATAAAATTAGGCAACAATAGTATTTAGAAATGGAACAACTTAAGGAAAACACATATTTTTTTCAAATGGCTTTCAAGGTATATTTTTAATAAAAAGATATTTTAATTTTTTTAACAGAAAATCATCATCATTTAAATGCTAATACAAAAATTACACAAATTTGGAATATTAGTAATCACAATCAAATTACTTCTATACATCCACTTTTAGAAAAAATAAAACTTAAAGCAGGAAACTATAATAATAATAATAGCCTCACCATTTAAAATAGACCCTCCAAATTTAAATCAAAGTGTTACTAAAAATGATATTCGAAATATTCAACAATAAAATAATTATTCTAATCAAATTTTACACGTTGTGGCAAAACAATTAGATAGAGAGAAACCCAATTAAAATCAAAATCTTTTAGCACAATAAACCATTTAGAAGATCTTTACTCAAGCATAACCCACTTCCACAATCCAAAAAAATTAAATTAGGAAAAACCGAAGATTTATTAAAAGAAATTACTAAAATTCTTTCCACCTACAACATAATTTTCTGGAATTATTTCATTGAACTAAAAATTCAAATTCTTTATATAAATTTCTTTGTCAAAAGCATTAGAATTAAATGGTGGCCAAAATACTCTATCGATTATTGCAATATTCAAATTGTTTAAAATTGGCTTAATCAATATTCTCAATTTTCCTTAAAGGCCTCAGATTTTTCACATTTCCTTCTATCAAAATCTCGAATTTTAGTCCAACTCGTTTTTTTTTTTTTGGTCCTCCGAAGAATTTTCTCAAAAATTAAAAGAAGTATTATCAGGCTCTGATGAAGATAAATCGCCTGCCAACTTTACTCAACAGAATGAATATGATTGCTTCAGCATCAACCTCAAAGAGTACACGATGATGAATTTAGAAATCAGAGTGTCTTGGAAGGTAATATTATTGCAAGGGACAATTTTATCAAAACCAGACCCGGGAATCCTAGATTTCTCTGCATGTGATGTTTCGAGTTTTTATTAGAAGGTGTCAGCGTTATTATTACATTACAATAATATAAAAAGACTTTTCTACCAAATACTTTATGACAATTCTACAGTGCGGATTTCAGAACATTTCAATTCTGCTGTGGATTTATTCAAGATTTAAGGGCATGTTTGAATGGCAAAAGAAAGTAAAAAAAAAAATTTATGTAAAATATTTATTTTGTTATTATTATTTAATTGTTAAAAATAAGAATACTAAATTATTTTTTATTTTTAAAATTATTATTATTTTCATACAGAACATTTTACATATCAAATGAGCCATTAATTCCGTGGACTTTTAGAAGTTTTGGATCTATATATGGTCAAGAGGGGCAAACCGGCAATTGTATCTTTTTAAATTCCTCTCAAAATTATTTGTCATCTCCTCTCACATTTTGTATCCACCTTATTTCAAGTTTTACTCAAAGACTCTTTGTAGGTGTATTTTGTTTATATCAATTAAATTTTGTGTAGTGTCCAATATTTGTTATTCAAGTTTTACTCAAAGACTCACAGATATATTATGTAAGTAACTGTCAAAACTCAGCTATTTAATTTCAAAGAATCACACATAATAAAACATTAATACACGATATAAACTTTTATTTTACAAAAATTGCATACAATATATTGTTGACAAAGGTAGGATAAATGTTAAAAATTGAGTGGGGTGTTTTTCTTTGGGTCCTATTTCTGTTAATCCTAAAGTTTAACATGGTATAAGAGCAATTTCTGTCACCAACAGTTTAAGGTTGGAGCATGAATTCACCACATTCAGAGGCTTCATGTCTAGAAAAATTTCACCTAATTTTAATTTTATTTAATATTATAATGTGAGTATTCTTTTTTTTTTTTTTTAATATTGTATGCCAAAAGCTCTCCTTTTCTTTATGTTTACCATTTTAATTACAAAATTGAATTATTCTCTTTCTTTTTGTACTACTGATTATTTTCTCATATAAATGAAATAAATGAAGCATGTAAGTATATTTGCACTTTTTTTGTCAAATACATTTATGATCAATACTATCCATATTATATACTCTACTATTTTTTTTCCCATGCTCCTTCATTTTAAACTTTGTAATATTTTTTAACAACTTTTGCCTTCTATTGTGTTCTGTAACAAACTTTTATTATGTCGCTTTGAAAAATATTACCTCTGAAAAAGAATTAAATTGTAAAAGTCAAAGTAGTTTATTTATAGGCAATGTTCGAATATAACTTGACAAATGAGATCAACAACTTGAAAATCATATAATGTGACAAATTGATATACATCTCCTGTTCATATTTTAGTAACATCTTTCTTATTTCAAAATTTTTAATATTTCTTTCACTATATAGATTAGAAGGATTCATGCTTCTGTTCTAACTCATTTTTTATATCAAATTATGAATATATAATTTACTGAAATTTATCACGTTTTAACTATATAATAATAATAATAATATCTCGTGCATTGTATGAGTACCAAACTAATTTTTTTTTTAAATAAAGCGGATGTATAATCTATATATTTTTAAAGGAGGTGGAGTAATTTATCGCTCTTTTGTCTTACTCTTTTTATTTTTAGTGTGAAAAATTAAGATAACTATAATACTAATATCTGAATACTTTTGCGCCTTGATTGCGAGTTCTGAATATAGATGGTAAAGTAATCATAAATGGGTGGGACGAAGTAGGGTGACATGGGGTGGAAAAAAACCCACTCGATAAATAAAAAATAAATAATCCACTTTTTATTGTTTAAATGCTACAATATCATTAATGTGGTGGGGTAAATTTAAATGACAAATTTTTTTAACATTATTTGTGATGTTAATTAACATTTTTTAAAAAAGATATGCAAGTAAACAGAATTAAAAAAAAAAGAAATGAAAAATTAAAATAATCCAAAAATTTTGGAATCTTTTAGTTTGGAGTAGATTGAAAATTACAGTATAGGATTTAGAAGAGTTTTCATCCATTAACTTTTAAATTGGCTTTGTCCCATTAACTTTTAGACATGGTTAAGACGCTCAAATTATGGAACCTCACCCCAAATTATTCTTCCAATTAAATTCTAAGCCTAAAAAAGTTTCATGTTATAATAAAGCAATATGTTGTTATAAGGATTTACACTTCTTTTTACATTTTTTTTTACTACACCTTTTCGTATGAAAACAACCTTATTGTTTTCAAGTATTTTGGACGACATATCGTTTTCATAAATATTTTATATTACAAATATACGAGTACCTCCCCTTCTTGGGCTTAAGCAGCTGTGTCATCTGTTCACACACACACACACACACATACACACATATAATATATATATATATATATTCTTCATATTTTTAACATTAGATTTATCAATTAAAATATAATAAATATATAATAATTCAATTAAAATGTGATAAGTGTATAATTTTTACAATTGAAAATTAAACCATATATTTATTAAAAAAATAAATAATTTTTATATTTTAATTGAAAATTCTAATAATAAACATATAAATAACTGTACTTAAATTTAATCTTATATAAAAATATGTATAAGTACCCCTTACTATGTTTTGCAAACTTGTAGATAACAAATTATTCAAACTCTCCTTTTATTTTTTTGTTGCCATTAATTATTCAAACTCTTATTTTTTTGTTGCCATGACGAATTAAAAAAATTCAAATTTTCATTTCTACCATTATTAATTTAAAAGCCTTTTTTCTTTTCCCCCAATACCCTATTCTATGACAAGACTAAGAAAATATTAAGATTTTGAATTCTAATGTTATTTTTTGAATAATTTATTATGGCATGAAGCTTTTGCTTCCACAATTCTCTTTTTGGAGTTGAAAAAAAGAGGTTCCCTAAATTCAAGTTCCCCTTGCATGAGTTTATTAGGAATCTATTAAAATTTAGCCTAATAAATATTTATCTTTATATATTTAAATTAATTTATTCTAAAAATGTAAATGTAGATATGTTTATTTTAATAAAAATTATAATTATAATTATGACATTAATGAATTATTTTTTACTAATATTTATTTAACCAATTTATCCTATTGGATCTGAGTTCAGATGAATTGGGCCTTTGATCCAGACGTTTTTCCGGCTTATTTGCGGCCCAACCTATCAACAAAAAAGAAATCAAGAAAACCCTAGTTATTGTCGAAAATCGCCGTTTTCTCAGCTTCGTTTTTTGGGTTCTGTCGCAATTTTTCTACTGCTTCAGCTAAACGCTCTCAGATTCTTCTTGAGGCTCAGCAATGACACGGCCTTATGGCGTGAAGGGTCGGAAGCGAAAGAAGGGGGAGGAGAAGTACGACCCTGAAG
Source organism: Erythrophleum fordii (assembly GCA_032878935.1). Lineage (NCBI taxonomy): Eukaryota > Viridiplantae > Streptophyta > Magnoliopsida > Fabales > Fabaceae > Erythrophleum > Erythrophleum fordii. The sequence continues at coordinate 13,329,109 of JAVQMF010000045.1, read as the reverse complement.
AAGATGAAGAAGCGGAACCAATGGAAGCAGCAAAGAAAGCTGTGATAGAGAAGCCTGCTGAAGAAGCACAAGACGCGGCTGCAGTGGATGAACTTGAAGGTATTCCAATAGCGCCAAGTGACCGCAACAGTGACAAGTCTAAGGTTATATTTGTTCTTGAAAGGGCTTCTTTGGAAGTCGCCAAAGTTGGCAAGGTAATCACGTTTTTCTTTCAGTTCGTGGTCTTCATTTCGTTTTTATATTTTCGTATATTTAGGAATGTCAAAAGGCTGCAAATTTGATGTTTAATTACATATGGACGTTACTTTATGGGTAACATCCCATACGTTTCGGCTTTCATGTGCCTTTGCTATTATTTTACTAATAGAATGACATCCAGTTCCATTGCTTGAATCTATGTTCTATACTTCTATTCCTTTGGCTGGCTTTATGTCTGCAGAGTTATCAGATTTTAAATTCGGACGACCATGCTAATTTCTTGCGTAAAAATAACAAGAATCCTGCTGATTACAGGCCCGACATTGTTCATCAGGTTTGTGAAGGCCTTGTCATTTTCCCTCTTTACAATGTGGTTTATTGGTTGTTTATAATCACTCTTAATTCCCTCTGTAAGTTTTTTTCATCCACTGTCGTGTCTTGCTACTTCTTTTGGTTCCTGACTTTAATTGGACTGAAGTTCCCCCCCCCCCCCCCCCAAGCAAAAAAAAACCAAAAAAATAAAAAACTACGCCGCAACGGTTGACTCGTACGTTTTTTATCCTATCTCCTCATATTATATTCAATGATATTTTCAGGCTCTCCTGATGATTTTAGATAGCCCACTAAATAAAGCAGGCAGGGTGCAAGCCGTGTATGTAAGAACTGAAAAAGGTGTTCTTTTTGAGGTTAAACCCCATGTTCGTATACCGAGAACATTCAAGCGGTTCTCTGGCGTCATGTGTAAGTTGAGCTATTCTTTTCCTGCACTATCATGTCATGTGACTCATGTGCACCTGCCTTTCTTTGCGAAGATTAAAGCTCTCATTTGCTGCTTTTAAACTTTACCACCTTGCAGTGCAATTGCTTCAGAAATTGAGCATAACTGCTGTTGGTAAGCGTGAGAAACTTCTCCGTGTGATAAAAAACCCTGTAACCCAGCATTTACCATTGGACTCGCGAAAAATCGGTGAGTTTCTCTATTGATTTAACAATCATATATTGTTATCATGTTCACTTAACTCTTAAGAGAAGTAATTTAGCCTTAGATACACTTGCCAAATAACATTTATGTAATACTTAAAAACTGTAATTGTTCATTTTGCTTGTCAGGTCTCTCGTATAGTTCACAAAAGCTGGTAGATATGAATGACTACGTGGCAACTGTTCCCAGTAATATTAACCTTGCTTTTGTGGTAATCTCAGAAGTTCAACTCATGATTTTCTTTGCATTTCATCTCAGAGGATGTTTCAACTTACTAATTATCTAATACAAATCTGAATTCAGGTAGGTGCTATGGCCCATGGGAAGATTGAGACAGATTATACAGATGAATTTATAGCAAGTATGTTGATCCGTATATGCTCTTTTACTTTCCACTTTTATTAGTAATTGTATACATACATGTAACACTAGTTTGAATTCCATTTAATTTCCTTTTGTTCAGTTTTGGTCTATGATGCACATCAACTGATTGCTATGTCCCTTGACGAATGAACTTTAATTCTTGACAGATAGGACTTGGTATTTCTAATTCTTGTTATCACTAGTGAATATTAGGGGTTTATTATTGGCGTTCAAAGTTTTCTGACAAAATTTTGTCATCACTGACTACGAGTTTTGTTAAATTTTGTGGAACATAATCTAGTCAGCAACCTGATTTCCCTTCATCTTCCCTGTAATTAAAAAATATATTTTGGATTTGAAGCCAAAGTTTAACCTTACAAAATATGGGGCTATGAACAACTAGCACTCTAGCAGAGCTAATCTTCAAAAGAAGAGAGCTCAGGCAGGCTTGGCTAGCCGAAATTAACATATGTCCATTTTTCATTTGAGCCGGAAAAAGTTGGGCTGAAGCTTGACTCAGTAAAATGTCTTAATATTAGGAGAAGCCTCTTCAATTCTACAATCTGCATCAATTTCGTTTCCTTAAAATTTAACTTGTTGTATGTACGAATTATGATTATGCAGAATGGATAAACTTCTGTATGGATGAATTATTTGACATGCATCATCAATTTGAAAGGAAGATATTTAGTAGTTTCCAACCACATTTTCTTTCTTGGTTGCAGTTTCTGGCTACCCTCTCAGTGCTGCGTATTGTATTACCAGGATTTGCGGTGCCCTTGAGGGGAAATGGAAGATATTGTGAGCTTCAGCTTCATCAATCCATACGTAAAATGAAATTACTAACTTGAGTGGTGCGTGTAAATTATAGAATGTGAGAGAACTTGGCCATGAATAGCAATACCAAGTACAAGATTAGCTGTGGTCTCTCTAGGGGCTGATGGCTTCGACTATTTACCATAGTGTCTAAATGTTGATTACTGATTGGTGATGGTATATTTTGGTTAAATATGTTCTTCATGCCTTTTAAGAGATGATTGGTGCACTGATATTTTGCACCCCCAGATTTTGAAGATATGAGTATAAGAAATAAACTTGTAAGATCATAATTGATAATTTATGGAAGTTGACAAATCTTTTAGTCGCAGCTCTGGGTGTTTAGGGTGGAACTTCATTTTTCTTTATTTTTCCATTTTTCGGTTGGCAGTTGAACCTCAAATTCAACCCAACGCCAACGACACTTACAATTTTGTGAGTTGGGTTGGTTGAAGCCTCTCAACGGCAAGGTAAACCCGCAAATCCAACCCAACTTACACTTAAGTAGAGTGCCAATTGGGCTGCAGGTTGAAGATTTTTAATTCGTGCCCAATCTGTTCACGTGCTCGATTTTTTTCTTATATTCTTAAAATTTAATTTAACTTTATTTGTTTTCCTTCTGCATAAAATAATATAATTAAAATTTTAATATTTTTTATTTTTTATAGAAGGATAATTTTAATTCGACATTTGTTTTTGTTATTTTGGAATAATTTTATTCTTATTTTAAAAAAAAAATTCTAAAAAGTCCTAATCTCAAACATAATCCAGCTCAGTCCACGTACGAGCAAAATTGAGCTTGTTCAAGTGAGCTATAATTTTCTTTTGAATCCACGTTGACTCAACCCGCATAACGTTTGAATTAAGCTGTCCTCATAACTCAAGCCGTGAATACAAGGAAGTATGTTTCTTATTTATGTATTTATTTTGGTAAAGTTGTATTCCTTATTTTGATTATTTGGGTTCAAACATATGGGTCAGAATTTAAAAAATTATTCTTATAGATATTTTAGGCTAATATGGAGTGTGTGTCTTTCAAACTGTCCAAAAAAAGATTTATTTTATTAATGCTGATTAAAGAGGTTTCAGTGACTTGGCCTTTAGGAAGAGATTACAGTTTACTGTGGTCACTTTGTATGTTGATTGTTGGCCGCGTGCCTGTAATTCCCTATCAGCTCTCTCATACTGGGTGCCTCTTTTACCCACGAAAAAATGCAGATCATGAAACACATAAGGTGCAAGTAAGCATTAAACATGGCTTCTTGAATTCAACAAATCTTTCAGTAAAAAGGCAACAAGACAAAATAATCCAACCGATACTCATATCCTTGCCTCATTCTGCGAGGGCAAATTGGCCATTTAAAGTTTCATAATTTGCTACCAAAACCAGTGTGGCTTTCATGCTGATGACACTTGGTGGTGAAGATTCGTTCTATTTATTAGATGACATGACCAACGCAGAGGATTAGCATCATTTGTTATTTTTGTTTCTACAAGCTTCTTAAGATTTTTCTTGGTTCTTCTTGGAGTTTATGTGGTAGTGATGATGCCACTCTTGCATCACTTGCTTAAAGGTTGATATTGAATTATTAACCAAGCACTAATTATAATAGTAACACTATATATCATTCTCTTTATACTTATATAATGAATTAGTATGATAATCATGCAATACACATGGTTCTTCACATGCGAGGATCATCTACAGTTCTTTATTATAAAGTTTTTGTAGAATTTGAGAAGATTAACATAAAAAATAGAAGTGTATATCGGATATATTTTCTCTCTCTCTTTTTTTATATTCCTCTTTTTTTCTTCAAATTTTACAAAAATTTTTCAATAAAAAACTTTAAAGAATTCGAACTCGGTTCCTCCCTGATCATAAAGAAGTACTTGCAGAAACGGCAATTTAAATAAAGGGTTGGTTTCTAATATGATTACAGTGACAAGGTCAATAGAAACGGAAAGAGACCTTTTTGTGCATTCATTCAACGATTCATTAATTGGAGGCAATGCTCTTCGTCCGTTAAGGCCACTAATTCGCAGGGGCAATTTTCTTTCATTTTTTTGCAAGCTCAAGGTCAGGTGCTTGCATGAGCACACAAGTGAATAAAGAAATCACAAAATGAACAGAATAAATCATATCCATATAGATTCGTCCACTAATGTCACTTCTGGGGAAAGACAAAAAAAAAAAAAAAAAGAGAAAATCTCTTAACTCTTGTAAAAGTTTGGTTTAATTTATGGTTTTGTTTTTTATCATATTTAATCATTTAACATAGATTGTATCTCGTATTATATATATATAAGTTTATTTTATTTTATTATTTATTTTTATCATTTTTATTAGCATGAGTTATATATATCCACAATGTTAATATAACACATGATTAATCGTGTTGACAAAATTTAGTAGTACATAAGTAGAAGTTCAATTACAAGGATTAATTTTTTTAAAAAAAATTTAAAGATTCAATTACAAATTTTTAAATTATAAGGACTAAATTAAAAATTGAATAAATTTATATAGATCAAAATTAAAGAGCAATTTAACTTAAAAATGTTCTCTTTAATTATAATAGAAAAGAGACCATTTTGCTCTAAGTTTTGTTAAAAGGTTGAAAAGATAGGTATTAACATCAAAATCCTGTTTATAAGCTTTAATCTAATGGCCTATCAGTTTTCCAACATTTGAATAAATAGCAGGAAGAAGATAATAGGCATTGGGATCTTTTGCAGTTTGCAGAAAAATTGATATTGTGCAGTTAAAAAAAAAAAAGATTAAGAATATGGAGACAACATTAAAAAGTAATTTCTAATGTCAGAAATTCTTAATTTTTCTCTCTTTAATTAACTCTAAATAATACTGCATCCATTTCTTAGATAATAAATGATAGATTGTAGGGGTTGAAGAGGTATTGATTTTCACTATTATTTTTTTATATTAAACTTTCCAAACTATAATTTCAGTCTAAATATAAAATCATTATAAGCTTTACATGTGTATTAGGCCTGTTTAATATCAGTTAGAGGGAATAAAAGTATCCTTAACACTAAACTACAAATTAAAGCACAATAAAGTTCTTCTCATATACCTTCCATGGTATCATTTCCTTTTTAATCACTATGGCTGAATACCTTAAATGTAATTCCAAAGCAATAAAATTAAAAAAACATCTTTAGAGACTGATGCCGATGGCAGTATCCCTATGGCATTCCTTAGAGACACCAACAGACACATTGCCCCAACAGGCCACCTTAAGGACACATATGGCTGAGTGGGTTTTCCTTTTGAGTTTTGCTTCACAGCCTATATACTTAAAACATATTATTAATCGCACACTCCATAGATCCTAGAATATTAATCAAAAGTCATTAAAATAATGTAAAAAATATTTGGTACACGAACCAAGCTAGCCGCGCAGGGTAAAACATAAAATAAAATAGTATTTTGCAGGGTTAGGTGTTTGTTCTTCAACAGTTTAATTAGCTGGAATATGCGAAGGTCTCATGGGCCTTCATAATACGCACCATTTATATATGGAAACAAAAATTTAGTTCCGAATTCATATATACAACTTTTAAATTGATCACGTTGGTTCCTATACTATTAGAGTAATAGAATAATTCAATTAGAATGCAGACTATTCTATATATTAAACGAAAGGATATCAAGAAAACAACGAAAGAATAATAATATTAACATATTGTTGGTGCTTCATAATAATTTGCTTAATATAAATCAAATAACATTATATTGAACAAATTAAATGATACCACATATGCCGATTGAGTTGGTAAGTTTACAAATAAAAATAAACCAAGTATAGGACTAATAATCCACCCAACAAAAGCCAGTATGCGTTGAGTGCATTGTTTTGGGGGTAAAGGACATGAAGAAGAAGGCAAGTTAAACACTCAATACAAGGGAGCGAATATTTACAGGGAGGGGTTTGATAGAGGAAAAGCAGGAAGTGACGGTGACCCACAATGGCCGGCAGGAATTATGACTTGGAAAACCCCATAATTTTGTTGTGAAAGATGCTTTTCTAGGAATGAGAGACATTGGTACAGCAGTACCAATCCACTTCTCACTTCAAACTCACCCACATCTGCAATATGCTCGTGCGACTGTAGGCTTATTGGGTTCTGCCCTTCGCTTTTCGTTTTGTGGGTTCCAGTAATATAGCACAAGTCAAGCACAAACAAAAGCAGTTTTCAACACTTACCGAGTCTTCATGAGTGATTCAGTATGATCATGACTAGCTAGATATTCGCAAATCCTATTCAACACTCTCCTGATTCCTTTTAAATGTGTACTCTATAACTCGTATACAAAACAAACTACCTAGGGTCTCCAATGCTTTTCATAAGAACAAAGCATGTTTAAAGAACTCTTCTAAAGCCAATGACTTTTTCTTTCTTTAAAAGAAGAAAATTTCTTCTTGTTGTTCCACAAGAAATTAATTAGTTGACAATTGGCAATTTCTTTTCAAATTTGTTAGCTGTAGCTTTAAACCAAGAGAAAGAATTAGTAGTCCGGCATACCAACGGGTAGAAAAGGCTTTAATTAGATTAGCCAAATTCCCTTCTAATCATAATTTCAAATACACACACACACCCACACATGTATGTTACTTAAGTAGCGTTCTCAAAGTCAAACAAAATACAATTTATGGTTATTTTTTTCGAAAACAAATTCAATTTCCATTTGAATTTCTTTGGTTAGACTTTGCATGATCAAATTTGATGATTGAGTTCACATCATCTGTACCATATCTTCCCATATGTCAAAGAAGATCTTGGGAAAACTACTTTATTACAAGTTCGTTATAAATCTCGAGCTATATGCATAATTTAATTTATTGTCAAACGCATATTGTATTTCTTACCTATCTTTTCAAATTTATTAATACTCCACTTTTTCTGTCCTTTTCATAGTCAACATCCAAAAATTACTCTAACTAGATACGTAAACCGACAAGGTCTACTAACTATTAACTATTTAATTATACGAAGTCTTCAACATACTTTTGAAGCTAACGGGATATAATGTACAAAGCAAAGTGATGCAATTACGGAACAGACCTCGTCAAAGTTAACTTTGATTCACAAAAATTAAATACTGTCTCACTGTGGTGAATTTTTCTTTACTTCGCTAATTTATTGTCCTAAACTAGAAGGGTCAATGAAAATAACAACTTTTGAGCTCATGTCTTACTCTTTCACATGCTATTGTAAATTGGCATTGTGGTCCAAAACTGATTACTGATTAACAGTAACCAAAGGCTAAACGAATCACGCTTCTCTCCGCGAATGATCTATCTAAAAACGATGGATAACTAACTATATATGTAATGCTTGAGACTTCCAAGTTTGGCCAATGCGGGTCATTTGGCTTTATACGGTAATTTGATTATTATTGTTTTCTTAGCTACTTCAAGAGTTTATAAAGTTTGGGACAGTGTGTGTGCTTGATATAATACAACATTCACAATCACACCTAATTTGATGTGCCATGATTATGTATACTTTCTTTGATAGAGATCTCAAAGTACAACCGTATCTCTTATACTGATTGCCTGGCTGGACCATTCATTCATTGTATCCTTCTTTAACCTAATTTAATTATTCGCTTAAATCATTAACAACAGTTATCCTGTCATGCAATCGGTTACACCTGCCCCTAGCCCTTTTTTAAGTTTTTTGTTAATGTTGTTTTATTTTGAGTTAATTTTATTCAAAGACACAGTACTGTATTATAAAAACGGGTCCCCTTCTCACATATATATATATATGTAGTTAAGTGACTTTAAAATTTTTAACTAATAAATAGCGTTCTCCTAATATTATTTTTAATATATTAAATAATTTTAAAATATTATTTCAAATCAAACAATATTAACAAAAAAGGAAAATGAAATGTCATGTGATACAAGTTTAAAATATATGATCTCTCTGACAACGTCAAAAAATGTTTAACCCCTGTCATTAAATACGACAAATCAAACTTACCCACATGCTGCCATGTGGAAACAAACAGAATTAAACCTTAAAATTGGGTCCTATGTTAACCAACCTTTTTTCAAATGTGGTAAATTATTGGGTTTGTATACAAATTCGATGATCAAGTTCCCTTTCTTCCCCATTCCCCCCCCCCCCCTCCCCACACAAAAAAAAAAAAAGCATATACTGGCAATGATATTACAATTAAACACGAGTTGCGTTTGGGTATTATTAATTAGATTGGACTCTACATGTAAATTCGTGTAGCTCAGCTTATTTCAAATAATGCATCTTATTCCTTTTAGTCGCGTTATTTATTTTCCATGAGCACATACGGGATAATATTTTGGATTCTTCATGACACTTCTGCTATAAGTCAAATAATATAATATACCACACTAGGTTTTTATGAGAACTAAATTTATTGCCCATTGGGATTTTAAAACAAAATGAGTTGGCTAGGTGTACGTAGTGCAGGAATGAATGGGTTGAATTAATATGATTTAGGTGGAAACGGCAAGGTTACAATCAAAGGGATGCATGCCCAGCAAACTGAAAATGATAACAATAAATTAAAATGAGTGCCCACTTGAAGAAAAGTAATGTTTGTGTCGAGGGACATGGAAGAGACCTTGAACAAATAATGGAAATTAATGGAGGGGTCCATTAGCAAATAAAGAGCCCTAAGATATGGAGCAAAGGGGGGAGGGGGACCATGTATCTAATATATTTGTTATTTTCTTTGGGTTTTAACCCCTTACCCTGTTTAGTATAAGGGTGAGGAAGAGGAAGGAAAAAGAATGAAAAAAGCATTTTAATCTTGTTTGGTGTGAGGGAAAGGGCTTTCTCACGAAATGTTCTTTCAAACCTCCAAGAGATGCTCTTTCTCCCCTCTAATAATGGATGATTTTAATTGGAGTCATCATTTTGACCTTAATGACATTAAGAGAATTAAAAAAAAAAATTTGTCTTTGTGCAAACACCAACGTCTCCTTACATAATTAGCAAAAATTAGTATTTTAATATTTTTGTAGTGTTAGAAATATTTAATTTTTGTATTATTTTTATTTCACAAAATATACAAATAAAATTTTTTATTTTTATATGATATCAAATATAATTTTAAACCATAAAATTTTATTTTATTCTTATTTTTCTTCACATTTTTATTCTCTTAAAAATATTTTCACTTTATGAAAAGTGACATTTAATTCACCCGAAGCTGACAAGGCGAAGTGGAATAACTCGATGTAAATTTATCCCTGGAATTGCCCCATTAATATTTTAACGCATAAAGAGAGCAATATAAATTTCGAATATTGTAAAATTTCTACGTTATATAAGATTGATAATTAAAATAATGAAATTATATAAGGTAAAAGAAAAGTACTTATCAGTCTGAGCCTGACAGGATCCCGAGGCTGATATGTTGGTCTGGGAGCATCTATATGGTTTGAAGCAGTGGTGGGGCCCAACTGGCCTGATGGAAAATCCCCAAAAACAACATGGTAACATGTAAGGTTCCTATTGGGTGGACCAAATTAGCCGTTTCACCACATGGTAGATAGGTGCTGTTATTTGGCAAATAATAATAATAATAATAATAGCAGTTTTAATTTAATGAAAAAAAAGGGTCTCTTGTGATGTTTATGAAAACAAGTATTTCATATTAATGAAAAAAAATGAGTCATTGTTATATTTTTCTTTGCAATAACGTCAATTATAATATTGAATAATGAAGTAATTGTTAAATTTGAAATATAATGATCAATACAACACGTTATAATTATCTGTTAAAATATATCTAGTATTGGAGATTTGAAGAAAATAGCATGAAGGATGCAACTGGTTTTAACTTTTAAGCCTATCTATGTATGAAATCCCACTACAAATCCTAATATACACATTAAGAGTGGTAAATTGTTGATCCCGTAATAGTAATATCGTCGCATGATATCCAAGTGACTTGTCTAAAATGTGTTATGGTTGAAGGCCAGCCTAAGGTTAATGGAGTAATCGTATTACAAGTATATTAATGTTAATAACTAAAAGGCCAAAAATTTTAAAATTTATAATTATAACTTTTTATAATTTGATTTTTTGAAAGCTACAACTAATTTTTTTTTTTAAATTATAACAAAATCATTTTAAAAATAATTTTTTTAATTTTAAGGTTTCTGATTAAAGTTTTTCTAAATTTTTTGGATAGGATAATTTTTTAGCTCTGAAATTGAGAGAATTTTAATTTTGATGCCAGCTTTTGTCATGGTTGTGTTGTGTGGGTGCCACGTGTCTGGAGGCAAGGATCCGACCCTCCATGGATCCCCGGATCGTGTTTGGCAACTGAACCAACAACTCCTGCTTCGCTGTACATTAGCACCACGTGGGCGCCACAACGCTTTTCACTTTACACAAGGGGTAGGTGAAAATTTTTGGATGCTGTCATTCAAAGCTCTCAAGTGTTTTTAACATAAAAGTTTACTTTTTAAAATAATATTATTTATTTAACAGAATAGTATAATTTCTATAAAAATTCAATGGTAAAAACATTAGCTCTTAAAAAAATTAATCTTTTGATAAAAATATTCAATTTATTAATGATTTATTATTAATTTTTTAATGAAAATATAATATTTTTTTAAATAATGTTCAATTTTTGTTATCATTGTTTAAGTTGTAATTAATATTTATTTACTTTGTTTTATTAACAATATAATAAATATATACAAATTATAAATAAATTTTATTCTTGAACACATTGAATCACGAATGTTTGTTGCATTATCAAATTTTATTAATTCTCTTTTACAAATTTTTTAAAAAATTATTTTGTTTCAAAAATAAAAATTTTAAATATATTAACTCTATATTTATATTTCTACTCATTAATTAGATTAATTATTTAAAAGTTAAGTGATAATAATTCTAATGAGAAACTATTGTAATATTAGTATTTGAATTTTAAAAAATAATATTTTGTCCTTCTAAACTATCATAAAAAATAAAAAAATTATTCATCTATAAATTTTCTTATCTAATTGCTATGTAGTCAATTGAAGTCAACATTTCAACCTTCAACAGTTAATTTATGCTATTTATTTTGGAAAAAAAAGCAAGTTAAGTTACTTTCAAATATTCTTGTCTTCCTTAAAACAGATAACATTAACTGATTTGTTATTATTATTTTTTAATAAATAGCACAAGTCAGCTTTTTAAAATCTGAAAGTTGATTTTTATTAGTCATATAATTATTAAATGTAAAATAAAATAAATGATCAAGAATTTCATTTTTTATGACAGTTGAAAAAAATGTGTTACATTTTGAATATTAGGTACCAATATTGTAAATAAATTATAATTGAAAGGTAAATTTTACTTTATCTTAATTTTTAAATAAAAAAATACTTCAAACGCCCAATGTCCTTAATACGTTATTGGTATGTTAACTTGTGGATTTTTGGAAGGAAAAGAAAAACCGAATAAGGTTAAAACTACGGACCACCAATTGTTTTTTCCCCCTCTTCTTTCTTAGGCCAAACAAATTACATTTAGACGGTTAGTTAGTTTTTTTTTTTGGCCAATAGTTTGTTTTATTTGTGTGATAGCCTTGTCCGACCACGCATTCCATGTGTAGGGTCGACATCGCTTTCATCTTTATTCGTTACTTTCGTATATGATTTTTGTTGGCCCCTTTGCTTTCTTATAATTTAAAATATCGGTAAAAAAAATCAGGATCAATAAATAAAAAGAGCTATTTATTGTCTTAATTATTAAAAATTTCAACGTCATTAATTTATATTTTTAATGTTTATTATTATTATTATTATTTTTAAAAAAGTATATCATTTAAGTCCTTGATCTTAATTAAAATTAAATTAACGATAATACATATTTGTGTCAAAATTAAATTAATGACAATAAATTTTTAAAGGTAAAAAACTTGGCTTTCGGTAGTCAATGTAATCGTTTATTCTAATAAGAAAAATAAAAATATTTATAAAAAAATAATAACCTTTATATAAATCTAGAGAAAAAATTCTGATGGGTTGCTGTGAATCTTCAATTTGATTTTTGACATTTCAATTTTTTTATTTTGTTTTAAATCTTTAAAATGCTTTTGCAATGTCACATTTTCATTTTATTTTGGTTCAAATTATAATCCGGCTCATCTCTTAATAGCACGCAAATAAGATATCATTTTATTAGAAACAGAAAATAAAAAATGTGATCTCATACATTTCTACTCTCTCTCTTAATATTAAGTCTCGTTACATTGTGTTTATCTCTCTTGAGCTCTATCGTGCTCATGCGTGCCCTATCCCACGTGTCATACCTTGGTTAGTTGGCTCTAAAATCACAAGAGATCGACGTGCAGTTAGGTCCATAGGAGATTAAATAAAATTATAATTAATTGGGTGGTTATAATGTAAGATATGTTTTAATGACATTGAACTTACATGATATTTTCATGACTCGATGGGCTAGAGCGAGGTCGGGCCACCAGTGGATTATTAAGGCAATGCCTGAGATGTCCATCGTTAAGATCTAATTCGACAGGCTGTTAAATTTTTGTTGAATTTTAAATAAAGATAAAATAAAACTATAGCAATACAAGCATTTTAATAAATAAATTAATTAAAAATATATAATATATATGAATGACCACATTAAAAATTCATCTATTTGTTAGGGGGCTAAAATATAATTTTCATTTAAATTTGGATTATAATATAATATATCTTTATAAATATATATAAAAGACACAGACAAATAACCTTGGCCTATATTTAAGGAGAAAAATTTATTTAATCCCTCCCAAATAGATGAATTTTTAATTTGGCCTTTCACACATCAATTTTTTGAAAGAAATTTTGTCCTTAGACTTTACAATATTTTGCAATGTCGCATTTTCATTTAATCTCCATCCAAATTTTAATATCAAACTTGACAAACTACTGATTTAGATGTTTTTTGTTTAAATACCACCATTAAATTACACATTAGGTTTGACTTCTAAATTAACAAACTATTAGATTTGGTGATGAATTTTAAATGAAAATAAGATACAAATATTATAAGTATTTTAATAATTGATGGATTAAACTAAAAATATAATAGATGTGTTACCAAATAAAAAAATTCAAAAAATGATTTTATTTTAAATTTAATCTTACCAACTTTTTCGGTACGATAACTAAGAAATTAGAATTATGGCATAATAAAATTATATAAATATAGTTATATCAACGCCTTAATGATTTTGCCTTGATTAGCTATTTAGAAAGAAAACAAAAACAGTTGCGAGTTAACGTTATTAAAAAGCCAATATGACATTTCTTCATAGTATTGGCAAACGTCATACTCCACGAAATCGTTTAATGGCACCAACCAAAAATAATAGAACTTTAATTAATTGGCTCCCCAAGATAAGCCGCTATTGCTTATACATCCAATAATAAAATTCCAATAAAACTATATCAATCCTTGCTTTATTAATTTTAAAAATTTAGAGTATAAAATAATTCAAATAATACGGTGGCACTATTAGTATTAATTCAAATATTGGCAAGTAGAGCCTCAAGAAAATAACTAAAACTTTTGGTCCCTCTATAGTGAAATTGTACATGTGAACATGTTTCTGTGCCTCAAGTGTGAAGGGAAAGGAGGGGACGTGGTGGGGTTGAAGCTTATAGGCTGTTGACATTGTTAAGGGTCTCCATTATCTAATTAAACTCATTTCCTATGTGATGCGTCCTTTTCTCATCTATTGGATGGAGTGCTATAATTAAAATATGCCTACATGATCGCTAATTAAGGGGACACTATTGTTCTTGTATCTAATGATTTCAAAATTCTAAAACGTTTTAGCATTTGAATTCACGAAAGCATGCATTTGTTTGTATTATTATTATTATTATTATTATTATTATTATTTTATTTAAGATTTTAGGACTAATATTGACGTTATACCATCATTACCGTGACTCCACCATGTGTCACCTTCAAGTTCCTGTAAAATGCATCATTTAGATGTGATTTTGTTGATCTTCTTTTCATCCATGATAATGAGTGTCTATTAAAATATATTTCGTAAAATGAATTGTCATGTCATATTACATTTATTATGATTTAATTTTAAAAACTATATGTCTGTTTTAAGTATACAAATTAAATTAATATGTAACTAAACGATCATTTCTACTCATGAAAGATCAAAAGGAATAAATAACTAATGAGGATATCTACTAATTATTTTATTCTAAATTTGATAGTGCATGCAAATTTGTAACTATTTAATTAAGTTAGTGTCTCCTATAAGTATTTGAAAGGCGCAAAATTGATAAACTTACCATGTATTTAGCGTAAATAATGAATAGTTTTCAAAGGGTTAGTGCTAGAATGGATATTTCTTCTACGGGAATACTATCATATACGTTATGTGCATCTTAGTTTTTTTTTTTTTTTCCCTATTAAACAACAAAACTTGGACCATGGAAATTGACCACAGCAAGAGTAATGATGAATTTGTATGTGAACATTTGACTCTTAACAAGATGACCTATAAGGTTAAAAAATGAGAAGAAAAAAAAAAAAAAGGTGTCATTGACGTAGTTTTGGTGTTGATCATGAAACATGACCACATTGGATGTGAAAAAAAAAGGCAAGAAGAAGACATTACAAAATCTAGGAAAAATGGCCCACTAAAATTGTGCCATTTCACTTTCCTAATTCATGGCATGTGCCCCCTTTTCTCCCATATATGTATATCAATAGGTCCATAACATTTATCTAATTGCAACACTTTCAACCAATGTTGAAAATTCAATGCGTATGGGGCTTTATTACTACTAGAGGGTCAATCTAATTCTGCTAAATTCACACACCAATGATTGTTTGTCCCTTTTATCATGACTATTTTGAAGAAAAAAGCCATGTAATTCAATTTTTTATTTGGCCAAGTAACAGAGACCCATGGCTTAGCAAATAACAACCAAGTCTATGCTTTGTGCGGTACTGAGGATTCATTCAATGAAGTTTTAGATTTTTTTTTTAAGAAAAGAAAATCAAGAGCACTTTTTTAATTTTGAATACATATCTCACAAGATTAAAATAATTATAATGATTTTGAAGAATAAAAACAAAAAAAAGAAGTTTTAGTTGGGAGGTTGGCATCAAGCTGAAGGAGTTAAAAAAACAAAAGGGTAAAAAAGTGATGGACTGATGGTAAGAAAATAGCAGAAATAAAGAAAATGGGATGGATGGGTATGGTATGGAGGATGTAGAGAAAGGTGCATGGAGATGGATGGGCATGGGAAGCAAATCTTAAAAGGGTATCAAAAGAAAATGGCCTCTCTTTTGCCACCACTCTACCCACCTGCTCAAGATATGGTAAGCGCCACATGATTTCACACCCAGGCAAAATAAAAGGCACCATTGCTGACCTCACCTGTATCTCTTGAGGGGATTTTGTTGGGTCCCACTCACTCCTTTCTCTTTCCTCTTTTGCCATCATCCAACTCCCTCGTTTCTCAAAACATTTTCTCACCCCTTGTATAAATAAAACCCCACCTCTTTCCAACCTAAAAAATATTCACTGGGATTTATTTCTTTTTTTAAATTATTCTTTTCTCATTTGTTTTTTAGTCACCATATTATAATTTTGCATTGCTTGCCCCGTAATTCAACGTCACCTTGGAAAATTTGGAAGATTTGGGATGAAATCTGGTCGGATCTTGCTTTGTGGGATGTGGATTTTGGTGGGTCTTATTTCAATACAAAACTTTTCTTCTCCCGGACTCCTCCCATAAACAAACACAAACAAAAACCATCCGAGCCTCACAGGGACAACAAAAGCAAGAGAAGGGAAAGAAGGGACACCCTCTTTCCATTCTGTTGCTTATTCTCATCTACTTTGATCTATTTCCCTTTCCCACGATTCTGGGTTTCGTCTTGTATCCACAATTTGTGCAAATGGGAATGGCTAGAGAGTCCCAATTTCATGTTTTGGCTGTAGATGACAGCCTAATAGACAGGAAGCTCATTGAGAAGCTGCTCAAAACCTCTTCGTATCAAGGTACTTCTTTTCTTTCTTGCTGGCCAAACGGAGAAAAGGAAACTTCTCAAAACCTCAGAAATTTCAAATGGTGTTCTTTCTTCTACTGATCTTACGTTTGCTGATGTTAATGGACTCTTGTTTCCTCAACAACAGTTACTACAGTGGATTCTGGTAGCAAGGCTTTAGAGTTTCTGGGCTTGCGTGAGAATGACCAGATCGACCCAAACACACCGTCTGTTTCTCCTAGCAATCATCAGGTATATTTTGTTCTTCTGCCCAAACTGGTTGAGATTCCCCCAACGCATTTCTGCTGTTTTTTCCCTTCATTTTCATTTCTGGGTTTCTGAAAACTTTTGGAATTTTGTGTGCTTACAGGAAGTGGAGGTGAATCTTATTATTACAGACTACTGTATGCCTGGCATGACAGGCTATGATTTACTCAAGAAAATCAAGGTATGTTTTGATACTCGGGTTTCTATTCCTTTGTCTTCTTTCTCTTTTATCATTATATTCCCCACTTTTCTCAGTCTTTACCCTAAGAATGATCTCCCTTTTGCTCAAATCACAGACCCATGTGAAGACTTTCCATTTTGAAACTCTGCATTCCAAATCCAGATTACTATTGCTGAATGTCGTCAACTTGGGAAGCAAGTTTTCTTACCTTAACTGAAAATAGCGCCCCCCCCCCCCCCCCCCCCCCCCCCCCCCGAAAAAAAAAACAAAAAACAAAACAAAAAAAAAGAAGGTCCCGGAAATTTTTTCCCATCGGTTTTCGAAATATTTATACGAAACAAATCTGGTTAGTTATAATCAAAATGTTCTATTCTTGAAAGGGCTTCCTTTGATGGCCAGATCATAGCGAAGAGTTCTTTCGGGCGTTTCTGAAAATTCTTTGCTCACATGTTCTGTTTAGGAACCGGCAGACTTAAAAATTTACAGGACTTCCGTTGATTTTTCAGGAATCTTCATCTTTGAGAAACATACCAGTGGTGATTATGTCGTCCGAGAATGTGCCTTCAAGAATTAGCAGGTAATAGGGAGACATTTTTGAGTATTTTCTTTCCCTGAAGTGGACTTCTTATGAATTTCTATGTGAACTGGTAACAGATGCTTGGAGGAAGGAGCAGAGGAATTTTTCCTGAAGCCAGTGAGGCCGTCAGATTTGAATAGGCTTCGATCCCATTTGATGAAGACCAAGAAGGATCAAAACCCTGAAACACAAGAAAAGCCTGAAAACCCACAAGTTCAACAACAACAAAATCAAATTGGTGAGCAACAAGCACAACCACCTCCATCACAGCCACAACTAGATCAACAACAACAATCACCACAAGCACCCAGTAATAACAAGAGAAAGGCCATAGAACAACAGGGGCTTTCACCTGAGACTGATAGAACAAGACCAAGATACAGTGGCATAGCCACGGTGGTATGATCAATCATGTCAAGTAAATTTCATAAATTACAAGATGTAATTCTCATATGACTTTTGTTTTTGGAAGTTTTAACTTCGGTGTGGGCTTAATACGACTGTAGAAAGAGTTGTTTCCTGTACACATCTGGAAAATATTCCCTTCCAATTTTGTTTCCTCAGACATACCAAAAAAAATGAAGGAAAAAAAAAAAGAATATCAAATTATTAATTTCGGGTGTCAATGAATGTGTTCTGGAAAATCAGACATCCTTGTTCCCGTTCTCCACCTTTATACTTTTTCACACTTACCAGTCACATCCATGTCTACAGCAAAAGACGGACGCTTAAACAGTTTACTTTTGTTTTGACTGTACCGTTTCATGTACAATGTACAAGATTTTTACGGGAACGTGAACGCCAATTATGTGGAAATGGAAAGGGTAAATTACAATTTCTTTTTGTCAAAACATGCCCAAATTATAGTTTTCATTTTTAATGAATTACGTTTTTAAAAATAAGTTATAATTTGCATTTATTTTAATTAAGGATTTATATATTATTTATATCATATAACAAATATTAAATTTATATTTTAAATATTTTAAAATAGATTAAATTCATATTTTTAAATAATTTATATTTATAATAAAAAATAACATTAATTTTAATAATATTTTGATTATTTTTAATTTTAAGAGAAATTTATATATATACTTATAATAGAAGGTAATAAATCATAATATGAATATTTTTTAAGAAAAAAGAAAGTAATTTAACGAAATGGAAAATAATGAAAAGCGAACTAGGATTCTTGTATCTTTTGGTTAATTCTGGTTTCGGAACTTGTTGGGTGTAGGAAATAGGATTAGTTTACTCTATTAAATTTGACAAATATCTGAGAGTTTTTATTTTATTAGGCCATTTTTGTCCTTGCAAAAAGAAATTTGAACTCCACTTCGGCTAAAAATTATTGAGAATAAAAGTTAGGCAAAAGCTTCATTTTGGTCCCTTATCTTTGAAGTTAGTTTTAATTAGGTCTCTTAATTTATTTTATTTCATGTAAGTCCTTTAATTTTGAAATTTGTTTCAATCTTGTCCTTTTGAATCCATTGACTTATCCTCCTTTTTCTCGACTATATGGACAATGCTAACAAGTTTAATTTCCTCTAGAAACTTTCAATTGGGATTGTATGCTCTTATGGTAATATCGAAGTTGGCATAGAGATGATCAGCGTTGGTTAAGTTGAAATTGTTGATTGAAGCATCTTTCTAGTGTACTTCATGTGTCTGGATTTCAGAACCGGCCAAATCATGAACACATCAAGTTTAGAATCAGAAATGGTGAAGAAGAAAATTAAATGAAAGGGTGAGACTGGATAGAGAGAGTAAAATGACCGTTCTCATGCGGATATTTATCCAAATATCGACAAGAAGCAAGGCTACTGCTGATTTTACCGATGCCATGGATGAAACCTAATGTTTATGGGCTTTTGGGACAAGTTGAACGTCAAAGCTGGCTTAGAGAAGAAACGGTGAAGAAGAGAATGAAATGATCAGACTAGAGAGTAAAAGAAAAACTTTGTTCTATGTTTTATTTCCTCATCAAAACCCCAGCAGTCAAACTAAGAGGCAAAATGTCATGTAAGACAATTTTGTTAGTAATTTTAACAGAGTTAATTAAAAGGACAAGATTGAAACAAATTTTAAAATTAGAGGACTTATGTGGGACAAAAATAAATTAAGGGACTAAATTAAAACTAATTCCAAAGATAAAGGACCAAAGTGATGCTTTTGCCTAAGGCCTTGTTTGGTTTGAGGGGAGGGGAGGGGAGGGGTGGGATGTTTGGTATGTGTTTTTGGAGGGGAGATTAAACTTTCCCTCCCCCTCCCCTCCTCTCCTCTCCCTCCAATTTGGGGGGATTGGGAGGGAAAGTTGAGAGAAAGATCAAAATGCTCTTATCTTGATTATGAATTTTATATTTTATAAAATTTTTATAAGTATGATTGAAGAAAAATTTTAACTTACCAATTAACATAGGTATATTGTCATATTAAGGAAAAAATAAACATGTCAATGTTCCTAACTCAGATACATTCTAATTTCATGAAATAAAATATATTAAATTATATATTTGTTGAAATAATTATTTAGTTAGTTTTATTTATTTACAAATTTTTTTAAATAATTATAATTATAAATAATTTTTGACATTTGTTTAATTTGATGGTGAAAATATTAAATTTTTAAAAATAAAAAAATAATTAATTGTATTATCATTACTTTTAAAATATATAAGGGGTAAAATGGTCTATATATTATTATTTTCCCTCCCTTCCCCTCCTGAACCAAACAATATATCTCTCATCCCCTCCCCTCCTTTGAACCAAACAAGTCCTAAAAGTATTAAGAATCTGTTATATATATATAATATTTATTGTGAGAAGTAAAAGTAATTACTGTTGAATCAAAATTAACAATTAATATAAAATAAAAAATCACACGTAACGACCAAAAATATTGTTTTTGAGTTTCAATAATTCAAATTGAGTAAGTTACAATTTACATTTCTTTCAATTAAATATTTATATTTATTATATATATAATATAAGAAAAATTAAATTTATAGTTTTAAATGCAAAATAAATAATATTAAAATAAAAGCTTAAAAATATATTTTTAATAAAAAATAATATTACTTTTAATGATATTTTGATCATATTTTAATTTTAAGAGAGGAATAGAAGGTAGTACAACATAATATGAATATTTTTAAAGAAAAAAAAAGTAATTTAATGAAATGGAAAATAATGAAATGTGAATTAAGATTCATGTATCTTTTGGTTAATTTTGTTTTCAGAACTTGTTGAGTGTAGGAAATAGGATTTGTTTACTTTATTAAATTTAATTTGACAAATATCTTCGAGATCTTCTATCTGATTTTCTCAGTAGGCGATTTTTGTCCATGCAAAAAGAATCTTGAACTCTAATTTGGCCAAAAATTCATTGAAAATAAAAAGTAGGCAAAAGCCTCATTTTGGCCCTTTATCTTTTGGAGTCACTTTCAATTTAGTCTTTTAATTTATTTTTTTTATAAGCCCTTTTAATTAATTAACCCTATTAAAATTACCAACAGAGTTGTCCCACATGGCATTTTGCCTTTTAATTTGACTGACGGGGTTCTGATGTGGATATATAACATAAAACAAATTTTTTCTTTTACTATCTTTCTAGTCTCATCGTTTCATTCTCTTTTTTTACTGTTTCTTTCCAATCCAACTTGGACATTCAACTTATCCCAAAGTAACATTAGGTTTCATTTTATAAATTTCCCTGTTGAATCCATCAGTTTATCCTCCTTTTTCTTGACTATACAAACAATACTAACAAGTTTAATTTCCTCTTTAAACTTTCAAGTGGGATTGTATGCTCTGCTCTTATGGTAAAATCGAAGTTGGCATAGAAATGATAGCATCAATTAAGTTGAAATTGTTGATTGAAGCATCTTCTACTGTGTACTTGAAGTGTTTGGGTTTGAGAACCAACCAGATCATGAACACATCAAGTTTAGAACTAGAAACAGTGAAGAAGAAAATTAGATGAGAGAATGAAAGGGTGAGACCGGAGAGAGAGTAAAACAACATTTTGATGTGGATATTTATCCGAATACTGACAATAAGCAAGGGGACTGCTGATGTTACCGATGCCATGGATGAAATTCAATGTTACCCATGGGCTTTTGGGATAAGTTGAACGTTGAAGTTGGTTTGGGGAAGATCGGTGAAGAAGTTACTGAAATGATAAGTCTTGAGAGAGAGAGAAAGAGAGTAAGAGAGTAAAAGAAAAAATTTGTTTTATTGTTTATTTTCACATTAGGAGCCCAGCAGTCAAACTAAGAGGCAAAATGCCATGTAAGACAATTCTGTTCATAATTTTAATAGAGTTAATTAAAAGGAAAGATTGAAACAAATTCCAAAATTAAAGGACTTGTGTGGATTCATAATAAATTAAGGGATTAAATTGAAACTGATTTTAAAAATAAGAGACCAAAATGAAGTTTTTGCCTAAAAATTACTAATAACTCGTGTGTGTGTATATATATATATATGTATATAATTTTTAAATATGATATTTAAGATTAAAACTTTTAATTTAAAGGACAAATTTTGTTAAAAAAATGTCTTGTAAAAATTATTTAATGATATAAAAATAATTTTAATATATATGTATAGAGTTTATTGTGAGAAGCAAAATGGATCAATGATTACTATTGTGTCAAAATAAACAATTAAGACAAAACGAAAGATCACGCTTAGCGACTAAAAATTTTGTTTTTAAGTTGAAGTAATTCGAATTGAGTAAGTTACTAGACCATAATCAAGTTTGGTGTCAGTCAAATCAAGTTACCCATCAAAATTATGAATTATGATTTTTGTGTCCCTTCCAAGAAACCCGATAAAAGTTAAGCTTTCATCTTTGTGGGTTGTTCTCTTCTTTGACAAATCAATAATGAGTATGGAGGTTTTCAATCTGCGTTGCACGAAGAAGGTTCAGGAAATAATACCCTCTTTTATTTTTATTTTTTTGGTCGATAGGAAATGCCTTTGTTTTTATTCGAAAGGTTGACTACTTTGTTTGTGGTGGATCATTTCTTGGCATTTGGATTTTAAAATAGAATGTTCATCACACTGGGGTCTGCGTTATGTAGCATACAAACCTTGGCATCTACTGCTTATAAAAAGCTGCATCCTGGTGCGGTGTGGCCTCTTATTGTTTGCCCAGTACAAAACTTGAGAGGGAAAGAAATGCTTTCACATGAGTTTATACACACACACACATACGTATTTAACTCAACTCATTAAAAAATTTTAGATTAAGCCTATATAGCCCCAGGTACAAGTGTTTAAATCTTTACCTTTCTGAAATTTTAAAAATTCCATTGGCACATTGACTTAATCTATTTTTAGTTATTTACTATCACTTTTGTTTAACTAAAAAAAATAATTTATTAGAATTTTTTTTAAATGTTTGTTAATAAATTCTTCAATAAAGGCATGACACATGAAGGACTTTTTTTTTGTTTTTGAGAAACCCAATAATAGGGTGTTACATTTTAAAAATATTCTCTTATTATGTTTTTATTAGAGAATTTGATAGTAAACATATAAAAATTATATATAAATTTTATCTTTCTTAAAACCAAAATATTCACAAATTTGACAAATTACCAAAAAGGCCCATGGTTGGTAAACAAGCACTTTAAGTAATTATAACTTTCAACATGGAAATAATTTTGATCTTTATTATATATTAACAAAGAATTCTTTTCAACCCTGCGTAATCTTTACCAAGTCTATTTAGTTGAGGTTATTTTCGAGTCTAAAATCCCTTCATTTTGAGCATTTCAAGGCTATTCTAGTTATTTTTCAAATTTTATTAATACTTCTTAGAGCAATAACACCGAATATTCATTCAACCACAACAAATGCAAATGAACTAGTTGCTTTTCCTACAAGAACAAGAGCTCATTCTTTTCATGCTAATACGAGGAAGAGTGTATTCTAACCATTGAATAATGTAGACATGCTATTTTTATTATTTTTCCATAGTTAATTATGGCTGACTTACAAGTAACTTTTATTCCATTTTGACAGCGTTTGTCATTGAATAAAATTTCCAGATTTGATCTCTCAACTTGCGATCAATTTACTTCTTTCACACGTTATTAAGTAATTTATTATTGAATGTAGAGAATTTTAAAATTTTTTTATACTCAATAATAAATCTTTTAAAATTTAATGGTAATTATAGTTTTCAAAAATAATTTTAGTTTTTAAGATTTTTTATTATAAATTTTATAAGACTTGAGTTTTTAAATATAATTTTTCCAAAATAGAATGGAAAGGCTCCAGCTGCTATAAAACTAATGTCAGCTTTTAGAAAATTAATCTTATCACCAGAGAGACACGGAGAAAGAGAGAATCCTAACATGTGATAGATAAAATTTTTGGTACGAAAACAAACTGATCAATCGATCAACACATACATTTCAAAATAAAGAGGGCATGGAGACGAAACCATTTTGAGAAACAGTAACCACATCTAAATATATTTGCCTGCCTATACATTTCAAATTGGAGATAACATGAAAACCAATGCATTCAAGCTTTAGATGAGATGTACAAAATTCAGAGAACCATAGTCAATAAAATAGATACATACAAGAATCCTTATGGTACTTAAGAAAGACTGATGTATATGAAGCCATAGGAAAAATAAAAGACACATAATTACAATTTGCTCTTTTCCTAACTATTGCTATTCTTGTGTAACAGCATCCACTTGGAATTCCACGTAATAGAAGAACGCAAAAAACCAAAAAAAGAATTTGAAAAAAAAAAAACTAAAAGATAAGAGAAGAAGAAATGCTGTAGTTTAAGAGAAGAAAAGCCAAGCCAACATTATTGTGTTTGCGACAAAACCAAATACGAAAACCTAACTCTGCATCAATCTTTTTGGGTTTCGACGCAGAGACGATGCTTTCAATTCCTAGTC
Source organism: Erythrophleum fordii (assembly GCA_032878935.1). NCBI lineage: Eukaryota > Viridiplantae > Streptophyta > Magnoliopsida > Fabales > Fabaceae > Erythrophleum > Erythrophleum fordii. Next base: position 13,304,721 of record JAVQMF010000045.1, on the reverse strand, counting down.
CTATTCTAAAACAGCCACATTATTTTTTTTTTCTTTGCCATAAATTACTCTTATTTCAACACTCTTTTGACACTTATTATTTTTACAATGAAAAGTAAATTATAATTATTTATTTTGATCAAAATTTTTATTTTTTTATATAATATAATAACCATCAAATATGTATTCAATTAATATAAATAATATTTTTAAAAATTTAACAATATAAAATTAGTTAATTAAAAATAAATATCATAAACAATAAAATTGTTCTCAATATCATTTATCATAACAATTACTTCCATGTATGTCGTAGGATGTTCATAGTCTGTGCACATATTTCGGATTTTCATTATAATTAGGACTTTCTGGAGCACAAATATAACAGTTACCTATAAAATTTTTCCTACTTTATCTTTTAGAAAAAAAAAAAAGAATATGTTGCTGTTAATGGCATACCTATAAGATGGTGATAATCTTACTTCATCTTTAGGAAAAAAAAAAATCAGAATAGCAAGCTAAGCGAAAATTTGCCTACTGACTCAGCATGAAGGTTGGAGTACACCATATAGCAGGCTAGTATATTGAATATGAAAATTGCTCGACAAATAGAGCAGGATAGCAATAAGTCAACAAGCGTAGGATAACCTTAATTTGTTAGTTCTTTTAGAGAAACAACCCACAGAAAAGATGGTTTTGCCAAAAGATCCATTGATATCTGCAGAAACTGAAAGAAAACTCAGACAAGAATAATATTGTGAGATAGGTACGTATAATTTGCACTTTTGGTCGCTTTAGTTTACTCACCAAGCACTTTAATCCTTCTAGTATCAATTTGAGCAATGTGGTCTTTCTAATTTGTTCATCCAAGCAATTTAGTTCCCCTAGTGTCAATTAATGTTATTCCTTTAGTTATAAGATTAAGCTAATTAAAAAAAAAATTAAGGGCGATTGCTAAATCTTGTTAACTAATTAAAAAGGATTTATGTTTTTAATAACATTTTTTCTTCAAATAATTAGAGGGGCAAGATTGTTTAAAACTGAAATAAAAGGACTAAACTGCTCTAAAGAGTAAATTAGAGGAAGAAGATTACTCTTGTTAAAACTATATAGACAAACTTGTTTTATTAAGCATACATTTGAGGGACTAAAAGTATAATTGGCCTTATATATTAATCCTGTATTACAGTGTATCATTCCACTCTTCAAGTCATAATGATATCTTTAAGAATATCAGGACACTAGTCATGCAAAGAACAATTTTAAAGAGCATTCATTTTAATCTCAAATAGAAAAATCAATGCAAGTACATTAAAATCTGGAAGAATAAGGTAAGGTCATTTTCAATGTTCATGCTTATATGTTTATTATAGTAGAGGAATACTCTTAGACATTAACAAAATGGCAAAATACAAGCTAAAAGCCAAATAACTCACAAGCATGGTTACCTATCAAGTGTATAGTAATAACTTCAAATTGTTATACTTGAACATTAAATGTTGCTTCTAGAAGAAAGAAACTCATGCTCATTTATGCAACTTTATTTTATAGCAGAAGACTGTACTAGAAGAAGGATATTCAATGACAAAGAATGAAAGTTCTATAGAGTCATTCACCCCTGACAGGTTACCAACAGAATATATCTGCAAATTAGAGCATTATCAGGTAGATAACATAGAGAATCAAACATTCACAAAGATATCTGAGGATGAAAGGCAACATCAAAAAGGGGTACAAAGTGAGGACGTTGAGACAGGAGCTGCTAAAGTTGAAGCCATCAATAACATAGACATAAAAGGACCTAACCATTACACAGAAAAAGATAGTGCAAACATTTCAAGGCAGGCATGTGTTGAAGAACCAATCACAGATCAACATGCATCTTCAAAAGTGATCGCAGAGAGTATTGAAAAAGAGATGATAACTTCCCAGAAGAAAGAAAACACAAAATCCTAGGGAGAAGAAGATGCTGATTTGGAATGCAATGAACAAGCTACAAGCATATCTGAGGCAAACTTGGGTCTGATCAATGAAGCTTCACTTCCTAACCTTGACTTGACAACCAAGAGTCAAGTTGAAGAAGATAAAAGAGTTGCAGAGTCTTGTACCAAAGATGAAGACATAGACACTACCATGCATGTTGAGGATGAGTTTAAAGAAATAAGCTTGGATGATGCACAGAAGAAATCATATATGCCATCTTTACTAAAGGGTGAATGGAAAGATGAATCAATCTGGTCAAGTGATAAGTTAGAACATGAAAATAACAAAGAAGAAGATGCCTTTACAGTAAATGTTGAAGAATCTACTTTTGAAGCAGCCTTAAAGAAATGAAGATAATGTCAACGATAAGATTGAAAACCCATCTTCTGACTTGCTAACAGATGGAGCGAGTACACAACTTGCAATTGAAGCAAAGGAAACTTTGCAAGAGGTTTCCTCCACATTCTACAGAGATAAAAACAAAGATATATGTGAGGATAGCAGAATCAATCCAGAAAAACACAATGAGGAAAAGAGAGAGTCATACCAAAAAAAAAAAAAACAAGAGGAACAACTCAGAGAACAAGTAACTTGGATCCCAGAAAAGACTAAAATAGCAGCTTGAAGAGAAAATGTTGAAAAGAGATTTGAAGAAAACATACACCCTGTAAAGAAATTTGAAAAGGAAGAGGAAAAAGATGAACCAATTTTTACACCTCATAGCAGGGAAACATAAATTTCAACAGAAAATGTGGGAATGTTATTAAGCATTGGATTAAACAATTCGGACATTTTCAACGTTTGCTTTAGAGAACTTGATTTAGACAAATCTTCTATCAATTTCAATCTTGTAATTGATAAGGTTATTTCATTAACATGTGAACCCTGAACTAATAAACTTCATTTTTTGCAGATTCTCCCACTAGTTGAGTTAATCACAAAGATCAAAGTGAAGAAACTACGTTCCCACAAAAAATGGCAAATGATTTAAATTCTAATGATCCATTGGTTGAGGAAACAAGGCGACCAAACAGCGGTGAGACTGGCAAAGTCCCCAAAATTGAAGCCCAAGAAAAACCTCAAGAATCAAGCAAGTTTCGTACTGAAAATAATGAGCAAGATGAACATCTTTTTGAAACACACAGTACATTGAACTTGGTTATAAAGCATATAGATTCAAAAGCAATGGTGACAACAAAAACAACAACAAAATTTATGAAGGATACTGAAGAACATGAAAAGGTTCCAGATTCACACTCTGAAGATAAAATAGATATCAAGGGTGATGACAAAATCATACCAGAGGAACCAAAAGAGAGGGAAGAAGCCATTGATAAGCAGTTACTTGCAAAAGACAATGAATGTGCTAAAAAAAATTTAGATTTTTTTTTATATCTTTAGTAAATTTCAGCCACATCCTTAAAGAAATTATAACAACTTCTAGTTCAAATACACACACACATATTTAAAATCCCTTAAAACAATAATTCTTTACTCTTATCAGTAGCTTGATGTGGCATTGAATTATACAACTTATGAAGAAGACAAAAGAAGTAATGAAAGCTGCTACTTTAGCCACCTCTCTACATTAACGAAAGCATTCAAACATCTAACATGTATAATGGTATGTGTAACTAAGCATGAAGACCCATCAAGATTAACCACAATAGCATCTATTAGAGATGAGACAGTTGAACAAAGCTATCAGGAAGAAAGTGTTAAGGTCAATGAATCAACATTGATAGAGAAGATTGAGAGGCACATACCAAAAAATGATGCTGAGGAAAACAGAAAAGGCAATTAAGGTTAAGTGCGAGGCAATGAAATAAACCAGAAAATGAATGGATACTTGCATGCATTTTCACAATTATGCCTGCCTATGTTACATTAATATGGATATACAACCATACATTTACTTTACCCATGAATAATTTGTTTTGATTCTAAAGCTGCATTTGTGGAAATGGGCATTTGATTTACCTAACACCATAGACAAATGAGATATTTATAAGCAACATATTATAGAAGGATCAGTTGAAGAAACATTGAATAAAGTTCAAGACAATGAAAAGGAAATTCAAAATTTAAGGAATGACCTTCACAAAGAGATTAAAAGGGAAAATTATGGTCCTTAGCTCCCTCTTGAGTTCATTCAAGTGAGACAATGGCAAAGAGATTATCTTAAACTTCAAATCGTAGAGGAACACTCAGTTTAGACATTTATTAATTCTAAAATTATATTTGAGTGCTAAAGAACATAAATAGCTTTAATAACTTTAAATTGTTATAATTGAAATTTAAATGCTGCTTCTGAAGAAAAAAAATGTGTTTATTTATGTAACTTGTTAACAGCAGAACACCAAACTGGAAGGATACTCAACAATAGCCTAATGGTACAGTAATCCAAATGAATGTTCCATAGCAAAATCCAAAAGTTTTGTGGACTCATCCTCCTTTGACAAGTCACCAACAAAAATATCTACAAATCAGAGCACTTTCGGGTTGATAAAATAAAGAACCAAATACTCATCAAGAAATCTGAGAATGAAAGGAAACATTAAAAAAGGGTACAAAACAAGGATGTTCAGACAAGAGGTGATAAATTTGAATTCATGAAAGACAAAAATAGAAGAACCTGACCATGACGTAGAAAATGATGGTGCAAAAATTTCAATGCTAGCAAGCACTGAGAAGCCAAATCTCAAGGTTTATGAAGAGGAAACCTCTATGGACAACAATTACCTTGATCAACATCTTGAACTAATCACAGATCAACATGCATCTTTTAAAGTAGTCCTAGAAAGCATAGAAAAAGAAATGATAACTTCACAAACAAATGAAAACACAACATCAAAGAGAGAGGAAGACACTGATTTGGAATGCAATGAACAAGCTATAAGTATATTCGACAAGTCTTGTATAAAAAATGAAGACATAGACACTACCATACATGTTGCAGATGAGTTTAAAGAAATAAGCTTAACTGGATTATAGAAAGAGGAAGCAGAGATTCCATCAGTACTGGAGGGTGAATGGAAGGATCCTGAATCAATCAGGCTAAGTGATAAATTTGAACATGAAAATAATGAAGAATTTAAACTCATGACTGGTAATACTGAAGATGCCTTCATAATAAATGTTGCATAAAATCCATATATTCAAAGTGTTGAAGAACCTACTTTCGAAGCTACCTCAAAAAAATGGAGATAATGACAATGATAAGCTTGAAGACCCATTTTCCAGCCTGGTAGCAGATGGGGTGAGTACACAAGTTGCAATAGAAGTAGGCGAAACCATGCAAGAAGGTTCCCATACAGCCTGCTAAGATAAAAACAAGGACATCTATGAGTCAGCAGGGCAAGAGATAGACGTATCTCTAGTTGATAGGATGGCCAAAGCAGAAGATTTGGCATGCCTAAACAGAGATTTAAGAGAAAATAAAGAGAACATCATTCAAATAGGACTCATGGAGGACAATGAGGATAGTAAATCAACCTAGAGACATGTGATGGGGAAAAGAGGGACTTCTGGTAGAGAAATGAGCAAAAGGATGAACTTGGAGAACAGGTACATCTGATCCCAGAAAATACTAAAGTAGAAGCTTTAAGAGAAAATGCCAAAAAGAGAGTGGAACAAAACATACACCGTGTAGAAAATTTTGACGAAAAAGAAGAACCTACTTTTGCACCTAATATTGGGGAAATATCAATTTCAACAGAAAAGGTAGGAATGCTACTATGCATTGGATTAAACAATTTGAACATTTTCAACTTCAATACTAGAGAACTTGATTTAGAAAAATCTTTTATATCAATGTCAATCTTGTAATTAAAGGTTGTTTCATTAAAATGCAACCCCTGAATTGACAAACTTCCATTTTTGCAGTCTCCTACTAGTTGAGTCAATCACAGAAATCAATAGTGAAGAAAGGATATACCCAAGACCAGGAACTAGAAGTTGACAGGTGACAAAAAGGACACATGGACATAGCAAAAGAAAGTGAATCCACATGAGAAATCCAAAAGCTAGAGGAAAGCTCCTTGGGAGCGATGGACATAAAACTCACTGTAAAAGCAGATGCTAAGACCAAAGAGACAAATGAAGATATTGAGCAAGGTCTTCAAAACCTAAATGGAGAGACCATAAGAGAAGTTCAACGCAAAAATCCAAAATCCATAAATACAAGAATAGAGGGGACATAAGTTGAAGAAGAAAACATTTCATCATCCACAGAAGAACCTCTACAAGCAGCTACACACTTAGATGAAGCAACAGACTTAGCAGCGAAAACTCAAAAGGCAGAAACCCCACATTGTGAGGAGCCCAAAATGGACAATGAAAAAGACAAGAAGGTAGATGAAAACCGAAAAATAGAGCTATCGTCTGGTGCTTTTGTCATGGCCGAAACTTCCAAAGATAGGTATGCCAAAGTTGCACACAAGAAATCTCTGAACATCCTATCAAGCGTTGGGTCAAAGGTCAGGCAATCAATTTCCAAAGTGAAGAAAGCCATTACAGGCGAGTCTTTACATCCCAAGACCCCGTCACCCAAATAAAATAACCAATTAGCCTTTTTATTGTTGTAAATAGAAACGTAAAGTAGTAGGGCGGGTTGGGGGCGGGGGGGAGCTTGTTATCAGTTTGATTGTTTGATATACTACAAACAAATGGTTTGGGTTTGGTGTGCATAATAGCATGTGGAAGCTTGTGTTTAAAGGTTTTCTTTCTTCTCTTCTGTTATTTATTTATTTGCTTTTTTTTATTTTGAAATTAAGTTATGTAACAATCATGAATGCAAACTTGTGTTTCTATATAAAACAATAAAGAAAATAATTTCGAATCTTTTTTCATTTCAACCGCTTTTTTTTTTGGGGGGAGGGGAATAAAAAATGAAATCAAATTAAGAAAACCATATTACATCAGTTTGAAACATGTTAATTAACCTATCACCTATAACTTCCGGAACATACAAATATGAGTCTAGAAAATATTAAGACACTAAAGACCAAACATCCCGTCTTAAAACATGTAAATGAACTGAAATTAAGTTTCATTTTTGTAATAAACAATAGTGAGATTTCTGGAAGAATAAAACTTGCCGAGGGCAGGCATATGGATTGGGAATAAACTCTTGGCGACCAATGAAGTAAGGAGCTATGTGGCTTGAAACTTCGGAATTGGAGCCACCGAATTCCAATGTCGAAAGAGAGTACTTCCAGATCATTCCGATATGAGAATATGATGTTTTATTTTATGCGTTTTCCTATTTACCACCCAAAAACTTTAAATATCAATGACTACTAAGAAATTGACCAAACCAATTATTTATGATTGAGTCTACTGATCATTCCTATGGCAATATCTACGGTGCATTCACTACCCTTGAAGATCTTTCAAGTTTCGACAATGCCAAATGACATATTGCAATAAAATACTGCCTGTGATCCACTTCATCGGTTGTCTGTGTGCCGATAATTTGTTCAATTCAATGTTCTAGCCAAACGCTAACTTCAAAAGGCTGTAAATAATCAACTTTTAAGCATGCCGTAATCCAAACCATACAGCCCTTGAGAGAGGACAAGATTAACAAAAAAAAAAAAGATTTATCGAGTCATCCATTTCATACCACTTTTAAATAGATGTAGGTAGCCAATAAAAGTTCATCATATCAACAGACACCCATTTTTTATGTTTTCATCAGCTATTTGCACATATAATATATACCTAAAAATCCCACAGATTGAGACTCAGTGGCATCTACTCAGTCGTAGGCCATAGCCATTAGGAAATTTGAGGGAAAAAATCAGCAGCAATGAATCAATAAAGGTAGGAACATATTTTTAATGGGCATTTCATCCAGTACAACCTTAAATTACATAGCTCAACAAGAGCCTATACTTGCAGACAATTAAAATTAACTAGCCTTCTAAGTCAGATACCATGGATCACGCTCGATAATTATCCTGTAAAAATGGAGAATCATTCTAACTCCCTTGTCTCTGAGCTGCGTCTATTTTTTTCTTCCGCTGCTTAATAAGATCATTTGCAGCCCGCTTGCGTTCATTAGATATCTGAATTAGATGAGAAGAGAGTAACAGGAAAATCAGAACCAATCCAATGAGATAAACTTACAAAGGACATTTAATGACTTAAAAAGGCCAACTGCCACTCCCCCACCGATTCGATTGCATAACATATTAGAGAGAAATTAGTAAATAAGTATAAACCGAAGTTCAGACATAATGGAAAATGAGGAACGGTATTTGCACACCAGCAAATACACAACCAGTCCATACCAACTTTCTTTACTGTCAATTAAATATAAAATTATGAACATGTGACATAAAATTTTGCATGAAAGGTGTAAAGGTGGTGTGCACATAACAGAACCCGGGGGAAAAACCCTAGGTGCAACAATATTACTATAAATTAATCACCTCAGACGCCAACCTAACAAGGTCAAAAAGAGTTACCTGCATGGCTTCTAAGATCTTCCTCTTTTTCCGAGACATCATAACTAGAGGCATGTTTGCAACATCATCAGCACTTTGTTGAATATTAGTGGTGGATTCTTCCCCAGTCTGAATTTCTCCAGCAGATATCTGCTTATCAACATTGGAACCCATTGGAGTGTATGGAACACCCTGAAGTTCCGTTTGCAATTCATCACGATACTGCTGCTCAAGAATCATCATCTGTAACCATTCAAATTGACAAAGTACATAAGACGATAAAAGATAATTAACAGAGTAAACAAAATTAAAAGATAGCAAAAAGCATAAGAAGATTCCCTCTACTCATTCAACCACTGTGATGCAACATTCTTACAAAACAGCATACCTTTTGCTTTCTCTGAGCAGCTTCATTTGCCTCTGCTCGATCAATAATACCTTCAACCAGTAGATTTTGCGGATCATCCAGATCTTCCTTTCCAACACCTGGAAGTGGAAGGACTTCCTTTCTTGCAGCAGCCTGCAGGCGCTTAATGGTCTTTGCATAGTCAGGAACATATGCTCCTTCTTCCTCATTGTCAACAAAAGGTGACAAGTGTGGTGGAGGAATCCTGTTCAAAAGGAAGTCATTTTGACCAAACAAGAAAAAATTTAAGAGTTAGATAATAATCTTCTGTGTATGCATGTTTGGATTACAATCCATTGGTAATGGCATCAATCAAAATTAATCTTATGCTAATGAGTAACTTTTTATATGATAAATTTTCTCACATTAAATCATTTCATTGGAAGTTTGTATCATGCATATCATGCTGAAAGAAAAAAAAAAACAACATTAAAAAGATGTTTTGTAATCCATCAATGTATTTCAAATTTTGAATATTAATTTATATTGATATGGCTTTGAGCTCTTTAGTCTCTTCGGTCTCACACTATCCTAAAAAATACAATAGCAATTTTTAAAAAGTAAATATAAGAGAGAAATTAAAATGTATTTCCAAGAGTGATAAGTCATTTAACATAAATATAAAAATATAGTACAATTTAATGTTTATTTAAAAATTAATTAAAAATATTGACATTCACTAAAGTGCATGTCAAGCAATGTGTACAATATATTTTTCAGATAGAACATATATCAACCATTTAATCATGTACTTATTGTTGCTTGAATTTTCTAAAATGTAATATGCAAAATCAAAATGATAAATACTTATAATTTAATAATGGAATCAATCAAATTTACCTTCTATAAGGAGTTATGATATAAGCATATTAAATCTAACACCAATATCAATTAATCCCCACCGTGTATACACACAGGGGAAGAGAGAAACTTCATGTGAAATACCAAAGAACAGACTAACAGAAAAATAATTTCTGGGCAGGTAAAACTATTTTCATAATTTAAATGGAAAATTGTATAAAATATGTGAAATAGGGAACTACAACAGTCAACACCAAACAGGTTAATATAGTACAATAGATATGAAAAGTCAAGTAGAAACGAAGTAAATAATTTTCAAGTTACCTTCCCACCATATAATACTCGGTTGGCAAAATGATTCGTGCATTTACACAGTCATATATCCATTGTGGTTGAACATATTCTCTTGAGAGGAACATATGCCCTTGTGCTTCCCTATCAACAACCTACACATATGAAAGCAATAGCTAATTGCTTCAGAAAGGAAGTTATAAATCTTTGTCACCTAGAAGGTGGTATGTATTCCCATAAACCTGATGAGTGATGCTCTGGTCAGATTCCCCAAAAGGTGCCCCCTCTCCCTCCCATGAAACGGTACCCCCAAAAGCAGGAATAATAAAAAGCAATGACTCTCTTGGCACCTGTATGTTTAAAGCAAGACAGATGTAAATACAATGTATACGCACACAAAAATCCGTATATTCCAAAATCAATCTCAAGAGAAAAAATGTAGCATCAATGAGAATTAAGAAAAGGCTGCTAAGATACATGATATCCATCATCCAAAATCTATTTGAAGGCACCAAATTTGATTCATTAGCTAGGTTTCTCTCTTACAATGCATTAAAATTGTTCATGTTGCAACAACATGCAAAGGCGGTATCTGCTAAGTCATAAATCTTACAAATTCAATATTAGCAAGCACTATTGAGGGAAAAAAATTATAACAAAGTACTTAGCAAAGACCTTCACAGTTTCTCACCCAACTAGAACCAATTTCTTCTGAAAAAAATTACTTCATTAATTACCATATATACATATGATAATATACAAACAAGGTGCCCCACACAAGTTCTAATAGCAATTTGAGACATAATAGAGATTATGTATCACCCTCCTATTCCTCAAGAAGTGAATTTTTCATATGCTATTGGCTTTGAGTTTAATTACTGTAGACCTTTGGATACCATCCTTTTTCCCGGTTAAATCCTTTTGATACCACTTATTATCATCAATTATCAGGATATAACTTCTCAATTTTTATAAAATAATTCATAATAAACATGAATGAAACTCAATCAAGAAACTAGTATGTGCAAATTCGCAACTAATGTGACAAACAATAATTTTTAACAAATGAAGTAAAGACCATTGGAAAAAAATTGGCTTTTACCTCCCTGCTCAAGAAGAATTTCATATCTTTAAAGAGATTTTTGCACTCCTTTGTATCTTGATCCTCCTCATCTTCACCAGAGACATCTTCAACAAGGTGCATTAGTGCACCAGGTTCATTTGAAGGAAGTTGATGCTGGAGTTGAGCAAGTCTTAGTTCAGATTTTTCATCTTCAGTCTGCGCCCCCCTTTGCTTGGCCTCAACTTGATTGGATCCAGCCAAATGATCAGCTTCAGAATTCATTATAGATTGTCTGGCATTGGCATTGACATATCTTGACAATGCATATAGATCTGCATTATTTCAAAAGAAAAATAATGAGGAGACATATAAAATATCTGCAAAGATTCAATTTTCTAAAGTTCACTGTATATTAAGGAAAAAGGCACCTGCTGCCAAAGCTTCCAACCGAGGATCAAGTATTGGTGGATATTTCACATTTATAGAATGATAGAGGCGAAAATTCACAAAACCAAGAAGAGTCTGCATCAATCGATTATGAGAGTAAAAAGCTTGAGTAAAATTCAACCAAATAGATATAGATGAGTACAAAAGGGGAAAAAAAAAAGTGGGGGGTGAGGAATACATGTGCAATTAAGAAAAAGCAACAATGTTGTGTGAGTATTTGGGCTGTTCACATCATCCCAACACAAAACTAGAAACTAATCATTTGCAAAGGCTATTTGATCACAGTAGACAAAGGTATGTGCTTTACAAACTGGGATGAAGCAGATATTAATGGGGCAAAAGAATAAAGTCAGACAATATACAAATGAAAACGAAAATGAAACTAACCTCATAAAATTGCAGAAAGTTTAGCATTGTAGTGATGTCGACATCATCAGGCACAACCTGCTGTAATGGATGTGGCATCATCCATGTTATTGTCTGACCCTCAACTTCGGCCTGCACAGACAACATAATCAAACCATAACACACACAATTAAGATTAATGACAGTTACAAATATCCCAACTGTTACCTGGTAGTATATTCCTTTCACAGATACAAAAGTTTTTCTTAACTTATGAGTGCGAGATATGAAAGCTTGCCATTCATGTGCCAATCTAGCAGAAACAAGAAAACAAGAAGAATAAATAGGTCAGGGAGGTAATAACAACACAAAACATTGTACTTAAACCTAAGCTATTTTCCTCAAGTCCACATTCTCAAAGGAAAGGAATGGCGACATGGACATAAACTCTTTTTCAACATAACAATATAAAATCTTCAAATTGCAAGTATATACCTCCGACATTTATGAACACGTTCCACTTCAATCTTTTTACTCTCTGATGCAGGTAATGCTGCAAAAAGATGCACAGTTGTAAGACAGTCATCCAATTCTCCAAGTGCATCCACAAATCTTGGGTACCTATAAGTTAAGAATAATCAATTAATTTAGAAATTCATTAATGGCTACAAGTCTACAACCCAAAAAAAAAACATCTATAAACAGAACAAACATACCTCTCCCGAATAATCCTATCTAGCCTAATTTTGGGTGTTTGTTCCCGCAGCCTGTTTGCACGTTCTTGGTTTTTCTTTGCCTCTGCCTTTTTTATCTTTCTCTCATGTGCTTTTATTGCCCTATATATTTCGACCAAAGGTTCGTGATGAAGAAAGGCAATATCCTTCACATGGTAATAAGTCTGGTGAGTTCCTTTGAACTTCTTCTTCGGCTCCCGTGGGGTTATACCTTTGAAAATGCATAGTCTCCTGAAATGTGTAAAGGCAATGTAAGGATAGTAGTATAGTCTCCACCAAAATTTTCTTTTCCAAGCATTTATCAAAAGCCAAAATACAAGAAAAAATAAATATATCTAGACAATTATAATCACACTAAAGATTTGCAATTTCACGGAGATTTTTAGTCCATCACATCCCTTTTTGGCCTTTCCCTTCGGATACTGAAGGATGGCGAGCCATAGCTGAGCACCAAAAAAATCACCTTAAATTGGATTATATATGAAGAGATGTTTAGAAAAAGGACCTGAAAAGGGGTAGATTGATCTGGAGTAGCTTGAGTGCCTGTGACCTGGTGACATATTTAGCAGCGTTTCCCTCCTTTTTCTTCCCCTGCCATATGAAATGAAAAAATGACGGCAGGAGATGAGCAACAAAAATATTATAAATATCAGTAGGATGGTTCATTCTCTTAATGGAAAGCATTTGGATTATAACAAACTTCCTACGAGAATAATATTTTCAAGGAAAATGATAGACTTTCCGATTGCGGAGATTTCACTTTACTCCCACTTATTATTGAAAAGTATATGTAACAAATGAGTATTGCAAATTTTTGCACATCTGACACAAAATCACAATATGAGTGTATGATCATATAAAATTTGCCATGCACCGAGCTCTGCCCATCAATTAAAGCATAACGAGTGAAAAAAACGAAGTCAAAAGGATAAGCGTTCACAGTAGACGAAGCAAACATCGCCAGTCACATGCGCAGGGAAGCAATATAGCCTTTCGGAGCATGTACTTACGGGAGGTCTGTAGTGCTTCACCATTGTTAACCAGAGGCGTGGAGGAGGTATGCCAGAGGCGTGGAGGAGGTATGCCTTAGTAAGTATAGATCGCTGGGCTAGGGTTTAAGAGTGCCAGGCGGCGGCATGGCTTCCTTTTTCTTTTTTTTTAATATAATCCAATTTTTTTAATCTATAACTTTAATTTTTTTTAATCTCAAACTAATTTAGGAAATAAAATAATATTTTAAAAATGTAAATATAATTAAAATTTTAAAAGAAAAAAATAAAAATATATTGAAAGAGTAAAATATTATTTGACTTCTTAGCCTTTATTTTTAAAATATAAAATATATCATAATTTAATTTTACTTAAATATAATTTAAGAATTAATTAAAAATATCAATAAACACTTTAATAAATGCTAAAAAATTAATATTAATAACATCTTTATGCTTAAAATTTTTTATATCATATGTTTAAAGAATTAGTTATTAGTATTAAAATATTTTTTATATATTTTATCTTGTAGCTACACATGAGCTAAAGTAGATGTTTGCTCTATAGTCCAATTTTGTGATCAAGTTAGGCAGTGTGAGGTTGGCGAAGCTTAGACGGGCATTTCACTTATTATTATTTTTTTATTTTCAAACTTTAAGAAAATTAAAAACTTTAAATGCTTGTATTTTTGTAATTATTTAATCATTTTGAATAAAATTAGAACTAAAAAAATTGTAAAAAAAATAAAATTTTATTCTTTCAAAGTAACTAATTAAAAGATAATGATTAATAATATTTTGTTCTTGTTCTTTTTGTAAAACTTCAACTCCCTCAGAATTTTAGTAAGTTTGAACTAGTGTATATATATATATATATTTATTTATTTATTTATTTATTAAAGTAAATTTGTTTTCCTCAAATGCAGACAAAGTGACATCTCAAAATGTTAACAAGTGGCATTCTCTAAATTGTCACTTCCTTTCACAGTTAAATTATAATTTTATTTAATATTATAAACTTATGGGATATAAATTTCTGTTATTTCATCTTTTATATCTAATTTTTGAATTTCACTTTCAATAAGTGTTTTACTTATGATAGGAATTCTAAGGACTCCTTCAGTTAATGTTGATTCTATTAAAAATTTCTTTTTTATAACTACACAAGCAGATTTATCCTTTTTCTTAGATTTGATGAATTTACTAAGTTGTTTTATAATACTATTTTGAGTTATATTTTGAGGTGTTAAATCTAATTCTTTATCACGAATTTGATTATACTGTTTTAGGTTAAATTTCATTCTTTTCTCAACTATTCCTTCTGCTGAATTTCTTATTTCTTCAAATTCTTCGAAATTTTCAAAGTTTGTTGGTGGATGATGATTATTATTATTAGTACTACTACTTTCTCCTTCTTCATACATCATATTTATTTCATCTTTTTCAATAATATTAGAAGTTTCTTTTTCTGATTCTGAGTCATAATTACTAGAGTAGTTGAATTTTTTCATCTCTTCTTCTTCTACTTTATTAAGGATATATATTATATTTTTAGGTTTGAATTCTTTTTTAGGTGATTCTATTCGAGGAATAAAAGATAATGATTCTTGAATATCATAATATAAATAATTCATTTTGACAGATTTAAATGAATTTAAATGAAGAATAAAGCAAGAGCAGAACACAGAAACGAATAAGATTAATATGTCCTATTTTTCCACAATTATAACATTGGCAATTTGTTGGATATTTACTATAATTGAATATATAGATTAATTGAATTAGCAAAACCCTTAGAACAAAAAATCTATGAATCAAAAGAAGAAATCAAAAAAATAGGATCAGAAATTCAAGATCTTAGAATAGAAGTATCTGATATAGGAAATGAAGTACATCTAATAAATCAAAAAATTGATCGCATAAGTCAGGTATTAGGAATAAGAAATACTGTCGAACCAATTATTGACCAACCAGAAATTAATATGATGAGATTATATAAGGAAGATAATATTAGAGAAGTTACTGAGACACAAATAAAAGCCAAAAACATGACTGAACAAATTCAAGAGACTCGAATAATAGTTGAAGAATTAAAACATGGCCAAGAAATTATGAATAATAATTTATGGACTATATTTGAAGCTATAAATGAATTTGAAAAAACCAAAAAACTATATTAAAGAGGAAGTACCTATAATTGATTATATTTCACCAGAAGAATGTAAAAAATTAAATAAAGAAAGATTCGAATTAATGCATCGAATGGATAGATTAGACCAAGACATACTTGAATTCTTACCCTACCTACCAAAGATCGAACAAAAACCAAAGATCGAAATTAAACAAATAAATATGATGAAAATATTAAATGAATTAGAACAAGATGAAATAGAAAGAAGAATGAGTCAAGAAGAAATTAATTTAGAATCTATAAAAGAAGAATTAAGTTATCTAAATCTTCAAGATAATTATGAAGTAAATATGCAAACTATAAAAATCGAGGAGGCAAGATCTCAAACTTTTAACCCACCTAATATATTTGACCTCTCATACCATAACCGAGACGAACAAACTAGTATAAACAGGGAAATCGAAATACAACAACAAGAATTAAAACATAAAGAACCAAGGAAAGACGATAGCCAATCCTTTATGTTTGAAACAATTTATACACCGTCAGGAAATAATAGTTTTATACCACCTCCATTAGAACAATATGAAACTAGACCAATCCCAAACTCAGGAATCTGGCTAAATTTAGATTGTAATCTAGACCGCGAAAAGAGATTAGAAAAATGGCATAAATCACAATTAATAGCCTTAGCACACAGGAATACAGACACAAATCCAACCCCTATAATCATTGAATCAAGCTTTATAGGAATAGTCCACGAATGGTGGAAAAGTTTAACACATGAATTTAGACAACAAGTAAGACAAGTTGAAACTTATAATACTAGAAGAGAATTTTATGCCACTATATTAAGACAATATGAGCAAGTTTTAAGAAATGAATTTTTAGGAAGAAGTACAGCAATTAATGAACAAACAAAAGTAGATAGAGCTATCACAAAATTACATCAAATAGAAATATGTTCTTTAGAACCTCAAATCCTAAATCAGTATATTTGTGAATATCAAAAATATTATTATGAAGCAAGATTCCAAAATTATGAACAAAAAAGATTTTATTTGGATTTATTTTATCACAAATTACCAAAATTATTATCAGAAACACTTATAACCGAATATAGACGAGCCTTTAATGATAAAATAGACTTATTACCATATGTCGATACTATGGGAAGAAGAGAAGACTATCTTAGAGAATATTTATCCAATAAATGCAAAGAAGCTTGGAGAAATAGTAAATATTATAAAACAAATAAATTAATCTTACAATGTAATAAATTTGAAACACCACATAAATGGGGATGTACCCCAGAAAGAAAATATAAAACACAAAAATATTCGAAAAGACCTTATAGGAAATACCAGTCACCTTATAAAAAAATATCAATATAATTTCAAAAGATATCCTAAATTGAGATTTCAAGGACAATCAAAGACCTTTAAACCTAGAACATATTATAAAAAAGGACCACGAGAAATTAATTATAGTAAATATCCAACAAATTGCCAATGTTATAATTGTGGAAAAATAGGACATATTGCAACAAACTGTAAAAAACCCAGAAAACAAAAAGTTATGAATTTAATAGAATTAGCTAATGATTATAATTTGGAACCCATTGAATTAAATGAATATGTAAATAAAGAATTTGATTACTCTGATATCGAACTCTATAAATTAGAAAAATTAGAAGTAGAATCTGACTCTAGTGAATCTAGTGAATCTACTAACGAATATACCCTTATCTCAGAAGAAGATGAAATTAATATGATAAAAGGAGACACCAGTAATACCACTATTAATACTCATAATAATTGGGAAGAAGACACCAGCTTCAATATTGAAGAAGAAGAAGAAGTAAATTTTTCAGAAATATCTCAAATTAGCTGTGATTTATCAGAAACATATCCAATAACCCAAGATGAAGAAAATTATTTTAATTTTGAAGAATTTGAAAAATTCCAAAATCTCAATCTTGAATATAATCTTAAATATAACCAACCATTAGACAATAATATCAAATCCCAAGAAAATGAAAAATCTACTAATCAACCATTAATTAATACTTTCACACCAAAAGCTGTCACCAATGCTACTAACAATTTTGATAATTATAACAATTTGGACATATGGGCCAAAGAAGACTTAGACTTCGAATTAGCAGAAATAGAAGAAATAGAAATTCTCAGCCCCAAAGACAAGATCAGTTCAAATAACATTTTAAAACAAGATCACGAAGAATTATTATGCTTTAAGGACCTTGACTACCAAGAAGAATACCAAGAGGATAAATCCAACCAAAACGAAATAATGATATCTCACAATCCACGATCTCTTAAAGAACAGTATCTAACAGCTCAATATGATACCAAAGACTTAATATCCGGAAATAAATTTAGATGTTCTCGAATATCAAATAAAGGAAAAAATAGAAAATGGAGATGTCCTTTAGAATCTTTATTTCCTCAAAGTAGTTATTGTAAATACCATTTCCAACAAACAAAAGTGAATAAAATAAAAAGAAAGCTTAAGAAGCTTCAAAATATTAAGAAGCTCAAAAAGAAACATAAAAGAAAAAAATTCGAACTTGAGGAACAACTATCACAGATACTCCAGGAAGGTATAAGTACAATTATTCCATGATTATTACTAATATTTGTTTTTAGCAGATATGAAGAACACTGCTCAACCAGCACCCCACAGACCAGTAATATTACGAGTAAATCCTTCTCAAACTATGAGTTCTCATATTATTACACGAATAAATAACCTCGAATCACATCAAAGTCTTATGAGTTCTCATATTATTACACGAATAAATAACCTCGAATCACATCAAAGTCTTATGACCGCTCCAGCATTTCACTCAAACATTTAATAGAGATCAAGAAAGACCATCAGAAGAAAATAATCCACCAACCTCCATCAACATCCTCGAAGGCATTTGACAGAAATGACAACAATGACACCGAAATAACAAAAGCAGATCTGAAGTGACAAAAAGAAAAAGCAAAAAATATTCCCCGGACAAAAAGAAGACAAAAGGACGATGACACACAAAAAGACGAAAAGGACAAAGGACGATGACATAACAAAAAGACAGAAGAAAATAATCCACCAACCTCCATCAACATCCTCGAAGGCTGAAGAATTGATTTGACATGGAAATGACAACAAGATGACACCGAAATAACAAAAAGCACTGAAGTGACAAAAAGAAAAAGCAAAAGTAAAGATTCCCCAAAAAAGTCAAAAAGAAGACAAAAGGACGATGACACAACAAAATGACAAAAAGGACAAAGGACGATGACATAACAAAAAGACAAACGGACAAAGGACGATGACATAACAAAAAGACAAAAGGACAAAGGACGATGACATAACAAAAAGACAAAAGGACAAAAAGAAGAAGAGACCCAATGTGACACAAAGCAGCTAAGGAAGAAACTCGAAGCAAATTTAATTATTGTACTATCGGCAGAGGAATGCCTCTCGCCTATATAAAGCCCTGTAAGTTTCAATTAAGAAAACAGAGAAAAACACGGAGAAAAACAGAGACACACACCTCGAACACACTCTGAATTCCTCTCTGAGAATTCCGAGCACCCACTCTCTCTTGTACTCACCCGATCTCATCAATAAAGAAGTATTTTGAAGTTTAAGGTATGACTAGCTAACTCTCTATTCGGAGATTAAGTATAGTATTCAATCTTATCTATCCATAAATGAATTGATCCGTCACTGTGTCAATACTGGAATGAGGATTAGAGATCCTTTGAACAGTAACTTAGAAATGGGAATAGTACGCCTCTGGTAGAAAACGAAGGAAGGCTGTGCTGGACTAAGCTGAAGGGGGAAGGTCTTGGTCTTAATGGGCGTAGTGGCCGGCCGAGTGCTGAGTAGCCATTAGCTCATCGCTTGAGAATGACCATAGAAATGACCTCTGCATGAAAAAGGGCAGAGTTCCTTCCATGACCCGGTTTAGTTTCGGTCACCCCTATTCCTAAGTCTAAATTACTCCTTGAATGGGTAGCTGATCTTGCTCATTCCAGGCTGCTCTTGCTTTATTCTTCATTTAAATTCATTTAAATCCGTCAAAATGAATTATTTATATTATGATATTCAAGAATCATTATCTTTTATTCCTCGAATAGAACCACCTAAACAAGAATTCAAACCTGAAAATATAATATATATATCCTTAATAAAGTAGAAAAAGAAGAGATGAAAAAATATTATGATCATAAATTCAACTACTCTAGTAATTATGACTCAGAATCAGAAAAAGAAACTTCTAATATTATTGAAAAAGATGAAATAAATATGATGTATGAAGAAGGAGAAAGTAGTAGTACTAATAATAATAATCATCATCCACCAACAAACTTTGAAAATTTCAAAGAATTTGAAGAAATAAGAAATTCAGCAGAAGGAATAGTTGAGAAAAGAATGAAATTTAACCTAAAACAGTATAATCAAATTCGTGATAAAGAATTAGATTTAACACCTCAAAATATAACTCAAAGTAGTATTATAAAATAACTTAGTAAATTCATCAAATCTAAGAAAAAGGACAAATCTGCTTGTGTAGTTATAGAAAAGAAATTTCCAATAGAATCAACATTAACTGAAGGAGTCCTTAGAATTCCTATCATAAGTAAAACACTCATTGAAAGTGAAATTCAAAAATTAGATATAAAAGATGAAATAACAGAAATTTATATCCCAGGAATTCAATTATTAATCAAAGCATATTTCAAAGCTGGAATAGATACACCTATTGAACTCTTAATTACCGACAATCGAATTATTGATAATGTGCCAAACAGTATATTAGGAGCTTTAAATGGAAATTTAATTTATCAAAAATTAAAATTAACTGTTAATACAAATTTTGCCATCTCTAGAGCTGAAACTAATATGAATCGAACGTTAGTTATATATCATAAATTAAGAGGAATTAAAATGCCTCCAGGAAGTCGAATTATAAGTATAACCGGAATGGTAGGACTAGTATTTTCCAACGAACATAAAATTTATAAACGAAACATAGGAAATATCACTATAGATAAGCATTTTATGCCTGTCTTAGAAGAATTACCCCTAGACCCAAATAAAATTACCATACCTCGACAATTACAATTAGAATTAGACCAAACAAGAGAATTAGGAGAAGAAGACATTCCTAGAATTTCCTTTAATAATCAATTAGGAAACCGCAATATTAGAATTAATACACCCCCAGACATCAACATCAATATAAAACCTCGAAGAAGCATACAAGAACCACCAATATATCTAGAAAGATCTTTACTTCGATCTAGAAGTCATAATAATTTTGAAGCTAATAGATTAGCCGAAATCTCTATAAGATCCAACTTAGTCGAACTTCAACACGACACACCTGAAATAGATTTAACACAAAATTTAGAAAATTTAATTCTTGTTGAAATCTCTAAAGAAGGAAAGTGGATAGAAATAATTGTCTTAATTAACCAAGAAATTAATCAAAGTACTATACATGTTGAATATACAGATAATAACTTAATAATTTTAGAAAATGAAACAAGTGCTCAAACCATGTTGAGATTTAATCAAAGAGATACAATTATACTAAAACTATATGTTGAAAATGAAATTAAAAATCAAACTCATAAGATTATCTTAGGAAAAGATTTTCTCGAACATGTAAAACCATATAGAATTCAAAAGGATAGAATTATAATTAATATTGATAACTAAGTAATTATACTTAAGAAAATCAACTTAATCCCATGAAATTTTATTATGTTTTAGTCAGATTTAATTATGTAAAATATCAATCACGAAAGTATCATGCTATGATTGATACAGGAGCCAATATTACCACTGCAAAATATAATATCTTACCCTCCGAATTATGGAAAAAAGACAAACCAATTAGAATGAGTAGTGCTGGAAAGGAAATTCATTTTATAGAATTATCTGCAAAAGAAATACCAATACAAATAGGGGAATATGAATTAAAAATCCCAATTCTATACCAATATAATGAAACAACTCCAGATATAATCTTAGGAATGGACTTTCTAGGACAATATATGCCTTTAATCTTTACTGCGAAAACATTAATATTAACAACACCTTGTAAACATCAAGCTTGGGCAATAAGAATTCAAAATCCATTTAATCGAACTGATACAATATTTAGAAGAAAGAAAAACGATAATGAAATCCAATTTATTCCTAATAATAAACCAATAGAAATTGAAGCAAAAATATCTTTAAACCAAATAATAGGACAAAAAACAATTGAACAAAGATTACTTGAAAATTACAATGAAAACCCTTTAATCCATTGGGAAAAATCAACACCTTATGCTAAAATAGAATTACTCGACTATAGTAAAGAAATATGTAGTAAACCATATCCATGGACACCCCAGGATAAAAAAGAATTTATTATGCACATAAATGAAATGAAACAATATAATTTAATAAGAGAAAGTAAATCAAATTATTGTTCACCAGCAATGATTGTTATGAGTCATGCTGAAATAAAAAGAAATAAATCCCGAATGGTCATAAATTATAAAAAATTAAATGACTTAGCCATTAGAAATAGATATCCAATTCCAAAAATAGAATTATTATTTAATCTAATAAAAGGAAAACAAATCTTTAGTAAATTTGATTGTAAATCAGGATTTTTTTAAATCAAATTAGAAGAACCAAGTAAAAAATATACTGCCTTCTTGACCTCTGAAAGATTATACGAATGGAATGTATTACCTATGGGATTCCATAACAGTCCAAGTATCTTTCAAGAATATGTACAAAAACTTTTATCCCCAATTAATAATTTTGCAATAATTTATATTGATGATATTTTAATATTCTCAGAAACCAAAGAACAACATGAAAAACATTTAGACCAATTTATGACATTAGTTGAAGAAAAAGGAATTAATATTTCACCAAAAAAAGCCGAACTTAGAAAGGAAAGAATAGCTTTCTTAGGACATTATATTTCCTCAAATGGAATAGAATTACAAGAACATATTAGTGAAAAAGTAAAATATTTCAAGAAAATTACATCAAAAAAAGAATTACAATCATTCTTAGGACTAGTAAACCAAGTTAAAAATTTTATTCCTAATTTATCTAAATATACTGCACAAATCTCTAAAATGGCTGGAGAAAAATCTATATGGCAATGGAATGAACAAACCGAGCAAGTTATCCAAAAAATTAAAAACCTATGTAGTAATTTACCAAAATTAATAATCCCTACTCACGAAAATATAAAATGGATTATTTATACAGATGCCTCTGAAAATTATTGGGGCGCTGCCCTTTATCATCAAAATCAAGACGAAAAAGAAATAATTACTAGATATGCCAATGGAAAATTTAATGAAAGCCAAACTAAATATCATTCCACTTGGAAAGAATTTTTAGCAATTGTCAAAGCTGTAGAAAAATTCGAACTATTAATTGTTAATACCCAATTTATTATTCGAACTGATAATATGCAAGTAAAATTTTGGTTATCTCGTGGACTTCGAACCACTAAATTAGCAAATAAAATGTTATATAAATGGCAAGCTGATTTATCTTATTATGATTATCTTGTTGAATATGTTAAAGGCCAAAATAACTTGATTGCTGATTTTCTTAGCAGAGATGGAGCAATCCTCTCAAACAAGTAAAGCCACCACAAATCACCAAGAAGAGGAGCATCCTAGCCCTCATATTATTGCTCGAATAAATACCCTCGAATTAAATCTGAGTATATTATCATCTCAGGTTACGAATAATATCAATAATATCAATAACTCCCTCAATTATCTCAATCAGACAGTGGGAAGTTATAGTTCCCATGTTAATGACCTCGAAACACGAATCATTCAAGTAGAAAGACAAATAATGAGTATATCTCCAACTCCATCACCACCACTTACACCTCAAAGCCAGTCTACTCATATTCCTCAAACTCCGACTTTTGCAGCCATCCTAGAACAAGAAGTTAAACAGGCCCAAGAACACCAAGCCAAAAAACGAGCCTAACAACAAAATCCAAATAGTCCAAATACCCAAATAGCATCATCCTCAACCTCAAGTCCTCAAAACACTATCCAAAGCCGTCTCTAAAACCAGTTTGAATATTTTCAGCTAATAATTGACAAACTTAACCATCTACAAATATCTGCACGAACCATTAAATATATTTCCCATTATTCCATCAATAAAGTTGTGGTCTATGCTGGCACAAACCCTCAACTAGTTCATACTCTATTTAGCTATGGATTAATTCATTGTATTTATCCATCAAAAGAACTTTCTGAATTAAGCCAACTGCCAACAGCCATCCAAGCAGCAGCCAAACACTATAAAAATATTATAACTCAATACACCATGTATATGCGCTGTTATTCAACAGTTGCAGAAATAACACCCGACAAATTTTATCCTCCCATTAATCTTATCAAATTCGGAACAACCCGCAAACCTTTTGAATTCGAACAATCCGAAAAATCGTCTATTGATATTTCTGAATTTAGACTCCTTATCTCCAAAATAAGAGCCCAAGAATATGAAATTATCTTTTCAAAGATGAACCGAACCCTCACTAGTGATGAGGTCCAATGGACTTACTTCACTGGCCCAACCTTATGTATCTATTCAGTAGGAAGACAAATCAAGAGTTCACATTTATTTTCTCAATTTTATGATAAAATCAAAACTAATAAATTAGACAATCCTGAAGACACGAAAAAGAGAATTTGCCAACAATTATCTAATTATCCGGTCCATATTTGTATCTACTGTAAAAATCAAGAAAGACCATCAGAAGAAAATAATCCACCGACCTCCATCAACATCCTCGAAGGATGAAGAATTGATTTGACATGGAAATGACAACAAGATGACACCGAAATAACAAAAGGCACTGAAGTGACAAAAAGAAAAAGCAAAAGTAAAGATTCCCTGGAAAAGTCAAAAAGAAGACAAAAGGACGATGACACAACAAAAAGACGAAAAGGACAAAGGACAAAAGGAACAAAAAGACAAAAGGACAAAGGACGATGACATAACAAAAAGACAAAAGGAAGAAGAGACCCGATGTGACACAAAGCAGCCAATGAAGAAACTCGAAGCAAATTTAATTATTGTACTGTCGGCAGAGGAATGCCTCTCGCCTATATAAAGCCCTGTAAGTTTCAATTAAGAATACGGAGAAAAACACGGAGAAAAATAGAGACACACACCTCGAACACACTCTGAATTCCTCTCTGAGAATTCCGAGCACCCACTCTCTCTTGTACTCACCCGATCTCATCAATAAAGAAGTATTTTGAAGTTTAAGGTATGACTAGCTAAACTCTCTATTCGGAGATTAAGTATAGTATTCAATCTTATCTATCCATAAATGAATTGATCCGTCACTGTGTCAATACTGGAATGAGGATTAGAGATCCTTTGAACAGTAACTTAGAAATGGGAATAGTACGCCTCTGGTAGAAAACGAAGGAAGGCTGTGCTGGACTAAGCTGAAGGGGGAAGGTCTTGGTCTTAATGGGCGTAGTGGCCGGCCGAGTGCTGAGTAGCCATTAGCTCATCGCTTGAGAATGACCATAGAAATGACCTCTGCATGGAAAAGGGCAGAGTTCCTTCCATGACCCGATTTAGTTTCGGTCACCCCTATTCCTAAGTCTAAATTACTCCTTGAATGGGTAGCTGATCTCGCTCATTCCAGGCTGTTCCGCAAAAATGGAATTATCTGATTAATAGCCTATATAAAGCCCTGTAAGTTTCAATTAAGAACACAGAGAAAAACACGGAGAAAAACAGAGACACACACCTCGAACACACTCTGAATTCCTCTCTGAAAATTCCGAGCACCCACTCTCTCTTGTACTCACCCGATCTCATCAATAAAGAAGTATTTTGAAGTTTAAGGTATGACTAGCTAACTCTCTATTCGGAGATTAAGTATAGTATTCAATTTTATCTATCCATAAATGAATTGATCCGTCACTGTGTCAATACTGGAATGAGGATTAGAGTGTTATGTCATCGTCCTTTGTCCGTTTGTCTTTTTGTTATGTCATCGTCCTTTGTCTTTTTCGTCTTTTTGTTGTGTCATCGTCCTTTTGTCTTCTTTTTGACTTTTCCGGGGAATCTTTACTTTTGCTTTTTCTTTTTGTCACTTCAGTGCTTTTTGTTATTTCGGTGTCATCTTGTTGTCATTTCCATGTCAAATCAATTCTTCAGCCTTCGAGGATGTTGATGGAGGTTGGTGGATTATTTTCTTCTGATGGTCTTTCTTGATCTCTATTAAATGTTTGAGTGAAATGCTGGAGCGGTCATAAGACTTTGATGTGATTCGAGGTTATTTATTCGTGTAATAATATGAGAACTCATAAGACTTTGATGTGATTCGAGGTTATTTATTCGTGTAATAATATGAGAACTCATAGTTTGAGAAGGATTTACTCGTAATATTACTGGTCTGTGAGGTGCTGGTTGAGCAGTATTCTTCATATCTGCTAAAAACAAATATTAGTAATAATCATGGAATAATTATACTTATACCTTCCTGGAGTATCTGTGATAGTTGTTCCTCGAGTTCGAATTTTTTTCTTTTATGTTTCTTTTTGAGCTTCTTAATATTTTGAAGCTTCTTAAGCTTTCTTTTTATTTTATTCACTTTTGTTTGTTGGAAATGGTATTTACAATAACTACTTTGAGGAAATAAAGATTCTAAAGGACATCTCCATTTTCTATTTTTTCCTTTATTTGATATTCGAGAACATCTAAATTTATTTCCGGATATTAAGTCTTTGGTATCATATTGAGCTGTTAGATACTGTTCTTTAAGAGATCGTGGATTGTGAGATATCATTATTTCGTTTTGGTTGGATTTATCCTCTTGGTATTCTTCTTGGTAGTCAAGGTCCTTAAAGCATAATAATTCTTCGTGATCTTGTTTTAAAATGTTATTTGAACTGATCTTGTCTTTGGGGCTGAGAATTTCTATTTCTTCTATTTCTGCTAATTCGAAGTCTAAGTCTTCTTTGGCCCATATGTCCAAATTGTTATAATTATCAAAATTGTTAGTAGTATTGGTGACAGCTTTTGGTGTGAAAGTATTAATTAATGGTTGATTAGTAGATTTTTCATTTTCTTGGGATTTGATATTATTGTCTAAAGGTTGGTTATATTCAAGATTATATTCAAGATTGAGATTTTGGAATTTTTCAAATTCTTCAAAATTAAAATAATTTTCTTCATCTTGGGTTATTGGATATGTTTATGATAAATCACAGCTAGTTTGAGATATTTCTGAAAAATTTACTTCTTCTTCTTCTTCAATATTGAAGCTGGTGTCTTCTTCCCAATTATTATGAGTATTAATAGTGGTATTACTGGTGTCTCCTTTTATCATATTAATTTCGTCTTCTTCTGAGATAAGGGTATATTCGTTAGTAGATTCATTAGATTCACTAGAGTCAGATTCTACTTCTAATTTTTCTAATTTATAGAGTTCGATATCAGAGTAATCAAATTCTTTATTTACATATTCATTTAATTCAATGGGTTCCAAATTATAATCATTAGCTAATTCTATTAAATTCATAACTTTTTGTTTTCTGGGTTTTTTACAGTTTGTTGCAATATGTCCTATTTTTCCACAATTATAACATTGGCAATTTGTTGGATATTTACTATAATTAATTTCTCGTGGTCCTTTTTTATAATATGTTCTAGGTTTAAAGGTCTTTGATTGTCCTTGAAATCTCGATTTAGGATATCTTTTGAAATTATATTGATATTTTTTTATAAGGTGACTGGTATTTCCTATAAGGTCTTTTCGAATATTTTTGTGTTTTATATTTTCTTTCTGGGGTACATCCCCATTTATGTGGTGTTTCAAATTTATTACATTGTAAGATTAATTTATTTGTTTTATAATATTTACTATTTCTCCAAGCTTCTTTGCATTTATTGGATAAATATTCTCTAAGATAGTCTTCTCTTCTTCCCATAGTATCGACATATGGTAATAAGTCTATTTTATCATTAAAGGCTCGTCTATATTCGGTTATAAGTGTTTCTGATAATAATTTTGGTAATTTGTGATAAAATAAATCCAAATAAAATCTTTTTTGTTCATAATTTTGGAATCTTGCTTCATAATAATATTTTTGATATTCACAAATATACTGATTTAGGATTTGAGGTTCTAAAGAACATATTTCTATTTGATGTAATTTTGTGATAGCTCTATCTACTTTTGTTTGTTCATTAATTGCTGTACTTCTTCCTAAAAATTCATTTCTTAAAACTTGCTCATATTGTCTTAATATAGTGGCATAAAATTCTCTTCTAGTATTATAAGTTTCAACTTGTCTTACTTGTTGTCTAAATTCGTGTGTTAAACTTTTCCACCATTCGTGGACTATTCCTATAAAGCTTGATTCAATGATTATAGGGGTTGGATTTGTGTCTGTATTCCTGTGTGCTAAGGCTATTAATTGTGATTTATGTCATTCTTCTAATCTCTTTTCGAGGTCTAGATTACAATCTAAATTTAGCCAGATTCCTAAGTTTGGGATTGGTCTAGTTTCATATTGTTCTAATAGAGGTGGTATAAAACTATTATTTCCTGACGGTGTATAAATTGTTTCAAACATAAAGGATTGGCTATCGTCTTTCCTTGGTTCTTTATGTTTTAATTCTTGTTGTTGTATTTCGATTTCCCTGTTTATACTAGTTTGTTCGTCTCGGTTATGGTATGAGGGGTCAGATATATTAGGTGGATTAAAAGTTTGAGGTCTTGCCTCCTCGATTTTTATAGTTTGCATATTTACTTCATAATTATCTTGAAGATTTAGATAACTTAATTCTTCTTTTATAGATTCTAAATTAATTTCTTCTTGACTCATTCTTCTTTCTATTTCATCTTGTTCTAATTCATTTAATATTTTCATCATATTTATTTGTTTAATTTCGATCTTTGGTTTTTGTTCGATCTTTGGTAGGTAGGGTAAGAATTCAAGTATGTCTTGGTCTAATCTATCCATTCGATGCATTAATTCGAATCTTTCTTTATTTAATTTTTTACATTCTTCTGGTGAAATATAATCAATTATAGGTACTTCCTCTTTAATATAGTTTTTTGGTTTTTCAAATTCATTTATAGCTTCAAATATAGTCCATAAATTATTATTCATAATTTCTTGGCCATGTTTTAATTCTTCAACTATTATTCGAGTCTCTTGAATTTGTTCAGTCATGTTTTTGGCTTTTATTTGTGTCTCAGTAACTTCTCTAATATTATCTTCCTTATATAATCTCATCATATTAATTTCTGGTTGGTCAATAATTGGTTCGACAGTATTTCTTATTCCTAATACCTGACTTATGCGATCAATTTTTTGATTTATTAGATGTACTTCATTTCCTATATCAGATACTTCTATTCTAAGATCTTGAATTTCTGATCCTATTTTTTTGATTTCTTCTTTTGATTCATAGATTTTTTGTTCTAAGGGTTTTGCTAATTCAATTAATCTATATATTCTTTTGTGTTCTGGTTCTTTTTCTATGATTTTTTTGATTTTTTCAGGTGGATTTCTTAAAGTGTGGATAAATGATATATCGGGGTCAACTACATATCCTAGTTGTTTAAGTAAATACATGTTTGTCCAATTACTTAAATTCCATATTGTATCACCTTCACCGCCTAACATGAAAGGTGAGGCTACTAGGGTGCTATGTGGTACTGGTATAAAACTACTTTTTGGTAGATTTTCTTGAGCTACTTCATAAATTCGAGGTTCCATTTTTGGAAATAAAGACATGATTAAATGGATTTAAAGGGAATATTAACTTACTTAAATGTTAAGAAAGCAAGAGCAGAATACAGAAACGAATAAGATTAAAAGCAGAAAAGAAAATAGTACCAAACGTAAATTAGTAAACAGAAAAGTATAGAAAGCAGATAAGAGCAGTAAGTAGTAAGCAGTAACACAGAATAGTATGACTTGAACTAAAATTTTCGAAGATTAAGTTTCATATTCAAATTCTTATCTACCCATCCATGCTCTGATACCATTCTTGCGAGATCAGCTCTTATTTTTGCGAGATCAGCTCTGATACCATTCTTGCGGAACAGCCTGGAATGAGCGAGATCAGCTACCCATTCAAGGAGTAATTTAGACTTAGGAATAGGGGTGACCGAAACTAAACCGGGTCATGGAAGGAACTCTGCCCTTTTTCATGCAGAGGTCATTTCTATGGTCATTCTCAAGCGATGAGCTAATGGCTACTCAGCACTCGGCCAGCCACTACGCCCATTAAGACCAAGACCTTCCCCCTTCAGCTTAGTCCAGCACAGCCTTCCTTCGTTTTCTACCAGAGGCGTACTATTCCCATTTCTAAGTTACTGTTCAAAGGATCTCTAATCCTCATTCCAGTATTGACACAGTGACGGATCAATTCATTTATGGATAGATAAGATTGAATACTATACTTAATCTCCGAATAGAGAGTTAGCTAGTCATACCTTAAACTTCAAAATACTTCTTTATTGATGAGATCGGGTGAGTACAAGAGAGAGTGGGTGCTCGGAATTCTCAGAGAGGAATTCAGAGTGTGTTCGAGGTGTGTGTCTCTGTTTTTCTCCATGTTCTTAATTGAAACTTACAGGGCTTTATATAGGCGAGAGGCATTCCTCTGCCGATAGTACAATAATTAAATTTGCTTCGAGTTTCTTCCTTGGCTGCTTTGTGTCACATTGGGTCTCTTCTTCTTTTTGTCCTTTTGTCTTTTTGTTATGTCATCGTCCTTTGTGAGATTAGAAGAATGGCATAAATCACAATTAATAGCCTTAGCACACAGGAATACAGACACAAATCCAACCCCTATAATCATTGAATCAAGCTTTATAGGAATAGTCCACGAATGGTGGAAAAGTTTAACACATGAATTTAGACAACAAGTAAGACAAGTTAAAACTTATAATACTATAAGAGAATTTTATGCCACTATATTAAGACAATATGAGCAAGTTTTAAGAAATGAATTTTTAGGAAGAAGTACAGCAATTAATGAACAAACAAAAGTAGATAGAGCTATCACAAAATTACATCAAATAGAAATATGTTCTTTAGAACCTCAAATCCTAAATCAGTATATTTGTGAATATCAAAAATATTATTATGAAGCAAGAAAATTATGAACAAAAAAGATTTTATTTGGATTTATTTTATCACAAATTACCAAAATTATTATCAGAAACACTTATAACTGAATATAGACGAGCCTTTAATGATAAAATAGACTTATTACCATATGTCGATACTATGGGAAGAAGAGAAGACTATCTTAGAGAATATTTATCCAATAAATGCAAAGAAGCTTGGAGAAATAGTAAATATTATAAAACAAATAAATTAATCTTACAATGTAATAAATTTGAAACACCACATAAATAGGGATGTACCCCAGAAAGAAAATATAAAACACAAAAATATTCGAAAAGACCTTATAGGAAATATCAGTCACCTTATAAAAAAATATCAATATAATTTCAAAAGATATCCTAAATTGAGATTTCAAGGACAATCAAAGACCTTTAAACCTAGAACATATTATAAAAAAGGACCACGAGAAATTAATTATAGTAAATATCCAACAAATTGCCAATGTTATAATTGTGGAAAAATAGGACATATTGCAACAAACTGTAAAAAACCCAGAAAACAAAAAGTTATGAATTTAATAGAATTAGCTAATGATTATAATTTGGAACCCATTGAATTAAATGAATATGTAAATAAAGAATTTGATTACTCTGATATCGAACTCTATAAATTAGAAAAATTAGAAGTAGAATCTGACTCTAGTGAATCTAGTGAATCTACTAACGAATATACCCTTATCTCAGAAGAAGACGAAATTAATATGATAAAAGGAGACACCAGTAATACCACTATTAATACTCATAATAATTGGGAAGAAGACACCAGCTTCAATATTGAAGAAGAAGAAGAAGTAAAATTTTCAGAAATATCTCAAATTAGCTGTGATTTATCAGAAACATATCCAATAACCCAAGATGAAGAAAATTATTTTAATTTTGAAGAATTTGAAAAATTCCAAAATCTCAATCTTGAATATAATCTTGAATATAACCAACCTTTAGACAATAATATCAAATCCCAAGAAAATGAAAAATCTACTAATCAACCATTAATTAATACTTTCACACCAAAAGCTGTCACACCAAAATTAATATTAATTACATCTTTATGCTTAAAATTTTTTATATCATATGTTTAAAGAATTAGTTATTAGTATTAAAATATTTTTTATATATTTTATCTTGTAGCTACACATGAGCTAAAGTATATGTTTGCTCTATAGTCCAATTTTGTGATCAAGTTAGGCAGTGTGAGGTTGGCGAAGCTTAGACGGGCATTTCACTTATTATTATTTTTTTATTTTCAAACTTTAAGAAAATTAAAAACTTTAAATGCTTGTATTTTTGTAATTATTTAATCATTTTGAATAAAATTAGAACTAAAAAAATTGTAAAAAAAATAAAATTTTATTCTTTCAAAGTAACTAATTAAAAGATAATGATTAATAATATTTTGTTCTTGTTCTTTTTGTAAAACTTCAACTCCCTCAGAATTTTAGTAAGTTTGAACTAGTGTATATATATATATATATATATATATATATATATATATATATATATTTATTTATTTATTAAAGTAAATTTGTTTTCCTCAAATGCAGACAAAGTGACATCTCAAAATGTTAACAAGTGGCATTCTCTAAATTGTCACTTCCTTTCACAGTTAAATTATAATTTTATTTAATATTATAAAATCCATTTAAAATTAAGTTTGAGATGATTTAATTATATTTAATTCGATTGATTCATTTTATTATAATGATTAATCCGCTTATTTGCAATCCTATTCATTATAATTATATATCATTAAAAGTTTTAATTACAAATGAAATGCTATACATTATTAGGAAAAAATTATTCCAAATGAGTATAGATTTTCTATGATCCTAATTGAGTCATGATTCATATTCTATGATACTTCAAAATTTCTAAAAAGTGTAGTGTTAATATCTTATAAAAATGATTAGAATTAATTTTTTTAATGATATTACCATATTGTTAAGTGATATTATATATATACATACAAACATCTTATAATTCTTACTTGAATATTAATATCTCAAATAATTATACAAAAGGTAACAATACTCTAGTGAATAAGACAACAAATAATAATTTTTAAACTTTACATTTATATTTAAAAAATTTAAAAAAATGCAAATATTAAAAAGTTTAAATTGTAAAATAATAAAAGGGGATGAATAAGTATAAAAGATATCAAGGAAGCGAGCAGCCAAGATTTATTAATTGAATGAATTCCTGTTCACTAATAATTTGTTATTAAACCATGTCTTCGAGATCATTATTTTTTATAGTGTTATAAATTTGGAATTGATAAAACTATTTATGCAAATTGCCAGGAAGCCATCGTCA
The DNA here is from genome assembly GCA_032878935.1 of Erythrophleum fordii. NCBI lineage: Eukaryota > Viridiplantae > Streptophyta > Magnoliopsida > Fabales > Fabaceae > Erythrophleum > Erythrophleum fordii. Next base: position 13,271,531 of record JAVQMF010000045.1, on the reverse strand, counting down.
ACTGGGGCTTCGAAGCTTCCCGTACTCATAAATGCTTTTCTAATCTCCATATTGTCTAGTATTTTCTCCAATCTCTAGGTACAAGACTCATCCAGTTCACCCCATTTGCCTTCTAAATTATACCACGACCTCACTTCCTCTTCTTCAGAAAATAAGTTGAGAAAATAAGGTCTAACCAGTGTCATAATAGCAGCCTCATTGTTCACCCATTAGCCATCATTATTTTTCAACAGAAGGATTTTGTTTCTTCGCCTACGTACCATTGTCTTTGCGTGATAGTATTTTGTGTTTCGGTCCCCATCATTCATCCACTTTCCCCCTGATTTTTGGAACCATAAGATTTCTTCTTGGTGGAGTAGCATGCTCAACTCATTTTTCAACTCTCTTTCTAATTTTTCATGGAATTCATTATTTTCGCAGCTAAGCCTTTTTTGTATTCTGTAGAGCCTGCTCATTAATTCTTTTTTCCCTCCTTTCTATCCTTCCAAGGACATCTTTAATCCAAGTCATCAAGTCCCCTTGTAGCTTTAAGAGTTGCATGTGTGCTTCTCCATTACTCTGCCACTTTTCTCGTAAAAAACTTTTGAGGTGATATATCATGTTCAAGCCATATTGCTTCAAATCTAAATGGCCGGCTCCTCCACGAACATTGTTCTGGTCTATCATCAACGAGCAACAGGTGGTGATCAGAATTACACCTGGGCAACACTTTAACAAAGCTTCTATAAAAACGGTCCTACCATATTTGGATACAAAGGCATTTGTCGATTCTTCTATATATCCTATCCAGCCCCTCTTAGTGAACCTTGGGCTTGCTGCTTCAAGATCAATTAGCCCACACTCTTAACTTGCTTGATTTATTTTATTACAATGATTAATATGCTTATTTGAAATCCTATCAATTAAAATTATATATCATTAAAATTTTTAATTACAAATGAACTGCTATACATTATTAGAAAAAAAGTATTCCAAATGAATATAGATTTTCTATGATCTAATTGAGTCATGATTGATTTTCTATGATATTTTAAAATTTCTAAAAAGTGTAGAGTTAATATCTTATAAAAATTATTAAAATTAAAATTTTTTAATGACATTACCATATTGTTAAGTGATATAATATAAATACACACATCTTATAATCCTTACTTGAATATTAATATCTCAAATAATTATACAAAAGGCAACAATACTCTAGTGAATAAGACAACAAGTAATAATTTTTAAACTACACATTTATATTAAAAAAATTAAAAATAATGTAAATATTAAAAATTTTAAATTGTAAAATAATAAAAGGGGATGTATAATTATAAAAGATATTAAGGAATTGAGCAGCCAAGATTTATTAAGGGAATGAATTCCTGATCACTAATTTGTTATTAAGCCATGTCTTCGAGGTCATTATTATTATTTAAGTATAGTGTTATGAAAGTGGAATTGATAAAACTGTTTATGCGAATCTTGATAATGACGTTTAGATTAGATATGAAGCAATTATGTGATTTTTGAAACTTTTGAGGTTGGGCAAGCGTTGAAAACATAAGTTCAATGGGTATATTGGAACTTTTTTTTTGTTGGTTATGTGTTGTTAGGTCGTCTGTAGGTGAAGGACACTCTTAGTTGTGAATTTAAAAAATATATATTTTTTTAATGTGTTTAGTTTCAAATTTTGAGTTAAAATGAAGACATAATTCCTTAATTATAAGGTAAATTCTTTAAAGTTGAATGCATTAAACACACAATATTGCAATAAGTGGTAAGCTAAAATTGTGGCAAGTGGTGCATTGAATTTGTGGGAAAATGCATTTTAATTAAATTGGGATGATTTAAAATTGCAACAAATGATATGCTAAAATGGTGATAAATAGTGTGTTAAATTTGTCACACATGCATTTTAATTAAAACTAGAAGTATTTTATTTTTCTTCATTTAACTTTAGGGTACACCTCAAAAATTTTATTTGACTCTATTTTGTTTTATATATTTTTAAAAAATTAAAATATATATAACTCTTCTAAACTTTGAGTCAAATATATACATAATTTATTAATTTTTAAAATTTGATAATAAATACTTTTAACCTTTCTTTTTTAAGCACATAATCTCCTTTTATTAATGATTTCATTAAATCATTTACCATATCAAATTTAACTTAAATACGTGGCAGCTAACATGATTTGAGGAGCATTTAAGTCTTTTCCTCCAAGATCAAAATGCGTAGCATCACATAAGCAGTAAAATATCATTTTTCATTAAAACAAAATGCATTACACCACTTCAAAGCCCTGCATCTCCCGCATTTGATGAATGAAGCCATTAGTTTGTCTTCTTTACCTCTATTCACACAAAACAAAGCTTGGAGTTCTCTTCAACTGCAACATCGGTGATAATTTTATGTTCTCGTCAAGCATCAACTTCTAACAAGATAAAACAAAAATGGAGTCAGAGCTACTACAAGGGAGGCAAGGAACGGTGGTATAAAAAAGAGGTGCGTTGACCGTTAAAGTTAAATCATGTAGTTAGTCAATTTTGAACATAAGATACTTGAACTTTCAATTGAAGTTGAAGAGTGCTTCAAGCTTTGTTCTGTGCAAATGGAGGTGAAGAAGACAACCCAGTGGCTTTAGTCGTCGAATGTAGGAGAGGCAGGGAATTTGGAGTGATGCTTTGCGTTTTGTTTCAATGGAAAATGACATATCACTTTTTAAGTGATGTTGTGCATTCGTTCTTAGAGACTTGACATCTCCTAAAACTATGTAAGCTACCATGTGATCAAATTAAGTTTGATGTGATATTTTTTATTAGTGATTTATCAAATTAAGTTTGACGTGATATTTTTTATAAAAAAATGAAAGATTATGGAAGTTTATTACATGTAGCTTAAAATTTAAGAAAATTATATGTATTTTTTTTAAGTTTTAAATTTTTTACTAATGACTAACATTATTTAAATAGATAAAATATTAGTTTGACAGAAAGTAATTTTATGTGGTGTCTGTATGACCTAAACTCTAATCCCATTATCACCAACTCATCTCTTTCTTCTTCAAATAAATAATTCTTAGCTCTCCTAAAAACAAAAAACAAAAAGAAAATCTAAACACCACCATAAATAGTTCCCTTAAAGTTCAACCTTCAAACACGATTAGAAAAATGAGTGAAAGATGCATAACCGAAAGCTTTTCAGCTTTTTCTTTCTTAAATACATGAATTTTTATATCTCTCGATATTTTGAAACCTCACCATGAGCTTGTTAGTATAGATATCTAAAAAGTAATTGTTAATTGTCATTGTTTTATTATCAATAAAAATTTAACAATATATTAATAATAATATTGCGATATTATTTTTAGATTAATAAATAACTAGTAATTTGATCGAAATTTATATTTTTTTTTAAATTTTAATCTTAAATAGTTCATAATTAAAAATAATAATTTAAAAGATTTATAATCCAGTAGAATGTCATTATAGACAAAAAGCATGGTATTACTTGAATACTTTTTCAAAAGATTTGAGATTATACTAAAATATAAGATAATTTTTTATTTTAAAAATTTTATATATTTTAAAAATAAAAAGAGATTTATATAATTTTAATTAAATTTTTTAAAAATCTATGTAATTTACTCCTACTTTTATCATATTTTTATGGCAATTTTCCTGTTATCTTGATTTTTCTTGGCGGTTAAGTTTACATTTTTCCTTGTACCATATTTTTATCGCAATTTTCCTTTTGGTTTTGTAACTGTGCATTATATTTTACATAAATAGATAGATGACATTGCACTACGGTCTATGGGGTGCCGCCGGTGGGGCGTAAAGGGAAAGAATCCCAATCACCTGAGCCCCACGTGCATCCCTCTTTTGCCACGTGTCGAATTTTGGCATGCCGCAGGACCTTTCGCCCAATTGACTGTCTGTAAGTCCGTAACAATAACACCTGTGGCCCACATTCCCTACATATATATATATATATATATATACATATATATATCTGTATATATCTATCACTGCGGATCATGGAGTTGAGCCATTAAAGGCATTAGCTCCGTCTCCTCCTCCTTTTTATCGCTTCACTTTCTCCCCAGACACTTTCCCCATCCAAGGTTCTCCAATTCCGATCCAACTCAGGTAAAATACCTAGGGTTCATTCCTGGACTTTTTTCTTCTTCTTTTTTTTTTTCTCTGCTATCTCGAGAATTTTATTTTGAAATCTTTATCAACACGCGTGCATGGTTTAATTAATTTCTTATTGAGATTCTTGTAGTTTCTCTCATTGATTTTGTGATCATAGGATTCGGAACCTTAAAAGCATGACCAAATTAGATTTTGCATCTATCTCTGTAATTTCGCTGATATGGCGTGGTTGCGGGAATGGAGAAATCCTTCCCTTTGATCCGACCTATGCAGTAAAGATGAAATTTTGTTTGCGTATGAAGACACTCCATACAGTTTATATGCAGAAAGTTATATTAAACTTGTCCAGGGTTCTTGTTGCCTTTTATTTATTTACTTATCTATTTTTTCCTTCTGGTTACCTTATATACGTTATAAGCTCTGCACTCCGTTTTCAACATATGGGTTTTTGTAGCAAATTATGAGCCTGACTTCTACCTTTTAAGACTACAGGCAAAGTTTATCTGAATTGAATTCCTTTTTTAACTTTTATTATGCCTCCAAGTGGTGGGTATAGGGCTTGTTTCCAAGGTTCCCTGATTCCGATCCAATTCAGGTAAAATACCTAGGGTTCATTGTTGGACCTTTTTTTCTTAAATTTTTTTTTTTCTGGTATCTCGAGAATTTTATTTCGAAATCTTGATCAACACGCGTGCATGGCTTAATTAATTTCGTATTGAGATTCTTGTGGGTTCTCTCATTGATTTTGTGATCATAGGATTTGGAACATTATAAGCACGAGAGAATTAGATTTTGCATCTATCTCTGTTGTTTCGCAGATATGGCGTTGTTATGGGAATGGAGAAATCCCTCCCTTTGATCCGACTCCGACCTATGCAGTAAAGATGAAATTTTGTGTGCGTATGAAGCCACTTCAAACAGTTTATATGCAGAAAGTTATATTAAACTTGTCCAGGGTTGTTGTTGCCTTTTTTTTTTTTCTCTAAATAAATATTTTTTCCTGTTGTCTTATTTCCGTTATGAGCCTGACTTCTACATTTTACAACTAAGGCAAAGTTTATATGAATTGAATTCCTTTCTTTACTGTTATTATGCCTCCAGGTGGTACGTAAAGGGCTTGTTTGTTGACTTCAAAGTTGAACTGGAGCTTTACTGTGCAGAACTATAGAACTTCGCTGCATTACTTATTAACAGCACATTTGGGAACTTAAGATATGTCAAGTGGATCTGAGAGACGGGTTTCCCGAGAAGATATACAGCTGGTAAGCGGTGACCTTTAGCTTAATTATTTGTCAAGTATGGCTAGTGTACTAAACAATCCATTCAACAACATAATTCATTATTGTTCCTAAACTAGAAATATTTTTGCCAGCATACATCAAAATATCCTCAAGTATGTGACAAAAAATATGGAGGTTCAGCTATTGTTTGTGGACTATTGATTGCGTAAGAGATAATGACCCAAAAAAAAAAAAACTGCACAAAAGTTGTTTGATGAAAGTGTCTGGTGCCCTCATAGTTTGCAGTTTGCACTTCTTTAGTAAAAAAATAGCCAGTTTAATGGAAGCATCCGTACTTGTAGTGGAAACTGGTGGCTATAAGTTTTAAGCTGGGTTTTCACATTAATGGCTGTTCTGCCTGTTGAGAACATTATCCTTTTTGTGATATATTAGTTCATGATGCTATGTAATTGGACAATGCCTCCTATTTCCAAACTATGGCAAGCTGCAGAAAATGCCCATCCCTATGCAATGTGCACATGCACGTGTTTGGGGAAGGGTTTCTACGTGTACATGCTGGTATTTATTTATGTATGAATATACAGATTTCTTTGTGAAATTTTCAAAATTCTGATGTTCTTCTTAGTATCTTCTTGAAATAAGTGAGAGATTGCTAACCATAACTTTTTCTTTAATTGCCTCATTCCAGGTGCAAAATCTTATAGAACGATGCTTACAACTATATATGAACCAGAAAGAAGTTGTGAAAATACTGCTGGATGAAGCAAAAATAGAGCCTGGTTTCACTGAACTTGGTAATGGAAACTTGTTCTGTCATGAATTTTTCCCCCTTCACTTGCCAGGAGACTTTTGATGTGATAAGCGAGTACATGCTACAGTACTAACCCCTTTTTTTTGGGGGGGGGGGGCCTGGTTTACTTTTGAAATATTTTTCTTTTTATTCCAGATATTTTTATTAGTCATGATTCTCAACCTTATTGCTCTGAACAGAGCACGGGTCCTTCAAATATGATTTAGGTCTATATGTTGGGGCCTAGCTTGTGATATAACTATCCTATTTTATGTCAAAATTTTAACTGTACAGTTGCAGTTCGGAATACAGGTCAATAAACGTACCAGAGAAGAGAAGAGAAGAGTATGAGAGTATTGTTGAGTGGAAGGCTGGAAGTGAATACTTGTATTCAATCACCATCAGTACAGGGCGCGCGCACACACACACACACACACACACAGATACAAGTCGGCTAACAGTCTACAACAGACATAACAACCAAGCCAGACTTGCAACAGTATTAGTAACTTTCTAACAGCTCTGTTTTAGTTCATGTACTCCCCCAGCTTGATACAACTGAGAAATTATTAAGAAATAAAATGAATAAATTCAATTAACATCTTGACTTTTTAAGGACTTTGGGGGATTGCTAGGAAGGACTTTATGGAGCTTTTGGGTTTATGACACAGAAGTTTAGCGACAAAAGATTTGCTGTCCTTAGAAATATGTTTCTATAGAGCTTGAATGATGATAGTGGATTGGATTTCGCTTCAGTAAAATAGGTATGTTCCAAGTTGTGAAGACTAAAACTCTTGAATATTACAACCTACTCATGTAGGATGATCTGGACTGATACTACTTTTAACCAGTAGCTTGCTAGTCTTTACTGTGTGGCAAACCTTCATCAAGTTCACTGTTAATCATGTTGGAGCACTAGTTCAATAATATATTTTCCTTATCCCTTAAACGAGGTAGAGGCTCATTGACATGAGGCGAATAGCCTTTTCTGAATGAATCACAACATTTTGTGTAAAGTGAAACTTCTCGGTTGAACAGAACATGTAAATGCTGTGGTCAGTGCTTCTCGGGCAAGTTCACTTTCAGTAAATAGCTTTTTCACATATGTTGAGCTGGTAAGTGCCATATGGTTCACTGTGTTGTGTTTCGGATTAATGATAGGGTAGCTACTAGCCACTGTCCAACCTTGAAATTTGCTGGCTAGGATAGTTCTTACATGAGGTAAGTTGAGTATCACCAAATCATACAAAATATAACTGGATGAGTTACATATCAGTAACATCTATGATATTTAGATGTCCTTTGACCAAGTATATTACTTGAAGAAATGATTTCTTGTGATGACTGAAATGGTCAGAGCTTCCTCTAATGACACTGCCCTTGGCATGGGAATTATATTGGCGATATACATTTTATTGGGTATTTGGCTATGTTGTCGATAACAACTTTACTAGTTTTCAATTTATATTTTCTTTTTACCGTATTCTTTGTTTTCTTCTCTTTGACTTTGTTGATTGTTGTAAATAACTTATTCTTGTCATAGCTCAATATCCAGCCTTCCCTTATAAGAAAAACATGAACCTAAACCCAATACTAGAAAAACCAGTAACTTGAACACTTTGTGATTTGTAACTACTTGTCATTACTTCCTAACTGCTGCTGAAATTAGTAGTTTCATAAAGGGCACTGTGCTATAATGGAGTGTGATTGCTTACCCAGCAAAGTGTTTTGGTCATTGGTGTTTTAGAAGCTGAAGTAGTTTTGATTTTTTGATAGATGTCAACTTATAAAGGTAAGCTTGAGCTTCTGAAGTCATAGGGATATTAAGAGCAAAATTTGGTCATTGATTATAAGATGATGTTGAAAATGCTTGTTTGATCATGAGGTTGGGCGTTGTAGTCAAAAACTGATAGTCACTTTTTCACCCACGTTGTCTTCTATTTCTATATTTCATGTTTTATTTTCTGCTTTTTCAGTTTGGCAAAAGCTTGAAGAAGAAAATCAGGAATTCTTCAGGGCTTATTATTTAAGATTGGTGGTGAAGCAGCAAATAACAGAGTTCAACAGGTTGCTTGAGCGACAGATGAATTTAATGAATGAACTGCAACCAACTGCAGTTGCATCACTACCTAACTCTAATGGGTCGCATATTCCTGCATGTAAGTCTTTATCACTTCCATGAGTATTGGTTTCATTTGTTTTGCCCAAACTTTTCTTTTAGTGCAAGGGGATCCAGACTTGCTGAAAGCCCAACTTACACCTTTTGTACTTATTTATCTTTTGAGTTGGTGCTTCAATCATATACAATCCAGTTTTCTGCCACAGACAGAATGTTTCCCGTCGGTTATGATGATCCATGAAATTGATTTCACCATTGCATTTCTTCTGTGTGGGCATGAGGGATAGAAAAAGCCATCTTTTAAGGAATTGAAAACTATTCTAGTTGACTCAAGATTTTCCCAAGATAGTTTATTTTACGTTGGATGTATGGGAAGAAATATGGCATGGTCAATTTGCTATTGCAAATCTTAAAATGTTGATTTTTTTTAATAGCAGCTTCAATGGGTGTTTGGCACATGATGCGGTGGGATCATTTAATTGATTAGCTTTTGCCTACCAATTAAATTTTAAATGCATATCAATTCATAATTTTTACCCTTTTTTTTTCTTCTGGACGGGCGATTAATCCATCACATATCAGATTTGGCATTACTGTCTACTTATCTTTATACATGGCTTAACTATGCAGTGACTATGTTGATTACTTATTCCCTGAACACTTCTTATGAAACTCTTAATACTTGATATGGAATTGGGGAAAGTAAAATTTTAAAATTTGGGAATTTTCTCTTTTGAATGAAGCAAAATAATTGGGAATGAAATTATGAAGGTGAATTCCACAATTACTATTTTCTTCATAAATGGAGAGAAAATAGTGGAAAAAATAGAAAAATTCAACATTTCATACTTGGCCCCTCAAAGAATTTTTAACAATAATTTTAAAATGGAAAGGCTGTAGTAGCAATTTTGCAACTTCAATTATTCTTTCCTTCTATTTTCAATCATCTCCCTTTCAGTTTATTAGAAGATGAGGAGAGAGAGGGAGAAAAAATTCTTGCATACTCTTCTCTTTTTCTCTTTGTTTGAACTTAATGGTTTAGGAATGCCAAATAATTAGTCACAGAGAGAGAGAGAGAGAGAGAGAGAGATGTGTTAGGTGGATCTCGGGTCAGTGGAAAATTTAAGCTCTTCTCAGTTGATGTTAATTTAGTTAAATCCTGAATTTATTAGTCATCTAATTGTATTTCAGAGTAATTGCCCTGATGTATATTGCTCATGTTAGTACGTGATAAAAGATCCAAAGATTGTTTTATGTTCCAATTACAAAAGAAGGCATCTTATATAATTTTTTCTTTTACACTAAATTTAATTAAAATTCTGTTCTGTCTTGTATATTGTTTACACTTCTGTGCTTGTGCCTCTCTGCATATCTAGTGCTGTGGAATATTGCAGCTTGGAGATAAAGCATTATTTTCTTAATTATAGAAGAGATGATAAGTAATTCAAATATCATGAATTTTTAAATTTTCCTTTTATTTTCTTCTGTGAAGAGTTACTAGGGTTATATGACAATGGTAGGTTTCTTGATCCTTGTTGTGACATAATGCTACTACATGGTTTGAGAAAAGACATTGTTTTACATGCAATTAATGGAAGATAATTTCAAGTAGCTGATGTTGAATGGATATAAGATATGAAAATTTTGAGCATCTTCATATGTTCATTCCAAAAGTTGAGGCTTTAGTATTAGTATATGCGATTTCTTACCGGCAGAATAAGGTAGGTGTAACCTTGAACATGGTGAGGCTTGACTGAAGCCACATTCAAGTCCATTTTTTTTCCAACGGCCTTCATATTTTTGTAAACCTTTCTTTCTCTCTTTGGGTATTTTGCTGCAATAGTTTTGAAAGCAAAATGGGGTGCCTTGATTGTAGAAAATTTGTCCTACTTCTTCAGGGAAGCTAAAAAATTTTTAAGGACTATGGATGAAACTAGCATATAATTGATTTTACATTGTTTCTGGCTATAAATTTTTTTACTGTTGTTATCTTTGGAAAGTTATGACTATTCCAGAGTAATAAAAAGGTGGTAGTCATAGAATAGTTAAAATGAACGGAAAAAAAGGGAGAAAAACTAGTTACCTGTTTCATTGCTTAAACCCTATATATGTTTGACTCCATCATCTTCTTCTTCTTCTTTTTAATTTTTAATTTTATTTTATGTGGTATTGTGACAAATGTTATTTGTGCAACAGTACACCAGAATCCAGCATGCTATGCTGCAGAGCATGTGGGAGCAGCTCTGAAGCCTGAAAATATGCAACATCCTGTTGGTTCCAGCTTACAGAGTGTGTTTAATAATGATGGGTCATCACTGTGCACAAGTATACATACTGCAGTTGAGATGTCTGCTCATGCCGGTAGGATTGATGCCCCCGCAAGCTTGCTGTCAGCTCAAAACTCAAACATCGGCCTTATACAAGGAATTAATGGGGGCATGATCAAATCAGAACCTGGATATTCACGCGGTTCTGCTTACATGTTTGGTACTGGTAATAGTGTCTTGGAGACGCGACCAACTATTGGTGATGCAACGGTTACATCATTCACCAGCGTGGAGTCCAACTCACATCCACTGAATGAGGCACTTCTAGATCCAGATGTTGCCTCTCCACCTGGATTTTTGGGGCAGATTCCAAGGACTTTTAGCCTTTCAGATCTGACTGCTGATTTTTCTCAGAGTTCTGGTTTGTCCTCTCTCTTGTTTTTTGTCCGTCCATGTGTGCATCTGCATGCTTACATGTTTCCTAATGTTTCATTATAGAAGGAACTAGTAAAATACTGGTCAGGCTATGGTTCATGTCAATCTGTTAGAGTTTAATTTCAATTTCCAGTATCTTACGGTCAGTTTCTTATTTGTTAGATATACTAGAGAGCTATTCTAGGTCACCCTTCCTAGCTACTACTGATGAGAACTTCCTTGAAAGAGGAGAGCAAGGTGAGAAACTCCACCCCCCCGCCTCAAAAGAAAAAGAGAAAGAAAAAGAAATCTTCAAAGAGATCCTTAATTTGTTGTTATGTAAGATTTGAGATGGCTGCTAACTTTAATATTGTCTTGGTGTTATAGCAGACAACAAAAGGCTCGATTCCATATCGGAAGGCTTGAGTTATGAAGACTTTGGGAGTGATTAGTTGATAAACAATATCTAGTCATCAGCAACTTTGAGGTGTCTTTCTTTTGTTGCTAGGGATCAAATTACTGTAAAAACTTCCATAAAGTATAATAATACAACCTGCTGCGATATAGCCAAAGAAAAAATTCAGCTGCTTTATTACTAATTTACTATTACTATATGCATAGAGAAGAACTTTATTGTCAAGCTGCTAATGACGATTTATCTTGCCTGCAGGTTCAACAGCATCTTTAGGAATGAAGTGCTTGTAAATAGAAGTCTTGATTTAAAAAATTTAGAGTATTGGGTGAACATATTTATCGGTCTGTAGAAATTCACTGATGATGGGAAATGAAATCTGGAATGCTTGCTTGGAAGGGAAAATCATGGTCCAAATGATGATGGGATTTTTTTTTCTTGGGGTAATTTTTGTTGCATAAAATTATTTTTTTCCCCTACATTTTGTTAGATACTAGAAAATCTACTTTGCTTGGATTACATTGTTTATAATTGGATTTGTGGATTGCTCTTGAAAATGTGCCCTTTAGGAACAGGATCAGCAGCAAAATATGACTTATTGACCAATGGAAACACTATTAGCAATGATTTGGAAGGAAGAACTCTCAAGATTTATTTATATAACAGTTGCTAAAAGACATGATTGGAACGATACTGATCACATAAGCGTCTCCTATTTCTGATTTGCGTTTCTCTTCTACTACTTCTTCTTCTTCTTCTATTTTTTCTTTTCTCCTTGCAAGCTTCATGAGCATGACCTGTGATTAGAAGCTTTGCCAGTTCCATGTTTCTTTGCCTACTCCATTAAATTACACGAGCAGGATATTAGTGGAGAAAGTCATGTATGCAGCCGTAGACCTTGTGGCATCTAGTCTTTTACCGCAATTTTGTGCTGGTGGCTCCACTTTTATCCACTTTGAACACGCATAAATTTCTGTCGTACTCACTCGATGTGCTCTTCAACTTTTAGTTCTGGGTTCTGCTGCATAATTGATCAAATAATTACTGGAACTCTTGGCATGTCGTTGAGAAGCACGCATAAACCTGTAAGGTAGACGACTAGAGTAAAATAGTCAGCTTTTCAAAATGAGTGCTAACCAGTTATTATTTGAGTTTGAATTAAAACGACATAATGGGAAGTGTAATTAAATGGACTATGATAGTGAGTTATGACAAATGGTTCACATAAAATTAATCTTAGTTGGATTCATTTAATCAGAAGTGATTCATTAGAAATTATAAATAAGCCTCTTACAACAACGTTATTATTATAATTCCTCCATCCAGAGCAAGGTATACCATTCCCAATTGAACATAGATTATTCTTTTTTTTTTCCTTTTAGTTAATTTTTCTTATGCTACATTTAGGGAATTCAAATTAAAATAGAGATTAGTGTGAATGGATAAAATGCATTTGTGGATTAGAAACTAAATAATTACGGTTGTTATGATCACTATTTAGATCATAAGATCATATGATCTCATCCTTTAAAAAAAGTATTCCAATTTCATGGAAAATTAGAAATGGTTGTAATCAAGATCATAAGATTATAGGATTGTACAGTCCTATTCAATTTTTAGAAAATTGCATAAATATTTGATTCAAAATGCACCTTTTAAAATGCTGAAATGCATATTTCTAAATAATGTTATCTGTATTCTATAATTTAGCTTGTTGATCTCTCTCTTTTTTTCTAATCTTAAGTATTGGTTCTCTAAACATTTGTTGGATAAACATGATTATTAAATGTGTCTAAATTTATGATTATTGTTAAGATTTTATCTTGTGATTTTTGACTTTTATGACATACAATTTGTTTAATGTATGAATATTATGACTTTGATAACTTATGAGTTTTGTTTATGAATGAGATTTTGTGAACTTTATGACTTATTTTATTGGAGTATGATGTGGCTTTGATAGTTTCATGCCTATCTAAGAACTTTATGTAACTATAATATATTTGTTGTCGCATAAGGTAAAATCTTACAATCTTTTATTCTATCTTCTTTATCCTTTGATTGATTTTACCTAGGATTTCGATTTCAACAGCGTTGCAAAGAATGTTTAATATATTACAATAATTTTGTGCTAAAACATTCTAGAGATATAAAAAATTTAAATATATTTTGACTTAAAATTAAAACATTACTCAACAACTCTAATATACACCAAAACTAGATGAACACTATAGTAATCTTTGAAATGCTCATTGTTCCATTTGCCGGAGGGAGATTATCACGTATCACCTAATTAATTTAAAAGCTCCAAACCGCCATTTTCTGTTCCCTATAACAGCATTAATGCTATCATCTTCCCTCTCCAGCCCTCTTGATAGCTAGCACCTTCTCATCCCCACTGCTCTTCCTTTCGTTCTTTCTCTCTTCATTTCCAATTCCATCCAAAGCCATAGATTCTCAAATCATAATACCTCTACAATGCTCCTTCTCTCTCTTTCTCTAAAGGACAAACATTAGTCCAAAAAGGTGTTCTAAAGACAAGGACAAACCCAAAAAATTAGGGGGGAGAGGATTAAAGAAAAAAAAGGGTTCCTAAGAAGACGAAGTAAAGGCACTCTCGTAAACCCATTTCTTCAATTATTCTAGATTCTCTGATTCTGCATTCATGGGCTGCTCAGCCTCAAAACCTATCACCATAGTCGGCAGAAACAGCGAGCATCGCTCCTCTCCTCTTGCTTCCTCTCGTTCTCCTTCTTCAGCTTCGCACCACTCCAATTCTTCTTCACCATTTCCTAGAGCTCTTTCTCAACCAACGCATCTTGTCCATCACCCCCCTACCAGAAAAGGTGATACCCACCACCTTGTCTCCCTCACTTCCTCCACCTACGGTTCTCTTCTCCTAATTGAACAATCACACCTTCAAAACCAAAACTTGACCTCCCGGGTTTCTCCTTTTCACGGCCAATCTCCTTCTCTCAACAAACTCTCTCATCAAAATACACTAAACCAACCAGAGGCAGAGCAATCACTGACCCCAGATTCTGTCATCAACACTTGGGAGCTCATGGACGGCCTAGACGATGATTCTTATGGCACACCCAAGCCTCATTCCTCCATTTTCGACCCTCCTATGAGTGTTCCAAATCAACCCACCTCAGAAGGGCCTGCAAAGAAACTTCTTGAATCACCTAAATCTTCAGGAAAAGTAACAAGAGGTAAGCCACTTTGGCAACATTTATCTGAGGAAGCCATGCTTGCTAAATTGGACCCAGATGTAGCTTGGAGTTACCGGCGAGCATTATCTTCCGGACAATTAGGAAGCAGTTTTTCCAGAGGCGTCAGGTCCATGGGGTCTAGCCCATTAACTTCAGCATTTTCTTACAATCTGCGCGGTTTACCGGGTACTGAAGAAAAAATAGTGGTATATTTCACAAGTCTAAGAGGGATCCGAAGGACTCACGAAGATTGCTGCGAAGTTAGGATGATACTGAGGGGATTCAGAGTAGCAGTGGATGAAAGGGATATCTCTATGGACTCATTGTATAGGAAGGAGTTGCAGAATGCGGTAGGAGACAGCAAAGCAGTGAGCTTGCCAGTGGTGTTCATAAGGGGAAAGCATGTGGGAGGTGCAGAGGAAATTAAGAAACTCAATGAATCTGGGGAATTGGCAACACTCTTGATGGGTTTTCCTAAGCTGCAAGATCCAGAGTATGTGTGTGAGAGTTGTGGAGGTGTAAGGTTCGTGCCCTGCCATAACTGCAATGGTAGTAGGAAGGTGTTTCAGCAAGAAGAAGCAGAATTAAGGAGGTGCCCAGAGTGTAACGAGAATGGCTTGATAAGATGCCCCGCTTGCTGCTCATGATTGGCAATTGTGGGTTGGGTGAATTTGAATTTATCATGATTAGTGTCAACAGATACTTTTACTACCTCTTGTTCTAGGCTTTTTGGTTGATATTTGTCTGCACTTTTGCTTTCCGATTGTTCATTAGTTAGCTCCATCAACTGCACCAAAGTAATATGTTCATATCAAATTTCAAGCCCTGCTCATGCCATTTAGAATATACCATCAGAAGGAATAAATTTATTGAGATTAATGTTTTATTAATAATTCATAACAAAAATACTACTCTAAAATAACAGTCCTGGAAATTGAAAATCGATTATCCAATTTCTCTTACGGCACTGCGTTTTAGAAAAGATTCTGGCCCCTCCTGAATCTAATCGTTGTAAATGTGTTGATAAAAACTGGAAAGAATTCTTTTTTTCTTTTTCTTGGCGCATGAATTAATTAATTAATTGATTAGTTAAATATCCGATGCAATCGAAAGTAATTTAAAACTCCAAATTTGCCCTCCTTTTATCCTCCTCTACATCTCATGATGTAATATTTTGTTATAGCTCTGAGAAAGGTAGAGAAACGAAGAAGAAGAAGCGCGAAAGATAATGAGCGATCAAGATGCTACTTTATTTACAGAACAAACAGTAATTCCGATGCGTCGCGGATGGGGGAAGTGAAGGAATGGCTAGCCAAGAATTCGAAGTCGCTGGTAAAGCCGTCCCTGAATTTGAATACACTTGCACAATCTCTCGATTGTCTCCAAACCAAAGATCAAGCTGGTCGTCTCGTTGCTCGTGATTTCCGCCAAGGGCTGCAAAGTAACGATCCCAAGGTTATTGGGTGAACGGATCTTCACAGCTTAAAGCTTTATTGGGAATTTCTTTGTTCTAGCTGCTAGGATTAGAGAGATCTTGAAGAATGTGGTGTTAGCCCAAGAGAGTTTGCCTTCAAATGTGGTTGCATCAGCGCAGGTTCTTGCAAATGTGGCTAATTTGTTGAATATCAGAGACACTGAACCCAGTGGATAGGAAGGGGATAATACTTTCGATCTGCGAATTTTAACTTTGGTTTATTCTTACTATTATTATTATTTTTCTCTGCTTCAAAGTTTAAGCTGTGAAAGCTTTATTTAGATTTCTTGTAGCAGTGGGTGATATGTCGTTGCGGAAGACTGATGTGGAGGAGAAAAGGGCTAAAGTACAGGAGTCCAAGATTCTTCTTAATTATATTAGAAAGACTATAGCCAGGCTGACCTACACAAAAGGGTATGTTTCCAGATGAAATATGTGCTTATAAGTTTTATACTTGTTTATTTCTGTGAAGTTCATGTGCTCTTCTTCCCCCACAAACCCACAAAAAAGAAAAAAAAAATTTGGTGAAAAGATTATGCAGAACACTTGCCCAATTAGAAGTTGAGTTAGCTCCTTGTGAGGTTCAAATGGAAAGCTGAAAACCGATTTGCAACTAATGGCTGCAAAAGAAAACTACATCCAACAATGTACCGACTACAAGGTAAATGTGTCCTTCCTTCACAATTTTAGTCATCAAGCCAAAGATACATATTCGCACTTGCAACAATGTATCAACTACAAGGTAAGTGTATCCTTCCTTCACAATTTTAGTCATCAGGCCAAAGATACATATTCGCACTAACAGAAAAACGGAGTGAATTTATTTGTTGGGTTCGCAAGTATTTTCATGTAAATGTTTCTTTTACAAGAATGGAAAGTAAATTTGATTTTTGTCACTACCTGGTAAAGGAAAACAACAATAAGCAGCCAACATTTCATAAAGAAACTTGAACTACCATGGGATGCATTGGTAATTAGGCAGATCGACCAAATTTAAAAGGTTTATTGAACTTCGGTGTGTTAGAGCAAAGCTAGTTAAGGGAGTTTGACAGGCTTCAAACATTTAATTGGCTTTTAACTGAAGAGCTCTCTGGGGACAACTGTAGGGGACTGAATTAATTTGTGTGAAACTGTAGGGACAAATTGTCTATAAAAAATTATGGCTAGAGTGTTTTCATTTGTCACATGGTTATATAAATTGTTGTTCCACTTATTTGTTTGAGTACTCTTGATCTTAATATTACGCATTTCCAATTCATATAGGAAATCCTGATGAAGAACTTTTGGTGCAGGCGATACTCAAACGCGTGGGTTATGGCCCTGAAATTAGCCAGGGGGTTTTGGTTAAAGTGGCTGAGCATAGAAAGGAATTACAGTAGAAAACTAAGCCCATACTTGATACTCTGAGGAGCTACCAAGATTTGCCTCCGGTAATTTATGTTTCCCATGCTTCAAGTTCTTACAGTTATGGAGCGTTGTATAATCTAGTCGTGTTTATCATTTCTACGTGCTTTTGCTTGTGTGGATGATGCAGGATAAAGCTTTGGCTGCCTTAGCAATTGAGTATAGAAGAAGGCAGTATGCTACTGCTTTCAAGTATCTCGAAGATGTATTGCATTCAGCTCTTGCCACTACGGAGTGGAATACCAATAATTTTTTATAGAATTCCTTTTCCAATTCACGTACAGAAACGAAAAAGAAATGCTTTTTCAATGCTTCCTTTCCGTCTTTTGTTGTTAAACCTGGGTGACGGTGTACGTTAAGCTGGTATTAATTAGGTTGCTTCGGCTAGTCCTGTGTAATCTTTTTTTAAAATCTTCTTGTTTGTCAAAAGCAGAGAATGTGCTTGTTTTTCTTTTCTCTCATTCTCTATGAACGAAAAAAAAAACCAGTCCCCCCTCCCCGACCTATTTTAGTGCTTGAGTTGACGAATGGAAATCTAGATTACAGTGATCTGAATCCCAACAGAAAATACGTATTTGAAATCAAGCATCCCACATTTCTGTAAGTACGTTTATTTTATGTATTTTACATTATAAATCCAACATAGCGACTTAAATAAATCACATAATTAACACTTACACAGAAGATTTAATCAGCCAGTGAATGAGTTACGAGTATATGCGTACTATTTTTCAGTAATAACCTTCAAGATGACAAAGTATCATATTGTGCTCAAGATGGACACCAGAACAATACATAAAAATGCCCATCACATCCAACTATTGGAACCAGGATAGAAGAAATAACCATAACATGTTGATGAACTTCTGCTCTGATTTGCCTTGAAACTGAACTACAAACTGCTCAAAAGCAGAAGCTATAGTGGTTTGCATTGTTGGGCTGTAAATCATTTCTACATAAGGTATACAGTTCAAAATAAAATGTGACAATGATTTACTTTTTATCTAAGGATTTAGAATCACTTCTTCAGAATGGTAAATGGCAGCAGAGAAAAGCTATTAATTAAATGAGTATCACATCGAAGAACAGTAATCCTTTTAGGGTTTGTGTTTCATAAAATGCTTATAGATAATTAAAAATGTTAGACGCAGCGGTTTATTTCTCATTGACCTTTTTAACACGCTTCCTGAAGAAAACTAAGCCAAAATCGCAACCATGTCACTATGGGAAGTAGATCCTCTGAAGTGCTTCTCTCTGAAGTATTCTGAAGTATCTCACAATCCAAAACTTCTATCCACTTAAAAAAAAAAAAAAGATTGAAAATAAAAAAGGCAAATTTGTATGATACTTCACGCTACTTCAGAAAACAATACTTCAGAGGATCTGCACTCGTCACTATGAGGAGGACTGTCTCATCCCCTGCGGGCCAATGCTGCTGCAAGTCCACCAGCTATAAGTCCCACAGCTGCCGTAGTGATGCCAATTCCAATAATACCATCTGCATTAAAAGTTAAAACACATAAAATTTGTAATTCCTTTAGCAAATGCTATAACGTGATAAAAGTAAGCTCAAAAAGCAAATCCCATACTACCTTTAGCGATTCGATCTTCAACTGTTTTCTTGAGGGACAGAGCCTGCCTCCAATCAGGTGCAATCTGCAAGAACAAAATGCCCAAATAGGTAATGATGATCGAACTTTAATGAGGCTATGGTGAAGACAGGCTGGAGTAGTACGACCCAACTAATTTGCAAAAATACAATCAACCTTCTAATATGGTGAAAAATCCCGTATGTTGATAATATAAGAACATATAGCTAATATGCCAAAAAGCAACAATCATAAATAGATTAGGTCTTTACTACTAAGAAAAGAAAAACCTAGATGTTGAAAACAGAAAAATCTCCCAGCCCATAATACTCCCAGCCTCCAAGTAGACCAACACAAACTGAATCCAAAAGTACATAGCTTTTGACCAGCAGCATCAACAAACATGAGACATTATACAAGATGGTCTGAGATCAGGAATAGGGAAAATAGGGTTTCTGGCTAGTTGCCATCTAGAAGTTGTGTAAGACAGACCTCCAAACACTGATCCAAAAGCAGCCGACACTTCGAATAATCACTACTCCTATAATATCCAACAGCTAGAAGATAAAGCTTCTCTCTTTGATGCAAAGGACTGCTATTATTTCCCAGAGCAGCTGCAAATCACATCAACAATTACAAATGATACAGTTCAGGCTGTAAAGGGCTAACTGTGCAAATATAAATGAAAGCCTTCTTTAATATTAAACAATTCTGTGTACGGTAATATTCCAAAGCAAAATAAAGAAGGCAAGGGATTGTGGCCTAGTGGCAGCCACCTCTATTCTGCAGGATAAACAACCAAGGCTAATTTCTTTTTCCTTTTTTTTATTTAAAAATAATTTTTAAGCATGTTAAACTTGAAGCCCTTTGATATTAAGATTGTGGTTTCCATTGCTCATGGCAGGATAAATCATGGGGCAATAGTATGTAGAGTGGTATTCTTTTGGACTTTGGAGCAAATGGGAGGAGCTGCCGAACATTTGAGAGACCTTAGAGGCCTAATAGCGCCTTGCAAATGCTACTTTGGTAAATTTATCATTTCACATTTAGGTTTGCAGGGAAAATCACAATGACCACGCTGCAACTTTAAGGGACCATGAACGATCAGACAAGTGGTGCCTTCACCGCCTTTCATATGCTACTTTGGTAAAATTCCAATTTCTACATTACAGCTAGCAGAATAATCAAACAACTCTCAATAATCACATGTCCAGTTTTATGCTCTATGCTACCATGAATTAAGTTTGGCATAACAGGCAGAGAAATCATAGTCAGCAGCCATACGTGAAAGAATAAAAAGGCTTATAACTAATGCAGTTTATGCTGTGTTATGGAGATGAAATGAAATAGCAAGAATAAACAAAATGAGGATTCGAATGTTTAGAGAAAAATAAACTCAGAATTATGAAAACAAAACCACAATTAAACATAAACATCAGAAACAGAGCAAGGAATTTTCTCTCAAAAAAGTATAGCTTTATGACCAGGGCAAATAAAAAGCAGCATTTTAATGAATATCTAAATTATGAAAGAAATACGAAGTATTCAATTTATTCTGTGATATTACTTTCAAGCATCGCTATCCCACGTTGCACATCTTCTGGCTGCCTTGAATGAACAAGTGCCCACGACAACCTCATGATGCTTTCACTCTTCCGCTCCTCAGAGTCACCATTAGAAGCCTCCGCAACTTCTCTCTCACAGCCCTTCAAAATATGCAAAATAGTTTAGACTGATGGAAGAAAAGCAGAAATTTTAAAGGAGGCTTTCAAAAGATGAAAATAGCGGTAGAAGGCCAGTGCAGCAGCACAATAGCCAACCTAAGTTAACAAGTCAAAGAGTAAAATCCGCAGCAGCATCACCGCGATTACTCAAATATTTTCAACAGCAAATATTACCAATAAAACTTTTTTCGTTTCACGCTCCAATTTGGAAAAGAAATACTTTTTCTTTTTCAACGGAACATATGACAGGTTGCAATCAAATATGAAGGGCTACCCCCAGGCCGCAACCCATCCCAAAAGAACAGAAAAAATTCTAAATCAATTTAAAGCAATGCTCCAGCCCGAACCTTGAATTCGATATACTGATTCTGTTCAAAGTCATTTCGATAACAACAATCATCCCATAAAGAGTTGACCCAGCTATAAATCAAATCTGTAAATTTATAAAAATATTTGAAGCGCACCCAAGTTGAAATTTCTTTTCATATTCCCAAATTAGAGCAACTAGACACTTGCCGACTACTCAATGTTGGAATAGGATTTTAGAAAACATAAACAACCTCGGGTTTCAGATTCGACCAAAAGATTGTGTCAGCAAATGAAGTGGGGGAAACAGGGGATTCTGGAACTTACAGCAATGACGTCGCGATCGCACCAAGGGATCTGATCGCCGCCGGTAAAGAACGAACCGATGGACTCGAATAACTTGCCTATTTTGGCGTCCATTTTGGAGATCGCTGCCGCTGCGGTTAAAATGTGTGAGGAAAAAATCAAGAGGGTTCGTATATATAGTTTCGGGTTTTTATGATTTTTTTATTTTTTATTTTAAACAAAGGAGACCAGCAGCAAGCAACAAAGCACAAAAGAATTTTTCTTCTAGGCATAAGAGTAGCTTTTATTTGCTAACCACTTGAGCTAGTCTTTGGTTCCCCACAAAATTATCTGGGACAATAGGTGGGTTAAAATGCATTTTAAATTGTGACATCTGAGTTTGATTGATATACAAAATGTTGAAAAAATATGATTGTTAAAAAATAAAGATAATTTTGAGAATTGAAATACTTTTTTTTACTTTTATTATAATAAAATAGTAAAAAATTATTGAACAATAATAATAATAATAATATAATAAATATTATTTTTAAAAAAATGTAAAAGAATTATCCTTCCATTGAGAATTTCAAACGTACTGTATCTTCACATTTACTGTTATCTTCCTTTAGTTCAAAAAATAAAAAGTTTGGGGTAAAGTTTCCAGAATTTAATTATTATTTTAGGTTAGAGTGGAAATGAAAATTGCAATAACCGAGATGAACATTCCATTTCAACAGAATAGGTTGCGACCAATCATCAATGTGAGTTCAGATTTAGGCATGGTATGTCAGGAACACCCCCCCCCCCTTCCCCCCAAAAAAAGTCCCAAGCTATATGGTGTTTCTCCTTTGCCCAGTGAAAGTAGAGATAGAAAATAAAATGATTCGCTTATGCGAAGAAATGTATAAAGACGTCGCCATTAACAAGGGTCAATCACAAGAAACTGCTAGGTCCATAAAATATAAAGACTACATTAATTGTTCCTTAAACAATTTGAACCTTCATATCTTCAGGCGTCCCCCAGCTTCCCAATTCTGAGATAAACAGGATACTTGGCAACCTTTGTCTGAGATCCATCTTCAATCCAAGCACTCTTAAATCTTTGAATAACATCCTCCCTAAGAAGCTCCACTCCTTTCTCCTTTGCCGTCTGGTACGCTGACCCAGATCTTATGTACGTCAAGTAATCATCCAAATCCATGTCTTTCTCCGTCCCAAACTCAAACGGTCCTGTGTCATCAGCTCCATCCACCGGTTCAAACGGAAAATCGATGCTCCTGTAATTGTTTTCCACCAATGCACGTGCTGGGTCCCAATAAGGCTTCAGTTCAACAGCGTAGAATTCATCAAACACTTTATCTACGGCGTCGGTGACTCTGGGCACGTTGTAACACCAAGCAGCAATCACTCCGTGAGGTTTCTTGAGCACCCATTTGACTTGATTGTAGAAGGTTGGGAGGTCAAACCAGTGGAGGGCCTGAGCAATGGTCACGACGTCTACGGTGCCCTCCGGTGCCACCTTCTGTTCAAGCTCCGCCATTGACATCGTTGAAGGTGTATGCTCATATCGCACATTCGGGAGCTTCGCTGCGCATTCAAGTTGTTTCTCACTCGGATCCGTGCCTATCACATTCTTGTATATCTCACCTAACTGAAATTAATTTGTGTCAGATTCAGAACGTAAGCAATTGGCACCGCAATTTGCACAGATTATATATATAAAGCAAACTCCGAAGATTTTCCGTTTTTGCAGCAAGTCTAATTTCTCATAGTTCATGGAGTGATACTCATATTGAAAGGGGTCGGTGGGTAAGGTTAAATCATTCGACTTGATAAAAATTAAAAAAATTTCAGTCAAAAAAACAAAGATTTTGAGTAAAATTATTGGATGCATATAAAGAATGAGACAAAAAGGGAACGCACAGATTGGGCAGCCTGGCCGCTGCCGGTGCCGACGTCCCAAGCGAGTTGGCGAGAGGGTGTCTTGGAAGCGATGAAGCGGAATAGCTGGGAAGGGTAACTTGGCCTTGAATCTGCATATTGCCTTGCCTGCTTCACAAAAAGGTTTGCCATATTTCTCTCACAACGATTTCCAGAATCCAGAAACTATGTATTCACTAATGCGAATTGAGACCTGCCTCCCCTAGCCAGCGCCTTTCTTATAGAAGAGAGCTTGGAGATCGTATTCCCAGAATACCCTATCCTCGATCGTATGACATACTCTATGACATCATCTCTATTTTGATTTCTCTACCAAGGGAAGGAGCAAGGGGTTTTCTTCATCTGTTCCTTTATTGAACAGTCTCCTATTAAGTTAATGGAGCAGAGCGCTTAGACACCAGAAACGATACACATGTGCCAACACAATCCAAATTCTCTTACTCTTCTCTTCTAAGAGACAGCTGTGGCTTTGTCCCCATTTCTTTCACTATCCTTTTATATTTATACCAACTTAGTTGGTTCTTAATCTGTCTGCTACCAAAAACATAATTTAGATTCTAAATTTCAAACTCAAACTTAATACTGATTTTTATGCAACGTGTCTGATCATCACTTCCCATATGCATACATTAGTAAAGCAAAAAAATATGTACAATGACCACTTTTAATCAAATGCCGTCATCGTTCACATGGCATAAAGGTGAAGTTATGGAGCTTAGCAAGGGGTAGGAAGGGAAAAAAAATTGAGCCATGCTTAAATTTTATCAGAATTTGTATACACATGATAATTATCTTCAGAACAACAAGGACCAAGGATTTTACTGGTCTCCTGGGCGTTAAGCCATCAGAAAGGTCCCAATCACTCACCAAAACAATAGGGGTTTAAGGGTCCCATAGGTCTCCTAGGCACTAAGCCATTAAAAAGTTTCCCCCTCCACCCACACACCTACCCCCCAAAAAAAACCCACACACACAGAACTTTTTGGACATATAATTACATAATAAAACAATAAAATTAACATTAAAAGGTGAAATATAAAGATAAGTTATATATTGACAAGACGAAAGAAAAAAAAAATTAACATAGACTACTTTCAATCTCCACCTCCCTCAAATTGTGGAGGTGAAATTATATAAAATTATTTTTTGAAATAAAATAAAAAATATAATAGTATATGTGTGTATATAGGATATATTAAGTAAAAAGAGGATTTTATGTGAAAAGTAAGTGGAAAAAATAATCCCTCTTAAATTACAAATTAATATGACACATATAATTATATAATAAAATTAATATTAAAATATAAAAATAAGTTATATATTGATAATATGAGAGGAAAAAATAACATTAATATAATCAACTTTCATTCTCCACCTTCCTGGAATTGTGGAGGTGAAATTATATAAAATTATTTTTTAATTAAAAACAAAAAATATAAATATATGTATGTGTATAGATATATCAAATGAAAAGAGTGATTTTATATGAAAAGTGGAAAAAAGAAATAATCGTTCTCAAATTATAAATTAATAGTTGAGATTAATACAAAAAATAATAATGCAAAAATCAAGAAAGATATTTATTACGCGTATGACTATTTTTATATTAATCTCTACTATTAATTTATGACACATTTTCTTTCTCATAATTACTCTTGTCTGACTTATATATATATATATATATATATATATATATATATATATATATATATATATAAATTAAAGATTACTTTGGCATAGCTTAGAAAGTAAAAGTGAGAGTGAAGATATGGGTAATATTAAGGGTTCAAATTTTTTTAAATAACTAATGAGTGTGAATTTTTAACTGGTATAAAACTACTATAATTGAGAATATGCTTATATATATATATATATATATATATATATATATATATATATATATATATATATATATATATATATATATATATAATGAGCAAAATGGCAAGAATGGATTATTTCAAGACTAGTCAAGGTGCATATGGTATGCTTAAGATCTCAAGTGGATAGGAAGAAGCTCAATTTGAAGGATTATCTACAATGACTTTTAGGCTTTAACCCCTAAATGAGGTTACTTAACTAGTCCAGAGGCGTAGGAAAAATTTTCTACAAAGAGTTAACTATCAAATAAGACTACTTGTCAAAATGTTTGAATTCTTGCACAAGGAGATACAAAAATTTCGAATTCCTTTAATTAGTTGAGCTAGTAATATGATTTGAAAGTGTCCTATATTTTTTTAATACACTTTTTAAATTTATATTAAAGGAAAAATGGCCACAGAAGTCCACATGTAGAGGTGCCTTTATATATATTTACAAGATATCTAAGGAAGCTTGAGTTCAGCAACTAAAGAGCCTTTACAATGTCAACGATTTAAATTTGTGAAAAAATATTTATAAGGAAGGACAGCCTCAGCACTTTAAACGAGATTAATTTTACACTTAAAAAAGTGTGGAGATACTTGTGAAGTAATCCAAAAAGAAGAAGAAGAAGAGGTTAGCTCTTTACTTATTGGGTGTAACAGAGAACATAATGTTAACTCTTTGTGGGTTGGATCCAATACTATAACCATGAGTTAAAGTTTAACGAAATCCCTAACATAATTAGGGCTATATATATTTTTGAATTATTTTATTTGATTTTTGAATTATTTGGCTTTGCTTCTAAGAGAAAAAGCTTCTTATAAGTGATAACAAAAGAAATTTTTGTGAGAATAAGGTTAAAAATTGAAACTTCTGTTTTTAAAGTGGAAACAAAAATTATCTTTTATAAGAAAAGAAAATTCTTATTCAAATTTTTTTTGGGGGTGAAATATCAGAGCCAGGGGCCAGGGAAGGAAAAAAAAAAACTAAACAACAAAAGAGGGGGGTAAAAGCACTTACATTATCTCTAAATAAAGAAATAAACCTTCAGGAGGCCTAGCAAGGAAACTCATGCCATAATTCTAAGAAAGGCTATAGTTCATCAATCAGTCCACACAACAATTTGTCTTTCCAATACGTATAAATAATCTACACTACACCTTCCAGTTCTGGCTCACCCACGACTTAATGCTGAGAAGAATGTGTCCATGCACTTCATCCGCATCCATTAGTTTACTCAACATGGAAACAACAGCTTTGGAGTCACTCTCTAAGATGATCTTTCCTGTCACCCATCTTCATAGCAAGTTGTAAACTTGTTAAAACTCCCACAACTCAGCTTCTATAGCAGTGCAAACACCCAGGTTGTTCACAAATCCACCAAGCTAAGCACATCGTCTCCTTTCACCAAACCACCAGAACCCGCTTGACCAATCTGTCCATTTGCCACCTCATCTGTGTTTAGCTTCACCCAACCATGAGGTGGGAGGGACCACCTGACTTTAACCTGGCACACATTCTGCATCACACTTTTGCATCTAACATTTAAAATGTCATTGACATAGCTTAAGATCATTTAAATGGGAGAAATGGGACGTTCAAACCCTGCATTAATCAGAGCACTATTTAAAATTATTAATTATCATATTACCCTTTTTTTTTTTTCTGTTTTATATATATACACTATAATATCTTGTTTTCTCTGTCTTATTTCTTCTTTTATATATTTGTTTTGAAATGTTTTAATGTATTTATTTTAATCTTATATATGATATATATTCATTTTAATTAAATTATTAAATATATTTATTGTGAATTTTTTATTTTAGTTAAATAAAAAATTAAAAATAAAACATAAAAAATAAATTTATTTATTTCGTCAAATAATATTAATTGAAAAGTTAACTTTATTTGCACTTGATAATAATTAGTAGCTCGATCTTAAATTTGTTTGATAGGTAACTAGTTAAATGTAAAAATAAAAAAAAATAATTTTATAAATAAAAAATAATTTTAATATTTATATTTTTAGGATTAAATAATAATTAATAAATAATACTAATATTAAATAACAATTAAAGACATTATCCTTTTTTTTCCCCCAAGCCTTTGAGATCCCATCGGACTCCCTCGCCGACGAAAATGGATTCTCCCCTGCGGTGGATCTACCATTTCTGTAAATCAATTAGTAGCGGCAGAGATAAAGCAGAGGAAGGTGGTGGCGACGCTCAGTGATTCAAATGGATATCGTTCCAATTTCGATCGATACGTAAAATCTGGGGTTTATCGGAGCTGAGAAGATGGCGGAGAGTATAGCCTGAGGTGCCCTCTTCTTGTATTTTTAGTGCTCACTCCAATCCTGCTAGCCGTGCCGCCTTCGAGTCCATCGGCGTCAGTGTCCCCCCTCGCAATCACGATGTATTTCTCTTGTTTTTTTTTATTATATCTCCGTGCCTCATTTTTTTGGCTACCAAACACAGTTTACATTTACTTCTTTGTTCTTTTCTTGTTTCTAATTTACTTGCAGCATAACTCTTCTTGATCGCAGGTGGTCAAAAAATGATGTTGTCAGTTTCTTCGTGAAACCTCATGTAGGTATTGCCAGGATTACCCATTTTTGCTAATTTTTTCATGGCTCCCAAACGTTTGCTCCTTTTATAGCTTGTGGTTTATTAATTTTCAGTGTCAGTATTAGTGACTGAAATGAAAGACTGCATTAGAGCTGTTTATCATCAACGATTCTATTAAGCCGTTCGCCAGTCACTGTAGACCAGATGAACATGATTATGTCCGTACTGGATTTTCCTTGTTTTAATTCGATTACTGAAGCTCTGAGTTTATAGACATGTCTGTTACTGCTCATGTTATCTTTCTGCAGTGAAAGACGTGGTCTTGCAATTAAGTCCACTTCTCACAGAAGAAGAAACTTCTGATTTCAGTTGCTGCTGGAGTGAAACTGAAAGATCTTCAGGTTCTGAATGAAATCTTTTCTTATTTTATACATGCATTGTTGGATGACCTTTTTTCATTTTTTAGCATTGCTTACGGAAATAACTAACTACAGAAGAATAATTATTCTGGGCCTGTACTGACTACCATAAATCCTCTGTCCTTTCCGGTTTTCTGTTTTTGCATGTTTATCGTAAATCCACTTATTGTAGCTTCAGTTTCTAGAGGAGATCTTTTTATGTTTTGTGCACATGTACAGCCAAATTAGAAAATGGACTAGTAGACTGCATACTATTTTGAAACTCTGCATTGAAGATTAGCCTTCCATATGCAGGGTTCTCAGGGCATTCTATACTTTGACGTGACTTATGGTCTTGGCACTTTTCTTTCACCTTTATATGATTATATCTCCCATTTCTTTGGCCTTGAGTTTTTAAATAGCTTTGCATATTTTGCCAAAGTACTCGTTCCATAAAATATGGAAACGGGCAGGTCACAGCAGATTGATAAGGGTAATGCCTAATACTCCTGCTGTTGAAGATGAGGCAGCCTTAGGTAATATATTAATACTTTACTATATTCTTGAAGAACTATCCATATTTTGCTCTTCAGTAATGTATGTTTAGCAGAGATTGTAGAACTGGTGATGTATAATTTATTGTGTATAACTTGGTATTTCCATATATGAATTCCTATATCTTTTGTAATTTGTACTAAATCTAGATGGCTTTCAGTTCAAAATTGGTTGAGAAATTAATTTTGTTGAGCAACTTAGTAAGGCTGATGGAATTTACTTGTTATATGTTTGGTACGATGTTGTAAAGGAAGAGGGTAGTAAAAAGTAAGCAAGTAGAGATAGGTGACTTAGAAAATTATTTTTATATCTTTATTTTTTAAAAAATAATTTGATAGTTAAAACAGTGATTTGATAAATAAAATAATAATTATAAGAGTATAATATATATTGTATAATTATGTAAAAAAAATACGTTTACGTTCATATTAGACTTGATCATGGGTTGGAAAGCTTATCCAACTCGATAGGTCTGGCTTTAAAAAAATGGATAAGAGACCGATAAAAAACGAATCTGTTTAAAAAAAGCTCGAATATAAAATTATTATTATATATTATTAATAAATAATAATATTAGAAAACTATTTATAACTATCAATATAAGTACAAAAATGTTATATAACATATATAATTATTATTTTTTCTCTTACTTATTGCATGATATATTATTATAAATAAATTATAATTTAAATAAAATAAATCAATAATAAATAATATCATTAAAAAAACTATCATGTTGAGAGGTTTTATTATCTTATGTGTGCTCTAAATGGTTTAAATTTCCTACAATAATTTTTTTGGACTATTTGGTATTTAAAACAAAAAAATGAGCCTAATAAATAATAAAATTGAGATATCTAATATTTAAAATTTAAAAAATAAAATAAAATAAAATGTAAAAATTAATTTTTTTTAAAAAATGGGCCGGGTTGAGTTTGGTTTGTTCTTGACCACGTCAGGTCTAGGTCAAAAAAATTTACAAATTTTTTATGAGGCTGACTTATTTTTAAATGAGTTTGATTTGTGATCGTCTAGTCCACGTCATATAAAATGGAGTGTTATTATGTTCTTGAAAATGACCTGCTATAAACATCCGACACAGATATATTCTAAGCCAAAAAAAAAAGGAGGGTTGTGTTAGGCAGTCGACACCAACGTAAAACTTTGTCGAATCTCTATGACATAGACAATTGATATATTACACGTAAGGCTAGGTCGTTGCCCGTAAGTAACGCACTGTATAACTCGAGTACAGTGATAAGTAAGCAAGAGCTGCTGCATCGACGTATGGGTGTAGTGAAAAATAAGTAAGGGTTCTCATATTTTCGTGAACGAATGTGGCTAAAGAAGCTAGTTCATGAGAGTAGGATTCATTTTGGAACTTGAAATATAGGTACACTTGCAGGTAAGTCTATAGAAATAGTAGATACTATGATTAGGAGGAGGATTAATTTTATGTGTTTACAAGAAATTAAATGGGTAAAAGAAAAAGCGAAAGAATTAGATGCTTTAGATTTTAAACTTTGGTACACTGGTAAAGTTAAATTTAGAAATAATGTAGGTATAATTGTAGATAAGTTTTGGAAAAATGCTGTAGTAGATGTCAAAAGGTTAGAAGATAGAATCATTGCATTAAAATTTGTAGTAGAAAAGGAAATCTTTAATATTATTAGTGTTTATACACCACAAGTAGGGTTAGAATAATATTATAAGGTAAATTTTTGGGAGGATTTAGAATGTTTAGTTCAGGAAATACCATTAGGAGAAAAGATTCTTGTAGAAGGGGATCTAAACGGTCATGTGGGAGGTGTATCTTCAGATTACGAGAGTATTCATAGAGAACATGGCATAGGAGAAGTAAATGCAGAGGGTAAAATTATTCTAGACTTTTCATTTGCGTTCGATCTTATATTAGTTAACACTTGTTTTAGAAAGCATGAGAAACATCTTATCATGTACAAAAATAGAAGGGTATGTTCTCAAATTGATTTCTTTCTTATAAAGAAATCAGATAGAAAATTTTGCATGGATTGCAAAGTTATACCGGGAGAGAATTTAACTACTCAGCATAGAATTTTGGTTATGGATGTAAGAGTTAAGAAGAAAGTAAAAAGTAAAGGTGAAGATAGAGTAAAAAATTTGTAGAGACGGATTGTAGGGGAAGGACCTTAGAAAATACAAGGAAGTGCTAACGATATGTGGAATGGAATGGCTAAAGAGATTAGAAAAGTGGCAAAGGAAACATTAGGTGAATCAAAAGGTTTTAGACCTAGGGATAAAGAATTTTAGTGGTGGAATGCAAGCGTGCAAGATAAAGTTAAAGTTAAAAGAGAGTGTTATAAAGTGTGGTCATTATGTAAGAGTAATGAAAATTGAAAAAAATATAAGGTAGCTAAGAAAGACACTAAGAAGGCAGTGAGCGAAGCGAGAGCGAGGGCATTTGATGGGTTATACCAATTTTTAGGTACTAAAGTTGGAGAAAGAAGTATTTACAAGTTAATTAAAAGTAGGGAAAGAAAGACAAGAGATATGGATCGAGTAAAATGCATTAAGGATGAAGAAGGGAAAGTGTTGGTTATGCAATGAGATATCAGAGAATGATGGAAGGGTTATTTTCATAAGTTTTTAAATGAGGGGTACGAGATTTTATTGCAATTGGATAGTCTAGACACTGAAGAAGAAGATCGAAATTATACTTTTTATCGTAGGATTTGTGAGGTAAAGGTAAAAGAAGCATTAAAACAAATGGAGAATGGCAGAGCAGTTGGACCGAATAATATACCCATTGAAATATGGAAGGATTTGGAAATAAAAGGTATAAATTGGCTCACAAAGTTATTTAATGAAATTATGAGATCTAAGAGAATGCCAAACGAGTGGAGGAAAAATACTTTAATCTCTATTTATAAGAGTAAATGGGACATTCAAAATTGTGCAAAGTATAGAGGAATTAAACTAATGAGCCACACTATGAAATTATGGGAAAGAGTAATTGAGCGAAGGTTAAGGAAAGAGAGTCAAGTTACGGAGAATCAATTTAGTTTTATGCCAGGAAGGTCAACTATGAAAACAATATATTTGTTGCGAAGATTAATAGAGAGATATAAGGAGAATCAAAGAGATTTATACATGGTGTTTATTAATTTAGAAAAATCATATGATAGAGTGCTAAGAGAAGTTCTATGAAAGGCTTTAGAAAAAAAAAAGTTTGTATAACTTATATTTAAGCAATCCAAGACATGTATGATAAGGTTACA
The DNA here is from genome assembly GCA_032878935.1 of Erythrophleum fordii. Taxonomy (NCBI): domain Eukaryota; kingdom Viridiplantae; phylum Streptophyta; class Magnoliopsida; order Fabales; family Fabaceae; genus Erythrophleum; species Erythrophleum fordii. The sequence continues at coordinate 13,239,558 of JAVQMF010000045.1, read as the reverse complement.
ACTAGCGTAGTAATAAAAGGTGGACTTACGGAAGATTTTTCGATAACTATTGGTCTACATCAAGGGTCAACTCTGAGCCCTTATCTTTTTACTTTAGTCTTGGATGTGCTTATTGAATATATCCAAGAGCCGGTGCCACAGTGCATGCTTTTTGCAGATGATATTATCCTAGTTGGAGAATCGATAAAGGAAATGAATAAGAAGTTGGAGAGGTGGAGACTGACTTTGGAAGCTTATGGATTTCGTTTAAGTAAAAATAAAATGGAGTATATGAAGTGTAAGTTTAATAAGAGGCACACCACTTCTGGCGTAGAAGTAAAAATTGGAGAATATATCTTACCACAAGTCACACGATTTAAGTATCTTGGATCCATCATAAAACATAACGGGGAAATAGAAGAAGATGTAAAGCATAGGATTCAAGTGGGGTGGATGAAATAGAGGAGTACTTCGGGTATTATTTATGATAGAAGAGTACCACTCAAACTTAAGGGTAAATTCTACCGCACAGTTATAAGACCTGCAATGTTGTATGGAACTGAGTGTTGGGCAATAAAAAGTTAACAAGAAAATAAATTCAATGTTGCAGAGATGAGAATGTTACGGTGGATGAATGGACACACTAGACGAGATAGGATTAGAAATGAATGCATTAGAGAGAAGGTGGAAGTCGCACTTATTGTAGAAAAGATTGTAGAATCGAGACTTAGATAGTTTGGTCATGTGGGGAGGAGACCTATAGAAGCCCCAGTTAGGAGAGTAGATGAGATGGAGAATAGCCCAATAATTTGAGGTAGAGAAAGACCAAGAAAAATTATAGGAGAAATTATTAAGAGAGATTTAAATTTAAATGGTTTGTCTAAAAATATGATTTATGATAAGAGTTTATGGCGTCGATTGATCTATGTAGCCGACTCCACTTAGTGGGAAAATATTTTGTTGTTGTTGTTGTTGTAAACTTATGATTTGGCTAATTGATAACGGGACATTATTTCCCCTTCTTTTGTTGGGGAGGGGAGTGGACGGTGCGAAGGGGATTTGTCCAAGAAGAAGGCCGAAAGAATCCTGAAGCTTTAAAGGATGTCTGGTGGAGTCTACAGTTTACATTAGAATCCTCTGGGCCTCTTATACAAAAATTGTTTGGTTGTTCATTTTATATGCTTCTCTGTTGGCGATATAGAAACTTGAGAATACGAGAACGTGGATGCTTATTAGTGATTTTCTATTCATTATACTTGGTAGATGAACGAGTTTGTTCTCATGTTTTCTAGTTGAAGTTGCCTATTAGTGGCCACATATGGAACATGAGAACAATAAATAAAGCAATTCCATCACAGAGCAACTCCAAACCAAGCATCAGACAAGAGGAATAGAAAGCATTAATCAAATTAAAATTGGGCATGCCATTTGTAGGAAAACACAGCTAGAAGTATTAGAGAAATGTAATATGACCTTTTACGACAGAAACACTATTTCCAAGTTATGGGAATTCAAGATAACCAATTCTCTGGATGGGGATCGGACTGCCATGTTCTGTGGGAATTTGCCCCTCCCAGGTAAATTAAATACTTAGGAGCATACCAAATTGAGGGCTTAAAAAATTTTGTATACCAAATTTCAGCATAATTCGAGAGTAAAAATTCTAATTTTTGGTGCCTGTACTCCAATTTGTAATCAGTAATACATTTTAACCTCATTTACCGGGTAACTTAATTCTCCTTACCTCATACAAGTGATTCCTGGATTTATCCCTCCCTCTCCCTGCTTCTTTTAGCTTCCGACCACGGCAAGGAGGATTACTTGCTCTTGTAGGTATCTGGTTTTTGGAAATAAATTGTTTATTTTTTAAAAATTGAAGTGCCTTAATTGTTTAGCGACAGTTGTCCAATTTATATTTTTTTAACAATAAAGGCTTTAGCTGATTGAAGAGTCTACCACGAGACCTTTCATTGAATGTTGCGTCTTAGACTGTAAAGGATGTGTATGTTATCTCTTGACTGTCTAGTAATGCAAGGTCATGTTAAGCTTGATAATTTCTAAAACAAATGCTTTCTCAGAGTGTTTAAGTAGCAAATGATAAAAAAGGAGAAAGAAAGAGACTAATTGGTACTAGATCATAAACTGTATTTGCTTGGCCACATCTACCCTCCGTTATAACTAGTGAGGATTATAGTGTTTTTTTTTTTTTAAATTTATAATAGTTTCTTTTACTACCTGTTTCCTAATCTCCCAAAGAAGGAAATGAAAGGAAGCTACAGTTAATGCAGTTGCCATGCTCGTCTATTGCAGCAATGGAGTCCTTCCTGATATCAAGAAACGAAAGACGGATGTTCTTGTTATTGCTGTTTTTTACGATTCGGTGTGTTCAGGTATCAGGAGCGGGGTCAATGGCCACTAATACTAGGGAGCATCCAGGTCAGCTAAAAAATGATGTTACTTCTCCTGGAGGAACAACAACTGCTGTTATTTGTAAGTTGGAGAAAGGTGAATTTCGTGAAACACCAGAGAATGTTGTTCTTATGGCTGCCATGCGTGGCTGAGAGCTTTCCTAATGCTGAAGATGTCAAACTTACATTTCAACTACAGCAAGTTGTTTTAGGCTTGTTTGGTTCAACGGATGGGAATGGAGGAGGTTTAATGAGTTCTGTTTGGTTGGAAGAAAGGGAAGTGGATGGAAGGAGATTATTGTTTGGTTTAGAAGGGAAGGGAAGGGGAGGGGAGATAATTATATTTAGACAAATTTATCCTTATATTATTTTAATTTTATTTTTTATAAAAAGTTATTTATATTAATATTTTTTAAAAAAAAATTATGAATTCTAATCTTTTTTTATTTTTGGAAGTGTGATGAAAAAAATTATCTTAATTTTTATTAAAATATTAAAATATTAAGGGGCAATAAAGTAAATTATAACTTAAAAAATATCCCTACTCTCCCCTTCAAAATTCCCCAATTTGGAGGGAAAGAAAATTTGCTTCCACTTCCCTCCCCTTCTCTCTTCTCCCCTCCAATTTTATCTGACTAAACATCTTATTCTCCTTCCCTCCCTTCCCCTCCCCTCCAAAAACCCCCAACCAAACACACCTTTAAAAAATATTTTGCTTACAATGGGGAGACCTGGGGTTGGGAGTATACACGAATTGAGTTGGGTTAGATTTTACTTCAATCTAGAGCTCAGCATGATTTAAATTTGGGTTTACATTTTTTATCTTGAGACCTGGTCCAGCTTGGCCTAGGCTAGCTAATTGGGTTAGCCGATCTAACTTGAATATTTTTTTAATAAAAATCTTTAAAATTTTGTATACTTATATGTTTGTATTACTTCATGGTTTTAACTTTAAGCATTTGACAATTCATTTTGATATATTTTGTTAAAAATTTACACAATGAATATGAAAAAACGTGGGTTGAAAAGAGGAAATAGAAAAAAAAAGTATAAATATAGATATAAAAGTTAAAATTTCAAAACATGATAACTTATAGTTCGATGGTTTGAGTTGGGTAATTTTTTTTTTTGAGCTAGATGCAATATAAAATGATGCAATTGATTTGCTTGGGTATTTTCTTAAAAAAAATGTCATTTACTATTTTAAATTTGAGTTTTTTGCTTTCAAATTTTAAAAAAATGCACATTATTTATTTCATTTTCTGTTGTATGCATATGATATTCATATTTAAGAGGAGTTTGGGGGGGGGGGGGTTTGATCTTTTTGTTTATTTATAATTTGTAACATGTGTCTAAAATTTTTTTGTTAAAATTATAAAATTGCTCTTAGAAAATATTTCATTTTATTTAAATTTCTATGTTTTTTATTATTTTTTTACATAAGAGCTAGTTGAGCTAAGGCGGGTTAAGTTGGACTACACTAGTCAAGATGGCTAACATGATGCCTAACCCGATTACTCAACTTGGCTTGGTTGTCTCTCTCTCTCTTTTGACTTAGCTCGAGAAGGCTGGTCCAAATTAGGTTTCTTAGATCATCGGGCTTTGTGAACATGCTTATTTGGAGTCTTTTTTAAAGGGTTAATCTTTTATGGTAATGTTTGGCCATTATATGATACTAGCAATTAGGATTCTTTGCCCTTCTCAAGGAAACAGATATGGATCATTTAAATCTTATTTAAATTGTTTAGATTTTAATTTTTTTATTTTGAAAGAAACAAAATGCAGGATGAAGATTGTTTTTCAATTTTTAGTAGATACTATTTTTATTTTATATTTTGCTTCCTTCAAAATAAAAAGAATATCAAAATAAGAAGAATGAATGATTGAGAATAAAAAGATTTTAAAATTTTAAATCTAAGCTGTTTAAATTAGATTTAGATGATTTAGACCTTTTTTTTTTAAAATAGCAAAAAATTTTAATTGATAGTACCAATTATTTCACATGTAATGATATTTATATCAATCTCTTTCTATTATATTATTATTTAGAAATTAATTTGGCACATCTAATATGAATTTTTTTTAATGATTTATACTTATTTAATATTAAAAATAATGAATTAATAATTTTTAATAAAATATATTTTTAAATTTTAAAGTAGTATAAAGTTATAAATAACTATTTACTACTCTGCTTTTATAATTAATTTTATAAATTATTAAATGGCTATGTTCACTTTTTTATATAAAAAAAAGTATTTTCATTTTAAAAAAATAGTCCCTTTTTTAATTAACGTTTTATTGTTGGACCCCGATTCCAACCTTTTTTTATTTGTTGGGCTGGGTCGGCTTGCCTATGTATCGGCTTCCAACTGCAGGATTCACTTTATCGTTTTAGAACACAATTTTTTCCGTTCAGCCACTATCATCCTTTGGTTTTAGACGATTTCTGTGCGTGATCCTATCTTCACTCAAACGGCAATTTACTCCTCGCCTTTGTATGTGCATCTTAGTCCCAGATCGACTATTTGTCTTTTGTTTGCTGGCTTAACTCTATATAGTAGTAGAGGAACGTACTCCTTTTCATAAATCAATAGTGATATCGAACTTCCATGAAAGATTAATTTGTCGTCACGATGTTCGTGCAGACTAATTCATTTTTTCGGGATCTGTATAAATATATATTTACCCAGTATTCACATAAAACTCTAAAAATAGGTTCTTTTCTTGTAATTGAATCAAAAGGGTCAGTTCGGTTCCTATCTGTCGTTGGTGTAAAGGGAGAACAAAAGCATGGCGATACTTCTCCCTTGAAGATTACCAAAAGTCTGAAATACACATTAATATGTATAGATATAAGTAATGTAATTTTTAGTCCCTATGTCATGCTATCTTTTTAAAGACATAACTAGGTATGAATTAGAGACATATGTGATATCACTGGTTTCGTGATTAAAAAGTCTGCATCCGCATGTATCACATCGTTCAAATTTTTACTTGATACCAAGCTTGTTAACTTAGAAAGGTCATAAATATTCCATATTCGTGTTCCATGCAAAGCTGGTCGAATATGTGGTGAGAGTAGGGGGTTGAAATGCCTTTTTGGTGAAGTGTGTTTCGTTCCAAACTTGAAATATCAATAAAGCTAGATAATCCTATATTCCTTATCCAATTATTGAACAGCTAGAGAGTAGCAGAGTACTTTGTATCACTATAAATTATTCTGAGTTCGTACGTGGCTGTAATTATTGAACAGCCCCGGAAGTTGTCAAAGTTCGACTCAAACTCACAAAACTCGAACATTGAACAATGAGTACGTTAGATTTGCCATTCAATTTGCATGATGGTGCAACGGCTACATCAGATTTGCCCTTCAATTTGCAAGGTAGTTTAACCAAACTCGAAGAGGAAAAGCCCAAAGTAAAAGCGGCAAAGACCAAACTAGAAGAGGCCAAGCGAATTGTTGAAAGGGGGAACTGGCAGTCGGAGAATGGCCAACCTCTAAATCCCATTCCCAAGATACAAAAGGTTCAACCTTATCTTCGAAAACGGCCAGAATTTGCCAAGTACTACTCCCCCAAGCTGGTATCAATCGGACCCATCCATCGTCGTGACGAAGATAGCCAAGAAAATCTCAAGGCAGGAAAGCACTACAAGTTGATGTGGGCAGCAATGTACCTTGAAGCTATCAACCAAACTGCTCAGCAGCAATTTGAAAAAATTCAGAACAAGCTCTCAGCACTGAAGGGGCTCTACACCGAGGATGCGATTGAAGGCTACCACGATGAGGAGCTTGCCTGGATATTCCTTTTGGATGGGTGTGCTTTACTTTACTTCATGGATAAAGCGAGTGTTAATAGGCCACAAGATCTGACGATTAAGGTGGACCAACTGATCCTTGTGCAGGAGGATCTGCTCTTGTTGGAGAACCAACTTCCCTACCAACTGCTCAAGCTGTTAAGCAATGAGGACGTGTACAAGTTGGACGTCTACATAAAGAATTTTTTCCAATTGAACCACATGATCGGGGAGAAGTACCACACCAGTACCGTCCAGTCGTCCAAATCGACGATAATAACCGTGGATAATCCAACTCATTTGCTGGATCATCTGCGCAGAGCCATCCTGGGCAGTCAGAAGAATGAAGGACCGAAGACGGCAGATAACCAAATGTTTCCAACATACAGGAACATACAGGAGCTTAAAGCGGCAGGGATTTCAGTAGTTAAGGGAAAGAAAGACGCAAGCCTCACAGCCATCAATTTCAATCGTTTTGGGAGATGGTGTTTAGGGGGACTCGAGCTTTCCAAGCTCATCGTGGATGACTATACGCTTCCTACTTTCTTGAACTTGATAGCGTACGAGATGTGCCCAGATTTTCTGAACGACTACGAGATCAGCTCCTACGTAGCCTTTTTGGATTCCCTGATTGACCATGCAGATGATGTGAAAGAGCTGAGGAAAGCTGGGGTCCTCCACAACGCACTTGGGAGCGACGAAGACGTGGCCAAGCTCTTCAACACTATAAGCACCGACTTGGTGCCCGACACAGAAAGATATCGGGACGTAAGAATTGAGATCGAGAGGCGTTACAATACGAAATGGTTGACGTGGTTGGCTCAAGCTCTTCACGACCATTTCAACACCCCTTGGACCTTCCTCGGCTTCGCGGCTGCTTTTATTGCACTTTTCCTCACTTTTGTCCAGACCTGGCTCACAATATACCCTAGCTGTAAGTGTAAGGATTAACCACCACCTGCTACTCCATGCATCAAAGTTATGTGGTAATTCTCACTTCCTGCAATAACTGCGTGTTTTTATGATTGCAAATGAGTCTCCTTCCAATGCTGCTTTCGCAATTGGCATTGTGTGAATGATAAATTATTAATCAATACTTAGTGGTCATTGTGTGTAATACAGTTTACTACAATACAGTATACCTGTGTGCCTGGGAGTGGTGTTGGTCTGTATTTGTATTTCTAATATATATTTTTAGAGAAATTGTTTTACTTCAGATATTTGCTTCTAATTATAACGTCTTCTTTGATTTTTTCTTAAAAAATTACAATAAATCCTTGATGTATTAGTTTCATTATAATAAACTTCCACAATCTAAATTAAACGCATTAACTGATTGAAAAGAGGCGGTATGACTTCCAAAATTCCGAGGCCCTGAGTTTCATTTCACAAATTATAATAATTTCAATTTCTTTTACAAAGACACAAAGTTTAAGGAATCGGAATTGAAAAATAAATTCACTAATATCTATGTCTAGATTAGTCCCACTTGAGCTAAGACTCCACTGTCTTACTTTGTTCTTATAAAGATGCGTTCAAACATAGGTCGCCTAATTAAAAAGATTTTTATTAATTGAACTTGTTAACGCACCTTCAATTCGAATTTGTTTGAAAAGGTTCTACAAAATCCATTATATATAAAAGTTCTAAACAAATGAGAGTTTAATAAAGAGGATGGAAAGGCATTATAATGTGATGAAGATAAACTCAACTGCAAGTCCAGGTATCCAACTTGAGATCCATAAGTTCACAAGACAACCGTCCATTTTAATATAATCATTGCATGTATGAATATATGCTGAAAGAATGAATCAAGAATATCAATTAAATTGAAATAGAACATGCATGAGCAAAGTGGGAACGGAAACGGATCCCTGCAGTCTGGATGCTGTTAAATATATGTTTGACCAGTGTTTTTTTTTAAATTTTTTGTAGAGAGAAAAAATTTCAGTTATGAAGATAATTTTAGCTATAGAAAAAAAAAAAAATTAATTGCAAGAAGAAAAAATTTTTAACTATAAAAATAAAAATTTTTTATTCAATAAACTTTTAAATAATTTTAAAATTTAAAATCCTTTACAATAAATACTTTTAACTTGTGACGGTGAAAGATAACTTTTTTTAAAATTTTAACAATAAGGAGTTCTATGTTCAGCACTCTCGGAGAGAGAGACAGAGGGGGAGAGAGAGTGGCATAACCATAAGAGTCATGGCAGGAATTATGGGAGATAATTAAGAGATAGCTAAGCTTAATATATAACTAAATATGCAAAGCAGGCTAAACAGGACTGTCGAGGCAGACCTGTCACTGAACCTAGTTTCTCGCACTGCATGGCACCTATATATCCCATCCTTCGACCGTTTAGTAACGCAAGGTCATGTTAAGCTGCTCATATTTGAAAGCGACATCTTATTAGTTTAGAATTTAGTTTCATGCATTTAAGTTCATGATTGTAGTTTTCAAGTATAGGCTTCCGGTATACTTTTATTTTATCTACTCATACCTCATAATGTGTTTGAAATAGTGAGTCAAGGCTGAAATACTCATGCCCTTGCGCTGTCTAATCGATTGCTAATGGCCATTTCACTTTTCTCCTTCTCTCTCAAGTTCCCCTATCTGCGGAGTATATTGGAATTCACAACCAAACAGAGACAGAAAGAATCATCATCATCTAAATTGTGAAAGGAACAGAGATTTGTTGGGGGGGGGGGGGTTAAGTATCAGTTTATTATATAATCAAGAAGATGAAGCGAATATATTAATTTTTCATTATTAGACATATTAATATATATATATCCATTTAGGATATAATGGATATATTAATAATGGTTAAGAAGTCAAGGGAGGGTATATTTACTATACAATATACACTCTTATCGACCATAGTAAAAGACACCAAGGAAAAGATTTAGGCATATCTCATGGCATAAAGGATCAGCTTTTATAGCAGATTTGTGCCTTAAACGAAAGAAAATGCGGCATAGTAAGGGAGCTTCTCTCATTAAGTCTGTTTTATCAAATTGAAACACTTCATAATTCAACAATTCTTCATGCAAGCAGTAACTATAAAAAATTAATATACAGCACCATTTTTCTACTTCTTCTTAGGTTAGAAAATGACTTAGTTATTTGCTAAAAGGCCCATAAGAAACTCACCACAATTAAGCCCGGGCACGGTTTTCTAGAGCTTCATGTGCTTTACCTTTTAAGAAACATATTGCAGAGGATATATGTTACAGAATAGAAAAAATTGCATTGAAATAAGCAAACTTGCGAAAACTAAGAAAAAGCCGGGGCCAAACTAGAAGAATAAAGATATTCTTAAACTTTAACCGCAGCCATATTACGCTATCATATCAAAGAGCAAAAATGAAACAGAATTTCTAGACAGTAACTGGGAAGCAAATGTCTAAGTATACAATTTCATTCTTATGTCCTTTCTTAATAAATATAACAATGTTGCCAAATATACACGAGGTTGACTAAATGATACAAATAAGATGTGTTACCCCAATGACTAATCAAAATTTCTAATCATCCAGGATATGTCAGGGATGGCAAAAGATTAGGTACACCACAAAAAATTCTAGGTATACACTTCTTTTGGATACTAAGGTGGATGCTAGTCACCACAGCATGGCTGTTGTTAAGCTATTTCAAATTTATAACTTATTTAAAACACACATATCAGACAAATAATTTAACCCATTAAGAAGTCTTGTTTTGATTTAAAACTTTTAAAACTTACCAAATAGGCAACAATAAGGTATTTAACTGAGTGTATGTTTAAGAACCTAATAGTACTAGGGATCTCTTGTTATATAGTTTGTAATGTAGAGTGAGATTTAAAGTCTTCCATTGAATAAGAAAGATGTTATTTAAAAGTATATATATAAGGATAAACTCATTTAGTATGTCCAAAATAATATATATATATATATATATATATATATATATATATATATATTATTTTATTTTATTTATTTTAAACTTTTGAATTTAAAATAAATAAACAAGTATGTCTGTTAAATTAGACATATGTTAATAGAGAAAATGTATATTAATTAATAAAGAATAGACATATTTATTAAAAGACAACTATTAAAACAAAATAGATATATCTGTTAATAGAGAATAGACATGACTCTCGAAAGATGACTGTTCGGAGTTTATAAATAACTTTTTTTTTAACCAAAAATGCTAAGTTCTTTTGAGTATTTCTTTAAATGCTTCATCGTATCTTGGAAGAGTATTATCTATAAATCTCCATTGTATATGTAATCACTCTTTAAAGATAGTAATTTTTTCACACCTCAAATCCTATTTTTGCTTTTGTATTCCTATTTTTTAAAACAATTTTAAAGAGTGATTACCATGGAAAATTGAATAGAGCTCATCAAACTTGACTAGTCTGATGGCATTAATTTTACTCACTGGAAATATAAGATATTGCTTCTTCTCACTACCTTGAAGATTTATTACATTCTGGATCCTCTATTTCTACATTGTCAAACCTCAACTATTCTGACAAAATCAAAATGCAAACAAAGAAGCATGAAGAAGACAAATTGATGTGTGGTGGACATATTCGGGACACACTAATTGATCGCTTGTATAATTTGTACTCCAACTTGAAGACTCTGAAGGAAATTTGGACTACTTTGGAGACAGACTATCAAACTGAAAAAATAAGGTATAGACAAATTCTTGGTGCTATAATATTTTGAATTCAAAATGTCTGATTTAAAATCTATTATGGATCAAGTTCATGAATTACAAGTTTTAGTTTCAAAACTAAGAGATCTTGACATGAAGATTCCTAATGCATTGCCAATTGGTGCAATCCTTTCTAAATTACCTGCTTTCTAGAAAGATTATAGAAAGAAAGTATTATATTCCATTGACGAATTAACCCTAGAATAATTCCAAACACATCTTTAGATTGAGACTAAAACTTATGCTTGTGATGCATAGTTTTTTATCTTAAATTTTATGGTTAATTTTGTTAGTAAAAAGAAATTTAGGAAATGATTTGATAATGGAAATAGTAGTCTAAAAGTGAACAAGAAATCTCTTAATAAGAACAGCAAGAACTTACATTGTTTCCACTATGGAAAACAAGGCCATTTGATTCATGAATACAAATTTAGAAAAGTAGGAATTAATTTCAAAATTGAAAATGTTCAGAAAGCAAATGTGGTGGAGAATTCAGTTTAAGACATGATAGCAATGATTTCTACACTTCAAGTTGGAATGATCATGGAATTGAACATGGCTAATTTAATAACAAAGGATCCAAATTAGTGGCTAGATTCTGGAGATGCTATCCATATTTGCAATAACAGGAATTCCTTTCAAGACTTATACATAAGTGAAGGAACATGATAAGGTTCTAATGGCCAACCATGTCAAAATGAAAGTGTTAGGAAAAAAGTCTATGGAGATTAACTTTATGTCTGGGCAGAAATTAATTTTGCTAAATGTGTTCCATTTGCCAGAAATTGAAAAGAACTTAGTGTCTGCCAATTTGTTGTCTAAAAATGGTTTCAAAATTGTAATTGAATATAATCATGTAATAGTCTCTAAGAATGGTATATTTGTAGGAAAAGGATACAATTGTAATAGCATGTTCAAATTGAGTAATAATGCAATAAATATGATTTTTACTTATATTATTGAGTTTGATTATACTTTGTGGCATGTTAGATTAGGATATTTGAATTTTGGCTTATTAAGATATATTTCAAAAAATGGTTATATTACCTGCAAACATCAAAATATAGAAAAGTGTAAAATTTACATACAAGCAAAAATAACAAAAGGGCCTTTTTTAAAGTTAAAAGATATATAGAATTATTAGATTTAATACATTCCCACATATGTGAATTAAATGGAGAATTAACTAAAGATGGTATAAGATATTTTATTACTTTTGTTGATGATTACTTTAAATTCACTTTAATTTATTTACTTAGAACTAAAAATGAAACCTTTCAAAAATTTAAAGAATATAACTTAATTGTAGAAAATTAAAAGAATAGGAAAATAAAGATTTTATATAGTGATAGGGGTGGAGAATATTTTCCTATTGAGTTTGATAAATTCTATGAAGAGCATGGTGTAATACATTAAGCACCACAATAGAATGGAGTAACTGAAAGAAAAAATAAAACTTTAGTTGATATGGTCAATGCTATGTTATTAAATACACATTTACTATATAGTTTATAGGGTGAAGTTCTATTAATTGCATGTCATAGATTAAATAGAGTGCCTTCAAAGAGTACAAATGTGTCACTTTATATACATTGGAACAATAGAAAGCCAACTTTAAAATATTTCAAAATGTAGGGAGTGTATATTATATTATAAAGTTAAGAATCATTATAGAACAAAACTAGGTCTTAGAGATATTAGAAGTATCTTTGTAGGATATGTACAAAATTTAAAAGCATACAGACTTTTAGATTTATAGTCCAATATGATTGTAGAAACTATACATGTTGAATTCATAGAAGACAAATTTATATAGGATTTTGATGATCAATCTTTGTGTAAACAAGATCGAAGTAATATTGATGTATATAAGATGTCATATTCTAGTGTTGTTACTAACAAACAGAATAGTGATAGCACCTAACTAAAGCTCAAAATTAGTCAAAAGGTTAGGAAAGAAAAACATCTTGGTTCAAACTTTATTTGTTCATAATCAATAGTATTTTTAGTTAAAGGAGATAGATCTAACATTTGTAGTAAGATACCTATCTTATTGTACATTGAAAATGATCCAAAAATATTTCAAGAAGTTATGTTTTCTAAAGGTGCAATTTTTTGGAAAGAGGTTATAAATGATGAATTAGATTCAATTATATCTAATAATATAGGGGTTTTAGTTGACTTACATTCTAATTCAAAAACTATAAGTTGTAAATGGGCATTTTGATAAAAGTATAATATAGATGGATCTATTCAAACTTTCATAGCAAGTTAGTAGCGAAAGGTTTCGCACAAAAAGAATGCATTGATTATTTTGATACGTATGCACCTGTGACAAGAATAGCATGCATTAGAATACTTTTATCTTTAAACCCGATATATAATTTGTATCTACATCAAATGGATGTTAAAACAACTTTCTTAAATGAAGACCTAGGTAAAGAAATCTATAACAACATGAAAGTTTTGTTCTTTCTAAAAATAAAAATAAGGTTTGTAAACTGATAAAATTTCTTTATCGTCTGAAACAAGCACCAAAGTAATAATATGAAAATTTTGATAGTACTATTTTATCAAATAGATTTATTCATAATCATGCAAACAAATGTATTTACTCTAAATTCATAAAGGAGTATGGTATTATTATTTATTTATTTGTTGATGACATGTTGGTTTTTGGTACGTATATGCTTAATATCTCTAAGACTAAAAAGTATCTAACTTCAACCTTTAAGATGAAAGACTTGAACGAATTGGATACATTTTTGGGGATAAAGGTGGAAAGAGAAAATAGAAGAGTGACTTTGACACAGTCACATTACATAGTCAAAGTGCTAGAAAAGTTTGATCATTTGGGAATAAAGATGTTTAATATTCCTTATGATTCTTGTGTCATGTTGATTGAAAATTCTAGGAAAACAATAGCACAGTTAGAATATGCAAGTGTAATAAATAGTATGATGTACATAATGCATTGTACTAGACCTGATATAGAATTTATTGTTTGTAAACTTTCAAGGTTTACTAGTAATCCAAGCAATGATCATTGAAAAACAATTGCTATAGTGCTTGGATATTTGAAAAGAACAAAATACTTAAAAATCCATTATAGTGGCTTTCTTATAGTGTTAGAAGGTTATTCAGATGCAAGTTGGATAATAAGTGTAAATTATAATAAATCTATAACAAGGTGGATATTCACCTTGGGTAGGGATGCCATTAGTTGGACTTCTAAAAAGAAAATTTACATTTCCCATTCTACTATGGAATATGAACTTATAGCATTAGTAGCTACTAGAAAAGAAGCGCAATAGTTGAGAAACTTATTATTGGATACAAAGTTATGGCCACAACCTATGCTAGTCTTCCTATATCTTGTAATAGTGAGGCTCTAATGTATGTAGCCCACAACAAGGTGTATAATAGAAAATCAAGACATATAAACTTAAGACATATTTATATAAGAGAGTTAATAATAAATGAGATTATAATGATAGTCTATGTATGATCAAGTGAGAATTTGGCTAATCCTCTTACCAAAGCATTATCAAGAGATGTAGTACAACAAAACTCATGAGAAAATGGGGCTTAAGGCCTTAAAACAAAACACTAGTAATGGGAACTTAATTTTGAGTTAATATACATTCTAATAATACAAGTTCAATAAATAACAATAAGTTACTATATGTTGATTAAGCACTAGACTCAATAGTAAAACTTTATAGTAGAGTATGTTGTACAAACTGTTACAAGATGAGTTAATGGAGTTAAAAGTGTTTCGAGTAACAAGGATATAAAACAAACTTCATAATACATATTATTATGAAAGGAGGTTGCTAAAGGTCTTAATTGAGTTGTTAAATGTTTTGAGTAATAAGAACATAAGGATAAGCTCCATCTATATGAATATTGAAGTGGGGCCGTTTCAAACAAGATTTAAGGGGTTAGTCTTGTAAATATTCATGAAACCAGGATTAGCACATGGCCATAACAATGCTAAAGCAAAATGTCAAAAGTTCTTAGTATTTAATAATATCTTATGTGTGATTCTTTCAATTTTGGTATAAGGAGTTGTAGTTCAAATTTTAAGACACAATTAACTTTATCAAAATTTTAAGAGATTTATACTAACAGAAAGTTCAAATTATTATAAGATACTTTTTAAATGTATGATATTATGATGTAATATTACAAATTAGTGGGAGATTGTTATATATTTTATAATATAGAGTGAAATTTAAAGTCCTATATTGGATAAAAAAAATGTTATTTAGAGTTATATAAGAATAAGCCCATTTAATATATCCAAAATAATTAATATATATATATATATATATATATATATTTAAAGACTTGGACTTAGCTTAGGCCTTGGGCCTTAGGTCTTGGGTCTTTGAAAAAAATAAAGTTTGACAATTTTAATTTGATTATTTTAAATTTTTTAATTTAAAATTAAACAAATAGGTATGTCTATTAAACCAGACAACTGTTAATAGATAATAAGCATGTCTATTAAAAGATAACTATTAAAACATATATGTATGTCTATTAATAGAGAATAAATATGTTTATTAACAAAACAAATAGATATAATTATTGAAAGATGATTATTTAGAACTTATAAATAACTTTCTTTTAAACTAGAAGTACTAAGTACTTTTAAGTGTTTCTCTAAATACTTTGTTGTATAATAAAATAACAATGTTTGTAAATTCTCAGTGTGTAGGCCATCACTCTTTAAATATAGTGATTTTTTCACATCTCAAGGGCTATTTCTGATTTGTTATTCCTTTTTTTTTTTTATCTAACATCTCCCAAATATAAATTATAGATAATGAAAAATAGTCTTGAAATTAAGTTTAAAGGTTCCAAAACAAGCTATTAGTAATTTTTGGAACAAAAAATGCTCCCAATAAGGAACAAAGGACGTGTCAGATGTAAAGAGACGAGGAAATACAATGCCTTTCATTAAGGCTTGACCTTTGTTTATTGCGATGTCCTTTATTGTTTTAAGCATGTTTCTTTTTTATTTAATTATTTCTTTTATAAATCCTTAAGGATCAACTGCAAATCATGAACTTCAGTCTTTGAAGCATCCCAGCTAGGTTCTTGAAATAAGGTCGAATATTGATCCTAATATGCTAGAATATTGATGATTTTAACTTTATATTTCTTTCTTACTAATAGAATCATCATCACAATAATAACTTTTAAAACACCTACTTAAAAGAGGCACTAAAAATGCTAAGGCCTCTGCTTCCCATAACCAGAGTTCAGTTGTAGTTCTTCAACAGCATGCAGAAGTTTTTCCCTCGCATCCCCTAAGTACAAATTCTGACACATATACATAACAAATATGAGTGTCAAATACAAATGGAATATGATTTCGCTCGGATTTTTAAAAGTATTGGTTCGATCATATGAAAGCAAAAAGAAATTTATAGAAGAGTAAACTTAGGACCTAAGAGAACCAGATTTGGGTCAAAGTTGGTTACGAGACTCACCGAATATGATGTAAAAAGTGTCATTCTTATCGGCCAAATTTTAAAGAGCCCATTTGAGAACGTTCTTGGTACTATTGGAGAAGTCAAGAGCGACGATGGAGTTTTAGGCTCCGTTTGGTTCAACGTTTAATGAGTTATATTTGATTGGAAGGGAGGGAATGAGATTATGTTTGTTTTATAAAAAATTATTTATATCAATAATTTTTTAAAAAAATTATAAATTTTAATCTTTTTTTTATTTTTAATTTCTGATAAAAAAATTTATCTTAATTTTTATTAAATATTAATATATTAAAATATTAAAAAACTAAAATAGGTAAAAAAGTAAATTAACATTTAAAAAATACCCCACCCCTCCCCCTCCCCTCCAAAACCCCCCAATTTGGAGGGGAGACAAAATTGGCCTCATTCTCCTCCCCTCCAAAATCCCCCAACCAAACACTCCCTTAAGTTACTCGAAACGTTCAAATAAGGAGGTGGATTTGAAGCCATGGGGTTTTTGAAGGAGTGGACAGAGAGATGTTGACGTTGGTTAAAGTTTTGATATTTAAGTTAAATTATTTTGATGGTAATAAAATTTTTAAATTAAATTTATAAAAATATTAAAATTAAAAAATTAAATATTATTTATTATCTATTATATTAATTTATGTTATTAAATTTTTTTAGAGATAATAATAATTATTTAAGAGAAATATAACATATTAAAATCAAGTATTAAATTAATTGAATTTATAAATCTGATTAAACTTGAACTATAATTAAATATATTTTAGTGCCTCTTCTTTTGCAAAAGTCATTATCTTGTAAAAGTTAATATGATAAGATACCAAAATATTTTTTAATATATTTCTTCTTGTGCAATATATCCCATTATCTCCTTTGTCATTGAAGTAAAAGGAAATCATTTAAGCAAAGATAATAATAACTTCAACTTCATTATTTGGCTACATGATAAAAGTATTATTTGCCTAATCAACCATATAATATATCATATTGGAAGATTGCCTCTCTCGTCGCTCACGAAGCATTTATGAGGGATTGAAGCTTTTAATGCAACATTTTGATGAAACGCAAAAGAGTGATCTATAACAAGCCATTTAGATCTTATAAGAATCTAAAGAGATGTATACAGTTAAAATTTAATCTGGATGATTAATATTTCATATATTTTTTACTTTTATATTTTGTTTATTTTAGAGGAAGGAATAAAGACAGTTTCTAAACTGCTAACTTTTAAAAAATGATATTTAATTTTAAGAAATAAAAAAAAAAAATTGAACCATGCAAATGGCATGCATATAACATGTTCAGCCCTTCATATTTGTAGAGAATCTGGATTGTTATAGCAAGTAAAGTACAAAAATTTTATGTCTTATTCTTTCACAGAGAAAAAATAAAAAATTCCATTGGTTACTTGTGAAAAAAAGAACTAAATTTATCAGGTATCTCTTTCTCCTCCATACTCTATGTTCAGATAAGTTACAGCAGCAAAAAAAAAAAATAATGAAAAAAAGCAAGTATCTGTTCTATTTCTTCACATCCAGAGTAAAATAGAGATAGGAACACAGAGAAAATTTTCTCTTTGCTGAGAAAGTAGAGGAAACGGGCAAGAAAAAGTATTTAATGAGATAAGAAATTTTGGGGAAAGCTTTGCTTCTTTTCAAGCTCCACTAAAGTAAAAAAAGAAAAAGAGGATAATGATCTAAAGAAAAAAGTGGCAGCCAAAAAGAACAAGAAAGCAGAAAAGAAAAAGAAAAAATGGGTCCAAAGTATTATTATTTTGTTTTTTCTTCTCTCACAAAGTTTTGAGCATTTAACGCTTGCATTAGAAGTATTTATCAAAGATGAAAAAGGTTAGAAGAAGAAGTTATTTCTCCTCTGAAACTACTAAGATAGAAACATAAAAGAAGAAGCATAGATATGGACAAGTTGAAATAAAAGACTCTTTGACCTCTATAGCCATTTAAGTCTGTTGATAAAAATTCTCTCTCCTTCAACAACTATTTTTGAAGTTGCTCTCTCAACAAAAATATTTTGAAATTTTTATATAACGAAAAAAGATGAACAAAGAAAGCAAGACACAGAATAAAAGAAAGAAAACCCAAGTTTATTATACTTTTCCTTATTCTTTTTATCTTTATTTTTTGAGTTTAGTTTTCAGTTAAATTTAATTGATAAGAGGTTAAAAAGTAAGTCCATTGTATCCCTTTTTAATAATAGTTTTAGATATTCTTTTATATCATTTTGTAAATCTTTTTTAAATATAAAGAAAGTGAATTTAAGATGAGTTTAGTAAAAAATCCTTGTATAAAAAAAGTTTTGAGTGAACTTATTAAAACCTAAGATATTATAAAGTTTGAAGTGAGTTTAAACATTGTATTAGTAGCAAACATATATAAAGCAATCTTTATTGTAAAATACCTTTCAATTTCTGATGAAGAAGAATGAGCAGAGGCATGTGTGACTCTAACTTCGGCTATAATGAAAGTGACCTAGCAACTTTGAAAAATAAAGCCTTTTAATGTGGATTACAATGACTTTAGGGAAAGGGAAGTAATTAAATTCTTAAAATTAAAGATTGCAATATCTAGCATCAAATCATACTATTGATATTAAATAAACGACAATTTAAAATGCAGTTTTTTTTTTTTGTAGTGAAGGAATTTGCTTGGCAATGAGGTTTGTACCTTTTTTGTATTTTTAAGTACTGCTAAGTTGTCATCATTCCCTCCCGAATGTCCTAAAGAAACAAATGAGAGGAAGTTACAGACATACAGTTAATGCAGTTTCATACATGTCTATAGCGCAATATTCTGTAAAAGATTCATGCTATATGTTGTGCCCTCATATAAAATAATAAGGATCCTTTCACATTGTGACGCCAACAAGAGAAGGTCTGGTAGCTTTTTTAAGCTTTTTGTTTTTTTTCTGCTTTTTAGGTTATAAATGTGAAGAATGAAAATAACAAATGTTTACATTTTTCACATTTACAACATAAAAAGCAAATAATAATAATAATAATTAATAAATAAAAGTGACTTTAAAAAGTCAACTGGACTTTCTCTTGTTGGTGCTACAATAAGAGAGGATCCTTAAACCATCTAGGAGTTTTTTTCTTTTAAAACTTTTTCACATGGGGGCGTAGCATCCATTTTGTTCAATCACCTAATCTCTTTGGGTATATTGTTTGGGCATCATGTATATATATTTGTTTTATTTATCTTATCTTATTTATTTATTGTTATCTAAATAACTTGCATACAAGTATGAAATTAAAGACGTATGTTAGATTACTGAGTCAGGAATTAGCTTCTGCGTGAAATATATTTTATAGTTCAAAATAATAATTAATTCTAAGCTTGTTACCTTAGAAAGGTCATAAATATTCCATATTCCTATAAATTGCGTGTATCACGCACCTTGAAACTTTAGCGCATGAACCTAGTGGATTGTGCCAACCCACACTGTTTTTCCACATATGTGGATTCCCTCGAATTAAATAACAAAATACCTCCTTTACAAACTAGAATTCAGCCGAGAAGGAAAAAGCAGGGAAGATTGAGTAATATAAGAAACACTGTAAAGTAGAAGGTTCCACGTTGACGTTTGTCCTAAGATTTTGATATGATTTTGAATTATTTTAATGATTATAAAATTTTTAAATTAAATTTATAAAAGTACTAAATTAAAAATAATTAAAAATTATTTAATGTTTTATTACATCAAAAGTCATTAAAATTATTTTTAGTAGGCAATAATAATTGAAAGAAAAATCAAATATATGAAAATAGAGTTTTATGCTAATTATATTAAGAAAGAGTATTGTGTTAATAATATTCTAATAAAGCCCAAAATTATAGCAGTCATGATATAAATTATTAAAAAAATTTAAGAAAGCAACTAATGTTAATAGTCTTTTATACATAATGTCATTTTACGTATTTATTATAATATATTTTGATTTTCCACGTCATCTATAGAAAAATAAAAAAAGTAATTTTTTTAATATACCATTGCACCTTTGTTCTTATAATTAGATATATCTTTATATAATATATTATATTATATGTATTAGGAGATTGCCTTTTATTTACTTGCTACACAAGAAATGGAGCCAAAATACAATTGTTGAAAAGTCAACCACATATGAAACAATGAGTCTGATATAATTACCATGCAACAAAGGATTTTAGATATGATATCTTATTCTAATGTATTGTCTTTCTCAAAAATCAATATGATAACATTAATTTTGTGCTTTGTACAGAGAAAGAAAAAGCTTCTATGATATCTTTACAAAAAGACAAAATAGACAAATAAGTTAAAAAAAGTCTAAAACTGTTCAAGAAAACTAAAACATTAAAATACATTTATTCTTTTCCCAACGTCAAAAATATTTCTAAACATATACAAAAGTTATGCATATCATGTCCTTTAATATGAAAAAAAGTATTATATTATATTACATGGAAGGTGGCCTTTCATCTAACTTATTCAAAACATCTATTGTACAAAAGCAAACTAAAGTATCATTCTCTGTCTTTATAACTATTGGAACAATAATAAAAAGAAAGAAAGAAATAAAAGTAAAGCCCATGCACGTTGAAAGTTGTCTTCATATTCTCTTATACTTCATGATAAGCAAGACCCAAAAAAGAAAAAGCAATAGACATTTTGCAAATTCCTCTCTCTCTTAATGGCTAGTTTAAAAATTGCTCCCTAACAAAAATATTTTGAAGCTTCTACATAAATAAAATAAAATAAAGAAGAAAATAATAACTTAAAGTAGAAAAAGAAAAGAAAAATTACAATATAGTCCTCCTTTGATCTCTTCATATAATTTGAGTGAGTTTTTGGTTTTATCTAGTTTAATAGAATTTTAGAAAGAGTGAGGTTGTTGTAATCATTTTCTTGATAAAGATTCCAAATTTATTATTATATTATTGTGTAAATTGGTTTTAAGGTGAGTTTAGTGAAAAATATTTGAAGAAGAGAGTTTTATGTGAGTTTGTATAAAACCCAAGTATTATATTAGTTTGAGGTGAGTTAAGAAATCTTGTATTGGTAATGAGCACATGTAAAACAATCACGGTTGTAATCTGAAGATTGATTGAAGAAAATCTTTTAGAATTTAAAAGGACTAGATATAAGTCAAGGTTGAACCAGGATAAATTTGGTAGTATTTTTTTTCTCTTTAACTTTTTCTCTTTATTGCTTTGTTTTTAAGGTTACTCCAAATTTGAAGGTTACCTCATTTTCTTATTTGAAGGATGTTCCAAATCTTTATTAGCTTACTCTAGTGTTTATGTGTCTTTTTTAGTTGCACATCTATCTCATTCTAATTTTGGAATATCCTTTACATACTTATTGTAACTCGCTCTACTTTTTGTTTGCTTGCTTCACTTTATGTATACTTCAAATATGGAGATCACTTGCTCCTTCACTTTTTTGTCCTCCAATTTTATGTATGCCATAATTTTAACTACCTATTTTTTTTATACATTATACCTATTCACTTCTCTCTAGATATAATTATCAGTTAAAACACAAACTATTACACAAGATGATCAATATGATCACCGTTATAATAATTTAAGAAGGTACCAAAGGTTCAAGAGCTAGAATATTACAAATCAAGATTCAAACATGACTATAAAGGCTTCATTAACATGCAGGGCAAGTCGATAATGTTATCAAATTTAACAAGAAAAGTAGATAATCACCCTTATATTTGTAGATTTTATCCAAGCTTTCTCTAAATGCTACAAAAGAGGGAGAGTTTTTAACAAGTTAAAAGGTGACCAACAAAGAAACAAATTACTTCCTCATTTTTTTGTCCATAACAGGCATAAGTAAAATGTATGTACAATTGCAAATGAAGATAAGCATTGACAAAGAAAGTTCAAGTAATACTGTTGCTACTTGCTGTGACCTAAGCATGATAGTCTAATGTGTTGACATTCAATAATATCAGTAAACTTTAACAATAAAAAGTTCTTATTTAGTACATTAATTTTGATTAGAAAATGAAGTAATTACTTACAAAAGTTTAAATTCAATTATCTTACTAGCAACAAATTATAAAGTTACATTTTCTACACTGATTAAGTTCATTAAATGGAAACCATTTTAAAGTTTTAAAAGCTCCTTCTCATATTAAATCATCAGATGCCTGGAATAAGTATTTATATTCATAAGCCAAACCCATACCTGCAAGAATTAATTAGTAGGAAGTGCACATATTCAAGTTAGTTATAGCTAATTTCCATAGCCTAGCTAATTAAGTTGTCATGTTTATGCACAAGCTTCTAAACATATTCCAAACTATGTGTTCAAGGATTGTAGTTTACAAGGGTTACTATTGAAAGCACTTAATTTTATAAGGGTTGGAATGTTTTTAATCTTTAGATCCTTATATTTACTTAATTATGTGTATTTTTATTTTTAATAAATGATCATCTCTAAACAAAAATAAAAATATAAAAATAAAAGCACATTACCTTCTAAATGGTTAAGCTTTTCATAACAAATACAAAAAGTAAAAGGACATTATCACTAAAGATATCAAACTTACATTACAACTACTACAATCAGTTTTAGAAAAATTTTCTGTTTATAGATGGGCAAGCATGGGCTCTTATTTGAGAGGGTTAATCTTTTAGTTATTGCTTGACCATAATATGATACTAGTTGTTTAACATGCATTAATATCGATATCAATTAACTTTCCAATATATTATTATTGAGAAATTAAAATAATTAAATAATTTAATGTGTTGAATATCAAATTATTTGGGATAAATAATTAATTTATAATTACTTAATATTAAAAATAATTCAATAATAATTTTTTATTGCTCATTCCTTATGTAACTAAGAAAAAAAGGTTTAACAAAAAAAGTGTTATGGGTGGGTCTTTCAAATTCAATATTCCTATTGTAAAGAGTAAAATTAAAGTGTACGAACAAAGAAAAAAAATGAGTTTCACTTATATCATTATAGGTGTATACATCACTTTATATATACTTTTTCTAATTGAGGATGATGCCCCTGCACTTAGACTTGTGAATTTGAATGCTCAAAAAGTAATGCAACTCACTCAAGTCTTTTAATGAAGATTAAGCACATAGAGAATAAATCAGTGATTGAATGTCCTAAAGTGAGGACCCTATGATGATAATATCATCAACATAAACCAATACCATGAGTGCACAAGTAGAAGTGAACTTGAGAAATAATGAACTGTCACATTTAGTATTGTGAAAGCCAAAGTTGTAGAGAGTAGACTTGAGTTTAGTAAACCAAGCACGAGGTAACTATTTAAGACCATAAATAGCTTTCTTTAGCTTGCAAACTAGCCCGTTACATAAGGAATGATATAACATTCCTTATTCTATAACAATGGCTTTCTTTAAAACTTGAAGGCTGGGACATGTAAACTTCTTCATATAAAGTGCTATTAAGGAAGGTATTATCAATATCTAGTTGATGAAGGTGTTAATCGTTGGAAAGGGCAAGGCTTAGAACAACCCAAATAGTGGTATGTTTAATAATTGGATAAAACGTTTCAATGGAATCAATGCCATATTTTTTATGAAAACCTTTGGCAATAAGTCTTGCCTTATACTTGAGAATGGAGCCATCAGGTTTTCTTTTCATTTTGAAAACCCATTTGCTACTAATGGGCTATTTACCGAATGGCAATAGAATAATGTCCCAAGTGTGGTTACAAAGAAAGACATCATACTTATTTTACATAGCACTCTTCCAATGTGGATTTGCTAAGGCATTCTAGACAAAGGTAGGTTCCACTTTTGTAGCAAATTCCTTAGGTTTGAAAATACTTGATTTAGCTCTATTTACCATGAGATGCATGTTGAAACACTCTTTGACCTTGTTAGTAGCTAGACCTAATCACGAGTCGAGATCGTTTAAAAACGGGTCAAGCTCATAAAAAAATTGCAAATTTTTTTAAGCCCAGGCCCGGGCCTGAGCCGGCCCGTTTTGTAATTTTTTTTTACATTTTTATCTTTTTTTTAGTTTTAAATATTATATATATATATATATATGTTTATTTATTTCATTACTTGTTAGTCATACTTTTATTCTTATTTTAAATTCTAAATAACTCATTAAAAAATTACAAAAAAGTTTAAATAACTTGAAATATATATATATATATATATATATAAGATAATAAAACCTCTCAAAATAATAATTTTTCTAATAATATTACTATTAATAATTTATTTTATTTGAATTATAATTTATTCCTAATAATATATTATATAATAAGTAAAAGTAAGAAAAATAATAATCATATATATTATATAATTCTTTTTTATTTATATCTATAGTTATAAATAAATGTTCTAATAATATTATTTATTAATCATATATAAAAAAAAAATTATAATATAAGCGGGCTCAGGCTAGTGCCGGGTTTTAAAAAAAGCCCAAACCCGACCCTTTTTATATTCAGACTTTTTTTAAATAGGCTTATTTTTTTGGGCTTTTTTTAGGCTCATTTCTATTTTTTTGGAGTCAGGCTTATCTGGTCGGGCGGGCTTCTCAGCCCATGATCAAGTCTATTAGTAGCCAGAGGCACATGAACTAGACTTGCAACACCAGAAGCTTCATAATGTACATTAGCAGTGGAAGTAAGCAAATGAGTGTGAGCATCAGTGGTAATGTCAGGTGTATAAGTATCATATGGAACTACATTGAGAGGATCAGTATGGACAGTGGTATGAAACTCTGAAGAGACTAAAGGGAAGGAGAAACCCACAGGGATAGTATCATCAAATTCAATTAACGTATAGGTATTTGAGGAGACTGGGATAGATTGTAAGGTAGAAACACTGGGAATAGTTGGAACATGAAAGGATGAAGGAAGAGAATTAGATGGACATGACACATCTGAATTATTGAAGAATCCTGTTGCAGGAAATTGGGTTTCATTAAAAAGAACATGCCGAGAAAGAGTGATGCTCTGAGTAGTGGAGTCAAAACATTTGTATTCTTTATGGTTTGGACAATAACAAAAAAATAGAAATGGTTTGGATCTGTAAAAGACTTTGTGTTTTTCAAAGGGTCTAATGAGATAGCAAAGATAGTCAAAAGCCTTAAGTTGATTGTAGTTTGGTAAGGTTTGACACAGAAGTTGAAATGGTGATTTATTGCCTAGTAATGGAGTAGGTAGATGATTGCCAATATAGGTAGTAGTTCTAAAAGCTTTATCCCAGTATTTGAGAGGTAAGTGAGCATGAGCCAAAAGTGTGAGTCCCATTTTCACAATGGTTCGATGTTTTTTGTCAGCTAAACCATTTTGTTCTTAAATATATGGACAATTCACTCGATGTTGGATACCACACTGAAGAAGGTGTTAATAAAATGCTCTATACTCACCCCCTAGTTAGTTTGCAAAGCTTTAATTTGGGAATTAAATTGATGTTCAACTAATGCTTGAAAATAAAGGAAGGTTTGGTAGGCTTCAAATTTATTATGAAGCAAGTAAATCCAAGTATAACGACTATAAGTATCAATGAAATATATATAATATTGATACTTAGAAGTGGTTTTCACAAGTGTTGAACCCCAAATGTCTAAACGTATTAACTCGAGTAGTTTGGTGTATTTAGTTTTTTATTCTTCAAATGGTTGTTTATAAGATTTACCCAAACAATAAGAGGAGCATAATGGAAAAATAATTGAAGATTGAAATAGGATGTTACTCATATGCAATACATTGGAAACAACTTTATTCAAGGCATGTCCTAACCTAAGATGCCATACATTGAAATTTGAACTAGGTACATTGATTGATGCTGTGAAAGTTTGATAAGGATCAGACGGTGAATATATTGGTTTATGAGGATGCTGCAGCATATTTCAAAATATGTAGAGACCATCATTTACTCTTCCTTCAAACAAAGTTTGGTGGGTGTCTTGTGATTTAACAACACATTTATTAGCAGACAGTATGAAAAATGCATTGTTATCTTTTGCAAATTTAGAAACACTAACAATATGAAAAATGCATTACTATCTTTTGCAAATTTAGAAACAACAACAAGGTTCTTAGTGATATAAGGGATATGAAGAAGTTGATTCAATTTGAGAGTAGTTTTAGGTTGTGCAAGTGAGACAAATTTGGTAGTTCCAATGTGTGAAATAAAAAGACCTGCACCGTTAACAATTTTCACATCCTCATTTCCTTTAAACTAAGATTTAGCTTGTAGGTTTTCACTCTGATAGGTTATATGATTGGTAGCTCCTAAATCTGGATACTAATATGAATCATACATTATTTCAAGGGTAGCCATATATGCTGTGAGTTGAATTTGTCCTCTAATGTTTCTTGAATTCGTTATATCTTGAATTTGCTATGATTGAGGACCACTAACAAAGTTTACATCAAATCTGTGATAACATTTCCATGCTTCATGTTCCACTTTTTCATATAACTGGCAACTTGATCTGTTATTATTAAAGTTGTTCTATTGTGATCTTCCTCCTTTGGCTCAACCTCTTTGTCCATTTCTTTGATAGTTATTTGGCAAAAGCATTATTCCAACTCCTGCCAACACTAGTAGCTCCTTGACTCTCATCTGAATTATTTTTCTTGATTTGTGTACTTGCAAGATTTGCAATCACAAAATCTAGTTCTTTTTTATGCTTTTCAACCTTTTCTTCATGTGTCATCAGTAAGCTTCTACCTCTATAATTGTAAATGGCTCCATCCTTGCAGATATAGAAGTGATGAAACTGTCATATTCAGCAAGTAACCCATCAAACATGGCACCAATTTGATCTGCAATAAACATATCATATCCTACTAATGAGAGGCTATCAATAAGCCTTTTTACCTTCAATAGATATTCATTCATTGAGGAGTCTCCCTTCTTTGTGCTTCTTAGTTGCGTTTTGAATTGCTTCACCTTTGACTTTGTTTATGATGTAAAGAAAGTTTATTTTTGTTCCCATACTTGATAGGCATGCTCATAGTTTAACATACATGTTACCATATTACTATTCATGAATGAGAGAATCCAAGAAAGTAACAATTGATCTTATTGCTCCTAAAAACTAAACTTAGCTTACACTCGATTATACCTTTTATCATCCTCTAATGCATATTTTACTGGGCCTATATGGGAACCTACAATGAAATCATACAATCTATAACCCTTGATTATGGCAAGAACTTACTGCTTCCATGGAAGATAGTCTGTTTCATCAAGTTTCAAGAATGTGGGTATGCAAACCCTTGTGAATGATTCATTTGTAGCACCACTTTCTTGATTTTACAATGACTAAAGACAAGAAAGCTAGGTATTTATAGAGGACTCTGACACCATGTAACGAATAAAATCAGACGGCACGAACAAAGAAGAAAAATGAGTTTCACTTATATTATTAAAGATGTATACATCAGTTTACTACTATATGGTTAGTAACAAGTTTCAGTCACAACTAACAGACTCCAGTTGTTTCCCAACGTTCATAACTAACTTAATTCTATTATATAACTCTCTACACTCAAATTTAAAACAATTTAATCTACATGGCTAAGACTTATATAACTAGGATAATTTAATAAACTATAAGGAGCCTAACAATAGATCTTTAACTATAAAAAAAATTAAGTCTAATTAAGATAAGTATCTACATCTATAAAATTTTTCATCTTACTAGGATTATGATTGCATATTAATGGCTTCAAACCACTCTATTATTCTCTTTTCTCCTTAGAAAAAAAAGAGAAAAACTTGTTCCCATAATCATTCTAAGCTACATAATATATTATGCCTAGACTAAGCTTCATTTTCTCTTTTCCACCCTAACTTCAAATATCAACAAATATATTTTTTAAAATTTTAAAGTACTAGAATGTTATAAATTATTAAATAACTATTCATTATACTTTGTTTTAATAATTATTTTTTTATATTATAAAATATTTTTTATATCTTCATTTTCTTTAAAAGTAAATTATCTTGTTTTACATTTTATTTGGACCAAGACTACAAAAAATCTAACATACATATTAATATGTATAGACATAAGTATTGTACTTTTTTCTCCCTATATCACGCTATCTTTCCGAAGGTATAAAGATATTGCTCTTGGAGTCATCATTTGTCTTTAAATTAACTCAATTATATCAACTTGTTCTTAGTGATCCAAGTAATATCTTTTATTCGTAGTTTTTCATGCATGAGTTCAAGGTTCATCCTATACATAAGTTCAAGTATGTTTTTCATTAGGCTATGAAAGGGATTCAAATTGAACGCATACAAGTAGGTATGAATTAGAGATATAGGTAAAATCACTGTTTCTTGTAATTCAAAAGTTTGCTTCCGCATGTATCACATATTGATTTCTTATTGTTCAAAGTTTTAATTAATGTTAAGCTTGTTAACTTAGAAAGGTCATAAATATTTCATATCCGCATTTTAGGCAAAGCTGATAGATGGTGAACCTCTAAATCCCATTCCCAAGATACAAAAGACTCAACCTTATTTATTTAGAACATAAATACTCTAATTTACTTCTTTTGGCCAAAAACTCTTTAGAATTCTTCATCTTGCCAACAAACTTCTTACCATATTGAAGATGATTCTAATATTTTTCTTTGATACATCATTTTATTATGGTGTATATGCTACTGTAAGCTAACTTCAAATGCCATGATCTTCACAAAAAACTTAAAATTCTGTTGAGCAATATTCACTACTATGATTTGTTCGAAGAGTTTTAATGGTCTTTTGTGTTTCATTTTCCACACAAGCCTTAAAGCTTTTAAATGCATTGAAAGCTTCTTATTTGTCTTACAAAAAATAAATCCAAGTTTTTCAAATATAATTATTGAGAAAGGTAATTAAGTATCTTTTACCTCCATTAGAAGATGGCTTTATCAATCCATAAATGTTAGAATGAACTAAGTCCAAAATACTGTTTGCTTTCCATGACATTCTTTGAAGAAACTAAGAATGATGTTGTTTGTAAACAATAAATTCTTCACAAACTTAGAAAGTTATAATAATTTGAGGAAGACCAATCACCTGATTTTTCTATTGGAGGGTTTTTATTTCACCAAAACTTAAGTGGTCATAATGAAAATGCCATAACGATAAAGGATCTTTCACTTTAGTCATCAAACATTACTTCTAATCTTCAATGAAAATAATTTGTTTGAACTCATTTGGGCAATAGCAATAGCTCCTTTAGTGGGATCATCAATCTCATATGCACCTTTTTGAAAAATAATAACATAACCTTTTTCTTAGAGTTGACCAACATTTAATAAATTTCTTTTCAAGCTTGCAATATAAAGCACATTAAAAATTATTTCCAAAAACCCATCCTTGGTTTTAATCTTGATATAACTTTTTTCCCATCACATTCACAACAAAATAATCATAAAAACTTACTATATAATGAAAGCCTTTGTTTAAATAGGAAAAAAAAGACTTCCACGTATATGGTTATTGCAACCTGTATTCACATTCTAAATGTTTGATTCGGATTCCTTATCAGCATGAACAACCATTAACAAAGTTTCTTCTTCTTTCTTTTTAACAGAATTTGATATCTCTCCTATTTCTTTGTCATTAGGAGACCTAGTTTAACATTTAGAATGATAAGGATAAGATTTATGACATCTAAAACACTCTACATTGTATTTGTCAAAATTTTGATCTTATCCTCAACCTTTGCCTTGAAATTGGTCATTATTAGCTTTGGGGTGTTTGTTGCCATATCTTTTGCTTCGTTCTTCTCTACCTTTGCTCATACCCCTTCATATAGAATTTGAGAAATGAGTAAAAGTAAAGGCTTTTAAAGGTTGCTTCTCTATGGTTGAATTTCAATTTATCTTTGTTTGTAGATTAACAAGGAGTTATGCAATTTGTCAAGAGAGAGTGCATCTATATTTTTTGATTCCTTAATTGAGTAGACAACATAATCAAACTTTGCTGTCAAGGAAAACAATATCTTTTCTAAAAGAAATTTAATTCATATTTTACATTAGATCTAGGTATTTACATAGATTGCAATGGAAATCTAGATCTTGTTTGAGTCTTCCACCCCACATGGTTCAGGCCAGATCACTATATGAAATTGAGTCTTGTTTCCATGATAGATGCACTATACCAAAAAGGATGAGAGGAGTTTATCGCATGTCTGTGTTTCTTTTGTGTGTTTTCTATTTTGCCTAGATGCGAGACAAAAAAAGGGGGAGAGAGGAGTTTCTTTTCACAATTACACACAATTAGTTTTCTAATCTCACCTCTTCCCCTTAGATTAGATAACTTCCCTTCATTCAAATTAATTAATTATTTGAATTTAATAACCAACCATTTTTATTTGAATTTCAAAAATCAAATAATAATAATTTTAATTAATTTTCTCTCTTATAGAAAATTGGGTCAAGTTAGCCCATCAAAAGCGCCCTATTTTTTACCATGATGACATCTTATATCTTTTTTTTCCATAGAATTGTATTTTGTTGATTAGCTCCATAGTTCTAATACAATAGTCGGTGACATCCTTTTTCTATATAGTTTCAAAATCCCTTGTCAAGGCTTGAAGCAATGCATGCTTCACTCTAGCAAAGCCTTGATATATATATATATATCCTTGAAAGCTTCTTTAAAAAGAATTGTTTTTAAGATAGGACAACCAATTGTCTAAAAGAAGATTTTTTTTGCTTTCAAATCTTTCAGCTTTCTTGCTTCCAATTCTATTTTTCTAGGCATCCATCAAAGGCATACCTTGTACTAGTTCTCTAATTCCAAATTCAATGATTGAACAATACTCTCGTAAAAATTGTTCATTAACTATTGACCATCAAAATGTGGGATAACTACTTGCACAAAATTGGTGTCAAAAGCCATGAGAAAAAGGAAGATAAACTATAGAAATAAACTGCTGCCAGTAGTAGGTGAACACTACCTCATAGGGATAGTCTCTCAAATCTCGCCCTGATGCCACTGGTACGAAATAAAAGAATGAAGAGGAGGAAAATCTCATAAAACTGCTTGGAAGACTACTGCAATTCTTATTGATGGATGAACCTTATATAAGGGTTCACAAAAGAGAACGTGGCATGCTAAATGCACCACACGAAGACCAATAAAGCACTGACAAATACCACTGAGACCTTTAATAAAAAGAAACTACCTATTAATAATCACTTTCCAAAAGACCAAGAGATAATAATAATAAAAAATACAAGTAAGGGATAAAACCATTTGAAAATACGATAAATATTAAATAAAATAACAAGCAAATAAATACAAAATAGAACGTGCAGCAAGCATCAATGTGGGTCCACTTCCAACACTAGCTTATCATGCCTATTTCAGCACTCCATTCATTGCCTTCCTTGCTGCCTCTCTAGCACTTCTTTTCACTTTTCTCCGGACCTGGCTCACCATTGATCCCTCTAATAGATGATGGACATAGGTTTCACGCCTCAAGCAGTACTGAATAGCTTGCTTCAGGACCCGCACATGCATGGCAATATATAAGGATGTATTCTCCAACTATAAATCTTGTTAATCGTAGTACTATACATAAACGCGTGTCATACAGAATTTGTTGGTGTGGGTATATATTTAACTAGACGGCTTTTGGGTGATTGTTTTGTATCCTCTTTGCTCAGCCCCTGAGGGCAGTTGGCGACTCAGTCTGCAGTGTTTCATTTGCACATGCTCCTAAAGAATGAAGAGTTTCTATATATTTAATTAATTGATTGATATTGATTATTAGTTGTAGAAAATGAAGTAGTTAATAAATTTATATTTCTTTCAATAAACTATACAGTTACATTACATATCTTTTAACACTGATTGTGTACTTTTAAATGTAAGTACGAATGCAAACCATTTCAAATCGTTTCTCTTTGGGTCACGACAAGGGTTGGAGTTGAATGCATATAAGTTCGAATTAGAGATGCACGTAAGGTCACTGTTCTCATGAGTCAGGAGTTAGCTTTTGCGTGTATCACATATGGATATATCTTATAGTTCAAAGCAATAATTAATTCTAAGCTTGTAAGCTTAGAAAGCTCATAAATATTCGATATTCCCATTCCATGCTAAGCAGGTAGAATATGTCGTTAGAGTAATGGCAAGAAATGCTTTTTTGGTTAAAGTATGCCTAGTTCCAAACTCGGAATATTCACATAGCTGGCTAGATGGATCTGTGTTGCTTATCTCAGGTATTATTCCATGCAGTCTGCTTTGTATTACTATAAATTCACAGACCTTGATCCCTGTAAATCAGAGCAGAAACAAACGTACTGTTACGCAGGCACCCACATTTTGAATCGCCAATCCAAACTGTAAATGATGGCAAATATGAGCATAGTAGAGTGGCTTGGCCGACTGCAATGGTTACAGCATAGACTAGAAATATTCATTCAGTATGGAGAGGGATCATCAAACTCCTACCCCAGGATACAAATGGTACCACAGATTATCCCAATAATATAGAGCTCGTATTTAGTACATCACTTGTAGAAAGGTAGTAATTATTAACAATAGTGCGTTAAATTCTGTTATCTTACAATAAATTATGCAGTTTAAGTTTTGGCACATTAAGTTCATTAAATGCAAGCCATTTTAAATTTTCAAACTTTTCGTTTCATATTAAATCAGAAGATGCATGGAAAAGTGATAAGCGACCCTACACATCAGAAGACAAGATACATGTCTTCATGTGTAAGCAAGCATCATTCTGTTTACAAATTCATAAGAGAATTTGTGACCAGGCACGTGCTATAACCAGAAACTTTAGCGCTTGAATCTGTACGTAAGTGGACTGTACCAACTCACTCTGTATTTCCACATATGTGGATTCCCTCGCACTAAATAGCAAGGTACACGCTTTCCAAACATGGAACTTCAGATATCAAGCAAGATTGAGTAATGTAGAGTTCAGTAATTCCGTCTAAACATCGAACTTGAGATGCCAAGCAAGATTGAGTAATTTAAGAAAGACCGTGAAGTCGAAGGGTCAGCTTTGAAACACAGACCATTAGACAGGATGATCATTCACCACTTTAATAATTTAAGAAGGTACAGAAGGCTTATGATCTGGGATATTACGAATCATGATTCTCTATCAATATTCAAGCGCGCTAGAGGTTTCAGTAACATATGGAAGGCAACTAGATAATGTTCTCAAATGTAACAGGAAAAGTAGATAATGGTCCTTATATGTATAGATTTCATCCAAATTTTCACTAAAAGCAGCAGAGGAGGGAGGGTTTTTAACAAGATAAAAGGGTGACCAACAAAGAAACAAATTACTATTTTTATCCATAACAAGCATAAAATGTATGTACAGTTGCAAATAGAGATAAGCATACACATGAGAAAGTTTAAGAAATGCTGTTGCTACTCGCTGTCCCATAGGAATTTGCTGTGAGCTAGGCATAATAGGAATAAGAACTAATCTTATGTGTTGACATTCAATAATATCAGTAAACTTCAGATGCAAGTGCACCTACACCAATAGCGTACAACAAATTAGCAGGCATTCATCTTATTCTTTATCTTTTACCAAGTTGTTGATCATGTTTACCAAAGGAAGAGTTCCTTTTGCCATAATCTCTATCCTAGACGTATTAGAAGCATGAGAGAATAGAGAGAGGCCAAAAAATAAGAGTTCAGGAAGAAACAGTCTTGATGATAAGAATCCGTGCCAATAACGAGGTTCTAGATCAAAAAATGCATCAAAAAACCTCCTCGTGCCTGGTAAATCAAGCTTCAGTAAGATGTCCATACCAAAACAGAAGAACTCCCTTTGTCTCCTCCTTTGGATGGGCCATAAATCTCTCCACACCTGCGCAGACAGTTCAAATCCCGAAAGGCCTCTATCAGAACCAAGGCACTGGACAATGGTATTAGCAACAATTGGGGCTGTAGCTAGGGTCCTTGCTACCATATACCCAGTGGAAGGATGCACCATCCCAGCAGTACCACCAATTCCAACAACTCTTTGGGGAAGAACAGGGAGGGGGCCACCCATGGGAATGACACAGTGCTCATCTTCTTCAATGCTTTTCACTTTAATGCCCAAATGTTTCAATCGAGCTACCATTCTTTCCTGGATATCAACCATTTGTAACCCAGGCCGAGCAACTAAAGAAGTTTCTTCAAGAAATATCCTGTTGGATGAAAAGGGCATTGCATATAGAAAAGTGGGTATTCTGCTATTTCTCTCTCTCAGCTCCATGTTACCATCCAGATGTGAATCTCTCCAGTCCATAAAAACCATTTTATCTATGTCAAAAGGGTGTTCATCAACCTCAGCTAAAATCCCATATGCCACTTGGTAACCTGGATTATACGGTTTATCATACTGAACAAGACATCTTGAAAAGCCGGTTGCATCAAGAACTACAGCAGCCTGAACACTGACACCATCATTACAAATCAAAATAGATTTGGACTCCTGGTGAATTACCTTAATAACTTTAGCTTGGTGAAACTTAACACCGTTTGAAATACATTTCTGCAGCATCTTTGACTTTAACTGCTTCCTGTTGACCCTCCCATAAGGTCTATCTAGATCCTTCTTTGATTGTTCATCAATAAAAACAACAGCACCAGACCAAGTAGTGTCAAGGCAATCAATTAAATCCATAGCTTCAAATTCATCCACCCAAACACCATAATTATTGGGCCAAATTAATCTGGGATTTGGGTCAATAGAGCAAACTGAAAGACCTGCCTCAGAAACTTGCTGTGCAACTGCAAGTCCTGCAGGGCCTCCTCCCACGACTGCGAGGTCCACCACAACGCCCTTTGACGAGTCAAACAGAGGAAGTTCAAAATCCAGAGTCTCCTTCTTGACTTCCGGAACAAGCTCCAAAAGAGCAGTGCTACTAGCCCTCGTACAACAACTACCCCATTTCATATGTGATTTCTTGGGACCAAATCTCAGCTCCTGGTTTTGCAACTTAGAGGAGGCCGGATTACTCAATTTTTCTGAATAACCATGAAGTGGATGCAGAAATTCAAGGTTGTTAGGTGTTTTGAGTAAAGTATCCATAAGAATGAGATATCTCCGGAAATCCTTATCCTAAATCAACCTCGACAGAGTACCTAACACACCATCTGAGGTCAAAATTTTCTCAATTGTGATACCGGTATGGCAAAAGGGGGGAAAATTAAATCTGAGTCACACTATGATGATGCAGTACGAGAAATATGTGTCAAAAAGACTGGATTCGCACCAACTAGATGCAGCTATACATGGCAGCAACAATCAACGCACAAAATGGAGTTATAATTAGTCAGGAAATTTTCACAGTAATATTTTCAGCAAAAGCAGAATCACAGAAAACTGGCAACAAGATTCAGATTAACCGAATTAATTCGTGAATTCAGCAGCGAGATTGAGTTGATGGCTTACCACAGAGGGGAGAAAAGGAGCAAATGAATCATTGCAGTCACCGACTCGCAGAAGGGTAAGAAGGGGTAGTGGAGGAGGCTCTGGTAATGGTAAAGCTCGTGTGGCCAGGCGTAAGGGACAAAGGGAAGTGGGGTCACTTCAAGATGCAAGAACAGAAAAATTACATTATCAGATAAAATTCACAAGGAAGATAACACGGCTTTTGGATGATGTCTAGTGGCCACCATATCTTGCATTTGTCAAATGCAATGCCAACTGCCAAGAGTGGTCTACCCACTGGTTCACTCAGACGATTGAGAAAGACTTTTTTTGAAAGTAAAAGTATACTTTTGTTTCCTTTATTTTTTAATTATTTTTTATTTTTATTTTATTTTATTTTAATTTTTTTAACTTTAAAAAATTATTGAAATATTTTTTTAAATATCATTAAATGAAAATGCTTAATAAAAAAATTTTATGTAACTCTTTAATGACTTTTTATAGAGAGAGAGAGAGAGAGAGAATTAGTTAGACTAATATAGACAAGAAAGGATGAAGGCTCACACAAGTAACAAAACACGAAACTCGATCCTCTGCGAAGCAACGTGATGCACAGGCTGTGCGAATCAACGAGATGACGTCGTTCATTGCCTTCCTTTAATTGTAACCATCCACGTAATCCGTGGCTTTGTAGCGCGACACGTCAAAAATGGAATGTTGCGTTTTGCGGTTGTCTTCCCGCTAACCATCACTAATTATCAGCCGTTCAATTTGTGAATCTGTGTCGTCCATTGAAACACATGTAAACCCATGATATGCAACCTCAAAACGCAGCATCCTCGCGTTGCTTCTTCAACCTTAGAAACCATATTAGACAGCGCGGGAATTTGCTCATTTTGCTGCCCAATTCCTCAAGCTTGAAGGTTAGTTTTTTAGGAAACACCAAGCACCCATTTTTTCTATTTAATACATCTGCATTATAGTTTCATTAGAGCCTCACTTGTTATTTGTTTTTGCAGTGGTCTTATGTCATTATTTTGATAGCTCAACGTCGCACGAAGAAGAAAGGGATATATCTTTTATACATCTATTTGATATTTGGAGTTTGAGCTTGTAAAATCATTTTTCCCTTTTCATTAGCAAGAGAGATTGTAAAAAATTGCATAAAGTTATTCCCTTTACAATTAGTTCTTTACCTGCGTTCTTAACATGATACCAACAGAAAATATGGATATATGTGTGTGTGTGTGTATATATATATATATAGTTGATTCTTTCTTTAGATGAACTCTTGGAAGCTTTTTTTCCTTTAACTAAATAACTTTCATATATTGTACACCTACAATAATTTTTTTGTTAGCCTCTATATATTTTTTGGCAAAAGTTTATAGTTGGAATATAATACA
The DNA here is from genome assembly GCA_032878935.1 of Erythrophleum fordii. Taxonomy (NCBI): domain Eukaryota; kingdom Viridiplantae; phylum Streptophyta; class Magnoliopsida; order Fabales; family Fabaceae; genus Erythrophleum; species Erythrophleum fordii. Next base: position 13,202,333 of record JAVQMF010000045.1, on the reverse strand, counting down.
AAATTTGGTACCTTTGGTCAATTTGATTTCAACTTTAATTCTCAAAAGCCATTTACAATCTATTTAATAAATTAATTTAATGAGTTCATTCTTCTTTATTTGGCAACATCATGTTTTATAAAATTATTGAAGTGGCGTCCAAAAAAGAAAAAAAATGTATAAAGCTATTAGCTTGAGTTGCTTTTATGTCAATTTCACTTGAAAATAGTCTGGTCAATAGTTACATCAAAAAGGAAATCATTTGGTATTGCCAAGTTTTAAGAAAAATATTTGGAATCATATATAAGTAAAAGTTGCAAGTGCAGCATAGTACTAAGTTAATAATATTCTTGCTTGCTTGAAATTTTGTGTGATATTTTCATATGTCAAAAAGTTCTTATAATAATTTTTTTCATTTTTCAGGAACTAAAATATGGAGGTTGATTTGACTCCTAAGTTAGGGTTAGAATTTGATAGTCTAGAGGAAACATGGAACTTTTGGGTTGTTTATGCTGGGCGAAATGGATTTGAAGCACGAAAATATAATAAGACCAGGAGTAGGAAAGATGGCTCCATAGTTTCAGCTAGATACGTTTGCTGTAAAGAGGGTTTGCGAACAAAAGACAAGAGAGACTTTATGACCATCATACCTCGGCCTGAGACAAAGACTAATTATAAAGCAAAGATGTCTGTCACGCTCATAGATGGAAAATATAAAATCAATGCTTTTGTTGAAGAGCATAATCACCCGCTCCATGTTGCAGACACAATTCATTTGTTGGCATTACAGCGTAAGGTAACTGAAGTTCAAGCCTATGAGATTGATTTGGCAGAGGATGCAGGGCTTCAATAAAAATCCTCTTTTGAGTTAATGAGTAGGCACGCTGGAGGAAGAGCTAGTCTTGGCTACATCCAGTTGGATGCGAAAAATTACTTGAGAACTAAAAGACAGAGAAGTATGGTATATGGAGAAGTTGGAAGCCTATTGCGGTATTTCCAAGAACAATACTCGAAAAATCCATCATTTTATCATGCTTATCAGATAGATATAGAAGAACAGATTACAAATGTTTTTTGGGCTAATGCAAGAATGTTACTTGACTATGCATATTTTGGTGATGCGATCTCTATGGATTCAACATTTAATACAAACTGTGATCATAGACCACTTGCGTTACTTTCAGGATTCAATCATTATAAGGGAGTGGTTATTTTTGGTGCGGCATTACTATATGATGAAACTATAGAGTCATTTAACTGGCTACTACAGACTTTCTTAGAGGCACACTAACAAAAAAAGCCTATGACCATTTTTACTGATCAAGATCAAGCCATGGCTAGAGCAATATGGGAGGTGATGCCAGATACAAAACATGGACTATGCACCTAGCATTTAATGCAAAACAGTGTCAAGCATTTAGAAAATTTGATGAAGCGTGGATCACATTTTTTGACTGATTTTAAGAAATGCATGTATCAATATGAAGATGAAATGCAGTTCGAGGAAGAATGGAGTCAGTTACTTTTAACTTATAATGTCAATGATAACACATGGTTGACCTCAATTTATAATATCAAAGAAAAATGGGCATGGTGTCATATGAAAAAGGCTTTCACGCTTGGGGTGCAGAGCACACAAGTAAGTGAAAGTATAAATGCCTCTATAAAAAGTTGCATAAGACCGGATTTAGACATCAATCAGTTTTTCAAGCAATTTGAATGAGTTGTGGAGGATAGGAGGTATAATGAATTGAAGCATGAGTTTGACTCATGGCAAAAATTGCCTCGATTAACTATACAGAGTTCCCCTATACTTCGACAGCTTTCTTAGATTTACACGATTCCAATTTTTGACTTGTTCCAAAAACAGTGAGATCTAGTTGCAGCTACTACTATAAAACACAGACATGAAGAAGAGCCTTTATTTGACTATTTCATTAATATGATTGATGAGGAAGGTGAATAGAGAGTTCAATTTGATCCTAGTAACAACTCAATCTCATGTAGTTGTCGAATGTTTGAGACCATTGGAATATTATGCTGCCACACTTTAAAGGTTTATGATGTGAAGGATGTGAAAAAGCTTCTCGAAAACTATATTATAAAGAGGTGGACAAAAGAAGCAAATAGTGGTATCATACATGATATTAGGGAAACGAGGTCCAAGCAGATCTTAAATTGGAAAGCACACAACGATATAGACAACTCTGCCCTATGATGATTAGATTAGCAACTAAAGCATCTGACTGTCCGAAAGCATTTTTGTTGGTGCAAAAAGGTGTGTTAGAGTTAACCAAGCAAGTGATAGAATTTCGATCGAGCCAACAATTTCCAACTAACAATGATGGTGCAAGTTTGGCACCATTACTAGAGTCTATTGCCCCAGTAAAAGGATTCAAGAAAAGGGATGAAAATAGAAAGAAGAAGCGAGAGAAGGGTTGGGTTGAGAAATTAAGGAGCAAAAGAAGAAAAATAACTTCTATGGTATAGACATATTACATATCTTTATTTTATATTTAATGGTTAATAAATGTTAATGTTACCTTACCTTTTTCTTTTAGGATAATCAGAAGCAAGGAAACACCTCCAATAACATACCTCAAGCACCCTTTGTAGGATCTCAAATAGCTGAGAGTGATCTTATTTTTACTCAAATGTTAATGGTAGGACCAATTAGGTTCTAATGCTTAACACCTCATTGTAGTTTATAAAGGATTACATTGTGATTTGTATTGTTTTGTAATGTAGGCGCCACCAGATTTTCTAATATCGTCACTTGAAACACTGGAATTCAGTCGAGAAGTTTCATCAGGTAAGCAATAATATTGCCATAACAATGTTTAAAAGAAAGTATAACAAAATATATAATTTTATTGAAATCAATCATATCATGTACATTGGATTCCTGTTCTCAAATTAGATTGCCAATAATTGACTAATCTAAGTACAAGTCCCTAATAATTACATTTACATGCTGTTTCTTGTCTCTAGCTGTAGATAACAACCAATCACAGTTCCAACAGCAGTACACCTCTTGAAAAAGTAAGTTGATACACATGGATACTTGTGTCTTGTTTTTTGCTTTATCGTATTTTATATTTGTATCTTGTTTTTTGCTTCATCTTATTTTTCCCTCTATGCTCTCATGCTTGTATCTCACCTTCCGTTCTCCACTTGTTTGTAATTGGCAAATCTGCATATGTACAAGTAATCAATCACTTCATATTCAAGAATGAAAAATAGAGGCTTGATCTATTTGCATTTGGGATATGGTCTTATCAAAGATGCAATTATTCACCAATCCAAACTACAACATGTTCTCAAAGGTCCAACCAGCAAAAACAGAGTGAGATTAAAAAGCATAGTGTTCCCAGAGGTAAGCTACTGAAGCACAATAAGTGATTTCATTTAAATCTTTTTTCCATTTCAATTTCACCATCTAGTCCTATTCAGAATTAGATTACCTACTTTTCCTTGTCAACCACATTTTTCCTGTACACACTATTACAAGTGCCAATCTAGAATCTGACAATCTAAAACAACAAACAAATGCAGCTCCTTTGTATTGTTCCATCATATGAGTATCATATAGATGTGGTAAACTTTGGAATGGTTTATCACAATCAGGATATTTCCAGTATAGGTCTATAACAATATTGGAGAAGTAACATGGCTTTGTTATTTATTTATTTACAAGCTTCTATTTACAAGGTCATGCAAATATTACAGTTTTGTCATGTCATCCACACTGCTAGGAGGAGCTTCATTATCCTTGGGAAAAACCTTTTGAGATATTTTGTGACAAGCTGCAACCAGATTTCCAGACTGTTAAAAATCATAATCAGAACCCCTTGCCACTCTTCATTAAGTACTGGCCAAATACAAAAGAGTGCAGACAATAATTAATGAATAAGGCTGAAAATTATGTAATAAAAGATTTGAAACAAACACCAGAGGCACAAGTTAATAGGATTACCTTGTATCCCTGCATTGCTAAAAAATCATTCTCCCTTTGATTTAGAACTTTATTGACATAATATATGTAAATCTTTCTATAATGTAGCACGAGCAAAAAATGAACCTTCCCTTGATAATGCAGCTCAGGATATTTACTTCAAACATATTGAACAGACAAATATCTCTTTCCAACTCATTTATCTTCAACACTAATCTGCTCCTTCTTTTAATTTCTCACTCATGATTGTCCTATGTTGTTATAGCCAATTCAATTTCGTTATAGTTTTTAGCTTCTAACTATCAAATTATGCACATTGCCTCTCCAAAACATCGAAATCTTTATTATAACTTATTCATATCCACCAAACTCTACTACACAAGATCTTTGAGCAATGCAGGGATCGACTTGCACCATTTTGCAACAGAAACTAGTTTTGAGACACATGTAATAACAAAAAACTGCAAGTCTTACAGATTCAACGAAGTAGCTGAAAGAGTCAAAGAAGAATCAACCAAGTGACACAAGTAAAAGAGCTAAGGTTTCATCTGAAGTTACCATGGCAATGAATGCACATAGATCTTCTTCGCTAACTCATCCAAGGCAGAACTGAGTCGATCAGGAAACGTGACTCAACGAGTCAAATCAAATAGTGTAAACCAATAGCTTCATAGTTTGAACGTCAATTTTGAAGGAAGAAAAAGAGGTTAAAATTTGAAGATGAAGAAAATGATAACTATTGTCGATCTTCTAAAATTCCCTTTTTGGATCTCTCTTGCAGAACTGGAAGCAAGTTGAAGGTCCTCCTCCCCCCCAGAACTCGATCTGTTGGAGGCTGCAAATTATGGGTTTACGTGTGCTTCAATGGATGACGCAAATTCACAAAATGAAAGGCTGAGATTTAGTGATGGTTGGCAGGAAGACAAACGCAAAACGCAGCATTCCATTTTTGACGTGTCGCGCTACGAAGCCACGGATTACACGGACGGTTACGATTAAAGGAAGGCAATAAACGGCGTCGTCTCATTGATTCGCACAGCCTACGCATCACGTTGCTTCGCAGAGGATCGGGTTCCAACAAAACACAACGTTAAGGTGGTGATAAAAGGAAGATAATATGACAATTGGAATTTAAGTCTGTAAAAATTCATTAAAATTAAATTATTAAGGAGTTATATAAAACTTTTTTTATTAAGCAATGTGATAATATTAGAAAGCAATAAATATTTGAGTGATTTTTTTGTAAATTAAGGAATTAAATTAAAAAAATAAAATTAATAGATAAAATTGAAATATAAGGCAAATAGACTATATAGGAATAAAATAAAATTAAGAAATTTTGATATAAAGGAAATAAATTAAATTAGACCAAAATAAAATTAAAAATTAAAAGTAAAACATTAAAAAAAGTTTAATGATTAAAAATGTATTTAAATTTGTTTTCAACTAGCTACTAGATATGTAAGTTTTATATCTCTTAATTTTTTAAGAAATTAATTGAATTGATTTAAAAATAAATAAAGACATAACATGCGTGAAATTTGCACATGTTGTAAGATTGACTATTTATATAAAGTCTACGATTAAGTAGATCTCATATATATTATATTTTTTTTCTTTAAAATCAATACTATCAACTTTTGTAAATTGAGAAATTCAAAATCTTAATTTCTTTTTTGTATTATATTTCCTTAACAAAAAAAGAAAAAATGGCCATTCCACCGTGGCGTTGAAGTGAACCCTACTCAATCACTTTAGCTTTGTATGGTTTGCAAAATCGCAAACATATTTATTTTATATAATTTATATAATATTTATTATATTTATTTTTTAAATTATTTTTTAAAAAATAAAAATAAAATAATTATTTTTTATTTCACTTACTTTTTTATTTATATTTTATATTTATTTTATCATTACATCTTTCAATTAAATATACTTTTTGTTCGCTCAACTCAACCATTGTTATTAATAACCTGCTATAGCCCATGCTATAGCTTATAGCTTTGTGACACAACTCTAGGCGTTACGCTACATGTGTAGCCTTAAAACTTTTATGGGAAATAAATCCTCTAAAATAATTTAGTTTTTGAAGTGGTGAAGTATCTCACATTTTTTTTTTCAACGTATATAGGTATTTTTTAACTTATAAAACATTGCTCCGTTTCTTTTCAGGATCTTCATTTTAGAAGATCCTGGTCCAACTTTCATGTGGTTACGCTATAGTTGCATTGCGAGAATTATTCTTGTGTAGCTGTAACTCGCAATATAGGTAGATTGGGCAACATCAGTCTTAATTTTCTTTGCCCTATCGATTCACTCGACTCATCTTTAAACAATCAAAATTTAATAATTTAGTATTCATCAATTCCATTAGGTCATTAAGGAGAAGATTTAACTCTTGTGATACCATTGAGCCAACCCCATTAAAAGAGATTGATGACAGCAATAAGTGGTTGATTGACAAGGCGGACAAAGAACTAAATAGTAATAGAGAGGCTCTTAAATTAGTTAATGAAGAAAAAAGAAAAGGCTCAAAAATGAAGAGGGAATTGAGGGACTGGCCTATTAGGAGGATGTCGCATTTAATTAAGAAGTGAAATTAGTTAAGATATCTTAGGATAAAACTCCAATTCAAAAACTTTATTAAGATTTATTCTTTTATTATTGAGTAAATTATTTTTTTTCTTTTATTAAAAGATGCTTAAATTATATGATTCTTCTTTTTATTTTAAAAATATTTATTTATTTTTCTAAAACTTAAATATGATCAAAATACTCTAATAAATATATAGATTTGAATCTCCTTATGTAAGAGTTTTACATATCAATTTTCTGTGACAAGAAAGATACTCTAATAAATATATAGATTTGAATCTCCTTATGTAAGAGTTTTACATATCAATTTTCTGTGACAAGAAAGACAAAGTGTCTAGAACTATTTAAATGGCAAGTTCTTAAATGGTAAACTCTATAAAGTGTGTAAGTGTGCTCTGTGTTTAGTTTTTTCTTTTCATAATACTATATGTGAGCTCCTTATACAAAAGCATCCAAATCTTTTTTATTTTCTTCTTTTCCATCTCCTATATCTTTTTTGGTTTTTTTTTTTATCTCATAATCCTTCACTGAGGATTCAAATTCCTTTTATTTTATGTTTTTCTCCCATCTCTTATTTATTTATTTTCTTTGGATTTTTTTTATTTTGTTTCCTGAGGAACATCCCCCCCCCCCACACGCACACACATTATTTTCCATGTTTTCTAACCAAGTACAGTAAGTTCGCCTGACACTAAAGTATAAAAAGATGCCACTTTAGCCAAAAATTTTAGGATAATATCCTCCTTCTCCAGTGCCAACAATATTTTAGTGGCAGATTTTTTATTTTCCCTTTCATTCTCTATCATCTTTTCACTCTTTTCTCTCTAAAATTTTACCTTTCTCTTTTTCTTTCCTTTCTTTTTTATTACCTTACTGTTTATAAAGCATTTCGGTATGTTATGAGTTTTAAATTAGACTTTATTTTTTTCTTCTAATTTATTTTTGGCATTCAGGAAGCAAACTTCCTCTCTTACCTTAATTTTGGATAAGGAAAAAAAAAAAGCGTAAAAGGTTAAAATAAAAAATCTACACTGGAATTATTGAAGGAAGGAAAGAGATGGCAATCCCACAAGGTGAAGGGGGTAGTGCCTTCCCACTCCTTACATGCAAAGAATTTGCCTCTTATTTGCGTCTCCATGGATTCCCACGGGGATCTCACACGGCAACACAGCAATAGATATTTTCAACAACGACGAAGCTCAGTCACATTTATACAATATAAGAAAGTAGCAGAGCGAGGAAGGGGGGGAATGCTTCTGATATGAGACAAAAAGCTTTTAAATTTTAATGAGAACACTTATAGGGTTCTTTTTTATATTTTAAATTAAAATATATATTAATATAAAAGAAATGACTAAAAATAACATTTAAATTAAATACGTTTATACAAAAATGTCAATAAAACTTTTATAATTTAATAAGAATAGGGACCTCATTAAGTGAGAAATATGATCCCTGCCACTGTCTCTAAACTACTTTTGAAGCGATTTTTTTCTCCCATTCCCATCTCGATAAGAAAAAATTTCTAAATGCAAATCCTCAAATGGAATAGTCCTTGTAGGGATCCTCACATTTAGGAAATTTTTACCATACCTAAAGTGATATATAGAGATTAAGAGGAAAAATAATTGAAAGTTAAGGTGATGGATGACTGATATGAGGAGAATAGCGGAGAAAATATAAACAAAAAAAAAAAAAGAGGGTGGGGGGGGGGGGGGGGAAATGAGAGTAAAGATAAGAGAAGAGAGAGATAAAATAAAAAAGATAATGTGAGTCGATATTAATATATTTTTTAAATTTTAAATAATTAAAATAAGTTTAATAATTTAATTTGTAAATGGTTTAAATTTGTGCACTACAGAAGTGAATTCGTCCTACTCTTTTACCTACTTTCTTTCCATCTGATTATCACTGACGTCAACTGTGTATTCTATTTTTATATTTTTTATTAATTTATATTTTATTTGTTATATTTCTGTAATTTTTATTATTTATTTTATTTGTTATTATATTATTTTAATATATAATTTATTTTAATATATTATATTATATTTATTGTTTCTAAGAGTGTATTACGAGAACAAGCAAAAATATCATTTAATGTTTTAGAAACATTTTTATTTCGGTGGAATCCAACATTCCTGTCTTTTTATGAGAATGAAAATGATGAATTTAGTGGAAAGTTAGATATTTAGATGAAAAAATTTATATATAATTTTTTATATTTTTATTATTAAATTATGGCATATGTATATACAGGTATATATTTTTTAATTTAATTATATATTTATCAAATTTTAATTAAAAGTTATACATTTATTAAATTTTAATTAATAAATTTAATAATAAAATTTTAAAGAATTATACGTAAGCTTAATTCAAGGCTTTTTTATGCTAATATATTAGAATAAAAAATCTATTCTTCAAATCTGTTCGTTGTCAAAACTAATGTCTCAAATGCCTTCTTTTTTTTTTTTTCTAAATTTAGAGTTATGGCATTTTTTTATGTCGTGACCATAATTTTTTTTAAGGGTGACTCTTTAATAAATTTTTTAATTTTAATTTTATTAAAAAGTGTTAAAAATATAAATAAAAAATAAGAAATACATATGAATTTTATTTATTTATTTATTTAACAATAACATTTTGTTTATAGCAAAAGAAAATATATAAATTTTTTTGTTTGGTGAGGAGACTTGAGAAGATACACATTGATTATGGCTTTTTAACTATATATGTAAAAAAAAAATTATTGATTTAAAATCTCAACCATCAAAATATTTTTCTGAAATACTTAATATATTTGTTTTATTTATTTTTAATGCCATGACCCATTTGTTTATTTTAAATTTTAATTTTTTAGAAAGACATTTAATTTGGAAATGTAATTTTTTGAAAAAAAAATTCTTCTCTTTTTAATATCTTTTGAGGTTTTATAAATGTGTGTGTAATATAAATTAAAAAAAATTATTTTGTAATGTTTATATTTTTATTAAAGTATAAAATGTAAAAAATATATATAAAGAATGAAAATAAAATAAAATTTACAAATATACAAAAATAAGATATAAATATCAAAATAAAAAATAAAACTTACTATTTTAATCAATATATTTTCCATTCCCGTATCAAGGCCATAAATTATAACCTTTACATTAGGCATTTTGAAGGTTATAAGGAAACGATGATAATGATGATGATGATGGTGATGGTGGTAGTAGTGGTAGTGAGAAACCAATACAGTGCCATCCACAACAGATGAGAAGAAGGCCCCCAATGCGAAATTGAAAAATATATTGGTTAAAATAGTAAATTTATTTTTTATTTTAATATTTATACCTTATTTTTATATACTTATAAATTTTATTTCATTTTCATTTTTTATATATATTTTACATTTTCTACTTTAATAAAAATATAAACATTACAAAATAAATTACGTTTTTTTTAAATTTATATTATACGCACATTTATTAAAACCTGAAAATATATTAAAAAGAGAATAATATTTTTTTTTACAAAAAATTAAATTTCCAAATTAAATGTCTTTCTAAAAAAATTAAAAATTAAAAGAAATAAATGGTTTAAAATAAATAAAAAATATATTAAATATTTCAAAAAAATATTTTGACAACTGAGATTTTAAGTCAATAATTTTTCTTTTTTTTTTACATATACAGTTTAAAAAGCCATAGTCAATTTGTATCCTCTCGGGTCTTCATAAAAAATTCTAAGCCTGTTTGAAATTGTTTTTGTTTTATTGTTCTGTTTTGATGTTTTTTAAAACAAATTTTGAGAACAACAAAATCAAAATATGCATTTGAATCATTATTCTGAAAAGTAGTTGTTTTTTTGTTTTTTTCTTGATTCTATAGATCAAAAATTACAAAACATAAAAAAAAATGTTTTGATTTTTCTGTTTTCGAAAACAAAATTCTGTTTTTTTTGTTTTACAAAACATTTTATTAAAAACACATTATCAAACAAGTTTTTTTATTTTGTTTTTCTTAAAAACAAAAAATTGTTTTTCTTAAAAACAAAATATTGTTTTGAAAACAGAAAACCAAACAGGCCCTATATCTTTTCTCTTATATAAATAAAAAGTTGTTTTGTCAAATAAATAAATAAAATTTATATACATTTTTTTATTTTTAACACTTTTTAATAACATTAAAATTAAAATTAAAAAATAGTAAAAGGATTGTGACATCGGGGATGTGACCCTAAAAAGATTTTAAAAAAAACATTATAGTCACGGCATCTTTGATGTTGTGACTCTAAATGAAAAAAAAAAAAAACATTTGAGGCGTTAGTGTTGACCGCCGCGGATTTGAGAAATAGGTTTTTATTCTATGTTAAAAAGCCAGCTTTTGTTATTGTTTGTCATCCTAAAATCTTGTTGGTTACTTAGTAGGGATTACTGATTCATCTTTCCAAATGAAGTTGACATTTAAATACTTTGTATACTAGATTTCACAGATTTGCAAAACTATGGTTTATGCATGTTTTTGTTCTAAAATGGTCAGAAGACGAGTAATTATAGCTTTCGATTTGTTAGAAATAAAAGAAAGTAAAGGAGGTTGTCTAGGGGACGTTTGCGGGGGAGAAAAAAAAAATTGAGACATGTTACTTTTATCTTGAGGAGCATTATACATTTAAGATTTTCCTATTTTAGATATTATCATACTGATAATTGTTAGCACTCAAGATATGTTCTAAGGAAAATTCTTGCAAATGTATTTAATACGCAAATCCATGTGTTTCAGTTTATTACAACCATTATGCTCTGGTGCCTACTCCCATGTGAAGAAGTTTAGAAAAAAATTGAAATTAAAAAAAAAAAGGGACCCCTGGATGGAGGGCACAGCGCATAACACAAATCCTCTACACAGTTTAGAGGATCCGTGTTCATTATACTCACATTATCCGTTCAAAGTACATTATTACTTTGTGGCCTCGAAAAAATAAAAAAAAAAGAGTACTCCATTAGTTCAGTGTCCAGGCTCATGAAACTTATCAGTAATGCCGAAGGAAGAGATTGGGTGGTTTGGTGTAATTCTATTTGGAGATGGAAGTAATCTTAATATGCTCACTATCAATTGTCCACTAAACTTCTAGTTTCAAAAAAAAACAAGTGGAGTAAAAAAGAGTTAAATAGAAACAAGGAAAAAAAAAATAATTACGCATGAATGTTTCCCTCTCTGTTATCGTGGGTGTGTGTGTGTGTACTCCACTGCGTGGATGTTCCTGTGCCTGCTCTTTCAGTTGCCTTTGGTGTTAAGTGATTAAGGATCCGCCTCTAAGGAATTGAATTATTTATTTTCTTTCATAACTTCTGCAGGAAATTGCTATTTGAAAATAAGCACGTCAAGTGCCTCCATATTACATATACTGACTCCGTTGAGATTGTATGATGCAATCCTGTTTAGTGGAAAGGTCCTGCTAACCAAGTTTAAATCCGAATACGCTGAAGATCAAGCCATACATCATGTGTGCAACCTCCACAAGGAGTCCCTCCAAACGTACAGTTATAGCTTTATGGCCTATACTGTTAATTGTATGATTTAGCAATTTGTTTTGATTAAAGAATGAGATTGAAATTTGAGCAGGAAAACATTGGCATGAGTACTTTTCTGCTAGATGAAGGCTATTTGAAGCTGCAGCTTGCTCTCCTCTTTTTCACTTTTGGCTACTCTTGTTTGTCGTCTTTTTATGGCCTTTCTTCTTTGTTGTCTTTACTGGCATTTTCATATGATCTAAACTCGCATGAAGAGGAAGATTCAGACAGACTGAATTACCACAATCTCCCTAGCTGTAGTAATTTACCCTTTCTTTTGGCTGTAAAAAATCCTGCTTGTTTCATGTAGGTTAGTGGGTATGGACTGAAAAAAGTTGCTCATATTTTTCGTTCTGATCTGAGAAATTTTAATGCAGACATTAATTGATATCTGAAAGAGTTCTAATCTCTGAACTGATACTCTACTGCTTGTTACATTTTACATTTTCTGTTAACAGCTAGCATCCGAAGAGTTTATCTCTCTTTTTTTTTTGGTGAAAACCCTGGCCAAAGGGCATGGCATTTTCTTTTATCTTTACTTAATTGCGTTGTTATGTTAGTTTGCCATGTTGTGGACTTGTTTGTTTCACTCAACTTTAGAGCTTCTATTGATTTTTTGCGGAGCAGAAACTACAGGTAATTCAGAGGATGGTGAGCAAGATAAAATGAACTTTCTTTCAGAGAGTCAAGTGTGAAGCTACTTGCCCTTATCCTCTCAATGGAAACCAAATTACAAAGATCAATCAAGTTGAGGCTGACTTCTAAGAAAGATATTTATTATTTTCTATTGGGTGGGCTTAAACCTCTATGCTGGATAGCTGAAACTCTAAGAGTATGGATTACGTTTTAAATTCTATTTTTTGTCAGTAAGGGTAAATTGGTAGTACAAAGTCGTATGAACTGCGGTTATTACCATGCTTATCCTATTTTATGACTTGAATTTTAAGTCTTCGTGGTAAAAAAAAAAAAAAATTGATTTTGCCTTTACGTTTGCACTAGTTAGCTGACAAATTGAACTGCAAGTGGCCGTGGACTTGGGGATCTTTGGGAGCAAGTCTAACTCCAATATTTGGCTTTAATTATAGTTGGCTGCTTAGAGTCTTGTTGTCTGTCGTCCCTAAGAATTTTGGAACCAGTTGAACCTTAAAATCACTTAACTTGTAAATGAAACCCTTTTTTACTTTCTCTCGAAGTTTAGCAAGTAGTAGACTAGTTACATCTGCTGGATAACATATAATCCTTGCATGCTTTGGTTTGTGATTTACGTGCCTTAATATATTTGCTTCCTTGTCAAATGGTTTGCCGGTCAATTCTACTATTGATGGTGGTGTTTCAGGCGGGCATAATCATGTACCTCCCCACCATGGATGCTCGCCAGAGGAAGTATATAATTCATTACAGGCATTTGAGGTCTCAGGCAAAATTGTGGGATCATTACTCCGCTTATGAACAGTGGGCTAAGATTGAGGTAATTAACTCACGACTCTAAAGTAATGGGAAGGATCCCCCATGGTATTTGGCGCTGATTGCCAACTTTTGTTTTTCTCTACATTGCGTGATGTTTGGCCTAACATCCTGTAGTGTTTAACCGCCAAATTTGAGTTTGTTTTAGAATTTCTTGGATGTGTTTCCTACAAGGCAAGATTGCTTAGACAGACAAATCACATGGACAATGTTTTCCACAATATCATTCTTAAATGCCAAGTACCCGCTCAGATTAACTAGTTTAGGTAATATTACCTGTGATTGGAGATGTAATTCGAAAGGAAAAATTTTTCAATTATACTTGATTTCTATTCATATTGTCCGTTATTTGGGTTACACAGGACAAGGAGGAGCTTGCAACCATCCAAGCAAGGCTAAGAAACCAGAGGCTTTTAACCATTTCAAGAGTTATGATATGTCTCTTGAATATATATTCTAGGTTTTGTCCTTGCTTCATCCTAATCTTTGAATATGTTGCTAAAGACTAAAGATGCGCATAATATAAATTGAAGGATAGGGAGGCCTCAAGCCTATGGATATTTGGACTTTGGGAACGGTTCTCTCATCCTAAAAACAGAAAAGCAGCTGATTGCTAGAGCGTATATGAAGCTTTTTATGTGCTGCTTCCTGAGTTCCAGAGCAATTTTAGTTTATAAGCTTCTTTTAAAGAAAAAAAATTCTACAAAACAAGTTTTTCATAAAACATTTTGTATATATAGTATTAGACAATATTGTTTCTTTATAAAAATCTCAACTCTGATTTGTTCCGTATGGAAAACTGTTATCTGGAGCGATAGGAAGATGAAACAGGCAGAGATATCGAAGAAGCAAAATGAGGAATTTAGTTTGATAGTGGATATGATTAACAATAAACAGCAGAAAAGGTTGAGTATGGTATATGTTGTATTACAACGCTCAGATTTCTTATTAAGGTCACATTACATCGAATGATTAGTGTGAGCCTCTAAATTAACTCTATCAACCTAGAATAGTGATTGCTAACATTCTGACACTGCACTCCTGCCAGAATTGCAGTTCAAAAGCATGCTTCACAGAGCCAGCAGCAGCACAGAGCAAACAGGCTGCATCAATCATTGTTGCAACAGAAAACAGATTAGCAAATAAAGTAGTTAGGAGTTAGGAGGCTAGAGTGGAGTAAACTAATCCAAGTAGATGTTACTTTAATGGATGTGTTCAAGTTGCAAGGGGAAGCAATTTTCCATCTTATGATTGTAATTAACTTGCTTGAAGTTGGATCCATTCCAATAAAATATAATCAATAAATTTGTGTATATGATTTTGGTCGAAGCCAGTATTGTATACTTGGTCATAACCTCCCTTGCAATATAACTGTCATAATTGGCAAGTACTAGATGCTTACCATCCCTCAATGAGTCCCCTCTCTCCTTTCTTCTTGGAACTAGAAAAGAACTTTCTTCCAGTGGGAGGATTCTCCGTTGGGTATCCTAAAATCAAATACATAGAAGGGAGAACAAAATAAGTTATGTTAGATTTTCCAATAAATTAGATTGTGCTTGTGTATTTTGTTTAAGAGAGGAGAGAGATACTATATATAGGGGGAACCTGTTGGAGGCTGGTTTCCCTGTGCCTCTGGCTTCGGCATTTTGCAGCTGATAGAAGAGTAGTTATTGTAGTTGCTTTGATTGCACTTGTTTCCAGGTGTGTGACACTGTAATGGTTGGTAGATCTATTTATTCTTCTAGTTGCCAGTATATATAACCCATGACATGACCTTATTTCTGTGACAATAATGAAGGATTAGACACCTTGTTTCCCTGTTTTAGTCGGTTGCCTTTTCTTGAAGATACCCTTATTTATTAGTGGTCGGTTGGCTAATCCATCTTCTCGGGTTTCTTGTGAACTTTACTTGGCTGACGCTAATTATTCTTGGCTCTTATTAAATTTTCATAAGCCAAGCTCTATTAAAATCCTCGCCCTAAAGCTCTAATAATCTGTGCAACTGTCTGGGCCATACTGAGATTCCTTATGGAAAAAATATTTGAAACATATTGTTGGTGTTAGACCGAAAGATAACAAGGAATCTCCAGATGTAAAAGCTGTCCTTTTATGCAATTTTATGAATTCGGACACTTTGCTTGGCCGAGAGGACAACCAAAAGCAAAATGGTGACTAAAGAACGCATTTAGACGCGGTATTAGCTGGGTGTGGCAAAAATTTCACATTGATGTGCGTATGAAAGAGAAAGCATATATTCTCCACAATGTGAAATTCTCGTTTGTGAATATTTGTTTTACTTTATGATTAATTATTCTCCACAATGTGAAATTCTCTTTTGTGAATATTTGTTTTACTTTATGATTAATTCTTCACATTGAGGTGCTTGGAAATAATTGGCGGAGTTGTGGAGTCCATTGAAATGAAATGAATTTAGGATTAGCACCATGTGACGTCATTATAGTGCAAGTTTGATAAACACGTCTGGACGTCCAATTCCTACAAATTGCGAGTTGCTTTACTCTAAGATATTTGTTTAATGCGCAAGCTGTAGTGAAAAATGCAAAATAATTGCTATCTACATAATTCTTTGAGTGTCTATCTCAATAATGTGAATTTTATTTAGAATTATAATTAATAATTAAGATTCTCTTCTCTCCTATTGTCGACTACTTCTCCCGCTGGCCCCGTTTGGCATACCATGGGCAAGTAACAAAGAAATGGAATCTAGGGCCAAAACCGTTTGGTTCATGGATTGTGCAGGTGAAATAGAAAATTTGGTTACTGTGCACTCTCCCTCCTTATAGCACGCGAGATTTGGCTGCGTTTTGAAGCAAAGAGCAGAAAATGTCCACTTTGTCCTTTTTTATCGTACAGTTGCTCATACCTATATCTCAGCATTTTTCCCATCTTTATAAATCCCCATTCGGACCCAGTTATGAATTTATTTTACGCACACTTTGCTATTAAAATTTATTAGTTTTTTTTTACTTTAAACTAATTTATTTTATTTTAATAAATATTATTTTTAATTCTATATGTTTTAATTATTATTTAACAGGGGCCTATTTAAAATTAAAATTTTTAGGGACAATTTTATCTTCATTCAAAAAATTCATAAAAATCTTAATTTTTTTTCTTTCTTCGCAAGGGACAATTTTGTCATTCTCTTTCATTACAACAAAGAGAGCAATTTCTGATTGAAAAATCTATTGAAAAAAATGCTAATTACTTTTCGCGAATTCTAAATTTACGTAAGTTTAAAAATAATGCCATATTGAATATTGAATTTTAATTAAAATATAAAGATTAAATTTCACTTGCAACTAAAGTTTGGTTGGTATTAAAAAATTACTAAAATTTAATAATATTTAATAACAAAAATGATAAATTATATAAATAACCATTAACAAAATTAAATCGTCAAAAAAAAAAACTAGCGATTGATGTTAAAGTAGTTGGATTAGTCGATATGCATAGTCGCAATATATTAATGCATTGCTACATATATATATATATATATATTATTACATATATATTTAAATATTATATATACACACACATGCATATATATTATATTTAAAATAATTAATTAACTAATTAATATTAAATTAAATATATATTAAAATAATATATACAAAATATTAAAATATAAATAATTATATAAAAACAATAAAAATTATAATTATATATAAAAATTTATTCTTATATTATTTTTTTAATCTAATAACATTTTGATAACTTGCCATCATTTATTTTTTATTTTATCATTATTTTTATTTTACTAAATAGACAAAAAAATATATTTTTTTATCATACCAAATATAATTAATTTAATTACATTCCATTTCACGTTTCTTTTTACTTTTACTGTATACCAAACGATGCTGCAATTCTAATTCAATCTTTTGGGGATAGCAATGATCGCTAGATAGAGGTGATAATTTCTCTCTCCTTTTTTTGGGTTTTTTAAAATTAAATTTTTTACATCTCTCTTTTAGGAGAGCAATGAAAAAAATTTTCACTATGTCTTATTTTTTGTAGATATAAAAAAATTTTATGACCTATTTGAAAAATAGAAAGTTAGAGATAAAAATAAGAATTTAAAATAAAAAAGTGATTTTGTAAATAAAAAATATTTATAATACTTTTATTTTTAATGATTAAATAATAATTATAGGAGTAAAATTAAAATTTTACCTAACTTTTTATCTTCTCTCCCTTTTCCCTCTCCAATTCTCTCTACCCCTTAGGTTCCGTTTGGTTCAACGAAGGGGAAGGGAAATTAATGGAAGGGAGGGAAGGAAAGAAGAGAAAGTTTAATAAATTCTGTTTGGTTGAAAGAAATGGGAGGGGAGGGAAGAGGATATTATTCTTTGATTCAAAAAAGAAGAGGAGGGGAGAGAAGGTAATTATATTTGGACAAATTTATCTTTTATATTATTTTAATTTTATTTTTTATAAAAAATTATTTATATCAATATTTTTTTAAAAAAATTATAAATTCTAATTGTTTTTATTTTTAATTTCTGATGAAAAAATTATCTTAATTTTTATTAAATATTAAATATTAAAATATTAAAAATTAAGGAGTAATAAAATAAATTATAATTTAAAAAATATTTCTCTCCTCCCCTTCCTTCCAAAACCCCCTAATTTGGAGGGGAAGGAAAAAATTATTTATATCAATATTTAAAAAAAATTATAAATTCCAATCTTTTTTATTTTTAATTTTTGATAAAAAAATTATCTTAATTTTTATTAAATATTAAATATTAAAAATTAAGAAGCAATAAAATAAATTATAATTTAAAAAATATTTCTCCTCTCCCCTTCCTTCCAAAACTCCCCAATTTGGAGGGGTGGAAAATTTGTCTCCCTCCTCTCTAATTTTATTCAACTAAACATCTTATCCTCTTCTCCTCTCCTCCCCTCTCCTTCAAAAACACCCAACCAAACACACCCTAATAGTCCTCCGTCTGTCTCTTTTTATATTAATTAAAAAAAATTTAGTCTTACTTCTATTATTGCTTTCATTTTCATTTGGCTGGAGTAAATAATTATGAAGGTCTTATTGCATAGCACTGATAGTAATAATGGCCAATCTTCATTCTCAAGATAGAATTAAGAAAACAGTACATTTTTATTTTTCTTTTAGTTAAATAAAAATTTATTATATTTATTTGTTATTGAATTTTAAGATTTTTATAACTGTTATTGTTAAGTTTTCCGTTTGAATGAAGTTTCTATTTTTCATAGAAAAATTATAATCAATAGTTTCTGTCATGAACTGTTAAAGAGCTTTCAAACCGTCAATCTCACGAGTAAAGATTTTCCATTATCATCATTAGACTAATTAATTAATTGAAAATATAATTTTTCTTTGAAATGTGAAATTTATTATATGTAATTATCATACCTTGTATATAGGACTTGTGTAAATTAAAATTAAATTTAGATGTAGTTCTTTATATATTTATTATCAAGTTTTTCAATTAAAATATGATAAATATATGAATTTTTAATAATATCATAATAAATATACAGTTTGATTAATATTGAAAAACTATACATTTATTATATTGAAAAACTATATTATTGACTGCAAATGCTATACATTTATCATATCAATATTGAAAAACTATATATTTATTATATTTTAATTAAAATAATAATAACAAACATAAAAGATATTATATATAAATTTTTTTCCCACAAATTATCATGCCCAACTATTAGGCTACGTTTATGCAGAATCCATAAAACTATCTTCACAAATTCAAATTTGTAAACGTATATTAAAAAAAAATTAAGAATTGATAATTTTTTTTTTTGGGTAAAACAACGTAGTTGAAACCTAGACAAAGAAAAAGAAATTACACAAAAATAAATCTAGGAGTTATAGCTCCCATTACATCCCTAAATAAGGAATCAACTAAACTCATAAGAAGAGAAGATAAAAATTGAAAGCTGAAGTCTTGAATGAGACCGAAGTTGGCAAGCCTATCTGTACAAACATTACCCTTTCTTATTGTATGAGTAACACAAACTTGCCAATCATGGTTAAGGAAGTGTTAGATGCAACCTCAAATTCTTTTTCAAAATGTATCGGTATCTTGCAAAGCATTCAGCATATCCACCACTACTTTAAAATCACTTTCTATAATGATCTTAGAAAAACCTGCATCCATAATCATTCCAAGGCTTGCCAAAACACCCTAAGCTTAGCTTTTATAGAAGTACAAATACCAATTCATTGGTAAACCCCATGATCCACTTACCATCATCACCTCTTAACAAACCTTCACAACTTGCAAATCTTGGTTGTCCCTTCGTTGCACCATCTACATTTAGCTTGACCCCCTTGTTGGAGGAAAATTCCATCTAATCTTATGACATTGAGTACTACCTAACACCTCTTCATTATTGTAGCTAGCCTTCAATACCTCCTTGATATATGCTAAGATGGTTTTAAGTGCATCAAATGGCTCATGGAAACCCTTATTGAATATTCTTCCATTTCACCGCTTCCACAAAAACCAACTGGTGATTCTAAAAGTTAAAGCCTAAGTAACAATCCACCTTTATGTGCTTCTTGGTGAGAGATTGTGAGCAAACTAATCTCAACATTCTTGTATATAGAAGACAACTTTATCATGCAAAGGGACAATATTTATCCAAATGGTTAAAGCTTTTGAGTAGTCTCTTAGTGTATGCATAATGTCTTTCTCAAAAAGATTACATCCCTAACATATGGTAGAGCACTTTGATCAGTTGATTTCTTTTAATTAGACCTAATCATGGGTTAAACTTATAAAAAAAATTGTTAAAAAATAAACCTTAGGCCTAGCCCTAATACTGTTCATCAATATTACAATTTGTTTTTCACTTTTACATTAAGCATTACTATTCAATACTTGAAATTGAAGGAAATAGTAAGAATTAGGAAAATAAAGAAAGAGAAAAGTGAGATATATATTAATGATATAAAACCTAGGGGAAAAAAAAAAAGATGAGCTGAGCTTTAGGCAAGACTTGAAAAAAGGCCTAAGTTGGGCTTATATTTTATCCGCCTTCTCAAAAGTGAGCCCCTTTTTAGTCTTTTTTTTTTTCTTTGACTCATATTTATTTTTTTGGAGTCAGTCAAATTTTCCAACTCATGATTAAGTCTGCTTCTAACATTAGTGAAAAGCCTATTGGATGTAGCTTGCCAAAGGAAGATTTGCACTTTTCTAAAACCTTTACATTTCCGCACCAAGCCCCAGACCTTATCTCTGAGATCCTCACCATACTTGCTCAAATATCGGTACATCAATGCCACTAAGAAATCACTATCTGGTTCAAGTTTTCATTTTATATTATCTTCATCGTTGCTTTTGTGAGGAGGAAGTTGGGCTTGAATATGCAGAACATCATTCTGCTGGAGCCAATACTCAAGATAGCAAACATCCCAGCTTCTTCCAGGAACCACCAAGTGACTAATTAGTTTGTTCGAGTCCTCTTCTGACATAAAAAGTTGACATCGTTCACACAACATGCCATGACCTTCCAACCAGTGATCATCTCCTTCTAGCCAGTGATAATTTTAATTCATAATTAGTGTATGCAAATATTTAAGACCAATTAGTACGTCCAAGAAATCTACGTACTCTGGATCACAAAGTTGGATGCTTCGTCTCTGAGTCTAGGTTGGATTTTATTTGAAAATAAAAAATGGCAATATATTAAGTCCAACTCAACGAGTTAGCTATCATTAGCCCAGGCAAACTCAATTTGCGTTCTTACCATAGCGTTTGGGTAATAACACACGCATGTAGCGTTTCTCCATACTATATATCCTGGTTAAATTGCATTTCTTTTACACAGTAATTATAATTTTAAAAAAGATGTGTTACATATATATAGAAGACTGGGAATGGACCGATATATGTGAATAGGAAACACAAACTATAGACAAAAATATGAACAGGGAAAGAAATTAATTTTTTTTTTTAAAAGACACCATTTCGTACGGAATACAGTGGTGATTGGTGAACTTAATTTGAATACAAAAGAATTAGGCGAGGTCCCACTCTAATACGTTAGCCCCTGGCAACCTATAGGCCTCTCGTAATGTTCGGAGGATCTGGCCTTTCCACTGAATACAGAACAGATCATGAGAGAACTGGAATTCTTTGTTCCGAACGAACCCATGATCACGTGAGAAGATGCCTTTGAA
Source organism: Erythrophleum fordii (assembly GCA_032878935.1). Taxonomy (NCBI): domain Eukaryota; kingdom Viridiplantae; phylum Streptophyta; class Magnoliopsida; order Fabales; family Fabaceae; genus Erythrophleum; species Erythrophleum fordii. Next base: position 13,180,565 of record JAVQMF010000045.1, on the reverse strand, counting down.
TAAATGGAGAATTTCTTCGCTTGTAATCCAGTGCTCCCAGTAAGTATATAAATGCTTAATAAATACGTTCAATGATGTAATTGAATTAAATATTAATGAGGAAAATATGCGAATAATATCAGTCTTTTTCTCTGTCTTTGTTGCATTGTTTTCACATGACTTTATCCTCTATTATTATTATTATTCGTATTATGGCAGATTTTGATTATTCGTTATGATTATCTAATACGTTGTCTGCCACTAGTTTATGAGGAGCATGAGGGCACTCCACATTTTTGCATGACCAAAACAGATAGCTACGGAGCAGAGCCGAAGCTATTAGTCCATCAATGTCCATATAGCCTTTTGATGAAGGTCAGACAAAGCAGTACAATCATAGAGACATGGATGGCCCTCCTCTGCCCTGTGATATGCTTGACTCTTTCTTTCGTAAAATCTTCAACTGATTTGAATTTTCATTCCCATAAAGTGATCCGCACATCTTAACCCAGCTCATGTGGACTCTGTGTGGTTAGAGTATAAGTGGGAGTATTCATAAATCAGACCTCGTCGAGTTTTGGCCTAATCAAGTACTTGGCTTAATTTTAAATGAATTTTAAAATTGAAGTCTGTTATTTAAATTTTTAGACTAGTATTAGGTGATTTGGTCTTTTTTATATTTTTAAATTTTTTAAAAATTTATTATAAAAACTATAAAATGACTCTGAACAATATATATATATATATATATATATATATAAATCTTTATAAAATTATATTTTACTTCTAAAAATTTTAAATTTTTATACAAATCTTTATAAAAACATATTTTTTTTATTTAAATTTCGTGCATGGCCTAGCATACTGGGCGTCCAAACCTAGTGAAGACCACTAATTATAAGGATTGGAAAATCCCCCGAGTTAAATAACATATATTATTTGGTCCTTGTGTCCCTAAATAATATCCAGATATATATATATATATATAAAATAAAACTTTAATTATTAGGTACTTTTCTTTTTGTTTTGGAGGATGAACAATGGAGGTTGCGGTTTATGGTAATTACTGATTACCGTATTTTTCTTTTGGCTAGGTAGTTTTGATGCACATATATATGTATATATGAACAGTATTGAGTCTGTTCAGTGTGGAATGTTAATAAGGGGATGTTTATAATGTGAGACAGGTTATGGCTATCACAGATGCGTGTGTCTGTGTGTCGCCCAAGAGAACATGCACGCGTGCGCTTACCTGACTGAAAGAGATGCTTGGTTTGCAGCAAATTGTCAAAGCAGTTTTTGGATCAAATTGAAACTAATTAAGCTTCATTTTTATTTGCTGAGAAACAGTATGTTAAGGAAACCAAGATTTGACTAAACCCCTGTGGTACTTGCAGTTGCAGATGCTTGATTTGTTCGAAAACAAGATATGTATAAACAACAGTAAAAGGTTAATTAGTGAACAAATATGTATCTATGACCTATTAAGTTTATTAAAAATAAAAAATCTTAAGAACATGAAAGTCATTTGCATTTACTGTGCATGCATGCATGTCTCTCATATATATATTTATATATATAACTGCTGCTTCCAAGATTCTGGAGGACAAATGCCAAATGCCAACTTCTACTACTGTGTTTGGAAGGTGCAGTCTCGTGTTCTTCGCCTGATTTCTCCCCAATATCTTTTTCTTTAATTTCTATACTGTAGAGATGAAAATACCGAAAGTTATTTAATGTTACCCATACGCTGTCCTTTCGGCATTTATAAGTCTTTAATTTGTTTCTTTAATGAATTGCTATTTAAACCTTGTCCACTTGTCACTTCAATTAATATTTAGCAGTTAATTTCATTCTTACTTCACTTAAATGAAATACAAAAAAAAAATAAAATACCACTTGCATATTCACAGGGAATCCGTATTAGCCTTATACCATTCATGGATTTTCCAGGTAAAGAAAGAGATAGAAACAAAGTAATGTCCAGTGCTTCATGTGGATTTTACAAGTTCAAACTGCAAAGTAATATACATATCTAATTAATTAGCCTTTTATGTAGTGCAATTAGCCTTACATTGTTATATATTAATTTCATATGCTTCCATTTTCATTCAAACAGGTCTTGAAATTGAGGATGATATTGATATTGACATAGAATAGCCTTACGTTTTCAACATATTAATCAACATAGAATAGCCATATATTTGCCCCCGAAAAAATTGCTTTTTCAGAATACAGCAATCAAAACAAAAAAAAAAATCTTTAATTCCTTTTCTAAGCGAAGATTTTCTCAATCTCAGATATAATATACAGCTTTGCTTTATTCTTAAACATACATAATAGAATTAATCGTATAGCTAAGAAGTCTCCAGTAGCATTCTGTCTCAATTACACATCTGCATGTATCAATCAAGCCCAACTTAAATTTCAAAGCATTTTCTACGGAGAATTATTGAAATTGAGGAAAGGAATTGTAGAAGTGGGAAAGTCACATCGTTTGCTAGCTAGGTAGAGAAACGCAAAAAAGTTTGATGCGTAAGAAGTTATTTCCATTATATGATGTAGGCAGAGGTGGCAAATTCTGATAGGCCAAAAATTTAATTGCCTACATATGCTGTCAGCATGTCCCCCTACTTTGGGTTACCAGCCAGAACCAGGTGTTAAAAAAAATATCAAATACCTGGACAACAAGTCCAAAGGGGTTATATGTAAAAAAAATTTGTATTTTTGTTGTTAGATTCTTTAATTTCTTATATTTTTATTATAAGATTATATATTTATTATATTTTGATTAAAAAAAGCGCAGTTTATGCACAGAAACCTGTCTAAGGGCAGTAAATTAAGAATATGCAACAAACTAACTACAACTAAATGTGATATTGACCATTGTATCCATAATATATCATCTTTACCTTCTTTATCACAATTATATATCATTAACCATCACGCATAATATATGATAGTGTATGTATTAAGCCGTCAAAAAGATTCATGACTTCATGGAACTCATTGATGATATATGAAGTCTTCCTCATGCAATATAAGGTCAAGTTTTTCAATCAAGCATTCTAGAAGAAAGGATAAGACATTGTACGTTTTGGAACACGAATAGAATGAAAAAGAGAAGCAGGAGGAACTATCTGAGGAGCCTCACCAACGAAAGATTTACTGCCGTATTGGCCTATAAATACTTGGATATGCAAAGGCACGATCATAACTCGGAGATATATCACATCACTTGCCTGCTTTTCATATTAAACATTTGTTATCTAGGTCAAACACCCATTAATTTTTTGTTAGGAAGATATGCTAAAACCTTCATATGTTGCTAGTTCCCCAACTTATCAAGCCTTGAACAAAAAGCATATATATATATATATATATATAAGTCTGGTATATATTAATATATCTAAACTCCTTCAATATTTAGGGGCCCATGAAGGCTTTTTGATACATGTATACAAAAAAATAACTGCTAAATCTTATTTTCAATATATATAATTAGGATTTTCCTATATATATATTTTACACTGAAAGGGAAACGCGGCGTGAGAGACTCTACCTTCCCCTAATATATTTTGGGTAGGGGATTATAATATATATATATATATATATATATATATGTATGTATGTATAATGTTTATAATATATAATACATTTTATATTATAAACATATATATTTTATATTATATAAAATAAAATAATATGTTATATTTTTATTTTATTAAAAAATATATTATATATTAATATAATATGATTTAGATTTTATTATAAAATATTAAAATATATTTATTAATAATAAATTTATAAATTATAAATTTATACATAGAAAGCAAATTATATAAAATTACTTATATTTTTATTGTTAGGTTCTTCGATCAAAATATAATAAATATATGGTTTCTTAATTATTTTTAAATAAGATTTTAAAAAATTCTTTAGAAAACGTTTGAATTCTTTAAAATAAGATTTTAAATAAATCATACAGTTGTCACAAAATAGTAATAAGATTTTAAATTCTTTAAAACAACTATATAGTTCCTCAACATTTAATATAAGTTTATTTTCTTTAAAATATTAGGAACCATACAATTGTTTTAAAGAAATTAAAATCTTATTATTGTCTTAATGGATGTAAAAGTTTTTTAAATAATTTTTTTAAATCTTATTAAACAAATATTTTAAGAATTACACATTTATTATAATGTTTTTAATAAACTATATTCTATTTTGATTAGAAAATCTAACAATAAAAATATAAGCAACTGCATATAAATTTTTCTCTATCTATAAACTTATAATTTATAAATTTATTATTAATCATTATATTTTAATATTTTATAATAAAAATAAATCATATTATAATATATATATATATATATATATGAATTTTTAGGGAAATAAAAATATAACATATTATATTAATTTTATATAATATAAAATATATTACATACTATAAATATTATATATACATACATATATGTTAATCGCCCCAAAAGAAACCAAAAAGAAAAAAAACCCATGCCGCCATATATCCCCCCTCCCCCCAAAAAAAACTCCAATATAATCCTCAATCCAAAATATATTAGGGAAATGCGGAGTCTCTCACTCCACATTTTCTTTTCAGTAAAAAAAAAAAGAAAATAGGAAAATGCGGAGGATATTAAAAAAATTAATTATATATATTGAAAATAAAATTTAAATGTTATATATTTTAGGATTTGTTTTGTATGTGTCAAAAAGCTGGCCGGTAAAGACATTATATTGAAATATGACAATGCCCTCTCTCTCTCTCTCTCTCTATATATATATATATTTATGTTGGAGATAGTATGCAGTGATTTTGACTCTCTCGCTTCACACATTTTGACATTTTGGATGCCAAAATCGTGTTTGATATACATTGTTATTGTGATAAGTGGATGACATCTAAGATAATATTCTAGTATCACATCCTAACAAAAAAGGTGTATCAAAAAATATTATATCATCTCACATGACAAAATAGTGTATTAAATTTTTTTATGTTACCAATTTTACCTTTACCTTTCTATAGTAATTAACTATTCAATAATTTTTTTTATAAAAAAGTATAAAAAGTATGTAAAATATAATATAGATTTTTGAAAAGCGTACATTGTGTTTTCATTTTTATACGTGAACTTTTTAATTTTTTAATTATATTTCTAATCACAAATATTAAAAATAATATAAATTTATAAGATATGATTTGTTTAAACTTAAAATGACATATTTGAAAATTCAAAGAATAATTACCATGGATTAATACATAGAACCAAACATAAATATATCTTATATTTGATATATAAGATACTACCAATTGCCATATCTAATACAAGTAACATGAATATAATAATATTTTATGACATATATATATACCATAATGTGCACCATAATAGTATAGCAACCACCTCCATAGTGTTTATATGATAGCCGAGGGATCGCGTGGCATGAAGATGCTGGGTATGAAAAATTAACTGTTATTTATAAATTATATACATACCATTTATAAAAATAAATTTCTATAAAGATTAGCCTTTCAGCAATATATAGAAGTGGATATCTAAAAGTATATACACCTTACCCAGCAAAACTATCACATATTAAAAAGATCAAATGGAAACACAAGAAATAAAGATTAATTTGTTGCATTTGGTATTGATGAAAACCAGTTATTATTATTATTTTTAATAGATATGAATGACCCAATAAAGAAAGGTTAAGAGATGGAAGATAGGAACCTAAAACGAAATGTTTTAACGATGACGATTAAAATAAAAGTAAATATGGTTCGTTATAAGGGAGGATTCCAACTTTTATGACTAGTTATCATGTAACAATTTAAGAAATTAGGAAAAATTTTACCTAAAGGACATATCTTGATAAAAACTTTATTGAAACTTTAAAAATTAAAATTCTTTTGAAAGACCCAAAAAATAAATTATCATTAAAACTTCTTATAATTACTATTCATACATTTTCTAAACTTACAACCCTTTCAATATTACAAAGATCGAGTTTTCTTCTGCAATAACTTTCAAAAACATAAGTCACTACTTTAAGAAACACCAATCGGTAACTTTAATCTTTTAAAAGAATTTTAATTTTTAAAATCTTTTAGTATTATTTTTATTAAATTATGGTATTTATCTATAATTTCCTCAAAAAATCATTTTACAAATACCAGATCAATATGCAGTTAAAGCTCCTGGAAAATGTAAATGCTGGAAAGAGTCTGTGTAATTTAGACAAAACAAGGTTGATTAGCAATATAATAGGGTTTTAGCGCTGTAAGTTTTCTTTGCCGGAAGGGCCTAAAAAGGCAAGGGCATGGGGGGACAAAAAAGAGGATTACATGGAAGGAGAGAGTGCCAATATTTTAACTTGTCATGTGTGGTCACACTCATTGCTGCATTCATGCAAGACAACCAATCAATTTGTCCAAAGCCACATGATTTCAAATAAAATAATCACCCCAAAACGATAGCCAATGAATTATAATCTTTAAAGGCCTACATGCCAGAAGTAAAATATATATATATATATATATATTAGGTGGGAAGACGGGGGAGACAGAGAGAGAGAAAGGGAGAAAAAAAAACACAAGGAGATCATCTGATATATTAATAGAATAATAAGTAAATAACCGTATTCAAACAAACCCTTAAAATTTAACCCCAAAAAAAATATGAAATATGCGAAGAAAGTAGAAACCCCTCCCAAAGCAGAAAATAATAAAAGGTGTAAATAATTTGGGTTATCAGAAAGTAGGTGGGGGGACAAAGAAATAAAAAGATGACAATAAATTGGCCGTGAAATTAGCTAGGGATCAGTAAATACAAATTAAGGAGTTGACGGGTGAAGGAAGGGGGATGAAAAGATTGACCTGCGTCTCCTTCGTGCACCCTTTCGTTTCCCATAAAAAAAAAAAAGAAAACTGATTAGATTCTTCTTGTCTCTCTCTTATCCCTTCTCCTATGAAACTGCACTTCAATTCCTGAATCCTGACCATTCAAATGCCTACAAAAAAGCCAACCAACCAAAAAAAAAAGGCCCGCATAGACCGGCAAGCCAAAAGAGAAACCAAAAGGGCAGTGACCGGTGAATATTTCAACTGACAATCGAAGAAATTTCTACGATCCATCATCCATCTAGTAGTGTCTTCTCTCTTTCCAAATCCATGTGGTTGGCAATTAAATTCTAACTTCACATATATGAGTAGTTTTTATAGGAATTATTGGTCTGAGCTTATAGCTAGAAGTCATGAGAGTGGGGGTGGTACATTGTTGGGTCACATCCACCTCCTTGCGATCCATGACGGTTCATGGCATCCCTGTGGCTATCGTCATCTCCTTCCAATCTCGAAACCATTTGACCAGAAGCCGCCGCACCCAGATTCAGATAAACCAACCTCGAGTCCAGGTTCAGGTTGCTGCTGCTCCCACTACTATGGTCTTCGCTCAATGGGGGATATATGGCCGTTGAAGTAGGAGGATTGGCATTTCCTTCTTCGCGAGAGATCACAAGAGCCGCTGATTGTACCAGCTCCAAGCACAGCCTCAGCTTGTTGGGTTCAATGTGGGTTAGCCCAGGGACGGCCCCTTTGAACAGGAAATCTGAAGTTAGGGTTCTGAGGATGTCAAGTGGGGTCACACCATCCACGGTTCGGACATTCGGGTCAGCATGGTGGTCCAAGAGGACCGCTACCATGTCCGGCGACACCATCTCCGCTGCAATGTGAAGCGGGGTTTTCCCCGCAGGCCCCGCTGGGTAGTTGACATCGGCAGCCCCCAGCTCCAGCAACGCTTTCACTACTTCTCGGCTGCAATTCTCTACGGCGTAGTGTAAGGCCAATGCTTCGTCTAGATTTAGGCCTTCCCCCATTACCATGAGCTTCACGAGTTCCACATCGGAGGAGTCGAGTGCTCTTTTCATTCGCCGAATTTTCTGGTCCTCGAGGTCTGCCAAGCGGAGTTCGGGGTGGTGGTAGGGCATTAGGGAGCGGCGAGTGAGGGAGGATTTGAGACGAATCTCTTCGATCTTAGCGACGACGTCAATGGGAAGGTGTTTGGCGAGGACCTCAGGGGGTAGACCTGACTTGGCAACAAGGTGGGAGCAAGTGGCCCACAGCTGGTGCATGTCTTGCTTTCTTGATGCTCCAAGTACTTTCATTACGTCTTCGATGGAGGCCTTCTCTACCATACTCGCTAATTGTTTCTGTTGTTTATTTCCCAAACAAGCAAAACAAAAAGTGGATAAGAAAATTTGCATTCGAAGCCTTAAAAGGCTAATACATGTAAAAGAAAGAAAGATGAGAGAACAAAATTGATGAGATGTTTGCTAAAATTACGTGAAATTAAGCAGACCCTTTTTGCTGTGTCTTGTTCTCTTTTCCAATCCAAATCCTAATGAGGAAAGTGAATGCGTTTGGAAAATATTTCATATACCTACTGTGGAAGACAAGAGTGGGATACTATGATCTAAATTTAGAAACTCTTGTTTATGCATCATAACGGGTATCGGGTAGAGAAACACACCAATTCGAGAAACTCCAAGGAACATGAAATCAAGGGACGTCACATTAACAATTAGAGCTTTAGTTTACCTAGAATGAAGCCAAAAGAAATTGATACCCAGAAAGTGAAAAGATATCCCCCCAAAAAACAAAAAGAGAATCAGCTATGATGAAAACTGTGTTTTGTGATGATAATCGAAGGCATAAGTGGACAGGAGGATTGTTGAATTCCATAGAGGAGCAGAGAGAGGAGTGAGAGATATTTACCCTCGTTCAGTCTCCTGACAAGCCAAAGCACCTAGCTAAAAAAGTGTGATATCGCGTAACCGACTGCTCCTAACGGAGAATGATTAAACACAAATTGAACCCAAATCTTACCCACTTCATATAAGATGATAAAACTACCCACAAGATTTATTATTTAATTTAAGAAAAAAAGCTTGAAAATACCCCTTCCCACTTCCCAAAAATCAGACCCAGTAATTGTCGAAATTCCCAAGACCCACAAAACATACGACTGGTCACTCTAATCACGGAGAGAGAGAGTGATGACAGAGTGAAACAGTGGAGATGATGCTGGTAATAAGAAAGAAAAGAAGTTTCACCTGAGTGAGCAATGCGAGCTGTTCAACGCCAAAGGATCTTGCGGCAGCGAGAGTGTCGAGGGCAAGATCAACGGCGGAGGTGCAATGCGTGTGCCAACAGCCTCGCTCGCCACAATTAGGCCTGGGCTCATGCTTCTGAGGCACAATAGAGACTTGGCCACTGTAGAGGAACTGGAGAAGCAGCAAGAAAACCTCGTAACCCACAGAGTTAACCGGAATGATCCCAGACCTTGGGCTGGAGGTGACGGAGTTGAGCCGAGAGCCCGCCGGGTCTAGCCCGGATGGTGGGTCCGGGGCACAGAAGAATTTCCTGAAGAAGAGGCTTCGGGCAGCGAGGATGCATCGATGAGCGTGGACGAGACGGCCCTCCACGCTGAAGGTGACGTCACTGAAGGCTTGGCCGTTGATGAGGAGGTTGAGGTAGTCCAGAGACAGAGATCTTAGAGAATCTTCCAGGGACATGGTGGAGCAACTTTAGGGTTGATGATCAAGGGAGAGAAATTAAGCTAAGAGAAAGAAACAGTTAAGGATAGAGACAGAGAGAGAGAGACTAAGCGAAGTGAGTGAATTGAAGTAGTGAGAGGAGGAAGAAGGTTGGGTTCATTTGGTTGATGATGATGGTACTTACTGTGATTGTTTTGATGAGTGAATGGAGGGGTGTGGCTGTGGGTTTGTGTGTGTATTGATAGATATTTTGAGAGAGCAAAGAGAACAAGAGAGAGATGGAGAGATGCAGACAGAGCAATTTGGGTGGCTATTCTGGGCGGCTGCGGGTTTATAAAAGAATTCCAAAATTAAATTTAAAAAATGCCACAATTGAATCTTTTTTGTTTTTATAATATATTTGCTTCGTCTACATAGAACATACGCACATATACAAAGAAATATGCATAGAGACACAAATACAGAGGGAGGAGGAACAAAGAAATGATGATAAAAGAAGAGTTTTAGACTTATATGTAGCTAGGACTAATTAATACCATATTTGAGGGAACCAGAAAAGTGATTATTGATTGACGTGTGTGTATATGTTACTAACCTATATAAATTGAAGGCTAAATAAGTAGACACAAGTTACAGAATACAGCACTAGATATATGGATGACGTCTTATGTGTTGACTGCTACGTTATTAGTGGTCTGCACAATTTTTGACAATCCATCTTTACTTATCTTTTCTTCTTTTTTCCATAGCTGTGGCTTTTTATATAATAAAATAAAATCCATTATTGTTACTTATTTTGAAAAATTGTATTATTATCATTTCATATAATAGTTACCAAATTATGTTCTTTTCCCGATAGGTTATGCTCTTTTAATTAAAGAATAGATCTAAGTAAAACTTTTTAGGTATTTATTATCATATTCTCTAATACGTATACAATAGATAAATAAAATTAAAAGACTTAATCATAAATGATGATGAATTATTAAAAAAAATTAATTATTATATTCTTAATAAAAATTGTAATAATAAAGACCTAAAATCTAGATCTAAATAGTATCCTTTAATTAATTTGTTTTATTATATTTCAATATGAAAGTCTTTATGTAATATAATGTAGTATAGTATAATTAAAAACAAACAAATTATCAAAATCAGTAATAAATTCTAAACATTATATTTAAAACTGAACTGGGATTAATAAATTTATTCAACTTAATTGAGTGGAAATTTGGTTGATTATAATTAATAATGAAATAGCTCCTTCTGATGTATTTTTATTAATGATAAAGTGGTTGCAGGCTTGCAGAATTAGAAAAGGTAATCATTTTTATATTGACGGCAAATATAAATTAGGAAGTTGTGTTGTCAAATTTTGGACCATGAATTCGTTGATATTTATATAATATGCTATTTTTTAAAAGAAAAAAAAACTTTACGATTTTTATTTTTATCAAGTTTTTAAATAAAATAATAAATATATAATTGTTATTAATGAGTGTATAATTTTTTTTAATTCAACAATAATTATATGATTAAATTTTTCAAAAAAATTTTACACACACCATATTTTTGTTAAAAAATTTAATAATAAAAATTAAAGAAAATGCTTAACCATAACCATGTCTATCGGCTTATCATTAGCTCAAATTAAGAAATATTATTCTCTTCTGTAAATTTCTTTTTTTTTTTTAAAGAAGGCTCACCTATGAGATTATGGTAATCCTTTTTTTTTTCCTCTTTGGGTTCCCTCTCACAATTAGGAAAGTTGATTTGTTGTATTTGCAATTACTTTTGCATATAAATTATGATTTCTTGTAATTACTTTCATTGCCAAAAAAACATAGGATATCTCTCTCTTCTCTCTCTCTCTCTCTCTCTCTCTCTCTCTTATCGACACCTATTTAAAATAAAAATATCCACAATGTTCGATACCATTCTTCACTTTCATTAAGTAGCGCGAGATGTTTAGTTCTTGACTTCTTGCAAGCAGCGTTCCTTATTCATATATTTAATTAGTATTTACCTTGAATTATATCTTTTGTTACTACCAAAAAGAAAAAGGATACTTAATATATGCTGACTAAGAATTGGGTTAAAAGTGAATAATGTGTACCTGAATAACAATGAATTAAAATTTTTGTGATTGCCATTACAAGTCAGTTTGAATTGTTTTTTCGATTAAATTATATTTATCTTATATTTTAGATTCTTTTCCCAAGCTTGAACTTCAGAAAATCCATTTTTTCCCCTCAACCGATGCATTAGCCTTCGAATATTGATTATTATCATTGGCGGTTCCAATCATCACATGTACATTAGAAGACAATATACATTATTCCTTTTTCTAATCGAATTGCTTATTTCTTAATATTAAATTACGAAATGCTTTGTCGATCAATCACGCTATGTAGAATATTATTTTTAGGACATTTAAAAACTCACCCTCTCCTCTCCCTTTTTTTAAAATTATTTTTCTGGTTTTCAAGTGTATTTTCTAGAACTAATCTCATTTAGAATTTATGAAAGTTTCTTTTTATAATTACTTTTTTACAAACCTGAACTCTTAACATTATAGAACAAAGGAATTCGAGTACTTATTTACACAACAAAATAAATATTCAAACTTTCTGTCTCTCTGTGATTCTGATTGGAATTATTAGAGGAATTTCAGTTTGTTTCCATGGTGGGGATATATCACAACACAAAAAAGAATTAATAGTGTGATAAATTTCTAGAGGAAGTCTATATTCTCCCTGTATTCTTCTTTTTCATGTTGAGTTCTCTTTGAGAAGGAGAGAGTATGTTCAATTTTTTTTTTGTTACGATCCATTTTCCTCTTAAATAACTTTCTTAAAACTTGACATTTTCCATTTTGAAATTCAAAATTGAATAGTTAATTTTAAATTAAAATATTAATTAAATAATCCATTAACTAATAATTAATTGTTAAATCCCATTATGAACAACTTATTTCCTAACAAATACTTTTTAATCGACGAGTTTAAATATTCCTTATCACTTGAACTACTCATTTGTAAGTAAAATTATAAGAGGACTCAAAACCCTTATATATATATATATAGAAAAACTTGCAAGATGGAATAACTCATTATTTCCTTTGAAAAATTTGCATCTTAAGTAGTCAAAAAATTTTAAGCATCAAATTATTAAGATGGAGAAGTCCCTATGATATTAAACATTTTCCCTTTTTTTCATTTTAAACTTCTGTAATTCAACTCCATGAAGGGTATCAAGATTCTAATAATTTAATTTTCTTGTATATATATATATATATCAACATATTGTTACATTTAATACAATGAAATAAAAAGGAATAAAACAAAAATAAAAAAAATAGATAAAATAAATAAATAATGACACTGATATATCTATTTAAAAATGAAAATAAATATTTTAAAATAATAATAATATAATAAATATTTTATTTTTTTCTCTCTTACTCTCATCCAGGTGCAAAGTATACTGATTGTGCCCTTCCAGGTTGGGTAAAAAGCAATGTTTTTAAAATTTGATCGGTTATCAAATCGATGAAATTATTAGTTCACGGTTTATTCGTTCAATCGTGATCGAACTGGTGATAATTATATATATATATTATTTTATATATTAAAATCTTAAGATAATAAATAATAAAAAACAAATATTAATAAATTTTAAAATATATCATAACTAATTGTAAATAAAAATAAATCATACATAACATAATATTTAATATTTAATTTGCTTAAAATATACTTGCAAAATTTTAATAAAAATCATATGAATTTTATTTTTATTTCTCACCTATTATATTACAATTTTAAATTATAGACAAAATAATAATAATGGTTTAATGAAAAATATATTATTCATCATGCTAGTAGTCAATATTTGATTCAACTATTAGCCATTTTAATATTTAAAAATATAATTATGATAAATATTTTTAAATAGAATCATAATAAAAATTTTATATTAAATATTACATATTATAACTAAAAATGTATACTAGCTCAATGATAAGGTTGTACTTACATGTTAAGAGGATCTAAGTTTGAACTATACTAATGTTATTTTTACTAAATAAATTGCAGATCGATTCAACCAGTGACCCATCAATTTTTTTTTAATTTTTATCGATTTCATCGATTCTTGACCAATTTTCAATTCAGCCGATTTTGAGAACCAACTGAATTAGATCGTAGACTAGTTCCTAGTCAAACTAGCCAATCCGGTCTAACTTTCTAAACACTGGTAAAAAGTTTGGGGCACAGAGTTCAGACTGGTGGAAAAAAAGTCTAACGGTCAATGAATTATATAAGAAGAGAAATTACCAAATAATGAACTGCAAACGAGCAGAAATAAAGAAACACTTGAGTCTGGCCAACGCTTCTTAAATTCAGTTCAGCATTGCACATAATAGAAAAACGAATAACAATTGAAAATTGAAAGGAAAAGGATGTGGAATCAGAATACGAAAGCATGTTAATTATGAAAGTGACATATAAAAATGAGCACAGATTTACGGAATATGATGAATGTAGTTGGGTTGAGCATAGGAAAGCGTGTCGGCCGGGTCTTATTAAGAAATGCTTCAATTTTTTTTTTTTTTTTTCTTTTGGCCACAACGAAATGTTTCGCCTTCAAAGTCATACATGTTAAAAAAAAAGAGTTATTTCATCCATAATTGGGGAGTCGTACAAGTACAAAATGCAAACCACCACCCTACACTTTCATTTCATCTAATTTCTGTTATAAACTAATTCATTTATTTTAATTATTACTGATTTAATGCATAAAGGACAGTGCACGTGATTATAGCTGACACGTGTAAATCGAGCATGCAGTCTATAATTGAAAATTAGAAAAAGATGAAATAGATTATATTTACATATTTAATTAAGACAGCGTATATTAATAAAAAGTAATTATATAAATATGTTACTGGTAAAAAACATACACAAATATTAGTTAGATGAAGACAAAAATTACAGAAACATTTATTGAACTTGGAGTTACATATAATTTTTAAAAAACTCGATACTAGGTTGCAGAAAACTCATTCATTCATTGTTCTTGTATTATTTAATATATTTAGAGATTGTTTATGGCCAATTGTAATCGTGTATGTGTTTTGAGCATATGAAACGACTAAATTCTCACTTCAATGAACAGAAAAAGGAAATAAAAAAGAGAATGAAGGAAAGGAAGCTATTGTTTTGCCCCCTGTGGGTTCTGGCGCTGCGTTCTGCCTCGTCTGCTGGAAATGGAAAATGAAATTGAAAAGGGCCTGAAATGAATGAAGAAATGAATGGAAAAGAAAAAGAAAAAGGAGGGGGAGAAAATCCCATCGATTGACAGCACATGCCACTGACTGTCTTATGATTTCAAAGACCCTCGATTTGACGTTTGACTTGTCATTTCACTCTCTCCCTCCTAACTCCTAACCACTTCCCTCACGCTTTATATTTTCTTTTCTCTTTCACTCTCTCTCTCTTCTTCTGTCTCTCTTGTCTGCAAACTCAATACACGGTTGCATACCATACGTTTCAATTTTTTTCGCAGCTTTTGCTTTTGTATACTTGCCAATTATTTGGTCAAGTGTGTATCCCTACAAGCAATTCCACTTGTTCTCTTAATTTGGAGTTTTCTAATTTCTACGCTTGCGTGACAACCAGTTTTTGTCTAATTAGTGTGTACCCACATGCTGTGTTCATTTAATTTTTACATTTGAAAAATGATATGCAAACAATAATTTTCAAGTAAATTAATGATCTAATTTTAAAAGATTATTTTTTATTTGATCAGTTAAAAATAAAAATTTTTAATTTTCTTTTTAAATGATTAATTTTTCAAAGAAAATTTTATCCTTATTTTTTAAAAAATCTTGCAATTTAATTTTTCAAATATTTGTTTTCTAAATGAAAATGATGCCTCTAGAAAGTATTTGCGGCTCTCTTTTAAAGATTATTTTGATTAAAGAAAAATATTTAAGAATTAAATTGGATGACTTTATCTTTAAATGATTAAATTGAAAAGAAAGTAATTTTTTAAGAATCATATCATTCACTTACTCATAATTTTATTTAAGATGAATGTAAATATACATATTATATATAAAGATTGTCGATTAATTTAAATTTTAAATAAAATATTTCCACAATCTTTTCTTTTGATTAATCTCCCTCCGTGCATTTCAAGTGTAATAAAATTTTAAATGGATTAAGTTTATGATTTAAGGATAAATTTTTTTAAGTCATTAAAACGTTGCATAAGCAACTATATATTCAAAATTATGCGTTTAAGTTTTTAAAATCTATAAAACACAACATTTTGATGATCACTTAAAGTATTAAGAATGGCCATATATACAAAAAATAAATAAATGAGATGTTTAATTTTTTGAAAATCAAATTAAAAAAATATTTTTTTTTAAAAGACCAAATAGTGAACTCACTCTAAATTATATTAAACATACATATAATATATATATATATATATATATATATATATATATATATATATATATATATATATATATATATATATATATATGAAAATAGTGGCTTCATTTCATTCTCCCTCTTTTTTTTTCTTTTTAGTGTTTACTGTCTAATTAATTTGAGTCTGGTCATGTTTTTTAACCATATAATAATAGGATAGGTCTATTCGAGTATAAATTACAAGTTGTACAACGATCAATAGACACAATATATAAATAAAAAATTTAATAATTAAGTAATTGATTCATCATCAACAATTTGAATTTAAATATGTAAATATTATAATAATGTATTTTAGAAAATCATTAAGTTGTCGAAATTTGAAGAAAAACATATATCTCGTTTTATGGCATGATTTTAGTATATCTATACATCAACTAACTAATTAAGAACATGTCAATATCCTCAGATATTTAGGTTTAGCCTACGAGGCCTCCCTAGCATGAGATTTTTTTCGCGTTGCTTATTTGAAGAACTCTTCACTTAACTGCTGACTCTTGAAGGAGATTGATAACAAACACCCCCCCTTCTCTTCTCCCCAACAAAAGTCTTGGAATTTTTGGTGGGGGATTATCGGACTGTGACAAATGATGCACGTTTTAAGGTTGAGTGTACCGCATGAGACGCATCTTTTGCCTACCCAAACCAATTTTGTTCGACATGCCCTAATTTACTTCACATGCTTCCTTCAATTCACCTTTTACACGCAAATTAATGCATTATTACTCGAAGATCATATGAAGTTTGATCTGGCATGGCGTATGGCACTGGCACTCCCTCCTTTTTCCCTTGACCAATGTGTCTACTGGGAATGGTGCCTGAACTACACTGACATTAATCTCTCTCTACATATAACTTTCAAAGTATTAGGTGCTTTTAAGATAGGTTGGGTAAATTAAATCATCGCAAAGGGGATGGCCCTTCAACCTTTTTGTCCTCTGACTAGTCCTTTCAAACTATTTTTTCTTTTTTCTTTACCTGAAACTACTTGTGTGCCCAATGCAACTCTTTACTACATGATGTAACACATCAGTTATGTGGTGTCCAACTTATTGAAAATAAAACAAGGGCGCTTTATAAAGATGTTTTAATTTCCCCTTTATACGGTCCATAATTTTCAATTAATTGTATTACGTAGCTCTCGGAATATAATTTCTCGTTAAAACTATGACAACGACACACGCAGATTGCAAGATTTTGAAAGTGGCACACGGACAGATTGAAATGTGACGAGTTTGACTAGGATCTGCAAACTCTTCGTGTTAAGCTAGAATATGATATAAACCTAACAGAGGTTCAGAGCACTTGGAACTGTTGAAGTCAAGGCAATGAGCTAATTATTGTCTGTTAAAATGGACAACAGATTTTCTATGTTGAAGCTTGAGGCACTTGTCTTCTTCCGCCTCCCTTTAATTTGTATTTTTAGAATGAGGGGAATAGGCCCCTATTTATCTATCTATCCATCCTCATCCAAGCTGGCCACTGCCTAATTTAGAACACTGAAATTCAAAACCATATTTGAGTACAAGTCCATGCAACTGAGGAAAGTCATCTCGCAATATAGGTTATTATTTAAATCTCACCAGTACATTCTCCTCTAAGTTAAGGGACAAAGAGAATCGGTAATACAATAAATGTAGATATTGTCTGACTATATGTGCATTTGGATGGTTGCAATGACCAGATCTAGTTGACCTTTGACTCTGGACTCTCTTATGTGGTATCCATTACAATTGCTACTCTCTCTTTCTTTGATTGAATGTCTTTTTCTGAAAATTTGATGTTTGGTAAGACGGTGATTAGATATTATGACGTTATTGGGAAACGATGAGAATCCCATAAATAGGAAGTGGGTATAAACAGATATTGAAGTTTTGTGGAGGATTTAAAGTCAAAAATTCCACAATGAAATTTGCCATATATATGTGGTGATGTATTGATTAAAAAAAAAAGTGGTCATGTAGAATATTATTGGTGTCAGCTCAAAGCCTTTTCCATCCATTAAGAAATTCTCTGATTAATATCACATTCCACCACTAGCCCTCTACTACACCCCTTTTTATCTCCATGAGCGTCAGTGTTAACATCCCCTCAGAGCATCCTCTTTCTGCTCCAATTTCTTTCACGATATGACCTTGATTTTCGTTAAGGAAGGACAATTTCTTTGTTTTCCCCCAATGGAAGGTCGGCCAATTTTGACTTGGTGAAATGATGGACCTAAAAATTACCCAAAAAAATTATAATTAAAAATTTAAATTAAAGATATTTATATTAAATCAAAAATTTAAATTAAAAAATAACAAAATTACAGTTTATGATCTTAAGTTGGAGTTTTTGACTTTAAGATTCTTTATAATAATTTTAGAATTTAAAATTTTTCAATATAAATATTTTTTTATTTGAGATTTTTAATTATAATTTTTTTTCAAAAATTAAAGGCGAAGATCACTAGGAATTGACTGGGTTTACCATTTGCTGCATGATTATATATAGGCCACATATTCGCTTGGTCTTCATAAAGATTATTACCCTTTGAAACATCTCTTGTGAGTTCAATCCAACGACCAAGGGAAATACCAATGATTATGATTATTCCAAATACCCTACTAAAGCTTTTTGCTTTTAAATAATTTCGTAATCTTTTGTGAAATATAGTTAAATTATGTTTAATATTTTTCTAAATAAAATTATATTCAACACTTAAAATATTTTAATACACATTGTACTTTTTTAATTTATTTTTATTAAAAATTCTACTTTATACACGATGTAAAACTATAATTAATTACTTTATCTTATTGTACGCTTGTAATTCATTGTCATCCCTATCTCACATTGCAGCTCCAAACCAAATTGAATAAGAAAAACAAACTTAACCGCTGGCAGAATGAATGCATGTAAACCATACTTAATACAGAATATACACACCTGATATCACCACGTGAAGAATATTTTGTATGTATGAACGATTGAAATGCATTGACTCATCAAATGCTTACTTTAAATTTACCTTCACCCTGGGATTCCCTCGGCAAGTAGAAAATGGACAGGGAGTCTTGGAAATTTCATGTATATATATATATATATATATGTTATTAATCATCATGAAGATATATGGTATATAAAATCATTTTTAAATATATTTAATGTTTTCGCTCATTGTCTTCTAAAGGAACTTCAATTAGGTAATTTAATTGGCCAAATTTTGGTGATACTGTTGATCTTTTATTAAAAAGAAAAAAGCAGAAAGAAAAATAAATAAAAAATTCCCTGAGTAATTTCAGTATGAGTAAGCTAGTATAGAAACTCCTAACTCAAACCAGGATTTGAAAATCGCAAACAATTCAAAACTTGCCAAAAAGTACCTCTTGATATCTACCCACTGATAAGGACAATATTTATTTAAGGCTAAGACTTGACCAATAATGCGTGACTTGCATTTTTTTTCTTAAGTGCATAATGCTTTATCTATATGAGTTAATTAGAATTAACTCGGAAGAGTAGAGACCTTAGATTCAGTTTTCTTAAATACCCAAAAAAAAAAAAAAAAGATCATCCATATATGACTGAATATTACTTGTATTTATAGAAGTTGTTTTCGTTTCCCTTCTCTCTCCGGTTAAAGCCCCAAAAAAAAAGGCACTTTCAACGTGTTTGCTTCAATCAGGCTAAAGTTTACTGTGAAAGATCTAATGCATTATACGCAGCATCCACCTTATAACTGATTTTCACTGTACTTAATGAGAGTGTGATACAAAAGCCAAAGTGCCAAACTTAATTCATTGGTGCAAAAGCAAAGGGGCCAGGTTTGAAAAAAGCATGGCTTCTATTTGTTGGACACAGCCTTTCCAAACCAAAACTTGAAGATTTCGCTCACATGCTCACCCAAATCTTTTGTAAACCATGTACAGTTTTGGGACTTTCGTTTCTGTTTTTTTTCTCCCTTTTGGAATCCTTAACGAATGAGCATTGCTCTTATGAATGAAGCATATGGTTGCTTTGGAATCCATTGAGGGGGTAAAATTAGAGGCAATGGCTCCCCTACCTACAGTTCCTTCCCTTTGCAGCTTGTGGGTCCCTTTTATGTGATTTAGAGATTTCACCTGAAACAATCCCATCCCACGTTTGGTCTTCTTCTCGGTCTAATTAAGCTGCTGATTCTTGTTGATCAAAGGAATTCTGATCTGGTTCTTATTTCTTAACAACAAATAAGGTGAATCTTAGAAGACAAGGCATCAACCTAGAATTCAAAGTGGGACCCAGAAAAATATGTGATCATGTAGAGAGAGAGAGAGAGCAGTCACACTCGCATTCCCACCCAAGCGTGTATGCTGTATGCCTCTTGTGCCCCTCTAATGATGGCGTCGTTGCCCTAATTGGTGCAGGTCAAAAGGGTTAGGGGGAAGTGGGTTTTGCTACCATTTCTTCGAACTTTACATAGAAGTGCCTTGTGGTCTCCTCAAGGCCTACAAGGTCACCCAACCCCATTAATTTACTTTCATCTTCCTCTCTTCACCACAATTCTCTACGCATGCAATATTAATCCTACTAAAAAGATTTTAGTCGATCTATTTTATAAAAAATATAATATCCAGTATATACTTTTTAGTGAATCGTATGTCACTAGGTGTTGTCTAATGGTAAGAGATTTGGCTAGTTAGCAAGAATTACAGGTTGAAATTAATCCTTTCTCCATTTATATACTAAAAAAAATATCCTCTTTTCATAATTAATTTGATTCATTTATTTATTATGTTCCAAATATATACTACCTAACAACTTTTCGTGATTAACTGCATAAAGATACTTGCTCCCCTAAAATATCATGCCCCACTGACACTAATAATTAAACAGGGTCAACGACGCAAAAAAAGGTTTATTTGCCAATGCAGAGTGGCCGATAGAAATCCGATTGGGGTTTGATTGCAAATAAAAGTTGCTATGAGCAAGCTTTCCGCATGCGACCCTAGCTAGCTCGCTTGGTCATCAATGACTCGACCAAAAAATTACTAACATAACTATGACTTCATATAGTGATCAGCATTAACAAATTAAAGTTGCAGGTTCAAGTGCTTTGTTTAATCATTTATATTTATTACCAGAAAGTAAGATTAAATTACCTTTTTCTTCATAATTATGTTAGAGCTTGTCTCACTTTTCAAATTTCTTTTGTGTCAAGTACTCCCTTTTCCCATAGTGAACATGTTTTACCCATGAAACAATTATCAAGACTAATTAGAATGCTTTATAGCAAATATAAACCCTTCCAATCGTAGAAGCTATATATCCCGTATCAAATTCGGTGGGCCATCATATTCCAGAGCTCTTTCCTACAAATATGAACGAACGAACCTCACATGGAATTCATGTTTCCAGTCGTACTCAAGCTGTGTATTTATTTACCGCTCGGGTTATTAATTAATTAAGAGTGAGCTTAACTTGAAATTTCTTGTTGAGCTAGATTATTTTTTCCTTGGGTCACTTTCAAGGGATCTTAGGTGACTTGGCTTGCTTCACAATCCCTGCGCAAAAGACATGAATACAACTTATTATATTGTATGTGATGTCTACATACTTCGTGAATATATGCATATTAAATACTTTGATGAGAACATATATTCCTTTTGTTGATAAAACAATCATCACTTGCATATTTTAATTGTCTTTATTAATGATTGGTCCCTTGAATTAAGGGCGATTAAGATCCCTCGTTTTTAAATTTACCAAATTAAGAGAAGAAGAAAACTAAATTAAAATTAGTGTTCACAAACAACCATCCTACAACTTCAAGCGACAAACATTAGCAGAGGTCATCGTTATTAGTCATCTTTTGAAACCATATCCTTCCCGGTCTTATCTTATAATGACTGTTTTATCATTTCCATTCAGCTTGTGGCCCTTTCAGTCGCGTAATTATCCATAATATAAGACAATTTTGTCCCCTTTTTCGGAAAATTTGAACGCACTATATTAATATATCGATCACTTTATAAAAACTGAGATGAAGATTGACATTTTCCAGCGGCATAGATTAAGTCTTAGGATTAAAGTACTAAATTTGGTTGCATAATAAAATACTAATAAAAAAGTGGATAAGTGAGATAAAAAATTATTTATATATTTTTATAAAAAATAATTTTGATATTTAAAATAAAAATTTAATAAATAAAATAATAATTAAAAAGTATAATAAATATTATACAAATTATATAAATATATTATATCTGCTTTGCGTAAAATAAAATGGACCTAAATGATATTAATGAATAATCCAACATATACTCCGATAATGGGTTCAGGTTTTCACTTTTGGCCACTTCCATTTGACCTCTTGAATCTGCGTCGTTAAGAATATGAAAAGGGACCGAAGAAAAAACAAAATCGTAAATAATAAAATTACGGAGAAGAGGTGGATAACTAGAAGTGGTCGAATACGAGCAAGAGTAAGGTACATGGTAAAAAGTGATTCCAAATGAAATGATATGACAAGACGAGGAGAGGAGTGCATGTGAAGGATGTGATGCAGACATATGAAGTTATGAACTGACCACTCGAGAGGGGTAAGGCAAGATAGGCAGACTCCACACTCTGATCATTCTGAACCACACACGATCAAAGGTCTAGCCTTTTAACCCCGAAAACGGCTAAGATCCGTACCATATTCTCCATAGAAAAGGGTCCCCTCCACAGTTACACGTGTCGATAACCCTTCATCTCTCTGGGTTTGGCCCTCTCTCACTCGGCCTTTACTCCCCTCCCTCTCTATCCCCTGAAACCTCTACAGTTACTGGTATTATGGACAAAAGTACTAGTTTGATTTATGGAGGGAAGAGAAGAGAGGGGAAGGTGTGTCTTACAATGATCTTGATGATGCACATGGCATTGTTGGCACTGATTCCCACGTGCTATCTTTCTCTCTCTCTCTGATTATTAGTGATTAGTGATAGAGAAGGGAAAGGATGGATGGGGCTTGGGACTCTTCGTTAGAAAGAGATCAGTCATGAGAGAGCCTCTTCCTGATTCATCACACGTCCCATCCCATCATTCAATTTGAAGTCTCTCTCATTCCTTTTGCCTTTTTGGCTTTGCTCACTCCACTTCATTGCTTGATCCATCTTCCTCTCTGATTCTGTGATTTTCTTAAGACCCCACAGTGTTCACTGCAGTTAACGTTATGTAGCATGTAGTCATTGGCCATTACTCAGGAACCTAGCTACCCTTAATGTTCCAAGGACACGGCTCATTTTACGCTGAAATAATATTCCATCATTTTGACTGTTAATTAATTATTAGTCATTGAATTCTGTTTCTGTATCCACTTTCTTTATCTCTTTTTTCACTTCGTTGATAGCCAATGAACTTTTAACGTAGTGCCGCACCACAAAATTGAAGATAAGAGCAACCTTGCCATGAAATAAGTAAGTTTTTCTTTTAAGCAATTAACACGACTTCATTTCAATTGTTTTTTAAGTAATGCACAAACTGACTTAAGTATTGAAATCTAATATGCATGCTCGCTATTTAAAATCATTTTTGTGGAAGGTTATTTAAATATTAATTTATACGGACGACACAGACACAGAGAGAGAGAGGGAGAGAGAGAGATGCATCACAAAATTAACTTTTCCTTGTTTAAATATTGATTAGCTCCTATGTGATCTAGATGTTATCCATTCCATAATTTAATGATGAAAGATATAATAAAGATACAAGAGAAATACGTACAGCGAGACCATTTATTGAAAGTGCCCATTTTTACATTTAAATCACATTTATTACTTCACAGTTTTAATCAAATTCAAAATAAAAGTTTTAACCAAAATATTGTTTCTCAAATATACATAAATAAACTTTACAAAAGCTTATTGTAGTTTTTTATTTCTCTTTCAATAATTAGGGATAATTATGAGATTTCAAATATTTGAGTGATAGAACTTGAACAATATTTCGTAACATATGATTCGATGCAAGACCAACAGACGAAACTATATCCTAACTAGTTGTATGTCAGTAGTACATGGGCCATTTATTAATTATATCTGTGGGCTTCGATACTAATAAGTTAATCAAGTCGTATATTACTGAAATATAGTCCCTAGGGCCTCAACAGCATTGCACCCTCCCCCAAACGGGGGAAAAAAAAAACAGAGGGAGCTAATAAAGAAAGAAAACCTTTAAGTTGAGGCAGAGCCACCACCAGATCGCGAAGCCGCCCAATCCAATAACTAATACAAAAGAAGAAAGGGAAGAAAGTTGATGATGGAATCTTGTCACATGCAGCAAATCCTTCACTGTAGGGCCTCCCTTTCCCAACTTTACACAAATTTCTATTCCAATTTTTAACATTTGCTTTACAACAGCTTAAGGTAGAATTGTTTATAATATGCCTTAAAATG
This sequence comes from Erythrophleum fordii, assembly GCA_032878935.1. NCBI lineage: Eukaryota > Viridiplantae > Streptophyta > Magnoliopsida > Fabales > Fabaceae > Erythrophleum > Erythrophleum fordii. The sequence goes on along the minus strand of JAVQMF010000045.1, from coordinate 13,156,099 downwards.
GAAGTTTATGCCCAAGTAATATTGTCTCAAAGGCCGATTAAGACAGGAGATTATCTAATTTGGAAAGTGGTAGGTGACCCTTACGTCTCGATCGTTGAAACTTGTCTAGGTCTTTGGAAACATATTGTTTTACCTATTAGTTAAAAGAGGCCAAATTTACCTCAATATGGAATGTAATTATGAACTCGTTGGTTGGTTTAAATATATTAATATAATATAATACTAGCTAGTTTCACTTAAAAGTGTCTGTTGTTGTGCATGGCACAACTTGTAAAGTTGATTAATTATTGCAGTGAAAATCATGTTCATCATGATAATTCTTAGGGATGCCTAATGATTAAACACCCACGACTCTAACTGAAAATTTGCTAGTTTAAAGTTATGTCTATGTTTCTTACAAGAAAGCTATAATTGAATACCCTCTTATGCAAACGAATCACTACAATGTAAATTATTATCAAATTCTAACAATTAATTTAATTACTTGACAGATATAACGTTGACAGTTTTGATATAATTAAAACGACAACTTCATGCAAATTATGCTACACCCGTTAAGTTACGTGGACTAAGTTGAAACTACCTAGGTTTTTGTGATCATAAACAAGTTCGTCGATTTAGCACGAAAATTGAAAAGAGTGTGTCTGGATCAACCCGGCTAATAGTCGTACAATCCATTTATATAGTTACATATATAAAATATAGCATAAAAAATTAAACTACCGGATATCAGTTAAACTCTCATTTAAGTATTTTAGTCATAATTCACAATTCATTCAATTATATGGATCACACAAATATATTTCTACAGGTAATTAAATTTTTTTTTATAAGTATATATATAACGTGAAATTAATTAGTCAAAAAATAAAATTAAACAATCGGATAGAAAATTTATTACAAGTGTATATTTGATATGAAAATAAGCAGTATAATGTCTTAATCAATATTTACTATTTATTACCCACATACCATGAGCAAAATTGTGTTATGTCAACTCGTATCATTATCTTCGCAACGAATTTAATGATATAGCTTATCTTGACCAGACAAAATCCAACCAGTGACCCTACCCAAATCAATTTTGGCACTGTGAATTTTCCCTTTGCAATTATGCATATTTTCTTTTCTTTGTTGAATCCTTTTACAAAGCACAAGGCTTTTAGATGTCTTAAAAAGAGAGAAATTTGACTTGAGCTTTACTTGTTAGGGAAGTTATGAAGGTAGACAAATATTTATAATCAAAATTGGAAGGTAGGAATATGTATGTTTTAAGTGTTAGCATGAAAAGGAGTTCGATTGGAAAGGTTTTCCATTAATAAAAATGTATGTTCAAAGCAGTTAAGGATCTTCCGCTCTTTAAACTGTTCATTCTCCGATGCAGACGATAAGAGGAAAGCCGTAGTGTGACTACCATTCTATACCCATTCTTGTTACTCATACTGGAGAGAAATCCTTAGCCTGTAATTAATTAATTCACGCATTAACATCAAGTGAAAATGGCTTTCTTCAAATGGGTCACTGACAAAGAGGCTCCATTTTTAGTGTACGCGGGGAAGTTGACAATGGCCTCAGCTAGGCACATAGTTTAGGGAGCGTACAGAAACCCATAATTACTTATGACTCATGAGATTAAGCACTTGATGGTTACACTTCTGTTCTGAGCTATTATTGGCGAATAAAAAAGTGGCAATAACACTGCGTTGGATAGGAAGATTATCGGAGAGAAAAGAAAGGGAGGGGAGAAAACAAAGTTTTCCCCCATTTAGCTTGAGGAGAAAATGGGGGAGAGGAGAGAGTTAGGAAAGAGTTAGGAGAGAAAAGTATCATGGGACCCACGCGAAAATTTTCTCTCCAAATATTAAGAGATTACGAGAAAAAAATGACTCGGTAACAATTTTTGTCATTTATTTTTTAAAATTACCCTTTGTTATTCCTTTTTCATGCCCTCCTCCCCGTCAAATGACTATACGAACTAGGTTATCTTTTTCATTTTGTTGCTGCAGAACTCCCCCATTTTGAGCCGAGGCTTCGATTTGCTCTTTCAACCATCGCATTGTCCGCAAAATAGGGCTAACAAAAATAAAACATACATTTAGTTAACAAAAAAAAAGTTAAAATAATATATTTAATTTTTAAGAAAAAATCATTCACGTGAAGACAAAATAAAAAAAAATCTAAAAAAAAATATATTGGAAGAAACAAAAAATTAAACCCTCGTGGGTCATATAGTCGAACCTAATTGAGTCCGATTGCAACATAGTCAAACCATGGTCCGACTATAATGGGTCCAACTGCGAACAGTCAGACTCGGGTCCTCTTAGATGGTCCAACGGACAAAGGCAGTCGACCTTGACTGCTCCTCCGTGTTTTTTCCTTTTCTTTTTTTTCATTTTTGTAATACGAAGAATTTATTTTTTTCATTTTATTTTTCTAGAACATTTTGTTTCTAAAAATTTTAAGTATTTTTGTTTCTAAAAATATCTGAAAGTAAAATTGTCCAAAAGAACAATTATAAATTTTTCCTCTCCCCCATTTCCTAGCATCCCATCCAAATAGGGGAATTCTCTGCCCCTCTCTCTCCCCCCACTTTTCTCTCCCCTTTTCTTCCCCTCCACTTTTCTCCTCCCCCATCCAAACGAAGCATAAAGGAGGGCAACTACAGCGTCCTCATGCATGTATAGTGATAACACAACCGAGGATGGACTAACAGTTAAACCTTAAAGGGCTTGAACTGGAGAAGGAGGAGTAAAGGCAGATGAAGATATGGGAGAGGCACTGCATCGATCCTCTGCAACAATTAATGAATGAATAATGGCAGAGAAGATGAAGGATGCCTGGGGGGGACAAGCGTGGGGTTGTCTTGTCATATCAGTTTCGTTTTGATGGTCCATAATATATTACCTCTTTTGCCACAGTCCAAGGCTCTTCCTGGCGCATTCATTTACCTCGTTACCCTCCACGTTGCTTCTCATAATACGAATTTGGTTCGAAATATGCAAGCTGTGCAATGTACCTCATACAAGTAAGATGAGGCGAAATGAGATTCTTTTCAGTTAAGGATAGACTGAAGCTGTTAATTTAGAGAGAGAGAGAGAGAGGGGGGGAAGAAAAAATAATAGAAAGGGAGAAAGTGACCTCATACATCTTCTCTCTTTTTTCGTCACTCTTCCTAATGCATAGCAATACAAAAGAGGATTCAACTATCTTAATAAACTTTTTTAAGTTCTGATGATGCATGCTATCGTCATTAGTGGCGAAGCCAAGACCTTAGGCCAGGAGGTGCAATTTAATTTAAAATATAATAATTAAAGATATAAAGAATAGGGTGTGCAATATATTAGAAGTAGAAGGTGCAAAATACTAAAACTTATATCCTTTTACTTGTAATTTTTCCTAAAGTGAGGGGATGCATATGCCCCTTCTCGCAGCAACGTGGCTCCGCCACTGATCGTCATGTTAGTTAAAAGAATGTAACCAAACCGTATACATGTATTTTTTTCTCATTGAAATAAAATCATGATGCTCATGTTTGTCTTTCTGCGAAAGCCTAATTTTATCATTTGACAGCCTTAGAAAGTAGAAAAAAAAAAAAAGAATAGAGAGCGTGAGAGAATCCTTGTCACCACGTACATTCTCAAGAAATGGCAACCAAAACGGAAAAGGTGCTTAAGCTACAATTTGTGGTCGTGCAATGAAAACAAATATAAGAAAGACTAGACTTCAGCAAAGTGCTGAGAAGTAGGATGGGAATTCTCGGTCCAATTATCTGCAGTACCAGCAAACTTGGCCTTTTCTTAAAAGTCTGAAGAAATAGCATAGGAACAGGATGAGCCCAATGGAATGTGGCCGTTTTTATTAGCAGTGTGTTGAGCACTTGAGGTCAGGTCATTACTCATTACCTCGTTGATGAACTCACTAATCAGGTTTGTCTGCAATCTGTAAGCTTGGGCGTGCATATTACAAAAATTATATATATATATATATATATATATAGAAAGGTCAAATTTTTCGGAGTACTGAGAAGGCAAAGGTGAAAGGAAAAGGAAATCAAATAATCTATTCTCATTTCTCTGTGTGCTACACTTGAAGGTGGAAAAGTCATGTACATCTTGATTGCCTTCTACACATCCATAGAATATGATCATCAATGAACAAAGCAGTTACAGAAGAACTTTAGGATTACAAATTACCCGTGGTTAATTTGAATATATATATATTTGAATATATATATATATATATATATAAGATCATACCACATTAGACGATTGCCCAGAACTTTTTTCTACAAAATAACACATTTTCCATCTTCTTTTCTTTATTTTCTAGCAAATGTGACTCCACATCCCATATAAAGTCAGAGGCAACGTCTTTGATTCTCGACAAAATATGCTCCTCATCCCTAATGATAATAAATCCCTGCACGTTAACGTTGTCGATTAATAAGTTAGTAAGCACAGCATGACAAATAAATTGCATAAGTGAAACATTGGAATCATTTTTCACCATAAGGCAGTTTTGCAAAATGAAGCAAATCAACGTCAACCACTGAGAGTTCAAGATCCAGGTGAGTTGTGCTGTTTTTGTTTAACCTTATACTTTTTGCTTTATTTGATTCTGGGCAACCATAAACCTAATTTCATACCTACTCTGTTAATTAGATCCAGAAAATTGAGTGAAAACATCAGACAAGGAAAATGAACAAAAAAGGAAAAGCGCTCAGAATCAATTTTCCGTAATCTGTCACAGCAAATTCCATGCACCTTCATGATCTCACCAATTTCATCAGTTTATAACTCTAGTTGAATTAGGGCCCATTGAGCTCGTAACTATACAATCTTAAATTTTCCTTACCTTGTCTTCACTTTCTGTGCTCTTAGTTTGCCTAAAAAACATATCCTGGTATAACAATATAAAGAACAAAGTTTGGATTGGCATGAGTCCGACCATGTCAAAATAAGGAGCTCCATATGTTATTTTTTGGTCACCAAATTAGCAGCTACGCAAGTAGTAAATTTTATTTCAGAATATATGATACGTCAGTATCTGGAATATGATCAAGTTTGTTAGCATCTTCAGCATTTAGGTTCTCTCTTTCTTGTCTCCCTCCCCTACAACTGTGCTCTTGTTGCTTGTCAATTAAAATAGAATATCATTATAGAGATCCTACTTCCCACATAACTTTCTAGTAACTAAATACATAGAAGTATTGACAGGACCTTATCTCAAAGTCAGAGATCACCAACAATATCATACATTTCCACTTTAAATTAAGTTAGGCACAATAAAACTGAAACCGGTAGTAATAACAATAAGAATGAGTGAAAATTGGAAGGGATGAGAAAAAGGAGAATTTGATGCTTTTAATTGCTAATAGAGGTAAATGAATAGATGCTGTACTCATAATTATCATATATCCTTTATGCAACAATTCTAAAGAACAAGAACAAAAAGCTGCTAAATAGTAAAATCATAAATTCAGGCTCTTAATACTACAGTCACTGATTTCTGATCCTTCCAATCTCATCTCTGCCAAGCACACCCTAGTGATACAATCTATCACATAAATACAATTACGCAATATAGATTGTCTTGAGATTATAGAGCTTTCCTTTTCCTACTCTTGTCTAACTCTTCTGATAAATTCCTATCATTATTATACATCTGGAGAGATCATTATATAAAAGAATTCCCTAAGCTATTCTAACATTGTCGTCTGTGCTAGCTAACCATTTAAGAATATTGTCCTGTGAAGGCTCGCCTCTTCAGCTTTGATTTTGATTGTATCTATAAGTTTTAATCAAAGGTAAAACCTCTATGCACTCGTGCAAGCACACAAATATTTTTGTATCTGTATATAAGCATTTATGTTAGATTTGACAAAAATCATATTTCATCAGCCACTCGAGCTTCTAATTTGATATCATATATAGATCATCATAATAAGTAACCTCTAAGAAAAGTGATTACCAGTGGCCGTATTAGTCTATCCATTTCTAGCATGATATCCTCAAGTAAGCACCCTTCCCCTTGGTTTTTGTAGTGCGATAAGAGATAGTTGGCATGCAGCAAATCATATGACCGAGGATAACTTGAGAACGGCTCACACCTGATTGCAAAGATATCTGTATTATCTGCTTGCTGCTAACTAATGATAGATATAAATACACGTCCCAAAAGATGTTTACAATATCAGTAGTTAAATCTTACCAATCATGAAAAGTTCCAATCAGTCCCCGGTCATAAATTCCAGATAAGGTGTTCTTCATGCTTGCAGGAACTACATTCATTACCCAAACAGGAAAGTTATTTAATGCCACAGCAAATCCACCACAAAAAGCATTCATATCCATCACATTGCGTATTTCTGTCTCCCTGATATTCATCAGTCTCCAATAATGATGAATCTGATCTTGCCAAAAGAAAGTGTCTGATGTAAATTCATCTCGGTTTATACCTGTTGTTAAGAAGTTCCAGCGTCATCCCATTATACTGAAGGACAATTTTGAATGCATCGAATTCACACCTGTTTATCAATAACATTATTTTATAATCTTTGGTAGAATAGTTCAACATTATCCTTTTGATTGTTATATGTTGCAAGCCTACTTATCCCCATTAAATGCATGAAAGAGAACAGAGAATGCCTTTCTATATTGATAAAAGACGCCAAACATAATTCCTATGAGAACATATTCATTAATACAATTTGGGGAAAGTACTTGGATACAAATTTGTCTGTTAGATTTAAGACAAATTTTATTTGGACAAAATATCCAAAGCATTGGTTGTAATGTTATTCCTGCAGATTGAGTCTTTGATTAAATGCTTGGCCTGAATATCTATGGTCCATTGCAAGGAACTCTTGAAACCGAGACCATCATTAAACCTTGACCTCTTGAAACCAAGAATCTTCATATGTGTATATCTTTAGAGTGTGTGACCATATGGAAAAGTATAATTTTATAATATGAAAAGCGTAAGATAAAATAAAGAACAGAATGGAGCTTCTTGCACTCATATAAAAGATAATGGGCAGACCTAACTTGCTCAGGCTCTCAGAAAAAACTGAAAGGCGCTCAGGTCTTGAAGGAAGCTTGTAAGAATCTGTCTCAGAATTCCTGACATTTACACAATTTCTTAGAGGGACATTCCATGAAGGCTTAGAATCATCAATCATATCACAGACATTTATAAGATTTTGTCCTGCATTGTGGAGGAGGCATGGCTGATTATTTTCTTTAATCCATATTGCTGTCTGAACTTTTCTAGAAATGAGTCTCCAGCATATTGCTGTTGTCAGATTCACTAATTTATCCCAAATAGCAGGAAAATCTTTATCTTTTCGATAAGCAGGTGGAGCTGAATACACAAAATATCCATTAGAACGAAGAAGGCGATCCACCTCTTTCAGCAAAATCCCATCTGTAGAATTAAATAAATAAATAACATTAAAACAAGTAAATGGGTCCAATGAGGCTAGGGTAACTGAACTATTGTTTATAACTGCCTTTGATAAGTATGCATTGCACTACAGTTATCCAGATTAAATTAACAGCACAACTAAGAATGGGTCCAACTAGGCTAGCCTTGAACCCCAAGGATGTCTATATAGCAGCCTTCAACAAGAATGAGTTGTACCCTTTCCTATGAGGTCATCCTATAAAAGTAACAGTTATGATAATGATAACTTTGAAGAGATTTACAACTCTGAGCTCAACGATTTAAATTACACTTACCAAATTGATAACTTAATGGAACAGAACTCCTATTTTAATCTCTACTTACCATATATAAATACATATCTTCAAATTCTTTCACTTTCTTTAACTCAAAATATTCTTACAGATGAATTATTAAATGCACAGCTTTTGCAAAAGCCTTAAAAATGAACTATTCTTCTTCAACCAGGGAAGTATAACAGAAACTGGCAGTTTACACAAAACAAAATGCACATATGTTAGAATGTCACATATCTTCAATGGCTTCTTTTCTGTAATTTAGAAACGTGGGCCCACAAACAGAATAGAGATTTACATCAACATATGCAAGGACATACATTAAGTATAAAAATTAAATTCAATTTTAACAACATGCTCAAAGAAACAGAGTAAAATGCACTGGTCACAGGTTAGTTTATATCATAAACCTCAGGAGTGAATTTTTATAAATGTACTTTGGAAAAGCCAAAAACAGCAATATTAAAGCACAATATCAATGCATAAATTGTTGCATTTTCGTCTTTGTCCTCCAAATATCAAGTATGCAAGCCAATGCGTGCAGATGACATTCCAATGCTAAATGAAGCAACAAATCAACAAGAAAGCATCTGCCAATCCCAAAGTGTAATTCAATGCAATATACAAATATGTTAAAGAAGGACTATTACCATTTTCATGCCAGTCTACACGACAACGTGAACAGTGAATCATTTCAAATGAGCTAGTAGGATATGGTAGTTGTTTTGTGGCCAAGGCAGCAATCATCGCACCAATACCTCGCTCTAATGCAAATTGAATCTGATTCTCATGACCATCCTTGGGTGCAAAGGACATTGTTTGTACATCCAAGGGAAGAAGATAAGCTGCAAAACTGGCCACACCACAGCCAACATCAAGAACTTGGACTACCCCTGCAGAATGCAGGTCTCCAGTCTCATTTGTTGTCATATTTCCTAATCTGCATGTGTGAAGCCATTAAATTACAAACTACTAAGTCCTCCACGTTAGAATGAAGAGATAAATAGCCACAGGAATCAAAGTACCCTCTGAAGAGAGAAAACTTAAGAAAAGAAAACAAGGAATAGCATGTTTGATAACAGGTAAATAACTTGCACATATAATGCCATTGGATGGTCGTTGTAGCTTAGAATACCAGGCAATTTAGTTACATCAAATGCGAAATAATATACTCATATAATATACTCATGACTGTGCACTGTCTCAGTTATGAATTTAGCAGAAGATAACGCTTTCTAACAAGTAGTCTACTTGTGTAGAAGCACTTTATGCCCTGAAAGTAACTGGCCCTATTCCAGAAAGAAATATCACCATAATAGTTGCTAAGTATACATTAAAAAGATATATATTACAACAATTAATCCCTAAGCAACAAACTATTTCCACAATCAACACAGGAAACAAATGTCATCAGAGGGGAAAAAAAAGAAGGAGGGGGATGTCAATTACAGCTACCTTTGAATGTACTCAGGGGCCCCATGCTTGAAATGGGTACCACCACCAGGAAACCACCAGAGCTGATCCTTCTCATGGACCCAATTTTGTCCTCCTTTGACTTCTGCAAGATGTGTATGATTTACGTTACTTCGCCAAACATAATCCCTGCTGATAGGCCATCTAATAGGTATTTTATAATCCTTTGGTGGTGGAATCAAGCAAAATAAGCGCTTTTCAAGTGGAGGACAGTGCCTTTCCAGTTCTTCTCTTCTAGAGAGATCAATTTTTGGGACCAATGTTGCCACATATGAAGCATCATGGCAGGGAATATACTCATTAAACACCAACGGGCACACATCCATCCCAGTATTTGGAATCAGTAGGGGTGTTTTGCGATAAGTCAGAACAACTTTGTTGCTAAATCTGGTAATGCCTGCAAGATTGCAAAACATTTTTAACACAAACTGTAAAGCAAGTTGTATTCTAAAAATAGCAAAGTTAAACAGAAAAACAACCACCAAGTTACCCTGTAAGGTTTAATAATTGACAGGTGTATGCAATACTTGACAGTAGAGAAATCATCCTGAGCAGTCACTTCTATTCATTTACTTTGAACTTCACAAATAAATATATTCAATGACATTGGTGGCTGGTATAGAATCCCCCTTCAATTATATTTCTATATAAAATATATAATATAAGCACTTGATGGCAGATAATTTAAGACAGAAGCGTTCTACATGCTCAGTTTTAAAGCAGGCTTCAAATTCAATTCTAATCAACCTCAAATCTGTCAGCACTACTATGAGCTCGCCCAAGATAGGAAATAAACAATTTTCCTATGCATAGAAAGTGACCAAAACAAGATTAACTTATAGTCCAATTAGATAAGTCAGTGGCCTTATTTGACTAATAATTAGCTAAGAGACGTAATAAATACGACAATTTTGGAAACTGATAACAAAAACGATGGGAACCCCACAGAACATAATTCCAAAAAAGGCAAATCAATAAAAATTGAACTTTAGTTAGACATAGAACTGGGGTTTAAGTTAAGAGATTACCAGGAGAGGAGCGAGGAATCGAAGAAGAAGTGGAGTGAAGCTGAGATACATAAATGGGACCATTTTGGCCGAAAAGATAGCCTGCATAGAAGGAGGAAATCATCAGCAGCAAAGCCGCCATTATCATCTGCCCAGATTTGGAATCAAACGCCAAACCCAGAGCAAACCCACCCATTCTTGTATCCTTCTTCCCTCCAGCGAGCTTGGCGCCTCTACCGGGTTTCTCTCAATATAATCGAGAAATGCCAATGGCACCCCGAATGGTATGGCAGAAGTGAGATCTCGATATAATCGAGAAATGCCAATGGCACCCCGAATGGTATGGCAGAAGTGAGATCTCGAGCTTCAGATAGGGGGGGGGGGGAGGGGGAAAGCTAAGAAGAGGTTATAAGAGCTTGCACAACAACGCTGCTTCAGGCTTCAAGTCTCCAGACCGCCTTCATTTCCTTTTTATTCTGCCTTCCCCCTGGCTCTTACCTTGAATCACCATTTTTCTACTCGCCGTCGGTTGACGGTTGGCACGTGAGTTGGAGGTGGGCATGCCCATCAAACTTGTTGTGTCATTTACCCTCTTCAATCCAAAATATAATAGATTTATGTTTTTTTTTAATTAATTATATTTTTAAATTTTTTAAAAATTATTATATCTTTTTAACCTTACTCCTACTACTAATATAGTTATTATTATTAAATAAAAATTTTTAATATAACTGTTGCCATTAAATATAATATATTATAAAAATAATAATAATAACATTATTACATGACTTATATTTTAGACCAAAATTTTTTATTTTAGGTGATTTATATTTAGAATCAAAGGAAGTATAATATTTTTCTTTAAATTTGCATACCTCTATTTTCTGTGTTGTTAATCATGTATAATTATCAGTTGGCCAAAAAACAAGCATCATGTATAAAGACTAACTATCGTCAATTATCTTGGTGCGGAGCAGTCGATAATAAGTTATATGATTTAATTAATGGGTTGAAAAAGTGTAAAAATTAAAATTAAAAAAATTAATTTAACTTTATCTAGTATTCATTTAAATATTTTTATTTATAAATTAATGATTAAATAAAATTAATTAGGTTGATAACAAAAAATATAAAATAAAACTACATCCATTTTTTTAAGATTATTATTTTAATTGCATTAATTGGTTTATGATTTTAATTAGGTGAGTTGCCTTATAATCATCAATTCATATATAATTAAAATATTTATTAATTAAAAAATCATATTAAAAATTTTAAATGAAATTAAATAATAAAAAAATTTAACTAAAGTTGACAAAATGATATAAAAAATAGTTTTATTATTAACAAATACATATGAGAACAATTAATACTAAAATAATGCGTTATTTAAACAAAAAAAATGCTTCCTTAAACAAGTGTCCTAAACACTCTGGTTAGCAAGATGCTGAATTAATTTATAGTAAGCAACAATTAATATTTCTAGGTTTAGATTAAAGGTGTAACCGTGTGTTTGGCAGCGCAGTGGGAAGAAGCAAAATCACGTTTGCAATCTCTTTTATCCAAAAACAACAATTTGTTGCTTTTTCCAAATCACGTTTCCTTCTTCTCTAACGCACAACCAAACACGCACTAAGACTAATGAATTTGACCAAACCAGATTCTCTGTCACCTCTTTTTGCTTTTTTTTTTTTTTTGAGTACACTATTTGTTACTTTAAAAGGAGCAAATTTAAATCATTTAATTTAAGTCTAAGTCTTATTTTTTTTTATTTTACTCTTAATTATTTATTTTTTTATTTTTATTTTTTATTAAAAATATAAAAATAAACATAATCTTTCAATTTTCATCAAATAAACTATTTATGTGATAGAAATTGGAAAACTATATTTATCTTACATTTATTTTTTTTAAAATTAAAAAAATTAAAATATAAACTTTCTAAATCTATTCCGAGTACTGTGCTGCTACATAAAACGCAACAAAGAATTCCAATCATTAGTTTGAGACGTCAGCTTTTTATTTTTGTTCATGTTCCTTATGAAGCAGTGAAAGCACTCTAATCATTGATTTTGTAAATTAACTTGAAACGTGAATTTGAATTTTTTGTTGTGCTAGTTGAGCAGCAATTTTGGCCTTTAGATTTTTTTAATTTTAGATTTTTTTATTTTTTATTTTAGAAAAAAACAAAAAACATAATAAAAATTATTTTTTAATTTTTATAAGTCAAACAACAAATATTTTAAATTAAAACAATGAAAATATAATTTGATGTTTGTTTGGTAGAAGTTTAAAAAATATTTTCATCATTTCTTTACAAGCAATAATAAAATAAAATGGACAACTAACATTACAAAAAAAAAATCAAAGACTGGGATTTTGCATAAGCTTGCGCAAACAAGTGATCTCTTGGCCTTAAAACACTGGATACATCATTCTTATGAATTATTATATATGTTGCAGTGACTGTTTAATTTTATATTATTGAAATTTTGGCAAAGAATAAGCTAATAGTAGTAATTATGTGTTGTATGTATACGCGGAGAGTTAATGAAAAAATTAAGAGAATAATCAGGGGAAAAAATTATATGCAGTTGTTCATATTTTATTATTAGATTGTTAAATTAAAACATAATAAATGCATAACTTTTTAATAATAACATGATAAATATATGATTTTTAGAAATAAGTGCATAATTTTTACAATTTAATGTCATATTATTAGTTTTTTTTAAAAGAATTTTATACATGTTATAATTTTATTAAATAATTTAATAACAAAAAATATTAAAAATTTTATATAAATTTAGTTTACAATAATATTAAAGTATTTTTTTATATATGAAAAAGGTCAAAATTATTATTTTTACTTAAAATTTCAGCTACCAACTAGTTGAATTAGTCTAGCATGTTAAAGTACATTTTTGAGTGAAGGATACAAAAATGAGTTAATAGATTACATAAATGTTAAGAGTAGGTTAACAAATATTAGTGGAAAGTTTTTTACTCGTCTCAAGTTTCATCACTCTTTTCAATAATATTTCATAGTTCGAAATGACATAAGTCAACTTAAAAAATCTTAGACATTTTGGAGATTTATTAATTCATTCTTGCTAGGCTTTTGAGAAGAAATATATAAATAGATTTGACATCACTTTTTGACCTAAAGCCATATGGTACTAGGTTTATGGGTCATTTTCCATTTATATACCTCTCTTTCAATTTAATTTTATTTAATTTGAAATTTTTTTTCATTATAATTCACACTTAACCCTAACAATCTTTCCCTCGAATATGAATTTATCACACGCTCACATATGCTGGTCCTTTTCCTTTTTTAATAGCAACCCACTAACAAGAGCCCATTAGACTCACACCTTATCATTGAGCATTTTGCTCTACGGGTGCACCTTCCAATATCCACATAACTGCACCTAACTATTAGGGAGTGTTTGGTTTAATGAAGGGGAGGGGAGGGGAGGGATTTTAATGAAGGGGAGGGGAGGGGAGGGGTTTTAATGATATGTTGTTTGGTTGATTTGAAGGGGAGGGGAGAGGAGGGGTTTTAATGATATGTTGTTTGGTTGAGGAGGGGAGGGGAGGGGAGATAAAATTAAATGGACAATTATACCCTTATGATATTAGAATTTTTAATTTTTTAATTTTTATAAAAAAATTTTTTTTTGCTTTTTATTATTAAAAATAATTTTTTATTTTTATTCAAAAAATATTTTTTATTTTTATAAAAAATTATCTTAAACCCAATTTAAAAAATAAGATTTATATTATATTTAAAATGAAAATAAAAAGTAGGGACAATTTTGTCAAATGAAGATAAAATTTTCTCTCCCCTCCAAAAACCCCCACTTTTGGAGGGGAGGGTTTGGAGGGGAGGGGAGGGGAGGGGAGGGGGTATTTTGCCTCCCCTCCCCTCTAACTTTTTCAAACCAAACAAGGTAACCCCCTCCCCTCCCCTCCCCTCCCCCCCAAAAACCCTGAACCAAACAATACCTTAAGCTCTTTGCTTTAAATGGGTGTAAACAATATTTTCCATTTACTTGGGTCACTGCCTCTATATTTATTATTGTTGAGCAATTAGCTTTGATATCATTCTTAGGACTCAGAGAAATCTCAAACATCGAGTAGATCTATTGAACATTTTCCATTGGACTTTTGAGAATAAGTATATAAATGAGTTTGATACCATCTCTTGACCTAAAACCATACAACATTAGGTTTGTAAGTTATTTTTACTTATATGCCCTTCATCTAATCTAATTTTATTTAATGTAAGACTTCTTCCTACTTTTATTCGTACTTTACCTCAACACAATTTTACGCAAAACTTAGGGAATGAAATAGACATCAAGTCTATAGTTCCAGTTATTTACTTATTTTTGTAACCAAAGCAATATAAAACTTTTAAAATGAAAGCTTACATACTTGCATTTTTGTTATAAAATTTGTTAATTATAATATAATCTGTGTATAATTTTCATAAATAAACATCTAATTTTTAATTAAATGATACACTTAATATATTATTATAAAATTATATATTTGTCATATTTTAATTAAAAAATATGATAATAAAATACAAAGACAACACTAAAATGTAGTTCTTTTGCAAATAATCAGTGGACAAGTTTAAAAAAGACAAAGCCTTTTATAAGACGATAATGATATAGCTTTTAAAAGATTAATTTTCTCATAATTTGGCTCTTTAAAGATAAAGTTTTTTATTTTTGATATTGAAAATTTGTTTTTCTCTCGAATTAGTCCTTGAAGCACTTTTCTAAATCAAAATGGTTCATCCAAAAAGCATTTGTGGCTTTCTTTTAAGAACTATTTTGATTGAAAAAAATATAATTAGAAAGCTAAATTAAATGAATTTATCTTGAAATGAACAAATTAAGAGAAAAATAATATTTAATTTAGTCATTTCTTTAATTTCATTTCTCTAAAAACAAAGTCTCTTAATTTAAACTTAATAGATCATTCTCTTCTCGATTTAATCATTTAAAAATAAAATCTCTTAATGTAATTTCTGAATTTTTTTTTCTAATTGAAATTATTCTTCTACAAAATATTTGTCGTTCTCTTTGAAAAACCACCTTGATTGAAAAAAATATATAGTTAGAAAGTTAAATTGAAAGACTTTAATTTTGAAAGACCAAATTGAGAAAGGAGTACTTTTTCATATATTAATTTGAGAGCTTTGTCTTTGAATGATGAAATTAGGAAGAAAATGAGTTTTTAAGGATTTAAACATGAACAAAATATGCAAATCCCTCTCCTACTTCTGGTCACTTACAATTTATCTCCTTCACCTAAAAAGGTTGTCTATTGACCTCTTAAACTTGTAATTTTATCCAATTTACCCCTTTTATTAAAATTTTTCGGCAAACCCCTAACGGTAGGCTTTGACCTAGATTCAGCCCAAACACATTTCATATGTCATCCAACTGAAAAACAAAGGTCTTTTGATATTTTCCTCCCCCTTTTCCCCATTGTGATCCAACAATACGCATTGTACCAGTAGGCAACAAATTTGAGAACCTTATTTAAATGGCATCTGTTGCTTAGGAATGGACCCCTGCATCCATGTGTTGTTAGGAAACACAAATCAATATCCAATGGATGAATTATGAGCGTGCGCAATCAATGGTCGGATGAATTTATTGATTCATCTCAATCGTAGAATCTGCTTGAGTGGTAGACATCCCAATACTTTTGAAAGGGACCATCACAATAATACAAATTACTATAGAGGTGCAATAAAACATTTTGAAAGATTTTTTTAAACTAAAAATTTAATTGAAAAACAAAAATTATAACTGTAAGAATAAACATTTCACATGGAAGAGAAAATTACAATTTACAAGTTTTAGCTATATACAATGAAAATGCCTCATTGCATTTAGCACTATTACAAGAGATTCACTTTCAAAATTTCTTTTTTTTTTTCATTTTTTGAGTCGTAATTTGGGCCTCACTTTGGGCTAACTGACAGAGATGACCCAATGAGTAAAATCTTTTATTCACAAAGATCGGCCCAATATTTCCAGGTTTTGGATGTTTTCTGTAGGCAGCTCATGTCTAAGAATAATGTTCCAAATCCAAAGATAGTGATTGCTATTTTGTTAATAATTCACTACACGTTTTTCCTCACTGCCATCAGAATTCACATGTCCAACACAAAATACCAACCGAATCATTATAAAACTGGAATTACCTAATAATGACAATTAATGATAAACTTGAAAATATAATCTGCTTTTCTCATACCTATAAACTAAGAGAAGTGCAATGCTAAATCACCCATTCTAAATTTCAGAATATCTCCAAGATAGAGAGACAGAGACAGAGATTAAATTAATTAGAGCTATTAGGTTAGTCTTAATTCAAAAAAAAAAAAAAAACAAAGACAACAAAATATATCATTTTCTTTCTTATTCATTATATATTTTTGTCTATTGCTAGCTTTTTCTTATAGTGCTCTCTCTCTCTGTCTGCACACGCGTGTGCGTGCAATATTATTTATGTCTTTTAAATTAATTAATTTCAATAATAGAGAGTATTGATGTGAATGGATAAGATATATATGACATGAAAGTCATTCATAAGCATGTGCTAGTATATATACATTTTGACGGTGACTTCCTGAAGTATATTTCCTTAATTAATTAATAGCTTACTGCTAAAAGAAGACATTCTTTTATGTGTGATCTCATACACTATATATAGAAATATATTCAGTAATTATATTACAAATACCAATGAAGAAATATTGATTTATTTAGAATATAGAACTGCGTAAAGACTTTAAATGAATGATTTCTTACTATTCATTATGGTTATGTGTGGAGTCAAGTCAACAACCTTAAAATTCCATGAAATAATAATTAAAAATTACAATAACAAAACCATAAATAAAAATAAAAAAATTAATCAATTAGTTTTTATAATTTATATTAATTTTTAATTTAATCCATATAATTCATTTTTTTTAAATTCATCCCTGTAGTTTTCTTCTATTTCAAAGTTAATTCTCATAATTTTTCAATGTTACAAAGCTAGCCCCTGTGATGCTTACATGGACTAAAAGTGTGAAATCTTCCGATCTAATGGGGCTAACAGAAGGGTGAGGCGTTTTCCACGTAATCCAAATGAGGTGGATTGGATGCCATATAACCCACATAATACCTTCTGCTGCACCAAACCACTGGGTGCTACATTTATCATCATTGGCTAAAACACAATGCTTGTCTCATTATCGTTTGTCCATTGAAACTCTTCCATAAAATTCACAGCATAATCAAGATCTCTGCTCAAGAAATGACTATGGCCCCAGTCAAGAGTTTCATCCTTTGTTTATAGCTTGCAAGGGTCTTTTCCTGTGCTTTTAGCCTCTTTGGTGTATGTTTAAGAATTGGACCATCAAAATACTAAAAACAACCACAACACCAAACTTCCCCATGTAAACATGTAAAAAATCGAAGAATATGTAAACTTCATTGCAAAGATATTGAAAGATAACATAAGGAATGTGTATGTCAACTTCAAGCCATTAGAAACTAGTCTACTCAAACCCCTAATGTCAGTAAAGCTTTTAATGTTCACATAAATAGGACCATAGCTCTTATGTAACATAGACCATAACAAAAGTTCTTTATATAACCACATGGTCATGAAATTACTTTAAATAACAAGACAAGTAATAGTATATGTATGTAGAGTGTCACTCTATTTTTTACATTCTAAACTTGAATATTTATGTTTAGTTAACCAGTATTTATTATTATAGATTTTAGAGACATCAAATTGAATATTAATTATCCGTTTAAAATTTATATATGTATGTGTATAAGTTCAACTTCATACTTACTCAATAATTTTTAATTTAATCCAACAATCAAATAATATAAAATACGATACCAACGATCAAAAAATACAAAATATTAGTCCACCTATTATATATTTATCACTTATATTATTTTCTCAATCAAACAAAATCTTATTCTTCAAAAGCACCATGCTACACAGACTAATCACCATAGTCTAGGCGCCTCAAGAATCATCTTCTAGGATTTTTGGAAGAGTCCATGTCATGAATGTTGTGTTGAGTCATTACATTGGCAATAAACTCTTCCACTTTTTCCATTTCAATCAGAATTTGAAGCCTATAACTCCATCAACCAACTTAAGTTTAAGATGAACAAGTTTCAAAAGAGATTGATGGTGTAGGTCTTCAGTTTACATACTGATTTCCTTGAAGATCTAGCTGCATCTTCCATTAATGAACAGTGTTTGATTAATGAGGTGGGCCTTCGCTTCTTTGCATTTTCAAACTAGAGGGGAACGATTTTGAACTTTCTTTGCATTGCATTTCCTCACAAATGAAAACGCTTGTTTCAGCTTGTTAAAGAGGAAGACACGTTCAGCTGAAGATGAAGATGTGAACTCGAAGCCCAACGACAAATGAGCAAAACATTGTGTTTTCCAATGGCTTATGTGCCATCTTAGCCACCTCAGACCAAATATGTGGAAGTCAAATTAATATTCCATTAGCCACTTGGGAGAAAAATTAACTCCATGTAAGCACAGTACAGGTTGGCTTTGTAAAATTGGCAAATTATAATTACTAACTTTAAAATGAAAGAAAACTAAAGGGATGGAATCAAAAGAAAAAATTATAGGAACCGAATTAAAAATTAATATAAACTATAGGGATCAAATGATTAATTTTTTCAATAAAAAAAAATCAAATCAAGAAAAGCTAAAGATCCATATGATATTGTATGTTTTATTTTGTGCAATATTTATTATATGTTTATAATTATTACTTAATAATTTTTATATCTTTTTATTACTTTTTTTTAAAAACGAATACTTTTTCATCAATTCTATTCTTTTTTTTTTTTTTTCATTTCTATATTTAACATTATGTGTACCAAGCAACTCTTAAGTCAAGTTGGATGGTAGTGAAGCCATTGTCTTATTAATTATTAGTATATTTTGCAGCTATAATAGTATTACGGCATACTGAACATCATTGCAAAATTCTTAAAGACTCGTTTGATATATAAAGTATAACAAAAATCTTTGGAAGGGAAAAATTAAAAAATGATTTTTAAAAATATAAATAACCCATGTGTCCTTATTTAAAAATAATAATAAAAGATAGATAATATTAAATAATAATTATAAAAATATATTAAATATGACATATAATTAATAAAAAATTATCTTTCTATTAATATATCCAAACACGCGGTAAAACTTTTGATATTGCTTCTCTTGTACGAAAACCAAAGTTCATTCATTTTTCTTCTTTTTCCCGTCATTTTCAATTTCAAGAAGATGAAAGTGCAATCCTTCTTTTATAGCCTCCTTTAATATTCATTTATTTTTTATGTTTGTAATGTGTATTATATTTTTATAATTATTATTTATGAAATTTTAATTATTTTTTAATAATTTTTAAAAATAAAAGTATGATTATATCTTTTATCTATTATATTTATATTTGTTAATTTTAATTTTATATTTAACTTTTTATAGATTGAACGACCTTTTATATTTTGTTAATTTTTTATTCTAATACTACTGCTTTGGCATATATACAAGGTTGTTATAATATTTGATTTGAAATTACAGTATTAGGATAAGCTTCAAATTCTCAATATTTCGTTTGGTAAAAAGAGGTAAAAAAAAAAATCTATTAAATAATTTTATTTGGCACATATTTTGTAATGAGTATGAAAATTAATGATAATTATTAAGCTTAATTTATGTAAAGTTTATTATGATATTCTTATTATTATTATTTTTTAAGTCTAATACTATTATTAAATAGAGCTATAAAAGTTATTTTTATTTTTACATTATATTTATCTAATTAAATATATAATTGAAATGATATTCTTATTTTTTATATTATAATAAATATAATTAATTCAATTTTATTTATAATTTTTTAAATCTAATAATTTGGCAAATGGACAGAAGTCAATCTTGATGCTCACAGCTGTCAAATAAAATTTCTCCATCCCCTCCGGCATCATAATGATTTAGTCGAAATTTCTGGGTATGTGATGACGTTGGCCAATGGCTATAATCATAAAATTCTTAGCTCCTTCCACCGCGTGCTTATCACGTGCCCAATTGTAGCCATGGCCATCCTGTTATATGAAGTTACAGTACAGTGAAACGGAAATAGATTACAACAAAGTGAAACTAAAATAAATTGACAGTTATTTTCTATTTGTGCAATTATAATAACAATTGCTTTCCTCTACTCTGCCACCATTCACCCAATTCAACCAATAGTAAAATTTTACCTAGTATTTAATTTTATTAACAGTAAATAAATTGAAAATTTATATATTTCTTAATTAATAATAATTATTTATCGCTGTCACATAAATACGTTTACTGAATTTTTTAAAAAACCATTTTGCTGTAAGATTAGGCTACGAGTAAAATTTCAGAAAGTGGAAGAAAACGTATCAGAAGATCACTAACACTAACAAAGGCAGGCCGCAGAACCTCAGTTGGCAAGTAAAGAAGCTAATTTAATCTTTGTTCAAGTTTTATACATATATTCATTCAAAAAATAATAATATAAAAACTCTCGTGAGTGTATGGGATTCGTATTCACAACTGTCAAACTTATTGGAAGATGCATTCGTAGATTGATGGATGGATCATTCTGTATTTGAAACTTTTGGTTCAATTTTGCCTTACTTGATCTCAAGTTTTAAACATTATACACCGAAATCTGAAATAAACATAAGATATAGAAATTTAAGGGGAAAAAAAAAAAGCAATAATAACCAAAGAAATAGCACTGTTTGCGAGCTATATCTTCATAATCATCTCTACAGCTCCATCATACGGGAGAAATCCTCAAAGCACACAAACCCATCCCCGTTCCGATCAACCCCTTCTATCATGCGCCGGCACTCCTCTAACGTGCAGCGCTCCTCTCCGATGGCCTTGAAAACCCGCATCAGCTCCTCCGCCGAGATTTTCCCGTCGTGATCCGTATCGAAAACTTCAAAAGCCTCTCTCAACTCCTCCGAAGCACAACCCGGCCCGCATGCCGACCCGACCCGGCTCATCAGTTCCTCCACGCTGATGCATCCTTTGCCGTCGTGATCCACTTCGCTGAGCATCATCATCACCTCCTCCTGGCTAGGCGGCTCGGCTCCAAGGTGGGTCAGCAGCGCTTCCAGCTCTTCCCTCGAGACAAACCCATCATTGTCTCGGTCTATGAGCTTGAACGCTTGCACCATATCACAGTGGACATCGGACCACTCAGAGGAGAACCCAGGTAAGACGCTGGTGGGGGTTGATGAACCGGCAACCCCGTCCGGGGCCTTGTGGATGGATGATCCCTCAGAGGAAGAGGAGGACGTTCCGGAGCCAAACGACGGCGGGTCGGATCTGGACACGGAGGAACGCTCCTTCTTAGAGCGGAACAGACGTTTGGGGCTGAGTTTGAGGTTGATGGGGTTCATAATGGTAAGCTTCATAGGGAATTACGAAGATCCTGAGGAAGAAGAAGGAGAAAGAAGGGAAGGCTGTTGAGGAATGAAGAGAAAGAGGGCGGAAGGTGGAGTGGGTTAAATGGGGGTAGTGAAGTTACCATCAAGACGTCCATCACAGCCATAAGGGAACCTTCCTGGAAGTTTCCTCTGATTAAGTACGTATTCTAAAAGGCCACTATTTAACTATTTATGATTTCAACTAAACAATAGTACGACACTTTCCACACTAGGTGTACCAATGACGTTGAGGAAATACAAGCTGAAATTATTTTTATTGTACATTTCATAGAGTAAATAAATAAATACGTAGATTCATTATTAACGATTTTATAACAATCAATATATGGGCCGTTTGGCGTGAGGAACGAACAGGAGCGCGAGGGTGAGAGAAAATTTGGTCAAATTCTTATTTTATATTTATTATTATTATTATTTAATACTCTCTATTTATAATTATTTAATTATTAAAAAATAAGAATATTATGAATATTTTTATCTATAAAATCATAATTTTTATTTTTATATTTAACTTTTTACATATCAAATGATATAATTTTTAATAATTATTATATATTTTCATTTTTTTTAAACACACCTTCCATCTTCAAAACGTTTGTTACTTGTTAGATATAATTTTTACAACTTAAGCAAATATTATATTGAGAGCACAAGATTTTTTTAAATTTTTAAAAGATGCATATCTAATTTTCTGATTCTTTATTCTTACTTTTACATTATTTAATTTTTAAAAGATTTTAACTCACTATTTGTTAATTTTCCTCAATTAAAAAAGAACAACAATAAATATATATTCTTTAAAGACTAACGAATAACGAAAAAAAATTTTAAAAATTAAATTATGTATTAAAAAAATTAAAGAACTATAGTTAAGCTATGTATATTTTAAAGAATATATATATAATTATTTATATATATAATGTTTAAATTCCTTATTACTCTGAAAGGAGCAGCACAACAACGGCAATTCCGTCTCTCAAATAAAGAACTATCTTATTTTAATTACTTATTTATTTAATTTTTTATATAAATCTCATCCTGTGCCAGATGACTTTACAGCAAAGGATTCATTTTTTAAATATATATATATATATATTCAAAAGTAGTTTTTATAACAGCATGTTAATCGGTTAAAATTCGAAATGAACATTTATAAAAATAAAATATACTGAAAAAATACATATATTTACAATAATTTCAAATTATTGGCCTTTCAGAAAATAATGATCTTCCTTGGATTGGTTTGGTTGGTTAGGTTCACCGAAAACAAAGTTGGATGTATGCAGAAAGTTTTTCTTTTAGTGTTATCTCTCTCTCTCTCTCTCTCTCACGCACACTTGGTCATTGTTGACCATTGCACCAAAAAAGGTCGGTAAATTTTGTATGGTTGAGACCGCACGATTATCCCTTACTTTTCGTATTTAGAATACTAATCCTTGTTTGTAGAATAATCAGAGGAATTATTCAAATGCTTCCAAATAGTTGTTACAGAGATGAACATGTCATCATGTTACTATGGAAAAATATATTTTTGAGTTTACCACTTTACCATGAGTCATAATTCAGTTTCGGCCATGTATTTAAGTTTAGAATATTGAAAATGATCTTGCTACCAAATCTAATACCCACTTCTTTCAAACTTATTGAAGTGTTAATGTGTGTATTTAGTGGGGTAAGTAGTGTTATTCCTTGATACCTTTTTAAATTAAAAAAAAAATTATGTTATCTTCTTATAGAGTTTGGTTAAATTATATTTGATATTTCTCTTATTTTAAAAAATTACACAATTTTTTAATATTTTAATATATATATATATATCATAAATATTTCTTTAATTTATTTTTAGTAAAAAAAAGAACTTCTACATAGATAACTAAGTTGATATTAGATTTTAACATAAGACTAAGATTTTACTTTAATATTAAAAAGTTAATTTCATTGATAAAATATAAATTAAAAATTGCATGTAAATTTTTAAATAAAATAAATATAAAATAAAATTTAGCCATATATTAAGAGAGATTAATACAATTTAATTAAATTAATTTTGGAGAGGAATTGGTATTAGGTATCTTAATTTTTTTAAATATTTAAAAATTCATTAAAAAAACACTTGAATTTGAGATATATTAAAAAAAACCATTCCTTTATTATTTAAAACATATATAATATAGAAATTTTAAAATTTTCATGTTTATCATGTTTATGTATCTCATACAAAAATTAAATCGATGAAACAGGACCTCATTGTTAATTCAAAAAAAAAAAAAAGAATAAAATAAGATTCATGGTTAGAAAGCAGACGTGGTGCAGAGTCACTAAATGGGAAAAGAGATTATAATAATCTCATGCAACCACTTGCAAAGGGAAGGCTTACTGAATTCATAGAACTGCCATACATGTTTTCCTTTCCCTTCGCGGTATTTTCCACTTGCATTTGCTTTAACTAATCCTTATAGGCCGACTTCGTGTTTAGCCAAGGACACGTTAGGGGATTCAGATTTTTAATTACCTGCGTATTATAATATTTTCATTCATACCCCTCTCATGCAATATTGTTCATTATCTAAAGAAGAATTAAGATAATTAAATCAGAAGAGGATTAATGCTCCACTGTTTATTGAATAATAGAAATAAAATTCTACCAAAGTGCACGTTTAGTTGGCAGTCTTCAATCTTTATTCCACTATACACATGCACAATAAATAATTTGACTTTGCATAGTAATTTGAAATCTTTCAAGATTTTGATAGAATGATAGAGTTATTAAAGGAATTGCATGAGAATTTGTATCACTATCTTTTAATTTTATTATTCTATGTATCATATTTGACACATTTTTAAAAAATGATTAAGAAATAAAAAAGTATTATTTTAAACAATTTAAAAATATTTTAATAGAATAAAATAAAAATAAATATTTTAATATACTTTTTCACTAAGAATATTATAATCATTTATTCATCTTTTATTTATATTTTTATATTATTTTCATCCAATTAAATATAAAAATAAAATAAAATATTCATTCTTTTTTATAATATAGCAAATATAATTATTTTATTTTATCAAAATTTATTTTTCATCCTCATTCACATTTTCTTTTTCATAAAAATTATTTTACCAACTAAGCACAACTAAAGCTACAATTAGATCTCATTCCCAATGAATGCCCTAGGTCGTCAATGTTATATAAGCTTGGAAAAAGCATGCCCTTGGTTAATGCTTGTCATGCCACGTGAAAGAGTGTTGGCTTGTGATTAGTACTTCTTCATGCAAAAACCAATTGAGCATTAACTCAAATATAAAGTGGAAATTAAAAAATTTGTTATATTTAGTTTGGTCTTTTATAATGTTAAGTTTTTAACAGTATATTTGAAATTTTAAGATATAGAATCACCTCCTACTCAAAAAAAATAAAAATAAAAATGTGAAAAAGAGAAAGTGATGTAGAAAATGGGCCCCACTTAGATAGTTTTCACTGGGTCTTGCCTCTTTTTTTTTTTTAATAATCTCTTTGATAGATTATTTTTTGGATGGGAGAGAATTTGTTGACAGCTTTTATCCATTTGGTATATTATATAAAAAAAATTCTTTTATATTTTAATGATTATTTAGTAATTTATATTATATTTATTATTTTTTAAGTAAGAATATAAGAATAATTTTTTATATGTAAAATCACTTTTTTTCATTTCATTTTTCTTTATATTCATTTCTATTATACTAAATGAGGCTTAAAGTAGTGATTTTTGTCGTTACTAAAATCACATTTTGTAATAAAAAAAAAAAACCCATTTCTATGTCATTACTGCAAGTGGTAGTAGGACTAGGATGCATAATTAATAGAGAAAATTAAATTTCAAAATTTTGAACTCAAGATATGCATATTGAAAGATATTAATTGTAAAATTATTTTAAAAAATTTTAAATTTAAGATTTTAAATTATAATTTTTTATGTGGCTTAATTTTCTTGTTATTAAATCTTATAAAATAATTTTAAAATTTAAAATTATTTATAATCAATTTGTATAACTTAAAATCTTAAACTATAATTTTTTCTTAATAATAATAGGCTCGTCATCTCATCACTCCATCCCTTCCTCTTGCTCCTTTGTGTGTTTACTTATGTAGATGGGGAGTGGGGATGCGGCGCCGACTAACAATAGCACACGGAAAAATGAGGAGAGCACACGGAAAGTTGGGACACACAAAAGAGGCATTGAATAAACAAAGTGAAATTGATCCAACAGTTGTGTTCGCTTCCCCTCGATCCTTTTTGCGGTGACAAAGCGACATGCGACGCTCATTACACACGCATAGAGCCAACCGCACAGAACCCTCAAACCCCAAGTGCTGGGTGGGTGTGCCTGTTTGTTTGACCCCCGCAAACTCCTTATCTGATCTAATAATTGACCCTTTTATGCTACATTCATTCAATGTGCTGGGGGAGACACTATTGACTTCTTCCTATCTATTCCTTTTTCTAGTTTTTATAATTTAGGTGTATTTTTCTTAAATTTTATTTTATATTAATTCTTTAACGTATAAACAATTTTTTTGAAAACAATTAATAATATAATACTCTATTATAAAAATATTTACCAATATAATTTTTTTAATAAAAATATTAGAATAAGTAATACATATTTCCTTTAAATTTTACTAAAATTACATAGACTTTTTTTAAAATAAAAAATTAATTGATGTTTTAGTCTAATTTTAATTTTTTTAATCAAAATATCATCCATTTAAATTTTTTTAATTTATAAAAAATTATATATTTCAATTAATGAAAGATATTTTAGTTAAAAATTTAAAATTAAATTAAAATATAAGATAATTTTTTGTTTTATACAAAGTTTGTACATATTTTAATAATATAAGAAAAATCTATATAATTTTAGTAAAACTTTGAATAGCCACGTGTAATTTACTCCAAACATTATTTTAAAACTATTCCTTTTGTAAATTACACACCCATGCTGTGATCCATGGGTCCATCCCACGAAATCACTCACCAAGTTGGTGCAGGAAGTTGGGAATTTGGGATTGTTAGTCGTTGTTGCATATTCATCTCCAAAGTGGTGTCCCCATCTTTCTTTGTGCGTGGGGCTAATGGGATCTACGTCCATTTGGGTTTGTCCACTATACTTCCGATGAAGAATAAGGTTCTTTCCATCTTTTTCAGAGTTTAGACTCACAGCTCTCTCAGACTAACTGCCAATTTATTTGGCTGAGAGCAAAGTTTGACACCTGACACCTGTTATCATCATAGCACCGGTATTATAAAGTAAAAGCATCATAATAGTTTTAAGCACAACATTCATGATTTTCGCATGCGAATAAAAAGGTGGAGCATCATTTTATAATTTGTCGGTCTCTATAGGCAAGTAGGCTTCACTCGTAGCTCATTTTTCTGCTCAGTATATTTCCCTCTTCCCGGTTGGGCAAGTAACAAGTTAATAAAAAAGATAAATATTTGTTTTTTTTTTTCTTTCTATTGATTTCTTAATCAAACTAAACATGATTTCTTTTTTGGGCCGAAAAGTTTTAGTTCAAAATACTTTCCCCTAAACATTGTTGCCAGAAACTCCTCATGTATGGGAATTCGATTCCCAGTTGGCCCATTTCCCCACTTGTATATATAGGCTCCTGTTGAAGCCTCCCTTGAATTCAATATGATTTTAGAAAGAAAATAAGGGAAAAATCTGTGCAATTAAAGTATTAGGATATTTTATATACACGAAAAATGCTAGCATATGAAATGTCTGCTTATTTTATAACAGATGAGATGGGGCTTGATTGAGGGATGAAATTGTGTGTGTTTGCAACTACCCCTTTTGGAGCTTACAGCTGAGAGTCCATGGCCATAAAAATGGAAAACATAATATATATTTCGCTTTGTGGATAAGGTTGATCGAAATTAAAGATAATGCAACACCCACGTTGCCACCTTTTTTAATTTTATTTTTTAATCCTAGCTCATCTCCTCTCGTAAGCAGATCAATAAAATTACTAAAACTCTTCGACATAGTATAAACACTGTTACGCAAGAGTTTAGATACGCCCAAGCATTGTTTAGTTGGTTGAGAATAACACAAGATAGGAGAGACAGAGAGCACAAATAATTCAACAGCAAACCTAGTGGTTACAAATTTCACTGTGGTCGTGGAAATTATTTGTATAAAAACCCTTTTCTTCCGTACATTCCTGGATAATCCAAATGAAGCCTATATTCCGAAGGAAAAGAACAATAGAGATCCCTTGGCAAAAATACACCTCGTATTATTTACAGTCCGGAAAGCAATAGCACCAAAATATTGGAGTCACTGGAAAAATTTGATCTTCAGAATCAACTGTCAACAATGGTCTGATCCTTACCAACATCTGTACTAGAGTGATCCATAGAATCAAACTCAGACGTTTCCCTTGGAGACTTGGTTGCTGCAGAATCATAATCTCCGCATTCAGAAGTTGTGCTAGCAGCATCCATCTCCTTCCCTGGACAGTCAATTTGGAAACATTCAGCAATTTCATTGTTGTAATTTTCAAAATCATGGTTCCTATTCAAAGTTGTCAAATTTTCTTTCTTGACAACATTAAAGACAATCCCATTTTGGATTCTTTCAGGCTGCAAAAGATCACCTTCAGTTACCATTATGCTAGATCCATTCATGACTAACCCATGGCCAATTTCTCGATCAAATTCTGTGCCTTCAGAGCTCCTATCGGGAGTTGTAACCCTGGGACTGCGATTATGCTGAAAACCATGGGAGTTAGGATGGGCTATCATGCCTCTATTTGGGTCAGTATCCACATCTAAATTTTGGACAAAGTCAATAAACATATCTGCTGAGGTAGTTCTCATCAAAGGGCCACCAGATCGCGTCCAAGAATTCAAATCGACACTCTCAGATTCACTGTCGCTTCCATCATGTATACAACGGTGAGTTTTCCAATTTTTACCAGTGGCTGCATTGAAACCACTAACACCTTGATGCAATGAGGAAGCAACATCTGTGAGGTCTTCCTCCAAGGAACCTGTTGAATTCTCTCGCGCAATGCAATTCCATGATGGGATTCTTCTTGAAGCACTGAATTTGACAGTACTGGCCAGACCAAAAGAAGCAGCAGCTGCTCTTTCAGCACTTCTCTCGAGTCTTTTCATATGATTGAGAATAGCAACACAATCATCAAGAGCAAGCTCAATGCCACAATTTGCTTTTATCGCTGAAAGCTTCTCCCAGGTGCACCTTCTCCCTTGGATGGCTGCCTTTTGAAGCTCCACATAAGAAGGGTTTTGTATAATTTTTGAGTACTGGTGCAGGACAAAAAGAAAATAGACAGTACATGCTAGTCAGTCATAAGTCCAATGGACATCTCTAGTAAATGGTACACAAATAGATTCCTAAATTTTTAGCCAAATGTAAAACAGAAAATTAATCACAGCTTAAAATTTTGAATAAGTTTAGTAGTCAAAGCCTTCATGCTAACCACAACAACTTCTGCTTCAGATTAATATCTAATTGAAACTTGAATTTTTTTTCCTTCAGACTATATCAACCAAGCACATACCTGAGCAAGAGTTGCAGGCATAACAACAGTTACATCACCCTCCCAGTCTTGAGCAAAAAGCTTGGCAAGTCCACCTAAGGGAAAGCCAAGTTCAAGTATCTGATTACATCTATGTTTCACCTCCATCTCAGTAAGATGAGCAAGCTACAGGATCAAAAGACACATTGAACATTATCGTTTCATAATACAAACATTATGTGGAGGGTATATATGCAGATTCAATAGATCAGACGTAGATCCCACATAAAGGATTTAATCATTAAAAATATGAGGCAAACTTGTTTGTCAGTGAAAACAAGGTGGCAACTGCCTCTTTTAAGTCAGTCAAATTTTTCAGGCATGGCTTTCCCGTAGAGATTGGCAGGGGAGGGGAGTTGGAGATACAATTAAATTTTAAAGGGGTTTGTCCAACAAATGACAAGTACATAGCACACAACATTTCAGATACGCACATAATCAAACATACAGAGCACACCCAAAAACACATTAATAAGTAAAGCATAGCAATAAGGCTAAATGTCTACAACAGATATGAGCATATGTGAACATTTGATCTAACTTTATTGGTAGTTAGTCAAACATCAAGGAACCTTTTCTGCTATAATGCATCAAAATAAAGCACCAGTTGACCAACAGCAGCACACAAAAACTCCAACCTTCTCAATTAGTTAACTTCGCATCAAATCATACTTTCTTCTGTCAAATCAACATATCTGAGACATTAATTTATTTTTTGGATAGGAAAGGGGGGTTTAAAGTGAAAGTTCATACAACGAGCAAGAGACAATGACAGGAAACAGAATCAAATTTACATATTATGTATTTTGATTGCGTAAAGGTCCAAGTCCGTGATTACATACCTTGGCAGCAAAATTGCCTCCATAAGCTCTTACAAAGTCTTTCAGTCTCAATAATGGTGCAATATGTGGATTGGCCTGACTGACAATAAAATGATTGACATTGAACAGCTCTTTCAACTGCAACATAGGTAAATCAATCTCCAGGCTCCCATCCCTCCAGCGACGTACTGGTGTAGATCCCTCCTCAGGGCCCAAATTAAATGGAGGATGGTAAGGAACAATCTCTCCACTTCTATCCTTTGCCATCAGTTCCTGGGCCTCAAAAAGCCCAGGAAAGGCACAAGAAGCAGTGACTGCACTCCATACAACAACATGGGGTGAAGTCAAGTAGTTAAGACATCTAGGTGGTTCATGTCTTCTTGGGGAGCAAACTGTTATCCCAAGAATTCGACCTGTCATGTCATAAGCTTCTTGAAATGTAAGGTTGCTTGTTAGTTGCCTTAACATCATTTGCAATTGTCTGATCTCATGAACAGCACCATGTGTCATGACCCTCTTCACAACTGTAAAAATCCCACCTATTTGATCAAAAAACTGCAATGATTGCCATGAATGCTCAAAAAAGCTTTGAAGCTCAGGCCAAGACCTAGTAGCAACAATAGAACATATAATGGAGCCTACACTTGAACCAGCAATTATCCTAGGCAAGAGTTTATGCTCTACCAGTGTTTTAACTACTCCAACATGAAAAGCTCCAAGAGAAGCACCTCCACTTAACAACAAAGCAGTCCTGCCAAATGCATGTCTAGTTTCATGCATGAAAGCAAGCTTTTCTTCCAATGAGAGTTCCTCTGAATCAGAGTCACAGACCATTCTCAACTGAGTTGATACCTCATCAATATACCCCTTGATTAATTTAGGCACCTGAAGCCTATCTTTGTGAAGCTCCGGGTTACACATATTACCAAGATTTCTAACAAGATCAGCACGCATACAAAACATTATGTCTCTAAGAGATCCCTCGTGCCGACGGTGGCGGAGCTCTTGCAGCTTACTCCTCACTAATTCTACGTCATAAAGTTCTGATTCATTCATCTTTGGAGTCTCTTTGTCAAGCATCTTAGCTGCATGAGCCCACTCCTCGTAGGTCGATGCAGTTCTCATCATATTTTTCCAAAATTCCCTCCGATATGCCATTTCAGCTTTTACCTTCACATTCGTATATCGTCTCAACAAGAAAGCAATCATTGTCATCATTACCAATATCCCCTGTGGATTTCTCGGATGCAACCATGTTATAATGGGTGCCAAAAATCCCCTAAACGTATAGACGATATTTAACAATACACTAAATATTTGATGCCTCAAATGCGGTAGGGACTTACAGAAAAGAACTCTGAGAGCAATTGTTCGACCAAGAATGCCCGATGGCCCAATTGAAAAGGGGTCAACAGTAGCCTCATTGCTTACATCCATTTCCTTGATCAGAAATAAAAAGTGAATAGTGCTGTTCTCAAAGATGAAAAGCTTCAAATGTGAGAAACCAAGGGATCAAATAATCTACGAGAGTTGTAGCGATAGTGATAGTATGTCCTGCGATAATGTATAGATGAATGAATAATTGATATAACGAGGCCGTAAGTCAGAAAGTTCTCGACTACATAAATCCAAGTACAATGAATTTCCCTTGTGAGCTACAGGCACGGAGTTCAATAAGAAGAAGATCCTCTGAGAATCGTTAAAAGCAAGACCAAGCTTACAACAATAACTAAATTGGATGTCCAAAACTCTTTAAATCAATCCCCAGAAATCAAAGATTGAATTCGGGATCTTTAAACCGGAAGCCTCTCTCAGACGAACGAAAGATGCAGGTTTTGTAATTTCTATATAGAAAGGAACCAACAGATCCCGCCTTAGAGAAAGTTGGGTATAAGCAAAGGCAACAGGGGGAAGGCCTAGCAACGCGCAAAATTTTGAGCGAATCGTATACACAGGTAGGAAAGGGAAGGGGGAACGAGCAGGGACATTGGGATCCGGAAAGAAAAGCAGTAGGATCCTCTACAACACGCCGTACAGTAGCGGGATTTTTACGTTTTTAATTTTTTTTTTAAGATTTAAAATAAAAAATAAAAAATTTAATTATAAAAATTATACTTTAAAATTTTTAACTGTGTAGTATAATTAAAATTTTTAAAATTAAATTTTTTATTCTCATAATTAAATTTTTTATTTTTTATTTTAAATTTTAAATCTAAAAAAATTTTCAAACGTAAAAATATGGGCCTGTTTGATTTCCTGTTTCCAGAACAGTTTTTTGTTTTTAAGAACAAAAAAATAAAAAAATTTGTTTGATAATGTGTTTTTAATGAAGTGTTTTGTAAAACAAAAAAATAGAATTTTGTTTTCGAAAACAGAAAAATCAAAACATTTTTTTGATGTTTTGTAATTTTTGTTCTGCAGAATCAGAAAAAAACAAAAAATAACTACTTTTTAAAATAATGATTCAAACGAATTTTTTGATTTTTTTGTTCTCCTACTAGAGGGGATCCAAATTGAAAAGAAGTAAGAAGCTAGTTTGTGGGATTGCGAATGAATTATTTTATATAATGTATGTAATATTTATTGTTTTATTTATTAGATTATTATTTTAATTATTACATTATTTTTTAAAAATTTATATATAAATTATTTTTTATTTCACTTATTTATTTTTCATATTTTCTTTTCATTATATTATTCAACTAAAAAGATTTTCATTACGTTGCCTATAAGGTGATAAAGAAGAAACCCGTACGCAATAACTTGGACAGATAAACAAGCATATTATATTTTATTATATCATGATAATAACATTGGCTGAAATCGCATTATTGGCATACACATGCAACCTAGATTTGTAGCAAGATTAGTATGCATACAAACTATAATATTAAGTGATATCCCAAGAGATCCCTCATGTCGAGGTGTAGCTTATTCCTCCCTAACCCTATATCATTAAGTTATGATTCATTTCATTTATCTCTCGGGTCTCTTTTATCAATTATCTTAACTAAGCCTACTTTAAGTCGATGCAATTTTCATTAGACATGATGCTCACACTCTTCAAAAGGACAAGTCTACCTTTTTATGTATATATGTCTTCCAGAGGAGTCCGATGCATAATTAAGTTTAATATTTGTTTGAGAGAATTATAAATAAAGACTAAGTTAAAAATGATTATTTTAAAAAATATATTACTGCTAAGTATTATTGATTTTAATTAAAATTAGTAATAATCTATTTTTAAATAATAATAATAATTAAATTTTTAGAATAATTATTTATAAATTTAATTCTTTATCTGTAATTCTCTATTTTTATTATATATTTTCAAAACTAGATAAATAATTGAAGATAATTTTTTATAATGTTAATTAAACTTGAGCCTTAAATCATATTATTTATTTAATAAATGTTAAAATGCACACATAATTGGAGCAAATGACACACTAAAATTACATGGTACGTTGAATTTGTAATATTAATATTTTAATTGAATTATTCAATTATTTTAGCTATATTATTAGTTATTTAATTATTAATAATAAGATAAAAAAATAAAAGATAATTGTTGATGAGATAATGAATACTAATTGTTTTAATCAATATATTATATAAAAATTCTTGTAAGCGATTTTGATTTATAAATAATGTGACTTTTACGAATTGGATGCATAACATTGTTGATATCCGTATATAAACAGTGTATATTCATACATTTAATGTTTGTTTTTTTTTTTCTTTTTTTGAATTCCTTTTTGTGAGACTCATGGGTCATTTTTTAAATTTTCTTTGCATCTTGTAGGGGCAGGACCTAGTTATATAATATAAATGATGTGATTGTTTAATAACTTGATAAATGAACGAAAACTAAATAGATAGTTGAACATAATTGTTGATTAAAAAAAATAAGTGCTATAAAAATTTTGTTATAATAAACTATTTATATGCCAGTATAATTGATTACGTGAGGTACTATGAATGCAATATTCTTTTAAATTTTTCTTTTCCATGAATCCCTCCAGACTCCAGTCAATAGATTAGATATTTTATTAAATATTTTATGTGTTATTTCTTTCCGCTCTTTTCAATTTTATCCATTTATACGAGAGAACTGAAATAAAAGAATGTGAATTTTCATCAACAAGGTAAGACTACTTTTTAATCATAATATTTTAGAAATTTTATATTTTTAAAATGATTATAAACATAATTTTTTTTGCAATAAAACGCAGATATAGAATAAGAGCCGCAAATTGAAGATGCAACAAATTCCACCACATTGCTTCCTTGTGATGGAGAAGCAACCCATCCAAATATTGCACCAAATGAATACTAATTATCTTTAAAATATAAAATGTAATTATCGTTTTAATTATATTATTCATTTGCTTGTTTTTATTTCTAATTTATCTAATTTTTATTTTTATTTTTGTTTATTTTTTATCTTATTTATCGTTTAATTAATTTAATTATATATTTTTGTTTATATATAAATGCTTTATACGCAAATTATAATTTAATAAAAAAATGTTTCATTTCACCCAAAAAATTCATAATTTTTTAATTAATTAATTAAATTCATAGTTTAACCTTCTATTCATAACATCATTTTATTTTTCTTATTCTTTTAAAATAAAATTTTAAGATTATTTCATACGAATTTAAAGAAATTGTTATGGGAGAAGTAGAAACTCTATGGCTACACGGCAAACAAGTGGTTCATTGTTGGAAGTTGAAAATTGGATAGTGAATTATATCAATTTTATTGTAGGTTTGGTTAAATTATATTTGATATTTTTATTATTTTTAAATTAAACTTAATTTTTAATTTATTTTATATTAATAAAATTAATTTTTTTACATAATATACATTTGTTGCAAAAAACAAAATTACTTAACTGTCATATCAAAAATAAAATTATAATTTTATATTAAAATATAGCATTAATTTAACTGTCGCTATTATTATATTAGGAACAAAATGACAATTTCATATGCAAAAATTAACTTCTATAAGATAAAATAAATTGAAGATAATATTCTTACAATATATATCCAAATAGTAAGTGAGCCAAGTGTTATTTGTAAAAGAAAAAAAGTGTTAAATTAAATATAATTTAATTAATCTAAAAAAAAAAGTTAATGTAAATTATTCAAATAGGGAATGGACCCGTACTAATAGCATGAAGACTAGTGCTCCTCAAATTCAAATTTTAAAAATAGAAACAAATAAGAAAACCAAAAAAAAAAAAGTCTTTACACCCAGTTCTAAATACATTGCACTGTTTATCAACTTTAAAACAATGCAGCTCGTTATAATTTTTATACATATAATAGAATTTTATTTAAAGCGAGGCAACGAAATTAGGCCATCCCTACCTTTGGCTTTAAAATGTGGGTAACCAAATTGCTTGCCTAATTAGACACATTTAGACGTAAGGGAAATCGTTTCCTTTTCTTAGAGGCAACAAACGCAAAAATAGGAAACGGAGAGAAGTGGGAAGGGCTTCCCAATGGACCACATAACCATGTCGCCCCAGGGAAAAAATAATAATAAATCCCTTTATATAGAAACAGTTTTTTTTTTTTTTGGGTTACAAAACAAACATAATGTCTTGAGAGATTGGATTCTCATGTGTCATAATTTCCAAACAATTACATTTAGAACATATGATTAAGACTCTTAAATTAAAAATAGGACTTTTAATTTTGTCATTATATCCCTATATGTGCCCCACACTTTTGTAAGAAAAATATAAATCCCAAATTGTGGCTATGAGTAAAATTATGTTTCTGTGTCTATCTTTCTGTCCTTGTATTATAATATGCACGCGAAAGAAATTTAAATTATTTT
This sequence comes from Erythrophleum fordii, assembly GCA_032878935.1. Taxonomy (NCBI): domain Eukaryota; kingdom Viridiplantae; phylum Streptophyta; class Magnoliopsida; order Fabales; family Fabaceae; genus Erythrophleum; species Erythrophleum fordii. The sequence continues at coordinate 13,120,032 of JAVQMF010000045.1, read as the reverse complement.
GTTATAGATCGTAATCAGGTATTAAAAGCCTCTCAACCTTATTACGTGTCTTAATTAAAAATGGATAGGCTTTAAATCTTGTACCAAAAACATTCTTCTTGCATTTGTGGATGATTCTTTTACCTCGGTTCCAATGCCACTAATATTTTAAATTATAGAAACAAGGATATAAAGATATTATATTATGCCAACTACCAACCATGTAAATTTGTTGGGCTTACCCTTAGGCGTACTATTTTATATATTTATTATAAAAATTGTTAATTAAAATATGACAAATAAATAGTTCTTTAATAAAAATATAATAAGTATATAATTTAATTAAAAAATATATAATTATCTATAAAAATTATATATTTATCATGTTTTAATATAAAAATTATATACTTATTATATTTTAATAAAAATAAAAAATAATAAAAATATTATGAGTTGCGTATAACCTTTTTTTGAATTTTTTATTTTTTTGGGATGAAGCAAAGACTAAGAAGTACCCTTTTGGTAGGATGGCATTGGAGGGAGGAAATGGGAAAGAGAGATAGAATCTAACAATTGAGTGTGTGTTTGGATTGATGGTGAGTATAATTAATTTTGGTAAAGTTGATTTTGCAGAATTAATTTTGTGTAAAAGTTGATTTACTTGAACGTGATTTGTGTTTAGAAACTTCAGTTAAAAAGTAAATTTGTTAATGTACTTTCAATGCAACTATATCTCTATTTGTAAGAAGCAAATATGAGTTGTTTCAACTCAACGTGATTTTCAGACATCTCAAAATCATAGTGCAGTATGATGAATACAGATCCAAATATGTTGTAAACGAATTTTTCCTATGCAAACCAAGATTTGAAGCGAAACGTGATTAGATGTATGCTGAACCAAATACATACTAAGCTGTTTTGTATGCAAGAAGCATTTTTCCATGGGTTTGGCAATTCCTACGTCCTTATAGGAACTTGCTTTCCTCTTTTTCATGCAATGGATTAAGCTCTCTATGAAAAAGAAATAAAAAAAATAATTTTTTTTATTAAAGGTAATCAAAAATAAAATTTTAAATTAAAGTATTATTTTATTATTTATTATTATTAAAAATTAAAAATAAAAATTTTATTATATTTTATAATTATTAGTAATAAAAATAATTAAAGGTATTTTGATCTTTTAATTCTCTACTCATTTTATTTTTATATCATTTCTATCTAACCAAATATAAAAAAATAAAAATATTTATATTTCTTCTTCTATCATATTAAACATAAATATGGGGTACCAGATTTTTTTTCATTTCTATTCTTATTCTATGAAAAATTAATTTTTTGTACCAAACGTAACTTAAAAGATGGGTACCAAGCATTTTAATAATTTTTTTTTCTTTTACTATTATAACAAATGGTATCATCATATCATACTGTGCCTTCAAATAAAGGAGTTTGAGACATTTTCTTAACACTACTTTTTTTAAAAAAACTCAATCTAATACATAACATTATGTTGCGTAATCAGTGATTCATTTTCTAATAAAAGGGCAAATTTACAGACAAGATGTGTGTATTCCAAATTAGAAAGAGAAAGAAAAACTAGGGACGCATGTGGTCGGCGTCAACTGTGCAGGGAATTAATGGGGAAATTAGTGGGAGGGTAAATAATCAGTTAATTAGCATCAAGTAGGGCTTCCAAATCTCAGCTGTCATACTCATCGGAGTTCTCAATAATGACAATTATGATTAGGATCCGTTACATTGTACTATATATTAAAACTTATATCAAAATAAGAATAAAAAAGAAAAGAAATACATTTTAAAACATGAAAAAGAGTACCAAATACAAAAAGACAACTTACCGCTTTTATTGGTAAATCCTATGTTTATCTACTTATAAAAATAAAAATGAAAAATAAAAAGATAATTTTTAAAATAAAAAATAATTTTAATATCTTTATTTTTAATAGTTAAATAATGATTAACAGATAAAATTAAATAATAATTAAAAAGATAAAATAGACATTTTATATAATTTTTTTTTATTTTCCTTCCCCTTATTCTACCAAATGTGTCCTAAATTAAATGTTTGAATAGTTGCTCTTTGTCTAAAAAGTTAAATATAAAAATAAAAAATAATTTTAATATTTTTATTTTTAATAATTAAATAATAATTATTAGATAATATTAAATAATAATTATAAAAATAAAATAATTTTTTTTTCTTCTCTTGATGGTAAAAAAATTATGTGTACGAGTTCAAATTGTTTTTCCGCTTTACAAGTCACGTCAATTATCCCACCGACCAATGTTCGTAACCACAAAGGAAAACCAGGCCAAAATCAATAATTATTCAAAACCAGAATAATTGGGGGGGGTCAAAGTTTTCTCTCCCTGGGAAGTGTGAGAAAAGGAATGTAAGCCTCGTTAGAAATTTTCTGAATTCAGAGTCAAGTCAGCAAGAGGCCAGTTAATTATACAATACAATACAGTGATACACCCCTCTCTAGTCTCTCCCTCTGGGTCAAGCACCTTCAAGCCACCCCACCCCCCCGTGCTTTGACAGATTCAAGTAAACATGCCAACAAGTCATAGCTCTTTTTTTATATCGAGTTACCAACTTTGAAAAAGCAATTAACCTTGGAATCTCTGTCGCGCAGTCTTCTCTGCAATTTCTTACTTCCAAGACAAACCCAACCCCAAGAGCAAGAAGCATATCTTCAGATCAGGTACGTGCCACACATCGTTCTTTCTTCACTCTTTTCCCTGGATAAGTGTCACCGATTGTTTCACTCTATACAGAACTTCAATTCTTTATATGTAACAGATGACAAGAATGATCCCTCAGACGTTTGAAACTGAATCTACCTCTAGTAATTATGCAAAATCTGAAACTGAGAGTATGCCAGAAACAGAATCCTCTGTTTCTAGTTGTGTCTCTAGCCAGCCCCGAAACGGAGTTAGATCGGAACCCAAGAAGAAACTGAAGGGAGTGAGGTCAGTAAGGCTTTTGAGATTGTCAAGCATGAGATCATCCACTAGAAGACCCAAATCCCATTATGACAATCTTGGTTCACAAAGTTCAGAACGGCCTTCTTCGATTGAAATGTCAGATGCATCGGCCAATTATATGAAGGCAACTAGCAGTTCTCATGCAAAGGAAAGCTTCCAGGCAAGTTTTTTGATTTTCTTGTTGATCTCTTTGTACATATGATTTGGGTATTATCCATTATTGAAAAATCAGATATTGCGTCTTCTGGGCAGAGTTCCGGAAGAATGTTCGCAAGGAAGAGTTTAACAAGAACGCCAACTTTGAAATTGAGGAGGAGTTTGACCAGAAAGCTATCTGGAGGGACTGAGCTGAAGAGGAAACTGAAGTCATCAAGATCAATCAAACTCGCAACTGTCAAGGGCCTGAGATCAACAACGCAGGGGAGAAAACAATACGAGGCAAGTACTCTTAACGACGGTCAGAATAGTAAAAGTCCAAGTGAGAATTCTCAGAGAGTTATCACCAGAAGATTAAGTTTGAAGCCTGTGCGAATCCTAAGCAAAATGTCAATGGTCAAATCGAGGAAATCTTCCATAGAGAAGAGCCCTCAGATATTGCAATCCCCAGACTCAAGCTTGCATAAAGCCACGTGCTCTTCAACTCTCAAGGATTCCCATTTTCCTGATCAAATTGAGCTCCCGCTGGAAGGAAGTGGATCTCAAGGAGTATTATTAACAAGGAAGGTTTGTCCATATACTTATTGCTCCCTTCATGGTGGTCACCGTCACAATGTGCCTCCACTAAAGCGTTTCGTGTCAATGAGGAGGCGCCAATTGAAGACCCAAAAGAGCATGAAAATGGAGAGTCGACCTGTTACAAGATCAAAGCATTCTGGTGATACAAAGAAAGGCACTCAGACAAGTCGGAGCATCCACAGTGAAGATCCTGCAAATGTAACAGCCCATTCTGGCAGATCTCATCTTCGGAATGTTAAAAAGCCAGCAAGGGACTTGCCTGTTAGGACTCGCAACGCACTAGTATCCACTTTCACTGGAGGAGGCTCATCGGCAGGAGAAGATAAGGAAAACATGAATTTCAGATATAATGCCGAGGTGTTGCTTGGTGAAACATCATTTCCACATATAACTTTTGATCAGTATCTCAATGATTCTCTTGCAGAAAATGGATATAGCTTATCTTCTTTTCTGGCAATCAAGGAAACGAATATGGAATGCTGCTGTACCGCCACTGACAGGGACAAACCAGACTCCAAAGTGATTGAGACAGCAAGGAATGACAAACATGTAGCTGCACGCAAGAAATATGATGAAGGCACTCAATCTGTTCTCATGGATGATCGGCGCGATGTCATAAATTCCGAATTGATACTGCTTGAAGATCCTGGCCTTTGTGATAAGCATTCCCTTTTAACATATGCTAGTGGAGTAGCTGGTAATGAGGTTCTTGGAGCGGAAGCTTCCCAAGAGAAACGGGAAGAAGGAAACTCAATCCTGAAGCTGACCAATCCTGAATCATCTGGAGAAAGTTTAAATGCCAATGAATTCAGAAGTGCAAGAGATCAATCATCCGACAAATTAAAAGCTTCTGATCAAAATGATGTTGTGGAGTTAACATCAACACCCGCAGCTATATCGTCTACCTCCGAAATTGAGACATTGGAGGAAGAAATAACAACCAAAGACAAAAATATGTATGAAATACTGCAGGAGACTTCTCCACAGAGAGAGTCCAAACCTGCTTTCACCACTGATGTGTCCTACAGAATGCCTGAAGGAGATGGAAAGTATATAAGGATGTGGCACTTGATGTATAAACATGCAGTATTGAGTACTGCAGGAAAAGGAGAAGACAAGCTTCCGTCTGACAGTGATGACAAGGAAGCACAAGGGAAAGATAATCTTTCATTTAATGGAGTAAACAACTCTTCTTGTCAGGATACTGATGATGAAAATGAGAATGTAGTTGAGCTGGTGCAGAAAGCGTTTGATGAAATTCTTCTCCCAGAAATGGAAGATATCTCTTCTGATGATCACTTAAAATCTCGGGGCATGGCTTCAGATGAGGAACTCCTGGAAAAGAATCAAGGTAAGGAAGGAGATGGGAACACCTCAACATCCAGAGAATCTCCTAAAGAAGAAGCATGGCTAAAAGTTGATGACTCCCAGAGTCATGAGGAAGGGAAAGCAGCACAGAGGATGGGAAATAAACCTAAGCCAAAATCACCAAAGAGCTGGAGCAGTCTGAAAAAATTATTACTTCTGAAAAGGTTTGTAAAGGCATTAGAAAAGGTAAGAAAACTCGACTTACGAAAACCCAAACATTTGCATTCAGATGCCAACCTAGAAGCAGAAAAAGTTTATCTCAGGCATCTGACGCTGGAGGAGGAAAAAAATGTTGAGGAATGGATGCTTGACCATGCACTTCAAAAGGTTATCTCCAAACTAGCTCCTGCTCAGAAGCAACGGGTTGCACTTCTAGTAGAAGCTTTTGAAACAGTTCTGCCATTTCAAGACACTGAAAATGGCCCACCATCCTCTGCAGCAATTGAAACTCAAGCAAATAAAGTTCAAGCTCTTAATAGTTCCTCAGATCATGGCGAGAAAGTAACAGGAAGAGTGAGGGATTATGACTTTTCGGCCAAACTATTGCTTGACAAAGCATTACGTTCTCACGAAAGTTTTGAGGAACATGCTGATAATACCAGTGATAACCCTATGACAGAACAGCCAAAATCTAATGTGTTTGAAGAGGTCAGGAACAACCCCACATTCAGAGCCATTGATGGAGAATGGAATCAGAATCAAAGTTCAGCCGGCAATTATGATAAGAGGGAGAACAACTCAATTGTTGATGATACCGTTTGTCTGGCAGAAATCAAAGATTCAGTATCATTGTCCTTTGGCACGCCAGTTGACATTATAAGCACCTCCCGTGAGGAGGATCCAACCAATGAAATAGTTAATGAAGCTCCACGAGACATGATATCTGATTCGACTACAGAAATTCCAAGTAGCAAATCAGTGTCACATGGAAGAAATTTTGAAACCGAGAATCTGATCAGTGTAAGTGTGGAACCACTTTCTATATCAAAAAGCTTAATCCTAAAAAGTTTTGCGAGATCACTGGGATGTAATTTGGGCTCTTCAGCAGCTCCTTCAGACCTATTAGATGAACCAGAAGCAGACAGAAAAGAAAGTATAGTGAAGGCTAAGCCAGAAACTGAGAACCTTGAACAGTTCCCTACAGCTGAAGAAACTGAGATCCAGCAAGAAAAACAGAACCCCAGAGGGCTATGGTACTTGGTATATAAGCGCATGGCATCAGGTATAGCAGCAAATGATTTCAAGCCACTTGTGGATGTGGATGATGAGAAAGAGCCAGGATATGATAGAAGTAGAATCACAGGAACAGATACTTCCATCTCTTATGAAAGTATACCTGTGATAAATCGAGATATGCCCTCAAAAGATCATCCTGTAGCTGATTCAGAGGCTGAACTTCGCCAGATTGAAGCCATCAAGATTGTAGAAGAAGCCATTGATGCAATCCTTCCAGATGTTCAGGAACATTCACCTGATGGTCAGTCAGTGACCGACAGCATGATTTCAGAAAACTCCAAACAGTTCCACAGAACCGAAGGAGTGTACAGTGAAGATCTGAACCAAAAGGAAGAAAGGGTAACATCTGGTGATGGAATAACCCAAGAACAAGATGAAGAAGAACCAACATTAAAGGAGAGAAACAAACCATTGCCTAGGAGCTGGAGCAATCTTAAAAAAGTGATCATGCTCAGAAGATTCATCAAGGCACTAGAAGAAGTTAGGAAATTCAACCCCCGAGGACCTAGATATCTGCCTATGGAGCCTGATCCAGAAGCAGAAAAAGTTAACTTAAGGCACCAGGACATGGGAGAAAGAAAAGGTTCAGAAGAGTGGATGCTTGATCATGCAATTAGACAGGTTGTGGCCAAATTAACCCCAGCTAGGAAAAGAAAAGTGGAGCTGCTTGTGGAAGCTTTTGAAACAGTCATGCCAACCATCAAAAACTGAAACTGGTCAATTTGCAGAATAGCTCCGTATGAAAAGTACATTCAAGCCAAGCAAGCTGAAGGTACTAACATATTCTCGCAATATTTTTTTTATTTTAAGTGATATAAGGCTGGGATATAGATTGCCTTGTGAAGAAGAAGCTTTTTTTCCCCTTCTTTGGTGGGTGGTAATAGAGAAGGACAAAATTAACAACATGATGTTTGTCAAGCCATGTAAAGACAAGAAAATGGCTAGGATAAGAGAAATCCATCTGGTAAGAAACACCAAGTAGGCCAATTTAAACTGTTGGTCCTAATTGGCCATATTATAAGAGGCAGCAGAAATGGAGTAGTTGTTCCTGAAGTGTCAAGCATCCAGCATCCATGTTATATGAGCTGCATATAGATAAAGAATTCTTGTTTTATCAAGTGATAGTTTCATGTTATTTATATGCTTTCAAAAGTCTCATTCTTTGGTTTCCTCCAAATGTACAGGTGATGAACAAGGAAATCTAGATTATCACAATCCTTTAGGATGGTTAGGCAGTTTCAGTCTGTCACGAAGTTCCAAGAGAACCAAGACCATTCAACGTGCCTTTTAGGAACCCTTACTGAATATGGAATAAGTCATGATTCAGGAGAGTAAAAGTTTACATAGCAAATTTTTTCTTTTTCATTTATTTTCTCTAGTGTAAGGAGGTGGATGTTTTGTAAGAAATTCCTTTGCAGTTGCAATTTACAAATACCATGAAAATGGTTTAGATTTATCATAATATGTCTTTTATACTTGGAAATATATTGGAGTGGTCTGTATATTGCAAGCTTCAAATTGTAGAACTTTCATATCCTGTTTTCATACATCCACTATTTAAAACGAGAATTTTGCACCATGATGGTGAAAGACATCAACTATTTGAATTTCTTGGCTTATCTTGATTAGTTCTTACTGCAGCATATACACTTACTTACATGGACAATACAGTAACTGATGATGCCTTCTGAGTCATTCTGTCCAATTTGAAATTCCTTGTCCAGTACTTCATTATCTGCAACCTTGCAACATATACTCTATATATTTACAGTCGTTATCGACTTAATGACAGGTCACAGAAGTAGTGATCATATCAAACTTGAAACATATGAATAAATGAAAACTAAAATTGAAAAATAGCCTTCAGTTAAGACCATGATTGGTAACAATTAACAAATGGCTTTGTATTAAAAGAGTAACAACTTGGTCATTCGGAATCGGAAGCAATGTGCCACTACATCACCAGGCTAATCAAATCATTTGTCGCGTAATTTATGATAAAAAATTTAAAAAGAAAATAATAGAAGAATTAGTTATGGTAATATGAATAATTATATTTAAACAACTAACCAAGTTGGCTGAGAAAATAAAAATTGGCCAAGTCGCTATAGCTCGGCAATAGATCAAGTACTGCAAAGGACCTGGCTCCTCTCGAAGTATTGATATGGCCACCACATATATATTGACCTGGTTACTTCTGACAACAAAGGACAAAAGAAACAAATTTCCCCATAAATGAATAACAGAGCGCAGAATGTAAAACCCTATAATTGAATCATAAGGGATAAGAAAATATAAAGCTTGAAATTTTCAAAATTTACACCGTAGAGGACAAGATTGTTGCAGTCCTTATGGCTCTTTTTTTTGAGTAAAATCTGGTACGAATACGAAATTAGATAATGCAATAAAAAAAAAAAAAGAGTGAAATAGACCATGGTTTGCGAATTGCGGAGTCTGCATCAAAGTCAACCAAACCGAGGAACTCTGTATCTACTTCAGAACTTATGCTCCGTGCCACTTACATCGGTTACTGAAGAATTATCATTTATATATATAAAAAGCCGCGGCACTGTTTATAACACTGATCATAATATCATGTCATGATATACTATTTTGTACTTTTCATAACAATTTTGGACTATGACCGTTGTCGTGCTTTACCCTTTTTTGTTGGGTAATAGAACGGGGCCTAAGCCCAAGAACAAGAAAACACCATGGCTTTAGAAGTTAGTCAGATAGCAGGTTCTTAATGGGCCAGCCCAGTTTTACCTTTAAACAGTCTTTAGTTTGTAACTTTTTTGGACGGATTCTTAACTCAAAGCTTCTTCCCGGCCTAAACAAAAAAGGTCAAATTTTTTGTTGACTAAATTAAAATTTTAGTTTTAACATCAATCTTTTACTAATTTAGTCTTTTAAAAATAAAATTTTAAATTTATTTTTTAAAATTTTTCTCTAATCAAAATATGCTTTAGTTAGGTAAACAATCACTTAAAAACTTGCTTAAGTGATATCAACTGAATTTCTTGTGACTATTAACTTATAACACAAATTTATTCAAATATCCTTTTTTTTTTTCTCAGAATAATGTTGTTTAAGTAAATTTCACAAAGTTGAGTTAGCGAGATTCTTGCCTCTAGAGTAGAAACCAAAAATGAATCAAGGAGATGAATAAAGGGCCCTATTATATATATTTTTTTATATCTAACTTTATAAATTGATTTTTTTTTATAGATTTTTTTAATTAATTGTGAGTCAGCTGAAATTCAGATTCGAATGTTTTAATTCTAAACATAAATACTTGATTTTATATGTTGCAGGGGGTTTGTAGCCACTGGTCAGTACAATCATCTACTCAAAAGCAAGAAAAAAAAATACTCAAAAAGAAAAATAGTAGCACATGACTTTTTTCTTTTTCGTTTTATTATTCTTTTTGGTTCAAATAGCATAACTTTGGAAACTGGGCCACCTATTGTCTGACAAAGTTATAATGTGTTTGGAAACTCGATTGCAAACCACGTTTGTGTAAAAACAGCTATTTATTACTTCTTATAAAAAGTGATTTACTTCCTGCAAATTATGGTTTGTCCTTTCTAAAAATTCATCCAAACATGCTATTAGGGGCGTGGCCCGAAGCCCAAGACCCATGTCTCAAATCACAATTAATTAGGAGCGCATTTTTATTGCAGGGCGCCCACAGCATTGTTTGCTATGGTCTTCTAAATAGGAGGCTGCCCCTATTTTAATTTATTTTAATTAATTAATTAATTTTATGTTTGTAAACATTTTTGCTAAGATAACATGGTTCTGTGCCAGAGGATGTTTACGCAAGTAATTAGCCATATATTTTCTTATATCTTGGCCTTCCAAAGATGTCTTGACAAGGATATCCTGAATTTTATACATACAAAAGGAAAATCGTTATCCCTTTTTCATATTTCTATATTCTTCCTGTCTAGGTTCAACTTGCCATAATCATGTTATAATTGATTTTTACTCGAATTACGGTCTAATAACTATGCTCAGGATCCTTATCTAGATATAAAAAAGTTACGTTAATCTCATCAAGAAAAAAAAAAAAGCAATAATTAGAATCAACATTCTGAGAACTACTCTTAAAATAAAATTTAAACGTACCAAGTCAATATTGCTCAAGAAAAAAAAAAAACTCGAACAAAGTCCAGTTATATTCTAAATGTAATAACAAGAAAGAGTAAGATGACTAAATGACATTTAATCTTATCTTCTTCACTTTTTTTTTTCCCCTTTTAATATTAAAAGTGAAGAAGTAAACGGTTTTCCATAGTTTTCACTTAAATCATCAAACAATGAATTATATAACTGTATGTTGATGAAACTTGGAATTCGAATAATTCAAAGATGAATGAAAAGGGTTTGAGAAAGTGAATAACAACGATTCTTTAGGGCAAAGGGGTGGGCGACGAATACATTCGTATTCACGCTTCGGTTTTGGAAACATTTTATATATATATATATATATATATATATATATATATATATATATATATATATATATATATATATACACACAATGCATGCATTGTGTCTAGATACATTGTCAATTTTTATTGTTCTTGTCTTATTTTCATCCTCACATGCTATTTCCCAAACAAAGACTAAACATGCACGATTGTTATTTAAAGATAGAGTAATTAGCATAAATGTTATATGTTTTGAACTCCTTAATTAATTTTCTTTGTTCTTCATCATGCATGGTTGGGGTATGGGAATATCCTCCGCAGGGTTGTTTTACATGGTTTGAATAGTGGACAAAATTCTCGAAGGTTCTGTTGGGTCTTTTTCCATATCGTCTAAAACAACAAAGAGCTATTGGTACAAGGACACAATTATTTAGGCAGTTGATTGGCGTACGTAGAACATTAAACAAGAACAATTGAAACTGTTTGCTATGGAATGAAACAATTAACAAATGAAAGAAAGTGTGGTCCTATCCCTATGAGTTGACTTTAGAGGCGTCCAGCGGCAGGGGACCAAATTTTGAGATATGGAAAATAATCCCATTAAAGCAGGGACCAGAAAATGAAAGAAATTGCTATCAATTAATTTATAACTGTAATAAAATTAATAATTTATAGTATATATCCTTTTCCTAAATTGAAGGGGGGAGAATATATATATATATATATATAATCAATTTATACCTGTGTCGATCAAATTAGTTTTATACTATCAATAGAATGAATTTCTTAAATAATTTGTCATTAGATTACAAGTTTTAATCATAAAAATTAAAATTTTACTTACGTCATTCAAACACTGTTTTGTACTTTATTCATGTATTAATAAATTAATTAATGCACAATATGCTTTTCAAACATAAAAAGACTATTAATTATTATTATTATTAATTCTTTTAAATTTAATATACGTAATCAATATGATAATTACTTTTAATTCAAGATTTTTGTCAATAAAAAATTATTTCTTATAAAAAAATATTATGAGGTGTATCGATTGATCCCTCCTTATATATCTACACATATATATAAAGTGGTCCTAAAACCAATTTAAACCATATTTTTTTAGTGATATAACAAATAAAACATTACTTAATGCCCTGTGAAACACGCATCTTTGACTTATGCATCATAATCGATATATATCGGCGACACACTTGTCGCAAATAAAAACAATCAAGGGATGAAATTTATTCGAAATTGTTTCAATAAAATTGGACGAGGACATTTGATACTGAATATATCAATGATGAATTGCATTATATTTCCTTGACCTGATCCGGTGTAGTTTTAGGAATAGGTACAAATATCTCACCTTTTTTAGGGTCATTCACAATCAAGGTATAGAACCCTCTGGATTTAAATTTTAGTATGTTTTTTTTTTTAAGCATGGCTACTGGGTTGGATTTTGAATTTTAAATTTTAAATTTTAATTTGCGTGCGAATTTATCAAAAGAATTAAATACTTTTTTTTTTCTTTGAATAAATTACTCTTCTCCTTTTATGAGAGATGCTCTAACTACACTGCTCCTTTTTTACACAATTCTCTAAAGTTAGAATATGACCAAAATATTGCTAAGGATGTATTGTTCTTTTATTAAAAATATAACATATTCAAAAACATATTTTTTAAACTTGTATTTCATTATCATTCATTTTGTATTAAAAATTATAAATATAGTTTATTCTAAATTTAAAAATTAAATTTTTTATATTAATTAAATATATATTTAATACTTATTATATTATAATACACACAAGGATAATTTGATCGACATAAATGTAATTATAACTCATCTTTTATTTTAAAGGAAGTCAATATAACACATCTTTTTATTTCTGAAAAAATATAAAATTTTAAAATAAAATAAAATATCATATAATTTAAACATATCTTAAAAAGGGATAATGTAATTTACTCTTTTTTTTTTATAAACAAATAATTCAATACTTTGACCAAATAATATAAAGATTTCCTTAAATAGCACATCATTGTAAAGTCGGAGTTGAAATAAATTTGGAGCTGTTCATAAATAAAAAAAAGAAATAAATTTGGAGCCTCCAAATATATATTTATATTCTGAAACTGGTAAAGACAGATTTTACCTCTTTTAAAGCCATTAGCCAACAACTTTAAACATATACCTTATTAATAATCTTTATGCTATGAAAGTAAAAAGAACCAACGTAACTTTTTTACGATTCGAAATCATCTGATTAGCACATGTTTAGCCTACAGCTTTTTATTTTAATCACCAATTATATGTAACGTGATGAGTATTGATATTGCAATTGACCAAACTATCCTAATAACAAAACAGTATTGACCTTCATATTAAAATTCTTTAACTTTGTCGAACAATATTTTTGAATTAAACTACGAATGGCAAAATCTGATACGATTTGGAACCAAAAAGAACAATCTTGTGTGGAGTTGGGGAATCAAGACACCGAATAGTCCAATGGTTAGTAGAAAAATAAATTCAAGAATACTTTTCTATTCCTTTTCTCATTTCATATTACGTTATGAAGTCATCAAATACGTAATAAGAAATTCATTTATTTTTTACTAAAAAATACAATTAATATATATATATATATATATATATATATATATATATATATTAATCTCCGAATACTGTTATTTGCATCCAAATAAGAACACGAGTTTATATTTTGTTGAAGTGTGATACTGATAAATATCTTATTTCGGCTCTTTATGTTTTATTTTAAAATAAATTTCTTTTCATTGATGGATGAGGACGCGAGTGACATTGCTTCAACCGAACGAATATCGTATTCAAGAGTCTTTGCTAATAGTTTATTAATGAAATATGGTCCCTTTATTTGACGTTAAATATATAAAATGATGACACGTTAAGTAGGATTATATTATACATATTGACTAAAAAGAAGCCCAAAATTTATACATAATTATATAGATATATAAATTTAAAGCTTGATATGACTCATATAAACTATATGATTCTTGCATAACAATAATCAGCTCGAGCACGTAGTCAGCCTCATTGACAATGACTAAATCCATTCATGAATATGAGTGTTGATTAGATGAACCCGGTCCAAGTCGAAATTAGATTCTTTAATTTTTTTTAAGTAATTTTTTTGTAAAATTAATTAAAAAAAGAGAGAAAGAAGGTGGAGCCCACCCATTTCTCGTTTCTTCTCTAACTAGCAGTAATCCCTGCAAGTTCAGGAGTTCTAAACAAAAATGTGAGTCCCACAGTTTAAAAAAAAAAAATTATAATATACAGATGAGCAGTGTAACAGTAGTGAACAATGCAAAACTGTAAATGAACAGCAACACTATGAACAATTTATAAACAGTATTAAATGAACATCGTTGAACTCACGGCTTTGATATATATAAAGTAAATTTTACAAAAAATTAAAAAAAAAATCAAAGACACATCTATAGATAAGAAAAAACTTTTAGTTTAGTATTTTAATTAGAGCTGTCAAATGAATTAACTTGGATCCATTTAAAATAACCTAGTTAAGTAGGTTAAAATTTTGAATTCCACTTATCAAATGGGTTAAATGAGCTAGCTCATTCAATTCATAAAAAAGAAAAAGGAAAGAGTAAAGTTTGCAAACGTAAGCTGTATAAACTGGAAATTTCACAAATATGTGCAGAAGGAAGCTCCATTTGAAAAGAAGATGAATGATGAAGATGACCGAAAAGTTTGTAGATCTCAACTCATGATCTCAGGTCTTCATCTAAAACATGTGGAGCTTGCAGATCTGAAACGAATGGAGGTTGCTAATATGAAGATTTAAAACAAAGACAACAAATACTCTTAACTCTTCAAATTAACTCTTAACTCATGGGAATTGAGGACTTGGACTTGGTTTGAGTGTCTCGTATTGCCATGTTGTTGAATAATTTACTTTTAAGAGATTTTAATGTGTGTGTGTATATATATATATATATATATATATATTTATTTATTTATTTATTAAACGAGTCAAACCTGAGTTATGTGTTAACTTGTTTAATTGGCGAATTGTGTGAATTCGAACAGAATTGGCCATACTAAAACAAATTTTTAAACAGTGGGGTAATTTAACCCAATTCAATAAATTGATGAGTTAAGCGGGCCAAACTATTTTTTTAATCATTATGACTGCTCTAATTTTAATCATTCATACGAATTGCATTGTTTTACAATTTTTAATACCATTTTTTTTTGGCCGTTAGTTTTCAATACTGTCAGTACTTATTCATCTAAAACTAGGAAAATATTTTATTTTACTGATTTAAAAAGAAGGGTAGAGGTAAATGATATAGTTTTGTACTCTATTAAATAGTATCTATTCCATATAAAGTACGACGGATTAGCATCTTTTAAAAAAGAATTACTTTTATATAATTAAAAAAAATGATAATCTCACATCTTTAATTTTCTAATTTATAATTCAACGGAAAATTTACCAACAAATGAAAAAGATATAATTGCAACAAAAAATAAAGTTAATTATTTTGTTAATATATCTCATGTTACCTAAATTGAGATAATTTTGCATCTTTAAATCTTATTTTGTCAAATTTTGCAAAATATTATACTACATAAAATTTCAATTGCCTTATTGAAGATATCAAAGTATATTTTATTTTGATATTTAAAAATACAAAATATCAGTATAAAACTTAAGGTTGGTTTACTCTGTTAAAATTTTTTTAAAATAGTTACTTAAAAAATTTCTCTGTAAAATAATTTTACAAATAGCTATTTTAATATTCTAATTATAAGTCAATTTTAAGATATTTTAGTGACTTAAATTACAAATTTAATTTAAACTTTAAATATATAAAATTTAGTTGTGACCTTTTCTTATTCGCGAAGAAAAAGATATAAAATAAATAATATTATATACTAAAATGAGTAATACTATCTTTTGTTTTTTGGGCAATAAGTAATACCCTCAATTTGTTTGAGTTGGGTGCAATCTATGATGGTTAGAGCTGTGTAAGGTTCCGTTTGGTTCACAATATTGTCAACGTAATTTTTTTACATAATTTATATTTATTATCTTTTTATACTTATTATTCAATTTATCAAATTATATTTCTAAAAGTAAAGGTAAAATAATTATTTTTTATTTTATTTACTCACATTTTATATTTTTTTTATCATTACATCCTCTAACCAAATAAAGCATAAGAATAATTTTATAAATTTTCATGCGGATACGAAACAATTTGGAGCATAATTTCATGACTTTTCATTTTTCAAAATTACTGTCTTAGTAAATAGTGAGTGTAATAAATAGATGAATTTAGTTAATTTACTTTATCAGCTAATATATAATTTAAAAGCTTATAGTAAAAAAAAACAAGGAATAAAACAATTCTATGATAAGACTTTATAACTCATTTAGTATGCAGAAAATTAGAGATGTAAATGAAAATAAAAAATAAAAAGGTAATTTATAAATAAAAAATATCTATAATATTCTTACTTTTAATGATTGAATAATAATTAATAAATAATATTAAATTATAATTAAAAAGATAAAATTATAATTTTACCAAATTTTTACTTTTCTTTTCTTTTTTTTTTTTCTCCCCACACAACTAAACATGAATGCTAACCGACGTTGCTTTATTACGTCTGACTGAATCTGACTATTATTTTTTTTTTTAATTTACATTGCAATTTTGCAAGATTTTGCTGCTTTTTTAGAACGAGAAAGATAATGGCCGACTAATATTTAACCGGGGAAGCCAAAGATCGACTGATCATCAGTAAACTATAATTATCACTATAACAATATTTATAAATTTTGATTGAAGCTTCTAACTTATTTCTAATTACTTGATTTTTTTCAAAATTTTCGACACTAAATGTTAAAAGAACAAATTTAAATAGTAAATAAAAAACTATAATTTGTACAAAAGCTACTTTTTTTTTTAAAGAAAAACTTAGTTATGAAATAGTAAAAAATAAATATTGACAACTGAAGCGTACTACATTTGACTTGGTCAACCAAACTTCAGTGGATAACTTTTAAATTCAAATTTTTAACCCTTAAATTTAATTCTTTTTTGTGTTAATTTTAACCTCGCCGTTTCTATATGTATATGAACCAAAATTTTCATTTTAAATCATTTTGATTTTGATTTACAACTCTCATTCTTCTCCCTTTTCATTTGAAGTTATCTTCTTCTCTTCTTTTGCACTTTTCTTTTTCTTTTACTGGATTTTTGTAACATCTTCATCTTTTCTCTTTTTTTTTTTAAATATGTTTATCAAATTTTCTTATTTTATTGAGGTAAATTTTCTTCTTCTAATTTTCTCTATTTATCAATTACAGAAAGTTGCAATTGCAATTTTAATTGACTCCAAGTAAAGATTTGTAAATATTTATTTGAGTTTTTGAGTTTATAGTGTTCATTGTAAATTTTTTATAAATTAATTACTTTTATGTTATAAATTTATAGAGAAAAGATAATTGGATTCATAATTAGATGATGAAAAGAAGAATAGATGATCAAAAGAAAAATACATAAAACAAAAAATAATGAGAATGACAAATTTAAAATATTATTAATTAAATTACCATAAATATTTATTATTAATTTATTATAATTATGGAGATAAAAAACAAAAATGAAATAAAAAAATGACTTAAACTAAAAATAAAAGAAATGCAAAAAGGTTGGAAATGAAATAAAGCTGCCACACTACAAAGCACTGTTTCCCAATGAAAATCAGTTGATAACTACATATTGATTAGCAAAAAATCGATAGGTTTAGGTTTGTCGACTAACTTTTCAACCAAATATATATATATATATATTTACTAAATTTATAAATTTACCAATTAACACTTCAGTCGATAAGTACTTTTTGTTGTCGTAGTGTATAGATGCCTTTTCCCCATAAGACTAGCGTGAATTTAAAATGCGAAGATGAGAATTTAAAAATTCATAGTGAAGCAAAATCTTTATTGATGAATTTTATTTTATGTCTTCTTCATTTAACATTTTCGTTTTCATTTTCCCAGGTCTTTCTCTCTTCATTTCTTTCTCTCCGAAGCTTCAGCTGTCTCTGTTCATGCTTCATCTTTTTTATTCTGACGATTCTAAAAGAGGTTAATTTTTTCTTCATGTTCTCTTTCTGTTTTTCTTTATATATTAATTTTTTCTAATCTTTCTCATATTTTTTTTTCCTTTTGATTCTAAATCACGCTTTGTCTTCTTCGTTCTAACAATTATAAAATAAGTTAATTTTCTCTTAAACTTCTCTTTCTGTTTTCCTTTGCATATTAATTTTTTTAATCTTTCTCATATTTTCTTCTTTCTGAGTTTGAATCTTTCTTCTTCTTTGTTTTGAATCTCTCTTCCATTGCCTTTGAGTTGTTGATTATGAATCCATCTTTCTCTTATGTTGCAAATTTTTGAAGGAAGAAGAAGAATAATGCATAGACAGAGGAAGATGAAGACGAAGAGAAAGAATGATATTGAGGATGAGGAAAAATAAATGCAGAAAGATGAAGAAGAAGGAAAAAATGAAAGGTGCAAAAAGATGCATGAAAACGATAAAATTTAAAAGGAAATGAATATATAAATCAACCAATTGAATCAAAAATTTTGAAATGAAAAGAAAGGAAAGAAAAAAAAAAAGAAACAAAAGTAATATGATCTAAAAAAAAGTTTTAAATTCGACCAAATATCGATTGGTAAACTAAAAGTTGCAATTTTGCAGAGTTATTGTTTTGTTACTATAAATTAGTTGGTAGTCATTATCGACTAACAACAATTCTACTGAAAGCTCCAACTCCTTTTTCAATTAGAAATAATATGTTTTTGACTGATTCTATCCTTTTTTCTGAATGCTTTGGTTGGAATTTATGCTTTTTGTTGCAGTAGGAAAGACAACAATGAAATAACTTTCTTCAATTTTAAATTTATGCCATTTGATTTCGTCAAAAAAAAAAAATGCCATTTGATTTTATTTTTTGATAATTATATTGTAATGTATAAAGATTTTCCATTTGTTAAGAAGTGAAGAATCAAGAAATCAAGAAATTAATTCTTAGAACTGAAACGATATAAGCTATTATTTGCTAAATGGTCAACTTTAACTACGGATTATGTTTAGCAGTGAGTTATTTGCAGAAGTACAAAGAAAAAAAATTCAAAATTTAAGAACACTTCCATAAAGAATTAAGGGGTCGGGATGCCTGATTAGTATATTAGACTATTTAATATCTCAATCCCACCAACCATATATAAAAGTTTATTTGGTGTGGATGTTCCGACTTGTAAGATTATAAGAGGACAATTACTAATAGGATTCCTCATAAACAAACACAGGCACAGATAGAGCAGGACTCCACTCATTCTATATATATTTCCAATTCCCTTAGGCTTTTCCAAAACAAGCAAGAAATACGGTAGAGCGAGGGAGAGATTATAGCTAAAGCAGTAGTCTGTGGGCGTAATGGGTTCTGAAGGACAGCCCAGTATCCCTGTTCTAGATTTCACAAAGGAAGACTTGAAGTCAGGCACCACTTCATGGTTATCAACATGCAAAAGTGTCCGACAGGCACTAGAAGAGTATGGGTGCTTTGTGGTTGTGTACGACAAAGCTTCTGATCATGAGCTTCGAAATGGATTGTTCGGTTCTTTAAAGGAGCTCTTCGATCTCCCAGATGAAACCAAATTAAGAAACAAATACGAGGGCAAGCCTTTAAAAGGCTATGTTGGACAGAATTCTAAGATTCCTCTCCACGAAAGCTTTGGTATAGATGAGGGAACAACTCCCGAAGGGATCAAAAGTTTTGCCGATCAAATGTGGACTAACGGAAATGATCGATTTTGGTACACACATATATACCCTTTCATTCTTTTACTTGACCATGAATTTAATTTCATACAATTGAATGGACTTTTTTTGTTTTTGTTTTTGGGATTTGTGTGTAGCAAATATATACTTGAGTATGCAAAAATAGTAGAGGAATTGGACCGGATGGTGGCAAGAATGATATTTGAAAGTTATGGTGTGCCAAAGTGCTATGAGCCATACCTGAAAGCAGCAACCTATCTTCTTCGGTTATTGGAACACAAAGGCTCGGGAGAGGACGAGCCTAAACAAGCTTTCGTGGCTCACACTGACAAGAGCTTTACAACCATTCTTCACCAAAATCACGTCAATGCTTTAGAGGTGGAAACGAAGGATGGCCAATGGATCAAAGTTGATTTCTCTTCTCCCACTTCCTTCGTAGTCGTGGCCGGCGATGCCATCATGGTGAGCGTATATGCATATATAGAAAGTCTATATATTTTGTTGACTTATTTTAATAAGCTCTTATTTTATAAGAATCAAGTGTCTATCTCGAAGTTGGCTTTTTGATATATTGACTATATGATTTTTGTTCTGGTGGAAAAAGATTCAGGTGTTTTAGTTTAAATTGCTGATAAAGGTAGCTTAATTATTGTCTTGTTATTTGGTTTAAACATTAAATATATGCATGCAGGCTTGGAGCAACGACAGAATACAGGCTCCAAGGCATAAAGTTGTGATGAACGGGAATGAAAGAAGGTACTCACTTGGTCTGTTTACCTTCATCAGAGGGATTGTACATGTGGCTGAAGAGCTAGTTGATGAAGAACACCCACCGAAGTACAAGCCGTTTGATCATCTTGGATTACTCGGCTTCTCTTACAGTGTTCATATTAAAGACTACTGTGGTGTGTGATAAGCTTCTCAAGGTTTACACAAGCCGTGTGTGATATGTGATCTGTAGAACGGTTCTGGCAATAACTTCAAGTATTTTGGATGTGATGATTAATTATGTACGTGGGTTGTTACTTCTTAGCTGTTATGTATTTTGGGTTATTGTGCTGTTAGTGCTGCACTGCTTTGCATTTTGATTTCCAGTACCTTTGTAAAAGTAAAGAAGATATTTTCCACCGTTCCCTGTGCATTACTTCTCAGGCATGCAGAAAGATTGTCCTTGGCAATTATCCCAGAAAATCGAATTGCAATTACTTCGATTTAAGATAACCGAATGGGCTGCCAAATGAGCCATAATGACATCTTATTTCTTACTTTAATCATAATTATACCTGAACTGAGCTTCTCACTTGTCAAAGTTGAACAGAAAGAGTCAATGCTAATGCTATAAATTTCCAAAAAAAAAAAAAAAAATGCTAATGCTAAAAGTGAACGAATTGAAATTTACTACACAATAAAAATTATTCTTTGTTAGTCCAAAACCTAGTATACTCTTTTTTAAAATATTATACTCTCATTTTTTTAATATAATTTATAAAAACCAATAATTTTTTTCAATATTACTAATTAAAATTGTGATAATTTTTCTAAAAAAATAAAATTTCACAGTACTTAATGACATTTTCAAATATAATTCAAGTTCTTTTTACCAAAAAAATATATAATCTAAGTTCTCCTGTACACTACAGCATGTTTGGTTTATCATGGAAAACAACAAAAGAAAAAGAAAATTTGTTGAAATGATAATTTTATCTCTATAATTATTCTTCAATTATTATTTAATATTATTTATTAATTATTATTCAATTATTAAAAATAAGAGTATTATAGATATTTTTTATTTATAAAATTATTTTTTATTTTTATTTCTATACCTTTAGGTACTAAACGAGTCCTAATATGTACGTATCCCCATCTATCACAGCCATGTCTTTTTTTCTGTTTTACAAGCTCAATATGATATTAGCAAAAAAATAAATTTCAATTTCCAAAGGAATTTTTTCTGGGTCAATGAATTTTCTCTTTCAAGTCCAAGCTGAGTACAGATCCTCTGTTACAGAAAATTCATGCAATGTGCCTCCACTAAATAGAGGGCATCCTTTTTTTTTTTTTTAACTGCACTTTTATTTTTATTTATTCTTTGTATAACACATGCGGTGCAGCGCTGTAGAGGGTCGATTGGATGGGAAAAAATACGTTATGACATAGGATCAGCATGTCCCTTTTAAGGCAGAAAAGAAAAAACGACACTGGGCTTTAGTTTTAATGGGCTTCATTTTGGACTCATATTCATAGTTCACGGGACCAGTTCCCAGGCCACACAGGGAAGAGAAGAAACAGATAAACCTTACCTCCATCATCCCTGGGATTGGAACTTGAAAGTTAAAACACATTAGCAGGGCTTTATCTCTTAGAGGGTGAAGTCAACGGCAGAAAATCACCGGGGTCTCAAGGTAATCATTGTCTTTTCATCGTCTACTGCAACAGTCATTGCTTCTTGCATTCCATCAGTTTAATTTCCCTGTGATGAAAATTTGAAGTGAGAAGCAAAATATCTTTAATTTCTTGGAGGCATGAAAAGGGCAATTTGAAGTGATCTCATACTCCAGCAGTTTGGCTATGCAACTCAAATGTTTATATTAATATCCTTCATATAGATAAATGCTGTTTACGGGCTGTATGCCTGTGCTGGGCTTATCTTAAACAACACCCTCGATAATTATTGTTGTGACATTTTTCTTAAGGAATTGAAATATTTTAGGGTTGTTGTGTATATTAATTTTTTATTTTAATGTATTTATCACTTTGGGATTCAAAATATTAAGAGGATTAGAGAGGAGAATTGCAAGTTTGGACCTTTTAGAGTTTGCAGTTGTTTATTTTTATTCTTAGTTCAATCTTGATTCGTTTAACTGCTCTTCTATGTTTTGAAAACCTCCTCCACATTAATTAATCCCAGAGTATCACTCTCATAGCCTGTTGGTCTTTGATTTTGCCTATGGATATAATTGCTTACCCTTGTAAAGTAGTTATGATCAGTATTTATCGTCTATTTTTCTTATTGGCTACTTGGTTTGTTACAGAAAAACACTAACTTAGGCTGGTGACTTTATGAGTCATTACTTAATTGTTGAACTCAGTATTTTTTTTTCCCCCTCATTTGAATTGCAAGTGACAGACCTCTAATTCTTTCGCAGATACATCTCCACATTTGTTAGAGGAATATCATATGAGATGGCTCAATTACTAACATGCTCTTGCTCCTTGACTACACCCTCCAGTAAAAAATCTTACTTGAAACCTTCTAACCAATGTTCAACGGCATTTTCTATCTCTGTTCCACGCAAAACTTCCAAATCTCCATTTAGAAGGCTTTTCTTGCAAGAAGAGAAGCCAAAAAGAGGTACTGTGGTACATGCCACTGCAATTTCAACTAGCCAGGAAGTCCCAATTCAATCTAGCTCTGGCTGTCCTCAGAGCTCTGGTGTCCCATCCAAACCACAGCGTGTCATGGTCATTGGTGGAGATGGTTACTGCGGTTGGGCAACTGCTCTCCACCTATCTAACAAGGGTTATGAGGTTGCCATTGTTGACAGTCTTGTCCGACGCCTTTTTGATCACCAGCTTGGACTAGATTCTCTAACACCAATCTCCTCAATTCATAACCGCCTTCGCTGTTGGAGATCTCTTACTGGAAAAAGTATTGAGCTCTACATTGGTGACATTTGTGACTTCCAGTTCTTATCTGAAACCTTCAAGTCATTTGAACCCGATGCTGTTGTTCATTTTGGTGAACAGAGATCTGCTCCTTACTCCATGATAGATCGGTCAAGAGCTGTGTTTACACAGCAAAACAATGTAATTGGGACATTGAACGTGCTCTTTGCTATAAAAGAGTTTAGAGAGCAGTGTCATCTGGTTAAACTTGGGACCATGGGTGAATATGGGACTCCAAATATTGATATTGAGGAAGGTTATATTACAATTACTCATAATGGCAGGACAGACACGTTGCCTTATCCCAAGCAAGCCAGCTCGTTTTACCATCTTAGCAAGGTACATGATTCACATAACATAGCCTTCACTTGCAAAGCTTGGGGAATTCGAGCAACTGATCTGAATCAGGGAGTAGTATATGGGGTAAGGACAGATGAAACTGCAATGCATGAAGAATTGTGTAACAGATTTGATTATGATGGAGTGTTTGGAACTGCATTGAATCGGTTCTGTGTTCAGGCTGCTGTTGGTCATCCACTTACTGTATATGGTAAAGGAGGCCAGGTAACAAAGCCATTTATCCATTTATGATATTTTAGATAAGTAGAAGATTAACTGATGATCATTGTTTATGACAAGGACATAAACATTGGAACATTTTTAGGACTTGTTTACATTATGTGTATCAAATCATCTTAAATAGGCAACTGGAGCTTAATTGAAACCTCGGAGAGATAGCTCTTGCTTCCCTTATGTCTTGTTGGAATTGCATTGTTAAGATAATGAGGATGTTTAGATGATAAAAATATCTATCTAGTTTTGAAGTTGCATTGTTGTGTGGCCATGTACTTTGCTGCCATGTACTTTGCTGTCATGTCTGTTTGCTTTATTTTCTGTTAGTTCTCTTGCTGAATTAGTTGAATTGATATGTGTCTAAGGGAGAACTTTATGATAAGTATGGTCCATTGCTAATATTTTGCATTGCACATAATTCAGACTAGGGGCTACCTTGACATAAGAGATACAGTTCAATGTGTTGAGCTTGCCATTGCAAACCCTGCAAAGCCTGGGGAATTCCGAGTCTTCAACCAATTTACTGAACAGTTTGCGGTAAATGAACTTGCCAACCTTGTTACAAAAGCAGGTGATAAGCTGGGCCTTAAGGTGCAAACTGTATCTGTGCCAAACCCGAGAGTGGAGGCAGAGGAGCATTACTACAATGCCAAGCACACTAAACTGATAGAGCTGGGGTTGAAGTCCCACCTTCTTTCGGATTCTCTCCTTGATTCGCTGCTCAACTTTGCTATTCAGTACAAAGACCGTGTTGACACAAAGCAAATTATGCCTAGTGTTTCCTGGAGAAAAATTGGGGTGAAGACAAAAACTGTGACAGCCTAAGGTGGGTTCGTTGCTGCAGGCGTATAGGTATCCGGAATGCTATGACTCTTTTATGGTGCCAGGTGATGCTGCATTGTCATATATATTAGTTTTACATTTGCGTTGTGTTGAATTTGGTAGGCTGGGAAACGTGGAATTATGGGAGAGCAGATGCTCTACTGTGACCTAAATCACAGGGTGCCGTTCTATTTTTTTTTTTTTTAAATCAACTTTTTTTATCTTACCCTTGCTGCACACTTGTGCAGCATAATGGAAAATCCAGTGGCGAATTATGGATAGGCTTTATTAGCGTAACCTTCATACCCATCTGCCTATGTAGAGTAGACCTCTTTGTGCTTCAAAGTAGTTTGCCGCCAGAGTCATGTGCATCCCAATAAACTGCCATTTTGTTGATTGGTGAGCATTTGAGGATGTAAGCTGTGGTTCACCGATAAGACCTATGCATTTGTCAAATAGGCAACATGGCAATGCTGCTAATTTTATTTTCTTTAATGTAGCCTATTAAGTTTATTTCCATTCTACGCAAACTCTAATGCAATCCCATATTTTTCATTCATAGCATTAGAAACTTTAAATATTCATTTTGGAAATGTTTTCTTTGTACTTCCCATTGATGATAAGTGACTCAAGGTTAAGGGACTTTCGGAGACTATGAACGAGGTTTTACTTTGTACTTCCCAGTGAAGCATCTGTATACTGTAATTTCTTCTGAAATCTTCTATTAGTTGCCGAACAGGTACTTTGAAAAAAAAAAAAAAGTATACTAATTTATGTTATGACAAAACTATCAGTCACAGTATTCATCCATGCATTTTTGAAAATAAATTTGATAGTATTTTAATTAAATTAATTTAAGATGTATAAAGTATTGCATGCAATGGTTTTTTTTTTTTTTATTACGAGAAATACAAGAGTTTGAATGTAAAATTTCTTACTAATTATGTACGCCTTTTACATTTAATGATTTAATATTTTTATTTTTTAGCCTTGCTGATTCCTTTTTGTTGCTATTCTCTTTTTCATATGCGCGGAAAACGCCTCAAGCATTCTCGCTCAATCCAACGCAAGTTTTCTTGAGAAAACAATTCGCCCACTCAGCATCTTTGACGCGCAGTCTTTTTTTTAAATAAACTTTCCAATAACAAGAGCAGCGGTTCTTGACTAGTTGTAGTTCATATTCAGAGCACAGTAACTAACTAAGTTCGAGTATTTTTTAAAGATGATCCTTTTGGCTCAAGGCATCCTAAACTTCTAAAATTTGTACGTTCTTTTTTTTTTTTTTTTAAACTCTCTTAAAAGCTAAAAAATGTCTTATGTTTCAAAAGCAAAGTGATTATTATATTATAATGCCAAAAAGTAATTATTTTAAAAAAAGTTCTAAATCCACGTGTAAAAATTCTAAAATAATGATGCCAATTCGCCGGATGAGTGTGCTAATCTTTTTCACTTATCTATTGAACGGAAAGATCTTGTTGGGCGTCCTCGGTGAGTTCCCTTCGGTCATCCCCTGATGCGCCCAAAATAACAAGATTCATTGTTAAAAATTTAGGGAGAAATCGCATTTACTTATTCTAATTTTTGCTTTCAAGTATTATATATTTTTTATTTTAAAAAATTATAATCAATACTCTAATCTATTAATTTCATTGTAATAAACCTTCTCTCTTTTAAATTTAAAAAAATTAACTTCATGGAATTATTAAAATATTTTTTCTATATTTAACATTCTTTTTTCCTTTTTCTTCTTTTCCAACCAATCTATCCAAGCATTTATCATTTCCTATCTTCCATAAACTCATCTCCAATTAAACTCAAGACTAATTGAAAATATTTACATGAATGTCCCAACTATTTTATGTCCTGTTTCTCTAAATCACCATTTAAACGCACGAAGATTACTATTCATTGAACCCAGATAGAGAATCAAAGTACCAATTAAAATCAAGACTCATGAGTGCATCCTTTCATGGCACCTAGGGGCATGTTTGGTGGAAGATGGAAATAGAGAGGGAAATGGAAAATTTTTAAAAATATCCATTATTTTTTTATAATTATTACTTGTTAGTATTCATTTCTTTATAATTTTTTTAAAAATTAAGATATAATAATAATTTTTTATTTTTTTATTTTTAACTCTTTAACTATTCATTTTTTATTAATTTTTTAAAATAAGAGTACACGGTCATGCATAAATTATTTTCTTTCCCCGTCACGAGGATCTTCCAAAAGATACTTGTCACACATACTTCTACGCAAAGCGTGAAAAAGCATTTTGTATTTGGGCTGCCTGAAAATGTTTCATCCACACAGCGTCGTTGGGTTCGGCCTAAAACCGGAGTAAGGACAGAGAAACGTCCTTTTCAGTGTTGCTTTACGATATTGCTCTCCACTGGGGGAGTTAGAACTTTGGATTAGGGAGGATAAACAATTTTCTATAAATTTTTTATATTGTATTTAAAAATTTTATATTAATATTGACAATTTCATTATAGATAGTTCTATATTTATTCAGTATTTATATAATACATAATAAAGATATACTAAAAATACATTATTATTATTAATATTATAATAATTTCATGAATAATTTATGATAATATTTTGAAAGAAAAAAATTATTTAATGAATTATAAAGATATATGACTTTCAATTTGCATAATATATATCTATAAAACACAACAAAAATTATTTTATCTAATAATATTTTAAAAATTTTGTATTATTTTCATATACAATTGGCCTAATTGAAAATAATATATTGACATTTGAATTTAATTATATTTTATTTAATTATTGAAAAATTACTAGTTACAAGAATATATAAAAGGTATGCATTAATTAAATGTAAATTGAAAAATAAAAAGAATATTGGGTATGGGATAATAAGGGGAAATAGAGAAAAATCGCTATGTAAAATTTAATAACTTAATGACAATTTGGAAAAAAAAAAAAAGAAGAAGAAGAAGAGGGAAAAGTGTGGAAGAAATGAAAAAAAGAAAAATAGAAAAAAATAGAAATTAAAAAATAAAAAAATGAAATGAAATAAAAAAAGAAAAAATATATATGTAAATTTAATGGGTTTAATTTAAAATGTCAAATAAAAAAAAAATACATGTGTGTGTTCAGAAAATTTTATGAGTTTACTAAATTTAAAATTTTAAAAGAATATGAGAGTATAATATCAAAATTCAATATTATATATATATTTTGCAAAATTAAGAGGCCAATGTTGCTCACAGTAGGCAGCCATGAAATAATTGGAGGTGAGTCTATGGAAAAAAAACGGGAAAATGTATACTGTAATAGATTGGTTGAGGAAGATGAAAAGAAAAGTAAAAAGTCTAAAATTATAAAAAAAATATTTTAATAATTTTATATAGTTAAAATCTCTAAATTTAAATGATGGAGAGCTATTACAATGGGGTTATTACATGAAATGATTGATTGTACTTTTTTTAATTGTAATTAAAAACATAAATTAAAGTAGGTAAATGTAATTTTTAAAAAAATTAAGTTTGGGGTCTACCAATTTTTTTATGTAAAATAATTTATCATCCTTTCATATTAAGCATTGGCAAAAGGTTAAGATTGATTGATACGTACGCGTGTCACCGTCATATCAGTTTTATTGTTTTTTCATAACTAGGTGGGGCCTTTGCAATCGCACGGGGTCTTACGCTAAACCATTTTAATTTAAAAAGAATGAGTCAGAATATATATATATATATATATATAATGAGTCAAAAGATAAAAAAAAAATTCTTTTGCCAACAAACCATTGGATTATTCGGTGTCCTTATTATTCATGGCTATGCAAGTTCTTGTTTTCCTTTCCAAATCATATCGGATCTCTTAATTTAAGTTGATTTAAGAGTGTGTAAGTAAAAATATTTTAATAATTGAAAGGTCAGTTTTATTATTATAAATATGTTTCGGCTAATCGTAAATTTGTCATTAATATTTGCAAATTGAATATTAACTTATAATATATATATATATATATATATATATCTATGTGTGTGTATTAAATTAGTTGGTTTTAGGACCACACTACAAGTTTTTGCTTCCAATTTTCTTCGATTGAGGAGGATGTAATATAATTACATTGATTAATGGATAAAATCGATATATTGAAAGCCACTTTCTTTCATTTTCTGGTCCCATTTTTGGTGGGATTATTTGCAATATCTTTAAATTTGGTCCCCGCTACCGGACGGCCTTGATTTCTGGGATCACTCCCTTACTATGTATTCATATTTGCAATATAAAACTATGAATTATTTCACTAAATATACTAAATCTTTCACTTTCCAAGGGGATAGAGCCTTTGCTTATCACAAACATGCTTGTAATCCTCCTAATCATGGTGTCGTTTTGTGACGTAAATGATTGATATCTCTAAATTTGGTCCCCAGGCGCTAGAATACAACCTCCTTTTTTATTCATCTAGTTTTCTTGTAAATCCTTGTTTCATTACATGTCACCTCTTTCAACTTCATTGGAATAAAGCCATTGCTTAATTAGTGTTCTAATTAAATTAAGTTTTCCAAAATGCCAATCGCTGTGTCATTTTGTATATGATGACTTAATTAATCTAATATTTTTTAAAAAAAATATATGTTTACGCAAAAGTTTAAACTTTTATTTTTAACAAATTACTCAAATCTTCATCTGGTAAATATTTGAACTCATAGCCATGATATCTGCACGGTAGTAATTTCACCCATGCACTTCTGCACAACGTAACATCTAGTTACTACAGATATATATATTCACATAAATTTTAATTTCATTTTTAATCAAACTCACTTAATTTTCTTTGTGTGGCCTAAATTCTTAACACCCTGCTAACTTTGTGTGCGACCATCATTTTACGGACAGGATTTGTCTAAATTAAACTTCAGCTCTCGAATCAGTAAAAAAATTTTTGTACGAGTTAACATTCTTTGATTTACATCAATATATTCATTAGACCTGGTGTGCAAGCATAAATTTTCTTGAATTAATAGCCCGAACAATTCATTGTTTTAATTTTCGACCATATTATATGAGATGATGAGAAGATCCAATACAACCTGGAAATCTATCAACAAACAAAAATTGCCGCATAATCTCAAGACCTGCTGAGACTCCAGCTCTATGGAGATTGTTTGGGCGCCAGATAGCATTTGCATGCTTTTAATGTAACCAAAAAAGGAACCTTAAGTAGATATCTTAGATGTCTAAATTTGAAATATTAGTATAATGGAAATGTAGGATACGAGTAATAGAGTGTTCATATATTTTAGTATAATCATGCATGCACATCTTAAAAATTGATTTTGAAACTAGAGTTAATAATAATTTTAAAAATTAATTTTATATAATTAGACTCATGCATTAATCATGTGTAATTCATATAACTATGAATTATAGCATCACAAACACAGTTTTATTTCGACTGATATCTTTGCCGCCAATGGTCTGATGAGGAATAAATTGAAGACCCGTATATAATTACGACAGATAAAGACCATTGAACCATCCTAACGAATTGACTGAGGAAAATATTTTCAATTAAAGTGATTAATATTTAGTAATTTCGTATAACGAAACAATCGAATTAACTTTAGCCACAATTGCTTCAAATTACAGCCTGACTCAACACACTTGGACGCCTTCCACAAATCTTAATGTACTTTTAATATTATACAAACTCCACTGTTCATAAAACAATAAGCTCTGCGTGGCGCCATTACATGACTTGCTATAGTGGTCTCTCTTGCTTTCTGGTTTCTAATGGGAGATGAAATGGCTGGTCCATTGCAGATATGATTTTGCAAAGCCCTCGCCCTACTTCATCATAGAGTGCAATGAAACAACCATGATCTTCCAGTCCACGACGCGCAAGACGACAGGCAGAAACCCATGCATGCTTCATGTTCTCATCGCTGAAGTCTACGACACCAAGCTCACGCTGTGTTTCGGATCGCATGATATGCTTTCTAAATTTCTTAGTATACTCAAAAAGTTTTATGCACCGAAGTCTGATATAATTAGCTCCCTGTTGTATGGTTTTATCTATGGGCTATGGCAAATTATTGGCTATTGATTTTGCCCTGAAGCGACTTCCTACTAAGAATTTATTTATTTTAATTTTTCGGAGACTCTCTGGTGGACCTATTCAGGTGAGAGGGAGTTGGAGGGGAGGGAGGACCTGGGACCCCAAACATCCTCTTGCTAAATGAACGATATATCATTAATTTTATCTTTATCACTTGATTTCTGAATTTTGGGATTTTTTTTTTCCTTTAAAGGATAACTTATCATATCAATAATTTCATAGCTTAAAAAAATAAGCATTACATGTTCAACATTATCGCCAACATCTTCTTGTTTTAGGGGGAAAAATTGTAAATTAAAAAAATTATATATTTTTATCTAGACTAAGACATACCATATCCTGTCACATGTATCTTAAGAATAATGTCGCGAAGATTGATTGGTTGCGTGGATCGTGTCATATATATATATATAGTCATCATTCAGGATCACAATGTTTTAGGTAATTGTACTGTCCCGTTTGGTTAAATGATGCTTAAATAATGTAAATAAAAAAGAAAATGTCAAAAATTAGAAGGTAAAAGTAAATGAGATAAAAAATAATTTTTTTATATTTTTATTCTTTAAAAAATAATTTAATATTTAAAATAATAATTTAATAAATAAAATAATAATTATAAAAATATAATAAAAAATATATAAATTATGTAAAAAGAACTCGTTTGGATCGTAAAAAACCAAATCAAACAAAATAGAGAAGAGTAACGAGGATTAAGAAGCGAACTGTTAAATAATCTGACATATAAATCCACAGTTTCACGGACGCTTGACCCGAATCCAAAGCTTTTTTTTGTTTTTTGTTTTCCTTTCTATAAATTGTACAGACTCCATTATTTAATTAAACACAGGAGGCTACAACATTACCTGAATTAGAACCCCCAACAAAAAGTAAAAGCCAACACACTTAATTTGAAGAGCAACAACATGTATATAAGAGAGCAGCCAATTCACATACACTCCGATTTGTTGAAAAGAGAAGCTTGATTAGCACGAGCTTCCTTTTCAAACACCGCAATAAGCTGCGACTCGTAACTCGGCAGGATCTTTGATTTTGTTAGTGTCAAAGAAACGAAGGTAGTCATAGTGGTCAAATGGCTTATAACGCAAGGGATGCTGCTCATCCACTAGCTCCTCCGGTACCTCCACCGTCTTCCCACTAAATGAAAATAATCCTGTCGAGTACCTCGTTTTCTCTGCATTCCTCATTACCACTCGGTGTTCACACGAGTGCACTCTTCCATTACTCCACACCTATCAAAGAATTCGTGTAACATTTATTAATTACTTCTTGAGTTTCAATTAAAGCATATATATAATATTGACAGAAGTGAGCATGGATCACCTTTAATGCGTCACCAGCCATGACGACAAAGGAGGAGAGGGAGGCATCAACGCCAATCCAGTAGTCCTTACCCTTGGGTTTGATTTCCAAGCCACTGAAATTGAGCTGATGCAATATAGTTAGGATAGTCAAGTCCGAGTGAGCATGCAGTCCCAAATCATTCTCATCCTTCTCCGGTTTTCTATACTTGAGGAATCGAAGCAGATAATCGTTTGACTCTACGAATGAATCGCATCGATTCTTGTCCACCCCGTAGCTCTCGAACACCATTATCTTCGCCAAATGGTCTAGTTCCGCCATCAACTTTCCATACTCGTTCATTATTTCACTATTTAAAATAATAAAAAAAAGTATATTATATATATGAGCAGATCACAACATACATAATCTAATAATGGGTCAAAAAGTGTAGGCATGTATACCAGAAACGATCGTTTCCTTGTGGCCACATAATGTGAGTGAACTTTTGACATCCATCCTTAGTCAAAGCATTGTCGATGGCGACGGACTCGTACAAAGGAAGCCATGAGACTCCAAAGTAGCTATGGAAAGGCTTGTCGCTGGTGAGCTGCTTTTTGGTTTCTAAAGGGAGATCAAATAGTTCATCCAATGCAGACAAAACAGAATTGCAAAGCCCTGCGCTCACTTTATCATACAGCGCAATGAAACAACCGTCCTCTTCGAGTGCACGACGCACAACACCACACCCTGAAACCCATGCTTCTGAGCCAGGCTTCATGTTTTCATCAGTGAAGTCTACGACTGCGAGTTGACACTGTGTTTCGGATCCCATGATGGATGATGCTTTTCCTTTGCTTTGATTTCTTAGTACTCAAAACTACACAACTGATATGATTAGCTCTGCTGTTGTCCGATCTTAATGTATCTAGGGAAATTGATGTTAATGTGAAGCAGCTTCCTATAAGTCAGTGGGGTCCTATTCAGGTGATAGGGAATCGAAGGGGGCGAGCACCGGGGACCCCTGAAATCCTATTGCTAAATGATTTTGTCTTATTATTTTATGTATTTATTTTGATTTTTTATATTTTTAAATTTTAAAGGACAGCATATTACATCAACCATTTTATAAATGAAAAAAAAAAGGATATATTACTTCAAATTTAACTTTTAACTATGTAAAATTATTCATATTTTTTATGATTTAATGTCTATTTCACCCACGTATTTATCTTTCCCACAAGTAGCTCTCTCTTGTGATTTGTTTAGCTGATTGGAATACGATAGAAAATTGAAAGAAATAATAAATTACAGTGTCATGGGTTCTAATTCTGTTGATTCATGAAAAGCTTGGCATGCCAAACTAGATTTTGTAGCTTCAATTAATCCTTGTCTCTGAAGAGATGCTGATCTTAAAATTAAGAGATAATGAACCACCCAGAAGATACCCGCATTAATGAGGATTTCCAGAGTGCAGGGTGCTTTTTCAAGGACTCCAGTGTTCATGCCTTGGAATGCGGCTCAACTTAGGAGTCTTTAAAATGAAAACAAATTGATTAAATTAAATCGATCTAAAATTAAACAAAATAAATAAAAAAATAGGTCTAAATCAGTGTTTATTATTCAAAATTGATTAAGTAGGTTCAGTTTTTTTATTTTTGAGAATTTGGTTCGGTTTTTAATTTTTAAATATATTAAATCATGTATGTTATTTAATTTTTATCTTAAAACTTCAAATTAAATCCATAAAATAGTAAGTAAAAAAGTTATTGACTTTTAAATTTTCAAAATTCATAATTTATTTATTTAAAATTTAAAGTAAATTAAAATAATATGCTTATCTTTTATATTTATTTATAAATTTAACAACAAGTAAATATCATTCAAATTGTTATATGTTCATTACAAATAGGTTTATTAATGTTTTAGATTTGAATATAAAGTAGAAAATGTCCATTTTTAAAAAACAAATCAAAATTTACATAATAAGGTATAAGTATGAATTAAACGACCAAAATATAAAATCCAATAAGTCTCAATTTAAAAAAAAACTGATTTGTTCTGATTCAATTTGATTTTAGTTCAAAATTAAACCTAATTGAACTTATAAACACCTTACCTCTGCTTACCATCTGTATATCTCACTACCTGTGAAAAGGCATGGTCAGAGAGACAACAAACCAGAAAGATTGAAAAGAGAGAGTGAAAGAAAGCTTGCAGGGAAGATAAAAAGAAGGTTAAAATATGGATATCAAACAATGAGAATGATATATTTTATTAATTAAAGTTAAATTTTGACAGCCACTTAGGGTTAGCTCTGGAGATAAGAGTGGGTATGAATATGATAATAGTGTCTGAGATTGGATTTTTAAAATTTCCTTCTTGTAAGTTTCTTCAAAAGTTGGAGAGAGAGAATAAAATGTATGGGTATGATATTTTTATGTAAGACTACAAGACATGTATACATCGGAACATAAATCGGGGAAAAAAGGGAGTCCTATAATATAATAAATTTTATCTGATCACTTCCCAAAAAAAAAAAATGTTACCTCTCTATATATATTTTTATAAATTAGTTTTTTTATTCTTAAAGAGATGTTGAAATTACATAATATTTTTTTATTATAAAAGATATGCATAAGCTCTCCTGAAACTAAAATATGATTGAAATTTCTTTAAAAATAATATTAATTTTTGTATTAAAAATATAACTTATTGACAAAATATATTTTCTAAACTTTTTATTTTGATGTTATTTATTTTTTGCTAAAAATATAAATTTAATCTGTTATAAATTTAAAAAATTAGCTATTTTTATATTGATTAAATATATATTTAATACTTTTTATATTATATAAATGATAAATATAATGATATTTTAATCAAAAGAAATAAGTGCAATTTTAGCTTATATTTTGTTGAATAAAAAATTAGCATAGCATATCATTTACTTGTGAAAAAGAAGAATATAAAATTTTAAAATAAAAAGAAAACCACAAAATTTAAATATTTATCAGAAACAAGTATAATTCATCTGGTTGTGTGGACCACATTTTGTATTTTTTTTGTCAGCAACTCAGTTCCCTTCAGGACCACAGTGTATGTTTTCTTAATACAAAATACGTACATTGGTCTATGCTTATAAGACAAGACCACAAGCCCAAGTTCTCATTCTGGACCACAAGGCCATATTATATACATTAAAAAGGACGTCCTCATTCTGGACCACAAGCCCATATTATATACATTAAAAAGGACGTCCTGAATTGGCTTCACATTAGACTTCTTGTTTTGGGAGAAATTACATTCAGACTCTTGATTGATCCATTTATTAGAATATAAGTACTGATGTGGCCCTCTGAATGGTCCGGCATGACCTCTTCTATTATTATGAAACAATGTCGCGTAATTTTCTTTGAACTTTATTAAAAGTGAAATAGTACAATTATCTTACTATTACTTTATTTGTTTTGTTTTATACCTCCCTTGCTTATCTGTAGACTCTTCTCTATGCCGTCTGATCTCAAAGGGCAAATATTACACGCAAAGAAGAGTTCAATTAGATGAGTACCATTGTCTCAGCAACCCTAGCTTAAATCTCGGGCCTTTAATTAATTCAAAGCTCATTACCAAAAAGAGGTAGTCCTATAAATTGGACCTAACACTTCAAAAATGTAATTTATTTAATTAAAAAATTATGTCTTTGATAATATTAATTTGATTCTTTTAAAAATATTTTAACAATGAAATCTTAAACACACTACATTAATGATAAGAAATATATCCTTATAATTAATTTAAAAAAATAATGTAGACAAAAGTTAAAATATTTGGTGGTAATTAAAAAAATGATTTCTTTGTATATTTTTTGTTAGATTGGTTGTGGCTATCATGTCATCATCTTTCCCCGTCAACAACCCATGTATCATTCAGAACCACAGTCAGAATGTATGTTTTTTTAATACAAAATACGCTGGTACGTTGGCTTATGCTTATAAAACGGGACCACAAAGCACAAGTCCATGTCCTCTTTTCAGGACCACAACGTACGTGTTCGTCACAGAGTGGACTTGAGAACCCACTTTGGATCTTTGAAAATTCGAATTTAAAATTTTTTTGTTAAAGAGAAAAAAAGATAAGTACAAAAATTTTTTAATACAAAGTTTTGAATGTTAAAAGTTATGTTTAATATTAGAAGTTATTTTTTAAAATATAAGATTCACACCTTGTATCTATTTTTTTTAACTAAATAAGAAATTTAAAAAATCTGAGCTCTGAGAGCCACAACCCAAGCGAATACCAATAAGCGGCGTTAGCATATGTGAATTAGTATTTTGATCCTTTTATTTAAGCTTTCAAATCAGCGCTTAATTATGAATTGTTTTAAAATATTTTTTAAATTTAAATTTATCTCATAGTTTTTTTAATAAAATTCGTTAAATAAATAAACGTGGTCTATTATATTTTAGTGTTGGCATGAAATTTTAAATATATTTTTTAACATTTTTGGTGATGACGTGATTACTTAACTGAAAATTAGGAATAGCTCAATAAAAAACCTAGAAAATGATTATTTCTGCCTTTCCATCCAACCCATTAATTTTTAGTTGGAGTCAAAACACCAATTTTTAATTATAAGGTATGGAAGGCTAGGGGATCTAAGTTGAATTTAAGCATAGAGAATGATTTGAAGTAATGATTTTTTTTTTTTAATAAATTTGATTTAAGATTTGAGAACGGGGTCTTTACAATGAGGATGAATACATACATACATATATATATATATATATATATATATCTATATATATATATATATATATATATATATATATATATATATCTATATATATGTATTTGTTTATTTATATGAGGCAGTTGGTAATTGATCAGATTGTTCCCAAAACTAAAAGTAAAGCTGAATCTTGATATGGATGATTAATCAAATGAAAATTTACATGTCACAATAGACAGGTGTCTGCATTTGAATTTATTTAACCCACTTTAAAATGTTTAAGTGAAGCCAGGTGAATTAAGAATATAGCTACTTAATCAACAGTCATAGGGATCATGAGGAAAAGGTTGTACGCGAGTCAAAACGAAGAGATAAACAACACGCCCAAAATTTATTCACCGGGGAGCACAATCAACGTACAAAATATACATCACGTGATGAGTTGCCCCAGAAGAAGGAATCAACAAACTAGAAGATTAATCAACTTCTTACAGATCAATTTAGCATTCATATATAGATAAATATTTATTCATATCATATGCATGCAGATATTAATTATACATTTGTGTCTCAAATACCACAATATGCTTTGAGTCGACATTCAAATTTGAGGGCTTCTTCAGTGAAACGGAAAGCAAGATAATCATAATGGTTGAATGGTTTATAACGTATGGGATGTTGGTCATCAACTAGCTCCTCTGCCGTGTGCACCGTGTTAGCAGCATATGAAAGAAGTCCCACAGAGTACCTCATCGCCACCTTTGATTTCATTATCACTCGGTGGGGATTAGCGCGTATGCTGTCATTACTCCATTCCTAACCCATCAAAAACATTGTAAGCATATACGTTAATCGTTTGAAATATACCAAACTATGTAAATAATGGAGAAGCCGTGGTTCTAACGTATGAGATTAATGGAAAGTGAATGACCATAAATGCTTCGCCAGCTACGACGCAAAACAGGGAGGGTGAGGAATCAACCCTAACCCATTCGCCATCCTTGTTTTGGAGTTCCAAGCCTCCAATCTGCTGATGCAATATGGTCAAAAAGGTTGAGTCCTTGTGAGGGCTCACTCCCAGTTCCCCTTCATCCATCTGTGCTGGCCAGTAGTTGTAGAATCGCAACGCGTAATTGCTTGATGCTAGGAAAGTCTCACATTTCTGACTATCCACTCCATAGCTCTCAAACACCATCTTCTTCACCGTACGGTCTAATTCCAGCAACCGCTTCGCATATGCATTTGTAGTCTCACTATTTCAGGAAAATAATAATAATAATATATATGAGCAATTAAAGATTATATATTCAGATACTAGTGCTCTTGTGTGTGTGTGTGTCAGCACTCTATATGAAGTTAAAGATATGGATGATGTTACCAGAAAGGATTGTTTCCAGCAGGCCACATGATATGTGCAAACTTTTGACAATCTTGCATGCTCAATGGATTGTCGAGGGCATGAGATTGAAAAAGAGGGCAATGAGATTCATGGCCGTAGTAGCCATGAAAAGGCTTATCACTGGTTGGTTGCATTTTAATGTGTCTTGGGAGATCAAATAGCTGTTGGCAAGCAGTGAAAATGGAGTCGTCAATCTTGTCAAAGAGCGCAAGGAAAGCCCCATGATCCTCAAGTGCTCTCCGCACAACTTCACACCCTGAAACCCATATGTCCGTCCCAGGCTTCATTTTTGGGTCAGTGAAGTCAACCACAGGAATCTGAGACTCGGATAGGGTTTGGGATTCCATTATTACAATAGACTCACCACCACTAATCCCTTGGGTTTTGATTGATGTTCTTTACTACATTCATTCGAATTTATATATAGTTTGTTTTAGCGATGCCTCTTTCTCTGATTTCAACAACATGGCTTCAGTCATGGTTCTTGGTAAAATTTATAAAATATTACCAAAAAAAAGCAACAATTAACTCCTATAACGATGTTAATTTTAATTCCTTTGAACTGAAATTTGGATTACTTTAATTTTTCATGTTATATGCTATTGTAATGTATTTTAAATATTATAAATTGTTGTAAATATACAAAACTATAGCTGTAAAATTTATATTTATGTAAGACTTGACAATTTTAATTAAGATGGGACTGTGGGTTATCGTTTTTATTTTGAAAAAGAATTGCCAATAATTAAATACTAATTTTTACCTGATCAACTTAAGCGAACTCCATATCTGAGTCATCTAACTCATCCTGTTCTTCTTAACGAGTGGTGGTTGCGCCAGTTATATCGATGGAGACTTAAAACATTAATATCAATTTATGATAAGGATATTTTTAATTTAGAAAATTTTTAAGATCTTATCAAATAGTAATAATAGGTTTAGTCTTTTTTTTGGTGCTCGTGGAATCTTGACAACTAATATTATTATATGACCAACAATTTTAAAAGTTAATCACGTGAATGAGTTTTAATTAATTCAATGATATCGCAAGAATTGACATGGAGCATGTAGTTAAGGATTTCATAAATTAGGCTGATTAACAAAAGTTTAAGGGTAAGGTCCATGCCTAACGGTGGGCATATCTTTAGATGGCTGTAAACTTTTAATTTGGGAAGAATTTTGGCTATTATTATACATTTCGAGGCCATCGACATGGTGTCATGAGCATAAGTGCTTAGGAGAATCATACCCCAAAAGTTAATTATTAGAGTAGGAGAGTTTAAGTTCTTATAAAGCCTCTATTTTAAGGAAATCTCCTCAACGTGGGACTCATAACAATTCCACCCCCTTCGGAAGCTGGTGTCTCGATGGCTGCATTTTGCGACACTTCACTCAGCGGCGCTTCACTTTGCAACAGGTCAGCCCCTTCGCCGGTCAGAACCCTCCACAGATAGCCTTTTTTGATTAGCCAACTCTCAATAAAAACACCATTTGTTATGAGCATAAATTATTAGGAGAACCATACTCTAAAAGTTAGTTATTAGAATGGGAGAGCCCAAGTCCTTATAAAGTCTTTCTTTCAAGAAACCTCTCCAATGTGGGACTCATAACACATGGCAACTTAGGTTTACTTGGTTGGAATTGTTTCGAAGCTTAAAATCTTTTATTTTTGCATATTTTGAAGCTATTTAGTTATTTTTTTTAATTTTGAGACATTTGTTTCCTATTTTATGATATTTATTTTTATTTTCTTTTAATTATGAGTTATCTTTTTATTTATTAAAGTTGACTAGGATTTTTTATAAATACATTATGATGTTATTTTAGATTATTTATCAATAAAACAATATTTCAATCTCTTATTTTGTTGTTGTCACATTTTGCAATTGTGCAAACTGTGCTATGTTGCCTCTGGAATCGTCAGTAATTACTAGATATACACAAATATTAATCAAAATGTGTTTATATAAGCTAATGGTCCGAAAAACAAATATATATGGAGATTACTACCCTCAACAATACTATTGAATTTCTTTTAATTATTTGATTGTAAACTTGTAGTCATCTGATTTTTATAAAATTTGACATGGATAATATTAACATAGTAATTATAATTCTAATCTAACAGTTATAAATACAAAAATCTACATCTTATGCTAAAACATTGCGAGGTGTAATAATATTAAATCTTATATCGGCGTTAACTGATCCTTCTTCTTGTATGTATATGTATGTGGTTAATACGTGTATATATATATATATATATATTAACCACACACACATGATGCATGTATATCCAAAAATTTTCCTTGTAAATTAATGCAGATCATTACCCGAATTAAAAATTCAGGGGCACGAATTAAATATGCCTTTTCACACAATAATTGCAATACATATTTCTTCATTGTCCACATTATCAGCGATTTTTTTTGGGGCACGTGCATCATTATTAGCCATTTTCAATGTAATAACGCTAATGGTACGTGGCCTCTATATAATTCTTGACAACGTTTTATTAATTATTCAAAGTTAACCAGGACAGGTTGCCTCTCAACGACTTGTTTACTCCAAATGCTCTTTTATAAGCATAATTAATTTGTTAAAGCATTGATGATGGTGATACCAGAAAGAATTATTTCCTGCTGGCCACCATATGTGTGCAAACTTTTGGGAATCTTGTATGCTCAAATTTCATATATATATATATATATATATATGTAGTTATGTATGTTGTTCATTTTTAGCCATATGGCTTTAGTCATAATTGTCACAGATGATATATTTTATGAATCACTCCAATTTGATATTTCAATTGGTTTACGCAGTGAAGTGAAGAGATTGTTGAATCACAACTTGATTGCTTTAAACAAAATTGTCAGCTAGTTTTCTTTAAAGTTTATTAAATGTGAAATAATACAAATATATCTTATTATAAAAACTTGATTTGTACGTATCAAGGGGCGCAGACTGAATCGGCTTTTTGTTTTAGGGTAAATCACATTCAGGCTCTGGATTGATCCATGTAGTTGAATATAAGTACGGAAGTGGACTACTGAATGATCTGGGCCATCTTCTAATTTTATGAAACAACGTCAAGTAATTTCCTTTGAAGTTTATTAAAAGTGATGAAATAGTACAACTATCTTATTATATTGCTAAATTTGTTTTGTTTTAGTACTTCATTTATTTTTAGACTCTTCTTCGTGCTGTCGTGGCCTCAAGGGTATCGAAGGGCAAATAATACAAGCAAGAGATAGTACCATTCGGCGCTGCAACTCTAGCCTGGACCTTATATTAATTCAAGCTTACCCAACAACGCTACTCTCTCATTATATATGTAGAATTGTTTTACCCTATTACATTTTTATCGATACTTGCCCCTTTGGTGATCAGTTCTGCTAAAAAGCCATTTTTTCTCTAGCTAAATTTGATCCCTTTACTAAATCTGCGATCAGTGACAGACAGTACTGCTGTTGGCCTGGTGATTTTGAGCTTTCTAAGAGCAACATTTAATGGCTTAACCCTTTGCAGTACACGGATCCTCATTATATATATTAGGATTCCTTTTCTCAATTGCCGCCCCAGCAAATACAACTCTTTCTCCCAATAGCTCAGGCCATGCATTTTCATCTACAAAATTCACAACCGTTAGTACTAAAATTCAGCAGCTCACTCTGTAATATATATTATCCATAGTTTTTAAGATGTGAAATAAATAATTCATGTTCACGAAGAAGCTGTAAACTCCTTTGTGAACGTCAAAACATTTTGCCTCCTCTTTACAGAAAAATAATTAAAAAAAAAGTCCCATAATAGATTTATATTTAGAGATCTATACCAAATATAATTATAACCTGGCAATGATTGATTTGAAGATGGACAAAATATGGGTTATAGTTATCTGTTTCCTTACATGAAATCATCTCAAACTAAAAAAGAATTGGCTAGATTCGCTGTGAAATCTCCAGCATCTCTTATATTTCCCAGAGGCATGTAGAGACGAGGAGAAGGAGCTGACAAGAGGACTTTTGGGGGCACTGGCCATTTCGTTATCCCCTCAGCTTGTTTTCCTAAAATCATCACTTGTATATTAAAATACCTTCCTTTCTGCATTTTTCAATATCACTTTTGCTTCTTCTTTTTTACCTTTTTTTTTTATTCCCTTCCTTTGGATTTGTTTATCTGAAATTTGAACGAGGCCACAATGTATAGAAGATTTGTTGATCCTTTCGAAGGGGAACGTTGAATTACTTTCACAGTCTTAAACTCTTTAAAAAAAAAAAATTCTTTATTACATGATTGAAATTAACATTATGTGATATCTAAGACTTTTCATTAAACCATTTGCCATGTATATATTTATATTTTTAAAGTATGCCGCGACTGAGACAGCTGTATGAGACATTTTATGATCTTAAACGTCAGTTCATTTCAGCAAAAGCTCATTTTACATATAAAGTTTTTGAAATATGGCAAAAGAATTAAAAAAAAAATCAGAGCATGCTTCTTTAATGAATGTACATGGCTAAAGAACTACCGGAAGTGGTGAGGAATATTGGAAAAAAAAGAAAAAAAAATCTCATCTATTGTTATATATGCAGTCCTTATATTTTATTGATTATTACATACAAAAGTATTTTGAACTTTGTCTGTACTATTTTTTTTTCTCAAAAATTTTGAAAAAAAAAAATGCATTCTCTCATATTGGGATAGCGCTTTTTTTAGTGTATAATAAAACTAAAAAAAATTAAACCAAAAACCAATCTATCCAAATTCTTTACTTCTATATATGTTACATTTAGTTGCTTCCTTCGTTGCTAT
Source organism: Erythrophleum fordii (assembly GCA_032878935.1). Classification (NCBI taxonomy): domain Eukaryota; kingdom Viridiplantae; phylum Streptophyta; class Magnoliopsida; order Fabales; family Fabaceae; genus Erythrophleum; species Erythrophleum fordii. Next base: position 13,076,972 of record JAVQMF010000045.1, on the reverse strand, counting down.
TTTATCCTTTTATTTTTTAAAAAAATTATTTTACCCTTACTATAAGAAAAAATTTAATAGTTCCTTATATATTTATTATCAAGTTTTTAATTAAAATATAATAAATATATATTTTTTAATAATAATATGAGATATGTATAATTTTTACGAATAACTGTATAATTTCTCATTAAACCATATGCTTATGATATTATTATTAAAAAATTATATATTTATTATATTTTAATTGGAGAACTCGATAATAAAAATATATTAAAATATAAAAAATAGTATATAAATTTAGTTCTCATTATATATTGAAAGAAAAAATATATAATATAATATTAGAAGTTTATCACTTCTCCTCATTATTTGGTAATCATCTTTGCATGAGAATGGGACTACATCTCTTTGAACAATTAGACATGATTACTAATTGAGGGTTTTTAATTAGGCGTGTGAATAATTTTTTAATTCTTTTATCCAAATTGATTGAGATTTAATTAAGAAATACTTCTAAAAGTATGATGGTTAAAAGGAAGAAACCTAACAAACCATGGACCTATGTTATAGAAAGTATGCAACTATACATTGTGAAATGGAAAAGACAATTATAAGCAGATTAAAAAAGAAAAGAACTTTTCTTTAATTAGGTCTATAATTTAAAATGTTTAATTCTTACTCCTTTTAAATGAAATTAAATAACATTAATTAATGGTATTTTTGCTTTATCTTGTTGAAATATTTAAATTGGATTAGATAAAATAACAAATAAATTGAATAGATCATGTTTTGATCAAAATTGAAATGCCTATAATTATTCAAATTTAATTTGTCACCGTCAAAATAAATATAATGACCCTTGAGGTCATACAATGGTCTACGCCACCCATGAAATTTTTCAATATTCAAATCATTATACGCCTGTACGCCGAAAGATTTACACGATATTACTCTATTAGGGATAGACAATAATCAACACACCCAACATTTATTCTCCAAGAGGTGCAGAGATATATAAGATATACATAACATGATTTGCCCCGAAGAAGGAAGCAACCAACAAACAAAATTAAGATTCAACTTACAAATTTTTTTTAGTAGGTTGGGAGACTTCGGACCCCGTGTTCTCATGTCCAAAGAACATGCTACATGAGCCAAGATTCTTTAGGCAATTCTTACAAATCGTTTTATTCATGCATATTATATATTAGTGTCTCAAATTCCACAAAATGCTTTAATTCGGCACTCGGATTTTAGTGCTTCTTCAGTGTAAATGAAAGGAAGATATTGATAATGGTTGAATGGTCTATAACGTTTTGGATGTTGGTCATCAACTAGCTCCTCTGCCGTGTGCAGCGTGTGACCAGCATATGAAAGTAGTCCCATGCAGTACCTGGATGTCTTCGATTTAATTGTCACTCGGTGGTTACAACCGCGTATCCTGTCATTACTCCATACCTAACCCATCAGAAATATATATAGATTATGTCAATTGTTTGAAATCAATATATTAATTAAATCAAGGGACGTAAATTGGAAAACTTGTCGTTCTAGTATAAGACTAATGAAAAGTCATGAAAGTGACCATAAATGCGTCGCCCGCCATGACACAAAACAAGGAGGGTGAGGCATCAATCCTAACCCATTCGCCATCCTTATTTTGGAGCTCCAAGCCTCCGATCTGCTGATGCAATATGGTGAAAAAGGTTGAGTCCTTATGAGGGGTCACTCCCACTTCCCCCTCATCCATCTGGGCTGGCCTGTATTTGTAGAATCTCAACACGTAATTGCTTGACTCTAGGAAACTTTCACATTTCCGACTATCCACTCCATAGCTCTCAAACACCATTCTCTTCACTATACGGTCTAATTCTACCAACCCATTTGCATACGCATTCGCAGCTTCACTACATATATATGCATACGCATAGCATGAGCAATTATCCATTATAGACAAATTCTACGGTATACATTCAGGAATTAAATACACTCAGAGTGATTAGTAACAAATTTTCATTATATTGATAACGGCTTTGAAATTGCTAGTAATCAACAAGTAATGGCAATAATAATATGCAGTTAACATCACCTTGAATGCTTGTTTGCCATGCTGATAATTGACTGCTCAAAGTATTGGTTAAAGAGCCGTTACTAGTACAATGAAAAAATATTATTGATTACCCACTGTGTGTGTGTGTAATATATGTAAGTGCAATTAAAGATACCAAAAAGGATCGTTTCCTGCTGGCCACATGATGTTTGCGAACTTTTGACAATCTTGTAAGCTCAAAGGATTGTCGATGGCAAGGGATTCAAAGAGAGGGGCTGCAGGTATTTGGCCAAAGTAGCTATGATGAGGCTTATCACTGGTTTGTTGCATTTTGGTGTATGTTGGGAGATCAAATAGTTGTTGGGATGAGGTAAAAATGGAATCGTCAACTTTATCAAAGAGTGCTAGGAAACTCCCATGATTCTCAAGGGCACTCCGCACAGCTTCACAGGTTGACACCCATGCGTCTGACCCAGGCTTCATCTTTTGGTTAGTGAAATCAATCAAAGGAAACTGAGCCTGAGATACTGTTAGGGATTCCATAATTAATCTAAATATAGCTGATTAAATGATGCTTTTGGTACATGTTCTTCGATACTTTCATGTTTATATATATATATATAGAGAGAGAGAGAGAGAGAGAGAGAGAGTTTATTTTATGTTTAGCTAGCCATGGCGCTTTCTTCCAACGACATGGCTGAAGTCATATAATTTTTGCAGATATTTTATGAATCATCACTCCAATTTAATATCTAACCTTGATCTTCAAAGATGTCAACTGAAAAGATTGCTGAACCGCAACTTGATTGGTTTACGTACTATTAGCCACAATATAGCTCACAGTGGGGGTCCATATATGGCCTCTGTATATAACTTGTCATGATATATGATCATTCAAATCAACTTGGATGGGTTGCCTGCTTGCTCAATTTGATCTTAAATAACGGGTGATTTAAATATTTTCATTTAATTTTAATTTTTAAAGATTAGTGAGTAACACCAATTAATTTTGTTTAAAATAATAAATTCATTGTATGTTCATTTTTTTCAAGTAAATAAGAGATGTTAAAAAAATTAATTTGTAATGAATTTATTATTTTTAAAACTAATTTATTTATTTCAAAATCTAAAACTAAACTAACTTAAGAGTAAATGATACTTTTTTTAATAAATATTTAAATTATATGACTCTCTTCTATTTGAAAAATCTACACTCTTCTTCTTTAAAATTAAAAGATGCATTATACAAAACATTTCTTGCAATAAAAGATAATTTACAATTATACATATTTTGATCAAAATGCCTTTTTATCTATTACTAATATAATATAATAAATATTAAATATATATTTGATGAATATAAAATAGTCAAATTTTTAAACTTATAATTTTTAACATAAAATAAATAATATTAAAATAAAAATTTAAAAATTATATTTCTCAAACCTTTTGTAATAATATTGCAAACAACAAATCATTGTCTTTCAAGTTTTATTAAATGTGAAAAAGTATACAAACTTTCTTCCTACATTTTTTACAAGACTTTTATTGGTGTCTCCCCGTTAGAGAAAAATAAAAAGAAACTAAAAAAAAATAAGGAATGAATGAAAAGCAAAATAAATTCCCTATATTTAAAAACTAAATACAAGAAGTCCCCTTTGTAAGAGAGAGAAAGAAGAAGAGATAGAGCTTTTTCTCATTAAATACACAATTGCATTTAATTGTCTAAACAAAGGAAATGCAAGTTGAATGAGAAAAAGAAGAAATAAGCTTATGTTATGAACCCATCCATTATTATGGATGTTCATTTAGACTTTTAACCCCAAATTTATTGAAGTTATGTTATAAATTTATCCATGAGTATCCATCTCCTTATATTCCTTTAAAAATTGTAACTTTAAAATATTTAGATATCCATCTTGTAACACCATAATGTCTTAACCTCAATTAATCTCTCTTTAAGCTTGATTCTATATGATTTTCAATGAAAATGACTAAAACCGTGGTATTTAAATACTTTAAGTCGAGGTTTAATCAGTCATATTTTGTCCCGTGGGTCCTATGAACCTATGAATCACATTCTTTACTCAAAGTCCATTCATACAACTCATACATAGTCTCAAATAACCTATAAACCACAGATATGAAGCCAAAAATCAAGAAAGTACAATTTCTCAAATGGGTCCAAAAGTCAGATTTTTGGCTTTAACTTTGGAAAATCATAACTAATTCTAGAAAAATGAGAATCAAGAAAATCATAGCTTTCTAGAAAGATCAAAATGTTAGCTTTACACTAAAAATAATTCCAAACCACAATCTCAATGTTTGGACTAGTTTTGACATAAAAAAAGAAACAGAGGTCCGGCTGTCCCTGGTTCTGATGCAGCTTGCTATCATGAACTTCAAAAATTCATAACTAATTCCAAAAAAATTCAATTTGGGTAAACTATACCAATTTAGAAAGATACAGATGTTAAATAGAGGAAAAAAATAAGTTTAGATCATTTTAGTAGTTTGAGACCTCAAAAACTGATGGAACAGTGATGAAGGTCGGATGACTTTCCTGATATTGACACAGAACTTCAGCAAGTTATATCTCCCTCTACAGACTTCCATTGAGGTGCTACAGTTGGTATAGGTCACTGTAGATGTCTAGTTTATGCCCATAAAATTTCATGACAATTGGACATCGTTTGGCCCATGAATGACACAAATTCATTTTCAGACTAGTTGCATAGTACAATAACCAAAACCATCAAAATTTTCTAATTTCAACAATTCACCAAATATTTTCTAGACCTCCAAATATTACCCACTTAGCTTTCCAAGAAGCTCTCAACAAGCTCTAGAGGCATGCCAAATTTCATATCAAGAAGAGTTCATTTGGTCATACTTTGATAAAACTCATGAATTTGGCAGTTTTGACACCATAAATGGTTCAAAGTGGGGATAAATGGTCCCCTACATACTCTAGCACCTCTTGAGCAAGTTTTAAAGCATAAACATAGTATATATGAAATGCCTAAGTGATTCAAACCAACATATATCTCAAACTCACTATGCTACGGGTAAAAGTACACTACTACATATAAGCCACCAAAGGGTCAAATCTCATCTTTTCATTACTTTGGCTCTATACATGGTTCATACATCATTTATACTTGCTCAAATATTTACATCTAAAAAATAATAGGTACATATTTATTTTGGCACCTCTTTATATTAAAAGAACTAAAACAAACTATACAACTGCCTAAACATGTTCAACTAAGCTCCTTGGTTTGCATTTTGACCTCTTTGAGCTCCACCCAACATGTTAAAATGGGAGAGGGAAGGGGGTGAGATTCATGGAATTTCAATAGCTCATGTACTCATTCAAGGAAGCAATCAAGGTATATAAATAAGTCAAAGCATGCAAATAAGCATCTAACCATTCACAATCATATAATACATGATTTACATGCCATGAAAACCATATCAATGCCAAGAATAAGTTCTAGGAACTTTTGGTCTAACCTCACCCAATTTTAGGGACTTTTAGATGGCCTCACTCAGTTATGAGACTTTTGGCCTTGTCTCACCCATCCTCAGGGACTTTTGGCTCTACCTCACCCATTACAAGGGACTTTTGGCACTACCTCACCCATCACAAAGGACTTTTGGCACTACCTCACCCGAGTAATTTTCACAATTCAAAATATAAGCATATTGGTACCAATGCATCAAGGCAACATCAAATGGCATGCTCACAATACAAGCATACAACAAGCATACAATGACTATTACACATCCGAGAATGCAATAAGAAAAAGTGGAGAGCTACCTTACAAGTCAACACAAGCCTTCCCTTTCAATTTCTCTTCTCCTTTTTTGGTTTCACAATCACAACTAGATGGAGCTGCTTCTCTTGAGCCTAGTGATAACCTCCTAATTTAGGATTCAAAAGGATTATATTTGACACTAAATTAGGGAGGTAAAATACTTTTCTCCTGATTAATATGATTAAAAATGTACTCAATCAAATAAAACAAAGAAAGTATTGTAATTATAATATTTTTATCAGTTTAAGTCTCATTTTATGTGTGATTCCAATTTCAGGGAAAAGTAGCAAAATGTAAAAAGAGTTGAATATAAGAGAAGGAAGCTGAAAATGGCCAAGGTAGATTTAACAAGTCCTCTCGCTACAGCGAGACAGCAGTTCGCTATAGCGAGATGGCATTTTCGCCGTAGCGAAGGGGAGGCTTCGCAATAGCGAAGTCGGGTTGCATAGAAACTCCAGAGAGCAACTTGCTATGGCGTGAAGGTAGCGAGCGCAGCGGAGACCTGAGCACTTAAGAGACCTCGCTATAGCGAGAGTCGTAATCGCTATAGCGAGATTGCTTACCTGAAACGCACAGTTTTAATTTTCATAGCTTAAAAAGAAGGAGGAGGAGCTAGGGTTTTGAGGATTCTGCGGTTGGTTAAAAGAAAAGAAAGGACGTCCAGGGAGGCGATTTTGGGTGATCTTCTTTTTTTTTTCAGGCTATCCAAGCTTGGAAGGGTGAGGAAGAGGAAGAATCAAAGGGGAAACATTACTTTCTGCATCTCTATCATTCCTTTGTTTGCTTTGTTTGCTTCTTTTCATCTTCTCCATGTATTGGATTGGGATTTACTGTAGATTTAGTTATGTGTAGCTAAATTCCTTTTACCTAGAGCACTATAAACCTGATGTGAACTATATCATTAATTATCTTGTTGATTGTAATAATTGGAGGCTTATGTTATCCTTCTCTTGCTTATTGCTTTCTTTGAGATTTTAGGATTTTAGAAATTTCAGAATTGGGTAATTGGAATTCCTACCTTGAAAAATAGATTTTGATTAGACCTAACAGTTAGGTAAATTAACATTTGGAATTATCTAATTTGTAATTTGGATATAAATATACCTAATTGCCTTAATTGGTTTATAGAGGGCTACAGTTCCTTTAATGCACTTCTTTAAATTCCTAAATCTAAGGACACTTAGATTTTAGGGGAAAGTAGGGCTATAATTACATCGACAGACGGTTATAGCTTTTGAATCCCTTAACCCACAAGGTGAAAATTAATTACAATTAAACAAGAAATTAAGTTTAGTAAGCATCAAGGGATTAGTGACTCTAGGTAATTTTAAAACCTTGGATTTTACCAAACTTTTCTTTGCCAACTAAGTTTTTTTCAATTCGCTTTATTTTAAAATTAGTTCTAAATCAAGAATCTCATAATTGGTTGTTTAACATGGATAAAAGAAAACAATAAGTCAATGCAAAATTGCATTAGTCATTTTCGTTTTAGAACGATACTTTTACTTATCACTGAACTACTTAATCCGACCCGTGCACTTGCGGACACACATAAAAAATTCTTGTGGTCACCTAGATACAATAAAGAGCATAGAATTCTCTTTCATAACTCAGATAAACATTCACAAAGTTAGGGGGTTCTTCATCAAAGGAAATCTTACAAAGGATCTAAAAACCCCTAGTTTCTCCCTCTAGAATTTCACTGGCTATTCTCCTAGGTCTTTTATATTTCTCAACTTCCCACACTCTTATTCAAGGATTATTTCTTACTTGCTCTAAGTTAGACTTCTTTCCTCTCTCAAACTCTCAAGTTAGTAGAACCAACATAAGCAAAGAAGAAGAAGTAAAGATACATGAGTTCTAGCCTTCTTCAAGAGTGGTTTTCCATTCTCCCTCTTCTGAATCAAGCCCAAAACCAAACTAATTCGACAACAAAAACCATAGAAAGAGAGGGCAAAGAGAAAAGAACAAAATTCTAAGAAGAAAAGCAATGGAAATCTTAAGCTTGCTTACCTTTTCCTTGTTCTTCCTTCCTTTTCATAGTCTCTCTTTCTCTCTCTAGCCCTTTTCTCTATTTTGGACGAAGCTTAGGTTGGTTAGAAGAAAAGGAAAGGATTTGGACGCTTTAAGAAGTAAAATTCTTTTTTTCTTTTCACGCTTTTTCGGACTAACCCTCACTATAGCGAAGAATAACCCTCACTACGGCAAACACCTATCAGTTTTAGACCCCTGTTCTCTCCACGGCGCGCGTTATTACGAGGAACTCTCTGATTTTTGTATGGGATGCCCGCAATCGCTATAGCTAGAAGCATTCTCGCTATAGCGAGTAGGCACATTCATTATAGCTAAACCATTTCTCGCTATAACAAATAGGTACATTTGCTATAGTTAAGCCATTTCTCGCTATAGCTAGCTGATTTAGAAAAATTTTAGGATTTTAGAAATTTCAGCAATTTTCTTGGTTGTTACACATCTCCTATCTTTGTATCCTCCTTTATGATATATTATTTCACATTTATGATGTAACATTTGGATTATTTGTATTTATAAACTTGTACTTATAAATAGGCACCTCATTTGTATTGAGAGATATGAATAAAAATTTGAGTAGCATTTCCTTTATTATCTATCTTCTTTAAATTCTCTTTTCTTTATCTCTTAAGTTATTTTATAATACATTATTAGTATGATTTTGCTCTTGATCGTTTGAGCAAGAAAGGTAAGATCTTTCTATCTTACTCGTTAATTTTTCTATTGATTTTATTTTATTTAGATTATCATGTCAAATTTTACAAAAATTGAATTTGTTACTCTTAATCTTTCGAGCAAGAATTATTTGTCCTAGATATTAAATGTTAAAATTCACCTTGATGTAATTGGTCTTGGAAACACCATCAAAGAAGAAAACAATAAGTCAATGCAAAATCGCATTAAGGTAATAATTTTATTTTATCGTCACTTCTATGAGAAATTGAAATCTAAATATTTTACAGTGAAATATCCACCTATACTCTAAAATAGTTTGAAAGAAAAATAGAACTATTAGAAAACCGTTATTCTTTTAAAAGCTTTTTATAATTTGATGCATCTTCGATTGTAAAATTTTAAATCATTAAATGAATATAACTCCACAATATTTCATATTAACTTTCAATTAAAATTGTGCGGAGAAGTAATTACTGAAAAAGATATGTTAAAAAAAACTCTATCTATTTTGAAAAATACGCACAATTAATTTTATACCTTCTTGTGACTAAACAAAATAATAAGCTATTAATGAAAAATCATGAAATCTGTCTAACTAGTTTTATTGCATTTCTTGAAGTGAATGAGATTATGATTAATAATAATGGATGAAGACATAATTGTGGTTGAGGTCGTGGACGTGGCCGAGGAGGAAATAATGCTCCCTATCATAAGAATGTTGCTTACCACTAAAAGTGAAATAAGAAAGAAGAAAAATAAAGAAGCACAAGTAGACAAAAGAAACAAGTGAACAATTCAAAAAGTTTATACTATCGTTATGATATGAATAGACATTGGTCATATACCTGTCATATAGCAAAACATCTTGTTAATATCTATCAAGCATCAATGAAAGAGAAAAAGCAAGGTGTTGAGACCAATTTTACTAATTTATATAATGCTTTTGCCAATGATCCCATAAGTATTACATACTTAGATATGTCATATTTTTTTATTAATCTACAAGAGAATAGTAATGCTTAAAATAAGTTTACGTGTTTAAATTTTTTTTATAATTATATGTTTATATGAAATTTTAAGTATGAGTTTTTATAATATTTCTTATACTTTTGTTTTATTTAATTTTAGAAAATCTAAATGAAAATATATATCTTGCAGATAATGCAAACACCCATATGATCTTAAAAGATAAAAAATATTTTTCTTAAATAAACATGGGTAAAGCTTATGTTATTATAATTTCTGGTAATACAAGATTAATTGAAAGATCTAGAATATATATTATCATATTAATGAAAAGAATAAAATTTAGTATAAATAATGCTCTATTTTCTTTTAAGTCTTAAAAAAACTTGTTGAGTTTTAAAGATATTCGTCATAAGAGATATCATACAAGTGTGAAGAAAATAATGAATACCTCTATATTATGAGCATTATTTTTTATAAGAAAAAGATACTAGAAAAATTACTAACTTTTTCTTTCAATTTGTACTATATAAGAATTAGTACTATTAAGATACATGCAATTATAAATCAGAAGTATATAGATTCAAAAATATTTATCATTTGACATGAACAGTTGGGGCATCCCAAAACAATAATGAAGCAAAAATTTTTTGAGAATTCACATAGACACCCATTAAAAACCTGAAGATTTTTCAATTTAAAAAATTGTGATTTACTACTTATTCTCAAGGCAAATTGATTATTAAATCATCACTAATTAAAGTTGGAACTAATCTCTAGCATTTCCAAAATATATACATGGTGACATTTGTGGGCATATTTACTTACCATCTAGACTATTTAAATATTTTGTGGTACTAATAGATGCGTCCAACAAATAGTCTCATATATGTTTGCTATTGACTCATAACCTAGCATTTGCGAGATTGTTTACTCAAATTATTCGATTGAGAGTACAATTTTTAGATTATACAATCAAGTCTATTTGACTTAATAATGTCAGAGAATTTTTTTCACAGACTTTTAATGACTATTGCATGTCAATTAGAATAAATGTTGAATATCATGTAACTCATATTCATACAAAAAATGATTTAATTGAATCATTTATTAAACGACTTCAATTAATTACTAAGCCTTTACATATGAGAACAAATCTCCCTGTTTCTATTTGGGGATATGCAATTTTGCATGTAACATCACTTATATGTATTAGACTAATAAATTATTATAAATACTCCTTTTACAACTAGCTTATGTTCAGGAGCAAAATATTTTTCATTTTAGAATTTTTGGATGTACAATATATGTTCCAATAGCTCTATCACAAAATATTAAAATGGGACCTCAAAGGAGTTTGGGAATATATGTTGAGTATAATTTCTCCTCTATTATAAGATATTTTGAACTAAAGACAGGAGATATATTTACATCACATTTTGCTTATTGTCATTTTGATGAGTTAATTTTTCCAATATTAGGGGGAGAAAAGATAAGTAGTTAATCAAAGAAATTATATGAAATACTTTGACATACCTTGATCCTTGCACAAAATAATGTGAACTTGAAGTTGAAAAGATAATCCACTTACAAAGTATAGTAAATCAATTACCAGATGCATTTACTGACCTAAACAGAGTGACAAAATCACACATATATATATATATATACCAACTATAAATGCTCCTATAAGAATTGAAGTTTCTGAAAGATAATCCGTAAGTGAAATAACTAATGAGTTTAAAATATGCCAAAAGTGTGGTAGACCAATCGGTTTAAAAGATAAAAATATTTACAAAAGGAAATGAACAATTATTCATAATAATCCCATTAAAGAAATAGATGCTTTTAGGGAGTCTAGAAACATAACAAGTAACATAACTCCAAAAGAAGTACATGAAACTGATGAAAATGAAGAAATCTCAATAAGTTATATTTCTATGGTAAAAAGATTCAATCGTAAGGAAATAGTTGTCAACAACATTTTTGTATACATTGTAGTGCTTAATGATATAAATGATAATAAGGATTATAAACCTACATTCGTCAATGAGTGTCAATGTAGATGTGATTAGCCAAAATGAAAAGACGCAATTCAAGCAGAATTAAACTTACTTGAAAAGCGTGAAATTTTTGGGCTTGTAGTCCAAATATCTGAAGGTGTAATATCTGTTGGGTACAAATGGATATTTGTGTACGAATAAAATGAAAAAAATAAAGTTGTAATATATAAAACATGACTTGTCACACAAGAGTTCTAACAAAGAATTGAAATTGATTATGAGTTTACTTATTCTCTTATGGTGGATGCAATTATATTTTGTTATCATATTAGTCTAGCAGTGCATGAAAGACTTGATATGCGTCTTATGGATATTGTTATAGTATATTTATATGGGATATTTGATCATGATGTCTATATGAAAATCCTAAAATGATTTAAGATGCTTAAAGCATATAATTCAAAGCCCCCAAAAACTTTATTCAATTAAACTGTGAAGGTCTTTGTATGGACTAAAAACAGTATGAGTGAATATGGTATAATCATTTTAGTAAATATTTGTTAAAGGAATAATATAATAATGACCATATATATTCATGTGTTTTCATAAAATGAGAAAAATCAGGATTTGCAATTATCATTGTATTTGTTAATGATTTGAATATTATTAAAACTCCTAAAGAAATTTTAAATGCAACAGATTGTTTGAAAAAGAAATTTGAAATGAAGTATCTTAAAAAGACAAAGTTTTGTTTTGTCTACAAATCAAATATTTAAAAGATAGAATTTGTATACATCAATCAACTTACAAAAAAAAAGTTTTTAAAAGATTTTATATGGATAAAGCACATCCATTGAGTACCCAAATAGTTGCTTGGTCACTTAATGTGAAAAAGGATATTTTTTGACCTCGAGATAATAATGAAAAACTTCTTGGTTTTGAAATACTATATCTTAATATCATTGGTGCATTAATGTATCTTATTAACAATATAAGATTTGATATAGCTTTTACTATAAACTTATTAGCCAAGTTTAGTTCAACTCCAACATGAAAACATTGGACTGGAGTTAAATATGTTTTTTAATTTTTTCAAGGTACTATTGATATAAGCTTGTTATATGCAAATGGATCTAGATCAGAACTCTTAAAATATGCAAATGTTGAATACTGATCTGACCCACACAAAGCTAGATCTCAAATGAGCTATATATTTACAAGTGAAAATGCGGTTGTATAATGCCATTTCAACAAACCAACACTTGCGACCACTTCCTCGAATCATGTAAAAATTATTGCAATTCATAAAGCAAGTCAAGAATGTGTTTGATTAAAATATATGACTCAACATATCCAAGAAACATGTGAATTATATAAAACTCTGACTGTACTATGTGAAGATAATGCAATATGTATAGCTTAGTTGAAGAAAGGATATATCAAAGGAGATAGAGCAAAGCACATTTCACTAAAATTCTTTTTTACCCATAATCTTTAAAAGAATGATGATATTAATGTTCAATAAATTCATTTAGGTGATAATCTACCCGACTTATTTAACAAGGTATTACCTATTTCAACATTTGAAAGATTAGTACACAAAATTAGGACACTTGGCTCAAAGATCTACTATAGTATTGTGAACAGTGAAAATGTACAAGGAATGATATACTCTTTTTCTTTCACTAAGGTTTTTTTTTCTACTAAGCTTTTCTCTAGTAAGGTTTTAATGAGATATATTTCTTATACAATAGAATTCCAAAATGGAGTGTTATGAATTTATCTATTATTGGAGATATTTATTTAGTTTCTTAACTCCCAAATTTATTAAAGGTATGTTATGAATCTATTCATTATATGGATATTCATTTTCTTATATTTCTTTAAGAATTGTAACTCTAAAACCTTTAAATATTTATCTCCCACATTTATATCTTTCTTTATGGTATATTATTTTACATTTAGAATATGACATTTAGATTATTTTTAGATACAAACTTATGCCTATAAATAAGTATTTTATTTGCATTAAGAGATATGAATAAAAATTTGATTAGCATTTTTTTTTATTCCATATCTTTTTTAGATTCTCTTTTATCTATCTTTTGAATTATTTTATAATAGCTTAATATAAACCCTTATTTTTTTATGTCATTGTTTTTGTTATATATAGTATTGTATTGCAGAAAATCCAGATGCTCATGGTGGTCCAATATGAGGTGTGTAATATGACTCCATGTTAGCGACCCACCTTGGCTTATTTGATGATTTATATAGGTAATTTGTGTCATATTTAGTTAGACTTCTACATATTCTTCAAAAAATAAATAATAAGATCATTATCTTCATTTATTTATGATGAAAAAGTTATCTATTTGTACTGTAGCTTCCATCTCAAAAGCAACCGACAGATAACCATCCTTTGCGCTTTCGTAAAATTATATATTAATAAAATAAAATAAATTTAAATAAACACGAATTAATAAATAAGTGATTATTGATATAAAGAGAGTGTGGAAATTTATTTAATTTTTCAATATATTTACTTTTTTAAATATTTAAAAATTAAAAATTCATTTCTTTATTTATTCAAATAATCTACTTAAAAATATTGACATACACTTTAATATATGTCAAGCCACTAATTAATAAAATAAAAGAACTAAACTTAAATGTAATTTCTTATATTTTTGTTATAAATTATTTTAATTGAAATCTAATAAGTATAATATTTTTTAATTAAAATATAACAATTTTATAGTTTAATTAAAAAATTGCATATTTATTTGTAAAAATTATATATTTTTCAGACTATTATTAAGAAAATATATATTTATCATGTTTTTTAATTCAGTAACCTGATAATAAAAATATAAGATTTTATATAAAAAATTTTTAAATGAAATTGGATGGTTACAGAGTTTACATGCAGTTATAGTGTTTTTGAAAAAAGAAAAAGTTGGCCGGTTCTATGAAATTTAACGTTGGTAAAGTTTCCATTGCGTTATTTCTTCTGCGCATTATATTTGGGGCCAGAAATTTCTCTTTTATGCACTTTGTTTTATTCGACATTTAATTAATTAGTATACTGAATTTACTCCAGTTATTCGTAAATTTACTCGAATTTAATTAATCATTTGGAGGAAGAAAACATTCATACGATGCTCAAATTTAAAGGAGAAACTGCATTTATCTACTATGATCTTTACTTTTAATTATAATGTCTTTCTAATTTTAACAAAATTACAGTCAACCTTGATCTTTTAGTTCCATTGTAATAAACTTCCAATAATCTAAATTTGAAAACTTTAATCATGTAAAATTATTAAAATATCCAACTTATATTTAATATCCCTATTTCCATCGTCTTCATCTTTTCTATTAATCAAAACTCTTACAGTGACGAGTTCTTATTATCAAGAAGCCCATTTCAACTCCCATCCACAGTTTCAAAAATTGGTCTCGATAAGGGGGACATTAATGGAATCAATTTATAGCATTTTAAAAACAAACTTCTTCCCATCTCCAATGCCTAGATAAGGAACCTCAAGAGATTTGACTTCTTGAACTTGAGATTAAAAAGGCGTGGAAGTTTTAGGATAAAGAATGGAAGCTCCAACTTCTTCCAAGGTGTTGCCCCCAATGTTCACGGTGGCCATACTCAATTTTTTTCAAATTAGAGGTTCGTGCACTTAACTCTTCCTAGCATTAAAAATGATAACAATTGATCCTTTTAATTCTTGATTTTATGCAATTAATACTCTTCGTTAATAAATTTATTAAGTTCATTTAGGACCCTATCCACATCAACAAACTTGACCCCACATCATCTGTTCCACGTCCGTATAACATCGCACTAGTAGAATAGCAGTCTTCACTGTGCACACTGGAAAGAGACGCAGATTTCATAATTTAAGGAGTGAGGGAGAAAGAATAAAGAGAAAATTATATTTAACGATTTAGATGTTGCAAAATTTATAATAAATGATTTTAAAAATTATAATTATCTTTAAAGACCATAATTACTATTGATTTTTAAAAGATTTACTATTGAATTTATGAAAGTGATAAACTTTTTTAAATCTACTAGTAATTTTTTTAAACCCAATAATAAAATTTTAATGTCTACTAATTTTTAAGAGATTTACTATTAAATTTATGAAAGTGATAAACTTGTTTAAATTTAGTAGTAATTTTTCTAAACCTAATAATAAAATTTTAATGTCATTAAAAATAATTTTGATTTTTAAAATTATTTATTATAAATTTTACAAGATCTGATTTTTCCAAGAATAAAAAATTATTGCTTCTTTTTGTCACTACAATAAAAACTAATTTCATCTACTAAACATTCAGACAGTAAATATAAAATTTTAATCAAAAGTCAAGTATTTTTAACTAAAAATTTAATAGGTAATTTGTCATTTTTTTTTGTCAATATTTTATTTTAATTATAATTCAATCAGAATATAGTAAATTTTTTCTCTCTTTTTCCCATCACATCAATCGCAACTCTTTTTATTTTTAAGAAAATATATTATATTTAACATATAATAAATAAATAAATAACTAATAATAACAATTTAAATGATAAAGATTACTAGATAAGTAATACTAATAAAAATTAATATAAAAGATAAGTAAATAATTTAAAAATAAATAAATACATAAGAAATTTTTATTTAATTATTTTAAAAATAAATTATATAAATAGTTATTTAATTATTTGAAAAATAAAATTAAAAAATGTTGGTTTGTCATAATGATTTTTGACCGAATTTTTTTAAACTATTTTTTTGTTTTTAAATAGAATAATAAATAAAATAAATTTTTTTATAATCAATAATTTATGTTATATTCAATTTAGCTTTTCTAAATTTTTTTTTTTGCTTTTTTATATATAATACTAAATATAATTTATTTATTTATAATTTATAATTTATATTATATTTATTTAAGTTTTTCCTATTATTATTAATATTATTATCATGCATTTTTTTTGCTATTCTTCATCTTCATTCTATCTATTTCTTTCTTTTAGTTTCTCACTAGTTGTTCATCTTCCTTTTTCCTATTTCTTTCTCAGTTTTTTGGGTTTTCTAGAAATGAGATAAACAATCTACCCCTTCTATAGTTCATTGGTTTACTTCTTCCTCATATTCTCTCTTAATATTTGATTCCTTCTTCCAGGTGAAAAAACAGAAGCCTAAAGATTCAAAAATTTATACATATTACATGCAAAATAGATATTACATACAGAATAAATTAGCAAACATGGAAAAAATACAATATTAATCAAAAAAAGGAAAAAATATAAAAAAGCAATAACAAAGAAATGTAAAATAATGTAAGAGAAATAATCAAATATAAAATTAAAAAGAAGATAATGGAGAAGAAAACCTGAAGTAAAGAGAAAAATGACAATAATTATTCAAGCAGTAAAAAATATGTAACAGATGAAATGAGAAAAAAGAGAAGGAAAAAAGATGACCTAAAAAGATAATGAGATTAAATGAAAGGGAATAAATTTATACAAAAAGGATGAAAAAAAATTAGTAATTTGACAGGTAAAATGAATTTTATCTCATTTTGTTTTGCTCTCATCCTTTCTTCTTTTGCATCTGCTCCTTTTATTCTTTTATTCTTTTGCCAAATTTTAATTTTTGATTATTGCAGCCATTTTAAAATCGTTATCTTCATTATCCCAATATATAAATTTATAAAATATTAAATATTAAATGTAAAAAAAATTCAATATGAAATAATATTCCTTCAAATAAAACTAATATAAATTAAATTACATAAAAATAAAATTAACAATCAATCTTCATCTTTTTCACTTTTCCTTTTTTTTTTCCTCCTCTTCCTCTTCCTCTTCCTCAAGACTATCTCTATTAATATGAGACATATTTGGCTTGTATATAAACTGGATCAGCTTCATCTTGACTTCGATTTGGTTTGAAAAAAAAAAATAATTGTTGTGTAACTGATTCAATTTGTTTTCTTTGTTCTTCAAGTTCAATATTATAAGTTTGTGATGTAAAAAACTAAAAATTCTTTTCCTATCATTTCTTGTATATATTCAGAGTGATTATATGCTGGGGTTTGAGATTGAAATATCTAGATATTAGATTTCCTAATATATTATGTGATACATTTACTAAACTATACATGAAAAACTTTTTTCCCCTCTTAAAGCCTTCATCTATAACTCTAATTTTGATATATTTTTTCCTATACTTTCTATCATATTTTTTTCTTCTTTATACTTATTTTGGAAGTGAATAAAAAAAGTTAAAATTATAACAACAAATATATAAATTAAATATAAAAAGACAAGTACATATATAATTTCAAAATTTTTATCCACTCAAATATCAAACGATTTATAAGTCTCAAGAAAAATCTTAATATATGTTGGATCTCTTTCTAATGCACATGCTTCTAAAATAAAATTCTATTAGTTAAACATACATTTAAAATAATAAGTAAAAATTTTATAAAATAAAATTAGTTATTAGTTTCATTACATGCTTAAATATTGAAATAGACTTCATGTATGTTAAGATGAACCATAGTCAAAGGAGGAGGCTCTTTTTTTGTCATCTATGCACTCTTTAATTGAAATTTTTCAGTAATCCATGTTTTATATAGTTGATCCCAAATAGATTCTTCAATCTATTCAAGTTTTTTCTTAATTTTTGAGCATCACTGACTAGATATCTTAAATGGGTAATTACATTTTTCTTTTAATTTAAATAAATCGATCATGATCTTGGGAACTCTAATAGTAATTTTCTATAATAGAAGTTTCAATAATTAATAAATAAATAATGCAATATTATAATAATTTAATAAATAATTAGAAAAAATCACTTATAATTCTATAAACCATAGATTTTGGTATCATGTAAGAACATCTCTCAAACTATTCTAAATCCCTTCATATTTACTTTGAAAAATATTTACTATGCAAAAATGAACTTAATCATTATTTGGTATAACTCTATATAAAATAAATATGTATCAATTAAATGTATAAATAATTAAAAATTATAACAAATTGAAATAATATAAAAAATTAAATAGTAACTCATTGCCATTTGGTTCAATAAATTGTTTTTGAATTATTCCTTGAACCAGAGCTTGAGTATCTTTAGGCATTGAATGAAAATTGTTTTGAGGTTATGATCAACCCTTACTTAATAATGTTCCTTGATGAGACATCTAAATTAAAGAGAAAAATCACATAATTTAAGGGATAACAAAAATATGAACAAATAAAAAATTTTTAAATGTAAAATCAAAATAATTAAATAAAATTAATATAAATGAATACTAAGAAATAAGAAATATCATAGTTTGAGAGAAATAGGATATATTGAGATAGAAAGTAAGTGAAAGTCTAAGAAAAAAGCAAGATAATTATTCATTTTAATCCATTTAAAAACCTGCATGACCAAATCATAAGCAATTAGAAACAATAACAAATTGGTGATAGTCTAACTAATTAGACATAGGTAGAATATCACTTTAAGTATCAATTGCATTTCAAATTGATATATCAATTGTAATAAACTTGGCTACCAATCATAGCCTCAAATAGCAAATGAATTGCTAAATGTTCCATAAAATCAAAATATTCAAAGAGAATATTTTTTTAACTTGCATAAAACGCAGGAATATTGTGTTCTATTTACATTAA
This sequence comes from Erythrophleum fordii, assembly GCA_032878935.1. Lineage (NCBI taxonomy): Eukaryota > Viridiplantae > Streptophyta > Magnoliopsida > Fabales > Fabaceae > Erythrophleum > Erythrophleum fordii. The sequence continues at coordinate 13,057,739 of JAVQMF010000045.1, read as the reverse complement.
ATCATCTATCTTCAACGTCGCTAAATACAATTCTCTAAATAATTGACTTTACTCAATTATTGGTTTTTAAATTTGCTCAAAAACTGTACTAAATGTGATGGACAATAAACATTCTATAAAGATATGGTAATCATAACTTTTAAATCAAAATAACTTTCTTTGTTTTAAGTCCACACATCTTGACAGATTTAAGAAATACTCATTAGGCATTTTTAATTCTTTTATCCACTCAAAAATAGCTCTCATTTGATCCAACATAAAGGTGTATTTAACTTTTAACTTAACCACTTTTTTATTAGTTAATTCTTACAGATCCAAGTCATTATGACTATAATATTCCTTCAAATCCATCATCACTTTCATGTTATCTTTGATCTTTATCTTGACTTCCATAATAATACTAAATATATTGCTAAACACATTTTTTTATGTACATGACATCTAGATTGTGCCAAACCAATAAATGTTTCTAATACAGAAACTCCCAAAATATGTTTTGATTTGTCCAGTTGTGTTGTTACTCATAGTTGTGTAATCTAAAAACTCCTTGATTTACTATTTTAGAAAAAGTATTCACATGTTGCCACAATTTCTCTCCATCAAATCTCAAGGGTGGGGGATCATTTTCAATTCCCTTTTTTTTTAAAAAACATCTTCATTTCTTTTAAAAATATAATTCATAGGAAGAAATTGTTAATGACAATCAAACTAAGAGCTTTTTCCCTTATGTTTTAGGGTGAAAACTTTTGATTTGTGCATACAATAAGAACAAACTAATTTTTCAATAGTACTTTGCCTTGACAACATTCTATATAGTAGAAAGTCATTTATCGTTCACATTAGTGCTATTCTTATACGTAAATTTTGTTTTCTTGAGACATTAAATGTTGGTACTGCTTCTTTCTAATAATAATTTCAATTCATCAATTAATGGTTATAAAAATATATCAATCTTAATATTGAGATTTTATGGTCTAAGAATGATTGCAATTAAAAATAAATAAGAAACAGTTATGCACAATTTAATAAAGAGATTGTAAAAAGTTTTTATCATAAGCCAACATGAATATGGTGAAGCAAAATGACTATAAGGAGTGAACCCATTTGTATGCAAGCCCAATCTAACATTTTATCATTCCATAGCAAATTCTGAATATATTTTATCATAATATTTCCATACTTCTCCATTTCATGGATGATAGAGTACACCTTCATGCTTTTTATTATTTTGATGCCATCACATTTACTCGGCAAGATTCATTGAGGCATAAAGCCTTTGCAATTTAAGAGTAGTTGGTAAATAATACATTCTTTTAACTGAAATCTCATTAGAATTTTGTCTTTTATTAGGTCAACTAGTTTTATATCAAAATACTCTATAAAATTTACACATTATTTTCTTTATATAATCTTTATAATACAATATATACTTATTAATACAAACATCAAATTTTTTATTATATAAATTAAGTTTTGTTACTAACCTTTTTGTTTTGTACTAATTACTGGGTATGACATTATTAGAAAGACAATTATTTTTTATAAGACTTGCAAATCAATTAAAACTATATTATGACATATTGCTATCAGATCTGATATTTAATATTTGTACAACAATAGACAACTCAAACTTATTAGTGCATCTTCATTATAGTGATTGTTAATATGTATTTAATAAATCTAAAAATTTATGGGCTTTAATGTTTTTGATTCCTTAACGTTACTAATATTATCATCATACTCTATCTCATCATAAATACCATATTAAAATTAGAATCAATTGTATTAAATATTTTTTTATAACTATTATTATAATCATTATTTATTAATCCTAAATTAGACGTTGTTATAACGTTTATGTTATTTGGCAATGGTTCAATTTCAATATGGCATGTCCAATATTAATATATAAATTAAAACTCTCTTTTATAAAGATTAGTTTTTACATCATTAGTACTAACATATAATTTATTTTTGTGTTTAGAACATGGATACCTAATTTTTTTAATTTCCTAAACTAGGTCTATTTTCAAGAGCAAAAATAATAAACTCTTTTAGCCTTTATAAAAATTCATTAATATATTATTTTCATTCAAGATTTAATTTATTATATATCCAACTTCGATGACTATAAATTTTTATTTTTTATTATAATAAATAATTTAAACATTATATTACAATTCTCATAAATAATAGTTTTCTTAAAACTGTTATCAACAAAATTATTTTTCACTACATTAAATGACCAAAAAAATACAAAAATGTTTAATATTTGTTTCTAAATGTTATTTAGTGATAAATATTTTTCTAAAGTAATTACAAATCAATAAATAATCAGCCTTAAAAATCAGTAATTTTCTATTATCTTATCACAAATTAATAAATAATCAATATTATTAATCAATTATTTATAATTAGTAAATAATCAATAAATAAAAATACTAAAAAATATTTTATAAAAATATTATCACAAAATATTTATACATACCTTAAAAACAAAATCTGACCTCTAATCAAATAAATTTTTAGATATCCATTCTTTAATCGAACAAATTGTTGAATGTAGTAATGGTTGAAATAAAAAATAAAAGAGAAAAAAATCCTTGCAAATGTAGAGAGAGAGAGGAAGAGAACAAGAGCATCAGAAAAAAAAGGAAGGAAGTGAAGAGAGAAAGAAACAAAGGAAGAGAATGAGAAAACCAACAAGAGCATTGAAAGAGACAAGAGAGAAAATAAGAAAGAAATAGGTAACAATTATATTTTTAATGGTTATATTTTTTTAATGTTTAAAAAGTTAAAAAAATTATATAGGTAAATAAGTAAAAAAGTTAAAAATTAAAAAGAAAAGGGAATGCACAAAAAAATTTAAATAATCAATTAAACCAAGTGGTTAATTGAATAAAGGTCAATGTTCAGTTAGTGTACTTTTTTGACTAACTTCTCCTCTTTTTGTCATTTTTTAAAATTAGTTTTGTTGGTTTTTCATTGAGAATTTGTCTTCTGACTTAATATGAGTCAAAAAATAACTAAAACAAAAAAATATGTAAAAATAATTTTAGTGAAAATCTGTTAGAACTTTCTGTCAAAATTTTATAACATTGTAATGCATCCCTTTCATGTCATTTTCCATCATGCATGGTACTAATATGTACATGTATGGCCTTTGTATAACTAGTCTAATTTAATCTAATATATTTAAGAAGAATTACAAATAGGAATCCAAACTTTTCAAAAATTATAATAAAAAATTTTAAAAGTTAAAATTATTTTCAAGGTCTTAAGGACCTCATTTTATTACTAAAGAAGCGAAAATGCCTTTAGGTTTACTTCTAGCTAACGAATCATAACTTAATGCCTTAATCAGTTGTTATTGATCAAATCTGTTGTTGCTCTCTTACTTGGCGGACTCATTCTTCAATAATTACTCTCAAGAATCCATCAACGAATTCATGTTGCACCTCAAGACCTCACCCATCCCATCAAAAGAGTTAATAAAGACAATAGTGCAAGAAGAAGGGAACTTAACTCTATTCGATGAAAATAACATAAATTTCAAACCAAGGCAAAGCGATTTGAAATCCTCCATCTCTTTTTCATTCAATGGTTCATTGGTTGTGACATTGAAAAGGGAAATTGGTAGAGATAATTTGTTTTAGGAACCCTGACTTAGAATTATTTATTAAGTAAATCAAGGTGGAGCCATTACTTGTTTTTATTAGAATAAGTAAGAGCAAGACATGAGCCTAGTGCTTCCATTTCTGATGGGCATTCTTATGCCAAGTAACTAGTTATGGTTTTTCACTTTCTATTCTTGTTGCACTTTTGAATTAGTGCAATCTCATACTCAATGATCCTTTAATTAATTATTCTACTATAAGAAAGATCTAGATGATTTTGTTGCACCATTGCTACTTTTCTTTTAACAATAAATTTAAGACGCCACTTCCATTTCCATTGATAAAATTTTCTTTGATTACTTTTCTTGCAAAAAGATTTACACTTCCATTTTTCTCTCGTTTACATTTTTCTTTTATTTAGTTAGGTAGTCTTTGATGGGTGTTAAAGCCATCAAAAATAATTTCCTATCATTTAAATAATTTTTATTGTAGATAGAGTGAGTAGGGTCGTAGTATATAGGAACTAACCAAATTATTTAATTTAAAATTAAAATATAGGAGAAAGAAAATAAAGGAAAATTTTCTTTTTAATAAAATAACAATAAAGAAATTCAAAACATATTTTTAGAAAGAATTCAATGCAAACAATTCCCAACCAAAGTTTATTTCACATATAGTTCAACCAATTTGATCATCGAAAACTAAAAAAAAAATATAAATAATTTATCTTCTAAAATAGACTGGTTATAAACATTAATTAGTTCTAATATTTTATTTTTCCTTAAGGGTGTTTAAAGGGAATAAGTTTTCCAATTAAACCTTTTTCATTAATTAATCTCAAATGAATTTTCAAAATTTAAATTATCAACAACATTAAAAACAAGAAAAGTTATTAATCACCATTTAACAATACATATGCTTGCATGTTTAAAATGAAAGAAATATTTTTATCAATACATAAAGACAATTTTAGTTTATCAAAGGCATTGAATTGCTACTCTACTAAATTTAATAAACAAGTATGGATTCACAAATTTAGATAGTAGTAATTATTTAGCTAAAATAAGATACCAATTTAAATTAGTTGAATAATAATGTCATAAAGATAAAAATATTTCAATATTCAAGAAGAGAAAAATAAATAAATTAAAACTCTCACAAATTATTCGTTGAGCCAGACCCTCAATAACCCTAATTAGGAAACTTTAAAAAACTAGTCACTCATGGCTTCAAAAAACTCAAGAAAAAAATTCTACAAAAATTTGTAAAGAAATAGAAAGAAAAAGAAAATAAAGAGAATATATGAGAAGAGAGGAATAAAAATAGATATTGAATCTGAGTTATTTTTTATGCGCTTTCATCCTCTCCTTTTATAGATCGTTTTTGCCATGTTTTTATCTTTATTTTCCTTTTAAAATCTCAAAAGAGAATATAAATAAGCTTTCTTTATTGCATCTTTATCTTTATCTTCTTTCTATACAAATATTAAAAAAGAATATAGATAAGTTATGTAATATAATTCCCTTTATTTACTCTAACTGACTATAAAAAGAGATATAAATAGAATTAGCTTCTTATTCATATAATATCTAATATTTATATTACTTTTAATTTTAAAATTATATTTATTTAAGTGTGTTAAATATACTCATCAAACTTCTAGGAATTACTCTACGCTCCTTTCTAAACATCCAACTTAATTAAGTAGTCTGCAGATGCAAATATAGTTTTCCTTCATGATCATAGGCATACAAGTTTCCATATTAAGGAAACTCTGAGTTGATGTCATTATGTTTGGTCTAAAAAGTAATGAAGCAAAGTGGAGTTGATGAAAAAAAAAAGTTTTTTGGCTATCAAACTTTCTTGTTAATTTATTTCTATATATGTTGTTGGCATTATAGTAAGTCTAGAGGTTTGCAAATGCATTATCTTGAATTATGTACGTTTTGTTCTAAACCATCTTTTTTATAATTGTGTTAAAATAATTGAAGAATTCTAATTCCTAGCTATTTTGAACTCAATTTATCTTCCTTCTTGTGATTTTTTATTATACTCTATACGCTTGTGTTTGTTTATAGTTTTTGCTTGATTCTACATCATAGGTCTTCACATATTTAACTTGATTAGAATCCTCTAATTCTTTACAATTATTGGTCCACCTTAACTTTTCCTAGAGTTTGAAAGTGAAGATGATGCTTCACAACTAGTGCTTATAACAATGTGAATAATGCAAGCATTGCAAATCAATTTAGATGGAAAATCAAAGCAATATACAAGTTAGGATTTGATACATTTATTTCTCATGAATAATATTCACTAAGATTGTTATTATCATTATTGATGGTTATAAACAAGTTTTGTATCTAAAATTTAGGATTTAATTTCTTTACTATATCATTTTGTAGGGTCATGGATTTAATAGAAATATAAAGTAGATCTTGGCAGGAAGACCAAAGCTTTCTCAAATATGAGGACAATTCTTTATGCAATCATATGGATGTTGTTGGGAATCACAAAGTTATAGTTATCTTATTATTATTACAATTGCTACCACTCTTTTGTAGAAAAATATGCAACAAACAAATACTATGATGGTGTAGGTTGAAAACTATGAAGTTAATTCTACCAAGTCTTCTAAGTATGCTAAACTATAGTTTTTCTTCTCTAAAAGAGATGCAATTATACAAAAAGTTGTATTGAGTTCAAGAATGTAACGAAGATACCAAATTCAAGTTTGTGTATGATACCAAAGTGCCATGGAGGCTCTAATTTGCCTTTGTAATGTTGACTTTTGTGTATGTAATAATTATAGGTAAAGAAAGCTACTAATAATGCTTTCTTATGTTACATGTTACTATTAGTCAATTTACTCCATACTTTTTGGTTTACACAAATTTAGTTAGAATCAAAACTTAGTAAAGTTTTTAGTGACTTTTAGTAGAGCTACCACGAGGTTATAGAAAAATTACTATAAAGTTACTGTTAGGTTTTATGATGACTACTATCATATTTTAAGATATTTACTATTATATTTTAAGAATGTGACTATCACGTTTTAGGTTTTATAATAGTTATTACCATGTTTTGGTATTGTTACTATCATATTTAAAGAAAGTTATTATGATATTTTAGAAAAGTTACTACTATATTTTAAAAATATTTTAGAAAAATTATTATGATATTTCAGGAATATTATTACCACATTTTAGATTTTAAGAAAGTTACTATTAACTTTTAAAAAAGTTACTATCAATTTTTGGATAGTTACTACCTTATTTTAGGAATATGACTATCATATTTTAAGTTTTAAGATAGTCACTATTTTAAGAAAGTTACTATAATATTTTAAAAATGTTACTACCACATTTTAGATTTTAAGAAAATTACTATAAGGTTTCAAGAAAATTACTTTAATGTTTTAGGAATGTTATTATCACATTTTAGGTTTTAGGAAAGTCACTATGATATTTTAGGAATGTTACTACATATTTTAGGTTTTAAAAAAGTTATTGTTAGGTTTTAGAAAAGTTACTATGATGTTTTAGAAGTATTATTATCACATTTTTTAGGTTTTCAATTTTAACCATTTGGGTTTTTTAGTTTTCTCTTACGTGTTTTATCAATCTCTGTAACTTTTGATTTTACCATGATTTTTCACTTTCTCTTGTTCCTCTTTTGCTGCCTCATATTCTTTCCATTGATTCAATCCAAGTTCAACCATAACTACTACTAGAAAACAGGTCCAAAATTAAAGGAAATTGTAAAACAATGACAGAGAGGTAACTATCGTTGTTGACCACCACTATTGCACACCGTCCTCTACCTCTTCTTCCATAATTGTATGTTAGGAGGTTGCAACGCTTCTATTCTGATCTTATCTCAAACAGCACCTTCAACATAACGAGTAAGGCAAGGCTATTTGATTAATGCAAAGAAGGAAGATGCTAAGGCATTTCAATCTTATGATTCTAAAAATAAGGTCCTTTGAGCTTTTGAAATAAAAAAAAATTACATTTAATAACTTATATCATATAAAATTTATAATAAAAGACTTTAGAAATCAAAATTATCTTTAAGAACTATCATTATTATAATATTTTAAAAAATTTATTATTAATTTTAAGAATTTATTATTGAGTATAGAAATTTTTATACCCAATAATAAATTTTCAAAACTTTGATCATAATAATGATTTTTAATGGTAATTTTAATTTTTAAAGTTTTTTATTGTAAATTTTAAATGATTTGAGTCTTTGAATGTAATTTTTTTAAAAATAATTTGAATATTGTAAATATTAGCAACGTATGATTCTTATTTGCAATTTTCCTATATATATAATTAAAAAATGATTACTTTTTCTTTTCATTATTGTAGTACTTTTTTAAAAACTTTAATTTTTTACGAGACTCACTACCATAAAGTATTTCAACTGCCCGTACATTGTATGGCCAGGTTTCTAGTCTTAATATGTAATCATTCAAATTAAGTTGGATCGGTTGCTCTGCTTGCTCCATTTGATCTTAAGTAAACGGGTAATTTAACTATCTGTTTCCTTAAATTATTATACTCATTTAATTGTAAATTTTAAAAATTAATAAATATACAAATTACTTTTCAAAAATAATAAATTTTTTGTATACTAGTTTTTCTTTCTAAAATTAATTTTAAAAAATTTAAAAAACTAATCAGTCTTACTCCATTTTTTTTATGTTTCTCCTGCTGATTATCATGACAGTCTTAAAGGGAGTGAGGGGATGCTTGAAGATTGTTAAAAATCTCACTGCAGAGCCTGTACAGCCAAAGATTCCTAATAAATGAGTTGTATGTAGGGGTGAACAAATCCGAACCAAACCAATTAAACCAAATTAAACTGAATCAAACTGTCAAAAATCAAATAAAATCAATTAAAAATTAGTTTGGTTTGGTTTTTGTAATTATAAAATTGATTAAATCGGTTCGGTTGTCGGTTTTCTCCATATTTAGTTCGGTTAATCGAACTAAACCGAACTATTAAAATTGTAATTAATTAAAATTTAATATTTTGTTTCTTGTGGTTCAAAAAATATACAAATTATTTATACTATTTATTATAAGATATTACTCTTATTTTTTTTTCACTTTTTAAAATTTATTTGTGAATGTATGAAATTTGTTTAGGTAATATATATATATATATATAAATAGTAAATTATTCCAAAGTTATTATTGGTCAAAATTTTAAGATATGTAAGATATTAGAAGTTAAATTCTACATATTATAAGGAATAAATTTTTTTTTAAAAAAATTACTTTTGGACAAAAAAAATATGAACCAAATCGGACCAAACCGAACCAAACCGAACAAAAACCGAACCAAACCGATTAAAATTTAAAACCGATAAGATCCAACAAAATGCTAACCCGATTAAGTTGGTTCGGTTTGATTTTTGCTCAAAAACGAATCAAACCAAGCCTTTGAACACCCCTAGTTGTATGCTTGTCAAACAAGGGAGAAGGTTTCGATACTGAAGTCCAAATCATTGCCCGTATATTAATGTTATATTTAGTAAAGTAAAGATTTTCAAGGAAATGAAACTAAGAATAAAAACGTGAATAGATTAAAATTTTATAATCTAAAATTATATTTGATATAATATAAAAATAAATAAAAATATCATTTTATTTTGATATTTGGTAGAGTGAATATAATATATAAATAAAAATAAAAAGTAAACAAATAATCCAAACACTCTTAATGTCAAAAAATATTAAAAAACTTAATTTTTTTAATTAATATAAAAAAAATTATAATAGTTAATATTTCAAATTAAAGATATTTATTTTGATGCACTTTAAATTTTAAAATTAATTTAAATGATTCAATGATCAAAAATTCAAATTATATTTAAAAAAATTACAATTTAGAATCTTAGATTAAAATTTGTTACTTTTAAATCCTTTAAAATAATTTAAAAATCTAAGATTATTTAATATAAACTGTTTTAACTTAAGGTACTTACTTATAATTTTTTTCAAACAAAAATAAAAACTTCACTCTGTCTATACTACATAGGCTTTTTGACGTAAATATGACAAAAAAAAAACTAATGACTTAAAAGCTCTGTTGCCAAAACCATTTGCTCATATACTTAAAAATTTATTTTTTTATTTTTTTAATTAATGGGTCGCTGTATCTAAAATATCGCGATCTATTTTTTTATTAATTGAGTCGCGGCATTTTTTTTTCATTTTTTTTATTAATACTCAATATATAATTATTTATTTATATTTTATATATTTTAATTTATTTAAAAATAAAAATAAAAATAAAAATATTTATTATTAAATTCAAAATTATTTACAAAAATATAAATTAAAATTTTTATGCTTTTAGTTCTAATTATATATTGTATATAATTTGTTATAAATTAAATATATATTGCATATAATTTGTTATATAATTTATATTTGATATATTTTATTATTTAAATTATTTAGAATGATAATTAATTTAAATTTTATAAAAATATATTTTTTAATATAATTAAAAATTTTAATAATATAACAAGTGTATACTTTTCAAATAATATTATTATAAATATATATATATATATAAATAATTATATAATTTTGTAATTAAATTAAATATTTGTTATAATATTATTGAAAAATTATATGCTTATTATATTTTAAATAAGAAAAATTAATAGTAAAAAAAATGATCATTAAGTTTAATCTTATCCAAATACTTAAAAAAATTTTACACTAAAATAATTTTTTTCGTGTATGGACTTTTTCACTATTATACACGAAAGAAAAAAACAATTAACGTAGACTCTGAGCCGCCAAAACATTTTTTCCAAATGTTTAATTATTTTTTTTTTAAAATGGGTTGTGGCATTTGCTCTATCGAGACCCAATTTTTTTTATTTTTTATTAATAATTGTAAATGAGCCATGGCATTTAGTATGCCGTGACCCATTTAATTTTTTTAATTTAATTTGTATTTAAATTTTTATCTTTTGATTGTATTTCTTTTTTTTTTTCCCCCTCAAGTTTAATTGTATATATCTTTTTTTATTATTTATTGGTAGCAAATATAGGTCAAATAAACATAGGGATACATTAAATTAGATAACACATATATAAGTGTTTGTATATAAATTTCTTTGATTTTCATAACTTTTAAAAATAAATCTTAGTATTTTCTCTTATAGATGTATTTTATTTTTTAAAAAAATAATTACAAGCTTGATTATAGAATATTAAAATGTTAAAAATTTTATTTATTACTTTTAAAAAATAAAAAATAAAATTTTAAAAACATGCATGTAATTTTTTCATAATAGTAATAATAATAATATTAATAATAAAAGATGTATTGTTTTTAGACTTTCCAACTCTCTTTGTTGATTAAGGAAAAAGGAAAAAAGAGAAAAATTGGTAGGGAAAGGGCTTGATTAATTTTTTTTTACTAAAAATATAAATATTACAAAAAAATTATATATTACTCATAATTTCTTTTAGTATTTTTTGAATATACTGTATTATTCTTCATTTTCTTTTAGTTTCTTGTATTCTTCCAATAAATCTAATACAAAACTTCAACTTCTTTTTTTATATTAAAATTTTCTTTTAATTTTTAGAGATTGGTCATGTCCTTTAATAAACCACATTTACGTAAAAATAAAAATAATAGAATTATATTACAAAAATATATTTTTATAAAATTTAAATTAATTATCATTTTAAATAATGTAAATAATAAAATATATCAAATATAAATTATATAACAAATTATATGCAATAGATATTTAATTTATAACAAATTATATACAATATATAATTAAAACTAAAAGCATAAAAAATTTAATTTATATTTTTGTAAATAATTTTAAATTTAATAATAAATATATTATTTTATTTTTATTTTTAAATAAATTAAAAAATATATAATAAATAAAATATAAATAAAAAATTATATATTGAGTCGTGGCATCTTAAATGCCGCGACTCAATTAATAAAAAAAATAAAAAAACAGATCATGGTATTTTAAATACCGTGACCTATTAATTAAAAATTAAAAAAATAAATTTTTAAATATATAAATAAATGATTTTGATGACAAAACTTTTGAGTCATTAATTTTTTTTTTTGTCATATTAACGTGGAAAAGCCATACTAAATATCGGGGGGCAAAAGGGCTTTTGATATCACATGCTGTCTTTAATAATATCAATTCCGACATAATCTTGATGGAAAACAGAATGGCAACCGCATGTGGAGCTTATTCCTTCCAATCAAGGGATTTGACTCCGTTAGATTGTTTGTATTCCTTGTCCCTTGTATACCTGACGAAAAAAGTAAATCCATTTTTTTAAGGCTCTTCTATATATATATATGTGCCAGATTTTTTTTAGGTATATTATTATTTTATTATATTATTTGAAATTTTGTTATATTGACAGGTAGTCAATTTTTTGGTACTATTAATTTTTTTTTAATTTTTCTTTCATTTATCGTGGACTAGGATTATCGTACATAATTTTTTTTAATGTGGGTTGGTGTAGAAAAAAAAATCATTACTTAATCAATCATATGATATCGTTCTTTTTGTATTGAGTAGAATAAGATAAATTAAAATTGGTGGGATATATTTTAATTATTTATAATTAATTTAATTATTATTTTCATTATATATATACACTTATATACGGGGATTACGTGCCAACTTTCTCACTAATATTATGAAAGTTGCCCATTTCTATATTTATGATTTGGATCATTGAGTTCTCATCTTTTCAATAAAAAACAAGAAAGTATATGGATATTTAAGTCATTTTCCCATATAATTATGCATTCAGTAGGTATAGAGAAATAACTTATATATCCTTACATTAATTATATTCTTAAAGGAAAATAATTTGAATACCCATAATGTATTTTGTCTTTTGAAAGGTAACAATATTTTATTTCAAAATAAAAATATGAAAGTTGTTAACCTTGAAGTTAATACATACATACATATATATATATATATATATATATATATATATATATATATATATATATATATATATATATATATATATATATATATATATATATATATATATATATATATATATATAATGAGGGCGTATATACAGATAAGAATGGCAGATGTAAGCCGCTAAGAGTAATTTTTTCAAAAGAAGTTTTTTTTAGCAGAAAAAAAAAAATTGGACCGTCGGCCCCAATGGCAAAAATTACTTCTTGTGTGCCGTTATCTAAGACAGTTATGTATGCAGTTCAATTTCTTTTTTTAAAAAAATGCTTGTCGTCGTTTAGAACACCCGCAGACGTTGGCAAAAATGTTGTATACAGTACGTGGTTTTAATCGACGACAGACGTGAAATTAAAAAAGAAAAATTGATATTGTCGACGAATTTAGTATCTGTCAGTATATATATATATATATATATATTCAAATAATAAATAATGAAATCATAATATATCTGAAAAAAAGTCATATGTGCGGTCTGGGTGGTCCTATATATGGATGACATCCCATGTTAGTGATCCATTTGGGCTTATTTGATGAATTATAGAGGTAATTTGTGTCGTTTTTGGTTAGACTTCGGCATTCTCCGATTATAAGAGTATTATCTTTGTTTATTAGTTCTTAATAATAAAAGTTATCCTTTTAGTACTATGGCTTCAATCTCAAATGAAAGCAAAGGACAAATAAGCATCATTCGCCCTTTCATATTAAATCGTAACATTCATTCATTCAATAATATAATGAAATTCGATGGTTATAAACAAGGTAATTAAAACCAGGCCAAAAATCCAACTCTAGCATAGTTTGGTTAATAAAAACAATTCTCAAAAATTAATTGAATTAGCTAAAAATTAACTGAATTAGTCAAAACTAGTTAAACTGGTTATTAATCTTTTTAAATTTTTTTATAAAATAAAATAGTTTATCTTAAATAAATCTAAAAAAATTAAAAATACAAGACACTAAAAAAAATTGAAATAGGGAGAATCTTTTCAATATATATATATATATATAAAAAAAATATGTATATTTGACTATTTTTATGCATATTTGACTATTTTTAATACTTACTTGCTATTATATTTCATCTCTTGGTAAATTTTTTTTTAAATATTAAGATGTTTGGTCAAAATTACTATTTATATCTTTTTTTTAATGATAAGTGAAATCTTAATAATTTAAAAATTTTAAAAGTTTAATGTAAAATATTCTTAATATTTAATCATGAGTAATTTTATTTTTCAGTTTAAAACAACTTCTTAAATATCTTAAAAATATTAAATAAATAAATAAATAATTATATTTTATTAATATTTATTTGTTATTTTAAAATTTTAATATATAAATTTTTAAATAAATATATATATTTAATCATTCAATTATGATTTGATTATAATTAAATTAATAAATCATAAATTAATATATTTATTAATTTAATAACTGATTCAATTTTTAAAACATCCATTATAAACTTTACATATTATTATTGTGTTTTTCTTTTTTAAATTTTGGCCGGCCGATTTTATGAAAATTGTTGGTAAAACTTCAATTACGTAACAACTGTCAAAGAAAAATTCTTCTGCACATTTTATTTGGGCTCAGAAATTTCTCTTACATACAGTTTATTTTATTCGAAATTTAACTAATATATTAAATTTAATTGAATTTTTCGTAGATAAAATAATCATTTGGATTGATCGGAAGTTGAGAAAGCAGACATTCCCAACGTTCAAAATCAAAATCACTGCAGTCCTTGTGGCCCCAGAAAAGAAAAAGAAAAAAAAAAAAAAAACTGCAGTCACCCTTAAATTGCCGCACACAGCCCTCAATTAATGGACTGAGTACCTACTATGCGTCTACGCCTATGAGAAAAATAGGGTATTCAAAAAAGAAAATTGCAATGTTATTAAAATAGTTCACAGTTATCTTACAAGCGGTTATATTTATTTAATGTTTATATAATAATTTTTTTCTTATAGCTTTCATAATCAAAATGCAGTTGCATTTATACTTAAAACCATTAGCTTAGTCAATAAAAAGAGAATTTTTTTTAATATGGTCCGATTCCTCTAAAATGTATTTTATGAAATCATAAATGCATTACACCATATGCAACTTCAAGATTGCATGAAAAAAAAAAAATAGCCCAAATAAACTTTGATGATATATATCCTTGATCATAATAATTAATATATATATATATATATATATATATGAACATACATATGAGTAAAATATTTTAACTTTATGGTGCTCGCAAAATTTGCTGAATCGCATTTAGGTATAGGATGATAAATGATTCTAGGTATGGATTTGAAAATTTTCTAACTATCTTTAAGTGTTTGAATCAGAGTAGCTATTTAATATATCAGAAAATTAATAAAAATATCCAAAAAATTGTGTTAATTGAATTAATAATTATTTGAGGCACTTTCTTTTTCTTGTGATTTTTTTAATGAAAAATTGTCATGTAAACAAGGTTCAAAGTGGAAAAAATTGTTTATTTTAAAAATTTTCCTACTAAATAGATTAAAGTATAAAAATTAAAAGATTCAATAAAAAAAATTAAATAAAATAGTTTTTTTATAAGTCCATAGATGGAGATCATAGCATCTTATTCGTACTCTACTCACGATATCCTTACATCAACTTGAGTTTAATTTCTTTTAAGATATTTTAAAAATAAAATTCTTAATACACAAAGGCCATGTATGGAATGAGAGCCATGTAGTAAAAATTTGCCAAAAAGTATGAAACTATGCAACCATTAAGACAACTATATATAGGCATCAAAAATAAATATTGTTTACGTTATCTTTCTTCATGTTATCACCGTAGGATCATCTTATTATATATCGAGCGGCAGTAGTCTTATTTAGGGATGGATAAAAAAATTGTAAAGGGACAAAAATTTATTATTAATATGAATTTTAATAATTATTAAAAATGTAACTTTAATTATTTATTAAATTAATATAATAATAAAATTTATTAAAATTAAAAAAATTGAGACACATAATAGTAAAAAATAAAAAAAATATAATAACATAAAAATAAATATAACTACTTTAATAAAAAGAAAATATATATTAAAAGTGATGCAATATATATATTAACCATTAGGAATATATTATTTGAATCTTAATTAAATAAAATTCATCTATAATATTTTCTGTAGTGAGATTCTTTGCAATCTTTCTCACAAAATAAACAATCAAATTATCAATGAGACAGTTATCTTCCATTTTATTACATGCTTTATTTTTACAATGAGTAGAGGGTATAGTTAAAGACATTAAGAAAAAAGAAATTTCATGAAAAAATGAGAATTGAAGAGTGAAAAGTATATTATTAATAATTATTAGAAAATAGAGATAAGAAGCTTTAATATATTTTTATGTATTTTATAAAATTTATTTGATCAATGTAAAAGATAGTTTTTTTAAAGCATGTATTTAAGATTTTAAAATATTAAAGAGGGCAAATAAAAAATTTTAGGGGGCAAATTTAAAAATTTCAAAAATTAATATTATATACATAAATAAAAATTAAAAAATAATATTATATACATAAATAATATATGTAAAAAAAATTTAGGGGGTAGTTGCCCCTGAACTATAACATTAAGGCTATATTTGATATGTAGAAAATATTTTAATGAGAATGAGAATAGAAACAGGAAAGGAATGAAATGAGAAATTATTTTTTACGTGATGTTTGGTATGACTTGAGAGGAAATGAGACTACGTCTACCTTTCACTATTTAGCATGAGTAAAATAATATAAGAATGGAAAAGAAACAAAATAAAATTACTTAAATACTCTTATAAAAAGTAATAAAGTATAGAATTCATCCTTGTAGCATGTATATTAACAAAATAAAATTGGGTTTCTTCCCTCTTTCACCAATGTAGCGCAATCACAAGTTTTTAAAACTCCACTTCAATTGTTTTGAAATAAAGTTGGATTTATTTGATTAGTACATAATATAAAATTGGATTTATTTTAATTATTAAACCTTATATAATAACATTGGGTTTCTCCATTGTTCACTAAGCCAATGTCATCTGAAATTAATTGAAATAAGAGTACACAGAGCAATTGTAATTATTTTACTTCATTTGATTTCAAACCTTGGCTAAATGAACTTATGAAATTTAAACGAACCCATTAACAATAGCAAGTTCTTGAAATTTGGTTGCTGTCAAATTCATAAAAAATGGATTTTGTTAGAAATGAGATTCAAATGAAGACTCACCCCGCTTTTTGAAATTGGTGGCACCGTGGTCTCTAGATCAGAACCATACACCTAAGTCTTGGTCAATGGGGTTTTGAGTGGGCTAAACACAACGACAAAGCAAAGAAGGAGATATTGGGGCAACATAGCAACAAAGCAAAGAAGGAGGTGGTCATCTATCAACGAAGCAAAGAAGTAGAGAAGGAGATCTAAGGGCAAAATAGTCATTTAGTGCTCATCTCCCTCGAATCCATCCTCATTCCATCGCTTTAGCTAAGGAAAGTTATTTCTTACATCTGCTAGAATTGCGAAAGTTGTCGAAAGAACTAAACCACATATCAAACACACAAAACCGTTTTTCCTTATCCTTTTTCCTTCCTTTCGTTGCGTCACCCACATATCAAACACATCCTAAGTGTTCTGTCCCTGGTCCTAAAGGAAAGGAAGGTCTTCAAGCTTTTAATCTAATAATATGGTCAATCCAAATCTTCTTCTGTAGCTCAAAATTAAATATATATGGTTTATGTCATTATTGTATGATTATGTATATAAGAAGTTAGTGGTCCTAGTGGAAAGGAACCTCGATCGTCAGGCTTTTAATCCAATAATTGAATATAGTTAATTCATATCTTCTTCTACAGTTCAAAATTAAATTTATATGGTTGGTGTCATCACTGTATGATTATCTTATTATACATCAACGGATAAGGATTCTAGTGGAAAGGAACCTCAATTGTTAAGCTTTTAATCTAATAATTGAATATGGTCAATTCAAATCTTTTCAGCAGCTCAAAATTAAATTTATATGGTTTATGTCATTGCTCTATGATTGTCTTAGATATCAAGGGATAGTGGTTTTAGTATAAAGGAACCTCAGTCATTAAGCTTTTAATTTAATAATTGAATATGGTCAATTTGAATCCTCTTCTACAGCTCAAAATTAAATTTATATGATTTATGTTATCATTGTATGATTATCTTATTATATATTAAGAAGGTAGTGGTCCTAGTTGGAAAAAAATCTTGATTGTCAAGCTTTTAAGTCATAGGCGATAATGTTGAATATGGTCATAATCACCATGTCAGAGTAGCTCGTTTTGGATCATGTAGATCCATATGATTTAGTTGAAGAGAAATAGATATAGAGAATAAAACTAATATCTTAAAAAGAAGTTTTTAACATTAAAAAATTTTAATTTTTCTGTTTCAAACTCCATAATATATAGTGTTACAATGGTGGTCTCTTACTTCTTCCAACCTAATCAAAATTAGGGTTCTCCATGTATGCTTGGAAAACACTCTGGACATCCGGCAATTCAAGGCCATGAAGACTTTCACTTTATGGTTACCCAGGCCGAACGGCAATAGTATTAGTCTAGTCATTATTTCTTAAAATTAGCATATAGCTGGTTAAATCATTTTTTTCCAGGAGATTAGACATGCACCGATTTTTTAGTGAATCCTTAATAATGCCATTCAAAATCGTAAAAGTTAATTTTCCCGTTTGAGGTTTAATCTGGGATGAAACCTACGAGAGAAGCAAAAAATCCAAGGCCACCACGTTGCGCCTAAGGGTTAAAGGACGTGATATCGTTTAGTTTAGTCACTATTTCTTACAATATGTGGTAGTTAAAACTTTTTTTTATTAAGCACTAAGGATATTTTAACAAAATATACTAATAATTTTTGGAAAAAAAATCATATCCTTAATCTCTTAATTTTATTTAGGGTTTCACTTTAATCTCTTAATTTTATTTAGTTTCAATTTTATTCTTTAAGTTTATCTTATATTTATTATTGTCCTTTAACTTTATTTGATTTTAATTTAGTCTTTTAATTTTATCTCAAATTTACTTGTATTCCTTAATTGCATTTTGTTTTAATTTGGCTTTTTATCTTTCAAAAACTACTCAAATATTTCTTTATTGTAAACATTGTCAAATTAAAATGTTTTGTGAAAAAAATCCAGTTTGGCTTTTTGATGACTTAACTTTAATAACATTTCTATTAAATAACCTAGTAGTATTAGAGAAAAAAGAAAAGGATTTGAGTGATTTTTATAAGTTAAAAGACCAAATTATAATAAAATAAAATTAAGAGATGAAAATGAACTTTAAAACAAAATTAAAGAACAAAATTTAAATAAAATAAAATAAAAAATTTAAAAATAAAAAATACAATAAATTTAAAAAATCAAAGTGTATTTTATCGAAAATTTGATAAAAACTTGAGGACACTCATGGTCTTTTTACTTCAATTATTTTGTTGAAAATTGAAATTCTTTCGAAAAGCTTTCAAAAGAACATTTTAAAGATTTGTCTTTAGATAATTTTCATATTCGCTTCATTACAAAAGAATATTATGATTTTTTTTTTCTCTGAATTACATACATTTTTTCTTATGAGAAAAGGCTGTTACAATACCTTCAATCTTTCATAATGATGACAATTTTGGCGCCGGTGGGACTTAAAAGCAAGTAGCAATGTTAATTAATAAGCAATAATAATATGAATTTGTGTGTATCAGTCGAATATATTTAACAAATATTTTATTAATTATTTATGTACCATAAATTGTTAAAAAAATACTACTAAATTTGGTTCTATTTATTATATTCATCTTTAAATTAGACTAGATACAATAATAATAAAAAAATTAGATGTTATTTTTTATATTTTCACCATCAAGGTATTTAATATTAAAATATAATAAATATATATTTTTAATAATATAAAAATATATAGTTTTACATTAAATTATATATTTGTCATGTTTAAATTAAAAATTATATATTTATTTTATTTTAATTAAAAAATTTGATAATAAAGATACAAAAAATTATATTAAAATTGATATATAAAAAATTATATTTAAATCTGATTCAATAATAATTATATAAATTGAATAGAGGGTGGATGATGATAAAAACTTGATAGCCCTATATATATATATCTAGAGATTTGGCACTTTGCAAATTGATAGACTTACCTACCAATTGCTTCATATACGACCGAAAGTACAAAGATGACAGGCCCCACTGTTATTCAATCGGCAGAGGCTGTGTTGAAACTAACGAAGATAGACAACAAACAGACACGGCAACGCAACGCACTCAAGACATTAAACTTGAGACAGTATGATCACACAAACTGTCTTGATATCATACTCAATAATTATAATATATGAGAATTATAGTGTCTCAAATGCCACAATAAGCCTGGATCCGATTGGGAAATTTGCGGAGGGCTTCTTCGGTGAGAAAGTAACGAAGGTAATCATAATGGTAAAAGGGCCTATAACGCAGAGGATGTTCCTCGTCCACCAGCTGCTCTTCTGGTTCTATTATCTTATTCACATATGTCAGTAGTCCCATCGAGTATCTGTCAACCTTGGAATTCACGAAAACTCGATGCCAGCCAGCCCGTAACCTGTCATTACTCCACACCTATATATATATATATATATGAATTAAAATGAAATGCTTGTGATGACATATATGGTGGAATTCCTGTATTTATGGAAGAAATTAGAAAAGTGATAACTCACCTTCAGTGCATGGCCCCCGACGACCAAATACAGGGAGTGTGAAGTGCCAATCTGGGCCCACTCCCCATTCTTCAATCGGGCTTCGAGGCCGTCTACGTTCTGGTTAAGTATGGTTATGAAGGCTGGGTCCGAATGGGGTGGCACTCCTATATTGGTCTCTCCCTTCTCCACCTGGGGTGGTCTGTACTTGTACCCTCGCACCACGTACTCCATTGATCCCATTAATGCTTCATATTTCTGCGTCTCTAGTCCTAAGCTCTCAAACAACATTCTTTTCACCATACGGTCCAATTCTGCCACGTGCTTCGCATACGAATTCACGTTCTTACTATTTCCAAACCAATCGAATCATGAGTTTGAATCTAACGTGAACTTTGAGAATTGATTTTGAAATAAGAGAAAAATTAATAAAAATAAAAAGTGTGCGAAAATAAAGAAAGCGAATTTTATACATTTTTTATTATTTTCTCTCACATTTAAAAGACACTTTATATATTTCACTCTTCAAAAGATTTAAATTAATTAAATCACAAGGAGTTCAACACATCAACTTCAATTTTCGCCAAAATATAAACATTAATGTTAAATTGGTATTTTATTCTCATAATTTTGTTTAAAATTTTAAATTAATTGCTTAAACTTAAAAGATACTAAAACGATCTTTTATTTTCTATATTTTCCTAAATTGTCAAGCCTATAATTAAATTTGGGCGCTGCTAATATGACTCTAATTGTACTAAAATAACATTTAATGTGGTTATTGGTTTTCTCAGTTCCCTTATAATGTTTTCTCCATAATTTTTTCTCTAATTGGTTTAAGTTTTGTTCTAAAGTTTTTAAAAATTGAGCAACCTAAAGAGTTATCCATTATGTGAAATATTATTTTAGCACAGTTAGAACTATTTTTGCAGCACAATTGAGTTAAGGGAGACAAAATATAAGATAAAGACTATTTCAGCAAGTTTCAAACTTAATGAACAAATTTAAAACTAATCAAACATTGATTGATTAGTAGTTGAAAAACAGATGATTCAGAGTTATTCTGCAAAGTATAGAGTTATACCAAAAAGTATCATTTCCTTGTGGCCACATAACGTTAGTGTAATGTTGACAATCTTGTATACTAACTGGATTGAAGATGGCTAGAGATTCGTAGAGAGGAATGGAAGGGAGGTCACCGGAGCGGGTGAAAATAGGCCTGTCAGTGGTCTTTCGCAGTTTAGTTTGTAAAGGGAGGTCAAATAGTTGTTCCATTGCGGAATAGAAGGAGTTGTAAAGCTGTGCAGCTCCAGGCTTCTCATAGAGAGCCACGAAACCACCTTGATCCTCAAACGCACTTCGCACCACTTGCCGGGCTGAAATCCATACATCTGAACCTGGCTTCATTTTTTCTCCACCGAAGTCTATTAGCGGCAGCTCCCACTTTGTTTGAGATCCCATTATCTTTTTACTTTACACTATTTCCTCTCTCACCTCAGGTTTCTAGTAGTTGGTTCAAGATGGATACAATAATTAGCACCACATTTATAGTGCTAGCTAGTCCCTCGCTATCTTTTTATTGCCCGACAATTATTACATGAAAGCTTTGTTCAAGTTTGAAATTATTTATATGATCCCTTAAAAAAGAAAATTTTACATAGTCTCCCTCGGAAAATAAAGTTTGTATTTGTATTAAAATATGATAATTAATGGTTCATGAAAAAATCTACGACAAATTATATATTGATGTAATATCTTATGTTATATTTTAAATGATAAATTGTTATTAATGTTTTGTGAATAACTAGTATTGCTTTAGTAATTTTAAGTCTTTTAAAAAAATAAAGTTAATTAACAAAAGATATATCAACCTAATTAAGGTTTGACTCAAAATACATCTAATCTTTAATATCTATAATTTTAATGCAATATATTATTCTTCATTATAATATTTAAAGTAAATTATATTAACTTCCCTTTAAGTTTGGCTTACATAATGTGATATTTTTCTTATTTAATAAATTACGCCTAACTTCTCTCTAATTTATTTTTTGTCAACGAAACTAACATTTTACATAATATGTATTTTTTAAAAATAAAACTATTCAAAAGATAATTACTAGCTTGTTATGAATAAAATCTCAGTCTCATTTTTTAGCTTAATACTTAACTGAGTTTATTATCATATTAAGAATAACATGATAATTTCATGTTGTGTAAAAAATTAATTTTTTAATAAAAAATATATTAAAAGAGAGAATTTTGCAATACATATCAAAATATTAGGAGAACTGAGCATAATTTTTAAAACAAGAAAAATATTATATATAATTTAAACAAATTTTGAATGAAGTTAAAATAATTTACTCTAATATTAGTATACTATTTTATACATTTTTCTTCGCCATGGATGATCATATCTTAAATATGTCCTTAAAGAAGTTGGCTTGTTGTTTTATGGCCACCATATGGTCCCCTCTATATGGACTAAAAAAATTTGAGAAATACAATTTAATATAATCCCGTACATCAAATTAGCTAAAATAGTAGCTGATGGGTACGTTTTATTCATATTCATATTTAATTAATTCAGTCAGTTCCATGAATAAATTAAAAGATACCGAGCCTAAATGATTATATATATATATATATATATATTCTTTGGTTGAATATTATCTAATATTTTCTGAGTCTAAAATCAAGTCTTTTCCATAATTGGACTTACCAAACACTACATTGTGAAAAAGGATGTCATTGTTGCTAAAAATTAATGCTTGTGTAGTTTTTAAAATTGAGTTACATATCATTTTTGAAAAAATTCATAATACGACTTGTAATGTTTATATTCAATGAAATAATTCGCTCCGAAGATATAAGCTATAGGATAATGCCGATCGAGGGATAAGATTGGAGATTGATGCCGAGGGATAAGACTGGAGATTGATGCCGATCGGGCCACCAAGCATTTTCCTACATTCTACGGTCTTAAGATACATCAATAATGAATTCAAATGATTTTTGCTTTCGTCGTCACTCGTCAGTAGAGCCACAAATCCTTTCAAACACGTCAATTATTGAACCTACTTTAATTTAAATTCAGTTTTCAAGAGTTTTCCAAGTCGAAGGACCACAATAGACCCAATTAATGCCAATTTGATTATCTTCAATTCTTCAATTGTTTTAATATTACATTACATCATAATGTACGATAGCATGATCATATGCGTTTGTCCCGTCTGTCCTAATCCCACAGGGCAAACATGTTACACTGATCGATCAAGAACACAGAACTTCAAAACTTCCCAGCTTATATAATTAAGCATCTTCTGCAAATTTGTAAATCAGAGCTAAGAAGGTAAATATGGGATCACAAACCGCACTCAAACTTCCAATCATTGACTTGTCCAATGTTGATTTGGAAGCCCCCACTCCTGAATGGGAAGCAGTGAAATCCCAAGTTTACAAAGCACTCATAGAGTATGGTTGCTTCGAGGCTTTGTCTGATAAAGTGCCCTTGGGGCTTCGGAAAGCCACATTTGTTGCACTACAAGAGCTCTACGATCTCCCTTTACAAATCAAGCAGCGCCCTGTGAATTGCAAGCCCTACCATGGTTATTTTGGGCACAGTACTGAGAATCAAATTTTTGAGGCCTTGGCAATTGACCACCCTGATGATTATGAGAAAGTAGAAAGCTTGACAAACGTCTTTTGGCCTCAAGGAAACCCAAATTTTAGGTGAGCGTTACAAATAGTTTAATAAACCATCTACTCCTCTGCACATGATTAAGATTTTATAATTATTTTTTCATGAATCTTCCCAAAATTCTTATATGTTATTGCAGTAAAACTATACAATCCTTCGCGTTGCAGTTATCAGAATTGGATCAGATAATTAGGAAGATGATTTTGGAGAGTTTGGGTGTTGAAAAGTACTTGGAGGAGCACATGAACTCCACTTATTACTTCCTGCGTACCATGAAGTACACAGGACCTCGAACAAATGACCCAAAGGTTGGGCTAGCCAGACACACAGACAAAAACACATTGACCATATTGTGCCAAAATCAAGTGGATGGTTTAGAGGTAGAGACCAAAGCGGGAGAATGGATCAAACACAAACCCTCATCCTCACACAGTTTCGTAGTTGTCGCTGGAGACACCCTCCATGTAAGTAGATACGGTGCTTGTGAAACAATTCCAAATAGAATTTCGATTATATAATTAACGTGTGTGTGGTAAAATATTGCAGGCCTGGTCGAATGGGAGGGTGCACGCGCCGCCTCACCAAGTGAGGCTGGGTGGGAATGAGATAAGATACTCGTGTGGACTATTTACGGGTTCAAAAGAAGGGTACATTGTGAAAGCCCCGGATGAGCTGGTGGATGAGGAACACCCTCTGCTCTTTAAGCCCTTTGACCATAGTGAGTTCATGAAGTTTCTCAGAACCTCCCAGTATGTTCCACATCCTCTCAAGGCATATTGTGGCGTGTGAGAGATCATCCATGTAATTGAATGTATTAGTGTACCACGTACTTCCAGATCCCCTCGTGGATAATGGGATAAAAACTTTCACTTGTATGTGTTTACAACATGGTGCGTGAATGTATCAACTATTCTTCTCCAATAATTGAAATGGAAATTAAATGTTCCGTATCACGCCACAAAAGCGTCCGTTTTGATCATCATTGTCTATGGAAACTTATGACCTGCATAAATAAAGAATACACTAGCTAAGAAAACCATACAACTTTCGAGGCATATTTAGAGTACTACCTTTGATAGGGTTAAATCTGTCCCTCATTTTCATTAGACTTTGACTCTTTATCTTGGAGCTCGTAATATCAATCAACTACCGCCATGAGACATTGGGCTCATGGCTCACTACTTAGTAATCACTTAATTTCATCCAAATAAATTACAAAAATGTTACTCAATCATAGTTCAATTATATCATTTCGTATCTCACACCATAATGCTATCCTTTTACGAATTAGCCTAACGTAACTTCATGGCTTTCCCCCATGATCTCGGACCCAACCTAACCGGGACATGTAGATTAAAGATAAGTACCGATTTTGCACTATATATCTCTTAATTACGGCAATAAGGTAGGGATTACATTTCATCATTTTCTTATTCTGTATCTCACAGTTATTGATTTGAGCTTCAAAATTCTTGCTTGAGCGCTCAATCCCTTTGAGAACTCACACAGGAGACTCAGAAAATTACACGTGAATTTTGGTCAAGCCATGCTTCACCAACTATTTTGTTAATTCGGGTTCCTTCACCTTGATTTGTGTCTTCGAAAATCAATTCAACCGTGTTTCACATATATCTTCACGGAATCATTGCGCCTCGATCATATTTAGATGGACTTAAGAGTACAATTAAAAAATGTTGACAAAATTTAAGAAATTTTTTGTCCGTTAAATATTCAGATATTACATCAGCAACAATTTTAACTCAAACTTAAAATTTAATTATTTAATAAAAGTCTGCGAATAATTTTTACTTTAAGTTTTCAGGGATGAGTTTCGATGTTGTTCATACATTGTAGCACTTGAAAGTTGGACCCATAAACATAGTAAACCTCTATAGTTCTCACTACTTATCACTAACCAAACTTCTAATGATTATAATCATTAACTATATATCAATTTGACTGCTTTTATGCTTCCGACTACAGACTAACCTATGACCATCGTTAATATTTCTTTCATTTTCTGTTTCGTTTTCTGATATAATTAACTGAAATTTAAAAAAGAAAAAAGAAGACCGATATATAATGGGTTACCATAAAAAATCCATTACTACTGATCATATAGTTATAATGCATATTTTACTTTGAGTATCATGTTTACAGTTCATTTTGTCCTAATTTATTCTAATACCATTACTTTAAGTTTCATTTTCATTCTCTTAAATTTTATTTTATTTGAATATACTCTAATTAATTAATGCCTCATTTATTTTTATTTCCATGATTTGGACCACTTATTCTAATTTATATTATATTGATGTTAAAAACTATTTATCACTTTAGCCAGTACATAGGAAGCAGTATTACAACAATTCAATTTTATCAACTTGGATTCCTTTTTATTATGTGTAAGAAAGAGAGACACAATAATGGTGAGGGGTTAGGAGAGAGAACAAGATCCAAATTATAATTTTATATTTTTCTCTCTCCCATACAATACCAGAAAGAACATGAAATAATCCAAATTACAATTTTAGGTTTTGTCCATTTGTACAATTCATATTAAATTTTTTTTAAAAAATATAATTATCTCTTTCAACTTAGTGCCTTTCGTATATGTGGATATATATCAAACGCCTTGTTGTATTTTATGGCAACAATGACGTGGGTTAGTCTTTCAAATGTTTAATAAATAAAACTTGAAAATAACTAATTAGAAAGACATTTAAGATTAAACAAAATTAAATTTATTTGTTTAACTTTTTCTTCTAAATATTTATTTAGGTTTTTTAATTATATAAACAATATATTTCAACTTCATTGTGACATATTGTGGAGCAATGACAGCAATCTTTTCATAATTTTTCTTGGTTGCACCATCTTTCATATAGAAAAAATATTCTTAAAACCATATTCATACCAGGCTACGATTTTAGGACCACAAAACTCATCGACTGCCTCCTTGCTAAATGAAACAATTTTGCCGAGAATCATTTATTTTAGTAAGAATATCTAACAAAACTGAAAACTCCAACTTGCAATACTACAAAAAAATAAACTTTTAGTAACGATCAATAAAAAATTGACACTAAAAGAATACTTTTAGTGGCGACTATAAAACGTTGCCACTAAAAGTTGTCATTATATTATTATTATTAATTTTGGTATTTTTTTTAGTGATGACACAAAAAGTCGCCACTAATACTTTTTAGTGGCAATAAAAAAATTGTCACAAAATAGTTATAGCGGCGACAAATAGAGAGTCGCCATTAAAGAATAATTTTAGTGGCGACTCCGAACTTGCAACTAAAAGTTTTGATAAGAAAAAAATTTAATAATAAAAAATAAATAAATAAATCTTTAGTGACAACGTTTTATCGCTATTAAAAGTTTATTGCATTAAAAAGTTACCTTTAGTGGCAACCTGTGACGTCACTAAATTTTGTTATAAAACCTTTTAGTGGCAATCATGGTTGTCGCCACTAAAAATGGGTTTTAGTGGCAACATATATATGTCGCCATTAAAAGGGGGTTTTAGTGGCCACATATATATGTCGCCACTAAAAGTCTTTGTGTAGAAAATTTTGATTAAAAAAAGTTGTAAGGATAAATTTTTTGCACAAAAATTTTTAGTGGCAACCTTTATGTTGCCGTTAAAAGATTTGTTTCAATTAACAATTTCTGATTTGATTTTATAAGGTTAAAATTTTTCACATAAAAGCTTTTAGTAGTGATATGTTTGTGTTACCACTTAATGCATCTTTCTATAACAATAAATCACCACTAAAAGTTTTAAAATAATATTTTTAAATAATTTTATTTAAAAAATTTTATGCTAACATTTAGTGGCAACAAACAATAAATGATGGGAAGAATTACTTTTGAAAGGAATAAATAATATAGAACTTCTACCAAATAAAATAATATTTATATACGGGAAAAATGGCTAAAAATCCTTAGGTCAAATTTGACACTAAAAAATTGCAATAAAAGTGCCTGATTATAGGAAAGAAAAAGAAAAATTGTTGTAGGTAATTAATACAAATCGAAAAAGAAGAAATGCACTCCAAAATTGATTTTAAGAAAATTGGTTAAGATTATGACAAAAAAGCATCATAAGGAATTATTAATGATTACAAATTGTTATAATTATTTTTTTGGCCCCACAAAATATATTATTTTTTGATTGAGTAACAATATTATATTCTTGTAAACACTATATTTTTTATTATAACACAATAATTATTAAACAATACCAAATATGTAACAAAATTTTACTTGTTTTAGTTGATTTATTAATATGATCAAACTCATTATTTACATTAAAATCTAATTAATTCTTTTAAGAATTTTTAATTAATAAATAACTTAATATTTTAAATTATTTTTAGATAATTATTTAATAAAATATTATCTTATACTTAATAAATAGTTGTATGATAACGAAAGAATATAGTGATCCCAAAAATATAAGACCATCATTTTTTTGAATTTGATCCCTTATATAAATTTAACTATCTAAGTTTTATTGTAAAATATCATCTTCAATATATTGATTATCCTCACATTAAACATATTAATAAATATGGATAATGCGACGTAACATAAAATAAAAATAATGTAACAATTCAATAATAATTAGTTGTCACTACAAGATACTATAACAAAGAACTATACCATTTGAATAACTAGCCATAGGATCATCATTTTGATATGCGTTTATGATATATTTGAATAACAGGTTGGCACTTAATAGTTATGACAAATTCACCTTAAAACATGGCACTATATGGTAATGGGTTTAACAAGAAAGCAATATTGAAGAAAGAATTCTGTTTAGATCTTATGCAGTTAAAAATTAATTAAACAGTCAAAGCAAAGATAAAAAGAAAAGAGGAAATAAGTGTAAGGAAAAGAGATGAGCTCCATATATATTTTTACATTTTTGTATCACTTTCTTTTTTATTGAAAAGTATCTTATTTTACATGTTTCATACAAGTAGAGTCCATTATTTTGTTCCAAGTGCTTGAACCTTGTGCAATTCCATCAAAGATCATGAGGTGTTTTAATAAACAAGAATTTAAGTGGCCTTCAATTTAGTTGATGGTCTAAAAAACATATTAGAAGAATGATGACAATTATTATTTTTTCCCAAATGTGTATCATTGGGAAATTGAGTAATTACATACACCTTTTTTGAGACATGTTAGAATTATACTAACTTTTTTTCTATTTTTCATATATATGTATATATATATATATATATATAAAGTCTCTTAAAACAAAATATTATCTATGCTTTATATTAATTTAAATTTTTTTTTCACTAAAATATTCTCTATTAATTTAAATATATTTTTTATCTAAAAAATTTTAAATAAAGAGAGTTTTGATAAAAAAAATTTAAAATTAGATTAAAATATAAAATAAATTTCTTTATTTCAAGTGAGACTTGTATATATTTTAAAAATAAATATAAAATTTATGTAGTTTTAATAAATTAAAAAAAGTTGTGTAATTTGATAATTACACTATTAAAATTCAATCAAAGAGACCTAAAAGATGCATTGAGAGGATCTTCAATTGCACCTCTAATGTGATATTTCTATCACCTATCTAATTATGTGGCTGCCAAGCAATAATGAATTACCAAGAAAAGAAAAAAGTGAATGTCAGCTTGTATAATAGCAAATGGCCTTGGGTATATTGTTTTAAACCTGCTTCTATTGCTCTCTCTTTTTCTCTCTCTTAAATCATTTTATTATTATTATTATTATGAAAAGCTCAATTAGCATTTATCTCTCTCACTTTCTTTCATATTGGTTGCCAAATATTTATTTTATTCTAGAAAAATTATACTTAGAATTTTAAATTTTATAAATTTTATTATAATAAAAGGTAAAAATTAAAATTATTTTTAGTAACCAAAATTAATATTACTTACTAATAGATTTTAAAAAAATTATAACCAAAAGTAATACTCAAATTATTATTGAGTCTTAGTGTGTCTGTTTATTAAGTTGAGATATCAAAGTATTACTAAACTCTTCAGCATTGAAATCACCAATTTTTTCACCCCAATCATAAATTGGGGCATCATTGAGACTCGAAGGAAAATGTTTAAAGTAAGTTATTGACACTTTAGTTCATTAGTTCATAAGTTAGTTTTAAGTATACTATGCATTGTTTAATATATGTATATAGTTTAAAAGAAAATAATATAACACAAAATTATATATCGTACATATATAATATAAGAAATAATAATGATAAATATATATTTGATATATTATTATAATACATATTTTCAATTTGGTTAAGTTTATTTCATTCCAATATTAATTTTTCCTAATTTATTATATCTAAACCCTTTGTTTTTTATATTTTTTATGATAGTGAAATTTTAATATAGTTTAAGAATACTATAAGTTAAATATGAAAAATTCTTAAATTTTAATCATGGGTAATTTTCTTTTTTCAATTAAAAAATGATGTCTTAAACTTTTTAACGTGAATAACAATAAAATATTTAAAATTTACTAATATTTATTTGTTATATTATATTTTTGATAAATTTACTTGTTATATTAAATGAAATATTAATAATTATTAGTAAATCTATTTTGTCTAATTGATGCAATAAAATGGATAAACAATCTCAATAATATAAATCTAGGACTTTCTTTTTAATTATTCTCTATCTAGTTAAATACAAGTATAACATTAATGCTTTGATAAAAATCATTAAACAATAAAAATCATTAACACTTTGTTAACAAATTTAATAATAAATATTACTATTAAATAATTAATAATCTTATTTCAAGCTAATAAGAAATTTAAATCAATTAAAATGTAATAAGTAATAATAAAATTACTTTTTAAATGATATATAATATAAACAACGAAATTAAAAATATTTGAAGATAAAACTATATATAAATCGTTGAAGTCAAGAATTATGCTCTTCCTTCATTTAGAATTTTAGATGTAAGCAAATCAAGCAAAATGCTGCTATTTATATCATTAAAACAACTTTTTATAAATAATATTTGACTTGTGTAAACAAATCAAGCAGAATTCAATTAATTTATATATCATGTTAAGTGTAACGTGTGATGAGTTACAAATCCTATCACTTCATTTATATCAATTTATATATTCTTTTTCAATTTTAAACTTTTTTTTTTAATAATTCACCTACATAATGAAAATATTAGTTAATCGTTGATTGCATTTTCAAAATTTTAATAACTTATCAATTTGATGGTAGATTTTTTTTATATGTAAAAATGTATGAAGATGCTGTTGTAGATTTGAGTATAATAACTTTTCTCTGAAAAAAAAAATGGATAAAATGGTTTCATTCAATATCATTGTTCAAGTACTTGTGATTACTTTCACAAATGTTATTAACATTTTGAATTCTGAAGGGTGAAGTTAAAATTGAGAAAAGTAAAATGAAAAAAAAACCTTGTAAAAGTTATGGGTAAAAAATATTGAATCATAATATATGTGGCATGCTTGATAGTGTTGAGCATATGGGTAGTTAAATATTATGAACTATTGTGAACCATCTAGTGGAGTGTGACTATAGAGGACACGATCTGGATTTTATAGGAGGCTGTGTTTAAATTCACAATTAAAGGAATAATTATTAGTCATTAATTTCATGGATGCCAATAACAAAATACAAAAAAGTACACGATAAGTTCACTAAGTGTCATCTAATAGAGTTACAGGATAAGACAATAGATATGATTACTTCTTCCATTCTTGAACTTGATCATAAAGAGTTCTTTTGCAATAAACTGAAAATTATAGTGTATAACCTGAAGTGATAAATAAAAAAAATGGTATTCAAATAAATGTGATCAATCAAATAAATACAACATATGTCTAAAATCAATCAACAAAACAGAACGATAGGGCAATGTTAGTATATGAGAAGAGCATATAATTTCTGGACAAAGTTAATGAGGCAATATATGTTGATTGAAAGCCCCTGGTGAAAGCACATTTTAGATTATAAGTCTTGTTTTGTCTTTTTACTAAAGGCACGTTGAAAGTTCAATAAAGGTTAACCAAAAATTTGTTTCCACCGTCAAATAAAAATAAAAAAGAAAAGAAAAGAAAATTATACCACAGAATGGTAAATAATATACTATTTTTATAAAAGAAAATTATGAGTAATTTTCAATAAAAGGAAAAACTATTGGGATAATTACAATTAAAATAATTTAAAATAAAAATGTCATTTCATTTGTATATTGAGTTATAAAAAAATAATACAAAGATGAAAATAATAATAATTATAATAAAGAATAATCTTTACATCTCTACTTAAAAATAGTATTCGAAAAAAAAAAGATAATTACAAAAAAAAACTTTACATCAATTAAATATGATAATTATTTTTTATTCACCTGTTAGTAGAATGAAAATAAATATATACTAAATGAGATTATTCAATAATTTTTTTTTCTTTTCACTTTCTACCTAATGCATAATTTAATTGTTTTTAACCAATGAGCACCACTCTCGTTGACATAACTTTTGAACGGCTAGAACAATTCAAAAGCTATATTTAATTTCAGAGTCAAGTGACATAATTTGCAAATCGACTGAAGCATTCAAGGCTATCATTTTTAGATCCAGAGTCCACGTTGTTGCAAGAATTAACAGCAAGGCCTTCCATAACATTCATTTTCTTTTCAGTGAAATTTAAAGTGAGGGAAGATTGTTCACAAGGGTATTCCCATATTCCCATCTCATCTGGGTTTGGTTTATTTTTTTTATCCCTCGCTAACTTTCTATCGAAATCCCAAACACACTAAATAGGGGTTGCAATTTTGAATTTTGAAATCATTGAATAGCTACAACTATACATCCAATCTTGAGTCAAAGCAATAAATATAATGAAACTTTTCTATGAATACTATATTTTGTCTAGATATTTAATAAAAAAAAAGAAAAAGAAAAACCATTATAAAACAAATAAAAAATCAAATGAGAAATCTAGGAAAAAATAAAAAAATAAAATGAAAAAACAAAGAAGAAGCAAAAATAAAAGAAAATAAATAAAAGAAGATGAAAAACCAAAAATAAGAAAAAAAAACTAGAGAAAGAAAGAAAAACAAATAACCAAATTAAAAAAAGAAATTATGAAAAATGAAACCAAAGTTAAGCAAGAAAAAAAAACTGTCAAACCCAAAAACAATTTAAAAAAAAAATACACCACAAGCCCATCAACTCCAACAAACTAAAAATAACAAAAAATAACAAAAATAACAAAATACGTGTTCTTATCTTTACTTGTTCTTTATGCAAAAATATTAAAAATTACATTTTTAAAATTTTCTTGCCCAAGAAACAAGTAACGAGGGGTAACTGTGAATACCGTATTTTGTCTTAAAAAATAAAATAAAATAAAAAATAAAGTAAAAATAAAATATTTCAAAAATAATAACAAAATCCAATTAGCAAAAATTGAAAAAAAAATCATCAAAAAATTGAAAAACAAAAAAAGAAAACAAAAAAATGACTTAAAAGTAAAAGCCCAATTACTTTGTTTGTCAACCTAAGCTCATTAATCTTATATCCAAAAAAAAAAATTCAAACTCAATTTTATATATATATAAAAAAAAAAGAGTAAACCAAGTTAGCAACTCCAGTCCAATTTGCTTAGCCCATTAGCACCACCTCTTTCTTGAGCCCATTAATAATAAGAGCAAATCAGTAACCCGGATCCATTCACTTAAAACCCTACCTTTGGCCCTGGGCTCCCTCTAGCAGCCTCTCACTCACGCACGACTCCACATACAACCCTGAGCACAGACACAGGGACAAAAAAAATGAAAGAACTAGAAGAGCAGCAGGCGTACAGTTCCGGAGATGAAAGGGACGCGTCTCTGGGGTTCTGGGGAGATGGTTCTGGGATCGAGGGAGTGAGAGACCAAAAAGCGAGGGAGAGACCGAGAAAAAGGAGGAAGGCATCAGAGGGAGAGCGAAAGATTGGGGGGAAACGACGAAAAAGGATTTTCGAATTGGAACCAGGGAGAGAGATTTGAAAAATCGAGGAGGCATTAGAGGGAGAATCAGAGAGGGGGAATTGAAAAAAACAAATCAAGCGATAGCGAGGATCACCGGGAGATCGAGGCAGAAGGAGTCTCGAGATAAAAAAAGGTTCTTTCGAATTTGGAAGGGGATTTTTCGGAGGACAAAAAGGGAAGAGGAGAAAAATCGAGGGGGAACGAGAGGGACCAAAAAACTGAGAGACAAAGGGGAGGAGGAGGAGCATCGAAGGAAGAAAAAGGAAGAGGAGAAAAACTGAGGGGGGAACGAGAGGACCGAAAAAGATCGAAGGAGGCTTTTCGAGATTTGGGAGGCCTGAGGTTCGAAGGAGCAAAAGGAGAGAAGAGATTCCAAGTTGAAGAAGGAATAGGAGCGCTGTGACGAATTAAGGCAGAGGAATTGGAGATTCGAGGCACGAGGAAACGAGTCCAAGGTTCGGAAGCTCACAGAGGTACCCCGTTAATTTTTGCCAAAAAAGTTGTGTGCTGGCTGTTTGGGAGGTTGTATCTTGAAATCAGTTGATTAACTGAGTTTACTTACTTTTTGTTTCTCTGTGAGTATGCTGCGTTAACCCTGTAACCCAACCTTTCTTTGGATAATGAGTGACTGTGTTTTGAACTTCTATCGTCGGAAATCGCTAAGGTTGGATGGTTTATTACATGGTTTGATCTTGTTCTTAATTTCCTGTCAATGATAGGATCTCAGTGCAGATTCCGTTAATTCCAGACTTAGGTTGAGATTGTTTTAGTTTTAATTCATTGCTAAGTAGTTGATGTGGCCTCTGCTGGCTGTTGCATGGATAGTTCTGTGTAACATTTTTACTCCATCCTGGTTTATAAGTTTGGTTCTGGCTGTGATTCGTTGTTGTCCCCTAATCCAACACGTTTGGTGTGTTCTGATTCAACCTTAGATTAACACATCGAATACAACTAATGCTTGCTTGACATAAAATTCTACCTCGTAATGTGAGAGTGGTTCCAAATTTTGCCTATAGCTTTTAGGATTGGCAGGTGTATGTCAAACGTGATTTTAGGAGGAATTACGGCATTTCCAAACACACTGTTAGTGGCCAACCTAACCTCAGACTGGGAAGCCATTTTATACATTATTAGATAAAATTTAAATGTTAATAAGGTATACAATTGAAAAAAAAAAATCAAATCAATTGAATTACTTTTTTTTAAAAAAGAACCACAAGAAAAAAAAAACAGAGACAAAGTAAAAGAGTTGCTTCCCCAGAAGGGACAAATCAAGAGAATTGATTTTCTTCTTAAACTTAAATTTTTCTCAAATCTTCTTTCGGCAAAAAAATAGAAATTAAAGTGTGCTGCTTGGAAAGTGAAATGGAATATGAAGCAAAATAAAAAAAAATTATGAGAATAAACTAAAATTCAAAAAGTAAGCCAATGGTGAAAATGTCTTTTTTGGAAAAAAAGAAAAAAAAGGATAAGAAAAAGAAAATCAAAGATTAATGAAAATCATCAAAAAGGGAGAAAAAAGTCAAGGAGTAGGATTAATTGAGCTTTTTTTTTCCTTTTGCAAAATTAAAACTCATAAAACACTTTTCAGGTTATTTGTAAAAACAAGAAAATGACAGTTTACAGTCGTAAGGGGAAAATCAACAAAAACAAAACAATAAATTTAAAAAAGGGGAAAACAGAAAAAAAGAGAAAAAATGAAAGACAAAAAAATAAAAAAATAAAAAGTAATAATAATTAAAAATGCAAGAAAAGTAAAATTAAATTCTATTTTTTTTTCTTTTGCAAAATTAAAACTCATAAAACACTTTCCAAATTATTTGTAAAAAAAAGAAAATGACAATTTACAGTCGTAAAGGAAAAATCAACAAAAACAAAACAATAAATTTAAAAAAAAAAAAAAGGAAAACAAAAAAAAGACAAAAAATGAAAGACAAAAAAATAAAAAAATAAAAAGTGATAATAATTAAAAATGCAAGAAAAGTAAAATTAAATTCTACTTTTTTTTCCTTTTGCAAAATTAAAACTCATAAAACACTTTCCAGGTTATTTGTAAAAAAAAAAAAAGAAATGACAATTTACAGTCGTAAGGGGAAAATCAACAAAAACAAAACAATAAATTTTAAAAAAGGGGAAAACAGAAAAAAGAGAAAAAATGAAAGACAAAAAAGTAAAAAAATAAAAAGTGATAATAATTAAAAATGCAAGAAAAGTAAAATTAAATTCTACTTTAACAAATCAATACACATCAACCAATTTCCCTTTATTAAGGGAAAAGTAGTTTTAATTTTTTTTGTCTTTTCACCCAAAAAATAATAATAATAAAAGCTTAGTCATTTAAAATAAAGAGTAAAGAAAGCAAGCAACACAAAAAAAAAGGATGTAGAAAAGAGATGAAAAAGATAGTTGAAAATACAAGAAAAGTAAAATTAAATTCATTTTTAACAAATTAAAACGCTTCAATCAATTTTCACATTCATTTTATCTGTTAAGGGAGAAGTAATTCTTATTTTCTTTGACCTTTCAAAAAATAATAAAAGCTTAGTCATAAAAAAATAATAAAAACAACAAAAAAAACAAACAAACAAAATAAAACAAAACAAAAAATAAACAAAATAATTAAAAAACCTAAATAAAAAAAAATACGTCAAACAAATTGAATTTTTAACTTCTTCACCAAACCTAGTACACTATTATAGGGAAAATTCAAAATCCACAAATGTATGGTTGTGGTTAAAGGAAATTAACTGTTCTCTCTCTCCAATTTTTGTTAATCTTGGTGAAAAAAATATATAGAATAGCCCAGGAATTTAAATATATGAAATCTATTTAAGTAATGAATTTTAAATATTTTATATTTCTTTGTTTAATAACTAAAAAATAGAAAAAATTTAAACATAATCGATTTAATGACTTTTGACATATGTTATTTTTTGTGGTAGAAATATAATGATTGAATAAATTCATATTGATTTATATTATCAATTTCATCTGAAATTTTTGTAGAGATTGAACAAAGTAAATAAGCGAATATGAGGATATAATTTTTAATTTTCTAAGATTTCTTATTAAATGAATGAAATTATAAAAATACCTACTAAATAGTTTATCAATTTCAGCTTTTATTTCCAATAAGCAAGGTCGGTGCACATATATATATATATATATATATCCATATGTATATAGACACACACACACACACACACATACACACATATATATATATATATATATATATATATATATATATATATCTGCATTGACACAAAATAATTGATGCACTTGTTTCCTTTTCACACAGAAATCCAGTTGACAATATTTTTTCTGTTACTTTTGGGTGCAGGTCTAACTTGACAAGTTATCTTTAAATCTTGTATTCCTCCTCACAACTCACTACCAGCACTTTTTGGAGCAATCAGGTGATATTTTCTTGTTGATTCATACCTTTCTGTTGATAAAAATATGATTTAGGATATACATACATATATATATATATATATATATGGAACTAAATGTTGAAAAAATATAAGGTAGAAGATAAAAATGTGATTTAAGACATTATATATGGAAGGAGATTAGTTTTAGAATTGCTTCTTTGACCTAATCGCATGCTAATAGTAGTTAAATAAACTATAGGATTTGACAGGTAAATACTAAAAGTTAAAGCGTAATTAACAGTTATAATAACTTTAAGATTTAATAATTAGTTGGTGGATTACGAGTTATAAATTTAATTTCATAATTAAATAAATTCTAAATTCAAAAGTTAATTAGTAATTGTTTGATTACGATAAAAATGAACATTTACTTCAAACATAATCTATTAAACAATTACTAAATGGGTACTAGAATAAAATAAAGATGACGGTTATTTAATAAGTAATTAGAATTGAATATTCAATAAATAAATAATAGTGAACTTTTGCATACAAAATTACTAAGCTACTACTAAAAGTAAAAGCAATTCTTAAATAATTTTTGACTTTGAAATTTGATTAAATGAAATACTAAGTTTAAAATTTAATTAGTGAGTATTGGATTAAGAGTGAAAATGAAAATTTAAATTCAGAATAATAAATGACACATTTAGATATTTACTAATAGATTAAAATAAAGATGGAAAATATTGAACAAATACTGAGAATTAAATATTCAATGAATAATTAAATGAAATATTGAATAAGAAATTAATAGGTTAATACTAATAGTAAAAAGCAAATAAAAATAATACCAACTTGAGATTTTGATAAGCAATTGATGGTTAAGGCGTCAAAAATAAGAACATAATTAAGTAAATTACAAAATTTAAAATTTGATTAGTTTTTATTGGATTAAGAATAAAAGAAAAAATTTAACTTCAAAATACTGAATCAAATGTTCAATAAATTACTAATAAATTAAATTGAAGATGAAGAATATTTAGCAAATCTTAGGATTAAATTTTCAATCATTAATTAAATAAAAGATTGAATAACAAATTAATAGGTAAGTACTAAAAGTAAAAAGGGATTAAAAATAATAACACCTTTGCAATTTGATAAGCAATGGATGACAAAGACTTATGAAGGAAAAGTATAATTAAGATTGGAAAATGTTCAAAATACAATTAGTATGTACTGGATTAAGAGTAAAAAAAAAAATTTAATTTCATAATAATGAATGAAACATATAATAAATTACTGATAGATTAAAATGAGGATGAAGAATATTTAACAAATAATTAGGATTATGAGTAATTAAATAAAATACTAAATTTAAAATTTGATTAGTATTTATTCGATTAAGAGATTCAAATATAGTCTTAAAATCAATTAATTTTTTTTCATAAAACACTGATTGATTAAGCTAAAGATAAAGAATATTTCATAATCTATTAGGAGCTAATGTTGCATAAAAAATTAATAACTGTAGGGTTTTCTTTGTCTATTCTAATTGAAAAGGGAAATTTTATCATGTTGAGGAATCTATTATTGCTCTTGTTAATGGGTTTAAGTTATGTTACATGAGACGATTTCCTTCCACATGTGTAAAAGATCTTGTAGGAATCACCATCTGATGGCTTATGTAAAATTATCTTGTTATGCTATGACAAATTAATAGCTAAATGACTTTGTCTGTTGAACTACTTTATGTGGATGAACTTTATCACATGTAGTTAAATTATTCAAATCTTCTTGGCTGATTGTATACAAAATTGTATTATACATGTCTATTTTTCTTCATGCCTTAGATATACATAGATACATGTTTGCCATAAGGAAGTTATGAAATGAACTAGTTGTTTGTCGAGGATTTCACCTTTGAATTGGTCTGATTATCTGATGAACCAGATACTTGTGTTCTAGATGATATAAGAGTATATGTAGTGCATGCCAAAGAGAAATATATCTCTTTCCTAGTGTTCTATATAATATAGACATGTATAATTACAAATTAGTTATAAATACTCACTTTGAAAACATTCATGTTGGATTTAGGGATGGATAAAAGTTAGATACACATTAGGAATAGGGCTGATATGACATATAGACAAGGTGTTGATGAGTTTCTCCAATGGGCATTTAGCCAAGTTGAGGTGATTGATATGATTCGATGCCCATGTAAGAGGTGCAAGAATACAGCGTGAAAAATAAGAAGTGAAGTACGGGGGGATCTATTTAAGAAGGGATTCAATGAAAGTTACATAGTATGGGACTCACATAGAGAAACTCAACCTAGTATCCATAGTCCCTTCTAACATGCAAATGATGAAGCACCTGCGGATAATGACGAAGATGATGACATCATTGAGATGTTACATGATGCATTCGGTGAAACATATTCAACTGAGTCGCCTAACTTGCAGGCTAGCCAATTTTTCAAATTGTTGGAAGATGCTCAAACCGAACTCTATCCGGGTTGTAATAATGTGACAAAGCTATCTTTCATTGTCAAACTCCTTCATCTGAAATGCCTCAACCATTGGAGTAATAAATCGATGGATACATTGTTGAGTTTATTCAAAGATGTCTTACCTAAAGGGGCACTAGTACCTGACAATTACTATAAAGCAAGGAAGGTTGTTAGGGAGCTCGGATTGGGTTATACTAAGATTGATGCATGTGAAAATGATTGCATCTTATATTGGCGAGAACACGCAAATGCAGAATCATGCCCTAAGTGCAACATGTCTAGATGGAAGTTGGATGGTCACAAAGGCAAGAAAGTGCCCCGTAAAGTGTTGTGACATTTTCCATTAAAGCCTAGGTTGTAACGGTTGTACATGGCTCAACAAATAGCTAAAGATATGAGATGGCACATGGAAGAACGTATTGACGACGGTGTCTTACGACATCTGTCTGACTCCATTACTTAGAAATCATTTGATAACCAGTATCTTGACTTCTCTCGTGATTGCAGAAATGTACGGTTAAGCCTGGCTAGTGATGGGTTCCAGCCGTATGAAAATATGAGTACTAATCATAGCATTTGGCCGGTTGTGCTAGTTCCATATAATTTGCCACCGTGGTTATGCATGAAGCACTCATATTTTATGATGACACTTCTTATTCTAGGCCCTAAATGTCCTAGTAATAACATTGATGTGTATTTGCAACCCATGATTGAAGAGTTACAGGAGTTATGGAACGATGGTATTGACACATATGATGCCTATTCACAGTCCAATTTTAAGATACGTGCTGCTGTGATTTGGACAATCAATGATTTTTCAGCATATGCAAACCTCTCAGGGTGGTCCACCAAAGAAAAGTTTGCATGCCCTTGTTGCCACAAGGGCACATATTCCATTTCTTTACGGAATAAGTTATGTTACATGGGGCATCGTCGCTTTCTTCCTCCCAATCATCCATGGCATAATAATAGGAGGGCATTTGACGGGAAAGTTGAACATTCACTTGCACCCTTGCCTCTTACTGGTGAGGAAGCACTTATACAGCTTCAAGCATTGGGAGATGTGAATCTTGGGAAAAGCCAAAAGCGAAAGCGTTTCCCACTAATGATGCTTTCAATTGAATGAAGAAGAATATTTTCTTCAAATTACCCTATTGGAAAACTCTGCTGCTCCGACATAACCTTGATGTTATGCATATAGAAAGAAACATGTCAAATAACATAATGTCAACATTGATGGGTGTCGTTGGAAAGACTAAAGATACAATGAAGAGTCGATATGACTTGGTTGATTTAGGGATTAGGCAACAATTGCATCCCATAGAAGATGGTAACAAAATCTTGATTCCAAC
The DNA here is from genome assembly GCA_032878935.1 of Erythrophleum fordii. Classification (NCBI taxonomy): domain Eukaryota; kingdom Viridiplantae; phylum Streptophyta; class Magnoliopsida; order Fabales; family Fabaceae; genus Erythrophleum; species Erythrophleum fordii. Next base: position 13,016,338 of record JAVQMF010000045.1, on the reverse strand, counting down.
AGCATGCTATACATTGTCGAGACAAGAGAAGGCAAAAGTTTGTGACTTCTTGGCTAAATTGAGGGTGCCAGACTCCTTCTCTTCAAACATTTCAAGGTGCGTCAATGTCCATGAGCGAAAAATCTCTGGGTTGAAATGTCATGACCACCATGTATTATTGCAAGACATATTTCCACTTGCAATACGTGGTTTGTTGCCTAATGAAGTGTCAGAACTTATAATAGAGTTGGGAAAATTTTTTAAGAACATATGTTCAAAGTGCTTGAGAATTGAAGATCTTGATGTATTGGAAACCCAAATTGCAATCACATTGTGCAAATTAGAAATGGTGTTTCCACCTGCTTTCTTTGATATCATGGTCCATTTGCTTGTTCACTTAGCAAGAGAGGCTAAGTTTGGTAGACCTGTCCAATATCGATGGATGTATCCTATTGAGAGGTAAGGTTGACCTTAAGCTATGATGTCTTTTCCATTATTTAAAAAAAAATGTTTGACCTTATTCATACTAATGCAGGTACTTACGAACACTAAAAACTTATGTTCGCAACAAGGCTCGTCCAGAAGGTTCAATTGCCGAAGGTTACTTAGCTGATGAATGCCTTACTTTTTGTTTGCGTTATTTGAAAAATGTCCCAACAAAGTTCAATAGACCTCCTAGGAATGATGATGGACATATGGAACATGATAAGATGTCTATCTTCAATCCAAGTGGACAGGCGAGGGGACGTTATGAATCAATTTTTCTATCAGATATAGAGTTAAATCAAACTTGTATGTACAAATTTCAAAATTATAAAGACATCTGGCCATTTATTGAGTAAGTTTATAAGAATTAGCCATCGCTTACCTAAAAAATTTTCTATTATCACCTTTAATTAAGTAGATCATACATTACAGGAAGTATAAGATGGAGACTGAAACACAAGCTTCAATGGTTGCGGAGTTCCCAGAATGGTTTCGTGCACAGGTATGTTTTGACCTTGTATTTCTATTAGTTAGATTAAACGTTACGATATTCATACATGTTGTCCTTTATAGGTTTTAGAGTTAGGTGCACGGGGTGATGCAAGTGATGACCTTATGAGCCTTGGAGCTGGACCGCTAAAAATGATCCATCGTTATTCCATATTTATGGTGAATGGATTTAGATTTCATACTCAAGACCGAGCCTCTGGTAGAAGAACACAGAATAGTGGAGTCCTTGTGAGGGGTGATGATTCAGATGAGACAAAAGAATATTATGGTATTTTAGAAGATATATATGAATTGTCATACATTGGGAATAAGAAAGTGTATCTCTTCAAGTGTCATTGGTGGGATGTGAGTCATTTAGGAAGAGGATACAAGGTGGACAAATATGGAATTACAAGTGTCAACACCCAATACTCATTGAACTCAAATGAACCATTTGTCTTGGCATCTCAAGCAGAACAGGTATTTTACCTAGAGGACAATTGTGACCCAAATTGGCTTGTTGTCGTAAAAACAAATCCTCGTGACTTCTTCAATATGCCAGAGATGACTGATGATGGCGTAGATGGGGACAATGAAGAATTATTAAGCGATGAGGCTTACCAGCAGATTGAAATTGAAGTAGATTTGACTACTAGTGGTGATGTAGGCATTGACCTAGTAGTTTGCCTTCATAGGGATGACATTAAACCAGAAATAATAAACTACTCAAGTGAACGCCCTCGACCAAGTGGGCCAAGTGTAATTGCTGAGGTGGATGAATTCATTAATGATAATAATAAGGATGTATCCATTGATGAAGAAGATGGAGAAGACATACTTGATGAAGATATGTCCACTAATGAAGAGGATAAGGAGGATATACTTGATGATGATGATACAAATGATACTACTTATAGCTTAGATTAAATATTTTCTGGTAGTGTACTTACAAACATATTGTCTTATATTTATATATTCAAGTTAGTATTTGAATTTAAGCTACTATATCTCACATCTTATTTACAATTTCACAAAAAATGTCAAGTGGTGGACGTGGCAGGGTTGGAGGCAGGGGGGAAGAGGAAATAGGCGTGGCAGTAGTGGTCGATTGAGACGTGACCACACAGGTGATGTGACATCACCACCACGACCTGTCATAGGGAATATTTCTGAGAGTAGGGAGTCTACTCCATCCACACTATCACCATCTGTGACACAACAAGAACACGAAGATTCTCCACCCATGCAGCCATTACTGAACCAGAGTAGTGCAGGTATAATCACCTTTATATTTTGTTTAACTATGATTTATTTTTTTCTCCCCCCACACACACACACACACACACACACACATATATATGTCTATCTAAGTGTACTAATTTTTTATGACTTACATGTCTTATTCAGCTTCTTGTAGCACTATTAAGAAAGGTCGAGGGAAATACAAGTGTATGTCTATTGATTTGAAGACAAAACATGGTAGAAAGATTATTATTGACATCCCTGAAGACTTCGAGCGGGCTGTTGGAGATGGCGCTCGAGAGTTCTCCAGTTATTGTGGCTTGGTGGTTCGAACCACTTGTTTATTTAGAGATGGTGACTAGCTTGCCCAATAAGAAAAATATGGAGATATTATGTGGTTAAAAGTTAAGGTAATATGTTTGTTTATAGATAGTTATACAAACTAACTTATTTTATTAATTTTAAACCCTTCACATATGTAACTATAACTATTTATGTTTGTGGTCTATAGGTTAAATTTGAATAACGAGAGGGTCAAGCTGAGTCGTTGATGAAGCGCTTCACTTTTACCACTTTACGGAGATTGTTTAGGAGTTGGAAGACAAAGTTACATGATCTTGTCAATTTTCTAGATACAGATGAAGATAGGCGTGCAGTTCTACCGGCTGATGTGCATCCTATAGATTGGGAGTGGTTGCTCCAGCATTGGGCTACTGAAGATTTTAAGGTAATGTACTCTTGTTCTATAATATAGTTTGACCTTGTTTCCTTGTATACAATTCTCATAACTATATTTAAATAATAATAAATCTTTTTATCCACTTGTAGGTGATGAGTAATAAAAATAAACTAAATAGAGGAAAGCAAGTAACCAAGCATACATGTGACACGCGATCGTTTGCGGAGGTAGAGCATAGTCTGGTAAGGACGGACTCTTCATTTTTTATTTACTAATGTACTTTTATATAAATTTTTTTTTCTCCATTATAAGATGAAATAATGCTTTTTACAAAATATTCTAGAGGAATCCCATTATTGGTGAACTAGCAGGACCTGATGTGGTATGGGAGGCACAACACACTCGTCGTACAAAGGATGGGGAGATAGAGTGGGCTGATCCCAAGTCACAGGAGATTCATGTAACTTTTCAATATTTTTCAATTTTTTATCTTCACTTAATTACAATTTATTGTATATGTTTTTAATTTGTTAATTAAACTGAAGGGTTATTTATATGAGCTTGTTGTTCGACAACAATCATCTAAAGTTGAATCTCACATGACTGGAGATGAAATTTTATCTACTATATTGGGTGCACGGTCAGGGTTTGTTCGTGGAAAGGGTTATGTAAAGAAACCCTTAAAAAAGAGACCCGTTGACCAAGTTGACGTCGACTATAAAGTATCATCTGCAATAAAATAAGTTTGGAAAGAAATGGAACAAAAACGGGAGGAGGACCGTGCCTAAATGGCCCAAGAGCGTGAAGAAATGGAGCAAAAAATGCAAGAAGAATTTGAACGGAAGCTCCAGCAAGAGCGATCTCAGATGGCCCAACAAGTGCAGGATGAAGTTTGCACACAAGTTGCTACCTTGTTGTCCACATTACAACAGTAAGTATATAACACATTTTCTTTCTTATTTCTAAGAATAAACAATACTTACTATTTTTTTTAAAATTCTAATAGAGACATTTACCTTCAAGTAGTAATATTTCAAGTAGACCAGCTCAATGAATTAAAATAAATAGAGGTATGTTTATAAATCACTGCTTCTTTCCTACTAGTTTAAATATTTATTTAAGCATGGTTCAAAGTTTAAATTTTAATTTAAATGCTATCTGATATTTTAACTGTTATTGTTTCTCTTTTAGCCCAAAGTAATTATTAGTATTAAATTCGATAACACTTTTTTTTCTGTCTTCTTACAGGTTGAGTGTGCTTCAAAGAATAACAGAGCATATTAAATATATTACACCTCACTAGTATTTTTTTTTTTAGAAGTTCAACAACTATTATTGGTGAATGTACAATTTGTAACTTTTATTTTCTCATTATTGATTATGTATTTGACTATGACTTTGTTTAGTTTACTCTTTGTTTTTAATCAAAATTTTCTTTTGATGTAATTCAATTTAGTTGTTGTACTTTGATTTTATCATTGTCTTCTCATATCTTCTGAAGTTGATTTTAGAACCATTTGAATTTTGTTATTTTTTTAGGCAAATAACATGTAATTACAAATAGAATGTTTTAAAAAAAGATTCTGTCACCTATAACGGCAATAATAGGTCGTCATTAAATGTTTCAAAAATAATTTTCAAAAATAAATTTAATGGTGACAACATAATTAGAATTTATTACTAAAATTATCAGAATTAGTGGCGACAACCAATTATCACTAAAACTATAAAAATTAGTGGCGACTCCGAGTTACTACTAAAACTCATAAAATTAGTGGCAACAATAGGTTGCCACTAAAACTATCAGAATTAATGGCGATAACCAATTGTCACTAAAACTATCAGAATTAATGGCGATAACCAATTGTCACTAAAACTATTAGAATTAGTGGCGTTTCCAAATTGCCACTAAAACTCGTAAAATTAGTGGCAACAATAAGTCGCCGCTAAAACTATAAGAATTAATGACGACAACCAATTGTCACTAAAACTATAAGAATTAGTAGCGACGTTGAGTTGCTACTAAAACTAGTAAAATTAGTGGCAACAATAAGTCGCCACGAAAACTATAAGAATTAGTAGCGACAACGAGTTGCCACTAAAACAAGTTGAATTAGTGGTGATATTGTTGTCACTAAAACTATAAGATTTAGTGGCGACTGTTGGTGTCACTAATAGCATAATTAGTGGCGACCATCTATCGCCACTAAAACCTTCGATATTTAGTGGCAACAATAGGTCGCCACTAAAATTATAACAATTAGTGGCGACTTCTCATTGCCATTATTAATGGCGACCATTAATTGTAGCATTTTTCGTCACTAATTAATAAGTTTTTAGTGGCGACTTTTGTCGCCACTAATTGTCACTTTTAGTGGCGACCTTTTTTGCCGCCACTAAAGAGTTTTTGCTACAGTTGTATTTGTAACAACTTGGTGATGACCTTTTGTTGCCACTATAAAGCTTTAGTGGCGACTTTGGTTACTTTTAGCGGCGACTTTTGTCGCCACTAAAGGCCTTTTTTTTGTAGTGTTGCAACTGGAAAAAATGGGTTCGAAGATTTGGATGACATTTGCTTCTTTCCAGAGACAGGTAAATCATCATGTCAATAATTTGGTTTCTCCTATTAATTTAATGTTTTTCATTATTGATGTTGAGGAGAAGCAACTCAACATTTCTTCATTTGTCCTCAGCCCTCACTATTACACGTTTGCAATATATTTTTGGAATAATCGAAATCAAAGTGATACACTTCATTCATCAACTCATAGTTCATTTCAATAAGCCTCTGAGGCCCTTTATTGTTATCCCAAAAAACCAAACCTATAGTCAGGTAGCTAATCATTTCTTCTACTTTTGTTTTTTCAAGTAATAAAATTATTAAGAAGATTGCTAGCAAACTGTTGTGTTGCCCAAGGGCTTGGGATCCATAAAAATAGGATGCCCATATACTAATATATATATATATATATATATATATATTTCAAGTAATAAAATGATTGAGAAGACTTCTAGTATTTGAATTGGAGTTGTGCAAATTTGATTTTGGATTAATTTTAATTTATATATTTGATTTTGGTCAAAAGTGAGTTTATATAATTGTAATTTATGCTTATAAACTTTTATCTAAAATCTGAATTTACCATCAAAGCAGTTCATCCAAAACAAAAGTATTTTTTTTCCATTTTGTTGCAAATAGAGATTTGAAGGACAAATGTAATTTTGGAAAAAAAAAATCTAAGGCCAAACCAAATGAACCAATCGGTAAGGTAAACCCATATTTTAGTATGCAAACAGACTTTTCAGCCTTTCAAAGCTAAACCAAACACACCATTAATGGGTTTAAGAGAAAAGAATCTAGGTCTACAAACCGAAGGCCCTAAGCTAAACCTTGAAATCCTTTGTTTGATTCTATCACTATAAGAGTGGCAAGGACTATGTTAGCCATTATTACACGACAAGCTGTGCCAGCAACCATCAAGCTAATGGTGTTGGCCAAAAGTGCACCACTTGCACACCTTGTTAATCGTCAATACAAGCTAAACATAATGGCCTTTAAGATGACTTCAACGTGCACACCTAGAAGTACAAGCCATACCCTCCCATGACGATGACAATCACGCCCTATTAGAATTAATGGTCCTTCATTATTCCTCAATTATTACGCCTTAATAGCCTTTGGCAGTTACTAATATTAATTAGGTGGTTTTATTTTAGTTCTATGGCATTTTATGGGAAATTAAAATTACTAATGGTAGTTTTTATTCTTTCGTTAGCTATATATAGAAGGTTTCTAATTGAGGCCACAATACATTAGCTTCTCTACTTTTTAAGTGCCTATCTTATTAAGTGGTTCATCAATTAAAAAACCTTTCTCTACAAGACACCGTTGCTATGGCTTGAGCCTTGAAGTACATCTTTTGCTTCCGCTTAACTGTATGTGTATATTTGATGATGCAAGAATTACATCATTTTTTTTATTTGATAGTTTTACACGTGGTATTAGAATATTGCTTTTGCCTTTGCCTAGTATTATTTGCATGCTTATCTGCTATTTTTGCGTACAGTTTAATATTTTGCAGTATTTGTTTTAGTATTTGAATGGCTGTTATAAGGTGGATTGGGCATGTTAGGTGGACATAAAATTATTGAGTTTTATAAAGCTTGTATTTTATTTTATATGTCTTGAAAGTGCTTGAAAAATAGCTGAAAATATTGCCCAAAAAATTACGTCTTTTGCTCTGCTATATTGGGTATTTTTTTAATAGAGCTTGCCCATTTTAACTTCAAAAATCAATTCTTCACAATTTTTTGATGAATTTTAGCTTTTGAAACACTCAAAAGAGAATTCTAGATAAGAAGAGATGGTTTGTTCACCTTTTAGGTTCAAACAAGGTCAGAACTAGGTCAACCCCAGTTTGGTTGATGTAGCTAGAGGTTAGGGATGACCAAAACGATGTGTTGTTTTGCTGTCCCATTTTTGTAATATTTTTTTTCCTTTAAACGACTTGTAGTTGCTTGAAACAAAATAAATAAATAAATAACACTAGTTGCTAAATGTGCATTTCACCAAAACGTTGTGAACTTAGGCTTTTGTATATAAATCAGCTTGTTTTGGACGTTCAGCAATTGGTCCAATTTAATAGCTTTTCATGTATTGTAATATATATATATATATATCTAATGCGCCAGTTATGGTTTTAGGCTCATTTTTGTCAGAAAAAGTGATTTTGGGGCGAACTTTTTTTTGACTTTGGCAGAAATAGACTTTGGACTAATTTTGGGCATTGTTCACCATTTTTGGGTGAAAATATTATAAAAGCCTATTTTGAGCTTTTTAGACAAAAATTTGTTCTAGGTTTGGATAGAATTAATTTTTTGTCTTTTTGGGGCTACATTTGGTTAGTTTTGTCATAAAATGAAAATCCTAGATAATGTTTTTGTCCAAAACTTTTGTAAAAATTAATATTAGTGCCATTTAATTATGTTTAATTTTGAAAAATTATTTTGGACAAAATTGTAACCACACTTGGAGTATTTCAATGAAATAAAATTTTCAATCAATTAGTTACATTTAGTTTTAGTTGATTAATTAATTATTTAATTTATATATGTTTGCAAGTCGACTTACACCGCAAGTGTACGAACCGTGACAAAGTAGTATAAAATATTATTGTTCCCATGAGAATTAGAGTTAGAATTAGTTAGTCATTAAACTCATACTTTAAACTAGATTGAGCAGAATAATTGATTATCGAAATTGAATGTAAAAGGTAAAAACTACTTTGTAAGTTAATTTGTAACAAAAGCTAAAAGATCCCTTTAATTTCAAGTATACAAAGGGATTTAAGATTATTTCTCCCCCTTGTACTTCATAACACAAGGACAACCTCCCTTCACAAAAATAACCAAGTCAAGAACAAGTGTATAATTCTATTAATTGCTTGAACTCTCTTACAATTAATAAAATCTCAATTTTAAGTTTAAACCCTAATGTGACTATGCAAGGTCAATGAGTGTATCGCTATCTCGCCAATAAAACCATCCATTCAATTCATAAATTTCAAATTGTTGCATGATTAAACTTAAGTTCTATATTCAAGTTAGCTCTCTCAAGTATCACTCAAGTAAACAAACAATTAATTGGTGGCCAATTAACTAGAAGCATTAAGAATGGAGTGAAATTAACACATATATGTCATTAATCATAAAAGTGGGGAGAATCATGTGTCAATCCATACAAGGGTTCAAAATAATCCTAAAACAAGTGTCTAACTACTTATAATTAGCCATAAGCTAACAAAATACAAGGAAGTTGAAGCCATAGCAGAGAATAAGAGAAGGAGAAGAAAAGGATCAGGAAAACTGATGGAAAAGCTTTAAATCTCTCTAAAACTTCAATCCTTGGCTTCAATCACTTCCCAACTCTCCAAACCCTAGCACACAAGCTCCCTCAGTAGCCCAAAAGACAGAAGATCCTCCCTTTTGTAAAAAATGAGGGATATTTAAAGCCTTAGTGTTTGTCCAGCCTCAAAACGTAGTATTTTAGTAAACTGGAGTTCACCGCAACTAAACAACCCCAGGTTCTTTCCAACTTCTTGTCCAAGTATCGGTCGTGGCTAACATTTTAATTGACCGCAGTAAAATGTTCTCTGAATTGTTCTGTTTCCAATCCATGAAAGAATTGGCCACGGCTAACATATTTATTTGGTCGCGGCAAATTATATTCTTCCAGACAAAGCTTCCAACAAGTGTCTTAACCTCTAGGGGCTTATCTAATGTCATCTGCAAAAGTATAAAACAATGAACATGTCAAAAATATCCTAAAATAGGATTAAAATTGCATAATTAATCTAAAAGTGAGACAATTAAGTTTAGCTATCAAAAAGGCACATTTTTCTATTTTGAGTATGATTTTGATAAGTCCTAAATTGTCATGATTTTCTCAATATTTTAAGGGATTTATCATATAAATATTAAATTTATTTTATGTTTTTTTTATAAAATTAATAAATGTTAGTTAAGTTAGTATTTAGTAAGTTTTGGTTTATTTCTTCACTTTTGATCTTTTTTTTTTCCGTTTTAGTTAAGTTGTATTTTGTGTTTTTATTTATATTTTTATGTTACTAAATTATTTAATCTTTGTTGGTAGATTATAAATATTAATTAGATAAATTTTATATTTTCGTAAGGTTATAATTATAAAGAAACAAGTTTAGAAGTTTTGAAATGCAAAGAATAAGTATCGAGATTTGTTGGAAAATGATCAAAAAGAAAAAGAAAAAGAAAAAGAAAAAGGAAGAAATAAAGAAGAAAAGAGCAAAAAAGCAAAAGATGGCACTTAAAACTGCTGTTGAAGAAAATTAAGTGCCGCGGCAACAAAATTAAGTGCTGCGGCTTATGGAGAAACAAAAGCTGCGTTGCAATGCTTTTCACCACTACTGAAAGAAATTCATCTGCGCCGCGGCGCATTTGAGCATCGCTGTGGCGTAGTTTGTAAAAAAAATGTAGAATGTACCATTTTTTGCCATATTTTTTAGGGTTTTAAAGGGCTTCCAACACTTCTTCGAGGGGAGGCTGCCATTCTGAAGGTTTTGGAAAGGAGAATGAAGGATTTAGAGCTTCAAATGCCATGGAAAAAGCTTGAGTTTAAGAAAGATTCACCGATTAAATCTGTTTTTCTCTTCTTCTTTTGCTTTTCCTTGTATTTCTTCACCCATTGAGTTTATGCTTTGTTCTTGATGTTGCTATTTCTTGTAATTATGAGCTAAACTTGTTGATTTGGGATTATGATAAACTCTAACTTGTAATATGTTGCAATTACTCTCTTTATTTGCAATTAATGGTATGATTTAATTACTTAATCCTTGTGCTTTATGCTTCTAAGTGTGTGGAAACCATTAGATGATTTGGATAGCCTAAATGAACTTGGAAAATAGATTTTATGACTTGACCATGGATTAGGTAATGTGAGTTTATGAAACTTACAATTGAGTAGATTGATTCGCCTGTGAAATAGGAATATATCTATCGGCCTCACATAGTCATATTAGGACCTATTCTTGATTAATCCTCTAAATTAATTACATAAGGAATTATGGATTGGTTAGGGGAATGCCTATATGTAATTCGGAAGATGCTTATAGGCAAATTAGAGTCCTAGGCTATTAATGACATTAAGAGCAAGATGAAAAGAGATAATTAGCTCATATGAAATATTAGAAGGAGTTATAATCCCAAATCATTTTGCTTTCCAATTTTATCTAAAATGGTGTCTCTCATTTTTTTTTTTGGCCTTTAGTTTAGTTTAATTTCATATCACCATTTATTGTTAGTTTAATTTAGATTAAGGTACACAATTTTAGTACTTAGCAATTATCTTTGCGATAAATTTTCGTGAGAACAATACTCTATTTATCACTTTATTATTGTTGTGATACGTATGCTTACGTGTATGCTTTCAAAAACAAAAAGCAACAAGTTTTTGGCACCGTTGCCAGAGATTTGTTAACTAAGTCTTTGTTAATATTAATACCAAACTCACTTAATCTGAACTCAAGCTTTGTTCATTGTGCTTTTATTATTTTTATTTTAAGTCTTTTAGTTTGTGTTGTGTTTTTGTGTTAGAGCTGTTGATATTTGTGTTTAATTTTTATTTTTATTGTTTTTGTTTTTATTGTGTATTACCCTTGGATAACAAATGAGAGAACTAGTGAGTATAAGTTTGATATCATAACCAAATTGACAGCTCAAATGGTAGAACTTGATAGGAGGTCTGATAACTCTGATTTGAATATTAGTTATACTACTCATGTTAGTGATTCTCAATATTTATTCATAACTTGTGATAATTGTGGAGGTCACTATGTAAAGCAGTGCCCATATTTTGTAGAAAATGCACAGATGGAGGATGATTTCAATAGGAATACAAATAATTTTTGTGATAACATATATATTCCTTGTTAGAATTATGAACAAAATTATTCTTGAAATTAAGGTCAAATTTCTTCATCATATGCAATATACCTTTTCCAACCTTCCAATTGCTAATTACAAGGTGAAATTCATGTTCAAGAGCATAATCCTAACTTGGAAGAAATGATTAGGTACTATATGGATAAGCAAGATGCCCGTATGGTTAAGCAAGATGCCTACCTAACCAAGTAAGATGACACAATTAGAAATTTGGAAATTCAAATAAGCAAACTAGCCAATGTCATCTCTAATGATTCGCAAGGGAGTATTCTAAGTGATTTGGTAACTACTCCTCGAATAGAAGATGAAAAAAATTATAATGGAATTAATTTAAGGAGTGAAGAAGAGTTGCCAAAGGATTATGTGCAATTTAAGGGGAATTGTGAGCAAAGAGTGGAAGAAGGGAATAATATTGTAATGCTAGAAGACCAAGAGGTAACCTTCCAAATGGCCATGGTAGAGGATCCTCTTGATGAATTAGAAAAATGTTACAATGAGAAGGAAGTAGAAAATATAATTCTAGGCAATCTCTTGATGAGTCCTCCACTGGAGTCCTTGGTTCTTATTAAAGAAAGCTAAGAAGATTCTATAGGGTGTCTGAAGTATTTGGAAGCTCCCAAAACTGTTCAAGAAAAATTAAATTCTAAGCTTTCTATTATGTCAGCCAAAACATGTGTTCCAATGAAGCTATTAGGTGAGAAATCACATATTCTCAAATGGAAAGAACACCCATTGTTTTTGAAGCATACTTATCTAAGGAAGAAAGAGAGCAAGGCAATTATAGTTTTTGACACCTACGATTAGGTTTTGATGTAAAGTCAAGCTGAAAACTATAAAACAAGAGCTTTTTAGGAGGCAACCCATGCATAACTAAATAAAAATATAAGAGTAAAAAATAAATAAATAAATTTATTTTTATTATTTTTCTAACCCCTGACTTTATTTCTTTTAAAGCCTGCTAGCATTGAATGCTTAAGATTGTTATTGGTTGAAGGAAAAAGAGTAGAGTAGCTGAAGCATGCAATTTAGGGAGTGATTTCTAATCAATTTTGTATTCTTTTATTGGGTTCATAATTGTGTGTGGTGTGTTTACATGTTGAATATTATTTCCTTTGTATGCTTTTCATTCTTTTTTTTTTTCCTTGTGCTATTGTGAATGAGTATGATTGTTGTGGCATGACTTGAAAAAACTTTTGGGAGCAATCAGCTTTAAATCTTGTTATGAATTTCTTTTGGTATGTTTATTTTGATATCTTGTCTTAGGCATTAAAATTTTATAACTAATTGAATTCATATGCTACATCATTTTCACATGTTTCTAGTCAATACTCTATTTTGCTGTATATGTTTGTGACCTGACTTTATAAATTTATTAGGAACACATCTGATTGAATTTTTACATGAAATATATGTCAAAATTTTCCTTTGCTTGTCTAGTTTCTAGGAAAATTTGGTTCATATGATTTAAATTTTAGATGAGTTATTTATTTGCATTTGAATACACACTATTCTGTTTTGACAAGCTGCTGGAACTTGCTATATGCTACATCACTTTTTGAATTTTATGGGACTAATTATGTGGCTGTCAACATGCAAATTTAGCTTGATCACATTTTTAGTGTATCTGTTTCTAAAATTTTTGTTCATGAGGCTAATTGGACGTTTGCTGGATGGATTCCACCAGAATGTCATTACAACTCTTTTTTGGCAAAAATTTGTACTTGCTTTGTTTAATAATATTTTAGTGCTATACTAGTTGAGTTGTACAATGTTAATTTTGGTTATATTGTCAGGTTGAGATTGAAAGAATCACTCCATAATGAGGTGCGTTGTTGTTATTACCTTTTAGTTTGGAGGATCTTGAAGTGAATAAAGAACAAAGTATATTAAGAGAGTTTTCTTGACCCCTTACTACTCTTATGTTATGTCATGCTTTGAACATTAAGGACAATGTTCATTTTAAGTTTGGGGGTAGGAAAGTCAAATTGAAAATCTGAATTTTGTTGCTTTTGATTGTTTATATTTTCATGCAAAATTTTATTGAAAAACTCCTTATTTTTCAAAATTTTTGAACTTAAGTTTTGCCTACCTATCTTATATTTATTTATTTTAGTTGATGTTAGATGCCATTGAGGAACTTCATTTCTTGATAGTGTATAAATGATAGGAAATGTTTGTTAATGCAATTTGTAGATGAGTTTGATTGTTAATTAATGGCAATGTTTTCCTCACTCATTGACACTTTTCTTGTACACATCACCATTCTTAAGACAATTGTTAGTTTTAAATAATGTATGTGGATTAGATTATATTATTGATTTCAAACTTAAGACTTTAGAACTTACTTTATAGTCTCTTGAGGTGAAATTTTAGGCTTTGTATGATCTATTAAAGTGATGTAGGCATTCATTGGTTACATTTGAGACTTAAAGCTTAATTTTTTTCAAAGCACATCACCAGTACCTCATTGAGCCTTAAGTGAATATGCATATAATTGCATGAAATTTCTTCTTTTTAATCACATTAATGACCTTTAGCCCCAAAAAACAATGATCTTACCCCTTTCAAGAGGATAATTAACATTTGATATTATGTGAAAAGGAAGTTTTAGGGGTGAAATAAGGTATAATGTGGATTTAATGTGAACAATTGTTGTTTTCCCATGAGAGATATGCAAATTAGAAGTGTAGAAACAATGATTGTATAGTTCTTTGTTTCTGGAGAGACATGAAAAATATGATAATTTGAGAAAAGAACTAAAAAGGAAAAAAAAAGTGGTCAAAAAATTGATAGATCAAAATGAGTTAAGTTTGAGGGTGCAAAAGCAAGAAAAAGAAACGAAAAGAAAATGAGGTGGAAAAGAAAAAGAGGAAAGGAAAATAACAGAAAGAGGGAGAATTTTATCTTCTATTATTGTGCTTAATGGTTATTCTTTTGAATTTTGCTCATAAATTTTTTATATACCATTTTTCTTGTAATAGCTATAACCATAAGCCACATTACAATCTTAAAAGACCTATTGATTAATGGGTTATACAATAGCCTACATTAGTGGAGAGAGAATAGAAGAGCAAGCGTATGAAGCTTTTATGGAAGAGATTTATTATGTAGTTTGATTTATATAAATTATTCTAAAGCTTACAATTGGACTTTAGCATGGTTCTTCACAAACACACATCATGGGTTCGGAAAATTTGTCATTAACTCTTGAATTTAAAAACTTGTATGCATTACTTTCTTTTCTTGTTAATTATACTTTTTAATACATTTGTTGAAAGCATCCATCTATCATTACTAGAAATGAAAATTTAAGTAGGTAGGAATTTTATTATTTAATGTAGTTTTACTTGGAGACAAGTAAAGAGGTAAGTTTGGGGGTGTGATAAGTCATAAATTGTCATGATTTTTTTAATATTTTAAGGGATTTATTATATAAATATTAAACTTATTTTATGTTTTTTATTTATAAAATTAATAAATGTTAGTTAAGTTAGTATTTAGTAAGTTTTGGTTTATTTCTTCACTTTTGATCTTTTTTTTTTTCTGTTTTAGTTAAGTTGTATGTTACACCTGAAAATGCGATCGCGTGGTGCCAAAATTTAAAACCAAAATTAAAATTAAAAAGCTCATGAAATAAATAGGGTTCAGGAGTCGCCACCAAAATTTTATTTTTTAAAAGGCAAAACTTTGAAAAAATCTTTTTTATTTAAAAAATGGTCTACAAACCAGATTCGGATTCGGGAGTCGATTGTGAGTGGGGAATGTGTTAGGCACCCCACTACACCCGTTCTTAAGAACGGTTATCCTAAGTTAGTTGTGCAAAATTATTATGGCCTTTAGTCTATGTTAATTCTCCCTAACCAATCACATGCAAAAAATAAAAGGAAAAATTTAAGGAAATAAAATTAAAGAGAAGAAAGAACACAAAAAGCAAAACAAAAAGGAATTCAAAGAATAAAATAAAATTAAAATTAAAAAATTAAAATTAAAAGAAATAAAATTAAGAAAAAAATATTTATTTACAAAGACGGACTTGACCTAGGATGAGAACCTAAGACCTACGTACCCTTCGAAAAGGGATCAAAGTCTACATAGTTCGATTATGAATTATATTTGTTGGTTGGTGTTTTTTCCTTCTTTGTTTTATGTTTTGTTTTTGTCTTTTCTCCTTTTTTTTTTCTTGTTTTTTTTTATGTTCTTTGTTTTTTAATTTTTTAATTAATTTTTTTGGTTTGGGTATTGTTTTTTCGCGAAAAGACAAAGAAAATAAATTACTTTTTCCTTTAACAAATAAAATAAGTTTTGAAATTGATTGATGTGTTTTGATTTGCTAAAGAAAAATTTAATTTAATTTTCCTCGCATTTTCAATTTTCCTCTTACTTATCATTTTTTTTGTTTTTCTATCATTTTCATTTCATTTTCTTATTTGTTTTTATTACTTCTTTTTTTTTTTTTGGTCTTATTTTGTTTTTGTTTTTGTTTTTTTATTTTTTGTTGTTACTTTTTTTGTTTTCTATTTTTTCTATTTTTATTTCTTTTTGGTTTTTCTTTTTAGTTTTGTTATTGTTGCTTTTTTTTTTGTTTTGTTTTCTTTTTGAAAATTTTCTTTAAAGATCGATTTAATGCGAGCCATTGAAAGCCAAAACGTATTAACACGTAAATTTAACACCTAATGAATACCAAGGAGGCTTATTACCCCACATGGTCATTAGGCTCGCTTTTATGTGCTTGGGGAGACAAAAAATCTCACATGACAATTCTAAGAAATAAAGTTAACAAAAGATAAATATTCAGCTCATGTTACATGCATACAGGAAGCCTTGAACGTGTGTGTTTTGTGTTCAATCAAATGAGCATAAAATCCAAATACATTTTAGATATATAAAGAAGGACACAACCAGTTTGTCTCCACTTGTGTCTCTATCCCATGGTTAGGTTGATATGTGACCCTCGCATGTTTTTTAGTGGATTCCATGTGTTGTTTCTCTGGAATATCTTGCCTCAACCAATGGAGTGTCCTCCAACTCCTCTGTACAGCTTCCCTTTTCTTTTTACTCCACCAATTCTCGGGGACCTCCCGCAAAAAATAAAGCTGAAAAATTCAAAGGGGGCAGCCTTCTTCAATCTCGGGAATACAGTAGGAAAGGGGCTTCTTCGATGTTCTGGGAGTCTCGATGTAGCAGAGCATCTGATATATGATGGAGGATCTTTCGCAAAAGGCGCCTTCTTCTTCAGGCTTCCTTCTCCTTGGCTCGAATGGGTGTAGATTGTTATTGTTCCTCGTTCTCTCTTTCCCTCTCTCGAAAGCCCGAACCACACCTCTTTCCACTCTGTTTCCCTAGCTCACAATCCCTCTCTTTCGAGCCACCTCTCTCTGTTCCTTTCTATTTCTCAGTCTCGGGTTCCCTCTCTCTGGTTCTCAGCCCCTTTGGTCTAAATTCCCTTTTCCCCCCTCAATCATCCTTCGCCTTCTCCTCTGTTTCCTACGGTCCTAGTTTTTTTCTCACCATTTCTCCTTCTCTCCCATTCTCACTTTCAGCTCTCTCTCTTTTTCATTCGAAAAGAAGAACCCCTGCTCTTGAGTCTCTCTCAAACTCGCATGCCCTGTCTCTTCCCCAAATCTAAATCCCCTTCTCTTTTCCCTTCGTCTCTGTCTCTCCTTTGCTTTTTGTACCAGAACCTCCCTCCTTGCTCTACCTTCTCCCCTTTTTCTCTCTGCGTCTGTCTGTTCGTGTCTGTCCCTCCCTTTTTTCCTTTTGTACATCCCCATCTTTTTTTGTGCCTCCGCGTTTCTCCGCCCCTTAGTGCGTCTGTGTGTGTTTTTGTCTTTTTGTGTGTGTGTCTGCCCGAGGACAGCATCAAAGGGGGGGACCAACAACCCCTAGGGTTTTCTTGTTTTTTTTTTTCTTTTGTTCTCCTTCATTTCGGGCTTCTTATTTGGGTTAGCAAGCCAAAGAATCCGAGATTTGTGTGCTGAACAAAATGGGCCTCCTCTCATTGAGCTCTTTTTTTTTCTGGCCCAATTCTAAGTTGACTTTGGGTTGAACTCCTTTTCCTTTCTCTTTTTAGTTTTGATTTGGGCTTTCCTAAATTAGGTTCCAAAATCTTAATTTCTTTTCTTTTTTTTTCCTTTTATTTTTTACTCTATATATTTTTTCATATTTTCTTTTTTTTTTTTGGTAGTACCCTTTTGATAATTTTTTTAGACTTTTATTTTTTATTATTATCTTCTTTTACTTATTTTTTTTAATTAACTTGCTTTTAGTCTTTTCTCCCTTTTTTTATGGGTTTTACTTTTTTCTTTATTTTTCCTTTTCTTTTCCTAGTCTCTTTTTTGTTTTTATTTTTTTCCAGATTTCTATTATTCCTTCTTTGATTTTTCTTTTTGTTTTAATTTTGGATTAATGGGCTTTTACTTTTTTTTTATATATTTATTTGTAATTTTATTTTTGGGTTCTTTCCCCTTTGATTTTTTTTTTTTAGTTTGTTGGGTTAAAAAGGTCTATTTGATTTTTGTCTTTTTTTTTTAATTTTTTATTAGTTTTCTAATTTTTATTTTTATCATGATTTTTGGAGCATGTCCGGATAAAATACGGTGTTCACATTGTATTTTGTATTTTTATTTTTATTTTTATGTTGCTAAATTATTTAATCTTTGGTAGATTATAAATATTAATTAGATAAATTTTATATTTTTTTAGGGTTATAATTATAAAGAAATAAGTTTAGAAGTTTTAAAATGCAAAAAACAAGTATTGAGATTTGTTGGAAAATGATCAAAAAGAAAAAGAAAAAGAAAAAGGAAGAAACAAAGCAGAAAAAACAAAATAGCAAAAGATGGTGCTCAAAATTGCTATTAAAGAAAATTTAGTATCATGGCGACAAAATTAAGCACCGTGGCTCATGGAGAAACAGAAGCTGCGTCGCGACGCTTTTCACCACTGCTGAAAGAAATTCATCTACGCTGCGGTGCATTTGAGCGCCGCCGCGACATAGTTCGTAAAAAAATACAAAATGCACCGTTTTTGTCGTATTTTTTAGGGTTTTAAAAGGCTTCCAACACTTCTTCGAGGGGAGGCCGCCATTCTGAATGTTTTAGAAAGGAGAATGAAGGGTTTAGAGCTTCAAATGCCATGGAAAAAGCTTGGATTTAAGGGAGATTCACCGATTAAATCCGTTTTTCTCTTCTTCCCTTGCTTTTCCTTGTATTTCTTTACCCATTGAGTTTATGCTTTGTTCTTGATGTTGCTATTTCTTGTAATTATGAGCTAAACTTGTTGATTTGGGATTATGATAAACTCTAACTTGTAATATGTTGCAATTACTTTATTTATTTGCAATTAATGGTATGATTTAATTACTTAATCCTTGTGCTTCATGCTTCTAAGTGTATGGAAACTATTAGATGATTTGGGTAGCTTAAATGAACTTGGAAAAGGGATTTTATGACTTGACTGTGGATTAGGTAGTGTGAGTTTATGAAACTTACAATTGAGTAGATTGATTCGCTTGTGGGATAGGAATATACCTACTGGCCTCACATAGTCATATTAGGACCTATTCTTGATTAATTATCTAAATTAATTGCATAAGGAATTATGGATTGGTTAGGGGAATGCCTATATGTAATTTGGAAGATGTTTATAGGTAAATTAAAGTCCGAAGCTATTAATGACATTAAGAGCAAAATGAAAAGAGATAATTAGTTCATATGAAATATTAGAAAGAGTCATAATCCTAAATCATTTTACTTTCCAATTTCATCTAAAATGGTGTCTCTCATTTTTTTTTATGTCTTTAGTTTAGTTTAATTTCATATCACCTTTTATTGTTGGCTTGATTTAGATTAAGGTGCACAATTTTAGTACTTAGCAATTATCTTAGCGACAAATCCTCGTGGGAACATACTCTATTCATCACTTTATTACTGTTGCGATATGTATGCTTGCGTATATGCTTTTTTTTTTTAAAAAAGTAACAAGTTTTTGGTGTCGTTGCCGGGAATTTGTTAACTAAGTTTTTGTTAATATTAATACCAAACTCATTTAATCTGAACTCAAGCTTTGTTCACTGTGATTTTATTTTTTTTATTTTAAGTCTTTTGGTTTGTGTTGTGTTTTTGTGTTAGAGCTGTTAATATTTATATTTAATTTTTGTTTTTAATTATGGATTATCCTTGGATAACAAATGAGATAACTAGTGAGTATAAATTTAATATCATGACCAAATTGATAGTTTAAATGGCAGAACTTGATAGGAGGTTTGATAACTCTGATTTGAATACTAGTTACACTGCTCATGTTAGTGATTCTCAATATTTATTCATGACTTGTGATAATTGTGGAGGTCACTGTGTAGAGCAGTGCTCATATTCTGTAGAAAATGCACAGATGGAAGATGATTTCAATAGGAATACAAATAATTTTTGTGATAGTACATATATTCCTTGTTGGAATCATAAACAAAATTATTCTTGAAATCAAGGTCAAATTTCTTCATCATATATAATATACCCTTCCTAACCTTCCAATTGCCAATTACAAGGTGAAATTTATGTTCAAGAGCATAATCTTAACTTGGATGAAATTTGAATTATTGGTTTGTTATCTCTATTTTATATATATATATATATATATATTGTGAGATTAACAAACATTTAAGTTAAATTTGAATAAATATTTTAAGTTTATTCATAAAATATATTTTACCATTAAATTCAAACGTATGTTACAAGTGGTATATGAAAAGTAATTTAAAGGACTTATTGCTATGATCCCAGTAATATATTTTTGGTTATGTTTAAGAAATTGCTATATAGAAAGACTATATTTAGATCAACTAGAAGAATGTTGGAATTAATGGTCCTTTATTATTCCTCCACTATTTTGCCTTAATAGTCCTTGGTATTTTATGAGGAATTAAAACTATTAATGGTGGTTTTTATTCCTTAGTTAGCTATATACAAGGGTTCTTAATTCAAGCCATAATACATTAGCTTCTCTGCTCTCTAAGTGTCCATCACATTGAATGGTTCATCAGTCAAAAACCTTTACAAAACACCATTTTTATGGTTAGAGGTGCATTTCTTACTTCTGCTTAACTGCATGTGTATATATGATGTTGTAAGAATTATATTATGTATTTTATTTAATAGTTTTACACATTTTGTTTGGTAAAAAGAATTAAGAAAGAAAGGAAAGGAAATGATGGAAGATAAAGCAAAGGAAAAAGAAGAGAAATTGGACAAACTATCTATTTTTTTTTGTTTGATATGATAAGATGAAAAAGAAAGGACATTTATCTTCTCTTGTTTGATTTTATAAATGAAAGAAAGGGAAATATATGAAAATAAAATATAAAATTATTTTATTATCCATATCTAATTAAATATATTGACACTAATTTTATTTATCTTAATTTTTTTAATTTTCAATTTATATTAAATATGTTGCCTAATTATTTCTCTCTCCTATTCCTTCTAACCTTGGAAAGAAAAGAAATGGTATAAAAACCATGTGAATCCCATAATTATACTTTCTTCCCATTCCTTTCCCCTTTCTTTCCTAAAAACATAAATTAAACAAAGAAAAAACTCCAATCCTTCCCTCATTTTCTTTCTTTTCCTCTCTACTTCACTCAACCAAACCATGCATCATGAATAACACTCTCAAATTCACAATCAAATCTTCCTTAATGACTTGGTATCTCAAGATTGCAGCAAGTGGCACCCATTAGACTTTTTTTATTAATAATTAAAATGGAAATGGTGCCACTTAATTGTAACATTGGTGTCGGACACCTATGAGACGATCCTTGTGATACTTATTAATACACTTCATCTTGTATTTTAGTGCAATAGAAGGTAGCTAACTTATTCGTACTCTCATTACATTTAAATTTTTAACTGATAATTAATTATTAAAAGAATGAAATAATATTCAATGAATGAATTAAACTAAAAACTTAGTAAATATAAATGTAAGTTATTCTGTATCACTTCTTTCTTAAAAGTATGCCTACAAGAAAGAGAGAAAATTTCGTTGGATCATTTACAAACATTCTTTTTCAACTTTTGAAATTAGAAAATACGCACTTCAATTATCATCTTTCACCATTCAGATCATTTTGATTAATTTCTTATTAATACTGTTAACTAAGATACCACTTTAGATTCTTTTATTGGTCATGTGATATGGTTCCACTGGCCTGCAACTAAATATTGATGGCTAAACATTAATTGTGTCAAAAAACTCTTCAATCCAATGAAAAAATTTACTATAATCCCATACTAAAAAATTCAATGCTACTTCTATTTATATCTTGACAAGTAAGCGGTTTTTATCAAAAATTTAAGATCTAACTCAACTACAATTTAAAACTAGATTAAATGGTTCTTACGAAAAGAAAAAAAAAACTAAATTATGTGACAAAATATAAATAAAAATAATACTGAATGTTCAATACTACTACATGAGTATGAAAAATGAACTCCAATCCAACATACTTTCTAGCAATGCTTTTGAAGTGTGGCACTTGAGTTGTGTTATGTTTTAGCATCTAAGGGGCATCAACTGAGCAAATGGATCTAAATCTTTATAAGTGATAATTTAGACTTTAGATTGATTCTTCCTATTTTCTTCTTCCCAAACAGAGGTAATCATCGTGTCATTAATTTTGTTTCTCGTATTAATTTAGTGCTATTCGCCATTGATATTGACGATTGACGAGAGGCGACTCAACTTTTTTTCCATTGTCCTCACTATTGCACATTTGCAGCGCATCTCGACTCGATCAAAATTAAAATGACGTAATTCATTTATCATAATTTTTTTCCCTTCTTATAATTCTAATTAATATTTTAATCTTTATAGTTCAAAAATTTACAGTTGAGTCTCTATAATTCTAAAATTTAATTGCTATTATTATCTTATTATGTTATTAAATTTTTTTAACACGTCACTCAATCATTTGTGCTATCTTAATACTCTAAATGATTCACGTTGACTTATCCGAATCACCTAACATAATTGCATCATATGTCATACTTTCATGTCAATTACTTACACTTTCTTATTTACAATTACTCGTTTTATTGACATAAATAATATATATTTAATATGTCAAATGACATATAATTAGTCGCACAAAAAAAAC
Source organism: Erythrophleum fordii (assembly GCA_032878935.1). Lineage (NCBI taxonomy): Eukaryota > Viridiplantae > Streptophyta > Magnoliopsida > Fabales > Fabaceae > Erythrophleum > Erythrophleum fordii. The sequence goes on along the minus strand of JAVQMF010000045.1, from coordinate 12,993,833 downwards.
TTAACAACATATTACTGAGAGTTTAATGATAATAAGGGTGGCTAAACATGGTTGGCTCGGGTATTGCTCAAGTTTAACCCTATTTAATCATGGCCCAGGCCTTGTTTTTATGTCCAAAGGCTAGACACAAAGATCCCTGAAGTTGGGGCTTCATGTGGTTTTTGTGGGATTTCTTTTGCTTGTATAGTTAAAATTTTTAAAGTATACTTTTTTTTTACAGTTAAAATTTTTGTCTTCAAAACTATGATTTTTATCTTTTATATTCATCTTTAAACCCAAAAAATATTTTTTTTTAAAAAAAGCTTAACTGCACTGCAACTGCACATATCCCTAACTGCAGGGAATGTGTGTGCAAAGGCTAGACTTGGATACCTTTAAATATTTGAAATGTTCTGCCACTTTAGTAGTGACAAAATATACCATTAAGGTTTCATTTGGTATGTAAGATAAATTTTCCATAGATTGAGAATTGAAGAAGGATTAAGAATGAAAAAAAGTCTTATATCATGTAATTATGTTTGGTATAATATGAAAAATAATGAAAATGTTTCTTTTTATTTTAATATTTGGTTGGACAGAAATAAGGTAAAAATGGAATGAAAGAGATGTAAAAAGTTTAAAATGCCCCCGGGTAAATAAAAATAATAAAAGCTATGATATGTAATCTATGCCCTTAATTTGGTCAATGGCCATGAAACGGGCAAAAATGAGAAAACGCCATCTGCAATCTTTCTAATTTCCAAAATTAATAATACAAATAATAAAATTTACAGAGAATAGATCTGCAAAAGAACAGAGAACAAATTTCCAGAAAGCACCATAGCAACACAACCAAAAATACCATGAAATTTTTGCAAGTTCTCAAAATTTTTGAAGAACAAACCATAGCAACACAAACTCCAAAAACCACCATAGCAACACAACCTCCTAAAATTTTCAAAGAACACAAAAACACCACAACAACAGATACATATTTGGGTTTATATACAAATACCATTAAATTTGCGCAAAATCACAAAAACCAAAAAAAATGTTGCCATTGTCATCTTTGACATGAAGCTCATCATCATATTCATCCCTATCGTTGATGTTGTACCCAAAACTAGAAGTGTGGTCATCGTTGTCATATCATGGGGAAGACAACCTTGAGTGGATGGAGACTAGGGGCATTTTTTCCAAACTCCCTCTCTCCCCCAACGGAGGATAGGGCTCTTTATAGTTTAAGAGACACACAACTCTGCCAAGCAGAGGACTTTTCCTTACACTAAACATAAATTTTGAACAATCTTTTTCCCTCTCTCAATCCAAAATCACATTTTCTTACGTATCAAACATACCCTGAGGGTTTAAGGGTTAACTTAATGTCTTCGATTTATGGATCCAAATCCTTTTCTCTTCAACCCATGTTGATTTTCATTTTTTGGTGATTCAAAATAATAACAAGAATAATATATTTGTAATATTATGCCACTTTAATAGTGACAAAATAAACTGTTGGGGCTATGTTTGGTAACCATTCTACAGTGTAACATACGATGTAATGTTTTTTTGTAATATTTATTATATTATTATGATAATTATTTAATAATATTTTTAATTTATTTTTTAAAGTAGAGAAACGAGAAGTATTTCTCATCCATTTTAATCAATTTTCTCTCTCTCTCTCTCTACATATCTAACATTATATTAAACCAAACATATTAGGTCTAATGTTTAACTTAACATCTTCGATTTGTGGACCCAAGTCCTTTTCTCTCTAGCCCATGCTGATTTTTTTTTGTCTTGGGGGATTTAGAATAATGACAGGAATAGTATGTGATGAAGTAAAATTAATTTATATGACATATAATACAATCTATATTAAATATTTTGGATGAGTTGGGTTAAATAATATAATTTAAAGTGTCAACATGATACATCATTAGTTATATTAATAAATTTAATGATGTACTAGTAAAGATTTAATGATATGAACTAAATTAAAAATTATAAGATCCCCAATTATACATTTTAAATTATAAAAGTTAAATTAAAATTAAGTAAAATTATAAGGCCACAAAATAATTTAATATTTTTTATATGGCCTTTCCAATAATTCATATTAAAAAATCTTTAAAATTATCCATAACTTTCTTTTTCATTCATCCTCACGGTTTATCGTATTTCGAATGTATTGTCTCTTCTTGCAACTAGTGCTCATGGATTTAAACCCCAAAAAAACAATATTGAGAACTAAAATCAAATATATATATATATATATATATAGCATATAAAATCCCTACCTTTGGAATAGTTGAGAGACATTTCTTTGTCTAATGTCTACGATCTTTTGTATTTTTTCGTTGGCCGTACAATCATTTACAAAAAAAATATATATATATATATATGTGAAATATTTTGTAACGATCCCTTAACGTCATGGATGAATGGTCCTTCCCCAACCTCCCTCCCCCACCCCTCTCTCTTTTTCTTTTTTCTCCATCGTACCAAAGAAATAATAACATATGTATTGTCTTCTATGCAAAACTAAAACCACCCCTCATGAAAATTTGTCTTAAACGTCTAAACCCATAATTTTCCAAATCTCGGGATTGAATGCCGAGAAACAAACAGTGATGATCAATACTAAATGTAAAATATTTGCTTTCGGCTGTCCCTATACCCACAAATGCTTTTGGTTAACATCAATCATTGGACGCATTCAGTTTTCAAGAGATATATTTGAGGTATAATCTTCAAGTATTTAATATCGGAATCTTCAATAAAAATATAATAAATAAATATTTTTTACAATATAATACGATATGATGTGGTGTTCCCAAAAGCTATTTTTACATGCCAAGTATTTACCGAAGAAGCCAAGTTTGTTTCAATTCCATAGGCCCCGCTGGGCCATGAAAATTAGGATCGCAATTTATCTTGTTCACAGATTTTAGCATATAAAGGTGGATATAGAAAATTTTCCTGTGACAAGCATCTGAATTTCACAGCTCATATTGTTAATCACCTTCTTCTAAATTTAGAATCCAAACTGAAGAGGGAAAAATTTGGGATCAGAGACCGCACTGCAACTTTCGATTGTTGACTTGGAAGTCTCCACTCCTGAATGGGAGACAGATCATGGTAAATGCACGGAGAGCTACATGGTGTCAGTGTACACGTTTTAGTGGACTTATTACTTCTATATAATGACATTTCTTGAAGGGTTGTTGATTAATTTACTTTTATGAATGACTTTAATTAGAACCTCTTCGAAAGTTATTACTTCTATCATGCATAAAGGGAAGATTTCATTTAAAGAGCTAAACCTTATAAGAGTCATCTTATAATTCTAAGGTAAACGCTTAAAAGAACTGGAGTTTGTTAGTGTTTTTTTCGCCCATATATCAAGTGTTTGTTAAAAATGCATGAGTGTTTTATAGGGAGATATGAATTAGGTTCAATTATTTTTCTGTTTTATAATTACAAAAATTTGTGCATATCTATGGATCTCTTGATGTTTGTGGAAGTCTTTTCCTAAATGATTCAGGATCTTGAAGTTTAGTGTATAATAATTCATCACCCAAATATATCATCATAATCTGAGCTCATAGACATATTTAATGCTTAAGTTAATAATTTCGCAAATTGTAATAAAATATTTACTACTTTATAAGACAGTAAAAAACCAGTTCAATTAACAAACTACTTGTATTAAAGAAGACACAGCTAGAAGAATTAGTTTTATTTTTTTCTAAGTATAATCCTCTTACATAAACAATATAATGAAATTCTGATTCTTTTAAACGAATTATAAAATGTTCTTCCATCTTTATATATATATTGAAGAAAAAAAAAAATTGAACACCTCGTGCATTGCTCAGATTTCTAACTAATTAACTAAAAAAACATAGTAGCTGATTGCACATTTTATTCATATTCATATCCAACTAATTAGAAACCTATTAGAAGGTGTTTAAATTTCTTTTCTTGAATCGGAATGCGCGCGCGCGCGTGTAAATATATATATATATATATATATATATATATATATATATATATATATATATATCTTTTTTCTTTTATTAATTATTATCTAATTGTATTTTCCAAGACTGAAATCAAGTCTAATTCATAACATCTTAACCAACATTACATTGTGAAAAAGGATGTCATTGTTGCTCAAAATTATTAAACTCTAGAAATATCTTGTGTACTTTTTAAAATTGAAGTGCATATCATTTTTGAAAAAAATTCATAATAGGATTCATAATGTTTGTATTCAATGAAATAATTTGCTCCAAAGATTAAGGGCCTTTGGTATATAAAATATTATGTGTAAAAATAGAAAAGAAAAAAAATAAATGAAATGGGCAAAAGATAATCTTCATAATCTTATTTTTTAAAAATAATAAAAAAATAGAAATTATTTAGTAAGAATTATAAAAACATAATAAATATTGTATAAAATGGACGAATACCAAATAGGGGCTCAGTTAACCAGTAGTGCCGAACGAGAGGGATAAGATTGGAGATTGATGATGACCACAGGAGACGTAGTCATGTAGAGAGTATAGCATGTCCAGAAACTTAACAATTCTTCTGATTTACCTTTGCCACCAAGCATTTTCTTATATTCTGTTGTGTCAACTTACATCAATAATGAATTTAAATAATTTTTGTTTTCGTCGTCACTCGTCACTAGACCCACAATCCTTTCAAACACGTCAGTTATTCGACCTTGCTTTAATTTAAATTCAGTTTTCAAGAGTTTTCCAAATCGATGGACGACGGATCAAATTAACGCCTTCAATTGTTTTAATCCTACATTATATCATAATGTACTATGGCATGATCATATCTGTCCTAATCACGCAAAGCAAACACGTTGCACTGATCGATCAAGAACACACAATTTCAAAACTTGCTAACTGATTTAATTAAGCATCTTCCGCAAATTAGTAAATCAGACCGAAAAAGGCAAAAATGTGGGATCACAAACCCCACTAAAACTTCCAATTATTGACTTGTTCAACGTTGACTTGGAAGCCTCCACTCCCGAATGGGAGGCAGTGAAATCCCAAATTTACAAAGCACTTGTAGAGTATGGTTGAAAGCCATATTTGTTGCACTGCAAGAGTACTACGATCTCCCTCTTCAAACCAAGCACAAGCAGAGCCCGGCGAATAGCAAGCCCTGTCATTGTTATTTTGGGCATACTCCTGAGAATCAAATATTTAAAGCTTTGGCGATTGACCATCCGGATGATTTTGAGAAATTAGGAAGCTTGACAAACATCTTTTGGCCTCAAGGAAACCCAAATTTTAGGTAAGCATTACAAATAGTTTAATAAACCATCTACTCCGCTGTACAATATTAAAATTTTATGACTAATTTTCATGAATCTTCCCAATATTCTTATATGTAATGGGCAGTAAAACTATACAATCCTTTTCGGAGCAGTTATCAGAATTGGATCGTATAATTAGGAAGATGATTTTGGAGAGTTTGGGAGTTGAAAAGTACTTTGGAGGAGCACATGAACTCCACTTATTACTTTCTGCCTACTATGAAGTGCACAGGATCTCGAGCAAATGACCCAGAGGTTGGGCTAGTCAAGCACACCGACAAAAGCACATTAACCAAATTGACGCTGGAGACACCCTCCATGTAACTAGATACGGTGCTTGTGAAAGAATTACAAATAGAATTTTGGTTATATAAAACGTGTGTGTGGTAAAATATTGCAGGCATGGTCGAATGGGAGTGTGCACGCCCCGCCTCATCAAGTGAAGGGGGGTGGGAATGAGATAAGATACTCGTGTGGACTATTTGCGAGCTCAAAAGAAGGGTACATTGTGAAAGCCCCAGATGAGCTGGTGGATGAGGAACACTCTGCTCTTTAAGCCTGATGACCATAGCGAGTTCATGAAGTTTCTCAGAGTCTCCCACCAGTGTGTTCCACATCCTCTCAAGGCTTATTGTGGTGTGTGAGAGATCATCCATGTAATTGAATGTATAGTGTACCAAGTACCACAAGATCCCCTAGCGGATATTAGAATAAAAACTACATATGTCATATGTATGTGTTTACAAGATGGCGCGTGCATGTATATATCGACTTATCTTCTCCAATAATTGAACTGCAAATTAAGAATTGTATGTTCTGTGTCATGCTATAAAAGCGTCCTTTTTTATCAGTGTCTACTGAGACTTATGACATGCATTAATAAAGAATACTCTAGGAAACACATGAAACTTTCAAGGCATATTTTGAGTACTAACTTCTATAGAGTTAAATCCATCTCTAGTATTTATCAATCGACTTTTTACTCTTTAACTTGGAGCTCATAATATCAATCAATTATTGATGAGAGATATTTTGGATCATGGCTTGTTCCCCATTAATAACCTAATATATATTACCAAACAAAATAGAAGGACATCACTCAATTATAAGTCAACTCTATCATTTCGTATCTCACGCTATATTCTCCAATCAATCATAATGTTGTCCTATTCTCAATCAGTTTTACTTCATGGCCACCTTCCATGATACTGGACCTGACTTAGTCGTGACATGTAGATTAAGGACAAATAACAACCTTGTACTACGAATACCCTTTTAAGGTAACCAGGTATGCTATCCACTAATTTTCTCACTCTGTATCTGATAGTCATTAACTTGAGTTTCGAAGTTCTTGCATGTCACTTCCCTTAAGATCACAGTTGTTAGAACTCATTTAAAAGACTCAAAAGATTACACGTGAGTTTTGGTCAATATATGATTCAGCAACTTTATATTATGTTAATTTGGATTCCTTCACCTTGATTTGTGCTTTCGAAAACCACTTCAACCTTGTTTCACATATATCTCCACGGAATCATTGCGATCGATCATATTGAGATGGACTTAAGAGTACAATATAAAAATGTTGACAAACTTCAGCAAATCTTTTGTCACTTAAATATTCAGATATTACATCAGCAACTATTTTAACTCAAACTTAAAATTTAATTATCGTATAAAACTCCGTGAATAGTTGTTATTATAAGTTTTCACGGATATAGTTTATGCGTTTATATGTTCTTCATAAATCGTAGCACTTGAAAATTGGAACCTTAATTATAAACATATTAAACCTTTAAAGTTCTCACCACTACTTATCACTAACCAAACTCCTAATAAGTGTAATCACTTACTAAACATCAATTTGACTGCTTTTTATGCTTCCGACAATAGATTGACCAATGATCATCGTTAATATTTCTTTCCTTTTCTGTTTCGTTTTAAAAGAAGGGACTGATAGGGTTACCATTAAATATTCATTATTATTGATCATAAGGTATTTATAATGCATATTTTCCTTCTTTTCTTTTCTGTTTTTTTTTTTCAATTTGTAAAATTAGGATTATTCAATGCACTTTACTACATATTATATATTTGTGCACGCGCATATATATATATATATATATATATATGTGTGTGTGTGTGTGTGTGTGTGTGTGAAAATTAATGACTTTCAATAGCACATAGAAATAAAATCATCGATGTTAATATAACTGTTATATCCTCATGAGGATCAAGATTGAGGATGCTAATATCCGAAAACTATATCAGTATTCTAATTTTCTATTTATGCCCCCGAATATCATGCTGGAATCTTACGTCTACATATCTTAGCATATTTTTATTCCTAGCTTTGGGTGTCCTTGCATGCATATTACGTAAACTATAGATTGGTGATGATCAATAACGAATTTAAAATATTTGCCCCCCTCGCTATACCCACTAATCATTTCAAACATTAATTAGATTCAGTTTTCAAGTGTTTTTCTTGGACCCTATCATAGATCAAATACCAATTTGCTAATCTTTAATTGTTTTAATCTGACATCATAGTGTACAATAATATTATGTTAATTTCAGGCCGGTGCAATTAAAAATGGGGTTCCACTTGTGAGTTTGAAAGCTTGATTAATTTGAAGTTAAAATACATAAAATCTCCATTTTCTCATGTAGCAACTGTTATAGTACATATCATGTGAGAGTCATTAACTTATTTTAATGCATGACTAAAAATTAGATAAACAAAATTAACTTATCTTTATAATTATTTTATATATTTAGTTTAATTCATTCATCGAATATTATGTGATTTTTTTAATAATTAATTATCAGTTAAAAAATTTAAATGCAATAGAACACGTGCACGACACATGTTTTCAACCGTGCACTAGAATATGAGATGAATTGAAGTATTTGTGCTTTTTTAATATTTTGATTGATTATAATATTCAATCTACATAAATAGTATTAATATTCAGTGTTAAATTATATTTATTAAAATTTATATGAAAATTAATAATATAAAAATGTCATTCATATTTTTATTCCAAGTTTTATATACATAATTGAGATTAATTGGTCATATTGTTCAATTATGATAAACTTTTTAAAAAGATGGTGTTATATGTATAATACTTTAATAATGTAAGAAAATTTTTTATAAGTAAAGGTCAAATATGTGTAGATTAAGGAAATATGTGTAGATTAAGAAAATTTGTATGGCTAATTAATGCGAATACAATTTTCCCTCTTTGGTACCCCAACTAATAATAGATGGACTATTAATCACAATTCACTTTATTTTATTGAATTTTTTCAAAAAAATAATTTAAATAAAGTTTGAGATGCATATTAATCCTACAAATCTAAATTTGTACAATATATATAAAAATATTAAAGAAATCAAATTTAGTTTTTATAACAAAAATATTAAATATAATTTAGCCAAACTTTATACATAAGTTAGTACTCTCTAATTTAGGGTGGAATTGGGAAAGGCTTTTTTCATTTAAATAATTTGAATTATATAATTCACGTCAAATACAACAAATTTTCTCTAATACATGCAATAAGTCATGGCATTGGATGAGTTTAAATGTACAAATATTATGTATATAATAAACATGTTTAATTGATCTTTATAATAAATAAACAATAACTAGAATAAGTTAGCGTGGGAGTCGGAGGCATGAGTTAATTATTTTTGTGATCCTAAAACCGTGGCTTGATAAGGATCTAGTTTTGTGTTTTTTCCTTAAATATGAAAGATAGTACGATCAAGAAAAATCATGAAAAAATTAGCTGTCACCACCCAACGTGTCACAACCACCGCAAGAATACAAAATGAAAAATTTATATAATAAGTTTTTTGTACAATTTTTATCATTGCTTTAGACAAGTGATTGTAGTACAGCATCAAACATTTAATATAGGTTAAATTATTCTTCTATTTCTTACAACTTTAATTGACTTTTAATTTAATTTTTATAAACAAAATATCTATAGTTGAATTTTTATGGTTTTAGAAAATTTTAATTTAATCTTTATCATTATATCATTAAAGTTAGCTAATATAATCAATTATGTGTCATCTTGACACATTAAATGTATATTATTTAAATTATCTTATTTAAATCATTTAACATAAATTGTTTCAAATGACATACATGTAACTTAATTTTATTCTATTATTTATATATTTTTTATTAAAATAAATCATATATATATTTAAAATAATTAATTATATAAAGAAAAAATAAAAAATATTGATGAGATTGACTGTTACACAGCTTGGACTTGTATTTATATATAGAGCCGGTCTGGTATATAATATTTAATAATATATAATGTATAATAATATATAAAAAATAACGGATAATATATATTTATGCAAAAACAAAGTAACCTTGATGCATTAGAAATGTTATGCCCCTCCAGTAGCGACAAAATCGAACAGCAGAGGGTTTAACTTAAGGCCTTCCGTTTGTGGACCTACGTCCTTTTCTCTTAAGCCCATCCTGATTTTTTTTTTTTGGGGTGATTTGGAGTATTGATGGATAGAGCCAGTGAAGAAATAAAACTAATTTTATGTAAAAGTGATTTGGTTGATTTGATTTAAATAATATAATTTATAGTGCGAAAATAAAATATTGTAAGTCATATTTGCAAAATTTAGTAGTATAATAAAAGATATTTAATAATAAAAACTAAATTAAAAGTCATAGGGATCAAATTATAAATTTTAATTATAAAAATTAAATTGAAACTGAGTAAAATTATAGGGCAGAAAAAATAAATTAATTTTTTCTTTATATGGCCGTTCCAATAATTCATGTTAAAAATTCTTTGAAATCTTCCATAACTTATTTTTTCATCCCCTTGGTTTGTCTTATGTGGAATGTATTGTCTTTTCTTGCAACCAGTACTCATGGATTTAAAATATGAAAAATCAAATATCGAGAATTAAATTTGCATATATCAAACTCATTAAGATATAAAACCTCAACCCTGAGAGACATTTCTTTATCTAATGACTACGATCCTTCGTGTTTTTATTGGCCGTACAATAATTTACAAAAGTATACGAAATCTTTGACGATCTCTTCCAACATCATGGATTAATGATCGGAGAAAAATTTACAAGAAGTTTTTTTGTATTTTTGTTATTAAATTATTTAATTAAAATATAATAAATATATAATTTTTTAATAATAATATGAAAAATATATAATTTTTACAAATAAATTTATGATTTTCTAATTAAAGTATATATTTATTATATTTTAATTAAAAATTAAAAATTTTATTTTAATTAAAAAATTAAATATTTTGTTTTAATTAAAGAATCTAAAATAATATATATATATATACACACACATAATTACCTGTACGTATAATCTTTAACAGTCTTTTTTTTTGGGGGGGGGGGGGGGGGTGAATTGTTCCAAAGAAATAAAATATATGCATAAAATAGTTGTCAAACACTAAACCCAACCCTCATGAAAATTTGTCTTGAAAGTTAAAACCCATAATTTTTCAAATCTCAGGGGAATGCCGAGAAACAAATAATGATGATCAATAATGAATGTAAAATATTTGCTTTCAGTCGTCCCTGTATACCCACAACAGCAAATATCAATTATTGGACCTCTTTAACATTCAATATTCGAAAGATTTTCAAGTGGTACATTTTAGATACAGCTTGTAGATTTTGACATCAGATTTTTTAAGAAAAGAATAATAAGTAAATATTTTTTGCACGCTATCACGATATGATTTACTGTTTCAAAAAATTATTTTCACATGTTAAATATTTATTGAAAGAGCTAGTTGCTGATTTGTTTCAAGTCCATGAGCCCCGGGAGGCCAGGGCAAATAGGATCATAAATTATCTTGTTCACAGATTTCCGCACGTGTAAAGGTGGATATGGAAAATTTTCCTGTGATAAGGGTGTGAATTTCGCACCTCATATTATTAACCATCTTCTAAATTTAGAAATCCATTGAATAAAAAATATTAATTAAGATTTTTTTCATGTCTGAAAAATCTCCGTGTAGGAAGGAGGGAAAGTGACAGGAGGCTCTCATACGTTGTTCACTTTTTCGTATATCTAATGAACTATTATGTTATTTTTTTAGCTTCTTTCTCACCTTAATTTGTGTTTTCACAAATCAGTTAAATAATGATCAAAGTGCTGCTTCAAAAAGAAACCGGTGCTTTCTTTCACTTCGAGATTGTCACAGGTTATATACTACAGATGACTTATCACAGTATTTATAGCTGCAATTCAAACCGCCGCTAAAAGATTTAATAGCTAATTTCAAAACTATAGTTAATTCCTCCGTAGAAAGAGATTTAACCACCGTTTCCGTGACTCACAAGTACTTACGTGGTTTAACTGAAGAGGATTGTGTAATTTTTAGCGGCGGTTTTAGAAATTGTGGTTAAAACTGCTGCTAAACCCTTTTTTTAAAAATCCAATTCATCTAACAATGACATAGTATGGGGGATTGAAAATCAAAGGAAAGGATTTACTGATTCCAATTCATGTTCGAGGTCTCAAATTGTGGATGTAATGCATTGATCTTCCGTTACACTTTTAAGTTATAAATACAGCTAGATGCCCCGTGATATGCTCCATCTTGAAACAAAATACCTATAGAAATTAACACATAATAATTATTGTTAACAGTAGTATTTTAAGATTTTCTCTTCACAACGAGTCCTCACTCAACAGCTGTCTGCCTTAGCAGGTTATGCACAGGAAGCTTATTGATCTTAGCAGCAAGTTTGAAGTCGTTTTTTGTCAGCCACCTTCATGAGCATAGATCACTTTGAAGAATGCCCATATAAGGAAATTAACGGTAGCAGATTCAAGAAAAATAGCATTAAATATCAGGGACCAAAAAAATTGGCAAGAATAAGTTGAACACTTAATTAAAAAGATGTAATAAAAATAGTTTTAAAGAGCAAAAATGGTAAAAATTAGGAAGAATAATTTGATCACATAGTTGGAAAGATGCTAGCTATAATGCTAGTCCAAAATTAACGAAGCTAGTAAATCACTTGAATATTGAAATATTGTATTGTAGTTACTGTTAATATATGATATTATCAAAATGTACTATACCCAAAGTTTTTTCAGCATATACATGCTGATGATTAATATCGTAGCTCTTTAAGATTATTTGGTATGTTGTCGAAAAGGAAAGTTATTTTTAAAAATTTGGTTTAATATCTATTACACTTTTGTAATCATTATTTAATCATTTTTATTTCTTTTAATATAAACACAAAAGATATTTTTTATTTTTCAAAATTATTTTTTTTATTTTATTCTGTGTATCCAACGAAAAATAAATAATCTAACCAAAATCGTGGTAACCCACAATTTTGCAAGATACTAGTAAATATGACTACTACAATAACAATTTATGTTACTGAAATAATATCTCCTACGAATCTAAGGAGTATTTGGTACAAGTTTAATAACGAGAAAAAGGAACGAAACAAAAATCAGACAAAAGTAGGCAGGTGTTACTTGGCAACCAAAGTGCTGCAATCAACTGGATATTAAGATCCGAACGTCCTCTCCAATTTGTCATAGTATGGATATTATTTGTTCTTCAAGTATGCCATATTTCTATTTTCCTATCAAAAATTAAACCAAGTATATATTAAATTATTATAAGTCTCTAAATCATCTCAACAAGCTTTTAACGGAGATGCTGATTTAGGCTTTTTTTTTTTAATTTTTTGTGAGGTAGTAATAGTCCAATATTCACCGGTTTATAATGTAACAGTCTTTGTCTGTTAGTTAGTTGCTTTGCTTTATAGGTTATAACCACATACTTCGAAGGAAAAATCTTAAGTATAATATTAAAAAAAAAATCGATCTTAAGATTATCCAAATAGCAGAATAAGCAAGACACGAACTGTTAAAAGTCAAAAGTGCTTAGTGAAAATTTTACAACGACTGATTTAGATAACAGAATAAGATGTCTTATATCCATATAGGATGATCCATATGAGTATGCCATTGGTAATTCCAAATAGATTCATTTCTTATATCTGTGACAAACATTAGAGATTGTTATACTTTGTAAGCACCCATATATAAACATAAACTTACTCTATCCAATTTCATCTATTACAGAATATACAAATATGGCATACTCCATCATCATTGACCCAGAGGCTGAAGAAAATAGATAGATTGCTCAGAAACATTAGACACGAATAGTCACCCACTTAAAACATTCAACAATTCAGTCAACACTGAACGAAAAGACATGACCACACAAACTGACTTCATATCGATATGTGGGTCTCAAATTCGACAATATGGCTTGATCTGACATGCACATTTTACGGCTCCTTCTGTGGTCACGAAATTATGGTATCCATATTGGTCAAATGGTTTATAACTCTCTAGGGGAAAACAATTGAATGTTCAGATTATATATCCACGCAGTATATTTATAAGCTAAAACCAACTGTAGAAATCGGCTCTGCTTATTGGAAAATTCACAAGATTTGATTTACACAACAGAATAAGATGTTTTATATAGTAGGGTTGGCATCTTTTGCATAGTTAGAATGATCGATTAGTCTACCATAGAAATTCCAAATGGATTTCAATAACTAGAGATTATTATACTTTGCAAGCATATATAAACATAAACTAATTCTGTCCATTTCGTCTAGGACAGAATGTACAAATATTACAAACTCCTACATTATTGACCGAGAAGATGCAGAAATTAAAGAAACATAACACACAAACATATGTAGCCACACTTAATGAAGGCAGTCACCTTAAACATTCGACCTCGGACAGACACTTATCGTAGAGGTACATGACCACGCAAGCTGAATTCATATATCATAATGTGGGTCTCAAATTCCACAATATGCCTTGATACGACATGCAGACTTGAATGCTTTTTCTGTGCTAATGAAACCAAGGTATCCATAATGGTCAAATGGTTGATAGCGCAGAGGATGTTGCTCATCAATCAGCTCTTCCTGTGGCTCAAACATTTTGTCAGCATATGAAAGTAGTCCCATCGAGTATCTGTTGACGTTTGAATTCATCGACACTCGGTGTTCACAACCTCGTATCCTGTCATTACTCCACACCTATATCCCATCATATAAAAAAACGAAAAATCAATTAGATCTTTTTTTAAACCAAAAAAAAAAACTTCGATTACTAGGAATATTGAGGTAAGGGACCACGAATGCATCGCCAGCGACGATAGTAAACAAGGAGGGTGAGGCATCGATCTGGGCCCATTCTCCATTCTTCAGTCTGATTTCCAAGCCATCCAACTTCTGATTCAATATGGTGAGGAAGGAGGTGTCTGTATGAGGAGCCACTCCCAAATTGCTCTCACCCATCTGGGGTGGCCTGTATTTGTAGCATCGCAACACGTAGCTACATGATTCTACAAAACCTTCATATTTCTCACTCTGAACTCCATAGCTCTCAAACACCATTCTCTTCACTATTTTGTCCAATTCTGCCACTTTCTTTGCATACGAATTCACACTTTCACTTTTTCGAATACCAAAACAAAAATCACCATTAAATTGATAAGAAAACCCAAAAAAAAAAAAACGAAATTGACATTACATGATGGGATTTTGGAAAGTATTACCAAAAACGGTCATTCCCCTGGGGCCACATTGTTTGAGTGTAGTTTTGACAATGTTGAACACTCACAGCGTTGTCGATGCCCACAGATTCATACAAAGGAATGGTAGTGCGTTGCCCAGCGTAGCTATAAATGGGTCTTTTAGTGGTCTCTCTCCTCTTAGTTTCTAATGGGAGTTCAAATAGGTCTTCCACTGCAGAGAAAACAGAGTCGTAAAGCTCTGAACGAACCTTATCATAGAGTGCAAGAAAACCACCATGGTCCTCCAATGCACTCCTCACAATTTTACAAGCCGAAACCCACGTCTCTGTGCCAGGTTTCATGTCATCCCTTGTGAAGTCTATAATTGGCAATTCACACTGTGATTGGGACCCCATTTTGCTAAACAGTTTTGCTTGCTCTCTCTCCTCTCTGAGACTTTGTACGACACTCGTGCGCGCCTTCGTTGCGTTTTTATATCTAAATTTATCTGCAGCCTAGAGGGTTGATATTTTCTTTCATCTTTTCATTCCCATGATCTGGACCACTTATTCAAGTTTTTATTATGTCGATATTGAAAATTATTTATCACTTTACCCTGTACATTTGAAGCCGTACTACAACAATTCAATTTTATGTTTTGCCATATTAATAATTCATTTTAAAAAATGTAAAAATATATTTATCTCTTTTAATTTGATGCTTTTCATATATATATATATATATATATATGCGCGCGCATGTGTGGATATATGAATTGGTTTGTTGTATTTTATGACATCGATGACGTGGGTTTATTGTTGAAATGTTTAATAAATAAAACTTGAAAATAACTTGTTGGAAAGAAATTTAAGTAAGATTAGATAAACCTAAATTTATTTGTTTAACTTTTTATGGGAAAATTTTTGTTTAATTTTTAATTAAATAAACAATATTTTTCAACTTCATTGTGACATATTGTTGCGCAATGACAGCAATCCTTTCACAGTTTTTCTTGGTTGTACTATCTTTCATAAAGAAAAAATATACATAAAACCATATTGTTATTAAGCTAGGGTTTTTGGACCACACAGATTTAAACTTTTCTAAATTATATAAATAATAGTTTTCAACTTCATTTGTGACATATTGTTGCGCAATGACAGCTGCGGTTTTAGGACCACAAAACCCATTCATTGCCTTCCCTTGCTAAATTAAAAAAATCCGCAAGAATCAGATTGTATTTATAAAAACATCAACAAAATTCCAACTTGCGAGTTGCAACAGGAAACACCAGGTTTCAAAGATTTTGAACTACTAAAGGAAGATGCAAATATTTCCTTTAATTTGTTATCATTTACAAACATTCATTTTCAACTTTCGAAATTAGAAACTACACCCTTTAATTATCACCTTTTAATATTTAGATAATTTTGTTTGATTTTTTTATTAATACTCCATTCTTCAATTTGATTTCCAAGGCATCTAACTTCTGATTCAATATGGTGAGGATGGAGGCGTCGGTAAGAGGAGCCACTCCCAATTTGCTGTCACCCATCTGGGGTGGCATGTATTTGTAGCATCGCAACAGGTAGCGGCATGATTCTACAAAACCTTCATATTCCTCAATCCCAACTCCATAGCTCTCAAACACTACTCTCTTCACTACTTTATCCAATTCCGCCACTTTCTTTGCATACGAGTTCTTACTTTCACTGTTTCAGATACCAAAACAAAATCACCATTATATTAGTAAAAAAGCAAACGACGAAATTGACATTACATGATGGGAATTTGGAAAGTATTACCAAAAGGGTTCATTCCCCCGGGGCCACAAAAAAAAAAGGCCCTACTAGTCTACGACAACAATTCAATATTATGTTTTGACCATATCAACAATGACGTGGGTTTATCCTTTAAATGTTTAATAAATAAAACTTTAAAATAACTTAGCGGAAAGAAATTTAAGTTAGATTAAATAAACTCAAATTCATTCTTTTTTTTTTTTGGGTGAATGTTTGTTTAAGTTTTTTAATTATATAAACAATATATTTCAACTTCATTGTGACATATTGTTGCGCAATGACAGCAATCCTTTCACAATTTTTCTTGGTTGCACTATCTTTCATATGGAAAAAAGATACATAAAACCATATTCGCATCAAGCTACAGTTTTAATTAGGACCACAAAACTCATTGATTGCCTCCCTTGCTAAATAAAACAAATTTGCTAATTATCATTCTCTTTAAATACTAATATCTAACAAAACGGAAAACTCCAAAAATTGGGTTCGAAGATTTGGATAACATTGTCTTTTTCTCAGAGACAGGTAAAGCATCATGTCAATAGTTTGGTTTCTCCTATTAATGCTATTAGCCATTGATGTTCACGAGAAGCAACTCAACGTTTCTTCATTTTGTCCTCAGTCCTCCCTGTTTCACATTTGCAATATATTTTTGGATAGTCGAAATCAAAGAGATATTCTTAGTTGATCAACTCATAGTTCATTTCAATGGGCCTCTGAGCCACTTTCTTGTTATCCCAAAAGACCAAACCTATAGTGAGGCGGCCAAGCTTTTCTCCTGCCACCTTTTTTTTTTTTTCCAAGTAATAAAATTTTCGAGAAGACTCTGTGCTGCCCAAATAAATAGCATGTGCTTAATGGGCTTAAGAGAAAAGAATCCGGGTCCACAATCAGGATATCATTTGATGCACAAGAAAAAAGATTAAAAGAAAAAAAAAAGGAAGAATAAATAGGATGAAAAATAATATTTTTGTCTCTATTTTAAAAATAATAATAAAAACAAATGAATACTATTAAATAATAATATAATAATACATATTTCTTACACTTTTTATAAGTAATGTTATTTTTAGGAAAGTTGCTTCCATGCTACTATACATACTCTAAATACTATAGTTTTAAAAACTGAATTGGACTAGGCGTGTGTTTGGCTTCACGTTGGATACAGAGAAAATTATGTTCAGCAACCGCTTTTATATAAAAGCTACTCTTTGTTGCTTCTGGCCAAACGTGATTTGGAGGAAATAAAAGTTAAACCAAACACACGTCAGTCAGTTCGATTAGGAATCAGTATCTAATCCGATTCGGTTAGTCTAAAAAACTAATTAGTTAAAAAATCAATCAAAAATCGATCAAAACCAGTTTAAACAGGTTTGAACCAATTTTTTTTTTCTTATATAATGAAATAATTAATCACAAATAAATTTGACAAGTTAAAAATAGAAAGTAATAAAAAAGATGAGGGGATTGAAATATATACAATTTTTTTAAGAAAAAGAGAAAATGTAATAAAAATAAAATGTGCATATTTGGTTATTTTGTATGCTTGCTTTCTATTATATTTCATTTTTTAATGACATTTCTGTCAAATATCAAGGTATTTAGTCAAAATTACTATTTACTATTTACTATTTACTTTTTATTTTTTAATAATAAGTAAACTCTTAATATAATTTATAAATTCTAAAAATTTAATATTAAATACTCTTAACTTTTAATCATAGATAATTTTTATTTTTTAATTAAAACATAAATTTTACAACATCTTAAGAAATATTGAATTAGTAATCAAATATTTAAAATTTACTAATATTTATTTGTTATATTAAAATTTTAATATATAAAATTCTTTTAAAAATATATTTAATTATAAATAATTAAATCACGATTCAACCACAATTTAACTAATAAATCATGAATTAGTGTCTCTACCAGTTCAATGAATGGTCTGATTTTAAAAATATTGCTAAATACCATAGTTACCCAAACCCTCTGTTGAATTTTGTCAGTGTGAAAGCAGCAAAGAGTATGTTGTCGGTGGCAAGGGCACCGCCTGTCGACTCAGCACTAGGTCATTTCAAGTTGAACATAATCCCTCCTACGACTTTCTAATATTAGGTTTTGAACTACTAAATTTTTTTAAAAAATAATAAATAATAAATATTTCCTTTAAGTTTTGTCATTTACAAACACTATTCTTCAACTTTTGAAATTAGAAAATACATTCTTGAATTATGACAATAACATTTTGTTTAACTTTTCATTTAAGTTATTAACTAAACTATTATTTTAAATTATTTCATTTGTCACGTGATGTGAAGTTCGCAACTAAACATTAATGGTTAAAATATTAAAAGAAAAGTTGAACAAGTATAATTTTGAGTCTCTAAATTTTAAATACGAACCCCAAACACAGATTGGTAATCACAAAATGAAAATTCACCAAATTTCTTATCTCAAATTATTCTAATTGTACTAGAAACTTCTTCAATCCAATAGAAGTAATTCCTATACTTTTGAAATACTAAAAAGTTTAGTATTATTTTTATTTACATTTTGACAAAAAAGGCAATTTCAATCTAAAATTTAGGATCCAACTCAACTATGATTTAAAATTATATTATATGACCTTTATAAAGTAAGATAAAATAAATTATGTGGTAAAATGTAAACAACAATGATTCTAAGTGCTCAATATTACCTTAGTATAAAAAATACACTTCAATCCAAACATACTATCCGTGATGCTTTTGAAGTATGAATCTCGTGTTGTATTATATTTTAGAATTTAAGTGGCATCTCAATAATTAACATCAATAATTAACATCAACTCAAACAACTAAATCTTTAAAGATGATAGTTTAAACCATTTTTAAAGGTTAAGAGAAATGTTTGTAAATGATCAAAAATTAAAATGATTTCTTTGCTTTTTTCTAAACTTGATCATGAATCGAATTTATTTTAAAAGGGATTGGGTTTTGTAGAATTTTGTTTAGGTGGCCCTAAAACCGAGCCTGAATTTTTTTAATTTTTAAAGCTTGAGTCAGGGCCAACAAAAGTGAAAAAAGTCTAGCCTAATCCAAGTAGTTAACTGAGAAATTTTTTTTTTTTTGGGATAATGCTATCATTATGTAAGACCGAAAAAAAAAACTATCCTTATATAAAAATAAAATTATTTATAAATTAATGAAGTTAATAAGGATAATTAAAAAATTTTAAATAGCCACGATCAATACTATAATATCTTGTCAAAAATATATTTATGACCTTTTTTTTTTAATAGACAAGTAATGAAACAATTTTTATAAATAAAATAATATAAGGGTACGAAGTCGATCAACAATTTTTAAAATTTATTTTAATAATAAGAATAAAAAATAAAAATAAATAATTTAATATTTTAATTAATAAAAAATGAATATAAGTTATAGCTAATTCAAATTAAGTTTTAAAAATAACTTGAGTCTAACCTATTTTATATTTTAAAATTTTGTAAATAGCTTTATTTTGTGTTTAATTTTTTTTAATTTGTATCTATATTTTTTAAGTCGATCCTATTAAATGGAATAGACTAAATTTTTGTAAATAGTTTTATTTTGTGTTCAATTTTTTTTAATTTGTATCTATATTTTTTTAAGTCGATCCTATTAAATGGAATAGACTTTTTAAGGTATAATTAAGTCTACTTTTTCCGCTATTTTCTTCTTAACATAGTTGTCAATAATTTTGTGTTTCCTTTTAGTTTAGTGCTACTCGCCATTGATGTTGACGAGAAGCGACTCAGCTTTGCTTCCTTTGTCCTCACTATTACACGTCATTTGCAATATATCTCGATTTGGTCAAAATTAAGTGATATAATTCATTTATCCAAGAAAGCCGAAAAACAAAAAACAGAACCTATAAGTATAACCAATCTTTAACCATACAGGCTGGGCTAAATGGGCTTAAGAGGGATGGACCTAGGTCCATCAACTAAAGGCCTTAGATTGAACCTTAAACTCTCAGCGGCTCGTTCTGCCACTGCGAGAGCAGCAACCACCATGTCGACCCTGAAGGAGATCCTTACGCGGCGACCTGTGGCGGCGACCATCAGGCTGACAGTGCCGGCAGGAGGGGCACGGCCTGCGCCGCCTGTTGGTCCGGCGCTGGGTCAGTACAGGCTTAACCTAATGGCCTCTGCAAGGACTTCAACGCACCCAGAAGTACAAGCCAGACACGCCCATGGCGGTGACGATCACGGCCTTCAAGGATAACACCTTCGAATTCACCGTCAAATCTCCCTCTGTGACTTGGTATCTCAAGAAAGCAGCGGGCATCGAGTCCGGCAGCAGCCGCCCAGGCCATGTAGTGGCTTCCACGCTCTCTCTGAAGCACATCTACGAGATCGCCAAGGTTAAACAATCCGATCCTTATCGCCAGTACATGTCTCTTGAATCTATTTCCAAGTCCATCATTGGCACCGCTAATACCATGGGGATTAAGATTGTGAAGGAGCTGGATTGATTTATTGATTGTTGCTTCCCTCTAACCCTAGGTTTGAAGCATTTCCTTCCCTTCCACAATATGTATTGTGTACTATTTGGGTTATGATAACAGTGATTGTGCTCCCTCCTATCTGGGAATTTGAGGGAAATGAGAATGGAATTTTGCACAGGAACTTAGTTCAAGGCATTGTTTAACTTGTATGCTAAGCACATGTATTAGGAATAACACAATGAAATGATGATTCTTCTAGTGTTAACTGTTGATTGAATGATTTCAATATTTTTTTTCAAGAACTATGTTTGTTATACCTATTCAGGTGTGTTTGAATGATTGAGGTGTATTTGGATGAGTGACGTAAAATAATAAGAAACGTGCAGAGATAAGAAATGA
The DNA here is from genome assembly GCA_032878935.1 of Erythrophleum fordii. Lineage (NCBI taxonomy): Eukaryota > Viridiplantae > Streptophyta > Magnoliopsida > Fabales > Fabaceae > Erythrophleum > Erythrophleum fordii. The sequence goes on along the minus strand of JAVQMF010000045.1, from coordinate 12,972,206 downwards.
TTTTTCGTCTGTCTACTTTTAAATGGAATTAAAAAAATAAAAGATATAATGGCACAGATTAACCAAAATTAACTAAATGGAACGTTAGTGTGTAAATGCTCTTTCTAGGATCAATCTCTCTGGAATTTGCTGTATAAATACGCTTCATCTTATATTTCATTTTATTCAATATTGATGGCTTCCCTTCTAGATCATTCGATTCCCTTATTTGACAATTTTGTTATGGCTAATAAATAAAAAGCGTCAAGATCTATTCAAATCCTATATTTCGTAATATTATTTTTGGATACATAAACAATTGCATTCTACCTGGCGTCTGCTATCTATATCCAATTCGGTTTAGTTTATACAAAATTTTAAACTAATTTTGGTTTATTGAATATAGGTAGAAAATATGAAACATATTCTTCAATAGAAAATAAAAAGAAATATGTGAGAAACAAACTTTGCATCCTTCTTTTAGATCTGGACCTTTTGATTATAGCCACTAGTCATCTTCTAAAATTAGTTAACCAAGTTGGTTTGAACTTTAATTTAGCACCTATGTCTCCTAGACATACCGTATAAAATGTTTGCTGTACTTCGTTCTGTAATTTATTTTACTGTGTTGTTGTGGTTAAAATCACAGTTTGAGCTGTCAATCTCTCCGAACATTCACTTGAAACTCCTTTTAATTCTTTGACTGGGTGCAATTACAAAATTTAAATTTTCACTCCAAACTCTTTTAGTTCTTTGGTTAGTTGCTATCACAAAATTAGAACACAGAGAACTCACGTCGATGAAATGGAACAAGTTTTCGTCTTGTTGTATCTTTTGTCACATTGTGCATGATCGAGAAAAGGTTTTAATGTTTTCCAAAAGCGTTCTACTTCTGAACTTAGTTGGTTTCAAAGATGAAGTGTTATTAGTTGGTTTCAAAGATGAAGTGCTATGATGCTGAGCAGAAGGGCTTGGCAGCCCTTGAAGAGATGAGAGGCTCTGATACCATGTCCAATGAGAAGGAGCATGTGATTTGCCCCAAGCCTCGGCGGGTCAGGGTGTTATCTCAGATGCTTGTGAGACCATTAAGATGGCACTTGGGTCAACAAGGTGAAGGGTATGATTCAAAAGGTGGGGTAGAGTTTCTAGACATGATCTTCAAGGAGAGCTATGGGGAAGAACAGGCAGATCATATAGCCTCATCGCCTCCTTATTTTATTGGCTCCCCTCCAGTTCGAGCTGCTAACCCTTTGATCCAAGATTCCCAATTTGTACATGAAAAGCACGCTTCTGCAATTTTATCATCTTCATCTTCAGCATCATCAGATTTATCGTCTCCACGCAAAGGAGGATGTGTTAGAATGAAGCTTGGACTTAACCCAGCTGCAGCTAGAGTAGAAGGATTTGATTGTCACATCCGTGCTGTCTCTTGATCTCATTTCACGGCAAGTGTATATACAAGCTAAATGGCCACCACTTACTGAACCATAGCTCATTTATTAAAAAAGAAATTATGTTGGTAATGTATATATTATATTCATATGCTTCTGCAATGAATGGCTTTTTCTTTTGTTCTTGTACATCAATTGTTGACTTGAGAAGAGAATTTTGTCCCGCGCCATTTGATGCCTTGATCTTTCTAGTACCATGAAACTGTAAATTACAAAACTAACTTGTCCCTAATAGAAGTAACGAAGATAATATTCAGTGTTACAACCTTACAAATTGTGGAAAATTTTCATGCGCATAAATGATTGAAAATTTGAAGCTTATTTGTTTTAAACTCTACCACAACCACATGTACATGTCTTGAGATTTTTCCGTAATTTTAAATGGAACATTGTTCGCAGCCAAATAGAAAAAACTTGAAAGAAACTACACGTCATAGCAAGAGTCCCTAATATTCTTAAAATATACAATGCCAACCATCTTTTCCTCACTCAGGTTTTGCTGTTATAAAATAACAACCGTTAGTTACTCGGAGACTCTATTTTGAAGGAAACTGCCTTAGACTAGAGACATAAACATAAACTTGCCTTCCTTACTTTAAAAGTTTTTCACCTTCTTAAATTATTGAATAAGCAGAAGCATGCTCCCTGACCTCATATGTCGTCCCCATTCATGATTTCTTGTTAGTTTAGACACCATCGTTATATTTATTATCATTGTTTCTCTCTCTATGTTTCCCTCATTTTCTTCTCTGGTTGAGGCCAATTAGGTTAATATCAGTATAAAAGAAGATTAAGGTAAACTTGTTTATGTAAGCAAACAATTGGAATTACCAAAACTGTTTTAAGGACAAAATGAAAGAAAGCGCCATATAATGGAAAATTAAACAAGAAATAAGGAAAGATATCAGAGGCAACAAACAACTACGGCCCCAGCAGCCTCCACGCTCTACCGATGTGACTTGCGCTCCTCAATCTCACCAATTAGTATTCCAAAAATTCATAGATTATCACAAATCTCACAAGTTAAAAGGAGACTATGGTTTTTTTTGTCTTTGAAAGGTTTTTGTATCAATTTACAACCTCCATTTCCATGGCTTCCTTTTAAGTTACTTGTAAAGTTTTTATAAATAAGGACTGTTTTATGTTCATATTATTTATTCTAAATGTAAATAATCACATATTAATCAAATTAATTTAAATTGTTTTAACCTAAATTGGTTCAAATGACACTTTGCTAGCTAGGAGTCTTGATGTGTATGAATTTGATCTTTATCTCATCTTTTTTCAATAAGATTAGATTTACTTAAAATTGTCAAGTTTTTGTTATCAAATTCTTTAATTAACATATAACATGTGTTAAAAAAAAATTAAAGATCCAATTGTATGATGTTGGTTGTGTCATACTATAATGAGAAAATTTGATAACAAAAATTTAAACATTACACTTAAGTTTCTCCTACCTCGCCTATTCTGTATGCTGTGTGTCTTTTTTGTTAAAAAAAATTGTAAACTCAATAATTATATTATATAATTATTTTTTTATTAATTAAATATCATCATACAAAATTCCTTTTGTACTCGTAAAAAATCATATTACAAAAAGATTGCTTCAGTTAAATAAAAGGTTCACGTAATATTATGCTCTCTTTTAGCTTTATTTAAATTTTTACATTAGTCCCTTGTCTTTTATTTGTTTCTGTAAGTGCTTTAAATCATCAAATCTCTGAATCTATTTGTTGTTTAGATATCTTTAATTGAATTGAATTGAAATGACATAGAATTTCATTAGATCTATAAAATGATACATTAAAAGAATCTTTTGACTCTTCCAATATCAATAGGTTGATTGTTTCTATCAATTTATTTGTGCTTGAAATAATTCTAATTGTGTTAAAATGTCATCCCACATAATTGTTAGATCTTTTAGTTACTTAATTCTTAAAAAATTTAAAATTAGACCTAAACTAATTTGAGATAAAAGTTATGGAAAAAAGACTATGACAACTAATAACACTATTAATCACACGGGATATTATTTCAACAGAGTTAAAGTTATTTCACATAGTTAATGAAGTTGATAATTTATTTGGTTAGATAATGTAAAAAAAAAAAAAAGTTAAGTAAAATAAAATAATTTTTGCATCTTTATATTTTAAAAAATAATAAAAATAAATATGATTAAATAATAATTATAAAAATATAATAAATATTGTACATAATCTTTTAAAAAATTATCACAAATCAAGCGGGATCTAAAATATTTATGAAAAAAGATAAAAAATAAAAAATAATTTTAACGAAGTTAATATAGAATTAAAATAATAATTAAATTTGAAGACCCATAGCCGAAGAAGGAAGGAAGCCAATAGACTTGGTAGAAAACCAACAAACGTACGCCGTAAACATCGAGTAATGATAGCGCACAGCTACCCCTTCTCCAAGGAAGCCTCCCTTGAATCCCAAGCCCACCATACGAAAACTCGCCTTTTCGGACTCTCTTCTCTCTCTCACCCTATAAATACAATACAATCGCCACAACACAACTAACAAGAAAGTTAGATACTCTCATATAGTCTTCCTTTTGTTTGATTTTGATGGCTGGCCTTCAACAATACAACTTTTTCCCTACTGATCTCTTGTACCCTCGACCTCAGCCTTCTGCCAATCCCACCGTGCTTCCCTTGCAAACCCCAAAAGCAGAAACCACTCACGATCCTCAACTTCAGAATCAGATCAAAGTTCCACCTTCAACTTCTTCTGCTTTGGTCTCTACCCCGAAAGCAAAATCTCACGAGAAGCTATCCCAAGTCTCAACAAACCCACTTTCTTTCCTCATTTGGGTTGCGGAAGAAGAGGGCTCTGACACCTTGTGATTTGCTCTGGTGCCCAAAGGAATGACCTTTTCATGTTTCAAAGACTCTGTAAATTATTTTAATGTTTTTGTTTGTTTTCCTGCCTTAGAATCTTTCTTCTTTCATCGTTTTTGCATATTTGAGTTTAATGTATACTTGAGTGTTGAAGAGTTTACATGACGGGAAAGGTCATAGATGATTTATATTAAACGAAAGTGAAGCTTATGGTATTATTCCTTTTTAATGCTTCCTTCAAAGCACCCTCTCCTCTGTTTTCTCTGTTACAAGAACAAATTTTATTAAAATGTATGGTCTATGGATTAACTAATCTTCTACCAAAAAAACGATGTTGGTTGATGTAATTGCATTACAAGAGTTTTCGTTACCTATTTAGTGCTCTAGGAAATGGAGTAATTGAGGAGCACAAGTAAAGACAATGAAGTATTGACAGAAAGAAACGGTATGTTTATTGAAGGGTGAAAATTTTGGGAAACAGAAATGCAACCTTCGGTTGCTTCAGCCTTCAGCCAATTATATTCAACAATCTTGCCCAAAAGAAAAAACGCAATTCTTTATATCCATGATTTCACATTCTCTAATTAAAATATCTTTACTTTTAGATTTTCTAATAAAAATATAATAAATAGGTGATTCTTCAATATGATTTTTGCAAACTTATGGGAGAATATACCGTCCGAGATGAGGAATACGCAATTCACGCAGCTAAAGAAACCGAAGATTCCAGAGATATGCTTCTTTCATAGTTTGGTCTCGGGAATTTTAAGGAGTTGAATAATTCCAATTTGTTGTTCGAGAAACAGAACATGCTTGTGGTGCACATGCTGCTTCAGCGTCAACTTAGAAGCAATTCTTGTTTTGTTGGTTTTAATTCTTTACCCTTTTAAAAGAATATATTTGTAAAAGTTTATTAATCATAACCGTGTAGAATAGTATAACAAATCAAATACAAATGACTTTTCTTTTTTCTAACAGAGGAGGCTATGACTTTCTAGAATTTTTTTTTAATTTCTTTTTGCCTGAGTTCTGACTTTGTGTTCTAGAATTAATGGCCAGATACTGAGAATCATGAGCTACATTAGAAAAGATGTTCAATGCTTCTATTAATTAATGGTGGGACCTCCGTGGTTAACTTAGTGGAGGTGCAATTTTAAATTATTATTATTATTAAATTTGAATTTATTGATTTCTTAAAACAAAATAAAATCCTCCTGATATGGTTATAAACCCTTAAAGGTGGATAGCAGCACAATGCAACCAACCAAAACCAACTCAAGGTGGAAAAAAAAATATCTTGTACGAAAGACCAACCTGCCTACCCTTCCAACAAAATTTGGCGGTATGGTATCTACTTGATAATAACAAGCATATATATGGAACAAGACAATCACTGGGACCTAACCTTGTTAAATACATATTCAAAATAACGTGTTAAATATGTTCTTATATATTGATTATAAATGAAGTTTCATGAATGACAATGGATTGGGGTATTTAGAAAAAAAAAAAAATCTTGAATGAAAATAGTAGTACATTTGAAGTTTTAATATTGTTGATGGAACCGGCTTCTCCCCACTTCATTCTAAAACCATGTTGCTTATTTTGCTTTATGGGTGTATTCACGAGTATGGTGGGAGGAAGTCCATGCATGTCCAAGCTACTTCCTCACATAGTGCCGTGGAAAGCTTTAGATCATATAAGCGGTTACTTTAGGTCTCATAATTTTCTAGAACTCTAATATATATATATATATATATATATATATTGTATATTTGCCAAGGCCCATGTATATATATGCTATCTCATGTCTGCTTGGTATATCCTATAGGAAAAAGACAAAAAAAGGAATGATGATAGAAAAATTTTTCACCTCCTCCAATGACCAATAATATTAAAAAGTTTTATAATGGCAATTAAAGTTATTTCACAAAGTCAAAGATTTTTTTTTTTTTTACCAAAACAAAACAAATAAGCAATCAAAGTCTCAACGTCTCTAGCCTTTAGTCTTATTGATTCTCCTTCATTATATCTCCTTCCTGGCTTTTCAATTTCTTCTTATCGCATCTCTTCTCTGAATCTTATTCTCTTATCTTTCCTCACTCTTTGTTTAATTTAATCACTTCACTTTTGTCTTTTCTTTGAAAAATATGCTTATTTGCTCTCAGCCTACAATACAGCAATAGATGTCCTTTTCATTCTTCATCATTTCATCAAGGTATTATTTAATACTTTAATACTTTATGCTTGAGAATGATGCCTTTTTTTTGGCTTCATATGTGGTTTTTTGAGCTAAATCCATTTGGGGTGAAAAAAAATGAGCCAAATCCATGTGACAGAAAAGAATTACACGCAAATGCTATAAATTTTGAGGAAGTCGGATTTAACGAGTCCGATTTACAATTAACATTTTTTTTTATAAAAAGCTTGAAGTCGAAACCATTGGTTCCGACTTCAAGCAAAACCAAAACAAAAATATATAGGTTGCCACTCAGGTCCGACTTCATGGCGACTTATTTTTTAAATAATATACTGAAGTCAGACCCATTGGGTCCGACTTCAGTGTACCATACCTGCATGCATGCAGGCTTTAATTAAAGCCTACATGCATTCAGGCTGCTCATGGGATTTAAATCCCGTGAGCCAATTTCTCCCTCCCCTTCCAATTTATTTCCACTCCTCCCCTTCTTCCTCTCCCTCTCCTTCTCTCATCAAGCTCTCCTTCTCTTCCATTCATCCCACACAATTCATTAGATGCTCTCCTTCCCTTCCATTAAGTTACTTACCACCCATGACCGGTTCAAATCCAGTGAGCAAACTCTTTGTTTTTTAAATTTTTGTTTAAAAGTTGATACTCCTATATAAATTTGTTCGAAGTTTTTACATTTTGAGACTCTTCATATTTCATTTTATCTCTTAGAAGAAGTTTTACAAAGTTGGTATCATCTGGTCGTGCAGACAGGGAGGTAAGTGTGATTGTATTTAAGTTTCATAATAATAATTATAAATATTTTTTATTTATTTTTATTGTCAAATTTAAATCTTTTAAGGGTTAGTGTGGGTAAAATATTTTGTGAGGTTATTTAAAAAGATAAATAAATAATATGTATAATTAATTATATTGTTAAGAGGCAAGTAAATTTGACTTAAAACATATATCTTTTTATGAAGAGAAGTAATAATAAAAGAATGTGAAAATAATGGTTGAAAAAATTCATTAAATAAAAAATAAAGTGAATTTAACATGTGTGAAAAGTATTTAATAAAAATAAGAAAATAGCAATTTAATACAAGTAAGGAAGTAAGAAAAGAAATTTTTATCGATCAAAAAAAGTTGTAACTATACTTATTTGTATATAAAAAATTTTATTGTTGAACTAAGCAAAATGATTGCATGCATATGTTATTTGAAGAAGAAAAGAAAGAATTTTGGGACAAATGGTTTATAAATTAAACTAACTATAAGTAATAAATAATATATAAATTATTAAAAATATTATTATTTAGTCAGCTATTTAGTATGACTAAAAGATCTTACTGACAAAATGAAACGCTGAGAAAATGATGAATAATACGAATGAGATAGTTTGCATATATGCAAACGAATGAATGTTTGATAGCCCAGAAGGTGTAACATTTGTCTGTCCCAGAGTGAAAGTAATGAGAGTTAATCCAGATATCACTTTAGAGAGACTGAAGCAGGTAGTTGGACAAAAACTGCAGCTTACATCGAACCAATATATGGCTGATCTTAAATATAAGTACCCGGCCTATTTAAATTCAATACAATACCGGCTGTGTAGCTTAAAAGACGATGGTGATGTTAAGGAGATGTAGCAAATCAATGCATGATATCCATCCCAATTGACTGGTGTCGAGTTATATGCTTGTATATCAACAAATGAAATAGATCTGAACCTTGAAGCACAACTTGTGGATGAACAAGTTATTCAGACACTCCTATGCACAAGCAATATTCACGAGGCAATTGAACAGGTTTCCCCAATGAGTTCCTGCCTTTAAGACATCCCTCTCATTGACTACATATCCCAACCAAGCTCATCCCATCAAATGGTTAACAATTCTGAACCTCAATCTCTGCTGATGATAATAGAAGACATATTGGATGACTTTGAGAACAAAGAAGAATATGATATTGCTATGAATGCTGATTTTGATGATGGTGATGCTGATGATAACGACAATGAGTCAAATGAGAAGAGTGATGTTGGTAGTGATAGTTCGATAGCAAAAGGGAGTATCGACAACAGGTATGATGAGCCAGCAGTTGCCTTTTTTTCACAGATCAATATAGAAGCATCAAGTGGTCCCGAGTCCCCAGATAGAGGGAAATTTATAGGATTGAGTGACAGCCTAGAGTTAAATGTTGGTATGCAGTATGCAGATGTAAAAGCATTACGATGTGTAATGAAACTATACTCCGTCTGAGTACATCATACCTTCCATGTGTACTATTTTTATAAAAAAAATAAAGAATATTGATGCATTCACTATGAGAATAGTTGCAAATAGAGGGTAAAAGCTTCCAAAAAGGCAAATAGGACACATTGAAAGATTTCCAAATACGAAGGCCCGCATACATGTCTTTTTACATTATTATCTCAAAATCATCCAAAATTAGATTCAGATGTTATCTCATCTTATATCGTGGCAATGGTCACTGACGAGCCTGAGGTTGAAATTTCCTTAATCATGGAAAAGATGCAAAGTATGTTTGGCTACAACATGTCTTATAGGAAAGCCTGAAAAGCAAAACATCACGCCCTTACTATTACTTTTGGAAATTAGGAAATCTCGTATACTTTACTCCCAAGGTGGTTAGCCGCTGTTTAATATTTCATGCCTGGCTCAGTTGTACATTTTTGCAACAAGCAATGCTCACAAAGTAGTTCCAATGAGTAACCCAAGGAAATGTTTTGCTGTATTTTTTGGGCGTTCAAGCCATGTATTGATGCATTTACTAACCTCAAACCAATCGTGTAAGTTGATGGAACATTCTTATATAGGAAGTACAAAGGCACCCTACTTATGGCTATATCACAAGATGGTGACAGGAAAGTTGTGCCCCTTGCATTTACCATAGTTGAGGGAGAGACACAGTCAGCTTGGTTATGGTTTTTTTTCAATCTTCAGAGATATGTAATAAAAGACAGAAGGGGGATATGCTTGTTGTCAGATAGACATCCTTCAATTTTAACTGCTGTTTCTGATTCCCGAGTTGGGTGGCAATCACCATACGAGCACCATATATTCTGCCTTCGACATGTAGTTTGCAACTTTCGCAAAGCACATAGGACCAATTAGTTGAATGGGAAGTTCATCAATATTGGGTATGAATATCAGCGTCACGTGATTGACAGAAAACTGGGTGAGATAGCAATTTTGTATAGTAAAGCAGCTAGTTGGATAGTTGATATTCCAAAAAAATAATGGTCAAGAGCATGCGACATTGAAGGTTGTCGATGTGGCCATATGATAATAAATTTAGCTGAAGCAATGAACGGTGTCTTTAAAGGTGTTAAAAGCTTGCCGATTACCGACCTTGCAAAGGCAACCCTATATTGGGTAAATAGATACTTCGTCGAACGGGCTCAACAGGTATATACCCAGATAACAGCTGGACAAGTATTTTGTCGCACGATTAAATAGAAGATGGCTACAGTTGCACAAGCCACCCCTACTTGTGTTATGCGTGTTGTGCGCCAGTTTGATAGGAGAGCCATAACATTCGAGGTTCAGGAGCCATATGACATACGAAATCGGCAATTTAGTCACTGTTGCAAGGTCAACCTGCTTGAGCGTAAGTGCGACTGCGTCGAGTTTCAAATCGAGTACTTCCCCTGCTAACATGTCATTGCAACTTGTGCCCATGTTGGGCTTGATGCGCAGCAGTTTGTGGATCTAGTGTTTCGATTGGAAGCAATACGTTGTGTATACAGTCATGAATTTCGACCTATTAGAGATGAGGTGTATTGGCCTACCATAGAGAGTCCAAAGTTGATTCCTGATCTGTTGATGATCCGAAAGAAAGGTCAATCTCGTTCATCTCGCATTCGAAATGAGATGGATTGGTCATAACCAGGACCACCTAACAAGTGTGGGTTATATCAACAAGTTGGACATAATCGTTCTATCTGTCCTAACAAGTAGTCAACCCTATCTTAGAGCATAACATAGATCTGTTATTTTTTTATTATGTTTAATATATCTATCTTGTTTTTAAGGCAATTTACAAATAATTAACAATAATAATTTTTATTATTTTTACATTTGGTATCATAATCATCACCTCTCACATCTCTTACCTTGATTTATTTTGAATTATTCATAAAAATTTAAGAATTTATAATTATGAATTATTATAAATATTAATAATTATGTTAAAAAAGTAACGATGTTATCATTCATAAAAATTTAAACATTCAAGCCAACCAAAAAGTAAAAAAAGAATTGAATTTATAAAACTTAACCGATTTTCATTTTAATTTGTATAAATAAAGTTGTTGTCATCAAATGAATATTTTTTTGCGTAAGCTTTATGTTTTTTTTTTTTTTGGTTGGTTGTCATCGAATGGTAATTTAAATAAAGAATAAATTTTTGCCAAAATAAGAAAAAAATATTTGTGAGAAGCATATATGAACTTGATGAGCACGCACAAAATCTTTCATTCTATTTTTCACTAAAATGATTATCGATTTTAAAGGATAAGAATTTTTCACTGTCTCATTGGATTACTTAAGATTAAAATTTGCTTTTTTACCACATTTTAAAGATGAATTTAAATAACATTATTATTTAATTTAAAATTAATATTTATCATAATGAATAGTCAATTAAAGAGAGAGATTTAAGAGAGTAATTATTGGCAAAAGAAAAAAAAAAATGAAAGACAGGATTGAGAATAGTTAATTTGTGACATAAATTAATTTTTTTAAGTCATATTTAGCTACATAACAAAATAATTTTTAGCCATTAGATGATAATGTAATTAATGGTTAAATTATGGGTGCAAGAGTTAAAATCACTTTACATGTAGGATTAACAATTACTTATTCAATTGATATCTTATAATACCAATTTAATAAAACACAATTTCATAATATTAAAAATTTTAATTTCAATCTAATTTTTTTAATTAATAGTATTAGTTTTAGATATATAGATGTATATATTTATCAATTTAAACTTTTAAAATTCAAATTGAGTTTAAAACTCATTTTATAAACCTGAAAATTGAAGTGTAGGTTTCACATCCCAAAGGCACAATTCAAGAAACTCCAATTTGAAAAGCTTACCCACGGCCAACTATGTAAAGAAAGGAAAAGCTGCAATAATTTAGGTTAAATATTTTTAGGATTACCTTAAAAATGTAAGGTAAAATATTTTTAGATCCAATAATAAGTGAAATAAAGATACTTAGAAAATTTAAGTTTAATAAAGATAATTTATTTGAGGGTTTTGAAATATAATAGAATTTCACTAGGTATAGGATAGATAGTAAAGTAGTTATATAAGATAATTTTTAATCTAAAAAATTAATTAAAATTAATTTATTAATTTTTTTTACTTAAGATAATTTATTTTGCATTAATAAATTATTTCAATTATTTCAATATATGTTAAATGCTTAGAGGTTATTATAGTTAGTTGAAATTTATACATATAAATAAAATAACTTCGATACAGCGCATCAATGCTCTTTTTCATTAACTATACATATATCAGAAATAATGGCTACCAATGCCACAACGTGCCTGTCGCTTGTCACGTTGTGGTTGCCCTTGGTCCACCGAGTCTTCATGTTCTTCCGCTGGTTGATTGTTACCGGCATTAGTTGGAGGAGTATTTAAATCAAATGTAGGAGAGAAAACTGGTTGAATCGGTTGTTATGGAGTAATAAACCCTTGGTGTGATAAGCCCCCTGCTTCAAAAATGCAACTGTCATACGCAGCACTAAACACAGTTGGATCATCAAATAGGGACATAAATGACTCAAACTATGTTAGATCAGGAGACCCAAACTGGGACAATGGTGATGGTGGAACATAATACGACGGACCAATGCCTTCAGGGTTAACCAGCATAGAAAAAGTTTGATCAGCAGTGCCAATTTCTTGTTGTTATGCTGCACTGCTTTCTGGTGTAACCTTTGTCATTATACTTGGGCCCACGTAAGGTGGCTCATGCTCTGTAACGATGGGCATCCTGGTTGACATATAACTATCGCGTCTCTTGCCTGGCCTACCCTCCAGAATCTGTGGTTGTGGCAAATCCGGTGTTGGTGGAGGGGGGTAGTAAGCCATCGTGAAACGTTGTTCCCTAAGAGCGAGTAAAATGTTCTTTTAATCTTCACTTACCTTCTCTCGAAATTCACAATACTCCATCGATGGTGGGTCGCAAATGCTTAACCTATAAAGATCTTTAGCTATATTAGCCTGACTAAAAATAGATACGTTATTAAATGATGAGATATTATAAAATAAACAACAAAATGACCAATAATAATAGCCACCAATAGTTTTACTTTACCGCAAAACCAGCTGCACCGCTCGCAGGATGGATCCATCGTAGTGTTCATGCCCAATACCATCTCATATAATCTGACGTGCGATCCATAGGTGCAGTAGTGGGGGGCACCTCAGTAACGTGATTTTTCCATGAGTTTCAAAATTTAACAAACGTCAAGTGTTCCTTTGGCTAATTCGTTGAGATTTTTTCGCACAACTATAATGTGTGTAAAACCCCTAAATTGAATAGAGATGTCGGGATTGGTTGCTGTCGACCAAACTAGCGTAACACTCGATCCAGGTGATGCCACTCAATGATATAAAAGTAAATAAGTGGCATCAATGCTAGCCAAATGTCTCGACCTTCGAGGCAATATTGTGGAATGAGATCACGAACTTCATTTCCTTCATATGGTTGCCACATGATCTATTTACAACATATTAAAATGTCACAAAAATAAATATATTCATAAAAAGGTAATTTAGGATAATTCCGACCATGTAAATCAATCATACCTCATCGTCTCGCATCGCATCTAATAATATTCGATATTATCGTAACTCCATGTCTTGTGGATAGGGAGGTTTACCGACATTCTTCCATCTATGATCCCAACATATTTGTACAAAATAAGTTACCAAAATTATATTAGAGTAAGTGCTTAGACACATAAATACTTTTTAGATTTCTTAACTATTTTACCTGAAACTTAATGGTGGAAGTGCTGGATAAATTTCTAACTTGGGATCTGGTTGTGGTGGTCTTTTTAGAGCTAGCATTGGGAATCTATCATATGCCCAAAGATAGAGGAGGGTCATACATCTACCTATACTTTGTTCAGTAGGGTTAGTTGCATTACAAAACTTTCTATACAAGTGAGTTAGTAATGCAAATCCCCAACTATATTGGCCAACTTCCTCAAAATCCCACAGTAGTGGTAAATACATTAAGTACACTTTATAGCTTAATTTGTCTGGCATCAAAAGACCCTCGATAAGTCTCAATATATATGGACGTACAAATTGTCGCACTATGTCCACTTTTGCATTATTGGGTAGCTCATTAAAGTTTTCCACTAACCAAGTAACGGGCAACCTCTATCCATACATTTGATCATCAGGTAGTCTAATCCCAGGCAACCACTCACATGTATCCTTCCATAGATAATCTGTTCGAGTAATAACAGGATTTTCAGTACAAGATAACCCTAATTGGATAGTAACATCCTCTAGAGTTATTGTGCACTATTCTCGAGTGGTATGAAAAGTATGAGTTTCAAGACACCATCTTTCTATCAGTGTAGACAAAAGTACAAGATTATACTCAAATTGCCCTAGTCGAGCTGTCCCATAGAAATTGACTTGCCGTAAATAGTTAATAATAGCTGGTGGAGGTGCAGGCAGTCGATCACTGTGCATGACTCGTTGTGGACGAAACAATCTATCATTTCCTCCCCAAACAGCTTGTGAAACATGCTTTGTCTGAAGATACAAAAGTGAATCATCTTCTGGTCCTGGTTGAATAACTTGTGACAGGCGTATCATTTTTTGGTTAGTCCTGCACAATTAATATAATAAATTATATTATATTATAAAATTATTTGTTATAGACAGAAATATTCGTTTCAAACTTATTATTTATAATTAATTACTAATTGACCTTACTCTTAACATTATATTTTATTATATATATTAATCATTTAATATATAATAGATTAATTACTCACATCAAGAAAACAAATAAATATGATAATATAATAAATAAATAAATTAGTGGCATTTTTATTAAAAAATTTTAAATTTAAATATAAAAACCTAATAAAATTGTAAGTTTATAACATTATTTTCACTAACTTATATATATAATCACTTCAAAATATATTTTTGAAAATGAGCGCTTAACCAAAAAAAAAAAAAGAAATAAGCTCAATAATAAAAGAAATAAAAGAGAATAAAATTAGCTTACTAACCTTTATTATTTTAAAGAGGAAGATGGAAGGATGAGCAAATTTGTTAATGGAGAGGGAAGAGAGCTTTTAATTATGTGGGATGAGAGCGAGAGAGGAGGAGGGGGAAGAGCTTCTGATTGAGTGGGATGGGAGAAGGAAAGGAGGAAGAGGGGAGGGAGAATGCATTGGAGAAGGAAGGGGGGGACTTGGGGGGGAGCGTGGGATGGGAGAAGGAGAAGGAGAGGACGAGGGGGGAATGAATTGGGTTGAAGGGGGAGGTGGGTTAAAGAACACAAAGGGAGGGGGAGGGAATGAAATGAATTGGGTTTTAAGGGAGGGGGGCGGGCTGGACAGCACAAAGAAGGGGGAGAACCTGCATATATGTAGGCTTTAATAAAGCCTGCATACATGCAGGCCTAGCCTGTAACGGCTAATATTAGGCGATGCAGGATTGGGTCCAACTTCAGTTATAATTTTTAAAAAAACCTCGCATGAAGTCGGACCTATCAGGTCTGACTTCATGCAGGATATTTTTTTTTAAAAAAAAAATTCTTAAAGTCGGAGCCATTGGTTTCTACTTTAAGCCTTGTTTTTAAAAAAATTATTAATTATAAATCGTACCCTATGAATCCGACTTCCAGAGCATCTATAGCACCTGTGTGTAATATTTTTCTCTGACAAGGATTTGGCTCATTTTTTCACCCTGAACAAATTTGGCTAAAAAAACCTTCATATGTTCATTTCCTTTTTTTTTTTGGCCCTAGGTGTTGTTTCCGTCAAATTGTCTTCCAGTCTCAAATCATTGGTTGAAACTACGAAATAAAGAGAGGTGAAATCTTTCTTTTCTTTTTCTTTTTCTTTTTGCTTTATTTTGAAATCTTAAATATTAAATTTGAGGTGTTTTTCCCCTTTTCTTATAGAATTGCTATTTTTGCAATTGATACTTCACATATATATTTTTTGTGCTACTTTTTTAGTTTAGTTTTATTATTTGTACTAATAGAAAATGTCAAATAGAAAGTATGAATCTGGTTTTTGAAAATTTGAAGAAAAAGAGAAAAATTAAAAGATTAATTCAATCTCAATGTGGTACTCTTGATAAATTTGTTATTATTCATAATGATAAAGATGTAACAAGAAGTGTAATTAAACAATCACCCACAAAATGACACTGAAAAAAATGATAGAACAGTCACCCATAAATGATATTGATAACAACAATAGTCCTCATTCCAATCGAAAACAAGAAGATGATGCAAATTTAAACAAAGATAATTTATTTGAAGAGAATAATATTGAGCATAATAATATATCAAGTAAAGTTCTTAAAAATATTTATAATCCTAGACATTGGAAAAACATTGATGAAAATTTTGGAAATTTAATGGTAGAAAATGGTCCAATCAGATATGATAATTTACAATTTTCAAAAGATGAAAATAATAGACATTTTCCTTTATTTTTTTACCAACGAATATTGCCAAATGGAAAAAAAATATGATAGAAAATGGCTAGTTTATTCAAGAGATTTAGATAGAGTTTATTGTTTTTGTTGCAAGTTGTTTTGTTCAAAAAGTAGTGTTAAAACCTTGGTTCTAAACTTAAAAGTCATGAAATAAGTCATAAGCATATCACTAATATGGCTAGATGGATTGAAATAGAAACAAGATTGAGGAGAAAAAAGACAATTGATAAAAGTATACAAAAACAAATTAACAAAGAAAAGGAATATTAGAAAAATGTCTTAGTTAGAATTATAGCTATAGTCAAATATCTTTCTAAAAATAATCTTGCCTTTTGTGTGACAAATGAAAAGATATATGAAAAAAAAATGGGAACTTTTTGAGTTTGATTAAGATACTTGCAGAATTTGATCCAATTATGTAAGAGCATATTCTGCACATAAAAAATAATAAACTTTGTGCACATTACTTAAGTAAATCCTATACAAAATGAACTTATAAATTTGTTAGCTTTTCATATAAAAAATATAATAATAAAAATAGTTAAAGAAGCAAAATATTTTCTGTTATTCTTGATTGTACTCCTGATGCAAGTTATCAAGAACAAATAACTCTTATTTCGAGATGTGTTGATACTTTGAGTTCTCCCATAAGAATAGAAGAGTACTTTGTAGAATTTTTAAAGGTTGATGATACATCTGGAAAAGGTCTTTTTAATGAACTTATTAATGTATTGAATAAATATAGGCTTGATATTAATGATATAAGGGGACAAAGTTATGATAATGTATCAAACATGAAAGGTAAAAATCAAAGAATACAAAAAAGATTATTGGATATAAATCCTAGAGCATTTTATACACTATGTAGATGTCATAATTTGAATTTAGTTTTATGTGATATTGCCAATTCATCTCTTAGAGCTATTTCTTCTTTTGGAGTTCTATAACACATTTATTCTTTATTTTCTTCTTCCATCAAAAGATGGAAAATCTTGCAAGAAAGTGTACCAAAATTTTTCTATTAAATCACTATCTCAAACTTAATGGGAAAGTAGAATTGAAAGTGTCAAAGCAATAAAGTTTCAAGCACCAAATATAAGAGATGCTTTGATTAAATTATCAAAATGTAGTGAAGATCCTAAAAGAAAAAGTGAAGCCATGTGTTTAGTAACTTATAAGATTGAGAATTTTGAGTTTTTATTATGAATGAATATTTGATATGATATATTGTTTTGCTGTTAATTATGTTAGTATGACTCTACAATCTAAAGATATGCATATAGATACTGCTATAGATAATTTAAAGGGCCTTATTACTTATTTGAAAAATTATAGGGAAAATGATTTTGCATTTACTTTGAACTCTACAAACAAAAATGGCTATTTACTTTGAACTCTACAAACAAAAATGGCTATTGAAATGGATATAAAGTCTAAATTTCGTGAAAAGCGAATAAGCGATAGAAAAAAAACATTTTGATGAATATGTTGATGATAAGATCACACATTCAGTTGAAGATTCTTTTCGTATTGAATATTTTCTATACATAGTAAATCAATTTATTTTTTCTATTGAGAGTCGATTTGAACAATTTTTAGAATATGAAACTATTTTTGGTTTTTTATTTGAATCTAAAAAATTTAAAACTTTGGAAGAGGATGAATTGAAAAAAATATTGTATTAATCTTGAAAAATTTTTAAGTTTTAGTGAACATTTTGATATAAATAGTTTTAATTTATTTTTAGAATTGAAAGTATTGAGAGAAATATTAACAGAAGAAATTAATACTCCGATAGAAGTGTTAAACTATATCAAAAGATTAGATTTTTTTTTCCAAATGTATATATCACTTATAGAATATTATTAACAATACTTGTAATGGCCGCTATTGCTAAAAGAAATTTCTCAAAATTAAAATTATTGAAATCCTATTTAAGACTAACTATATTACAAGATAAATTGAATGGATTAGCCTTATTATCAATTGAAAATAAAATGTTAGAATTATTTGATTATAAGACTTTGATAAGTAATTTTGCGGCTTAAAAAACAAGAAAAGTAATATAAAAATTGATAAGTTACTTTAGGCCTTTTTAATAATTTCGCTTAGAGCCCCAAAATTTCTAAACATAGCCCTGTCCTCACATGTGAGTGGGAGTGCGACCCATCAATATTTGAGTCGCTATGTATCTTGCCAAACTCCTCTCGAGAACAGAAAAACCATGAACAACCAGTCACTTAACCGAAAGAATATAAAAGGACATTGAGAGCGTAGTGTAGACTACAAGGCTTAGAGATTAAAACAAGAAGCCACCAAAAAAAAAAAGGCTAGCCAAGTTATCATTATGTAATTAACAGAGCTAGCCAAAAACATTCCTTTTTTTTTTTTTTTGTGCTTCAGAAACATTGTTTTCTTCAGCAGGTGATACGCCACTAACATTGCTAATGTGTATATTTATATTTGTAACAAGGGTGGCCTTGTTGGGCTTTCTTGTGTCTTGTCTGTTCTCTGATGAATTTGACTGGAAATTCTATGCGTATTTAAAAAAAAAAAAAAAAAACAAATAACTCTTCTAATGGTTGATGCAAAAAAAGGAGAGAAAGACAAATAAAATAATCATAATAAGGTTAATTCCATTTGGATAGCATACATATTCCATGAGATGGGGATAACGCATTTTAGAGTTGAGAGCGAGAGTTTCAAGGACACTTGGGTCCACCCCGTTTGGTTTTCCAGTTATTATAGCAAGGGCAGACTTGCTTGTTGCCATAAGTACCAGGAGGCACACACAAGCATTTTGCACAGCACTTTTGGCAGAAGAACATGCATGGCTTCTTGTATTGCGTGTTTGAGCATCTCTCCGTGCAACGTGGACCACATTCTGCAAATTCATCCATCCATCCATCCACTAATTCTTTAATTCCCTCTTAATTTCAATATGATAAAAATATATGAAAAGCTCCCTTTTTCTTTTGTTTTGACTTTTGAGAGAGTAAAGCTCGTTTTATTAGATAATATGTGTGCTATGTGATTCTCTGCAATACGTACCTTGTGGTTGAAGACTGCCTTCAGTAATGCCGTGCTGAGACTCAAGGAAACAAACATCAAATGAGCATAAAAATGAAAATGAACATTGAACAAAGAAGGTTGTAAATTCAATTGTAATGCAAAAATAATCTCACCGTGGGAAAGTTGGTCGTGTTTTTGTTGGGCTGAGGGGCTGGAGCCTCAGTGTTTGCCACAACAATCTCAGCCTGAAACCAACATTTTGGTATGCCAAATGAGCATAATCATCACGAAAAGTAGAGATGTAATTAACAGTACATACAAAACTGATTGTTTCATTGTAATTACTTGTCAAAACAATCCAAGTTAAGAATTAGGAGCACGTAAAACTTTAAGCTCAACTCGAAATAACTAAACGATCTCTTGTAGCAAAGAAGTTATCAACAGACCAACAGCTCAAAACAGAGTAATGCAGAGCTTGAAGAGAGAGAGAGAGAGAGAACTATAAGAATTGGGTTAGCTTACATGGTTCTCCACGAGAAGGAGCAACATTGTAACGAGGGAAAGCATAATGATGCTTAGTTTACTGGCCATTGCTCACAGTGGCACGCGCACACAGAAACAGAGAAAATTATTAGCTGAAGTGTGGCCTTCAAGAACTAGCGGTTATACGTAATTATAGGCAGTTGGATGACATTTCTGACATTTTCTATATGTATGATAGGTGGCGCAGTGTCGGCTATAGTTTTAGATAATAAAAATCCAATCCTTGTCTATTCCAATAGTACAATCACAGATTCCACACACGATTTTCGTCCTTCCCTATTGAAATGACCAATCTAACCCTTCTTAGCTATATACGATTGGCGATTTGATTTCCTGCTTCTTAACAATATGGTTCCATTCCATGGAAATATGAGAATTTCTACTTGAGTCGAAGCATTATGAAACGACAAAAACAAAAAATGAGAAAGGAAAATAACGAAAAATTTGAACTTTTATTGTGGGCCAATTAAAAATGAAAACTTTAGGCTAACGGATATGCTATAATTGGTGAAACCATTGCTCAATTCAAGGTCAAGATCGTCCTCAAAAATTTGATGCCTAAAATTCAGGGGATGATGTTGCTTCATGTCCATGTGAAGGAGTAGAGTAGCATGAAAAGGAGAGGGGACCACCTCACATGTGCATTCACATGTGCCCTCCCGATGCCCGTCAGAGTAAATAACGCATAGAGGGCGATAGAAGAACAAAGAAACGCCACACACTATCCCCTTACCCTCTCTCTTTTTTGTCTTTTACACAAACCAAGCAGCTTGGGAATCCTTCTGTTCAGTCAATAGCATTCCCGTGAACTGATTTGAGCTTGAAGACACGGACCCCTTTATTTCTGACACAAACGGTGGTTTATATGCAAACTTTTTATTCACATTGAAATGAAAATCTCCTCAACTGTAACATTGCTTATCAAATATATTCTCTATAAACTAGCACCACCTAGTGTTCTATTCACCGTAAAACAATATGTAGTAATACTATATGTTGGATATGTAGTTCCATTACATGCGTTTCTCCCATATATATATATATATATATATATATATATGCGTCGATATAAAATGTGGATAGGAGTTAGCCGCCCCTCCCAACCAGTAAAAGAGAGGGTTAGGTATTCAGTTTGTTCTGTTGAGTTCTCTCGTCAGCTAGCATTTGTTTCTATTCAGCACGTTTTGTGAGGTTTTGACTGGAAGTTAGCATTTCTTTGCTCTAAAAATTAGGCCGCCCCAGAATGTGTCAGGAAGCTACAAATTTTTGGTAGGAGATAATGGAAGAGATAGCAGTTTTAACCTAGTTGTGCTTACAAGTTCAACAAAATAACGGAGTTACTAGTTTAAAGTTTAAAACTGTCATTCATGAAAAAAAACATTGCTTCAAGTGATCTGATATTAGTGTATCTTGAATCAGGACGGATAGTCTTGTTCAAATTGAAAAAATATCGACTTTTAAAATTATTATACCCGTAAACTCTTTCTGTAAATTCTCAGAAACTGTAGCAGGAATAATTCAAAATACAAATTGATGTCCACACTGAGATATCTTTTTATTAATCAGGATTAAGAATACTTTGAAATCTTATATCCACCAAGTCAATATGAATTACTTTAAAATTATCTTCAAAAGAGATTAAGTCTTGAACAAAATTTAAGAATACCCAGGTGGGTTGCTGTTTGGGCCTATTTAGAAGTGGTCAATAATACAGCTTCAGGTCTTTTAAAGAGAAATAGTGGCTGCACCTCCATCGAGAGAAGCTTTTAAAAGGCCAACATAGTTAAAGAAGAACAAGTTACCGATGAATTAGAATTAGAGATGAAAGCGATCCAAGAGATGAAAAAAGTTGTTTGCAGATGGCACCAAGGTATCACGCATCTCAAGAGTCACATCAAGATTTGACACAATCTTGCATAGCATGTGTTTAGGAGTTACGGATGGATTTCACCCAGGTATGCTATCGGAGTCTTAACTAACAGGACTCTGCCCCGTGACGCATTTGTCGATTTTCACTCAAATTAAAACAGTTAGAAAGGGCAATTCAAAAAATGCTTTGGATCCTTTCAATATTCTGCTGTAGGCTTGATAAATACCCGTTAAACTGAATGCAATAGGGTTCCAATAAAAAATAAAAAAAAAGGATAACCTATTTTGATATCATAGGGAGAGGAGTTTATGGATGCATAAATTTGTTAGTTGAAGTAAGAATGCTTTCTCCCCACAATAAAATTAATCAATTAAAAATAAGGGTCAACACTATATGTTCAAGCAAAAGAATTTACAATTGGAGGGGGAGAAAAAAATCAGAAAGCTATTTCTCTAGAAGAGCAAAATCATTCTCATAATGAGAGGAAAAGTAAAAAATTGCTGAATATACCACGCTGGAAAGTTGAAACACATTCCCGTTTGAATCAGGGAGGAACCAACATGAAGAATGCCCAATAATTCCCCATAATAAGCCAAGACGGTCATTAACATGAAAGAACAGCCAGTTTTGGATTTGCGGAATAAGACACTCAGATGAGACCCCTATGATCTGAAGCATGCAATAAGTGAATCATGACAAAGGCGCCAATACTCTTTGTAGGGCAGGGACATCCATGGCATCGGTGAAGCAAGAAGAGTTCCCCGTCTAAAAGGCAATCTGCCCAAGGATGGAAATCACAATAAAGGTTTCAGGTGAATAGTGAAGAGCAATAAACTGCGAATAACTTAGCAAAAGTACATCTCACCTTCGCCCAGTGAGGATTCCATGTGCTATTAAGGAAATGGATGACGCAGAAAAACCCAAAAAAACATTTTTGTAGTGAGGCCAGATAACTTTTCCTGAAAAGTATCCCATTAGAGTGCACATACACATAATGTTTGCAAAAAACACAGAATAGACAAAATGCTAACTATTACAACATTAAGGTAACTATCATAACCGTGAAGAGGATTATAAACATCATTTCACAAATTGAATTTCAGTCAGCTCTTTTGAATTTTATATTCATGAAATGTTTGATAAAGCGCATGTCTATGACATGTTTAGGAAGATTTAGCTTGCCAAGTAAACTAGCAGATACCCACTTTGACATAGGAAACTACCACAACTAGAAATAACGATCAATTAGATCATGACTACCAGCTTTACTACCATACACACCATCACTTATATTCCACAAAAAAGTTATATATCCAGGGTCTCTAAGGAAAAACCCCCAGTCAACAAACACAAATAGTCTACATATTGGGCACATACTGTCAGATGTTTGATTTGGATATTGATTAAAACTACAGAAACATCACTTAGCAATATACAAAAGAAATTAAACCCCACAGAAGCATCAATCCAGTCCACAAGTAATAGCTCCAAGCCTTACCTATGCTCAAGTAGTTGCTATGGAGAACTGAAACCAGAATACTAGATTTTTCTCTGCCGATATCCTTTAGCAGTAATTCTTCCTCAGAAGAAGTCAGTTCATCAGCTAAATCAACCTTTGGAGAAATAATACCAGCACTTTGACAACCTAAAATTTCAAACCATATTCCAGAAGGGAATCTTCCTGGTCGCACCAACCAAAGAACAAATTTGATATAAGGTGTGGCATGAATGACTGATATGGTGACTTCAATCGATATACAGACAAGGTTGATTAGTGCATCCACTATACTAAAGAATATATAGAAAACAGAAGTGGTTGGTAACAGAAGTAGGAGGGGCGTAAATAGAAGCGATCCAACAATATGTTGCTTGACAGTGTAATCAAAGCTATCCAACCTCTGACGAAGTGGATTCCACTTCCGGCCCCTGCAAAAAGTTCAGCAAATCAATCAACAATAAGTGAGAGAAAAAAGAGCATGTATGCATGTTTGAATTTGTAACTGTATGTATGCAAGTGTATATACTATTCTTCAAAGAAAACTAAATCACAAATAGAGCATAACTGAAGCAAATATGATGGCTTCCATAAAATACAACGGACTCTAATGATTCCCCACTAATATCACAAATTATTCTCACATTTGCAAATGCTCCATCTTCTTAACAGCACAATTGGCTCTTTCTCCCTGAACCCAATACTAGTTTTTTCCAGAAATATATTATGGCTGAGATTATCAAATAATGAGGAGTGGGTTAATAAGACCCATGCTTAAAAAGTTTATCTAATGACCCAACCCATTTATTCATTAATCTAAAGGGTTGGGCATAGTTGAGCTGTAATAATGTTAGGTTAAAGTGGTTAAATGGTTATAGTTTATAAATGCCACCTCTAGCTAAAATATAAGATATAAACTAAGATATATCTACATATCAAAATATAGTTCTCCAGAAGAAAAAGGGCAGATGATGCCCAAAGAGACAACCTCAGTAACATCTATTTGAGCAGTGATTATATCTCTTGACCAAAAACTTGCTTTGTGCAAACAATAAGAACTTAAGTGAACAGTCTGATCGGCAAAACCAATTATATTAGTATGTTGCTTCTATAATTCAAAGATCAATTATATTAAAATAATGTTGTACATTTCTCATTCCAATCACTTGTATTCACCCAACCATCTCAATTAAAAGAAGCAAGTCCTACCTGAAAAGCCGCCACACAGCCGTCACTGCCTGTATCTGTGATGAATATAGAAGTGAAATCAACCAATAAAGAGTTGAAACATGGGCAGTTGCTAACACAATCATGTCTATGATCAAAGCAGCAGGTAGAGTGAACCCACAAAGAATCCCTATAATAGCAAGTCCTTGAATAATATAATTGAAGAATGAACCCACAAACATCCAGAGTGTTGACCATATCTGTATTGCATTTAGAGAAGCTATGCCTAATACTCCTGCCAGCTCAGTATTCAACTTGAAGCCTGCAGGGTTTCCCATTAACCAAACACACCCTGAGCGCAAAAAAGGGTTTGCAATGTCATGAACAAAGTTCAAAATGGACAAACAAACGGATTCTGCATGATATAGCAGTGCCCAACCAACCAAGTTCCCCAGGAGAACGTCAACAACCAAAGTTGACCACATGGAATGCCTGTGCATAGCAGCTTTCTCTGCATATTCAACACATGATCGCGACCTAGCACACAAAAGAATGATGTTAAACAAGAAGAAAACATAGAATCAATATCCAAAGATGCTGGTTAGAAAGTCAGTGATTAACTCAACAAAGAAAAATTAGACATAACTTTTCATTATAGAATGTACAGTTAAACATTAATAAAAAACAATCTACCATATGTAAAGGGCAATGTAAGATGAGAAAAAAAATTAGGAGGTAAACGCTTTATGTTGTCTAAATGTTTTCAACTTCAATTAAAGAAAATTCTTCCTAAAGTGAAATTATGTAACAAAAACTTGTCCTCTAAAAGCAGATTCCTCCAAAAAAAGGGGAAAAAGAGAGAGAGAGAGAGAGAGAGAGACTGAAAATGAAAACATTACAGTCAGCCAAAGTAAATTCCACTTTAGATCCCAGAGATAATAGAGTGCAAACTAAAAGTGCATTTCATAAATTTTACCAAAGATTAAAGCCTGCTACTATGATGGGCCTGGGGGTAATGAGCCTACTGAGACTAAGGTTTATACCTGTAAAAATATGGAGAAAAAGGGAAATTGCTTTGAGGGAGCTGCTGGCTCATTTAAGCGTATTATTGAGTGCATGTATTGTAGAAATAAGATGGTAGGAGGGAAAAAAGAGGGAATTGCAGTAGAGTAACTAATTCTGGTACCTGCTGCATGGTGTGGATGAGGTGGATAAGAGCGTATTCTGTTGGGGTAGGAAAAGAGTACTGAGGTCAGTGTGAGGGTGCAGAAGATTTTGATCAGAGAATCCTGGGAGAGACCAGCCCCTCGAGTGCTAGATGCTTTCCTATTTTCTACTGTTATTCTGTGTTTTCTAGTTGTAATTCTGCCATTGCTAAATCTGAGTCTTCCTGCCTAGTTATCTCTGTTTGGTAGAACTGCTAGCATTGATTTCAGTCTAATACATACATACATATATATATATATGTGTATATGTATTCTGGAGGTTCTATCATATTACCAAAATTTGAGAACTACCACATAAATCAGACAAGTCACGTTATTTACCAAGAATTGGTTATTACCTAAGGTCCTTCTCCTGAAGAAATATCGGCCAATATAATATCTGACAACAACGAATTTGTATATTTATCCATGCAGTCCTAAATATTGTTGCTGATGCCATGTAAATCCAAGATCCCGATACATCATTCAAAAGTGCTTGGAATAATTGAAGGACAATAAAGAACAGAGTGGAGAATGAAGCTACAAAATTAGCAAACAGGTTTTCCACAAACGCAAAAAACCTGAAGAATCAAAACATAGACCATCAGAACAGGAATAGGAAGATAAGATTAAAATAAAATATAGAATATCAATAGCATCAAGTAAGTACACAAGAAATATGGAAAGCAAGCTGAAGGATCTCCTCAAGGCCACATGTCTCTCAAAATTTCTTTTAGCAGCAGCACTACAATTAATTGCCAAGATGACTGTATCCTGCGATGAGATTTGAAAAGCATAATAATTACTAGGCCAAAGATATAGACACAATAATGAATATTTTAAACTTCATTACCAAGTCAAAGAGTTGCTCCCTTTTGTGAAGTTCATCCACCCACTTAGGTTTCTTAATGGAAGTTTTTGCTTGGTCGTGTGAGCTTGAAAGACACAATGAGAAATGATGTGCACCATAAAAGGGTGTGTCATACATTATCACCTACAATTATTTAAACATTATATATATGTGCTTGAGAGAAAGAGATAGAGTTCTAACATTAGATAACAAATTTTGGAAAAGCAGGAAGTAGAAGAAGCAATCATGACTTACATACGTGAACATCATATTGTAACACAGCTAGCCCATTCCAGTGAATGTGATGCAATTTTGGAAGCCTGTGAATTTCTGTATCATTCTGCTCATGAGAGTCAAACGTCAACAGAATCCAATTACTCTTTCCAAGACAATTTTGCCTACTATGCTCCAATGAACCATCTAATATGAGACAACCACAATTGGAGAACTTCCGCCTGTTGTCTTCTATTCCAATCATCGAGCTACTATTACTATGGTCAGTGACACACTGGCCAAGTACAGAGAATGTTGATTTATCCTGCAAAATTATGGGCATGTTCCCATGTGTGTCATGGAGGATCTCCTGCTAGAAAGTAACAATTGATACCATTAAATTTCTCACAATATAGGCCATAATCAGCAGCCACCTATGACAACTTATATGAAAGAGTCATTACAGAATGAAATTGGATCCCCTGTGGTGGATCCAACTTGCTGTGCCCCCTTTGTGGAAAGTTTAAAAAAAAAATTAAAATGAAAAAAAAAAAAGTTCTGTACCTTCCCTAAAAGGGGGCACAGCAGCAGCCCCAGAGCATGGATCCCCACAGTAGATGATCCATGCTCATTACAGGACATTATAAAGACCATCCTCATCCTGGAGTTCTTCACAGCACTATTAACACAGAATCAAGATTCTCATTATCAACACAGATTAAAAAAAAAGTATACACCAACACATGTAGGAATTGTTACCCATCAAATCAAAATTTTTCCATTAAACTTGGCTTCTTGTTTAGTTAATGTACATAATATATTGGCCCAAATTTTATGCACATAGACCTAATAGTTAGGTAAAAAGAATCAACATAGTAATACTTAGGTGGGTACTATTAAAAAGGGTAATATTATTGTTGTTCTCAATAATTAAAACAATAAATGAGCCTGAGCAGACGTGAACACAACCATTGCACCTCAACTCCTATATCTACCTCCCCCAATGACCTAATGATTAAATTATAAGTCATACTTCACACCATTAGTATTAAAGGCCCAACACTAAACAACTGCAATATGGCCATCAAGCCTCCACTTTTCTCAATGTCCCCTCAGCAACATTATGAACATAGCAACTTAAATTAGCTTCACCATGAGGGATTCATTATCTTTGACATCTTAAAGCCTATGATGACCAAACACCTAAGAGCAAATGTTGATTTTCTATTATCTAATAAACTGTATATGACCAAAAACATACCTCCAGCCATAGCTTTAGCATAGCACAAGAAAAAGAGAGCAGAATGCATTTCAAAGTGCTTCTAGCCTATAGCGACCTGTTAATGCTTTAGTTGATAGATACATAGGCATATATATATATATATATGGGCTAGGGACACTTCAAATTTGCAACCCCAATGGTTTTATTCCACAATAAAACCAATTCATAACTCTCAATCACCAAATAATCTCCCGCATTCTAGTAGTGGACCGTTAAGAGAAAATAGCAGTTGAAAGACCATAGTGAGCCATTAAAGAAATTCTTGCATTAAAGTTTAGTAACTCTTGAACCCAACATAAATTTCAATCATGTCACGAAAAGGGAAACCCAAATTTTCCTGAAAAATTAAATAATTGTAACACAAGCAACTGATTGTTTCATTGTATCAATTGCTAATTTATTCACTTTTACTCAAAGTGTATGCAGTAAAATGAGAACTCAAATCCAGTTTCATACCTCAAGGCAAGGACTAGAATGAGATAGCAACACCTCACTGCAAGTAAAGGCCACTATAATGTCAAGAGATGCTGGAGAGGATGTGACAAACCACCCAAGCAAAAAACTGGAGGATGATTCTCTACTTGATAAGAGCTGCTTTGGCCACCAAAGCCTACACTTTCTTCTCATTTTCATCTCATGATCATCACCTAAACTAACTTTATGGTCCTGAGTTCCCTGCAATGGACAGAAGCAAGCACAAATTTAACCTAGAAATATTCTAAAATATTCAAATTGAATCATGATTTATGCAACAGATCTTTGAAACTTGAAGAGAAGTAAGATAGGGGGAAAACAAAAGCATAGGTTTCACCACATGCTTTGCAGTCCTCTTGCAGAGGATTTATCCAACATCTATAAAACTAGAGACGATCAGCTTTCTGAGTAACAAAATAAATGGAAAAATGCATAGCTTTGTCATTGAAATTTCAGATCATAAAGCAAAATTTGTTCCCATGAAGTTTGTCCATCAAACAAAACAAACTCTAAAACAAGATAAAATAAATCAAAGCTCTAATCCTCCTATGCTGAGCCGCAAGTTATCATCAGATAAAAAATCAATAACCAATAATAAACAATGTGCAAATCTCTCATTTATTATGTATACACCACAATTTTTTATCCCAAATCATAAATTTCAGTATTGTTTCTAGAAACAATTAATTTGATTTAGAGGATGAATGAAACTAATGATGTTTGTATTGAAAATCATGAAGTTTATCACAGCATAATTGGAAATTATTTCCTTAATTCTTTAACCATATTACCAACTCAGGCCCGTCTTGGAATACAACAAAAGGTCTCATTACTATCTGACAGAAGAAGCCATAATGTTATAATTAGTTAAGCTTTTTGGAACACTAGGTATATTTTAAAAACGATAGGTGCTTTTGACAAATATCTTGATTCTTGAGCAACATTTTTCAAAGTTGCTATGGCTATAAGAAAATTTATCAAACCAAACTGACCTTCTAAGTGTTGACCTTTATAGAATCTAATATAATCATTTACCAGATAAATTTTAGTTAACCTGGTGTAGCAGCATCTTTTTTTTTCCTCTTTCATAATTTTATATGTGGCATTAGAAGTTTTAGAAGAATGTTACCAAACACTTAATCAGGCAAAACTGCAATGTGCAACATCTATTTATTAAAATTATACCAAACAATATGATGGCATCTTTTTTATGATAGCTTAGAGAAACCACAATGTTCTCAAGTAAAGCCTTGATAAAAAGAGGGGAACGAAGCCCTCTTGTCAAGAAAATTCCTATTCTCTCTCTTTTCTCCCTCATCCCAAAAAATTTTGCCTTTCCTTCCTCTTCCCCATGTTTGGTGTTCCTATCCAATTCCAGACACTACTAGCTTCACATTTTTTTTTCTTCTTACCAATCTATTATGCCTAAAAAAAAAATCCTACTTAGCGCAATATTAGTCCTTTTCAATAAAGCGCTGACACTTTAGACACATCACACACACTTGTATTAGACACAACACATGTGACACTTTAAATTATATGTAAACACGTCAAATTTTGTCAGGTCGCCTTATCTGTATTAGTGATCATGTATACTACGTTCTATTACTTTAAGAATGACTATAATTTGGTAATTTCTGGAAATTAATAACAAAAGAAAGATATAAGGCCAGGATCAATCACTTCCACTGCCAGCAAGTGAAAATTAAAACTTTACAAGGAGAAGAGGGTTAAACGATATGCAGAGCATATTCCTGACCTACACGAATTGGATAATGGAGAAGAAGGAAATACAGAGAGAAGAAATCATTAAGGTCTATAATTCTCTTTTAAACTAGCAAATGTGGGCCCAGGTTCTAAACTAGACACTTTAGCACTTGCAAAGGGCAAATCCTGCGAAGACGAGCCAAATATCGCTGGTAAATCCCAAATATTTCCTGTTCTCCTTTCAAGTAGGATACTTAATGAAATTAAGTTATCCATTTGACAATCCATCCCCTTAAAATGTTAACAAATCGAAGTGCATTCCCGTTCAAATATACGGAGTACTCACCAACCTTCAATGCCTGATTCTTTCCAAGACAAGCATCTACTTCTTAAACAAATAGATTATAGCCTCCATACAGTATTAGCCAGTGACATTCAGTCAGAAGGCATGAAAGCGTTTCTAAATACTAGTAATGTCGACCAATTAAAAAGCTTATAAAGCATGGAGTATAAACGTCGAACTCGAAAACGCCAAACCATGCCTTGCACTAACAACTAAGACAAGGTGATCTTATCCAGTATATTTACAGAGGGAATGAAGGAAGAGGGAAGATATTAAGAGCACCAAAACTGCAGAGAGAGAGAGAGAGAGGCGTAATCTGACCTAAAACGACACAGTATCGTCGTGGCCGATCATAGAAGCGGCGGTGAAACGACGGCCGGGGAGCCAGGAGTGCAGACGGCTTCGAGGATCTGGGTAAACAGTAGGGTGAAACAGAAAGGACATGAAATTTGGCGAAGTTGCTGTTCGGTCAAAAATCAAATAACGAGGCCTGTATCGATTATTTATATTTGAGGATTAATTTGCATAGAAATTGTTCCTGAGGAAATTAACAAGTTGTGGCATAACATTCAAATAATTACTAAATAATTAAGGCCGTCGTAAGAAATATAAAAGTAAAGTGGATTGAGTTCGATTCCCCTCGGTTGTCTCAAATCACGTTTGTTAAATTGGAATAGTTTGTGTCCTTCTCGTGGCATGGGTGACTTGGCTTCAAGCATACTCAGGCGGTAGAGTGTATTTGGATGGAAGGTTTTTGGAGGGGAGGAAAAGAAAGATAAGAGGATAAAATATTTGGTTGAAAAAATTGAGGAGAGGAGAGGAGATAAAAGGTAAATTTTTTTTTTCTCTAAATTGAGGAGTTTTAGAAGAAAGAGAAGGAATATTTTTTTAGTTATAATTTATTTTATTATCTCTTAATATTTTAATATTTTAATATTTAATAAAAATTGAGATAATTTTTTATTAAAAATTAAAAATAAAAAAAGATTAGAATTTATATTTTTTAAAAAAAATATTGATATAAATAAATTTTTTTATAAAAAAATTAAAATAATATAAGAATAGATTTGTCTAAAATTAAACAATAATTTTCCTTCTCTCCCCTTCCTTCCAACCAAACAAAATTCATTAAACTTCTCCTTTCCCCTTCGTTAATCTTCCATTCTTTCCTTTCCGTTGAACCAAACATATTTAGCGCTTTTAGACGTCAACATCTAATTCTTTATTTTAAAGCATGTTGTGTTCCAAGTATTGTCACTATTTGCTTTAAAGTAAATTAAATGTATACTCATCTATGCTTTAGATGTGGAGGGTTAGATAGAAATACAATTTTTATGACCAAACAATAATCTCCCTTATTTTCCTCTCCCTGTCAACAGAACTCATTAAAATTTCTTCCGCTCCCCTTAATTAATCTCCCATTTCCTCCCCTCCGTTGAACTAAACATATTTAAGATTTTTAGATGTCAATGTCTAATTTTTTATTTAAAAGCATATTATATCTCAAGTATTGTCACTATTTGCTTTAAAGTAAATTAAATGTATACTCAGCTATGCTTTAGATGTGGAGGGCTAGTTAGAAATACAGTTTTTATGATTTTCAATCATCTATAATGATAGGTGGAGGATAGTCATAATATGTTCCTTAATCACTACTTTTGATAGTTCATGTAATCAAATTTATCTTCATCTAATAAACTTGATGATTACATCATTTTACATAATCGTGGTCTTTGAAATACTCAAATACTTTTTGAATTTTACTTACTAATATTGGCTAGTTAAAATTTTCAATTATCATTCTCTATCCGAATCATTCAAATTATTTGATATGAACTAGTAATACTTTTAGTCAACACTGTAGATATCATTTATTATCCAATACCTTTGCTCAGATCAACTATGGCAACTCCACCTCCTTTTTCACATCATTTTATTTATGTGAAAATTGTTACGCAATACTCTTATACTTCTATCCACCTTTTAGGAGCATAATTTACAAGTGGATATCAGTTGCCCGTTTTGCAGTGCCTTGAAGGAATCCTTGCATCATTTCTTCTTGCAATGTTTATTTGCTGGAGTTGTATGGTTTAGTAGTTCATTGTCATTATGTATTAATTAAGTCTACCTATTGGACATTAACCATTGGCTGCAAACTTATTTTCCTCCCACAACATCTACCATGATCAATACAAAGGAACAAGTGGTGGTTATAGTTTTGGTCTTATATGTGATTTGGTTACGTCGAAATTGTTGAATATTTGAAGAGCCTACCATTCATCTTGAGAAAGCTATTAAGATATTCAATAATTTATTCCTACAGTATTGGCATATACAATATTATTCAAAATAAGGTAGCGGATGGATTCAAGTTATGCAACCTAGTAATATCTTTAATTTTAACGTTCAATATGGTGAGTGCAGGTTGTCTTGGTTTATTCCTCTCTCAAAGCACAAATAACATTGCTTTTTCATCTTCACTTGGTTTGAATCAGAATTATTTGGGCGAATGAAGGAATTCAAAGAAAAAGGGGAGAAAATAATGATTAAATATATTTTTTTTTTGGTTCAGAATTTTTTAACACTCTTTAAATTGAGAAAACTTTAAATTGTAAAGAAGGAAAAGATTTTGAGGATTTTTTAAATTTTATTGAAAATGCTCCTTTTTTTTTTGGTTTTCATAACAAACTCCCAAACTTTAAATTCCTGTTTCTTTCATTATATTTATCTCTCATGTCAACCGTATTCCATGCAACACTATCTAAGAAATTGGGAAATGGGCATTTTCTCATAAAAAGAGGATTTTGTGAAAAAAGAGAAAAAAAAGGAAAGAAAATATATATAGCCTATTCAAATAAATTCCACTCATCTCTTCCTTTCTCTCTTCTTAATTCAGGCCGTGTAATTGGCCCATGAATAGAGAAGGCCCTTGTCCAAGAAATTGGATTTAGGAATTGCAGCCTATGGGTACAAATAGCGAAGGGAGATAATTTGAGTAGACTTCAGCAAAATGGCAAAATGTTATTATTTTAAAAATGACTTCAATTCAAAACTTTAAGTAATTAAATAAAATTTTTTTATAATCAATACATTTTGTTACGCAGAAAAAAATAATTTTAAAATTTTGAAGTAATAACAAAATATAATTCATTATATATTTTGCTAAAATTATTAAAAAGAATTGAACATATAGATTCTAACACCATACAAAAATATATATATTAAAAAATTCATAAATAATGTTATTATACATTTGTTTAACTCTTATGCAGTAGTCAACTTTGGGCAATACTTTTTATATTTTCTTTTTTTTTTTAATAATCCCCAGATGCCATTATTATAATTTTATTATTTCCTAATGTCATTATCTATCTCATCTATTTATTTTTTATTTATTATATCATCCAACCAAATAAGAGTATTGGATTAGCTATGATAATTGTAGATTTTCTTTTAAAAACAAGGCCACTTATGCCCTTTTGTATTGACGTTTCACTTGTTAACATGGATGATTAATATACCAAAACTTAGATTTAGTTTCAGCTTAAAGCATTCCCTTCTCACCAAAAAATAAAATATCTTGGTGGGTTGGTGTCTCTGTCCATATTAATTAAGCTAATGAGCCTCATCATTCACCACATATCTTGCATTTCTTTTTTGTGGTATTTTTTCTGGATGAAATCCTTTGTGTCATATTGGTTTTATCTTTTTCTAAAGGCAGATAAAAAATGAAACAAGAGCTTTATTTCAAAATTCAAATCAATAACTGAAGATGAAAGAAGAGTGTGTTGCAAATAATTGAACCACATGGCCAACTTCTAAAATAATGGTATCTTATTCTGAGTGGGTGCTTTTCTTCCTTTCAAAATAGTGATATGATTAAGAATGACACTTTTAGGATTAAGATGCTATTGCATTTTGCTTGATAGGCCATATGTATGAGTGGAGGAGTAGTGCTGCTTTTGCATGCATATCAAGAGTGAGATTTCCATGATCACAACGCATCCTCATCCACCAACAAGGCATGTGAAAGTGAGCTCATTTTCAGGACATTTTGCATTATCCTTCCTGGTTGCCCCCCCAATTCTCAGACATGGGTGGAATTAATTAACATCATATTGAACTGATGGACATGGTATTTTCCTGTGTTTTTCCCCCCCATTCAATTATTTGGTCTTTGGTAACATAAGTGATAATCATGTTCTCCTCTCTTTTGAAGTTGAAATATATTTATATATACATCAAAAGAGTTTTACCAACTTAATTGACTAATACTTTTACGTGTAGTCAAAACTTTTGGTAAAATCACCCTGGCTCAATTTGATTCTTTAATTTATTTAAAAATTATATTTTTGTTCCAAGACACTAATTTAAAAAAAAATAGTATAACATCTGGAACAAATTAAATTGGCTACGCAACATTTTGTTTTTGTTTTTTGGTCATTTATTGGTCAAAAAGCCCATTTGTCATGCAGGCAATTAACTAAAAAAATGCCATGTAGCAGATAAAAATAGACAAAAAGAATGTCACATATGCACTTAACTTGAGTGGGTCCTACGTACAATAGCACAGAGACTTATACCCCCCCCCCCCCCCTCCCGTTTTGAATTGAAAGCTGAGTCAAAATTAAATAAGGAAAAGGGAAACCAAAAAAAAAAAAACAATTGCAAACGCGTGCAGCCCAAATATGAGCTACACTGTAAATAATGTAGTTCTCTCTCTCTCTCTCTCTCTCTCTCTCTCTCTCTCTATGTATAATGGCAATGTCTAACGAAAGTGGATAGAAGGACCTTTTGTTATATTTTAAAAAAGGTAAGGAATTTTTAAAATGATTTAAAAAAGTAACTGTCATCCAATTCATATATTTTTGTTATTAGGTTTTTTTTAGTTAAAATATAATAAATATATAATTTTTTAATTAAAATACGAAAGCTATATAATTTAATTGATGAATTATGTACTTATTTATAAAAATTATACCTGTTCTATATAATTTAATTGATGAATTATATACTTATTTATAAAAATTATACTTGTTATGTTATCATTAAAAAATTATATATTTATTATATTTTAATTTAAAAATCTAATAATAAAAATATAAGAAAGTATATAAGCTTTTCCTGCCAAACAATATCCACCAAATTTTAGGTTGAGTAACTCAGGATTATTTAGCTTATCATTTGTGCAGAGTACAATTCGCAAAGCAAAATACCCAATCCCCCTAAAATTTTTGTGGTGAAATTTGGAATTTTGGATTTTTTTTTTGGAAAAAAATGAGGCAATATTAAATCTGGAAATGAGAACAGATAATTAAAAAAAATAAAAAGCGAACCCTCAAAAACAAATCACGTTTTTTTCAGTTGAAGTTTGAAATAAAGCACGTTAAATTCAAGAAGCACAAACCAGCCTTGCGCGGTCATTGATCTCATCTCTCACCAGCTACTCCTGCTCCCGGTTGCGTCCGAATACGAAGACGCACAGTGGACGGTGCATTCAACCAATCCTTTGTGATTAAAAACCATTAAGCTGAGCCTCTATATATACGCCACCACGCTCTCTCTTTATCTACCTCGCATTCCGAGCGCTTATCTTAGCTGTTAGCCATCCAGGGAGTTTTGTTCAGGTTATGATCAATTTTAACCGAGTCCCCATCTCCCTTTTTTTGTTTTTTGGTTGCTAAGAAAGTGTTCGAAACCCAAGGAAACTGAAAGTTTGGAACTTTTTATCATTCTCTGGTGATCGTTATTAATACTGCTTTATCCTGCAACTTCAACTCCTCTATAGCTGCACATAGATTCGCCGTTTTGATTTTTTTTTTTCCTTTTTGGGGTTCAATTCTCCCACATTTCTGTGTGGTCTAGGATAACCCGTTTGATATTTCATTGAACAAATGATCGGTTAGTTACTCGATGAGTCATTGTTTCCTTTTGGAATATTTTTCCAAAGTAGATCCGAGCACCTCTTGTAGTTCCCTCAAACAGGAAAACGAATAACGGGTGGAGAATTTTGGGTTGATTTGGCAGATTCCTTTTCTTTTTCCTTGCTCCTTAACACCGATGGTCCTCTTTCCTTGTGATTTTTTATGGCGCAGATAAAGAAGGATCAAAGTGGAAGAACTCACAAGATGACATTAGCTTCAGGAGGAAGCTCAACGTTAAATCCTAATGCTCCTCTTTACATTCCAGCTGCCTTCCGCCAAGTGGAGGATTTTTCTCCAGAATGGTGGCAACTGGTAACAACATTTACCTGGTACCATGACTACTGGCTCAGCCACCAGGACGAGGACGGTTTTTATGACAATACAGAGCACGAATTCGTTAGCAATAGTATGACTGATTTGCTGCCTGATACATTTGATCTTGACGCTGGTGAAGATCTTTTTATGCTGGAAGCTCAGCCGGAGGATTTTATTCAGTCTTCTGAATCTGAAGGTAAAAGAAAAGTTTCCTGGGATAGTAGACTATCTTACTTTAATCGAGAAATTTGAATTGCTCAAACTTACACACACTTATCTGATTCATAATTCAGAGGTAACTGGATCCAACAATTTGGTGGAAGCAGAGCATGCAGCGAAGCTACCAACCGCATAGGGCCCAGATGCAGCTTCCAATGCATCGAGCAACCCGGTTGAACGCCATGACTTTAGCGGCTTAGATTGCGGCCATTTAGCTATTTACCATATTATCTGTAGCTTTATGTTACTTATTTCTGTATAGGCAAGGTTTCAAATTTCTATTTAAAAAAGTATGGAAAGGAAGAATTGTCAAAAGTTTCATGAAGTGATATTGTAAGAGCTACCACAAGTATTAAAATGAGAAAAAAGGGAAAAAGAAAAAGAAAAAAGAATAGCTGTTTCTTGTACCTTTAAGCTGAACTTCCAGACAGATGTTTATGGATAAATCTCGTGTAGTGTTAGGGCTGCTGAATTCATAAGCCTAATAGTAGACATTTTGATGAGGATATATTTACACAAGCTCATCTAAGCTTCAGCAAAGAAAGGCGTGAATATCTTATGAAACAGGCTAAGGCAATCAATTACATTAAATTTCATAGACAACAAATTATAAATGATATCTAATCTCCCAAGGACCTTCCCGCTGTAAATATAAATTCCAGCCTCACTATTCATCTAGAAATATGGGATTTACACCCGTGAATTTCATAATCCATCAATTTAGAAAAAGTCACAAGCAAGTCTCAATCCACATAACATACTTTTGGGAACCAAACCAGGGACCATTACATTATGCTTTTCACATTAGTAAACTCACTGGAAACATGTCACCCCATTTTCCTGGGAAACCTACATAGTTGTATTGTTAACAACTCATTGGAAACATGTTACCCAATTTTAATGCCTGAGAAACCTATCAGTGCACTAGCATAGTTGTATTGTTTACAACTTATATTCTACAGAAGAGGCACAACAACCATACTATCAGTTTTTTTCAAGCAGATACCTCTACCACAAATTCTGACCCGTCTTCAAGTTTTTTCCTTCTCTGAGCTTCAAGTTTAGATTGGCTGCCGATAGCATCAGAAATAGCTTTTGGTAGCCAAAAACCAGGTCTCTCAAGGAAAGGGGCCCGGTCAAGAACCAAAGGCTCTCTTAAAGTTACTTCAATGCCATCGTAGGTCCACAATGTCATGGTTGCTTCACCTTTTAGACCCAAAGATAACCAACCCAGACCAGCCGTTGCTATGTCTATGCTATTAACTTCCCAACTGGTTCCAGATGCTTTTACTTCCCTTTCTTGCCATGCGCCTAATTCAACTGTGCGGTCATTGCCAATGGGTGGCTGGAATATGAATAAAGCCGAACACAATTAGATGAAACACAGACATCATGCATTTCAGGAAAATATTAATAGAGCATAACTTTGTTTCATACCATGTAAGTTGTATACAGATTGAAACCTACATAGCCTCCTCTCCACACACTGTAAAGTATCCTTGTCACATAAGTAACTGTACAATACACAGCTAAGATCCTAGAACCTACACTTTATAATGTCAGAATTTTCAGAATTACCCTGACATCGCACTCTTGAGGTTGAGTAACAAGGTGTATCACATAAATTTCTTCCTTCCCATTATTAATAACTCCAATGACCAAGATATCAAATCAATGAATATATGTGGTATAAGCAATCAACTCGAAATATAAACAGAGTACCAAATAACTACCAGTGGGATATGGAATGAAAAATGACCAATGATCCTTTAAGATAATTTTGTACAAAAATGTCATGGTAGATAATTTACACATACAACATTAGCATTTGGAAGTCGCCATCCACATTCAACAGAGAAACTTTAAAGGGTAGTAAATGAGCTTCAAAGCAACCAGTCTCCTCTTTAACCGCATAAAGTTACTTTTCAATACAGTTTCCCTAGATTTTATTTATGTATTCATGTATTTCAGTACAAAATGAAGGTGAAAGGATTCTAATTTTGCATCTTATAGAGATAATTAACATTTTAATGCCTCCAGCCAGTAAAATTGATGAAACAAAGGCCTGCCTATTGCAGAGCAATCAGAGGAAATCTGAACAGAATTTATTATCAGCAATCAAATGTGTCAAGATACTCCAGAAACAAACAGTAGCACAGTTCCTCATTTAAGTATATATACTGCTTACAGGAATCCCACCCTAGCAAATGATCTTGACTTTTGAACATCAATTCCTATATAGTTGTCGGACTGAAGAAGCAGATCACCCATCACTAAATCACCATATTCAACTTCATTTCAGTCACTCATTATGGAGATGAGTGCTCTTCCAAAGCAAAGCATCGGAACTGTACTTCCATTAAGGCATAATCATAAATTAAGTTCCTTTAGATTTGAAATGTCTACAACCACTAAGTTCATTATAGAGGTAGTTTTATGGTTTCATGTATTCGAATTTATAAAAGTTGTATGCTCCTACCCTGTTTGCTCCCATTCATGTTTGGGTATAGTTTGGACCTTATTAGTAGAAAGTCCTCCTCTTTTCTGAGAAGGAAGTTGTAATTTTTCTCAAGTAGGTTAGCGTTTAACTTCTCACACACTAAAGTAGCTCTTCATTTGCATATAGTATATTCAGGTATTCTTAAGAAATATTTGCAATTTTTTAATTTACAGCACAGATGATCTCAACTCTTCTCTGAGCCCACAAGTGGTGGCGTATACTGACTACCAAGTAATCAAAGAGAAAAAAACTAGATATACTTGCAACCAGAGTCTTGGAATTTACACTATAGTATAACCGACAGATTCTGTGTCAATTCTTTTCGATAGAGTGTCAAATGAGACACAAAAAAACAAGTGAGGTGAGGAAGTAAAAAAGAGAAGAAAAATAAAATAATCGTTTAAAACATTCCAATGTTTTTTGTAGGAAATTCATATCCATGCTTCAGCCAAACCTATTATATCACAAATAAAATAGCTTCAGCTCCTCTTCCCAAGGAAATGAATGAATTAAAGGCTCATAACTAGCTTAGCTACCTGTCTTGTCAAGAAGTATTTAAGTGTGAACAAATTAAATATTAAATGAAGTACAGATATCTGGAAAATGTGTTGTTAAAAGCTTGCACTAAAACAAAATATAACACTAATATCACTAGTGCAATATTGATTAAGACCATATTTAGTTTGGCAGAAGAAAAGGAAGGTGCTTACCTGCAACCTAACACCAACATGATTCCTCCAAATCTCATCAGCATTTTCTATTTTCCCCAAGTGTAGAGAAACATTAGGTGATGCCCAAACTGTGACATATATTGTTTCAACAGAAGCTTCATTAAGGTCAAGTCTCATCAAGCCACCAACATGAACAGCCTGCCCTACCTGTAAGTCTAAACCAGTATATTAGATTCTGACAGCATATCCAATATTCAATTATATGTACTTAACATGCATAATATTAATCTGCAAACTGCACAAGTCAAAAGCAGGAAAATTGAGCTTGATCATGAGCAACAGGTCAAGGAAAAGTTATTCATCTTATGTACAACAAATTAATAGCTCACTAATCTGTGTTCTAGTATAGGAGAAGAGATACAAAGAACGTGGCCATGCAGCATTTTGTGTGTGTAATATTACAAGCGCTACTTTTCAGGTGCATATAAGCAAAGACAGAGTCAAACAGGTACTTTTTACCAGCAGCCTCATCTGCAAAAACATAAGGCAAATACAATTATAGATATCTTAGTCTCATTTCTACGTTGCAGAGATATCGGACAGCTTTGCTGCATTTTTAGCCTCCTTGCCAGTCACTTCAGATTCAGTAAGCATATTTTCAGTTAGGAATTTATAAGGGCAAGGCTTATTTAAGTAGTAATTAAAATTCACAATAATTCAATAAGAAGTGCATTTGTTTCTGTTGACTCTTAGTTGTTGAGCTTGCACAAAGCATATACATAATCCATGCAAGTCAAGAAAAGCATGTTTGTAACAATTTACAATCAAGTTAAAGAACAGCAATAGCAACAAGCAGCTTGCCTTCATCCTGTATGTCCGTGGCCGAAGTTCCTTCCGTATCTCAACCATTTTTTGCTCATCCCTGTTCAATCTCATTGACATTAAATATGGATGCAAGAGCCCTGGAGTGTCAAACATCTTAGCTTTCGCAGACAAAATTCCTCCAATTCTCAATATCCCAAGTGTCGTCCCAGGAACTGGAGCTTCTGTAAGCTTTGAAACTTTGGCTCCTTCTTTCTTCGCAAATGCATTGATTAGCGTAGACTTGCCTGCATTTTGAGCCCCAATTACCCACACATTCCCACGAGGACCAGCCAATTCCTTTATGAAGGAAAATAGGTTCTTTACACCTAAATCCTTTCGTGCACTGACCAGATAAACCCCACTTAACTTGGGTGCTCCACCAGCCCTTGCACGCTGCCGCACCCATCTATCTAACCGTGTGGGAGAGACTTGAGACGGAAGAAGATCAACTTTTGTTGCCACAAGAACAAGCTTTGGCAGCTTCTTGCTTAGCTTTGAATCATCCTTGGTTCCTTCCAGTGCCTTAAATAGTGATTTTGCTGCTGTTCTAGGGAAAGAACCGTCAAAATCGACACAATCCACAACCATGACAACTACACTGGCACTGCCGCTGCCAGAAGGTTTCATCAACCGGGTAGAAATTAACCTATCAAAATCAAAATCAGGTATTAAATTCTCAGCTGTTTGATTTTTCACCTGCCCATAATTCCTCAATGAATGGCACCGAGCGCAAACAGTAACCTCATCTTTCACCTTCTCAGCCTCCCTAGCCATTTTCCTTTTTTCAGCTTTGGACACTTTCTTTTTCATTGCCCTATCCGGAGTCTCCTCCGTAATGTTACCATACCCAACCCCTGCTGGAGCAAATCCATCCAAATCCAACTTACCATCGTCGTCCTCGAGTAATTTAGCTTCCCACTCATCAGAATCCCAGTCAAGCTGATCTGTTAATCCCGCTCTGATTTCTTCAAACTCATTTTCACTTTCATCCGAAAACATCTCGTCGTCCTCGTCTCCTTCTTCTACTTCACCCTCACCGAACCCTTCAAGTTCACTATCAAACACATCGTCCTCGTTTGAAATTTCTGCTACTCTACCCTTCCTTTGTTGATAGTACCCAGGAAGGTTTGGGTCCTTATCTTGCATAAAGACTCCACAACCAGGGCAGATAGGCCCATGACTTTCATCTTCATCTCTACCCTCACTGAACACTGGGTTTCTACTGTCTTTCCTAGGAGTGATTTTCCCATAATTATTCCGGGTTGTTTGAATGGTGGACTGATTCTTCAGCGCAAAACGAATCAATGGCGAAACTTTCTTAAAGCGATTGCGAGTCTGTATACGAAATTCTAAAGAATGATGTTTCAGGCAACTGGATTTCAGCAGGAGAAACGAAGAGAGCGAGAAACAAACGCAAATGAAGAGGATTAGCAATCTTACCTGAGAAATGGCGAAAGCGTGGAAGTGGATACTGGTGTATGGTGCTATCGGTGGCAAGCTTCGAACTCAGCTCAGTGGTAGTAGAAGGAACTATTATCGTAGACATCAAGATAGCCATAGTGTCCAGGCCCAGAGCGGTGAGGGAGATAATTTGTCCAAATTGACGATGCTCGGCTTGCGGAACTGTGCGAACAGGGTGGAACAGGGGTGGGAAGTTGGAAGTTGGAACTTTGGATTTGGAAGACCATGACGCACCCGTCTTGCTTTAAAAAAAAAAAAAAAAATCTAATTTAATATGAAAATATTAATTTATTTCTCTTATTTTATACCAAATTTTTTATGTACGAGTTTTGCTACACTAAATTACTTACACAGGCTATTGATTTTTTTTTTTTTTATAATAAGAAGAAACTTGCCACTTACAAGCCAGTTATAAGATCCTTTACTATACGAACCAACTTCAGCTTTACATTGTTGCTAAATTTGCTAGCCAAACAGCTAACATCAACGCGGAAAAACTGAACACCTGTTGACAAAGGAACTTGGGAGACCAAGAGATTATAGTGGGACTCATCAAAGACAACAATTCACAAAAGATACTGTTGAGGACGCAAAATAAGTTGCAAACAATGTCTATCTCAAATAAACTTTAGTATGTGATTGATATAAATTATCCACCCAGATCAATTTTCAAAATAGTCTAAGCCCAAACCAAGCTGTGAGCAAAACCCGATGTTTTGTTCATCTAGGATTACATGGCTCAAATCAAAAAACTACTTGCAACTATTCAGCTCAGAGAAAGTATCAAACTAAGTGGGTTGAACTTGTAGCAAAAATATGAGTCTGATTTTTTTTTTTGCCTAGCATAGCGTGCTTGGTGTGCTGCCAAAATTTTTCAGATTTTTCTTTAAATTTTTGTTTACTTTAATGGATGGTAGTATGGCTCTGCATAATACTAAATCCATTCGCGTTTGTTTCGTGGCAATTGTCCAATCTTACAATTTTGTTAAACTAGCCTACTTATCAACCCTAATGCAAATTCCGGTCAACATTTGAGTTTCCAAAGAATTTACGATTTCCACAAAACCATATGACATGTAGAAAAAGGGTAATGTACTCTGCGACCCTATCTTTAACCGCATTCATGTGAAGTAGCCACGTCTACAACTATTGTGATATACCAACAGTAAATATTATATCTACTCGTAGAGGTCCAAATCAAACAACTTGTGAAAAGATCCCCTTTTCCTATTAAAAAGATTACTTGCATAAGAATAGTAATTTCATTTTACATTCACGTTGTTCTGGCTTTCATCAGCTAGAAATTAATTTTATATATCAGTGTGAATCAATTTTTTTTTCCTAAGAGATAGAAATAAGATATAAACTTTGATATAAAATTAACACACGTCAAATTTTGACTTGTATCGTAAGAATTATCATTTAAACAACACTTTAACATATTCAACATGGATATTCTACATACAATTTTTTAATACAATCTATTTTTTAAAATTAATTAAGTTAATAAAAATATTAAAAAAAATTAGAGTTTATTAAAGAACATGTTTTCTATTTTCTATTTTTTGATATTTTAAATATCATGGTATTAAAAAAATAAAATGTATCAAACGCAAATATTTAAATGTCTCAACAACTAAGATAAAACAAGAAAGATGATGTAACAAAGAGC
Source organism: Erythrophleum fordii (assembly GCA_032878935.1). Classification (NCBI taxonomy): domain Eukaryota; kingdom Viridiplantae; phylum Streptophyta; class Magnoliopsida; order Fabales; family Fabaceae; genus Erythrophleum; species Erythrophleum fordii. Next base: position 12,928,179 of record JAVQMF010000045.1, on the reverse strand, counting down.
TGATTAATCTAGCTATTTATACTTAAGTATGCTATATATATAAAAGCAATTTTTGGGTACATGGGTATACACATGCAATAGTACCAATGGGTCAAGCTTTTGGCCATTAAATGTTATTAATTGTGACAAGTGCATTATTATTATTATTTGTTATAAAAAATGACAATACAAATAATTAATAGTATGTTAATAAAAGAAAGCCCAGCTCAAAAGATTATATTAAAGGATGTTTGGTTTTTAAATAAACTTACTTAACTAATCCTTAAAAATTAGAAAAATCTCTCTGGGAGAGTATAGCCATCAAATATGATTACAAGTTGAATAAAAAATTTTAATCTTATAACATAATTTCGATATTAATACCCTATATTTGAATCTAAAGTGGGATTCAAAGATGTTTTCTATTATCATATAATGTAATTTACATATTGGATGAAATATTATAAACTAATGAATTTTTTTTGTTAATTACTTAATATAGATGAGAAAAATACTTATATTTGTGTAAAGTTTACCTACTTAGATGTAAATGAGTGAAAAATGAATCTAAATCTGCAACTAGCAGTAGACATCAAGATGCTAAGTGGTATTTCACTTTGCATTCACTTTATTCTTTTGTTTTTTTGTTTTTTCATAATTAGAAATTAATTTTATATATCAATCCGAATGTTTTCCTTCAAAAGATGAAAATAAAGATAAAGTATTTATATAAAATTTTCATTTATTATACATATACATATATATATTTATTTATGAAATAAAACTAAAATACATTATTATGAGAAAATAATATAAATATTTATATGTTTTTTTTTTGTCTTTAATGATAAAGTGAGAATTTATTGGTCTTCAACACAAATGTAAAACTAACCTTTACGACACTAATAAAAAGACTATATATATATTAAATAAAATAAATAAATTAGAGTTAATCAAAGAAATAAAATTATCTCATTTTTTTAATATTTTAAGTATCATAACATTTAAAAATACAAATATTTCAAATGAATCAATATCCAAAACATAATAAAAAATATTAAATTTAAGTATATTTTTTATATTTTTATTATTATATTTTTTTAATTAATATATGATATATATATATATATATATATTTTTTTTTTAAAATAATATATATATATATATATATATAATTTATTTGGAGAATTATTTTATTATCTATAAAAATTATATATTGATCTTATTTTAATTAACAAAATATAACATTTATTATATTTTAATTAAAGAATTTGAGACAATAAAAATATAAATAATTACATATAAATTTTTTGCCAAGGAAAATGATGTTAGAAAAAGTTCATTAATCTACATATTTAAGTATCCTTTTACACATACAAAATTCATATTTAAAACCCTTTGTTAGTTTGTTCGGGGTTTCTAATGAATAATTTGGTTTTTAACAGAAATAAATGAAAAAAAAAACGTGCTGAAGCAATTTTTAAATATACGTGTAATGTAATGTAATCTACATATACGAGTATGGCAGGCGAAAAATGTAATCCTACACAAGTCTACATGTGTCGATCAAACTTGAACAGTTTGGACAAGAAAATGATCAAAACGTCAGCACGTGTCTTATCGTCCTGGCCTCCGGCTCCCATCCCCCAATCCTACGTGGCATTTAAGAGCCATGCAACGCGCCACCGCCCTCCACGTGCCACCCACGCTCCCTTCCCACCACCGAATCATTCTGCATTTAGCCGCACTCACAAGCCGTTGTTGCTTCTTCATCTTCATTACCATAAAGGAAACAACCCAAAAACGACACAGCAACGCCTATGGCAACTCCTTCTGCGTCCTCACCACCATGGGAAGTCCTTCTTCTCCTAGCTCACCACCTTGACCCCAAAACCCTAGCCATTGCCTCCTGCGTTTCCAAATCATGGTCAATTTCAATGTCCTCTGACCATCTTTGGAGACCCATCTTCATCGCCCATTTCCCCTCCCTCTCCACCCTCCAACACGCTCACCCCACCGTCTCCTTCCGCCGCCTCTTCGCCATAGGCCACGCCGCCGCCAAGCGCCGACGCCAGAACCCGGCGAAACCCAAGCTTTCTCTCAACGACCTTATTTTCTCCATCTCCGTCTCCACCCGTGAGTCACATCTTTTCACATTAGGAATCCCCGGCGACAACCTGCTCGTCGATCCACACGGCTTGTTCCGGTTCGATTTTGACATCGGCGAAAGCGAAGAATGTGCATCGGTAAGCGAGGGCTTGGAAGAGGTGAAGATCACGTGGAATGTGATATTGAAAGGGTGGAAAGAGGTTTTCTCCATGATGGACAGTGTGGGCAAGTTGGGGTTTCAGGCGGGTGGCGAGGGGTGGTTCTCGGAGGAGCTTCCGACCCCGAGATGTTGTTCGAATGCGGTGGCGAGCTCTGTGGTGGCGGATTTGAAGTTAGGGATTTGCGGTGGGAAGAAGAATGATGAAAAGGTGAGGATGAAGAAGCTGAGCGTGGGGATATTGAGTACTGTGGATTGGAGGTATGTGAGCCTTGAAGATGGTCTGAGGTACTTACAGCATTTTCTTGATTGCGAATTGGAATGTGCCTCATTGTAACCTAACCGAAATAGAATGAAACATTTGCACTTGTGATGTGTTTCCCAAAATCTTTAGCCCGTCACCTGTACAATATAGGCATGGCTATTAGTGAATTTATATGCAATAAAGTATATCTCTTGTCCCGTGACACATGCAATATGCCTGTCCTGTAATTGGTTGTGTTTATTTTTATATAATTTTTTTTATTTTGTGGTTGGAGCGATGTAGAATAACTTTGGTTTAAAATTTTTACTCTTAATGTTTTCAATATTTGAAAATTCTGATTTTTAAAGAAAAATCATTTCACTTACTATGGTTTCTATTTATAACATTGCTTTGATAAAACTCCTATTTTTCACATATAATTTCCAAGAAGTTAAAAGTTTCACACACAACTTCGTAGGAAAAAGAAATTTTCAGTTTAGATTTTTAATTAGAAATATATTTTAAAAAAAGCTTATATGCAGGTTATTTATATTATTCAATAAAAAATGATAAATATTTTTTAATAATAATATGATACGTATATAAATTTTTTAAACAATTATATAAATTTTTTAATTAAATTATAGATCTTTTATATTATTATTAAAGAATCAGATATTAAGAATATACAAAATTGTATATATAATTTACCTCTTATTGACCTTTTTTTTTTAAGAGTTAACAAGTTTTAAATAAAATGTTAAATTATTATTATTTAAATATTTTAAAATAAATAAAAGAATAGCCTCACAGCTCTTCCTTTTTCTTTATATTAATAATTGACATCTTTATTTATTTATTGGTTTAATCTACGTATCTATGTATTAATATATAGTTTCGGACAAACACATTCACAGGCTTCAAAATTATATTAATATCATCACGATTTCGTTATTTAAATTCATTTAAAATAAATATCACAAATTATATAACAATACATTTTTTTGGTATAATATATTACAATAAATTAAATCTTTAACTAAAGGTTTCACTATATATTTCATTTTTTATTTTTAAGAAAATCAATAAAATTTATAGATTTATGTATATTATATTCAACATACGAAGTTTAACGTAATAAGCGATGAATTGCATGTTCAATTTAGCAAACGGATTTCTTGCATATCCTTTAGGATGTATGGGGATGTTTATTTTGACCTTGTTGTTTATGGTTGTTCAATTTTTTTTATTATTAAAAACAAATAAAGAAATAAATTTAAAGTCTACCATAGCTCATCTTGAGGAACACCGAACTCGTTCAATTTAGGTGATGAAAGGCTAGTCTTTTTATTTTGGCATGCCTTTGATAGTGTTTGAAAACATGAATTGCTTTATTCTCGCAGGTGCAAGTTAACTGCAATGCAAATTCTTTAGTTATGAAGGTGCCTCTGATAGTTTCGATTTTAATTTTAAATATATTTTTTACTTAATAGTTAAACAATTATTTTTATTTACAGTTTTACTTCTTTTAAACTAAAAATTAAAAAAATAAAAAAATAAAATTTGGACCTTTCAATGCAAATTTGAACGACACAGAAAGAATAAATATTTCTTTACTTGTCATTCATAGAAGTAGAGTTTGACTTGAACGGTCTAGAAAGAATAAACACGTAAAAAATCTATATTAAATTAACAGGAATACTACCAGATACAATTATCATCTAATGGCAATATGAAAATAGAGAATATATTATATACACATCTTTTTTATTTTAAAAATATATATAATTTTTTTATAAAACTGAAAATTATCCTATATTTTAATTTAATTTTAAATTTTTATCAAAATATCATTTATTTATTTTATTTTTAGTTTTTAAAAAATATATTTAATTTAATGAACAATATTTTAGTAAAAAAATTAAAAGTTGACTAAAGGATAAAATAATTTTTATGAAAAAATCTAATAATTTTAACTAAATTTATAAAAATTCTATATCTATAGAGAGAGAGAGAGAGAGAGAGAGTTTTTTTTTTGGGGGGGGGGGGGGTTACAGGACAACCTAGAGTAATATAAATGAAATTAAAAGAAACTGCCCACAAGTCATAGCGTAACCAATTATAGAAGAGGTTTCGAATTAAAGTTTCCGCTTCTATGCATATTTATGCAATATCATTAATATTATTGCATGTAATCTTATATTAATTAATGTTTTAGAATATCTTATTTTGTCCTTAAGGCATGTTCATCCACCAAGTCCTTATGCTATTTTATACTTGGAATTATAATAATAGCAAATATCTCTACTTTTTTAATTTTTAAATAATTATTACATCATATTTGAAAATTATGTTGCTAGCATACATTTTTTTTAAAGACTTATTTGATTAGACACAAAAACGGGTTGCGTTAAATTTGCTTTATTTTTTTTTTTGTGCAGGCACAAAAAACAAATTAGGTGGAACTCAAACCTAATTTTGATATTCTTTTGTCAGAGAGAACCGAACCACGATTAAATCCAAGTATAGATGCAAATACCTATCCAGAACCCTACCTACGAAGGGGATGGTGTCATAAATGTCATAGAGAAAAAGTCGCAAGCTATTCCTTAATTTGTTGGTAAATAGCCAAAACTTTTATATCATTTATGATAGTCAAATTTCTTGTCTCTTTACGATATGTAAACATTTTATTTTTTTCGTCGTAAAAGATTAAGATCCCCCCTAACACGTACGGCACGTCACCGATGTAAAACAAAGGCGCTAGAAGGAGGGCTTGAACCTCCGACCTTGTGGTTAACAGCCACACGCTCTAGCCAACTGAGCTATTCCAGCTGTGTTGACCTTTCGCGAAGCCCAATAATATTTATATAATTATGTGAAGGGAAGAATCCGCCAATGAATCTCGTGAGCAGACCAACGGCAAAACGGCTCCCACAGTCATTCTCCTTCAGGTCCAACATATTTTCAGTTTCAAGTGGTTTCGCACCTTTCCCTACGCTTCCGCAGATATATATTTCATGCACCCGCCCTCCTTCCCCTGCAACTTCTCATGGCGGGTCTACAGTCTTCAGCGAGGCCCACCTCTTCTTCTTCTTATTCTTCTCAGGTTTCGACTTCACGCCTTCTCTTACTACTAACCGTCCTACCCCTGATCCTCGCTTCCTTTGCCTTTGTCCTGCAATGGAGGGGCGGTCTCGACGACCCAGTCACCCGTTGGTCGCCCGACCACCATGAGTTCCCTGGCATGGGCACTTCCGCACCTTCCCTTCAGACACATTCTTCCGGTTCTGATTGCGTCAATCTTCTGGGTCAGAGCCATTCGCTGGCCTTCCCTTATTACCGAGACTGGAAATTTGACTATGGGTCTGATCTGAGGCCCAAGGTAAGCATTTCTGTGGATTTCGACTCGTTTTGGTCGATGGGATTCTAGATATTTTCTACTTACCGTTTATTGGGTTTGTTAGATCTTGTGGCTCTTTCAAAGTTGCTGCGATGTTTGTGGAAATCGTCATTTTGCTTTATGTTTGTTGAGTTTGGTTATCCGAGATTCTGATTGAAATTGTATTCCGTGTGATCATTGGGTTGAACATTGGCGGGTGTATTTTGAGTCTTTTGATCTGCCGCCTGGTTGTGCTTATTTGGGTGCGGTATGGGAATTTATGATTTTCTGCGAAAATAATTGAAATATAAGCCACTATATCGTGATTGCTCGTTGGATTTGTGATATGTAGTAGAGTACTCTGGAGCTCCTTCAACCCATTGGAGATTGAGTCCTCAGTTTGTGATATTGTGAATTGACTTTTACACTTTCTAGCTGTCTATATTATATGATTGATGAATTATGTAAGTGAATTGTGATGGTCGCTGTCCCATCTTCCTTATATGCCAGATATGTATTACAACAAGCACTTCCGCTGGTTTAGAGCAGACTTTGCCGTGGATCTTCTATCATAAGGTTATTGGTGTTTCAACCTTCCTTCTTTTTGTGGAAGGGAAAGCTGCCTCACCAAATGTGTCTAGAGTTTTGGAAAGCATTCCGGTGAGTCTAAGTGATTTGTGTTTGATATTTTGGCAGTCAACATATCGTTCCAAGTAGTTGCCAAATTATTTCACGTAAGTTTTGATACTCGACTTATGTTGTAAGACATCCCTTACTTCAGGGGGTAAAAGTCATATACCGAACAAGAGAATTGGAGGAGCAACAAGCTAAAAGGTCAGTGCAATTTCATTTTATAGTGTTATGATACTCAAGTCTCAAACAGTATTGACTATTCTGTTATTTTATTATTATTATTCTTTCAAGTAGACTGCAGTGCTAACATTTTCTTTTTTTTGATATAGAGTTTGACACACATTTGATCTGGCTTTGTTTAATTTTCTATTTGTGTAATTTATTATCATATATAGCTGGCGGAGACTTGAATGTGACTTTGTCCAAAAAAATTGTTGGCTATTTATTATAACTCCAACAGGTTTTACCTAAATGTAATAGTAACCAAGTGTCTATTTGGAGAAGATGAGATTGAAAATGTAGCTATGTGATTAGATGCTTGTCTTATTGGATGTTTACAGTTTTGTAAAGGCAACAATGTGATTAATGTTCTACCCAGTACCCATGCGGAACTTTCATCCCTTATTTCATTTTTTGTTTGAATTATAAAAGTCATTCTTGAGCCTTTGCTTTACAGCTTAAACTTGATAGGTCAAGTGGTTCTTTGTTATTGTATTAGAGTGTGGTTAATTTATTGGTCTATTGTCTTACTTTTATCAGTTATCTTCCCCATTCTTGTAATTAATCTTTCCAGTGAAAAGTAGTCTTGAGCTTGAGAATTAGATAGTACCATGACCAAGCTTCTGCTTTGTCCGCATTGGAGGGCCTGTGTCCTGTGGACTTAAAAGTGAGGGGCTGGTTTAGACTTTAGATTTATAAAATCCATCATTGGCTCTTGCTTAATAGTTTAAGGTATTAGGCTAAGTTTTTCAGAGTAATTTCTTAAATATTTTATACATATGTTGGAGATTAAGAAATTGAAAAAAATGTGCCCAACTTCTAGGACTTTTCCATAATGTTAATGAGTGCATTGATTGGATGACTTATACCATGTTTTTTGAATTTTTATATTCTTTTATGTATCAGCCGGATATGGAATGAGTCTTGGTTGGCGAGCTTCTTCTACAAGCCATGCAATTATGAGTTGTTTGTGAAGCAATCTTTAAACATGGAAATGGCTATTGTCATGGCAAGGGTATGGATTATGATTTCTATAATTGGAGTATCCAATTAGCATATCTTCATCATTGTAATTTATCATTTGAAGATCTTAAGTTCTCTTTATAATATTTTCATATTCAGGATTCTGGAATGGACTGGATCATTCATCTTGACACTGATGAGCTGATACATCCAGCAGGAACTCATGAGTACTCTCTAAGACAGCTGTTGTCTGATGTGCCCGGGAATGTTGATATGGTTATTTTTCCAAATTATGTGAGTGCATGAACGTTATCTGGATCCAGAAGTTACTCCAATAATGTTATTATGAATCATTTGTATCATTTAATGGATAGTTGATCAAACTTTATTTATTTGGCCTTTTCGACAACAGCGTTGATGCTAATTGACATGATGTTGGAATATTCTTTGTTTCAGGAGAGCAGTGTTGAACGAGATGATATCAAGGAGCCTTTCAGCGAGGTATCTTCCTTATTTATATATTTATTTCAATAAGCTGATTCAACTGATATTATTTAAGATAATTGCAAAATTGGTTTCTTTTTTAAACTTAAAATTATTTGTCTATGGGCTATCAGCAGTTCTTGATCTTTGTTGTGTCTCATCGCGTGTGGAAAATTTTCACTGACTTGTCTAATTCCTAGAAATCTAATATTATGATACAATCAACTCTTAAAATACTTGATTGTGCGAGGTCAATCACATTCTTCCTTTGGTAACCAAAATATACTTTCTTTTTGGGTAAATGGTCGAATCAACCACTTACAAGTCAAATTCTTCAAATTTAAAAAATGTTTTTAGAATTATGTGGTCCTCAAATGACTTATTAGAATGTGATTTAGCAAACAGATACACACTTTTTACTTTAATAGGTGTTATTTAGTTTTGCATGTCTGAACTATATTTTTCACAAACCTGTATATGGTTTTAGCAGTTCCTAGATGTTTTTCTTTGTAAATTAAAAAAAGAAAAAAAGGGAAGAATCTCTAGTGGATGAATGCCCTTGTTGCAGATCCAGATTTTTACCATGTCTTGTAGCCTTGAGGGTTGCTGTCTTCTCTTTGTTGGCCATCTTCAGCGCTGTTCCAACAATTTTTTTTTTTAAACTTATTGAAACCAAGTTTTGTTACAGATGGCAGGTTAAAAATAAGTATTGTTGATTGATATAACTTACTATGGTCATAGGTCTCAATGTTCAAGAAGAACTATGATCATCTTCCAAAGGATGTATACTTTGGAAATTACAAAGAAGCAACTCGCGGTAATCCAAACTATTTTCTCACTTACGGAAATGGGAAAGCAGCTGCCAGGATTCAGGATCATCTCCGTCCTAATGGTGCACACAGATGGCACAACTATATGAAGACACCGAAGTATGCTAATTCTGCATTCTTACTCTTTGATAATTTCATGAGCATGGGTATGATAGTGTGCACACAACACACATTTATGTATGTATGTATGTATGATGTTTACAACTAATATTAGTTAAGAGGGAGATATTATTGTGCATCTTAACTGGTTAATTTGATAAGCCTGCAACACACGTGTGTGTGTGTCTTTAGAACTTATTTTAGTCAAGGGGGAGATATTATTGCATGTAATCTGGAGAATAATGACATGATTTGTTGACCACCTCGAGACTGACCATCAGCAATTTTTTGGGGATGCTGGTCTTACACAAGTTACTTGATGCTTGTGTTAATTGTCAAGCACAGTGTCAGCTGTTGATCTCAAGTTGACTAACCATCCTACCAGCAAACTATGCTATCTTACGCGGGCCTCTATGATTTCTGTGTGTTATCTTTTTGTGGTTTTGGTGATATACTTACCTACCTGTTTCTGTTGTTCATTTTAAAAAAATGTTTAAGACCACATAGTTAATAGGGCAGGGTACATTGTTTCTGTGATTATTTCATATTTGAGTGTATGTCAAATCTTTTACAGTGAGATCAAGTTGGATGACGCTGCTGTTCTGCATTACACATACCCAAAATTTTCTGATTTGACTTCAAGACGTGATCGGTGTGGCTGTAAACCTACAAAAGAAGATGTTAAAAGATGCTTTATGCTGGAATTTGACAGAGCTGTGAGTTAGCATTATCTTTCACTTGCTTTCTTTGCCTCAAGTTCTAAATACCACCTCTTTCATCTGACATTTTCAGGGTTTTGATGAGTCAATTATTATTTGTGGTTATATTCTGATATTCTGAAGATTCTATTTAACATTTACTGGGAGAGAATTTTTTTTTAAATATCTTTGCTAGGTTACTGTTTTAAATTTGTTCAAGGTCATCCATGTAGTTTTCCTTGAGCACATATATATCATTCTCAGACTCTTCTCACGGCTAATGCTCCATGTCATATATCCTACCAATAACTGTTGCTACATGATATCCAAGTAAATAACTTTTTTGTGGTTATAGGAAAAAGAGAAAAGAGGGGGGGGGGGGGGGGAGGAAAAAGGAAAGCATTTGCAGTACCAGTATAACTGGAAGGAAATTTCTATGTCTGTAATATATTTGACTTTTCTTTATGGTGCTACTTGTTTCGTAGCCACAGGCACAAATTACCTCCACCAGTTTTTTCTTCCTTGGTGGCTAGCCACTAGCCTAGAGGTTTCTTTGATGTTTTTTACATCATATTTGAGTTTATTTTTGTTAGTTATCATGTTAGGCTATGAAGTTGTTTGCAGACGGGGGGAGAGAATTGTTGACATTGTATTTGTGTGTAGTCTGTCTGTCTAAATCTAATAACTCTGTTATACTATGTCTAATGTAGGCATTCATAATTGCTTCAACTGCAACTGAGGAAGAAATGCGTCAATGGTAAGTGTCTATTGAGAAGTACCAACACAAATTTCACTTCTTAAATCTTTTTTGTTTTAACCGAGAGTTGAGCTCTTTGTAGCATATAATTTAGGAACAGGCAGTGTATATATGACAAGTACTGTATAAAATTCTGACTTTCTTTGATAGATGCATTTATGAATTTTTGATCATGAACTATTTGGAGGAAATGACTTGTAAATATTTGAGGAGTAAAGGATATTTCCTGAACGATTTATTGGTGCAGTCACAAGAGGAATTACGTTGGAACTAGGTGCCACCTGTGCATAACTATAGTTCATATAATATTATCATATAGTCTGATAGAGACAAAAATTTTCCACTGAAGCAATAATGTATTTTATAAAACTTAAAAAGGATAGATACTGTGTTCATATAACGTGCTTTCTGTGCTATTTCTTTGGCGTACTCTTTCCTTAAAATTTTGTAGTTCCTAACGTAGAATTACCTATCTATCTATATTTCACAGGATGTGCTTTATATTTAGCTTCAAAACCCAATTTATTTTGCTTGAATTATGAATTTTTTTCCTTTTCATTTAGGTATCGAGAACGCATTGTGTGGACTGATAGAACACTTAACTTGAAACTTTTGAGGAAGGGCATCTTGACTCGCATATATGCTCCCATGGTAAGTTCACTTGCTTGAAGCTTTCCTCTTACTTATCCTTGAAGCAAGTTTAAACTTCTCCAAAATAATATTTATTTTTGCAGGTTATCATTCAAAGTTTGAGGGAATCTGGTGTCTTTAGCTCTGCAATTGCAAAAGCTACTCAAGCAACTTTAACAAAAGACAATTTCTTAAAATCTGTTGAGAGTAGTAATTCATCGAGGACAACCACGTCAGGAATGATTTCCTCGAGAAAAATTGGTGCTGGTGGAGAATCCCAAGCAACTGCAAGAAGAGTCTTGGAATTCATAGATGACTCACTCCCTACTGCAATACCACCCTTATCTCCACCTGGCCTTAAGCAATCTGACATCAGTACATACTAGTTTTATGATACCTGACTGCTTGCCATCGCCAGAATTTATTGTAAAGATGGGTCTGAGAATAAGATTGTGGCCAAATATTGAATATGAAAATGATAGAAACACTTACCTCTGGCTGTTTGATGGGCGTTCCAGTCATTGGATTCAAGGGGTTTTTCCCGATCATTACCCAAGCGCTAGTGTAAATTTCCGGTTTAGATTATAGGCTTCGTAGAGGAAACATGCAGAGCAGATTTTACTAGCACCTTCATGATTCTTTTTTCCCAACCTTCCAATTTGTCTCCTCGTCATTTATTTTCCTCTTAATTTTACGGTTGTACTGGTAAATACTGTCGCACAGTGTTTATTATACACATTGAGAGAGACAATGTTATACAGCTTCAGATTTTCTCCCCTCGTTGGATGTAGAAATGATTATACAATAAAAATGGTGTATTACCAATTTTTTGCCATTTGATATTTCTAAACTGATTTACGTAAATTATCATTTGTTTAAATTTGCGCTTTACATGCGACGCTAAATAAATGTAATATCCTGCTCTAGAGTGTCATCTTTCTTTTCCAGCCTCTGACGGGAGCTCTGTTCCTCTCGAATTTTCCAAGTCTTTCTTCCTCCCCTAGATCATCCTTCTGTCCTATGCGTCTCCTTTGCTCTCATTCTTTCAGTACATTTTGCTTCCTGCTACGGGAATAATGCAGGAATCTCATCGTTCATACTTTTATAGCTTGCCATTCTTGCAAAAGCCGCCCGAGTTGCGTTCAGAAATAAAGGATTTAAGTGGCTTTTATTTTTTGAAAAATGAGAATTGTAGGTAACACTGGAAATATATTTATTTATATTATTCAAGTCAAAATTTGAATGTATAGATTTATTTCACATTGTGTTCTTGTTTATTGAATGTCTTAGATATTTGTTCCAAAACCAAAATCGAATTAAGTACATACAAATACCATCTAATTAATCTTTACTGATTGGGAAAAAATATTGCCACACAATTATACTTCAATCTACGGTCACGATATATATATATATATATATATATAAATAAATTTCAACCCAAACTTTGGACAATGTAAACAACCAGTAATTAAAAGTCCCTGAAGTTTAGAATAATCATTATAAATACATATTTTATATAGAGAAAATTAATTATTTAATTCTTATAGTTTATCTCAAATTTTAATTTCAGTTTTTATGGTTTACAAAATAGTCCCTATAATTTCTACTTATTTCAATTTTAATCCTTATATTTTATAAATGTTAAGATTCCACTCCTTTACATATCCACATAACTTAAAGTTGTTAATTTCTGACTGAGATAGCTAATGTTTTGTACACATGGCTGTCACATGTACAATAAGCTTCTTTCGTTATTTAAATTATACAGGCCAAATTAAAATTTTAAAATAAATTATAAAGACTAAGCAAGCTTCACTTGCCAAACCGTACTTCGACTTTTTCCCACTTCTTTTTCGTTATACTCTGTTTTTGTCGCAATTCAAGTCACTGCAGCGAGACCTCTGCTTGTCTCCTTAACTTTGAAATTGCCTTTTTGACTCTTGGTTCCCTATTTGGTAAATTTTCATACCCAGAGTTTATCTGATAATTGCGTCTTTGATAATAACTTGGCGATAATGAGGCTGCAAATTCGCAGGTGGATTGCTGATGGGTTTCAGGCAGTGTTGTGTTTCCTCTGATCCAAACAATTTCCTATCCACCTGGTCTGCTGATTATGCAACTCCCTAGTTTTGGAGAGGCGTGTTCTGCTCCCATGGCCTTCTCAGGCCTTACTGGCACCTTACACCTTCCTCGTCTCACGGCTTTGCCTACTCTCCGTCATCTCCTCTTGCATGCAAATTCCTTCACCATTGATGGCGACGCCTCCTCATGCTCTCCCGAGACCCTTGACCTCTCTTCAAACTTCTTTTCTGGCTCTGTCCCCTAATTCTTTCTCCAATTGTCAGAGTTTGATTCTGCTCATCAATCTCTCCCACAACCACCTCATTGTCCCATCCCCATCTCTATTCTCTGATTTTGCTTCTCTTGAGCATTTGGGTCTCTCCAACAACAATTTCTCAGAGTTTGTTGATTTTGGGAACTGCCGGCGAGACACCCGAGTCTACTAAAAACATCGTCCCCCTTGCAAACCGCGTCCAGTACAAGAAAAAACCTGCATTCCAGCCCAACATGGTCTCCGTATTGCGTCTTCGGGCTCAATTGGGAGTTGACGCATATCCCAATCCCACTATATATCACAATCCAACTTGGTGAAATTACCAGAATACTCCAGACATTTAGTCCGAAGATCCCGTAGATAGATATGATTAATACTCTCGAGAATTCACCCATTGATCTTTATACGAAGATGCCTTAGATATGTATGATTAATGCTCTACAATTCACCCATTCATACTTTTGATGACTGATCTAAAAACACCCTGCCAAGTTACTAATCACCAATTTGTAACTTCTAAAATCTTTTTAATGTTGTTACTTATGCATTTGTCAAGATATGAAGATATTTGTAAAACTAATAAAATATATAAAAAATATAATAAGAGAGTACTAAAAAGCTAAAGAAGTGTACGATTCTTATTATATTTAATGCATATTTTTTATTTACAAGCTCTCAATCATAAAAATATACTTGTGATATATAATAAAATAAATAAAAAAGTTAATCTACATAATTGTAATAAATATAAATTTTTTAAAAATTATAAAATATATATGCTATTAAATATAAAAATAATTTTTAAAAAGTTATTCTTTTAAAGGTATAAATATTCATATAATTACATCATTTACAATAATAATTTTAGATTTCAAGAACATTTACAAGGTAAAAATTGAAGAAAGAAATGTCAAAAAAAAAAAGCACATCGTCTTTTTTTTTTTTTTTGGGTCTCTGAACTTGATACTATCAATTTAAAAAAGTTGAGAACTTAAATTTGAGCATATGATAACATTATAGGAATTATCTAAACAAATCTCAGGTAAACGAGTTCTGGTAATGAGCTACATTTTTTTTAAAGGGTAATTCGATTAATTTTAGTGTAGAAAGCTCAATATATTTAATTTTTTTTAATAAAAAGATATTAAAATAAAAGGTCTAAATTAGTAATCCATAAGTATAAAAAAAATAGTGTTTCTCCTGTTACCTAATAAATTAAATTACCAACACAATTATTATATTTACATTTTATTTAAAATCATATGTATCAATAAATTATATGTATTTTTTTGGGTGAATAAAGGAGATCTACCCCTAGATTATATGCGTTTTAATTATTCATACTTCTATACTAATAAGGGTTTTCTGGTCATCAGTTTTTAAACCATACCTATTAGTATAGATAATGTTGGAATCCAGGTTATGGGAAAGAAAAAATAATGAAGCTTAGCCTAACTCAAGTATTGAATTGCCTAATTCTTATAATTAAATATAATGAACTTTAGATAAGAGGAGAAATAGAGCCTATTTGCAGATGTTAGTATATATGGTGTAGATTTAAGATGGGGTGAGTGTTTTATTAGAATAATGGCCGCAAGTAATGTCTTTTATGTTTTAATGGTTTATATCCTCGTATATTTAAAAATTAGTATTGGTCTGATCTTAGATTTTGTAGTATCGCTCTTGGTTTGTGGGCCTGAATGAATTGGACCGAATGACATTGTGTTAATAGGATTAATATGCCTATCAAACTCTCCTAATGGATAGATAGAAAATATAAAAAGAATTTATATAGTTATTGATATAATGGTGAAAAATTATTTAATTTTTTAAAAATATGTAATTGTTGATATAAAAAAAAAAGTGAGAAGTCATTTAAATTTTTTATTATTTTATTTATTTTTAAAATATAAATTTATTTATTTTTAAAATATAAATTTTTTTATTTTTATTTACAGATAAATTAAAAACAAATTAACATACACTTTTGTGAATGCCAGGCATTAGTCTGTAACACTCATGAACTTCTATCGTTTTCACTTGCGAGCAATTGGTTTTATTTCGAATGTTTTAAAGGTTAGTAGCTTTGTGTCAATTTTGGCGTTTCTTTGTTTCTGAGGTCGGTGCTCATCTGCGTTTGCCCCTACCTAACGGGCGGCGTACCTCTCATCTCTATCTGACCGATGAGACAAGTCTTGCAATTGGTGTCTAATAGCTGTTTATATCTCACCAGGTTCTCTTGTGATTTTCCTTCAATTTCCACAATCCAAATGTTCATAATTGGTATAATCTATTGTGGGCTAATTAAATCAAAATAATTTTATGCTTTCTTTTGCCTGAACGGTTGCCCAGGAACTGCAATAATAATTCCAAAAAACCCTAGGGTTGCTTGCAACTTCAACTCCAGATTTTGTTTATTAACATCACCTTCGCGTTGCCAGAATTTTATATTTTGTATCACACTAATTAAATAGTAGGAAGGCTAATCGAAGTTATTGAGTTGCTCTGATAGCTGAACTGACTGAAAATATCTTAGCTTTGCAGTGGTTCAGAAATTGAATACTAAGAGACTGGTTTGTCCAAGAGTGAAGGCAATGAGGTCTAAAAGACCCTTGTCAAATTCACCAGAACCCATGCGACCAATTGTCGAAAACAAGAAAGATAAGAAACTTAAAGGATTGGGAACAAGCCCAAGTTCCAAGACGCCTGTTGTAGAGGTCCATTTCGCTTGTTCTTCTTATATGTGTCATGTTAATTTGAGCGTTGTAATCCTTTTTTTATTTTATTGGTTATTTACTATCAGCTGATGACTTAGGAAAATGAAATCGATAGCTACTCCATTGAGATCGAGAGATTAAAAAATGACCCGGCCAAGATAGAGACAATGACGGTTCAGGAACTACGGAAAACATTAAGGTAAACAGTATATGGCATTTCTCACCCAGTATCATCTGTTTTAATTCTAGGAACATATTGTTTGAGGCATACAAAAAGTTCCTTTGACTTATATCTTAGGAATGGTTTTGAATTGCCAGGATTGTTAGGGTCCCTGCCAAAGGTCGTAAAGATGATCTTGTGTCTGCCTTGAAGTGTTTCATGGACAATAAGATATGGGGTATACAACATTGCTGTTAATTTTAACTGTCATGACATGAACCTCTTGGTTTGAAAACTTGTTATTGCTGGGCAAATGGAGCAAAAGAGGACGGTTTTCAAAACATTTACTATATGGGCTTCAAAGCTTAAAACATTCTCGATTTCTTACTCGTTAACTTTAGTGTCTCTCTTTAAAAGCTGGCTGTATTATTCTGTTGGTTAGAAGGTCTCTGCATGTGCAGGAAAAGATTCTCAAATAAAAGAAAAACAAGGGTTATTAATTTCAGCTGAAAATACATCTGTAAGTATGAAGGCTAAAAAGTTATCAGATAAAGACACTGTTGATGATGAACTTCGACAGAGTAAGGGTAAGTTGCAACAGTTGGGATCTGATGGCAAAAATGTCAAAGTGACAACCAAGAAGAAGATGGCAGTGAAATCCAAAGAGGTGTCAGGTGCTGTAAAATATGTGAAGTTGTAAAATTTCTTCATATTAAATTGAGCATGCTTCCATTATTTTATTTCAATACTATCCCCCTTGACTACTTTTCTCTGACTGGTCAATTTTGGTTTGAAATTGACTCAACTGAGGTTTAATATTCTATTGGTTTTTGTAGCCAGGTTTGAAACCTTCCCAGGAAAGTAGAAAAGTATCTTCAGACATTGTAGGAGATGTTGCACAATTAGACAGAGTCAATACACCCGTTATTTTAACTGAACCATGGACTGTTCTTGCACACAAGAAGCCACAGAAAGGTTGGATTGCGTATAATCCTAGTACTATGAGACCTCCACATCTTCCTCAGGATACAAAATTTGTCAAGCTTTTGTCTTGGAATGTCAATGGATTGAGAGCTTTGTTGAAACTGGAAGGATTTTCAGCACTTCAACTTGCCCAAAGGGAAGATTTTGATGTGTTGTGCTTGCAAGAGACTAAACTGCAGGTGGGATATATTAGTGCTCATTATATGCCTTGATAAAGAAATATTATTGCAACAATAATCCAATTTTAGATATGCAGGGCCTTGGTGCTTTAACACACACACACACACACACATATGAAAGGAGAGGTCAATTGACATTGGGGTGTCAATCAAAATTAGTGTTACATCATTGAATAACCTTTTGTACGATGAATTTTTCATGAAGTCCACTGCTGAATTAAAAGTTCTTATCATCAATATCATCCTAGAAAAATTTGATGTTTATTTAAATTTGTTTGATGCCCTGTCAATTCATCTAAAAATTAACATATATTATATATTTCAAATATAAGAAACTATTAACTTGCATAATTATGGTTATCCAATTTTTATAAAATTTGGCATAGAAGATCAACATAGTTATAATTTCTAATCTAATAGTTGAATTAATGAAAATCAATTTTTATAATAGAAGTGCCAAATCTTACAACAGTGTGAGTGTGTGTTTGTGTGTGTGTTTTTCTCTCATTAGCTTTCTCTCATTAGCTGACTTAATTTTGCTTCTAGGGTTTCTGTTTAGGAAGATACTTTCACCAGTTAAATAAACATAATAAATAACTTGGATGGATGTGTGTCATTTGTAAGTTATAAAGTTATATTACTTTTGTTATTCATGAATACCTGTCGGGTTCTAGTTTATTTAATTTTCAAATAAGGTGAGGTATGGGATAAAGTTATAGATTAAAAGATTTCTGATGGTAATTACTTATTAGAGGAAGATCTTTATGCTGTATTGTGAGATAGCAGCACAACAGATATTGAGATCCAACAAATATTATGACTTATAAGAGTTTCTTCTTTACATGATCTTGTTTTCCAATGCTTTCAGCTAGTTGGCTTCTATGAAAAACATGCTATGTCATATAACTTGTAAGAGCTTTCTGAAGGACCTCTAATTTTGTTTTACGATAGTATCTTATTACCCAATTTCATACCATATCTCTTCACATTGATACAGATTCAAAAGGGGAACTGAATGAACAAGTTGTTGAAAGATCTTTAATCTTGTTTGCTAATGGTGGCCAAATTTTTTTCCTTTTTTTGGAATGTTTCTTCTTTCTAGAGTTTGAAGCACACTGTGATATGGTTTGACATGGGTAATGGCAGATGATGAGCTTGATATGGGTAATGGCGGATGATGAACTTGACATGGGTAATGATGTATGATGAAGAAAGGCCTGATGTTTTTACATGGGTCTTGATTAGTGTCCAGCCTTTTGCTTTATTTTTTTTTGGGGGGGGGGGGGGGTTCAGGAGTGAAACTTGTAAAATTGTGTTCTTTCAGAAGGAAAAAAAAAACTTGTAAAATTGTGAGATATAAATAATAAAATGGAAATAGATTAAAGTTTCCATATGATACCAGCAAAGATGGTTTATTTGTTGCAAACTGTGAAAGATGTGAATAATGATAAGCTGGTTCTAAGTTATATATTATTATTTGCTGTCTTTTAAGGGCTATGGACCATGATAAAATCTTAAAATTGATAAGAAAATTTAAGGTGCTTATGTTCTTTTCTATATGGATGCTTTACTTCTGCAAACAGGAGAAGGACATTGACACGATCAAACATTCCTTAATAGATGGCTACGAGAACAGTTTTTGGACATGTAGTGTATCTAAACTTGGTTACGCTGGAACAGCAATAATCTCAAGGGTATGTTAACCCTGTCTTCATGCTTATTGCAAATTTACCTATGTAATGTTAAATTCATGTTTTTAACATTTAGAAGAATAAGACTATATAAAAGTAATAAATCTTAATTGTATAATTTACGTAAGCTAAAGTTTTTATTAAAAATTTGAGAATTCATGCAGCATCATTATTAAATGATAATGCGTTTTACACTTATTTTTTCCTCTAAAACTTTGGATAAAAAACTTTTACGGCAATGAGATTTATGGAGATGGAAAAATTTTATATATATACCTTAAGTGAGTTGCAGATCTTGCTGCTGCGTAATAATTAATGATATTTTTTCTTTGACAGAGCTAAAAATTAGATGCCTTTGTTCATTAATTAAAATTGCAGTTTGGTATACTGTTGCTTAATCATAACTTCTACTAAGATGGTTTAAGCATTAATGAGAGAATTTTCATTCTATCAGATGCGCTAACTATTTGCACCCTCATTTTATATATTTCAACAATGGTGGTTGCATTAATAATGCTTTTTCTCATTGTTAATTTTCAATTAAAATATGGGATTTATCTGACAGATAAAGCCACTTTCAGTCAGATATGGCCTAGGCATCCCAGATCATGATAGCGAAGGGAGACTTGTGACTGCTGAGTTTGATTCATTTTATTTGATCAGTGGATATGTCCCTAATTCGGGAGATGGCTTAAAAAGACTGGTACCTGACTTTAAAAAGATTTACATAACTTTCCTTTTTTATTTTAGATCATTATATATTTTTTTCATTTCAATATAAGATGAGTATCCCTATCCAACTGATCCTGCTTTTGAATCTAGTCTTACAGGGTTACTCAGTGGGATCCATCTCTCAGCAATTATATGAAAGTATGTATGGCTTTGTTTATCCTGTTTTCTTTTCTTCTCTTTTGTTTTTGGTTTTTGTTTTAATTTTCTTTTTAAGGAATACACTATCTATCCGTGTTTCCATTTTTTTGGTTATTTTTGTAAACTTGGTTAATGATATGCCCAGATAGAGGATAGACATATTTATATTTATATTTGCTAGAAAAATCCTGTAATTTATCATGTTATATTAAATTCCTTGTAAAACCATTTTAGCATGTTGGACATGTGGAACGTGAGTGCTTGGTTATTCAAATATGTTGTATAATTTCTCTTGTTAACCTCTTGGTGTTTACCAATCTCATAGTTCTACTTGATAATTTTAGATTTGAAAGACCAAGTAACCTTATTCCATATGCCCATTCTGTTAATTTGATGGTTGTTATTTGAACAGTAAATTTGAGGAGTGGGATGATATCCTATGTTGTAGACTCTTTTCTCTTATCTGTTTTTTTTTTTCCTTTTTTCTTTTTTAACCTGTTCCCTTTGTGGGTAAATGTTCTTTTTGCAAAATAAAAATGAATTAAAAATTGAAGTTGTGTATTTTATTTTGTAAGGACTCATGGTTTTTTATGTGCTGGATACAGGAGCTGGAAAAGTCAAAACCTGTAATTTTGACCGGTGATCTGAATTGTGCTCATGAAGAGATAGACATACACGACCCTGCTGTAAGTGATCCAGATCTAATTCTCTCCTTGTAAACAATGACTCTGTCATGGTTGATATCCAAGCCTTGGTATAAATCCACCAGCTATTGTTTCTGACTGAGCTACTGGATTTGAAAAGGAAAAGAAAAAGGAGAGGGGGGGGGGGGGGAGGGGAGGGGTAGGGGTAAGAATGCCAAGAATATTTCTCCTGGGAAAAATATTCTTAGTTAAGAAACAAACTAAAAAATGTAGTAAAAAAGTTGTTGGTAAGCCTTGGTCAACTTGAACCCAATTATAATTCAATTGTCGTGTTAAGGACTGCTGCAAAGTTTGAAAGAAAATTTGAATATCTTTAAAAGTGCTATATTTGGCATAAATATACAGATATTGGCTGAGTCATCAGGTGGGATCTGCTTTCCTTAGTTACAAAGTGCTTAAACTGATAAAGTCCTTGTGTTTGATCCTATCAAATGTTACTGTAACTTCCCTGATGAAAAGGAAGACTCTGTATCCCCCTAAATTAAGTGGCCTTATGTGATACCATCCAAAGTATTGCATCAGTGGGACAAGGTGTTGGAAAATATATAAGGCCAAACTATCCCACTAGTAATGATTGTGGATGCATTTGAGTCTATTCAAGTTGCTTGGCTGATAGCTATTGGGACTATTACAAAATGGCTTTGAATTCAAAGAACAATCCTTTTGCTGTGTGTTAGTGTAATTGGTGCTGAGACCTACCATGCATGGTTGGAAAGGTTCTTGATGTGGTGTGGTAGAGATTATATGGTAGTGACAATCTCAGGGACAGTGATAGCACCATGCTGAGTCATCTCTTATGATGGGCATGCCTTGGAATCCCACCTCACGTAGGAGAGGTGGTGTAGGACAAGAGGAGGTGGGAGATATAGAATAAAAAGAGAGATGTAGAGAGAAAATAAAGGACGAAGATGAAGGGAGGGAAAGAGACCGTTGATAATACCAAATGGTTTTATTAATAATCAATTAAAAGAATTGTCTAACCCTAATCACTAAGGACTTTATACAGAATTTAAAAGATGACTTTTAATAATTAAAAATAAAGATAATATTAAATTTTAACCCTAACAAAAGATAATTAAAATATCAAATTCTAGTAAAAAAGATAATTATTAAAGTCTAACAAAAATATAATTAAGGATAACATAATAACTACTTAAACAAAATAATTTAAATATTATTTTTTAATTCTAATTTTAATAAAATATTATTTCTTATATTTATCTTTAATCCATAATATATAAATAATTAATAATAGTTTTTCTGTTCTTTTCCCATTCTCTATTATTGTCTCTTGGTTGGAGAAAACTCGACCTTGAGCTTTGAAATATAAAAGCATTAAAATAATTTATCTTGGAGCCTTAGGTAAAATGAAAACCATTACTCTAAGATATGATAGCTAAGATAGCTTCGGATTCAATAATATATTTGGAATGACAAACTTGATCAAGTGAAATAGTTAAACTGGTTGAATCTGAATATAATATTTTACAATTTGTAATTGAACTTCAGATTGTTGGTCAGAATTGATTTTTTCAAATCTCAAATTTACTTCCAAGTGTTCTTCAAATCCTATGATAAAACCATCATCATCAATATTTGATGGGCAATCAAGGGGTTCCACAATAATAACATTGACCTCGATTAATATATCTTTCTCTAATATTTTAGACTATTGACGACATTCTTCTTCCACTTTTAGTTCTTCTATGGTTTTGCCAATAATTTGCATGCAAAGTTGACTGATAGCACTCCTAAGTTTATCAAAGCAATGGTCCACTTTTTTTTTTTTTTTTTTCCCTGTGAAGTTGTTTAGACTAGTTTAGATAATTTGGATATTTTCTTTCAGCGTTGACCTTAACATAGCAATTTAGAAAGCCAAAATTATTGGTATTACCCCCATAATACTCTCAAATAATGAATTTTGAGATATGAGGTTGAAAGGGATGAAAAAAATGGTTGGAAAATTGAAGAAAAATGAAAAAATGAGATTGAAAGGCTCTGGTACCAAAATTGGTTTGATATAGAGAGAAAAGAAAGGAAGGAGAAGAAGGGAGGGAGAGAGATAGTTGATAATACCAAATGATTTTATTAATAATCAATTAAAAAAATTGTTTAATTCTAATTACTAAGAATTTTATATAGAGTCTAAAAGATAACTCTTAATAATTTAAAATAAAGATAATATTAGGTTTTAATTCTAACAAAAAGATAATTGAGAATAACAAAGTAACTAATAAAACAAAGTAATTTAAATATTAGTTCCTAATCCTAATCCTAGTAAAATATAATTCCTTATATTTATGTTTAATTCATAATTTACAAATAATTAATAATAGCTCTCCTATTCTTTTTTCATTCTCTATTAAGAGGATCTTGAAGATCCATCAGGCTTTATCAGAACACCAAACATGTAAATGGCGAATTATGTAATAAATTAAGTCCCTTGTCAGCAGGACAAGTGAGTGCTATGAGAATTATAACAGAAAAGTAGCTCACCATGCATAACACAGGCATAACCGTTTCAAGCCATGTGGTTGACCTTATTAAAGTTTTTTTACTCCTATAATGCAAGCTATTTAATTTAATTTAACATATGGAGGAAATAAAGACAAACCGAAATTGAAACCAACAATCTGTCCGTTGATATAATGATAACTGATCGTCTGCAAATGTCTAGGCAGCCAAAACACGAAAATTTTATTTTTATGTGCTCTGATAGTTAACATATGTCCACAGGGGAATAGAAGAAGCGCTGGTTTTACAGATGAAGAAAGGAACTCATTTACAAAGAACTTCTTAACTAGGGGATTTGTGGATACCTTTAGGAGGCAGCACCCTGGTGTGGTTGGATATACTTACTGGGGTTATCGGCATGGTGGGCGCAAAACTAACAAAGGTAATTATGGCATACACTCTTAGAACTATTATCATATGCACAATTTGCAATTTGTATAGGATGCTGTGGTGTTACAAGTGAAAATTAATAAGTCAATTGTTGGAAGTATAATTTCTATTTAACTGTTTTACTTATTATAGTTATCTTTTACTTGATTGTGCCCGTACGTTTGGGCCCAAGGAGACGCACTAGTTGCTCATACGTCAGTTGTTCATTGGCTTATCTCTTTACCACTTTGCATATGTTCTGAAGCACCTCTAGATGGGCGAACCATACCTTTTCCTCAAGGTTGCCAAGAAAATTGTAATCAATGGGATTTTGTTCCTCAAGGAGAAAAACAGGATTTCATTTAGCAATTTTCTTCTCAAGATATAGATTTATGCTTCAAATTATTTGCTAGAATTCAAGGCTCATTTTTATTTCACCAACTCCACCTGAGCTCAAGTGTGTTGTCTTTAGGTTTAGGGTTGATGATCAAATTGCAAAATCATTAATGAGTTAACACCCATAAATAATAATCATAATCATCTGAAGGATCTGAAGGCCTTCTAAAAAGCTTCCTTGTTCTTTGTTGTCTCATTGCTTTGGAATTTTAATCAGGGTGGCGACTGGACTATTTCCTTGTTTCAGAATCCATAGCTGACAAGGTTCACGACTCCTACGTTCTCCCTGATGTCGCTGGGAGTGATCATTGTCCTATTGGCCTTATTGTCAAGCTGTAGTTCTGCTGCTAAAACACCAAAGCTGATCTTTTAGTGGCGCTGCCTTTAATTTATTATAATGAAGCCTATTTACCACAACCGGGGACTTTTGTTTTTGTTTTTTTGGCTTGTTTGTTTCGTGCAATTCTTGTAAACTACTGATCTATGGTTTCCTCCAACATATTAGAAGATCTGTATGGGGATTTGAATGGTGTTATTAATGTCTACATGTGCATGCGTGTGACTGTTCATGCTTGTTATTTGGAATTTTCTCATATGTTTTTTTAAGATGACCCATTAGGAGTATGAAGTAAAATTTTTTACTAACTAGTAACTAGTCAGACCTCTCATCATTATACTACAGGCACACCTAAGGACTGGTTTTCTCTCTCTCTCTCTCCCTCCCCCCCCAAAAACAAAAAAAACCAAAAAAAAAAATCTTTTTCTCTTCTCTCTGCGTTTCAAAGTATTTGTTTGAAAAGAAAAACCGAAGATGAAAATGGTAAAATGCAGTATACATTTATTGTTAGGATTTTCTTTTATATATATGCACAAACACAGAGAGAGAGGAGAGACAGGTCATGGGAGTAAAGAATAGAGAAAGGGGCGAGGAATGGATCGGTGGATTACATTTAAGTATAACAAGTCCCGTGCTCTTAAGTTGTCATTTGAACTGTTCTTAAGATGTTAAATATAAACAACTTGCTCCTAAGTGTACGGTTGGTTTTTTAATTTTTAGTGCCACGATACTTACCGTTATGAATTGGCAATATCCAATTGGGATAGAGTTTTAGTTCTTCATGAACTTCCCATTCCTATATCCAAATGACACTTGGAGTAACTAATTCCTCAGAAACTTCACTATTTTTTAGCACTTTCTGATTATGCAGGATGGATATATAAATTATACAGGGGATTCCAGGTTGTTTTATGCACAAATTCCTTCAATACACATGCTAGAATAATTGGCCTTTAAGTTGGGCAAACAGTAATTATCGCATCAGCTGTAAACATGCTGGCTTGTGAAAGTAAATGGACTCTATTTGGGTTATAAAGCATACCTGATACACAGCATTATGCAAATTGGCGCACCGACAGAACTTGAATACAAGCAAGAACGTGCATTCTATCTACCTAGTTCACTTACTGGCTACGTCTTTGGCTTTACTCTTGTACAACTGGTACTTAGAACTGTATCTATATCATTTTGTTTCAAACAATTTTTCTTTGTAGTCAAAAGTAGTTTGCTATAGCAGTCTCTGTCACTGGATCACTTATGCTTTTCTAACCAAAATTTTTTGCCAAATTGATAAGCCCCGAGATGAATCCGAATCCCACCATTAGGGTTCTTTCAGAAATTATACTCTGACCAGAGTAGCTCAATCAACAACCATAGCTTGTTCACTAGCCATGTTGCTGGACCAAAGCTTTATGGTCCGATCATGGGAGACGGTAGCAATATACCGTCCATCTGCCATAAATAAGAAGACAAGGAAAAATTACAACAGACTATGAGTAGGCAACAAATGTTGACACAAACCAACAAAGCTAATTGACAGATTGCTCCATTGTTGAGATTTTGAAATTACATTGAAGGAAGCAAGGTATTCATTATTCAACATAAAAGGCAGACAACATGGCGCTCTGGAAAATAAGAAGACATTTAGGCCACGTTTGATATGATGGAATTGGAGGGAGGGATAGGAGAGAGAGATGTAATCCAGCAATTGAGCTGTTTGGTATGCAGGAAGTCGCCATTCTTACATTCTTTGGAATATGCTTTCCTCTCTTCATGTAAAGGATTGGGTTTTCTATGAAAAAAAAAAAAGAAAAAAATAATTTTTTATTAAAGAAAATCAAAAATAAAATTTTAAATTAAAATATTATTTTATTATTGTTATTAGTAATAACAAATGATTATTTTATTATTTATTATTATTTATTAAAAATAAATATTTCATTACATGTTATAATTATTAGTAATAAAAAAATAATTAGAGATATTTTGATATTTTAATTCTCTCCTCATTTTATTTTTATGTCATTTCTATTTAACCAAATATAAAAAAGTAAAAATATTCATATTTTTTCTTCTATCATACAAAATATAATTATAGAGTACAAGATTTTTTCTTTTTATATTCTATTTTTCATTCCTATTCTATCAAAAACTAATCCTTTATATAAAACGAAGCCTTAAAGCCTGCAAAACAAGCCATAAAAAAAAGTAGTGTCCAACTTCCATATTCAGTGTCTAACAGTTGGCACCGTTCGTATATACTTGGCAACAAAATTTCTTTGCTCACTTTTCTAGTTTTTTCCTTTGGTTATGATAGTTTCATAAAAAATCTTCTGCAAGGTATGCACCTCAACATTTCCAAATACAAAATTAGATTGAAGCTTACATGCCTAATGTGCAAAAATAAAAATTAATTAAAGCCTTATCTTTCAGAAGGTGATAAAATATAAAAAGCAAAGAAATGAAAAATTGTACTTCTTCCTTTTAATCACTTTCATGGTCGCAACAACACATCCTACATTTTGTGGCAAGAGGTAAATAAGTAAATGCAAGAGCAAGTTCTAAACAGCACACAAAATATGTCCCCTCCTGGATTGCATCTCTAAGCAAAGCCAGAATAAGCTATGTTTTCATTTTAGAGTTCCATTGAATTTTCCATGAAATTCAGAATTGCCCAATCAACTAAGTAGATTTAAAACAACAATAACTTATTCACATGTTAGGTGATTGGAGAAATTAAGAGTAGAGGAAAAGAAAGCGAGCACTTGGGAAAAAACAGGGACAGCGAGGGGGAGTGTCAGCATCTCAGCATATGACAGATGGTAATCTCACCTCCGAGAACATCCAGAGAGGTAACTTCTGCTTCATGCCCAGATGATGTCTTGACAGGTTTAAAATCACAAGCTGACCAAACCTGGAATTAATACATAAATATAAGAAATTGTATTTGAATGAAACTAATATATAAAAGAATATTAAATATCTATCTTCAACATAGCAGTGCTATTTCAGGAAGCTTAAATTCGACTTGTGATATTAAATGAGAGAAAAGCGTCCATTGTCTAATGGATAGGACAGAGGTCTTCTAAACCACTAATATATAAAAGAATATTAAATATCTATCTTCAACATAGCATTGCTATTTCAGGAATAATACCTTAGCTGTCATATCATATGAGGCAGTTACCAAAAAGTAACCCTCTTGTGGCTTAAATTCGACTTGTAATATTAAATTAGAGTGAGCTGGAATGATGTACAAGGATTTCTTTGAAGAGTGCACCTAGAGGGGGGTGAATAGGTGCTCACACAATTTTTAATGCTAATAATTTAATTAAAAATGTAGAACAGAAAACCTTGTAGATGAACTGAGATCTTGTCGACAGGATCTTAGAAATTTGACTTGTAAAGAGAAGATCAAGGAGGCAGGAAGAGACCTTGTCGACAAGGTTTAGTTCAGTAGCTAAAAAAATAAAAGGCAAGGTAAAAGAAGAGAAACACCTGGTATATCCTGGTTCGGTCCTCAAGACCTACGTCCAGTCCCCTTGATGCACGACAAGGGATTTCCACTATAATCTTACAGTATACAACCACAGAACCTAGGTTTTCAAGCTTACCTAGAACTTTTACAAATTTTGCAGCTCACACTCACACAACCTTCCTTTGTTTCTTTACAAGTGCCACACTATTCAAGACTCTCACAGAGTATCACTAATCAGCACAAATCTCTCAGAGAAGATTTTTACATGCACCAGACACTTATTACAGAGAATAAAAACAGATGAAAAAGGATCTCTTTTGTTCGCTAGTCTGTATCTTTTCAGCAGACCTCTTGCACTTTTATAAGCATAAAAAAAATAACCGTTGCTTCATCTTCTTCAGATTTGAACGTTTGAAATGAGTAGACTTTGAGTAGCAACCAGTTAGCATGATTCCAGCAGAACAGAGAGGCTTTCTCAGCGGAACAGGGAAGCTTTCACAGCAGAGCAGAAGAGCTTTACTTAATTGACTCTGAGCTCTTTTCATTATTTTAGCATTTGGTCATCATGTCGAGGAGAGCCACCAGATTTATGTTTTCAATAAGAGAACAGAAGGGAAGGGTTGACTTGTAACATAACAGGAGTATGGTCAGAGTCAGCTTTTACCTTTTCAGAGTAGCAGAACATAGATATACTTTCTGCAGATTACATAAAAAGCAACACCAGAAGTTTTACTTGATGGGCTTTTATCTGACTTGGGCTTTTGGAGTTATCAAACACAAAGGGTTGAGAGACTATTGGGCCAACAATCTCCCCCTTTTGATGATGACAAAAGCCAAGTGATAAAAGTTTCTCAGATAATTAAATTAGACCATAACTCCCCCTGAATATGTGCTCCCCCTTAATAGAAGGATTTGTGACAGAGACCAAAGCACAAAGGCAAAAAAAATAGAGACATGAAATACCTTTAAATTATCAGTGTATATTGACTGTTAACAGCAGCATATATAATCAAGATCAAAGTTAGGCATTAGACCAGTAGAGATATGTCTAGAATTTAAAATTAAACAAATAACCAGATCACAGCAGCAGATATATCCAGAATTTAATCAAGTAATCAGAGCAGCAGCAGATATATCCAGAATTTAATCAAGTAACCAGAACAGCAGCAGATATATCCAGAATTTAAAGTTTACACAAAATTATTCTCCCCCTTTTTGTCAGCAGCAAAAGGGAGACAGAGTAAAGAGACATAAGCAATAGAAGAAGTACAGCAGGAGGAGAGAGGCAAAAAGACACCATCACAGGCCAGTCAGCAGAGGAAGACCCAAGAAGTTAATGGCGCCGGCAGAGGGCTTTCAACACTTTAAGGGAGTCCATGATGGCAGTATCAATATCCTGAAGCCGATGATCAAGAACAGTGGCCTTAAGATTGACACTGGTCTTGGCAGCCTGGAGTTCCTTATGGACAGCCTGGAGATGTTGAGGAAGAGGGCCATAATCCTCAAGAAGGCTATGCATAGTGCCAAGATTAGCGGTGAGGTCACCCATTTGATCAGAAATTTGATGAAGCTGACCTTGAAGGGTATGAAGGGAAGTAGCAAACATTTGGTTAAGGGAAGTCTGAGCTTCAAGGATACGATGGAGCATATCAAGGGAGGCCGGGGAGGAAGAGGAGGGTGTCGTGGGGTCAGAGAGGGGAGTGGCATCAGAGGTGCGAAGCCATCGATTATCAACGAGAGTGTAGTGCATTAAGCGAAAGGTGGCTTCAGTGTAGGTTGTGTCAACAAGGATAGAGGGGTAGTGTTTCAAACTGACATGATGATCCTTGAAGACACGGGTAAGGAGCATACCATAAGGAAGACTGGCAGAAGGGTTGGAAATTGTAATGGATTCGGCCATGAACCGTAAAATCCAAGTGCCGAGATCAACAGGCGTGCGGTGGACGAGGCAGTATAGAAGACAGACGTCCCGTTTGTTGAGGGACTCTAATGAGCGAGAGCGGGGCAGAAGACATGTGCTAATGATATGGGCCATTATACGTCGTTCAAAGCTGAGTGCAAGGCCATTGAGGCGCCCGGGAGAAAGAAGATCAGGGCGCTCGACCAAAGAGTCCCGGGCCTCGGCATAGGTGACGGGAAAATCCTGGCCCCAAGTTTTGTGGAAAAAATAGGAAGGCCCCGAGAAGGAAATCCCCAAAAGCTTGCTGAGCTTCCTCTTGTTGAGTAATATTCGACGACCTTTAATAAAGGATTCAAGAGACAGAAGACGATGGGACGGGATGCTGGAGATCATGGTCTGGCGGAGATTGTCCGGATTCAGAGTCGGAGATAGAAATAGGAGTGGTTACTGGAGATTTAGGGGCTATCGTCTTGGTACGAGGCATGGGGAGGCGACGGAGGAGCAAGATTGGGCGCTGCTAGGGTTCGA
This sequence comes from Erythrophleum fordii, assembly GCA_032878935.1. Lineage (NCBI taxonomy): Eukaryota > Viridiplantae > Streptophyta > Magnoliopsida > Fabales > Fabaceae > Erythrophleum > Erythrophleum fordii. The sequence continues at coordinate 12,897,831 of JAVQMF010000045.1, read as the reverse complement.
GGGGGTTCAGGGAAGAGAAAGCATGTGGTCGAATAGGGGGCAGATGAGACGGGTACTGAAGAGGCTAAGCCATCATATCAGGTATTAATGTCGGGAGAGAGAAGACAATATTTGGCTGACACTTATGCCTTATGCGCTGCTTTTCATGAAGTTGCAGAAGAGAGAGACTATTGATTTGAACTATCAGACCATACGCCACAGCCTGATTGGAGAAGAAGGTGATACAGTGTTTTTGGCGCGGAACTTCATGGGCAATGGTCATTTGACTTTTTTATGGCCTCAGAGATCTTGTCGACAAGGTTTTGGAACCAGTCGACAAGGTTTTCGAAATTCCAGGAAACATGTAGGATAAGCAGTCATATAGAATTTAAACATGGCTAATTATGCCCAAACTAGTTCTTAACATAGAAAATCGATGTTCTAGTAGAGGTTTGGTAAAAATATCAGCTAGTTGTAAATCAGTTTGAATATATTTTACCTCTATGTCTCCTTGCTGTACATGATCTCGAATGAAGTGATGTTTAACTTCAATGTGCTTTGTACGAGAATGATGTACTGGATTTTTGGTTAGACAAATAGCACTGGTATTATCACAGAAGATAGGAATTTGCTTGTATGTAAGTGAAAAATCGGCTAGTTGTTGCTTCATCCATAAGAGCTGAGTGCAACAGCTCCCTACTGCCATATACTCAGCCTCAGCAGTTGATAAGGCAATGGAGCTCTGTTTCTTGCTGAACCAAGATACCAAAGCAGGTCCTAGAAATTGACAGGTTCCAGTGGTGCTTTTCCTATCAAGTTTATCTCGTGCGAAGTCAGCATCTGCATATCCTACTAGTTCAAATTTGTTAGATTTGGGATACCACAAGCCAAGGTCTTGTGTTCCTGCCAAGTATCTGAAAATTCTTTTTACAGCAATGTAGTGAGATTCTTTAGGATTGGATTGAAATCTAGCACATTTGCAAACACTATAAATTATGTCTGGTCTACTAGCAGTGAGATAAAGCAAGGACCCAATCATACCTCTATATGTTTTTTGATCAAAATCTTTACCTTTTTCATCTTTGTCAAGATTTGATGATGAACACATTGGAGTACCCATAGGTTTTGCATTTATGAAACCATATTTCTTGAGCAGCTCTTTGGTATATTTGGCTTGATTGATGAAGTTTCCTTTCTCGGTTTGCTTGATTTGCAGACCAAGAAAGAAATTCATTTCTCCCATCATACTCATTTCAAATTCTCCTTGCATAAGCTTAGAGAATTCTTGACAGAGAAGCTCATTAGGACTACCGAATATAATATCATCCACATAAACTTGAACAAGTAATGAAACATTATCATGTTTTCTGATGAAAAGTGTGGTGTCAATTTTTCCTCTAATGAACCCGTTTTGAAGTAAAAAGGTGCTCAATCTTTCATACCAAGCTCTAGGAGCCTGTTTTAACCCATAAAGAGCTTTTGAGAGTTTGTAAACATGATTGGGCAAGTTTTTATCCTCAAAACCAGGAGGTTGTTTGACATATACTTCTTCGTGAATAAATCCATTTAAGAAGGCACTCTTAACATCCATTTGAAATAATTTGAAATTCATAAACGAGGCAAAGGCAAGTAACATACGTATTGACTCTAGTCTAGCAACTGGAGCGTAAGTTTCATCAAAATCAATACCTTCCATTTGAGAGTACCCTTGGGCCACAAGTCTAGCTTTGTTTCTTATGACATTTCCTTGCTCATCAAATTTATTTCGAAATACCCATCTTGTCCCTATTATTGAGGCATTTTCAGGAGGTTTTACCAAATTCCATACTTCATTTCTTTTGAACTGGTTGAGTTCTTCTTTCATTGCAACTATCCAATCTCCATCCTTTAAAGCTTCTTCGGTAGTTCTGGGCTCAATTTGTGAGAGAAGAGCTAAGTTGTTTTGTTTGAATGAAGCTCTTGTTCTTAATCCTTCATTGGGATCTCCAATTATGAATTGCATAGGATATGAGGAGGAGTGTCTCCATTCCTGTGGAAGCTTCAAATCAATTCTGGGTAATTCAGAGTCTATAGCTTCAGGTTGATTTGCAGTTCCTCTTTCCCTGCCTATATCTTGTTGACAAGGTATGGGATCTTGTTGACAAGATCCTTGACTGAGCTCCTCTTCAACTTCTTTGCTTTTCCTTTCTTCTCTATCTGTATCAGTCTTTTCTTTTATGTTTTGAGATCTGTTTGGACAATCTGCATTTTCCTCATCATCCAGATTCAAGTTTTTCTTCAAAGAGTGGTTAGAATCATCAAATACTATATGAATAGATTCTTCAACTACTAAGGTTCTTTTGTTAAAAACCCTATATGCCTTGCTTGTTGTTGAATATCCTAGGAAGATTCCTTCATCACTTCTAGCATCAAATTTTCCTAACATATCTTTACCGTTATTATGTATGAAGCATTTACATCCAAAAGTATGAAAGTAGCCTATGTTTGGTTTTCTACCTTTCCACAGCTCATATGGTGTTTTCTTGAGAATAGGTCTAATGAGACATCGATTTAAAATGTAACAAGCAATGTTTATGGCTTCAGCCCAAAAATATTTAGGAAGATCATTGTCAATCAACATGGTTCTAGCCATATCTTGTAAAGTACGATTTTTCCTTTCAACAACTCCATTTTGTTGTGGAGTTCTTGGAGTAGAAAAATTATGAGTAAAACCATGTTCATTGCAAAAGTTTTCAAAGAGTTTATTTTCAAATTCTCCACCATGATCACTTCTAATACTAGAGATTAAATATCCTTGTTCTCTTTGGACTTTTTTACAAAAGACCTCAAAGTTCTTAAAGGCTTCGTCCTTATGAGCTAGAAACAAGACCCATGTAAATCTAGAGTAATCATCAATGATAACAAATGCATAACTTTTTCCTCCAAAGCTTCGAGTTTGTGTGGGTCCAAAGAGATCCATGTGCAATATTTGAAGTGGTCTTGATGTAGAAACAAATTCTTTAGTTTTGAAGGAGGATTTGGTTTGTTTGCCCAATTGACATGCATCACATATATGATCTTTTTGAAAATCTAGTTTAGGAAGTCCTTTCACAAGATCAAGTTCTGATAGTTTGGAGATCACATGCATGCTTGCATGTCCAAGTTTCTTATGCCAGATCCAAGGATCATTACAGATGGAGGAAAGACAAGTTATATTCTTGGAAATAGCATCTTTTGAGGTAAGAACATAAATATTTTCAAATCTTTGTCCAACAAACAGAGCTTTGTTATTATTGTCAGACACGATGCAATGTAAGGATTTAAACTCAACTTTATAACCTTTGTCACACAGTTGGCTAATACTTAGCAGATTATGTTTGAGACCTATGACAAGACACACATTATCAATGCAGCAATTTTCATTCAGACTAATTTTTCCAAATCCGATAATTTTGCTTTTACCTCCATCTCCAAAGGTGACAGAGCCACCATCTTTGTGGGTGAAAGATAGGAATTTTGAGTGATCCCCTGTCATATGGCGTGAGCAGCCGCTGTCCAGGAACCAGTCATTTTTTGATATCTTCCCTTTGAGACATACCTGCATGTTAAATCATCTTTTCTTAGGTACCCAAATCTTCTTAGGTCCTTTATGGTTAGTGAGTGTTAAATCTGTAGAATCTGTGTTCTTGGGAACCCAGACTAGTTTTCCAGATCTGTTTTTACACTTATGGCAAGTATGACTGAATTTTTTACAGTAAAAGCATGTGATAGCAGTTTGTATGCTATTTTTTTCTTTGACAAAGAAATTTTTGTATAGCTTAACACTATCTCTTTTATTATAACCTATACCAGTTTTATCAAACATGCACTTCTGCTGTCCTAACAGTAGCTTTAGGTTCTCTTCTCCTTTTACAAAATTAGCTAAATCTTTTTCTAAGATTTTAACCTGAGTTTTTAACTCATTTATTTCTTTTACAGTGGCTGCTAATTTTGCTTCCAAGTTACTTGCGTTCTTTTCTAAACTGTAGTTGATCTGAATAAGATTTTCATATTTTCCAAACAATTTTTCAAAATCTATTAGAAGATCATTGAAGTCATTTTGTAAATCAGAATTTTCTGTTTCTAGAATTACCTCATTCTCAGCAGCCATGAAACACATATTTGCAAATTCTTGCTCTATCTCAGCTTCTTCTTCTTCTTCGTCATCGCTCCATGCAGCCATAGCCCTTTTTTTGACATGTAGTTTGACTGATTTTCTTTTCATGAATGGGCATTCTGATCTGATATGACCATTTCTCCCACATTCATAGCATGTAATCATGTTTTTGGCAGCTTCGTCGCGTCTTGTAGTATTGTTTGAGGAAGCACCTTTGAATTTTCCCATCAATCTTTTTCTCCTAGCATAGTTCTCTAACTTCTTCGAGAAGAATGCTATATCTTGTGCATCTATTTCTCCATCTTCTTCAATAAGCTGTTCTTCTTTTGTCATAGCTTACAAGGCAAGAGCTTTTCGTTTCTGTTCTAGCTCATGCCTTTTTAGATGATTTCTTTCGTAGGCAATAAGGTGACCACGTAGTTCGTCAGGAGGCATTTCAGCAAGATTCTGGCTTTCGAGGTTATCTACCTTTGATTGCCATATGGGAGGAAGACATATCAGAATTTTTGAATTTTTCTCCATACTTGAGTATGTTTTTCCTAGGGCCTTCAGATCTCCTACAATTTTAGCAAATCGGTTGAACATTTCTTCAATACTCTCATTCTCCTTCATGTGAAACAGTTCATATTCATAAACTAGCACGTTCATCTTGCTTTCCTTGACTTTGGATGTTCCTTCGTGCGTCATTTCCAGCTTTTTTCACATTTCCTGTGCTGTGTCACAGCTAGAGATTTTATCATATTCCTGGCCACTCACAGCACAGTATAGAATGTTGATTGCCCTGGCATTACTTTCTACCATCTTGATATCATCATTTGACCATTCATCTCTGGGCTTGTCGACGATTTCTCCTTTTTCATCTTTCTTTGAAGGAAATTTTGGACCCTTCTCCATGATTTCCCACACTCGATAATCTGTTGATTGAATGTAGATTTTCATTCTTGCTTTCCAGTGGGTATAATGATTTCCATTGAAGTACGGAGGTCTGACAGTTGAGAACCCTTCAAGAAAGTAAGACCCTTCAAGTGGTTGTTGGCTCATTGTCCTGTAAAATAAAAGATCTTTTCTCTAGGCGGTTAAGCACTAAAATCAGTGAGACCAGCTCTGATACCAATTGAAGAGTGCACCTAGAGGGGGGTGAATAGGTGCTCACACAATTTTTAATGCTAATAATTTAATTAAAAATGTAGAACAGAAAACCTTGTAGATGAATTGAGATCTTGTCGACAGGATCTTAGAAATTTGACTTGTAAAGAGAAGATCAAGGAGGCAGGAAGAGACCTTGTCGACAAGGTTTAGTTCAGTAGCTAAAAAAATAAAAGGCAAGGTAAAGGAAGAGAAACACCTGGTATATCCTGGTTCGGTCCTCAAGACCTACGTCCAGTCCCCTTGATGCACGACAAGGGATTTCCACTATAATCTTACAGTATACAACCACAGAACCTAGGTTTTCAAGCTTACCTAGAACTTTTACAAATTTTGCAGCTCACACTCACACAACCTTCCTTTGTTTCTTTACAAGTGCCACACTATTCAAGACTCTCACAGAGTATCACTAATCAGCACAAATCTCTCAGAGAAGATTTTTACATGCACCAGACACTTATTACAGAGAATAAAAACAGATGAAAAAGGATCTCTTTTGTTCGCTAGTCTGTATCTTTTCAGCAGACCTCTTGCACTTTTATAAGCATAAAAAAAATAACCGTTGCTTCATCTTCTTCAGATTTGAACGTTTGAAATGAGTAGACTTTGAGTAGCAACCAGTTAGCATGATTCCAGCAGAACAGAGAGGCTTTCTCAGCGGAACAGGGAAGCTTTCACAGCAGAGCAGAAGAGCTTTACTTAATTGACTCTGAGCTCTTTTCATCATTTTAGCATTTGGTCATCATGTAGAGGAGAGCCACCAGATTTATGTTTTCAATAAGAGAACAGAAGGGAAGGGTTGACTTGTAACATAGCAGGAGTATGGTCAGAGTCAGCTTTTACCTTTTCAGAGTAGCAGAACATAGATATACTTTCTGCAGATTACATAAAAAGCAACACCAGAAGTTTTACTTGATGGGCTTTTATCTGACTTGGGCTTTTGGAATTATCAAACACAAAGGGTTGAGAGACTATTGGGCCAACATTCTTCTTCCTCAAATCCCAAATGGGGCAAGTGTTGTCTTTACCACCCATGGCTAAATGATATCCATTAGGTGAAAAACTGATACCAAGAACCTGAAAACAAATCACAACTATAATCTAAATTATGCAATGCTCAGAATGTGAAGCCATGGTCTTGAGAGAGAGGGAGAGGGAGGCCAGGATGGAGACTGGAGAGAAACTTCAATGTCTCACCGGCTTGACATGACCTTCTAGTGCAAGAATACTTCTCCTGGTACGAAGATCCCAAACACTAGCCAGTGAATCCAGTCCACAAGATGCAGCTAATGATCCATCATGGTGGAAAGCTAAACCATATACACTCCTACTGTGACCTTCTTGGAGAAGCAACTCCTTTCCTGTTTCTATGTGCCACAATCTCCATGTCTTGTCAAAGCTATCAGTGCCCAAGTACTCCCCCCATGGATGGAAGGATATGTGAGCAAGACAGTCAAGATGACCCTCAAATATCTTTAAAAGAGATCCTTAATTATTCCAATACCTTGCAGTCCGATCAGCAGAGGCAGTTGCTAAATGATTATGCACAGGAGAGTAAGCAACATCAGTAGCACGCTCTGTGTGCCCCTTTAAGGTAGAAAATTTTTTAACTTCAGGCATGCTCCACAACTTTGCCGCTCCAGTCAGAGAACTACCAAAACAAAACAAAACCAGTATATAGGCCTAGCTTAAAGCTTTCCATGACATTTTAAGAGCAGTACAAGTAATGAATTACAACCCACAATGACCAGGAAAACAGGTAAACATTTTGGCATGAAAATAAATCCCTATTTCTTTTATAATGTAATATCAATGGCATTTATTCCTAAAAGTGGTAAAGAGACGGAAACAACACCAGATTCAAAGAGTTGACCACAATCAGAGCATGTTTGGTTGGACATTAAATTATCCCAAATATGATATTGCCACCTAAATTCACATTCTCAGTTTTGTTGTGCCTGCAAATGTGATTTTAGAAGTTGCTTTTGGTGGCTCAAAGCCAACCCAAATCGCACTCAATCTTTTATAGTATCATGAAAGTCATCAAAACTACACAAAAGAGATTGAGAGCCGATCTTTTCTAATAAGCAAGCTATATATACAGAAGTAGATTAGAGTGTAAAGGTTTCATATGGAGAAGTAGTGGAGAAACAAGGGTTTAACGGCACAGTTTGTAGCAAAAGCATACCAGGTAGCAAGCCATTTTCCATCCAGTGAGAAGGAGCAACCAGAAAGTGGCCAATCACCTCCAATCTCACTGCAATCAAGAAACAAGTTCTCTGCCTGCTTTAGTGCCCAATCTATTTCTGCATCTATATCTTCATCTGGATCATCTCTTCTTCTCCGTTCACGTTGAAGCCGTGTTGCTAAAGAAAACTTAGCAATATCAAATCTGGCATCCAGCAGGGCCTTTGACCCTGCAGTGTAAAAGGGATACTGTAGTTCTTCCTCAGATTCGTCTTTTGCAGCAGAAGCTGCAGCCTCTTCATCCTCATGAGCTTTCATCAGCTTTTCCAGCTGACCTTCAGCATCCAACTTTGCCATAATCATTCACAACCTATCTCTTCTCTCCATTTCCCTTTCACCAAAAAGAGTGATGGGTTCACCAAGACGGCGAAGACGAGCTCACACAGCCATGTCATTTGTAGGAACAGCTAAAGCAGTAGCACGCCTCTTCATCATGAGTTCCTGCATTGCTTTCTCCTGCCGCTCTCTTACCAGTCTACTCTCTTCTGATATCTCATACTCCCCTGCACCCTTGTTTATCCCAAGGCCTGAGTCCTCGTGGTCTGAATCAGAGTCAGTTGATCTAACCTCACCATTTTGCGACACAGGCGGCCTAATAGGTGGTGGCCGAACAGGAAGTGGTGCCAGTGGGCGGAGAGTAGTGGGAGGAGGAATTGTAGGAATGGGAGCTATAGGAGGCACAATAGAAGGTGGAACCACTGCTGGAATTATAGGTTGTATTAGTGGGGGCAGAATAGAATGAACAGGAGAAATCATGCTTTGACCATCAGAGGCTGGGATAGAGGTTTCTACAGAAGTAGTTGATGAAGTCTTTTTGTCCTCGTCTTCCAGAACGCCTAACCAAGAAATCAACAATTGAAAATTTTAAAATCTGAAATCAAACTGGAGTAGTTTCATTTATTTGCCATTAGCATCATCTCCCATAATTCTTTCAACATCCAAATCCAATGTATTTACTATATAGCTATACATTATATACAAGAAACTAATAATTAAGCTATCACTCACTATAAAACAGCTGCAAAGAGAAAATTTAACCATTTGCTATATCTTGAAGGGAATGCAGTTAATGAGGTCCCCTTAAACAGGGAAAATGCACAAATAAATATACAAATAAAATCCACAAGCAATGTTTTGAAAGTAAAAAATGTTAGTACTGTATAGTTAACTTGCTTAGGGCATGTTAGCAAAGAGAGAATGGGGCTCAGTGACTATAACTACATTTAAAACCACGATTAACGCTTGGTTCCTCACCAATTCATATGTCAATGATATTAAGAAAAAAGGAAGTATAAAAAGATAATTACTTATAAATACCACAATATTACATGATATATAAAACTGCATTATGGGATAAATAATTGTCACGAGCTTACTGGCCTCCCTTTTTACTATGAGCTATGGTTATGATTTTTCTGGCATTTGGAAGGAAACGAGAAAATCAGTTTTGGAGCGAAAGAAACTAGAAAGCGGATAGCTATCCCAGGTACATTAGGAATAATTCAACCCCCCAGGCCCCAACTGAGTTGAGTGATTGTTTGGGACCCCGGTTGGCTTGATTGGATCCTTAGGACTCAAGAAGTCACTTATTGTCCGTCCCAAAAAACTTTTATTTTTAATAAAAGTTCAAAAATATTTTTAATTTGAAAGTTTAATTAAAAGTTACATTTTATATTTTATTTATTTAAAAAATATAAAAATCTAAACAATACACGTTGTTATTATTATTATTATTATTTAATAAGAGGAGTTCATAAGATACAAAAAAAATATTACAAAGAGATTAAACGGAATAAAAAAAACTCTTCTAAAATTATTCAATATTCACTAATAAGTAATGAATTTTATACTTAGAGATATTTATGTTGAAGTAATTTTACTAGAATTAATTTTAATTTGAATAGTGGTGAATAAAAATGCAAAATGAAGTATTGTCGCTATTTTAACTGCTTGAACATTTTTTTAATAGAAATAGTAATAACAGGAATGGGGATAATTTTAATTTTTTTAACAGGGATAACTGCCCGTATAATATTGATAGAGCATTATAATTAATTTTTTTTATCTTTGAACTCATACTTTAATAGATAATAACCTTAATCTCCATCATTTTTTCCATTGAATCTCTAAATTTCAGATTCAAAAACATTTCAAAATAATAATTTTTTTGGACTTATTTATATAAAATTTATTAATCTAAAATATATAAAAAAGTATCATAATCATTAATTTTATTCAAATACACAATCAATATATCTTAAAATTGTCTAGTCTCAGTATGTTTTAAGTTGCAATCTTTTATATATATATATATATATATATATACACGCGCGCGCGCGCGTATATGTCTATACTCCCATTGGACTATGAAACCTAGTAAATAGCTCCACTACTTTTCACATGTTTGTATTTGAATCTATTTGTCCATTTTTTGGCAACGGAGTTGACAGAGTTTCCACGTCAAATTCTATTTATGACATGATACAATTGTTGGCTTAGAAACAACACGTGGATAATTAATTTCAAAGGAGAAAAAAGAGAATTCCAACAAGGTCAAAACAGTAATTCAGATGGTAAAATATGAATTTAAAAAAAATAATAATTGACTAGGCATTTTTTTAAAAGCCAACGGGACTATAGCCAGATGCAAGGAGAGTCTAACGTGAACACTTTATTAACTCAGAAGTGAGCAAATAAATTTAAATGCAAACACATGAATGTACAAGATATGTTTGCCCGAATTTTATAGTTTAGGGAGTGTTCGAATGGAAGAGGGTATTTGTTAAATTTTAGAAAAAAATATATTTTAGGACTTAAATTTTACAAAATTTATAATAGAAGATATTACAAATTAAAATTATTATCAATGACCAAAATTACTATTAATCACTAAAAAACTTACTATTAATTTTAGAAAAGTTATTACTAAATTTTAAAAAAATTATAATTTTAATAATTTTGATAATAACTTTTTAATAAGTTTTGATAATAACTTTTCTAAATTTTAATAATAAGAAATAGTAATTTTGATTTTTAGAAATAATTTTAATTTTTAAAGTCTTTTATTATAAATTTTATAAAATTTAGCTCTTTAAATATATATATATATATATATTAGATTTTATAGTTCAAAGATACTTACAAAGAGGATATAGTTAAGGGATTATTTACATTTTTTTAATATAAAATATATATTATGTATTTGCGACCTGATAAATTCTATCCTTTTTAAACTTAAATTCTCAAAAAATCTCTAGACCCAACTTCCCCCCCCCCCCCCCCCTTTATTTAAAGCCAAATGAGTAAATTTTACATATATACTCATAACACACGATATCTAGATAATCCTTAGGCTCGGAAAACAGCAGTGATCTCAAACCCAATCATCAAAGCGGTGTACTGATGCATTTCCTCTTCCTTCGATTCCTTGCCTTCTAAGGTGGACGCTCTAACTTCATCAGACCCAATCAAATCATTTTATCATTTGATAACACTATACTTGGCCATTCCAACTTTGGCATCAAATTACAATAACTTTCTTAACAAATAACAACAAAGAGTGACGCATGAATCTTCTATGATTAGCGGTTGAAGATGTCATCAAGGAATATGCGAACCAAACGTTTTTATTATTACTAATGCCATTTAAACGGAAGAAGTCCATGGAATATACTATGGTACCTTCTAGTGTTGGCACAATTGTCATAAACTATTATTATCAATATTATAGAAATTATATGAACATATTGAAGTTTGCGTGCTTTGTATTAAAAAAAGAAAAAAAGAAAATTGACTACCCTGTTATGTGAAGAAATTGATTAAAAAAAATTGAGTTCAAAAGTAAAATTAATTATTGATTATCCTCAAAGACTGCGGCATGGCATCTAACTCCAAATCCAATCGCCTACTGACAATGATGTTACAAACAATGGATGGGTGTTTCTGTCATTTCGTCGTACGAACTCCACATTTTAATTTGCCGAAGCGCCCATATGCTTGTGGATCGCTTGCAAATTGCAATCGTTTATTCTGCTTCTGCATTCTGCAGATATGGAGACCTGTAAAAGCCAGTGGACGCTTTTACCCCTGTTGTTTCTCTCTGTGTTGTTCACCGAAGGATCAGCAGATCACTGCCGAGCACCGCGGAACATCAGATTACTGCCAGATACGACGCCGGAGAGGTATCTCCAGATAGCACCAACTGGTGCGCCCTTCAAGATAGCTCTCTTTGCAGACTTGCATTTTGGAGAGGCCGCAAACACCGATTGGGGCCCACTTCAGGACGTAAACTCCACCAGAGTCATGAATCAAGTTCTCCATGATGAAACTCCAGGTGATGCACCGAAAAATTTGATTCTCAATTTTTGAACAATAGGTTGAATAATGAAGCTCTGCGGCGCTGCACTGCATTTTTACCTTCTATTTCTGATCTAACTGTTCTTTTTTTTTTTTTTTTTTACTATTATTTAAAGGAAGCATATGGTCTTTTTTCATCTTCATGCATGATAAAAATAATTTTTATACTTCTACGTCAAATTATTTTATATATAATATGTGACGAAAATTAAAAGATTATATTTATTTTATATTTTACTTTTTTAAAATAATAAAAAAGTTAAAATAAATAAAATGACCGTCAGATGAAAAATAGAGGGTCCAAAGCAGCAGATGATTTATATTTGTGATAGGAATTTGGTATATGGAACAAAATGAAATAGAATGAAAAAGAAAAAAGAAATAGGTGATTAACAGAAAATAATCTATATGTCTTTATTTTTTAAAAATAGTAAAAAGAGATGAAAATTATTGAATAATTATTATAAGAACATAATATATATTGTAAAGTAGATTTCTATTTGTAATTTTCAAAATTCTTCAGTACCGAATGCTGATGAACATAATTGTGGGTTGACAGATTTTGTAATATATCTTGGAGATGTCCTTACGGCTAACAATATAATGGTTGAAAATGCAAGCTTGTATTGGGATCAGGCAACCTCCCCAACAAGAAACAGGGGTATACCATGGGCAAGTGTATTTGGGAACCATGATGATGCTCCGTTTGTGTGGCCAATAGAGTGGTTCTCTCCACCTGGAATACCTCCAATTCGCTGCCCTCAACCCACTTCTTCATATTCAGGTATTAAGTCATTAGCTATAAGATGCCTGATGTCGAAAAGCTGGCTGAAGTTGCTAGGCAAAGTCAAAGTTGTTATTGGGCAAAATAGTTTGTGTCCATATTCCATTAATTGAAGTATTAGGGAAAACATGATTAGTGGTTAACCTCTTCTCATAAGAGTTAAAATATGTGAATAGATCTTCAGCAAAAGGCATCTCCATCTTCAAATTTTCAGGAGAAGAAGAATGTAGCTTCAAGGGCACTGGACGATTGGAACTGATGAAAAATGAGATCAAGAACAATGCCTCCTTTTCTGTGAATGGTCCTAGAGAACTTTGGCCTAGTGTATCCAACTATGCCCTCCAAATCTCTTCATCAGATGATCCAAAATCACCAGTGGCTTTCCTTTATTTCCTTGATTCTGGGGGTGGTTCCTATCCAGAAGTCATTTCCAGTGACCAAGCAGAATGGTTCCGAAAGAGAGCTGAGGACATTAATCCTGATTCAAGGTAGAAACAAAGCATAACTTGTTTGATTTCTTATGCTTGTTCTGTCATTAAAGACATTGAGTAGGACATGTTGAAAAAGAATCCATTACATGTTGAATTTTCTTATTCATTTCCCATAATTGTTCTTGTCATCTAAATTAACAAAGCATTGTCTAACAGGGTGCCTGAGATTATTTTCTGGCATATACCAAGTGAAGCCTATAAAGAGGTGGCTCCCAAGTCCACAATATCCAAACCTTGTGTGGGCTCTATAAACAAGGAAGAGGTTGCTGCTCAAGAAGCCGAAACGGGTATCATGAAACTCCTTGGGGAAAGAACTTCTGTCAAGGTAAGACCAAACCAACATGCTATATTTAAGATATGAATGCACATGTAGCGCATAGTTGTAAGCAAGGTCAGAGTTGAATCATAGTTTGACTTCAAATGTATAACTGATCTGATATGTGCTATGATCTAGTTTGGTAGTGTTTACATTGGAAATCCTCTAAACATTCATGTGCACACTTAGAATTTTTGAGTTTAGAAAATTATTGATTCAATGAATTTGCTTTGATGGACACAAGTGGGGTCCTGTTAAGTTGTTTTGCTTTTTACAACTGCAGGCAATATTTGTTGGACACAACCATGGACTGGACTGGTGCTGCCCATACAAGAAACTTTGGCTATGCTATGCTCGGCACACTGGCTATGGTGGCTATGGAAATTGGCCTAGAGGAGCTAGGATTGTGGAAATCTCTCAGAAACCCTTTTCTCTTCGATCTTGGATAAGGATGGAGGATGGCAAAGTTCACAGTAAAGTTGTCTTGAGTTAAAAGTCCAGGCAACATCTAGACAAGAAAAAACACTTACAAAAATATAGAGTAAATTATTTTGTGTTTGTTATATTATCTTCAATTAAATTCTCATTGTTTAAGTAACAATAACGAATGGGGATGTAGATAATACCCAATCGCCTATATACTTCTCTGGTTTGAAGAATTCAACTTTGCCAGTTTTCATAATGTCTGATAACATGCTCGAGATTACTTAAAGAAAGGCAAAAGAAGAATTTGTCAGAAAAATGGAAGTATCTTTCTTCTATTACTTTCATAGAACCTTGTTCGTGAAGATCACCTTCATGAAGACCTAAAGCAGTATTCTTTTCCATCATCCCTCCAGTTATTTTTTTCCATCTTATCAATGTAAATTTTACTTGAGAATACCTGTATTTGGAGCCAATAGAGAACAGGTCTTCTAATAAACACCTTCTAGAAGCGTTTTTCTTGCTTGTCTGATCACTCTTTAAGCTTGTGTGATTGTTTATTTTCAATTTAAAATGTGAGCCTCTGATATGAAAAGCTTGGTTGTTTGGCCACTCACTATCAACCAGATAAGATTAATAAAGGCAGAAGGACTACAAAACAAAACTTGAAAATAGGCTTCATAATAACATACTATAAATATTTTAAAATATGGGACAACTAGGCAAACTAATGCATCATCCACCTTATAGAACCAGGCGTGTGTATAATCGCAGTGATTGCGTACTTCCTGGTAGTTAGAGATGAAGCTGTCAAATATGAACTTCCATTTTAATATCCAACATGCTTATGTGGTCGGCTTTTCTTTTGACTGAAGATGATGATTGGCTGACCAATATACAATCTGAATTTTCTCTGCATACTTTCATAATGAGAGCTTAAGCATAGATCATCACCATTGAAAAGAAGTGTCAAGTTAAGCCAAGAACAATTATAGACTAATGATCTTTAATTAGTTGAGAATATAATTTCAGAAGAGTTCAATGAACTTTACCTAGATAATAGTCCAAAAATCAGCTTAGCAATCACTACATGTGAGAATTGTGGACGATGAAGGGTTACCACTGCATTAATTAGGGAGTGCTTTTCTATAATTCTGATTTAATCAATGTCTTTGATCTGTCCCACTACAAAGAAACTCTGAGTTTAACAGTTCATTTGATAAAGCAGAGTTTCTTGGAATTCTTCATAATCAATACATTGTTGGATCATTGAATCAGCAAGGAAGTCACTTTTTTCTTTTTGTTAGACATGTCACGGAATAGAAAAGCTATTTATGGAATTCAGTGCATTCATGACTTTTCTTGGCCACCAAATAGCCCCAGAACAACCTTACCCTTGTTGATGTACCACTCTAGGAGCCAGGAAGGTTCCCGCTTAAATTCTCACTTCTGAAGAAGTCAAAAACCTGCTGACATCAAGAACAAAAGAGAGAACTGGGACCAAAGTTTATATAAAAATTAAAAATAGGAGATTCATTGCCTTATTGGAAAATCAACCTAAATACCTTCTTTTTTTCTCACTGATTTCATAACAAGCAGTCAAGATAATTCACATTGCAGAAATGTAATTTCGAGTTCTTTAAAAGGAAAATCAAACTCTACTTATGAATTTTCACATCAAACTCTTATGACCTGATATAATCTTGTTAGCTTGGAAACAACATATGGACTATTAAGTTAAAAAAGAGAAATGAACAATTTGGTAGGATCAAAACTGCGTTTTAGATAAAGAAGTATAGATAAAAAAAAGAAACTGATTGTCCAAGTATTTTTTTTTTTAAAGCTAGTAAGACTGTACAAGGTCATAAGTAGTGTTTAACATGAAAATTTTATTAACTCAAAACTGGGCAAATGAATTTAAATGCAAACATATAAAAGTTTAGGAAGTATTTGTTGATTTTTATAGTCTAAGGGGTATTTGGATAGAAAAGGGTATCTGTCTATTTTTATAGTTCGAAGATAATTACAAAGGGTCATAGTTGACGGGGTTGTTTATCTTTTTTTCTATAAAAAATATATGGTGGGTTCAAGATGCAATGATTATTATTATTTCAGACTCAAATCTTTAAAAATCTCTAGACTCAAACTTATTTTTCATTCCCTTATTTAAACTTAAGTAAATAAATTTTACAAATATCAAAACATGACAACTTGATCATCCTTACGCTCCGAACCAAACAACAAAGTTGTCAAGACCATTCATCTAAAAGCATTGTATTGGTAGATTACTTGATCATTGGATTCCTTGCTTTTAAATGTTTTTTATCCGTGGACACTCTACTTTCATTTACCTTATGAATCTTGTCCATTAGATTGGATCCTACCTATTTACCTTTTCTTTATTTTTTATTAATTTTGGAGAGAAATAAATATAAAATATATGAGATCCAATGTTTCATTTGAATGTGTAGAACTCACTTAAGTAATGAGTCTTACCAAGAGATTTTGACCATGTTATAATACCAAAAAATATGAATTACCCAGATGTAGAGGCGTCATTTTCTTCCCCATATACAATAAGTTTTTTTTTTTTAATTTTCTAAAGGATTATAGTTGTGTCAGGACCATGATCTCTTTTTTTGTTTTTTGTTTTGTTTTTAAATTCGGAATCATGACTAGGGCCAACCATGACCCCATTAATTTTTGTGACCCCTTTAATATTTTTTTTAATCATGATCCCATATATATATATATATATTTTAAATAAATTGTGATCTTTTTAATAATTTTTTTAAATTAAAGAATCGTGACCTTTTTGACTACATGTTAAGGTCAACCTTTGACCTTAACATGGAGATAAAAAGCATTTATATGGCAGCAAATTATTGACTCTTGAGATTACACCATCACGTGAATCAATCTGATTGGTAGATAATACAAATGTCTAAAAAAAAAAACTTTTTAAACAACTTTTTATTCTTAAAACCATTTCCCATTGTCCTTTCTTTCTTGTTTACTTTGTGCTCATCTTCTTCCTTTTTTTTCCCATTTCACCTCACTATTATTTATAATTTCTTCTTCCCTCCAACTTGTTGGCTTTAGCTAGCCTTTATCATTTTTACAGAATCAAAATCATATTATTTAAAAGCAAAATTTTACCATAAAATGATAAGGGTTGCTCAAATCTATAATCCATTTGAGTTTAACCAACTTTACAAAAAGTAAGGTAGTATCAACAAATAATTTATTTATTTAGATCAATCACTTGGTATGTTAATGCTAATTGAATATTTTTTCCTTCAAATGTGATTATGTTTTATTTAAATTTTAAATATATGTAATATATGTATTTTTATTTGTTTCAGTTGGTTGTGAGCTAGGTGATTTTTTTTTAACATGTCAAATACTAGTTCTAGCTATAAAAAATGATTGCGGTTAAATTACTACAAAAAATAGTTTTTAATAAAAGTAGAAGGAGGATATTATAAGTTATAATTATGTTTTTAATAATGTGAATGAAATAAGATATTATATAATATTTTTTAACACATAGGGAGGGCTGGAAAAATAGTATGTTTAATGTAATATAGATAATAATGTATAATATAATATAAAAATAAAACTATTTTATTTATATATTTAATTAAATAAAAAATAAAAAAAATTGATAAAATGATAATAATATTTAAAAGTAATAAAATAATATTTTGTTTTATTTTAATGAAAATAAAGAAAAAATTAATATAACACAAATGATTACATGGTGATTGTCTCCATTATTTGCCTATTTTAAAAAATTAACATAATTTTGTTAATAATTAATATATTTCATCAATTACTATTAAATTTAATTTTATAACAATCTTGATTGTCATTTGAAAAATAAAATAAAATAATTTAAATTATGCATAATAATGATTGTAATAATTAATAACAGTTGTAAAATAATTTAGAAACCCCTACCATTGATGTTAAGTGTTTTTTCTTTCATAGAATGCAATTTTCATATTATGTTTTTTATTTATTATAGTATGTTGCATTATTTTATTTTATACAAAGATTAATTAATTGAATAAGACACATACTACATGTGTAGAAAAAATATTATATTTTGAAATAAATTTTTTTTTTTTTGCATAAAAGTTAACCTAATGAAGCGGTAAAAAAAATGCATTAGTTATATAAAAGTTTTAGTAATTTATGGACTTTATACATAATTATGAGTGTTAGTGATAGTGTTGATTAGATTGCTGAAATGAACTATGAGAAAGAGATTATATAGATATATTTAAATGGATAAATATGCAAAATTGATGAGGGCACAATGTTTATCTCAAACATGATTGATCTAATGACAATTGATTATGACATATCGTTAAAGAGGTTAGAGAACAGTTACAGTTAAACCTAAATCAATATGTGTCTTAATTGGTGTATAGGCATTTAGTGTCACTATGTCCCATAAAGTATTAAGCATGTAGGCTGAGGAAGGATGCCAACATCTAAGGGATGTAAGCGACAAATGTAAAGTTTCCATTATATCTTGCTTCAATAGAGTTGTACGTAGAATCTCGACAGAGGAAATTAACTTTAATATGACAACTTAAGCAACAGTTGATTATATGCCGAACTCGCTCTCATCCTCTAGTCATGTTAACGTCAGGGAGAAGATCAACCTGCCTTGTTTAGCATATACTTTGTAAGCATGGGTCAATTCCACGCCCAACACACAACAATTCAACAATATCTAACTATTGATTTGGTTGACTATACATGCTAATTGAATTTATCTTGTTCATTAATTAATTATACCTCACAACCAAGTTTGTCACGTGAATTGGTTAGTACCTTTTTTTCCATAAAAAGAAACAAAGGACATAATGGATGAATTTGAGAAAAAGGGTGAATACAATGTTGCTCCTTACAATTACAATGGGGTACTAATACAGATGATGATAAAGACACTGATAGGATGGATGATGTTGTGATTCAACAATTCCTATAAACATTTATGATGACTCGACAATTGTGTTCTTTGAATAGATAGATATAGATTGTGCAATGACTCTTAATAATGTTGAGATGGAAGGGGTAATGGTAAATATGAATGATGGCCAACAATTGTGTGTAGGCATGCTATATAATGATCTGCGGTCTTTTCATCAGATAGCAAATATATAGTTTGTGCATGCATATCACACTTTTAAGGTGTTCTACTCCTCAAGAAAGTACCAAAAATATCAATGCCTTCAATATGGACAAAAGTCATGCAAGTGAACAGTTAGGGCATGTTATCAAAAGAAAGAAAACTACTAGGAGATAACAAAATACAATAGGTCTCATACATGTGTTTTAGCATCCTTGTTATCTTTGTTATAGGATCATCCAAAATTAGACTCCAATATTATTTCAGTGTATATTATCTCAATAGTGATTGAGAATCCCGAGATGTTAATTCGAGAAGTCACTGAATGGGTGCATTTTACATTCAAATACAATGTTTCATATAAGAAGGTTTAGAAGAGAAAACACGGAGCTATCTCATATACATTTAGGAATTGGGACAAGTCCTATACTTTGTTGCCTAAATGACTAGCTGTTTTGTGAAATAGTATCTTGATGCTTGCGTGCTCTAATAGTTTGGTAAGATGCAACCAATATTGTGTGCTCCATATGATTTAGAAAAATGTCCATATCATCACACTTAGAGGCCAAATCCTACTTGAATTGCAGAAAAAGCATGAGAACTTTAAGCTCGCATGATGAAATTGGTAGGACACATTGTCGCTGATACCAATATTATTGGAGCCCTTAGATCACTCCTTAAAGTACATGAGATGGTGCAAGAAGGTAATCCACCAATGGATTCAACCTATAATGTTGCTCAGGGTTTTGTAGTAATTTGTAGGGACTTGACAGTTACTTTGCTTCACTTTCCATATACATATTACATATATAATTATTAGTTTTCATTTCTTATAAGCCAATCTAGTTAACGACTTATGACTACTTATTATGGATGACCCTTCATTGCTTGGTCTAATTATAGTGAGTAATTGTACTAGCATCCTTTTATGTACTTGATGAGTATTAGGACATAATAATATCTCAATTTGCTCTTCCTGCACCTCATTTGCCTAGGCCCTAAATTCCTACAAGTTGCATTGGCAAGAAAGTTGGTGGTTTTATGTCTACTACAGGACCTATGGTGGACGATCAGGGTTATTGTGATTCTACTATTGGTGTTAGTGCTGCATCTGTGACAGTTAGCCTATCTTCTTACACATCAACATAAACGTAGGCCCACCATGACACCGCTAGTCCATCTTTTTTCATGCAACCTATATATTTTGTTGATTTTGGAGGTACCAGTTCTTCATATTATATGTCATTAGGGCTGTATTATACAGGATCATAGTAGCAAGGGTATATTACACCTCAATTACTATATTTCTCTTGGGCCGTCAATTGTCTCCCCTCAACTACATATACCATCCATCTTTATTACTCTTACAACCTTATTTTCTGACCAGGAAATATCTCATGTTGGGTTTACTTTTGGGTCTTGTGCATATGCAGGATCATAGCAGTGAGGGTATATCACATCATATTAGCCAATTCCTTCAATTTAATCTCCTCAATAGGATTTGTATCGTCCTTTGATGACTGTTCTGAAAAACCTCGCGGCATACCAACAAGCAGAAGATAAAGGAAATGACAATAACAATGAAGATGAAGATGAAGCAGAGGACGAAAGACAAGAAGAAAAAGGAAAAGAGGAAGAGGAAGAAGAAGAAAAAGAAAAACACCATCTTGTGCAATGACGAGGCCAACAATTAAGAATAAAAACTCGATATGATATAGAAAGTCATTTTTTTTAATAATATATAAAACTTTTTTGGTACTTATATGTTTATGTTTTAGTTTATTATTTTAGATTATAACTTTTCTTTTTAACAATTATAAAATTTTTATTATCTTATTATTAAGTTTAATAATACTTAATAAGTGTAATTAATTGCTCATTCAATTTTAAAATTTTTTTACTAATTTATCAATTTTAAAGGAAATTGAATTGACATTTAATTTTTTATTTTAAGTAATTAAAATTTATTTTTTTATTCTAAATAATTTTACATGTTTCAATTTAAACAATATTTTAAATCTTATAATTAACATTTAGATTTTTATTTCATATGTTTCAATTTAAAAAATAATCAAATTAAGAAAAAAATAAAAAAAATTGGAGTCACAATTAAGAGCCAACCTTAACCCTATATATTAAAGAAAAAATATTAAGGGGTCATAGTTGATCCTCTTATATTAAAAAAATTTTAAATTAATGGAGTCACGATTCCCTCCAAGTGTCATCTCCAATTTAAAATAAAAAACTTACAGTATATCAAGTAAAAAAGGCTGGCGATTATATATCTGAAAAAATAACAATTCTTAATATTTTAGTACAGTGAAAATTTTATCTTATACACTTTTTCTCCATCTTTTTTTAAAATTAATGAAAATAAAAAGAAAAAAGGAATAGAAACTCTTTGTCAACATCCGGAGTCATTTGGCGCTCATGACTGATCACCAAATTTCAAGCAAACCTAGAGGACTGCTTCAGCTTCCCTCCATCCAGTGCAAGAAAACCAAAGAAAGAATAACTTTGGTTAGGTTCCCACATTCATCAAATAATTTTTTCATTTGATAACGTTACACTCTGCCATTCCAACTTCTGAATCAAATTATGGTAACCTTCTTAACACGCATCAATCTATTATGAGAAGCGGTTGAAGATGCGAACCAAACGTTTTCATCCTTACTAGTGCCATTTAAACGGAAAAAGTGGGCTAAAGCCGTGGAATATACTATGGTACCTTCCTCCAGAGTTGGCACAATTGTCATAAACTAATATCAATATTATGGAAATTATATGAACATATTGAAGTTTGCGTGCATTGTACTAGAAAACAAAATATATGACGAGAAACCTTAACTAGAAATTGACTACCTGTCTTGACTAACAGTAACATCTTACCGAACCACTTCGTCATGTCATGAAATTTAAAATTATTTATTTATTAAGCTAAGAGACCTTGGCATGGCATCTAACTCCAAATCTAACGAAAATGGATCTTTTACAGTTTTTGCTACTCAAGCTTAGTAATAATTCAGATTTTTTATACAGATTTGAATAGTTTAAATTTTTTTTTAAATTATAACTATTTTTTTTGTTTTGTCTTGATATATATATATATATATATAATTTTAAATAAAGAAAATCACATACTAAAGAGAATTTTTCAATATTCTGCCTAATAAAAATCAAAAGATTATTTTTATCTTAGGTTTTTTTAAAATAAAAAATATATCAAAATCTAAAAAAAAAAAAAAAACAGATGACTAGATTTTTTTTTTTTCTTTTAAAGAACTGAAATCTAAATCTTTTCTGGATACTGGTCAACTTTAAGTATTTTTGTCATGCTTAGTAGATAATCCATTTTCAAATCCAATCACCTGCTGAAAATGACATTACAAACAATGCAGGGGTTTTTAATTTGCCGAAGCGCTCATATGCTTGTGGATCACTTGCAAATTGCAATCGTTTATTCTGCTTCTGCATTTCCATTCTGCGGTTATGGAAACCTGTAAAAGCCAGTGGACGCTTTTACCCTTGTTGTTTCTCTCTCTGTTGTTCACAGTAGGATCAGCAGATCACTACCGAACACCGCGAAGCGTCAGATTACTGCCAGATACGACGCCGGAGGGGTATCTCCAGATAGCACCAACTGGTGCGCCTTTCAAGATAGCTCTCTTTGCTGACTTGCATTTTGGAGAGGCCGCGTCCACCCACTGGGGCCCACTTCAGGACGTAAACTCCACCAGAGTCATGAATCAAGTACTCCATCATGAAACTCCAGGTGACGCCCTGAAAACTTTGATTCTCAATTTTTGAACAATAGGTGAGGTGATGGGGCATCATAGACTATAGTGAGAAGAACACAAGAAAGGTCAGTGGATTTTTATTTGTAATTTTCAAAATTCTTCGGTACCAAATGCTAATAAAGTTAATTATTTGTTGACAGATTTTGTAATATATCTCGGGGATGTCATTACGGCTAACAATATAATGATTAAAAATGCAAGCTTGTATTGGGATCAAGCAATCTCTCCAACAAGAAAGAGGGGTATACCATGGGCAATTGTATTTGGGAACCATGATGATGCACCATTTGAGTGGTCGTTAAAGTGGTTCTCTCCACCTGGAATCCCTCCAATTCGCTGCCTTCTACCCACTACTTCATATTCAGGTATTAAGTCATTATTAACTAAGATACATTACGAAGGCTATAATTATTGTTATAATTGCGTACTATTTAGTAAGCAAAGTAAAAGTTGTTATTTGGTGGAAATAATTTGTGTCCATATTCCTTTACTTGAAGAATTAGGTTGAAGATGACTAATAGTTACACTCACCCCCTTCTCGTAAGAGTAAAATATGTGAATATATCTTCAGCAAAAGGCATCTTCATCAAATTTTCAGGAGAAGAAGAATGTAGCTTCAAGGGAACTGGACGATTGGAACTGATGAAAAATGACATCCAGAACAATGCCTCCTTTTCTGTGAATGGTCCTAGAGAACTTTGGCCAAGTGTATCCAACTATGCCCTCCAAATATCTTCATCAGATGATCCAAAATCACCAGTGGCTTTCCTTTACTTCCTTGATTCTGGTGGTGGTTCCTATCCTGAAGTCATTTCTGGGGGCCAAGCGGAATGGTTCCTGAAGAAAGCAGAAGACATTAATCCTGATTCAAGGTAGAAACAAAGCATAACTTGGTTGATTTCTTATGTTTGTTCTATCATTAAAGACATCGAATAAGACATTGAAAAGAATACATAACATTTTGAATTTTCTTGTTCATTTCCCACATTTGTTCTTATCATCCAAATTAACAGAGCATTGTCTGACAGGGTGCCTGAGATTATTTTCTGGCATATACCAAGTGAAGCCTACAAAGAGGTGGCTCCCAACGCCACAATAACCAAACCTTGTGTGGGTTCAATCAACAAGGAAGATGTTGCAGCTCAAGAAGCTGAAACAGGTATCATGAAACTCCTTGGGGAAAGAACTTCTGTCAAGGTAAGACCAAAGCCAACATGCTATATATAAGATATGAATGCACATGTAGCCATAGTTGTAAGCAAGATCAGAGTTGGATCACAGTTTGACTGCAAAGGCATAACTGATCTGGTATGTGCTATGGTATGATCTAGCTTTACATTGGAAATCCTTTAGAAATTAATGTTACACACTCGGAATTTTTGGGCTTACAAAATTGAATGATTCATTGAATTTGCTTTGATGGACCCAAGTGGGATTTTGTTAAGTTGTTTTTCTTTTTATAACTGCAGGCAATATTTGTTGGACACAATCATGGATTGGACTGGTGCTGCCCATACAAGAAACTATGGCTATGCTATGCTAGGCACACTGGCTATGGTGGCTATGGAAATTGGCCTAGAGGAGCTAGAGTTGTGGAAATCTCTCAGAAACCCTTTTCTCTTAGATCTTGGATAAGGATGGAGGATGGCAAAGTTCACAGTGAAGTTGTCTTGTCTAGCCAAGAGAAAACGAATGGGAATGTAGATAATACCCGATTGCCCATATATACAGTGAATTTTTTTATGTGTTTGTTATATTTATCTTCAATCAAGCTCCCATTCTTCAAGTAACAATGACGAATGGGGATACCCAATTGCCCAAATACTTCTCTTCTCCTGGTTTGAAGAATTCCACTTTACCAGTCTTCATGACGTCTGATAACATGCCCGAAAATACTGAAAGAAAGGCAAAAGAAGAATTTGTACTAAAAAAAATGGATGTATCTTTCTTCTATCACTTTCGTAGAACCTTGCTCGCGAAGAGCATCTTCACGAGGATCTACGGCAATACTCTTTTCCATCATGCCTCCAGTTTTTCTTTTTTTTTTTTGTCCCCATCTTATCAATGTAAATTTTACTTGGGAGTACCTGTATTTGGAGCTAGTAGAGAACAGATCTTCTAGTAAACACCTTCTAGAAGCGTTTTTCTTGCTTGTCTGATCACTCTTTAAGCTTGTGTGGTAGTTTATTTTCAATTTAAAACGTGAGCCTCTCATATGAAAAGCTTGGTTATCTGGCCACTCACTGTCAACTAGATAAGATTAATAAAGGCAGAAGGACTATAAAACAAGACTTAAAAATATGCTTCATAATAACATACTATATATATATTTTAAAATATGGAACAACTAAACAAACTAATGCATCATCTACCTTATTGAACTAGGTGTGTGTATACTTGCTGTGATTGCGTACTTCCTGGTAGTTAGAGATGAAGCTGTCAAATATGAACTTCGATTTTGTTATCAAACATGTTTATGTGGTCAACTTTTTTCTTTTGACTGAAGATGATGATTGGGTCCCGTTTTGGGTACATGTTTATCAAACAAGAGAGCCTTACACCTTACATTTGGTTACATTTTCGAGAAAGTCAACAAACGCCTCTCAAATTGGAAAAGCAAACTCCTAAATCTAGCGGGGCGAAATACCCTCATTCAGGATGTCCTATCGGCTCTCCCAGCATACTCTATGCAAACATTGCACCTTCCCTCAGTGTTTACAATGAGCTAGAAAAAATTAGCAGTAAATTCTTATGGGATTCCACGAAAAATAAAAGGAAGCTCAGCTTGGTGGCTTGCAGTGAGGTATGCAAGCCAAAATAGCAAGGAGGCCTAGGTATAAAAAAATTACAACTCCAAAATAAAGCTTTTATTATGAAAATTTGTTGGGGTCTCATCCAAAGAAAAGATGACCTTTGGGCCCAAATCATTAGAAACAAATACAAGTGTGAACTCAAACAATTCCAGTTGTTCAAAAAATTTCAAGAGCCTCTAACCTTTGGCTTGGCATTTCGAAAGTGTGGGATGACTTCTCCAAGGGTTTAGGTTGGAGCATCAGGGATGGGTCTCAAATAAGTTTTTGGCAAGATGTTTAGACTCCCCTTGATAATAATTTAGCTTATTATGCCACAACCAGCATACCTACAAACCAGATCCAAGCAACGGTCAAAGAGTTTGTAGCCCCCTCAGGTGACTAGGATTGGGAAGCTCTCGACAGGGTTCTCCCCCCGAACATTAAGAATACCATCGCTAATATTGTTCCTCCTACAATCCAACTCAAGCCAGATGTTGTTATTTGGAGAAAAGAACATGATGGCTGCTTCCTTGTGAGATCTGCTTACCAAATGTTATTAAAAAGAGATCAAGAACGGGACCCAAAGATTTGGAAGAATGTATGGAATTGGCCAGCTCTTGAAAAGATAAGAGCCTTCCTTTGGCTACTAGCTCGTGACAGGCTCCATACACATGAGCTAAGGATGATAAGGGGTCTTGGTGAGTCTAATATATGTCCTTTTGGATGTGGAAAGGTCGAAACCTCTCTTCATTGTGTGAGAGATTGTATTAGAGCTTTGGATATTTGGAAAAGTTTAATACTTTAATCTCAGTGGAATACCTTTTTCTCTCTCTCGCGGCATGATTGGATGGAGTGAAATTATCGGAATGAGATTGGGAACCAAACCTGTAGTAGGTTCCCTTGGAGAAAAATGTTTGTGTACACTTGTTGGTGCATGTGGACTTCTCGTTGTGACCATGTCCTTTCAAACATCTCAACAGATAATCATAGTATCATTCACAAGGTTTTTTGGCTAACCAATTTGGATGAGCAGCTAAGCACCTGTCACGATAAATTTCGCAGTGGAAAAGGGGAATGCTTTATCAGTTGGATTCCTCCTCATCAAGATTGGTTCAAGTTGAACACTGATGGCTCTCAGTCAAATACAGGGATCACTTCCTATGGAGGGATTATCAGAAATAGCCTTAGTGGTTAGGAGACAAGTTTTATTTGTAAGCTTGGTTTCGGTTCCATCACGCAAGCCGAGTTATGTGGTATCCTTTGGGGTATCCGCATAGCTTGGAATCGAAGTATTAAGAAACTTATCGTCAATTTAGGTTCTCGAACAACGATTACTCTCATTGAGAATGGATGTGATAGATTGCATTCTTGCTTCAACATAGTGGAAGAGATTCGAAGGATTCTTGACAGGTCTTGAATGATAACCATTTCTCATTGTTTTCGAGAAGCTAATAGATGTGCTGATTGGCTTGCCAACTGGGTACAAAGCCATCCCCTGGGTTGCCAAGAGCTCATTTCCATCACGATGGATTTAGGTTCCATTCTTAATGAGGACATCTGTGGTGTAGCCCTCCCTCGGGTGATCGGCCTTTGAGTTCTCTCTTTGTTTGTTTTGGGCTTCCGCCCCCCTATAATTTAAAAAAAAAAAAAAGGTGATGATTGGCTTACCAATATATAATTTGAATTTTCTATGCATACTTTCATAATGAGAGCTTAAGCATAGATCATTATCGTTGAAAAGAAGTGTTAAATTAAGCCAATACCAATTATAGACTAATGATTTTAATTAGTGGAGAATATAATTTCAGAACGAACTTTACTGAGATAATAGCACAAAAATCAGCTTAGCAATTAGTATATGTGAGAATTGTGGATTAAGAAAGGTTACCATTTCATTAATCAGGGAGTGCTTTTTCTATAATTCTGATTTAATCAACGTGTTTGATCTGTCCCACTACAAAGAAACTCACAACTCAACAGTTCATCTAGATAAAGTAGGGTTTCCTGAAATTCTTCATAATCAATACATTGTTGGGTCATTGAAACAGCTAGAAAGTCACTTTTTTCTTTTTGTTAGACAAGTCATGGAATAGAAAAGCTATTTATGGAATTCAGTGCATTCATGACTTTTCATGGACACCAAACAGCCCCAGAGCAACCTTATCCTTGCTGATGGACCACTCCAGGAGCCAGGAAGGTTCCCGCTTAAATTCTCACTTCTAAAGAAGTCAAAAACGTGCTCGCATCAAGTACCATAGAGAGAACTGGGACCAAAGTTCATATAAAAATTAAAAATCGGAAATCATTGCTTTATTGAAAAATCAACGTAGACATAAATACCTTTTTTTTATTTCCCTCATTGATTTCATAACAAGCAGTTAGGATAGTTCACATTGCAGAAACGTAATTTTAAGTTCTTTAACAGGAAAATCGAAAATCCGATGAATTTATCTAAATTTACAGTTTATAGGCTAAATCGTATGGATGCGTTGGTGGTTCAAGTATTTATTTGAAATGCCGACTCTGTGGCAAACATCAATTTAGGTAAATTGGCCACTTTCTTTTATAGGTCGCTTTCACTTACAATTCTATTTTTTCACCCAAAATTCACATGGGAATTTAAATCCATGTCCACAAATAAATAGCGAAAGATAATGTATATTTGTAGTCTGTAGAGGAACAAGGGGCAAGTCCCACAATCTACGGAACACTCATGAGTCATGAGCTCTCCATGCCTTGGTTGCTATAATTGAGGCTCACACAGAAATATTCTAATGGGCATTTCTTTGCATATTGTAAGATGTCATCATAAATGTGAATTCACAAACAAATGTGCGAATGAATTTCCTTTGTGTACACAAGATGAGTTCTTTTTTTTTTTTCTACCATGAAGTGGTTGATAATAAAGTGAACTCAAATTTAATCAGAATATTTCTAATTGGTCACGTTTAATAAACTTTAAATTAGTTTGTTTCATCAAATATGTAATTTACTACAGCTAAACCAAAGCAAACACTCAATTAAAAAAATTCTAGGAAATTGTTGATCCAGTCAAGTACAAATGTGTTGTTAGGTTTGCTTTTAGTTAAAAGTGGACTACTTTAAGTGCCTTTGTTGACCCAACACCGCCTGATCGCAAGGTTGAAAAACAACACATTTTATTACCAACTCATAATTATCATAAATTCTAATAATAATACAATAATTATTAAATATAAAATAATATTTTATTCACAATTTCATGTTTAATAGTTTAACATATTATGATATTTGTGTGATGAATAGATATAATTATAATAATATATCTAATAAAATAGATAAAATATTATTTTATATTTAATATTATTTTGTTATTGTTGATTCCCCGTCACGACTAAAATCATCGCTCGTATAATTAACAAAATAACATTGCAAAAATATATTTGCTAGCAGTGAATTCAAATTGTCCCATTTCATTTTCTGTAATGCTAATAATGGTTAATGCCTCCCTGCCTCTTCCAGAGGGAACGGAAGGCGAAAATCCAGAAGGCCATTTTAGTAAGTTGGACGAAAGCAGACCATTTGTAATGGACTGTAGCGGTTGGAAAAATTGACATATGGAGAAGAGAGAGACAAGACGGACCCCATGGAGTTGAATGAACTTGATTTTTAGTCACCAGTCATGAAAGGGAGGCTAACTGTATTGGCCACATCATTACAGTAGTCATTGTTATGCCTTTTCCTATGTGTTTCTTGATCCCATAATCGCTTTCTGAGGACCATATTGATGGTACTCAAAAGTGAAGAACAGAATTTGATAAAAAAAGCAAAGATTTTAGTGACATAAAGAAGAAACCCTCTTGGAGAAATGGTCAGCAATGTCTAAGTAAAAAAGGTTTTGGCAGCTTGCAATTTCATTAGGTAAGGATCTACTGGGTTTCTATCTGTTTTTGCCCAGTTTTCTCTCTAATTGACTTCAGCATGCTGTTTTCACGCATTTTGTGCGGCATAGGTCATTGTTGTTTACTTGCCTTGGAAATGGTTAGTTTCTTGGAATCGTCTATTTTTTTTCTTTTTTTCCTGACATTATTAAAATCTTTATACTTGAAATATACCATTTTCTGGGAGCTCTTTCTCTGTTTGATTCAGTGCCTCTGCTGTTCAGACTATATTCCGGTACAGCTAGGCCATTAAATGACAGTAACTGAATATGAAAGTTTGTCAGTGTTTGCACTTAGAGTCCTTCATGTTGACAAATAAACAGCTAGAGGAGCATATAAAGTAGAATAGAGATTATTGAAGCATTTTAATTACTCTCCGGAATCGCGAAATCATGTATATATTACCGTCTATAAATTTTACTGCTGGCTTTTCCTCCTCTTTCTGAAACATCAAGTGTAGGATATGCCTGAGGAGTAGAGAATGGTGGTTGGAGTATTTGGTTCATAAGATGCCATAATTCTTCATGGCAAAGTGGAACTGCTGGTTTGGATGTGGCAGAACTTGTAAGTCGAAGCCAAAAGTAAGAGGTGTCCATGAACGCTTTTATACAGAATATAATTACCTAACAATACCCATTCTGCTTAATGTCTCTTTTATCTGTAATCTCAGAATTCAAAGAGGTGGAGATGTGGTCTCGGGAGAGTCAAACTGAAACAGTATCCCACACTAACAGAACCAAATAGAACACTAGGTGAAGCAAGAGCAGAACAGAGAAAGCATGCTTTGACAGTGGCTATTGCAACGGCAGCAGCTGCAGAGGCTGCAGTTGCCGCTGCTCATGCTGCTGCTGAGGTTGTCAGGCTCACAGGTGCTTCTGGCTCCTACTCTTATCTGTCCAAGGGAGATCGAAACTTGGCTGCCACTAGGATTCAAAGCGCATACCGTGCACATCTAGTAAGCTTCCTCAGAACGTTGTATTAATCACTATTATCAGTATGTGGTTTCGAATTGCATGTGTAGCTTGGGGAGGTTTGATAGTGGTTGAAAGTTCAAGTCGGAATAAACTCTTTTTTTGTTTCACTTCAGTAACCATAAATGTCCATTCATGTAAGCAGAAATGGATGAATTGCAGCTACAAAACGCTAGGTGTATCCAGTCATTGGTGGAACTAGACTAATTAGTCAGGCTTTTGCTTCCAAACATATCACTGGTATTCTAGCAATTTCTAGTAAAGATTAATTTTTTAAGAACTTCAAAAATTAGCAAGAAAATTTCTAGTTAAATTGTATAATAAGATACTGTTATTATCTGGCTTTCATCGTTGCTCCTGATTTACTTTGTATTGGGAAGTTAAGTTCAGGTCACTTTGATCCCCTGTTCTCAAATATATTCAGTCAAACTATAGTTGATTGTCTGAATGAATTTAAGTAGACCATGGATATAAAGGTACATAAACACGTTTATACTCACTTGAACTTGAACTCTTAATTGGGAACGAAATAGGCTAGGAAAGCATTAAGAGCATTGAAGGGAGTTGTAAGACTGCAAGCTGTAGTTCGCGGTCGAGCTGTGAGACGTCAAATGCTCAGCACTTTGGAGGGTTTGCCCTCCAACGCAAGAAAGCAGGCAAGAAACCAGAAAAGCAGCAGTCATGCTGCGGACGGAATCAACAAAAATGAGAAGAACAAGCAGCTTCCAAAGCAGAAAAAGAAGTTGGAAGATACGGCAATGGAGGTAAGTGTACAACATGAACACCAACAACCCAGAATAATCTTTAGTAATGCATTTTCCAATATGGGAAAAGGATCAAGAAATTAATGAATCACTGATTTCTATAGCTTTCCTCTCTTTTAGTGGCTCGACTACAAGTATGGTTTTCCCCCCAACCCCTGCTTCCTAAACTTCAGGAACCCCAATCCCTGGACTTGTTCCTATATGTCTAGCTGAATAGTATTATAAGCCAGTAGATCAAATCTGCATTGATGCTGAACAATTCCCCTTTCTAATTCGTGCAAGAATTTAGTTACAGCCTGGATGCCAAAGTCAAAGAACTTGGGATTGCAGCTTGCGCTCGAGAGAAGACATTGAAGCCATATGGTTGAAAAAGCAAGAGGCTATTATCAAGAGAGAGCGCATGAAGCAGTACTCTTTCTCACACCGGGTAACCTCATTTGATATACCTTATGTCTCAGTAAAACTCTTCGTTGATAAATTTAGCCAAATCCCATTATGCATCTAAAAATTACCATGCAACTATCTTTTCTAGGAAAGAAAATTTTACCACATAGGGGATGAATCTGTTCCCAATAAGGAATTTAAAGGAGAGAGCTGCCGTACTCTAGGACAATGGCTGGATAAAGAAAAATGTAATGGAGATGTGTTTTATAAAACAACTCTTCCTTCAAACTTGATCACGAGGGAATGGTATGATACAACACAAGTTGCAGACAAGAGCGTGAAAATAGAAGAACATTTGCAAGAAGACGAATTGACTTCACAGATTTCATTTCCAAGGAAGTCCTTCTCTTATGTGAAGAAAAGTTCAGTTGGAGATGACAGTTCCATGCCAAATTCTCCAGTTTTTCCCACATACATGACTATGACAGAATCTGTGAAAGCAAAAGCAAGGTCCATGAGCACACCAAGGCAAAGAACAGGATATCTGGACATATGCTCCGATCAGAGTGATTCTCACAGTGACGGCATAACTTTTAGGTCTTCTTATTATGGTGCAACTACCAGCGACAGGGGAGAAAATGAAGTTTCTCAGCAAAGATGCCAGAGTGCCAACCGCCACTATTATCGTTAGAAGATGTTGAAGCTGGTCTGATGCATGTAATGGGGAATTAATTAGAAAGGTGCAGGGTAAACTTGCTAGGTTTATTTTATGTTTGGCCCTCGTCTCTGGTATCCGAGACACATACAGCTGAACCTCTAGCTTCACATTTTGCAAAATCTCCAGATATGTATATCAAGTGTTTTGTCTGCCCTTCATGTATTACTGAAGAATTTTTTTTTTTTTCCCGGTTTTGGAGGAGTGAGAGATATACTTCTGTGTACATCATAATATGCTATTAGGCTCCCTTTGTTACATCGGCAATGATTTTCAAGGAAACCAGAATGAAAATGGATTTTAATGGAATAAAATTTTATGATTTATAATTATGTTTGATAAGATATAGAAAAATAAAAATAAAAATATCATTCTATTATTATATTTGATTGAATAAAAATAATATAAAAATAAAAAATTATACAAATAATCATAATATCTCTAATACAAAAGATATTAAAATATTTAACTTTAATTTTTTAATTCGAACAATATGTTTTTGAATTACCAATCATTAAAAAAAATATAAAAATACTCATTTTTAATTTTTTTAATTCAAAAAAAAGTTTTTTAAATTATCCATAATCGGAAAAGTTAAAACTATTTATTTTTAACTTTTAATTAAATTTTTTTATATTAAACAATATTTTTTTAAAAAAATTAAACAATAACAGAAAAAATGTATATTCTCGAAACCTGATCAAGTGAAACGTAATCGGAAAAAAAATGTATATCATAGAAACCTAGAAAAAAATACGATACCCAAAATAGGTAACAAATTTCTCATTAATTTTCCCATCAATATAATATACCTTCTTCTGCTTCTTACATCTATGTATGTCCTTGAAAGTTGATCAAGTTCTGTTGACCAGTATAGATGATAAAATAGGTAAGTGGAGAGACCCAAGTTACAGAAGCAAATAGCATTGCTCAAAGCTTTTAGAAAATCAATCTAGTTGTAGGTGTGTGAGGCTGATTCAGCCTCAGAACCAGGTCCAATAAACTTAAATACATCTCTCCGTCTCCTGACATATGTTCTTTTTCTTTAGTTATTCATCAAGTTGCAATGAATCCGACATCCCACCCTCATCACCACTTTGGCAGGTCCATACCGTAGTTGTACAACCTTCATTGATAGTATATACGCATTTGTCAACGCTCACATCAAGCCCAGCTAGCAGAGATCCACATTGCTTTTGGCTGATATTAAAAGAGTACTGAACCTTTGAATCATTTAAGCAAGCCAAACCTAAGCTGACACGACACCATATTGACATAAAATCCCTAAGACCAATCACGCGAACAAGAGAGGAAGAAATTAATTATGAGATGTCCATAATTTCAACAATGGAAATATACCTAAAAGACACAAATATAGATAAAATTTCATAATTCATACAAATGAGCAAGTGATATACAATCTCGAATACACCTTTTCTGTGTTACAGAAATTATGGAAGAATAATTTGCCTAACT
Source organism: Erythrophleum fordii (assembly GCA_032878935.1). Taxonomy (NCBI): domain Eukaryota; kingdom Viridiplantae; phylum Streptophyta; class Magnoliopsida; order Fabales; family Fabaceae; genus Erythrophleum; species Erythrophleum fordii. The sequence continues at coordinate 12,863,989 of JAVQMF010000045.1, read as the reverse complement.
TTCTCAATTCTGACAAACAATTTATCAAGAGAACTTGACAGGCTATATTTTTTTTTTGCTATCAAAGGTTCACTGAATTAGTAAGATCTTATCAAGAGTCAAGAAAGCAACACAATAGTCATATACTTCTTTCCTGGTCTTTTCTATAGACAAACTCATAAGTAGACTAACAGAATAACAAAATCTACTAACCTTCCACCCTGACTGAACTCAATCATGTGGAGAGACAAGTTACATAAGTAGATTAGAGATGAAAATCTGACAACTGTAGACTAAATTCATCTACATAACAAATAAAGTATGAATTTCATACATGGATTCCAAAAACTCAGAACTTAGTCATCATTTTGGATTGGGAAGCCATTAAAACAAGAAGGGCATTAACACCTAAATCCAATATCAAGCCAAACAAACCAAGACATTTAACATTTCAGCTTGTGCTTCTTACAAGGCTTTGACTTTCAGAACTTGCAACCCCTTTAATTTCTTTGCCTGTAAGAACTACTGCCATTAGGACTACTACCACTAGCACATCTCCTCATACTCAATTATTTGAAGAGTGAAAAATATTTGTGTTTCAGGTTTTCAACACAATGAACAAGCAAAGAGATTTACTCAAGAATGATGAAACAATCAGCATGCAAATGAATAAAATGAATAGTAGTTAAAAGAAGATGAATCACTAGTGGTATAGATGGAGAAATACAAATGGTACTTGATAACGAAAACTCTTAGTAATTCCCAAATCAATTGTAAATTTCTTACTAACGGCTGTTTATACCTATAGTAGGTTAACCTAACAGAATAAGAAGATTAAAAAACAAACAGAAGTAATAGAAAATACTAATAGCAATAACCACCTAAAAGAAATAAATTGAAATAAACAAACAATAGCTAACAAGTAGTGAAACACTTCCTTTCCACGCATCAATCCTCCCCTCTTATCCAATAGATCCTTGTCCTAAAGGATCTTCAGCTTTAGTGTAGGTGGTGTCAAAGTCTGAAAATTGCTGTTGTATAGCTAGTAAGGATTCCCATGTAGCATTCTCTTTAAGGATTCCTATGTAGCATCCTCCTTGGTAGTATGCTTCTATTGTATTCTTCTAAACAACCTTTTCATCAAGAATTTTTTTCAAGTTCCATAGAGAAGTAACCATTCTCATTAAGTCGGGGTAACTCCAAACTAGATGAAATCTCATTTCCAACATGTTTTTTAAGAAGGGACACATGAAAGACCGAGTAAATCCATGAATCTACAAGCAATTCTAGTTGATAAGCTACTTGCCCTATCTTTCGTAAAACCTTAAAAGGCCCAAAGCATCTGACAGCTAACTTATGCAAGGCTGAATTGTTAAAAAGTGTTCCTTAGAAAAGGATGTATCTTGAGGTAAACCAAATCTCCTACATCAAAATTCCTCTCGGTCCTCTTCCTATTAGTCAGTTGCACCATTCTATTTTAGGCACATTGAAGATGATATTTAAGAAGTTGCAATGCAAGTTCTTTGTAACACCCCAAAATTAATTAAGGTGTTAATCATGGATTTAGAGTAATTAAGAATAATTAATAGAGGATAATTGGGCAAGTTAGTGAATGAAAATCTTAGAGAGATAAATTGTTAACATGGGTTTGAGAATTAATTAGGATAGAAATTTCATCTAGGCCCAAATTGATAGATCATGATGAGAGGCTAATGGAGGCCCAATGAGTTAGGTGCAGATCCAAACCCTTAAGCTCTTCAAACTTGGCCCAAATCCTATTAAACTTCAGCAACCCAATGTATAAAACTGGCCCAATAAAATCCTGCAGCCCAACACTTAAAAACTGGCCTAACAAAGCTAAAAATATGGAGCCCATTAGGAGTTGGACTTAGAGCAACACATGACCCATCCCTTGACCCAACTTAACTCCACTAAAATCCTAAAAGCTAACCAACCACCTCCCATATTCTGCAAAACACAAATACATAAAGCAAATTCGGAAGTGAGAGAGAGAGGCTAGGGTTCTTGGCATAAATTCATATTTTCTCACATTTAGAGCAAGATTTAGCCAAGGTAATAGTTATACTACTTAATCCCCCTCATCTTTCTCTTTAATTTGGTCCGATTAGTTTTTCAATTGGAGTATTTTCATCATACCCAAAATCTGAAATGTGAGTGTTTGGAGATTTTCTTGGTGAGATTCGTAGGTTGAGGTTGGGGCTGGTATTAGATGAGTTTAAACCCCCCATTTTGATGCTTTCTTTGTTGGTTTGAGACCCCCATAGCTTATTTATATTATGGGTATTAATTTTGTACAAATTTACTTAGGATTTTGGGTGGAATATTGAGATTTCTGGAAGAGGATAATTAAATCCGAATTTGGTATTTGTGGTAACTAGGTAAGTATTCTTTAGATAGTTAATAGCATTTAAATCCCTTAGGTACTTATTGTAACTGTTAATGATGAATTAGAATAGTAATTATCTGATGCTATAATTATAGGGAGACTCTGTACCATTGGTGGCTGTTACAAATTTGTCTACAAGTGAGGTAATAGGAGTTTATATTAATTCCACGCATGTATCTGTTTAATTTTGTATTTGTTGTACATGAATGATTTGAAAATGCTGAATGAATTGGTTGGCTATTTATTGTATGATGATTGGACCTTGTGAGTCTATGGTGGAGCTGTGATGCGGCTGCCACCCGTGCATGTGCTACGATCGAGCACCGGGTTATGATCAAACCCCAGATGCACTGAGCCTTGGTAGTGCTCAATAGGGAGTAGGTGCCGTGGACGGGCTTCTCCCGGTGTTAATGACCTTTAACATGCGAAAACATGATTGCTAATATGGGATAGTAACCATGATAGCCTAATTGCTTCATTTACTGATATGATTGATATGATTCAAATGTTGATTTTAATCCATGCTTATATGCTAATTAAACTGGATTATATGGTAGAATTGCCTTGGTTACTGAGATTATTATCTCACCCCATTTTATGAGATTGCAATTTCAGGTGAAGGTTCTTCGGGTAAGGATAAGAGCAAGTAAGTGGATGAACATCCATGAGTTGAGGCCTAGTGTGAGGGAGCTACACTTGGTCTGAGTGTAATAGGGTAGACGCTAAATTTTGGTTAAGTCTTGTATAGCATCATCATGTATCTGTATTGCCAAGTGTAGGAGTCTGTATTTTGATAATATAATGTGTACTTATTGAGGAGTAGGCCTTACTTTAAATTGGTAATTGATGTATGGATTTGTGTTATCTACAATGAGCATTGTTGAACTTTGATGTAGCTTATTATTGGAGATGTAATCTTGACATAAGTGATATCTATTGATAGTTCATGAACTCTTGTTATTGTTATTTTACAAATTGCTGATAAATGGACTTGCTGATATAGGGTAATTAGAGGAAAGAAAATTGACCCTTGAATCTTGAATTAGAGAGGAGAGATTAGCCGGATGAATTAGGCTAATGAAAGCCGTTTGAGCCCCACAATTAAGGTAGAGGAACCCTAAGGTGAGTTTGGAGGGAGAAAGGAGAGTATAAGTCCAGATTTTCGGAGTGTAGGACCAGAAGGTACTTCGCCGCAGCTAAAATTGAGTTGGCCGCGGCCAATAGAGGCGAAGTTGCCCAAGAAGAGTGCCAGAGAGGAATTAGTCGCGGCGAAATGTAAATTGGCCGCGGCAAAATGTGAGAGGTCAAACTGGGAGTCGTCTCGAGAGAAATTAGCCGCGGTGAATTAAGGAATTGGCCGCGGTGAACTTTTAAGAAAATGTCCCTAGCATTCCAGAGAGGAATTGGCCGAGCCGGAAGGAGGAATTGGCCGCGGCCAATATCGAGAGGCGAGCAAGGAAGTTCCAGGAGGCTTCTTCGCCGCGGCACCAGGTAGGTTGGCTACGGCGAAACTAGTAATGAAGAAAGAGGTAAAACAGAAAGGAATTGATCGCGGCTAACATGCTGAAACACTTATATTAACTAGAACATCTTGGTTTTCCATATGTTAATTACAAAGGATGATCTAGAGTCATTAGGATGGGTTATAACTGATGAGTAATAGATCTAAGGCTTATAAATGGATGTTTAATTCCCTTATGAACATAAGTGTATGTAATCGTATGATTGATGACTCTAATCATATTAAAGTTTAAATTTTTTCACATTTTCATGACCTATAGTGATTAATCACGTGTTTAACCTTAATTATAATGATAAGAAATTAGGGTCGTCACATTCTCCATTCCTAAACTCCTGTCAACCATATCATTCTCACAATCCCGAGCTAAATAGGGTAAATGAGTTATACGAAGTGTTATACCAAAGCTCAACTAATGGCAGCCACTTCACCCATTCTTTTAGGTGATCCTTACACATACACCTTAAGTAGCATTCCAAACATTGATTAAAAACTTCCGTTTGCCTATTCATTTAAGGGTGGTATGCAGATGAATATATTAATTTGACTTTGTTTACCTAATAGAGGACTCTCCAGAAATTGCCACAAAAGATAAGGTCCCTATCAGTTATAATGGATTAGGGGAAACAATGTAATTTTACCATACCATATTATCTAAGAATGCTTGAGCCACTTCCATAGTTATAAATGGATGTTGCAAAGCAATGAAGTGCCCAACCTTTAGACAACTTATTCACCGCTACTAATTATAGTTTTGTTATGGGATTTAGGCAAACCAACCATGAAATCCATGCTAATATCAGACTATACAACAGTAAGAATTAGTAATGGTTGGATTAACTTAGGAGTGGCAACATTTTCTAGGTTATACCTTTGACAAACCAAGCACTCTCTTATAAAAGGCCTAACCTCCTTCTCCATACCCCTTCAATAAAAAATGGCTGATAATCTCCTATAGGTGGCTATTATACCTAAGTGCCCTCTCATGGGGTAATTATGGAAAACGATGTGACAACTTTCTAGGAAAAGTAGGGTCAGTCCTTCCTAACACCAACTTGTTATTCCTCCTTAAAACACCATTGTTCCATGTATATTTAAGATGGGTTTGCAATACTTTTCTGTAAACTCATATCTTGGTTACAAGAATCAATTACTTGCTTGTCTAAACTTGACACAATTGAAATAATAGCAAAATAAGAAGGGTCTGAATTAGTGTCTTTATGATGGTACCTAGACAGTGCATCTGCCACCTTGTTTTCCTTGCCTTTATCATACAAAATCTCACAATCTAACCATATAACTTATTAAGCCACTTATACTGTTCTGGGGAGACATTCTTCTATTCCAATAAATGTTTCGAAGGTTTACGATCAGTGACAATCATGAAACACCTTCCATACAAATATTGCCTGCAATGCTTTGCTGCAAAAATCAATGCCATTAATTCCTTCTTATAAGCATACAAATGCTACTTCCTTGGAGATAGGGACTTACTCACAAAGGCTATAGAATGTCCTTGTTGAGACAATATTGCTCTAAACACTAATATTAAAGGCACCTATCTCTACTGCAAATGGCAAGGAGAAATTGGGTAGTGCAAGCACAAAGGCAAAAGACATTGTTGTTTTAAGATCAATAAAAGCTTTGTCTACTTCCTTGGTCTAAGTAAAACCTTCCTTCTTTAATAAATTCATGAAAGGCTTACTAATAGTATCATAATGTCTGATAAAACACTTGTAATACCTTGTAAGACCAAGAAATCCTCCTAAGAACTTTATGTTAGATAGAATAGGCCATGAAGACATTGTTGTGATTTTCTTCTTGTCTGCTTGAACTCCCAGTGTAGAGATTGTGTGACCAAGGTAGTTAATGCTAGTTGTTCAAAATGTGCATTTGGATGGTTTGGCATATAACTTGCGTTATCCCAATAGAGCTAGAGTGCTTCTAAGGTGTTATAAATGGTCCTCCCAAGTCTTGTTATACACAAGGATATTATTAAAGAAAACAAAAATGAACTTTTGACGGTATGGCTTAAGCATCATATTCATAAGACCCTGGAATATAGCCAGAGCATTAGTGAGCTCAAACAGCATGACTAGGAACTCATATAACCCTTCATAAGTTCGAAAAAGCCATTTTATGTATGTCCTCTATATGCATCATAATCTAATGGTAATCAACCTTAAATCTAACTTTGAAAAATACGTAGATCCTTGCAACCCATCAATAAGCTCCTTAATAATAGGAATGGGAAACTTATTTTTAATAGTTTGAGCATTCAGTTTCCTGTAATTAATGCAAAATCTCCATAAATTATCTTTCTTTAAAAGAGTCACAGAAGCAAATGCATCCTGGTTTAATCTGATAACACCATTTGCCAACATTTCTTGCACTAATCCTTCTATGGTATCTTTTTGAATAATACTATATCTATCAGGTCTAAGGTTTACTGGTTTCTCTTCCTTCAATGTTATAATATAGTTAACTTCACGTGAAAAAGGTAAATGTGTGGGCTATTTGAAGATGTCTTTAAACTTATGTAAGAGATCACTTAATGAATCTTGTTCTACCACTAATAAACTTGTGGTTATTGTTTGCACTTCCATTACTTCTTAACCAGCCAACATGCATAACTGTACAACGAGCACTTGAGCAGCATGTAACAACATCTTCTCTCTGATAGAACCATCTTCAACCACTGACACCTATTGATCCATGCTAAATATTTTATATACCATGTCATCTAATTTGAAACACAAATGTTGCTGCTTGAAATCCTATAAAACCTTACCAAAGGTGTATAGACATTGCATTCCAAAAATCATATCTTAGCTCCCCAATGGTATTACCAAGAAATCAACTTTAGAAAACTCCCTATTCATACTCCCAAAAAGCTTTATGCGACAAGTATTAACCACCATTTGATCTCCATTAGCAATAGACACTCTTATCTCTTTTGTAATCTCAGTTTTCAATTTCAGCCTCTTAGCTACCCTAACATCAACAAAATTATGACTACTACTTGTGTCAAGAAGGATTATTATTGGCTATTTCTTAATCATTCCTTAAACTGCCATCATGGGGTAGTTATTAGAGCCATCTAAAAATCCACTAATAATGTGTATCAATATTTTGGACTCTTCTATTAGTGACTCATCTATATTAATTTTCATGTAATCTTCTTTGTCTTCATCTACCATTAACATGTAGAGCTAAGAATTTTGACATTTGTGATTAAACGTAAACTATTTTAGATACTAATAGTATAATCCTTTTTTTTCTACATTCAAACATCTCCATCCTTAAAAGCTATTGAACAGCTTTATCATTTATGTTGTTAGTGGTTTTTAATGGCAAAGAAGAAGTAGATGAGAAGACGCTTTTTTTTTTATAGACTGAAATTCTTTGAGCTAGAATAAAATAAAGAACTTTTGTAAGAGGATGGAATAGGTGTACTAGAAGGTCTAGGAGCTGTGAAAGTAGTAGGTGTAGTTGCACTCGATTGGTTCTTTTGTATAGGTGCAAATCCTTGATTCTGAAAGGCCTAAAAAGAAGCCTCCTGAGCAAGGCATATCATGTTAGCCATAGAAGTTGGTTTGAACATTTGAACTAAAGCTTCAATCTCTAGTTTGAGCCTTCCTAAGAAATAACTGATAGTATGTTCTTTACGCAATTCCACCTTAGCTAGCAAATCTTCAAACCTTTCATGATACTAAATAACTGAATCATCTTATTTTAGATTCTTCAATTCAGCGATTGGATCATCTTGAAAATTTCACCGAACCTCTCCTTATTGCCTTGGTATAATCCAACCAACCTATCTCCATCAATGACTTCCATCTTATGCCAATGCAATGATCAGCTTTCCAAATACGAATTAATCAGATGAATGTATTGATCTAGTGGAGTGTTGTCAATCTTAAACAATGGAAAATCCAAGCCTTGAACTCTGATCCATCAAGTTTTGGATATTCGATTCGAGTTGTATTTAGTTGGAAAATGATAGCTACCGCCGTGACTGTTATTACCACTATAGGAGCTGACTTGAGAAAAGAAGCTATTTTAACAACCTCCTACCGCATGTGTTTCTCCATTCACCATGTTTGCCTTCTTTGCCACTGGTGATTGCAGTAATGACAATTTAGTGGACATCTCAAGCATTATTTCTCCAATTATGTCAAAGATGCATCGGTCTGCATTTGCAAAACTCGAAGTTCTATTGGAATGAGTCTGTGAAACCTTTTGCTCCAGCTCACGAAGTTGCTCCGATGAGCGAGTTTCCATGGCTAATGGATCAAAAAACTCAAATACCAAATTCGTGTATGGGGGTACTCAATACCAAAAATTCTTATTATTTCTGAAATCAGTTATAAATGTCTTACTAACTAACTCCTATTTCTACCTATAAGAGGTTAAGCTAATAGAATAAGAAGACTAACAAACAAATAGAAGTAACAGAAAATACTAACAGCAATAACCACCCAAAAGAAATAAACTGAAACAAACAAACAACAGCTAACAAGTAGTGAAACACTTCCTTCCATGTATCAACTAGCAAGCAAAAAATAAAATAAAAGTAGCAACAATAGAGAATTAGTAAAAATAAAGATGAAAAAGGAAAAAGCAACATAGGATGTATAATCAAAGCCACAAGGAAAGATATCAAGAGAGCTTGAATAGCAACTTCACAAAAGTCATGAAAAAATTGTACTCTGATGCAACCTGAGTGGCCATGCACCTCAATCTTCTCAAGATGAAAAAAATTCCAAGATTCAGAAGGAGAAAGAGAATGAACTCAAAACTGGCTTGCTCGATGTAGGCAATGATAGCCGAAACCTAGCACTTTGCTTTTCGACTCCCATGCTATGATGGGAAAAACATATGACATAGACACTTAGCCATTAAAATGTTTTCCTTGTATGTATAAAAGATTTTTTTTTTTAACAGAAACATATAGAATGCTTTTCTGCATTTCACAAAAAATTTTTAATTAAATAAAGGAATGCAAAGTACTCTCATCCACATTCCTTTCAATTAAGGAAGAAGGGGAATTTAGAAGTGGGGGCAGGGCAAGAAGATGGGGGGAAAGAGATATGTGTGTGTGTGTGTGTGTGTGTGTGTGTGTGTGTGTGTGTGTGTATAGAGCATGCGAGTGGAAAAAAAACCAACACTCGAGTTTCACCATTATCATAACAAATCTAGTACTTAACAGTGGCCGATGGAGGAGGCTGGGAGAGAAGATGATGGGCGGCCAACCATGAAGCATGGTGAAGGACGAAGCTCAAACAGGCCCTGTGGGTAAAAAGTAACAAGCTATCGACGAGATATTTCATGGGCAAAATGGTCACAATATTTTCCGTTCCCAGGAGTAATTGCCTATTCTATCGAGTTTATTAGAGATTATAGATTTCCATATGTGCAAATGTCCAAACCCATGGTAATAGAAAGAGGCATACCAATCAGGCCATATTTGCCATTCCCTCTCTCTTTCGAGTATTCCTAATGTGAACATCGTATTTTGTCTAGGCATGCTCCAAAAATCATGATAAAAATCAAACTAATGAAAAAAAAAAAGAAAGACAAAAATCAAATAGATCCTTTTAGTCCAACAAACTAAAAAAAAATCAAAGGAAAAGAACCCAAAATAAATTAATAATAATAATAATAAAAGTAAAAATAAAAATAAAACAAGGTAAAGGCCCATTAATCCCAAAATTGAAAAAAAAAAGAAAAATCAAAGAGGGAATAATAAAAATTCAAAAAAAAAAAAAAAAAATAAAAATAAAAAAGAGACTAGGAAAAGAAAAGAAAAATAAACGAAAAAAATATAGAAACCACAAAGAAAGAGAGAGAAAAGACTAAAAGTAGGTTAATTCAAAAAAAAAATTATCATCAAAAAAATAATAAATAATTAAAAGAAGATAATAAAAAAAAGAAATAAAAGGTAAAAAAAATCATCAAAAGGGTACTATAAAAAAAGAATATAAATATATATATATATATATATAAAGATTCTGGAACATAATTTAAGAAAAGCCCAAACCAAAACAAAAAAAGAGAGAAGGAGTCTAACCCAAAGCCAACTCAGAATTGGATCGGAAATTTTAAAAAAAAAAAAAAGAGAAGCCTAAAGAATGAAAGCCTATTTTTGGAGGAACTGGTTTAGGAAATAGAGGCCTATTTTCGTTCAGCCCATAAATTCCGGATCCCCCCGCCTCGTTAACCCGAATGAGAAGCCCGAAATGAAACCAAATGAAAGGAAATGCTACGGACGAAAGGAAAAAACCCTAGACGGCTAGTCCCCCCTTCCTCTGCTCTGACTCTCTCCCGCGAGCGTTTTCGAAGGCGAACGAATGCAATCGTACTAGAAGGAGGGACAGCATTAGCACTGGAAATTCGTGGAGCAGGAAAGCACGACATCAATCCGTATATGGAGTAAATGGTGAGACGCGCGAGCGAGAGTGAAGACCACTCTCCGATTCATTATAGATAGAAAAGACTATTCAGAAGAAAAGGGGTCTTTTTGGCGGAAGGAGAGAAAACAGCGAGGCGAAGGAGACCGAGGGGAAAAAGGATTTTGTTCGAAGAAACGGTGCAAGAGAGCAAGGGGAGATTTCTGCCTTTGATTTATAGGAGAGTGACAGAGAAGAAGGGGAAAGAGCTTTTGGTCTCTTTTCTTTTCTGGAGAAGCCAAGAAGGTTCTAGGGATTTGGTTTTGGGTTAGAGAGGGCGAGAGTGAGGTTCAGTGAGGAGATTCAAGAGGAAGGGGGTGAGTGTTTCGTTTTAAAAGAAGGGAGATCAAGAGGAAAGGCTTTCTGGAGGGGTGAGAAATAAGAAACTAGAGATTCTGGATTGATTCTCAGGTTGCAGAAAAGCACCTCCAAGGAACGAAAGAAGCACAGGAGGCACAGGAGAGAAGGGAGCTAGGTATGATTCGATAGAGCAAAAAAATTCCCAAACCTTAGCAAAGACATCATTTAGGTATTGATTTAATCTTAATTAGCTTTTGAGGAATAGATCAGTTGGTCTCAAATTGCTGAACGATGTGTTATCTATTCTCGTTCCGGTAACTAGAGAGCCATTGTAGTGGATTTGCCTCATCTCTGTTTCGTTCTTGATTGTTTTAATTTTAGTTTGTCATTAGAACATGGTTTGATTACTCTTGGATTGTTGAATAAGGTGCTGTTGGCTGGCTTCATCTCTATTATAATTTCCCTTATTTTACTTTGTTTCTATTTCGCTCGCAAACGTACTTAGGCTTTCCTCTTATGAGTGTTGATAATGTCCATTAAAGAATAGAAACTGGGCAGATCAACGTGGATAAAATTAGTGTAACGCTTCCTTGTTATTTGAGAAGCACTATTTGGTCCTGAGTTCTGAGCCACTGTAATGGTCGCTCAGTGGATGGGAATGGTGAGTGTGTAATCTAAGAGTAATCAAACAAACGCCTGGCAAATGTTTGACGAAATGCTTGAGAGATACATTGTATTCATAACTTGGGATAATGAATTTTGCGCTATGCTGATTTAACTCGGAAATGGCTTTAAGATGTTTACTCAAAAAATGCTCTTATCGGATTTCTGCTTGTTGCTTGTTTGATGAATCGACGTGTTGATGGAGCAAACGATGGAGCCTAGGTTCACGAGGTATAGGGAATAGCTTTCCTGATTCACTCAGAAGAAGGAAAAATATTGTAATGGATTCATAATCTGTATTCATTTTGTAATCTTGTAAATACGTCTGGAAAATGATATAGTGGATCATGGCTGAACACTGAACACTGAGCACCCACCCTCACCAATTATGAGTTATTCGTGCATTTTTCTTTATCTTATTTTCACTTTTTCTTATTTTTTAATTTTATTTTTCATTTTTATTACTTGTAATGCCGTGTGGGATTTTATATCCCCTCAGGCCCATAGGAACGAACTAAAAGGCCATGTGTGGCAAAAAAGCCTCCTTGGCGCCTTTTAGATATTGGATCTATGTTTCAGTGTTTTAGGCTTCAACAGCCCCTTTCAAAAGAGCCTTTTAAGAAAAAAAAAAATGAAACAGAATAAAAAGTAGAAAGGGATTAAATTTTAGCAAAAAAAATTATTTTGTAATCTAAGATTTATCTGTTCTTAAAGGTCCTTTCACCAAAGAAAAATGTGCAAAAAAAAATATTATTCTAGAATTTTAAGTAAATTTTTCTTTTAGAAGTGGTCCTTAAAATAAATAAACAAAAAGGAAATAGAGGTTTAATCAAGAAAAGAAAAAAGGAAAAGAAAAAGGGAGTGACCAAAAGATGAAAGACATTAAAAAGGAGAGGGGAAGAGAAAGATTTTGTTATTTAAACATAAATATCATTCTGAAATTTAATCTTAAAACACAAAATAAAAACTTATGAAGAATAAGAATAAAAACAAAAAAAAAAATAAAACACAAAACAAAAATTAAATTAAAAAAAACAACAATAACAAAAATTAACCAAAAAATGGGGATAGAAACAAATATAAAAAATATTAAAAAAAACAACAGCAACAATAAAACGAAAAAAGGAGTAAAAATCATTGTTTTTAAAACTGGACTGGACTGGCCGGTTCAACCGATTAGACTGGAAACCGCACTCTGATCCGGTTCGGTCAAGCCTCAGAACCGGTGATTTTAAGAACCGGTCAAAGTTAGTCAAGAACCGGGTCAAACCGGTCGGTTTTGGGCATGAACCGGTGCACATGGTCCAGGTCAGACCGGTTCTTCTGAGAAATCCACGATCTTCAGTCTTCAGATTCGAACCTGGTACCCAGTGCTTCCAAAACATAAACTTGCCATCTCATCTGCAATGCTCCTTTGCTATATAGCTCTCAATTATTATATAAGTAAACGTTTAAGTTTTCTTTCTAAAAATCTCAAAACTGGTCCACAGCAGGATTCGAACACGGAACATCAACTTTCCAAAATCCCTCTTAGCCATGTGATCTGAAGTGGAACAGCAGCATGTGTGTATAAATTTTTATATAAATATACTATTTAAGTTGCTACAAAAAACAAAAATGCAATGATTTAAAATTAAAAAAAAAAACTCCAACATTTTAACTATTTCACTACTTTGTTCTTCATAATAAAATTATGTATAATATTATATAGATAAAATTATAATATCTCTTTTAAAATTTATATTTAACTTAGACATTTTATCAACTATTTTTTTTTTACATTATGTTCAAACTTTTTAAAATCAATTAAATTTTATTATATAATTTTTTAAAAAATTTCTTAATACTTGTTTCAACATTTTAATATTTTATGATTTTATTTATTAACAGATAAGTTATTTTATATTCAAACTTTAAAATTAGAAAGTTAATTAAATTTAAATATTAGGTTATATATGATTTATTTTAGTAATAAAATGTTTTAAATTTTATTAATATTTATTATACTAAATTTTTAATATTAATATATATATATATATATATCTAATTATTACTGGTTCGACCACGGTCGAACCAATGAACCTTGAACCATTGTCATCACCGGTTCAATGACCGATCCAATTTTAAAAACATTGGTAAAAATACACAAAGACAATCAAACAAAGAGAAAAAAAAAAAAAAGAAATTAACAAGAAAGAAGTGATAAAAAAAATAATAAAGCCAATGGTAAAGAAAAACAAAATAAAAAAACACAAAAAAAATAATATCAAATATTAAAAAAAAAAAAAAAAAAACAAGACAAAATCAAGAAAATAATAATAAAAAGAGTAAAAATGAACAAACAAAGAAAGTAAAAAATATATAATAAAAAAATTTAAAATTAACAACAAAACAAAGACAAAACATAATAAAAACGAAAACAAAGAAAAGAGATAAGAACAAAAACAAAAAAGATAAAACAAAAACAAAAATAGAAAACAAAAAAATAACAACAAAAATAAAAAATAAAAAAGAAAGAAAAACAAGAATAAAACAAAAACAAAAAAAATAAAAAAAATAAAAATGAAATGAATGAAAAGCGGAAAAATGATAGGAAAAAGAGAGGAAAAACTTAAAATGCAAAGAAAAGTAAAATTAAATTTTCCTTTAACAAATTAAAACACATCAATCAATTTCAAAACTCGTTTTATTTATTAAAAGAAAAAGTAATTTATTTTCTTCATCTTTTCACGAAAAAAACAAGACCCAAACAAAAAAAATTAATAAAAAATAAAGAACATAAAAAAACAACAAAAACAAAACATAAAACAAAGAAGAAAAAACTAACTAACAAATATAATCTCCATTTGAACTACGTAGACTTTGATCCCTTTCAGAGAGTACATAGGCCCTAAACTTTTATCTTAGGTCAAGTACGCCTTTGTAAATAAAATATTTTCTTTCAATTTTTATTTTCTAAATTTCTTTCTTTTATTTTTTTAATTTTATTTTCTTTTTACACTTAATTTTCATTTCCCTTAATTTTTTTATTTATTATTTTACATGTGATTTATTAGAGAAAATTGAAATAGAATCGAGGTCATATTAATTTTACATAACTAATTTAAGGTAACCATTCTTAGGAATGGGTGTAGTGGGGTGCCTAACACCTTTTCCACTCACAACCGACTCCCGAATCCGAATCTAGTTCTTAGCCCAGTTTTTAAATAAAAATTTTTTTTTAAAGTTTTGCTTTCTAAAAAATAAAATTTTGGTGGCGACTTCTGAACCCTACATTTATTTCAATTTGGCTTCAGTTTTAATTTTCTTTGAAAATTGAATCTAAATTTCTTTCCCACATAAAATTTTCTTTTTTATTGTCACACACTCGCATTTTCGGATGTGACACTTAACATATTATGCATTGTATTAAATTAACGTTTTTTTTAATATTGAAAGAAAATCAATGGAAGGTTGTTTTTCGACACCACTATCCAACATTTCTACTAAGCATGTTGGTAACTAAATTGTTTTCCCTCACATTAAGCCGTTTGCACACAGATTAAAAAACTATCACTTAAAAAAAAATAAAAATAAAAGAGTGAATCCCTAAAGATAGAAATATGATTTAATTGTCTCGTGCTTTAAGTTTAAAAAGAAAATAAAAATCTCTAACTCAACGCTGACCAGGGCAACAACCCCTTTCCGTGGAAATTAATATACGGATGAGAAGTCTTCTAGACTAGCATTACCATACCGCCATATGCAACAAGTCAGTGTGAATAGTGTGGGGTCTTTCGTGTCCTTCTGTGAGAATGATTTGCTGAAAATTCAAACTCCCCAGTTGCCTCTCCAAGGGGCCATTTTTGAAGTGCAATGTGATGAACTATTTTGGCATCATATACTGATAGGTTTAATATATACTCTGACACGCAGTTTGTGCAGGATATTTTGCAGCGGACTGTAGAGTATCACCGATCAAACTTGATAACATCAATACAAATAAAGCTTCCCCTTTGCCTCTTCTAAGGCATGTTATGAAACTTTTATTTAGAATATACAGAAGTACGTGTCCTTAATTATTTCTTAGCAAACCTATTTGGTTCTTCTAATTCAGATTGATTGGGTATTTAGGCTGTTTATTTGGTAGGAAGAGCCCCCAAAATTTCTCATACTCTGGGTTCTTCTGATTTTCGTCAAACATGGCAAAGACATAAGTTTCAATGGGTATGCCTGGCTTCTTTGGAGTCCCTCCCTTCACGTGCTGCACCAACTTTGTATTGTAGGTTCTTGCATTCTCAAGCGACGCCGCCCCAACCACTCTCTGATACAACTATGTTCACTGACCCTCCACCAGCTTTCTCTAAGGCAGAGTAAGTAGCATCCAAAATAGCGCCAAAGAGATTATGATAATTAAGTGACCCATCATTCACCACCACCGAAGGATTGAAAAGAGCATAGTCAAGCTTAATGTCCTTTGTGTTGCCAATGTAAGAGAAATAAGGGTACACATTAACCAGTAATGGGGATCTATTGTTCACTAAAAATCTGATCACACCATCAAGAAATGCTCCTCTATAGTCAGTCCTGAAGGAGCCCTTCGATGG
Source organism: Erythrophleum fordii (assembly GCA_032878935.1). Classification (NCBI taxonomy): domain Eukaryota; kingdom Viridiplantae; phylum Streptophyta; class Magnoliopsida; order Fabales; family Fabaceae; genus Erythrophleum; species Erythrophleum fordii. The sequence goes on along the minus strand of JAVQMF010000045.1, from coordinate 12,848,083 downwards.
AGGGTAAGATTCTCCTAGGGCTTCAGTTTTAATGGCAGTGGAAACCTTGATTTGGTTGCCAAGGCCAGCTGCAGAAATGGCCTTTTGAATGTTTTGCATGGCAGGCACAAGAAACGGTGCCCGGGAACTACTTCATTTCCCACCGATATGAATCTGAATTTGACATTGCCATAATTTTTGACGTTGTCTTGGATCCACTTGTTGGCGTTGTCTTGGTTGGTAGCTAGATATTTGAGCCTGTCGTTTCGAACACCTAGGAGCAGCTCAATGTCGGAACCTCTGAGAGCTTGGAGAACTTGTTGGTCTGCTTCGTAGATACGCATCCTGCGGATGTTGTATTGTTTATAAAGGGATACAACTTCTTGAGGGGAAGGCAAGTTGTTCCCAAGTCTTCAGTAGCATACACCTGATTGTGCACCTGCATCCGATAAAACTAAATGCTATTGGTACTGAATTGATATTTTGTAGTACCTTCTATTTTGTTTAATAATATGGCAAATATTGAATGCAGTTAGGGATGCTCAAACAAAACAATGCAGGTAACTTTAAGACAAACTATAAAATAATAGCCACAAATGTGCGAGTGAGTTAGAGTGACACAGAGGGAAGTAAAGAGATGGAGAGACCTGTTGTGTCGATGCTAATAGTTAGAAGCATAAATAGGAGAATTACAGACATGGAACAACTTTTTCTAGCTGAATGGGATTTTGCCCTGTAAGAGAAGCAGAAAATTAGTAAGAATTGCAAAGGTTGGCAGTTACGGCTCCAAAACTAGTTTGTTTATATAGACCGAAGCAGGGCTTGCACATGAGATTTGTGTATAATTCCCACGGTTTCTATCACTCCATTGGCTGCACTTGAACAAGAACCTATCCCAAGGGACATGTAGCTGGTTGCCTGCTTGATTTTATTACCTTCACGTGGGAGTATCTCCCCTTTGAATAGTCATCCTAGTTTCTTTTGGAATTGGATCCTCTGAATTAAAAAATGATAAAGTCCCTCTGAAGTTCTTCATCCAACGCTGCAAAAATTACAAATCTGAATGAGAGAATGATGCATTCCACGTGTTAATTTTTGAAGCATTAGATCTATACTTCAGAAGCACTTCACCATTTTCTAATTCAGAGAATCCAATTTCAATTTCTTTCATGTTACGTCAAGCTCAAAATAATTATTCTCCTGCTAGCTAGATTCATTGCAACGCGGCAACATAAACTAACCAAAGTCGGTACTTCTGCAGTTGGCTTCATTTACATTATCTATAATATTCAGCGTGAGACAAATCCTTAAACTAAGCGAGATACCCAAGGAAACTTCTTTGGCTATATGAAAGCTAAGAACTCCAGAATATCTACAGTTTCAAGTTGGAATGTTGGAACCTTGATTTGGAGAATCCTATAATTTGTTCCATGTTCCATTGTGCCATTAGTTCAGAACTCCAGGATATCATTTACACCTTCCGTGTCTTTCAAACAATTGGACAGTTAGGACTACCTAAAGTGGCAACTCAATAAATACAAAATACTACAAGTTGGTCCATCTCCTTGAAAATTAAGGGGACTTTGGTGGACTGGATAGCTAGCGCAGAAAATTCTTCCAATCAACTCATTTTCAGCTTGTTGTCATTTTAATTCATTAATTGTCATGACTAGGCATGCTAAAGTCGTAATAAGTCTGCAGAATAGCAATTTCTTTTTTTTTTGTTTATTTGGCCACTGTCATGCATTCAAATCTCATCCCTTTGCAGAATATGAAAGATCCCTTTCCATGTCCTCTTGATTGCTGCCCAATGGTAATGAACACAACTTATTTATGTTAGATTTATAGTTCAAAGATTTGGATTCTGTCTTGCAACATGAAGGTAAAGTTTAACACAAGACGAATAGAGACAGAGAAAAGGGCGGGGGGAAGGAAATAGAGAGCGAGCTTGCTGTAATAAGGACTGTTTACATACATTTAATGGGCACTTTCTGGATAAAAAGAGTTTTACCCCCTGACTGATATTATGTTACTTCCTTATTGATAAGTAGTGATACATGACTGAAACTGCCCTTATTTCGTACTGCTCCTACTTTGCCGCTTCTAGTTGAAACTGATTGGATATTTGGGCTGCTTATTTGGAAGAAAGAGTCCCCAGTGCTTCTCATACTCTGGGGTTTTGTTATTCTCATCAAACAGGGAAAATATATAAGTTTCAATAGGCCTGCTTGCTTTCTTTGGTGTCCCACCCTTGACGTGCTTAATCAAGTTTGAATTGTAGGTCTTGGCATTATCAATTGAAGTTGCCACCCCACCAGCTGAAGGCCAACCACTTTCTGATACAACTATATTCAGCGATCGCCACCCAACTTGCTCCAACGCAGAGTAAACGGCATCAAGAAGAGCATCAAACAGATTGCTGTATGCAAATGGGGGATCATTCACTACCACAGATGTAGATGTGAAGAGAGCGAAATCAAGACGGATACCTCCGGGGTTGTTAACGTAGCTGAAATATGGATACAGGTTCACAAGCAGAGGTGATCTACATTTCACCAGAAAGCGAAAAATGGGTTTGAGCAGAGCCGCATATTCAGCCTTGAAGGAGCCCTTTGATGGAGGGTAAGACACAGCAAGAACACTGGTGTCAATAGCAGTGGAAACACTGATTTGGTTGGCGAGGCCAGCTAAAGAAATAGCGTTTTGAATGTTTCTAATGGCAGGGAGGAGGTATTGGGCAAAAGAGTCTGAGGTTTTAACCTCGTTTCCTACCACGATGTACCTGAATTTGACACCACCAACGTAGTTTTTAACATTGTTTAGGACCCATGTGTTTGCGTTGGCTTGGGTTTCAGCAACTATTTGAAGGCGATCGTTTGGAACACCCAAGAGTAGCTCGATGTTAGAACCACTGAGAGCTTGGAGAAAAGCAGCGTTTGGACCGTAGACGCGCACCCTCTTGATGTTGTTTTGCTTCAAGAGAGCTACAACTTCCTGTGGGGAAGGCAAGTTGTTGCCCAGGGTTCCGTAACAAACGCCGACTTGCGCGCCTGCAATTTTTTTTTTTTTTTTCAAACAACGCGTTACCGAAATTCACACGAAGACATCGCCTTCCATCAATTATTTTGTTCTATGTAAGCGGAGAAAAAAAAAATTAACACTACGCGTATTGTTTTTGTTTTTTGGGGGTAAATATCCCCAAGTTATAAGAAGGGATAACAAATTAACAGCCAAAAGAATAATTCTGGTCCTAAAGTTTTATGCAAGTTTTATTTTAGTTCCAAAAGTTTAATTTAATATAATCCTTAAAATTTTATTGAAATTTTATTTTAGTTTAAAATTTATTTTGATTTTATATAATTTTTGAAGTTTTAAAAATAGTTCAATATCATCATAGAAGTTTAAAAAATATCTAATATTATTCTTTTTTTTAAATGTCGTTAATTTTACTAATAGAAATATTTGATATGGCATCACATGTGACTTAATGAGTTGAGTAAAATGCTGACGTGGAAGTTAAAATAATAGCATGAATCTGACGAAATTGGCAAGAGTATATTTTAGGTTTGTGTTTCATGTCAACGTTTTATTCAACTTGTAAAGTCATGTATAATGCCCTATCAGACATTTTTTAGAAGAGTTAATGCTGTAAGGGGAAAATGACAATTTTATATTTTTGAAATTTTAAGAATTATATTGAGTCAAAATAAACTTCTAGAATTAAAATAAAACTCATGTGAAATTTTAGAGACTGCATTGAATCAAAATAAAATTTTAGGTCCAAAATAAAATATGAATAAAACTTTAGGGACTAAAAATATACTTTTGTCTAAATTAATAAAAACAATAATTACAAGAAAAATAAGGATACTTTTTTTGAAAAAAAAAAAAGAAGTATAGATATTTTATATTGTACTATAAAAATATCTTAGATCCATTGTTAACTAGTATTAGGTTCCTCCCAAACCATCTATGGATTTGTATATAGCTTAATTTTATAAGTGGCCAGTAAATTAAACAAATGAAAATTTTGATAAATCCAAATTAAAATTAGGGTGTTTCACTTTAGCTTTAAAGCTATCATGTAAAGAAATCAAATGGAAATTTATTTTCTAAAACTTTAGAGAATTAAAGCTTCAAATTGTTCAAAATTTAACATAATAAAAAATAAAATTCTAAATTATGGCCTTTTATTCATGTCTACTTAAACCGAAGATTTATGGATAACAGACCAATTCAAAGCTTAGTAGTAAGAAATACTAAAATTGTATTTATATAGATAGAAAACTAAATGGCAAAATAATAATAATAAAATAAAATTTATGATCAATATATATATATATATATATATATATATATATATATATATATATTAGTAAGGTTTTGGTTTAATATAACAAAATATGACTGCTGCTTTTATTTATTTTCCACTGTAGGGCCCACCAAATTTTGGTGGGCAACTCATTAGTTTAGTAATAATTTGCTTGATTATCATAAAATTATACAATATCATCTTAATTTTTTATTCTATAAACTTTAAGTTATATATAAATAATTCAATAAATTTTAAAATTTAACAGTAAATCTCATAAATTTTTAAATTTATAAAAATAACTCTCATGTTGATAATTACTTTATTGTCAGTAGCAAAAAACTTTTTTACATTTTACTTTTTATATAAATAACTCTTTTAAATTTTAGATTATATCTATATATTTCTTTTAAATTTTAAGTTATGTGTAAACAATCTTTATAAACTTTAGGTTATGTAATAACTCCTTAACGTATCTCGATTAGTGAAATAATGAACTAATAGATGGCAAATGGATTATTCACACAAATTTTAAAATTTAAAAAATTTATCATCAAATTTTAAAAGTAAAAAATTATTTATATATGACTTAAATTTCAAAAAGATTACATACAATTTAATCTTAAAAAAAAACTAAACAATAACAAAGGCAAAACCAAAATAGAATTTTAAGTAAAGAGGATGTATAACAGGAAAATGATATAAGGATGAAGGCACCTGCCGTGTGGATGGTAGCCAGGAGGAGCACGAACAACACGGAAGGACTGATAAGGGACTTGGCCATATTTGAGAACAGAAGGAAGTTGTTGTGCTAATGTTAGAAGTTGGCGGGGGCTTTATATAGACAGAAAAATGCACTTTTGTGCTTTCCAAATTTCTCTAAACCACTGTAGGTAGTGTAAGTGAGTTAATGATCCACAATTGAGGCTGTTACTGATGAAGCCTCCGTGGAATTTCTGTGCATCTCCAAAACCAGTTCTCACTGGATGGCATGCCCCATTTATTCTATATGATTTTAACAGTTTCATTCTTTTCAGATAAGGCCTCCATCTGATTTCAGTATCAATCGACTTCTTGAGCCATTTATTACAGTTGAGACTTTCAATCTATCAAATCCAATCATATATAAAAAAAAAAAAATATTACAGACATATACTATATTTTTAGAACTCGACAGTGTCACCAAATTTTTTATTTTTATTTTAAATTATTGAAACCCATAGGTTTCCCATAGATCTAGTGTGATGATGCCACAAATTACATAAAGACTGTCTACTTTCAATGAATGGCGCACCATTACTGGCGCACAGAGCAACTCGGTGGTTCCACTTAATCTACGAGAGATCTATGGGAAATTCGATGGTATTTCTAATAATTTATTTTAAAAAAAATGAAGAACTTGATAACAATGTCATTGCATTATCCTAAAAGTATAATATATAGTTATAATATTTTCTTATATTATTAAATTTGATAGTAAATGGCTCAAACTGGGATCCATCTCTCCCCACCACTAGCGATCAATCTGGTTTACACCCAATGCAACGTTTTCCTCTCAAAATCTGCGTTAGTGGCACTAATCTTTAAAGTGATGTTAAATGCTGAAAATGATCGTAGGCTTTATCTCTCAAGATAATGCCCAAGAAAAGACAACAATTTATAGGTAGTCCTATGTTCCCAAAATGTTGAGTTAATCCAAATTAGGCCGTGGTTAATTCGGGACATGAAAATGCAGTACTATGATGTCCTCGTTGACTCACATAACCCGGCGGCTGAATGGCTTGATTTTGTCACTCCACTTCCAAAACCAACGATTAGTTAAAAAGTTCTTCTTTTCTCTTTAGTTTCAAATTACAAGTTTTCTTATACTGCAAATTTGATGTTATCTTGATTAAACATTCAATTTAGATAGTTCATATTTTAATATTTAATATTTTAATTTTAAAATAAAAAATAAATAAAAAACAACTTTTTAATTATAAACTTAAAAAATAATATTTAATATTAAAAAATAAAATAACAAAATAAAATTTAAATCAGCCGATTTTAATCTAAACAACTCAAAGTCAACACTACATTAAGCAACACCATACCGCAATGCAGAGAAGCTACGTGGCTTGGCTTGGGTTGGTTACTCCACTCCACTAAATGGATGTATTGTTGCCTTCACTGAAATAGCTTTGTCCATGACTGGATCCCCAAAGGTCTTTCTGCCATCATAATTGTGTTGATATTGAATTGCATTATTCAAAATATCTTAAAAAATAGTACAACTTAGTGGAGGGCTCGACTATTAATTATAGTTTAAGAATAATATTCGAAATTTTTTTAATATATATTAATATTAATTTGATATTTTTTTTATCATTATAGAAAAGATCTAAGAGTAAAAAAAAAAAATGCAGAGCAAAGATTGAATTTAAAAATATCACAACCATCCAACACTTATGTCTAAAAAAATACCATTTAAACTATCACTTTTTTGACAATTTTGTTAACAATTTTATAGTGAAAGATTTTGGATATATTACAGCTAAAATATTGTAATTGGTAACAATTTTTTTGTCAGTTACTTGTAAACATTAAAAAACTCAACACGTCTTCTTGATTTATTCTTTATGTTTAATCATGCCATGAGAATTGACTCTAAACCTGTGGCTGAATTAATTTGTAATATCCTTATATATTATTTTGCAAAATTAACTTTATGAAGTCTGGAACTCTGACATTTGAAATAATAACTTACAACTTTATTATTGAGCAACCATTATCGTTTTGTTATAATTACAAAGTTTTCATATAATACATGAGAAACAAAAATAAAATTTATATAATTTTTATCAAAATTATATATATTTTAAACAAATTAAAATTTAAGTACTATATTATGTTTGACTTATTTTATGTATAATTAATTATAATCTATTTTAAAATTTATTAATATTTGTTTGTTATTATTTATTATTTTTAAATTTTAATATATAAAACAAAAAATATTTATTTAATTATTACGAGTTTAATTATGATTCAACCACAATTGAATCAAAAAACTGTAAACTAATATTTTTACCTATTCAATGATTGATCCGATTTTAAAACATTAGTTTGAAAGTATACTAATATAAGGTTTAAAGTAATATAAGAATTAATTATAAATTATTTAAAATATCAAAATTACATAAAACATTAATGATCATTTATTATCTATGTATTGTAATCTTTTAGTGGAATGATTAAAAAATAATAAGTTATTATTTTCTTTCCCAGTAGATATCTAAATTACATATATATTTTTTATTATAAAAATATATAAAAACTTTTTTATAGCCAAAAGATAAATCAAAATACTCTAAAAAATAGCATTAATTTATTTCATTAAAAATATAACTTAGTAAAAATACAATTCTTAAAATTTTATTCCGATGTTATTTATTTTTATAGTTGAAAGCTATGAATTTAAGTTATTATAAATAAAAAATAATTATTTCATATTGGTCAAATACATGTCAATATTTATTATATTATATAAGTAATAACTATAAAAATATTTTAGTTAAAATAGATATAATTGCAACTTAATTTGTGTTACAAAATGTTAATATTATGTATTTTTTTTTATTTTAAAAGAAGGGAGTGTAATCTTTTAAAATAGAAAAAATTATGGTACAATTTTGGCACATCTTACAAGAAAATAGAGTAATTTATCCTTAACAAAATAAACATATAAAGATATATAAGTTGATGTTAATTTTTTTTTTTTGACAAGATTGGATACAACTTCTCTAAACTAGAGTTTAATTACACTTTTAATATGCAAATTTTAAAATATAACACTTTATTTACTTAAACCATCACAAAAAGTAACAACATTACATAATAGTTAAAACTAACATTTAAAAGCATATAATGATTGGCACATCTATTTTATATATTATATATATATAATTCGTGGTTCAGGTATTGGCTATTAATTACTATTCATAACATTGCGTCATGTGCATTGTTTATGTATTGTTTTGCATTATCCTTATGTACTATTTTTTTTTAATAATTTTTAGTGAGACTCACAATTTTTTGTTGGGACCCACATTTTTTGAAAAACCCCCAAATCTTCAAGGGTTAGTTTTAGTAATAATTTAAACCAAAAGAAAAATTTAACACGATCATACAAACATAAATTATTTCATAACTTATGTAAGTTTTAACTAAGATTTAAAAGTCACATAATGATTGTTACTTGATAGTCTGAAAAAAAAAAATGATGAAAACATAAATTATTACGTATGTTAGTTTTAAGCATTAAACTTATATATAATTTTTTATTTAATTATTATCAAATTTTTTAATTAAAACATAATAATAGAAACTATACTGCAAAAGTTATATATATATATAATTATTAAAAAAATTATATTCTTATTATATTTTAATTAAAAATTTTAATTATAGAAATACAAGGAATTGCATATAAAATGTTGTCTAATTTTAACTATCATTTTTATTTTTTATAATAATTTAATAAATCAAGTGTTACATTTAAAAATGTTTAAACTAAATTATTGTTAAACATAGTTTAGAAGAATTATAGGTTTTTTCTCTTAATTTTATTTTCAATTGAAATAAATATATATATATATATATTTGTTACCGACACAAAAGCGACCAAGAGCCAAAAAATTTAGATTCACAAAAACTTTTCAAAGGATTATTGTTGGTTAAATAATTTTTTTAGGCTTGATAATGTTATTTAATTTTTAATTTGATTGTTTTAACTTAAAAAATTATAATTAAATTTTTTATTGTTTTTGTTATATTAAAAATAAATTATAATTTTATGTTAGAATTTAAAATAAAAATTAATTTATTACCATTCTAAAAATAAAATTATAAGATCAAATTGGACAATAAGTTAATTTTGTTTTAGAAGTAATATAATAGATTTTTATAATACATATTTTTAAATAAATAATAATAAATATAATTAAATTAAATTTTAAAAAAATAATATAATTTATTCTGAAAATTCAATGAAATTATAAGGTTTGTTTAATTTTTTGTTTTCAGAATAATTTTTTTATTTTTAAAAACAAGATAATAGAAAAACTTGTTTCATAATGTATTTTTAAAAAATATTTTATAAAACATAAAAATAAAATTATGTTTTTTAAAAAAAATTAAAATATTTTTTAAATATTTTATTAATTTTTATTTTAGAGAATAAAAATAAAAATAAAAATTTTTTAAAATAATAATTCAAACAAATTTTTTAATTTTTAAAATTTATTTTAAAAAACATCTATTTTAATCAAACCTACCCGTAACAGAATCAAACATGTCCATAGTCTCCAAGGAGCGATTTAACCACCATTCTTTTATTATATTTATTTGATCCTTTGATTTCTGTGAATCATCTGAGATAACTGCAAAATGGAGTCTTAAATGTTAAATCAGTTGAGTATTGAATTGTCGCAAAGACGGAGGGAAGTGTTGGTCTGGAATCGGTGAGGATCCCGCCATCTCTGCGACGATCTCTCAGTTCTCGTGCTTCTCCGCCCTAAATCGCAGCCTGCAGCTGGAGAGACTCCGACTTCCGTCTCCATCATTCCCCTCAATAGTATATCTCTCCTTTTTTCGCTTTTCAATTTCCCTTCAATTGTTGAATTCAATTGGTCTAAGCTGCATTCATGTTTCTGAACTCGGAATAAGAATTTGAAATTAAATAGCGAGATAAGCCTTTCTAGGAAGGATATGGGTTATATGGATATTTGTTTTCCTCCATATTATAGGCAAATATACGGTTTGTGAATTTGTTAATCCCTGGTGTTTCAATATTTCTAAGGTGTAAATTTTGTTAAAGTTTGTAAATTGGTTTTCTGAATGTTGATCCACAAAACAGTGACTATTTCTTGGCGTAGTTCATCTGTTAGCTCACAGTTTAGACCTTGGACTTTCGAGCGTGATATTCTGATACTGGTATTTTTTGTTCGACTCTGATTATTCATGTGTAAGAAAGTGCATGTAGCCCTTGGCCTTGTATTAATATTATTAACAACAATGAAGAAAGGCGTAACAACAGCAGAAAAGATGCATGGCATAAATTCATGAGATCATGTGCGTACTGAAATTGTCACCACCTATATTTTACCTAATCGCACTGGAGTCAAACCTTTTTAGGAGAAAAGGAAAGAAAGAAGAAGAAAGAGTAAGTAGAGTTTGTGTTGTAGGGTAAGTTTTTTTGTGGGGAATACATATTGCTTACGTCCTAAAGAAATAAAACTTTCTTTGAAGTAGCTTGCCATTGTTATGTATAATGAATGATCAACTCCTGCAAATGCTGGTTTCAGATTGAAGGGATGCCTGGATATTTGAGAGTTTGTGTTCTTGGCCATTAGATATTTGACCTTTGAGAGTTAGAGATTCTAGAGTAGTTAACATGAAGTCATGAACAAATGTTAGAAATTACAAACCCTACAAGATGGTAGGGAGAGGGTGTTGGAAATTTATACGAACAAGTTAGCATGAATGATTCATTTTTGTGAAATCATAGACTGCTGGAGCAACGTGAATGACAAGGAAAATGAATTTTCTTTTAGTTATCATTTGTTTCTATAAAATTTCAATAATCACAACTGAATAATATGTTAAAATTGCCCCCCCAAAAAAAAAGTAAAATCAAGAAAGAAGAAAAACTAAGATGTGACCTCTTTTTTGTGTGGTTTGGACATCAAGCTGATGATTCATGAGGCTAGACTCGAGGTTTGCTTCAGGACACCTTCACCAATTAAACTTGGTAATTTCAATACTATAAATAAAAATGCTTCTATACAAAGACCACCTTTTGCCTCTGAATGGGCGCTTCCGAGATACAAACTAAGCTTCACCTCTGCCTCTTCTAAGGGATCTAACGAAACTCTTATTTAGAATATACAGAATTACGTACCCTTGATTATTCCTTTGTAAACCTATTCGCTTCTTCTAATTCAGATTGATTGGGTGTCTAGGCTGTTTTATTTGGTAGGAAGAATCAATTTCTCATACTCTGGGTTCTTCTGATTTTCGTCAAACATGGCGAAGATATAAGTTTCAATGGGCTTGCCTGGCTTCTTTGGAGTCCCTCCCTTCAGATACTGAACCAACTTTGTATTACAGGTTTTTGCATTATCAAGGGACGTTGCTGTCCCTCCAGCTGAAGGCCAACCAGTCTCTGATGCAACTATTTTCAGTGAGCCTCCGCCTGTTTTCTCTAGGGCAGAGTAATTAAGAGATTACGATAACTAAGTGGCCCATCATTCACTACCACCGAAGTACTCTTGAAAAGAGCGTAATCAAGCTTAATGTCCGAATGTCCTTTGTGTTGCCGATGTAAGCGAAGTAAGGGTATCGTTAACTGGTAATGGGGACCCATTGCTCACTAGAAATTTGATTACATTTTCAAGATATAGTCCTTTATAATCATACCTGAAGGAGCCCTTCGATGGAGGGTAAGATTCTCCAAGGGCACCTGTTTTGATGGCTATGGAAACTTTGATTTGGCTGCCAAGGTCAGCTGCAGAAATGGCCTTTTAAATGTTTCACATGGCAAGCACAAGAAACCGTGCAAAGGGATCCCCTGGCTTCATTTCCCACTGATATGTACTTGAATTTGATATTGCCATGGTTTCTGGCATTGTCTTGGATCCATTTGTTGGCGTTGTCTTGGCTGATAGCTAGATTTTGCGAACAGAGATATAAATAAAAAACAGAAATGAAGTTTTTTATATTTTAAAAGAACGGCCTCTTGTTTGTTTGGGGGCGCAGTAATCCGGATTCCCAGATTTTGGAGGTTAACGTTTGGGGCATCTAGGAGTAGCTCAATGTCAGAATGTCAGCTTGGAGAACTTGTTGTTCTGGATCATAGAATCGCATCCTATGGGTGTTGTATTGTTTATAAAGGGATACAACTTCTTTTGGGAAAGGCCAGTTGTTTCCAACTCTTCCATAGCATACACCTGTTTGTGCACCTGCATCAGATGGAACTAAACGCTATTGGTACTGAATTGATATCTGATAATTGGTAGTACTTTGCTGTAAATTAATGGACATGTTTGAAGAAGCGAGTTTTCTTCTTCTTCTTTTTTTCTTTCTTTTTTTTTTCTTAGCCCTGTGAGCTGAACTACAATAATCGAAGCTTAATACCTTGCCTCCAAGTCAAAGCAACGAGGACCTCGAAGTTTTAAGTTTAAACCGTATTCACTGTCTTTTGCTGGGAGTAAGGATTCACAACTCTTGCATTCACAATTTTACTGGCTCAATTTTAAATTTTTTGTTAAAATTTTGACAAACTATTTATTTTAGGATAATAAAAACAAGAGTTATGTAATATTACTTGACAGGCCATCCCCATAGAGACCCTTTCTTATAAGCCTTTTATTTTCTGTCAGTCAACTCGATGGATCAAGATCCTTGGTTGACACTGGCTACGTTAGGTTGGTCAAAGGAGTGGAAAAGGAAAAAGAAAATATAAAAAGCGAAAGTATTTAATTTATGTAATGTTTATTATATTATTGTTATTATCATTATTTTTTATGTAGAAAATAAAAATTGTCCTCTATTACATCTTCATGTCTTTTTATTTTTATACCTAACATCCATCTGTACCAAGTGTAGCATAGGAATTCCTCAATTGATATAGAAAGTTTGAACTCTCTCTTTTTGGTTTTTGGACGCTGTTTAAAAATTTTAATTATGTCATTAAAAGGACATATCTCTAGATTAAAAAAAATAAATTCTGTGATATACAAGAAAGTTATTTAAATTGTGGTTCTTCTTAAGGATTTCTAAGAATAATGGGCAAGATACTGGATATCTCAAGTCTTCGATAGTAAGTATATGATGTAAACACCCGAATTACATGTATTACTCTAGTCATATACCAAATGCATTCGTAAGAGTCTTCATACTAAAAAGAGCCATGGAAGGGAAGAGAAGAGAAGAGAAGGAAAAAGCGTTTTTTTTTGGGGGGGGGGGGGGTGTTAGAGAAGACGAAAAAACTTCAGACGATATACATCTTTGTTAAGCCTAATAATATGGCCAAAGGCAGTTAGCGTTGCTCAATCAAAATAATTTTAGTGACTTTAAGGCCACAAATGTGTGAGGGAGGGAAGGAAGGAGATCGAAAACCTGTTTTATCGGTGCTAACAATTAGAAGCACAAATAGGAGAATACCAAAGATAAAATAACTTTTTTCTAGCTGAATGGTATTTAGGCATTTGTGAGAAGCAGAAAAATAACTATGAATTGCTAAGGATGGAGGTTCATTCATATAGACTGAAACAACGCTTGTGCATGAGATTTGTCCACCATTCCCAGGGTGTGGATCACTTTAATTGGCTCCTTCTGAAGCATAACCTGACCTGTTGCTGCCTCCTTCATTGTTATCTTCATGTGGGGTACTCTCTCTTTCCCTTTGAGCTGTCATCCTAGTTTCTTCCATGTCCTCTTATGCTCTAAACAATTTAATCTCTTACTAGCTAGTTAATTTCCTTGCAACGAGGCAACATTAAGTTAACAAAAATGGGTACCCAATGCAATGATTGGTAAAATACACATATTGCTTGCCATAATCTGCTCAATCTGTGTTAGTGGCGATCCTATTCCGAATATTGTGATGTTTAATTATGATCAGTTAATTCAAATATGGGAATACCTGGAGTACCCAAAGCGTACTTTCGTTTTTTCCTTTTTTTTTTGGGCTTTTTAAAAAAATTAATTTCTCGCTATTGTGAAAGAGAAAAATGCCCTCAGTCTAGTTATAAAGGATGACATTTCTCCTTTTTCAATTTGAATTTGACTTCTCTCGGAGCAGTCTAAGTTTAATGATGACAAATTTGTTCATTCATCTTCATGTATAGTTTAAAATTATGTGCTAAGTGCTAATGAGAAAGTAGAAACTGAGAATAATTAAATTAAATATATAACAAGGCATATAAAAAGTGATTATAATTTGTAAAAATTAAACCAAAATAAACTTTTAATCCCTTAACTTTTTTTAATTTTTAATTTTTATCTCTTATCTTCATTTTGTTTTAATTTAGTCCTTTAACTTTACATTATACTTCAATTTTGTTCATTAATTTTACTTTGTTCCAATATAATCCCTTTATTTTATCTTAAATTTCACTTTCATTTTTTATTTTTATTTTGTTTCAATTTAATTTTTTAAATTACATAAACTATTCAAAATTTTCTTTTATTCTACCCCTTACAAGTTGTTTAACAGAAAAGTTGTATATGCAACTCTTTGGTGGCTTAACTTTGTTAACTTCTTACCAACTTAGATTTTAATTTGATAATGTTAGAGAACAGAAAACATTTAAATAGTTTTTATAAGTTAAATGATCAAATTAAAAAAATAAAATTAAAGAAGGACAGTGAAAAAGTTAAAAAAATTAAAATAAAACTAAATAAAGAAGGTACAAAAGTGACTTTTAGTATAAATTTAAGAAAATAAATTGAAATTAAATAAAATTAAAGAATAAAAGTGACATTTTAAATAAATTTAAAGGATTAAAAATATTTTTTACTTAAAAATTATATACTTTTAATGTTATTTTATAAAAGAGATTGATAACCTTCTATTTATCAATTTATAATTTGTTATTCTTTTAGACATATGATAAATAGACTCAAAAAAAAACTTAATACTCTATTTGGTTGAAAATGTGATGGTGAAGGAAATATAAGATGTGGGTAAGTGAGAGTAGGTGAGAGAAAAAATAATTTTTTTTTTATTTTTTAAAATATGATTTAATAAATAAATAATAAATATAATAAATATAATAAATATTTTATAAATTATGAAAAAGTATTACGTTCACGATACTGTAAATCAAACGAGTCAAACTTATCAAAAGCATATATCTTGATATTAATAATAATTATTTTTTTGGGTTTCCACCCCAAAAGCGACGAAGGGCAGCAAAAAACAAAATTTGAGGTCCAGATTAAAGACTCTCCGAATGATTATTATTATTATTCTTTTATATTATATTTCTTTTCCTCCTTAAAGTTCTGTTTTCTTACAACATGATAGGTTTACTTGAAAGGGTTAAATATGGTTTTTCATTTTTCCTTTTTCTCTTTCTGTGAAATGTACCGTGGTGGATAGTGTGAAACATTTACTCCGATAATTAATTCTTATATGGTATTTCGATCATTTGCCCATCGTTGGAAATTTTTTGATAAATTTGGTTTTGACTTTTGAATGAAGTTTGAACTTGAATCTTTTAATTTTTGGACATGAATCCAGTGTGCTAAGCCATTGTTATGATTTAAAATGCTGTGACTTCAATTGCAAATAAAATTATGATTAATGTCCAGAATTATTTATGGGCATGTTCAAAACTTGGGAATAATTTTCATCCTCCACATATAGCAATGTTATGGTGAATTGTTGATGTTCTCGTAAGGCTAGCATAAGAGTTAATATCAGTTAAAAATCCATCATCAATATCAGTCTATATAAGTCTGAAAAGCTAATTATTTAAACTTTGTAAGGAGGGGTTGTGGGGAGTACTCATGGATATCTTCATTCCTGATTAAGAACGTTAATATAATTAAGTTCTCTCATATCCAGTTTACAATAAGAAAATCGAATCTCATGAAAATGAGCTTTCTCACAAAAGCGCAACCTTCAAAGGTGGGAACAATGTTGCTTCTCAACATCAACTACGTCTATGCGTATGCATTCTTTCAAATGTCATGATTTGAGATGACACAACTTAACTTCTTTAGTCTTTACAAAACAAGTTGGTATGCCTAACCCATCTTTTGGGATAGAAATAGAAGTTGATGATGGGGATCCCACATTGAATGTGAACTATCACCTCCATGTGGTGAATGCTTGCCCCAACGACGGGTCCATGTTCAATTTATAAGTCGAATTTTAGCCACGTATACACTAGCTTTTTATTGGGTAATTAATGCTATTTGTGAAATATTTATAATTGTAACATTATAATTGTACGAGTATTTGTATTTTGGGGCAACTAGTCAGACAAATCTGTTACTGATCACACGCTCAAAACAATAATCATAAAAAAATCCTTAACACGATCACCAAAATGCACACCAGAGAAGTGCAAAGTGAATAATTGTTAATAATAATAATAATAATAACTAACAGTTTACATTTTTATCACCATGCAAATAACTAGGTAATAACGTACACATATATAGATATGCGTGAAATGTACTTTCTTAATTTTCTCATCAAGAATAGTTAATTACTCTTGCACTTTATTCTTTATCTTATACTTTAAAAGAATCAAGTTTCAATATTTACAAGATGTCAGTTTACTATATATGTAATGCCAGATTAGGATGTTGGGTTTTTTTCTTTTTGTATCCATTATTATCTGTTAGAAGGATTCTAATGGGTCTCAATTTTTGTAATTAAATTTAGATTAAAAATTTTATGATAAGTTGTAACTTTAAAGTGTTGTTTTGAAGTGTGATTACCCCGTTTGCTTGGAGGCTGGAATTGAAGCGGCCCATCCTTCTCAAACCTTAGGAGAAGGTCTTTTCATGCTAGACTTGGTCAGATCAGATTAAGTTGGAAGGGCTTGTGTGTTTGTTCCCAGCGGAATGAAAGCAATTTGTAATGCAGAACTTTTCAAAAGCCATTATCTCTCTCGTTCTGTGTGTGTGTCTGTGTGGGGCGAATCTGCTCAAGCATGTTTCTAATATTTCAAGGTATTTCAGATGGCTTTCCTTGTCTACTCTTTTCAAGTCTTGTCATGCTCGGCACTGCCCCAGTGCGCAATTAGGCATTGATAGATCGACTTAGTGTTTCCTTTTCGTGGAAAGGTCATTCCGTCATTCTCTTTATGACTCTATTTTATACTCTCAATAAATTACTTATACATCTATATATATATATATATATATATACCTAAACCAATGAAACACTAATTAAGCGGTGGAATTAAGTGTTATATTTGGTAAAATTGTATGGCTTCTCTTTTCCATGCATTCACATAATTGATAGAGGAATATGGACTTTAATTTTGAATAAAAACACATTCTCTAATCAAACATATGGAGAGGGGGCGCTTCCCACCAAAAGTATAAAGAGTTTTCGCACAGCATCCCTCACGAGTGGCTTGCATAATTAGGCTTTGGCTTTGCTAGTGTACACGATTTTTACTTTTTAATTTAATACGACCATCTTTGTCTGTTTTTTTTTTTTTTCACATGATGAGATTCAAGTAAAATTTTTTTTGACTTTTGCTATCAAATTATCTCTTACAAACATAACATGTGATTTTTTTTTTTCAAAATGCATACTCATTTAATATTGAATTGTAAAAATCACTATTATTTGTATTTTTATTAGAGAATTAAATAACAATATCTTAAAAGTTAAAACTATATTTAAATTTTGTCCCTTTTCATAATCATTTGCCTGCCCTTTCTAAAATATATTAATTCATCAATCACTAATCTTTTCTCATTTTATTGGAAGACTCCTACTTTCATAAGCTCGTCATCGCCAATAATGCTTAATCATGTTCATGCGTGTGACCTGAATGGCAATGATAATATACTGTGGAAAAAAAGCTAATTAAATCAAAGTAACCTAACATAAGCATGTTGAGTTCTGAAAGAAAACCTCACGTTTCTAACTAGTGTCAAGAATGACAGTTAAGTTACATTATTTTTTTCCCAACATCCTTGTGACAGAGGCCCTGCGTACGCGTACAGGCACATATAGAAACCTTATCTTCTTCATTTTCCTTCCCAACTTTGAAAAGAGCAAGCACATTTTCTCTCTCATTTTGAAACATTTTCTAATTAATATTGTAATTCTTTGGTACAATTGAAGTTAGGCTACTTGAAATTAATCACATGGGTGCTAGATAGTATCGAAATGACGTCGGGGAGTATATATCCTGATTGTTATGTGGTCAAATTGAGTCTAAATCTGACCAAACTTATAATTCTAACTTGTTTGATGACTGAAACTAGTCAATTTATGGCACCAAGAAAGAGAAATTCTCTAAATCTCACCACCAAGGAAATGTTGCTTTCAAGCCGCATTATCAGTTGTGATAAATTATACTTTGTTGAAACGCGGCTTTAGAGTTTAGACCCATTTGTTTGTGTTAGATATGAAAAAAGCTAGCTATTGTCATGTGCATAGATATGTTTATATTGCTGCCGAATATATATTAATATTGTCTTCAAGCTCACTGACAAAAAACTTCCTTCAGAAATTAAGTTTATATATACTTACTCATGGAAACTCTTATACAAGTGATAAGTCATGAGGGTGAGAAATTAAATGAAATCCAACGTACAGTCAACTAGAAATTAAATAAAAGCCATATATATATAGAGAGAGAGGGAGAGAGGGAGAGGGAGAGGGAGATTGTAAGCCTCATAATACCTATGGTAAGTTTAACTTAGAGTAGTTATTTTTAATTTCTAGATGTATATATATAGTGTCGATGTTGTTTATAAGTGGGGACATTAGAGTTAGACAAAGAAGGGGTATACATGTCGCCATCACGTGGTTAATTGGGAGGACCGAGTTGGGGCATCATCACTACAGCTATTGTGAAAGTGATTGACAGAGAGAGCTCAAACCCTAAGCTTTTGGCAGGCAAGTGCTCAGCAATCGATATATGCTTTTGTGTCATATGTGAAGCATTAATGTTAAAATGGTAGTTCTAAGATTATGCTTTATTTCGCTATCAGAGTATCTGTGTTTTGTGTCCAAAAGGACCATTTTAACATTCTCAGTCTCTGGACTTGAATTTGCGAATTTGTGCACGATGGATGGCCCCCTCTTGTTGCTTGTAACTTTCAAGTTTTCAAGTCTCTCATAGCCTTTTAAACATAAGTTAGGGGGTCTATCTATATAGGCATAGCACATGCCTACACTATCCAGTA
Organism: Erythrophleum fordii; assembly: GCA_032878935.1. Classification (NCBI taxonomy): domain Eukaryota; kingdom Viridiplantae; phylum Streptophyta; class Magnoliopsida; order Fabales; family Fabaceae; genus Erythrophleum; species Erythrophleum fordii. The sequence goes on along the minus strand of JAVQMF010000045.1, from coordinate 12,828,858 downwards.
CTGATGTGGCAACTCATTGAGATTTCAACATCAAACAAAAATTCTCAGAATCTGTAAATAAATTTTTCTTGGAGGGAGACATTTTGGTTTGGGTGATGAAGTTAATGGCTCGAGTCATCCAAAATAATTATTTCAAAAAGTACTTTTGCTTAATATTGGTCGACGCATTCTTCTTCTTCTTCTTCTTCTTCTTCTTCTTTTTCTGCTTCATATATAGTGGAATCAATTATCGACAATATCGTGTGCTTATAAGTATCCCCTACCAAGCAAATTGTAATAGAATTGGGTGGTGGAAAGGTTGATTAGTTTGATAATTAAGTTGCTTTTACCTCACTGTTTTGAGAGAAAATGAAATGCACGTTGTAGAATGCCCCCACTAGAGTATTGAATCAGAAGAGACCTAAAGATATAAGGTTAATAAGAAATTTCCAAAGCATTAATTATTGACTCGGTAGTCAAAATTCTAGTACGGGAAGCATAATATAGTTGTGTTATCGTGATCATCAAAGGATGATGTAGAAGAATATACTAAATATATATACCGTATAATTCACATGCCATGCTATACCTTTAGAAAGCTATAATGAATATATAGCCCGTTCCCCTCCCCCTCCCCTCCACCATCATTTTCTATACCCCCCATGTGCGACCACTATGTATTGTTAAAAGTTCATCTCACAGAAGCGGAAAAGATTTTCCAAAAGCAAATGATCAGCAGTACATAGTGTATGGGGTTATGATTGGAGATGACAATTAACTTGTTCCACTTAAATTGATTAATCATTGACCAACGAATATTTAATTTTATGGACGGATCAATTGAATCCCCACTAAGCCCAATAATCTTGACTATGTTTCATGCAATTAATTATCAAACCCTACACCATTTGTCAGATAACCACTGTAGCACTGATTTTGTTTGCTGACAAAAGAAAAGATGTCAAAATTTACAATTTTGTCTGATCATTTAATTAGTTCAAAATTGGCAACTTAAATTTTACTCCATTCCCAATATTATACATAGTTACTGATCATAAAATTTCTTATAATTGGTCTTTAGTGATCATAAAGTTTCTTATAATTGGTTTTTGGTTGGATATATGTAGGATTAGATCAAACCGATCCAAGCCTTATTGGATTAAATAATGAACACTCCCTTTTAATTTTTAAATTGATATTTGAAGACAGAACAAAACAATGCAAACAGAAAGGCTTGATAAAATAATGATGATTTTAACCTTTGTATAATGTGCGTTTGTTATAACCTTTTATCAATTGCTAGGGTCGGTTCCACATTGAAGAACGACCTTGCTTCCAAAACGCTTCACGGTAAGGACAAAATCTGATTTTCACTCAATTTTTTGGATGTACAAAAGGTCATGCATGAAAGGAGCGAAAATACAAATTTGCATTAATTTTTTATTTAAAAATAATTGAGTAATGAAAGAATACTACAAGCGCCTATTTTAATTCTCTTCAGTTGCTCTCTATTTTATTTTTTTATGGAGACCTTCACTACATTTTTCTGACAATTTGATGGTATATTCGTCTGACGTACAGATTCCAAAGTCTCATGAAACAAAGATTAAATTAAATTAAATTAAAAAATAACCTTTTAATTCTAATATGGTAGACAAAATTGCAGTGAGATATGGAAAGGAAATCCTCTCGTGCAGGTAAAACCCCAAATTTTATCCTAGAATTATCATTATTTTTAGATTGGTTTTATTGAAAATATTTGAAAAAAAAAACGCAACAAATTTTAAAGTTTTTGTCACTTGGAAATAAGAGAGAAATTTTTAAGTACCCAATGTATTATAAATAAATATTTAATCAAAAAAATTATAAATAATCACATAATCATGTCAAATATAAATTTATATTAAAACACATATGTATGATTTGGTTACAATTGTTCTTATTCATCCTAGCTAATTTTTGTTTTCATTATATTGTCTCCCTTAATCTATAAAAGTTTGATTTATTATCCCTGATTTGTTGTTGATATATTTACATAGAATTTCTTTAGGAATAAAGACGGAGTTTAGATAGAGATGGAGTGCTCAATTAGTTATTCAACTTACTCTACCTTAGGTACAATGAAATAGCTAGCGCACTAACAAATTAAATAACCAATATAATGTGTGGTTGTTCAAGTATCCTAGCTAATATAAAAGAGCTGTTATCTGTGGTGCAATGAAAATCTTGTCACGCCTAGAACCTAGCTAGTCCTTGGCTCGTTATTCATGGTTAAAAAAATGTGCTACTTTCTGATATTACTAATAGTTAGTGGGAGATAAAGCACTCTCTTTCTCATTCTTTTCTTTTCCTTCTTTTAGCTTTGCCTTATGTCGATCTGTGTCCAAATATTTGTGCATGCAGAAAAAGGATATGAGCTTCCTTTTCCTTTGAATTCCCCTAACATGCTATAAAAAGAGGTAGACTGTGTAAGACACTCAGACATGATGGGAATGGAATTTAACTGAGGCATAGGGAACATGATAAGAATATATATTGAGCTATTCGTAGCCCCCTAATTTATAAGTCTGGCCTTTGCTCCCCAATCCCTTAGCTATTTTTGCAGCATGATGTTGTGTTGATGATGATGACGAGGACTGCAATACAGAAGGTGCGTTCTCCTACTCGAGTTGACACTTGACACACATATGCCTTCAATTCATTGGTTGTCATCAATCTCTTCTCATGCCCGAATTGGAAAAAAGTCACAAACAGTTTGCTGTAATAAGCATTTTATATATTTATATATATATATATATATATACATATATACACTTCTTGTCACCATATACCTTAATATATAATATAATATAAGCATTACATTAATTTGCTGGGAAAAATGGTTAACACAATTTGTTTTTATATAATTTCCCTGGCCTAACTTGTTCCTTCTGTCTAAGTTGTTGGTCTCCTGGGAGAGAGGAAAAGATCAGTGCTTGATTAAATTAATGTTCAACGGTTGGCTGCAAATTTTATAAAATATAATCGAGTTTAGGCTTTTGGATGAAAATTTGAGACCGAATCATGCTCCCTGGAAAGATTTTATCTTGTTCCTCCCAGGTTGGGTAGCAAAACAAAATGAGCTTCATTACAAGAGAATTTTTTGGTCGGGCATAATAGCAAGTTTTGTTGGTGACCACCAAATTCACCTTTTCTTTGGCAAAATTAAATGCACTTCATGATTAAGGCAAGGTTGTGAAAAAAAATAAAATCAAATAAAATAAAAGGCCGATACTAGAATGATATTAAATATATATATATATATATATAACTAGTTGGCAATTGAGGATCCTCTCCATGAATTTTTTTCTTGGGAGTGTTAAATGGGTGATGACGAGAGACACTAAGAAAATCAGGCTCAATTTGTGAACCATATTGCCCTTTCCTGGCCAATAGACCAGAGGATTGCAGATAAACATAAAAAAGTAAGGGGGGAAAAACTATGAAATCCACCATGCACACAAAGTGCCGTACAACAGAATCTAATAATAACTCTTTGCTTGTGAATAACATATTATATGAACGAAAGTGTACCATGAATATAAGAGGACAAAAATGAATAATTTTCTCCAAAAGAAGTTATCATTCGCATCATTAACTTAACAAATAAATGTTAAATAAAGTTAGGACAAAACACAATAAGGTGAAACGAGCAGAATGCAAATGGAAATGCCCCTACCTCCTCACATTCAAGCAGAATCGATGTATATTTTGATCATCAAAGCACAGTGGCGACAACTTTCAACGGTTATAAGTTACATTGGTTAGGGGGCCATTTATCCAATAAAATTAACTCAAATAATTAATACATGTTTTCGGCTTGGATTTGCCCACGTGGTCGGGTTATAGGAATCAAAAGCTAAGACTGGTCCATCCATATAATTAATTAATATAGCCTTCCCTTCTTGAAAGTTCTATTTGTTTCTCCTGCATGCTATAGAACTTTTCAGCTATCCGTATAACATTAAATATGTGCGTGCTTGTGAAAATTAAATGTGCTAGTATAATTAGTTACTTTTTTTATTATGTTAATAATAAGTTATTCAATATGTTAGTAAATAGTTAATAATAGTAAAATGTGTAGTTACAAACATTTACCGACACGATGAAAAAAAAAGAAACATTATTATAGTTATTTGTTAATAACTAAACATTGTTATGATTATTAGTTTCAAACACACTGCGACTGTTATTATAATATTATTATAATTGTACCGATACTCTTAATTTTTTTAGTGTGTATCGTAGAATTGACCAATAAATAATTATTAAGAGAACCAATTTCTTTGGTCAATGATATTTATCTGTTACCATATCCATTTGAAGTTAACTATTAATTATAGACAAATCATGACGGTAAAGCTAGTTTATTTCCATCGTATCTATCCCAAAAAGAAAGTGGGACTTCGTGTGGTTCTATATATCTTCTATGGGAATTTGGAATCTCTCATTTGAGAGAGAGATACATACAAAGTATAAGAAATCCATTTGAATATGGTGAACTTTATATATGGGTCTTACATGCTCAAGTGTTTTTTCCCCCTTCACATGATATAATTACTAGGAGAGTTGTTTACACTGACCTATAAGAGAGAGAAATAGAGAGAATGAAAGAGTGTGCATAAGACTTGATTAGATGGGTCTTACTCGCTATTCTTTCTTTTTTTTTTTCCTTCTTATAAATGTATCTTTTTAATTTACTTGATAAATTAAGAGAATCTTGATTCAATTATTGTTTCACCCCATTGCCCGCCTAAGAGTCACTGCTGAAGGAATATAATAATGCCATATATATATATGTATATATAATTTTTTTGTTAAATTAATAATTATGATAATTAATAAGATTATGTTTTTTTAGTATTAGTATAGTCAGGGTGTCAATGTGACGCATGAAATTCCTACCAATTCATGTTCTAAATTAATGAGAATAGGATCAAAATAAGGAGTTAATACATGTTTGGATTCTCGTAATAAAATTATGTTTGTGTAAAAATTATTAGTCTTTGCTTTCTCTAAGACTTGTTTTGAGGAGGTCCAATCCAAACACACATCCAAAAGCAGGCTTAATCATTTGGTTTTGTGTGTTCAAGTAAAGTTTTGGCCGATGAATTGAGAGAATTTAGCCCCTCGTAATTCGTAAAGTAGTTAGAAATAGATATACAGTCTGAAGATATATAAATATAACTAAGCTAGCAATCCATGCTGCATTATACATAACAATCCAGTTGGATATATATAAACATTAAGCAGATACAACTCAAGGATTAATAAGATTTATATCAAACAAAACCCAAGCTGATCATCAATTAGATCAATAGGATAGAGAATCGACGTGGGAAGATAAATAACCTTTCTGAAGAAAAGGAAAATTGTTTAGCTGACTTGTTTCTCGGTTGTCTTGTGGAGATATAATCGAACAATAATTGTTAAAAATTAAAATGAAAATAATTAAGAGTACAAGACTGGTGTTTTCCTACTTCCTAGCTCCACCTGCTCCTGATATCGGCACTAAAGCCGAGGTTCCAACTTCCGAAGACCCTACATTCCCAACACCACTAAACAGAGTGGAAGTGCTATACACTACTTCACTGATCAGTGTCAGTGTAATATTTGTTAGGTATCACGCAGCTTTCACACTTCTTATAGAACAAGGACCAAATGGCAAATGCTACACTATAGCTACCTCCCACATATTGATGAGTTTAACCACATCAATATATATGCGTCACGGGTGCGTCATACTGTTCATCCTCCCCTTTTTAAACACAAATTAACCAACACATCCTACCTATATACACTCATCAACATCTATATATATATATATACATATATGTATAACTGATCTCATGCATGGAAATAGAGATAGCTTCTTCAAAAGATAAAAAAATTATGAGTCTGATTCAATTAATATAGAAGAAAGACTTAGACAACTAAAATTATGTGAACAGTCTAACATATTTGATCTCTCTAAAAGATAGTCTAATATATTTTGCCTCTGATGTTATTTTTTTTGGTTTCATTCTTGCCGATGTGGGTAGAGATCGCGTACAAGAGTCAAGAGTATTCATGCGTGAAGTTACTGCTCAGTCCGTATATATCCGTAGCTAGCTAGGATCTCCACTTCGCCCACCCTAACTGTAGTGCTTGCTATACCCACGTGAAGATCACGAGCACTGGGCCCCACATGATCCCCTCTTCTCCAACTTTGTCAGGCCTTGGCTATGATTCCCCAGCATTTCAGATAAAAACGCAACACTTTATAAGACAAATAAATAAAGGTTTCTAGGATCAATGTAGCCATTCAATTTGTCTGCATATGTGTCCTGCTTCACCTCTTCAATTTATGTTTATGTGTAAATGTGTGTGTGTGTATCGCTGTGTTAAAAAAAAAATTAATTCAAAATTAGAGCTTAACATACAGTATCAATCCTTCGAACACATTCCTCTGTGTCGGAAGGGTTAAAAGCTCTAAAGAAGATTGATACATAGCAGGGTTCAAACTGCAAATGTTGCTTGAACCATCTAATGAAATGAACTTTAAAATCTGACCTGAATAGTTGCCTATTTTTTATAAAGAAATAGGCACGTTAATTGCATTATGTTGAGTCTGGAAAAATAAAAAATAGATTGTCCATATCATCTACAGTTATTTATTGAAAACTCAAATTATATCAATATCCCGTCAAATTATAAAATTATAAAATTAAAAAAAATGAGTTAACTGAATTGTAAAAGATCATTATTAATGGGGTTTCGGTTTATTTTAGTGAATAATTTTGTTTATAAATATTTGCTAATTACCATATGCCGTGATCTTTTTAGACAAAAAAGTATTCATTAAAAAAAAAAGAAGAAGATAAAACTACAAAGAGAGAGACATGCGGTTGAATCCATTTTTTTTAATGTTAGAAACTCTCAATATAGGAAAAACAACGATACAATAAGCGTAGAATTCACATAGATATGTTCTATTAAACTTCACCCACAATACCATTCTTTCTTCCTTTCACGTGAAGACTTCAGAAAGAAAGAATCTGAACTAATAGTTGTTAGGGTTAGGGACCCAATAAGGTGAGTCCCCTTGTCACTAAACTGAAAGAGGAGGCTGGTGATAGTAGGGGCCGGATGAGTGTCCGAGACCAAAAAGAATAATTCACAGTAGTGCCTAACCCTTCAGATTACGTACACTGCCTAAAGGTCAAATGGTCCCATATCAAGAATGATCCAATATCCACGCCATGTGCATGCGCACAGCAATCTTTGCTGCTTAAGGTAAATATTGTCTTCAACATATATAATTGGAATTGGGAGTTTGCTAGTAATTGGTAACAAGTACCAGACACAAAAGTAACTCTGCCTATCTACACTATAGTAAACAATCACATCCCTCTCTCACCATCATCTTTGATTGCTACCTACCTGGTACTTTCTCAGTGCGCCCTAGTTATTTTATGCAGTAAATAACATAATTTTTTTTGAATTTTATTAAAATTATGTGATTTTTTATTTTTAAAATATGTACAAACTTTTTTTAAAAGAAAAAAAGTATCTTATATTTTATTTTAATTTTAAAATTTTTAATTAAAATATCTTCTATTTAAAAAAATTTTAGTTTAATAAAATATAATTAGTTAATGAAAAATATTTTAATAAAAAAATTAGAATAAAGTATAGAACAAATGGTTATTTTAAGGGAGTTTATATACTTTTTAAAAATAAAAAATTATGTAAGTTTAACAAAATTTAAAAGGAATTTATATAATTTATTCAATTTTATATTTAGATAGTGGATATTTTACTTATCAGAGTATGCTTTTTTGGAAAAATGTCACTTTCTACTATTGAATTATTTTGAAATTTGTATCAATGATAATAAAAAAATTACTTTACTCAAATGTTGAAAAGATTTAATATAAAAAATTGCCCTCATAACATTATTGTGATCAAACATGAATGTAAGTGGTGGGTAGTCAAACTCTGCTTTTCTTACTATTTATATCTTCTAGACTTCTAATTATGTGATGTCTATCCAAATTCAGGCTACAGACACGATTCTTCAGAGAGTGTTTGGGAATTTTTTTTAAAAAATTGATATTGATAAAGTTATTGTTTTATTTTAAAATAAATTGGAATTGATTTCAAATTATACTTAAATTTGTTAACTACAATTTAGTTTCAAACTATATTTCTATGTATAACACTGTTTGATGAAACTTGATAATTTTTTTAAAAAAATTTGGAATAAAGTTCAATTAAAAGGGATATAAATAAAGAGAAACAATATATAAACACTAAAGTATGATTTTAACCAAATTTTTTAGTTTTCAAGACTAAATTTAATTAAAACATGGGTTAAATAAAAATTGTATTGCAAAATATAAATAATCACTAAAGTATGATGTAACAAATTTAAGATTTAATTCTTGTCTCTTCTTGTTCAAAAACATCATATTCCATTTTTCAAATTTAGCAAAAACTGCTTTAAGTTGAAGGTAGAATAGCTAGTTCAAACCCGCTAGTGCGTTCCCATACACATACCTATATATACGTTCTCTACTTTTTTTGGTAAAATGATTATTACCATACATATGAGCTATCGTTTAGATTTCGCTTAAAATATTTTAAGAAAATCACTCTTCAAAGAAATGAAACTCTTGATAAAGAAAATACTAACTCTTCTAACTAAGTTAGTATATTTAATATCTCATCTTCTTAAAAAAATTATAAATAAGGATATATGGATCTAATATTTACTACTAAGAATTAGATAATTATGTTATAATTAATTGTATAAAAATAATTATATTATAAAATTATTCGTCTTGAAGAAAAATTGAGAGTAAATATCACGACTAATGTATAATAGTTCCAAAAGAAAATTCCGAAAGAGACCGGCGACAAAGTACGAGATTTGTCTATAAAAGGAGTGATCCACCCCTTAGAGTTTGACTATGCCGCCCAAACACCTCGCTTCAAATTGCCTTCTCAATTCAACTCCTCCTTCTGATCTTCTTCTTCTGTGCCCTGCCTTCCAAATCAACACTCAACTCATCCCTTTCTTACATACTCACAAATTTTCACATAAGAAATGGCGAAACCCTCAGCATCTTCTGTTCAACTCTTCATCCTCCTACTCCTCAATTTCCTAATACCTCATCAAGCCACCTCGTGCTGCTCCAAGAACAGCTCTGTCATACTTCCTCCCTATGAGATCGTCTCCTCACTTCAAACACTGCCTCTTGATGGCTCCATCACCTTATATGGCCCCCATATTGAACAAGTAGCCGCCAAGGACTTCGGCAACATCTACCATTTTCCTCCTCTCGCAATTCTCAATCCAAACACTGTCTCTGACATTTCACGCATCATCAAGCACTTATTTGAAATGGGCTCTGCCTCTGGCTTCAAAATCGCTGCTAGAGGCCACGGTCATTCCCTTCAGGGTCAGGCACAAGCAAATCAAGGGTTGGTTATAAACATGGAGTCACTGCCGGAACCAGAAACAATGCAAGTGCAGTACACCGGAGGAGGAGAAGTGGGGTTGCCGTATGTGGAAGTTTCAGGGGGGGAGCTGTGGATAAACATACTGCATGAGACATTGAAACATGAGTTGGCACCAAAGTCTTGGACCGATTACCTTCACCTTACTGTTGGTGGAACTCTGTCCAATGCTGGAATAAGCGGCCAAGCTTTCCGCCATGGACCCCAGATCGATAACGTTTTCCAGCTGGAAGTCGTCACAGGTTTGTTCAACCCAAAATCTATTCCTTCCCCACCATATATGATTTTCTAGTACGTTTTGGCCTAACTCACAACGTATTTGAAAGAGAGGTTTCATCCCAACGCCTTGGCTCAAGGGACCCCGATTAGGACTCTTCAAGGTTTCCACGTGCAAGTTCGAATAACCGTAATCCTAATTGGTGATCAATCCTTTTTAGTAAGATTCAGTCAAGTTCGGGGACTAGTTGAGTAACCTTTGAATTGCACTGCTTCCTGTCCCTTTGAGATCCTAAACGTTTCATTGGCATGGTAGTTTTGAAATAGTTTATCCTTGTTACCATATCAATCACTTACTTAAAAAAAAGAAAAGGGAGAGAGAGTTTTGAAAAATTTTCTAATTCGAATGACAATAGTAACCTATTTTTTTAAGTGTTTTCAATAGACTGAGTGAAGATTGTGGGGCAATGATACCAGTTTTAACTTTCGACATTCATGTGGTTTGTGTAACATATATTTATGTTGTAGGAAAAGGAGAGGTGGTGACCTGCTCAGAAAACCAGAATCCAGACCTATTTTATGGTGTCCTTGGAGGGCTTGGTCAATTTGGCATAATCACCAGGGCTAGAATTTCTCTTGAACCAGCACCAAAGATGGTGAGTATTTATATACCTGTAAGTCTCTAGAGATGAAGACAAATTAAGCTCCCATCCCAATAATTGATATCTATCTATGCAGGTGAAATGGATTAGAGTGCTGTATTCAGAATTCTCTGTGTTTGTCAGGGATCAAGAGTATTTAATATCAATTGAAAATACATTTGATTATATTGAAGGATTCGTGATCATAAATGGGACTGGCATCCTCAATAGCTGGAGGTCTTCCTTCAATCTCAAAGACCCTCTTCAAGCCAGCCAATTCGATTCAGATGGAAGGACCTTGTACTGCCTGGAAATGGCAAAATACTTCAACCCAGATGAAACTGAAATCATGAATAAGGTGAGTGAGACATGCCAAGCAAACAACATAACAACACATAGTCCCCCCTAAAGAAAATTCTCATTTTTCACCCATTCAAATGCAGAGCGTTGAGCACCTTTTGTCAGAACTGGGTTATATTCCCTCCACAATCGTCCTGTCAGAAGTTTCTTACGTGGAGTTCCTAGACAGAGTCCATGTTTCTGAAATGAAGTTGAGAGCGAAAGGATTATGGGACGTTCCCCATCCCTGGCTGAATCTTTTTATTCCAAGGAGCAAAATTCATGACTTCAATCAAGAGGTGTTTGGCGAAATTCTTTCAGATACAAGCAATGGTCCCATTCTCATTTACCCTGTCAACCAAACAAGGTACTAGCCTTAGCTTGTCGAGCTTAATCAAATACCAAACGAATGAACCCCACTTTTAATCTCTGTCCTTTTCTCCCTCTTTAATGTCACAGGTGGAACAGAAAAACCTCTTTGGTTACCCCAGAGGAGGATGTTTTCTATCTAGTGGCATTCCTATCCTCTGCAGTTCCATATTCCACAGGGAAAGACAGCTTGGAACACATACTCAACCAAAACAAACGGATCCTAAATTTCTGTGCCCGTGCCCGTCTGGGAGTCAAGCAATATCTTCCCCACTACACCGCCCAAGAAGAATGGCAAGCCCACTTTGGGTCTAGATGGGAAGCATTCGTCCAAAGAAAATTAGCGTTTGACCCACTCGCGCTTCTTGCCCCGGGGCACGGAATCTTTCAAAACGCAATATCATCCTCCGGTTAAAAGGGTGTAATGTTGTGAATTTGTTTATAATTAATATTATATATGTGTCTCAATTCACCGTGCAATTTTGATGTTTTATATATTATGTTACAGTTGTTGACAACGTCTTCTTTTACATACTAATAAGATTATCTTGAAATATTAGTATTCTCTCTTCAATGTGCTAGAAGCCAAAAACCAAACCTTTTCAATTTGCATATTGATAATCCTCCGTATCGTTACTAATATTTTCGAATAAAGTTATCAGTGATGATCTTATATTTCTGAAAATAATTATTCTCTAATTATAATATAATTAATTATTAAATCTAGAATAATATTTTATCTATTCTAATAAATTTATTATTATACACAAAAATCAAATTATTTTCTTAAATTATTAATTATTAAATAAATTATTATTTTAATTAATTATTTAATAAAATACTATTTTATATATTTAATAATTAATTATATCATAATTAAAAAATATATAAATTTTAAAAAATATAAAATCATCGCTCTCAAGTTATGAACATCGCAAGCACTTAACTGCGTTGGTAAGGTAAAATACATCTATGACCAACACGTTGAGTTGACATTACCCTATGCTAAAAATAAACATTTCCAGCAATTATACCACTGCGTGCCACTGCCTATAGAGCATAAATTTACATTGTAAAGTTCAACTAATTTTAAACATGGCCGTTGCTCAAGGTTTTTAAATTTCATGAGAAAATAGGACTATGAAAAAAGGATTTAAAAATAGTATTACAATAAAAAAAAATTTTAATATTTAGAGGAGAAAGATATATGTGTTATTTTATGGAAGTGGATTCTCTGCATTGGCTAAATAGCAGCACGCACCGGCTGCTTTCAAAACGGTGCCGTTTTCCTACTCAGTTCTAGCCGTCCGCATGTTCTGGTAAATGTCCGCGCACCACGTTGTAGGATTGAAAGCCGACATCTGGACCGTTGATTCTGAGGAATCCTGGCTGTTTGTTTTAAAAGAGTGAAGATTTTCGTCTGTCTCTGTAGTTTTCGACCAATCTTTACCCCCCAATTTACATAGTTGCATATCAGTCTCTGAGACCCCTATCTCTGTTGGTGTAGTGTGAAACTATGGAGATTTCCAGCTTCGGTTTTGTGGCGTTCAAAGGTGTGAAAATTTGAGGCTTTGGTATTCGAAGATAGGAAATCCCAACTTTTTGAAGCAGATCTGTTCTTGCAACGGCAGATCTTGTTGAGTTTATCTCAACCATAAACAATCTTTAAGTGTAGCTTCTTCTTCTTCTTTTTTCAACTAATGATTTTTCTTCTTCCTCTTTTTTTAAGGATTTGTTCTTCCTCTCTTTTCGGCTAGTGTGTTCTTCGTCTTTTTTATTTTTTTAAACTCTGAACTTTTGCAATGTTGTTTTTTAAGGATGAAAAAAATTCAAAATGTCCTTGGAATTTTATCCAAGTGTAGCTTTACATCATCAGAAGATTTCGTCCTAACGGTATTGGGAAACAATTCATTGTTACAGGGGCAAAAATGCTTGAATTGGAAAAAAATTGCTTGAATATGCTGAGATTCGCACCAGTTGATTTATCAGGGTAACTCTACATCATCAAAAATTGTGCTGAATTCGAAAAAATTGCTTGAATTAGATGGATAATTTTGATCCAAAATTTCTTTATTCTACTGCTTCATGCTGTTCATATGGTCTACATATAAATTGAGGATTCGTAAATCATATAAATCATATCCAATATAAATAAAAATAGAAAGGAATACAACTCAAGCCATTGTTCAATATCCGAATGAAAATGTTAATAAGAGAAGCTTTTAAACTCTCAGTCTTAGCGTTTGATGGTATATATGATTTTTTGAATAGTAATGTATGTGTCAACTGAGTTTAGGGACCCATTATTTATAGATGATTTTGAACCGCACCTTCCCATCAAAAGTGTCGCAAAAAAAGAAGTGATGGAATGTGGAAATGTGGAAATGTAGATGAAAATAAATGATAACCATGAATATGAAATCTCACGTAATTCAGACCACTTCGGAAATGCTTGATCAATGTGGAACGTAGGAACGTGCAACGGTTACATTCTCCCACTTGGTCTGAATGTCTTAATGATCTATGAGATTTATGAAAATTTTCATTCCTTAAAGAGAAAACTTAATGCACGAATCATAGGGATAAATCCTCTATATATAAGTATTACCTTTCATGTATTACAATGCATTTTGCTTTCTTAACCTACCATAACTTAATGAATAAACCTTATGCTTATTATGGGTCCTCCTAATGCTATTTTTCTCCAAACATAAATGTATACACTAAAATGATAAAAACAACTCATATTGTATAAGAGTTTTATTACAAATAATATATGTATATATATATATATCAAAGACTTATCATAGTACCAAGTCCCATTTTAGATACATGATCCTTAAACGCTGAAGGTAGCATGCCTTTTGTTAAAGGATCTGCTAGCATTAACTCAGTGCTAACATGTTTAATGGTGACTTTATTCTTTCTAACACGTTCTCGAATAGCTAAGTATTTAATGTCGATGTGCTTGCTTTGACTTCCACTTTTGTTATTCTTAGCTAGAAAAAATGCAACTAAGTTATCACAATAAATTCTCAATGGCCTAGAAATCGAATTCACGGTTTTAAGCCTAGAAACAAAGCTCTTTAGTCATACACCGTGTGAAGTTGCCTCGAAACAAGATACGAACTCAACTTCTGTAATAGAAGTAGCAATCAATGTCTGCTTCACGCTTCTCTAAGATACGGCTTTGCCAGTAAACATGAAAATGTATCCTGATATTGATTTCCGTGAATCAACACATCAATGTCTGCTTCGCGCTTCTCTTAAGGTACCCCATCACCTTCTTTGCAGCTCTCCAGTGATCCATAGCTGGATTACTCTGATATCTTCCTAACATTCCAACTACGAATGCAATGTCAGGTCTTATACACACTTAAGCATACATAAGGCTTCCGATAGCAGAAGCATATGGAATGTTATGCATCTGTTCCTTTTCCAAATTATTTTTCGGGCACTGGTTCAAATTGAACTTGTCACCCTTCACAATAGATGCTACGCTTGGTGAACAATCTTTCATCTGAAATCTTTCCAATACCTTATTAATATAGGTTTCTTATGATAGACCTAAAATACATTAAGTTCTATCCCTATAGATGTTAATGCCAATGACATAAGATGCCTCACCCATATCCTTCATGTCAAAATTCTTAGAGAAAAATTGTTTCACCTCATATAGTAACCCTTTATCATTGGTTGCAAGTAATATGTCATCCACATACAATACAAGGAAACAGATTTTACTCCCATTAACCTTCTGGTATATACATTGATCCATGACATTCTCCACAAATTCATATGAAGAGATAACATCATGAAATTTCAAATACCATTGGCGGGAGGCTTGTTTCAATCCATATATGGATTTCTTAAGGTTGCATATCAAATGTTCACTGGCACTAAAGAAGAATCCTTCAGGTTGTTTCATATATACCTCCTCCTCTAACTCCCCATTAAGGAATACGGTTTTCACATCCATCTGATGCAGTTCTAAGTCAAAATGAGCAACCAATGTCATTATTATACGGAGAGAATCTTTCTTAGATACAGAAGAAAAAGTCTTTGTGTAATCAATTCCTTTCCTTTGAGTGAATTCCTTAGCCATGAGTCTTGCTTTATATCTCTCGATATTACCTAATAAGTCTTTTTTTGTTTTATAAACCCATTTACATCCAATGGTTCTAGAACCATTCGGCAACTCGATGAGATCCCAAACTCGATTTGACACCATAGAATCAATCTCTTCATTCATAATATTATGCCACAGTTTAGATTCTCTGCAACTGATAGCTTATGAAAACGTCTCAGGATCATTTTCGACTCCTATGTTATAGTCAGATTCTTGTAGATACATAGCATAATCACTAGAAATTG
The DNA here is from genome assembly GCA_032878935.1 of Erythrophleum fordii. Taxonomy (NCBI): domain Eukaryota; kingdom Viridiplantae; phylum Streptophyta; class Magnoliopsida; order Fabales; family Fabaceae; genus Erythrophleum; species Erythrophleum fordii. The sequence continues at coordinate 12,813,397 of JAVQMF010000045.1, read as the reverse complement.
CTGACCTCCTCATCCTAGTTGATCTTCTTAATGATGTCTCAACATTTTCTTGAGGAGCATGTTGCTCAACTGTTTGTTCAACAATCCCTAGAGTCTGTTCATCAACTAGATCAACTTGGTCGCGGTCAACAAGTTGTGGATCCTAAATGATTGATTGTTCAATATTTGTTTGGGCTTGAGGGGTATAGATCACAATCAATCTATTACTTAATGTAGGAGTTTGACCATCTGACTGATTATTTTCAGAACCAAAGTTCTGAGTTTGATCACTCCCACTGATCAAGTCATTTTCAAGAAATTTCACATTCCTTGATTTCATAATCCTAGTGTTGTAAGATGGATAATAAAATCTATAACCCTTAGACCTTTTAGCATACCCAATAAAGTAGCCACTAATTGTCCAAAAGTCTAATTCTTTTCTTATGGATTGTAAACTTTAACCTCAGATAAGCATCCCCAAACGCGCATATGTCTTAAACTCGATTTCCAACCTTTGAATAAATCAAATGGTGTCTTTTCAACAGCCTTGGTTGGAACCTGTTTAAGAATATACACAGCCGTTTTAAGAGTTTCAGTCCACAAAGATTTAGGAAATTTAGAGCTAGCCAACATGCTACTCACCATGTCCAATAATGTTCGATTCCTTCTTTTAGTTACACCATTTTGGTTAGGTGACCCAAGTATGGTATATTGGGCAACAATCCCATGTTCTTGAAAAAATCTAGCAAATGGACCTGGTGCTTGTCCATTTTCAGTGTATCTTCTATAATACTCACCACCTCTATCAGATCTTACTATGTTAATTTGTTTATCACATTGTTTCTCTACTTCTACCTTGAAGACTTTAAAGGCATCAAGTGCCTCGTTTTTATTACTCAGCAGATAGAGATACATATATTGTGAGTAATCGTCAATAAAGGTGATAAATTATTTTTTACTACTAAAGTCTAAATCTGGACTACAAATGTCTGTATGTATGATTTTTAATATGGTAGAACTTCTCTTGGCACCTTTATTGGTCTGGTTAGTTTGCTTTCCCTTAATGCAGTCTATATAGGTATTAAAGTTAGTAAAGTCAAGTGTACTAAGTACACCACTTTTACTAATCTCTTAACCCTCTCTTTTGAGATATGACTTAACCTATGGTGCCACAACATAGAGGAATCCTCATTAATAACATATCTCTTAATACTTATACTATTAGAAACATGCATAGAATTATTAGATATACTGTTTTGTAATTGAATTCGGAAAAGACCATCGAAAATTGTACCATTACTAACAAAACTAGATTTATAAAATAACTTGAACATATCATTTGAGAATTTAAAAGAATATCCATAAGGTACAAGTTTCGAAATAGAAATTAAGTTTTTAGAGAAACTTGGTATATAAAAAGTCTTTTCCAATATCAAACTAAAGACAGTATCTAAAACTAATTTGCAGGTTTCTATAGCTTCTACTAGTGAGCCCATCTTGTTGCCTGAATAGATGTATTGTTTACTACCTATCGGCTTCCTTTGGTTTAGAAAGCCCTGCAAGGTATTAGAGATATGGATCGTAGAACCAGAATCAATCCACCATGTGTTACTACTAACATCTACCATATTAGATTCATAACAAAAGAATGAGATTGAATTATCTTTCTTTTCAGGCTAAACCTTAAATTTAATGCAGTCCTTCTTCACATGTCCCTTCCTTTTACAGAAGAAACACTTGGACTCCTTCTTTATATCAGCTTGGATGGGCGCCTTACCCTTTCCCTTTGGTTTGGATTGTCTTTTGTTCTATCCTTGTATTGCCATATGTGCACTTTCTCCCATTTCTACTATAAGTCTTCCCTTTTCTTGTACACACATGGTCAAAAGCTCATTGATTGACCATTTCTCTTTATGTGTGTTATAGGAGATTTTGAAAGGCCCATATTGATGTGGCAAAGAATTCAAAATGTAGTACACGAGAAAAGATTCAAATATCTCAACCTCGAGTATTTTTAATTGAGCCGTTATATCCCTCATCTGCATGATGTGTTCTCGCACATCTCTTATGATAGTGAGTTTCATAGATGATAACCTTGTCATTAAGGTGCTTGACAAAGCCTTATCAGAGGATTTGAATTATTCATCAATGCCTTTGAGCAAGTTTCGAACATTTTGAAGCTCTCCAATAGACCCACAAACACTAGCAGATATCTTTGTTTTGATATACATCATGCTGAGACGATTTGATCGTTCTCAACGTTCATAAAGGGTAATTGCAGAGGCACTGCTAGTGTCTGTAGGTTTAAGAGGTTCATTTTTTCTAATTGCATCATCAACATCCATCCACCCTAATTGGAGAAGTATTTTCTTCTTCCAAATTTTATAATTATCACCAGTCAATTCAGGAGCTTGAAAGTCAAAAATATTCAATGGTTGAAAAGCTGCACAAAATTTATATACTATATTAATAATTTGAGACAATTAAATATTTCGTATGACATATTTTGCCAATGCAAAACATTTCTTTCAAACCATGATCCTAATAACAAATAAAATTGCCTGTGGGCTTAATTTTATTTAATTAGGGTCATGTACTAAATAGTGAAACTAGCAAATTGTAACCCTTATCTTAATACCTGCAGGAAAATTAAAGTAAAGGAAAGTTCACCATCCCACTCTAATTAATTATACAAAATATGATAACATTTCTGTGGGATAATAATTATCATATTAAATATAATTAATTATAACTTAATGCTATTTTCCTTTATATGATTGTAACATTTAATGTATAATTTTAGAATAATTATAAGTGCTGTGGCTAAACTCTAATTAAACTAAAATTACACTAATCATTTAGCATCTCAATAATAACTAAATGCTTGTAGATGACCAAACATTAATGTATAAACAAGCTTAACATAATGAGAATTAAACTATTAATTAATTAATTAGACAAATTAATCGTAATTCTCTTGATTAATTTAATCTTAATGTGCCAAAATAATGCCTTAAAATAGTATCAAAATATTAGGCATAATTTAAATGACACCATAAATTAATTATTTTTACTCTTAAGTGTGCCAAAATTGCCTAAAATAAATAGTTTCTCCAAAATTTAGACAAATTGTAAAGGCATAAAATAAATTTCACAAAAATTTTCTTGACAAGGAATTACTGAATATTATTAATTTAAGTTTGTCCAAAATAATTTTGCTAAAATTTGGACAAATTAAAAATGCACTTAATAAATGAGCTCAGTATGTGAATAAGAATAAACGAATAAATTAAGTTATAAGAAAAAATCCCACTCAAATGAGCTCAATATGTTGGCCCACAGTGCAATAATAAATTGATCTTATTTTTTATTTTAATAATGACTCACGTCCATTATGCAATTTAAAATGCCATACAAAATCATAAGAAAAATTGATTTGAAACTTGAATCTATAAAAAGGACGTGATGACTCATGTGTGGATTCCAATAAAGCACTTCCAATTAAGAGCAATATATATATATATATATATATATATAAGTGTTTGAAAATTGTCAAACTTAACGATGTAGTCCAAATGTACTAGAAAGAAGGTTTGAACATATTTCCCAATACATCCCTTTAGTAATTAAAGGGCCCACAATATATTTAAAATAAATTTTAAAAGTCAATTTAATGGTAGCCAAGAAGCCAAATTGATCTATAAAACGATGTACCTTTGTATCAGAATGCGAGACGTTATACAAGGCAAGAAACACAGCCAAATTATATAATAGAAGCGACATGCCATTTATATCGTCTTCTTCTTTAAGATGGATCTCACTGATTCAAACTAATCGATGTGTACCCGAGACGTAGCCCGATTAGAGACCTCCCATTTTCTTGCCTTTTAAAACTCGTTTTTGAATACTCTCAAGGCCAAACATGATCAAAACTTAATGGGAAAGAGATTTAAAATTTCAAAAGATGGATAAACTCCATATATGAAGCAACCCAAACTCCAGTGGAAAATTACATTTTCAAGTCTCGACAATAAATAAGATAAAGGTTCTAACCGTAGGCTTTGATACCAAATATAAATTGAGGATATGTAAAATATATAAATCATATCCAATATAAATAAAAGCGGGAAGAAACGCACCTCCAGCCATTGCTCAATATCCGAATGAAAATGTTGATAAGGGAAGCTTCTGAGCTCTCAGTTTTAGCGTTTGATAGTGTATATGATTTTTTGAATAATAGTGTGTGCTTCAACCGAGCTTAAGGATCCATTATTCATAAATGATTCTAAACAGCACCTTCCCATCAAAAGTGCCAAAAAAAAAGAAGTGGTGGAACCTCGAAACGTGGAAACGTGGATGAAAATAACCGATAACTATGAATCTGAAATCTCACATAATTCGGACCACTCCAGAAATGCTTGATCAACATGGAACGTGCAACGGTTACATTACATTGTGAACCTACATTTGTAGGGAGGAATGAAGAGGCTTGAAAGGAGTCATTGATTATGCAAAAAGCCCCATTCAACGGTGGGAATTAAGCAAGTGAACAAAATATGCAATGAAAAAGATTATGATGTACTTGAATTCTTAGAAATGTTATAAGAAATTCGACTAGTCTTATATTTTGTATTCTTCAAAATTTCAATACAATAAACAATATCATTACGTAATAAAGAATTCATCCTCCATAATGGTTCTTGAAAAAACAATTAGAACAGAGTTATCTAAAGTCTTAATTTTCTAAGGATAAATAAATGAAGCAAACTATCAACTAAAAGGATGCAAGAACGTTCTTTTCCAAAAAAGTGCTCAGACACTTCATATCCTTCCAATTTTACACGTCTAATGGATAAAAGGGAAAATGCTTCCTCCTGTGCCATATACCCCAAAAAAAAAAAACCACTCTTCGTTAAATCACCCAGATGCAATAAACAAATCACTATATAAATAAGCTTCACTGACTTCGTGGAATCAGATGCAACTTTATATTCATGGAATCACCCACTCTTCAATGTACCAACTTTAATCAACAAATAGCAACAAAAAAAAAATACAGACTTTCATTTAATATAGAATATACCAACGTTAAATCAACCCACAGCTGAAATATATATATATATATATATATCTATATCTATATAGCCCTCTCTCTCGTTAAATCAACCTACCTCGAAAACAAAAATAATTACAGATATGATGCAGACGTGGCAAAACCCAAAAAGCAGATAACTTGATCGTGCGTGTCATCCAATCCTTGCCTCGCTTCTGACATTTCTTGTCAGAAAATATCGATTTCCCGCACCAAATGAACAGGACAGAGGACAAGGACGAAATGGATCGAACTGTGCGTAAAATGGGACTGAACATGAGATCAAAACGCACAGCTTTAGAGTATTTAAGCAAACGGTTCAGATCGCTTCCAATCAATGGCCCAAACTGATGGGGCGACGTGGCACAAAGGAATTACTGGATGTTGCGAACGATTGAATTTAAAGCACCAAAACAGTGCGTTTTATAAGCAGCACGCAGATGCTGCTGTTTGCCCGATGCAAAGAAGCCGTTTCAGTTGTTTCATATGAAAAGTGAGAATGGAAGGATAAGTTCTTATAGTTCAGCAAAAAGAGAAAACCGGGCCCTTGGGGGGGGAAGGAATTAGAATCTAGCACCTTGACTCGTAAGTAGAAACCAAACACAAGCTAATCTACTAGCTTAAAAATCCTACCTTGACAAGGTTTTACTAAAACATTTACAAATTAAATCAAGGTTAAGAACAACAAAAGGTTGCAAACACTTGTGCATGCAAGTGAAGGAACAATTATTATCCCTTTGATGCTGTAATCCAGCCAAGGCCTGGTCTGCTTACTTCCCCCTGGGGTTCTTCATAATCTCGTGCATCACGAATTGAAGCTTCAAAGTCAGTAGAATCACTGGCAACAGGAAGAAAGCTATTGATACCGTCTCTGGCACCAAATCCTCCAGCCCTAATAACATCATCAGGTGTTATGGACGCCTCCATGTTAACTTCCCCATATGCATCAATCTCTTCAGAAGCCGTCCCTTCTGCCCCATTTTCTCCGCCTTTCCGACCAACTTCCTTTGCCTCTACATGTCCTGTGAAAGTTTTTATGGCTTCTTTCTCGTCAGACTCACAATGACAGGTTTCAGTTAACACATCCTCCACAGGAGTACTCTCATTCTTATCTGGTGAAGTCATCAATATAGACGGTCAATTAGCCAAAGGAGTCATCTAAATTGTAGTTATATTAAATCAAAGTAAATAAAGTAAGAAACATTTTAAAAACAGGTAAAAGATGGTCCTATTGGTCATTTATAGGAGAATGATTATAATTGAAAGTAGTCAGGGGTGACACCTAGCGAATAGCCGTGGCTTACTTCACAGTTCACTCCCAATTCCACATCAGTTCTAAAGGAGTACAAAAAAACTTCAAATAAACTTCCAATGCAGTCCAAGACTGTGCATTCCCTCCTCACAGTCATCGTAGTCAGAATTAAAAAAAAAAAGGCAGTGCTTATAACCACATGAATGGATTAAAAATTATGCTTGCTGACTCTGCTGTGACATGCATTACGCACCTCCACAGTCCACAAACCTATGGACTCGTAAAAAGAGCAACATTCATATCAAGAAACTCGTACCAAGAGTTCAAAAAGCCAAAGTAGCTATAAAAAGTTTGGATCAGGTGCAAAAAGATCCACATGAAATGTATAATCGAACTCCAAAAGAATAGTCTCTTACATCATAAGCATGTCATAGACATTCTGATTGATTGTCCTTCCTTCAAAACTATAAGAATTTTTATTCAACTCCTTTAGATATCAAGATTTTTCAACCTTTTCGAGGCTTCATCTAATGAAAATTGGAGTCTACTAACTCATAGTTTCATCATAAGAAAATCAAAGAATAGGAAATAAGTTACTTTCCAGAATGCGCTACCAGACAATCCAGATGATAATAAGTGCTACCAACCAGACAGCTACAGATAAAAGTAAAGAATTAACAATAGCACTCACCATGCATCATTTTATTCAGCTTCTTGTTATGGCGAAAATCCACCACAGAAACTTCCGAAAAATCCAGACCTACAGAAAGAAGTTAATTAAATTAGTACCAGTGTGAAGTGATATGTTGTGAGATTATCAGGTATAGTTACTTTGAACTAGAAAAGGACTTTGAAAACGTTGTAGAATTAAAGTCAAAGGAAAGTAGATTGTTACAAAGTCCCCACTGCAAGTGCAACATTAATTAAGACCAATACAAAAGAGTATTGGTGTTCACTATTCACTTAATTACTAAACAGGAGTCTGATTACTCTCTTTCCTCTCGCCTTGACCAAAGAAATGTGGAAATTTATTGGGCTAAATCTCAAATTGTTTATAACCATGACACGCAAAGAGATTAGATAGCTATTTTGCATTAATGTTTCATACTAATAATAAAATTCATGTTATAACAAGATGAAAACTGGACCTTCTTCTTTCAGTTGCAGGGGAACAGTTTCATTTAAATGAAATTTACTCCAGAATGCAAAAATAAATTCTTGAGGAAGTTCAAAAGATGATCTGCCATTAGAGGCTGTCAAAAGCTAACATGATTTGAGAAAGACAATAGTGTGATCTGCGTCTGCCTTTAAATAAGCAGAGTATGTAGAAGAGATGTTAATTTGGAAAAAAGAATCCCTTACAGTCAGCAAGCACTCTAGATAGTATATGCATTGTACTTAACTTTGGCCGCACGAAAGATTATTACTCCATATAAGGTTGAATATGTGAATGCACTATTGACCATCTCTTACTAGCCTATGGGCTTAAAGTTTCAATTAGCTATAAGAACAGACGCCTTAAGTACATAGTATATATTTGAACCATAAAAATTCAGAAACTATTCCAAATCATAATGAATGAATGACTGAGATGGAGGGAAATATGATCAAAGCTATACTCTAAATATCCCCCGGGGGGGGATACAGAAATGAAATGGAAATGAAACAGACAAAACAAAGAACCTCATACGAGGTCAAAAAGGCCAAACCAGATAATGTAAGAGATAATTTAAGTTATTTAATAAAAGATTTTGGATATGTGAGAATAGGAAACTTCAATTAGAACTAAGGATTAGCAAATTAACAGAAATGACACTGCAGTAGACTAAATTAGTTTTTGTCTTGCAATGATGCATTGGAAAGGCACCAGCAGACCTACAAAGAGAGTACAGCGGAGTAATTCCTTCTTAACTAGACTTCAAGAGAAAGTAGAAGGCTTTAGGAAATGAATAAAGAAAACGACAATATAGCAAACCATAAAGATGGATTATCTAGGCCAATAGTCTTATCATTTTTCTACCGGAAAAAAAAAAACCATTTTACTGGCCAAATTAATCGAAATATACTAATCAATCAGACATGACTACCAAATCTGACAAATATTGGAGAGCATCAAAGAAAAATTTGCCGGCAGATGCATATAAACGACCGAGACTCCCCACCCCCAATAACGGCATAACCCCTTAATGTCACTCAGAACGAAATAACGAAAATCTTACTGTATCTATTCCTCCTGCCTGGAGTGGGGTTCATGTTCATCTTATAGATGTGCTTAGTGTTAATGAGATTCAAGGAGGAGAGGATTGATATCGAAATCTAACAAGCATGCCCTTGTTCTCCTACCTATTCCCCCTTCCCCCCCAAAACAAGTCACTAGTAATCTTAAAATGAATGAACTGTGCAATGTGACAAACAACAGCTACCATGCATAAACACAAATTCCTATTAAAAAAAAAAGCCGTTAAAAAACCAAAATTTTATATCGTCAAATATTTGATTGCATCAGGTATTCCAGAAAGGCATCAAAGCCAAGGCCCGAGTCCTTAGCAATACCCAAGAGACTGTTAAAACCAAGTACTTGAACTGCCCAATCGATTTTGCAGCTCTACTAAATCGAAATTTGCACGACCCAGTTCAATGTTCTAGTGTCTAATATATTGACCCTCTTCGAAAAGAAAAAAAATTTAGCAGTACCAGAAGAAATGGAAGAACTATCGATGAAAACAGGCTCTCAGTTGTCACTCGCTATGTTACTTTGCCACCTTTCCGCTTCGTCTCGTTTTCAGGGTGAAGCTTAGTGGGGTGAATGGGCAACGTGTAAACCAGTCTCCGAGACAGATGTTCAAGGGATTTATGAAACCGACTTGCGTTTAAGCAACGCCCAAGGAGTCCTAATTCTGTCCACATCTTTTTTTGGCTTTTTTTTTTTGACATATTTGATATAAATCGTTCAAATTATACGATTTAAATTTCATAGTTAAAAAATGAGTGCTTCAAATTTCAAACAAACCGTTATGATATAAAGCCTATATTTCTATTTTTATCTATCTTAAACATAATTATTCATTTTTTATGTTCAGAAAATAATCCTGAATATAAATTGATAGATATATTAGTTTTTAATCTAGAGATTAGTATTGTCAGAGAAACTTAACCTTTATTAGAATAACTATAACATCTAATTTCTGATAATAATCTAAATCCTAATTCAAATATTATTTTCAACTTACTTTTATGAATAAATAAAAAATTAATTGTGATTGTGAAAATATACATTTTATTTATAAAAGTTATGCCAAACCTCCTGATAAATAATGCTGGTCCCCCCTACCCGCCTTTTTCGATACTTTATATCTCATATATTCGATAAAAAAGAAAAATAAAAATTGAGAGAAGATAAAATGTAAGGTATGAAATCAAAGTTGAATTAGATTGACCTTTTTAAAAAAAAATAAAAAATGCATAAAGTTTTAAGAGTAAAGACTTAAAAAAAATGGAATAAGAATTGAAGTCTAAAATTATCTTCGCTTCAATTGGAGACTGCTGAAGTTAGTGCTATGATAAAGCGAACAAAATTGGCTCTTCATTTAACCGGTTCCGCAATAGAGTGAGCAGTTCTGTATGCTTCAGATACAACAAGCTCGACATAGCAACATCTTGAATTCATTTTGGGCCTCAGTTTTACAGATTAAGCCTTAACCCACTTCCAAACCTCATCTGATCTCTTCACATCGTTAAAACTATACTTACTAACTAAAAAATGAAACGAAAGGTTGGTGAGACTGAAATGTTTCTTGTTTCTCTTTCCAATATTCATATCCAATCAGGTTTTGATGACAAAGTCATTTCTCAAAATGAAGTTATTGAGATTTACGGCCCCATCAGAATGTCGCCAGAAAGGCTTCTAGTTGAATTGACTTTCACGTTAATGTGTGCTTAGATATATTATTGTATGTTCAAATTTTAACTATGTTAATTTGTTGAAGGCAAGTTAAGGAAAGAAAATTTTGTAAATCCTCTGGCCAGAAATGACTAGTCTTTGATTAAATTAAAAATAAATAAATAAATACCAACAGACCCAATATAAAAAATAATAGTAATCATCTAGCGATAAACTTGTGAAGCATGTGTCGGGTGTAACATTTTTCAGCTGGAAAATTTATAACTTTGTTAATACTGTCATAGTTATGATAATTCAGGCCATGTCTTTGTATAGTGGCCAAAAAAAGGCCTACAAAGTAATAAAAGATATTTAAAATCACATTCTTTAATTTAACCATATTAATTTAAGATAATAATTTAATATCTCAAATAATGTATATGACATTAATATCACTCTGGAATAAAAATAGAATAACCAGAATTTCCCAACTAATTTGAAGGGCGTGAAATAACGGGGAAAGTCCATCCTATCCCATCCCTTCTCTGGTTGTGTGCTTCATGTTTGCTTCAATCACTCACTCGATTGTTACCTTACATATTAAGAAAGAAATTTCCGTTGTAATGTTCATAGGGCGAGCGTGGAATTTGAACTTTGAAGCGCAATTTTAAAGTCAAACAAAACCCTATTCTACCCGCCCCTTCTCCGTCCACCTCAATGTCGCCGGCGGCGACCGTGCACTTGCGATCTCCGATCGACTCATCCTCCATCCAAAACCCCAATTCGGTTCCCGACGCAACCTCTCATCCTCCTTTCGATCACTCTGCTTTTAGCTATGCCCATTTCTCCGAGAGTGGTGAAAGCTCAAAACCTCCAGCTTTCGATAATGCCAGCGGCCGCGGATTCGCCACGGCTTTTGCTCAGCCTGGACTAGCGGGTTCAGGTTCGGCGGCTTCGTCGAGGTCGAGGCCGAGACTGGTGAAGCTGAGGAAGCAGTCAGCGTCTCAGCATGCGAGGTCCAGAAGTAGAACCGCCACCGGTGAGGTGAGTTCGAGTTTTAATCCATTTCGTGCGACGGGTGGTAGCTTGGATCGGGTAACCAATTATATTAACGAGTCAAATGGGTTTATGGAAAGTTCTACTGGGGCAGAGAATGGTACCGGAGCTTGTAATGGTGGCTCCTTAAATTGTCACTCGAAGTTCCAGAACTCAGCTTTTGTGTTTGGCGCTCGGAGGAGTGAATTTGCTACTAATTTGAATTCTCAGCATGGAGTTACAGAAGAATTAGGCTGCTCCGTTAACAGAGGGAAAGTAACAATTGAGAATAGGAAAAGTGATCACGTAGAGTTTATCTTTAATGCTGAACGACGTGATATGGAATCAAATTCATGCCAGGACAGACGAAAAACCAATGAAAATTCGGCAAAGATCGATTCTGGCGACGAAAGAAAGGTGGAATTGGATTTGGAGCTGGAACATGGGAAGTCTAATAGTGCAGGGTTTGTTTTTTGGGCTGATCAAAAGGTTTCGGATTCTAATTTAAATACTGCGAGGGAAGTATATAGTAAATGTGTGGAGAACTCAGGCGTTGATAGTTGTGAGGAGAGGAAATGTAAGACTGAAGCAGAGTGTGTAAAGAAGGATAGTTTTGGTTTCGTTTTTGGTGACAACCAAATTGGTAAGACATCAAATCTTAATGTGGAAAAGCAGGAGTCCCTTGACAGCATGGGAAAGTCAAATCGAGATATGGGTACTTTGAATCCCAAGACTGAGACAATTAGTAATAGTAATATGCATGCTGATCGGGATTATCATTTGAGTAAAGATGAGAGGTGTAAGAGTGGATCTGGATGTACTAGTAGCACTGCTAGTGCTTATAGTACTTTCCCTGCTTATATGTTGGCAGATGAAATGAAAAATTTGACCATAAACAATTCTCAGAAAGTTAGTGGTGCTGATGTCACTAGAGATTTAAAGGATTCATGTGTAAATAGTAGCACTGGTTTTGTGTTTGGAAGAAGTGAGAAGGCTACTGACTCATTTAGCGCAAGTTCAGGAACTAATTCTGATTCTCAACAGTCTTGTCCTAATGTTGCTTTAGAGAATACTGATGGGCAATATTTCAAAACGTGCAAAAGAAATGATGTTCAAAATGGGAATGATTGTAATATTGCCTGTGGTTCCACAGGAATATCTTGCTCTGAGCCATCCTCTAGTCAGGAAAGTGTTGGAAATTTTTACAGGGGCAAAATTCCTGAATGTCAAGGACTGGAAGATTCACAAGTGAACGAAGCTAAAGCATCATTTTCATTCTCATCATTTGGTCTTGACTCCCAACCAAAAAATCATGTCTATGCAAGCCATTCCATGAGTCTGGATCAAGATAAGTGTGATAATGGTTTTACAAACATTCCCGAAGGATCTGAGGAGCGTTTTATGGATTTTAAGCCACCAACTTGGGATCCTTCTTGCTTTAAAGAAAATTTATTTCCTACAACAAATAAAAAGGTAGAATCCACACAAAAGGGCAGATCTTCTAAAGAAAGACGATCAAAAGAAATGAGGAGAAAATTGAAGTTAAATTCCTTGAACAAGAAACAGACAAGAAAAGATCATGTGTCCAAGGAAAGTAGTTCACTTGAAACCCCAGATTCTTGTGGTAGCTACTCGCCCATGGATTTTTCTCCTTATCAGGAAATAAGAGTTGATGGTCAAGATGTAAAAGCTTCAGCACAGTTAAACGAGCCATCAATCTCAGACCATGATTATGTGCCCTCAACAGTTCCCACTGATTATAAAGATGAACATTTGGCTACTGTAGGGAGCACAGAAGACATCTATACAAATGATTGCAAATGTGGAGATCCAAATGAGAACAGGTTATCGTCAAGTAATGGAAATTCTTCTATTGGTGATTCCCATTTATCTGGTCCTGAAACAGCCTGTCCTAGTTTGAATAAAGAACAGGTCAGTAGCAGTAGAGCTGGTGCTTGGGCAGATGCTGGGGTTGGCTTTAGCTCTAACACTGATCAGATAAAAACTGATCAGTTTTGCTTTGTTCCTGGCCTTGGAGATTCAACAGAGAATTATTTTACATTTTCTGCATCATCAACTAGAGAGGGTACCATGTCGTCAGTTAAGCGTAAACAGAAGAAGAAATATAGGAGGAAAGTGGGCCATGACTCATTTATTATCTCTCCAAACCTGAGCGAAAAGTTTGGCTCTTCTGTCCAAATTTCAACTTCATCATACACTGATGTAATGATGGATAGATCTGAGAAAAATGATCAGTTGAAGGGAGGGGATTTTGCATCCTTGGCTACAATTCAAGAAACCTGTGACGATTGGAGACTCAGGTGCTCATTATAACATTTGAACAAATAAAGAAAATGAAAACTGATTTTTTTAGAATTTTGTTATTGGTTTTCTGAAATTTAGTTTTGCTATTTCAGTTAGATGTTATGGAAAACTTTTATTCTTTATTTATGGTAGGCAATTATGTTTTTATCTAGGGGAAACCAAGCTTATAAAGATGGGGATCTTTCTAAGGCTGAGGACTTCTACACGCTTGGAATAAGTTCTATCCCTCCAAGTGAAAGGTCAGGGTGCCCGATTAAGCCTCTTTTACTGTGCTATAGTAACCGTGCAGCAACACGAATCAGTCTTGGAAGGATTAGAGAAGCTCTGGGGGATTGCCTTATGGCTACTGCTCTTGACCCCACCTTTCTGAAAGTACAGATGAGAGCTGCAAAGTAAGGGTTTTGTTCCCCTCATTTTAATTTTAAATTATCATGGTTTCTACTGATTTCTATGCCCTGAGCAATGAAATGTGACTTTCTTCTCCAGTTGTTACCTTTTGCTGGGAGAACTAGAAAATGCTCTGCAGTATTTCAATAAGTGCTTGGAATCAAGTAATGGTGTTTGTTTGGATCGGAGAGTTGTTGTAGAAGCAGCTGAAGGTCTACAGAAGGCTCAGGTATGTCGATGTTTTTCTTTTACGTGGGTAATGCAATTGAGATAACTTTAGTATAATGCTTTTTAAAAATCCTCTTTCAACTTATTAATAATTGACTCTTTTCCTGGGTAACTTTATATTTCTATTAGTTATTATTACCTAAAAGTTTTCAGTCAGCAATTAATTTTCAATTATGCTTTTCTTTCCTTTGTTCGCTTGAGTGGCATCTTTGCTCTTATAAGATATCTAACAAGTGACTCTCAATATTAACAGAACGTGGCTGACTGTACAAATAATGCTGCGGAACTCTTAAAAGAGAGGGTTTCTGATGCAGCTGGTACTGCTCTAGAACTACTTTCTAAGGCATTGTCAATAAGTTTATACTCAGAAAAGTTGCTCCAAATGAAGGCAGAGGCTCTGTATTTGGTATGTTTCTATTAAAATAGTTGCTTCATTCATCTTTATGCCTCTTTATTCTACTTGTTTGCTGTTGTTTCTTTCAATGGAATTATTTTTTATATTATGGCTGATAAAGTTGCTGTCTATTTCATTTTCTGGTGATATATTGCAGCTGCAAAAGTATGATGCTGCAATTCAGCTTTGTGAGGAGAGTCAATATCTTGCAGAAAAAAATTTGGCCTTTGCAAACAGCGCAGAAAATGTGAATACTTCCGTGCATGATAGTAACTTATGTGTCAGATTGTGGAGGTGGTCATTGGTCTCCAAGTGTCACTTTCATGTGGGAAGGCTTGAGGCATCACTTAATGCTCTTGAGAAGTTACAGCAAGCTGTCTCTCTCAATGACAAGTAATTCAAAATTCACGAAGCATGCTCATTTTTAATTTGCCATTGCGGTCAAAATATTTTTTTGAATGCTACAGATCTTTGATGTTCATTTCATTTATCTAGGTTTAATGAAAACATTGAAGATTCGTTGTCATTGGCTGCCACAATACGAGACCTTCTATGCCACAAGGTAATTTCAAAATGTTCATTTTCCTACATTGATGCCCAAAAGATGGTTAACGAAATGGCTATACTATATTGTCCTCAAGTTTAGGTGTCGTGCACACACACAGTGGATACTTCAGGCTTACACTGTTCTGTCTGTTATAATTTCTACATTAGCGATGACATATACTACTCCAAAATTTGTCATGTATAATTATTGAAGGACAACCTCTGGCATTAGAAAAGAATCCCATTAAAGTATCATTAAGTAGTTCTCAGGGGGCTGTCTTTTTTCTTTTAATTGTGTCATTGGAAATGATTCTTTAATTATTCTTTTTAAAATCTATGATGACTAATTTAATGTTCTTAACTCATTAAATCATGCTTACACATAGGAGTAGGTAGGTTGCCTTCACTTTGTTGGAACTAGTTTCAGATTAACAGTTTGTACCAACTCCTTTATGTTTTTATATTCTGTGTATGTTTTGTCCTTATTATTCTTATTAATTACAGAGTGCAGGAAATGAATATTTTAAATTGAAAAAGTATACAGAAGCTGTAGAGCAATATACTGTTGCTTTATCTAGCAACATCAAATCCCGTCCTTTTGCAGCAATATGTTTCTGCAATCGTGCTGCAGCACATCAAGCTTTAGGCCAAATTACTGATGCCATTTCAGACTGCAGTGCAGCTATGGCCCTTGATGGAAATTATGCTAAGGTATGCTTTTCTCAAATCCCATCAATTAGGTGAACTCATGAATGCATTTTAAGTTTTTCTTCCCTCGCCTAGAGGCTGGCTTAACTTGTCAGAAATGAGAATTAATAAGAACTTCAGACAGGTGATGAGTTTCATGGGCTATTGTAATTTTATTATGATATGATCTATGATCAATTAATTTATTAAGAGAAATTTCTTACTCAGTTTTGGCGGAGTAGATTTGTGTCATTGGTGATTCTGATTGATATATATGTGCAATGTAATGGTTAGATGTTATCAAAATACCTATTTCTTAAGATGATTTTAATTTGGCATCCTATATAGGTTACTTAACATTGACAGGGCTTAGACAGTATATACTTAATTTGATTGTTCTAATTGTCGCTTGAACAGTACATATGATTGTTATGCATATTGACCTTTCCTTCTTAAAACAGTTCATCTTGTTCTGTAAGTTTGCAATCATTTGTTCTCTACAAATATAAATCTTTTTCCACCTCATTCTTATTTACAAGAGGGCAGGTCATCTGATTGCTCCTTTTTCAGGCAATCTCAAGAAGAGCCACCCTACATGAGATGGTTAGAGACTATGAGAAAGCAGCTTGTGACCTCAGGAGACTCCTATCTATTCTTGAAAATCAATCTGATGAAAAGAACAGACAGTCTGGCACACCAGGTGGATCAAATGGAGGTGTAAAAGAATCAAGGCAAGTGCGTCAACATTTGGTTTGGGTAGAAGACAAAGCCAAAAGGGAAATTCCCTTAGATTTTTACCTTATTCTGTAAGTATTTTATATAATTGGAGCTTTCTCATCAGTTAATATATTCTGATTTGCCTAAATTTCGTCTAGTATAGATAGAATATATGTTTGTGCAGCCAGAAATTTACAAATCAAATGTGTCATAAATCCAACCGCCCACCCTTCTCCCCCGCATTCTCTACATGACAAAGTCATGGAATATACCGGGGAGTGGGAACCTCGGGATGCCAACACCTTGTGTAGAAAGATGAGAAAAATAGAGGAAGTGCTTCTGAAAAGCTGAAACCTCAGATTAGGTTAGGCTCATATTTTTGTACATAGTCAGAGTTTTACACAGGGATTTTCAAAATTTCTAAGACACCCTTAATCATAAGTAAGACTCCCCTTCAACATGGGGTTTAGATGTCAATCATTTTAAGCTTGTTACAAGAACAGTCAATCCTATTTCCATAAAGAACTATAGTGAAATTAGTAGCTATTATTTCTTCAATGTTCAACATGAACAGTAAAATTAAGTCCTTGTTGAATCTTCTTGTGAACAAAATGACAAATCAGCCTCTATATGGAAGACTGGGTCTGAGTCAATATGGATAGTAGTCTGGTTGTGGTAGAAGCTGCGAATTTGGGAAAATAGGAAAAGAAATAATCTACTAATTTCTCTATGAGCAAGGATCTCACTCTAAAAAAAACTAATAGCCAAGGAGAATCTCCAGTGGGAAAATGACATATCATCCTTCCAACATGCTTACATGACCCCGTATTTATTACAGCAAAATAACTGATGACTCCTGAAAATAAGAAGCCACTAACCATGACTCCTATTCTGACAATAACTGACTAACAGATCTGAATTAATAATTAAAATAAATAAATTACCTGACTTATTCCTCAAACTCAGGATTCCACTATCCCTAGATTTTAGCCACTAGACCCATGACTCATAACAAACTGAAACAGACTGAATAAATAAAATAATTAACAAATAAAATCAGAGAATAACTAGGCTTGTTGCTGGGCACGTGACTTCCTACGTGCATAAGTGATTAGAGGCTTATCAGGTTGTCAGAACACAATTAAGAATATATGTTATTTTACTGACAATGAATTAATGGGAAAATGAAAGGGGTAAGTTAAATAGAGTGAGGAAGTTAATTTAACTCTACCTATAAAATTAGAAATTAAGTCGGATGACCCATTATCCTAGGCGTCATTAGGTAAATCAGGTCAGAATTAAATTAAAATATGGTGCATGTATTATTTCTAGTCATGTGATCTGTAGCATCTGAAATAATGACCCTGTTGTGAGAGGAAGTTGAAAGACAGGCAGCAGGATTCCTTACTGAACTAAAGT
Source organism: Erythrophleum fordii (assembly GCA_032878935.1). NCBI lineage: Eukaryota > Viridiplantae > Streptophyta > Magnoliopsida > Fabales > Fabaceae > Erythrophleum > Erythrophleum fordii. Next base: position 12,795,456 of record JAVQMF010000045.1, on the reverse strand, counting down.
AGCAGTGGATGAAATTGCAAATGTTGAAAACCTTACTGTGTCTGTGTCGGAAAAATTCATTAGCAGACCACTGTCTTGTCCTCTATTGAACTTATGGAGTGAGGCGGAGTGATGTACTCCTACAGTGGGAATGGCAGCATCTGTAAACTTTTGCTAGTGCTTCTGTTTCTAATTAAGTTTTGAGTTTCTACTTTCTAACAAGTACATTTCATGGGTCCCTGTTAAGCACAGTGATAAGAGAGCTGGGGTCTAGTCTACTTGACTCACCACCATCATCTCTACATTAACTTGAGTTTCTTCAACCACCTTACCCGCACTCATTCTTAGGTGTAAGAGGAGAGGAGAGAAAGGGAGAGGGGGGGGGGGGGGGGGAAGGTCACTGTGACGTGACTAATTTTGAAAGATTGCTCATCCTTATAGGATTTTTTTTTTTTTGTTTTTTTGGGGACCTTCGTTCCTCAATGGACTTCTAAAATTTATTTCCAAAAGATCCTGAAGAGAGGTTGGACATATCTCTGAACCGCCAGAAATTGAAAATGATATGCACTGTAAATTCCATCCACCAGACAATGCAACACAAGACAATATTAATCTCTGAGCTTCTGAATAAACAAAAACATGCAGGGAAAGATATTTGTAACAGCATTTGATCTACCTTCAAAAGTACCTTATATATTTAAAAAGCTTCATCAAGAGGGAACTGGACAATTCCCAAAACATTAGGTAATGAAGAAAAATTGAAGGTAAAAGGAGCCCTTTTTCTAAGAAGATTCTAGTATCTCGGTATGTACAGAAAGGGTAATAGATTGAAGGTTCTGAAGAAACATAGGAAAATCTGCAGCTTCTCTAATGATCAACCTTTTAATAGTAAAACTTCTAAGGGGGTTTAGAACCATTGGTATCAAAAAAACTATGAAGATGGTGTAAAACAGGATGATAGAGACAGGAAAATGCCATGGACAAGGTGTTTGAACTTGGTAGGATTACCAAAAATGAACATGAGAACCATCCCCTTTCTTTTATTTCTTTTATTTATTTATGTATTTATTGATAAAAGACCCTTCCCCAATCTTATATGTGAACATTTTGGAGAAGGTAGTATATACCTCAGATGGATTTCCAGTTCCAAGGACTTGATGAGTGACATTGACTGGGGAAGGCATCCCAGTTAATTCTGGCAGTGACCATGTCTGTTCCTGATCAGGATATGAAAGAAATGCCATAACCATTTTTTAGCATGGCAAATATTGTAGGAAAGAAATCACTCGGAAGACCAAATCTCCATCGCACCTAGATCTACAACAAAGTTCTTAGCTCACTAGATGACCACTTCACCCATCACCCACTTCTGGCAAGAAATCCCTCATGATTTTCTGAGTCTTGGTGGCAATGCTGACAAGAATCTTAAATAGAGTTACATAATGAAGAGGAATGCTAGACTGACACGCTTGAATTGAAGTGATGCACTTACCCGGGGAGAAAATGCATCCTACTAATGTCTTTTGATAGAAGAAGAATTTTATTAGAGAGAAGGATGTACCAAAAAAGAGGTTGATAAGATATCCCTTCTGAACAAAAGAACGAAATTATCACACTGAAAATTCAAACAAGCTTGTGAAAATTGGCTCTTCAATCCTGCTGCATCTGTTGTAGTAACATCATCACAAGAACTATGGGGAGACTACTGAAGAGAGGCCCTAAACATTTGTAACCTATAAAATATCTTGAAGGCAAAAAACTACTTTGTAGATATGAGCAGTTCGCCCTAACCAAAGATACACTAAATACAACACTCAAAGTTTTACTCACCTTACGGCTGCCAAAACCTCTAATCAGTAAAAACTACGAACTTTGAAATCAAAAAGGCACTGCACCAATTAATCATTACACAATATGTGAAGCTTCTCTAGGGTGATGTTAGGAATTATGTGGTGACCTCAACTGTACATTGAATCATTCTTGTTGACTAATTAATCATGTTAAATCATTATTGATCTTTTCTTGGTAGTTTGTTGAAGGCCAAATTTATATCTCTAGATACTTAGTTTGGTAAACTCGCTTTTTGTTACACCATTTAAAGCTTTCTACTTTGGAGTGGTTCTACTACATAGAACAACAATTGTGTCTTATACACTGATACCTCATCCACGTAGTAGTACTATGTGGATGTGCAAAATATGTCTCTAGTAACTAATGGCACACAGAAGAAATCTTTTCAGTATTTTTTAAAAAATAATTGAAAATGTATTATCTTTGATAATTTTGTCATCAGCTAATTGTTTTCAAATGGGCCTATTCAACAAAGTAAAATATATCAGTATCTAAATTTTCAAAAAATCACCACACGGGTCAGTGCTAATTAGCCTATGACATGCATTGCGCACTCTCAAATTTTCTTTTATTCATAACTGCTAATGTAAAGCGTCTAAAATCTAAATTCTTTATGCTCTAACGTGTCAATACTAGAGGAGTTAAACCCAACGACACAGCAACTGATATCAAAAAGGCTTACCACAAGGCAGCTCTCAGACACCATCCAGACAAGGTTTGAGTCTTTTTGTGCCCACGTTATTGTTAATTCTGTATAATTAGTCCTTAATTTATATTTTGTAAAGTTTAAACTAATGTTAGGTATTTTTCTCTTACTTTTTTTGTTGGAATTTAGGCTGGTCAGTTGCTGGCAAGAAGTGAGGTTGGAGATGAAGGCCAAATCTGGAAGGAAATTTCACAGGAGGTGTACAAGGATACTGATAGGCTTTTCAAAATGATTGGAGAGGCATATGCCGTGCTTTCTGACCCTACCAAGGTATACTTCTACACGCTATAATTGCTAATTGATGATTCTTAATGTATCATTGCGCTCTAGCTCAAGTTCTAAGAGTTCATGATCTTAGCAATTCATATTGTTTCCTCCATGAATGGTTGTAGTTTAGAGAGTGGAGAGCGACTAAGAAATAGGGAGAGAGGGAGGGGGCAGAGAGAGAGAGAGAGAAGATAAATGTTAACTGGATGACTTACAGTACCATTTATGTAGGCTGTAACTGTATAGTATATAATCAAGTAGTAAACTTGCTTCTGAAAATTGTACTCCTTTCCTTAGTTCCTCTCAAGCTGGGGGAAGCATGTCATGCCCTTGGCTTATTATAACTAAGGCTAACCCAAGAAGCCCCAAGGGTTTTGTGAATCTACATGCAAACTAGTTTTCTGAATAAATCCAACCCATTCTGTCACTTATAGAAGAAAGTGACAGAAACCTGTGTTTTTTTCTCCTTATTATCCAATGTCTTATAAATAGGTTTCCAAGTATTTGGGAAATTAAAATACCCTCTTGCCACTTTAGGGTGTGAAATTTACCGCAGAGCAGGTTTTCTCTTTTGATTTCTGATTTTCTTCTTTGATGGCGTAGGGATGAGTTCAAAATTCTAGTGTAATTGAGTTCCTTAATTTTCAATAAAGGTCTATTATCTGCTACACAGAATTGATAAGCTACTTTCTTTGATCATAGCGCTCAGAATATGATTTTGAAGAGGAGATAAGAAAAGCTAAGCAAAGCAACAGAGGTGGCACATGGAGAAGATCTTCTGATTATTATGGGTTTGGAAGACCGTCTGATGTTTATAGATCTTCTGAGAGAAGTTCTAATAGACGACAAGGACGGGATCATTGGAAGACATATGGAAATTCCTATACTCGATGGTGAGAGGATACAGAAGGGGTCACTGACTTTCCAATACCTGGTCCAATTTAAAGTGACGCTCCTCGTTCTCATTCATTCATGATGAAGACCTTTGGTTCATGATGGTGTGAAATAAGTGGCTTGATTCTGCTTTCTCAGGTAATAATTGTTCCTTTTCCTAGTCCAATTGAAAGTAACTCAGGCCATTTGGGGAAATAAGCTTTGTATGTAGATATTGCAGGCAAGAGTTATTTGAAGTAATGTAGCATCAAGCAGCCAAGAAGAAAAGGGTTGGGAAGGTAAGCAAGAAAATTTTGTTTTGATCAATACAAATTACTTGACAAAGCTGAACAATTTTTTTCTCAAATCTAAAGCTTTTTTCTTTTTTTTTGTGGGTACAACCCGACCAATGACTAGTCCATTATATTTGGCTATGTATCTGACTTAAGGATAAGGAAATGACATGATGTATCGGTTCGATCGAATATATTTTATGCGATTGGCATTAGGTGCCATTTAAGAGATGATGTTCGATAGTTTCTATCTGCCAAAGGGACAGGGTAAAGGAATGTGCATGTGATCGGTATATTCTTAAGATAATTGACAATTGTGTGCCTATCAAGGGGTGAAGAAGTCCCCTTGCAGCTAACGGAGCCTCTGGCAATTTTAGGGTTACTGTACCACTTTGACCGGTGTTAAAATGTTGACTGCAACGAGCCGTAGCATTAGTTTTCAGAGTCGTACGCTACTTAATTAAATTTGGACATTTAAGTATAATTTTTTGAAATACGCAATTATATGATATTGAGCTGTAAAAATTGTTCTCTTGTCATGTTTTTGACTAAAAAATTTGATAATAAATGTCTGAAGACCACGCTTATTTTTCGCCACTATTTTTTCCCATTTCAATTGGATCAACTGTTCAAAAATTCTGTCATGGCTACCCTATTTTTATTGGTATTTTCATTTTTCTAAGAAGTTAAATAATCAATCAGTGAAATTTAAAGCTACTTTACCGTTGAAATGGTGGAAGCTATAATTATTGGCGCATAATGTTTGTGCTTATAGTATTGATACATGGTCTTGTGTAAAAATTCTAGTCGTTTAAGATTTTTGCTGAACTCTATGTTTCTTATCTAGCATTCAAATTTTCCTTTCAGCGAATAAAACGTGGTTGATTAATGTGAATATGTTATCACCATCCATAATCAGCAAAAAGAAAAAGAAAAACCCCAAATTGTTTGCCACTTAAAAAGGTTCCTTGTTACCTATTTGAACCATCTTGCGGTAAATAAACAAGGTCAAATTCCTCCGGAGTTTCAGTTCCCCCAAACACCCCCCCCCCCCAAAAAACCAAAACAAAAAAAAAAATAATTCCCTGGAAGTCTCTATTTCGAAATCTACGGATGATTGTTTTCCTTGCTAGGGGGCACCTTTATAGTTTTTAAACACTAGATTTTAGACACAACATATAAGAATACGAAGATCAATGCCGAAATAAATTGCATGCAGTTTTCTTATGATTAAGTTTCAATTATAGATTTTTTTTTTCTTTTTGGTGTATGCATATAGTTTTTTCAAGTTATTAATAAAATTATTATTAATGAATTTTGTTAACTTGAGATAAATTTTTATGTATTATTTAAAATTATAATATTTAACAATATAAATTATTAAAACCAAAAATAATTAATAATTATGAACAAAACTTTTGAAATTATTATTTTGTATATCTCACGCAGCTTTAGTCTATAACTACACAGTCCAAGAGTTAACTTGGAGTGACAATTTAAGTTGAAGATTTTTGTAACTCAAACGGTCATCCAAGACAACAAATTAGGTCTGGATGACGATTTAAGAAACTATAAAAAAGAAAATGGCCGAAATTGAGTCATGTCAAGAATGTGTGTATATATATATATATATAAAAATATATATAAAAGCAGCATAAAATAAGATGATATGATATATAATCGTCAAAAAGCACATTCATGGACCAGTGCAATACATGAACTTGGGAAGAAAAGAATGACAACCTCAACGATGAGAAATAATAAAGCAGTGACTAATTTTAATTGGCTTCATTCAAATGACGATAACCTGTTGGGAATTTCTGTGTCAGCTTGGGAAAAATAAATAAAATCATTAGCTTCACAAAACCGTACCACACTAGAGATTTGTTAGCAAGCTGAAATAATTGTAACTATAAAACTTACTCTACTTTCCACACTAAACCTCGATACACACAGTACAGTACGAAAGCTGGCAAACTCCAAATACAGCAAGACCATTAACATTTGCAACCAACAGACCATTACTTTCCTATGCAATAACGAAAGGCAGAACAGTGAGCATAAACGACTCGTACGTGAAGGTTGCAGAACCAGAGTAAGTAGTATCCTTCTCCTTAAATTTCTCACTTAGACCCTGCAATACATTATACACATGATTCATTGTGAAATCAACATCAAACATATAATTACCAGAATGCATGATTTATTGGTTATGAAATATAAGAACAGGGTAATGATGATTCATCAAGATAACACAAGAAATATCCAGATTACTGCAATATCCATATTTATATTTGGAAGCAGATAACAATAGTAAGATTAATTTCATTGCCAAAACTAAGAAAATCATAATTCAAAGTGACTTGGGAGCTCACCTTAACAGTAAGACAACACCTGCATTAGCAAATAAGGAAAGAGAGAAGTGTCAGCACAAGAAGATTCATTTTATGCCGTGTTTCTTTAGCATGGTATTTAATAACAAATAAAAAAATACAAGCACAGCAAAACCATACTCAATGAAGTTGTCATATTCTATAGCCTTGATTTTTCCACCAGTTCTGTCAAACTTGGAGACGAGCAAATCCAATACCACAGGTGAAACGGCAAACCCCAAACTCAATAGAGCATCTCGCAACTCTGGTAAATCAATTTTGCCACTCCTGTCCTTATCAAATCTCTCAAAAATGGCCTGACGTTAATAGCAAGTCAGAACATGCGCAGAAGAGATTGAAAAAAAAAAAACAATTGTCAAACAGATATGAACAAAAGGGAAGTACCCTCCAGTTCTGCAGACTGTAAAATAGAGAAGTGAATTCCTTGGGTCCTGCAATGAAATGGCCAGAATTCAAACAGTGAGGGGGTGAAAAGGTCAAGGAATTCCAATAATCAACAAGCAAACAGCACATCGTGGAAGCTGTGGGCTACATTTTAAATGATTAATTGGCCTTAACCATTTTAAGAGAGAAAAAAAAAAGATTAGATGTAAAAACAATTCCTTATATTTTTACTATCAAAATTTTTAATTAAAACATGACAAGTGTATAGTTAAACAATAATATTATGATAAGTGTATAATTTAGTTAAAAAATTATACAATTATCTATATACTTGTGTTTTAATTACAAAATTTGATAATAAAGATATAAAAAATTGCATATAAATTTCTCTCCCAAAAAAAATCTGACTAACAAGTGTATATATACTCCCCTTTTAAGTTCAAACTTTAGGGACATACAAACATTTTAGTTTTAAATTTTAAAACTACAAGTACTTTTAAAATCTCTTCTACAGCAGAACGGCAATATATGAGTGGTACAGTTTACCTCCTAGGAACTAAGAAACGACAAATGCAATTCTTTAATTGTCAACACGTTATTGTAACGTATATATATATTAAACTGCCACCTAATCTTACTTAATATCTCGAACCAATCAAATTATGATTAATGGTAACAAACCCCGAAAGGTGGACCGTACGGGCACTATGGTGGGATCCACCGCATCAAATTGACGCGGCAGAGGTCCCAGAGAAGTCAAGCCAAAATTGAATATGCAAAGTGACATAAAATTAGCGCGTAAATTGATGCCAAACCAAGGACCCCTTTTTCCAGCGGCGAGAAAGAGACCGTTGACGCGCAAAATTAAAAAGCGCATGCATTTCCAACCCAATGCAATCAAATGGCAAAATAACAAACGAACGGGGGGCATTATTGTCATTAGGAGCATGCTGATCCAGTTAGGAAGCGTCACACGAGCCCCGTGCCGGAAACCGTCTCTTCCGACAATCCCTTAGGCGGAGACGCCTCACAATTCAGCATCATCCGCCAAAAAAGTCTTCTCCTCCGGCTACACTAGAACAAAACCTAAATTCCCAAATCCAAATCGAATTGCAAAATAAATCAAGGAAAATTAAAAGAGAAAGTTAAAGCGTACCAATCTTCCTGATGTTGGTGTTGGTAAAGTGATACATGAGAAGATGAACTGTCCTCAAGCTGAAGCTCTGGCTATACGAAGAAAGCGCCCTCTGCATTTCCTTGTCATCGATCAACCCACTGCCGTCCTGATCCGCCAATTGGAAGCAGGCGATGACATTGGGATCCGTGCCCGGAGGGAACGACGACGGCACCAGGGACGCGAAGGGGCTCGCGTACGGTGGCGTCGACGACGGCTGATAACCGCCGCCGTAGGATTGGGAATGATCTTTGGGGGGTTTGTTGTGTCCGGAAGATGACGAGTAGGGGGCAGCGTACTGGTCGTAAGGGCTGCCCTGGCCATGCGATGGCGGAGGTCCGCCATATGGGTTGGTGGCGTAGTTTTGACCAGGTGGTGGTACGGCGTACGGATTGGCTGACGGAGGTGCGCTGTAACCGTAGCCGTACCCAGGTGGCGGGTTTGGATATCCAGACATGTTTAAAGGAGACGGAGATTGCCGATAGAGAGGATTGTTGTTGGATGATTTGAACTCGGAAATAGACTATTAAATTGTCTTCATACACATATATATACACGCGCGAGCGCACATACGCGGGATATTCGAAGGTTCCGTCGTAAATTTGTGGTAAAAAATTATTACTTTTAAAGGAGCGATGCATGTTTCCAGAAAAAAATAGAATATTTTATTTATTTTAATAGATTTATTATTATAATTATATAAAAATTAAATTAATTTTGTAATAATTTTAAAAAATAGAATAATATTTTATTTATTTTAATATATTTATTATTATAATTATATAAAAATTTAATTAATTTTGTAATAATTATAAATTATTAATTTGTACTAATAATTATTACATCATAATTAACTATAATAATAATAATTCCGAATTGATATTATTATTACTCATAAAAATATGCTAACGGACATTATATTACTATTATTACTATCTATCAGGCATTTCTGCCAGAACTTCTACCATCCAACCCATGTTCACTGGTGAATATTTACCTCTGAATAACTCCTTCGAAGGAAAGGCGCCTTTCTCATTTAGGGTTTATTTTGATTTTATATATTAAAAACACAACGAACAAGACACAGTCAAGCAAAGTCCATAGTCGATATAACCCATGGTATCACTCGCAAGCAAAAAGTCAGCTCGGCATATTCAGTCCGAACAGTTCTAGATCTTCAGAGTGAACACAACTTAATCAAGCCTAAGAGCTTGAGCATGATGGCGGATGTGATCATCAATGAAGGTGGCAATAAAATAGTAAGAGTGATCATAACCAGGTTGAAACCGCAAGAGCAGTGGAACATTGGCATTCCTGCACGCCTCTTCGAACTTGTGAGGCAGCAGTTGATCCTGCAAAAATTTGTCATCTTCCCCCTGAAAAAGTACAGTTAAAAGAGGGTAAATGTAGGAGATACATGTTTAAGAACGGAAACCTAAATCAACTGCAAAACAATATGTAAGTACAGGCCATACAATGCTGCTAAAACTGGATTTCTTAATCAGAACCCCATGAGATACCAGCAACTAAGTTTGTCCGTCTTGGTATCTCCTGCAAATTTTAATGTAGTTTCCCTAAAACAGCAAGACGACTTACCTGATCAATCAAGATGGTAGCACGCACATCATGGAACTTTGTTATCAGACAAGTGGCATCATAATCCTGCATTTTCAATAAAAAATTGTTATAATGAGAAATTTATGTAGAAGTGAATATGTCAGATTCTCCTCAAATTTACCTCCCAATCCGATTTATTGCCACCAAGATAATTTGTAAATGCCTTCTGTCCCCAAGCACAATTTATAGGATTTGCAACGGGTGCAAAGGCAGAAACTGACTGGAACAAGCAGAGAATATATTAGAATAAAGAAGATTAGTAAAGTTATTATCATGACGAAGTTCAGTCCATGTTGCGTCAGGGAAAGAAGTTCCACAAATCCAAACCTCTGGACTGAAGAAAATTATATTAGAATCTAATTTCATACTTCTTCAACTTTCTAAACAACATAAAAGTGCCTTACTGAAGGTTGTAACAATCTTATTTCGTTGTAAAGACACAATTTACTGAATTCTAGCACATTCTCATATATAAAAGTTTCTTGAGAAGTGTTAAGAAGAAACAATTCATGCAATACAGGGTGTATAAAGAAGTTCTGCCACCAAATGGGAAAGGAAAACAAGGAATTAAAAAATGAATTCGTACAATCCATTAATTTAAAAATTTGGAGCCCTAAAGCAGAGTTGAGAATGACCTTCTCAGCCGTTACTACTGTTTTTTTTTTTTCTTTTTTTTTAGAATAAAGTTGTGCCTGTAAAGCCATAGACCCCAGAGAATACAAGTTTTTTCTTTTTTCTTTTTCTTTTTATTTCCTTTTACCTTCAAAATATAAGTTAGAACCACCAAATGCTTATCATCATCCTAAGAAGCCCGCCTCCTCCTATAATGACACATTAATTTCCACACATCTAAACATCATCAAGTGAATTATAAACAGAGAATACCAAATGGCACAGTATGTTGTGCCGCCCCAAAAAGTACAATGAAAGACAATCCACTATCTTACCACACCAGCTCAATAACATTTAATTATGTCCCTCAATCATGCAAAAGCAAGAGATGTGATGCAGGAGCATCCTCTAAAGCACATCAGCCCAAACAGACCAAATAGGCCCAAGGCCCACCTTTGGCAACCATAGATTATCACTTTTAATTGTGTTGCTCTTTTTTATTATTACTCCTTTTATTTGTGTCATTTTATTTTGTTTTAGTTGTCTTTTAAAAAGTCGTGTGCTTTGAAGGGTTAGGATTCTAGGGTTAGTAAAACATCCTATAAAAGGGATTCTTAAGCTTTTGTAATTAGTTATTGAGTTTCCTACGTTTCTTGACCTAGAACTCATTGTTCTCCCACAATCTCTACTCTTCTTTGCTATTTTTCTACTGTTTATTCTGTTTTACACTCTCTGGCTATGTCAAGTGGTACATGGCTGAACGAGGAAGAGGTAGAGGTGGCAGAGGAAACGAGGAAATTTAGCTGAGAGGAGGTGTATGATTAAAGATCTGTCACAGGAAGTCCATGCCTTGCAAAGACAGGAACATGTGGAAGCCCGTATGGATCCACCAGAGGACCATGAAAACTTGGACATACAGAAAGGTAGTTCAGGTGGTGAAGACTTGAATGAAGAGGAGGAAAACCCTTTTACAACACCAGGCCAGCCAATCAACAAAGAACGGGTGCATAGAGGATAGATTAATACGTGCAGTTGATTTGAATGGAGGAGGAATTAAGGTAGAAGTTTCTGATTTCACTAGGAAATCGCATACAGAAGATTACTCTGATTGGGAAGCTAGTGTAGAAACTTATTTTAAGGGGAAAACAATGGCTGAATATTGAAAGGTGTTGTTTGTAAAGCTAAAATTGAAGGGTGCAGCACTTCAATGGTGGAAACAGGTTGAAGAACAATGTGCTAGACAAGGTAAACCAAAAGTCAGCACATGGAAGCATATGAAGTCCAAATTGTGGAAGCAGTTCCTTCCACTAGATTATATGATGGAACTGTTCCATACATTAAAACAGAAAGGGATGACAGGTGATGAGTACACTGCAGAATTTAACAACCTATGAATTCATGCTGGAGTGAATGAAACAGATGAGCTACTTTACCTTACCTTACCTTGCTGGGTTGAATCAGACTATTAGAGATGACCTTGGGGTGCCTCGTATATACAGCCTAGAAGATGCTCGACAATATACTTTAATGGCTGAAAAGTAAGTTTTGCATCATGGAGCAAGGAGGCCTTTGTTGGGAAAAAGTGAGGGAGGAATACAAAAGAATTTGGGATCATTCCGGAACATTGTAAATGGGCAAAAACCTTCAAAGAGCAGAGCAAGAAGCTGCTGCATCTAGCAGAACTAGTAGCAGAAACATTACTAATATTGATTGGGGTGAGAAGGGAAAGGAAGTGGCATGATACAGTGGCCAAAACACCTCTGGTTCCAATTCTTTTAAGATGGACAGCAGATCACAGTTGCATTGTTTCTCCTGTGGAGAAAGAGGGCATGCTTGCTATGCCTGCCCACAAAGAAGAGTGAACTTGTCGGAACCAGAAGAAGAAGCCTTTCCTGATCCAATTTGATGAGTATGATGATGAACCTGGTGAAGTTGATATTTATCCAGTAAAAGGGGAATTATTGGTAGTGCAACATGTCATGACAATAACCAGGGCCGAGAAGGAAGATTGGAAGAGGTGAGGTATATTCAAGACACAAGTTCTTTGTGGTTATAATGCATGTAATGTCATTCTTAATGGGGTTAGTGGTGAGAATTTAGATTCTAAAGAAATGGTGGAAAAGCTGAACCTAACTGTCGAAACACCCAGACCTATACAAAATTGCTTGGTTTAAAAAGGGAAATGAGATCCTGGTACTTCTCAATGTTTAGTCAAGTTCAAAATAGGTGGTAATCTTGAAGATGAAATTCTTTGTGATGTAACACTGATGGATGCATGTAACATTTTCTTGGGAAGGTCATGGTTGTATAACAAGGACATAACCCGCTACACTAAACCCAACACTTATTCATTTTGGAAGGGAGATAAGAAATACACTCTTCATCTGCTCAAGGTAGGAGACTTTGGTGCTACTAGTAGTAGCAAGACTAGTGGATTTTTTAAAGCAAAGAAATTTGAAGGTGCAGGTGAAGAACAAGGAGTCATTTATGCTCTAGTTGGCAAAACTGGAGAAAAAGTACAGTGGCTGGAACTTACTAACTACCCGCCTGAAATTCAGCATATTAGGGGATTTCAAGGAGTTGATTAGCATTGATATGCCAACTGGTTTACCACAATGAGGAGTATTCAGCATGCTATTGATTGGGTTATGGAAGCAGTCTTACCAAACCTTCCAGCATATAGAATGTCACTTATCCATCGTGTTGAAGTGCATAGACAAGTAGAAGACTTAATTGCAAGGGGGCTGGTGTGTGACAGCAAAAGTCCTTGTGCTGTTCCAGCCTTACTCCCAAAAAAGATGACTCATGAAAGATGTGCATGGATAGTTGAGCTACAAATAAAATTACCATTAAGTACAAATTTCCAATTCTTCGCTTGGAAGACATGCTTGACAGGCTGGTTGGATCACAGGTGTTTTCAAAAATAGACCTCAAGAGTGGACATAATTAAATTAGGATAAGAAGTGCTGACAAATGGAAGACTGCCTTCAAAACACCAGATGGACTTTATGAGTGGTTAGTGTTGCCATTTGAGCTCTCTAATGCCTCTAACACTTTTAAGCGGGTAATGACAAAGGTACTCAAGCCTTTTCTAGGCACTTTTTTTGTTGTATATTTTGACGATATCTTAATCCATAGTCAAACAAAGAAAGAGCATTTGTTTCATTTATGCCTAGTTATGGAGGTTCATTTTAAGGAAAAACTCTACATTAAGTTAAAGAAGTGCTCCTTTTTGTGCCATGAGGTTGTGTTTCTTGGTTTTGTTGTGTATGCAAATGGCTTAAAACCTAATCCAGATAAGTATGAGCTGGAAAGGAGTGGCCTACTCCACAATCTAAGGGGGAAATTCATAGCTTCTATGGTTTAACATCTTTTTATAGGAGGTTTATAAAGAATTTCTGTTCTATTATGAGCCCTATTACTGAGTGCTTTAAGAAGCAAAATTTTGAGAGGCCAAAGTCAGCCCAAAGAGCATTTGATCAAATCAAAACTTTGTTGACTGAAGCTCCTGTTCTTGCCCTTCCAGATCTTGAAAAGCTTTTTGTGGTAGAATGCAATGCTTCATATGTCGATACCGGAGCTGTTCTTGGTCGAGATGGCAGGCCATTAGGATTCTTTAGCAAGAAGCTAAATGAAATGAAACGCAGATATTCCAACTTATGACCTAGAATTCTATGCACTAGTGCAAGCCATTCATCATTGGCAGCATTATTTGGCTTATAAGAAGTTCATTGTTTATTCAGATCACCAAGTCCTACGGTATCTGAATTCATAGAAGAAGCTTAGCTCTTGATATGCTGAAGGGAATTCTTTCCTACAGGAGTTTAGTTTCTCCATAAAGTACAAGACAGGTGAATCTATCAAGGTAACTGATGGCCTAAGTAGGCGCTCTCTATTACTCACTGCAATGAGCACCCCAATTACAGGCTTTAAGGAGCTAAACATTCAGGACCAAAATGATCCATACTTCAGCCACATATTTGCTGAATTACAGCAGCCAATAGGGTCAACAACTTTACCTTATAGGCTGCATCATGGCTACTTGTTCAAAGGCAATCTGTTATGTACTCCAGAAGGGTCTCTTTGTGAGCAAATCATCCAAGAGCTCCATAAGAATGGCCTAGGAGGACACTTTGACAAAGACAAGACATTGGCAATAGTGACTGATCGCTACTTCTGGCCAAGAATGCATAAAGATGTTGAAAGATTGTTGACGAGGTGTCAACCATGTCAACTTGGGAAGGGAGTCTCACAGAATATAGGCTTGTAGACACTTCTACCAAATCCTAAGACTACTTGGATTCATCTAAGTATGGATTTTGCCTTGGGCCCTTCCAAGAACAGCTAAAGGTCTTAACTCAATTTTTGTTGTTGTGGACAGATTCTCAAAAATGGCCCATTTTATCCCTTATTCAAGAACTTCTGATGCCACTCACATAGGTGAATTGTTATTTACGGAGGTGGTCAAGTTACATGGAATACCAACATCTATTGTATCTGACAGGGATGTGAAGTTCATGGGACATTTTTAGAGGACATTGTAGTGCAAACTTGGAACAGATTTGAAAATTTCCAGCACTTGCCATCCAAAAACAGATAGTCAAACAGAAGTTGTGAATAAAAGCTTGGGTAACATGTTACATTGCCTAGTAAGGAATCATGTTAAGTCCCGTGATTCCCCAAGCTGAGTTTGCTTACAACAACTCCGTGAACAGGACTACCATTTTGAAGCTGCCTATGGATTGAAACCACAGCACATTCTTGATCTTGTTCCACTACCTCAAGTGGCTCAACTTAATAATGATGGGGAAGCTTTTGACAAGCATATTAGACAAATTCATGAGGAAGTGAGGGCTGCCATCGAAGCCAACAATGATCACTGTGCCAAGGCAGTAAACCAACATAGACAACTCAAAGATTTTGAGGAAGGGGACATGGTGTTAGTGCACTTAAGGTGTGACAGGTTCCCTAAAGTCACTTACCACAAGCTGTAAGCTAAAAACATTTGGCCCTTGCAGGGAGATGAAATCAAGAAAGGGACCTTAGTATAGTCACATCTTGGTGAAGTGGTTGGCTAAACCAGCAAGTGAAAGTACCCGGATTGCAGAGGAGGAGCTGAAGAGGATTGATCTATGCTAAGACTGTCAATGTTCTCTCACACCCGAGTTTTCACTTACTTGGAGAGGTTAATGCAGGAACATCCTCTAAAGCACATCAGCCCAAACAGGCCAAATAGGCCCAAGGCCCACCTCTGGCAACCATCGATTATCCCTTTTAATTGTGTTGCTCTTTTCTATTATTATTGCTTTTATTCATGTCATTTTATTTTGTTTTATTTCTCTTTTAACAAGTCATGTGCTTAGCATGTGATCTTTTAATGAGCTTGGATGGCCATGATTTAATCAATTTATGTTTTGAAGGGCTAGGATTCTAGGGTTAGTAGAAACATCCTATAAAAAGGATTCTTAAGACTTTGTAATCAGGTTTTGATAATTTTGAAGAACGATAACGGCTTATTGAGTTTTCTAAGGTTTCTTGACCTATAACTCATTCTCCCACAATCTCTACTCTTCTTTGATATTTTTCTACTGTTTATTCTGTTTTACACTATCTGGCTGTGTCAAGATGTCTATGAAGACTAAAAAGTGGGAATAGAAAAAATGCCAAGGAGACACAACTACAATAGAAAGTGAATATCTTCCTACCCTTGAAATCTGTGTATGTAAATTATATCAATATAAAACTATTCACAATGTTGAAAAAATAAATAAAAAATTTTAAAATTAGTGACTCATTTTATTACATTAAAATCATAAGTTTCCAGTTGCATAATCATATATACCTTATATTTATCTAGATTTCTCAGGTAGATTGTTAAAGCACCATGCCCACCCATAGAATGACCAAATATAGAAGCGTTTGATGTTTCAAGCTGCGGAAAATTATCACTTAGAAGCTTCGGCAATTCCTTGACAACATAGTCATACATGCGCCAATTCTTCCACTTCTCTTGTGTAGCATTGAGATAAAATCCAGCACCTGTTCAGGGATATGTATATGCATAGTTGCATATGCATAATATTAGTACACACACACACAAAATAACAACTCTCAACTTGCAACTTAGATATCTTCTGTGAATATCAACCCAGAAAAAAAAAAAAATCTTCCGTAAAGAAATTGTTCAATAACAATTAACAACACATTTAAAGGTAGTTGTTGGCTAAAGCCTATAGCTTTTAAAGTTGTTCCACACAGCACCAGTGTCTTCCAAACAAAAGTGATCTTTTTTCTTCAATTAAAAAGTGGGGATGAAGCAGAAACATCCCAAACAGACTGAAACTAAGGAGGTGGATAACATGACTTGCCATCTGTCTTACTCATATGTGTGTATGTGTGCATTTTTTGAGTTTCTATATGCATTAGTGCATTCTAGCACTCTTCTCATCAACATATGTAAACAGAATAATAACAACAACAACAAGGATAGAGAAACAATTTTCTAAAGTGATCTCGGCATACCTACACCAAAGTCCCAGCTGTCTGCTTCTCCTTCCACATTTAGGCCCCCTGTATTATGAAGTTAAAAATCAGAACAAAGCTGCATCCCATCTTCGAGTGCAGTTACAATGGAAATACATTCAGTAATTATATGATTACATCTAAATGAGGAATCTGTGATTCTTTGAAACTAATTGTAAAAGGAAACTAGTCATTGGAGGTCAGCAACTAAAAGTGTATAAAAAGATCCATCAGTTACATCAAATGTTACATAATTATTACATCACATACAACCTGTGTTTAGGAAATATATTATGAAAATAAAATAGAATATTTAAGTTGGGCGAGATCACTTTTTTCCCCCTCTTCTAATTGTAATGGTGCTCACTCTTGTACTGTTTCAATTATTTTCCTGCAGAAGTGGTAAGTAAACATTCTCAAATGTCTGTCCAGGGCACAAGGGGCAGCGTCCATTAAGCAGTTTTGCAATATTATTTCTTGTTCAAGCAAACAACATGATCAGAGAACTATTGTTTTAAACTTCCAAAACAGTATTTTTCTTTTTTGTCCGAGAAAAACCTCACTTTTGTGAAGGAATACATAATGAGCAAGAGACCTGATCCAGATTTCATTTGGTCTATGGTCAGATCATTCACTTTTTTCCATAGCTCAAATGTGCTACGTAATGGCATTTCTCTTTTTACAGGGACACATAAACTTCAGTGAGAATATGCAAGCCAAAATAATTAAGCACTTTCAATGTAACATTAAAATATACCCAGGAACCCCAAAAAAAAGTCTCTACACTAAAGCTAACGGAGGCTAAGATGGCAGGATTCCTTCTGTTCATAAGTGTTAATCGACATGAGAAAAGGGTTGTTAATTGCACTTCTCAAAGCAAGCTGGTATAACAATCTCAAATAGAACAGAAATCACTTGTTCTGTACAAAACTCAAAGCATTGCTTCATTTCTATGTTGCTTGGCTAAAAATTGAATGGTTTGAAGTGCTGCTAACTTACTTGGAGATGTATCTGGGGCAATCAAAGCAATACCCTCATTTGAAGCTGCACGTTGAGCTCCGGACTTAATTATAAAATTCTCGTCTGAGCAAGTGAGACCAGATAGCCAGTAGAGTACCTTATCACATTGAAACCAAAACCTTTGAAGTTTGAATCGTCATATATCATATAGGACCCAATTCGCATGCGGATTAAAGAAGTGAATATAAATTGCTGAGAATTTCATACAAAAAGTGGTTAACTTCAAAACACCATTGAATCAATATATTTGACACAACAATAACAAGAAACTGTTAATGATTAATTTCTCTAAAAAAATTAAACAATTGATATATTCATTCTTTGATTTTGAGGTAACTTGAAAGTTAATTTCACTTCCACTAAATTGAATGTCGAGTTTGTTTAACTCTGGCTTCAAATTTATTAATTCATTTATAATAAATTCAACTTAGTAAATTTTACAGGGATGAAAACAGAAGGGTAGACGGCGGAATGAGAAAAAGCGATGACTTACAGGAAATTTGTGAGAAGAAGAAGGAGAAGGTGGGAAGTAGATGTGGAAACTCATGGAGCAGCCGAGTGTTGGGCTAAAATGTTTAAACCTCTTGTTGTACCCACCAAACATCTTCGAGCTGCTGATTTCTGTGGGTTTGGTTTCCATCTTTCTCTGATTGGATTTTTCTCTCTAGCTCCAACCCGGAGGAACTGGACTGTGCTGCTGCTCTGCACTCGGCAGATTTGCGAGCGTTCCCGTTTCGCGAACGATCCGCGTCTTTCAACCCTTTCACTAAAAGTACAGTAACTTGTGTCTATTTTTCATAATATTTTGAAAAAAATTAATTTTATTGTGGTCATAAAAATATGTTTTCTTTAATTCAAATGCTAAAATGCACTTTAATTAGAATAATTCGACTTCCCACTATTAATTTTTCAACAAATTAGGGCAATTATTATTGGTATATTGTATGTAGTATTTTTTTTTTCTAAGGTCGCATAAAGGTGCCAATAAATTTGGTATTTCTCTTAAGAAAAATATTAATACAAGAAAATTTGCCATATAAATTTGCAAAAAAAAAAATTGCAATACTATTTTTTCTTACAAATAAGGTGACACTGTTTTTTATAGTCATATTAGGATATGTAAAATGTTAAAAAATTATAATAATATAAAGTATATGTACCTCTTTTAAATTTGATTACAATTAAATAGTTCTTTTATCTATTTTTAAAATATATATTTTAGTTTAATTTTAATTTTTTAACTAAAATATCTTCTATTAACTTATTAATACATCTTAGATTAATTGAGTATATCTGAGTCCAAAAAATTTAAATTTGAACTAAAATATAACATAATTTTTTGTTATAAAAAAGATTTGTATATATTTAAAAATAGAAAATATATTATATAATTTTAACAAATTTAATGAAAATATTTATAATTTATTAAAAAAATTTTGACTCAATTGAGATCAAACTTCGTAAAATGAAAGAAATACTTGGGCAATTGTTAGATGTATTGAATGCATAATATTTTCATTTAAACTTGAATTTGAATAATTTTTAAATAATTATATGTGAACCAAATACTTGAATACCATTTAAATTTCTGATATAATCTCTTTTTTACTTTCTTTCTTGGCAAAAGTACCATCCAGCTCCTAAAAGTTTGGAGTTATTGATATTTTGATTTTAAGTATTTTATTTTGTGTGAATTTTGTATTATATATTTGTTAAAAAATTTTAATATCATCCTAAATGATAACTCTCTCAATCAGGTTAATGAAATTTGGTGACAAATTTGTAACATACTAAAGTTAATTATATATTACCTACATAGATACTACACTACATAATCTCACAATCCTAACCCCAATTGACATTGTTTTTATTTTCTACCTCTAATCCTCTGTTATCAAGCAAAATACTCCTTCTTTAGATTGCTAATTAAAGTTGATAAAGCACTTAATTTATAACTTAAAGTTTGACTTATTCACGTGTAATAATATGTTATTAATTTTTGTCAATTTAATCAACAAGGTTAACATTTAAAATAACATTAAAAATTTGACAATTATATAAGAAAAAATTAATACAAATAAACATTTGAAATCAATTTGAAAATTATATTAAATGTTTATGGTAAAAAAAATACTTCTACCCTTATATATATATATATATATATATATATATATTATATATATATATATATATATATATATATATATATATTGGTTAGTGCATATTGCTACTTATGGATCCATATATGAATGGTCCCTTTGGTTATATTTGAGGGAAAGATAATTTCTTTCTATCAATTATGTATAATGCCTATTATGCTGTTATATTCATTATTCAACTATTTTTATTATTTTTTAAAGTAAAGACATGTATGTCATTTTTCATCTTTAAAATCACTTTTTTAATTTCACTTTTCATTTCATTTCATTCCATTCTATGAACCAAATGAGCCAAAGGAGAAATAAACTTTTAACTATGTTTTGTTTTCACTTTGTCTATGTTGTTCTTCTTTTTAGAATGATTTTATTATTTTATTTTTAATACACAAGGTAAAACCAAACTTAAAAGGAAAAATTATATGATTAAAGACTAAAACTATAAATATACAGAGAACACAACTTTGTATCCTCCTTGCATTGTTATATTAGTGTATTATGTGCTGGTAGAGCTATAAGGATGATTTGCACATACACAAATTTCTTAGGCAATTAAGTAAGATCCTTGCTTAACACTTAAAAGTAATGTCATTACAAAAGTTCATTGTGAGTAATTTTTTAATAGGATTCAAATAAAATCCTTGTTCAAAGATGAAGACTTGCAATTTAGATCTTTTACACTAATTACACTCAATTGAAAATAGACAAAAATAAGGGATGTATGCCTCATACAAGTGAAATTCATTACTTGTTCCTTCGTCTCTCTTATTATATCTTGTGTATTATTGCAAAGAATCCTATGGCATGTTGATCCCATTGCCCTTAATTTTAGATTTTAATGGTAACAAACAATTTGACTAATCACATTGGAGAATATGCTAAGTCAAACCTTGAAGTGATGATTGAAGAATTTCAGCTTTAAAACTTAGTATATTTTGTTAAAAAATAAAACTAGGGATTGTTTAAAACTTTTTAACTTTTTGGAACTTAAGTATATATAAAGAACTTAAAAGAAAATATCTTTTAGAAATTTTAAAAGATCTCCAATTAGATAATCCCCTAGAACCCGTTGATCTGGCTTGTTCAATAATGCAAAAACACATTTGAAACTAGATTAGTCAACTAAAATATAGTTGATTGTCGAGGGAAACTTTGGACTGGCCTCTCTATCAATAGCCAATCGAATAGTCTTTGAATAACAGTTGATTATCAATATAGTACCAATCAATTGATCCTCAATAGTTAACTAATGTCTGCCAAAGTTATAGCTTTTGAACTTTAATCAGACCAGTCGATTGTCATAATTTGATCAATTGACTAGGGGTAGTATAAAAAAGGTTGCAATAGTTTCAAAATAATCATTTTTATATATTTTGTTTTCCCTTACATCTTTAATAGTTCTATTGAGATTTTTGCTATATATTAGATCTGATATGAACTTAAAACGAAAAATAAAACTTGAAAAAACCTAAGTAACATCTTCTTAAGCTTTAAATCATTCTTTTCTCTTTTTATGTTCAATTTCAATTATAAACTTGCTCTATTTAGAAAGGTTTTCTAATAGACCTTCCTTTTTTCTTTGTGGAGAGTGTGAACTTCAATGGGTATTCGGTGAATGCCTTTTGTAAGAGAAATACTTCTTGTGATAACTATTTATTTGAGCTTTAATTGTTATAGTGGCTTGCAAATGCTTATTTAAATTTCATTGATATAATGGAAAATCTTAAGCTATCTCTTGGGAATTAGATGTAGGCTTGTTAGATAACTAAACTAGGATAAAATGTCTTGTGTTTGACCTCTCATCTCTTTTCTAACTTCATTTTACAGTACTTTATTTATTAGTTTTTGACCTATGCTATGTTTTGTTCTTTTTACTTTCAACTTAACCTTTCATGTAATGTTAGAAAAAAAAAAGATCCTTTAGTTCTATTTTTATAAAACCTAATTCACCATACAATTGAGTTCTAACTATTCCTAACAGGGCATAAATCTATAAGGTTGGATATAACATCCTACCAATAGATAAAATAACATGAATGACTTATTGCTTTATATTAATAATTGATGTTGCCTAAGCTTATCATAATCTTCCCAACCCCATTTATACAACAATTGAAAGTAGTGCTTGATATAAATGAGTAAATGAAACCCCATTATAAATTGTCTCTTATAATTCATCAATAAAAAAAAAAAACCATCTAACTAATTTCATTTAAGTAACCAATTTGATTCAATTATTTAGGTAGCCTAGTTTGAGAAGCAATTTAAGTGTCATTTGCCTTTTAGGAAAATTGATTTAAAGTAAATAATGTTTGAATCAAATGAATTATATCCATTCAAAAAATATGTTATTTGTAAAAAATAATCTTTTTTAATATTGCCAAACCCATACATAATAAATAAGTCTAGTGTAATCTTCAAACTATTAAGGAGCATGCCAAAACTTAACAAACCAGGGTTATAACCAATTTCGATTATCCTAGGGATGGAATTGATCAACGTTAAAAGATCAAAAAGATGAAAACCACATTGTGCCAACAAAAGAACATTAGATAAAAAGATTATTGGTAATTTTTGAACTGTCACAGCAAAAAATAAAATAAAATAAAATTGTTAAGAACACTAGTTAAGAGTCTCCACACAAATGAAATTATCCTATAAGATACATTCAGCTTCCATAAAAATGTTTCCATTCATGAAAATTAAAATTTAAGAAAATAAAATATGCTTGCAATAGGTAATGATATCCACAAACAATTATATATTCACCATTTTTGTTTGTTGTCCCAAAAAATCTTTCTTGCTAATTAGCAACAAAAAAACCTTGCTTGGCTATTTGCTACACCACTAGCTAAGGATAAAAGAAACCAATCACAAGAAGGTTCTAAGTGCTCTTATCATATAAAATAAGGTTCCAAGTGCCCTTATTGTTGGAAAGTCTAGACTTGGCTACATCTGTTACCAAAGGTAGTTAGTGAAAGAAATATTTTTACCATCAGTTACTTGCCACTAAAGGTTCAAGCAAATTACATTGTTAGCCTTGTGAATATCTTTCAACATTTATGTCATATTAAAATGATTATTTAACTATTATGAAAAAGGAGCTTTTAATACTTGGATTCATGACTTTAGTATTAAAAGAAATACTAGTCCTATACTAATAGACACCAAATATGTTTTGCTAATATCACGATATTGAGAATATATGTCCTTTAAAACCTTAAATTACCTTAAATAATTACATAACTTACACCAACTCAGCAAATGAGTCATTGGCTTGTTCTAATTGTAATTCTTAAAAAAAAAAATTAACAATATTTGCATCTATGCATTTATAGTACTTTTTTGGGTGGTCCAAACTGAGAACATATAAATAAAAGTGGAATTGGACACTACATTGATCAAAGTAAGCTTGCCAACTTGTAATTGAAGCATATATTTCCATGCTTAGAATTTCCACTCAACTTTTTTCAAATACTTGTATAAACTTGTTTTTCTATATCTTTTAATATCTACTCGGCTATTTATATATTTGCCTAATCTAACTTTATGTTTAACACCAACAATACTTGAAAGGGATTTCTTTAGCCTATAAGGTGCACTAGGACTAAAATTTATAAAGTAAATTATATGAAATTTATCCTACTTTTGTTAAAATTACATAAAGGTTATTGAAACAAAAAATCATACTACACTTTGTCCAGTTTTAACATTTATGACTAAAATATCATCTATTAACCTAAATAAATATTTTTAGATTAAAATATCCTTCATATTAATGCTTTGTTAATTTTAATTAAATCAAATCTATCATTTTTATTTTTATTTTTATTTGTGCATATTTGGATGCCCTTTAATTCTTAGAAAAAAAATCACCCAATATGCATTTAGGTTAATAGAAGGTATTTTAGTTAAAAAATTTAAAATTTGAGTAAATTGCATATTTTAAAAATAAAAAATTGTATACTGTCAATAAAATAAAAAAAAGGTATGGTGATTTCTTTAAATTTATATGATTTTCGTGGTTGATATAATACTAAAGATGGTACCTTCAGGTACATTCCAATAAGACTATTTGTAAATTGCTATTTAGAGTCCTTGTTATTTGTTTATTATCGAATAATTTAATGATTCAGTCTTTGTATTTTTTTACAATTTGATATTTTAAGTTTAAAGTAACTCACTTTAGTTTTTCAATTATATTTTCTTAATCAAAATGATGTTGAGCATGAGGTAAAAATTATAATCACTTAATAAATTAGTTGACATGATATAAATGAAAATTTATGTGATTGTCAATTGATAATTTAAACTTATCCAAATATCATTTTGTTCATAATAGAGTTGGTTTGCCTAATTTTTCAAAACTTACTTAATTTAACAAGATGATTAAAATCAACAAAAATGGCGTCCTTTGAAGAAAAGAAAAAAATACTTAAATAAGTTTAGATCGTCATTTAATCGCCATATATACTTTTGTTTATACAATCTTATATGATTTGTTAGGTGATTGTGATTTTACTAACACAAAAAACTAATTTGATTAAAAATAATAATTAACAAATTAATTGAAAAAATATATATTTTAGTGACTAAATTAAAAAACTCTCTCAGAGAATAAATCGCAATCCTTTATATTTTATTGACATTTGTCCTTGTTATTTGTCGGACAATCCTTCATTTTCTTCTGTCAATGTAATTTCCCATTTCATTAAAAAACAATGTGAAAGATACTTTGCAAAGATAAATAGAGCAACGGACAGTTGTTTAATGATGAATGGAGATAAAACAAAAACACATTAAATGCTGCAGGGGGTAGAAGATTTATATAAAAATATTTAACGTTAATATCAAGCAAGTGGTTTGAGCATGGCTGAAGAGATCAGATATCATATCGAAAGATCAATAAATTCCTCATGATTTCAATGCAATTGATTTTGAAAATGAATTAGTTAAAAGTTTGGTTAAAAATTAGCTAAACCATTCACAAATTTTAAAAATCAACCAATTTATTGCTACATCAATTAAAAATCAATTTTTCATTTTTTTTTGGGTTTAAAACAAAGTTTTGACATTTTACAATAAAAGTTTAATAAGTTTTATCAATTCATTTCATACAAGTTTATTGTCATATAAAAAATATTTTTAACTATTTTTATATTATTAAATATTTATATTTATTTTAAATATTGTTTTATAATATACATTAATTTAATATATATATTTACACTTTATATATAATCACAATCGAATTGTTGAATTATAAATTATTTCTTATTTTAGTTTAATGACTAATCTAATTTTTAAAATAGTAGTAGTAAACAAATTTAAAGATTAAAATATAATTTTGATTTTTTAAATTTTTATAAATTTTTATTTTTGTTTTGTTTAAATTTAGTCTCATAAAATGATTTTAAATTTTATTTTTATCCCTTACTTTTATTCTATTCTAATATGGTATCTTATGTCTTAAGTTTCAATTTGATTTTTTAATTTTATATTATTTCAATTTAGTTTTTTACTTTTGTCTTTTAATTTTATTTTATAATAATTTCCTCCCTTAATTTCAAATAATATTTATTAGTTGCCTTAAAATTATATGCCCACTCAAAGAATTAAGAGTATTTTTCCAGGCATGGCAGTATTGTTTTAATGTACAGTTCCATACAAGACACTGATACACACATTTGAATATTGGAAATGGGACTTCTGCGTGTCGATGGAGATGGAGTATCAAGTGAAGGTTTAAAACTCCCACATGAAAGGGCTTCTAAATTATCATTTAATAAACAGTCACCATTAGTCACAAGTCTCAACTTGCTGCGAAAATGAAGCGATGGAGGGGAAATGTTACTGTCATCAAGATCCAACATTTGTCACAGAGCTCAAGCTAGTTCAATTACTGGGTATTTGACCGCTCAGATTGTCGCGCCCCAATCTGATCTCAACCATAGACCCTAAGTTTGCAACTCAGGGACTCAGAGTACCATTGAGATTAAATTTGGGCAAAATTTGTAGGACAGGATCTTATGCAGTGAAATTGAGACCTTTAGCATAATTATTTTTGTGAGTGGGATAGGCTTAAATTTTTTTTTTTTTTAATATATTGCTGAGGGACTTGTGGGGATCCAAGGAAAGAGGATCCTCATCCAACTTTTTAGTGTGGCATCACTCTATAGTTCCAACCTTAGCCTCTTATAAGGGTCATTATCATGCCATGCGTGGAATTTTTTTTTTAAATCTTATTTCTTTGGGGCATATATTTTTAAGGCAACTAATACTTATTATTTAAAATTAAGAGAGTAAATTAAAATAAAATAAAATTAAGGAAAAAATTAAAATTTAAGGTAAAGTTAAATAATTATATTGAAATAAAATAAAATTAAGGGATAAAAATGAAACTTAAAGTAAAGTTAAGGGGACTATATTGAAATAAATAAAATTAAGAGATAAAAATAAAATTTAAAATAGAGTTAAAAGACTAAATTATAACAAAACAAAATTAAGAGACAAAAATAAAATTTAAAATAAATTTAATAGATCAAAAGTATATTCTAAGCTAAATTTAAACTTAGCAATTAATGGTTTGGACTATGTTAAAAAATTTGAATATGTAGAAATATATATATAAGAAAGACAACTTTAATATTATAAGGTTAAGTTATACTTTTTTTTTTTTAATTTTAAGTTATGTATAAATAATTCTTTAATCTTTAAAACTTGATAATGAATCTTTTTTAACTTTTAGATTTAATAAACAACACTCCTGTTATTAGTTATTTTGTTATTTTATTAATAGAATATGACACATTGTAATAATGAATTTTTTAAACCTTATTTTGTTTTGTAGATAACTTTCTTAAACTTTGAATTATATGCAAATAATTTTTTAAACTTTAAATCATATGTAAATAACTCTCATAATATTAGTTTGATAATAAACTAATTAATGATAGGAAGTTATTTGTATAAAATTAAAATTTTAAAAATTTTATTGTCAAGTTTTAAAAGATCAAGATCTTGTAAAATTTATAATAAAGAAATTTAAAAATTAAAATCATTTTTAAAGACTACAATTATTACCAAATTTTAGGGGGTAGTAGTAATTTTTTTAAATCTAATAATAAATCTCTTAAATTTTGATAGTAATTATAGTCTTTAAGAGTAATTATAATTTTAAAAATTTTTTATCATAAATTTTATAAAATTTTTATCTTTAAATGTAATTTAAGAAAATCAAAGATTTTAATATATAATTCAAAATTTAAAATATTATGTGCAATTTAGTCATATTCTTAATAAGAGAACTCTTACATCAAAAGAATATGAGAATATTCATAAAAATATTAAAAATATATTTAATGCTCCGGCTGGTTAGCAAGACCTTTAAAACGCAGTTATATCAGGGAGATCGACCCACACGTTATTAATGCGAGGCCGACTCCGAGTTTGCGTCTTATCATTAAATGTTGAAACAAGACAAAGGTATGGTAAGCACCGCTGTGGCATAGAAAAGACCAATAGATGGACATGCAATTAAGGTAATTGTAGGAATAGGGCAATGTTACGAATGACGAAATTCAAATAAAGGTTGAAATGGACACATCACATCCACATGGAACAAGATATGTAAAGTCATCCAATATTAATGACCGTTGGGGAGGTTGGCAACACCCATAAACCTTTAATGCTTTTAGCCTCCGCCACCTCCCAACTCAACCACACCGCCTCATCTCACTCTCCTTCCCTCTCTTCTGGTTTCCACTTTTCAATCTTAAATTTTATCTTCCTGGGGGTGTTTGAGCTTTCCCTCCAATAAATGTCGATTCTTTAGATTTAGAATTAAAAGGCTAGGGATTGTGGGTGTTGTTTTGGCTTGGAGGAATTGAAGTAAACCAACCCTTTAATTGATTTGAAACCATGACTTAGTAATTTCAACACGAAAGTTTCTTTTTCTTTTTTTCTTTTTATATTGGTACTACTTTATTTTTTTTTTATTTCAATAATCCGCTGTAATTTATGGTTGGGTGGATGAACAACTCCTGACGGAGAAAACATAGTCAAAATTGAAGTTTTTGTTTTTTTCTTTGTTTACCCTTATGCTTTGGCATGTGCTGCTTGGAAACTCAAAGAAAATAAAGAGACCGTTTGAAATCATTCCGTTGCTCCGTTCATATTAAATTTAGGGAGGTAGGAGCTTCATTTCTTTGGTCACAAATTCTGGAAAGGAAGACCAAATATTAGCTGGGTTTTGGTCAAGCAATATCTACCAATAAGATTTGATTTTCAGTGCATCTTCGGGTAACAGAAACTTGTGGTCAAAAGGAAAAACAAAATCAGTAGTTGGGTTCGCTGAAAGCGAAAGGTATCAGATTGAGCCTGGCTATATAGGAGTACATTAATCATGGATTAGAAGCCAAAACAAGCACCCCTCAATCCTTGTTTGTTATAGCTCTTGTATGATTTATTCTTAATTGTTTTGCATTAGATCATGGTGGGAAGCATAATGGGAATGGTTCGTAATACATACTCAAATGGATCTGTTCAGAATTGTAATGGGTTGGAAGAGAAACTCGATGATCTTCGAGGCCTTCTTGGCAAAGCTAATGGTGATCCTCTCAGAGTTGTGAGTGTTGGAGCTGGTGCTTGGGGAAGTGTATTTGCAGCTCTGCTTCAGGATACGTATGGCCAATTCCGGGATAAGGTACAAATCAGAATATGGAGAAGGGCAGGAAGACCAGTTGATAGAGCCACAGCTGAGCATCTGTTTGAGGTCATAAACTCGAGGGAAGATGTGTTGAGGAGGCTGATCCGACGATGTGCTTATCTAAAATATGTTGAGGCAAGACTTGGGGATAGGACTCTTTTTGCTGATGAGATTTTGAAGGATGGGTTTTGCTTGAATATGATTGATACACCACTTTGTCCATTGAAGGTGGTCACCAACTTGCAGGAAGCAGTTTGGGATGCTGATATAGTGGTTAATGGCTTGCCTTCCACTGAAACGAGGGAGATTTTTGAGGAGATTAGTAAGTATTGGAAGGAGAGAATCACAATGCCTATTATAATATCTTTAGCGAAGGGTATAGAGGCAGCCTTGGAGCCTGTTCCCCATATTATTACTCCTACAAAAATGATTAATCAAGCAAGTAAGAGTTTTCTTCTTCTTTATTTACGAGTTATCTTTTCTCCATAACAATCTCTCCCTTGCCTTTGCTAGGATAGAGTCATAAAACAAAGAAACGTGACTGAACATTATCTTTTTTTTGGTTCTTTCTTCCTTTCAATGCATTATGGGGGAGCGAATGATCTCATGAGTTCATGAAGAAGGAAATAATAACTTTTTTTTTTAAAAAATAAGCCTACATATGAAAGATGTCAAGAAACATCCTTGTCTGATGATATTGTAGCTGAATTACTTACACGGTTTTTATAAGAGTTCTTATCAGATGAAGATGAAACGTTTACAAGAGAGGAAAATTATAAACAACATTCAGGAACCGCGTATCAGCAGGCTCACTGGTACCTAATTTTTATCATGGTTTAGAATGCAACGTCCACCTTCAATTCAGTGTTAATATGGTCCATTGGTCCATAGAGCTATTACATGCTTCATGGAGTAACTTTTAACTTCTGCTCAATACAACTAGAGATTCAGAATAGCAAAGAAACTTAGAGCAGCACTATTGTCAATTTACTCGGAGAGCTAATCTTCCTTGTTTATCTTCATGCTTGTGAAATTGATCCAATAAACCTTCGGTTGTGCTAAACTTAATCTTCCAGTCTACCTCTGATTCTAAAATGTGCTCATTTTACGGAGATTTGTCCGGTCATATTCATGCCGAGGGATAATACAGATGGACTATTTTAACATTGGGGCTAGTTTACCAGTGCTGGTTATCTAAAATTTAGTTGATACCTGGAAAGGGAAATTAGTACATTATTGCTTCTTTTCTTATCTTTTCCATCATATTTTATATTACCGTGTTCTCTTTTCCTGACACCCTATTGTCCTTCCTTCATTCTCAAATGTTTACCATGGATACTTGATAGCTGGAGTGTCTATGGAGAACATACTTTATCTTGGTGGTCCAAACATTGCCTCAGAAGTTTACAACAAAGAGTATGCCAATGCTCGAATATGTGGAGCTGAGAAGTGGAGGAAACCTCTTGCAAAGTTTCTACGACAACCTCAATTCATTGTCTGGGACAACAGTGACCTCGTCACACATGAGGTCATGGGTGGCTTGAAAAATGTCTATGCAATTGGAGCTGGTAAATTAAGCATCAAACTAGTCCTTCTAGCTATTCAGCTGACATGAAACTTGCAGTCAATGTTTACAAAATCTTTTCGTTAACGCCTGGTTTCTGATTTACAATCCATGTCCTGTATTCTCTTTGATGTTGTTAGGAATGGTAGCAGCACTTACCAATGAGAGTGCTACCAGCAAATCTGTATACTTTGCACATTGCACATCAGAGATGATATTTATGACTCACTTGTTGGCTGAGGAACCTGAGAAACTAGCAGGGCCATTGTTGGCTGACACTTATGTAACCCTGTTAAAGGGCCGCAATGCCTGGTATGGTCAAATGTTGGCCAAGGGTGAGCTAAGACCAGACATGGGTGATAGCATTAGTGGCAAGGGAATGATTCAGGTATATTTTGTGATTTCATTGCCTCTTCTTAGTTTCTTCCAAATCTATGTGCTTTGCATGAAGCATCTTATGTTTTAGAACTCGAAATGGTCTTCAGCATTCTCAATGTTGTTCAACTTCTGCTAAGGGAAGAAAATTGTTGACTCTGCTATATATAGGGTGTGTCTGCAGTGGAAGCATTTTTTCAACTTTTGAGTCAATCAAGCCTGAATGTGTTGCATCCTGAAGAAAACAAGCCGGTTGCTCCAGTGGAACTCTGCCCTATCTTAAAAACACTATACAAAATATTGATACTGAGGTAATTTCTAGCAATCTATAACAGCAGTCTTGGTTGCTTATTTTCTTGATTGTTAAGCTCATTATATTTGCACACTTGCTGGGCATTATGGTGCATGTTGGATTTGTCAGGGAAGAGTCATCGCAAGCTATTCTGCAAGCGCTGAGGGATGAAAATTTGAATGATCCCCGTGACCGCATTGAGATTGCACAAAGCCATGCTTTCTACAGGCCTTCTCTTCTTGGCCTACCGTGACTATTTTCTCTTGCCATAAACAACCCTGGATGCAGCTGATTCCAAGGAACTTCATAATGGACATACTTTTTATTTTTATAATATTTTCTTTATGGATTTTGTATCACATTATTGTCAAAATATATTCTACTTGGAATTGTACTGATGCGAGCTTAAAAACACTACTACAGTTCAATGATATACGATTGAGTGAATATTGGGTAGGAAATGATCCAATCAAAACCAACCCTGCAGGACGCTCTATCCTAATGCAGTAAAGACTGCGTTATGGCCCATGTGGGAATTTTTTAAAATTATAATTTTATATCATGATTCGAAGTAAATTCGGGCTCTTGTGCTTCAACCTCTTCTGTTGGTTAAATTTGCGAAGTGCTAAATGATTGTAAGGGGAAGGGTGATTATTCTTTGGATTTTGCTGTGAGAGATGGGAGCTCTTTGGCAGTCATAAATATGTCCAGATTCATGTATATAGTAATGAAAATTTATTTTATATAAATATAAAAAATTTTAAAATAAAAGAGCCCAATCGCTCTATAATATGACCATTAGGAGATGTTTGATGCAGAAACAGTGTTTTTTTTTTTTTAATAATTTTGGGTTATTTCCAAAAATGTTACTAAAATTGCTTGATTTGATGAAGGTATTGGTAGATATGTTTTATGGTATTTCTAAAATTACTACATCCATGTGTCTGGTTTAACCACTATTTTTAGTAATATAGATTGTTCTTAAAAAATACCCTTGACTATTATGAGAAAAAAAAACTACTTATAACTCAGTAAATTCTTATTAAAAATTAAAAAATAATAATAATAATAATAATAATGGTGATGATCTTAGTCACGATAACAACGAGAACAATGGAGAGGTGGGAAAAAGTAATTACATAGTAACGGTGGTGATGATAAGAGGTGAATAAACTAGAGGTGGTAGTGATACAAACAAAAATGATAGCAACTACAAAAGAGAAGATATATGAAAGATGAATTGGGGTTAAGACTTAGGTGAGGAAGAATGAGTAATTAATCTTTTCACCTAAGTACAGATATTTTTACCTCATGACATTTATATATATAATTAATATTTTTAATTATTAGTTCAAGTTTTCAAATAGATTAAATTAAAAATCTAATTATAATTTAGTCATAAAAATACATGAAAACTTCCCAGAGCCTCGTTTGTCAACAGTCCAAGAGCTCAGTTGTAAACTTCTAAGGAGTTAGAAAGCTTTTACCATAATGGATATTGTGAATATTGTATGAGTAACTCATAATTTTAATGTTCTGAGACTTCCTCCAATTTTATTTTAGTTTTCCAACCAAATTTTTTTATGATTTTTCAATGGCCATACATTTTTTTTAGGTTAAATATTCAATATCTTAAAAATTGTAAAATACAGACACCCAAAAAATATTTACCTTTTTCTTTAATAGACAGTAGTAATCATAGTATAATTTAAGAAAAAAAACAATAACGAATCCTTGGAGTGGCTGTCATATAATACGGTATTAAATAGTCACTTCAAGAATTGGCGCTGGTCGTAGACGGCTGAAATAGGAGCAGCGGTGGTCTAGAATTCTAGGGCAGCCGCAAGGGGAAAAAATGGTGGAATCCGTGAAACTAAACGACCTCCAACAGACCTTAAAGCCATTTTATCAGAGAGCTGCAGAAGCAGAGGTGAGGCATGTTTATTATATTCTTAATTTTCCATTTCACAGATTATCCCACTTTTTTTTTCTTTTTTTGACACTCCAACAAAAGAAGACATACGAGTTTGGAACGCATATGCCAATTATCTTCTTCTTTTGTCTTTCGATGTTGAAGACATACGAGTTTGGAACGCATATGCCAATTATCTTCTTCTTTTGTCTTTCGATGTTGATGAGTATGCACTTCATTGCGTCCTTTCATCTTCCTCCTATGTGCCTTTTTATGGTTGAAAATCTACCGTTACTATGAATCTGGGTACTAAGCTGCATAGTAAGACATTAATCTTTTTGGGATTTAAAGTCTGTTTTGTTTTAGTGCACTGTTCTGTGAAGCATACTCCCTTATGAGAAATTAAAGGATTTTTAAATAGAATGTACTCGTTGAAATTGGAAAAACTTTAAAGTTCTCTGTGATATAGGATGTGACAATTATTTTTTATAATCTTACATACACGAGCCTCTTATGGCTTATGTGCATCTGGTTTTGTGTCTTCTTTGTCCCCAAAACTATGGAATTGCTTGTTCTGGAGATTTTAGGGTTTTTTGTGTCTGCATAAACTCATAAAGGACATTGTACAACTCTCTAACAAGCATATGTTTGTTGTAGGAACGCTTATCAAGACTTGAAGCTGCCTTAGCTAGTAAAAGAGGTAGGTACTAAAGCACTCAAGAAAACCAATGGTACTAGGATATGTTGGCCTAAATTGTAACATATATATACGAAAACTTGCTCAGACGCAGGAAATGAGGAACACTTGAAAAAAGTTGATGATCTTCAGTCAAAGCTTGAAAAGGCTAATGCAGAGTTAGTTTCAGAAGAGGAGAAGGTTGTGCCCATTTATAGCTTTTCCATTTTATATTTTAAAGGAATGGATAATTTCATTTATATATTAACCAATCTATTAATTTTCAGGCTCAGAAGCTTGCTGCAGAAAATGAAAAGCTTCAATACCGTATAATCCATCTTTCGCGATCACTTAAAGAGGCCAATATGAAGTTAGAGCAAGTAAGCATTTTTTGTTTCTCTACCAATTCGTTTGAAATGATTATATATTAATTAGAGACAGCTTGCATGCTATCAATTGATGGAATAAGGGTCTCTGAAAGTAAATTAGCAGCCCCATATAATAGTTTGGATGGAATTTCTGTATATGCAAGATTAAGCAAGTAAAATGTTCTATAGGTTTAGAATTACAGATGGAGAAAATAAATTGGTTCTAAAATTTTTTGCTTTTACTAAGGAAATGCTTTAATTCTAATGAGGCATTTATCCCACTGTCAAATAAGAAACAAGATAACGACCACATAGAAGATTAAAATAGGATAGACCAACAATGTTAGAAAGAATGGTTTTATGAAAATACTATGTATGCATATAAAGTTATTTTTATGTAATATTGCAACTATAAAAGTCAAAAGTAAAAAAGAATAGTTTAAAAAGGTTCGATAGTTCTTATAAAGAGGCTAGCTATACGATTGGCAAAATCAGGTTTCAGGTGTAAGATTTGAACTTGGGCTAAAAGCTGATTTTAGAATCAGTGTAGGTTATGCTTGAATTTCCAAAATAAATCTAATGGTAAGAATTTGAAATTGCAGCATTGTTTATTTTTCATTGCTGTCCTGTTTTGGCTTACTTTGTTTAAAGTAATTCCAATAACCATTCGGGATGATATGAAGATGGTTGAGCCTATTAAAATTTAAGGAATTATGTTTTACAAAATGTAGCTCATGGTGGAATTGGCGTTGTGTATCTCCCTGACCTCAGATTACGACGCGGGAGCTGCTGGAGACCATAAAATTGCAGGATTCTTGAACAAATGGTCTGAAAACTTTGTGTGTTTATTGGAATGTCAGATTAGACAACTTCGCAGTGCATATCAGAATTGTAGGACGATGGCCTTGGGGATGCTAACATGTTTGGTATTGGGGTTTCACAACTTCAGATCTTATTCTGCCTCTTACATTCTAGTAGATTGGGCCATAGTCATAAGATATTTATTGTAAATTTCGGGCTGATCAAACAACAGATAGAGGTGGAGCTTCTTATTGAGAAGTTTTTTTTTTTGGGGATTTTAGGTCTCCAATAGTCAAAGTAGGAGAGAGACAGAGAGTAAAAAATATAAAAGCAAACACTAACGTTAATAACCATCATCCAGCATAGAAAGCCTTACCATCAAGCAGATGTTCCCAGACGTTGAACAAGAAGAGAGAGCGTTTCCAAATATAACTCAAGCGTTAATGGGCAGTTTTACCAAGTCAGTCGCTCTAGACAAGCCTTCTTCCCATATTAAAATTGGATCTTATGAATTTCACGTAAGAGATTTTTAAGTCTCCTATGAGGGCACAATGACTAATCAGCGTGGAAGAATGCCTATGCTATCCTCTCCTGTCAATAGCCTGTACACTCTCATACTACGTTCTGATTTGCCTATAGAATATTCATAACTACGTTGGAATTCTATGTGAAACAAAGTCAAGCCTTCTAAAATTTACAGAATATCTGGACAAGACCAGAAAAGATAACCCCGACGTAAAAATTCAGCAACTGCTGAGTCGGTCAACTAATTGTTCAACCAAAGCTCCTTTTGAAAGTTTATAGTACCTTCTTACATTGTGCTCCTTGGCAATTGCCCTTAGGTCACTCAACGTCAAGTCCTTCAGCTTAATGGGCAGCAAAGCTGAAGTCTGAACATCTACTTTTCTTTTCTTTTGTAACTCAGAAAATTTGCTGTCATAAGGAACAATAGCACGCACCGCTGTTTCTCGCTGGCTAGGCTGCACTTCTCTCCCGGTAATTTTCCTAACCAGGGACTTATTTAAACTGGCGCCATCAATGCTGATGCTGGTTCTGGATTTCTGCTGCCCCTTGGATGTTGAAATTGTGGATGCTTTAGAAGCAAGTTCCATAGGACTGTTAATTGGTTCTCTTTCAGAAAATGCATCTAATTCAGGTTTCTTCTTAACCTGATTTTTTAGCTTCGAAGGCAAACTCATATTAGACTTGCTGAGATTGGCAGAAATTTCGGATTTAAGGTCATGTGCTTGTGGTTCCTCTTCATCTCTCAGCTCTGATCCAGAGTATTGGATGCTCTTGCTTTGCAGCTTAGCATGATTAAGACTTGCATTTTTAATGTTCATTACTTGTGAATTTTTGCCGCTATTTCCCTTAAAGGAGGATAATTCATTTCCAGCAAGACACAACTCTTGAGTATAAACCGCTCGTAGAGGTGAGTTCTTAGAGTCCAAGTCTTCAGCCAGAGCAACCAATACTTTCTTGGAAACTCTTCGCTCAGTTTTCGAAGCAAAATCACGTAGCTTTTGATCTGAATCAGAATTTCCATCATTTCCACTTTCGGCTTGTTGTGAATCACTCAGTCTGGAACCAAGACACTTTTCCCTCCCCTTGATGCCAGCTGCAAGTCCAAAAGCATACGTGCTATCATCTTTGACAATTGCATTTCCTTCCTGCACAATCTATGAAAAAATGCACTACAGTGAACTTGTTGAAAGTAAATATCTACATATAACAGCTACCTATCCGAGAAGTTAAATCAAATAAAAGAAAACGAGAGCATCTTGGACCTTGGCTTCTTTTGGCGCATTTCCCTTGCCTTTGGAGAAAAATGAATTCGGGATTTGACCTGTATCTTTAGTAACGAGTTGGCTTCTTCTGTCTTCCTCATTTCCGGTGACTTTCAAATTTGATGCGTCTGATAATTTTATCCCTTCAGAATGGCTAGATGCGCAGCTGATAGCCCTTAAATTAGGACCTCTCACATG
The DNA here is from genome assembly GCA_032878935.1 of Erythrophleum fordii. Lineage (NCBI taxonomy): Eukaryota > Viridiplantae > Streptophyta > Magnoliopsida > Fabales > Fabaceae > Erythrophleum > Erythrophleum fordii. Next base: position 12,758,929 of record JAVQMF010000045.1, on the reverse strand, counting down.
AGCTTTTGCAAGCAATTCCTTAAAAGAATAACCAGTAAAATGTCAGGATCCATGGCACGTCCACAGGATGAGAAATATGCAACTTTCACAGTGAAGTATAACCTAAGCAGAGATAATAAATCCACCCTACAATAAGTATTGGAGCTCTTGGGCTTGCAACATTCAACGCAGAAATGGTTGACAAGCTTAGGCCTTTATAGCAAAAGGAAAGCAAAAATAAACAATACATGCTGGCATCGCAAGCTAAATGCAAGATTAGAGACCTGCCCCTACCTTGACCCTTTAACTGGGATATAGTCTCTTTTCCTTGAATATCAATACTGAACACGGCTCATACTGTCAGCTGCCGCTATAGGACTTTCAACTTTTAACTCTAAAATCATTGTCAAATTAGGAATATTTGACTGTTTCTTTTCAATGGACAAGTCAATAGCACCTCTTGAGGCATTTTTACAGAGGTGCTTGATAAAAACATTTGACAGATAAACAAAATGCAACTTGAGTCCTTATACTGTAACATTAAGTGAGACTAAAAGGTGGTGGAAAATCGGCACTAGAAGCTAGCTTATCCAAGGTTTTGGGTCAAATCTTTGTATCTCTTTTAATAAAGATGGTACATGATAGTCAAGAGCAAGGAGAGAAAGGGAAATTTCAAATGACTAGGTGTTGTATGCTTAATGTTGGATTCCAATATGAGTAAGAGTGAGAAGTCTCACATTAGAAAGAATTGGGCTTTGAAAAGAAAGTATAAAAGTAAAAAGAATCTATAAATCTAATACCTTAAAAGTTTTGGGTCAAACTGTGATAACAAATCCATTTGTATAGCTCTTCAGAGTCCAGCCCAAAAAAGAAAAAAAAACGATCTCGTCAATATTTGAGGCTCTACCTTCTCTAAAGATGACTGCAATAATCATGGCACTTGCAAAACAGAGAAGATCCATAGGCTTCCAAAATAAATAAATAAAGACCTTCCGACAAATTACAGTAGTTTTATCAGTTATGGTATCATAGCAGTTACTGCTCTCATACAATCATACATGCATGCAGACGTTTCACTGCTACAAACTGCTCATCTTTGTTCGGACTCTGAGAGACCAATTAGACTTTCTGTATCAACTTGGCTAAAATTTGAATACACTAGCCTTCACAGACGGTAAAAGAGAAAACGCTATTATTATATACCATTAGTCTATATTTAACATCCCTATTCCATCCACCAGAAAATTACAATAAATCGTTCAACAAAGTTAAAACATGGGAAGCAATTTATATATTAGTGGTGCCTTTAGAGTTTAGAAGAGAGCATTGAACAAATTAAAGAAAAACTTTGATAACTGATAATCACAAAATTGAAAGCCTCTCTGCATCAAATAAAAATTTCAAAGACTGGGGGAGAGGAAGAAATTCCAAAAGTCAACCTGGCTATATGCATCTTGACAGTAATCTCTTCGTAAAGTCTTCACTATTTCATGAAGTGTCTCGGCAGGTTTATTATGTGATAGTGGTTGGGTCTCAATGTTATCAGCATGATCATTTTTCAAAGTCCTTATAGAGACATCAAGCCAGTTGATTTTTTCACTCAAAGCACTAAAGCACAATTCAGGCCATTTTTCATGTTCAGCACAAGCTAATTCACTCTGAAGCGATAAGAAATCTTTTCCAAGTTCCTCAAGTTCGTTATCTTCCTTTGTTATTAAAATTCTCAAAACCTGAATACAAGATTTCTCATTCAAGGCATCTTCCTCAATCACATCTACAAATTTAAGAGAAAAATACAAGGGAGTCAAATATAGCCTTAACAAAGGACCAGACTACGGCAGGGCAAGGGAGTAAGGATATACCATGACCACAACCAAAGTAAAAGTCACATTGCCATCCAGGATGCTCGGAGTAATTGCCGTCTTGCACAACTAAGACCAGTAAGTTACATGCAGAACATTATGAAAAAGATAAATTACATGCAATTCAGTAAAATATTACTTCATAAAGAGCCATGGCCCATATGGAAATTCATCAAAAAGATATAAGAAGAATGGAAAACCTTGATCATAAGATGAACTCCACAGATCCCAAGCCATGAATTGTAACTATCCTGAAATGAAAATGTTACAAATAAAGCATAATACATGCACAAGTTAGTTTTCTGAACGAAATACTCAGCTTCCAGGAAGATGCCAATGGAGAAGCCCATGAAATCTAACTACTTGTTATCGACAAATGCCACATTTCTATTACTTGTTTGAATCTTTCAAAAAAATTATGCAAGTAGCTAATATGGTAAAGCCAAACTGAAAAATTCAAGCAAATAAAACCAAAATGTTAAGAAAAAATCAAAATCCCTCTGGAATAATGTGTAAAATATGGATGTCTCCAGCACGCATCCCCTGCCAAACCCGACCCCGCCCCATCCGAACAAGGGACACATGAGTGGTGAGAAGAAGAAAGTCACTGAAAGCAACGAGACAATGCGAAACTGAAAAACCCAATAGAAAAAAAAAAAAAAAAAACGTTAAGCGTCTTGAAGAAAAATGATCATTCCCGGAAACCACCCAGGTTGCAAACTTCCTGCGGGCTTCAGACATTGTAGTGAAATTCAGACCAAATAGTCAGGACCCATGGGTAATGGGAAATGTGGCTTTCCCGGCAATCAAACAGTACCTCAATGGAATGAAAGATGGAAGACTATGGAAATGTTGACAGCTTGAGCTTCGCGAGCCACACCAGCCGCCCAAAACGCCGTGAAATGCAAAAAAATGTGAGTGTCTAGGGTTTCGGGTTCCTCAAAAGTGAGAGCCAAGGAGAAAGAAAGAGTCTTTTCAGTGTGAAGAGGGAAGGAAGCGAAGAAGGGAAGCTCTGCTATTTGTATTTTCAGAAAAAGCTGTCACTCAAAGCGGCAAACTTTCCCTTAATGGATAGAAAGACACGGTGAGCATCTGGATAAAATCAGTTTCATTAGCGGACCATATGGTAATTTTAATAAAAGATGATGTGGGCCCATTTATGGTGATTTTTGGGACATGGGCCCCGGTTGACTGGGTGATCATGGAAGATTTTCGACCGCTGGATTTAAGACCGTGTTATTTTTCAGTCAATCGACGGCCTATAATCTCTTCCAGTGGGGTCCGCAATTTCTAATAATTGTTTGTGTAGATTGAAGCCGTTGAATTCGCCTGTCAATCCTCTCCGCGCCAATGCTGCCAGCAGAGGGCGTCTAAAGAAATAAGAAAAAGTTTTTGAAAAAAAAAATTAAAACTGAAACAACTTATAGCATGTGATGCTATATCTGAGGTTCAATGCTGGTTGATTTCAAGTAGTTCCACTTTGTGGATATATAGACCGGTATGGCTATCTTAAAATTAAAATATTGGATGTCCAATAATATATGAATATGGATAATGATATTGATACTCTTTTGCGTGTTAGGGCAAAACAGTAAATGAGTAGTAAAGGAGAACTTGAGAAAGTTGGGTCGTGCTTGCTTTTGGTGTCGAGAAGATGAAGCAATTGGACCTTCATTTTTCAAAGCCACGTGTCCATGTTGATACCAAGATCATCTGCATCCGCCACTTACCGCGTTCGGATCGTTTGCCTAACTCTAAAATATGCTCGCCATATACATCTTTAAAACAATGCTGTTTTCACGTTCTAATCTTTGTCGTTCGCGAAATTTATAGCTCCAGCGCGCCCCAAGTCCTACATAAAATCAAATGCACTTGGTACGCAACGTTGAGTATTTTTCTTCTTGACCTTTTGGTTTTTTTTCATCGAGCGTGAGAACAGCTTCATATCTTTTTTTTGACAAGAAACATCAGTCCTAGCATTTTGATCAATCACACAATCAACCATTATCCATTTTCGAGTTGTCATTCTTTTGCTTCCATTAGCACCTCAATTAGATGTTTTTTTTTTTTTTTTTGGTAGCTTGTGTGCCATTCATCTGTTGGCTGTTGCTTGTCACCATTAGCACGTGGGAGAGGTTTGTCATTCATATGATATCTGAGTGTTATGGAATTGAGGTTTTTTCTTTCCCCCCCTTTTGTAGATAAATGTTTCTATATTGCAAAATACTAGTGAACAACGGGGTTAAGATTGGGGATGACGTTTATCTTTGCTGCTATTGTCCCTCATGTCTCTCTTAAACAAGCACCACCCTATAGTGGCGTAGTGCAGCCTCATTTGCTAATGGTCATTGTGTCTCGTTGCTTTTTGGTGTTGTTGGCCTCTGTGCTTATTTGTGTAATAAATGCCAAAACAAACAGCAACATGTGGAAGCACTCTTGGGTGATATAAATGATTTTGAATGAAAATGCAGGAATCAAGGATAAATATACGTGGATTGTTTTACATGTCTTTTACCCAAAAAGATAAAAATAAATCCCTTAAAAAACAGAAAACAAGAGTAGTGTGAGGAGCATCTATGTTGTTTATATATTGGGGTGGAGCAATTCTTACATACACCCGGTGCGTCACGTCATTTGTACACTCAATGGCTCAGATTTATTCTGCACGTGGACCCCACCTGTACTGCACATAGACCCCACCTATACAAACTCAATCCTAACCATTCATTTCCTTAGGTGCACCATGCTCCAGGTGCACCTAAGAAAATTTCATTGGGGTGATGTGTCTTGTTTTACAAAGAACAACAGATTGATGCCATTACCTTTTTCTACTTTTTAGAGTGACATGTTTTGCAGATAAGATATATTCTTTTCTTGTAGTGGGAGCATTTATGCTTTTCGAATATTTTTGCAGTGATAAATAAAAGTATAAGAACTTAAAGTTGAGGGCATTTAAGCTTTTGCATGATATTCTTGCTAACTTCATTAAAGTTTGTAAGAAAACTCTTGCACTTGTGAATAGTAACAATGTGCTTCAAAAATAAATTCACATTAATAAGTTTTGTTGTTATTTTTATATTTTAACATTAATAAAGAATCCTTTTTTTCAAGAATCAATCTATAGAGGTTGATTTGACTCGTAGATTAGATATAGAGTTTGGCAACCTAAAAAAAACATGAAAGTTTTGGCTTGATTATGTTGGACAAATCGGATTTGGAGCGAGAAAATATAACAAGACTAGGAGTAAGAAATATAACTTTATAGTTTCAACTAAATATGTCCGCTATAAAGAGAGTTCGTAAATATAAGATAAAACGGATGTTATGACTACCAATTTTTGGTTTGAGACTAAGACTAACTGTAAAGCAAAAAGCAAAAATGCCCATTGCACATATAGATGAAAAATGTAAAATCAATGCATTTGTTGATGAGTATAAATACTCACTCCATTTTATAAAAATAGTTCACTTATTGACATTATAACATAAAGCAACCAAAGTGTAAGCTCACGAGATTGATTTGGTCGAGGATTCAGGGTTGCAATAGAAATATCTTTTGAATCATAAGTAGGCATGTCAGAGGGAGAGTTAATATTGGCTACATTTGGTTTGATGTAAGAAATTATTTGAGAACCAAAAGGTAGAGAAGTATTCCAAAAATAGTTGATAGAAAATCCATCATTCTATTATACTTATCAAATAGATATAAAGAAACATATTACAAATGTCTTCTTAGCTAATGCTAGAATGTTGCTTAATTATACGTATTTTGAGAAAGTGGTGTCATTAAACACAACATATAGCAGAAACTATGACCACAGATTGCTTGTGTTACTTCCAAGGTTTAATCACTATAAGGAAGTGGTCATTTTTTAGATGTTATTGTTTTAGAAACTATAGAGTCATTTAAGTGGTTATTAAAAACTTTTTTTAAAAGTATACAAGCAAAAAATATCTCTTACTATTTTCACTAATCAAGATTAAGCCATGGTTAGAATATTATATAAGGCGATTCCAAAGACAAAATATGGATTATCCACATGTCATTTAATACAAAATGGCATTAATGGTTTAGGGAACTTAATGAATGATGGACCATATTTTTGACTAATTTTAAGAAGTACATGTATCAATACGAAAAGGAAACACAATTTAAGGAAGCATGCAACTGGTTGTTATCATCTTACAATGTACATGAAAATACATGGCTAACCTCAATTTATAACATCAAGGAGAAACATGTGTGGTGTTATATGAAGAAGGCTTTCACACTTGGGATGTGGAATATATAACTAAGTAAAAGTGTGAATGATAATATAAAGAGTTGCACAAAATGGGACTTAAACATCTATCAATTTTTCAAGCACTTTAAATGAGATATGAAGGATAAAAGGTATAATAAATTGAAGGGTGTGTTTGAGTCGTGGCAAAAATTTGCCAAGATTGATTGTCTAAAGTTTTCCAATGCTACGATAACTTTTTTAGATTTATACAACTCCTATCTTTGACTTATTCTAAAAAATAGTGGGTGCTAGTTACAATTGATTGTGTAAAATACAAAAATGAGAGAGATCCTTTGTTTAACTATGTTGTTAATATGGTTGATGAAAAAAATGAATGGAGAGTTCAATTTGATCTTAACAATGGGTTAATTTCATGTAATTATCGGAAGCTTAAAACTATTGGAATATTATGTTATCATTCTTTAAATGTTTATGATATGAGGGATGTGAAAAACTATCTAATATATTATAAAGAGGTGGATTAAAAAAAAAAGAAACATTATCATACATTATATTAACAGGAAATGAGGTCCAAGTAGATCCTAAGCTAGAAAACATACAATGATATAAGCAACTTTATCTTATGATGATAAGATTAGCAACCTAAGCATTTAATTGTTTAAAAGCATTCTCATTGGTTTAAAAAGTGTACTAAAATTGGACAAGTAGGTGATAAAGCTTCATTTAAGTTGAATGTGTTCAAATAATGATGGTAGTGTGAGCATAGCACCACCAACAGGGTCCACTGCATAGACAAAGGGATTTAAGAAGAGATATAGAAGAAGGATAAAAAATTGATCTAAGAATTGAGTTGAGAAACTATAGAAAAGAAGAAGGAGAGTAGCTTTTATGATATTGACATATGTGCATGTCTCTATTTTATTATTAGTATTCAAGAAATCTTAATATTGCCTTACATTTCTTATTTAGGATAATCAAATGCAAGCAAACATCTTTAATAATGCACTTTTTACATAGACAAATGCACTTTAAGCACCATATGCACCTCCAAGGCCTTAAGTATCATGTGCTTCTCCGGCACTTTTAGGGCCATAGGCACTTTTTGTATGTAACACCCCAGAATTAATTAAGGTGTTAATTATAGATTAAGATTAATTAAGAATAATTAATATAGGATGATTGGACAAGTTAAGTAAATAGGGATTTTAGATAGATAAATTATTAATATGGGTTTGAGAATTATTTAGAATAGAAATTTACATCTAGGCCCAAATTAATGAATCATGATAAGAAGCTAATGGAGGCCCAATAACCCTTGTGCAGACCCAAACCCTTGAGCTCTTCAAACTTGGCCCAAACCCAATTAAATTTCAGTAACCCAATGTATAAAACTGGCCCAATAGAATTTTGCAGCCCAACACTTTAAAACTGGCCCAACAAGCTAAAATCTGAAACCTAATTGGATATGGACCTTGGAGACGCCCATGACCCAGCCCTTGACCCAACTTAAACCCACCTAAAACCCTAATGCTTCAGCTACTTTCCCATTTGCTGAAACACAAGAAGCAAAGTTCGGAGGTTGAGAAGGAGGCTAGGATTGGGGGCAAGAATTCTGCATTTTCACACACTTAGAGTAAGATTCAGCCAAGGTAATAGTTATACAACTTAATCCCCTCATCTTTCTCTTTAATTTGGTCTGATTAGTTTTTCATTTGGAGGATTTTCACCCTACCCAAAATCTAAAATGTGGTTATTTGGGGTTTTCTTGATGAAATTCGTAGGTTGAGGCTAGGGTTGACATTAGGTGAGTTTAAACCCTCTATTTTGATGTTATCCTTGCTAATTTGAGACCCCTAAAGCTGACTTATAATATGGGTATTAATTTTGTACGAATTTGCTTAGAATTTTGGGTAAAACATTGAGATTTCTGATGGGAGATACTTAAATCCGAATTTGGGACTTGTAGGGACTGGGTAAATGTTATTTAGGTAGATATTAGCATTTAAATTCCTTGGGTACTTATTGCTACTATTAATGATGAATTAGAGTGGTAATTTTCTGATGCTATGGTTATAGGAATTTTGTACCATTGATGGCTATTGCAAATTTGTCTACAAGTGAGGTAACTGGGGGTACATTAATTCCATGCATGTATCTATTTTAATTCCATATTTGCTGTATATGAATGATTTGAAATGCTAAATGAATTGGTTGGCTATCTATTGTATTATGATTGGACCTTGTGAGTCCACGGTGGAGCTGTGGTGCGACTGCCACCCGTGCATGTGCTTTGATCGAGCACCGGGTTATGATCAAACCCCAGATGCACTGAGCCTTGGTTGTGCTCAATGGGGAGTAGATGCCGTGGACGGGCCTCTCCCAGTGTTAATGGTCTTTAACATGTGATAATATGATTGCTAGTATGGGATAGTAATTATGATAGTCTAATTGCTTCATTTACTGATATGGCTGATATGATTTCGAATGTTGAAATTGATTCATGTATATATGTTTATTAAACTAGATTATATAATAGAATTACCTTGGTTACTGAGATTTATATCTCACCTCGTTTTATGGGATTACAATTTTAGGTGAAGGTTCCTCGGGTAAGGATAAGGGCAAGCAAGTGGATGAACATCCATGAATTGAGGCCTAGTGTGGGGAGGCTACACTTGGTCTAAGGGTAATAAGGTAGATGCTAATTTTGTTAAGTCTTCTATAGCATCATCATGTATCTGTATTGCCAAGTGTAGGCTTGCACATTTGATTTATTGAGGATGTATGTATTGAGGGGTTAGACCTCATCTTAATTTAGTAATTGTTGTATGGATTCATGATATCTGCTGTAAATGATACTGACCTATAATATTGCTTATCAATGGAAATGTAACCCTTGAGATATTGATATGAACCCCTAATGTATGGAACCCCCATTGATTGAGTATTAGAAGATTGCTGCTGGTAGTTCATGTATATTCTGTTATGGTAACTTTACAGACTTGCTGATAAAGGGTAATTGGAGAAAAGAAATGAGCACATAAATTTGAATTGGTAATGGAAGAATAGCTAGGTAAATAAGGTAAATGAATGCCATTAGAGCCATATAAAATGAGGGGAAGTGGCCTTAGAGTGTCCCTAAGAAGAGAAATGGAGTGTAGGGGACGAAATGTAGAGAATATAGCTACAGGAGGGAGTCACGCTGCGGCTAGGAAGGCTTTGCCGCGGCCTAAAGAGTGACAGTGGCGAGGGACGCCGCGGCGCAGAGCGAAAAAGAAATACCCAGGAGGGTGACAGAACGTAACCTTGCCGCGGCGCAAGTCGAGAAAATTAATTAAGGAAGATACAGTAGCAAAACTCGCCGCGACGCCACATAGGTTGGCTGTGGCGCAGATCCAAGCGAAATTCAAGAAAGTGACGCCTGATTCCCGAGAGCAACTTGGCCGCGGCGCAAAAGTCTTGGGCCGCGGCGCAAGGTTAAAAACTTAGATTTAAAGCTCCAGGACTTAACTTAGCCGCGACGAGAAAGTTCCAGGTTGTGGCGAAGATCCCTAAACTCCTACCTTTGATATAGAAAACCTAATTTCTTTAATACAAATGATATAAAATGATGTAGGGATACTTGTGGGAGGTTTTTATGGGTTGAAACTGATGAATGGATGAATCACAAACTTGTAATGATGGTACAAACCCTTTTATGTATGTTCCTGTTTATGGTTGTTAGTTGATGACCCTAATAGTATCAAGGTTTAAATTTTCCTATATTTTATTAATATGATTAGTTGCAACAACTCCAAACCTTGATCATTATTTATTAATCATGTGTTTAACTATAATTACTGATATTAGAACTTAGGGTCGTCACAGTTGGTATCAGAGTAATGGTTCAGGCTAGTGTGTTTGATTTACATCGTTGTTGTTAGAAAACTTGACAATTATGATGCATGCATGATAGGAATAGAAACATTATGACCTGATGATAACTCTCATACCTATACTTATATCTGCCATGGGTGGAGTGTGTTTTGTTTGCCTTGGGTTGTAGTTTAATGGGAGATGCTTGTGGTTGTGCTTGTAGCATTGAAGAGTTAGATGGCTACTCGTAGAGAAACAACTGAGATGCTAAGAGAGATGCAAGAGGCCATGGCTACAATGGCCAACCGTATGAGGGAACAAGCTGAGGCCCATGAAACTACAGTTAGGGCGATGACTGACCGGCTTCAAGAGCAAGTCGAGGCTCATGCAGCGACTGTACAAGTGCTGCAACAGCTACATGAAAGTATGAATAAGTCGAATCAGGAGTTGCCAATGGACAACCGTATGGAGGCTGGTCATAACCCTGGTGTAGGACACCTAGGGAAGGATGGTGACCTCTCTATGGTGTTGTCTAAATTTAGAAAGGCTGACCCTCCATCGTTTTTAGGGGAGTTAAACACTGATAAAGCCGAGAGGTGGCTTATGCAATTGGAAAAAATCTTTGGGGTTATGAATTGCACCACCGAACAAAAGGCCAAGTTGGCTATCTACAAGTTGGAAGGAGAAGCGGAGCATTGGTGGAGGAATGCCTCCAGATTGCTGATTGCAAGGGAGATACCCTTGACCTGGGAGAGCTTTCAAATGGCATTTGAAAGCAAATACTTCCCACCATCAGTGAGGGCCGACAAGGAGGCTGAGTTTAACTTCCTTGAGCAGGGGGATATGAATGTAGACCAATATGCGGCCAAATTCATTCAGTTGTCTCGCTTCTCCTCCTACCTGAAAAGGTTTGACGATGAGCCTTGGAAAGCTGAGAAATTTGAGAGAGGCTTGAGACTAGAGATCAAGGATAAAATTGTGTCTCTACAAATCTGCAACTTTGATAAATTAGTGGGGAAGTGTAGAGTGATAGAGAGGGCCATGGTGGAGAGTGAAGCCAAGAGAAAGAAGACCCTGGAAGGAAAACGTGACCGGGGCATGGAGCCCTTTAGGGGCAGAAGCAAGAAAGGAATCCATAGTGGGAGTGGCTCTTGGGGTAGGAAACCACTCCTAAGGAATGTCCTTCAAAAAAGAAGTATGGGACTACCGAGAATTGCAATGAGTGCCCCACCCACTTATGCCAAATGTGAGAAGAACCATGGGAATGGGCCTTGTCCAGTGTGTTACAATTGTGGAAAGCCGGGACACTATGCAAGGACTTGCACGGTGTCACGTGAGTCGTCCTCATCCGTTAAGCCGCCTATCCAAGGAAGGGTGTTTGCCTTTACGCAGCAAGAGGCTAGTAGATCCCCTAGTCTGATTCGAGGTACTTTACTTGTCCATAATCATGTTGTAGATGCATTGTTTGACTCGGGTGCGACCCACTCATTCATCTCATATGACTGTGTTAAGCGTCTGGGTCTTAAAATTAGCCTGTTGCCATTTGAATTATCTGTGTCCACCCTTACTGGATATTCTATGATTACATCTGATGTATGCTTAAATTGTACTGTACAATTGGATAGCCGTTGTACTACCCTTGATTTGATTTATATCCCTTTGTGTGATTTTGATGTAATCATTGGTATGGACTGGTTGTCTGCTAATAATGTGATACTTGACTGCAACCGTAAGACTGTTTCCTTACTTATAAACATACCTGAAACTTGTCCTATAACTGAGCTTACTTGTGTGTCTGCCGCCCAAGCCGTGAGGTGCTTTAGGCGTGGATGCCAAGGGTTTCTAGTATTCTTTTCATTGCATGTGAAAGTTGAGGATGGGTTAGAGGATATACCTGTGATTAAGGAGTTTTCTGAAATTTTTTCTAAGGAGTTTAGTGAACTACCTCTGGAGAGAGAGTTAGAATTTTCTATTGATTTGGTACCTGGTACTGGTCAAATCTCTAAAGCCCCATATAAAATGGCGCCTGCTGAGTTGGTTGAGTTAAAGAGTCAATTAGAAGAGTTACTTGAGAAAGGGTTTATTAGGCCAAGTGTGTCTCCATGGGGAGCACCAGTTTTATTTGTCAAGAAGAAAGATGGTAGCCTTAGACTTTGCATTGACTATAGGCAATTGAACCAAGCGACTGTCAAGAACAAATACCCTTTACCTAGAATTGATGACTTGCTTGACCAATTAGCTGGAGCATCGGTCTTTTCAAAGATTGACCTTAGATCAGGATATCATCAACTTAGAGTCAAGGCTGAGGATGTACCTAAAACTGCCTTTAGGACTCGATATGGCCATTATGAATTCCTAGTTATGCCTTTTGGGTTAACCAATGCCCCTACCATTTTCATGGATTACATGAATAGAATTTTTAGGCCTTATCTTGACCAGTTTGTGGTAGTGTTCATTGATGACATCCTCATCTACTCTAAAAGTAGTGAAGAGCATGAAGAGCATCTTAGGATAGTTCTTCAGACCTTGAGAGAGCATCAGTTGTATGCTAAGTTGAGCAAGTATGAATTTTGGTTGCGGGAGGTCAAATTCCTAGGTCATGTGATATCATAACAAGGGGTAGCAGTAGATCCTAACAAGGTAGAGGCGGTACTGAATTGGGAGAGACCCAAAACTGTGACCGAAATTCGTAGCTTCTTAGGTCTAGCTGGCTACTATAGAAAATTCATTAAGGGATTTTCTCAGTTAGCCATGCCTTTGACAAAACTGACTAGGAAGGACTAACCATTTGTGTGGGATGCTAAGTGTGAGAATGCCTTTTAGGAGCTTAAGGATAGGCTTACCACTGTACCTGTGTTAGTGATACCTGACCCTAAAGAGACATTCACAGTCTATAGTGATGCTTTTAAGAAGGGGTTAGGGTGTGTCTTAATGCAACAAGGTAGGGTGATAGCCTATGCTTCTAGACAACTTATACCCCATGAGGAGAATTATCCCACCCACGACCTAGAGCTAGCGGCTGTAGTTTTTGCCCTTAAGATTTGGAGGCACTATCTCTATGGTGCCCAATTTGAGGTGTATAGTGATCACAAAAGTCTGAAATACTTGTTTGACCAAAAGGAGTTGAACATGAGGCAAAGGAGGTGGATGGAATTTCTTAAGGACCATGATTTCTCCTTGAAGTATCATCCAGGGAAGGCGAATGTGGTCGCCGATGCCTTGAGTAGGAAATCTACTCATATGGCAATGATGATGCTTAGAGAGCAAAGGTTGATTGAGGAGATAAGAGATTTGAATTTATCAATTTCAGTGAACCCTAGTAGTCTTCTTTTGGAGGAGTTGAGGATAGAAAATGACCTTAGAAAAAGGATTAAAGAAGCCCAAGAGTTAGATGCCTACTGGGGAGGAATTAGAGAGCAATTGGGTAGTGGTGAAGTCAAAGATTTCGACCTATCAGAAGATGGTTTGGTGAGGTACCAAGGTAGAGTGTGCATACCTAAGGATGAAGAGTTGAGAAACATAGTGTTATTAGAAGCTCATAAGAGTCAGTATACCATTCATCCAGGCACCACTAAGATGTATAGGGATTTTAAGAAAAGCTTTTGGTGGCCCGGGATGAAGTCAGACATAGCAGAGTTTATGGCTAGGTGTCTAATTTGTCAGAGGGTTAAGATTGAGCACCAAAGACCCGCAGGTTTGTTACACCCTTTAGAGATTCTGGAATGGAAATGGGATAGTATATCCATGGATTTTGTGATGGGCTTGCCTAGAACATCCTCGGGTTATGATGCTATTTGGGTGATCGTGGATAGATTGACGAAGTCTGCTCACTTTCTACCTATTAGAGCTACTTATCCTCTTGATAGACTAGCTCAACTGTATGTTCGGGAGATTGTAAGGTTACATGGTGTCCCTAATAGCATTGTGTCAGATAGAGACCCAAGATTCACATCAAAATTTTGGCGGTCTCTACAAGAAGCTTTAGGTACTAGTCTCAACTTTAGCACTGCCTATCATCCTCAGTCTGATGGACAGACTGAGAGGACCATTCAAACCCTTGAGGACATGCTGAGAGCTAGTGTGCTAGAATTGAAAGGGAGTTGGGATGTGTACTTGCCTTTAGCTGAGTTTGCTTATAATAATAATTATCATTCCAGTATCCAAATGGCACCATTTGAGGCACTTTATGGGAGGAAGTGTCGGTCACCCTTGTGTTGGGTAGAGTTGGGTGAGAGGAGTCTCTTGGGTCCAGACATAGTGGACCAAACCACCCACCAGATAGAACTCATCAGAAAGAAATTGTTAGCTGCCCAGAGTAAGTAAAAGAGTTATGCAGATAAGAGAAGGAGACCCTTAGAATTTGAGATAGGAGACCATGTGTTCCTTAAGGCTACTCCGGTGATGGGGGTAGGACGGTCTATCAGGACAAGAAAGCTCAGTCCTCGTTATCTTGGTACTTTCCAAATTCTTGAAAGGATAGGACCTGTGGCCTATAAAGTTGCTTTACCTCCAAACTTGGCCAGATTACATGATGTATTACATGTGTCCCAACTGAAAAAGTACCACCAGGACCCTTTGCATGTCATTGAGCATGAGAATGTGCATCTACAAGATGATTTGTCTTATGTGGTTGAACCGGAAAGGATTGTGGACTCAAAAGTCAAACAGTTACGTAATAAGGACATCCTCCTGGTAAAGGTAGTATGGAAGGGACTTACTCCGGATGAAGCAACTTGAGAAACAGAAAAAGCAATAAGGAAGGATTATCCTGTATTATTTGAGTAAGGTATGTTTAATTTTGAGGACAAAATTTTTAAAAGGAGGGGAGAATGTAACATCCCAGAATTAATTAAGGTGTTAATCATAGATTAAGATTAATTAATAATAATTAATATGGGATGATTGGATAAGTTAAGTAAATAGGGATTTTAGATAGATAAATTATTAATATGGATTTGAGAATTATTTAGAATAGAAATTTGCATTTAGGCCCAAATTAATAAATCATGATAAGAGGCTAATGGAGGCCCAATAACCCTTATGCAGATCTAAACCCTTGAGCACTTCAAACTTGGCCCAAACCCAATTAAACTTCAGCAACCCAATGTATAAAACTGGTCCAATAGAATTCTGCAGCCCAACACTTTAAAACTGGCCCAATAAGCTAAAATCTGAAACCCAATTGGATCTAGACCTTGGAGCAGCCCATGACCCAGCCCTTGACCCAACTTAAACCCACCTAAAACCCTAATGCTTCAGCCACTTTTCCATTTGCTAAAATACAAGAAGCAAAATTCGGAGGTTGAGAAGGAGGCTAGGGTTGGGGGTAAGAATTCTACATTTCCACACACTTAAAGCAAGATTCAACCAAGGTAATAGTTATACAACTTAATCCCCTCATCTTTCTCTTTAATTTGGTCTGATTAGTTTTTCATTTGGAGGATTTTCACCTACCCAAAATCTGAAATGTGATTATTTGGGGTTTTCTTGATGAAATTCATAGGTTGAGGCTAGGGCTGACATTAGGTGAGTTTAAACCCTCTATTTTGATGTTATCCTTGCTAATTTGAGACCCCCAAAGCTGACTTATAATATGGGTATTAATTTTGTACGAATTTGCTTAAGATTTTGGGTGAAACATTGAGATTTCTGGTGGGAGATACTTGAATCCGAATTTAGGACTTGCAGGGACTGGGTAAGTGTTATTTAGGTAGATATTAGCATTTAAATTCCTTGGGTACTTATTGCTATTAATAATGAATTAGAGTGGTAATTTTCTGATGTTATGGTTATAGGAATTTTGTACCATTGGTGGCTATTGCAAATTTGTCTACAAGTGAGGTAATCGGGGTTTACATTAATTCCATGCATGTATCTATTTTAATTCCATATTTGCTGTATATGAATGATTTGAAATGCTAAATGAATTGGTTAGCTATCTATTGTATTATGATTGGACCTTGTGAGTCCACGGTGGAGCTGTGGTGCGGCTGCCACCCGTGCATGTGCTTTGATCGAGCATCGAGTTATGATCAAACTCCAGATGCACTGAGCCCTGGTTGTGCTCAATGGGGAGTAGGTACCGTGGACGGGCCTCTCCCAGTGTTAATGGCCTTTAATATGTGATAATATGATTGCTAGTATGGGATAGTAATCATGATAGCCTAATTGCTTCATTTATTGATATGGGTGATATGATTTCGAATGTTGAAATTGATTCATGCATATATGTTTATTAAACTGGATTATATGATGAAATTATCTTGGTTATTAAGATTTATATCTCACCCCGTTTTATGGGATTATAATTTCAGGTAAAGGTTCCTCGGGTAAGGATAAGGGCAAGCAAGTGGATGAACATTCATGAACTGAGGCCTAGTGTGGGGAGGCTACACTTAGTCTGAGGGTAATAGGGTAGATGCTAATTTTGTTAAGTCTTCTATAGTATCATCATGTATCTGTATTGCCAAGTGTAGGCTTGCACATTTGATTTATTGAGGATGTATGTATTGAGGGGTTAGACCTCATCTTAATTTAGTAATTGTTGTATGGATTCATGATATCTGCTGTAAATGATGCTGACCTATAATATTACTTATCAATGGAAATGTAACCCTTGAGATATTGATATAAACCCCTAATGTATGGAACCCCCATTGATTGAGTATTAGAAGATTGCTGCTGGTAGTTCATGTATATTCTGTTATGGTAACTTTACAAACTTGCTGATAAAGAGTAATTGGAGAAAAGAAATGAGCACATAAATTTGAATTGGTAATGGAAGAATAGCTAGGCAAATAAGGTAAATGAATGCCATTAGAGCCATATAAAATGAGGGGAAGTGGCCTTAGAGTGTCCCTAAGAAGAGAAATAGAGTGTAGGGGACGAAATGTAGGGAATATAGCTACAGGAGGGAGTCACGCCGCGGCTAGGAAGGCTTCGCCGCGGCCTAAGGAGTGACAGTGGCGAGGAATGCCACGGCTTAAGAAATCTTGCCGCGGTACAGAGCGAAAAAAAATACCCAAGAGGGTGACAGAACGTAACCCCGCCGCGGCGCAATAAGTCCCACCGCGGCGTAAGTTGAGAAAATTAATTAAGGAAAATACAGTAGCAAAACTCGCCGCGGCGCCACATAGGTTGGCTGTGGCGCAGATCCAAGCGAAATTCAAGAAAGTGACGCCTGATTCCCGAGAACAACTTGGCCGTGGCGCAAAAGTCTTGAGCCGCGGCGCAAGGTTAAAAACTTAGATTTAGAACTCTAGGACCTAACTTAGCCGTGGCGGGAAAGTTCTAGGTCGCGACGAAGATTCCTAAACTCCTACCTTTGACCTAGAAACCCTAATTTCTTTAATACAAATGATATAAAATGATGTAGGGATACTTGTGGGAGGTTTTTGTGGGTTGAAACTGATGAATGGATAAATCACAAACTTATAATGATGGTACAAACCCTTTTATGCATGTTCCCATTTATAGTTGTTAGTTGATGACCTTAATAGTATCAAGGTTTAAATTTTCCTATATTTTATTAATATGATTAGTTGCAACGACTCCAAACCTTGATCATTATTTATTAATCATATGTTTAACTATAATTACCGATATTAGAACTTAGGGTCGTCACATTGTACATCTAATACCATATGCATGCTTTCAAATAGTTAAGGGTAAGCTTATTTATATACAAATGTTGATGGTAAAAGCAATTAGGATTTTAATACATAGTGCCTCATTCTAGTTAGTAAGTGATTACATTATGATTAGTATTGTTTTGTATTATATGTGTCATTTGGTTGTCCAATGCCATCATTTGAAGTACTAAAGTTTAATCGAGATTTGCAACAAAAAGTTTGAAAGAATAGCAATCAAATATAAAATTTTTATTGAAATCAATATATTTATATATATAAGACCGTTTATTATAATTTAACTTGAGTATAAGTGCCTATTCATTACATTGAAATAGTAGCACAAGTCAATAAGTTAATCTATTCATAGTATAAGTATCCATTCATTACATTGAAACTATAATTCTTGTCTAATTTAGTAAGTTATAATCAATTACAAGCTAAGCTCTTATGTGGGGGATTAAGAAACAACCATAAAATCTTATTTTTTGCTTCATGCTTTTTATGTGCTTGTATCTTGTTCCATGCTCTCTTAATGTTGTGCATGTACAGTGCAATGCCCCTAATTCCTAATGAAGCTAATCGAACACACTTTAGTGCTTAATCCATTGGAATTAAGGTTTAACTAAGGTAATGAATTAGCAACATATGAAAATACAAAAAACTTTAAACTTTTATATCAACATTATCCACTATCAAGATGTAAAAGAGGATTCATATTTATATGGAATCACAATTCTCATTAAACTTAGTTATCCCATTCAAAATGCCACCAAGAAGTGTGAAAACTCATATATGTTGAACCATTAATCATTACTTGTCATTAATATAATGAAAAATAAGTTTATATAGAATAAATGAGGACTACAAGACTCAGTCATGGCTCAAATGGGTTAGGTTGCAGCCAAAATAGCCTCTAAAACTCCTAAAACCATGATTTAATATTTTTGTCTTAACTTAGAGGATTCACGTTGCAGTCAGGCTTAGGTTTGGGACTAAAATCTCATAAAATACAATTCTCACAATGGCTCAAGTTGCTCATGCCATGGCAGGATCACCCTTGGATTGAAAATACACAACCTGATCCAATTCTCACTATGACTAGGCTTACCTGCACCCTAACAAGATTTCTCTTAAAAGTAATCTTCACTAACTCTTGTAATTTATGCAATGGCGAAAAGGCCTTGCGTCGCAGCACGACTTGCCTCTGTAAGCCCTTAATGTAATTTGGCCACAACTTAATGGATTATGGATGTAACCTAATTGCTCATTGTCATCCAAACACTTGGATATGCGAATTAACAAGTTTTTACCACCTTCAACTTATTCTTAGAATCTTCCTATAGCTAAAATGCAAAACTTTTTAAAAGATCTACCTTTCTATAGTCATTATTTGATATTCTTACATAACCCAAGAATCTAAAAACTAACCATAACATTTTAATTTCAAGTATATTAGTACATATGCTTCCCATGACAGCAAATAGCAAGGTGAAACTTCAAGTGGTATCTTATAATCCACAATACATTACCTAATTTCCTCAAACCATTTTGAACAAGTTTCAAGTGACGAATATAACTTGTCCACATCATTAAAAGCTTGAAAAATCTCAATACCAAAATATGACTGTGGCACATCCCAAAATCATACATAAAGAACCTATGACAACAGACCAAGTTATGATAACACCTAAGGGTTGGACTATTCCACGTTCTACATAACCAAGGCACCCAAAATATGTTTCTAAAGTCTCTTTTCCTTAATCCTCAAATAGAACCATATTTACATAAACATGAATATTGAAGATTTACTGCATATGACAACAAGTCCACCATTTAACAACAATAAGGCCAATAATAAAGGTAGATATAATAACTACATTCTTCATTGGAAAAGGTAATTCTCCATACACACATAGCAAGTCATAATTATTTAGTTACAAGTAAGATCATAAGGTTAAACATAATTTAAAACCTAATCTTATAGGATTCATTTCTATTTGCAAAATATCAAAATACTTACACTTGTCAATATATGATTGCAATATGACGCTATACAAAATAAAGCTACAAAATTTAGCATCTATACTAAGCCAAAAGTGTTTAAATGCAAAGTCCTACATATAGTAAACTAGGGGTTGTCATCCACTAACTTCCCTTTATCTTTGGTAGAAAAACATTAACCTAAAATTCTTAGCACACAATAGGTGTAAGATGTAAATCTTAGTAACTAGAAAAAATTTCATTCATATGTATAGTTTAATTAACATAAATGTTTTTCATATAGAAAAATATCAAAAACATGTCATATAAATCAACGGATGAATAAATTTGACTATCGATGATTACTATCCTATACTAATAATCACATATAATATGTTAATAGCTAAAAAAACATAGGGAAAATGGCACAATCGTAACACCAACTCCTTATTGAGCACGATCATGACTCAGTGTAATCCAAAGAGTATGATCATGACTAAGTGTACATTCAGGGCACAATGCATAAGTGAAGGTATGATCACAACTTCATATAAGGACATAATCACGGCCCAAAATAGCAAGTAGCCAAAGTAATTATTTATCATGTAAAACACATATGTGTAGAAAATATAATATTAACATTAACATATACATGGAATTAAAACTTTTGGTTATCTCATTTAATTGCCAATTCCTCAAAAGTTATCAACAAGTGATAAAACACTCTAAATGTCCTAAACCAATTAAAATATAGTTTTTAGTCATCATCCACTAAAATGGTCATGTACTCATTCATTCCAATCATCAAGAATTACTTAAAAGACACTTACCTAAATCTCTAATAAGTTAAATATAATGATAGGAGCCCAAAAAACCTAAAACAATAATACATCATTACCAAATCTTTGCAATTTTGCACATAGAGACAACTATGTGTCAAAAATCAGCTTATAAGATGAAACTTAAGCATATCCACACTGTAGCCTAGAGGGAAACACTTGCCTAATAGTTTCACTAATTTCCAGCTTTGAAAATCATGCCAGAAGACATTAAGAATACAAATTTCAAACTTATAGTTTAGGTGAAACCCCATCAAATGAAAAATCAATCGGACTAAAATGAAAAAGGAAATGAGAGGATCAACTTTTATATAATTTATTTTGGCTAAATTTTCTTTTAGATGTGCAGATTAAGCGTAAAATGATGAGAAACCCTAGCTCTCTTTCCTTGATATGTTTCTCTTCTTGCATTTCTATTATCCATAATGCTCCAGCATAAAATAATAAGTTAGCAGCTTAATTTTATGGTTTTGTGGGAGAATGGCTAACTTAAGGGCATTTTTGTCTAATTAAGATTACATCTGAATGTTAAGTCATAGTCTAATAAGTCTAAATAGGTTGGGCTTCTAAAATTATTCTTAGTATAATCAAATTAATTATGAAATTTTAATTAAATTTTTACCTCTACTATTAAATTTCCTCTCAATAAAATTCAAATCTCCAATTAAATTTATTCTTTGCCAAGAAGTGTTAGATAATTATTATTTGCCAAAAAAGTCCAAAAAAATATTTTTTCTTGAAAATTCATATTTTCATAGTTTTTTTAATTCTCATGATGATTCTTTATTTTTCCTAGATTAAATTCTTAATTCTCTATAATTACACTTAATTAATTTTGAAAAGTTACATACAGGACAAACCTTTGTGAAGGGGATCATGAAATAGTTAGGAAAATCTTGTTTTTTGCTTCATACCTTTTATGTGCTTATATCTTTTTTCATGCTCTCTTAATGCTTTACATGTATAAGACAATCTTTTATTTTTTACTTGTTTCGACCAACAACACATTCAACTTAAATTGTATAGCACATTATTGTTAAGTAAAATCTTGATTTGTTTCAACAATACATGATATTATGCTTGTATTCTTTTATGTCCCTTATGCTTGTATTTGTTTGTGTAAGAGAAACAAATATGTCAAGGTGATTAAATAGGTCATACTAATTAAATAGCACATAGGACGCCGGTTTTAACTCTTCAATAGCCATAATACATAAGATACCAAAACAAAATAAGATGCCAAGATGACAACATTAAGTAGTACTGAAATCCAATATTGAGTGTAATAAAAAAAATTGATAGCAATACTAGAATGACAATAATATCTCATCTAGATTTTGCTAGAAGAAACCTAGTTATTCAAATTGAAGATTATGAAGCACTTATTTGACTTTTGCCTATTATGGATTATTTATCATAAATTAACACTTCTATAGACCTCAACATTAATCCTAATTCTAGAGTTCATAAAGAAGTTCTTATAAGTAAAATATACATATCATCTTATTTTCATATTTGTATAGAAGATATGGTGTGAATGTTTAATGATCTGGAAAAGCTTTGTTGTGTGTTGTTCAAAAAAGGAGGTAGAAAGCAATTTTTTTACATTAGAATTAAAATCTCTTATAAAACAAGAGGTTAGTTGTTTGTCAAATTTGTTTTTCTTCTTAATTCAATAAACTTTCACTTCCATAAAAGAACCAACAATTAATTAAGGCATCTGCATTTTTCTTACCTACTTGCTACTAGCTTGGCATCTGAATCCTTTTGCAAGTAGGTAACAATAAAGGAGAATAATTCAGGTGAAAATTTTTGTTTTGATCGTAATGGTGATGGTGATGGATCTTTTAAAATTTACCACAAAACAAATATAATTATTTAGTAAACATAAGCAGCACATGTATGCAATAATAATATTTGAATAAGATTGATAATCATCTATAATAGGTATTAGACATTTATAGAATCATTGATTCAGGGAAATAAGGGAAAACTCACCTTGTTAAAAAGCCAACTCCCATAACAGATATGTAAATTTGCATTCAAGGAAATTAAGGAAAATGCACCACCTTAAAAATGAAAACCCACCTTATACTATTGCTTCTGATTTGCAATACAAATTACAATAGCAAGAGTGACAGAGATTGAAAAAGATGAGTTATAGTAATTTGGATTGAGAACCAAGTTACAGAGGGTGTGATACGAAGAATCTTGAATGCTATAAGATGGACGGCTGAGATTGTCTTAGAGTTAGCTTAAAAATTGAAAAACATGTTGTGCACGAATAAGCTTTAGATCATTTGGATAGTTGTGATAATGCAAAGGGAACGATGCATTCCATTGCTATGCAAGACGTGCATATCATTGTGATACGTAAAGGATTTGGACAACCACTTACCTACATTATCAATTCAATTTAGATATAGTTGCTTGTATCTTTATTATTAAAATTTTTAATTAAAATATAACAAAGGTTTAGTTTTCTAATAAAAATATGATAAATATATAATTTAATTAAAGAATCATTTAATTATTTTAGAATACCATATATTTGTCATGTTTTGATTAGAGAATTTGACAATAAGAATATAAGAAATTATATGAGTTTTTTTCTTGAATGAAATATGGATGAAATGTAGTTTTTATAATATGTGATTTGTTAAATTTAGTTTTTAAAAAGGACTAAATTTATATGTATTTATTTGTATCTCTAATATTAAATTTTTTTAATCAAAATATAATAAGTGTGTGATTCTTCAATAATAAAATGACAAATATTTGATTTAATTGGAGAATCATATTGTTGTATACAAAAAGATATACACATGTTATATTATTATTAAAAAATTATACATTTGCATGCTTTGATTTAAAAATTTGATAATAAAAATATAAATAATTGCATATAAGTTTGTTTTTTAATTTTAAATTTATATCTTTCTATTTTTTAATTTTAAAGTTTTAAAAATACACAATTTTATTGCCTAAATTTTTTGTATTTATTACTCATTAATCTTTATTAATATATATTTTAAGAACTAACTACTAATAAGACTAAAATTTAAAAAATTAAATGGCATATTTTTGAGATTTAATAATCAAATAATTTAAACATATATCTTTTAGAGACTAAATTGTATATTTTAAAGGCAAAAAAAAATTTCGCCTAAAATATAGTATAGGACTAATAAATTCATAAAATTTATAATTAGGGTCTTAATGCCCTCATAAAAGTGACATGTTTTATGTAAATAATTTTATTTTATTTAAAATAGATGTGCTAATAAAGACAACGTTTTCATTTTAGCACAACTATTTTTAATAAAGTTAATTTTGTCTTTTAACTAATTTGATTGTCTTCATTAATAGCACAATTGTTTTAAATAAAATAACATTATATATGTTAAACAAGACACATTATTAATCAATTCCCCTTAAGTACCGGTTAGTAAGACCTTTCAAATAAATTTAACTTCATTTAAAGTATGGCTAAATTATATTTATATTCTTTTCATTACAGAAATATCAATTGACCATCCTGATATTTGATTATATTTTATGAAAATCTCTTCTATCATTTACTTTTTATTGATACAATTAATTTTTTTTAATAAAAGCTGTGTGTATTTCAAAAATAAAATTATTTAAAATTACAGTCTCATGTTTAAACTTGATATAATTCTGCACCAATTTAACTAGGAAAGTAAATAAATTAAGCTATGCATGAATAGCTCATGTTCAACTCATATAAAAGCTTATTTCAACCTAATTCATTTATAAAATGAATAATTCTGAAGTTGGTTCATTTATTAAATGAATAATTTTGAACTTAACATTAAGCTCATTTAGTTAAATAAACTAAGCTTAAAAAATTTAATTATCGACCCTTTAAGCTTGTGAACAATTTGTTTGAAAATAAAATGATATATTCAAATATTTTTTATAATAATATATATTACACACACGCGCACACACTTATAACTTTTATATATATATATATATATATATATATATATCATGAAAAAGTATTTAACTCATTAAGCTTGTATAACTCATTTATACATAATCTTAAGTAAGTTTATACTAATCGAACTTGAAAACATTAGGACTCAAATTTTTTGCAACCCTAATTTTGGCTAGATGTTTTAATAAATATGTAGCATGCATTTTATTAACATAAACAGAAGCAAACAATAAGAGAAGAAATAATAATAATAATAATATATATTTTAAATAGAGAAGAAATCAATGCTTTCATTTTTGAAAAACAATCTATTTGTGTGAAAAATTAATTTTATTTACAAAAATAATAAATAAAATTTTACTCTCTCTCTCTCTCTCTCTCTCTCTCTCTCTCTCTCTCTCTCTCTATATATATATATATATATATATCAAATATAAACAAATCAATGCTATTTTTTGGAACGAGAAAAATAATAAGTTTAATCTAACTATATATATATAATTTGTCTAATAATTAAGTTTAATTTGGAATAGTGGCCCTCTCAAATGCTGAGTCAAGAGAATTAGAGGCCTTAGCCCCCGATATTTTATAATTTATAATATGTATATACAACTTTTTATAAAAATTAAGTATGCTCTTTAGAAAAATAAAAATTACATATAACTCTTCATAAAATTATATAAGCCTCTCAATCTATTTGTTTATTTTTTTCTTCTTCTTCTTCTCTCGTCTGTCAATTTCATATGAGATTTGTTTTTTTTAATTTTTATTAAGATATTTTTCCTCTTTTATTAACTTCTTCCCTCCAAAAAAAAATATTTCTGCCTTTGCCTTCACCCACCTGGTGTCTTTGTTTTTTATTGAATTTAAAATTTAATGAATAAATAAAATCTAAAATTTAATCTATGATTATTCCCAAGTTTAGGTGGTGCAATTCTTTAATATAAAAAAAATATAATAGTACAAGTATGTTATTTTATTATTCTCGTCCAATAGTCCATGATTAACATTATTGTAACTAAATAATATATTAATACATTACAGATAACACTTTTAAGTTCCACAATTTATAATATTACTCTAGCCCTAAGGCACCAGTTAAAAATTACTTGAATGGCAGTTTGGTATAGGATATTTGACTTTAATATACATTAAAAAATCAGTTTTTATATTATTTATGACATATATAATTTCTAAGTTTTAAATTTTTTATGTTTATAAATAAATTTTTCAAATTTTTATATACTAACAAACACCTTACTGTATTAGTTTTTAAAATTATCTTAACTATTCAAATTATTAGGATTTTCGGTGGCGTGGAAATTGTCGGTGGTCAACTCTCGCGTCGACTGGAGCCGGGAAGCGAAGTTGGTGCAACATGTGGTAAAACGACAGGTGTCCGAATCTTTGTCGTTTTGTTTTCCGCGTGTCGCCTTCCCACATGCCATACGTGGCAATAGTCATCTTTTATTATATCATTACTTAACACCTTTAATAACGTTTTTTATTAAGGAGGAGATTGGGTGGACTAAGGACCACGGCTACAATGCAAAGGGACACCTCTCAGATTTTGTTAAGAAAGATACAATATTAGACAGACTTTCTAATATTAAGAAAGATACTTCAATCTTCTTCTCCAAAGAGTTATTTGGAGCACCTGCACTGCACCACTCTCAAATTTGGTACTAATTTTTCAACGTCAACAATTTCACATACAATCCTATTTTACAACCTTTTGAATAATATTCTATCATTGTCAAATGAGATGAAATGAAAGCTTAGGCCTTTCTTCTCCTCCGTCCACTTGCACACGCGACAAAAGTTCCC
The DNA here is from genome assembly GCA_032878935.1 of Erythrophleum fordii. NCBI lineage: Eukaryota > Viridiplantae > Streptophyta > Magnoliopsida > Fabales > Fabaceae > Erythrophleum > Erythrophleum fordii. Next base: position 12,732,748 of record JAVQMF010000045.1, on the reverse strand, counting down.
ATGAGCACACATGCTCTTTACTTCATGAGATCTGAAGCACACTCGAAAATCAAAAAATAACGCTGCTGTTAAAGAGAAAGAGAAAAAAAAAAAGAAAAAAGAAGGGGGGGGGGGGGGGGTGGTAAATAAATATTACCAAACGTATCCCATTCCAAAAGTTCAAATGACAGATTCCTGTGCAAATCCAGGCACCCACCGCAGCCAGAGCCAGGATCGGGAGGATGTCATTCAAGAAGGAAGCCATCTTCATTTCTTCTCTCGTGATTATTTGGTACTCCTCAAACATTGGAGTCATCCTCCTCAACAAGTATTTGCTTTCCAATTATGGCTTCAAATTCCCCATCTTCCTCACAATGTGCCATATGACTGCCTGTGCCGCTCTTAGCTACATTTCCATTGTTTTCCTCAAGATTGTGCCTCATCAGACCATCAAATCGAGGTCCCAGTTCATCAAGATTGCAACTTTAAGCATTGTGTTTTGTGGGTCTGTTGTGGGTGGCAACATCTCTCTCAGGTACCTCGCAGTTTCGTTCAATCAGGCGGTCGGTGCCACCACCCCCTTTTTCACGGCGTTGTTCGCCTATTTGGCGACCCTTAAGCGAGAGGCTTGGGTCACTTATGCTGCTCTTGTACCTGTTGTTGCTGGAGTTGTGATTGCAAGTGGGGTATGTTTATTTTGTTTGCTGGATCTTATAATTGATTACTCGTGAGGATTTCTCTTGTTGAAAATGCTCATTTTGCTCATCTAAGTTTGGCTACATTATGTCTTGATAAGTGCTCCTCCAGATCTGGAAATCTGTTACAGTTAGTCACTGGTCATAACATATACGGTCATGTGAGCAATTTAGCTGATCTGTAATTATCAGGAATTTGAGCAATTTACTTGTGGTGATGTAAATACATTGCAATTTCCCACCACGATTGTAGTTCTCATCTTCCTCACTCGGTGTAATTTAAGGTAATAAACCAACGTAAAATAGCTTAAAAATTTTAACATTACTCCATCTGTTGTTATTGATTGTGATCTGAATTCTTCTTCTGTATGAACATATCTTAGAAAGCCAAATTTTGTTAATCTTCTTGCATTGGTTTTACTTGATTAATAATATCTCTACGATGTGATAGTTATAATAAATTCCCTTTAACTTGTAATGATTAGGGATGTTTCTAGTTATCTACTAGCATGTCATTCTGTGTTTTTCTAGAGTACATTATAATTATAGTATATGACTAGCAAGAAATAGCAGTTCCTTAAAGCCTGCATGGTGCATATTTCTGTCTGATTTCCCATGTCTTCTGTGGAGTTACAAGATTTTCTTGTGGGGGGCAGGGCGAGCCAGGCTTTCACTTGTTTGGATTCATTATGTGCTTAAGTGCAACTGCTGCAAGAGCCTTCAAGTCTGTTCTTCAGGGCATCTTACTTTCTTCTGAAGGGTAAATAATTTATACTATATCTATGATTTCTAAGCTCCATTTTGTTATCTCACTTTAAAAAACTGTCCAGCTAAAGCTTAAGCTATGAAATCCTCACCTTTCCATTTATACAAATTTTACTTATTTGTTCTTAGAACTTGTGCATTTGTGGAACCTTTTTTAAAATGTTCATTTCCTTATTTGATACTCTGAAATGATAGAGCTGCTGCAATTGATCAGCTGCAAGGGTTGTGGAGTGACTAGGTGCCAAAAACAGTTGGGTAATGTGAATGGTGGGTTCAAGGGCGGATATTTTACTATTTAATCTTCCTGAGTTGCTTTAATGGGTGCGGTTGATTTTTGAACTCTTTCTAGATATTTTTAGTTTATAACTGTCCAGTTCAAACTTGAAAGTTGGGTTGCTGAATGCCTGCTCAGGCTCAACAAAAGAAAGAAGGTGAAAATAAGAGAAGATAACCTCTTCCTTTAAGTCCATTTATTGATTTGTGAGAAAATATTTTGGAAATTACAATTTTACAGACCAGAAACAATATTGAAAATGATAGTGATAGCAAAGGAGTTGTAGCTGCTGCTTTCTCATGTATATATTAAACCTATCTGCTTTCAACAGATTTGTTTTCTTGTCCTGGGCCATTTAGCTTGGTAGACCGAATTTTAACATGCCCTTTTTGGTGGCAACAGACTGCTTAAAATGTTAACTTCATTTTCAACTAAACAGGGAGAAGTTGAACTCGATGAATTTGCTCCTGTATATGTCTCCAATCGCTGTCGTGGTTTTGGTTCCTGCAGTGCTTATTATGGAGCCCAATGTCATAGATGCCACAACATCTCTTGGAAGGGAACATAAATCTATGTGGATTCTTCTTTTGCTTAACTCAGTCACAGCTTATGCAGCGAACTTATCCAACTTCTTGGTGACTAAACATACAAGTGCTCTTACCCTCCAGGTTTGTTAAAAGCTAAATTTTTCTCACTTCTAGGTTATTTAGATAAAATCTTAATTCACATCTTTCCTTTTATCATTTCCCTAATTTATATGCTTGAAATTTTGCAACACAATGCAAATCATATTAAGTTTGCTCTGCAGTATTTTGTGAAACAGAAGTTCATATACTATTGTTTCTTGAAGCAAACAGAGCACTTAGGCATCGTGTTAACATAACTGTGATTCCTTTAAGTTCTTACTTTCAATTAATTGATTGTGCAAGTTGCATCCTCCTGTATTAGTTGTAACACTGTAAAAATGCTACTCACAGAATATACAGTCAAAATACGAAGGAAACAAAAAAACTGTTGCCTTGATATGATGTTTTGATGTTCATTCGCTCAAATTTTCCTCTCAAATGATGTGAACCAGGTGTTGGGCAATGCAAAGGGTGCTGTAGCTGTTGTGATCTCAATACTTGTATTTAGAAACCCTGTGACTGTTGTTGGCATGGCTGGCTACACAATTACTGTTTTGGGGGTAGCTGCATACGGAGAGACAAAGAGAAGATTTAGATGAACAATCTTTCACGTTTACTCATTCTACTATTTGGTTGTGTAATTTGATTTGTTCTAGTTCTTTCCACATGAACAAGATTCTTTGTAATTTGACTATAGCCAGGTTGGAGCGAGGAAAGTATTTTTTATCATGTTTGTTGTATGTATTGCATAAATATTTTTGTATCATGGTTAGATTTTATCAAGCAGATTCTGCTATTTTTCATTTACCTCTTTATCTAATGAAAGAAAAAAAAGGCCAGGGTGATTAGGATGATTATTCGAAGATTCGCTTCTCTATAAAATAAAATGAGCACGTCAAACAGGTACGAAATTACCGTATTTGACACCTAGCAATAACAATCGTTATATTAATTCGTAAATTATATTCTTAGAACTACGATTTCAATCCCTCGTTTGGTCTCTAGTGCAAAATTACCGTTACCGATGAGGTGCTTCGATCTTTGCATATCTTAGTGAAGTAATGGGTGCCAAGTACACAATGAAAAACAAACATGGCGAAGGAAGCATTAGTAACAACACTTATAATGCCCTATAAAAGGAATTGATAGACATTATAAGGTACGTCACCCCAGGAATTTAACCTGGAGCATGAGAAGACAATTTTTTTAAAAAGGACTTGGGTTAGACGTATGGGTTAATGTTCATCCAGATTTCTAGAGACATCATGCGCCACATTTGCCCAAAGGCAAACCACCATTTTCTTCCCACATTTTAAGCCATCTCAGGACCAGAAGGCAGTGCGTCATAACCATCGTGGTGTTTAGAAGCATCTCTTTCAACTGGAATGCACTTTAGGACAGCAGCTATGGGCATGCTTACTGCTCCAATTAACACACTCAGTAACCATAGTCGCCAGTTCAGAGGCACAGTGCTGGCAAATGTTCCTAAGAACTCCACTATGATCACTTGAAATGCCACTGTGGAAAAAATTACCGCTAAAAATATCCAACTGTCAAACATGCCTCTAAATATGTTTATCTTTTCTATGTCTCGGCTGTTGACCTCATTAAAAACCTGGTAAAACAAGCAAAAGAGACAATGGGAAAAACAGCAAACTGTAAATGCGAGGCATAATTCGGTAGATCATTCATATGTTGTACCTGGCAAAAGACAAAGGAGTTAAATATCAACGTGTTGAGGACTCTAGTTGCATCTGAACCATCGAGTCTCAGAAGGCTCTTCCCATCAAAACTAAGAACTGCAAGGACAATTAGTTGATATATACTTTGACCAATGATATTTCTCCACATGGCTTTGGTGATAAAGCTTGCTCCTCTTCCAACTGGAAGCCTTTTCATGAGTCCATCATTAGGAGGTTCAGTGGCCAGGGCCAATGCACCAAGAGTGTCCATAATCAAGTTAACCCAAAGCAACTGTACAGCTGTTAGTGGAGCAGATCCTGAAAGTAAACGAGAAAACTGTTATTGCTGTTCCTTGAAGTTTCAACGGCAATGAATGGGAAACAAATATTCAGAAACCAACAAACCTGTAAAGCATGCAGAAAAAAAGTTGATCACCAGAGCAACAACATTGACTGTCAACTGAAACTGCACAAATTTCTGAATGTTTATGTATACTGCTCGTCCCCATTTAGCCACATTGACAATAGTTGTGAAGTTATCATCCATTATAAGGACATCAGCATTTTCTTTCGCAACCTGTAAACGTATAATTCCAAAAGAAAATATAATATCAGAATATCGATAATAACATCAAAGATCAAACGGGCACAGATAAAATGGTAAGTGATACCTAGTACCAAATCTAATTAGATTGTTACTTCAAATATGCAACAAAAGGGCCAATAATTAGATCATCAACATCAACAGTTATACATTGCAATCTTAAGGTACGAAGGGGTAAAAAGGTAATAATGTCCTTGAAAAGGCTTACTGTCTATGTTTTTCTAGAAGAAACCATAACGCAGAAACCCAAGAACTGAAGTTTCACTTTTCTATTGCTGGAATAAAGCTAATAGGACTGATATAATAGGCAGTCCAGTCTAATAACAGGAAGATATCAATTGTGAATTTGTGACTCTAAAGAGAAGGGAAGGGGAACAAGAGGGAAAGAAAAGAAAACTAAAGAATTGGGCAAGGAATAATGTAACTAGAATAGAAGATTAAATTTTATATCTAGAACAAGATGAGGAGTAACCAGACAAAATCAAGCAAGTGGACTGCTATACTTAGCTGTCAGAATCACCAAAGTAAAAAAGTATTAGAGACACAAACCTCCGTTCCAGCTATGCCCATGGCAAGTCCAATGTCTGACTCATGCAGTGCAGGAGCATCATTGGTTCCATCGCCTGTAACAGCAACAACCTCGCCAAATATATTCCGCAAATGGGTTACTAAGGCATGTTTGTCAAGCGGTAAGGATCGTGCTATTACCTGTATCCATATTAAGCACATAAGAAGACGCGCATCTCAAAAGAAAGTTCAAAGTCAAAATTTACAATGACATTAGAACCTGAATTCTTGGTATGATATCCTTCATTTGCTCGAGAGACAGGTTTCGAAACTCTGGTCCTTCAATGGCGACACCACCTTCAGTAAGTATACCACATTCTTTAGCTATAGCCCTAGCTGTATTTATATTATCACCAGTGACCATACGAACTGTTATTCCAGCTGCTAAACAAGTTTGAACAGCTTCCTTGACCCCAGGGCGCACAGGATCCTTGATTCCTACAACGGCTATCAGTGTATAACCATTATCAGGGATGCTGGTCTCCCCTTGGGTATCATTTATATCTTTGACAGCCAAACAAAGAGTTCTTAAAGCTTCAGAGGCAAAACCATTTATTACATCAGAGACATTCTTTGCCTGGTCTTCTGGAAGATCAACAGGATTTCCATTGCAATCAATAATTTTGTCACACATTTTTAATATTATTTCTGATGCCCCTTTGCGGAAAGCTCGTATCCGTCCATCAGGAAGACCCACGAGGACAGACATCATCTTCCGGACTGAATTGAAAGGCTCAATCTTAACAATCTTGTACTCTCTGCGCTGAGCGTCAAAATCACCACCCAAAAGCAAGCCAAATTCCAATAGGGCTGATTCTGTTGGTGTTCCCAATATTATGTTCTTTCCATCCTTATCCTTAACTACTTCAGAAGAAGTATTTTGAAATATAGCTTCGAAAAGGATGCTCAGAACTTCTTTAGATATCTCCATTTTCAGTTTGTCTCCACTCTCTTTACCTTCCATCTCCATGGCTTTTTCACATATCCATATTTTATCAACCGCCATATGGTTGGTGGTCAATGTTCCCGTCTTATCTGTGCAAATGCAACTGGCTGAACCCATTGTCTCACATGCAGCAAGATGCCTCACAAGTGCCCTTTCATTCATTAATTTTTTCATTGCAAAAGCAAGGCTGAGTGTCACAGCCAATGGTAATCCTTCAGGAACTGCAACAACTACTATGGTAACGGCAATAGCAAAGTAGTCCAGCATCTTCATTGCATCATACGAAGACCAATCAGTAAACTTAACGTGCAATGCTTTCTGCACCAGAAACCTTATTGTCAACACCAGAAATGTTACTACAGCAAAAGCCAAACCAATCTTACCAATAATTGTAGCAACTCCATTCAGTTTCACTTGCAATGGAGTCTCATCCTCTCCGCCCTCGTTTACGGTTTCCATCAACTTTCCCCATTCAGTCCTCATGCCAACAGTTGTCACTAACATCTTCCCTTGACCATCTTGCACTTTAGTTCCTGAAAGAAGGAAAGGTTTTTCTTCATTTACATTTACTGGTTCGCTCTCACCTGACAAACACGACTCATCGATCAGCAAGTTGTATCCCCATATGAAAATTCCATCAGCTGGAACTTGATCCCCAGTTGACAAATGAACAATATCTCCCACTACCAGATCGTAAATTGAGATCTTCTGCCTTTTCCCATCCCTGGTGACCTGAACAAAAATCTTTTTCTTCTGTGTGTCCAAATCCCTGAACTGCAGCGATTGCTGGTAGTCACTGACAGCAGTAACAATGACTACCAAGAATATACTAAGTATGATTCCCAGACCATCATACACACCCCTCGGCCACCCTTCAGTGGTAATTCCTACACCTATAGATACTATAGCACAAGCCATGAGAATGATTAGCGTTAAGTCATGTAGCGCTTCCCACACAAACATCAGGAAGGTTCTAGTAGGTTTCTCTGCGTAACGGTTGAATCCATAAATCTGTTGCCTGGTATTTATAGTGTTTTCACTGACACCTTTATCCACCGAGACAGATAATTTTGACGCAACCCCTTCAACTCCTCCAATTATTCTCAATTTCTTATAATCATGGCCACGAACAATGGAGGCAATGTCATCTGGATTAATACCAAAACCAGCTTCTCTTGCCTCTTCTGATAGACTGTAATCAACTCGACCTCCAGCTGCATAAGAAAACCATATGAAAATGAATTTATGATTAGTTTTAAAGCACTGTATGAGCTTTAACTATCAGAGGTTAGAGCAACATACCATCAATAAACTGCAATGCCGCCTTTTGAACATAAAGAGCAATCCGAATCGTTTCCTGATGCAGTAAATAAGAATTGTATGGTCAAAATGGTAATGATAATATCTAAATGAGAAAGTTTGTACAGGACAATTAACGGTCATTGCCTCCGGAAGAGTTTATGGAGGGTCAAGACCCAGACCATGTCCTTAAGAACATACGTAACTACTACTAATATCCCTAATAAAGTCAGAGTGCATAATCCTTATCATGTCTAATGCATTACAAAACTTCCATGCCAAAAATCACAATTCAAAAAATTTAGCTGAAATTTTTTTAAGATCAAATATATTTATTAAAAGCTTCATAGTACCTTGAATACAAAATTTAGAGCATGTGTTGATTTATTATCTAAAAGAAATTTGAATATCATCAATTAACTTTCACTAGTTACACTTTTTGCATGAATTTAAACCAATCGGCGGAGCTATTAAAAACTGAGGAACACATCTATGAGGCTATGAAACAGATTACTTAGAAGAAGTGGTTTTTTTTTTTTTTCTTTTTCAAGGCCCAAAATGGGTCTTACGCTGTCACTGAGTATCCTTCTATAGCTGAATGGGCCAATTCGCTCTAGAATTGTTTTTGGGTCTCGTCCTATCTGAGACAAATCCGACCTAACGACTAATGAGCCTCATTCGGTTGAAAACAGAGACACAAAAAAGCCTCTCTCATAGCTTGTTTGGTAGGAGAGAACTGGAAGGAAAGGAAACGAATGGTAGATGAAAAGTATCTTTTCTTTATTTAGTTTGTATAAAATAGAAAGGAAATAACAGAGAAAGAAAGAAACATGTGAGCCCCATGTTATTTGTACATTGTTTATCATCTGTCTATTAAGTGATAGAAAGGAAAGAAAGGAAAAGACATGCCATTGAATTCTGCATGCCGATGTTACCACTTAATAACCACGAAAATTTATAAAATGCAATATATTTGAACAGACAACAATTGAAAATTATATACAATTATTCTTGAAAATAGAAAATAAAAAGTAATTACAAATAAGTTATAAAAAATAAAAATCAAGATAAAAGAATGCATACTTATATTAATATAAGCGAATAGAGATAAGATATACTATCTTCATAATAAATGAAAAATAATAAAATAATTTGACATCACAATTATATATATTTTCTTTCTTTTCTTTAATGAAACCAAATAAAGAAGGATTAATATACAGTTTCTTATATCTTTATTATTAAGTTTTTTAATTAAAAGATGATAAGTATGTAATTTTTTAATAATACCATACCAAATATATAGTTTAATTAGGAACCTATACAATTATTTAAAAAAATCATATATTTATTATAGCATTATTAAAAAATTCCATATTTATTGTATTTTAATTAAAAAACTTGATAACCAATACACAAAATTTTATATAAGTTTTTTTTAATAAATAAAAAAATCTCCCTTTCTCCCCCTTCCTATCATATCTCATAAAATGAGAAATAATTCATTCACTCACTGTCCATCCATTTCCTTTCTCTTATACCTCGCCCCTCCCCCCCCCCCCCCCCCCCCCTCTCTCTTTCTTTTTTTTTAACCTCTTTTTCCCTTTCAATTTATTGAATATGCATATAGCAAAAACCAACTCTATCTAATTAGTCCGAAGCTCTCTACGGCAAAGTATCAACTACCTCACCCAACGCCTTACCGGACTTGAGTTTGGAATAGTACTGTGCTGTTGCAGATAAGAAATTTGGATGAAATTATATATATATATATATATATATATATTATTTTTAAGATTAATTTTTTGAATTGATAATTGAAAAATAATTTTTATTTTATATCTTTCCAAACAAAAAAATTATCAAAATCTTAACAAAAAAAAAAGAGCCATTTAAATCCTTTTAAAAGCAGCACGGTGCTGCTTCTAAGCACCTAATCGAAACGCACCCTCCGCCATTGTTGACATCATGAATTCCATAGGACTCTCTTCTGTCAAACTTTTCCTAAAAATGGAACTAAATTTCAATGATGACGCGGCACTGTCTGGTTCACATCCCGACAAGATGCGTCTGATCCACGTTCAAGTCCTTGAGAATTATTAGCTGGATGCTTTCCGTTTATCCCTCAAACGAGAAGATCAATTTATAAGAGAAGAAGAGAAAAAGGGACGAGATTTACTCGTATGAGTTTCACACACATTTTCTCTCTTCTTGTTTTCTTCCTCTAGCAATGATCATACATTTACTTCATCAGAGACGGGAGGGGCCGTGAAATAAGTAAATGACCACAACATATCTTTCACTATAAAAAAGGAGGGAATGTCACGGAAGGGTCAGGCCGTTCAAATTCAAACTTCTCAATCCCTAGATTGGAATTCAAGGGTATGTTCTTGGATGGAATGTATGCTTTCCCATATTTCTGATTTTCTATCCAAGGGCTGAGGAGATCGACCTCTCCGCTTCACCGTCCTAAAAAGAAGTCTACTATTCTGACCAGAAAAATAAAGGGGGCCCACTATCAAAAAGACGAAAAACAATTTTAATCATGTGAAAATTTTTTTATTGAAAAAGTCGTGTCCAAAATTAATAAACTTTTTAGAACGAAAGATATGGTTTGTTGAATGATGTAAAAAATATATATATATAAACAATGAATAAATAAAATAAAAAATAATTTGATAATTAAAATAATAATCTAATAGATAAAATATTAACTATAAAAATATAATAAATATTATACAAATTATATTTTAAAAAAATCAAACATAATCTAAATTGGTACTAATTGGTACAAGATGTACGATGTGGTCCTCGTGGAAAAAGATGAATCCAAGTCTCCAACACGCAAGAAATGCACTTTTAGGATGGTCCATTTTTTCTGTTTTTTAAAATTTTGATTTTTTATTTTAAAAATAAAAAATAAAAATAAAAATAATTTTTTAGCCATAAATTTTTTTTAAAATAATTTACATTAAAAGAATTAAAAATAAAATATTTAAAATCTAAATTATTCAAATAAAATGTGAATCATCCAAATGAGACGTGCTAGTGTAAAAGGTAAAAAATTTAGTACGTATGAAATTAAATATGAAAATAAAAATAAAAAATAATTTTATAAATAAAAAAATCTATAATATTTAGTTTTAATAATTAAATAATAATTAATAAATAATAATAATAATTAAAATTTTAGCAAATTTTTCTTTTCTTTTTTATTTTTCAACAGGTTACCAATCGGGCTGCCAAGGGATCCTGAAAAGGATACCTGGTGAGGCAAACGTACAAATGTCACGCGTTACCACGTGAATCCAACCAATAAGTGTGTTTGGTTACGCGTGGAAGAAAGAGAAAACGTGGTTTAGACATAAGCAATACATGGTTATCACAGCCAAACACAGCCACGAGGATTCCCAGATACCTTATCTTATATTTTAGGCTGACTATTTCTCCTTAATTTATTTGGATTTGAAAAAATAAAGTTTTGCTCCTTTTGTCGGGCATGTGGCATGAAATTTCCTGGAAGTTTCGTCCGTAAACACTATTAGAATAAAAAAATTTGGTTTTTATATTTTATGTATTTTAATGGCTCGTTTTTCAACGTCACCCATAATAGAAATAGAAACACACAAATGGTCAACAAATAAAAACATTAAACAAAAACTCAACTTTACAGTTGAACTCAAAATGGCAGGATAATTCTTGGAATTAGACCAAAGACTCGATTTATGATTTTTTAAAAAAGCTTGACCCTCATTTTTAATAAATTTTATATAAAATAAATCTAATATTTGTCAACTATCAAATTCACTCCGACAATGAATTATCATAAGGATCAAATCTAAGTATACATTTTTATATTTTTGCATAATAATTTGTTATTATGTTAAGAAATATTTTTAATAAAGATATAATACACATAAAAAGTAATATGAAAATTACACAGTAAAGCATGTAGTAATAAGGAAAGCTTAGTGATCCAACAATATTCCTGAATTTTTGTTTTTTACAGATAGGCATTTTATAATATATTACCTAAAAATTTATCAGCTGAAAAAATATATATTAAAAAGTGATAAAAGCTTTACAGATTAAAAAAGAGATTGAGAATTATGGATTACTTAATATTATTAAATAATTTTTTTTTATGTTGAACGGCATTTTGAAGTTCGATCATTCTAATTTAATATATTTAAAATTTTATTTAAAAAGAACACTTCCAAGAAAATAAAACTTAAATTACTACAAGAAGAAATTATTTCCTTTCACCGATAAAGCTGGTCACGGTATGGGCACCGGCCAGAAAGCGACGTTTTCGGACTGCAAACACATGCGCCTGTCATCACTCTATTCCGTAGGAAGAGTGGCAATGACCTTTGATTCTCTCTATGACTCTCGGGTCACGTAGAGGATAGGGGACAGAAAATCAATCTTGCTTTGCAATATACATCCATTCGTTTATTCCCGTAATTTATCTTCACAAAATCGAAAACTTCGGAGAATCATATACCTCTTGTTAAGGAAAATTTCAGCTCTCAAATTCAGAGAATTCATTACAGAAGTAGATTATTGATCCATCTGTCGAAGAGTTTAGAGACTACTTAAGTTTATAATCCCTTTCTGTCCTTATTAAAAAACGTACTATTTTTTTTCTTTTTCTTTTTTAGCCAAGATGAAGAAAAAAAAAATTTTAATTGTCTTAATTTGTAGAAAAAAATTTTTAAATAAATTTTTACCATTTAAATCATTTAAAGATATAGACAACTTAAATTCAAATAAATAAAAAACCTTATTTAAATGATTCAAAACGTCAAAATTTATTCAAAATGACCTATTTTCTTTACATAAATCAGAAACAAGCAAAAGTTTAACTCCAAAAGTGGATTTTATTTTTCCAGAGAAATAGTAAGCATATGCAGTGCACCTTATTTGGTTACTTTCGTTTTTTCTTTTTTCTGGGGTGAAACTTTCTCCTAAACTTCCTAGCAAATCCAGTGACCCCCAGCCCAGAGGCCCGGACTCTAAAAAGCCATAGGTATGCTCAACATCAAAACAAGAAGAAACAGTGTAGATCAGAGAGAGGGATTGAAACCTGGATTTTCTGCTTCATCCTCTCCGCTTCGGAACGTTTAGCGAGATCGGCGACCATGCGGAACCTTCTCCGAGGGTTCTTCACCAACCAAACGGCGGATCTCCATCTCCTCATGGCTTCCGTGGATGGATACTTGTGCTCTAGCTCGAAATCCTTCAATAAACTATCCATTGTCGTCAGAATCAGAGAGCCACACGTTCTTGAGATTTCTCTCCGTGCTCTACTCAGACTTGTCGAAAAGAGCTAAGCGATGAGGACGATTCTCAGAATTTTCATTATGGTGCGCATAAATGTGAGTGGACTAGTGGATTGCGTAAGACAAAAAAATAAAAAATAAAAATTAAATTTACAATTAATATTTTTAAATTTAAAACATTTATATTAAAAAATCTTAATTTTAAAACATTAATATTTTTAAAAATCTTAAATTTTGACCCGCCATCGATTTGCTGTGTTCAAGCTCTCTATCTCTAATCGTGTTGTGATTGGTCAATGTATTATTGTATTGGCCCCATATGATTCTAATTCGAGAAAACTTACATGGCATTTAGTTATATTTTTATATTTTGATTTTTAAATTAAAATATAATAAAAATATAATTTTATAATAATACCATAAGTGTGTGATTTGTGTAAATAATTATATAATTTTTAATTAAATTATATATTTATCATATTATTTTAAAAAATTATATACTTATCATATTTAAATTTAAAAATTTAATAATAAAAATATAAAAACTGTATATAAGTTTAGTTTTTCTAATTTTGACTTAAAAAATGAACGGGCTTGAGAAAATTATTTTATAAAACTTTTAAATTTGATCTTTTAATTTTTAGATAAATAATATTATATTTTTTATTTTTTGTAATAATTTAATTTTATCTTTTTATCTCATAATTCATAAAAAAATTATATCAAACTTAATAATTTTTTGTCTAAACATTATTTATTTATTCAATATTATTAAGGTTCAAGCTAGTATATTATTAAATTTAATATCAATTTTTAAATGAATTATAAAATAGAAAGACAAAATCAAATCTTTTCTAAAAAAATAATATTATCTATTTTTAAACTAAACAAATTAAATTTAAATTTTTTATAAAACCAAAGCAGCCAAAAATATATTTAATTCAAAATGAATCAAAATATCTTTCGCTTTCTAACTACGGCCAAAAACCTATCAGCGGTTCCTGATTAATTTTACCCATCAAATCGATATAAACTTTAGCTTTTTCTTTTTTAAAAGGATTGCTGTCTCTTTTAAAAAAACTAAGGACTCTGTTGGATTCTATTGAACATTTTATAATTTTAAAAATCTTAATGTTAAATTACCTGTATATATAATTTGCACAACGCTCATATGTCCAATTACTTTATTTTTAGGGGGGGGGGTTTAAGGTACATGAAAGTTGTAATCATTCTTAAAATTACAAATGATTAATCTTATGTTTATTATTCTTTAAAGATACGTTATTATAATTACAATAGTTGGCTGGCTGCAAAAGTGTTCCCAATACTACTTACAATATGTTTGTGTGTGTGTGTGAACTCTATTCATTGGTACTGCACAAAACAGACTATAAAATTAATGTGAAAGGACATCCAAAAACGTTTGCAACGCGGTATTACGTACGGTGGTAGTTAGCACACATATTTTGAGGCAAGAAGTATTTAGACACTTTTTTTGAAGAGCAGATGACGCCTCCATAATAGAAGCTTATTTTGCCGTAGACCTTTTCTTTTTTCTTTCTTTTGGCGAATTGACTTTCTATTCTTGAAGTGACGATATAATTTATAAGATGATATTAACGTTGCTATTGATTTCCCGTTTTTATTTGTTCCATTTTATTTTAACACCCTTTTATTTCGGAATCAAAATTCCATTAGGTACAATTATTTCACCGTGGAATCTCTCTCAACACCTCCATCCACCTCATCCTGCTCCAAAAACAGCTTAACCACTAACTCAGTTCTATCTTCCAATGACCTAACAGCAAGAATTAATTGTGCTTTGCTTTTTCTCCTTCGACCTATCTAACTAACGTCCCCATTATATTCAGGTATATGGTCATCTATCAAAGCTTGCCCATTTCCATAGAAAACTTGACCCTTGTTTTGTTAAATTCTCCCCTCGTTTGCTAACTCTGCTATCCCATATGACACCTTACCGAACCTCCTCAACCTCTCACCCCATTCACAGGGGAACCCTCACACTTCTTTTACTGAAAACAGCTAGCAATACAAAAAAAAGTTCTCTGAGACCCCTTTCCATCCCCATCTCTCCTGATTTTGTCATCTTAACTGAAACTCGAGCTAGCAAATGATCGAGCCCTCAGCATTCTCTTGTCGTTCAACTCCTTCATGAGTTCTCCACTTTAATGCCATCAGCTTCGTTGATGGCTTCTTACTCCTTCGAAATCCTTTCCTTTCATGTTAAACCCATTGCTAGCTCATGTCATGCAGTTCACTATCATGCATGAGTTATCTAACTTATCACCTAAGTGTTCCTCGGGTTGCACTTCCACTAGCTCCATCCACGACTCATCTCAATTGCCTTCAAAAGATCCTCAACGAGCTGCTTCTCATTCTCCCGTCTGACCTGGTCTTTACATCCGAAAGTCTAATGAGGGGACCGAGTGTTGGCTCTGAGATTTTGACACGATGTTAAATTATTTGGATGATTTCAAAACTTTTAAGTTAAATTTATAAAATTATTAAATTAGAAATAATTAAATATTTTTTGTTGCTTATTATATTAATCTATGTTATTAAATTTAATTTCATAGGCAATAATAATTAGTTAAAAAAATACATTAAAATAAAGTATATTTTTAAAATTTATAAATAATAGCAGTACAAAATAATTGAAAAACTATGTATTTAGAAAAGCAAATAAAAAAGGACAAAAAGAGATAGCAATTTAAATAATACTTATCATATATATATATATATATATTTACATCTATGTATCATTAAAGTATTTAGATTATTTGTCAAAAGGCAACTGAAAAGTTGTTTCATTTATATAATATATTATATTACAGGATTACTTTTTACTTTTGTAAAGAGTCTTTCTGGCCCCTGTGAACATCTTTTCTTAATGTATTAAAGAGGGCCTCTCTAACCGGTGAAAAGTGGTGGGTGTCCACTAACGGCCATTCCTGGCTCGGCTCCGATAACGCAATTCCGGAAGGAGTCGGTAGTTGGGCACTGGATCCCTTCGGACCTGGAGAACGTGTGACGCTGGGTCGGGGTTTGGTGAACCAACTGGTCGCTCCTCTAGTTGAAGTATCGGGCCCCTTTTTCTTTCGTTGCCTAGGTTACACCTTCGGAATACCCCAGAAGGGAATTTTTTTCTATTTCCCTCAATCTTCACTTTACGCCAGGCCTCCCAATCACATCTCTTTGCAAATTTCAATTTTTTTTATGCAATACACTAAACAACATGAAAGCAAAAACTCAAAAAAAAAAAAAATGATGCCATAAAGTAAATGCAAATAGACACCTCTAACAATTCTATCCTACACCTAGTCACAAAAGCTTCATCGAAGAAGAAGAAAGGGGATAAAGAGACAAAAATTATTGAAAGAGATAAAGGGGCAAGGGGCAACCAAAACAACATGAGTTTTCTTTTGCATTTTCTTCTTCATCAAATTAGTGGCAGCATCACAAATTTTCTATTCAAAAAATAAAGTAGAATATTGGAGACTTTCCAATAGTCAACTTGTTTAGCATTCTTTTCAAGAGCTCTCTACCTAAAACATTTTTTTTTTATTTGAGTAAAGTTGCATAGGCAAATTTGCGAGAAGGCAAAAGAACACAGAGTAAGAAAATAGATGATTGTTTAGAAGTTTTTTTAGAAGTTTTAATAAAAAGAAAAAAGAAAAGAAAAGATAAAGGGAAAATATGAAAAGAGGGAAGCTAATGCATATTACCTTCAACTGTCATTGCGTTTTGTTTTATTTTTCAAATCTTCAAAGCAATACAGAAGTTGAACAAAGAGAAGCACTGCACAAGCTCATAGAGAAGGAAAAGTAGCTGCGCATATATCTTGTCAAAGTCAAAGAAATATGAAATATGTTTTGCTAGGTCAAAACTTATGAGAAAAGAGACACAAGGCAAAACCATATCAAATGACAGAGAGAGCAAAGATCTATACAGAAGAAAAGTATTAAACAAAAAACGAAAGTTATGCGACAGAAAATAGCAATGTCAATAAAGAATGAGTCTTGATCTAAGCAAATTTTATTAAAGCCAAACACTAATCAAGAAAAGTAGCAAAAGAAAGAGAACAAGCAAATTAAGGCCAAGAATTTGAAATTAAGAAAAAAGAAAAGGGAGAGAATAGCTTGTATAGTTGAAAGTGTAACTTATTATTTTCCTTAGCTGTCTCTACTTCCACACTTCTTACAATGACTATATTTGTGAAGTTAGACTTTTCAACGAATATATTTCTATATAACAATAAGATAAAGAACTAAGAGAACTGAAACAAGAAAGATAAGTTAAGTTCTATTACAATATTCATTATTTTTTTTATCTTAAATTTTTTACTTTAGTTTTGGAATAAATATAATTTGTAAGATCTTTTGAAAGCGTCCATTATTGATAAGATTTTTAAATATATCCTCATATCATTCTGTAAATCTTTTTTAAGTATGAGAAAAGTAAATTTTGGGTAAGTTTATATGAAACTAAAGTGTTGTAAAGTTGAAGATGAGTTCAAATTTTATATTGGTAGTGAGCATATATAAAACCATCTCTCTTGTAATTTGAGATTGGATTAAGTTAAAGAAAATTTTTTAAGATTTAAAGGGACTGAATGTAGGATAAAAAGATATGAATTAGGATAATATATGGTGTATTTTTTTTTTCTTTCTCTTTATTTCTGTCATTACATACTATGTCAATAAGGTTTTCAAAGCCTATTTGATTTTTAAAATGCACACTGCTGTTTACAACATCTTGCTGATAATATTTTTTTATATATATAAGATTTCTACACATTCTTTTTTATATTAATATCTAATTAGTTTATTTGTCTTTAATTTTATACATTATTGCAAAAACACTTATTCATTCCCTCAAAGTACATTTTTTCACAGAGCCCATTATCTCATTACTTCCTTCAACTAGTAGTGCTACTTTAAAGTTGATGCCATGTGTTATACATATGGTTTTTGGTTCCTACCCGTCTTCCATCTTCTTTAAACCCACTTTCTCCCCCTTTATTGAGGCTCATAGGCATGCAAAGACAGAAAATTTCTTCAAGTAGTTTCTCCTTAGTAGCTTTTGGCCACCGCCTGCCAATGCATCTTGGCAACCTTTTAAGAAAAAAAAAAAAAATTGTTGTTCCTTCGATGGCTTACTCCTAGATCACCAAGGAGCCATCCATGACATGAAGCTGAATATTTGGTACCCAAGTAAAACGAGCGAAATTTGTAAGGACTTGAGAAAGGAACAATAAAAATGTCCGAGACTTTGGCAAAGAAATGCTTTTTAACTTGTCTTGGACAACAAATTTGATATTTGAATTAGCAAAATGAATCAAATAGAAAATCTGATAACACCCAGAGGTGCATGCATGATTGCATGTGGATAAAGTTCACTCATTCTCTTGGTGCGTTTTACCTGAGAACTGAATAAATTTGACCATTAATTGAATTTGTTTTCCTACTTTGTGTAGAGTAACTTAGATCAGTTAGAAGCATTATCTAAGAAACTCAAATCCAAGATCCAAAGGAAGGAGGAGCCCTCAGAATCTATTGCTGCAACAAGGTACTTCTTTTGCAAATATATTGCTAGGTGTAAAATGTACAATCACTTAGAAAGCAGAAGAAAATTATGAAAAAAAAAACCTAATAAAATATCTTTTCAAGTAATTGAGCAACTGTTAGAAAGATTCTAACTTAAATATTTAATCATTTAATTTCTCTTAAAGCAGGAAGAGTATAACTATATATTTCTGGTAGTTAATTTTATGAGACTATTCCCGATCTCTTTGGCAGTGACAGGTTGCTTGCTCGTGAGGGAATAAACGCAGAGCAACTTGCGCGGCATTTGAAATCATTTGAGTTCGGAGGTAAATATTTATCTGCAACTGCAAATTGTTTTGCTAGCATCTCTCTTGAGTCGAAATATTAATTTTAAGACTACATTGAATGAGATACTGGAATGTGGGCAATGGTTAATTTTTGTGCTTCGTTTGGTCCGTTGCGTCACCAACGTCTTCTCTTTACATCATTTGCATCATATCTGAGAAAAGAGTTCAGAAAATCTGAGCTTTCACACCTAATTGTTTGGGTAAAAGACAAATCCTGTTGTCGGCAGAAAAAGTTGGTAAGTTGCCCAACAGTCGTTGGGGGTTGCATCCGTAGGTCAACTTTATGGCAAGTAACTATAACTAATTTATCCTCTGGATGGTCCTATTAAATTAAACAATTTGCAAAATGTTCGTCTTTATCCACTTCTTTTGGAATTTGTGTGTGTCTTTTTTTTTTTTATATTTTCTTTGTACTCTTAATAAAAGAAATGGACACAAATAGATGAACGAATGTGATTCTGTGATAGCAAATTGCAAGTTGCAACTATGCTTACATGCTTATGCTTTCTGCTCCGTAGACTATCCGGGTTAGTTGATCTGGACCATTCCCCTAGGCTTTTTAGAGGACATTTCTTTCTGGGTACTTTTCCCCCCAAACTTGGCTTTTTAAAAGCTGGTAGCGATGTGATGGTAAACTATTTAAGCAAGCGTGAGGTTTGCATGTCAGGCAGGGGAAACAAAGATGTTAATCATGTATGGCCTAGTTCATCCAATATCATTAACGGTCTTGAAGTTTTCTTCACATAATCTTCGTACAATAGGACGAACAAACCCACACATTTGTGTGAACCAAAATACCTTTAAAAAAGGTTTTAGGAGTGAGATAGCGGCAATGGTAATTAGAAGAACCTAGTGAAAATAGTTAGGCCCAGTTCGGTTTACGAGAAAAAAGAGTGAGAAAAGGAAGGAGCAATGGAAAATTGGGTCAAATTTTAATCTTATTTTTATAATTATTATTTAATTATTATTTAATATTTTTTTATAATAATTATTCAATAATTAAGCATAAAGATATTATAAGTATTTTTTTATTTATAAATCACTTTTTTATTTTATTTTTATACTTAATTTTTTTATCTATTAAATGAGTTCTAAAAATGACCGTAACAATTTATGATAGAGATAATTATATAAATTTTTTTTTATTATATCTGTAATATTATAAATCTAAGTGATTTATTAGGTAATCATTGACACGAGAGAAGGATGAGTTTGAAATCCCTAGATAGGAAACTCATCTTTACATTATAATTATAGAGATAATTATATAAATTTTTTTTTTATTATATCTGTAATATTATAAATTTTAGTGATTTAGTAGGTAATCATTGACATTAGAGAAGGATGGTTTTGAAATCCCAAGATAAGAAACTCATCTTTACATTCATTACGTTAGTTAAATGCTCAACATAAAGGGAACCTTACTGCCAAATCTATTTTAAAATTTTCATTTAGCATGAAAGCTGCCGCGTCCTTTTCTGTACCAGCATTCCCTAATTGTTCATATGGCTACACTCTTGTGATATGAGCAATGAAAGAATCCATTTCCAAACAAGAAACTCCTCCTTCCTCCAGTGACTGCTGGACGACATTTTTCAGGTTCATTGCCTTCTTTCTCATCTCTTCTCCTTCATTTGTTGCCATCAATCTTCTCGCAGCCTTCTTAACAACTGAAGCGGTCACTAATTCATCTTTGTAAGCCCAGTCCTTCACCATTAATCCAACTTGGAGCACTTCTGTTATCAAAACTCTGTTCCTTGGCTGGTCCGAGTGCATGGGCCATGCTGCAATTGGCACCCCCATAGTAATGCTCTCCATGCACGAGTTCCATCCACAGTGACTCATAAACCCACCCGTTGAAGGGTGGTTTAGAATTTCCAATTGGGGTGCCCAGTCTCTTACAATTAAGCCAGTCCCTTTTACTCGTTCTTCGAACCCCTTTGGAAGTTCAGCTCTTCTAACTTCTGCATTACAAAGGTCTCCTTTGTCAGCATCCCTCAGGACCCAAAGGAACTTCTGCTCGCTTGCTTCCAACCCAATTGCAAGGTGTTTGATTTGTTCCTCTGTGAACGTGGTTGTTGTTCCAAAAGACACATATATAACTGACTTTCGCTCCTGTTTATCAAGCCACTCCAAGCTAAAGTGCCTGCCTTCAGAGCTCTTCTTCTCAATTGCTAGTGGGTTGAAGGGTCCAAGAGCCCAGTGCTTCTTGCTGCAGTTGATGCGTTCTATCAACTCCATGTAAGGATTTTCAATTGCTCTAGTTGTGTTGTAGAGCTTCCCATTACTGAATTGATGGAATTCATGTTGTGCAGAAATGACATCTAAGAATTGGGTTGCGAAGCATCCTTCAAGAGAAGGAACTTCTGGGATATGAATGCTTTCCCGTTCCATCAACGGTCTTCCCATTTTCTCCCAAAAAAACAAGAACATGGTAAAGGCAGAGACGCTGTGGAAAGTGTACGTCTCAGCATTTGCGATATCAGCCGCATCTTGTACCACAGATGCCATGAGGGAGTCAGGGATCACAATGACCCTTCGAGCTACAGATGAAAGGGATCGTAAAAGTGTAGCTACGGGCTCACGAAGATGCAAAGAGGCCTCAAAAGAGGGTAGGAGATGGGATGGGAATTTGGTTTCTGCATTGGGGTTGGGCAGAGGAGAAACGAAAGGAGGAAGTTTGAAGTTATGGAAATGGAAGTTTGAGATAGAGTTAGGGTCCCAACCGTGGATACGGATTGTGGCCTGGCAGTTGTGGGTGGGTGTGCCAACATAATGGACTGGTATATTATATGCCAAGATTAGACGGGAAAGGTGGAGAAGTTGGTTGAGATGGCCTTGTGCAGGGAAAGGTACTGCAACCACCACCACTTGGGTTTGATGAAAGCCCTTTGTGCTATGTTTTTTATGGCTTTGGTAATTGGAAGGCATTAGTGAACTTTGAAGGCTAGAAGCCAATGATGAACGTTGGGTCCAAAAAGTGAAAGGGCTATGAGTGTTTGATAATGCTTAGATATCTCATGCACTATCCTATTTATAGAACAGGAGTTTTGGAATTCTTATTAGATACTGAAAGATATTCTTTTGTTTGGGACCAAAAGAAAATGCTTATTCCACGATCATTTTAATTTAGTGATTAGTAAAGCTAATAACTAAACAAGATATATTCTCATTCCCGTAAAATACCATGAAATCACTTATTTCATTAGAGAGAAGACAACGGATCTATCAATTTATTTGACATGATTAACTAAGGAAAGGTTGCAGATTATCGTTTATTTCATGATAACAGTGACAATACGCCAGCAATTCTTGAATGCTAGCAAGTTGTCAGGAAAATTTCTACCAAGTTTCTATAGTTTATATGATTGGTACTGAAACTTTGGTAATTTTTATGTCAATATTATGCAACTACAAAGTTACTTGCCAAGTAATATGCGGAGGTTGGCCCTATATAGATACATAATACATAATCAAGTTGACAGACAAATGGATAAGTGAGCTGTATTCATGAATGAATGCCATTCAAAATGAAAGCAAAAGGAGATGCACCATCCTAAGTAGCCAGAACAGAATTTTTTAGGACCCTTGTACTGATTGGTTGTGTAAGAAACTCATTTAAATGAATGTGTCGGGGGATTTTACCACTTAAAAACATTTTTTTGGAGCAATTCTTATTAGTTTTTTTACATGATACATTATTTGTATTTAAAAGTTTCTCTAACCACAAAACTATGATTCCGTCATTGCCATTAATTGAAAGAAAATAAGGCCCACGTAGATGCAAGTTAATTACAAAACTTTTGAGGACCGCATGCAAAACTACACACATATTTTGTTTTTATCAATGGCTATCACTCACTCTGTGTCCTTATTAGGCTTAACAGTTGTGATATCAATGCATGCAACCTAAGCTATTATCTGAATGTTTCTGCCGTATAGTCCAAATTGTGTCAAGTGGTAGTTGTACTTCTCAAGAAACCCCACCTTCCACGCGGGAACGATGGAAAAACATACAAAAGTGCGTTTTTTCTATTTTGGGATGATTGTGGAGCTTTTAGATTTACTTTAAACGTCTCTTCAAACTTTCACTTGTCTGGTAAATGTATGTGATATTGAATCTGATGTAAAGTTGGCCTTTACCTATACTTACTCTCTCTCTCTCTCTCTCTCTCTCTCATGTGGCTTGGTAAAAGAAAGTTGCTTTGCTCTTGGGTTAATTTCTATACCTCCCTCCCATCTTCTCTTTCAAATGTGTTGAAGGTCATGACATTATGACATGATGACATGATTTAGTAAGTTAGGGCCAACGAGGCGTAATATATTTATATAATTTGTATAATATTTATTATAATTTTTTATTTTTTATTTTATTTATTTAATTATCATTTTATTTATCAAATCATCTTTTTAAAAATAAAGATACAAAAATAATTTTTTTTTAACTATCTAATTTTTACATTATCTTCTCTTTTACACCATTCAACCAAATAGATCATTGGTTCATATCCTTTCTAAGCTATAAAATATGGTTATTGTAATCTCTTTTGTGCCTTTTGCTTCCTTATTCTTCCTAATTTTCTAGTCTCTTACATTAAAATTTCCTCTACATCTTAAATTGTGTTGTTCATTTGTTTACAGTCAAGGGCATAAGCTAAATCGCAGGTTTTCATGACAGCACCAAGTATCTATCAGTCAACTCAATAATTTATTTGAGGATACAACTTTCATTTAAGAACAGAGTAAGAATTATCATTTTTTTAAATTAAAGAATTTGAGATAATGAGACATGATAATTTGTGAAAATGTCTTTCGCCCACAACCTAATCTTCGAAGTCATCAAATCCGAATATATACAGACTACAGGATCAGGCAGAGAAGGAACGTATATTTTTTATGGCCCATGAGATTCTATGATTTTTCTCTTTTCCTCAATTTGCAATGATATTCCATCTTATTTTCTTCTTATCCACAGGGGAATTCCTACAAAAGAGAAAAGAAAAGCTTCTTTGACGCCCCTCTTACATCCTAACATATGAACAGGGCCCACGATGGCAAAAGTGAGGTTTCCATTGATCCATTTATTTTCTGCTTAGCTTGTCGGTACGTTCATAGTTGAAATCCTTTTGTCCAGACATAGTTAACAGCGTAGGCAGAAAAGACTACAGAAAGAGGAAGCACTCTGTTCAAGGGCTATTGATTTAGTGGGGACATAATGCAGAAATTACCACGTGGTTATTCCCCACGTCGGCATGCCTCCATCTATACAGTTGAAGTTATTGGTATGAATTTGAGAAGCTACTGCTCGAATTCCACAATTCTCGCATTTTACGGTAGGCTTGGATGGGGGTAGAGAAAAGTGAGAAAAAAAAAAAAAAGGAAAAAAGAGAAAGTGAATTTTTTTTTTTTTTTTATGTGTGTGGATTGGTAGACAAAAAATAAAGAAGAAAGAAAATTCGTAAATTTAAAATAATAATGATGTTCTTATTGTATAATATTAATAAGTTTTACATTTTAAAAAAATTATGTTTTAAATATAAATTAATTATTTTAAATTTATACATATATATTTTTTAGAAGAAGAAATAAAAATAATGAATTAAGAAAATAAATTTATAAAAACTACATTTTAATTTTTTCAAAAAAATAGTTAAATAAAAAATTAAAAAATAAAATTAATTTAAAAAAATCAATTTTTAACAAATAATTATTTTTTTAAAAATTTTGTAAATAACATTTTAATATATATTAATTAGTTTAAATATAATATATATATATAAATATAATAAATTATTATATATTATAATATATAAATATTATATATTAAAAAAAATATAATATATATATATATATGCCATCCGACTAACTTTTGGTCGGAGCAATCGGTGGCTTTTTTTTTTTTTTGATATATAGTTTATTGATTTTAAAATTAAAAAAATTTAAAAAATATATTTCCTACATTAATTAAATTTTATTTTTAAAAAAATTATTTTTACATTATTATTTTAATATAATAAATATAATTATTTATTTTAAAATTATATAAATATTATTTTAATATATATTAATTAATTTAAATTTAATATATATAAATATAATAAATATTTTTAATTATATTTATATATTATATATAGTATATTATTATATATTATAATAATATATATAATATATTATATTAAAATTGGTCTGAGGTTGGTGGCTTTTTTTAATATATAATTTATTGATTTTTAAATTAAAAAGTATATATTTTTAAATTAATTAAATTTTATTTTTTAAAAATTATTTGTAAATTATTATTTTAATAAAATAAATATGATTATATATTTTAAAATTTTATAAATATTATATATTAAATATATATATAAATATATGTATGTTTTGGCAAGGACAAAGGCTTGAAAAAGAAACTTGTTATTTTCTCCTAATAATCTCTTTGAATATGGAGAGAAAAATTTTAAGTGGGACCTATTGTACTTTTTTTCCCATTTTTTCTCTTATTCTTGGTTTTCTCTCCAAGCCCAGCAAGAGAAATTTTCCTTTTTTTCGTTTTCTCTTTTTCTTCTCTCCACTTTTCTCTTCATCCAAACATACTGTTAGAGTTTTCTTTTTTCAGTTTTGCTTGAATTTTACAAAATTTTTAAATACATATTATATTATTTATATTCTTTATAATAAAAAATAATATAAATCAAACAAAATTAAACATATATAATAATAAAATAATATCAAGTTATATAACTAATTCTTACTTTTAATTATCTACTACTCCATTATTACATAAATAGAATATTGTATAAAATCGTATTTCATTATTCACTATAATATTATTACTACATAAATAAAACATTACATAGGGTTTATTATATAATTAAACTCTATTTTATTGATTAGTATATAAATAATACAGTACACTATAAAAATTTCTCCAACCATTGTTCCTTCCACAAGTTCGGCTGGGTGGTACTAGTATTAAAGATTTACTCGATATTGGCATAGATATAGATAAGGGAATAATTATTTAATGTGTCAGTGACTAGGTCTTTAGCATCATTTGTTAATTAGTTTAAATTAGTTTTACTTGTTTGCACGTTAGAGTCAGTTATATATATATATAAATATAATATTGCCACACCTTGAAGTCTACTAGTGCTAAGTTGTAAGAGTTGGTTTCTTTTATTTTGTTGGCAGACTCTGTAATTTATTTTATAGTGTGAGAAAAATAAATCAAGTTTCAACTATATGTGAAAGGCGATAAGAAAATGCTAAACCAATACATTAATTATAACTGAAAATTATGATGACCTACACATGAGCTGAAGACTGGAATTGAGTGCAGCTTTCTTTACCTTTAAGTACTTCATTTTAGGTTGACCACTTTTTAGTCTAATAGAAAGCTTTCTTTTGTATTAAGCTTATAGTATTTTATTATTTTCTGATTCCTATAAAAGGAAGCATTATAATTATGTCAATGTAATGCGTCTTTTGAGATTAATTGAGTTAATTCTTCTCCATTTCTCTTCCTTTCTCCATGCGTGTGTGTTCATGAATGTATTATGTCATATTCATATCATATTGGTATCAAAGCTATAGAGTGTGAGCACCAAAATATTTTGAGTGTGTGAGGAATAAGAGAGTTCTCACTTAAAATTTTTTTTTAGAGTAAGTGTTTTTTTTTTTTTTGGTTAAGAGAGAGATATGGTAACCAATTACAATATCATTTGGTCCGATCCCAAACTAGATGTGAAACTCCATTTTAGTTATTGGAAAATCTTAATGTCCACACATTTAAGGGCTCACAATATTTGGAGCTTTCTTGAACAAGAATTACAGCAAGGAGTTGATGACACTGCTCATAAGAAGGACCAGTTGACGCTATCACAAATTCATCAAAGTGTAGATTATACAATTTTTGGCAAAAGAGCAAATGCTAAAACAGCCAAAAAAGCGTGGGACATCTTGAAGCTTTATATAAAGGAGTAGAAAAAGCCCAAAAATCAAAACTACAATCTTTGCATAGAGAATATGAAAGGTAAGAAATGTCTAACTCAGAAAGTGTACAACAATATTTTTCACATGTCACAGATCTTGTCAATAAGATGAGAGTGTATGGAGAAGACATCCCAGACTATAAGGTGGTGGAAAAAATTTTATGCACCTGCCGATGAAGTTTGGTCATGTGGTGACTACAATAATAGAGTCTTACGATACAGACACTATGACAATTGCAGAGTTGCAAGGAAGCATTGAAAGCCATGTGAGCATAATCTTGGAGAAGACGGAAAGAGTGAATGAAGAAGCTTTGAAAAGTCAGGTGAATCTCAACAATGGAGCTGAATCTAGCCAAAATGCTGAAAGCAGAAGACATGATGTTAATGGTAGAAGAAGAGGAAATTATAAAGGCAGAGGTCTAGGAAGTTTTAGAGGAAAAGGACATGATAATTTCAGTCAAGGGAAAGACAAAAATTTTAGATCACCCAGTCAAGGAAGAGGTGGAAATAATTTTAGTGTTACCCACCGAGGAAGAGGAAGAGGAAATAATTATGAAGAAAGAAATAATTTTAATTGTTTTCATTGTAAAAAATTTTGGCACAAAGTTATAGACTGCAAATTCAAACATTAAGCAAACATGGCAGAATATCAGTACCAAAATGTTAGTGAGAATTTTGATAACCCACAGTGTTTATTTTTTGCAAACAATACTTTTTTAGAAGATGAAAATATCTGGTATTTAGATACTGGATGTAGTAATCACGTGTGATAAGAAATAGTTATTCTCTTATTTAGATGAAATGGTTAAATCTATTATAAAATTTGAAAACAATGCAAATATTCCAATTTTGGGAAAAGGTCGTGTTGCTATAAGGATGAAAGATGGTTCTCAAAATTTAATCTCTGATGTTTTCTATGCTCTTGGTCTTCATTAGAATTTATTGAGTATGGGACAACTTTCAGAAAAAGATTACAACATGCAAATTCATCATGGTTACTGTAAATTGATTAACAAAAATGGGAGATTTATTCTTGAGGTAAAAATGACTCCAAACTATCTATTCCTTTTAAAAATCCACCATGAAAAGCTGTCTTATTTAAGTCCTATAATTCTAAATGATGATTGGTTGTGGCATATGCATTTTGCGCATTATAATTTTTTTGGATTGAATTATCTCTCATAGAAAGAATATGTCTCTGGTTTGCCTGTTGTGAATATTCCTAATACTGTATGTGAAACTTGTGAAATGGGAAAAAAGTATAGAGAATCATTTCAAATTGAAAAGTCTTGGAAGGCAAGAAAACTACTAGAGATAGTCCACTCATATTTATGTACTGTTGAGATGCCAACAAATGGTGGTAGCAGATATTTCATTACATTTATTGATGATTTTAGTAGAAAAACTTGAGTATATTTTTTGAAACAAAAATCAGAAGCTTGTGATGCCTTAAGACATTTAAGGTGTTTATAGAAAAGTGAAGTGGCAACACAATTAAAGCATGAAAAACAAACAGAGGTCAAGAATACCTTACTTGTACAAATTTTTTTGAGCAGCATGGAATCCATTATCAATTGATAACTAGATATATCCTACAACAGAATGGAGTTGCTGAGAGGAAGAACAGAATGATCATGGACATGGTGAGATGCATGCTAAAGGCTAAACAATTACTTCAAGAATTTTGGGTAGAAGCAGTCGCTACACCAATGTATATTTTAAACAAATGTCCAACAAAAAGTGTTTATGACAAGACGCCCGAAGAAGCTTGAAGTGGAAGGAAGCCCTCGATTAGGCACCTCAGAGTTTTTGGGTGTATAGCATATGCCCATGTACCAGATCAGCTTAAGAAAAAATTAAATGATAAAGGCGAAAAATGTACCTTCACAAAATGCAGTTTGAACTCAAAAGCTTACATGCTTTACAATCCAAAAACCAAAAAAGTGATTATCAACCGAGACGTGATGTTTAATGAAAAAGAAGTGTGGGATTGGTCCTCAAAGTTCTAAAATGAGCCAGTGGTAATTTTCGACAATTACGAAGAAGATGACAGACAAGCAAATCCAATTCCTGATGAGCCAGAATCATCCAACAGACCACAAAGACAACGATGATTACCAACTAGATTGGAAAACTATGTCATTGGTAATGTAATGATCTATCTAATGAAGAGATCATCAATTTTGTTTTATTTACATATTGTGAACCAGTGACATTTGAAGAAACGTCACATGATCAGAATTGGATAAAAGCCATGGATGATGAAATTCATGCCATCAAGAAAAATAAAACATGGGAGCTGATGGATTTGCCTGCAAATAAAAGGACAATCAAAGTAAAGTAGATTTATAAAACAAAATACAAGCCAAATGGTGAGATTGATCGTTTTAAAGTAAGGTTGGTTGTAAAAGGATATAAACAAAAGCCAGGTATTGATTACTTTGAGATATTTACTCCTAATGCAAGATTAGATACAATTCACATGATTATTTCTCTCTCAGCTTAAAATAATTGGAAAATATATCAAATAGATGTTAAGTCTGTTTTTCTAAATGGAAATTTGGAAGAAGAAATATATGTTGAGCAACTTGTAGGGTATGTAATTAAAGGAAAAGAAGAAAAGGTATATAGACTAAATAAGGCATTGTATGGATTGAAACAGGCACCAAGTGTATGGCTATAATATCCCACTTCCACTCAGAGATATCTAGAGGTTGCAACAACTCAGCCAGTTTCTGATGTTCAATTTTTACCCTCTGACACACTAGGCATCTAGCCACATGCTCCGTCACATCACTTTTCATCCCTGGCCATCAGAAAATTCTTTTCACATCTTGATACATCTTGGTAGCGCCTGGGTGGATAGTATACTTACTCTTATGTGCCTCTTCTAGAATGCTTTCTCTCAACTCATTCTGACTAGGCACATAGATTCTATCTCGATATACTATCATGCCATCCTCAGACACTTTGTAATCTGAGGTCTTACCTTGGGTGATCTCATTCCTGATCCGTTTCAAGAACTCATCCTCTCTCTGGGCATCTAAAATCTGGGTTCTCAAGATATTCTCAATTCGGGTTTCACTCAGATACAATCTACCCGATACCACCTGACAAGAGAGGTTCAAATCTCTGAACTTCTCTAGGAGCTCCTGCTCCCTAATCATCATATGGGCTACATGGATGGTTTTTCTACTCAGGGCGTCTGCCACCACATTGGCCTTATCCGGATGATATTTCAACATATAATCATAATCTTTCAAGAATTCCATCCATCTCCTCTGTCTCATATTGAGTTCTTTCTAATCAAACAAGTATTTCAGACTCTTGTGGTCACTATAGATCTCTATGGTCGCACCATACAGATAGTGTCTCCAAATTTTAAGAGCAAACACTACGGAAGCTAACTCCAGGTCATGTGTGGGGTAATTCTCCTCATGAGGCCTCAACTGCCTCGAGGCATATGCCACTACTCGGCCCTGCTGCATCAACACACATCCTAACCCTTTGTCCGAAGCATCACAATAAACCATAAATTGTTCACTAGGGTCAGGGATAATCAGTACAGGGGCAGTGGTCAAACAGGAGTTGAGTGGGCGCATGTTTATTATGGCACCACTTTACATCAAAATACATCAAAATAGCCAAAACAAAGCTAACAACTAACTAAGCATGCTCCTAGGCTCCTTGGTGTGCACTTGCTTCTCCTTGTGCTCCACCTAGCATGTTAAGTTGGGAGGGGAAGGGGTGAGATTCAGGGAATCTCAGTAGCTCATGCACTCGATCAAGTAAACAATCAAGGCATATAACAAGTCAAAACATGTGAATAAGCACTCAGCCATTCTCACACAACCAACACACGATGTACATGCTATAGAAATCACAACAATGCCAAAAATGGGCTCTAGGGACTTTTGGTCTAGCCTCACCCGAGTTTAGGGATTTTTGGATGGCCTCACCCGAGTTTAAGGACTTTTGACTTGGCCTCACTTGTTTGAGACTTTTGGCCTTGTCTCACCTATCTCAAGGGACTTTCAGCTTCACCTCACCCATCTCAAGGGACTTTCGACGCTACCTTACCCGAGCAATTCTCACAATTCATCACACAAGCATATTGACATCAATGCATCAAAGCAATAGCATATGGCATATTCCACACATTAAGCATATACATAACATACAATGACTATTACAACCAAGAATGCAACAAGAAAGAGTGGAAAGAGAGCTAACTTATCAGCCAAGGTCAACACTAGCTTTTCCTTTCAATTTCCCTTCTCCCTTCTTAGATTCACAATCACACCTTGATAGAGGTGTTTCTCTTGAGCCTAGACACACAAAAGCATGCAATTACACTCTTATAATGTGATCTTCAGATCAAACTTTGTCATGAGGTTACCCAGGACATCCTCTGGACACGATGCTATTTGGGTAGTTGTGGATAGACTGACGAAATCTGCACACTTTTTAGCTATTAAGGCTACTTATACACTGGATAGATTGGCCCAGTTGTATATCAGAGAGATAGTGCGACTTCATGGAGTACCCAATAGCATAGTTTTGGATAGAGACCCCAGGTTCACATCAAACTTTTGGAGGTCATTGCAGCATGCCTTAGGAACCAGATTGCAGTTTAGTACTGCATATCACCCCCAGACAGATGGTCAGACTGAAAGGACCATCCAGACATTGGAAGATATGTTGAGGGCATGTGTGCTAGAAATGAGGGGTAACTGGGATGTGTATTTACCGTTAGCAGAGTTTGCGTACAATAACAGTTACCATTCCAGTATCCAGATAGCCCCTTATGAGGCTTTGTATGGGAGAAAGTGCAGATCCCCTCTGTGTTGGGTTGACTTAGGTGAGAGGAGTATGATAGGACCTGAGATTGTAAACCAGACCACCCGACAGATAGAATTGATTAGAAAAAGGCTCCTCACGACCCAGAGTAGGCAGAAAAGCTATGCTGATAAGCGTAGGAGGCCGTTAGAGTTTATCAAGTAAACAATCAAGGCATATAACAAGTCAAAGCATGTGAATAAGCACTTAGCCATTCTCACACAACTAACACACGATGTACATGCTTATGGAAATCACAACAATGCTAAAAATGGGCTCTAGGGACTTTTGGTCTAGCCTCACCCACATACTGATCCACAGTCATCTCATCCGTCTGTCTCAAACCCATAAACTCCATCTCTTTCTTTTTCCTCACTGAACTTGGGACATACTTCTCATAAAACTCGACCAAGAAAGTCTCCCAAGTTATCTGTATATTCTTGGTCTCCATCAGGGGTTTCGCGCTATCCCACCATCTATCAGCTTCCTTTTCTAGCATGAAGGTGGCTAGTTGGGCTTTCTGCTCAGTGGTACAATCCATCACTGAGAATATCTTCTTAAGCTGCATCACCTCAGCCTCCGCCTTATCCGCATCCAACTCTCCGTCAAACGAGGGTGGATTGTTCTGCCTGAACTGCTTCAATACTTTCTGGATAGGCGTCTACGTCTGAGGAGCAGCAGGCTCCTGGGGAGGTACAGGTGGAATGCTGGATGTAGATGGTTGAGGTACAGGGGCATTCCTTTTGGCTTCTTCTTGCCTAGCTAGGGTATCTTGCAAATGCATGATCATATCATGCTGCTGCTGGGCAATGTATCTCTGCTGTTCCAGCATCTCCTGATGCTGGCCCATCATGGCCTCATAACGATAAAGTCTCTCCATGATGGCCCGTAGAGGATCCTTAGTCTCAACAGGAACCTCTGGCTCAGCTCTCTGAGCCCTGGGCGATCTGCCTCTACCCTTGCCCCGTCTAGTCTCAACCATATCTGAAAAGAAGTAGCAATCCTCAATTCTCAACACTATCACAACACATATGCATATGGATGCTACAACTTCCATGACCATTCACACCAAACACCAGCAAATCATAGCATTCAAGAGCCTAACATTGAGCAAAAGTGCCTGAACCATCTACCTTATCAGCCAAGGTCAACACTAGTTTTTCCTTTCAATTTCTCTTCCCCCTTCTTAGATTCACAATCACACCTTGATAGAGGTGTTTCTCTTGAGCCTAGACATACAAAAGCATGCAATTACACTCTTATAATGTGATCTTCAGATCAAACTCTCCTAACATACCAGAACCTAGAGTTCTCTCTCTCTCTTTAGAATGCCATCAACCCTTTCTCTCTCTCAAACTCCCATGGTAGTAGAAACAACATTTTCAAAGAAAATACAAAGATTCAAAGGTGTTTTCCACTTTCCCTCTTCTGACCCATGCCCAAAATCCATCCATTTTCACAAACAAAACCGCAGGAAAAGAGGGCAAAAAGAGGAGATCAGAGTTCTAAGAAGAAATGGGAGAAGTTTCCTTACCTTTCCCTTGCTCTTCCTCCTTCTCTTGATCTCTCTCACTCTCCACGCCTCTTTTCTCTCCTTGAGTCGAAGTCTAGGGTAGAAATGAGAGAAGAAATGAGTTTGGGCGTTTAATGAAGTCTAATTCTCGCTATTTACTCTCTTCCGGACTGACCCTCGCTACGGCGAAAATTAACCTTCGCTATAGCGAGCTCGTTATAGCGAGCTCGTGTTATCTGGCTTCGCTATGGCGAGGTGTAACCTTCGCTACGGCGAGATCGTATCAGTTCCCTTCGCTATGGCGAGATATACCATTTCCTAGCATAAAAATGCCACGGACTAGTGTTGTTTCTTTGGAAATCATATGCAACCGAGCCCGGTGAGAGACTAGGTAGCGGTAGTAGATTAAGGTGTTACACCAAGAGCATGGTACAAAAAGATTGATTCTTACCTTGTGCAATATAGTTTTCAAAGATGCCCATTCGAGCACACTTTATATATTAAATTTGTCGAGCCTAGAGATACTCTTATTGTGTGCCTTTATATTAATGATCTAATATTTATTAGCAACAATCTAAAAGTGATTGCAGAATTCAGGGAGGCCGTGATAAGCCACTTTGAAATGACAGATCTGGGCTTGATGTCTTACTTTCTAGGAATTGAAGTAGATCAACGATATGATGAAATTTTCATCTCTCAAAAGAAATATACTAGTGATATTTTGAAGAAATTCAAGATGGAGAATTTGAAGCCAATTTCCACGCTAGTTGAAGAAAAGTTGAAGTTGATGAAAGAAGGTAAAGACAAAGCTGTGGATCCCACTTTTTACAAAAGTTTAATTGGAAGTTTACAATATTTGACTGCAACCAGACTAGATATAGTCTTTGGAGTTGGATTGCTTAATATATTTATGGAAAAACCACACACTTGTCATTTGCAAAGAGCAAAAAGAATTCGTCAATACATCAAAGGTACTCTGACTGATGAAATTTTTTATGCTAATAAAATTGATGTGAAACTTGTAGGCTATACAAATAGTGATTGGGTAAGAGATATAGAAACAAGAAAAAGCACGTCAGGGAACCAGTTGTGCTACACAGGTAGTATGGCTAAGAACAATGCTTAATGTACTACATCAAAAGCAGGATGCTCCAAAGAATTATTCTGTGGCAACAAGTCTGTTATAACATTATGCAAAAATCCAATTTTTCATGGGCGATCCAAGCACACAGACGTTCGATTTCACAAAATTCTCAGGCTAGTTATTGAAAAGGAAGTAGTAATTAATTATTGTCACACTAAAGAACAAGTTGTAGATATTTTTACTAAACCATTGAAGTTTGAGTTGTTTTACAAATTGAAAAAATTGTTAGGGATAATAAATTTCTACCAGCTTGATTTAAGGGAGGCAATGTCAGGAAAATAAATCAAGCTTCAACTATATGTGAAAGGTGGCAAGAAGATGCTAAATCAATACGTTAATTGTAGTAAAAAATTATGATGACCTACAAATGAACTAAAGACTAGAATTGAGTGCAACTTTCTTTACCTTCAAGTACTTTATTTTGGGTTAACCACTTTGTAGTCAAATAAGAAGTTTTCCTTTATATTAAGCTTTTAGTATTTTATTATTTTTTGATTCCTATAAAAGGAAATATTATAACCGCGCCAATGCAATGCATCTTTTGGGATTAATTGAGTTAATTCTTCTCCTCTTCTCTTCCTCTCTCTGTGCTTCTCTGTGTGTGAGTGTATTATGTCATATTCATATCATATAGGCCTTAGTAATTAAATACAAGTGAACTAATTTCCATAATCTCTTTCGCTGTTGTTAATTGCTTACACATTTTAGTTTTTTCTTTCTCAAATCATACTGTAACAATAATACTATTGCCATAATTATTAGAATCATAAGTAACCATCAGTATAGACGTAGCTTCATACGTTTTCGAGACTTAAAAAACCACTTGTTCTCTCTACCTCTTTTTCTCTTCAGAATTAAATATGTTAATCAAAATCATCAATTTGTTAATAACTTAATCAATTATTTGTTTTTATATTGTCTTGTACTACATCATTAAACACGTCCAATAGTGCTGGTTAAAGCGAATTATTATATTGTTTTATTAACTTTATAAATAAAAAATGTTTATTAACGTATTTTATATGACATTAAATTTGGTCCTTCAAAATTAAATAATTCTAATATCCAACATATTATTCTACTTCCAAATTCATAGACTCTAAGCTTGAGTTGTGCTTAGGGTCACAATGCAACCCATTGGTAGCTTTTGTTCGAATACTAGAGGGATGGGACAAAGTAAGTTCTAATTTAAAATTTTAAACTGTAAATGTATAGCAGACAAGTGCGTACAAGTCCAAACCCTTTTCCTGTCGTACATCAGATTCTCAATTTAGTTATAGAAAAATCGTTCTTTTTCCAAGATATTTTATGTTGTCTTGGAAGTGTATAAAACTTGAAATTTCTCCAATTCTGAGATTTTGTTTTTGTTGATTTTCTCATGATTCAGTGACAGATGATAGCTTGCGCTTTTGCCCTGTAAGCTTTGCCGCTTGAAAATGGAAAAATCAGCAACGTGCCTTAAAGATCCAACGCTGCTTAGTAATTCTTCAGATCTTCAAATTTATGAGAAAGATTAAACAGTTTCTCATACGTTGAATGGAAAAGAAAGAAGAGTGTGTATTAGCACGAATTTCTGATTTTAAATTATTTATTTTTTTATGCGATTTTATTAACTTTTTTTAAAATTATTTATTTATCAATATATGAAAATATTATATAAATTATATATTCATAATTTTATACTATACTACCATCAAATTAAGGTACCAACTAAATATATTCTCTCTCTATTGTGAATTCTACAAATTAACGTTCTGCCTTTCATTTTTTTTCCCATCAAATAAGCAGGATGAATTATAAGGCTGAGGCTATCAACAATTCCCATGATATCATGAAGATTAAAGCAGACAAAGCAGTTGCCCAGAGGAATACACAAGAAGAGAGTGATGAAACGCCATACCTGCAAATTGAGATCAGATTTACGTCTATTTTACCGTCTTCAGCTGCTGCTACAACTTTGTCTAAAGAAGTAAGAACCATCACAGAGTAAAACTCTTCGGCCATCTCAATATAATATTAATAATATTAGTCAAGCTCGGTTAAAAGCAAAGGATAAATACTGGGAATTGATCCCCTTAGAGAACCTCATCGCTTTTCCGCAGTCCACAATAGTGCTAGTGGCCCCACTATGTTGGCAATGAATCCGGAGGATAATCATAACTTTGTAAATTGTAAACCAAGGTTTATCTCTACAATTTTATTAGAAATATGAAAAATCTAACCCATTAACTTTCCTCTTAAACAATAGACAAATATCTTACGTATAAATGTTATCTAATTCATAATTCTAAATTGTGGTCTACATCACGTGATGCACTATAATATTATTATTGCAACGTGGGCTGTATTCGCATTAATCGGCTATAACATTCGTAATCTTTTTTATATTATCTGTAACACTCATAATCACAATTTAAAACTATGATCCAATCTATTCATAGGTGAGTCGGAGCAACAAGGAATATTATTATATGTTTGATATGGAAAGGAGAATTCTATCCATGTTCAATTGGTAATTGGCAATATTTGTACGCAAAACCCAATATTCAATAAAGCAAAGGAGTCGACCGAACCCGGCCCTACACACATCCAAAAGCTACTCTATCCAGAATCGACAAAGGCAACGACAGTAACTGTTAACCACAAATATTGATGCAGATGTGCTTCACGGTTCACCGTTTGTACAATATTGACTCTTCAAAATTGCAGCAGGATCATGCAAATTTATATATGCATGGAGCACGGTGCCTTACCCACGGAATACTCAAATTCGGAAGTTGAATGAATGGATAATGCAGTTGACCGCAGAGAAAAAATTTAAAACAAAACGGGAGCTCTAATTTTGGCAAAAATTATACATTTGGCGGTCATAATTTGTTTGAATTTTTAATTTAGTTCTTATATATATATATATATATATATATATATATATATAGTTCTTATCCTGTGCTGTTGTTTTTTATTTAATTTTCAATGTTGAGATTTGTCAAGATGTTGTAACTTTCAAGCTAACTTGACTAGTAGTTGGTCAACATGTTACCACGATATGCTAACATGGATTAAAAAATTCTACACTTAGTTCCTATAATTTGTCCGGGTTTTCAATTTGGTCCTTTTAGTTTGTTCTGTTCTCAAATAAAACCTTATATTTTGATGTCATTTTCAATTTGAACCCTGACATTAAGATTTATCATGACATGGTATATCAGCCCCTTATAGGAAGAGTGACCGACATGAAACACAAGATTAATCACAATCATGTAAGCTTGCAAAGTGAAACATACACCTATGAACACATTTCGAACATCTAGAATATATATATATATATATATATATATATATATTCTAGATGTATATATATATATATATATTTCAAATTATAATTCAAACATTTTTTATTTTAAAAATTTTTGGCAAAATTCCCCCTAAAATTTAGATTATCCAAAGTTTTACAATAGCCCAAATTCCAATTAGAAACCTATACTACATTCAAGAGAGCTCCACTTGACATTCCAAAACATTAATTAAAAAAAACTACTCGGAAACAAATGTCGTGCTTCTGGTTTAAAGAAACTATAATCTAAATCGATTACAATATCAATTTATCTCAAAAAGAAGACAAAACACATTATTAGCCCACACAAGCAACACGTTGAGCTCATCCCATAGTCACAACACAAACTATGTCGGAAACAATGTACTGGGTACTATATTGTTTTCTATAACACAGGTAAAATGATGGCATGAGTTTTAATATACACCATCATATGAAAATGGGACAGAGAAAGGTATAAGTGTTTTAATAAAAATAATTCTAAATGAAATATTACATTATAAAAAAAAAAGTAAAATCAGTAGACAAGAAATTATTTCAAAGTACAACATTAGCTAGTATTTCCACAACGTAAAGAAAAAGTGAAATGGATTAATGTAAGTATTAAAATTAAATTATTACATTAGCAAAAGAAAACTTGGATGCAAGAAAACTTAAAGAGAATACTATAAACTGAAAAAATAATTTAACAAGATTCATCCTTATGAAAATAATTTCATGCAAATATGCCAAGATTAGGCGGGAATTAAAATAACAGTTTCAAGGTACAATTGACACAATGTAAGGTACCAAAGCATTGTTATAGCATGCTCAAAGTCAATCAATACAATCATATGCAGTACGTATATATCCAGGTTCATGAAACTTTTCATCTGATTAACAAGCTTTACAAGATGAGAATGTGGCAACGAGTACCAACCTGAAAATTTATAAACCCAATCATCTAATTTCTTGACAGTCGGATACATTTTAAGAAAGAAAAAGAAAATATCCAAGCATTGAGAGTATTCTAATAACGAGTTCCATTATATTACCACAGAGCTTCCAGAGCGTAAATAATAATCAAGAGAGAGAGAAAATACTAGATGAATATGAGGGAGAAAACTAAATGTTTAATGAACAGAAAAACTCGTATCCCAACAAAAGGGATGCTAAGCTAATAGATGTTTGAAAACACAGACGAAACTTCGTTCTGGGGAAGTAAAATTTGGTTGTGATGTGATGATGACTATTTAGGTAAGCAAGAGGTTTGCATGTCAAAAAGGGGAAGTAAAGATGTCATTAATGTGCGTATGCTTGTGTAGTATATGGCCTTTCTCCTGTATTCCTCGAATATCAATAACGATCGATGTAGTAGTTTTCATCACATATTCTTCGTAGAATAGGAACCCATGACATTTGTTTAAACGAAAAACAAAATTAATTAAGATTTTAGGAGTGAGATAGCGGCAATGGTAAGGAGACAAAATATTTGTGAAATTAGTTAGAATAATGAGAGTAGATCACGTTGGAGATAATTATATAAAATTAATTTAGTCTTAATTTTTACATTATATAGTTGTAATGCAATATTAAGTAAATGAGATGCATATGGCTACACTCTTGTGATATGAGCGATGAAAGAATCCATTTCCAAACGAGAAACTTCTCCTTCATAACATGACTGCTGGACGACATTTTTCAGGTTCAGTGCCTTCTTTCTCATCTCATCTCCTTCCTTTGTTATCATCAATCTGCTCACAGCATTCTTAACGACTGATGCTGTCACCAACTCATCTTTTTGAGCCCAGTCCTTCACCATTAGACCAATTTGAAGCACTTCTGTTATCAAAACACTGTTCCTAGGCTGGTCCGAGTGCATAGGCCATGCTGCAATTGGCACCCCCATTGTGATGATCTCCATGCACGAATTCCATCCACAGTGACTCATAAACCCACCTGTTGAAGGGTGGCTTAGAATCTCCAATTGGGGTGCCCAGTCTCTTACAATTAAACCAGTCCCTTTCACTTCTTCAAACGCTTTTGGAAGTTGATCTCTTCTATCTTCTCCATTGAAGATGTCTCCTTTATCAGCATCCCTCAGCACCCAAATTATAATTTTGATCCGCGATTTCATGATCTTACTAGAGAAGGCAAATGTGGTTTTTTTTTTTTAATTTTTCCTTTTTTTTCATCCGTAGAATTTGATAGAATTAGAAGTTTACAGTAACACTGTTCAGCTCAGACCGCGGCCATTATATATATGAGTTTATTTCAATCAAATACCTTAAAAGCATTATATTTATAGATATTTTTCACTTATATACCTTTCTTTTAATTTAGTTTTATCCAATTTGAGATTTTTCTTCACTTCTAATCACACTTGATCTTAATAGAATTTAGAAAAAAAAAAAAACTTAAACATTTGTATGTGGATGCATAAATATTTGAATGTGATATCATTTTCTCATTCTATATTGTATTTTAAGTATTATTTATGATTAAAAAAATAAATTTTAATAGCTATTTATTGATAAGTTTAACTTCTTAAATTCATATTAGTAATTTTTTTATGAGTTTATTTAAACTTATGAATGTGAAAACTTTATTAATTACGGAAAAGGTTGCAGATTATGGACTTTTTTATGCTAACAGTGAGGATGCGCAGCAATTCTTGAATATATGCAACTTGTTAAAAAAATTTCTACAAAGTCTCCAAAGTTTATATGAAACTTTGGTATTTATTTTGTGTTAACATTTTGCAACTGCTAGTTACTATGTGGATGCTGGCCCCGTTAGACACCTACCCATAATCTGCTTGACGAATAAATAAATAATGACTCTATATATGCATGATGAAAAAAATTAAAAAAATAAAACCGAAAATTACTGTATTCTATCATCTTAATTTCAATTTCCCCAATTAAGTAATTAAATAAGAAGATAATGTGAGCATAAAAATGGTTTCTTGCAATTGTTATGGATGGGATTGGTGTGATGACACACAGACACAGCAATTTTAGGGTTTGCCGACATAGTATCTTTATATCCATGGCGTACATCCAATTTGTTCTTGCGGAGCTTGCAAATTAATTTTGTCTTGTTTTTTGCTTCCAGCATGATTAGTTGCCTTTTTTTAATCTTTTCCCTTTTTGCTTTTGTTTTTTAAATAGTGGGCTCCTCCTTTCGAGAAAGATATATTCTTGTTTTCAAGTCTTTCACAAAATATATAGGCAGTATTTAAATTGAACAGAATTTTTATAAATTTTAAGTTTTATATAAATAATCCCTCCTACTTTTAAATCTTAATAAATTTTTTAATCTATACAAATAATCTTTATTATTAATTAATATGTTACTTTACTAATAAAATATAATACATAATAACAATAAACCTTCTTAAATTTTTGTGTGTGCAAATATTCTCTTTAACTTTTAGATTATGTCTCCATATCCATTAAATTTTAGATCATATGTTGATAACTCCCTAATATATTATGTTTTATTAGTAAAATAATAAATTAATTAATAATAAGAGATTATCTGTACAAACTTAAAAAATTTTATTATCAAGTTTTAAAGATTAAGATTATTTATACATAATTTAAATTTTAAAAAAATATATGTAATTTAGCTTAAATTTTATAATAATATTTAATGATTATATATGAATTTTAAAAAAAAAATTAATGATTGAAAAGTTTTTCATATATATATATATATATATACACACACACATATAATAAAGGGATAATGAAACATTCGGATTGTTTCCTGTAGATCCTGGCCCTCATAGCAAAAGAGCCGTATCATTTAATTTTATTGTTATTATTTTTTAAACATGTCCTGATATGCAATAATGACATTGTGTAGTGGAGAATCCTCTCACAATAATTGATTAAGACAAAATTTATTAGGTTCTAAATTAGACAATACTACGTCATCATTTGAAATGTCATTGGCAAGAGTTTGACAACAGAGATTCTTATAGATTTCATTATGTCAGCAATGATAGAGGCTCAAGGATTTATTGAATACGTAAAAAAATAAAAATAAAAATAAATTTAATATTCATATTTTTAGTAAATAAATAATGATTAATAAATGAAATTAAACATTAATTATAAAAATAAAATAAATATTTCATTTTTTTTTCTTTTGCTCTTCTAAATGAGACCTTAGAGAAAATTATAATTTTTTTAATATATAGATATATATATATATATATAATACAAATTTGATGTTAATTTTTTTTAATCCATTAAACTTCTCATCAAATCACATCCATTGACTCAAGTGACGATTTATTTGTTTTTTATGAGATTCAGACTACTAATTATACACAATTAATTTTTGTTATATACAGCAGAACATTTCATAAATTGAATGAGATTTTTTTAAAACAAATTAATTTTGTTTAATAGTTGCTCTTTTTTCTTTCAATTTTAAAAATATACACTCTTGTTAGATAATGAAAGTGGCGATAACAAGAAAATGGAAGATTTAGAGAGAAATAATAAAAATTATATTGCTCAAGAATGTGAGTATCATTGTATATGTGTCAGAGTCAAAATGCTAAGTGATATACGGGGTAATACAATTTGTAAGTAGTTTGTTTCTTATAATGCAATGGAATACCTTATTTATATTAAACGAAAAATAAGTTAATTATAGCTTCAATCAATTTGGTCCATTTCTTTTAACTAAGTTCAAGCAATTTGCTATTGGCACAATTATACTATTAAAGTAACTTGTTATCCCAATTTAGTGCATATGACTTGATAGGATTTAAGGCTTTGTGACGATAATTTTTTGAGTCTCAGTCTTATGAATTGGGATATTTTTGGATTTATAAAGTTTTAAAACTCACACGATATCCCTAACAACTCCCTTTCCTTGAAATTAAAAAAAAAAAACACTACATTTACCTCCCTTACAATACAAAGAAATTATAATTATATCAATTTTGAGCAAATATATATATATCTATTATTTATATAATATAATAAATATTAAATATATATTTGTTAATTTTTAAATTTAAAAAATTGCAAAATTTAATGATAAAAAGAAATTATTAAAAAATAACATATTCATAGAATAATTTCTTAAATTCAATTAATTTATAAATAATAATTTAATTTCAATAATAAAATTTGTATGAAATATAAATTAATAAACATAAATATTTTCATAAATTTAATAAATCTTAAAATAAAATAAATTTATGTTTTCAATACAAGCTAAATAATATTGAAATTAAAGTTTAAATATATGTTTTAATACGTAATATTATTAATAAAAAATAATATTATTCTTGAGAACATTTTAATCATATTTTGGTTTTAAGAGAACAAATATTTTTTTTAAAATAAAAAAACTGTGCAATTTAAGCACTTTTGAAAAAGAGAAAATAATTTTTTATTTTTATTATTATTTCCTTCAACCGAAAGTGACTCATTAGATAGGAGGTTATTTTTTTAAAAAAATTGTTGAAGATTAAGTGGGATAGAATGACTCCCACTGAGACCCATTATGGGACCTACAAAATGCCACTTCTTCTAGGTAATTTGTCATATGCCCTCGTAGATCTGTTCTTCAATTCCTCTGAATTTAAATTAGTTCAAATTCACGCAAAATGTGTAACCAGTGAAACACTGAAACTTACTTGATGACATTCAAATTTCTTTTACCTGCTAAATCAACACATACTCCAAATGTTTTTAATCCAAAAAAAGTCTGAAGCTTTTTAATAAATATCTATGATTTTCAAATCTTCAACGGATTGTTTTGAATGATGAGTTTAGGCCTGGAAATTATGTGATGCCATTAGACGTGATACAGGATTATGTTCTCTCACCCAAGTATGGAGGAAACGACCTTTTTTTTTTTTCTTTTGAAGGAGACTGTTTATGACCTGTAAGAACTTTTTCATATCGATATTGTCAATACCATTTTGACTATTCAATCTTTATTCACTTCATCACAAAATGGTTTGGCTTGCTTGGGAAATGAGATTTTCCGCTAGGCAGCGTAAAAATCATTGAAAAAAAAAAAAATTAAAGACAACAACCCTTCTATTGGAGACACAAAGTTGTCACTCAAGCATGTTGCTCAACTTGAGCAATGGAGAATATCCCAGTTCCTCGCTATACTCAAAATGCAGCCTTGATGGTCAGGTGAGTTAGAGGAATGAATATCTCTTGACAGGTCATGCTTTTATATTTTTGGGTTGTGTTTGTTACGTGTAAAGCAAATTTATAATTGGAAAAATTACGTTTAAGGATTAAAAAATAAAAATAAAAATATTTTTAAGAACCTTTATTATTAGGTCCAAGTGATTATTATTAAATTCAATAATAATCATTTTAAAACAAATAGTAACAAGTCTTTAAAAATAAATTTTTTTACTTTTTGATCTTTTATTATAATTTTTTTTTTATAATTTATTGTTAAGCAATCTACTACAAAGATAAGATATATGACCACATCAGAAGCTATGAAGAAAGCTAATTGATTATGAGGTTTAATTAGTCCTAATAGTCGTCTACTGTGATAGTCAAAGCACAATACGTTTAACCAGATATCAAATATATCATGAAAGAATCACACACATTAATGTCACCATCAGATTTCACTTTATTAGAGTGATTGATTATATCTCAAGATGCTACTATAGTTAAAAAGGCTTACACTGGAGAAAAATTCAGCAAATATAATGACCAAGTTAATTAAGATATCTAAGTTCAAACATTACTTAGACTTAATTGGTGGTTATGGGATGCAAATCACTCAATTAAATATTGAAAAAGACAGTTTAATGATCTACTAATTAATTTTTGGAGTAGATAAAATTCAAGAAAAAAATAAAAATTTATTGGGTGTGGCTTAAATGTTAATGACTTTTATTTTATTTAGCTCATATTTATCACATTTATGTAAAACAAATCCTCAACTGCAAGAGACATTTAAAAAATAATAATAATAAAATAAAATAGGATAACCCTCTATTTAAAGTGTGCTATGCCCCCTACGGAAAGAAGTCTAGACTCAATTTATGTGCCAAAACACAAAAGACCATTGTCCATTCCTTCACTCAATTGCACTTGGTGTCGCTAACACAGGAAACATGAAGCCATACTTGACATTCATTTAGACAATATGATGAGTCTCCAATTGTCAACGCCTACCACCGGGCTATTGTAAGTAGCATGTGTAAGCGTTGTTTAAGCAGCAAAGCTCAGCGGAGAAAATCAGAGCAAAGCAATGTGTTGTGTACTGAAGTGAGGGGGAGTTGTGTGAAGGTACGGTGTGAGCGTGGGGGGATACACCAGTCAAAAAACTTACTGCGAGTTTTGA
Organism: Erythrophleum fordii; assembly: GCA_032878935.1. NCBI lineage: Eukaryota > Viridiplantae > Streptophyta > Magnoliopsida > Fabales > Fabaceae > Erythrophleum > Erythrophleum fordii. The sequence goes on along the minus strand of JAVQMF010000045.1, from coordinate 12,687,956 downwards.
GTGTAGTTAATTCACTGTTTTATTCTCCATTTATATTCTTTAGTAAAAATTTGTTCGTCGTCTTTTGTCTGTCAGTAAATGTTTGTTAAAAGTTTAATTATGTACTCTCATACTTACTAAGGAAATTGTGAAAGCAATCAAACATCAAACCAGCAAATGGGGGTATGAAGAAGAAGAGATCATAATAGTAAGCTTCAGTGCAAAATGGTAAGACAAGATCTATCAGCATGGAAGAACTCTGTAGAACTACTGGCATCTTTAGATATATTCTCCTGCGACTATATATATATATATATATATATATATATATATATATATATATATATATATATATATTCTTGCTAAGGACGATATGCCCAAGACTTGGCTTCCATGAAGAGTCCATACGGTCACAACTCACAAGTAACTTATAAATACAATTACTTGCAACTATGAAGCACCAGTAGAAAGAAGGAAATGTTTTCCCTTGAAACATAGAGGATGGTACAGCAAAAGACAAACCTATTACAATCTTGATGCTTTTGCAACAGCAAAGATTTTTCATTGTCAACCCCATACTCATTAAAGCAGGTTGAATAGCATGCCAAAATCTGCTTCTGTCGACAAGATGATGATGATGATACTGAGAAATTAAGGGTCAACATCACCGTGGACACATCTTGCAGTAGTTATTTGAGACATAAAATAGAAAACTGCCAAGCTTGACGCTTCTGTTAAATAACTTCACGCCTTGATGGTTCTTCTTCCAATAACTTCAAACTTCCCTTCGAAATTGTTTGAATGTGACCAGCAATCTTCATTCAATAACCTAATCAATTCTAACTTAGATATGTAATATATGTTGTATTTTTCTTCCTTAGAAAAAAGGATTAATTTTCGATGATATACGGCCTTACTTCCTTTCATTTTTCATATTTATAATAATTATTCAGAACGAACCGTACAAGGTAGTTTCATTACATACATCATCTAATATTATTATTTTTATATTCTAAATATTATAGTCATCATGAAAAGGACAATTTTCCCAATGCCGCCGGTTCCAAAAACTTTATGGCTGGACAAACAACCCCAAGACGAATATCAGGGACTTAAAACAACAATTCAGATACTTTTCCTCCCATCTTCATCTGATCAGCTCAGCAAGATGAATAAGAAGGCTGAACCCATTAACAATTCAAATCATATCATGAAGATCAGAGTAGACAGACCAGTACTGACAAGTTGTCAGAATATCAGGAACTTAAAACTAACAATTCAGATACTTCTCCTTCCATTTTCTTCCGATCAGCTTAGCAAGATGAATAAGAAGGCTGAACCTATTAACAATTCCCATCATATCAGACAGATCAAAGTAGACAGACCAGTAGTCCAGAGTAATGACCCAAAATGAGAGCGGTGAAATTCCTTACCTGAAAGCAGTTCAGATTTAGATCTATTTTACCGTCTTCAGTAAAGGTGTTCACTGGGCCAGCCTTGCACAGTCAAATCGGGCCAGGTTGGCCCAGGCACAAAAAAATTGTTTTAAAAAATTTAGAGCCGGGCGGGGCTACAAAATCAGACTAGGCCGGACATCGGGCTAACCCTTAGGGTAATAAAGACCCTGCTAGGCCTTAAAAATAAATTTAGTTTTTTTAAAAATATTTTTTTTATAAAGATTTATATAAAATTTTAATTTTTTTAAGAATAAAATATAATTTTATAAAAACTTATATACAAATTTTTTTTAAGTATTATTTTATAATTTTCATAATAAATTTAGGTTGTCCCTAAGAGATATATTAATCTAATCAAATCTAAAAAAATAAAAAATATTTTTTTTATAAAGATTTATACCAAAATTTCAATTTTTTAAAGATAAAATATAATTTTATAAAGATTTATATGAATTTTTTTTTTCTAAAGTCATTTTATAATTTTTATAATTAATTAAAAAAAATATCGAGCTGTCTGATTTAGCCCTGCTCTACCCTATATTAAATTGGGTCGAGCTGAGCTGGGTTGGGCTCGGATTAGGGCAACATGCTTCAATTTTGAAACTTTTTTAAAATCGGGTCGAGCAGCGGGCACAACCAAAGCTCTGCTCGGCCCGACCCATATACACCCCTAATCTTCAGCCAAAGCTCTGCCCAACCCGACCTTTGCATCATAAGAATCATCACATAAGAAGACCCTAAGTCATCTTAATATAGATATTTAATATATTGAGCGGAGCTTAGGAGTAAAGGATAAATACGAATTCATTCCCTTAAAAAGAGCCTCCTCGTTTTGCTATGTCTCTTTCCAAAGTCTGCAGTCCACTATGGTGCTAGTGGCCCCAAGGTGTTGGCAATGAATTCGGAGGATAATTCAACCTTGAAAATTTAGATGTGTTGTAGATTGTAATACAAGGATGTTCTCGCTAATTTTACAGAGGCTACACAATTTTATGACAATTATGAAATATCTAACCTATTAACTTTAATCTTGAACAATTGAAGTTATTGATGTTCAGGCTAATTTTTAGAATGGGGAGTTAAACTCGGCCCCCGATAACCTTCCTTATACTTATTTACAAGCAGAACATGTTAGAGGATGAATCTTGCAACAAATTAAATCAAACCTGCAAGAGTACGAAACAGAAGCAACTCCTTTAGAGCACTTTCCTGTAGTTTACATCCCAACTCCACAGAAAACGAGCCTAGAGTGCAATCATGTTCACAGAAGCCTTACCCCTTGTTTGGTTTGAGGGGTCCCTCCCCTCCCCTTGTTTGGCATGTGTTTTTGGAGGGGAGGGGACTCGAGTCCCCTCCTCTCCCTCCAATTTGGGGGGATTAGAAGGGAAAGTTGAGAAAAAGACCAAAATGCCCTTATCTTGATTATTAATTTTATATTTTATAAAATTTTTATAAGTATGATTGAAGAAAAATTTTAACTTACCAATTAACACAGGCATATTGTCATATTAAGGAAAAAATAAACATATCAATGTTCCTAATTCAAATACATTCTAATTTCATGAAATAAAATATATTAAATTATATATTTGTTGAAATAATTATTTAATTATTTTTATTTATTTACAAATTTTTTTAAATAATTATAATTATAAATAATTTTTGACATTTGTTTAATTTGGTGGTGAAAATATTAATTTTTTAAAAATAAAAAAATAATTAATTGTATTATCATCACTTTTAAAATATATAAGGGGTTAAATAGTCTATATATTATTATTTTCCCTCCCCTCCCCTCCTGAACCAAACAATATATCTCCCATCCCCTCCCATTCATTAAAATCCCTTCCCTTCCCTCCCCTCCATTAAAATCCCTCCCCTCCCTTCCCCTCCTTTGAACCAAACAAGGCCTTAACGCAGACTGGTTGCATTTTTTCCCCTCAGCCACTTAGTGTTTGCTTTTAAATTTAGCCTTATTTAATATGTAGAATGAAAAAAAGAATGTTTTGAAAGAAAAAATTAAAAAATAATAATTTCAATTATAAAAATAATTCTCATATTCTTATTTTAAAACAATAATAAATAATACTAAATAATACTAAATAATAATAATAATAATAATAATAATAATATAATAAACATTACCCAGGAGCTATTAAAAAAAATTTCCTTTCCATGGCTCATACCAAACAGGAAGTTTGACCAACAGGCCAATACCTTGTAGATATAGGTCATACAACCTGATCATGGGTGAATCGAGCCAACAAGGTATACTATTACATGCTTAATATATAAAGGATAACTTTCAATTATCTTTTATTCAATAATACCGAAAGCAGAAGAGGAATCTAAGTTTGAATCTCAATTGAACTTAAAACTAACTCCCAAAAAATATATACACAAAGCAAAATTCTATGATGCGATACTCTCAAGTGTCGTGGTACACACTCAACAATGCAAAGGAATCAACCTAATTCGAAGACAACCCACAGACCCCCAGTACAAAGATCAATCAGAAACGACAAGGGCAACAACTATAACTATTAACTACAAATATTGATGCAGACGTGTTCACCATTTCCCGTTTGTACAACAATGACTCTTCGAAATTGCACAAGGGTCATGCAAATTTATACATGCATGGAGCATGACGCCTCACGGAAAACTCAGATTGGGACGATAAATAATGGATAATGCAGTTCACTGCAAGGGGGAAAATTAAAAGAAAAATGGCATTTTCATTTTATGAAAAACGGTTAAAGTACATCCACAACCGAATCTTCCAATGGCATATGGCCACCACTGTTTTGATCTACGGTTCAAGGGCTGGAAAGGTTCTTAAGGTCCTCCTCCTTGGCATACCAACTTGGTATGATTTTTGAAACATGGGGATAAAGATCCTTGTAGGAGTTCCTAATGGTTCCTTCTGCAACTCCTGTGGCAACTGATATATCTGCACCAACATGGCAAGTCATATAAATGTATAGAAATGATATATGAATCAACTCCCAATATAAGAGAATACCCACTTGAAGATGAATGTCTTTAGAAATTTATTCTAAAGACAAATTTTATTCCAGTTTTCCACTTTTCCATTGATGCACTTGCACTCTATGTGTTCAAAGCTAAAGAGATTTACAAACCTTTGAGAGGTTTCTTATCATCTGAAAGCTGAGTTATAATGTATATAACAGCTGCAGCAATTGATATGGGGCTCCTCCTGGCAGATCAGATGTTTTATTAGTATCGATCATCAAAGTATAGTAATATCTATCCAAAAATAAACCAACATTAATGCCTCCATAGAATAACTATAGGTAAACGATGACCAGTTGCAAATAAAGTTACCAAGGGAAAACATAGAAGTGAGTGCCCAAATACACTTGTAACCCTTCTAATCCCAGGACGCACACACATCCAAAGAAAGTTTCTGAACCCAAAATCTCACCCTTGTTCCTCAATGGCAAAGTGGATTAAGTCTAAATCAAACAACACAGTCAACATTATCAACAGAACCATCATCTTGAGCCAATGTCTTCATTTCATTTTTTCCAGTGACAATCTTCAGAGTTTACACTTCTGACACACATGGCACAGTGTAAATTACAATAAAGGTTTCAAACCCTTATCCTTGACAAAGTTTTTAAAGGAAACAGAATTAAATCCAATGCTAATTGGCACAGTCTAGATAATTATAGAACCTTCATCTTAAGCTAATATCTTCATTTCATTTTATAACAATAGAACTCCCAGAGTTTTTACTTCCGCCACCTATTTGATTATCTGTCATAGTAAGCAATCAGCCAGTGCATGCACACACACATATTAATACAAAAGTGAGAACAATATGACAAGCTAACCTTTAGTTGCAAACATCTTCAGTGTACAGAGAAACACAGATATCAAAATTTACCTTATATCAAATTCTTCTGATTTCTGCACAGATTCCTGAGCAGCTTTAACAGCTTGATTATTCATGCCGAGATTAGAACAAAATCGCCTCTAAAGATTAAAGATTAAAGTAATGTCAGTGACACTATTTGAGATCTATCAGCAATTAACATGAGCAAGCTTACCAACACAGACCGAAAAAGCAAATGCTTCACTTCAATAAAAATTACTCACCATAAAGTCCCCAGCATGTATTGTTCCCATCTCCACTGACTGACCCTTCTCCAAACCCAGTTGCTTCACTATGTATTCTTTTGCCCGGCCAATTTCCTTCTTTGTAGCTCCATTGGCAACAGAGCAAATTTCTAGTTGAAATCCATAGGTTCAGGGAAGCTCATTTATATAGGGAAAGATAAATCGGGAAGCATCCAGACGTTAAAAGAATCACAGCATGTACCCTTTACAGTGCGTGGCTTGTCTTCTTGTCGACAAGCAATGTAGAGGCAAGCAGCCAACAATGCATCCTGGTTTCTTCCTCTACTGGACTTCTGATCTTCAACCCTCTTATATATTTCATTAGCCCGATCCTTTAAATCAATAGTAAATGGAATATAATAATGGCAGAAATACTCACTTTAAATAAAAAATGAAGATGAAGATATGAAAGCAGAATTAAAATAACAGTTTCAAGGCGCAATTAACAAGATATAAGGTACAAAAACATTGACATAGCATGGTCAGAGTCAATCAAAATAATCATATGCAGTGCATATGGATGCAGATTCATGAAACTTTCCCCGTGGTAAACAAACTGTCCAACGTAAGAATGTAGCATACCTTAATGGTTGCAACAAGTCCCAACCTGAAAATTTATAAACCCAATCAGCTAATTTCACAACTGTCCCATTCAAGTAAATGATGACAAAAAATCCCACTCTCACATGTTTTAGGCATGAATACGCAAATATCAAAATTTTGAGAGTATTTTGATAATGAGTTTCATATTCTCATAGAGATTGAAGAGTATAAATAATAATCCAAGAAATTAAGAGAAAGAAAATATTTGATGAAGGTTATGGAGAAAATGTTTAACAAACAAAAACCTCATCCCAGCAAAACGTATGGTGAGCTAACAGATGTTTAAAAACACATAGATGTGTTCAGTTGCATGCATTACTACGGTTGCTAATAATCCAGGTAGAATCAAGGGTCAGGTTACCCAAGCCCAGGGACGGACCCAGGTATAGCATTTTAGGGTTAGCTGCTCCTCCTAAAAACTGACCAAGGATGCTATTATTAGAGACATGCTGATGCTTGAGAATCAGATCCTCACTTGGGTGCTGAGGAAGATCATGAGTGTGCTTTACACCTACACAGGAGAAGACCACCTGGATGATGCAACATTGGGTACAATACTCAAGGGGCATGGTAAGGAATCCGCTCCACGCCCATTTGAGCACACTCTTCCAGATCATTAAGCTTTATAAAAATAATAGCATCCTTGGTCAGTTTTACCCTAGTTATGTAGATGGTGCGGCAATCTCACCCCCCCCCCCCCCCCGCCAAAAAAAAAAAAAAAAAACCACCCGCCCAATGCTATTTTTTCTGGTTCCATCCTTGGCCTGAGTTATTCATCTCTTACAATCTTGAGTAAGAATTGTAGTAACTGACAAATCTGTTACAGAAAGGATCTCACAAATCCAATATGCAAACAGTAATTCACATCACAGTCCACCATATCAACCTTGCAATAAGATATGTCAATTCATTAATTCCTCTTTCAGTAACATGATATAACAGGTAGGTCAAAAAAACAAAGGACCACGTTTCCAGAAAAAGCTTCTTGGTGAGATTTGTCATCGAATCATGTCCAAGCAAGGATAGTCCAAGGTACAGTATAACGCTTTCTTCCCGTAAATTTTACTTAAAAAACTACTTTCATCCTAGTCTAAAAGTCCCAAATATACAGAAGTTTAACTATTCTTGCCCCTTATGGTTTTGGTCTCCGTAAGGCAATACCGAAATAGAACCCAGATACTCAAATGATAAAAGAGAAGTTTATTGTGCGCACAACCAAAAACTAGCTGTAGTCAACACAGAAAAATTATATCAAGTTGATAAGCATAATTTAAACTCCAATGTCAATAAATTGAACAAATTCTAGCCATGTTAACTCCAAAAAATCTCATTCCCCACATTTTCTCAAATTAAAATCTTTTGCCCAGCAACAGAACGCCGCTAGTAATGAAAACCAAAAGGTCAGCAAACCCTAGCTCACCTATCTGACATAGTGGCAATGGTCTTGAAAGCCAGAATCAGCCCCCGATCCGGGTTCGACCCGCGATTCTGCCACCGACCCAGAGACGACGAGAGAAATTCGCCGGATGTTCCGTTGGGCTTCGCTATCACGGTGGATAAGCCGCCATCGGTTAAGAGCGGGTTGGTGGGTCCTCCGACACGGACCGGGTCGTTATCACCAGACTCGTTCGCGAAGGTACGCCACTCGGAGGTCTCATCAATGGAATGGGACTCAAGCACGAGCCCGCACTCGGAACACACAGTGTCACCAGCCGAGTGGTCGGAGACCACCTCGGTCTGGCACTTGCAATCGGGGCAGAACGCATCAGCCATGTTTTCTAAAAGCAAAAAGAAAACGAAGAAGATCGATTCAAATTCAATTAAAGATTCAATCTTTCTAGCCAGGGTCACGGAAGATGAGGATTAATGTTTTTAACATCGGTCATTAAATCGGTAAAAGTATTGATTAATGTTTTATTGGTCGAACTGTACTTAAATTATAATTGAATTGGCGATAATTAAATATATTATTTAAAAAAATTTTATATATTAAAATTTTAATATAACAAATAAATATTAGTAAATTTTAAATATTAGATTATTAATTTAATATTTTTAAGATATTACAAAAATTAATATTTAGTTTAAAATAAAAATTATCTATAATTAAAAATTAAGAATATTTAATATTAAATTTTAAAAATTTTTAAATTATATTAAGATTCTACTTATTATTAAAAAAATAAAATAATAAATAATAATTTTAGCTAAGTATCTTGATATTTGAGAGAAATATTATTAAGAAATTGAACATGATAAAAAGTAAGTATAAAAAATAATTAATTATACACATTTTATTTTTCTTATATTCTCTTTTTAAAAAAAAAAAATCATATTTTAACTCCCTCATCTTTTTTATTACCTTCTATTTTTAATTTGTCAAAATCATTTAAAACAAATTATTCTGTTATATAAAAAAAATTAAAAAAAAAAAGAAAAATGGTTCAGACCGGTTTGACCAGTTTTTTAGTCTGATTTTTTTACCGATTTTTTACCGATTCTTTACCGATTTTTTGCTTGCCCGATTTTCCAACTCAACCAAATCGGACTAGGGACCAGTTCCCGATCGAACCGGCTGGACCGATCCGGTTCTGAGAAGCATGGTATGAATAACCATTTTCTTCTCACTCTCAAGCCAGTATTTGGTGATCTTTTAGTTCAAAACTCTTCTTAAAAAACAAAATTATCACGTATTAGACAAATGTCATCTTATTATTTTGACCATTAGATTCTTCCTGCGAATATAGAATTTTCAAACAAGTAATTAGTTAAAATAGTTAGAGCAGATTAAAATTCTAACTAAGAGTCATAATTTGAACATGAGGTAATAACTATGATTTAGTGAAGAAAAGTTTTAGTGAGATTTGGGTTAAAAGAATAACGAAATATGTTGTACTTGTGGATTTCAACTTGTTGCTATTAATGGAAGGAAAATTGTGGGGATCACATTTCAGCGAGGCTTAAGGCAAGAAGATCTTCGTTGTTTTTACTTCTTTATCATCTTTGCAGACGTCTTATCCAAAATGATAAACAATTATATATGTTGATCATATATATATTCTTACCTTGAAATTGTCTTATACTCATTCATTATTTATTTGTGAACAATTCTCTATTCTTTTCAAGAATTATACTAGAGAAAACTATGGTTTTATAAGAAGGATTTTGGAAGATTATTGTCACACATTTAGCCAACTTTCCAAATTTTAAAGGTTGTGTATTTTTTTTTTTCCTAAAAATACATCTACTTTGTTGGGTATTTTTGTGGCCGACTTACCATGTAAATATTTAGGTCTTCGTGTCTTATACGGGAGATGCAAATTTGAAACCTTGACTTTTGGTTCATGATAAGATAGCTAAAAAATTCATGGGTGAAAATGTGGAATTTAATCCCAATTTGATGGGAAAGTTCTTATAAAAGTCATTACAAATGCTATTCCAACGTACCCTATAGTATGTTTTAAGTTTCCTAAAAGAATATGTCAAGAGTTAGATAGCTTACTGGCTAAATTTTTGCGAGGGCAATGCAAGGATGTATTGGCAAGACTAAAGGAGGCCAACAATAGCCAAGAACAATGGAGGTATGGGATTTTAAGATTTTACAGCATTTAATCTTGCTTTATTAGCCAAACAAACTTGACATATACTTACCTCTCCCACTGTGTTATGGGTTCAAATTCTTAAAGGGATTTATTTCTCAAATTTGAATTTCTTGAAGATTATAAAAGGTCCAAGGGCCTCTTGGACTTGGGCTCGCAAGATAAATTGGTATAGCAATAAGGCTAAGGATGATTGTTATTATATCAAGAAGGGTTATTGAAAGATTATAGTGTTATTTAGTAGCGTGGCTTTTAGTTTTCCTAACTCACCTTTTATGTTTCACTTTAACTTACAAAGGCGTATTTGAAAGTTGAAAGTTCCATTGAAAGTTATGCATTTTATTTAGAAAGCATATTTGGGCTTGATACCCACTAAGGATAATATAAAGGCGGGAACAAAGTGCTACCATTGTGTCCTTATTGTTGTAATGATATAGAATTAGCTAAACACCTCTTATTGTTGTATGATTAGGCCAAATAGATATGATTTTAGGAAACGGATCCTCTGAAGTGCCATCCCCTGAAGTTTGGTAAAGTCTCTCACATCTTTTTTTATTTTGTTTTGTTGACATAACTTTTCTTATTTTTTAAAGAGAGAAAAATCATACATGTAAGGGACTTTAGCTACTTCAGAGAACTACCACTTCAGAGGATCTGAGTCCATGATTTTATTGTTCTTAACTTTTAGAAATAGTGAGTCCAATGTCACTAGATTTGAAGATTGGTTTGTTGACATCTTATGCAATTTAAATTTGGATAAGTTTGAAAAAAACCCAAGTTGTTATGCTGTATTGGTTTAACTGGAAGAATAAGTGTGGATGGGTCTTTGATGAATTTTGTCTTGATCCAATTTTTAATATGACTTATGCTGTTAAAGTTGTTAATGAGTTTTGGATGGCTAATAAGTGGTTTAAAGTGACTGATAGCATGAATTGCACTCCCAATGCTATGATATTGAGGTGGACTCATCCTATAAGTAATCATTATAAGATTAATATTGATTGGAGTTTTGATGAGGCTAAATCTAAAGTAGGTGTGGTGATTATTATCCAAAACATGCTTGGAAATGTTATTGAATCTTGTTCGACCTTATGTTTTGATATCTCATCTTTATGGTTGAAGCAATGACTTTGCTTCAGGGTGTTTAGATGGCTTTGGATCTTGACTTAAAGGAGGTGGAGTTTAAGTCTAGTAACAAAGCTTCAATTAATGTTATGAACTCCTCGAATAGTTGTTGTGATTGAAAGAGTTTGAGAATAGTTGAAGATGTTGTTTATCTTTGTAAAACTTGTTCCTTTTACTCTTTTGTTTTGATTTCTATATCTATTAATCAAGCCATTAATTGACTTATTGTTATGTTGATAGAGGGATAAGTCTATTTGGTTAGAATAACTTTTCTCTGGCCTTCTTTTTAAATCAATTTTTGTCTAAAGATACTTTTTGTTTGTAGATAAAAGATTAGCTAAGTTGTTTTTCATAGATAGAGTATTTTTAAATTTAGTCTCTTATAAAATTGTCATCTCAATTTGTTCTCTTTATAAAATTTGCCTTCTTAATTTGATTCATCACATATAAGTATTTTTTAATTTGTCATCTTATAAATAAAAATATTATCAATAATATTTTTTTTATCAATTTACTATAAAAATATGATAACATATAACATATTTTTTTTATAGATTATAAATAGTGGCATTCTATAAATACTTTGTATGATAACATATAATGTATTTTTTGATAGATTCTAAATAGTGGCATTCTATAAATATTTTGTTATTTTATTTGCAGTAAATTGATATGAAAATATTATTGATAATAATTTTATTTTTGAATGACCAGATTTAAAAAAAATACTCATATATAAGCAACTAAATTAAGAAGGTAACCTTATGAAGGACAAAATAAAAAATATATATATTATTTATGAAAGACCAAATTAATTAGACAATTCTATAACTGACTAAGTTGAAAAATATTTTATCTGTGAAAGAAAAAAATAAAATGTTAATATTTTATTTTGCTTTCTACTATTTGTTATTATTGTTAAGTTGATATGATAAGAGTGGACAAATATTAATTTTGTTTTAACAAAATTTATATGCAATTTTTTTTATATATTTATAGTTAGATTCTCAAAACATGACAAGTGTATAATTTTTTAATAATAATATAACATGTATAAAGATTTTTGTAAATAATTATACATTTTATAATTAAATCATATATTTGTTATATTATTATTAGAAAATTATATATTTATTATATTTTGATTCAAAAACTTGACAATATATATATATATAAAGAATTGTATATAAATTTAGTTTGTTGACAATATATATATATATATATATATATATATATATATAAAGAATTGTATATAAATTTAATCTTTTTATTTTATTTTATTTTATTTTATGTCATGAAGCCCACCCAGATTTTTCGAGTTCAACTAATCTATTGGGTTTGTTTTGGTCAGTTAATCCATTGGAATTGTTTTTTTGGGTCAAAGTTAACCCTTAGATTGAGAATTCATTGGTGCATGCATTTAGACCGATACCGCCAGAAGATATTCATGCACTTAGAGAGATATCAAATAGACCCTCATCGTCCGGGACTACGAATGCAAACTTTTGGCATGGAGATGCACGTTTTGACCCCAAGAAAGGGAGGAGGATAGATATGCACGTGGTTGACTCGTGATTTCTCTCGTATTGTTGGTTTTCATATTTTTCAATATTCTAATCACAGAGCTAAGATATGAACATGTACTTTAAAGGGGACCATCCATATTAATGAATCTGAATCTTACTGTGTCTCGGAGTCTCATTCACAGTTCCATTACCCTCTATGGCGATTGGCCACATGGGATCCATAGATCCGGCAGTGGTAGTTTATTCTTTTTATTTATAAATGCATCAATTAAAAAAGATAGGCATTTGCAAGATTTTTTTTATTTAAAAAAAAAAAGTGATGGTAAGCTTGAGCTTGAGCAAGACATTTTAAATAAAATATATTGGATTTGTGACCACTGTTTCATATATTTAATCAGAGCCTTAAAAGAAAGGCATCACTGGCTTCATTATAGAGACATTTCTATGTAAATTTAATTTATAAAAGTTCATGAATTGTTGGATTCGGATTTTCTCTTACAGTCTTCGCTCCAGTGTCTCTCCCATAAAATTTCCCGCCATTGATGTCATCCAACGGCTTAGTGATGCAGCAGAAGATATACACTCTTGGACCATGCATTTTGGACAGCAAAACGGACCGTTTTGAGGAGAACGTAATGGCAAATTTAGAAGCACAAAAGCCGTGCGTTTCATAGAGATTATATTGTGCACGATGCTTCCCTCCATTTTTCTGTTAGCTTGTTCCCTCCATTTTGTTTTTCCCTCCATTTTCCATCATCTATCTCCCTTCTCTGTTTTCTATTTTTCCTGCAACCATTAAGTGCCACAGATTTAATCTTTATCAAAGTTTGGTTCCTATAAATCCACCTCAAGTATGCTTGGTTCCTGTAAATCTTCAAACATACAAATTAGTTTCCATGAAGTGAAACACTGATATAAAAACAGAATGAATCAAAGGTAACCACCAAATACACAAATAAAACAGGAGTACCAAATACATAAAGAAAATAGAAAATTTAGATAGCAAACAAATCAAACAGAAAATTCAGAGGTAACCACCATGAATAACAAATACACAAATAATATAGAAGTACCACAACTTTAGCATTGATATACCCAAATACACAAAGAAAATATAAAATTCAAATAACAGACTAATCAAGTAGAAAATTCAATCAAACAAAATCTCAACATTTTTGTTTTTTGAAAAAAATGAAGCTTTTGGAACTTCCATGACTGAATCGCAATCACCTTCATTCTGGACTCCAAACTCGCATTGTCATGAAGGGAACAATAGAGCTCACATGGCCAAACGCTGAGAAAGCCAAATCTAATGTTGCTACATTGTGATTGAGGATGCATAAAGGGAGGAGCAGATCTCCAATGGCATTTTTACGGAAAGAGAAGAGTATCACCATTGAAGCTAACCAAACACCGAAGAAGTTGAATCTGAAGTTAAAGAACGCGATTGAGGCTGGTTGAAGGCAAATGAACAGATCTCCCATGCTGCGGCATTATCGCGTGAAGGAGGATTGAAGCTGGTTGCATTTTTGGGTTTTCTGGATGGTGAAACGCAAGTTTTCAGATGATGACTCAGCCTTGTAAATTTTGCTTTAATTTTGGACCATTGGATGAGTTGAGCGGTTAAGATTTGGCATGGGAGAAGTATTGCAGATAATTTTACGGGAGAGGATCCCGATCTTGAATTGTTATATATTACATATAATTTAAGAAAAAATTTAATTATTGACTTAATTTTATTTCAAACAAAAGTCTAAAAATATTTAAAGATTTGTTTGACTTGATGAATGTCATGTATGTAAATATACATATATATATATATATAAAATAAATAAGTGAAATAGAAAATTACGCTCATATTATTTATTTTTTACATTAGTCATATAATCAATTACAATATATGTTTAACTCAAAACAGAAAATTATATTTTATTATAAAATAATTTAAAAAAATTAATAGTCAAAATATTTACCTGTAAGAAAACACAAATATAATAGATTAAAAATTAAAAGATTTAAAATAAAAAAATTATTATATTTTATAATTTACTTACAATAATTATCAAACCATTATTAGCCCTTTTGACGTTGAGTCACTATCAAGTCCCCCTAAAAGGTAGATATTCAAACTTTAAACCCCAATACACCAACAATAAGAAAAATTTGTACAAACACACATACTCTTTCTTTTTCTCCTTTTTTAAGATTCCATTTATATACATAAAAGAATAAAAAAAATGACATATATTATTGAGAAATGATTATAAAAATATTATAAATATTACAAAAAATTATATCACAGTGAGTGAATTACACGAGTCCTGAATATGCTATCCATAAAAATTTATTCATTATACTACATTATGGTAGGGTTTCGAAAAATTTTATATTTAGATTACATCGAAAACTCAATCATCATAGTCATTGCATGATACAAAACCTTATAGCATTACCATGATTTACGGGTAGCAAACTAGCAATGCAATGGCAAAAAAGATTTGGACAACGCAATTATGCGAAGGGAAGCATGGAACTCATTGGCGCTCCAGCCCTTGATTTGTGCTTTGTTTGCTCCGCTTTCGAATATTGAATGTTGTGCATGAATGATGGTGTTATATTTTTGAAAATATTATATTTTTAATAATGATATAATTAATTATTAAATAAAAAATAATATTTTATTAAATAGTTATTCAAAATATTGACTAGTTTAGTAGTTGATTATTCTTAAAAGAATTAATTTGATATTTGTATAATTAAGGAGTATAATTATAGTAATAAAATTATTAAAATAAGTAAAATATTATTTAATATTTAATAATTATTATATTATAACTAAAAAATAGTATTTAGAACAAATATAAGATCATTATTGTTTGTTTATTACTTGTTTCACTATGTATAAATTTTGGGGTATATAACGAGTTAAGCTTTAATATTATTAAGTTCCTTTAATAAATAAGTTATTTGAGCTTATTTATAAAATTAAACATGCTTAAAAATGTAATTAAATTTAACTCATTTTATTGAATGAGAATTCAAACTCATATAATTTTATTTAAGAATACATATAAATGTGTTTAGTGAATTAAATAAATTTTTATGATATTTAAAATATATATAGCACTTACAATTATATATAATATTTGAATCTTTATATTTATTTTAATCAAAATGTTTTCAACTAAAAAATTTGAATATTAATTAAATAAATATAATGTTATATTCAAATTCATTTATTTAATAAACGAATCACGTCAGAACAAATTTTTATACTAGTCAAACCTAAGACTATTTACAAATAACTTGCTTATCTACGTAAATCACATGTAATTTGATATTTAGTATTTTTTTCAATGATTTCTTATTTAATATTTACTCTTCTTTCTTGAGAAAAAAAAATCTTATTTTCTTTAATGAAAAGTTGAGAAATATCTATATCAACAGTCAGCGAAATCAAGTTGAATAAATACGTTTTATTAATAACATATTTTAAAAAATAAATTATCTCTCTTAAGTCAATATTTCCCATTATGATAGACGGTAAATTATAGTCAAAATTTGACATGGTCCCAATCCACCTCATCTATTTTTTGGCTCTTTTACGTGGCCGAGGGACCGACATACAGTCTCTTTGGCAATTTTTTTTTTAATTTTATATTTCGCATAAGTTTCTCTTTTTTTCTTTGTTCTTTTCTTAAAATATGTAATTTTTCTATGATAAAATACAAAATATATACACTTCTATGGAAGAAAGATAACGTTTTTTTTTTCAAAATTTTGTTTTTTGGTTATAAAGAAGGCACAAAATCTTAAAAAATTGCAAAAGGAAAAATAAGGAAGGTAGAAATTAAATTTAGGCACATTAATTTTAAAGAAGTGTCGTTTCAGTCATGATTCGGTGAAAAATCCCATCCTTTTATATTTACGAGAAAGACACATATTTTAAAAAAAAAAAAGTTGCAAATTTGTGTACGCAAGTTACGACATATGAAGCTTCTAGATTTAAACACGTTGAGTTCCCTCACTGATTTTGGTACAACAAGATTGGGATTAATTTGTATCTACATTTGTCTTTGTTGGGACCTAATCATATTTTTTTTTTGGAGTAATATGACCTAATCATATTGATAACGAAGAAGATAACTCTGACAAAAAATCTGCGGGTGGCATGCATTTTCCCTCAATATTTACAATAATTATTTGTGTTTTAATTATATGAAACACTTTGAAAATCTAAACTTTTAATGAAACTTATTCGAGGATTTCAATTTTAATATATACTGATTAATATATATATATATATATATACTTTGTTACTATGAAACACATCTACATATGCAATTAGCTAGTTTCTTTTATAATAATTCAAGCAAAATTAGCATTTAGGTGAAAATTTGACGAATTCTGGTTGGTGACTTGCAGTTGCGTGGATGCAACCAGTTATAGTTGTATTTTATGGAAGAATTTATTGAATTTTTATTATAAAAATAAAAATGTTTTGAATATCAACTTTTTTTTTGGCGCTCTGAGAAAATTAAATATTGACTTTCTGAATTAATGAAGTTACAACATTGACTATATTTACAATTTTGAAAATAATACTTAAATTCATAGTAACTAAAATATACTATTAACATTACATAATTAAAAACATATGAGTCACACCTTTGTATCAAGTATGGTATTGGAAATAAAGTAATATAACGGGATGAAAGTATATATAATGCTTGCTTTTGTTTTTTATGTATCTATTTCTTTTTTTTTTTTTTTTTTCTTTAACTGTATCATATATAATTTATTTATAGATTATAAAAAATTTAAACTTTTAGATCAATAAGTATTACTATTAAATGCTATTTGATATATCAAAAGTATATATTAGGGGTTGACAACGTCAAAGTCTACCAGTTCAAGTTAAGCTTGACCCTATTAATAATAATCGATTTAGGTGTATTTTATTATATCTTAATTATTAAAATTTTTAATTAAAATATGATAAAATATATTGTTATCTAATAATATTATAATAAATATACAATTTAATTAAAAAATTATATAATTATTTAAAAAAATTATATATTTATCATAATATTATTAGAGATTTACATACTTATAATATTTTATATAAGAAATCGGATAATAAAAATATAAAAAATCACACACAAATTTTTTCATTAACAATATATATTATGCAATATTAAACTTTGATTTGGTTTGAGCTTATTATCAAATATAATTCAGTCTTATTTATAGAATTTAATAAAAATTGTAATAAAACTTAAATATTTTAAAATTTAAATAACTTGTTTAAAAATACATGTTCAAATTAAATTCAACTATAGCATCTCAAATACATTAAATATAAATATATATTATAAGTTATTTGTTATATAATGTAAAACGAATTAGACGGAACCCATTTATAAACCTCTCATGCTCGCTTAATTTTAAAAGGAAAACTTATTTGTTTATACCAAATCGAATCTCCAGGCTCTCTGAGTCCTGATTAATGGTGTGTTTGGTTCTACTTTTGAGAAGCTTAAAATTACGTTTGCAAGGAAGCAACAATTTATTACTTCTATATAAATATAATTTTAAAATAAAATTCCAAACATACACTAAATAAATCCGAATTTAAAGAGCCGAGACCGTAAATAGTGGATACAAACCGCAATCACGCTGTAAAGTCGCGTGAAATTCCCGTAAGCGAATGCCGAAAGAGCCAACCAAAGTTCCAAATTTTCAACAGTCCCTATTGTAAGCTCATCTTCCTCTTCAATCTTCTCACGCCGCGTACACGGTTTCCTATAAACACAGGCACACAACAAGACAGAGTTCCCTAACCTCACCTACATAAGCCTCCTTTGACATTTTCTCCTCCACCCCTTTCTTTCCTCTCTCTCGCTCGCCTGCCCCTTCCAACAGCGTCTTACTATTCCATCCACTCCCTGCAAATCTCTAGAAAGAAGTTCTAAAGGAGCTCAAAACCCAGCACTCAACTTGTATACTATATTCCTTTTGCTCAGGCTAGAATTTTCTAGGACCTCACTTTGGGGCACCATTTTTTCCTACTTGCTTCTTGTTCTCTGCATCTTTCTGCATAAATCAAATCTGATCGTGTAGAGTGATAAAAATAGTAACTTTAGGCAAGAAATGGTTCACTATCAGCGGTACCATCAACTTAGGAAGGGAGGAGAATCCATAGAAGATGAGGAATCGCAAAATCTTGACTTGGATTTGGCAAACTCTGGCTACTACAAGAGAACGAGACCCAAGTTGTTCTCTCTCCTCATTCTCACTCTTCTCTCCTGTTGCCTTGTATTAGCACCTTGTTTCATTGGCTCCTCTTTCAATCTGTCTCTCTTGTGTAAGCTTCCCACCGCGTGTTCTTGTGATTTCCTTGTAATTTTTCGGTTTTCACTTTCCTATTTTTATCTGTGTCCCACTGTCTAATTTTTATTGATCTTCTTTTGACTTTTCAGCCTCTCTGGGAACGGGAAATGATAGGACCATGGTTGGGTTGTGCGCTTCAATTTCTAGTGGTAAGTGTTCCTATTTCCTTTGCCTCGATTTAGTTTGTGTTTATCTTTTTAGTGTCAATTTTATTTAATTTTAGATTTTCACTCATATGGTAACAACAACAAATTGAAAAGGGGTTGACTTCAGGGATTTTACTTGATTCATTTAATGACTAATAATATTAAGAAGGGGAAGTAATGAAATTTATGTTTTCTATCTCAGAAATTTCTGTTTTGGCTTAGGACTAGATATAGAGTCTTGGAAGCCTCTTCCATCCAAAGATACATAGATCAAATCATTGATATATTTGTAAGCATGTCAGAGGCCATTAAAAAATTTGCCTGACATGCTTACATATCTTTTAAGATTGGCTAGGTCTAAGTATCTTTGTTAGACCAAAATGACTCCTAAGAATTTTTTCTTGGGTTAGTTGAGATCATCACTCAGCTAAGTGGATATTTTTCTTTGATATCTTATATACTTCCCTTGATAACGCAGGAACTATATGTTGTGATAGAAGTGGTCACCGTTCTGATATCTGTACAATGAAAGGGGATATAAGAACACACACTTCTTCCTCCTCGATCTTCCTTTACAACCCAAGAAGCTTGAATGATCTTACCATTAATGTGTTAAGAACAGTTAGAAGTAGCAAAGAGGAAAAGGATCAGGTACTCCAACATGAAAAGATCAAGCCTTATACCCGAAAATGGGAAACAAGTGTCATGGACACCATTGATGAATTAAACATCATTTCAAAGAAGGTGAGTTTGGGTACTAATACTCATGGTTGCGATGTCCACCATGATGTTCCTGCAGTGTTCTTCTCTACCGGGGGTTATACCGGCAATGTTTATCACGAATTCAATGATGGAATCATACCTTTGTTCATCACTTCCCAGCATTTTAACAAGCAGGTTGTGTTCATCATCCTCGAATACCATAATTGGTGGATTATGAAGTATGGAGACATCCTTTCTCATCTATCAGACTTTCCAGTCATCGATTTTAGTGGAGACAACCGGACCCATTGCTTCCCCGAAGCCATTGTTGGTCTGGAAATTCACGATGAGCTTACTGTGGATTCTACCTTGATGAAAGACAACAAGAGCATTGTTGATTTTCGAAACCTTCTGGATCGAGCTTACTGGCCTCGGATTAAGGGCTTGATCCAAGACGAGGAAAGGGAAGCGCAAGAGAGATCAAAAACAGAGTTGTCTTTAGCCCCAGCGTCAGAAAATCAATGGAAGAAACCCAAATTGGCTATTCTCTCAAGAGCTGGATCAAGAGTGATAACTAATGAGAATTTGCTAGTGAAAATGGCAGAGGAAATTGGGTTTATAGTTGAAGTTTTAAGGCCTGATAGAACAACAGAATTGGCAAAGATTTATAGAGCACTTAATGCGAGTGAGGTCATGATTGGGGTACATGGTGCTGCTATGACCCATTTTCTGTTCATGAGACCTGGTTCTGTGTTCATTCAAGTGATTCCTCTTGGTACTTCATGGGCAGCAGATACATATTATGGTGAACCTGCGAGGAAGCTTGGATTGAAGTATATTGGGTATGAAATACATGCAAAGGAAAGCTCTTTGTATGAGAGGTATGATAGGGATGATCCTGTTCTAAGAGACCCAGAAAGCATTAACCAGAAGGGGTGGGAATACACAAAGAAGATCTATCTTGACGGCCAAAATGTTACATTAGACCTCAGAAGATTCCGGAAAAGGTTGCGTCGTGCTTATGAATACAGTTTTTCTAAATTAAATCTGCATCTTCAACACTTACCACAGTAAATTTCGTTTGTTTCATTTATTTCTTTTCTATTTTTCATTCTTTGATTTGTACAACTAGCTGTTTAGATGGCTTCCAATTTTTTATTCTTTTTTTAACGCTTAGGAAGGCGATTGGAAAAGTATTTTTTTGGGCTTTTGTAAAATATTCTGAACAGTGAGAATCGAAATATAAATTTGAGGGTGTTGGGAGATATTTTCAATGGAAGTATTATTGTATGTCAGTTTGGTACGGCAAGTGAGCATATGATGAACTTTACGCACTTTTGCCTGGGGGACCACTAACGGCTCAGAAATTCTGAGTTTTAGGTAGATTTTAGTATGCTTGCATTTTTTCATTGCGACAATTATTTCCAGAATTTTAGTTAGTACTTGGATTTGATTACAGGGTTTTATATCTTTATTATTACATTTTTTAATAAAATTACAATTTGTAAAAAATTTTAATCATATAATATGAAATTATAAAAATTATACATTTATTATGTTAAAATATTTATATACCTATTATATTTTAATTAAAAATTTAACAATAAAAATATTATAAAATTATTTCATACAAGTTTTTTTTTCTCTTTTAGATGTAATGTCACTAATGATAAAAGCAGTCACAAGTATGCATTAATGAAATTGGCAAGATTGTAAAAAATTCGAATTCCCGAATTGGTTGTATTCTTATATCTTTACCTGTATACTAAATATATGCATTCATGATGTTCCAATGTCTTAACGTATTAATATGAAAAATACACAAATTTTATATCTCAATCCACATAAAATATAGAAAGCAACAAACTTATTATTAAATTAAAGATTTATATCTGGGTATCATAGATTTGGAAAAGGGCTTCTTCAACCAAAAGAAAAAAGAAAATTGAATGTAGGAATAACAAATAAGCCATGTGAGAAAAAATAATTACTTGTAGGTAATAAACAAGCCAAATTTAGATTGATATAATTTGAATTTGGCATGTACTTGCATGGAATTTGGATAGGTTAAATTGAAATTTTTATACTTTATTTTTTTATTTTGAAGAGAATTTAGATTTAACAAATTCAAATTGCTTTGATTTTTTTAAATTTTTCTTAATTTAATTAAGTAAAAGAAAAAATTATAATATCAAAAAAATAATTAAATGAAAAACAACAAAAAAGTGAGAACTATTGTTAATCGAAAACAAGTAATATATTACTAGAATTTTGGTCCATGATATCATTAAAGTTTGTAAATAAAAGATCTTACAAGTATATCCTATAAAGTCTCTCTATCAAATCAATCTAACAAAAAAAAAATTAAAAGTTAAATGTCAATATATAATATATTAAGAAAATAATGATAATGACAAACTATTAAAGAATGTATAGCATATATAGTAGCAACACTTAATCTTTGGATTCACCAATGAGCACATTGTAAATAACATTGCATATACTCAGATGTGCGATTAAAGAATTTCTCAATGATAAGGGACTGAGACATAACATCTCAGCATCTATACTATCACTAGATGAAAATGTTATGCTCAGATACTGAATTGGTTTGGGTTCTTCCTCGAATCTGTATATTATAAAGAGAGTCCAATTTAACTAGCTCTTAAGGAATTCGTTGGCAATGACCAAATTGTCATAGGATACATTTTAAATGATGCCACTTTATAATCCAAAAGCATATAAATAGCATTGATACAATTTAAATATCTGGAGAAGTCAACAATATTTTAAAATTAGCTCATACACCATCTATGGCTAGTAGAGGAGCTAAACAATTTGTGAGCAATATGGAAAGAAATAGTAAGTCATTCTAAAATATTAAAAAAATGATGCACATCATAAATCAAAGTTAACTATGCACCTCACCATCCCTCGGTGCATTTAGCAAAGTTTTGTATAAACAAAGGGTTTTGTCACTCAAATGAAGAGGCCATCCAATGTTCTTCCATTTGTTACAATGAACAAGCATACTAGGTAAATAATAGATAATAAATGGAGTCAACATGGTTAAATTAAAAATGTTAAAACTTTAATTGTATTTTATACTTGAAACTTAGAGGTAAAAGGATAGAATACTTTTTAATGTGAAGGGCAAGGGTAGACAGTTTCTTAGGTACAAGCATAAGGAATCAATCTCATACCTACAAGTGCAACAACATTAAGCATATAACTATATCGCAATTATTTTTATAGGTTGAGTTACAAAACTCATAATAAGCCAATACTGCTGATCGTCAGTTAAAATGGCTAGGCTACTCGAAATCCTTCAACAAGGGAAGGTATATCAAGTAAACTATAACTATATCTATCTAATATTAATTAACATCCAATCATACAAAGAATATGTGCACGAGTTAACTAACACAACCACATCCTTCGCATCATCAAATAGATGTGCAAAATTTTGGACCAATCAAGTAATAGTAAGTCGTTATTTATCAATTTGATCAGTTGGTGGCGTAATCCTTTAGAGCTATTAACACAACTCTAACTAATTGAAACCCATGCCTCCTATAGCAAGATGCGCCTAACCGCCATGTCCTTGAAGGCAATCACGCACTCTCCTTGAGAAGTATGAAATGTATATATTACTAAGCACCATCATTCTAATAAAAGTTTGAGAATATACTTAACCTGCTACCATTTGAGCATTGACTTGCTTAACACATTACACGAAGTACTGGCTTATCCAGTAATATGTGGCCTTGGCTATTCTTGATAAAGGTAAAAGCCTGATCCCTTTTAAGATGCTATTCATGCATTCTGCTAAGTTCGTTGTCATGTAGTTATAGTAATGACCTTCCACACCATATGCTTAGATTCACTGTTCCTTTAAAATTTTTGTAATCCACCTAATTGCCTTTTCATATATGGTAGCTATATACATAACTTGTGCAATACGATCAACGGCTTCGCTATTAGTAACGACTATGATGTATATACTCTATTAGAGAGAAAAAACACATTAATGTTTTTTTTTTAACTTTTACTTTACATCTGATAATTTATAATGAGTATGCAAGTTACTTGTTATATGACAAAAACAAAAAATATGATAATCATATAGTGGTTGCCAACTAGTATATAGATTAATAACATCGAATAGAATTGATAGATATCTGTCTGATATCAAACAAATATCATATTTTCCAAGAACCACTCACTTATATAGGTTAAGAAGGATTCATGTCAACACCAATCGTGTCTTCTTTTTTGTAATAGCAAAAGCAAGGGGCATAATATACTAGTTACTGTCCTGTGCTATCACCATTAATAGTGTCCCTTTATTTTTTTTTCATAAAGGAATGACCCATAGATTTGAATCATTGATTTTAGATGTTTAAATGTGTTTATACAATACTTGAACACCAAAATATGTACTTGAATATTGACATTGGCTCACTAGTAAAGGCACCTTGGGGATATTATTTCATCACAAACTCATCATATGAGCTGAGTATAAAATGTTAAAACACGGCTAGTCACCTTGGTAGTATAGCATGTGAGCTCTCTCAATTACTAAAAGCAATGACGGCGGTTTTATGTTTTTCTCTTCACACCTTTTTATATGATATAGTATAATCAAACAAGCTCATTATATGCTTGATAATCTGGCTAATCAAAACATTAAATGTCTTAGTCATCATCGTCATAATACATGATGAGATAATATTGGAGTCCAATTTTAAGTGATTTTGTGATAATGTCACAGACAAATATGTTTGTGGATATCCATATCTTGTACTCTACTAGAATAATCTCTTTTCTTTGCATTTTTTGTATGCTTTAATCCGCCATCTACAATTATCATCATAATTAATACTCCATCCAATCTCATATATAAGAAACAAATAGCTAACTTACAAAAATTAAGAAAGTTGGTTAAAAGCAATTGATATTCTTAATTTTGTCCTAAATAAAAATTAATTTCCATGAATGCCTCTATTTAATTTGCGCACTTTCTACTTAAAATTAATAATAACTACTATTCATAATTTGAAGGATTCATTTAATAGAGAATATAATTAGAATACTATAGTATACCAGATATTAGTGATTTGTTTCTTATATTTTAGACCAAATCAAGTTTTAGAAAAGTCTCTTATATATGACACCAGGGGGAGAATATTGATATTCTTCATACTTTATACTTGTCAAGTATTTATTAAAAGTGTGGTGTGCCTTTACATAGTATAATTTTATAGCAAGATAAAATGCCTTTTGTTTTGGATACTACAATCTGACGTGCAACTCCTGATTATTTATCTATATTTGATTGCCTACCTCCTCAAATTCATTACCTCTAGCTAAGGCCAAATTAACTTGTTAAAAGAACATAGTAGCAAGGCTAATATATTGGAACACTAGTTTAATATGAAAGGCTGAATCCTCTTTACTCATATCATCACCCTCACTTTCATATGCATCATCATCGTCATTGTCGTCGTCGTCATTGTCATAATTAGGGTCAAGTTCAGTATTATATTTATCTTTATTTTCAAAATCTTTCAATACATTTTCTTTTAAGTTAGGTGGAGAAGAAAGTTCAATAAAACCAACTATTGGTTGGGAGGAACTCGACTGTGAATTGGCTTTAGTTGGTAGGATTTGATAATGTTGAGCATAAGATAGTAGTCGATAAAATGAATCATTGTTGGATGACGGGAATGAAGGCTACACATTATTCACTGGGTTTGCTTGAAATTCCATGCTCAAATGTAGATCGGCAATTAAGGTGTTTACATATAATTATACTGTATTCAACTATGATGGAAAATGTGAGTACAATTGCCTTCTTTGCATATCATAATCATCTTGTAACATAATTGCTTGGTATTATATTAGATTTACTGTTATCAGGAGGTTATATATCAAATTAGATACAACATAGCTATGGAAAAGCTGTAGTTTTTTTACTAACAACTTGTTTTAACTCTTCTAAAATGATATTAGTATTAACTATTATGTATCTCATTATCACACTTTGAAATGTCATACCCTAAACACTTTCATAAATTTTTTTGTTTACATAAATGTAAATAATTTCATTCCTCTTAGTTATTTTTTTCTTTCAAATATCCTAAATACAAATATGCTCCAAATAATTATAGTTGTAACACACTTTTAAATTTATTTTTTATTATTAATATAAATGTTTGAAAATTTTAGATATTTTTTTCATTTTTAAATAATTTATTCCAAATTTAAGAGTTACTTTTTATTTTCTTAAATAAATTATTTCTCCTACTTTAATTTTTAAGTATTTTTTCAAAATATAAATATTTAAAAATTTCACACTTTTGTTACTTAATTATTTCAAATTTTTGTATTTTTTAAATAATTTTTATTTCCACTTGTCCTATATATGTTTTTCTTTCTTTAAATAAATTTTTTCAATTTTAAGAATTATTTTCTATTTTTTAAAAGCATTATTTATCCTACCCTAGTTTTTTAGTATATTTATAATTATAAATATTCCAAAGTTTTAGACATTTTTTATTTACATAATCATTTCAAATTTTTTGACATTATTTTTATTTACACATATTCTATACTTTTTATTTTTTTAACAAAATTATTTCTCCTACCCTAAATTTCTCAATTATTTTTTATTATTAATATACATATTGCAGAATTTTAGACATTTTTTATTTACTTAATTATTTCAATTTTTTGTACATTATTTTTTTAAATTTGAAATAATTTTAATTTACACATATCCTGTTCATATTTTTTCTTATTTAAATAACTTTTTGCAATTATAATAAATACCTTTTATTTTCTCAAAAATTACTTCTCTTACCTTTATTTTTTTATATCTTTTAATATTAATATAAAATATTTCATAATTACAGATAATTTTTTATTTACTTTTTTATCCAATATTTTTTAACTAATTTTTTAAAACATGTCCTATACATTTTTTTTCTCCTTAAATAAATTATTTAAATCATAAGAATTACTTTTTATTTTCTTAAATAAATTATTTCTTCTCAACTAAATTTTTTAGTTTATTTTTTTATACATGTAGATATTTCAACATTTTGCACTTTTTTTCACTTAATTATTTTAAATTTTTGGGCTTTTTCTTAAATAACTTTGTTTTCCACATATCCTACATGTATATCTTCTTCTTTAAATAATTTTTTTTCAATTTTGAGAATCACTTTCTATTTTTCACAAACATTATTTCTCTTACCCTAATTTTTTAGTATATTTTTAAATGTAAATATAAATATTTCAAAATTTTAGTCATTATTTTATTTACTTAATTATTTCCTATTTTTTTACATTATTTTTCATTTAAATAAATTTAAATATTTTTTATTTTAATGTTATATACCTATTTTTCTTTTTTAAATGTTCTTTTGAAATCCAAAAATGTGCTTTTTATTTTTCAAAGATATTATTTCTTCTACACTATTTACATATTTTTAAAAGATATTAATTCTTTCCATATTTTCAACGTCTAGTTCTCAAATTTTTCCAAATATCATATATATTTTCTTTCAAAAAAAAGATTTCTCTTTTATTTATTTTTTCCTTTTCATTTATTTCTTCCTTCAAAAATATAATATTGATTTTTTATTTTTTATATATATAATATATATCCAAAATAATAACCAAAAACAAAATTTATCATACAACAAACATGTTCCAAAACTAAACAACTAATAAAATCAATTTACATGAATTATTATTATTGTTACTACACAAATGTTCTAATATATATATATATATATGTATATATATATATATTCAATTATAATGAAAACAAAATGCTAGATACAAAAATATATTACAAGTATATTTTATTACAAATAATATCACAGTCACTTTCAATAATAAAAAAATATCTTTAAATTTTTGGATATGTCCCACCTATCTAAGATATTGCTAAGAAATACAATTTTAATTGATAAATTTTATAACACCTCCTTCCTCACTAACACTCCAAACTAGTCGTAGAAAGTCAGGAGAAATTTTGCCGCAACTAAGTTGAAGCTATATTGATCATTTTCATTATAGAACTGAGGCATTATATAGGCAGAAGATTTAAGGGCAAATTTGTAAAGTTAACGTTTCATTATCTACCAATATAATTTTTTCAACTAATCAAAATTTTTGAAAACCTGCATCCTCCAATCATTAGTGAACATGTGTCCAGATAAAATAATAAACCTTTTTTTTTCGTTTTACTATGTGATTGATCAACTGATGAATAGGTCATATTATTGTCTTTGATTATCCGACAAAGCGGGCTGGTACCTCTGAATTCAGACCCATAAGTTTTGAATTCAGCAGTAATAAATTCAGACATAATCGGTCCGAATTCAATTATTTACACAAATAATTTGTTCTCCATTTTTTTTTGGATATATTTTTTTTCTTTTAATACTTCTAGATCAAAAGACGTGTGGAAAAGAAAAGTCTGGTAACGAAAAACCGGAAAACTAAAACCAGAGACTTACCCCGAAATCAATGAGCATCCCAGTCAGAGCATCATGAGATTTGTTCACAATGGGAAACATCTTTCGTCAAGCTGAGAAGCAATGGCAAGCACCTAGGATTTGGCTCCAAACTCGTTGTCTATGACCTGCCAAACACCAAAACATTGTTCTTGTTTGACATATCCCAGGATTCTACCTACAAGTGATTTCATCCGCCAGTGAATCTTGACTGATTTGAGTATATGGTTCTTGGTGCTGAATTGAAAACTAAAACCAATCCAAGCGCTACTATGATGCTGCACAAAGTTGGAAATTTTAACTTTTTATTGAACTCTGAAAGAAAAAGATCAAAACTTCCTTTTTATAAACCTAGTTTCATAATTACAGGAAACTCTTGAATTTTAGAACAAGTAGATGGTCTCTGAAATGTCCTCACCAAGCTACTTGATCTAAAAGCAAAAGCTTCCACTAAATTGAAGCTTGTCCTACACTAGAGTCAGCCTTAGCGTGCTTAGAGTCAAAGCACCACCACAGTTATTCCTACTCTTCTATAGCCACCGTTTTCCAGCCTTGGTGGTTGAGCGCACTGGAGAAGGCGTTTTCGTGTTTCTTTGGTCCTTCTTGTCTACAAACATAACAATACTAATGAATGAAAAATATGTAGTGAATGAAATATGTAAGAAAAATATCTTCCATATATTACGTACTGGAAACCACTGACTTCCCTCCAAGAGAAGATCTGCGAGAGTTTTCAGTGCCAGATGCTTGAATCCCCGTTAGAGATTGCCTCCTTTTTGTTCTCGCAATAGAACTTGGTGATTTTGCATCGTTTATGTAGGTATTGCTCTTCATGGGTGACTTCACTTCAATCAAACTTTGTAGGTTCCTGCAATTTCACAAACAAAGACTGAGTAAAAAATACCAAAGTATGAAACGAAGATTGCTTGCTTTACCTACCTCTTTTCTGGGCCATTAATCAGTTTTCCAATTGTCCGTAAGGATCTCCTTATTTGGGATCCTTTACCATTTGTGCTACTAATCACATTTGGTGTCTGGAAATCAGTGGAAACTTCAACATCACACCTTACAGCTTTATATGTTTCAATCTTATCAAACCCTTGTGGTTCAGGTGTCTGAGGTAATTTAAAAGAATGAATTTGGTTTCGACCATCTATTTGTGACAGACTCTTCTGATAGTTAATGCTTATAGGACTTCGAGGAGCTTTGGTGTGCAACTGTAACTTGGAACTGCTATTGCTGAAATGACCAAATGGTTTTGACATTGCATCTGCATCTTGCAGAGGGTGGTTTTTTGGCAGGGACACTGAAGCTAACTGTAAAGGTTTGCCTACATCAGTTATAACCTTTGGCTGTACAGTGTCTTTCTTGATGATGCTTTTGGAACCTTCCAAGCTCAATCTTCTTGAACGAGGTAAGAAAGAAGGTGATTTGATTCCACTTTTGTCCTCGGGCTTCATAAAATTGTTGTCAGTCCTTATGGCGCTACAATTCTCAATGCTAAGTCTTCTAAGGCGCAATGGAGTTTTCTCAGATGGAGTCTGTGGTTCTTTAGTCCTACTGAGCAGTACTCTCTGTGCTTCCTTATTCGACAATGCCATCTTAAGGTTTTCAACCTAACATAACATGGAAAATGAACAAAGGAAACCCGCATAGTGTTATAATCTTTCAAACTTCAAATTGATACTATAACTAAGGAACTTGGTAATAGGTAAAAGACCAGGAAACTTGAAATAGCCAAACATGCATCAAAGTGGTAGTATTGACAACTGGGTCCTAATGTCCTATTTAAAAGCATTCCCACAGGCATTTCATGTAACAATAACAAGACACTGAATTGGGTAAAATACATCATAGAAACTGAGCAACTGGTAGTATTCATCGTTTAGAGAAAAAAGAAAAACATTTATGGATGGAAATAAACAAAAGGATATGGCTTTCAGTTGATACTCTCTTACCTGTTGCTTAAGTTGCATAACCTCACTACTTTCTCTATTTGAACGAGCTGCTCCAAGTTCCACAGTGGAAACCCGTTGAGCAAACTTTAGAGTACTGATTGTTTCGCTAAAGGAGTCTTCCTCTGGACTCACATGAGCAAACATCAATGTTTTAGCTTGCCCACCTAACGCAGAAATTACCAAGAGAAAACACTGTAAGCAAATTGCCATATCATATGATTTACGAAAAATGGTTCAACGTTTAATTGCCAATAACAAGGGAAAGCAACAAAGTGTGAATTACAACCTAAGGAATCTTGCAACAGAAGAGTGAGTTTACTATTCCTGTAAGGAATGTGAGAATTCTTTTGAGCCAGGGCAGTGATCACATCCCCCAAACAGGAAAGAGACTTGTTAATGAACTGTGCTTCCTTTAGTCTTTCCCCTGTAACTTCGGACTTCTCCACTCGCTCGCTTCCAGCAAGGTCTATCAAATGCAGGCAACCGCGAATGGATCTTCCAGAGATATCTTTGCCATGAACATGCACAGTTAGGACACTGAGACGCACATTAAACAGCCTCATCAGTACCTTAACTATTATATGTTTAATGTAGCAATTGTAAATTAAATTAACTATAGCTTTTGCTAGTACTTAGTACTAGAATCTGACCTGTGGGAACGACTACTCCGATTGTTGATGGAAGTGGAACTGACAGCACGGTTAACCTCACCAAGTTTCATGAGGCTCAATACATCATGTGTAGATTTTACAGAACGCAATGTAGCATTTGGAAGGTTCAAGCCATTGTCATTGCAACTTCGTATCTCTAATTTGTGGTAAGTTAAGGAAACAAACTACTTGAAAATAATATTGCAAAATCAGTAGAGAGTGGAGCTTTATCTGAACATTTTCAAAATGTTTCTAGCACTATAAAGAACCAGTATGGAAAGGATATTTGTTATCTGTTTTTTCCTCTGCGAGTAGATCTCGTACTTGTTCATTGTAAATCTCAACCATTTGAACATAAATGTCATAAGTTATAATGTCCTTTCGTTGATTAGACATCTGGAAAAGATCGTTTAAAGCAAGATAATTAATCCCCATATCTTTGGAAAATTCACCTGATGGCCCACTCTGTCACCCAAAAAAAAAAAGTAACATTAGATGGAAATATCCTTCTTTTAGTACACAAATCTAGTAAATAATCATTGCCAATTTTTACTTTTTACATTGGTCAGGGCCACGTTTAGATAAAAGAAAGGAACCACTCATAGTGAAGTGAAATTGAATAAAATAGAAGAATATTGCACAAGCTAATTGTCTGTGCAAGTGAAGTAGATAGATCATATCAAGTATCTTACCATGGTATGTGTCTTCCCAGATCCAGTTTGTCCATAGGCAAATATACAAACGTTATATCCATCTATCACAGATCTAATTAATGGTCGAGTGTCCTTATAAATTTCACCTGAGTACAGAATAATAAATAGAATAATAAATTTCAACAAACACAAAGAAGGACAGGAAGAAAAGAATCTGCTAGATTAGTTTGTAAATTTTGTATGCTTAATGAATCATTGTGGAGCTACCTTGGCTAGCTGTTGGACCAAAAACCCGATTAAACTGAAAATTTTTCCTTCCATCCTTTTGTGTTTTTGATGGATCTAATAGGACTAGAGAACCATCCTCCCCGATGAAATCTATAACATTCTTGGATTCAGTACAGAAGGAGGGTCTAATTCTGCAGTAAACTCGAATATTACCTGGGCAAGATTGAATTTGAAAAGGGTAGTAGACAAAGTTAGCTCAGGGGCCTAGAAAACAAAAAATGAAGCGACTGACCCTATAAATAGTAAAAAGAGATTAAAGTTAAAAGCAAATCAACCTTTCAAATCTTGGACCATATTGTATAATTTGCTGTTCTCCTTCACCACCTTGTAATATCCACAAGCAGCAGTGGACATTTCCAGTACCTGACTTCCTAAACTCATGCAGCAACATAGCGATAGACAATTAGGAACATTTTCAGAAGCAACATGTAATGAAGTTAATACATAAGCAAGAAAACTTCATATTTAAGACATCAATAGATTTCTTAAACATTGTTCTCCTTATCACTTTTCCCCTTATCCTTATTCCTTAAGAAGTAACGATCCATCTTACAAGCTCAAAAGTGGAAAGATGGAGCTGTTTGGCCATTAGGATATATAGTGATGGATCCTTGTCTCATTTACTGAGAACGTGGCATCACCTTTAAAAACCATAGAGATAATATAACCAAAACAAAATTATAAAAGGAAAATAAGCCGTCCCTTATTATGTTATAGATGGTGTAACAAATAATAAACTTGCGAAATATAATGGCTAGTCATACCAAGGTCATTCAGATCTCTTTGAAACTGGGACTTCATCTCTTCAAACTCATTCTTAGTTTTGAGCAGTAAAGTCTTGAGATCCTGAAAAACACATCATTATACCAGCATTATTCCAATGGATATGGGGAGTTCATGTTACATACAAATGACCATTTAAATTGGTGAAATATACATTCTTTGTTATGACCCTCACAATCAACCGTACGCACTAATGCTTTCGGTTTCCTGTAAGAAAGGTTATTTCACATATTTCCAGATTCAGACAGGACTAGATCTAAACAAAAAACAGCGTTTTTTAACAAAGAGTTATAAAGTATTTAACCTCAGAATTTTCCGTCATTTTTTCCATTTAAACGATGTTCTAAATTCTAATTAAATCACAATTAAATAATTCATATATATTCCGAACTAGAAGTGCAAACAAGCTACACAAATACATACCAGAAGTTCTTTTTCCTGCATGTCAAAGAGATGCTTCTGGCTGCAAGTGCACTTGGCAGTGCAACCTCTACAACACTGCATGAGGTGAACATTAGTCACATCGACATCTTTCTTTAAAACTTTATGATAATACCTATCTAACAGATAAAAGAACAAAAGCATTACATTTTAAAGTGGAAAGATGTCAATGGTAAATCCTTTTCGATTTTCAGAGTAGGGAAAACTTAACTCAAAATCACATTAATATGTCACATACCATGATAAATTGATAACTAATATTTTCCCCATTTTTATATGTTGTATGAGTACCACAGATTATAAATGATACGTAAATCCAATTAAATTAAGCTAATTAACTACTGTTTATTGGCTAGTCAGAGTAGCATCACCTTGTTCGTCAATTATATACGAGGCTTTATTATGAAACACGAACTCACATAACAGATAACAAAAGAATTCAACCATTGTCTACGTAATATATAAAACATGCAAAATTTATGAAATAGGAAAACCGGAAAATCACTGGTTGCTGCCAAATATGATTTCATGACACTAATTTGTAGCAACAAAAACACATTGAATATGCTACCTTGGAACATCTTTTGTCAATCTGACACTTCTGACAAGATGTACATTACAACAAGTATGAAAGAAAAATTATTCAGAGACTATTTTACAAATAAATTTTAGTTGATATTCATCACAACAAGCAATATTACAAAAACGAAAGGTACCTTAAAACTTTGAGGCATCAAAAAATCATCTGATGGTGTGGGTGTTGAATAAGAAAGTAAGCTGATCCTTTCTTTTATAAAACCGTTCAGCAGCAATGCTAACTGTTTTCGATCAAAAAGAGTTTTTGTTAAATATTAACAACTTTGTCATAACACAAAGTTTGGCAATGAAAATATAAGGCCAATAATACATAAGCAGCCTTTACAAAATATTAAAACTGTAAACTTATAGAATAGAAGAGGTAAGTCATCCAGGCAGGCCGAAGAAATTGCATAATAACATTCAAATTTAACTTTTGGAGCCCAAAGTTAGGTGTACGGTAGATGTTATGACATTAGGTTAGATACAACGGCCATGGTTTGTAGATTGAGGAATTATTGCCCTACACATTAGTATTAGGTTGCCCATATCAGTTTGAGAGCTATAGGTGAGAAGTTTTCTGAGGCAGGGTCTTCTTAGGCTTAAGAGCACCAAGACTCATATCAAGAGTCATTACTTCAACCATTTAGGATATTCTTCAGTTTTCAGCCAAAAAAAAAAAAATCACGGATGATTATTTTCAACTATCTCATTATTTTGAAGGAAAAAAATAATAATGATTCGTGACGGCATATATTTATTTCTGCAGCATAGATGCAGGATAACAATATGACTATTAGCATACAGACAAAGCATACAAAATGGTCACGGATCACATCAAACTAACCTCAGGGAACTTTGTTTGGAGCTGTTCCCCAAAACAGGTTGACATTATCCCCCTAAATAGCTTAATTGGATCCTGTAGTACGAAAAGGTAAGAGATAAAACGCTCAAGAGTTTGTTAATCAATATATTTTAATGTATTAATTTAATTTAAAGTTAAATGTTTACTTAATTACAGCTCATTATATTACCTGTTGACCATTACGAAGAGAAGCGGCAAGGTTTCCGTCAATATTCTCTTTGGCGTCAACCATACAGTCAACCAAGTGCTTGACAATTGATTCCACAATTTTGGCTGTATTCCATAAAAGCATTAGAAAAGATAAAAATTATTACCAACTAAATGTGAGAAATAGGAACAGTTTATCAGGGTCTGAATTCATATGCTTATAAAAGTTGATTGATCAGATGAAACCAAAGAATAAAGCAAGCAATATTGTTTTCTTTTTTTCAAATTTTTCTTATGAACTCCTTATTATATATGTTCCTCTACATAATTAAGAATTTATTTCTAAATTCAAAATTACAACTTTAGTAAATAGCAAATTCTGCTACCCAAAGCAAGCCATCATTCGAATAATATTATGTATATATATATATATATAGAGAGAGAGAGAGAGAGAGAGAGAGAGAGAGAGAGAGAGAGAGAGAGAGAGAGAGAGAGAGAGAGGCAGGCAACAGAGAGCAGTTAAACCTTCAGGTTTCTGAAAATCACCCTCAAGAGAGTGCTCTTTTTCTGATGTGGCGGACAAATCCAAGCGCCTGCAGGCATCTGAAGAGAATGCAGCTGAGGCTCTTGAATGCATTCTACCAGCAGAGTGCATAACTAAAGGAGATTTTAAGTGTCTGTTATATCCATTCTCAGTGTTTGTTCGCTTCCACTCTTGATGTGATTTAAGTGCTAAAATGCAATCGACAACCTTAGATACTGATCCGATCTCTACAGTATCCTGTGCAAAAATAATCCACTATCCACTAATTCATACTTGTTCATCCATAAACACAAGCTCACAAGTAACTGGCTAATTGCAAATTCATCCATACATCAACTAATTCACAAAATTACCCGTTCAATATCAGAAGCTTCAAAAGCTGGCAGCTTTAATTCT
Organism: Erythrophleum fordii; assembly: GCA_032878935.1. Taxonomy (NCBI): domain Eukaryota; kingdom Viridiplantae; phylum Streptophyta; class Magnoliopsida; order Fabales; family Fabaceae; genus Erythrophleum; species Erythrophleum fordii. The sequence goes on along the minus strand of JAVQMF010000045.1, from coordinate 12,652,445 downwards.
TCTGCTGCAACCAGAAAATTCCTGACATTTTCAAAGTACTGGTAGGCAGGCAAAGGCTGGAAATCCCTGGCAAGTGATAGCGAAGGCACTTGACTCTCCACAACCTTAAAATAATGGAAAAAAAAAAAAGAAAATTGTATAAGCTAAATTTTTACAATGGAGAAAAAAAAAAAAGAACACACTGATTTGCCTAGAGAGAGAAAAAATAATGCAAGACTTAAATTTCCGACCTGCCAAATATGAAAAACTCCTATCTGATTATACGTAAATATTTGAACTATAAGCAAGTGAATTATTAGATTAGCGAGAAGAAATTATGAATGCGACATGGGAATGTAGTAATACCTTGGGGACGGCTCCTGGATGAATCTTGTTGATTGCGTTGCAGAGAATGAGACCATTTCTTAAGCAAGAAATTAATTCTCTCTCTGAGGGCTGATTGGATATGCCGAGCGGACCTACCTCGCTTTCTAGCCACTGAGCGGCTTCATATCGTCTCCAAGCTGCAGAAGTTATTTTGAGAGAATCAATAGATATAGATTGCGACGGAAATGCAGAGAAAGAAAAGAAAAATATAGTAGATGTTCCTGGAACGCAAAAACTAAAAAAGAAGCGCTATATACTAACCAAACCCTGATTAAAATGAATAGAGAAAAAAGAAAGAAAAAGAGAAAAAGAGAAACTGACCCGCTTCTTCAGCTTTTCTTGAAGCCAGATTGAAATCGTGAAAACCAGTTCTTGAGCAATCCTCCATGAAAAATTTCAAATCTTCTGGCTTCCTGCAGAGTATCAGGTAAATCATCAAAGCTCAGAAATTGACAAAACCCAGGATAGCAATTTTCTTTCAACCAAAAAAAAAAAAAAAGAGTTGAAGAGAGAGGGGAGAGAACCAGTTAGAGAAATACGGGTTCTTTAAGTGGGTCTTTTCCAATGACCTGAACCCGGAAAACAGAGAGATTATAGCTTTCAGGAATGGGACAGTGAATATGAGTGATGAACGGGAAGTGTGAAAGGTTTGCAGGGGCAACCGCCTGGGGATTTTTGCTTTGGTTCGGTTAGACGAGGAGAAATATGGGGAAGGAGTTGGGCTTAGCTGTGAGTCCGAACCTTAGCTTCGGAATTTGTAACGTTACCTCTGATTTTGAATTCAAATTGGTAGGCCACGTTGTGGGCCTGGGCGTGGGATTGCGAAGGAAGATGATCTCCGTCCGTCTTGCTCATACTCAGCGTACTAATCAAATGGCGCAGATTTATGGGATTGAGGAGCACGGAAAATCAGGTCTTACCAAAGCAAACTTCTTGTACTGAATATGGCAACATAATCTTTGACTTTTCTATTATTATTATTATGGTAATATAATCTTGAGTAAATTAATGATTTCACAGTTGAAAGAGAATTTTCTTTTTAATTTATTTTTTAAATAATTAATTTATTCTCAATTTAGTTCTTAAAACATCTTAATTTAATTCTCAAACAATTTTTTTTAATTAAAATGGTCTCTTATAAAGTATTTCAAGCATAAAAATGGTATCGTTTGGGAGTGACATTTAGATAAGTCATATTATTGGTTAACGATAATATGAAATTTTATTTTTGTTTGATTAAAAAATTATTTTAGTTGAAAGGAAATATTTGGAGGAGTTGATTGAGAAGTTTTATCTTAACTTTTTTAATATATTTCTTAGAAAAGTATAAAAATATCTTTCTAGGTAATTAGAAGGGCCCTTAGGCAAAAAAAAAAAAAAAGACTACAATAAGACATTAGATAAGATAAAACGACTCCTTGAAATGATCAGTAATAAGAAAAACCAACCTTTAAGGAAGTTGTTTTTTTTCATGGCCACCTGAAAGAAGAGTTAATCTGTGATTGGCAATCCAATCAGCATACCAATTACCTTCCTTTCACTACAAAAAAATAGACTTTTAGTAACAACTTTTAGCGACGACTTAAAAAAGTGGTCGCTAAAAAATATTTTTAGCAACGACCTTATTAAGTTATCGCTAAAAGTGGTCGCTAAAAACTATTTTTAGCGGCGAGGTCAAAAAATAGTCACTAAAACTATTTAGTAGCAACAAAAATCTCGCCGCTAAAAGGTTTTTGCGACGACATAAATATAGTCGTCACAAAAAATATATTTCAAAACACAACTTTTAGCGACTACTAACTTGAGTCGTCACTAAAGCATAACTTTTAGCGACGACAATTTTTAGTCGTCACTAAAGTATAACATTTAGCGACGACTAACTTTAATCGTTGCTAAAGCATAACATTTAGCGACGACATACGTGATCGTCACTAAAAGTCCAAATGCCAAATTTTTAGCAACTACTAGCTTGAGTCGTCACTAAAGTATAACTTTTAGCGACGATAATTTTTAGTCGTCACTAAAGTATAACATTTAGCGACGACTAACTTTAGTCGTCACTAAATCATAACATTGCCACTAGAGCTAATTGGTGAGGAAGAACAAGAACAAGATGGTTCACCTCTTACTCAGCCATCACGAAACTAGAGTAGTGCAGGTAAGCAAGGGAAACAATATACGTGTTTGGTTAATTTTTCACCTTGTGTCATATATAGATATATTTGTTTTCTTATGTATAATCATCTAATCATTTTCTTTTTTCTATATTGTTCAGCTTCTTGCAGCACTGTTAAAAAGGGTCGAGAGAAGTATAAGTGTTTAGGAGTTGACCTTAAAACAAAATTTGGCAATAAGATCTTAATTACTATGTCTACGACCACTGAACGGCCGATTGGAGATGGGGCTCGAGACTTATCTAGTTATATTGGTTGGGTGGTGCGGACTACTGTGTCCTTAAGAGATGGTGATTGGAAAGATATTGCAAATAAAGATGGGGATTCCATGTGGTTGAAAGTAAAGGTAACAAGTTATATATTTTAAATGCATATCTTTAACTAATGTGCAAATACCCATGTTATGTTTGCAATTATAACTACTTATAATTTGAATTTGCTATTCTATTCTTAATGTATACGACAAATTTGAAGTTCGCGATCCTCAACAGGAGGTGGCATTCAAGTCTTACTGCATGGACTCGATGCAACGACTCTTTAAGAATTGGAAGTCTTCATTGTCAAAAATATATAAGAACTACATGACTGACGAGGAGAGGCAAGCAGCAAAACCAAAGGATGTTAGCCTTGAAGATTGGGATTGGCTAATTCAGCACTTTAAGTCCAATAAGTTTCAGGTCTTTAGTTCAAACTTTATTGCAGCTATACTATTATTAATTAAAATTATCATTAACAATACTTTGGCTTTATATGCAGGCTGCAAGTAGTAGAAATAGTATAAATAGGTCAAAGCAGGTAACATTACATACATGTGGTACCCGCTCATTTGCAGAGGTTGAAGAGTCTTTGGTGAGCACCTTATTGTATTTTAGGACAAATTCGTTTCTATATTCACTACTACTTTTTCTCATGCTAAAAAGCTTTGAATACTAATGTCTAAAAAATATGTAGAGGGACCCAGAAATAGGGGAGCCAGCAACAGCTGATCGAGTATGGGAGGCACAACATACTCGTCGAACAAAAGAGGGGGAGATAGTGTGGGCTGATCCACAGTCCCAGGAGATCCATGTAATGTTCTCAAATTCATTTACTTCAAACAAATTGTTTATATAATTTTTCACACTTCTAACTCATGTCCTACACTATAGTCACGCATTCACGATCTTGTTATTCAACAACAAACAACAAATGAAGAGGCACGCCTAACTGGAGATGAGATATTAGCTACCATACTGGGGGAGAGATCGGGATATGTACGTGGTAAGGGATATGGGAAGAAACCCTCAAGAAAGAGAAGTATCGGCGAATATGAAGTGGATTCTAGAGTTGCTTCTGCAATAGAACAAGTGCGTAAAGAGATGCGTAAAGAAATGGAACAAAAACTACAAGAGGAGCGAGCCTAAATGCAAGCACAGATGCAAGCTGAAATTCGTGCTCAAATGACTGCCTTCATGGCCACATTCCAATAGGTATCTTTTGCACTTGTCTTTTTCTTTTCAATGTTAAAAAACTTAGTGTTATGTTTCTTTTCAGCAGAGAAATGTACCTTTGATGAACAATGCTTCAAGTGGAGAAGCTCAATAATTTTGTGAGTAATTAAGAGTTTTAATGATTGATTATTCAACTAACACAAATAATACATCTTAAGTTTTTCTTTTAAACTTTTGACATTAATTTATTTATGGCATACATAGTCTTTTAAACATTATGCTTTACTGAAATTGGAATGTGGTCTCAATTTGTCACACAGGTAATTGCTTTGATGGAGAAAGTCTTGACATTTATAAAACAAAATGAAGTGTCTAGATTGAATGCTAGTGCCTCTCCCTTGAATTACAAAGATTCAAGTAATTGCCAATACTAACTTCTTGTTGTTTAGTAATATTGTAATGCTATTTTGAATAGTGGAGTGTATGAGTGAGTTTAAAAAATTATTCATACTTGTTTGATGGACCTCTGTAGTGATGTATACATCAAACTTATTAGCTCTTTCTTGGCTTATGTATTTTAAAATGTTAGATTAAGTCATTGTTCTTTTTTAGCTTATGTATTTTAAAATGTTAGATTTTGTAAAATGATGTATGTTATTAGAGATTTAGAAGATTTATTTTTTACCATTTATAATATTATAAAATCTATTTTAGTAAACAGATTTAAAGAAAATAATTAAAACAAATATTAAAAATTTGAAAAAAAAAACCCCTTTAGCGGCGACTAAAGTCGTCGCTAATAATATATCAAATATTGATAAAAACATATATTTAGCGGCGACTAACGTCATCGCTAAAGACATATTTAGTGGCGACATAAAATATTGACGCTAAAAGAAAAATTTTAGCGACAAAAGAATGATTCATTACAAAAATAGACATTTAGCGTCACCAAAATATTTCACCACTAAAAGTATATATTTAGCGACGACAATACTCGCCACTAATTCCTCTAAATACCCATTAAAAGAATTTCGGCGACTACTAATTTTGCTGCTAAAACAACATTTAGCGTCAAGATACATGTCGTCGCTAAAGATCCCCACCAAATAAAAGGGTTTTTGCGGTGAAATGGTCGTCGCTAAATTTTTTAAACTAAAAGGTCGTCGCTAAAAGTATACATTTAGTGACCACAACTATTGGCAAAAAGTCGTCGCTAAAAGTTTTTAGTGTCAAAAGATATTTGTGCCGCTAAAACTATATATTTAGTGATGACTTTTTTCGCCTTTAAAAATATTTTTTGTCGTCGCAAAAAGTTTTTTTAGCGACAACAATTTCTTGACCATTAAATTTCTTTAGCAACAGCTGTAATTGCGGCGACTTAGCGACAATTACATTGTCGTCGCTAAATAGTTTTAGCGACGACTTTTGTCGCCGCAAATTCCATATATTTTTGTAGTGCTTGACACATGAGTGACAAGTAATATTCTAAGAAAGTTTTTATCTAGCTCTTGATTCTACTAAGCAGATGATTGTAACCACTTTGGTTATACTTTCTTCTATGGATAATATCCAATATGTTTTTACAGTCAATCTCCACCACTAGCTTTCTATGAATCTCTCCAAGCTATTTCTAATCCCAAAAGAATGCCTCATAGTTCTACATTAAATAAGTTTGTTGCTCATATGTTGAAAGTATAAACTTTAATTCATCATTCTACATGGTCATGAAGAATGCCTCCACACCCCGCAGGGCCATCCAAACTACTTTGGAAACCATCTAAGTTCAACTTAATCCAATCCATAATCCGTATATTCCAACTGATATTCTTCCAATGTCAAAACTTGCAGCTCTCTTTGTCCAACATGTAGGTCAAAGCTGGTATAATCTGATGGGTAATATAGTCAATGATTACTTTAACAAGGAAGTTCATATGGTCAAGAGTGACCTTTGGACTATCTTGTTTCTCCACATCCATATGTGCCAATAAGTTACTATAAAGGTGAAATTCAAAGAGAAAAAAATATAGTTTTCTCCACAAAAAAACTATGTTTTTATCTTTGAAATAATTAAGACCTAATCACAAAAATAATAGGTAAATATTAAAATAGAACAAAAATACCGCCCTAAAATTTAAACTAAAATAAGATGCTAATTTCAATTAATTTTTAGAAATAGAAAGGAGCACTTTAGAATTAATAAGGAACTTTTTGAAGTGCAGATATTGAGTAAAGCAAAATATTCTCTTCACAATCAAAATTTTATGGTATTTTGTCATCAATTTTAATTAGATTTTAACTTTTTTAATTTAATTTACAATTTAAGGGGATGCATTGTTACATTTTGAAATTTTTGTATGCTAATTTTATAACTAAATATTAGTAATTTTGGAGATGAAAAATGTAATTTTTTCTAATTTTTCTTTTTAGATCTAATACACTTCAATTTCGGAAATTTTATCACATACAACTTTGAATTTCAAATTATAATTGATATTGTTGAGTTTGTAGAAATAGATAACTTAAATATAATTTTTATGTCTTTGCCATTTAGTTTTTCAATAAGAATATGGAAAGTAGAAAAATTTTTTACAATGTTATTTTTGAATTGCAAAGGGGCTGTAACCCAGAAGAAAAATAATATCAAAAGACCAGACGGGGGATAGCCACACCCTGGACATCTCCAGGTAAGCAAATATTACACCAAGGTGGGGGAATAAGGAAGTAACGATAACCTAAAGAAAGAAAGGGTGAGCAGAATTAACCATCCAATCAGCCCTCATGTTTGCCTCAGGACACACATGCATCAGATCAACTTGCCATTGTTTGTTGAGGTAATCTCTTATTTCAGCAGCTAGATTGTAACAGTGGTGATGACAGTCACAACCCTCATTAACAAGGGATACTGCAGCCTCTTAGAGCTCGCCTGCAGCACAACTTCGCTCCCAAGCATTCTTAAGCCCCAGCATAATTCCCCATAGTTCTGCTATTATGATGGAATAACAGCCCAAGTTAATCGCGAACCGTTCTGTCCAGCGACCAATCTCGTCACGCATAAGGCCTCCACACGTTGCATTGCCGTTACGGTGCACTGATGCCTTTTGCATGAATTGTGATGGGGTCTCTTGTGTAATAGAAATAAGTTGTGGGTGCAGGTTCTCGGAAGCAAATATAGCTATGGTGATGGAGTTATTACCTGTATTGTCAGGAAATTGAATGCTTCAAACACTTGGAAAGGAGTCACGAAAGTTTGGGATCAATTCCATAGAGGGTTGAGATTGCAAGTTGGCAACGGAAACTTACAAGATTTTAGCACGACATCTGGACACCTCTTCCTCTCCCTTTGGCAAAGCTACACTACAGAGCCTATTCCCGATAGTCTCACAAATGCCACCATTAATATACTCACCCAGACTTCCAAGTGATGGACGCTCAATGTTGCTATGACCGCCTTCTTCCGGAACACGTGTGCAACTTGGTTGATCACACCTTCTCTCATAGACTGCGAAGCGGAGAGGACTCTATATCCTGGAAATGGTCTCAAGACGGCAATTTTTCAGCCTATAAATACATGTAATACTCGCTAATTTAGAAAATTTGAAGTAATGGGAATTTAATAATAATAGATGTACAAATATGAATAATTTACTTAAAAAGAATAAACTAGACTTAAAAAAAAATTAGTTAGAGGCAAGTAAAATAATTTTTGAGTTTAAAAGTATCTTAATATATATATATATATAAAGTAAATATTTTAGTCAAAAATCTAAAACCTATGTTAATCCTTTTATTTAATTTCTCAATTTTCCATATTTTCCCTTTCTTACCTTTTTCCAAATCGTAGGCCTAGCAGGATGCTATTTGCAATTTCCACTTTGTCCTCATTCTCCCATCAAGTTCTGCATGGGAATGCCACTCAATTCCACTATTTTGTTTTGCTTCATTTTATCCCTCATTTCTTCACCCGTTCCATCAGCATAATAATATACATAAAATATCACATTCAGCACTCATCCCCCGCATCTTTCATTCGTGATCTGGATGCTTATGTCGATTGTCATTAGCCTAGCTATCCCTTTCCTCTCTCATTTCCGTGAAGCCCATATCTTCCTCTTCCCAACTTTATCACTCCTAAAGCTTAGACAGCACGGTAGCAGCAGCTGCATCGGAGCCATTTTTCATTCTCAACTTCGCCATTTAGCGGCAAATTTCCACTTTGTCCTCATTCTCCCATCAAGTTCTGCATGGGAATGCCACTCAATTCCACTATTTTGTTTTGCTTCATTTTATCCCTCATTTCTTCACCCGTTCCATCAGCATAATAATATACATAAAATATCACATTCAGCACTCATCCCCCGCATCTTTCATTCGTGATCTGGATGCTTATGTCGATTGTCATTAGCCTAGCTATCCCTTTCCTCTCTCATTTCCGTGAAGCCCATATCTTCCTCTTCCCAACTTTATCACTCCTAAAGCTTAGACAGCACGGTAGCAGCAGCTGCATCGGAGCCATTTTTCATTCTCAACTTCGCCATTTAGCGGCAAATTTCCACTTTGTCCTCATTCTCCCATCAAGTTCTGCATGGGAATGCCACTCAATTCCACTATTTTGTTTTGCTTCATTTTATCCCTCATTTCTTCACCCGTTCCATCAGCATAATAATATACATAAAATATCACATTCAGCACTCATCCCCCGCATCTTTCATTCGTGATCTGGATGCTTATGTCGATTGTCATTAGCCTAGCTATCCCTTTCCTCTCTCATTTCCGTGAAGCCCAGATCTTCCTCTTCCCAACTTTATCACTCCTAAAGCTTAGACAGCACGGTAGCAGCAGCTGCATCGGAGCCATTTTTCATTCTCAACTTCGCCATTTAGCGGCAAATTTGTAGCCATTTTTCATTCTCAACTTCGCCATTTAGGGGTAAATTTGTAGCCATTAAGTTTCTGAACGAGTCATACTTGAAGATCGACCAACGCTGCAAATGTAGCGTCTCCCAAGGCCATTTGGTTCTCCAGAATTCTTGGCAGTGTTGCCATTCAAAAAGTTCAGCTTGCTTTGGTTTATGATTGTTTTCCCTCGGCTGCACCGTCCTAGCTTGTATTTCTTCTTTTGGAAATTTCTCTTGTTCAGATCCGGAGATTATTCGTGCAGCTCTCTCATGTTGAATTGAGCACCCCTCGCCACTGGTTTTATTCTTTTCGTTCAGCTCTGTACTTAGTTCTGTTTGTGGTTATGTTTCATTAAAACTTGAGTTTGAAATCTTCAGTTGTGCTTCCTGGTTGCTGTCCGTGTTGCAGCTATAAATCCACATCTCCTCTTTAATTTTTGCATGGTAATTCTTCTTTGGGGTTAAGTTGCTAGTTGTGCTCTGTTTTCTACTGTTTCTGGCAGTGAGATGTTAATAAAATTTTCAAGGTTCCAATTTGTTTCTTCCATTATATGGAATACCTCCTTTCTTGAAATTTTTTAAGGTTCCTCCTCCTTTGTTGGTTGTTCTGCTTTGAAATTTCTTGCTGCTCGTGCAAGTCATATATTCCACCTTGATCTGCAAATTTTGAATTCCACTTTTCTTTTTGTTGGAACTTTGGTAGCCTAGCTTGTTTTTCCTACACTTCGTGACTTTCATTTCTTATCTTCGAGTAGTCGTAGGCTTGTGCAAGGGGCTTTTGTGAAGTTGTATCTAATGCCACAGGTTTCAAGAAATGGTGGTAAGCTCTAAACCCATTTAATTAATTCCATCCATCGTAAACCAAGAGGACTTCCGAGTTGATCTCTTCTTCTAAAACGTTATTAAGAACCCAATCTAGTTATTGGTGATATTGTTCAGAGAACAACACACACGGTGGTTGAATAAGGTGTACAATTACTATTTTTCATAGCTTGGACACACCCAAAGTAAATTCTAAAATATTTGAAAATGATAAATTACAATTTTTAGATAAATTAAATTATACTAGGATAATACAAGTAGATAAAAGTTTAACTAAAATAAATTTAAAACTAATTTAGAATAAATACTAGAGTGGGATGGACGGTGTAGCACTTAACCAAGCTATGTGTAATATAAAGGTACCGTAGCCAGAGGAAATCATCTAATCAGTTGTAGATAAGGTAAGATGAGAGCCTAGTCTAGGACGACTTGTCTTTTGACTAGGTTTATTGAGCCAAAAAGGAGTTGTAAATGGAGTTCCTGGAATTTAAAAGATTTATTATGATATTTTTTTAGGAAACTCTTGGAACATTTTCCATGAAGCGTGTGAAGCTGATTGGTAAGAGAGTATTATTAATTTTTCAGCAAATATTGCAAGCAATTATAAAATATAATATGTTTTTAATTTTTGCTTGCATTCTATGTATTTGTTGGGATAGATATCTTAAGTAGTGCCTCAATATATTTATATTATTATGTTATTAAATCTTTAATACTATAATATGGAATATGTATTATGTATTATGTTATCAAAATAAATATAAAATGACTCTGCTGATTAAATTGTGATTTTCATAAACTTACTGATGGTAATTTTCCTTAATATGTTTTTATGATATTGTTTAAGTTTTATAATACAAAATATCATACTATTAATTGAGAATTTTTTTTTTGAACCACTTACTCAAAAAGATTTTTGGAAATAAACTACATGTATTATATATATATATATAAGTGCATAATACTGTTTTTTTGTCTTATCAAAAAAAAAAAAAAAGAAGTGTACAATATTAATTGTTAACGATAGTCCTATTAGCTTTTAATACACTTTAAATATTCTACATGATTTCTATAATTGAGGACTTGAATTATATGCTCTTTAAATATTTAAAGGTTACAATAATGATAATAAGTAAAGAAGATAGTAATAATTTCCTACCTATATTACTCTTATATTAAATATGTGATTATTTATTCTTGTAGGTAGTGTACCTATGTTAGTATGTATTATATGTTTATATATTCATTATATATTATTGCATTAATAATGTAATAAGTTAATTTTTCATTAATTAAAATTTTTAACTTTTTATATGCCAATTATTTTATATATCTTCTTATGTAAAGATTTATAAAGTTGAATTTCTATAAAAATTAATTCATGGCTTTCATACTTAAAGTTTATGTTATTTATTATTATTATTATGTCAAAACCTATTTTTATTTTTAAAAAATCTATGTTTACTTATATCTTTAATTATTATATTTTATTTTCTACTCACTAAATATCATAACTTATTTCGTTATTTGTCATTATAGATATTAGAATTACGTCTAAATACCTTTTAGATTAGCTCAAGAATACAATTCATTATGAGCTAGCGATTAGTTTGTTTGGTGTTACAAATAAGATCCCTGCATTGTTAGTTATATTGTTTGTTGGATAGAAATTGAAAACAGAGTTCTCTTTTGTTAATTCTGATTAGTTGTTGTAAATAATTTGGAATGTTTTATTTTTAGAGAAAATTTTGTTAGATTTTCTACAGTAAAATCAATATAATTTGATTTGATTAGGACAACTACAAAATCATAAAATTTATAAGAATAAAAGATGTAATGAAATCATATTTAATAAGGAATTATTTTCCATAAAATCATGCATTGAAAATCATATAAAGATTTATTTATGGTTACTCTTACAAATGTAGAACCTTCTCATATTTCATGCCAATTAGGCATCTATTTAATTGCAAAGACTTTTGGCTACATATGCTTCTTCCATTGACAACGGTTGGGAACTAATTTGGAAGTGGGATTGCCCAGAAAAAATGAGGTTTCTTCTCTGTTTGACAGCTCAGAGCTGCCTTCACACAATGGACTTAGGCTTTAGGAGGAACCCAGAGAGTTCGGAGGCGTGTCCGTTTGGGCATAACACTTCCCAGTCAGCATTTCACTGCTTACGGGACTACGACAAAGCAAGAGGCACCCTGGAAGCTCTTGTGGACCCAAGATTATGGAACATCTTATTTGGTCTTGAAACCTGTGAATGGCTAGTGTGGAACTACGGGAAGAAAGCAGGTGTTTCAAAGGTTTCTGACTTACCATGGAGAAAACTCTTCAGCTATGCATGCTAGGTAATCTGGACATCTAGGTGCGACGCTATCTTCAATGGTGAGATTTCTACAACGAACAACCTTATTCACAGTTGCATTGCGCGAACTCAATAGGATGTGAATCTGTTAAGAAATACTGGGAGCTTGCTGAAAGTTAAAGAAGAAAGGCTCATCAAGGGGTACCCTCCAAATCGCGAATGGGCGACGATCAATGTAGATAGTTTAGTGCATAACAATACTTTTTACAATTTAGCACAACACAGTTAAGGAGGTCTCTAAATTTTTTTTTATATACATATTATGTTTTTATTGAAAAATATGAGTGCAAACACTTAAAAAAAATTTAAATTTATTTGTTTCTAAGAACTTAATGTAGTATTTTCTTCTTTTTCTTTTTTTGGATAGAAATAACGAGTTACTTCAATCTTAAGTGAATGAGACCATTGAGGAAGCTTTATGGGGTTGAACAATGAAAAAATTGTTTATATGTAATTTTTTATACTTTAAATATCAGATTCTGTAATTAAAATGTGACAAATATATAGTTTTTCAATAATACATAATAAATGTATAATTTTTACAGATAAATATATAATTATTTAACATCAAATGACTAAATTTTTTTAAAATTTTTTTTACCTACATTATAATTTTATAAGTTAACGTGATACAAAAATATAAAATATATTCCTAAGTCTTAGCCGATGAACAATAAGCATTGGATAAGTAGGGCAGGAATCATGAGATTTAAAGATTAACACTAGTAATCCACTAGATGTGATTTACTGATTAAAAAATAAATAAGTAATTTGCCTGAATTTTTAATTTTTAATTTTCATGTTTTCATTTGCATGCCCCATATATATATATATATACATACATATACACAAACACACTAGCACATCTCCTTGTAAGATGTCGAGGGATTCAATTTTGCACAAGGAAAAAAGAAGACAAAAAAAAGGTTAGTCCCACAACAGCAGAAGAAAAAAGAAAAAACAGAATGAACAAACAGTGCACTGATGATATGAATAATAAATAAATAATGCTATATTGATGTGATGTTATAAATTATATATAAATAGTGTAAAATGAATAATGATTAATCAACGGCTTTTATATATATATATATATCATTCAGAAGCACAAAAAGTGGATGCTGCATGGATGCTTAGGAGATTGGCAATCTGAATTTGGAGGATGAGTGATCATAAAGACCAAGGGAAGGAGGTGAAGACAAAAATGGCACCACTTGAAGCTCAAATTAGTAAGTTGAAAAATGCTAATTATAGTAGACTCAAGAGCACTTGACACTGGTGAATCCATTAAAAGAACGGAAAAAATTAGAGATGAACATTTTGATTTCATTGAAAACAGCACAAATCACAATGTAGCATCCTCCAGGAGATTTTATGCACGTCATGAAGAAATTGCTAATTGATGACGTGTTTGGTATATAAAGAGAAACAATTTATTTTTAATTCATAAAAAATAAGATATACAATGTCTATTATATTTTTGTTATTATTATTTCATAATGTCTTTTTTTTTACCTAAAAATACATGTATTATTTTTTATTCATTTTTTATTTTATTTTCTTATTAATATTTAACATTGTATACGTTAGACGGCTCTTTTTTTATGCACTGTGATATGCAATGTCTATTAATATACAAAAGAATAAAATTAAATAGGCAATATTTATAATATCTTTGTTAACATTATTCTATAGTGTCTGTCCTTTTTTGTTATTTTTTATCCAAAAGTACATCTGTTATTTTTCATCCATTTTTTTTATTTTCTTTTCCTATTAATATCTATCATTATATAAACTAAACGGCCATAAGAAAAAAATAACTGACTAATTGATGCTTAAAGTAATTGTTATCATTATGAACAAAGCATTGTCAGTATTTTAATTTCTTATGTGAATTTTAGGCCGTCGCTGCTAGTCATATATTTGTGGAGGATAATATGCAAAAATAGTTAACAAATCCCAAAGTAACTTATTTATTAATTTGCTAATAACAGACAGAGAACGTCTCCATGGCTAATTTTCGTAAGAAGTTAATTGTGTGAGTGCTGCTGAATAACATTCCTCTTACATAATTTACCCTTTTCTCTTCTTGTTTTGGAATTTTTTAAATGGGCAATAAATCATATTTTTTTACATGAAAATAGCACACAAAAGAAGCCCAATTGTCTTGATATTCACTATTGAAAAAAATTGTAACCACCAACCAATTTTAAGATCAGAAAAGATAGTACTGATGATTCTTCCGTAACTTTTTCAAGAAAACACTCAAAATAGAAGTTTCCTTTTTTGTTCATTTCTAATATTTACTTGGATTAAAACTCTATGAACCTAAGCTATTTTGGAAAAAATAAAAAAAATTCTTATTAGTTTTTGTTTGGAAAATCTCTATTTTACATGAAAATTTCCAATTCCGACATAAAAACAGAGGATTGATTGAATTAGCATTTAATGAATTACAATGGGAGTATCTATAATAAATTTCAAAAAATCCACCCAGAAAAGGAACAGAATTTAGAATTTGGTAGTCCTATCCAAACAGTGGATTTGGGAAACTTTTCCAAAAATGAAAATGACCTACTCCCCAAGTAATCGCGAGTCCAAATAAGGAAGATTGCCTCATATGGTATTCCATGTGGGAGCTTTTCCCACTAAAATACTAATATTGGTGACTTCTTCCTTACTTGGCGTCTCTCACTGATCTGTAGAATTAGAATCCCATTACCAAATACCAACCAAGATATTAGTTGCGCGTGTGGGCTGCTCTGCGCCTCTGCATATATATAGAGAGTGGTCTAACATGTCTAAAATCTAAATCTGAATGTTGGTGGATTCAAAAGAAAACAAAGAGAAAGACAAAGCTGGTTTCGATGGGTAGGGGCAAAATTGAGATAAAGAAGATAGAGAATTTGAGTAGCAGGCAAGTCACCTTCTCCAAGCGACGCAATGGCTTGCTCAAAAAAGCTAAGGAGTTGTCCGTTTTATGTGACGCTGAGGTTGCTGTCATCGTTTTCTCCTCCACCGGAAAGCTTTATGAGTTTTCCAGCACAAGGTCCCTTATCTTTTCTCTGTTTTTTCCCTTTAATCTTTCTCGTACTTAGAACATTGAATTATTTTGGAATTTGATTGATGCCCGGGAGTTAGAGAATTGACTTTAAAGAGTATGTCGTCAGTCAATAATTGTTGATGGAATCAATAATTTGGGTTCTTTTTCATGTCGCATAAGATGCAATTTATTGCATATTAATTTACAAATTCATTGAGCTTCGTTTTTCATTTAATATGTTTTATGGTCTGCTCTTTAGTAGTTTAGAATCTTTCATATTTAAAAGGTTTTCATGTGAGAAAAAGACGAGCTTCTTTTGAGCAATGTTCACTTGGTGACCTTATATTTAAAATGATGTTCAAGGAATTGTTCTCTCCCTTAAACTGTTGGGTTCCTACTTCCTGCTTTGATGTTATTTCCTTTAAGAACAAAGAATCTCAAGGTGATTAGCGAGATCATTGGAAGATATTAACCGTGCTTCAGTAAAATTAATGCTGCAGCTATGGTTGAAACTTGAAACCGAAAGTGAATAATGTATGTCTTCCTTTGTATAAGTTTTTTTTTTTTCAAAACGAAAATACCAAAAAAAAGAAAGCAGAAAGAACTTCTTTTTTTTTCCTGGTAGAACAGAAAAGACTTTCTGCTTGTTTTTAAAGTTGTCTTAACTGATAGATGAAAGCGTAAATTTTAAACTGCTTAAAAAGATAATGTTATACTAAAATAGCTTTTGAGGTTTAACAAGAAAAGCCAGGCTCTATATGTATAGGTGAGTTAAAAGAAATTCAAAGTGACATACAGAATTCGGTTGCCTAGTGCCACCTTAGTATTCTGCAGGCAAATAAGCGCTGTCCAAGTTAACGTTTATTTTGCAAGTCAAAGCTCACACCCTTTCATTATACTTTCTGCAGTGCTTATACCACACATTTAAATGCTGAACATACGTAAATTTCTTATTGGAACTGTAGTTTGTTATGATGAACTAAACTTTTTTTCTTTGTTGAAGCATGGAGCATACCCTTTCAAGATACAGCAAAGGCGTGCTGGAATCGGATTATGCAGACCAACCTCTTTACCAGCCACCAACAGAGGCATCTTATTTTACTCACTTTAACTCCCTCTAATAGCTTATTTGATCGTGGTTTTTCCTTTCTTTTTTCTTTCAGTTCTATTTCTTAAGCTTTATGGTGTGAATAATTCGTGTTTCTTACCTTTAAACAGGGCGTGGAGCCTGATCCAAACCTTCTGAAGGATGAAATAACAAAACTTCGTTCAGCATGTTTGTAAGGAAAATTTTTAATTGACAGAGTCAAATACTAGTAAACTACCTTGATGAGTTTTCACACGTTTTCTTTGTTTTTCTTTCTTATTATGTATATGTTCAGATTTCGTACTGATATTGTTTTTATATTTTGTAGAAGGACGATGGGTAAAGAGCTTGATGGATTGAACTTTGAAGAACTGCAGCAGCTCGAAAGTCAACTAGGTGACGGGATACTAGCAATTAAAAACAAGAAGGTAAGAATCACAAAGTGCAATAGCACACAGAGCTCTAAGGTTTAAAGATGGAGGTGGATATGTAACGCGTGATTACGTACACTATCACTTGTTCAAATCTTGGCTTTGACAATTTCTTTGGGTTAGACCATAGAGAATTTCTTTGTCAATTTCCCAGTTCTGACAATCAATTGAGGTGTGCAAAAAATTAGCCTAGACGCCACCCGATTGAAAGAAAAAGAAAGGTCAAAAGCATGCAATTAATTAGATTGTTTCTATACGCAATATGCTAGAGTACCTTATGAGTGTACGAGTTTCTTTGTCCAGTTAATGCAGGCAAATGTTATAGAATACATGTAAGCCTTTTGATTTTGCATTTCTGAAGAAAATTAACTTTACTGTTGCAGGAACAAATTCTCCAAGAGCAACTGAGGAGGTCCAGAGTAGAGGTATCTGTCAACTTGTCTATGTATTACCTCATGTTGATTATGTAAAAAAGAGAGGAGGACTAAAGGAAAGATAGAAACGTCGTACCAGAAACGAAATTTGTATGAATAATTTAGGATCATAATTCTTCGATGTTTGTAGGAATAAATAAAAGGATTTTGTTTTAATGGAGGAGGATTTGAATACACCTTTTTAAATAATCAATGAACGAATGATCCAATTTAAGATTTTCAAAATTATTTACAGGAGCAAAAGGTCATGCTGGAGAATGAAACTCTGCGCAAACAAGTGAGAATCACATTAAACTTGACTTGGACTGGGCAATATGTGTCAATTTTTATTGACTTTTCATATGGAATGACACTTTGATCATCTTTTGTCGCTATCCCCATGTGTCTTTAAATGTAAACAGCTGGAGGATATGCAGAAAAAAGCAAAGACAGAGTTGCTTGAGCTAAATCCTCTGGATAGGAGGTCTTCCATCGAAGGTTCAAAAACTATTCTCAATTGTGCTTCAGATCATGAGAACCAGCTCTCAGGCACTTCCTTGCAGTTGGGGTATGTCATAACTGGCAGTAGCATGATTGATAACTCTTCATTTCCCACTCACCAACCTTGCTTTGCTTTCACTTCATCTATGTATATTGGCTTATGTTTAGAAGTTGCATTCGCGTGGCTAGTTAGGCTTATTTAAAGACAAAATATGCTACAAAATGTAACGAGTTTGAAATAATTTCAAATGATTCCGTCCGCAAAAATAAGCAAATCATCAATATATCATGTTTTAACTGAACAACAAAAAATTAGATATTTCGTGCCATCCTTATGTTTGTTACTAGTATATAATATAACTCTAGAAGAAGTTATATTACAGATAAGTCGTTTACAGTTTTTTTTTTTTTTTTCCGTGTTGTGCGTCTATAGTTTTTTTTTTCTGTTTTTCTTTTCTTATCTTTTTTTTTTTTTTTAATTTGAATGGTTGCATAAATCTCGATATACATGATCCACTAAAAATTTGAATTGTGTACATCTAATACTAAGTAAGTTAATAATTAATAGACATATAAATAAATTATTTATATTTTTCAATGAATTTCATTCTAATATACTTACATATCAATCAGTGATTGATTTGATTCATTTCTTATTTATAAAATCAGACCTATGTGAAAATTCCTCCCAGGAACCGCGAGACATTTTGGTGATAGCTAATTACTTCACAATAGATAGTTTTTCTTTTTATTTATTTATCTATTTTTTGGGACTTGAACCATTTACCAAGGATCCTGCGATTGTTTCAGGTTGTCAACCCAATAGATTATGTTCGCAGGAAAAAAGCAATGAAGATGGAACCTGGCCTCGGAGTGATAATTTTGTATCTGAAATGTACCCGTTAGGAATGGAAAACATTTCCTAGTTGTGTTTTTCTTTTTCTTTCTTTTTTCTTGGTTTAGATAAGAAGTACTTGGTTTTAAGCGAAATTAAGCCTCGTTGACGTCAAAATTGTGGCCATGGTCTTAATTTACTAACCATTCAGCATTAATGAAATAATTTTAGTTCCAACAATTTTATGAGGGCAATTTGACTCATATATTCAGAACCAAAAGAAAAAAAATCCAAATGCATAATCACCAAAACAAATTTTTTATATATTTAAGTTAATTTTTTTTTTAAAGAATGTGGTGGGGTTGTCTCTACGTTTTATAAAAATTTATTTTTTTAAAAAAAATATCATTAAATGCAAGAGAAACACTTCCATATTTAATTTGTTTTTCTTATAAATAAGGATGTATGTGTTTGTGCCGATGTGTTTGTACAGATAATAATGTTTTATATATATATATATATATATATTATATAATGTAACATATATATTAAAAAATTTTAAAACAAATAATAAAAACTTTTTTATTTCTCTTTTATATAAGGAAAAAGCTTAGCAATAGAGAACTTATTCAAGAATAATTTTTATTGTCTAAAATGTTATTAAAAATAAATAAGCCATGAAATATAAAATATAACTTGCTAGGTGGTTGGCCCTATTAAGAAAAAGAAAAAAATTTATATATAATTTTTTTTATGTTTTTGTTATTATATATTTAATTAAAATATAATAAATATATAATTCTTTAATAATAATACAAGATGTAGATAATTTTTATGTGTAAATATATTATTCTCTAATTAAATTATATATTTGTTATGTTTTAATTAAAAAATTATATACTTGTTATATTTTAATTAGAAATTGTGATAACAAAAAGTATAAAAAATTATATTTAAATCTAATCCTTTAAAATACTATTTAGACTAGAGTCGTAAATTAAGTATATTTTGTGTAAACAATTTAAGTTTGATATAGAATAATTTATTTCAACTCAATTCATTTGTTAAATGTACAGTTTGAACATAATATTAACTCATTTTTATTAAACAAATTGAGTTGAAAATTTGATACTTGATTCATTTAAAAATAAAATAAATATAAATATTCAAATATTATATATAATTGCATGTAATATATATAATATTATTTTATTAATTATCATGAGAATTTATTAAACTCATATAACATTTATATATTATCTTAAGTGAATTTATGTGACTCGAGCTCAAATCCTCATTTAATAAAACCAGTTGAATTTGGTTTTATTTTTAATCTCATTTAATTTTATGGGCCAAATTTGAACAATTTATATATTAAACAAGCAAAATTTGACAAAGTTAAAACTCGACTCCTTTATAGCTCCAATTTAGACCAACCCACCCAAAAAAAAGAATGAAGCTCATACAGCATTTAAGTTATAAAAAATATAATCTTTTGGCCGAATAAAAAGGCTCAATTCAATAATTTTAAATAAAGAAAAACGCACAAGCAATATTGCATGGCCCATCAAACAAGGTAATTAGCAGACAAGGCTGGGAACTTGGATCCATCCTTGCAAGGAGGTGTACATTTAATTTAAATGATATAGTTTTTTTTCTAATTTTGATCTTTTTAAAAGAAATAGAGCATAGAGTAAAAATAATATTTTAATTGCATACTTTAAAAAATGATACTGTACATAAAAATAAAAAATATATAAATATAAATTCTAAATCGTTTAAATTTTATAAACTTAAAAAATATGAGGATTTAAATAAAAATTAAAAAACAAAATATATGAATTTTAGAATTTAGATGTTCCAAATTACATCTCAAAACATGTATACAACCTACGTAATTTTATATAAGCAGGCAATCTGAGTCCCAAGGCTAGCGGTCTTCCCTTGAAATCTGAAGAAGATAATGATTTTATTTCTTATTTGTTTTTTATCAAATAAATGAAGAAATTCCTATTTCTAGGAAAGAAAAAGTAAATAATGCTACAAGTTCAAAATTTGTGACAATTTATTTCTCTACAAAGTCGTAAAGTCCTGACAAGTCATATAAACAATGACATTCAATTAAAGGAAAAAATACATATATAATTTTTTAAAAGTATAATTTTATTATAATTTTCAATATATGAACTTTAAAATATATTATTTTATTTTTAAATTATTGCCATAAAAATAAAGATCAGTAAAAAAAATGTCTAAGTATCATGTAATAATATACTAGATTTTTATTTTTACTTTTTTCACATGAGATTCTAACCTCGTTCGATTCTTTATTCGTTTCATTCAATGTTATTAGAGTCTTTTCCTTGTTTGAAAATCTTTCCCCTTCTGTCACTTAATCTCAGTGTTTCTATCAATTACTTAGACGTTTTTTTAATTGCTATGTAATATTTTTATTTTTTAATAATAATTATTTTAAGGAATAAAATATTATATTTTAAAATTCATGTATCAAATTTTAATTAAACTATATTTAAGGGGTTTATATGTAATTTCTCTTTCAACTAAAATATGTTCTAATCCAAAGTAAGATGATAAAAAAATATAATTTTTTATTTATTTAGCCGCTGTGAAAGAAACGTCCTTAAAATTGAAAAGAAATTTAAATGAAAATTAAAACTACTTTAATGGTAATTATACAAATATATATATTGATTGTTAATACATGTTGTAATTTCTTCATAATATTTTATAATTACATTTCAAATACCTAGAGGAAAATTAACTAAATTTTATGCAAGTTAGATTGAATGCTTGATAGTAATACTGTGTGTTTGTGTGTTTTTCCCCTTATCCAAAACTTTCACGAGTTGGGTCACTGTTTGTTGAATCTCTAACTGCAAATTTATTGTTGGAAACTATATATAAGCCCTTTGAATCATAATTTTAGTATTAAAATTTTAAAATTAATATTTGATCCACCTATAATATTACAAAAAGTAAAAAAATATTATATATAGGTTAAAAATTAATATCTAAAAGTTACATAATTGCCATGTTATATATCTTATAATAGAAAAAATTAGAGAGATGATACTGACATAGGATATAATGTGACAATCACGTAATTTTTAAATATTGTTTTTGATTTATATGTAATGTTATGTTATTTTTTAATATTATTTTTAACTTATATATAATATTTTTACTTTTTGTGATGGATTAAATATTATTAGGCAATAAATGAAGTGAATAGGTAAATCATCCGTAGCTAAGCAAGTTGTTTTTCACTTTTTGCACTATAATGAAGGGTATTTTTGAATTTATAAAAAAATATTTGAATTCATAAATTTTATTTTAAATTTTATTTAAATTATAAAAAAAATCATAATTTAGACCATACCCAAAAGATTAGTCCAATCTTAAAGTTTGATTGGCCCATAAAATTTATTATTAGTCATGAGACTGCCCAGTGGAGACAGCATGAACGTCCGTATTATACTTAGGGAAAATTATAATTTTTAAACTTTAGGTTAAAAAATATATATACATATATATATATTTATATTTATATTTATATATTTATATTAAAAAATTTTAAATTTTAAAATTATTTTATATGATCTTAAAATTAAAAATTTTAATTATGTAAAAAGTTACAATTCAAGATCATAAGTTAGAATTTGTTGTTTTAAATTCTTTCAAAATAATTTTAAAATTTAAAATTTTTAAGTATAAATATATTTAACTTAAAATCTTAAATTACAATTTTCTCTTAATTATTGAAATCATAAAATTTTGTATTAATCATAAAATTTCAAAATAATTTTGTTTAAATTATATAAAAAATAGAATTTAGACCATACTTAAATTATTAGTCAAATCTCAAAGTTTGACCTGCCCATAAAATTTATGATAAATTATACAACATTTTTTACTTCTGTTAAATTATATAATTTTTTTATTTTTTAAATATACAAAAATATCTTTTAAAATAAAAATTTATAATATATTTTAATCTAATTTTTATTTTTATTTTTATAAAAATGCCCTCTATTTAACTTTTTTTAGTTGAAAAATATTTTAATTAAAAAAATTAAAATTAAATTAAAATATTTGATATTTTTTCTTATATGAGATCTATGTATATTTAAAAACTCTGCTTATGCTGAACTTTGATGTAAATTATTTGTTATAGTCAGTCCTAAGCCCTGAAAAAATAAGAGGGTTGTGTTAGGCAATCAACAGCTAGTGTAAAACTTTATCGAATTTTTATGATATGGATCATCGATATATTAGGGGTAATGTTAGATCGTTGCCTGAAAGTAATGCACTATATAGTTCAAGTATAATGATAAATGAACGAGAGTCGCTGCATCGATGTTTGGGAGTAGTGAAAATTAAGCAAGGATTCCTACTTTTTCGTAAACAAATGTAGGTAAAGAAATTAATTTACAAGAGTAGGATTCATTTTGAAACTTGAAATATAGGCATACTTACGAGTAAGTCAATGGAAATAATAGATATTATGATTAGGAGAAAGATTAATTTTATGTGTCTATAAAAAAGATTAATTTTATGTGTCTATAAAAAACTAAATCGATAAAAGAAAAAGCGACAGAGTTAGATACCTCAAGTTTTAAATTCTAGTATACTGGTAAAACTAAATCTAAAAATGATATAGGTATAATTGTAAATAAGTTTTAAAAAAATAGTGTGATAGATATAAAGAAATTAAGAGACAGAATCATTGTGTTAAAATTTGTAGTAAAAAAGAAAACCTTTAATATTATTAGTGTTTACGCACTACAAATAGAATTAGAAAAATATCACAAGGTAAAGTTTTGAGAATATTTAAAATGTTTAGTTTAAGAAATATTATTAGAAGAAAAGATTTTTTTAAGAGGAAATCTTAATAGTCACATGGGAAGTACATCTAGAAGTTATAAAGATACGCATGGAGGACATAGCTTAAGAAAAGCAAATATAGAAGATAAAACTATTCTAGATTTTTTATTAACATTCAATCTAATAGTAGCTAACACTTGTTGTAAGGAGTGTGAACAGCATCTTATCATATACAAAAATATAAGGATATATTCTCAAATTAATTTCTTTTTTATAAGAAAATTAGATAAAAAATTTTGTATGGACTGTAAAATTACACATAGAGAATTTGATTATTCAACATAGAGTTTTAGTTATGAATGTCCAAATTAAAAAAAAAAAGTAAAGAGTAAAAGACAAGATAGTGTATCAAGGATTAAATGATGGCAATTAAATGTGGATAAAGAAAAGAGCTTGTAGAAAAAAAATTTAGAAAAAGAATCTTAGGAATCACAATGAAGTGCTAATAATTTGTAGGATGATATAACTAAAAAGATTAGGAAGGTAGCAAAGAAGATACTTAGTGAATCGAAAGACTTTAGACTTATAAATAAAGAATATTGGTAGTGGGATGTAAGTATGTAAAATAAGATTAAAGTTAAAAAGAAGTGATATAAAGCGTGATTTTTGTGTAAGAGTGATGAAAATTAGGAAAAATATAAGATAACTAAGAAAGATACTAAGAAGGCGATGAGTGAAGTGAGAATTAGGACATTTGATGGGTTATACCAATCTTTAAGTACTAAAGTTGGAGAGAGAAGTATCAAACTAGTTAAAAGTAGATAAAGAAAGATAAGAGACATGAACAAAGTGAAATGCATTAAGGATGAAGAATAGAGAGTATTGGTTGCAAAATAAGATATCAGGAGATGGTGAAAAGGGTTCTTTTTATAGACTATTTAATAAATGACATGAAATTTTGTTACACTTGGATAAATTAAATAATAAGGCAGAAGACCAAAATTATACTTTTTATCGTAAGATTCAAGACTCAAAAGTAAAAAAAAAAAAAAACATCAAAACAAATGGAGAATGATATAGTAGTTGGACCAGATAATATGCCAATTGAAACATGAAAAGATTTAGGTTTGAAAGGTATAAGTTAGTTCACAAAATTATTTAATAAAATTATGAGATTTAAAAAAATGTTAAATGGGTGGAGGAGAAGTACTTTAATCCCTATTTATAAGAATAAGGAAGATATACAAAACTATGTAAATTATAGAGGAATTAACCTTATGAGTCATACTATAAAATTATGAGAAAAGTTAATTGAGCGAAAATTAAGGCAAAAAATTTAAATTATTGAAAATCAATTTAGTTTTATGCCAAAAATATTAATCATGGAAGCGATATATTTATTGCTGAAATTGACAGAGAGATATCAAATGAATAAGAAAGATTTATATATGATGTTCATTGATTTGGAGAAGTCATATGATAAGGTGCCAATAGAGGTTTTATGAAAGATTCTGAAAAAAAAAAAAGAAGTTCGTATGACTTATATTCGAGTAATTCAGAATATATATGATAGGGTTATAAATAGAGTTATGACAAAAGGTGGACTTACGAAATTTTTTTCGATAACTATTGGTTTACATTAGAGGTCAACTTTAAATTTTTATCTCTTTATTTTTGTTTTGGATGTGCTCACTGTACGTATCCAAGATCTAGTGCCACAATACCTACTTTTTGCAAATAATATAATCTTAGTTGGAGAATCGAGGAAGAAAATGAATAAGAAATTAGAGAAGTGGAGACTAATTTTGGAAGCATACGAATTTTATTTAAGTAGAAGTAAGATGGAGTATATGGAATATAAATTTAATAAAAGGCGCACTAGTTTTAATACATAAATAAAAATTGAAGAGCATACTATACCACAAGTTACACAATTTAAATATCTTGTTTTATCATACAACATGACGGAAAAATAGAGAAAGATATAAAATATAATATTCAAGTGACATGGATAAAATGGAAGAATATTTTGAGCATTATTTGCGATAGAAGAGTATCATTTAAATTTAAAAGTAAATTTTACCGCACAGCTATTAAGTCTGCAATATTGTATAAAACTGAGTGTTGTGTAATACAAAGTCAATAAGAAAATAAATTTCAATGTTGTAGATATGAGAATATTGAGTTGGATGAGTGAACTCACTAGACAATATATAACTAGAAATGAATGCATTAGAGAGAATGTGAAAGTCGCACTTATTGTAGAAAAGATTGTAGAATTGCGATTTAGATAATTTGGACATATATAGAGGAGACCTATAAAAGCCCAGTTAAGAGAGTAGATCAGATGGATAGTAGTCTAATAATTAAAATAGAGAAAGACTAAGAAAAATTATAGGAGCAACTATTTAAAAAAATTTAAATTTAAATAGTTTGTTTAAAAATATAATTTACGATAAGACTTTATACTATCGATTGATTCATGTAAATAATTCCACTAGATGGAAAAAAGCTTTTATTGTTATTTGTTTGTTTATGTATATTTAAAAAATAAATAAATAATTTATATATTTTTTACAAAATTCATTAAATGTTTATATAAGTTATTCTAAAATTTAATATTATCAGTCAAAACAAGTGTCTCTGAGAAACATTATCACATGAGAACGTTCCTCTTTGATAGATGGTATGACAAGGATGATTATGGTTGGAATAAATTTTAATTTAATATTTTAACTTAAAAATATTTATATTAAAAAAATTTAAAATTAAAATTTATTTAAAAGTTTTTGAAATAAAAAATTTGAATTATATAAAAAAATTATACCTTGTAGTTTTAAATTAAAATTTTAACATTAAAATAATTTTAAAATTTAAAATTTCTTAATATAAATAGGTTTAATTTAGGATTTAAAAATATAATTTTTTATTCATAAAATTTTGTATTAATCATGAGAAAGCACCCCTTAAGAGACACCACCCGAGGACGTCTCTCTTCAATGTATTTCCGATTACGGTCACATCATATTAAGCAAAAAAAAAAAGAAAAAGAAATTAGGTGTTTTTAAAGTTGACTTTTTCAAAATATATGACAAAACATCTTACGGTGCATTTAATTTATCATGAATATATTTTTTCATATAGATTATATAATATTTATTATATTTTTATAATTATTATTTTATTTATTAAATTATTATTTAACTATAAAATTATATGTCTTAATGTATAAATATAAAAGTTATTATCTATTCCATCTTCTTTTTACTTATTTATTTTTTATATTTTTATATCCTTCACATCAAGGAACTCAAACGGATCATTAAAATTTCCTAGCTGCTACTTTGACCAAAATGAAATTTTCACCAATAGGATTCTTTAATGCATATCCACTGTCTCATATCAGGAAGCTTTCATGACTAGGAAGTGAAAGTAATCCATAAGAAGTAGGTAGAGGATGTTTACTCCCCATGAGGTGATCTAATTTGTGACTTATGGTGTGTTTGGAAACCCGGTTGGCAAACCACGTTGTATAGAAGCAACTATTTTTTGCTTCTTGCAAACCATAGTTTGCTTCTTACAAACCATAGTTTGCTCTTTCCATCATCCAAACATGTTATTGCTTCTTGTAAACCATGGTTTGCTAAAACCATTTTGCGACTTAACAGCTTTAACATTTAACTTGCCAGTGCTTTTGCTTTTCGTTGTGGGTTCAGTTTTATTTTATTATATTTTTGTCATCTAGTGTCGATGAGAGAGTTAAGGGGAAAAAACCTTGGGTTTACAAGAGTGAAATGTTAAAATCTAAGCAGAGCTGATTTTGAATTGAATTTACATTAATTTTACTAATTTAAAAAATGTAACTTTAAAATTCAATAGATATTTCATGTGAAATAAAATATAGGGGAGAAAACTCAGAATGAGAATAATCGCCGTGGAGAAGTGAGTTCACGTGTTTAGAATAGAAAAAAAGAAAGGGTTGAAGATCATTGTCGATTCTTCTTAAGCAATTAATGTTGTTGACGGATCCTGAAGGCGCCATTATTCGTCACCCACAATTTCGGCTGCCCTTCAATGGAACACTGTGATTAATGAATGCGACAGTCGCAAAGGACCAACATTTTAAGTCATCATAGATAAATTAAATTAATTCTAACTAACTAAATAAATATCTGAGAGAGATAATCATTTATATACATAAAAAATTGTGAATTTATTATATTATTTATAATGTTACATCATCATTATATTATTTATACATTATTTATTTATTATTTAATACTATTTTACTTGTGACGTCATGGTTGTATTCTAATTTAATACTATTTATATATTATTTATATATCATTTATATTACTGCTTTTACTTGTGGTTTTTTTTTTTCCAAACTAATCGAAGGGGTCAGTTACTGTGCTGCAGGTTTTAGAAGGAAGAAAAGGGTCCTTTGAGAAGAGAAAAAAGTCCGTATGAATGAATAGCATGAATCGTATGCAAACAGTATTGAATAGCGAAGGAACAAGACATGATTGATGGGACGGGACGTAATTAACAGTGTCATAAACAGTGAGAATAAACAATAAAAATCACCGGTTTTTATATATAAAGATTTTTTGGGGTAAGACTCACATGTTTTTTTAAAAATTCTTAGATGTTAATGCTAATTTTATTTAAAAGTATATTGGAATGGGAACAGCGTCTAACATATCTACATTGTTTTCTGGATCAGAAATTCAAAGCGATACAAATAGAAAAAATAAATTAATTAAGAGAAAGTAACATTTTTCCACGAATAAACAATGGTTGAAAAATAAATTCACCGAAAAAAAATATCCCAAAAAGTATTTACTCAAAAGCAATACGTACATGAAATTCAGAGCCTATCATGCCGAGTTGTAGGCAGGACCTAATGCATGTGTGACATGTGGCAACGCTCGATAAATTCGGCGTCAATGACGCCGAGTTCAAGTTACTGACACCACGTGTCGACGTCTGCTGAATTCGGAATCATTGGTTCTGAATTTATTGCAAACTCGGAACCAATAGTTTCGAGTTTGCTTAACTGTCAGGTTAGGTTCGAGCTTAGCTTAACAGCAGCTGACCGGTCAATTTGAATAAATTCGAATGGGGAAATGTGGCTAGATTTTAGTGGAGGAGAGAAATTTTGCTGAATACTGATTGGCTAAAATAAATTAAGAAAGATAATGTTACGTGTGAAATGGCCAAAATACCCCCGGAGATGTTTATATAAGCTGAGCCAACCTCTTCATTTTCCATTCTCAGCTTCTCTGGCGTCCCTTCTTCTTCCTCTTCCTCACGTAGGGGGTTGGGACAAAATATTTTCATATCTTATTGATCTTAAAGCAATACAACAAAGGTATATTTTAATCTTCTTCAACTATCTATCTTATTCGATATTTTGAGATGTGATTTAAATTTTAGTTAGAATAATAAATATTAAAAATATATGAAATAAACTGAAAATAGTGAATAAAGTTAGAAACATGAAGAAAAATGAAAAAATTTAAAAAAAAATTTAAGAAAAAAATGTATCATATTAATTTTTAATATGTTTTTATTTTAGTTGTTTTAGTTAAATATTTTAGAATAATTATATAATTTATTTTCGGTTATTCACATTATTTGTATGTTATTTAATCTTATTGGTAGCAAATTTTATTTATATGTTGAGTTGATTATGGTAGAGGTTTGGAAAAGAATAAAAATACTACGAAATGGGTGAAAAATGAAAAAGAAAAAAAATGAAAAGAACTTTAAAATTTTTTTTAAAAAATGTATCATATTAATTTTTAATATGTTTTTACTTTAGTTGTTTTAGTTAAATATTTTAGAATAATTATATAATTTATTTTCTGTTATTCATATTATTTGTATGTTATTTAATTTTGTTAGTAGCAAATTTTATTTGTATGTTGAGTTGATTATGATGAAGGTTTAGAAAAGAATAATAAATACTACAAAAGGGGTAAAAAATGAAAGAGAAAAAAATGAAAAGAACTTTAAAAAAATTTTAAAAAGAAAATGTATCATATTAATTTTTAATATGTTTTTACTTTGGTTGTTTTAGTTAAATATTTTAGAATAATTATATAATTTATTTTCGGTTATTCACATTATTTGTATGTTATTTAATTTTGTTGGTAGTAAATTTTATTTGTATGTTGAGTTGTTTATAGTAGAGGTTTAGAAAAGAATAATAAATACTACGAAAAGGGTGAAAAATGAAAGAGAAAAAAATGAAAAGAAGGAAGAAAATAGGTGATTATAATGAAAAAATTGAAAATGAGCAGTAGAGAAAGAAATTTAATTTGAAGAAAAATGGAAAGATTGGGTAAATAATTTTTAAGAGAGAATTAAAAATTTATGAGAAAAAATTAAAAAATTGTGAAAAGTAAGAAATAGTGGGGGAAGGACTATTTAAGAAGAGAAATGAATTTAAAAAAAAAAGAAAAAATTAAAAGTTTTAGTAAATATGAAAAGCTTTTTTAATGTTTGTTGCTTTATTTGTTTTAGTGAATTATTTTTTAGAATAGTTATATAAATTTGTTTAGATTATGCACATTACTTGTTTATTATTTTATTTTATTGGTATAAGAAATTATTTATTTTATGGTCACTTGATTTTGGTAGAAGTTTAAAAAAAAAAATAAATACTAAGTAAGGATTAGAAAATAAAAGAAGAAAAAATTAAAAAAAATTATGTAAGGATTATAAAAAATAAAAAATGAGTATAAGAATAAAAAATATAGGTTAAACAAAAATAAAAAAATAGGGCAAATAATTTTTAGGATCGAGAAAGTAACTTCCATTAAAAAAAAAAAAAACAAAAAGGGTATAAAGCGTACTTGCACAAAGAAGACTAGGACCGGATAGCAAATTACAGTTGACCTTTTCAGCTGAGTTTAAAGCGTACTTGCACAAAGTGATGCCGATTCTTGAATAATCAACGTCACTTCTACTTCTATTATAACAAAAGATCCTTTTTCACGTGAAAAAAGTCTGTATCAATAATTATAATTTTATGTATAGGTAAATCCTTAATATCTTATTCATTCTCAACAAAAATATTATCTCTGTGATAAAAAAAAATACATTTTTTTGGAGAGAGATACTATTTCACCAATCGAGTAAGAGATATATAATATATTTATATCTAACAATTTTTCGCAAAGTGATAACAAAAGGTATAATTTGTACAAATCTTTTTATTTTTTAACTTGATTCGATCCATTCATTTATAGAATTATTTACTCGATCACAAATATTTTTGAAATATCTCTAACTGAGGGGACAAATAATCAATTTTAAAAGAGTTTATTGTGAACCTCTTTCAAATATAAATCTATCAAGAACTTGCATTAATATCATAACAATGCTGATTAGAGAAAAAACACTCAGTCATTAAAATTAATTCTTTAAATATATATTTTTATTTTTATTTTAAGAAATATAGAGAGAGTCACTTCGAGTTTCTTTTTTTTTTTTTTTAAATAAAATTGCCGAACGTGGATGGAAACCTCACCAAAGCTGATTTGTTACAGTCATGGACGAATTTGGTGTCACTTGAAAAAGGTTCTTTTTTTTTTTTTAACCGTGGCAAAATGACAAAACTGCGGCTAATATACACAAACGTTTATCTCCTCTCCATGGCTTTTCGTTCTTCTCTTCCTGCTACAATCTCTCTCTTCTATCGCCCTCCTCTTCTCTGTCGCTCGTACACCTTGTTTTCCAGTGTTCTTTCTTTTCTCTCATCCTACCGGAAAACAGCTTTAAAACGTAGCTGTCAGACGAAGTCTGTTGGCTTCCATTGAATCTTTGATTTTAAGAATTATTACTTTTTTCGCTATCTCTCAATTAAATTCTTCAAATTAAGTGATATAATCCAGTTTTTTTTTTTTTGGGGGGGGGGGGGGGGAGGATACAGGCCTTCTTTATTTAAACACATTTTATCTCGTAAGTTATTGATCAGTTGCTTTTTGGTGGCCGTATCCAAAGATAAAACTTTCTTTCAAGTGTTCTGAAAGTATGTTTTATTTGCCTTTTCCCTAATGCGACGATGATACAAGTTTTAAAAGTGGGGTGATCAATTGTCTAATTTGAAGTGTAGAGAGAGAAAGAGAGAGAGAGAGACAAGTGTATAAGAAGAGGTTGTGTGAGAGAGAGAGAGAGAATAGAAAGAAAAGTGAAGTAGAGAGAAACATTGTTACAAGAAAAATGCATATTCTGACGTAAAAGAGAGAAAAAAATTGAAAGAAAAAGTGTTTGTGTTATTAGGATTGCATAGCGGTCAAGTTGGGATGTACATTTGCTCTGACTAAAGTTTGAGTTAGTTTGTGATGGGACTTATTTTATAAATTTAATTTATTATTAAGTTGGATTGGATAACTGGGTTAGTTCAACTCAAGTCGGCCAAAAAGAAAAAACTCAAATCTTCTTTTGGTAAAATTAAAAAAATAATCTTAAAAAAGTAAAATTTTTATATAATTTTTTATAAAATTATATATTGCCCTTATAAAAAAAATTAAATTTTTATATAAGTTTTTGTGAATTTACATATTCTCTTACAAAAAATAAAATTTTTATATAAATTTTTTAAAAATAATTTTTTTAAGAAATATATAAAGTCAGGTCGACTTGGTCAATAAGTTTAGCCTAATCAATACAATTTTTTTTTTCTCTATTGGTTCGACTAGATTTGGATACTTCTTTGATTGGTGCACGAGGAGAAGGTACAAAGAAGAAAGAGAAACATTGTTAGAAGAATTATTTAAGAAAAAAAAGAATTAATGTGATTGATCCGTCACATCATGTGACGAATTATTAATAATAAAATAATAATTTGAGATGTCTGAAAAAATATAAATTTAGCGGCAGAGTTTTCTAGAGGATTTTTTTTTTATTGAATTATTAGAATACAAACTTCGAAAGTTCAGATATTAATTTCTTGATTATTTTTTGTCTTTTTTCTTTTAAAGATTTTGATCCCTTCTACTTAGCCAAAAATAAAAGTAATGTATTTAAATTTTTTAATAATTGATTAAGTTTATTTATGTTTTAGTATATCTAAAAAATTCATACAAATGCCCTGCCTAATAACAAAGTTAGAATACGGACCCCACGTCACGTCTTTTTCTAATTTACAATTTAGGGTAGGCGATATTATTTTCGGATAACCGACGGGGATGTGACATTAATTACAGGAAAAAGGAATATATGGCCATATTATGAGCATATAAAGAGCAAGCTAATTAAGCTGCCATGGGGTGAGAGGAAAGAAGAGAGGAGAAATTAAAATATATATATATATATATAGAGAGAGAGAGAGAGAGAGAGAGAGAGAGATGAAGAGTAGTGGTGTGGTGTGGGAAGAGTTAACGGTAGAGGTACCAGAAAGTGGAAAGAAGCTGCTAAATAAGGCGACTGGTTATGCTGAAGCTGGCAGGATCATGGGCGTCATGGGTCCTTCTGGCTCCGGCAAAACCACCTTCCTCCACTCTTTGGCTGGTATTCTCTTTACTCTCTCTGTTCTTTCTAACTGCACCTTTTCATACACCCAGCCACCTACCTGATCTACCACCACCCTCCGTTTTTAAGGCCACCCAAGATTTCAGAATACATGTACATATTTCCAAGCACAACCATGTTGTTGATGTTAATAATATCTCTGCGTTTCAGGGATTCTTGCATGTTTTCAACTTTTATATCTTTATATATAATCAGATCCCTATATTAATACATTCGCTTGACATCATAGATATGTATTTTTTTTAACTAAACATTTTATTAAACCAGTAGTAAACACAACAAGCTATGAGAAAAAAAGTAATCATATTGCTTTAAAAAGAAGAGAAAGAAAGTGCTTTTATGATGAGTAGGAGTCATGAGCAAAACTTTAACTTCCTTCACATGGTAAGTAAGGTTTTGTAATTGCTCCATATATCAAATGTCAAGAGACTTAAAATAATATGAGTATTAAGTATAATTATTTATTTATTTTTTAAATATGTCTAGTTTACTCTCTCCATTTTTTTTAAAATTATTTACATTCCTTGTTATTAGATATTGCATAACAAGATATAATAATGATATTTAATATTTCTATACATGATTTGACCATTAAAATTGTCAAAAATAGATATTATACTATTATATTTCTTTTAAAAAAACTTAATTTGTTTGTGGATGAGTGTATAAAACACATGATTTTTTAGTTGGTGTCATATAAGTTATTAATACTTTTTTAGTACCTTTTTTCTTCTTAAACGAGAGTGGGCAAGGATGTTTTGTTTGTTTCTTTAATTTTTTCAAAAGACAGGAGTGTGCAAGCTAAATAAGTCATAAGACCTTTTTTTTTTAAAAAATATAAATAGAACTGGATAACTCAAGTAATTTCATGTCGCATGAAATATCATAAATACATAAATATATAAACAGAAAAAACATTTCATGCTTCCTTATTTATATGAGAAGTATGGATGGTCAAATAGCATCTGAGTCATTGGGTTGCTTGAGCTAACTTTGTTTAATTAGTGTTTAGATTTTATATTTAAATTTAATGACCGAGTTTGAACAAAAATTTAGGTACAATTTTAGAAATAGAATCGGGCTAGAGCTTTTATTTTGCAAATAGGCTTGGCCCAATTATATATACAATATTATATAAGATATTATTTATTCCAATTTTTTACTTTCTTATATAATAAAATTTAAACCAATCCTTGTCTTTAGCCTTTTTATGGGTTCCAATTTGACATAACTATGTATTGTTAAATTTGGTTTAATTATTTGAATTTTATTTAATTTTTTATTATATTGTATAGATTTAAAACAGAATTGGGTTTGGACTTATACCCTGAATTTCAAACAAGGCTAGTGCTAAGTATTATTAATAAGGTTAGGCGTGGCACAAAACCTATTCCAACTTTGAGGATTCCCACCTTTAATACTTACTATTAAAAAAAAAAGGGATATGGAAATAGCTATCGCGAAACGTTCAAACACTCGAATATACAATTATTATTATTATTATTATTATTATTATTATTATTATTATTCACTTTTAACCTCAAAAATTTTACTCATGTTCCATTTGTCTTATTTAATTTGGTTTAATACAGTTTTCAAAGTTTCAGTTGGGGTTTAATATTGTCATTTTTTTTTTCTAGCATTGTTACCTCTCTTTTAACAAAAGTAACTGATGTAGCATCATACGTGGTTCTACGAGTTGAATAAGATACTAACATGACAACTAATATGGAAACTCAGATTTAATTCAGACTTATATTACTTTATTTTACTTCTAATTATAAAATTGATCTTTTCACCAACTTAAAATAAACAAAACCTTGTAATTTAAGTTATATTGAGTTCTTGCCTTAGTGTCTTATTTAACTAGTAAAGCAACGGGTGATGCCACATCTAATACTTTTGTGAATAGAATTAATAGCGTTAGGGAAAAGAATAATATTGAACCATTTAAAGATTACATTGATCCAAAGTAAACTTCTAAAATAATAAAAGAAACCTATATGAAGCTTTAGGGACTAAGTAAAAATTATTATTATTATTATTTGGTTAAATTAGTATTATAGTCTTATAATTTTATTTAAGGTTTCAAATTGTCCCTTTAATTTGAAACATGTTAAATGGTCTTGTACCTCTTTTCTTTTTTTCCTTGAAACCTCATAAGCATCCTAAATTGTCCAATCCATTAACTCAATCTATATCGATGTAGCTCTAGTTATCGCAAAGTCATTTTGCATGATTATTGGATATGTTAGTTGTCTTATAATCTTTTCTTTATAATTTTTTCTCCAAATTATTTTAAGTCTCAATTTAGACTTTTTAAAAATCAAGCCGCTAATAAAACTAACAATTACGCAAGACATCATCTCAACATATTTAGAGTTATCTTAGCAATGGATATATTGATGGGCTTGACAGTTTAAAACAAAAAATAAAAGATATTAGACTATTTTGACCTATTTGGGATTTAAAGGAATAATTTAAAATTTCAGATAAAATTAAGAAATCAAAATAGTTATTTAACCTAATTATTTTATGCTTAAATATTTATGTACTGGCTTAAAATTAATCATCAGTTTGCATTGATTAATTCGTATTTTGTGCAGGAAGGCTTGGTGGGAATGTTGTAGTGACCGGCAACATTCTAATCAGTGGGAAGAAGAAACGCCTGAATTGCCGAGAAGTGGTAAGATAACCGGCTGCTGCTAAACCTATGCAACTTTTCCTTAACATTCACGAGTAATTAGAGAATATTAAAGTTCGATTCTCACTGCAAATGGGGATTGTTTTGATTGATTCTCTTTGTTTACAATATTATCCAGTCTTATGTGGCTCAAGAAGAACTGTTCTTGGGAACTTTGACGGTAAGAGAAACCCTAGCATACTCTGCAACTTTGAGGCTTCCTTCCGGAATGACCCGAGAGGAGATAAGTAAGGTGGTGGAAGAAACCATAATCGAATTGGGTCTAGAAGAATGTGCAGATAACAAGCTTGGGAACTGGCATTTACGGGGTATTAGCAATGGTGAAAAGAAGAGACTTAGCATTGGCCTTGAGATTTTGACACAACCCCACGTCTTATTTCTCGATGAACCCACAAGTGGACTTGATAGTGTCTCTGCTTTCTATGTGATTCAAACCCTATGCAGCATAGCTAATGATGGAAAGATAGTTGTCTGTTCCATTCACCAGCCGAGTAGTGAAATTTTTAACCTTTTTGATGATCTTCTCCTGCTCTCTGGCGGAGAAACTGTTTATTTCGGAGAAGCAAAGATGGCTTTGAAGGTAAGCAATTTGGAACAACTAAATGTTTCAATAAAATTTAGTTAAAATTCAGAGTTCTTATTGTGTCTTGGGAACAGTTCTTTGCTGATGCAGGGTTCCCCTGTCCAACTAGAAGAAATCCTTCAGATCATTTCCTTCTATGTGTTAATTTGGACTTTGACGTTATTACTGCGGCTCTGATTAGATCTCAAGTAGGCCTTGTAAGTTGAAGCTTGTTATTTGCATCTTTGTTGATCAAATATCTTGCTTATGATTCTGAATGTGAATTTCATCATTGACAGCCTACGTCATCAAATTTTACAACAGGCAAGAAAACAGTAGAGATTAGAGCGACACTTATTGAGAGTTACAAAAGTTCAGAGCATGTGAGCAATGCAAGAAGAAGAATTCTATGTTTGAAATCCAATGTATGAATTACTCAGTATTATTTATCATGTATATGTACAGATATCTCTTGATACAAGTTTCACCTTCATGGTGCTCCATGCACCGTGTCTATGAGAATACACTCTAGTTGCCCTTTCTTATTTTTGGTCATTTTTATCCTACTGATGGATTAAGAGCTGTCAAAGTTGCAGGGAGAACAAGTAATTGAGTCCAACGTAAGGAGCAGTACCAACTGTTGGAAGCAGCTCTACGCATTGACCCATCGATCTCTCTTAAATATGTCTAGGGACATAGGTTACTATTGGCTGAGGATCTCATTCTATACACTGGCAGCAATTGGTATTGGTGTCTTCTTTTTTCATGTTGGTACCGACAGGGACTCAATCATTGCCAGAGGAAAGTGCGTATCATTCATATATGGGTTCATGATTTGTTTGTCATTCGGAGGATTACCGCTTTTCATTGAAGAATTGAAGGTATAAAGAATTGAAAATTCCTTTTCTACAGGAGCTTCTTTAAGTTCTTATTACATCCTACTATTGCATTTCTAACCCCAACCAAAATCAGGTATTCTATGGTGAAAGGTCCAAGGGGCATTATGGAGAGGCTTTATTTGTACTATCAAACATCCTTTCATCTTTCCCTTTCCTTCTTGTTACATCGCTCTTCTTTGTCACAATCACATACTCCATGGTTCAACTTCATCTGGGTTTAACTCAATGTGCTTTTTTCTTCATCAACTTATTCATCTGCCTATATGTCATTGAGAGCTGCCTTATGGTAGTAGCCTCGCTGGTGTCTAATGTCATGATGGGCATAGGAGTAGCAATTGGAGTAATTGTAAGCAAACATAACTTAATGTCTCTGCCTCTCACACAATTTTTTTGTGGAAATTGATGAACAGTTTGATTGATGGTGGTGGCTGCAGGTTTTCATGTTGTTGTGTTCCCCAATTTTAAGACCACTACCTGACATTCCTAAGTTCTTTTGGCGCTATCCCATGTCCTACTTTAGTTTTGCTACTTGGGCAGTGCAGGTAAAAAATTCGGAGTGTTTGAACGAAGTTATGAGATCCATCAAAATCAACCCAATATACTGAAAGAAAGAAAAAAACTGACTAAAAACATATTGATGAACACCTCTGCTGGGTAATAATATTAATACCTTGTCATATTGTTTCCATCTGCAGGGGCAACTCAAGAATGACATGCTGGGGCTAGAATTTGATCCTCTGATTCCTGGTAACCCAAAAGTTAAGGGAGAACAAGTCCTGAAATTGATATTTGGGGTTTCATCAAATCATGACAAGTGGTGGGACATAACAGCATTGATTGCCCTCTTTCTAGCTCACCGATTGATCCTTTTCTTAGTACTTCGGTATAACAAGAGATTGCGGTGGTTTTATGCCAAGGCAATTCCACACTTTGCTGAAAGATTTTCACTGAGTAATAAGCTACGTATCGCTTTCAAGAAACAGCAAGCTCTTCCATAATCTCCTCAAGAGGGTTTTATTTCTCCAAAAGGAGCAAGCTTCAACGAAGATGAATCGAGTGCGATCCATTCAACTCAATTGCATGACAGCATTTGGAACATATCGAATATAGTTATGGCCTTTTTCATCGTATAACCGACAAACAATGAAAGTAATAAAAAAAAAAAATTGAATATAGTCATATTTTGGATTGTTAATTTTGTCTTTATCACTGATTGGGTCCTGGGATATGCCTGTAAGTCTACAATTATATGAATGATATATACGATATCCAACTACCCAGTGGGCCCCATTTAATAAAAAAATACAGTTTAGAAATGGAATAATCAGACATTGGAACCAGTCCCAATCAGCTTATTCGTTTAATTCCAAGTGGCTGAGTGAGCATTAATTGATTCAAACTTGTCCCCTAATGGAGTAGTGATTGATAATCCAAGATAATGGCCAGAAATATTATTGCCTAAAAAAAAAATAAAAAAAAATTAGAAAGAAAGACTGAAACTTTAAAAAAATTACAATAAAGAATCTTAAAAATTGATATTATTTTATAAGACTAAATGACAAATGATGGATGAAAATATTCTTACTTTGTTAAATAAGTCATATTCTTTTGCATCATTTATTCTCGCTATTTTTTTAGATGAGTTCTTCTTCTGCCATTTCTACTCTTCGCCAGTTCTGATTTCTTTTGTAATCTTCCTCCTCTTATTTTTTCATCTTTCTTCCCTTTAGTTCATTGTCCTTCTTTTCTTTATTTCTTTATCCTTTTTCCCCCCATTTCTTCTACCCTTCATCTGTTTCTCTTGTTATTCCGCCAGTTTTTTCTCTAGTCTCGTGATGAGTAGAACAGGAGGAGCTATAAACACTTATTGGTCCACTAATATTAAAGGCCTTTTTATAGGATTTAATGAGTAGTAATTTATGATCTGCTATATCTCCCAAATCCCCATGCTTAATGACAATGCCTTCTTCTTCTTGTGTTTGTTAAGAATTATCTGCATTGTATATAGTATTTAGGCTAGAGTTACGAGGACTTTTAGTAGTTTTGCTATCATCATTTAAACCTATTACCATTTGAAAATATGTAATAACTGTTAGAAATATTATTACTTTTAAAAATGTTACTACCTGCTTTCAACTTTATTTCTATTATTTGTGTGATAATGTTGCTTTGGTTCCAAAAATGATGAAGAAGCCTGAAACTTTTTTTTTGTTGTAGTTACAATAATCAAATGATGGAAAATCAAACGTCAAACGATATGTTTTGCTATTTTCATATGGGTGGACAAATTTTAAGAGATTCAAGCGGGAAGCTCTATTATAAAGGGGTCAAATAGATGGAAGATTGATACAGGAAAAGATATTGTTGTAGGAATTAATAAGAGCAATAAGATCATGTATGGTGGTTTTGTTTATGACTTTATCCTGATGTTGCATCTGGTGGCTTTGTTTATGGCTTTTGTGAAGAAAATGGCCAACAGTTTTTTGAAGGTGTAGAAGTTAGGTTCTATTTTGTATATAGGTAGACATAACCTATTTTTTGAATGTTTAGAAATTAAGCTCTCATTTGTACACGGGTAGACATAACCTATTTTTTTTAAAGGTGTGAAAAGTAGGCTCTCTTTTGTATATGGGCAGGCATAACCTATTTTTTGAAAGTGCAGAAGTTAGGTTCTTTTTTGTATATAGGCAGACATAGCTCATTTTTTAGGTTCTTAGCAACCACATATGATATTTATCTATGTATATAATAGTTACAAGGAAAGCAATGTTTGCTTTAAGTTACTATTGAAAATAAAGCTTTATGTTATGAGTGATGTGTGTATGTAATATTTGTTCATGTCTAATCCCTGCACAAGAAATGAAAAGAGTTCATAGCATATTAAGTGATATTTTGTATTCAACTCTTATTAAAGTTTTTGTGTATGTGTATAGCATATTAAGTGAGCTTTTGTGTATGTAATAGGTACAAAGGAAGATAGTACTATTAAAGTTTGCATTTTTATTCCTTCAATTGTTTATCCTTCTTAACTCACGTAGGTAATTATTAGTATTGATTTTTAACATCATTACTATAAGGTTTGGGGATTTTACTATTACCTTTATGGGAAGAGAAAGATGTTTTCATGGCTGAGCATTGTGATAAACCTTTTGAACTTGGGGATCAATTTTTTTTCTGCAACTTTCCCTTTCCTTACATGAATGGATACTAACATTTTAGACATGCATTTTCAAGTTTAAAACTAGGATTTGTTATTGCTTATTAAAGGCTGAGAGGTGCAATGTACTTCTTCTATTGGCTTTCCCTTGCACAGGTATGCCTATTAAAGGCTTGGCTTTCCCTTGCATGGGTATGGAGCTTTTTGAAGTCAATGAAATTGATGTACTGATTTTGTTCCATATAGTAGACTGAAGACTAGTGTACCTCGTGATACACTGGATGGTTACATGCCTTTGCATATTATGGGATCTTCCAGAGTACACTTGGTGATAAGTTTTACAATCGTTTTTACAAGGTTTAGGGTCATCACTAATGGATTTAAAGAAATTTACTACAATAATTAAAGACCTTTTAGAGTATAATTACTAATGGGGTTTATAATTGTTACTACAATATTTTAGGATATTACTACATGATTTTCAAGAAATTTACTACCATGTTTAGACTCCTTGCGGAGTATAGAGTTTTAGAGCCATTATTATGAAATTTAAGAGTGTTCTTAATAGATTTAAGAAAAATTATGACCACTTTTAAGGACCATGCAAAGTATAATTAATAGTGTAGTTTAAGATTGTTACTACAAAATTTAGATATATTATTACTCAAGTTCAAGAAATTTACTATTATATTTAAGCTCCTTATAAAGTATAGAGTTTTAAAGTCATTACTAAGAATTTTAGGGGTGTTATTATTGGATTTAAAGAAATTTACCATTACTTTTAAGGACCGTGTAGAGTATAGTTAGTAATGTGGTTTCGAATCGTTACTACAGAGTTTAAGGATATTACTACTCGAGTTCAAGAAATTTATTATCATGTTCAGGCTTTTTATAGAGTATAGAGTTTTAGGGTCATTACTAAAAAGTTTAGTGGTATTACAACTAAATTTAAGGAAATTTACCATTACTTTTAGAGCCTTTCAAAGTATAGTCACTAATATGGTTTAAAACTGTAACTAAAAATTTTAGGAATGTTACTAGTAGACTAGTAGACATTAGGAAATCTACTACCATGTTTAGCCTCTTTATACAGTAATTGAGTTTAGGATCGTAAATCTCAAGTTTAGTAACATGAATTACTGTATCTTAAGAAAATTGACCATTATGGTAGTTGAAAAAAGAATTTCAAGGAGCTTCGTAATCTTATTATAATCATAAGCATTAAATACTTAAACCATTTTTTTACAATGCTCACATAAGGATGTTCTCGTCTATAACTATAATTAAACAAAATCTAGTGGATAAAATAATCAGTTTATCATTACTTTATGGTTTGCTTCCTTTGGTTTGTTGCCATTGTAGAGGCCATTACATCACCAAAACACTTGTTCAATGAATGGTTCACCAAGTCCCACATAAGCACCTTATAATAATTGGTACTTATAAAACATAAATAATTCATTAAAACAAAATGAACTCATTAAATTAGGGCATACAATGATACATAACAATTAATATTATTTCCTTACACTGGAACTTCTTGGAAGATGCTTTCTCTTGTGCACCCTTTGCTCTTTATATGCTTCATCATTATATCTATTCTGCTCACTTGGTTCCAATTTTTTTCACTCTACTAGTACTGTAGCATTTCCCTGTAAAAGGATGACAAATAGTTTTACTCATTTCTCCCATCATATTTTAGATATCGTTTGCTCTGCAATAATTATGTTACCTACCTCTTTAACATCATGTGACTTTATTTTGTTTTTTTAGTAAAATTCAACCTTGAAAATGAAAACATAAACATGGTTAATTCTTATTTGGATTACCATGAATCACAACCATGTTAATGAATATACAAAAATCATCACTTAAACTTCTGTAATCCAAATTTGTATTTGTGTAAGATGTTATTTTTATCTTTTATGATGGTCCATCTGACAGTTACAAAATCAATACTCTTTAATCATAGCTACAAACAACTAATGAAAACATCAATAATCTCTTCCTATACAAACAACTAAGTATAATTGACAATGAATCCAGGCGTGCCAGTTAAAAGTAATACAACAATTTTATTACAAATAAAAAGAAAAATAAGATAGAAACGCAAGAAGGGTGGGTATTAATACTAAACGAGTTACATCTATATGTCACATGCTGAGGTACTTACAACCAACTTTTAAAAAATTTATTGCTTGCTTTTAAGATCATATCTACTTCACTGCTATATTATAAGGAATTACAAGCTACTTAGCTACATCAACAGGCAATATTTAATGGCATGATCTATATTACTTTCTTTATATATAAAGAAGATTTAAGATTACATTGTGCTTATTATATAAGTTGCATTATATAATTAAATTAGGACATCTAGATCATGACAGGTTGTATACTCACCCTCCAACAGTTCACACATTCATTTAATCCCATTATTACTAAGTTTAGGTGTGTTACTATTGCACTTAATTATTATGTTTAGGGACATTATAGAGTATAGTTACTATTTAGATTTAAGCCCTTTACTATTAAGTTTAGGGATATTATTACTTGATTTCAGGACATTTACAACTAGGTTTCATAGGCTGTGCTTTGCTATTGAATTTAGCCATGTTACTACTACGTTTAAATGTGCTACTACTTCATTTAAGGAAATTTACCATGTTTGGAGACCATGCAGAACTGTTACTACCACATTTAGGCCTAGACATAAGGACATTTATTACTAGGTTTTAGGAACTGTCTTTTACTAT
The DNA here is from genome assembly GCA_032878935.1 of Erythrophleum fordii. NCBI lineage: Eukaryota > Viridiplantae > Streptophyta > Magnoliopsida > Fabales > Fabaceae > Erythrophleum > Erythrophleum fordii. The sequence continues at coordinate 12,609,609 of JAVQMF010000045.1, read as the reverse complement.
TAGCTTTTAGGCTTTTAGGGACTTTGCATATCATACTTAGAGTTTTAGAACTCTTATTACTAGGTTTAAGGATATTACTAATAGATTTAAAGAATTTTACTAATCACGTTTTAGACTCCATGGTTTACTATTGAATTTTAGACCTATTATTTCTAAGTTTAGGTGTATTGCCACTGGATTATCAGAACTTATCCCAAATTTAGGTTTCAAAAAAATCAATGATATCGAATACCTAATAACAATCACCCAAAGCTAGTAGAAATTTGATATGTACAATTCTAAATTCAGAGTTTCTCAATTGTGGTCTTTCATTGCCTAAATTCCCTTGACTAACAAAATCCACACATATTTGGAATTTACATTGAAAGCATATAAATTCTAACATTTTATAAGGAAGAAAATTGTAAACCTTATGAGTCGTCGAATGAGAAAGAGAGGTTTTGCTCACCCTTAATTCCCACGAATTTGCAAAGCACACCAAGATAAAAAGAAAGAGAGGTCATGCCTGTAAGAGAGACACTATCGAATAAGCGCCCTTGCGAACGAGGGAGAACTCATCAAAGGCTAAGTCTTGCTCGCAAGGGATAAACCATTGAAAGATAAGTATTTTAGTGAACCATCTAGTGAGAAACCATTAAAGAAATTTTAGTAAACTATTGCAAGAGAAACTATTGAAGGATAGGTAACCATTGATAAAAAGAATCAATGGACAATGGCAACAAAAGGCTGAGTAGAAAGAAAGCAATGTCTAGAGAGAAGCAAGGTAGCATTTGAATCCATATGGCTTGTTTAACAAAGTAAGAGTATTTTCATTCATCATTTATCATTTACTCCTGCAAAATAATATTAATTTTTAAGATCTCTTATTATAATTTTATCCAAAATTTGGTCATTCTTTCTAATTTTTCCAAAAGTAAATAAATAAAAAAAAAAATATTAGAGTTTAGTTTAATGGACAGCAGCATGGCAGTGGGATAACATGTGCCATGAGCCCTAGTTTAATTATTTGCCACGTTCTGGCCTTAAAAGGATTTATTGCACATTTTGCTTAATCTTTGGATCGAGCTTTAGTCATGAACTTTTACCTTAGTGCATGTTCTTTATAAATACCATAATTAAAAGAAAAACTGAACCTATTATAAATTGATTAGTGAATTCTTTGCAAGCAAATTTATAAGCTCTTCATTATCCAATTAAATTTTATAACAAGAAAAAAAGTTTAAATAAATGAATGCTTGACTTATAGAAGCTCTGAAATTTATACATAATATAATTAAAAAATGATCCCAATTACTATTATGACAGAAATACTTTAACATGAAGAAAACTGCCCATACTATGTCATAATGAACAATAAAACTATAATCTTACAAACAAGAACATTGTTATTTCCTTTCATTTTTAGCTGGATATATATACCTAGATATGCTTAGAATGGAGGTAGAGAATATATTGCATATTGAAATGGAGTTGCAAGCTGAAGGAGATGAGGCAACAGGGGAAAAGGAAAATAAGGGATTGTGTTAAGTGTGGGATGATTTAACAGTGGTGGCACCAAGTTTTAGCAATGGTTCAAAAAGAAAATCGTTAAATGGGTTAAGTGGTTACGCAGAAACCAACTGGATTATAGCCCTCATAGGCCCTTTAGGGTCTGGGAAGTCCACCTTACTTGGTGCACTAGTTGGTGTCTTTCTTTTTCTCTCCTTCCTTCTACCTTACACACAAACACAAATACGGATCCTTTGAAATAAGAGGATTTTAAAATTGGTGAAATATAATGTTTATATTCTTTTTTTTTTCTTTAAATAAAATCACATCCCTCCTTATAATGTGCTTCACATTAGGTGCACTACAAAGAGATTCTTATCTCATAGGATTCCCATTCCACAAACACACTATCACATATTTTCTTAAATAGGTCAATTAGTTTTTTAAACTAGACTTATTTATGAAATTTTATCAATTAGTATATATATTAGTTTATGTCATCATCTTTTTTTTATGTAATTTGATCATTTAAAAATATCTATAAAGCTTATACATTTTCATGTCGCAAGGATAACTTTAGATTTGATTATAAAAAGTAAAGTAACATTTAATGAGACCTTATTTCTGTTTTACATTGTAATTCAAACTAATTATTAAAATTTTAAGTTGAAGTTATAGTTTATCTATTTAATTAATCATCAACTAGCTTTAGTAGTCTACATTCCCTTATACCCTTTTCACCAATTTTCATCTTTCACTTTTTTCCCTTTTATCTAAACTTCTACAATCTAATAGGGAGACTCCCAACCAATGTGAGCATGACAGGGAATGTGCTACTCAATGGGAATAATGGGAGTCTGGACTTCAAAGATGTTTTAAGTATGACAAGAAAAATCTTTAAGAGATTAACTGAAGATTAGCAAAAAAAAAATCTATCAAATTTGTCATTATCATTAGGTTGAAGTTAAATGAAAATTCTGGCAATTAACTTTATTTTTGTTTTTTTATGGGTATTGTGAACACCGTATTTTGTCCAGACAAATTAGAAAATGATAATAAAAGCAAAGTAGCAAGAAAATAAAATAATAAAGAAAAGTCATTAAAAAAAATATTAGTCTTCTTTTCTCTCAAATTCCTAAAGCCCAAATAGCAAAAAAAGAAAATATGAAAAGTTTGAAAAAAAAAAATGGAAAAGAAAGAACGAAACAAAAAAAAAAAACGCAAAAGAAAAAACAAGGTAATAATAATAACAATATTAGTAGGTGAAACAATTATAAGTAAAAAAAAAATGAAAACAACAACAAAATAAATAAAACAAAAACAAAAACAAAAAAAGGAAATTAAAAAAATTAAAAAAAAAAAAAAAGAAAAGAGAGAGAAGGAAAAGAAAATTTTCAAGCTACTAAATTAAAAGAAAAATGGCCCAAATCCAAAAAAAAACTTGTAGCTCAATCTTTTTAGGTCTGGTCCATTAACTCAAAAAAAAAAAAGATAAATAAAAAATAACAAAATAATAATAATAAAATAATAGCAATTAAAATAATCTAAGTCCAAAAATAATAATGAACCAAAAAATGGAAAAAGAAGGAAGAGTACTTAAAAAAAGAAAAAAGAAAAAAAGGGGCCCCATTCTTCTTTAGCAAGCCAATATTAGATTGAAAAAATAGAACGGGCTAAGAAAAACCCAACACATCTGATCTTCTGATGGGCCTACCCAATCCAGTCTGGATCCACCCCGGGTAACCCTACCCGATTCATTAATCCATCGGGTCCCCTTTGTTTTTTTTGACCCACGCACTCACGCACGCCTAAGGGGGATCGCTGAAAAGGCAGGGGACGATGCATAGGCGTCTTTTGGGGGGGATTCAGTAGAGCAAGACTGAGACGAAGGAGGCAGCAGTAGGCTCGAGGCGTTGAATTTCGTTCATGTCCCTTCACCATCAGAGGCAGAAAGTGTGAACGTGAATCGAGGACGGGAGAAGGAAAAGAGATCAAGCAAAGGGGAATTAGACAGAGGGGAGAAAGTGATGCATCAGGCAGGGGGTGAGTGTAGAGGGGGCGTAGGGTTACAGGAAAAGAAAAAAAAATAAAGAGAAGAAGGGAGTAGCGGGAATGAGACAGAGGGGAGAGTGCGAACGAGAGGGCGAGAGGGGGGAGACCGAAAAAATTGGGAGACAGAGGGGATTCGAGAGACAGGGACTGGATTCGAAAAGGGAGAGATAGAGGAAAGATTTAAAAAAAAATGAAAAGGAGGGGGGAGAAGAAAAAGTCGGGGCGCGAAACAGAGGAGGAGGAAATTGGGGAAAAGAGAGAAATTGTGGGGAAAGGGGAGACCTAAGAAATCGAAGAAGGAGGAACCAAGAGGAGGAGCGTCTGAGGGGGAAGATAAAAATCCAGAAACACCTATTCACCTATTGTGGATCCTATAGGTAAGTTACAAATTTTGCTTGCTTTTCTGGTCTGTTAATGTGATTCCTTGTGATTGCTGTTGATCCAAAATGGGAATGGAGGATTGAGTGGTGTTCTCCTACTGAGTGGGCATAGTTGAAGTTCGAAAGGGCATGCTTTGTATGTCTCCTTAGGCATGCACAGCAGATGCTCGGTGGAATGCCTGAGAAGGGTTCGAAATAGGTGTAGACATTTGATTGTGGTATTCCCATTAATGAGGGTTGCTGTGTTACTGATCTGACCTGCTGAATCTATTAGGGCCATGTTAATGTAGCTTCAATCTACTATTGTTATTTTGCAATGGGTGGATATGCATCTTGAGTTATTGCTTTTGTAAAAATCTCAGTTTGATTTTTTTTTAAAAAAGCAAACGGTTAGTGGAATAGGCGTTGAATAGCAATATAGTCTTGCTGCTGCTTAATCGAAACTATGAATCTGTTTTAATCACTTTATCTTTCTGAGTCTCTGTTTCAATGGTGCTATCGATGAGGTGCTATTCTTGAGATGTTAATTCAATTTAGGGAAGCTTCTTTGTTAATGAGATTACTGGTGCTCTGTTCCAGTATGATTTTATCTTTAACGCTTAACATTTCAAGTGAATTTTCTATTGAATTCTCCCCAATTGAATTTGGGTTTAATAGTTAGTTTTGGATCTATGTTGCTGCTTCACATGGAAATGTTAGTTGTCTGTTATGATTATAGTTGATTATGGGCTCAGATTTTTGCTTAAGATGTGAGTCTTGGTCCAATGATTAAATCTGAATGTATGCTTTTATTCGATTGCTGATCTTTCTGTTATGGTTATGGCTTCTGCGCTGCACCACTTCTATTTCTGCTCCTCTTTTTGTTGCATCTGTGCCATTGGCCAAGAAAATTGCTAGGGAGAATGTACACGAGATCCTTGGATGAGTGACTATAGAGAAGGAAGAAGGAGCTTCATCAATCATGGAGGCAGCTTAGGAGTGGGTTCAAAACAGCATACCAGTGTGCTCCAAAAAAAAATAGAAAAAACACCTGTGGAGGCAACTGTTTCTGGTTTTATGTTCTATCCTTAGTTGTAAACATTATATTAAATATGCCTTTCGGTTACACACAAGCACACACAGTACAAATATCCGGATGTCCATATTGCTATTTTGTTACTTATTTTGGTTTTCTTTTTCATTTCATTTTTAGAATTATCGTGTGGGATTATTGTCCCCTCAGATGTATATGAATCAATTCAAGGGTATGTGTGGCAATAAGCCTCCTTATCCTTATTGAGTTTTATAATTATGTTTTAATAAATTTTGAATTTCAATTGCTTATAACAAGTAGGGTTTTGTTTAAAGTAAAAAGGATATAATGAAATTAATAAGGAAAGAAAACAAGCAACAACAAAATGATATTAAAAAATAAAAGGATTCTCCTTTCAAATAAAAAAAAAGAGAGGTTTCAGAATAAGGAAAAAAGAAGAAAAAAATTAAGCAAAAGATAGCAGAAAGTTCCTTTTTTTTTTTGTTTCTTCTTTCTTTTCTTTTTTTTCAACTTAAAATCTTATTTTAAATGTCAAAATTAACACACAAAAAAAGTGGAAGAAAAGTAAGGTTATTTTTATCTTTAACAAATCAAAGTACATTTACCAATTTCAAAACTCGTTTTATTTTTTTTAAGGAAAAATTAATTAGCCTTTTCACCCAAAAGCAAAACAAAAACAAAGAAATATATAGATTAAAGAGAAAAAGGAAAAATGAAAGAAAGCAAGAAAAGAATGAAAAAGAGAAAAGAATTAAAAATGCGAGAAAAGGAAAGAAGTAAAACTAACTCTATTTTTAGCAAATTAAAACCTATCAACCAATTTTAAATTTGTTTTATTTGTTAAAGGGAAAAGTAGTTTTTATTTTCTTATCTTTTCATAAAAAAATGATAAAAAAAACAAACAAAAAAAATAAAAAATAATAATAATGGAAACGAAAAAATGAAAAATAGAAAACAGAAAAAAATAACAACAAAAAAAATAGACAAAAAGAAAAAACAAGAATAAAACAATAACAAAATTAAAAAAAAACAAAAACAAAAACAAAAACAAGAAAAAAAAGAGAAAAGACAAAACATAAAACAAAGAAGAAAAATCAACCAACAAATATAATCTCTAATCGAACTATGTGGACTTTGATCCCTTTGAGGGGTACGTAGGCCCTAGGCTTTCATCCTAAGTCAAGTTTGTCCTTGTAAATAAAATTTTCTTTTCAATTTTCATTTTTTTTAAATTCTCTTCTTTTATGTTGTTCTTCCCATTTTGTTTCTTTAATTTCTTTCTTCCTTTTTATTTTTTATTTTTTGATTTCGTCTCTTTTATTTCTATTTCTTATTTTGCATGTGATTTGTTAGGAGAATTAAAATAGACTAAAGGTCATATTGATTTTGTACAACTGACTTTGAGAAATCGTTCTTAGCAACGGGTGTTGTGGGGTGCCTAACACCTTTTCCACTCACAATCAACTCCCGAACTTATTTTCTGGTTCGTAGACCATTTTTCTTATTTTCCACATAAAAAGGCTTTTCCAAAGTTTTACCTTTTAAAAAATTAAAATTTTGGTGGCGACTCTACTACTCATTTGTAATTTTGATTTCAGTTTTCGTTTTCTTTGAAAATTAAATCGAAATTTCTTTTTTAAAGTTTCTTTATTTAAGCGCCACGCGGTCACATTTTCGGGTGTGACAGGTATACAAAGCAATAATACAATCAAAAAAACTTGCACCACCTAAAGTCTAATTTTGTAACCCCATTAACCAAATTTCTCTAGTTTTAGCTTCAATATTACACCAAAGTTTTATGCACAATTTCACTAATAGGTCATATAATGTTATATCAACTTAATAAACTTTTGATGTTATCTTAGGAACTTATAACTATAAGGGAAACCCTTACTTACGGTTCTCATTTGAGGCTTCCTGCCAATATGACTATAAAGATGAGATCAATAAGGTGGTAAATAAGACACTGGCTGAAAATGGGTCTCTAAGATTATGCAGATAGCAGACTTGGGAATTGGCATTAGAGAGGCATAAGTAATGGAGAAAAGAGAAAACTTAGCATAAGCAGTGAGATCTTGACTAAACCTTGTATATTATTTCTTGATGAACCCACAAGTGGGCTTGATAGTGCAGTGGCTTTCTATGTGATTTTATCTCTAAGAAATATAGCCTATGATGGACAGATAGTTATGTACTCCATTCACCAACCAGGTAGTGAAGTGTTCGATCTTTTTGATGATTTAATCCTCCTTGCTGGGGGTGAAATTATATATTTTGGAGAAAGAAAAATGGCTATAAAGGTAAAAAAATGTTCTTATTTGAAATTTACACTTTGATAAAGCTTATTTAAAGGAGTTATTGAATTCTGTTCATCCAATTCAGTTCTTTGCCAACGCAAGGTTCCCCTGTCCAACAAGGAAAAAACCCTCCAGAGCACTTCCTTTGTTATGTCAGTTTAGAGTTCAACAGTATATCAATCTTAATGCAGTCTGAAAAATATCAATGTAAGTATTATTACTCAGTAGTTTTGGTCACCATTTTGTGCTTTTCTTTCAAATGGTTTTATTGCTTCTAAATTATATATCTACTGATGAATTTTTTGTGTCATCATTATTGCATTCTCTTGTGAATTTAACAACAGAGGAGATTAAAGTAGAACTTATAAACAACTAAAGATTTCCACGCATTCAATAAATGCTAAAAAGAGGATCAGAGCAATCGCCTAAAGTGTAAGTCAAACTTAATAAGGAACCATATATATGTTCTTATTTCCCTATTACTACATTTTTCCCCTATCTTCCCCAAAGCTAATTCCTGGGGCATACAGCATTTAAATCCATTTGGGATTTCTAAAATAGATTTTTGTTAGTCATTTTTTGAATAAAAGATTAACTACTATAACTGATAACTTTAATAAGTATATTCTATTATTTTATTTTGATTAAACTGATTGAAAGCTCATACCTTGCAAGAAAAACCCTTTGTTGGATCAAAGACGTGTATTACCTGCTATTGGAAGTAGCTTTGCACAGTGACTCATTGATCATTCCTAAACATGTTCAAAGACATTGGTTACTACTGGTTTCACATTTTATTCTACATCTTGGTAGCAATAAGTGCTAGTTTCATATATTTCAACATAGGAGCGAGTAATAGAGTGATCCTATCAAGAGGCAAATGTGATGGATTTATCTAGGGCTTTGTGATCTGCCTATGTATAGGTAGCTTACCTTTCTTCCTTGAGGAGTTAAAAGTACAAAATTCATCTTAGAAGTCATAAAAAGCTATTGAAATTCCTCTCTCTATGATACTTACCTACTTCATGACCCTGAATTACCAGGTATTCACTTATGAAAGGTTTAGGAGGCACTATAGGGAAGGCTCTATGTATTGTCAAATTTCCTCTTATCATTCCTTTTTGTTCTTGTAATTTTCCTCTCTTTAGGAACAATAATTTACCATATGGTGAACTTTCGTCCAGGCTCCTTACACTATTACTATTTTTGCAAAAACTTATTATGCTATCCTGTTATCACAGGAGGCTGCATGCTAATTATTGTAGTGTTGGTAACCAACCTATTGTTAACTATATGAGTTGTAGCTAGTGTTATTATAAGTAAATTCATACATTCTCCTTTTTATTGTCATAAATTGTAAGGCATATCATATTTACCTTACATAATTTTGCACACAGGTACTCATGATGATGGCACATATTTCGAAGGCTAGTAGGTGCTACCCAATGTCTTACCTCATCTACACTTCATGGTCACTATAGGTATAAATATTTATGTGAGTTGTACTACTACTAATCTCAAATATTACTTCCCATATGTGTCTAATCACAATATATAAAAAGTGATTTAGAGCTATAGGTTTACTATTCTAATGCATCATTCACATATTGACATGAACTATCTGAGATATGGCATTGATTTTGTATTGCTATAAAACTTAAGGTCAGTTCAAGAATGATCTAATAGGACTTGAATTTGAGCATCTGGTGCCTAGAGATTCTAAGATAAAAGGTGAAGTAATCCTTCAAAATACATTTGGAATTCTGATGAATTATTCTAAATGGTGGGACTTGGCAGCTCTAGCTTACTTAGTGATATTTCATAAATTGCTCTTTTACTTCACTCTTCAGGACAAGGAGAGAGCTTCATCATTGTTATACAACAAAAGGATGCTACTAGACATTTTACTTAGAAGGCCTTCCTTGAAGAAAAGTTATATTTGATCTAAGTGACACTAAATCCTATATCCTTTATTTGTTCAGAAGGGTCTTGGCTCTCATGTGTCTTAGTTTGCGAAGTTTTCATGCCTTTTGTCTTTGATTATACTTGTTAATGTCAGAAACCATGTTCTCCCTAGGGGAGGAATCAAGTTTGGCTTTTTCCATTTATTTGTAACTAGTACATCAAAATTGTGTAAATTATATATTCTTAGTATTATGCAAGAGGATTTGATAAAAATACCTGATAGTATACAAATTCACAGGTTTTCAATAAGATGTGCAAGAATAGCAAGATCATACATTAGCCATGGATATACAAATTTGGAAGCTAGTAATTGACTTAATTCTTTCACTAAAAAAGATATACAAATCTATCACTATACTTGATAAAACTTTTTTCCAGAACTAAGAAAAGAATGGGCTTACCATAATACGATATATCTAACGAAAGTTTGAACAACTATTTATTGGGACATATAGTAGATCAGCAAAAGATAAAACCTTTAATCGAACTCTAAATTTCTCTGTGAAGTAAAAATTTATTTTCATCTTAACCCAATGAAATTCAAATTCACCACTTTTTTATCATAGCACCATCGGTCTATCTTCCCTATTGAACCTTTTTCTAAATCACCACAATATTAAGAAAATTACAACATATGGACCTATTTCTTATATTTGATGCCTTCGATTGTTAGGAAAAGAAAATTAAGTAGGGAATTTTCATAATTTTTAATAAATTAGTTTAGGTAATTTTGGGTTTTCTTAGCAACAACTTTTGGTTAGTTAGTTAGTTATAATTTGTTAATTTGGAGTAATTGAACTTAGGTAGCTATTTTTGTTAGCACAACTATATTGAGGCATAAATGAAGTGATGCTACTATTTTAATTCCCCTTCTCTAATCTATTTCTTTCCTTCTTCCCAATCTCTCCCTATTTAACTTCTTTGGTTTATGATTGGTATTAGAGTTGTTCGATCTAATGGCTAATGCTACTTGTTCGTAGACTTCTATTCGTGGTGTTAAAACCACTTACACATAACAATAGAGCTGCTCATGTCTCAAATAGAATAGTAAATGACTTCACTATAGGAACTAATTCGTGGCTTATCATTTCAATGCACTGGTCATGCTACTTTAAATCTTGGACACTTTGAATTCCATCAAAGAGGTGCCCTTGATCATATATTCCCATTTGGTTCACTTGAATGGAGTTTCCTCACCTGACTCCTAAAAATATTTTTGGGTGGATCTTTAAATGTGAGTGTTTCTTCTTCTTGGATCACACACCTGAGGATCACACGGTACTTTTTAAGTCTCTAGCTTTAGACAAAGTTGCTTACAAATGGTTTCAATTATTTGAAAAACACCAAAATAGTAGATTGGATTGGTTACACTTTTAGAAGGTATTCAAATATGCTTCGGTTCTCTTTTTGATGACCCTATGGAAGAACTTATGCAACTTAAACAAGTTAGATCTCTAAGTGAATTTAATAATCTGGTTTGCCGTGTTGATTTATTGGAAGCTCAAAAACTCAGCAACTATATAACTAATTTCAAGCCTGAATTAGCTATAGGAGTTAAGCTCTTTTACCCCCACATATTGCTTGATGTTACCTGATTGGCAAAACTATAGGAGCTCAATGTTAACCTACTGCAAAAATGGCATCTTCCTCATAACTGCTTCTAAGGCCATGAGCAACGACTTTAAAGGTTCCTTAACTTTTAAAATGTTTAAGAAAGAGTTACCCAATCTTAAAAATACCACCAATGACGTTGCTAATTCTTTTTAGAAAAGGATTTTTAGCAAACCTTTGATGTGCTTCTAGCATAAACTTGCTCTAGTTGAGGTTGATGAGCATCACTCCAAAAATCTTTGTTATTTCTACCATGAAAAATATGCACCAAGTCATGATTGCCCACAAAAAAAAAAAAAACATATGCAAATATTTCTTATGGAAGTGGAAGGTGATTATCTAGAAGTCAAATCTAAAGTTATGATTTCTAAAGACATTATTCCTCTAACTCAAGAGGACAACTGTTCAGCAAATGTGACTCCAAGAGGTCCTTTAATTTCCTTCAATGCCATCCATGGCACTACTTCATATCTTACCATGTGTCTTATCAATACCTTAGGCAAAAAAGTATTGCATATTCTAGTTAACACACATAGCACATATAACTTTTTGGATGAGAGGTTAGTTTTATTGGTGAACACTACCCTTATAGGAAAAATCCAGGTCACAATAGCTGATGGCAATTGGATTCAAGGCACAAAGAAATGTGAGGGATGGAAGTGGATATCCTAAGGTATTAAATTTATAACTTGTTAATTTAATTCCCTTTGTAGGGTGCAATAAGGTATTGGGAATGTAATGGATGCAAACCTTAGGCATCATTACCTTAGATCCTATCAATTTGATTATGAAGTTTATTCTACATGGTAAACAAACTAGACTAACTGCTGTAAAGGATCCCCAAACTCAAGTCATTAAAGAAGCTTGGTTGGAGAAATCAGTAATGGTTGAACCTCATGCTTCTATGTTTCAACTTATTCCTTGGCAGCCCTATAACACATGTTATTCTATTAAAGTTAAGGCACAAAACACTATACTAGTAGCTATCCAACAACTTTTATCTACCTTTCAAGAAGTTTTGTAGAACATAAAATGTTGCTTCCTTATAGAGACCCTTATGACCATTCCTTTGAAGGAAGGCACTAATCTTATTAATATTAGACCCTATAAATATCCAGCCATTCAAAAGGACTTAATAGAAAAAATGATTAATGAAATGTTGAAATCTAGTATTATTTAGCAAAGCTCTTCCCTCTTTGCCTCTCCCATTATACTAGTTAAAAAAAAGACAATAATTAGTGGATGTGTATGGATTATCGAGCACTTAACAAGAAGACCATTCAAAGTAGATTTCTAATACCTCTAGTAGAAGACCTTCTTGATGAACTTAGCAAGGCCAATGTGTTTTCTAAACTAGATTTGAGATTTGGTTACCATCAAACCTGCATGAAGGAAGAGGATATCTATAAAACAACCTTCTAAATGCATGCTGGGCAATATAAGTTTCTTGTGATGTCTTTTGGTCTTACAAATGCTCCTTCTACTTTTTAAGGAACCATGAACACCATTTTCGAAAAAGCAACTATGGAAGTTTGTCCTTGTCTTCTTCGATGACATACTTGTTTATAGTTTCATTAAAGAGGAGCATATCCAACATCTTTAGGTGGTGCTCTCTATTCTCAAATCTAATGAATTTTCTGTGAAGTTGAGTGAGTGCACTTTTGTAGTCTCTACTATTAAGTATTTGGGTCATTTCATTGCACACGATATGGTTTCAACTAATCCAAAGAAGGTTCAAGCTGTCCAAAAGTGGCCTACTCCTATTTCTATTAAATAACTCTAAAGTTTTTTTGGGTTTATCTAGTTATTATCGATGGTTCATCAGAAACTATGGCATTATTGCTCGGCCTCTTATTGAATTACTAAAATGTGATCCTTTTCAATGGAATGATGAGGCTGCCTAAGCATATACTTTGCTTAAGACTGCTCTAACCTCAACTCCAGTATTAACATTATTGACCTCAGCTCAAGTATTATCATTACTCAACCATTCATAATCGAAATTGATGCTTTTAATATTAGTATAAGAGCTATCTTCATACAGGACAAACACCCTATTGCCTTCATCAACAAGGTTTTATCTCCCAAAAATTGCCTTCTCTTAGAAGCGGCATTAATATCTTTCCATTTAGCCTTTTACCACCCTCATAGGCTAGCAAAGCCTTAAATTTTTGTTAGAACAACGCTTGTCAACTCTTACCCAATATACATGGGTTACCAAGCTCATGGGACTTTAGTGTAATATTTGCTACAAAAGGACAGGGAAAACATTGTAGTTGATGCCTTATCTCGAGCTACACATGGTGATTTATTATCAATGACTGTGTCTTTTCTTACTACAGATTTGTGAGATACCATTAAATAGCATTGGCTCGATGACGCTAAATTGCAAGCTTATATTTAATAGTTCTAAGACAATTTAGCATCTTATCTAAAGTATAAATGGAACAAGCAAGTGCTAACTAGTAAAAACAAGTTGGTGATTTGCCACAATTTAGTACTTAAACACACTATAATGCAATGGCTTCATTCTTCTCCTCAAGGTGGACACTCTAGAGTCAAGGCCATTTGGAAGCATATTAAAATAGTGTTTTATTGGAAAGGGTATAATTAAGGATATTCACAATTTTATTATAAATTATGAAACATGTCTTCATTGCAAATATGACACAGTAGCACCTCCAAGTCTCCTTTAGCCATTACCAATCCCCAATGGCATATGGCAGAGTATTACTATAGATTTCATTAAAAAATTACCCAAGTCAAAAGGTATAGATATCATTTGGGTAGTGGCGGATCGCTTGAGCAAATATGCTCACTTTATGGCTCTTTCTCATGCATTTACAGCTGCCTAGTTAGCTCAATAATTTCTAAACAACATTTACAAATTGCATGGAGCACCTGCCAATATTGTTAGTGATAGATACCCTCTCTTCACTAGCAACACTAGCATGAGCTCCTAAAGCTTTTAGGTGTCTCACAGTGTTTATCTTCCTTGTACCATCCTTAATCTGATAGCCAAAATAAGGTCTTGAATTATTGTTTAGAGAATTATCTGCGGAATATGGTGTGGCAGGATCTACAAAACTAGTGTCATTGGTTACCACTAGCAGAATGGTGATACAATACAACTTGTCATACTTCCATTGGAATCACACCTTATGAGGTGATGTATGGGCAGCCGCCACCTATCCATATATTATACTTACCTCAAGATCCATAATAGAGGTTGTTAACTGAAGCTTCACTGCTTGGGAAACCATATTGTAGCATTTCAAGAAAAATCTTAAGATAGTAGTCAATCGCATGAAGCAATACACTGACAAAGTGCGAACTAGTAAAGAATTTCAGATAACGGACTAGGCTTTTCTTAAGCTCCAACCCTTTTGATAGTAATCTTTGGTTTGCAGAGCATCCAAGAAATTGCCACCACACTATTTTAGACCTTACCAAATTATAGCTAAGGTTGGTTCAGTTGCTTACGCACTGCAACTTCCTCCATCATTGCATATATACCCAACTTTCCATGTCTTACTACTAAAAATAAAATAAAATACCTGAATCCATCAATCATTTCCAGAGAGTTACTAGATGAACAACATTTGATCATTACACCAAAGGATCTAAAGAAGATTATGGATAGGCACTTGTTGCACAAGCATAATCGAGCTATGACTCAAGTACTAGTCACGTAACAAGGTGAACAGGATGAAGAGGCCACATATGAGTTATGGTATAATTTGCAATAGAAGTACCCTGAGTTTACTAAGTCACTGCACCCTTGGGGTTAAGGGCGAGCTAATCAGGGGGCTAATTTTAGGAAAAGAAAAATAAGTAGGGACATTTTCATAATTTTTAGTCAAGTAGTTTAGGTAATTTTGGGTTTTCTTTGTAATAACTTTTAGTTAGTTATAGTTTATTAGTTTGGTGGCAACTGAACTCAAGTAGCTATTTTTGTGTGAAGCAAGGATATACTGAGGTATGAATGAAGTGATATAACTCTCCTAATTCCCTTTCTTTAATTTGTTTCTCTCATTCTTTGCAATCTCTCCCTCTTTTATATCTTTGGTTTATCATGGCACACTCTAGTTTCGTGTGGTCTCTCAAGAACTCGACTCATCTTTATGGTTTCTTTCATCCGTAAACGATCAAGCATAGTGAGTAATGGTGTGGAGAGTTTTAAGAAAATTGTACCGATAGGTGTTGAACCTAGATTCTTTAAAGTTAACTTCAGACAAAGTAAATGTTTAGAAAGAGAAAGAGAAGTAAAGGTCTCTAAACTTCCTCTGAAGTTACTTCAGAAGATATGTTTCAACAAACCTGGATCCTATGAAGTGAGTAAGACCCATATGGCAACCTCATCTCTCTTTCTTTCTTAGAGCTTTCTTTGAAGTTTACTTTAGAGGAACAAGGATATTTTAATTTTGTGCTTTGATAGGAGTTTATTTTGTTTATTAGATGGGTGAGGTATAACCTTAAGTTAATGATCAAACTTTGTGAATGAATTAAACTTTTTTCTCTTCTATCTTCTTCTTCTTCCTTTTTCTTTTTCTTTACCAATTTTCTCCTTATTTTTCTTTTATTTTGTATCATAGGATTAGTTCAAAGATTATCATTGCAAATAATAAAAGTGATGAACTCATGGCAATACCAACGTTCATTGGGAAGAAATCAAGCACAAGAAGACAGATATCTAAAAGGAATCAATTCAGTGCAACCTTTGATGATCCGATCAGAGAGTTGATGTAGTTAAGGCAATAAAGAAATTTGGTAGACTACGAAGATTCCTTTGGAAGTTTGATATGCAAGTTAAGTTTGCCAGAGGAATATAACTTAATTTGTTATATGAGTGGTTTAAAGGAGGAAATTGCATTAGGTGTTGAATTATTTAACCTTACTACTCTATTGAATGAAACAAGGTTGGCACAGTTACAAGAGAAAACATGTGGAGTTATTAGAAAAAAGGGCTCAAAGTGTAAAACACAATGGGCTCTTCAATTACCTTTTAGTTCCCAAGTGGACAAAAGGAAAAATGATACGCACATCAAGTCGTGAAGGAAGCACTAATGGCTTGAAAATTAATAAAAATTTCAACCTATATCTATTAATTTGAAAGGTGTAGGCAGATTGGCCTAAAAAAGCAAAAAAGAAAAAGAAAAGAAAGGTGTAGGCAGAGCTAGCATTAGGCTAAAGTGTATCCATAAGAGATAAACAAGTGTTTTAAACCAATAAATAAATAAATAAATAGACTTAGTTCTTTTTTAAGAAAATATATAAGTTGGAGTTAATTCCTAACAAATTTGAAATTAATTTCAAATAGTAGGTACAGAAGAACTTAGAGTAGACTATGAATAGGTTTGGAGTTAATTCCAAATAATAAATAAAAAGAGACTTTAGTGTTATTTTTAACTCATAGAAATAGTTATAAGTAAAACAAAAAAATTATAGTGTTAAGGTGGTGAGAAATACAAGATTGTTTTAATTTAGCCCTTAACATAATTTTAATTCTTTTAAATTTTAAGGGATTTTTTTTTACATAAAATTAAATTATAAATGATAGGTTTTAACGTATTAATCTTTAACACAAGTTTTTGTTAACTTTAAACTTTACTTCATTGATTTTTTTCCCTTTAAAACTCACCCACAGCTTCTATTTACATATAAAAGAAATTTTATAAAGGTAATAAAAAGAGATTTAAACTCTAACAGAGTATGGTAAATGCTAAATGTTCTCAAATAGCAAATATACCAAAAGTATGCTTTAATGAAAAAGGGATTACTAGCAATAAATGATAGCTTTGAATGCTCTGTTATTTAATAATCTTGTCCTTGGCCTTTAAGTCTTCATTTTCATTTATAGCTTCACTAGCTTTCTAACTGTTAGAGATAAGACTTCTCTTCTTTTCTATCTTCCAGAAGAGAAGCTTGGATGGAAGACAACTACTTTTTAGCTTAAATAGAGAAGGCAACATTCGAAAATTTCCTTCTTCCTTTCTCCTTCTGTTGTGTGTCTCTGAACAAGGTAAATTGAGAGAACAAAGCTTTCCACTTCTTATTAGTAGTCTATTTAAGTAGAAAAGCAAGACACAAATATTATGTAATAATGATAGAAAGTGAATAAAGAAAAGTTCTCTATCCTTGTTCCTTTTGCTCCATTCTATACGCTTCTCATATCAGATGAAAGTTTGTCTTATGTGTTCTTCTAAATTAGATGGGCTCAACAGATATAAAGTAATAATGAGTAATGGAATGATCCTTCAAAATAAGTTATGCACTTAAAATGAATTAATTTTATTATCATTAAATATATGGATCATTTTTTATTATTTGGCCATCAAATCTTGGGCCAATGTATATCTACAAGTTGCCATTATGTTTGGTTAACTTATTGTTAATACACCAGTAATCAACATTATGGCTGCTACAAGGCAATTGCTATTTTCATTACTGTGGTGCGTAATGTTGCTTGAGAAGACTCCTCCACTAAAGCTAGAAATCAACAAAGAAACAAATATGATGGATTTCCAATTAATAGAGCTTGTGCTATTGATAAGACCATTTCCATAGCAAATTTCATTTTCCTTCACATGCCAATCATTGCAACCACTAAGATCTTTAATAGCGGTTCTTTCACAATAAGAAAGAAAGGAGTGCACATCATAAACATCATTGGAGGTGATGTTGTTAGGATTGAAGCAAGCTAGTTTTATTTGATGCTAGATGTAGTTAATCTTGGTCTAAATTTTTTTTCCTTGACCTTTGAGGAGAAAAAAAGTATTTTGAAGAAGAAGGTACTGATATGCCCTAAACATGTTAATAATGATATTTTAGTATTGTGGTTGATTGGGTCAGTTAATTATATATGTTACATGAGTAGTTTAATTAGTAACACTATATAAAAAGGCAAAGCTTTGAATGTATGATAAATTCGTAAAATGAATTGAACTCCTTTTTTATTTTCTTCTCCTTCTTCTTCCTCTTTCTCGATTCTTTCTTTAATTTTTTCTTAATCTTTCTTCTTAGTTCCTATCATATTATCAACTAGTGGAAAACATTAATCAAAAGGTACCTTTGGTAGTCGATTCATTTACATAAAAATACTTGAAAGCCATAGATTCAAAGAAAATAAGAATAAGAAAGAATCCACACTTTATGTAGTGATTTTTTTTTTTTGGGATGGGGCAGATCTTATGCTCAACAGTTCCGTTTATGCAAGAATAACTAAAATACATTAGCCATCATTGTTGCACTGCCAAATTTTTTGATTCCACATACTATGTATTCATGGTACGTTTATTTGGCTCTTATTTAAAAGAAAAATGATAATTGGATATCAAGACAACCATTCATTTTGCTAACCACAGATCAGATGGAAAAATCTTATTACTATATGAAACATGAGCAGGTATGAATAAAAAGTAAAAAAAAAATGTATGTTATCTTATATGCCTATATTGTACTTTGATGTAAATCATTTTTATAATTGGTCTCATGTTTGGAATAAAAAGGAGGGTTGTGCTAGATAGTCAATAGTCAACGTAAAACTTTGTCAAATTTTTATATCATGGATCGTTTAATTGTTAGAAGTAATGCTACGTCGTTACCTGGAAGCAACGTGCTGTATAACTTGAGTACAATGTCAAATAAATAAGAGCTACTACGTCGATGCCTAGGTATAATAAAACATAAGCAAGAGTTCTCACATTTTTATAAATGAATGCGGGTAAAGAAATTAGTTTATAAGAGTAGAATTTGTTTTAGAACTTGGAATATAAATACATTTATAGGTAAATTAATAAAAATAATAGATACCATGATTAGGAGGGAGATTAACTTTATGTACTTACAAAAAACTAAATAGATAGGAGAAAAAGTAAAAGAATTAGACACTTCAAGTTCGAAACACTGGTACATCAACAAAGTTAAATCTAGAAATAAGATAGGTATAATTATGTATAAATTTTAAAAAAATGTTGTCGTGGATGTAAAAAATTCAGGAGATAGAATCACAACATTAAAATTCGTAGTAGAAAAGAAAACTTTTAATATTATTAGTGTTTATACACCACAAGTACGGTTAAAAGAATATCACAAGGTAAAGTTTTAAAAGAATTTAAAAGGTTTAGTTTAAGAAATAGCATTAAAAAAAATTCTCATAGAAAGAAATCTTAATGGTTATGTGGGAAGTGCATATAGAGGTTACAAGGGTTCACATAGGAGATATAGTTTAGAGAAAACAAATGTAGAGAGTAAAACTATTCTAGACTTTTCATTAACATTTAATTTTACAATAGCCAATACTTGTTGTAGGAAGTGTGAGGAATCTTTTATGATGTATAAAAGTGAAAGGACAAGCTCTCAAATTGATTTTTTTTAATAAGAAAAGCGGATAGAAAACTCTGCATGAATTGCAAAGTTAAAATTGGAAACAACTTGACTACCCATCATAGAGTTTTGGCTATGGATATTTGAGTTAAAAGGAGAGTAAATAGCAAAGGCTAATATACGATGTCAAGAATCAAGTAGTGGCAATTGAAAAAGGATAAAGAAAAGAGCTTGTAGAGAAGGATTTTGAAAGAAGAGTTTTGGGAAGCATAAAGAAATGTTAACGATACATGGGATGAGATGGCTAAAGAGATTAAGAAGGTGATAAAAGAGATACTCGATGAATCAATAGGCTTGAGACCTAAGATAAAGAATCTTGATGGTAAAATACAAATGTGCAAGATAAAGTTAAGGTTAAAAGAAAGTGTTACAAAGCAGGATATTTGTGTAAAAATGATAAAAATTGAAAAAAAAAATATAAGATAGTTAAAAAAGATACTAAAAAAAGTGATGAACGAAGCAAAAGTTAGGCACTTGATAGGTTATACCAATCTTTAGGTACTAAATCTAAAGAAAGAAGTATTTAAAAGTTAGCTAAAAGTATGATATGAAAAGAAAGATAAGAGATGTGAAAGGGTTATTTTCATAAATTATTTAATGAAGGATACAAGATTTTATTACATTCGAATAGGTTAGACACTAAAAAGAGAACAAAAATTATATCTTTTATTGTACGATTTGAGAGTTAAAGGTAAAAAAAACATTAAAGTGGATAGAGAATGACAGAGCAGTTGAATCGAATAATATACCTATTAAGATATGGAAGGGTTTATGAGTAAAAGATATAAGTTAACTCACAAAATTGTTTAATAAAATTATGAGGTCTAAAAGAATACTAGATGAGTAAATGAGAACTACTTTAATCCTTATTTATGAGAACAAAAGACATATAAAATCGTGCAAATTTTGAGGGAATTAAGCTCATAAGTCACATTATAAAGTTATAAAAGATAGTAATTGAACAGAGATTAATGCAAAAGACTGAAATTATAAAGAATCAATTTAGTTTTATGTCAGAAAGATTGACTATGGAAGTGATATACTTGCTATAAAAATTGATGGAGAGATATTAAAGAAATAAAAAAGACTTACGTGTTTATTGATTTCGAGAAGGCATATGATAGGATGCTAAAAGAGGTTTTATGAAAGGTTCTAAAGAAAAAAAGAATTCTTATTGCTTATATTCAAACAATTCAAGAAATATATAATAAGGTTACAACTAATGTAAGAATAAAAAGTAAATCCACAGAAGATTTTTCAATAATTATTGGTCTACATTAAAGGTCAATTTTGAGCCCTTATCTTTTTATTTTAGTATTGGATGTATGCACTGAACATATCTAAAAATTAGTACCACAATACATATTTTTTGCAGATAATATAGTCTTAGAGAATTGAGAAAGAAAATAAATGAGAAATTAGAATTGTGAAGAATAACTTTAGAAATACATAAATTCCATTTAAGTAAAAATAAAATAAAGTATAAGGAATGTAAATTTAGCAAGAGATGCACTAATTCTAACGTAAAAGTGAAAATTAAAGAATATACCATATTATAAGTTATATAATTTAAGTATCTTGAATCTATCATACAATATGACAGAAAAATTAAAAAAAATATATAAAACATAAGATTCAAGTAAGGTAGATAGAATGGAGGAGTATTTCAGATGTTATTTGTAATAAAAAAATATTATTCAAACTTAAAGTTAAATTTTACTACATAACTATAAGACTTGTAATGTTGTATGCGATTAAATTTTAGATAATAAAAAAATCAATAGAAGAATAAGATCAATGTTACAAAGATGAAAATGTTGTGTTAAATGAATAAATACATTAGATAAAATAGAATTAGAAATAAAAATATTGGAGAAAAAGCAAAAGTCAAACCTATTTTGTAAAAGATTATAAAATCATACTTTAGATGGTTTAGGCATGTATACAAAAGACCTATAAACTATGAAATTATTAAGAAAGATTCAAACTTAAATAATTTATTTAAAAACATGATTTACGATAAGATTTTATAATATCGATTGATTTGTATATCCGACCCTAGTTAGTGGGAAAAAATTTCTTATTGTTGTTGTTGTTGTTATGTTATTTTATATGCAGTTTTCTTTGGTGCATATAAGCTATTATACATGTAGAATTTAATAACACTACAAGCATAAAATATTAAAATTTGACTGGAATTTATAAACTATAATGAAAATAATAGTATCTGAAACAACTATTTCAGTTTGAATACAAGTCAATCCAATCACCACAATGCTGTCAACCAGGAGATCATAATTGAGACTCGCACAATTCAAATTAAAATATATAATATACCAAACAGTCAAAAACTTGTAATGAAAGATTCGTAGCTCTACATGTACAATCTATGAAGTTGCTCATTATTTCAAGGAATAATTGTCAAAATTGACAGTATTTTCCATTTGGCCAATCTGAAAAACAAAAATGAATCACAAAATGAAGGTATGTAGCTATCACCACCCTCCTCTTGAACGTTTAAACTACTATTTATTTGCTTCGATGAATTCTCTGTACTCGCTCTTCATTTTCACTCCTGAAACAGTCCTGCAATATTAGCGTACAACCATCAGCAGTCAAAAATCTGCATTTATATCCACGAAGCAAGTCTATAATAATCGCCCCTTGTCTATAATAGTATAGATGGCAATCAGCAGCTTTAGTCATTGTTTATAATTCAATTTATCAAATTACGTAAGACATGAATTAATTTGGGATTTCTAATAAAATAATCAATACTTGCTGCAGAGTGTTTGATACCCAACTAGAGTTGCAATCAAAATGAGGATGCCGAAATAATGCACTGGACAAACAATCAAAATGGATACGGGTACCTCGATCAGCATCAAAGTAGTAATTAGAGGATTGAAGAGACCACCAATGATCATGACTATGATGATGATGATGATAATAAGAAGAAAAAGAAGGAAGGACGAAGGACAGACAATATATAACCAACCTAAGCATCTCCTTGTTTTTGAAAAACTGCACACATGGAGTACCCATGATTCCGGCTGCTTCTGCTATTTCTGGATCTTCCTCTATATCAATTTCAACGAAATGTACATTCTGATCAAATTCGTCAATAACCTGCCATAGGAGACGTTAAGAGAAGTTCAGAACTTTTTTTACTGTTTAATTTCAATATATAATTTAAAACAAATTACGTTAAAGATGAAAAGTAAAGTACTCTTCTTTAGTTCCAATGGCATGCATCAATACTCGCATTGTGTTTTTATTAGGTTCCATTCTGGCAGTATCTCACTTCAATTATTATCATCTGGCAACACTCAAGTTGAGCACACAATAAGTTGATTTAGAATAATGCATATTCAAATGAAAATATGATGGGAATGTAATATGAACTATGTTTGGTCAAGTACAATACAACTGTGCTAGTGACATGGAGAACGTTAAAACATCTTACTAGCTGTCCCCCTATGTTCCAAAGAGAGAACCTGTTCACTGGCGCATGGACCGAAAATAGCCTTATTTTTGTCACTTTAAAATAATATTCACTGAATCTTTGACATTGCTAGTGTCTTCTAAGAGAAGAAGGTTACTGATTACCGAACCTCAATCAAGTTAGTGTATTTTAAAGCATTCCCCTTCAGCAAGGAAAATTGCAGGGGCCTACAAGTGTTCCCTATGATGTTCCCCATAAAAATGTTCTTACGGTTGCAAAACTGAACTTTAGTAAGTAGGACATCTTTTAAAGGGTGTTTGACGGATGCAAATGGAATGGGATTGGTTTTGACTTTTAATCCAAGAAAGAAAGAACGCATGGAAAGAAGTTTAAATTCCATTATATATATATATATATATATATCCTCAAAATTCACCATCACGGTAAGGCAAGCCTCAACCTACATACTGTGACTGACCAGTATAAGTTTGATACAATATAAGCACAAGTAAATATGATTTCTTCCTTCCACATACAGTTTATAATTTGTTAATTTCAAGTTTTCAACCATAATGATTTGCATACATCTCAATGCCCTATGCAACATTAGTTAAAATTTCAAATGCAGAAAATTCTGTGCCATACATTCCATACAAAAAGCAATATTGTGTCATTTATGTTCATTCCTAGCATAAAAAGAACTACACCAATATCATGTCACAGAAGCTTACAGATCACAATAACCATAGAAAATGTCATCATATTTAAGGAAAGTGAAATAACTTCAGTTCTCCTTTTTCTCACGTACCTTACTAAGAATTGGCTTTAAAGTCCTACACGGACCACACGTTGGTGCTGTATATATTACACATATGAGCCTTGGACTTTCATGGTACAATTTTCGCAGAGCATACTGCAAAGAGGATATAACAAGGGAAGAAAATATGCTATAACACAAATGCAAAATTAAATGATAAAAGGAATTGAGTGAAAATAACAAAAGCTAGATTTTAATCCCATTAGCATAGGCA
Organism: Erythrophleum fordii; assembly: GCA_032878935.1. NCBI lineage: Eukaryota > Viridiplantae > Streptophyta > Magnoliopsida > Fabales > Fabaceae > Erythrophleum > Erythrophleum fordii. Next base: position 12,585,922 of record JAVQMF010000045.1, on the reverse strand, counting down.
CCTGGCAAGGAAACACATACCTGGCCTCTATGCTTTGTAAGTGTGATATCAAAACCCTCTTGAACATCCCTGTTTGTGAGTTCCTTCCTAGCCTCTTCAGTTGCGGGCTGTTACAAGTAATTAGATTGAAAGACTGAGAAAATTACTGGAACATACTGCATGAAACCTCAAATGGCATTTCCCCAACATAACTACAAGCCACTTTTGCCACTGGGCATCTATAGGCCAATTTTTTTTTTTTTTTCGGTGGGGGGTAAAATTATAGGCCAAATAAGACAACTTTGCATAAGGCCAAAAAAAGTGTTCATTAAGAGAAGAAAGTCCCAGTATACTAGGTAAATAATATAGTTTTGTCTTCTATTTCTTGATATTTGATCTCAATTACATCCTTCCTTCTGAAGGATCTTGAAAAGGGTTAAATCTATTCATTAAAAACCCATCCATAAACCTAAGAGTAGCTGGTAATGGTTTCTCTATATTGAGGCATATTAGGTAGGATTTTCAGGCAAAATAACCTAAAAGGTTATGGGCAATGCACTCAAGTTTTCTTCCACCACAACACAACGCTCTGTGCACCTCACTATGCCACTAAAAAAGGAAATATTTACATGATGATGAGAGGATAGAAGCCCAAAAGATTGCATAAAGACAGTAATTCCCATTAAATAGCTTCAACAACCGCAAGGGACTTCCTAATCAACATTCTCCACAAATGTGTTAAGGAACTTGGTAAACTAAATTTCATGCTAAACTTTGTCATCAAATAACAATTAGAAACGCAATCTTTATAAACTTTTGTTCATTTCTTCTACTAAAGAAATCCAGTTTTTACAACCAAATCCACATTTAAGCAGTTTCAACTGCCTCTATGCGTTTATATGAGCAAGCACTAGAATAATAAAGATAAAGTGAAATAATAATGTAATATTTACAGCTCATTATAAAGTACTATGTATCCAGAGGACAATAGGCTCACATAAAATCGGAGTTCATTGAAGTCAAATACCTGATGGAACTCTACAAGAAGATCATTGCTCACAAGATATCTCTCAACTGATAAAGCCGCAACGCATCCTGAACCAGCAGCGGTTATAGCTTGCCTCCATTCATGATCCTATGAGAATAACAAGAAAAAAGAAGCTTTATAAGAGAGCCTACAATAATTACTACTTACAGGTTATTTCATAAAAATGGTAACGTCAAACAACAAGATAAATTCAGAAAATTTACTTCCTGAAAAGTTGTAATAGTTCATATGCTCAGTATTTAAACCAAGAATAACATTTCATTACTAATGAATTTGGTCCTAAATAAGTTCTATTTTGTTTTGCATTTATTTAGAACTAATACAAATCTGCTGGAAAAATACACCAGAGGGATATTTTCAAAAGGTTACCTGCACGTCTCCAGCTGCAAATACACCTTCAACTGAAGTTTTTGCAGTACCCTCCTCAACCAATATGTAGCCAGAGTGGTCAAGCGCAACTTGCCCTTCCAATAGTTGGCTATTTGGTGAATGACCAATACCATAAAATAGTCCTTTTGCCTCAAGCACAGACTCCTCTCCAGTATCCACATTTCGAACTAAAATGCCAGAAATCTGGCCTTTTGTATTGCTCACAACATCCACAGTCTCCATATTAAAGTGCACAGTAATGTTGGGATTGTTGTACACTCTGAAACATTCGCGATAATCAACCTGTTAAACAAACATTCAGGGAGTTGAAAACTCACATACAAATTGTTTATTAGTATATAATTCACCGTCATCAAGGAATCCAAATAGAATGCTCCACATAAAATACAGACTACCTATTAACTAAAGTTGGGAAATGTTCATCAGACCCACCTATCTTGCATTGCTTTGGAAGCCCTTAATTGGGCCTTACGCACAAGTAAGTGAACATGACGAGCATATTTAGTCAAGTACAATGCTTCCTCTGTCGCCGTATCTCCCCCTCCAACAACAGCAAGAACTTGACCCTTAAAGAGAGGTGAGGCTCCATCACAGATTGCACAGGCACTGATTCCTCTACTCCAAAATTCATCTTCTCGGGGTAGCCTAAGTCTCTTTGCGGTAGCTCCAGTAGCAAAAATGACAGTATGGCACTTAACCTAAAATAAAAGGTTAATAAAAAAATCTGATGAATCTATAACAACTTTTCTCCCAAAGAAAAGAGATACAATTTCTGAAAAAACATTGTTAACACATTTGTACAACATTAGAATATTTTAACTCCAAAAAAGGAAATCACAAGAAAGCAGATTCAATGAACCAGTTAGATTCAAAGATACAGATACAATTTAGAAGAACCAAGAATATCAATAATTTATTCAATCATGTAATTGTGAATCAGCTTGTTGCTGATGAATACATCACCTTACGTTCGCTACTTTGGATAGTAAAAGGAATATTTTTAACATCAATAGCTTCAACATCTTCTTGGAACAATTCTGCCCCCCAACGCTCAGCTTGCCGTCGCATCCTACATAGGTAGGCAGGAAATGTGTAAATTATAAGGTCTTTATGTGAAAAAATTACAAGATTATTTTATTTTATTTTTTCTGTTTTTAGCACCTGTCCATGAGATCAGGACCAGTTATCCCATCTGGAAATCCTGGAAAGTTCTCCACTTCGGTGGTAGTCATCAACTGCCCCCCAGGAACGCCACCCATTTGATAACCCTCAAACACTACAGGCTTCAAATTGGCACGCGCTGCATATATTGCTGCTGTGTATCCTGCAGGGCCTGAACCTATAATCACCACATTCTCAACATCTTTTCCTGTGAAAAGAAAAAATGTATTAAAGGTGACTTTGTTGGCAACTTTAAAATTTGAAAAAGAAAAGGAAAACAAAGAGGAAGACCAATAACAATTAATACATTATCAGGGCATAATTTTGAGCTGACAAGCCAATATTGCGTTCTTATAAGAGCATTTATGTCTGAATAAGCAAGAATTCTTAAACCCCTATGCAGTGTCATTAAAGCAACATCTGCTAGAAGGTCAAGCCTAGCTTTGGCCTAAGAACACTAGATTAATCAAATAAGCAGAGGAAACGACATGAAAAATACTACTGCCAAAAAGTGTCTGCCGTGTAGTGTAATCGATCACCAGAAAGAGAAGCCATAAAGAAGTCGCGGCATGTGTTCAATTATCAAATAAGCCAAAAATTCAACTCTGAACATCGATAATAATCCTCCATGCGTTAAGCAACCAGGACATGGTTAATCTTCTAGTTCCTTAGTCCAATTTGGCATTAACTTTATACATTATCAACAAACACTTAGTAACTACATGGTTTCCTCAAATGTTGGTTTAGTTTCCAAGTTACCAAAATTAAGAGGTACCCGCATTTCTTAGCACTCGACTATAAACTGCTTTTCATTTTTCCATTTTGCTTTCTGAGACTGAATATAGCGTCAATATTGACGCTCTATAACTAAATTGCACTTTGAAGCTAGGAACTGGACATAAGCATGCATCTTATCTTCGATATTTCCGAAACGTGACGACATAGTGAACAAATAAATAAATGAAGTTTGTCCCTTTCACTAACATTCGAATTCCAACCACTCAAGCATCACACATAGGCGCACAAACTGAGGTTTGAGAAAGTGTGAGTGACTGGTAGTGCTTGTGCATGTCTAGGAGCAAGTGAGTAACCTGGTGAGTTGGGTGCGTCGACGGAGGAGGCTCGAACTCTAAGCAGGGAAGGACGAGTTCGGGGCAAGTCAAGGCGTCGCGTCGCCGAAGATGACCATGACTTGATGAAGATGACGCCGTGCGGTGGAGGAACTGTGGCCATGGTGACTCGGTGGGTGGGCACGGGTCCGACCCCGATTCCTATCTTCGCAGCAGCCATTGCTTTCAAGACCATACAATGTGAGAACAGAAGTTAAAGCGGCATCTGCTCAATTTTTTGTTTTTTTCCTTTCGTTTTATTTGTTTTATTTTTAGGTTGTGGTTGTGGAATATGTGCTGCAAATTTATTTCTATTATTTTTTAATTTAAATATTTTTTTAATTTTAAATGAAGTAAGATATAACATAAAAATCATTCAAAAAAAAGATATAAGATAAAAATAATTTTTTAACTTTCATTAGATATTTTAGTCAATATTTTACATTTTTTAAAATAAAAAATAAATAATTGACATTGAAAATTAAAAATTAAAAAACTGAATAAATGGCGTAAAGTTACTGCTTCCCAAAAGAGGATGCACACTAATAAGTTAATTACTTGATGAATTGGAGCTCGCTCAGACAGTGGTCGAGCTAAATATTGCTGAAAACAACAGCTTAATCTGACCCTTCTAAATTAACGATTTAAAGAAAAGATCAGATTTATGAGTAGTTTTTTTGTGTTTTTGTTATCAAATGTTGATTAAAATATAATAAATATATAATTTTTTAATAATAATATAATAAGTGAATAATTTAATTAAAAATTATACACTTATCTACAAAAATTATATATTTGTTATATTATTATTAAGAAATTATACACTTACTAAATTTTAATTAAAGAATTTGGTAGCAAAATAAAATTTTTTCTTCAAGAAATTGACAATTTGGTGTTATTGCTTAAGTTTTGTATTTAAGAATAATAATACTGATTGAATTTTTTTCTCAAGTAATTATTATTAATATTACTATTATTTCTTCTGCTTTTAACATTTAAGCATCTTAATATCAAGAATATACTAACATGAACAAACAAGTCTAAGTTGTATTCGGTATGCTAATTGTTTTTCCTCGTCATATTTGCAAACAAATCCAAGCAAAGTGTACTCTAAAGCGATAATTTAAAATTCTTTATTCTTTTAAATTGTGTGGAAAAACAAAAACTTTCCAAATCGAGAGATTAATTTTTTTTGAATGATTTAAAGGAAGCTTTGATTTTTTAGATTTACTGATTTACAAAGGCCCAATCATCTTGGTTCCATTTACAATGATATTGTCTTCACAGCGTTGAACGAGTTCAATAATTAATTGATAATTTAATTACATATGAACTAAGTAACATGTGAATTGGTATGTGGTGTCATTTTTATGACATATATTTGTCTTTCTTTTTATTTATTTATTTGTATTTAGAGTAAATTACACTCTTCATTATGTTTTGTTAAAATTATGTAGATTTTTTTTATTTTAAAAAATATACATATAAACTTCTCTTATAATAAAAAGTTATTCAACATTTTAATATAATTTAATTTTTGTATCAAAATAACCTCTATTCAAATTTTTAGTTTTGTTTTTTAAAAATTATGTATTTAAATTAATTAAGAGTATTTTAATTTAAAAAATTAAAATTATACTAAAATATGTGGTAACTTTTTTATTTTAACAAAAAATTATGTATATTTTTAAAATAAAAAAAATGTATATAATTTCAACAAAATTTTAAAAAATCTACATAAGTTACTCCTATATTTATAAATTAAACAAGAAGTTAAAGACAATTGGTTGGTTACACTCATTGAAAAAAATATTAAATGTAATTCATTATATCCTTACTGTTAAATTTTTAATTAAAATATAATAAATATATAATTATCTAATTAAAATATAATAAATGTATAATTTTTGCAAATACCTGTCATATTTATATTAAAAAATTATATACTTATCATATTTTGATTGAAAACTTTAATAATAAAGATATAAAAAATTATACTTAAGTTTTGTCCAAGAATACATTTGTTTTAATTGAATAACTATACATTTTTTATATTTTAATATGAAAAAAATATTAATACATTTGTTTTTCTTTTTTGTGGCAGAAGAGAGAAATATTAATGAATCAATTAGAATATGGATCCTCTCAATTGAAGAGTTTTTAATTTAGATGCTACATATTTGATATGGATGATTTAATTTTTATATTTAATTAATTTATTTTAACAAGTAGAATAAAGAATGAAAAATTTTTTTTCAAAATTTTAAAAATAATAAATTACAATCAAAAAATTAAAATATAAAATTTAAACAACCTAAATTAAATTCGAATAATTTAAATTAAAGACCCCTTCAAGGGCAATTGAGGATTCGGATTCGGATTCGAGTCAATCATCATTGCGTTGTAGTTGGGGTTCATACTTTTGAGTCACAACGTGGAGAATGGTGGTACGTTGGGCCAGGAAAAAAAAAAAAACAACAGAAAGAATTCAAGATGGCTAGAGATAGCAACAACCCTGGTTAGCCTATAGATTTTTTATGGGCTTAGACATAGCCTGACCCAAAAATAACCTGGTTCCATATCTCTCTCTACATTTATAAAAAAAACTCTAACCCCAAAGCTAGAGATTTTTTTTTTTTCCTTTTCTATATGCTTAGTTTACTAATTTTTACTATATTAAGTTGACGATTGGGAACAGTCAAGCGTACATGTTACCCTCCATAAATAGGCCTACTTGGCAAAAATTTAATAAAAATTAGGATCAGTCTCGAACACAATTACATAGGGACTTATGTGCATTTGAAAAAATAAATAAGTATATATATATATATTTGCAGTGATTATATATGCTTAACTTTAAAGCCATGGTCAACTCTTTTAATAATAATAATAATCATCATCATCATAATTCTCATTCAACAAAATTTGATGACGATTAATCTTTTTAAGTATAGATGAAAACTTTAGTGGAACTACAAAATTAATTATATGATTGTGCTTAGATAAGTTTTATATAAAACTTACAATGATCAATCATCCAAAGTGTCAAACATAAATGTCATAGGTGGCGTTTGTTTTTTTTTTTTTAATCACGGAATTTGAAATTTCATTCCACATAGAGCAAACATATAAAGTTAGAAGTTATAACAATAGATAAATAATACGTTTAGCTACGTGTTTGAGAAAGGCAAAATCACGTTTACAATCTCGTTTATTCAAAAGTTACAATTTTTTACTTCTAACAAAATCACGTTTTGTCCTTCTCGACGTAGAGCCAAACACAAGCAAAGACACATAGGCCTGCAGGCCACACATAACAGTAGAATAAACACAGAAAAACATGGTAAAAAAAATCATACATGCTAACATCCTAGCAAATATTAATGCTAACGAAGATGTTAGGGTGGTAACTCATTACAATGCCATTAAAAAAAAATTGTACATGTCAGTAATGCTCTTTTACCTTTTTTATTCAATATTATAAGCTTAAAAGGCACATTTTTTCGCAACAAGATAATCTATTTAAAATTTTATGTTTAAATTATTTGTTTAAAAGAATTGAATTCAAGTCCATAAAAAACACTCTTCTACGTTTGACTTACGATATGATCTACTAAAAGTTGATAGAATTAAAAAAGTTTATGCTGGCAGCTGGTTTGATTTCCCTTCCCCATCTAACACTGTTTGACCCAAAAAAAAAAAAATCAGTTTCAATGCCTAATAATAAAAGTTCCTCCAAGCCCCAGAAATATAATTATATTATAAACTATATATCAAGATATCATTTTGTATACAATCTGAAAATCAAAGTCATGTCCGTAGAAGGCTTTGCAATAATAATGAAATTGCTTCAGGTGGAAGACACTAAAAGGTTGCTTCCTTTGACAAGGCATGGGAGATTTGTATATATGGCTGCATTTCAATGCTCGAGAGAGACAGAAATTGATATGTTGCGGTTCTCAAGTTGCATTTTTAAGGACTTCATATGAAAGTATACATATATGTATGTGTATATATATATATATATATATATTCACACATCATCACACTTAGCTCTTTATTATTCAAATGGGGTAAACAAACAGGAGTAGGAAGCGGTGGTTGGTGAAGGGCTATTACAGAGAAAGAAGGAAGAAAGGGTTTAAAATCCCAAGTCAAGAAAGCTCAGCTGCCCAACCAAATTCAGAAGCTTCATGAGTTGTCTAAATCCCCTGAATGAATGTCCACAACCGACATCCATCTTTTTATACTCCGGGAATATTGAGGACTAACAATAAAAGCAAAATCATATTTTTATCAAAAGAAAATATGAGGAATTAACTATATATGTATAAACGTATATCGAAGTTTCCACTTTCATGCCAACAAGGGTTAGTTCAATTAATTGAAAGCATCTCAACTAAATATTTGTATTATTGTGTATAAGAATTTAAATCCTTCCTTCTATTAGTAACTTCACTTAGTAGTCAACTTTTTTCAGGGAGATCTACTTACATTTAAAGGTTAATTGAATACTTTTCTTTTTAGAAACCAAAAAAAAATCTTTGGAGAGAATCCTCTCTAACTTATGCCTTTATTCTTCTAAAATCTCAAATACGTTATTAGTGTCATAACAGATAATTTTATAAAATAATCTATTATTATTATTATTATTATTATTATTATTATTATTATCAGCTTTTGTAAAAAAAAAAAACTTCTTTCATCTATTTCAAACTGTCTTCTTCTTAATGAAGAAGCCCTTTTTTTTAAATAGAAGAAAATCTTATATAGTTTAAACTTGAAAAACTGGCTTGAAGTCATTTTTTTCATAAAAAAGAATCACTTATTCAAGTAAATGCTCTGGGTTGATTTTTCACCTAATTTAATTGGGCCCACGCAATTATAATCAACCACAAACTTGTTTAACATTTATTACATACCAAGAGAGGGAAAAACATTTTTCTCAATAATTATATGATATCTTTGATTTCATTTTGGTGTGCAGGGGATTGGCTTAGGAGCATAGGAGTCTGATAATTGAATGGAAGAGAAAGTATAGCTGGAATGAATAACGCAAAAAGTCAAATAAAGTCCTCTCTTTCATATAGGAATGCCACAAAGCATTAGATCATGATCACAGGGGAAGATATCGAACTCCACTAGTTACGAGAAGAAAAGCTCTGGAAGGAGGAATCTACACGTAAGATTAATGAAAATATCAGCACACCTAAACAACTTAAACTAACATTATTTTCGTAGAGAGCATTGTCACTTTATTATGACAATTCCGCCAGACACTCCCACATGCCAACTTCATCTGAACCGTTCATTTTAATTCCCAGTTCATGATATGATAAACTGGATAACGCAATGTCTTATTCAAGGGTATGGTATAATATACTGTTCATAGGTTTGATTTCGATGCGACAAAATCAAATTAGTCAACAGTTGCTTTGCGACCTTGTCGACGTTAAATTTTTTGACTTTATTAAAGGTATTATTGACTAATCAACATCTATGTACACTCGTGTAGCTTGGTCGTGCATTTTTAACCAAGGTTCATATTGTAAATATGAATTGCGATTATCTCATGGGGTGCCAATTGTAGGGATGGATGATTAAATAATTTAGTTGATTTGACCAGGAAAATTCATCTCTTTTACACAGTAATATAAAAAAAATCAATTTAATTAGAAAGTGGATGCTGTGAATTTGTTGACTATATAAAGAGGGAAGGCTTAGTGCATACGTTTCAACCATTTCTTCATCAAGGATGAAAGAGAAGGGAAAGGCTCTTGCAATTCTCATGAACTGTGGAGTCGTGTTGGGTTTCTATTGTTGGGGTTGGGAGTTCTTAACTGCCCTTCTTCTCTTCTCCCCCTTTTAATTATCATTCTTAATTAACCATCCTTATCATCATCTTCTTCTTCTACTTCTTCTTCTTCTTCTTCTCAAATCAACAGTCAGTCTCTTTTAACAATATATAGAAGCAGGCTTAAGGAAGGAAAAAAAAAAAGAAAAAAGAATTGGCAGAATAATGGAGGATGTGAAGAATCAAGAGTTGTTGGAATATGCAAGGAAGTCCAACCCACCACCCTTCTTGTTAAAGACATACATGCTCGTGGAGGATCCGGCCACCGACGATATCATATCGTGGAACGCCGACGGGACGGCGTTTGTGGTGTGGCAGCCGGCGGAATTTGCCCGTGACCTCCTTCCAACACTCTTTAAGCACAGCAACTTCTCAAGCTTTGTTCGGCAGCTCAATACCTATGTACGTACATATATAAAGTATATAGATTCCCCACCCCCCCCCCCCCCTTTTACTTTTTAAAATTTCCTATCGATCGAATAATTTCCATATAAGAAAATAGGAATCAAGAGGGGACAAAAATGAAAAGCATCTATCTTTGGCCAATAAATTGACTTCTTGTTTCCACATAATTAAAGGATTACTTTCGTTTTCCTGGGTTCTTGATGATTGATTAACTAGATTTTTTTTTCCTTATTCTTTAGGGAACTAATTTAGGCCTTGGTTTTGTATTCTTCTTAAGAAACCAATGAAAAGTTTGGTTTAGGATTTTCATAAAGAAGGTATTGAAGAAGACACTATAAGCAAATATCTTATTGGGATTGCTTAACTTCAGCTACTACTGTACAATGTGAAATTTACTAAAAGAGACTTGTTTCTTAACAATGAAGTCAGTATTTTTAAGCCTCGTTTTTTTTTTCTTGTCAGAAGAGATCATTTGTTCATGCGTATTAATCGAGAGGAAAACAGAGAGAAGGGAGGGGGTCTGAAGAAATTAATTGATCTGAGTCTAGATTTATGTCTCCAAACTTGCCTTTGATTTTGAAGTCTCAACTCTCTTCAACAACATTGGTCTGGGCTACCTATGATGGAGGCCAGAATTAGCTGGGATAAACTTCATAACCCTAATAACCTATTCTCAAGCAGGGTGGATAATTCTCCGGTTTACTTGAGACTCTGGGTGATTTCAATCATTTATAATTTAATATTGAGAAAATGTAGATTCTGATTTCCGAAAATTATATACCTGAACTATTTGTCTTCCTAAATTTTATCTTGCGATTCATTAATTTTTATCGATATATATTTTAAGGACTAACAAGTAGTAAGTAAAAAATTGTTAAAAATTAAGTCTTATATGAGTAAGATTCATGGGCCATACAATTGAAAGACCATATGTTTCAATAATTGAATCTTGTATTTTTAAAAATTCAAAGACTAGAAAATACATTTCCTCTAGTTGTAATATTATTTTTGTTAATCCACAGTTTTGACCATTTCAAACTTAAGAACTTTGATTGAGTACAGTACTGGCCGTCGAACAAATTATATGTGAAATGAAATAAGTAGTTAATTAAGGTTGAGCAAAATTAAAGCATTAATTTTGGTTGTTAATGATTACAGGGCTTTCGTAAAGTGGCAACGAGCAGATGGGAATTTTGCAACAACCGGTTTAGGAAGGGGGAGAAAGAAAAACTGAGTGAGATTGGACGAAGGAAGGCTTGGGCCAGCAGGCAACAACCAACGTTAACAGCCCAAGCCACGCCTAACAGCAATCAGGAATATTCTGATGAAGATCTAAGGTCTTCTTCAACCTCTTCGTCTTCTGGATATTCTACTCTTGTGCATGAAAACAAGAGACTCAAGAAAGAGAATGGGGCATTGACCTCTGAGCTCACTGCCATGAAGAGGAAATGCAAGGACCTGCTTGACTTGGTGGCTAAGCATGCAAAGAAAGACGACCAAGACGACAGGCCCATGTTGTTTGGGGTCAGGCTCGATGTTCACCAAGGAGAAACACAACTCATGAAACCCCAACCATTTTGCTGTCTCACTCATGCAAATAGATTATAGAAATAATTATATGTCATGATCGATTAAGCTACTGAAGAGTGACAATTAAAGTAGATATATACAGGCAAGGATTTCTTTTTTTTTTTTTTTTGCCTTCTTGTGTTAATTAATTAGTTTGGAGAATTGGTATATATATAGGAATGGAATTGAACAGTAAAGACAGTTCAATCGTAGTTATGTACTTGTGCTATATGTGATTAAAGTATACAAAATAAGAATCAATTATCTTTTCACTAAGTAAAATATGAATAATTTTCTGCGATATGTTGTTAGTATTCAGATCTTTTGCAATAAGACATAGCTCAGTTCAGACCTGTGAGATGTAAAATCTCGAAAAAGGATTTGCCCATTTTGATCAGTAATAATGACACCAAAAAAAGAACAAATATAAATTATAAATTAGCCATAATTTATAAAACTGAACTTGTGTTATGAGAAATTGAGAGTTTAAATTTTCAATTATCAGTCTTTCTTATTTATGTCATGTCAAATAATTTGTTAAATGATTATGACCTTTTTCCAATAAACAAGTCATTTTGATTAAGGGATTAAATTAGGAGGTTTTATTTTTAAAAATTATATTGATAAAAGAGTAATCTTTTAAAGATTAAATTATTCTATTTTCTAACCATCAAATGGACATGATCAAAATACTTACACCTTATGCGTACTAGTAAAATTTACTAGTTGAGGTCTGAGTATAGAGATTGAAAAAAAAAAAAACCAGGGTCTAAGTGTAGGAATTTTTGAAATTGATAATTTTAAAATTTTTCTGAATAAATGTTTTCAAGCCGATGGAGTTAGAGACTCAAATTAAAATGAAATAGAAATTGAATTTATTACCTATATGGGTCTAAATATTTTCCTTCGGGTCTGATAATAAAAATTATAGTAATCTATCCATATCAGATCACCATCAAATAAAAAGCAAGGTTTTCTGTCTCGTAGTAAGGTTTAGCAAGGAATATGCGAAGATGACCAATTCAACAATTTGATATTGATTTTAGATTCCTGGAAGGATTATAACCTTTCTAGAAAGATGGTATACCACGAAGTCTAGTTTCTTCAGCCATTATGGTCATCAACGTACTTTTTCCTGTTACCAAATTTCTGCTTTATAGGCTTCCCACTCTATTATTGAGTTTAATATTCCAGAATTGTTGGCGACCTATCATCTAGTCCATTGTACTTCGGCTCTTTTCCACCAGATGCACATGGAAAACGTTTGCTTTCCCCCTTTTTCTTTTTAAGAATACTAACATGAAGGAAATTCAACAATCTATTATATTTTGAAGAGGAAAAAAAAAAAGGACATGTTTAAAACTTTTCATACTATCGGATAGAATGATTCGCTGTCCAGCTTCCAAATCCCAATATGTAAGTGGTGATAATCATCATCGTATTAAGAAAAGACAGCCAAAGTAAGCTCAGGTAGGAAAAAATGGCTAGTTTGTTCCAGAAATGGATTTGGATTTCTTTACTTTTCAGTAGCTGCTTTAATTTGATGGGTTTTATTAGCATAAATTTATTAATGCCACTGATTATGAAGGCCAAAATTCATCCCGTGATTGCAAGGAGATTTTAAAGTTGGTGAATGAAAATGCGTCCCCCTTGTGCAAAGCTAAAGTCAATAAAAATCGAGGGTTTGGTGGAGGCGGAAAAATAGGAAAGGATAGATGAATTGGGATTTATATTTACACTATCTTGATATCGATTGCGAAAGAAATGAGGGAAGTCAAAATGCAAGAAATTCAGGATTTTGGAATCTGCATGGTGTTTGTGTTCCCTGAAAATCCGCCTGATTGCTCATAAATTCAAACATGATGACTTTTCAGTCACAATGTAGAATTTTCCCATTGAAAAAAATGAAATTTAGTAACTCTAAATTAATTTCCTGGTAGGTATCTGACGCTTAGACCATTGCTCTCTTGGCATATTGCATTGTGAAGTGAGTGAAAGAACGAATGAACTGAACAAATAAATAGATTGCTTAACGGGCTAAACTTATATGTAACCAATGTTATTAAACTCAGATCGGACCGGCCGGTTCAACCGAAAAATTGATGAATCGGCCTCATGTTCGGTCTGAAACAACTTCAGAATTGGTCAAAGTTGGTCAATAACCGGGTTAGACCAGACGATTTTTGAAAAAAATCGATGCTGAATTGACGGTTGGACCGGTCTGTAACTCTCAAATAATATTCTGCAAAAGTTAGCTTCACCACATCTCGAACTCACATGTGAGCAGCATCAGAGCTCTAATGCCTCCACTAAGCTAGAACGCATCATCAATTTCATTAGACAATATTTTATATAAGTTCTTTTGTTATTGTTTTATTTTACCACAACAAAAGGCAATGATGCGTCTCAAACCCATGTGCTCCATTAAACTTTGGCATTTCCAACCACTGGTCCAGGCAACGTTTTTAATTTTATGATACAATATTTAATATAAGACATTCTCTCTTATTCTATAACTAAGATAACTAAATATAATTTAAACCTTAACCATAAAATGATTCAGATATTTTTTATTAAAATTATGTAAATATATTTTAAATAAATTAAAAATTAAATATAATGTTATGTGTAATTTATTTGTATGTATAATTAATCATAAAATATTTTTAAATTTATTAGTTATTATTTATTATCTTAAATTTTTAATATATATAATAATATATATATTTAATTATTACCGGTTCGACTAATGAACCGTGAACTACTAGTTTCACCGATTCACTGACCAATCCAATTTTAAAAACATTGTGTATAACTAGTAGGATACCCATACTCTGCATGGAAATGTATAAGAAAGAAATAGTTCATTATAGCAATAAAAAAGTACAAGCGTTTGAGCATTGATAGGATGCAGTGTTTCTAGTAAGAGAGAAAAAAAAAAAAACCGAAAGCATGAAACTCAATAAAAGTTGGATAACAAAATGACTTAGCTATGATAACACGAGAAAAAATTTAACGATATAATAGATTTTTTATATTATTATTATCAAAATTTTCAATCAAAATATGTATATAATTTTTTAATAATAATATGATACGTATATTATTTAATTTAAAAATTATACTGTTATTTATAAAAATCATGTGCATATTATATTATTATCATTAAAAAACCATGTAGTCATCATATTTTAATTATAAAATTTAACAATTAGAATATAAATAATTGCCTATAAATACTTGTTTGATAAATAGAATAAAAAAATATTTTGGAAGAAATAAAAAATAATAATATTTTAAAGATAAAAATAATTTTGTGCTTTAACTCTAAAAAATGTAATTAAAAAATAAATACTAATAAATGATGATTATAATATAATATATATGACACAATTCATGGAAAAGAATTGTATCCCAACGACTGTAAGTTTTTTCTTTGCCGACAACTTTTCTTTGGATAATATGGGACTAATTAACTGAAACAGACACAAATCAAACATAAAAAGAAAACTATCTAATATGATCTGATAAACTCATTTCATGGAAAACTTTAATTAATATACCTTTCCATTATTCCTCCTCTTGCTCTGTACAGGAAAAAATAAAAACAAAAATTTGTCCCTCTCTTTAATACCGACTGCAAATAATTGATAGATATATCAACTAATACATGTAGATAGCACGAAATGATTTGTGATAATCCTATATATATATATATATATTGTGATAATCATATATATATATATATATATATATATATTACTATGAATAGAACACTGAGCATAGTAATTTTTTATCTCTAGAATTATTAATAATAAATACCGTTGAATAATGATTTCTAAAACATAATAAGTATTATACATAATTGATGAAAATAAATTACTTTTCTATCAATGTAACCAATCCAACTCATAAGTTTTTTCCTTGCCAAAAACTTCTCTTTGGACAATAACTGAAACAAACACAAATCAAACATAAAAGAAAACTATCTAATATGATCTGATAAACTCATTTCATGAAAAACTTCAATTAATATAGCCTTCCATTAATTCCTCCTCTTGTTCTGTACAGGAAAAAAAAGTCAAAATTTCTCTCTCTTTGATACCAACTGCAAAAAATTGATGGATATATTAACTAATACATGTATGTAGATAGCACGAAATGATTTGTGATAATCCTATATATATTATCTATGTATAGAACATTAAGGATAGTGATCTTTTATCTCTATAATTATTAATTCATGTAATACAACAAGCATGCATAGTTCAAGCTATGGGGGCATTCTCAGACCAGTTGAGCTATTCAGACACTTGAAGCTCTTGTTTGATATGAAGAACTGAACAGATGGAACCTTTCCAATTATGTTCTTCTCTCAGTTCTTCAGGAACTTGTTATTCTTCAAATCACAGATCCCTTCAAAGGAAATTTGTAATCACTCCTCTGGCTGAAAGATGGTGTAAGATGAACTAGGCTCAGTCTTTGTAACCTGCAAATGAATCCACAAGTTTTTGGTGGTATGAATCAACATAGAATGTGATAAGTAATTTTTATCTTACCATATAAGGTCACCTGGGGATGAAAGGAGATATATCACAATTGTTTCGTGTAACCGATGATATAATTTGAACAGTTATTTTCCCTGCCATCTCATTACTGTCAGATAGTTTTAATTCCAAACACGGCTGCTTTTCTTGATATAAATTGAACGATAATTTAGAAGACTTGTAACCAATCTCCAGACAATAACAGAAGTATTATATATCAGCGATGTATCTGGCTAAATGATTTCAGACTTCATCTATAATTTCTCCACATTTTCCCATCAAAATGCAGAAATAGGGCCATTTAAGATAAATTTCAGAAATATAATCAGCATTAAGCGACAAATAATGTTGTACTAAATTACTAACGACATAATACAATAAGTCGTTGTAAACATGCAAGAGATAACTTTCCAAAAAAAAAAAAAATCATATTATGGTGTTGATTCGAGGAATGTTCTACAGAAAACAAATTCATATAAGAAGTAAACGTGCAGATTGAATTATTTCGTTAGTATTCAAGTTCCTTTAATAAACTTTTCATCTTGAATATCAGTAAACACATAACTCATAATATTTCTCATTACTGTATTTTGTGCTATCCTAATAGCTAAAAATTTTTTATGTAATCTCAATTCTCCGGGAGAAAGTAAAGCACAATAAGAATCTACCAACCTCAGCATTACGGGAAAGGCCAGAAGGAAGTATAGGAACAAGAGACGTCCAGAGAACAGGATCTACCATGGGATCAACAGTATTATAAGCTGTCAAATGCGGTGCAGACAAGAATGGAGCCAATGGGTTGTAAACATTTTTTTGAAGAGACAACGCCCCACTCACTCCCGTTGCAGATTCAGGTCTTTCATTGCCACCATCAAGATTTGATGATTTCTCAACTGCCTTGCCATGGTCCAACTTATCGATGGTACTTTTGTTTTCGTTTTCATTAGGATCAGTGCTATTTTCCTCTCTCTTTGATGCTTTCTCTAGCAAGCTCTTGTAGGCAGCTGATCGAGACAAGATACTTAAGGCAGAAACTGAAGAACTTTTATGCTTTTTTCCATCATGGGACATGCCTAACTGTGGCATCTGGTATGGTTCAGTATGTTGAACTTGCTGTTCCAATGTTCTGAGTTCACTGCAATGATCTCCGGCAAAACCCTGCCTTTTTTCTTCTGATGATTTTGTTCCAGCATCAGGTTGGCGACTCTTATTAGATCCCCACCATTTGATGTAACTTGTTAAATCAACTTTTCTGTCTACACTTGAACCACTTAAATATTCACTTTGTGCAGCTGAATCATCACCTGTACCTTTAATATTACAGAACAGTGAGATGGTAGTGATCTACCAGATAAAAGGGGAAATAAGTTGACTTCATGCAGGCGTAAAATTTTTCAATTGTCAAAAGCAGTGTTAAAAAAAAAAAAAAAGAAGAATGTGGTCTACATAAATCTGTTCTATAGATGATTGCTTGAACTCTAAATTTGATTAGAACTTACCATAATGAATGCTATTGAAGTAATCAGATCCAGCCATACGACCATATGATGGTTCCCATCGACTAGATTTTTGTACCATCACATGCAATATGAAATGCAGAATTAAAATTAACAAAATCTGAGTCAGACACCTTAAATGTGCATAGTGAGGGGCATTAAAATTCAAAATGTGAGCTAGAAAGCTTATAAACTAACACTTCTACTTGAAAACCATTATAGTAGACTTTCTAGTGGAGAATAAACACCGATGCACAAAGACAAAGGATATATGTGTGTGGGGGGGGGGGGGGGGGGGTTTGCATATATTTGTGTGTGGTTTGCATGCATTTGGTACCCTTCTGGATGGATTCACACCTGGAGAGTCCACGGTATTTTGAGATTCCTCTCGAAAAACCACTGCTCTTCCTGCAGAAAGCATCACATATAAGCAGCAGTATGATTTCCTGGTAGAAAATAGTTGTTGAAGTATATACACACCGTCGTAAAGATGCTAGGTATTCTTCTCTTGAAAAATTCTGCATTTCTTCAAGATCTCTCGTGTAATCAGTCACCTGCAATACACAGATCAAACTTGATGCAGAAATTACTGTATTTACCAGAAGAGAATATCTTGTCTTCCCTTTTCCTCCCTAAGGCCACCAGATTTACAGAATTTATGTCATAGTCTAGTTATCACCAAAACGTTTATATCTAATGCAATCAATGTTCTAGGAAAATAAGAGACTGCATATGCTATGTTAATAGCCCACAAGCAAAGTGAAGAGCTAACTGTATCTACCAGAAGAGAATAGCAGATATGCACTTTTATTACCAGAGAGCACTGAATTTATAGAATCCATGCCATAAGCTAATTCAGAACAAAATATTTCAATATTATGCAATTGATGTCTTTGGGAAACTATACTTAATAGTCCCTGAGCAAGGGGGAGTGAAATTCCACAATTCAGTTTTATGGGACAAAAAACCCAATGACTGTAGAGGCACCGGCTCCCAGTACTAAAGACTAGGTGGCTGTTTTTAATTTCAAATCCATGCGACGCAAAGCATCTTTTGATATCAGAAAATAAGGTATGAAAGAAATAGACATCTGTCCCATCTTGCAATAGTAGTAGTACGACTACAACAGACACAAAAGCAGACAGCATTTCTCCACCTGTGAGTCCAGCAAATGAATAGAACTATCCAAGCACTTATCTTACTGGAAAATTGATGAGAGTTCCTGGACCCCAATATTTTAGAGCAGCAAGGTCATATGCTCTAGCTGCAGCCTCTTCATCATCATATGCCCCTGTATAAATGCCACCAAAGACAATCATCATACTCTATGGTGCAGCACGTTCAAGAAAGAATAGAAAAGAATAAGAGCGTTAAGGAAAGGAAGCAACACAATGGCAACTTACCCAAGTAAACTGGCATCACGAATGAATTGTTGTCCAACCAATTCATGCACAATGCACAACATAATAATGAGATCGTGTAAGTAATTGTAGGATTATATGAGCGTGATATTTAAATGTGATGACCAATAACTTCGTACATATAGAATTAGAGAGCGTCGGAGTAAGGAAGGCGGAGAAAACAAAAAACCTTGCTTTCCTTTCTTATTCTGATTTTGGTTCCATGTGCTTTTATCCCAAAGATGTGCTTCATAACGACCAGTCCATCTATGCCTAATAATTCATGAAACAAGAACAATCAATCGATAGTTCAGAGAAGCTTCTACATCTCAAAAGCAGAGCCAATATAAGAGAGATAAAATAGTTCTGAACAACAGAAAGCTCACTCTCATCTAATGACAGAGAAAAGGCACAAGGAGCAGAATAGCAGATAAATGACAGCAAATGGTGAAGACAAAGTTTGACATATTACCTTAAGCATTCTGACGCGGCATATATGACAACACTTGTCATTTACCATTCTGTTTTATACTCACTTCCCATTTAATGAAAGAAAAGAAGGTAATCTGTGAACCTTTCTTGTTCTCATCAGTCATCAGTGATTGAAGTCCATAAAATAAATATAACTACCAATCAAGCAAAACTTACGCTATAAAGCATGTGTGTGGCCAGTTTGGCAACCTATTATACATATAAAGCAAAGGATAAACAGAGCTAGGTACCTGGTGACACCACGATATATGGAGCTGCGTTTGCCAGCAGTACAAGGAGGCATTTTGCTGATTCGCTCTTTGGCTGTACATGCTCTCTCTTTCTTCGCCTTCTTCAATTCCCTGTATAATAATACCTGATCGTTGGCCATCGCTGCTTCCGAAGTCTCTGCCATGCCAGGATCAGAGGAAGAAGAAGCCATGAATGGAATTCAACCCTAGCCCTAGAACAGAGTGATTGAATATGACAAAGAAAGACAGAGAGAGTCTTGAGTGTGCGAATTTGGGTTAGATGGCAGTTTGATTCACTGTGGAGTAAGATAACTAGACGGTTCAGTCAAGACAGGGAGGACTGAAGGAGCAGTCCAGCCAATTACGGATGTGACCTTCTGTGGCTTCATATTGCATATAACGGCTAGGATGCGGCGAGGGTAATTTCGTCTGTTTAAGATATTTGGAAAGTAGTCAAAGTACTATAAATATGACGACGGTGCATGTTGGGTGCCACTTGTCTGCTGCTCACGAAGCCGGGAAGCTGCTACCTGCTGCCTCTCAAGCCTATATCGAAATAAAAGGCATCCGAGAATGATTTTGAGATTGGTTAAATTATAATTTTATTTATTTTAAAATTTTGTCATTAAGCTTTTATATATTTTGTATTTAATTCTTAGACTTAAATCTTTGCTGGTTAAATTTTGCTCAAATCAACAAATCATGTCTTATTCTGATAATTTTTAATGTATAATTTCAGCTCATTTATATAAGTCATTTATATAAAATTCATTTTATTATCTATTTTTATTCTTGTTATTGGAATAAATTATTATTCAGAGTATCAATATAACATATAATTAGTTATTTTAACAAAATGTGATAGTCCATTAGTAAAAATTTAATGATAAAGTTTAAATTATAATTATAAGGATGTAATCAAATAATTAAAACTATGAAAACAAAAAAAAATGATAAGATGAAATAAAGAATTTAACATTTGAGATTGAATTTTACAAATGGAGGGTAGTTTTAGGATTCGGTTGGCGAATAATGTTTGGCCAGATTTGGTAAAGCAGTTGAGAATTGCCAAAAGCGTCTACATGATTGCATTAAAAAGGAATGAGGGGGCAACGGTAATTTTTCAGAAGCTACTGCATCACTCACAGTTCAACTCATGGTGGCATTCTATTAAAATTATATTTGAAGATCTAGATTTTGTAAAATTTATAATAAAAATTTTTATAAATCATAATTACCTTTAAAAGCAACAGTTAATATCAAATTTTAAAAGATTTTATTATTAGATTGAAAAAAGTATTACTAAATTTAAAAAAATAAATTTAATAATTTTTTTTAAATTTAATAATAAATTTTTTAAAACTTGGTAAGAACTGTGATATTTGAAGATAATTTTAATTTTTAAAATCTTTTATTATAAATTTTATAATATCTAGATCTTTAGATATAATTTTCCGTTCCATTATTCCCTTGTGGTTCCAAATTCCAACATCCAATCTAACTTTCTTTTAGGGCCCCCCAACCATTTACATATATGCCTTGAAGGCATATTTTCTGTACGTACCATATATAGAAATTTCCATAATAGCAAATATATTGAAGCCCTTTATTTGTTTGGGATTAATAACAACATATTGTGCCTATCATAGTTGTGGAAACACTTTTTGGGTTAAATAGATACCCAACCGGGGATAAAATCTCTTCCAGAAGAGGTCCAGGCTTAAGGCCCACTAGACCATTTAAGTCCAACCATTGACCATAACTCAGGAATGATGATCGATGAATCTCACATCACATCGATGTCCAATGCACATTCTCACATGCAACAATGAAACCATGTCAAAGGATGCCCTATTTTAGTGCCTAAGACTAATTGCTGACCGAATAATTCAGATATTCATTGATTCGAATACCCGTGTGAGCCAGAAACTTCTTTTGAAAAAAAAAAAGAAAAAAAGAATCCTTGCAAGTTTTCAGCTCTTAAACGTGCTTAAGTAATAAAAGTTTTCTGTATCTGGTCTAAAGAAAAGGTGCTGATTTGATTATTTTCAAAACCTAGATGATGAGCCAATTGGATTTGGAGACTTGTTCAAGTGTATATAAACAGATGATCACATTTTGCAAGTGCTTTGCACATTGTAAGATTCTTGAAATAGAAAATAGGTTAGAAGAATGTGTCCAAGTTTTTAAACGACACAAATCATAGATAAACAGTAGGGGTTGAAAAAAAGCCTAGTCGGTGAATGAAGCAGGATATGCACATGGGCACGGATTAAAGTCAGAGGAGACTTGTTTGTTTGAAATATGCTCAACTTTCCAATTCACGCTTCAATGGTGGCAACTATTTGGGATTCAAATGATTGGATTTGTGAGCAATGTTGTGTGAGCTTATCATTATGTTGACTCCCAATAGGATCACTAAAACTCGTCAAAGAGAGCCTCTCAAATTCCTCTCTCTTTTTTCTTTTTGAACTAGATTCCACGTCTCTTCATATCTCAGTCACGCTGGGAAAAAAAATTATGAAAAAATATATGTTTTTTATTTTGCGCGTTAATTAAGTAATAAAAGACACAAGAATTATAATTTGGTTCATGGAGTTTTTATCTCCGTAACTTTTTTTTTTGGTGGGTTTGAATCTCCGTAACCTTGGATTCAAGTAAGTACATGAGATATTAATCTTTTACCCGTTACTCCCTTATAACTACTATTATGTTATTTCGAGAAATTTTATTCCAATGAAATTCGCTACACAAGGTATAAATGAAACTAAGATAATTAATAACATATTTATTTTATGTCTTTTTAATAAGACTCCATGAGATGTCGCCACTCATATTACTCTAAATTATAAAAATATCATATTTTTGTTGTATTATATGATGTATTTTATTGTCATACTAAATAAAAATATAATATTCTATATTAATATCAAATTTTTTTAAATATAACACTTTACTTTATTAAAAAAATCTTATTTGGTCCCATTAGAGTCCTGGGATCCCGCTGAGACTAGTAAGTAAAATTCCATTTGGTATACAAAATTATTTGTCATCAAATTAGAAAAGGAATGAAAATATGAATAAAATAATATAATTATATTTAATATAATACAGAAAGGAGTAAGGGTATTATTCCATTTATATGTTTGATTGAATAAAAATAATATATGAATAAGAAAAAAACGATTAGAAAAATAACAAAATATCCTATTTAAAAAATATAATTTTTTTATATAATAACAAAGGCAGAGTTGACTGTGTACAAATTTATAGTCATAATTATTGTAATTTCACACTTTTTTTTTAAAAAAAGCACGAATTTAAAGTTATTTCTTTTTCGTTGTTACTGACTATCAAACATAAGTTTGAGATGAATTCTAAGACCGTTTTATTTTCCTTCTTACTACCAAACAAACCGGCTCTAAACATGTAGGAACCAGGAAGTTTCGGTTTCCAACTGTACAAACAGTACATGTAAATAAGTAGGTAAGTATTTAAGAGGAGCGAAGCAATGCTAGCTTTTAAAGGCGGGTTTGTTTATGCGTTCTGGAGGCCAAAACCACGTTTCCAAAGAAGCACCAATTCCTTATTTATGTATAAACGTGATTTTCAAACAAGCTTCCAAACACACACTAATACTCATGCTTTGTCCGTTGGAAGCTTCCACTGGATCTACCCCACTCCCACTCCCCCTTGCATTTTCTACTTATCTCTCTTCATTTTGGGAATAACAAAAAAAAAAAAAGAAGAAAATGTAATGAATTTTATATCTGCTATTTATACATTGGCCATATTATATAAGTTTCTATTCACTCTCATTCCTTTTATTTTCTCAACTGCTTTCATTTCTCTTAAAATTTCAAGATATATCTGAAAATAAAAACATCTTTTTTTTTTTGCCAACAATAAAAACATAATTCACCTTTTTAGGAAGTGATATTTATAAGTATCGGTAAAATTACGCAATATCCTGTTTTAGGTATTTGATTACAGCCAGCGCAGAGTAAATGATGGGTTCATAAGTAGATGCAATGAAGGTTGCCGCTGTATATACCTGAGACTGAGATTCCCTCCTATGGAAATGTAGGAGTATGGGGTGCGTCAAATCTGTCATTACTAAATTGAGAATTGGATCTCAACGCTAACATTTTTTTTATAGTATTCTACAATCTGCATGCCTCTGCCCAACAATAATTAGCATGCTATTTTTGTTCGTTTGGTACGGTCTAAAAAAATGACCTTTTAACTCCTATTTCTTTCTTTTACATTGATTTATTAGTCATCATTCCTTTATTAATCGGGGTCCTTTCCCCTACTAGCATTTTCTCAGCCACTTTTTGTGTGCCGGTGGCTCTTCGTTCTTTGGGTTGAAATATATATTTCTTCGCTGGATTAACACCTTTCTAACTGTTTTAATTTTTCCCTTTCGTTTTCTCTGGCATTTTTCTTTTCATTTCCACTTCCTGTGACATTGCATAATCACCAATCCAATCAATGTTCTGTCCCGCACAATGCTATAAACAAATTAACCAGCTTCTGCTTCGTTTACGTACAGTACTATTTTTAATTGATTGAAAAGGTAGACGACGGGGACAGTATCGTCATAAACACACCATCTACATCTAAAGCAGAATAACCGCATGGTGTGCATATAGGAGAAGCAAATGAACAAGTAGAAATAGCCTCATAAATCTTTCCTTCTCCAACCATCAATACAAAACAGAGAAAATAAAAATCTTCACAGAATCCTCGCCATCCACACAACCAAAGCGACATTTGGGTTTTTGGGCAAACACGAAGGCTTGAGGCTAAGAGTAGCTCTCTCTAGCAGTGGCATGGGTCTTCTTGTAGTGTTCTTTCCAGAAGAAAGCTCCGCCATTGCCGACAAAACCAAGCTTTTTTCTTCACCATCTTCACCCTCTTCCTCCGTCAGGAGAACCAATTCCAATGGCATTTTCTCCAAAGCTCAATGCACCATTTTCATCTGCGCACTCCTCCTCCTCACCACTCTCCTTCTCTTCACTCTATCCACCATCGAACCTACAACCCATCGTCGATTTCTGTCACAGAAATCTCCAGCTATTCACATTCCCAACAATCCTACTACAGAATCCAAAACTAGCAATTGGTTCCCCAAATCTTCGAGAACCCAATCGTATAACAATGCTTCCAAGAGTGAGTATTTTCCATCGCCCGCTCTGCAACGGATGGGTACTCTGTACAGAAGAGGAACCAGAGCCATGAACGATCTCGCTGTGGGTCACGTGGTTGACGACACCACCGATGACGAGTTTAAGTTGTTTCTCAGAGTTATGCACAGGTCGGGCCTCACTGCCAGAGCCGACGTCGTATTCATTTTCGCTTCTGCTTCGTTGTCATCGAGATTTACCCCCATTATTCAGGAAGAGAACGACTCGTTCTTGTCAGTCATTCAACACTACACCCAAATCAATTTGACCCATCACAAGAACCGGAAGCAATTTCACAATTTCAATGTGACTAAGTTCTTCAAGATTGGTAAGAAGGGGACGGAAGTCGGAGAGCCATTGTGGGGTAAGGGAATTCGAAGCAATCTCACAAAACCAGACACAGGGACCAACGAATCGGAAGAGAACGTCCCTGTGTTGAGTTACGGGTCGGTTCTGAGCTTTGACCCGACCGAACTCGACCCGGAGAACTCGCTGGCCGGTTTCCTTGACCACGTTCCTCTGAGTTTGAGAAGATGGGCGTGTTACCCGATGTTACTCGGTCGGGTCAAGCGGAATTTCAAGAATATAATGCTCGTAGACGTGAAGAAGCTGGTAGTAGTCAACGACCCGTTGGGAAGAGTGAGGAATCGGAGCCCCGAATCCATTTTTTTGTATAGAGATCCAGAGAGTAGCTTTAGCTTTACGCGGAGTAAGGACAACTCGGACAAAACTCAATCTCGCCGGCGAGTCAACTCGGCGATCATAATGGGCGGCGCCCGTGGCATCCGGCGATTATCGAACGCAATGCTGACAGAGATTGTTCGATCGGCAATGCAACTACACAAGAAGAAGAACTCGCTATCCGAGTCAGGGGTTCTGAGTCAGGTCGTCGGGAACAAGTTTATGTTGAAGAGCGTGAATTTGATAACCTCAACTGAGTCAATACCGGACACGAGTTCACTCGCTGACCTTAACTCAGCTTCTTCCACGTCGTTGTCGGATTATGTGATAATTCAACGCGGTCCAACTGATCGTGATTTTAATTCTTTAGTTAAGAAGCAAATATGTTCGTCTGGAGTTGATTCTTCTCCGTATAGAGATTGTTAGCCCTGTGACAAATTAAGATTTTTCTCTCGTGATGTAGATCTGGTATAGGTATTGGAACAATGCAACCACCATCATGTTCTTGAGAAAATTTAGACATAATCTCTGTGTTTTTGTTATTAACATTTTTCATAATAATAATATATATATTTATATAATTTTTGCAATTTAATATCACATAATTGAATCTTTTATAATATTTTTTATGCATATAATATTTTATTAAAACATTTAATAATAAAGATATAAAAAATTATATTTAAAATTAATTTGTTTTATGCTATAATTTGACTACCGCAATGCGAAAAGAGACAAAGGAGAAGCAGTGAACAATCTTGGTTCATCCACACTGATATTAAATTAGCACGTTAGGCAATTTGTAACAGATTTATGAGATAAATAAGAGAGTTTGATTTCGAATTTTCATTTTAAAAAAGTAGTTATTTTAAAAAAATTTAAACACATTAAAGGTACAATTCCAAAATAGAATAAATACTTGTATGAAATTCTCACGTATTGTGACTTGTGATGAAAATAGAAAGTAATAACACAGAGAATGTGAGGAAATGAGAGATGGAAAGTCTAAAGACAATGATTAAAGCGGTGTGATTGCGGTCATTTGGACTTGGCGTGGTAAACAGGTAATTCAAGAGGAAAAGATCTTTAAATATTTGTTATTAGTTTATTAATAAAATTATAATATACATAAAATATTTATACTATAAAGTTTTTTTTGGCCAACAATTTTTTATAAAATAAAAAAAATAAATATGAAGTATGTGATGAAAGTTGTAATAAGATATGAGCTCCACAACCTTTATATATCTCTATTTTACTTTGTAGAAAATTTTGTTTAAAAAAAATTAACAGCAATTGCCATTAGCTAATTATTTAAAATGATTTCAAAACTTATAAATTGAATTTAAAATATTAATATAAAATAATATATATCTTTTAAAATCAAAAAATATTTTAACCTGATTTTATCGATAGATTTGATAAATATTTTTAAAAAATTACTTAATAAAAATTGTTGGCAAATTTAATTTATAAAAACTGAATTAACAAAAATAAATATAGTGTATATTTATAATTAATTTAATTTTAATAAAATAGATCTTCAAAAAAATCTCTCATATAATTAAAATTAACACATAATAATAAATAGTTTTCGGAATTTCCAGCTTGTAAATTACGCAGCTTGTGTTACTATTTTACTTCGTAAACTCTACTTTCTCAGCCAAACAGAACCGCAAACTTCGTGCGGTGTTAAATGGGTTATTTAAGCACGTAATTAAATTAATGCTTTTAACGCATTATCATGTGTGTAACAAGAGCCAACTCATAAACGGAGATTGGAGAACAGAGAACTACATATAAGTAATTCAAAATTATAAATAACAAACAACCAACTTTCATTCTTTATATTAAAAAACAGTGCATATACACCCGCCTCCCAGACCAATAACAACATGAATAAATCCATGTATTAAAATTACAAACCTGATCAAATGAAAGAATGGACCTGTCCACCGTCTTCATAGCTACAATATGTGAACATTACAAGAGACAAAACCATTTTCAAAGGAGAAACTAAAACTCACTCTCCATGCAGCATCACAATCAATTCCGACATTAACCACAGGTTTACATCCATCAAAGGCCAAACAGCAAAAAGCTACGCACAGGAATCCAACTATGGAGTATCAATAATATCACAACTATCCAACAAATATAGTGGATTCCAAGAAAGGTAGGTTAGGATGCAAAAGCAGCAGAAATATATATCACTCATTGTAATAATAAACTCTAAAACAAATCAGCTTTCCTTTTCTGCATGTCTTGCTTCCATTTTGGCAATTTATAGAATGCTTCTTTTGTTATTCCAAATACAGTTTTGAAGTCTTCATCCGATAGATAGGCCTGAGATACATCAATTGGAGAAGAAAGAATATATTAATATCAATCTCCAAAGCATAAATTGAATCAGCAACATGCAAATCAAGACTAACCTCTCTTCGTTTAAAATCGATTCCAGACACAGGATTAATAGATTTAGTCTTTAATTGATCATAACTGAACGTGCTCTGACTACTTTGACTATCATTCCCATCCTCAACATTTTCCTGTTTTGACTCTAAATCCCCATTGCTACCAGTTTCAGGTGCAAGTTCTTCTGTCTCCTTGGCTTCTGCAACTTCTTCAGGAACTTCTGTTTCAGAATGGCCACTTTCACTTTTAGCTTCTGCTACAAGAACTCAAACTTGTCAGATAATAAGAAGCACTCAGAATTGGTTGCACAAACAAGAGGAAAGTATAGTTGTAACTATGGGTTAAACATTCTGAAATTTAGTAACAGCGACACTAGCATGTGACTTTGAAGCCTTCCCTGGAGGGGAAAAAGCTTGCACAAGTATTATTTTGGGTAGATGCAATTTTTTTTCCTTACATCTTAAACCACGTTTCATAATTTTTCCAAATAAATGTAAAATGACACTTGTACAGAGTAGTACATTATTCGATCTCAGTTGTTTGTATGCACATGTTCTTGCCAAATAATGAAAGCAGCAATCAGTTGTAGCATTGTCTGAAAAAAATTAAAACACAGAAGCACCAGCATATTTGTGTATAAAGCAACATCTTGTACAGATGATGAGAACTACAATTTCTCACCAGAAGCACTACTTTCTGCAACAGGACTGCTGATTGGCCCAGGAGGAGAGGCATCAGACGAATGCTTCTTCTTTTCAGCAGTAAGAACGTTTGAAAGAGCAGCTACTGCCGCTGCTCTTTGTGATCCTTGAGTTGTTCCAGCAGTCCTGGGAGCAACAGTTCTACTTGCGGATGATGAGTTAAATGCAGAGTTCAAGGCAGCTAAAGCTTCTGCTCTTTGTCTTGGACCTCCTTGATTTTGTCCGTTCAGTCTATCTCTATCCTGTGCCAGTGAAAGTACAAAAAATTAGAAAGAAGCACCAATTTCTTTTGTTCTTCTTTTATTTTTTTGGGGCTCCATTGGGAATAAAATCTAGTTATCTACCAAAGTTTACCCCCATCCAACTAACTGAGCAAAGCCTAGGTGGCAATAGAAGCACTAATATTTAAATAACATGATAAATTAATAATATTTAGTTGGCTCATGGGTAAATAATTTTCATAGAACATTACACTTCTTTGTCATATTTGTTGATGAAGAGCTGAACCTATTTCCTACCCCCGCCATTAACCACCCCGAACTAAAGGAAAGGGCAATTCAATATGCTACACTTGTTGAATGCCCTGTGATAACCCAGCACCTTCTTGTTAGGAGTATCTTCTGCTGGTTTGAAGATCATCAATCTTATAATTAATATACTAAAAAGAATATGTTAGCAAATCATCTATACGCAAGTTAGCATACCATGGTGGATGTTTTCTCAGAAGATGAATTAAATGCAGAAGATAAGGCTGCTAAAGCTTCTGCTCTTTGTCTTGGTCCTCCTTGACTTGATCCATTGGACTTATCCTGTCACCAGATTCAAAAAAGCATTCTTAAATAAACACAAGAACAAATAATGATAGCCATCAACAACTAATTCATACATGACATCCATGACTGACAGCGTTTCATCTTGGACAAAACATATATACAACTAGTATTGTCAAAAAAGAAAAAAATGATGTGATTAGCAATGGTCAAACAGATTTTTAGGAACATTGGGCATAGAACTATATGTTTTGAAGTTAAATTTTAAGCATTAATGGTAAACAGAAAAATAGGCATTTCTATAAGTAATTAAATAATATGAAATCTTCTTCAAACTCTTCTGCATAGACATATCCCTAGTAGTTCTTAAATGAGATCCAGAAATGTTGATATCTGATACTGATACCCTATGTACTTCACTTTTGCCTTTCCACAATCTGAAAGAATGCTAAAATATTGCAGCAAAGAAGCAGCAACCTAAGTTTGTAAATCATACAGTTAATTGGCACATGATGCATTTTTTAGTATCATCAAATGGCAAATTCCATGAAAATTCATTTTGACAAAAGAAAAAAGAAAAATGTAAACAATGCTCTAAACTAGAACATTTTTCAAACAGCAATGCTCTAAGAAAAATGATGGAGTCTTAGGATGGAGCTAAAGAAGCCTGATATGAATAAGAATCTTTATTTATTGGACCTCAAGCAAGTAAATAAATTGCTCTAATTAAAGTTCAATTTCAACACTGGGCATAATGTAAACAATAACAAAACATATATTCAATGAGCGGAATTACATTTTATGGTTTATAGTAGACTCTTCTGTTAAAAATATTTAAATCAAGGCGTTTACCTCCACAGCATGGCCAATCCCAAAAAGTAATGACACCTTCTTCTGGAATGAGTTTCCTTGAGCCTGCAATTCAACAGGAAAATAATGCATAGGCAAACAACGAATAAATGTACCTGTTATTAAAACCTAAATGAACATGGCTTTGGCCTTTTATCTTGTCCTGTTTACATATGTTCTTAAAAACTTCATGATTACACAATCAATCACAAATGGCATATTAATCTGATAAACTTGTACAATGTAAATATATTAAAATCACTAAGTAGAACAGTTTCATACAGCAGGTAATTGCTAGAAACCTATGCTCTGACCCTCCACCTCTAATTTTAAGGATGTAGTTAGACAGTGTTATAGAAGCTCAATATTTTGATTTCAGCATCTCATAGAAAGAAAGAAATATACATATTTCAAATATACTTTTAAATTAGCAAGGAATTTTATCCTTTACCCTCTTAATAATTTTTTTTTTTGGGATAAAAGAAGAAATTTTATTAGAAAGAAAATAATCTACACCTAGCTGGATGATAAGAAATCCTCAAATCAGAAAAGATAAGAAAAGCTCTAAACATTACACAGTAAAAAATCCATAAAAAGCTAAATAGCATAAAAGAGCTGTCCAGTCTCTTTGCATATTAAAAAAAGGAGTTCCTCTTAAAAAGACTATGTGCTGAGCACCAAAGGGAAGCCATATACACAATTCTATCTCATAAAACAATTGAAGGAGATATGCTAAGATGTGTGCATTTCTCTCCAATCAAACAAACCACTGAATATAAGTAGATCTAGTTCAGGCCATAAGGCATTTTTCGTTCCTTGGTACTTTGGCTTTCACAATTTAAACACAGGTGCTTGCTAAATATTTGAATCCTTGTGACATGTGAATGAGAAGACAGACTGCTAAGCGAGGAGCATTCCCCAAGAAGCTTTTTCACATGGATGCTGAAGAATTGACTAATAAGTTCCACTTCTACTGGGTTAGAGACAAGGCTAGAATTAAGTAGTGTAACTCAAGTAAAAGATTCATATTTTGGATTTAAAAAGGATGAAAGATTTATACGCTCACTCTGATTTGCAAGTACTTCGGCCAACAGACACCAAATTGAAGAGGGCCTGCATTGCCTTCACTCCTAGGTACCTTGATTGTTTTTCTTTATTTTTTCTGGTTTTTGTACTTTCAAGTTGCTGTTAGGTGGATATTTTATCCTCTACCCTGGTAGTCTCTCTTTTCTTCTCCAGTAATTTTTTCTTTTAATATATAGTGAACCCTATATTTCATGACAAGATTATAATAGTTTTGCAAATACAGCTAGGAATAATGTTCTGTTCTCAACCAATTTAGACAGGCAGAAACTTGTAATGCAAAATGTGAGAACGATGAATTAAAAAAAATATATCAAAGACAAACCAGAAAAGGGGAATCCTGATGTTTAAAAACATACAGTAGCTTTTGCATGATCCCATGAAAAGTATGTTGTGAAAAAGCAAGGTTCGTTCCCTTCTGTAACTTTATACAGTGGTACATGAGGGGAGAGTCCTTCCAGAGCTTCAGCCATATCTATATATTTCTGGAAGAAAAAAAACAAAAAATCTATAATCAGTCATGTACATGCAACATTTATAAGGGAAATTAAAATCCTAAACTGTTTAGCATGTTTACCTGGCCAATTTCAAAAGCATTTTGCTTTTCTTTCGAGTCCACAGACTGACCAACCCAAACAAATACTTCAGCGTGTGTGTCAAGTATGAGGATATCCTCCGTCAACAGATCATCTTGGGAAAAGTTGTAAAGCTCTTCTACCTGCAGAACAAATAATAAACTTGAATTTCAAAACCAAGAGAACCAAAGTCACAGTTATTAAGGTTTCCTAGCTCAAGGGTGAAATTTAACATAATGAAGTTTCAGTGACAAACTCACCTGAAACTTTCCTGGCGAATCCACATGGCCAAAGAAGAAAACAAATTAACATCAGAACATTCAAATTGCCCCAACCATAACTCTAATAATTCAGATACCAGTATATAAACATGCTATTGCAGAACAACATTATGCTGGGAAGTACTATTAGAATTTACCCCCCCTTCCCCCAACCCCTAAAAAATAAAATTACTACCTTTGTTTAATGAAAATGTGAACAAATGTGGATCTCTAACAGTTTCATTAGTGGCTTTTTTGCTGGTGAAGCTTTGTTTTCCTCCAAGTGCAAACCAAAAAGCTGAACTTTCTGTTCCTTCTTTAGCATGTTTTAAAGCAACTCCTGGCTGAACTCGGACAAGTAACACATGTTAATGTCAATACTTCAAAAGGTAATACTACTATTAGCTGATCTTCACACAAGGTTAAAACAACCATTGAGTCCACTAATGACATAGCGTAGCCCAGATATGTGTGATGCACTAAGGATATAACCAGAAGGGCTATAGTCAGGTGAAGTCAGTGTGAAGTGCAATTGACTCAAAGCAATTAAGGATATAACCAGAAGGCCTATAGTCAGGTGAAGTCAGTGTGAACTGCGGTTGACTCGAAGCAATCCATGCCATAATAAAAAGTGTAATAGTTTACTGAAGAAATATGAAAAACATTTCCAAAAGTAACTATTCTAAGTTTTCGTGTATAAAAAAGTACTTTTATTGAGGGTACAGATTTATTATTTACTACATATATGAACCCTAAGAAGTTGTGACAATTTGGTTATGCTCCAACTTTCAATGATACTGCTTGAACTATTTAGTAGAAATCCCAAAACATCGAGGAAAACACAGTGTACCTTCAAAAATTCAGCAACTCTTGCTGCTAGCTGCTGCTGTTCAAAAGAACATTGACTTCCATGCCAAGTGAAAACTGAGGAGCCAGATTGCAGAAGGAAACACTCAGTGGAATTTAATGATGTTCCTACCTGAAAAAAATAGCATAATTGATATAATGCAGCTAAAAATGACTAGCACAAGAAGATAAGCTCTAGCACTTCCAATATGATGTAATAAAATAAAGAATTTAATGGGCACATACTGCATCAACTTGCACTGCTTTATTATTATGAATTGAAGTTCCAGAAATTCGAATAAGTGCAATACTTTCTGCTGTGTACATCTCATCGGGCAAACCTTTCTCTGCTATTAACTTTTTGTAACCAGAGCTCATGCCTCCCTAAAATACAAGTCAATCAAACTTATCAGATTCACAAGTTTAGACTACATGTGTTATCAAAGAACACAATATGCTATTGCACAATAAACACGATACCTTAAGGACCACCATAGGCTGAAAAAGAGCAATAAATTGTGGTGGCTCTTTACCTTCAAATATGCGGCCCTGCAACAAAGTACTTCAATTACACACAATTTCCAAGTGCATTTCCCAACTTTATATTAAGATTACAAACCTGAACAGGTCTACCCTTTAGTGAGTTGGACATTGTATTGGCCAATCGAGTAGCCATCCTTTGGTCCTCCTGTATCAGAAATAAAGCCAAGTCAACTTGTTTATAAGCATAAATTCAAAAACTTCAGCCAACCATATAAGATAGCAACATAAATTAATAAAACCCAAGGATAGTCCTTTGTAATCTGTAGACAAACTCTTTCGTCTCATTAAAACTGTGGATCATCTGTTTATGGTGGCAATTGTTGCAAACATGTCTAATTATGTTCTTCGATATAGACTTGTAAACATGCTAGTTTTCTTCTTTCAGATTCCTAGAAAATTAATATGGAGAGGACTTATGAGGATTCTTCTATCAAATGTTATCTAAGACATTACTTCACAACACATTTATCATGCTTGCCTCATATAGAATGTAAAACACAAGCACCATTACACAATATCTGCATTGATACAGAAGATAATTTGAAAAACTCTATTGAAGATACATCGCTTCCCATTACACACCAAAATTATTTTTTAAAAAAAAAAGACACTCTGTGGCATATCTCCATGTAGGGTTGTAGAAACATGTCAATCACAAATCTGGACTCACAGCCTACCAAAGATTAGTAAGATATAACACATTACAATTAGCATAATGTTTGATCTTGAATGGGAATAATAGAGATTACCTCAATGCTGTCTTTACCAAACCAACAACACAAGAAGTAATCTTCCTTCCTCTCACCAGTGTGGTAAGTGTACAGTACTATGTAACAATCTCCAGTGTAAAATTTACCAATATCCTCCGTAGGCAATGGATTCTTGGCACTTCCATTGATTAGCCATACCTGGAAAATTAAAATAATATCATATGTTTTGAGGTATCAATTTAATTAAAACTATACAATAAGAATATAAACTCACCTCCATCTTTCCACCTCCTTCAAGCAGAGGTGGAATTTCTTCATTGACTGGAGTACTTTTTGTCATTCCCTTGACACCCATACCTTGTTGCTTCAGCAAAGCTAGCGGTACATGAAATACTTAGTTAGTATGGTGAGTTAGACACAATTGCTAAGACAAATTACAGGTGAAACGGAGGGACATCCACCTGCAACTTTTCCTCTCCCTTCCTCAGCACCAGTAGTAGCAGATCCTGATGGCCAAGTATCAAAGTTGGACTTGAACGTATGTGTCTCATAACCTTGAATAATTCGGGTTATCCGTGTAGATTTTGGCCTATTTTGGCTTGCAACAACCTCCTGGAGATATTCCCACAGTTAATGAATTCACTTTTAACTAACATACGAAGCAATAGATGCTACTATGTCAATACCTCAGCTGCTTGGCATGCTGTTTTACGTTCTTCAACTTGTGTTACCCGGCCAACCCAGATAAATACCTCAGCACCACAGTCCAGTAAATAGCATTTGTTATTCTCTAACAGTGACTTAGACAGTTCACCTTCAACAGGTTTGACCTCACCATCAGCAATACTGCAAGGACAAATTGAATTAAGTTAATTATCAGCATGAAACAGTGCCATTAGCCACAATATTAAAGGGAAAAAAAATGCTATGCTAACCAACGCATGCTCATAGATTCTCCAGAGGGCACACACACCATAGAACACTAGGAAATTAAACAGACTTCAAATGAATTTATACAGGTACAAGTATTAAGGTAAAAGACTCAGAAAAAAAGCTTCGAGTAAGGATGTAATATGTTCAATAAATGATACAAATTATTTTAAATACATAAAAGAAGAAAAGAAAAGAAATTAATAGTTTGCTCCATCTGAACTAATTTCACAAAAAGAAAGAAACCTATCACAAGAGAATGTTGGTTCTTCTTTTTCATCAAATCTTACAGAAAATGCCTCATGAATTTTCAAGTTGAAATCTTCCAAGAACCACATATGAATTGTTTACATGACTTTAACTGCAAGAAGTGCATATCAGTTAATTTCAGGATTAGGATTAGTGAAAGGAGGAAAATAATATGGAGTTCCCAAGGTTTTACACCTTTACACAGTACCCACCCTCATCCAAACAACCAAACATCCCTGGGAGAGGCAGTATTGCCCCAGCAAGAGCTAACTGTATCTTTTTCTAGAAGATTAAGTAAATTATTACGTGTTTTTTCCTTTCATCTTTGATCTGATTTGAATCATCCAATCACTGGGGACTTGCAGAAATAATAAGTCTTATTAATGGAGAATGAGAAAAGAACAGGAAAGCTATTATTAATTATTTGTAAATTATGGATTAAAGATAAATATAAGAAATAATATTTTATTAGGATTAGGATTAACAACTAATATTTAAATTACTTTATTTTAATAGTTACTTTGTTATCGTTAGTTATTATTTTGTTAAGTTTTAATAATTAAATTTTTGTTAAGATTTGATATTTTAATCATCCTTTGTTAGGATTAGAATTTAATATTATCTTAATTTTAAATTATTAAAAGTTATCTTTTGGACTCTATATAAAACCCTTAGCAATTAAGGTTAAGCAGCTTCTAATTGATTATTAATAAAATTATCTGGATTTATCAGTTATATCTCTCCCTCACTTCTTCTCTTTCCCTTTATTGTATATCTCCCTCATTCTCCTCTTGTCCTACATCACTTATATGGTAGTCCACAACAAATTCCTTGATCCATTATTAATTATATGATCCTTTTGAAACAGATGCCTCAGGTAAGTGGAGAAAGAAAGGAGGAAGAAATAGACATACCTATAAAGTTGAGCAGGAGTGGTCTCTGGAATGATATCATCCTCGCTTATGACCTTCTTCCCAATAGGAGCAAAACCACCAAAGAGAACCCAAAATTCACCTGAATCTGACTCAGTGTCCAACTTTCCATCATCTGCAATGCAGTATGCAGTGAAAAACATCTAAAGAATAAGCATCCAAAGAACAGGAATACAGAATCTTACAATAACCTATTCAACAAGTATTAGGGAAAACATGTGTCCTTACCAACAATGGCAATTTCACATTTCCCCTCATGATATTTTTCCTTTAGAAACTGGATTACTTCCAAAGCCTTGGCTCTTTCCTGAATATTTGAATTTGCCCCATTGAATTGATAAATCTTATTCTGAGTGTCAAGGATAAATACATCATCATGATTCAGTGAAGACCGTGCAAAAGGGACCTGCATAAGAAAATAGCTAATTACATGCTCAGTCAATAAAATGTTCACCAAATCTATGAAGTTCATCTCTAGAGAATTCTATGCCTGTTTCATTCTGACAACTCGTTTTCCTTTGCATATGTACAAACGTGTTTCGAACACTTCTTCTTCAGGTTTTTTAAATCCAGATGCAACACCTCCCTCTAATGGTATTATACATGGTTTAAAGTATGACAAAAATTTGTCAGATTCATGGCCTTGGAATTCCCTGTGCTGTACTGCACGTCCTCCAAGAGCTGCGTCAAGTTCAACAGTTTTGATGGCAGCTGTCCCTGCTTCATCCTACAAGAAGAATCACAATGTCAACAAAAGGTCATTCTTTTGTCTAGAAATAGTGGTTCAAGAATTTCCAAACAACAATGTGAACCATGTAACCCTGGACCCCCTCAAAGTAAAGATGTTGTACTCAGCTCATCTGAATTCTCCTTTAAAAGATTTTTTTTTTTCTTTTTGTTGTTGTTTTTTTTTTTTTTTTGTGTTTTTTTGTTGTTGGGGGGGAGGAGAAGCCGCTCAAAAGAGAACATGAATACATCTTAAAAGTAGTAAGCTTTCTAGTATATGTTACTCTGCAAGGTTTAAATTGTTTTAGACATCTCTCATTAAAATTTTCTATTCGCCTCTTCATTCTACAAGGAAACAAAGATCTAATGCAAGCGGAATAAAGAAAGAGCCAGAGTTGGCAATGGGGAAAGGTGAAGTCAAAGCCTACCTGACTTGTATCCTTTCCAATCCAGAAGTGTATATCATAAAAATAAGTGCCTCCTTTGCCTTGGGTTGTCTGCAAATATACAGGAAATGAGCACCCCTAAAGAGAGATCTATCTAGCCACACATTAGCAGGAATTGTGTCACAGGCTTTAATCTATCTTGTCAACAGAGTAGAAACCGTGTTATAGTTATATATCATGCAAGATGTTCTCTTTCCCTTGTATCAAAAGTCGAAATTTGTATTATTTTAGAGATCATTAGAAGTTTCTTTTATCTAATTTACTGTGAGTATGCTTTGATCTAGAGCCCTAATATGATAATTGTCTTTATATTGTCCGTCAGGAGAACTAATGAAGAAAATTAGGGACATTATGATAGCATAAACAGAAGAACTGTTTCCAGAACATTCAATCTCCAATTTTACAATACATGACTTAATGTATAAATTAATATGAAGAAAAAATTGTCATAGCTCACACCTGCAAAATAATGTATGAATCTCCTGTGTAGAATTTTCCATACTCAGATTTGGGCAACGGAACTGGCTGGAAATTCTCAATCCTCCATATTTCAGTCCCTCTATAACAAGTCAAGTCTAAAACCTCTCAAAGTATATGGTAATTCAACAATATAACCAGGAAAAAACCATGTTTATAGCAGAAGATGAATTACATATTGTTTGAATATTCTCTTGGCAGTAAAATTTTGGCATTAATGACTGACAAAAATTCCCATGGAAAGGTTTAAAAAAATAAAAAATAAAAATGTTCACATGTTATTTTATAGTTAACCCATTATATTAAGGATACACTTTTTGACCAACTGCCTGGAATGCAGGATCCAAAACTTTTGTAGAGCTAGACATGGCTGAAAGTACCTTTTAAAATACTGTCTTTTCAGCAAGCACACAATGTCTGCAAATCCCCCCCCCCCCCCCCAAAAAAAAAAAAAAAGTCTGCTGTATGAGAAAAACATAGTTAAGAAAAAGAATGAAGAATATACAAGCATGAGAAAAGCAAATGCAAGTATCACTTAGCAGTTAAAGCAATTGTGTATGCTCCATACCACCATATCAAGCAAACAACTTTCGTGACTAAAGCTTACAAGTGCAAAGAACAATAGCAGCAATAAGACTTCACAATATATCTCAAATCAAGTATATTTTCTATATCTTTGCTATCATGGTTAGGATGGTGATGCAGGACACACTAGTATAAAGAAAGCATAAAGCTTGAAGATCAGATCATCCCATCATTCATCTTGTTGTTTTAATGTCCAAGTTTCCATATGATTCACTAATAGTAGAGGCCTAACCATATAGGATCAGGATTTATTCCTAATCTTTATAGTAAAAGTTATAGGAGGCCCATTTAAATGTTTGTACGGCTTTCTTTAAGTAGAGAATCAGATTTATTATTTATAGCAGCAAATTTCTCTCTTCTAGGTTGTGTGACGCAATCAAACCAGAGGTGAAATTCCTGGGTTTCTTTTCTACCTTTCCTTAATTTTATCAAATGTCCAGACCAGATTTTTTTGGCATGCATCATAAGAAATTCACACCATCAAACCCAAGTTGACAATTCCTTCAATTGCCCAAAAGTCATCAAACCCAAGATCTAATTTCACAAATACCATTCAAATCACCCAAACAGCCACCATTTGAACCTTTAAACACCCCCCTTATTTTCTGCAAATCACCATTACCATCACATGTACCAAATTTTCTACCCATGATTCACCCTAGACCCAACTAAATCTAACAAAGCTAACATAAGTCAAGCCTTGACATCATCAGCTTGGACCAGAACTTATATGGATTTCAGTTCATTAACTGGACTCTTATGCATGTCCTCTAGCTCCTACAAACAGAAAAGTGATCTGATGTAGATGGTGGTTGATAATAAATCACATCATAATTATAGCCATGTTACATCATGGTTAATGATATTTACCCCTCAAGGACCAAAAAAATGTGACTTATTTTCTTTTTCCCTCCTTTTGTTACATTTTGTCAGCCACTGAGCATTAATGACTAAATACTTATGAGCATATTCACAGTTACATTAGTTTTGCTTAACATACTGGATATAATTGTTTCCAGTTTTTTTTTTTTTTTGGTTTGTTTTAATGCTGATATTTATCAACACTAAGCTGACCCTGGTTAATTAAGATGGAAAGCCAAGAGTCTGGAAATCTCTTCAACTTAGGCAACCAACTCCTGAATTCCAGCAAAACTTAATCCATTGTCAGAGCTGTTTATATAATTAAACCAACTTGTCAACTTGCATAGAACTAGATTATACACTTCTTTACCACTGAATAACTTTGCAAAGCTTACAAAGCATTAAATTTAAAGCGTTGAACAGACATAAGAAGAGATCTTGAATGAAGCTTCTCCTTCAGCTGTGAAATCGATGGCCATTTTATATCAGGATGATGGTCTCAACAGTAGTTTACCTCAGAGAACAAGTCTATGCCAACAAATTCCATATCAGCAGACAGATAACCTATCTATGTCACATTTCGAGTTACCCAGTTCTCTAAGCAGATACTGCATTTTGGTAGAAGCATTACTGAGTGAAAATCACAGCTTGACAGTAACTGCCATCCCCTGCTTCCTAAGCCCTATAATATCTCCCAAATCCAGCTCAGTAGATGGCAATATGGCTAAAACATTCCAGATTTTCAAATTATTTCCAGTATTCTAATATCTGAGAAGCTATCTAAGAACGCAATAATTTATGGGAATGCACTAAATGATAACTCTGAACTTAATAGACAAGAGCTATGGAATTTTGAGCACTAGTCTGATCTGAACTAAAAATTACATAGTAAGCAGAAATATATGCAGTATTTTAGACTATTAATAGGAGATCAACTTGATATGTTGCAACAGAAGTGAAAGCTAAGATCCACGAGCACCTCTTGTCTAATGCTCATGCAGTCACTTCTGTCCCATTTAAAAAGCCAATACACAATATGACAAATGATCGAAGCTTACAAAAATTTCAAATCAGGGCAAATGCACGCAGGCGTGATATCTCACAACAAATAAACAAACTATAAAAAAGAATAATAGGTTATCAGAGAGCTGATAACGGAATTAAATCAGAATAAACGGTACCCAATAGATCAAAATTCACACTAATTGCCAAAGGAAAAACAAAAACTACACAAGCCCGTTAACGTTACCACAATATCATCCAGCACCAGATCAGAAGTAAGGTACTGAATTAGAAAATGATCAGAATTGAATCAGATAACAAATAGGTGCAGCAGGAGATCGCCGATTGCAATAGTATTGGGAATTGACCAAACCGATTAGAGTAACGGAATAAAGGGAACACTCGTCAGAGGGAATTGACGTACCTGAGATCTATCGCTGTGGTGATGGGTGGTGGGATTGGAGGGGTACGAGAGAGATGGGGGGAAAAAAAACGGGTATGGCGAAGGACAAGCTTGTAGAGCTGGCAATAAAGAGAGAGAAGAAAATACTTGGAAAGAAAAGTGAATTATTGCTGTGCCTGTGCTGTGCGAGTCTTCTCTCTCCAACTTTTTAGCCTTTTGAGATTTGTAATTCAGATAGTTAGGAGAGAGAGAGTAGCAGAGAAGAAAAAGAGAGGAGAATTATGACGACGAAAGAGTGATGAAAGAGAAAAAGAGACAGAGAAGCTGAGAAGGTATTGGCATCGTCAAGCCGAGAGAGATCTGTTTGTTTGGCGAAACAAAGTCGTTATTTAAGGCAAGCATCGTTTCGCATTCGCATCAGCTTTCTATTTGCTTGGGTGGATTTATAATTTTTTTTTTTCCTTTCTTCCGTTTTTCTTACCAATTTGCTATTTTTTTTAATATTACACTATAGTCTTATAAATTAAAAATATTTATTATAAAAAATTTTAAATTTTAAATTTTTTTAAAGAATTAAAAGGC
This sequence comes from Erythrophleum fordii, assembly GCA_032878935.1. Lineage (NCBI taxonomy): Eukaryota > Viridiplantae > Streptophyta > Magnoliopsida > Fabales > Fabaceae > Erythrophleum > Erythrophleum fordii. The sequence continues at coordinate 12,544,427 of JAVQMF010000045.1, read as the reverse complement.
AAAAAAAATTTAACTACGGGAAGAATAATTAAGTAAACAATAAAAGAGTTAATAGGTTTTGTAATATGAAATGTAATTTTTTTTACTATTAAAAATTTTTATTTTTCAGACTCTTAAAATAATTTTAAATTTTAAAATTCTTTATAATAAATATTTTTAACTTATAGTAGTGAAGTATAATTTTACCTTTTTTTTAACTCAAATTATCACTCTTCAACTACATAAAATAAAAAAAGGCGTAAAAATTGTAATTACTTTATATAACTGATTACCTATTTTTCTAACATTAACTTGTAATTGGTGACTTTATATGTCATGGGAAAACCATTCTTCCAAACAAAACTTATGATTAACTTGTTAAAATTGTTGGGCGTAGATCCAATTGAATTATTATGAAATGGTCTGGCACGAGTAAGATGAATAAAATTGAGTAGGACAAATTAAAACAGAAGGAGAATTAAATGTAGGATGAAATTCCCTAATTCTTTGGCCAAGAAAGGGTTAAAAAATGATTTTGCAATATCAAGTTAAATCGAAAGGCTTAGAACACTCCCAATTGTTGTGACTTAGAACAATAACAAGTGTATCTTATATTTATCAAGCTAATAATTCATATCACTCCAACTTCAAAATTTAAAGTTGAAGTGCCTTTGATGCTTTGGCTTCAATTTCTACCCTTTTGACTTCCAACATTTTGGTTTTGTCTTGAGTTATCAAGTTTGGTACACTGGCATATTCACAAACATATCTGAGGGTGTAACTAATTTGAACAAAGAGAGGGAATCTATTTTTTCTCGGTTCTAAAATCTTAGGTCTTAGGTTGTTAGACTATTTTGCTAGTCATGTTGTTGCTTAATCGATAATTAAGCATTAATCACTCATCTTTACATACCTGTCTTTGTTGAATGAAAGTTAATAATAGGCTACCGTTCAAATGACACGTTAGTTATTAAGAGATAATTTCGGCGAACCAACTCCTGCTTAAATTACAGCACGGTTGACTAATGTCAATGTGCTTTATACGGCTAGGGACATTACCACTATTCTTACAACTTGCATAATGCCAGACGGTTATGTAAAATGACATCCCAAAATTTTATTATTAGTGCATATTTCTCACAATTTAGTTTACTCAGTTGAAACAAACTCCAAATAAAGAAAAAAAAAAAAGCAAAAGAAACATGTTGATAGAGATGTATACGGCTCGAGTGGGTTGCCTTTTTTTTCTTTTTTTGGCACTGGCCTGACTTGGCCAGATAGCACCAATGTATTTACCTCTATGTGTCCATATGGGGAAGTTTCTCAGCCTTCCCAGACAAAGAGCAATGGAATTACGGAATACATTTTTCTTCTAAATATAATAATATTAAGAGAGAGAGAGAGAAGAGGATAGAAGAAGAAAAGATGAAGGGTCTACCATGAAGTTGGGAAAAGATATGTCCGCAGAGATGAAAAAGGGGTCAAGGTTACAAAGAATGTAGCTCTTTTTGGGTTAAAAGGAGTACATAAAAAAAAAGTCTATTATAAAGTACTTCAATGGCTATTTGACTAAGTCCTATACGTAAAATTTAAAAATTTTCCGAACACTGAACTAACCAAACCATCTCTACGTCAATTCATTGATTTGGAAAACTTAAGGGGGTAGCTCGGTATCCAAAAGGCAATAAAATTGAGAAAAAAGCAACATACGCTTGTACAGGCAACCAGAACAGCCCAAGAGAGAGAGAGTTTCAAACTTTTCTCTGTTCATCTGAGTTTCGTGTTTTTTAAGTCCCATGAGGGAATATTCCTAGTAGCACATGAAAAATAATATATTATCAATTTTGTAGCAGAGGACTCCTATGTTTTTTTTTTTTAACAACAAAATTGGTACAAGCAATAAATAACCTTAACTTCTAAAATAATATTGCACACGCATGATCTAACCAGTTCTTCGCTTAAATGTTGGAGTTTTTCAAAAAGGAGTGGTTAGAAATCACTAATCTTGGAACGTATTAGAGGCATCGGGTACTTAGAGAAGATTTTATGAGAAGTCACTTAAGCTTAAAGAGAGGAATTCCCTTGCTTAGCATTGTTGAAAGAACAGAGAAAGAAATTACAGGTGGTGGTTTCTTAATTCTTGTTGCTTGTTTCCTTACTTGCACGCCAAAAATAAAAATAGTTTCATTGATCTGGTTTTGTATTACCAATGTTTGAACACCATAAGCACCATCTAGCATGATTAGCCATTTCAGGAATCAAAATTTGCAGGATTGTGAAAATAAAGGAATTGCATTTCACTTGATATGAAACCGGCAGCCTCTGGACATCCCTGTCATTGTGCTAAGATATGAACATCATGAATGCCAACTCTAGTCTATAAACTAATAATATGAAAGCTTTATTAAATCATGTATATACATATAGAGAGAGAGAGAGAGAGAGAGAGAGAGAGATTTTGAGTGGGTCCAGCATACATACATGTATGACACACATCATGGCCAAGGTGGGATATAGGAAGGAGGACATGGTGTGATGCAGCAGTGGCCACCCAAATTAGATTCTCTATAATCATAAAGTCATATAATTAAAAAAAGAAAGAAAGAGAGAGTAAAATAAAAAGATAAGAATGTAGATGTAATTCATTGAATCTCTTTGCATTTATTTATTGTTTTCTCTTCATCTTTTTTCTGATTTCATTATATGCAATTAATTTGTATTGGTAAAATATCTAAATTCATGAAATAACTGGACCAAAGAAACGTAAATATGTCAAAATCGACGAAAATAATCAAATGAAAAAAAGAACTTTGATAGACTTGTATTTATGGATTCACATATAAAGGAATATTCATTTGGTGGCCCAAGAATCAAGGATTTAGAAGATTAAATTGTGAAGTGATGATATTAGAAAAGCCAGCTCATACGGTCATATCAACAGTTGATAGAGTGACAATCCATTACAAAACTATTTGGTCGCTATCACTAATGTTAGTGCCACTAAAATATTGTAAATACAATTAAAGATCAGATTGACCAGCTTTAGAGGTTAATAATATACGTGCAGGCTGAACCATTTATGCTATTGTTGGTAGATTAATTGTTGCTTCAAAAGCTATTTTTCTTTTTTCTTCTACTTTTAATTCTTGAGAGATTTGAAGAGTTTTGCTTACTTTACCATGCGTTCTATGCTAAGATGAAATAAAATATCAACAACTATAGTTTCACAGTACTAATCATTTTGTTAAACAAGATCTTTTATAATCTGGAAGAAAATAAGACAATCTCAGAGTATAAAAATAATAAATTTTTTTGCATTTTTTATTAGCAAAAATTTAAAAATTAGTTTCACTTTAGTGTTTTTAATAACATTATGGTTCAGAAAAATACTTTATGAGATTCAATTTCTCTTCTCGATGCTTAAAATGATTTTAAACTGTTATTTTAAAATGACACCGAAAAAAACTCTGACGTAACAAAATAATATTTAAAAACTAGCTAATAAAGTAAAACAATTTCTATTATACTGAGAAAAAAAGGGTATAGAACCGAGTTTGGTTTCACTTTGATGGTTCAGAAGGGTAAATATCATGTGCGGATGCACCCACGTGTATGATTTTGCAAGCCCTTTGATTGGACGGTTGGCCGGTGGCTTTAGCCTTTGCCAATGGACAAGGCAGACACAAAACTTTATAACGAACAACGTCATTTTTGTCCAGTTGGCGCGACCGCCACCACCACCCTTTTTAAAGATTTTTTTTTTTGATTTTGTATAAATTCAATTTTTTGAGATTGGATATACAAATCACTATGTACATAGGATAATGGAAACTTGAGTTACATAAATCTCATAGAATTTAATGGTGGGAGTGTTTTTTGTAACATTTTTTTTTTCAATTTTTTCCATTCAATGGGTTAAATTGATCAAAATAAATCTTTTGCAATACTGTATAAAATATTTAAAAAATAAAAATTTTTAATATTGAAAGCTGTTTCAATTTTACATCCTTAGCCTCTCCTCTTTTTTTTTTTTTTTAACTGCATATTGCGCATTTATTAATAAATACAAAAGATCCAAATTACAAATTCAAAAGGTGGCAAATAGCAACCTTTTTCAACGTCTGATATCGCAGAGGTGGTGTTGCCCGGTATTAATTTTGATATAAAAAGTTTAAAATATTAATTCTATGTTGTCTATATTCGCTTTTATATCCTTATCTCGTGATATCAGACAAATTTAAATATTCCAGAAGAAAAGACAAAACAAATCAAAATTGTAAACAAGTGATGGCAAAACACCATTTTTGTGGCATGGCAACGAATATGGCGTATTTTCCTTTCAAGATGATTTGTAAGAGTGTGATTTGCTATTGGCTCAATAATTTTTTCAAAAGACATATAAGACCTTTCCGTTTGAACCTTGAACATATTATTAATATGTTAGCTATATGTGTTATATTTAAGATAAGTGCAAATAATTATAAAAAATTGATTAAAATATTTTGAATGATAAATTCAGTAATACTTATTTTATTGAATTCCGTTTAAATGCGTACAAGGAGGGATAGTATAAATATCTATTAATATGAACTAGGTGTTATGTATACTTTATCATTTCCCCACCAACTGTTTTCTCGGTTGGTTTGTTTTCAATTAGGCTCAAACTCCAACCAAATTAATACTAAAGATTAGCCTAATAGACAACGAGGTATGCTCTTTACTTTTTAAGTATTTAAATTCAAACTTTGATGCCAACATTTAATAAGATTTATTCTGTTAATTAAACTGGGCTGATATTACGAGTGTCCTATTAAAACTGTTTAAAAAGAGATTTAATTTCAATTAATGTGCAAATTAGTTCAAATCATATATATATACACATATACTCCCATCAAATTACTCTTCATTCATCTTCAGTATTTAGAAACCTGTGAAAAAAATATATTTATAGCCAGTGCAACCGAACTATCAATCATAGTTTAGTTCAGGTTGAACCAACCTTCAGGTTGAACCAACCCATAATGTACTACCTCCTTCGAAACACACCATTCCTTCATAGTCAATATTTGTCTTTATACATTTACAAATGTTTAACTAAACAGGAGAGTAATTATACTACAAACCACCCATATATGGATAGTGCCAAACAGGTGTTAAAGAAAGGCATAGGACAGCGACTGCTAAGAACAAGATGTAAACTTTAAACTAACCTCTAACTTGCGCCACATAAAGTTAGTCAACATATCTATTTCACCTCGATTGGCAAGGTGAGGTTTCACACACTTTTTGGCACTCAGTTTTTGATTAAGCGTTTCAATATTCATAATCCAGACATGGCCATTCAGTGAAAGTTTGTGAAATCAATTGGTTTTTGTATTTATTAGATGGTGAATGATCTGTTGTGCGTGCTTGCATCTCAATATTTTTTTTGTCAACATAAGCGTCTGCGGCCATCTGTTTTTCAACCGGATAGCTCTCTGCAATATGCTTGTGTATCCGACTTAGACATAAGGTCTTATTATTCTTTGGATTCTTCGCTCCGATTACTGTAACACAGCTTCCCTCAAGGGAAAAAATAGAAATATGTCAAAACCAATCTGCAATTCTTTTTCTCTTTCATCGTTGGACAATAGGAATTTAATACAGTCTATATAATACCCGCAACTTCTAGCGGCAATATACGTCCTCTCAATATGTTGCATGGTATGAAACATTTTCCGGTCGGGCTTCCAGGGAGAAAGCTCATTTGCGTCTCTAATTAGATCATAAAGTGCACTTTTTTGGGGCTGCAAATAATGCAAATTTTGTATTGGCTGAAGCTCAATTTTCCTTGCATTTACATTTGCCCTTAACACTATGCTTGTAAAAGAAATGTTCCTCGTTGCGTACAGTCGATAAATGAGCGTGTTCTTACTTGTGTCTCAAGAAGCACCTTTAATTGCACAGCTTATTGGTACTGCCGCCTCAGATGAGTTTCTCATATGGCTTGCCCATGCTTCCAGTTTCTCCTTCAAGTCACAGAGGGTATTATTTACAAAAGCACTTGTTTCCTCAAATTCAGCAGCAACTTCAGCAACAGTGTCAAATTGCTTGCATAACAAATCAAATCTTTCCATCTGAGGTTTAAGTTGTTTAACATTGTAACTGGTCCTAACATATGCATGTCTCCTCTTTAAATTTTTTCTCCATCTATCCGAAACATATTTACATGGAATCTCCTTCACTCGCTCTTGGGACAGTACAGCAAGTGAGTGCCTACAAAGTATCCCTTTGAACTCAAACATGTGGCAGACGCACTTTACATCACAGTTTACCCTGTCAAATATGATTTCGAACACAGCTTCCTTAGGTTTATCTTCTACTATCACATCTTCAATAACATTATAGCGACAAACAGGACCTTCATCATGGGCAACACACACGTTACAATCAGCCTTTCCAACAAACTCTTTCTGAACCTCCAGAAATTTTGCATGAGTGTATGCAGACTGAAACTGCCGCTCAAATGGAGACTTAGTAGCGCAGGCAAGAGTACTACAAAATGAACGGAAATCGGCTTCAAACTCTTCTTCTGCCTTGGCTTGCAATGCACTATCATACACATCAACAAATTGTTTCAATGTAGTTTGGCAATTAACAAATCCGTCAAAAAAAGCATGCATGCTTTCACCTCGTCGCATATTAGACATTCCAGCCCAAAATTCACCTTTTACAAAGGTAGGTGCCCATCGATGTCGCTCAAGGTACAATTCACTTAACCATTCATTGTCCTCTAGACCAAATTCCTCCACAGTTGTTTTCCAATTCATCTCAAATTCACTCGGGGTAAGTGTATCATATATGGTATTTTGTAAATGACAACTTATTGAATTGTAGTCAGCAAGTCGACCTAACTTTTCAGGAAGTTTTTTCATTATATGCCATAAACACCAATGATGTCGAGTAAATGGGAATACAATTTTAATTGCATTCTGCAAGGCCTTGCATTCATCTGTAAAGATGCCTTTTGGAGGAACACCATACATGCAATGTACCCATGATTGAAACAACCAAACAAACGACTTTGTGTCCTTGCATGAGATCAACCCACAACCAAAAAGTATAGATTGCCCATGATGGTTTACTCCAACAAAAGATGCCAAAGGCAACTTGTATTGGTCAGAAAGATATGTTGTATCCAATGTCACTACATCACCAAATGACTTGTATGCAGCTCTACTCCTTGCATCGGCCCAAAAAACATTCCTCACGTGTAAATAATCATCCAAGTCAATCACATAGAAGAAATTGCAATCTTGTTCTTGCATCCGCATAAAATATTTATAAAGAGCACTACCATCTCCATCCATACCAATCAATCTGCTCCCTGTCTGAATGTAGTTTCCACAATCATTTGGACACAATGTCACGTTATCATAAACCCCATTTCCAACCACAAAAGAGCGGAAACTCTTGTTCATCTGCTCCTCAGTTTGATCTTTTTGGTCTAGTTTCCTTTTAGCACGCATGTCAATATCAACATTATATCTAAAGTTGAACTGACCAGGACTCAATTCGTGATTGTGATCAAGTGTAACTGTTTGAATACGGTAAGTTCCATCTTTACATAGAGATACATTGATCTTGGCTTCACACTTCTGTTTCCTTGATGGAACACTTCTAATAGGATTTCTTCTACTGTTTCTTCTTATTCCTTCTCTAGAACATGCAAGTATAAAATATCCAACCTTGCCATCAGCTCCCTTCCTTGAGGTTCTTGTCATGACGCCAAAACCTTCTTGGTTGGCATATTTTGTATAATATGATTTCACCTCATCCTCTGAACCAAATATCATCCCGTTTTGTGGTGTAGGAACAACATCATTTTCATTTGAATTATGGAGTTCAGGACTACATTCCGTTGGTGAACGATACGTTAAATCAACTTCCGACTCATTAGCGTTAATATCTAGTGGAATAAGCGAATCACTCTGGTCACCCATTTCCTGTCAGACAAACTACTATTTCAAAGTTCAAGAAATCAATAATTATGAAGTCTAAGCAAGTAACTCCAACTAGGTAACTTTTATTTAGTTTTTCATTCTATTCATAACCCTACCTTTCATACATTTCAATTATCATTAAAGGAAGATAAAACTATATGTTTTGCCCGTTTACATAATGACTTAAGGCTGGCTGCAACATCTTTAGATTATTTCCCACCAAATTTAAAACTTACTATTAATAAATATAAAAACCAATAAATCTTAGCTCACTTTTGGAGAAAAAAAGAGAAAATCAAACTTAACACCAAACCAAACCAAAAAAAAAAAAAAAAGTATCAACGTAAAAAGCATCAAATTAGTAGAGTTGTGAAAGACAGAAACCTACCGAGAATGTCAAATAGCACCGGAAGCCCACTGGAATTTACCATAGAAAACTCTAAAGACTCTCCTTCCGTGCCCTAATTTACTTCTGCAGCGTGAAAACTGTGCTTGATCCTCGCCGTTCTTCAATCCTCATGCTCACAGTGTCAGCAGTGTCCGTTGGGCAGACCCAATTGGGGTACGAACTGAGATAGGGATTGGGGGAAGGCAAATCATTCAACGCAGCGTTTGATTAATGTGTAACCGTCAAGGCCGGGTTTGTGTTTTTCTTCCCAGCCCAGTTTGGCCCAATACGTCATGAAGCCCACAAAAATGAAAAACAAGCTGCGGAACACGAGGACTCGGAGACCATTCCAGTGCGGTTGAAACAGAAAGGGTAGTGAACAAGAAGAAGAATGACGACCTCAGCTTTGGAACAAAGCAATTTGGATGTTTCTCGCTTCCATCACACCCCTTATTATTGGTGAATCTCTCTCTTTAGCATGTAATTATTTTAGGGTTTTTGCTGAGGATTGTGATCTTTTCTTTTTATTTAATTTTTTTGTGGCAATTGCTGATCATTGGATAGCTAATGCTATAGATGTTGATGGAACGAAGTTTGCCATATCAAATTTTATAGAAACCGAGTTTAGTTAACAAATTCATGCTTCTCTGGGTTTTAGTTTTGGTGTTGAACAATTATTTGTGTCCGACTTTTGTATTTTATTACTATCTCAACCTCTTCAGAAGTGGTAATTTCAGTTTGCCCTTACTTTTGTTAGAGAGGCAACTGCAGAAAGTCTTTTCATTTTCTTTTCAATTTTGTAATAAAAATACGGTAATGTCTGATGCTTCTTGGTAGTTGTTTAAAGCTTTTATCCCTTGTAAAGCTGAAACTACAGCTGCTGTATCTGCATATGATTTCTCCTTCCCTGTTTATTGTAGCGAGGAGAATGTATATTTGCTTTGCAAGAAGTTATGCACTGATGGAATAGCAGATGCCGAGGGATCTGATCTTTTTGTTGTTTTCATTTCCAATGAAAAGAAACAGGCATGTATTTATCTGCAACACAACTTTTCGCCTTCTCATGATAGAGTAGTTTGTTAACCTTCATTGATTGACACAGTTTTTAAGGACTAGAGTTCAACTCTTCTGAAATACGCCAATTTTGTTTGTTGATGTCGTTGATACTTTATTGGTGATTTAGAACATTTTCTCACACACACGCAAGGTGTGAATGACAGTGTGAGAGAGAGAGTGCTGCTGGTCTGGCACTGTGCAAGTGAATTAGGAACTGTCAATAATTGCAATAGTATAGCCAGTGTTTGCCTTCTTTCATATTTGCTTATTTGCTGTTACTGTAGTGCTGACATGGAGGCAGAGTACTGAGAACATGTGTATATCTTCTACACTGCCTATTTATACATTGCACAGTGTATTTAACTTGTTGGGGTTACCTTTTATAACTTGTTCCAAAAAATGCAATTCTATTTCATTAGTATTTGGAGTATTTGTTTTAACTTCTCTAGATCCCACTATGGCATCAAAAGGCTAGCAAAAGAGCAGATGGGGTTATTCTTTGGGATTATCATGTCATTTGCATTCAGGTATAGCCAAATACCTTTTTCTTGTGAATCAGTTGAGGAAACCTATTAACTAGGTTTTAGAAGCAGTAGAAAGGATTATATCTAAATTTGGTGATCAAAGGAATTTTTTTTTATCATGTTTCTTTATTATGATTGATATTACAGAGAAAAAGTGGAGGTGACCCACCTCTAGTATGGGACTTGGATTCAAGTCTTCCATTTCCTTCACCTCTAGCTTCATATGTGTTGGAAACGATTCGCCCATCTTTTCAACTTTTTCCTGATTATCATAGGTAATGCACCATCAGTTTTTCTGTGATTATGTTCTGTTTTATGAGGGTATTATGGTGCATTAAAATGTGGCTTCTTGTTCATATTGCAATTGTAGTGATGCATGCCAAGGTTTCTTTTTTGTCACATTATTGCAGCTCCCGTTTTGTCTCTAGGAAATTAGGATCAAGTTACCCTGGGATGACCCCATGGGGTAAGTCTTGATGTTGCTTGACATGGGGAAACAACAAATAGTTAACGTTTTCTTGTACTTCTTATATTCTCTTGTACTTTTTTTCTTCTAACTAATTTTTTTCACCTGGTGAAGTTGCATCAATTTTTATCCTCAACTTCCACTTTATGGAGTCCATGACTTCCTGCATGGCATTTTATCCCTGTTTATTGATGATGTAAATAATTCTCCATTAGGTTTTTTAATTTTATTTTTCCTTGTAGGGTCAGAGTCTCAGAGGTGATAATTAGTTATTGACATCATTTGTGGGGTTATGTGTGTATTTTTGGGTTTTGTCCTCATGGGATCCACTTTCATTCTTGTGAGAAGATCAAGCATCAAATAGTTTCTTTCCTCCGTCTGGATAGTTTGTTTGAATGTCTGATCAGTGCTTATTCTCAGCTGACTGAGCAACTTTAAACTGTTAATGGGTATAATTTTTCAGAGTTATAATATTTTCATTGTGAATATTTGTGTATGTATGTTTGTAATACTGGACGTATGTACTATTAAATACTTTTCAAAATAAAATACTTTTACTGTCAAAATTTAGTTAATTATGATATCTCATTTTTGTTTAAAGACAGACCTTATTTTCAATAGATAGGTCTTCTCACCTTTGTTGATGCAATAATTTATCATTTCTAGCATGGTTTAATACCAAATATGGGAGTATATGAAATGGCTTCTCTGGTTATCAGGTTGTTCCGATTTGTGCATGCTCCAATATTTCTTCGTTGTTTTGCATCTGATAGAAGACACATGAAAGATTCTGATGGAAACTGGATTGCAGAACCTCCTCTACATGAACCCATAGTTGCTGAAGGTAATGAGTGAAGACAACTGTGTTAAAAAATGGATTATTATTGCTATAAGCATAATCAGCATTAAGCGGTATGAAAATTTTTCCTTGACTATGGTAAATTTAAACCCATGGAAAACAAGGTTCTCCCAAAATCTTACGTATTTTATGCTCCGTGTTTTTTTAACATGAGGGTTAGATACTTTAGATCATACACTGCTATATATCGGATGAAATGAAAGGATGCCAATGGCATACTTATAATTTATATATTTAATATTAATGAATATTTACTTTTCTAGGTAAGTTTAGCCTTTAGGCACCCCTTGATTTTCGGCGGTGCTCATTCTTGTGGAACTTCACCCACGCAGATGGAACAGTGCACAACCTGACTGAATACTTCAACATATCTGCCGCAGATGCCGTAACAGATGCTAGCATTAATTCAGTCAAAGATGCAGTTTTTACTCAGAAATATGGTGTGGTAATAAAGGAAAATCAGCTGGAGGAATTATTTTCTCAGATCTCCTTATAGTAGCCACGTTTTGGTTGCTAGACATGTACATACCGATACTTCTCCGAGTTTTAGATGTTCAGCTGCCATATTTTCTTTCTAAATATTGGTGAGCATTGTTTCTTATGAAATTTGTCAAGTGAAAATGTGCGTTTCTTGTAGAGATTGAGGGGGTAGTGTACAAGGGAAGCAAATCTGGCACTATTATGTATTTTTAAATCCGAGGTTGTGAACAATATCTTTCCACTAACTCACTTTTCCTTCTGGTTGTAAAGCACGGCTAGAAAGCTAGTGTGATTTTTGGAACTGGAACAAAGAACGTTTACCTTTTCTCAACCGTTGCTCGTACATTCTGAAGGGTAAAAATGCTATTGGTTTTATTTACCGTGGGAATGAGACTCCGTTGTTTTTTTTATTCCTCTCTCTCTCTCTATTTTATACAACTGCGTTAGATTAAAAATGCTCTGTGTAAGCTCTATAATGTAAATCTAATGTGAAACGAGTTTGAATAACAATAAAAAAAAAAATCATTAAGAGTTATACTATAGTAGCTCTCTCCCCCTTCATAATGCAATATATAAAAAATTTTTGTATCTCCACTTTGTATGAATTGCAATCATCTGCTTTTAAGCATTATATTTTGAGTAGGATTTTCATAGGGTAGCCATAGACAACGTAATCAATACTTTAAAAGCTCTGAAATAACATCCCTGAGGATCAAGAACGGCGATGATGCCACTTTGACGGAGGCCAATGCATGGCATTAACTGCCACTGTAGGCCAACGGTCAAGATGCAAAAGTAATCACATATAATATTAATACATATTAAGCTCTTACGAAAAAAAAAAAGTCGAGAATCAACAAAAATCATTATGCCACTCTGACCGGGGCAGTGGATCTCAGTGATTTACTCTGCCACTCTCTTGGGATTGCCAGAGGTCAATAGTAACCTCAAGTCAGTCGACATGAAAATTAAAATACCCTAAACCCTTCGACTAAAAGCCGTTGGCAAGTAAACCTAAGTTTCATCTTCACTGTCCGAAAGCAAGCAATCTTGTATTTGTTCCCTGAAAACAAGAATATTACCAAGATTTTAATGTCCTGAAGGATAATTGACACAGAGTTTATATAGCACAGCGTAAGGTAATTAGAGACTTTAAAGTGTACTCAAGAGAAAACCACAACTACAATATGAGGATATAGCTCAAGTAATTAAGCTCTTACGAAAAAAAAAAAAGTCGAGAATCAACAAAAATCATTATGCCACTCTGACCGGGGCAGTGGATCTCAGTGATTTACTCTGCCACTCTCTTGGGATTGCCAGAGGTCAATAGTAACCTCAAGTCAGTCGACATGAAAATTAAAATACCCTAAACCCTTCGACTAAAAGCCGTTGGCAAGTAAACCTAAGTTTCATCTTCACTGTCCGAAAGCAAGCAATCTTGTATTTGTTCCCTGAAAACAAGAATATTACCAAGATTTTAATGTCCTGAAGGATAATTGACACAGAGTTTATATAGCACAGCGTAAGGTAATTAGAGACTTTAAAGTGTACTCAAGAGAAAACCACAACTACAATATGAGGATATAGCTCAAGTAATTAATTGTGATCCAACAGCAAAAGCACAAAAGAAATTATGCAAATGTCTTGCAGCACAACCAACTCGAAAGCTTCGAGTGAGAGAACCCCTTCTCAGGGAAAGAGCCAGAAGCTGGAATGCAGGACCACAGTAAAAGAATGTTTCTATATGGTATACAGGATTTAAACTTTTTATAATTTAATTTGGAAACATTATTTCCTCAAAGATTAAAATCAGTCACGGGAGTCAAAATGATCCATTCTATTTGACATATATTCGCCAAGCCATGGAACCACAAACAGATAATCCAAAATTCCAATATTCAGAATTTCTTTTGCCCCCCTGCAATATAACATACTAGTGGATATTGGACAATGCGAATGCAGATTATTATAGGTGCCCGATTTAATCTAGAGATATAAAGAAGCTCCAGCGTCCCTAGTCTGAGATATTACCGAACTCAAATGCAATTTATTGTTGACAGCATCACTAAATTACTAATACTCACCTTAGGGGACTCAAATTCCCATTGTTTACTTGCTTTGCTCGCGCAACCACTGATTGAGGTAAAACTGAATAAAATTGCTCTAATGACATGGAATCTCTTGGAATTATCTGAAAACGACAACTTGAACAGCACGGAGCACCAAAAATGTCACTGCTTCTGCAGTTCTCAAGATTGCTTAAATCTACAGTCTCAGACTTATCGAGAGGGCTATTGCAGAGATAACAGAATGATTCTGAGGAAACAGATTCACTGGACTTGAGATTATATCTCTTCTGGCGTCTTTGAGTTGCCAAAGGAACTTTGCCATCAATGATCTCAGGAATCCTGTTGAATTGGAATGGAATGAGTTTTCCAGCTGTTCTTACAATAGTGCTCTCTCGAGATGGGTTTTCTTCCTGCAAACCAGTGTTCTATTAATGACTTGCTGATTAAGTTTAAAAGAGAAAATTGCAACCCTGCATACAAATGAAAAAGTAAGTAGTTGCGAACCTAAGCATGTTCCATCCCAAACCCTAATAATGAATTATTTAAAATTCTATACGAAAGTTTCCAATATATAGTCATACAAATCACTTTCCAAGCAGTGTTTAAACTTAAAAAGGCAAGCATTAAGCCACATAACCATACCTTACTATTAATCTTGTCAACCCTGAAGTAGAAAAGTGTGTTCTTCATATAAAATCAAATTCAGAGTCATAATAAGTTATTTCTAACACTCGTTCCAGACTACTTATATTCATTTGGCCATTAAGGAAAGGGTAAAAATCAACAAATTATACCTGCAAAAGTGTCACAAAAGATGAGACCAAGCCATTAATGCCAGAGTGAGGACTAGTAGACAACACTAAGGTCTTTAGACTGCCCTGCCAAATATCAGGCACATCTGTTCAGTAAGAGTTATATAGTTCTGTACAACAAATATCCACACGGAAAGATAATATGTCTAAAATAATTTGGATCTTATAAAATTTGAGAAAAATGAAATATAAAGAAACCATTTCTTTTTTAATGATTAAAATGTGAAAGGCATGGCCATATAACTACAAACCCATCAAGTTGGCAAAGCATGCTGATCTCTTGGGCAAAACAATCACGAAGTGGAAGCACAACAGGGATTTCCCATCTTGCATCAATATACTGTATATCTGCAGGTAAGGAATATCCTTGACCCTGTCACATGAAAACCCATCATTTATCCTGGAATTTATGAATGCGTACTAAAGGTCCTCTTTATTTAGAATGAAAAAAGAGGGGAAACATGGGTAAGGGTAAGGATTGCTACAAAACGCAAGCAATTTGATGGAGTACATAACAATTAACCACCAGTAACTATTTGCTTGAGCAAATGACATTAAATTGGGCATACTCAGGAACAAGACTTTATGATTTACAAACTTATGAGGACTTCAAGTCTTCAACTCAATCAAATTCAATAACAAACCTTCACAGTGGCTGAAATAACATGGCGTGCAATTCTTGAAATGCAAGATCCTAGTACAAGTCTGTTATATCCGAATTCAGAAGCAACCTGGATAATGATAAAAACATTTCGAATGGATGAGCTTTCCAATAAATGTAAGATCAAAACTAAAATGAGTCTGAGATCCAGATCCCAACCTTTTGCAGGGTCAACATGCGAAGATAAAGCAATATATCTTCCTTTCCAGTTGGATCACTTACAGCGTTTACCAGTTTCACTAACTTGTCCCTTCCATCGCTAGACTCCGAAGAGTAAACGGCCTCAATTGGCACAACATGCAACTCTTTTGTTGGTGGGGCTAGTCTTGCCACAATCGAACCGATATCTTTGACTGACTTCTCTAATTCATTAGAAGGAATTGGAGAAAGAGCACTTTCGTCAATAAATACAACTCCAACACCAAATACTGGCAATGATCTATCTTTACTTGCATCAAAGTTCTTTTGGGCTCTATGTTGCATGTCATGCACAAACTGTAACGCTACCCTGAAAAGCATGCATTTTAATCAGCAAGAATAATCGAAATAGAAAGGTACCCACATTCTATATCTTGTACGTTCTTTTTTTTTTTTTGGTGGGGGGGAGGATCTACCAGTATTAGTTCACACTTGAAAGACTCTTTATAAAATTGCAAAATAGTAGGAAATATATATTTGATATCAATAACCGAACTTCTTATGGGTAGTCGATGGGTCACTCAGCAGCAACTCCAATCACACACAGAAAAGAGAGCGATTGCAGTAGACATAAAGAGGGGAAAGACCTAGAAGAAGGGCCGCCTGAGAATGCAACGAGAACCTTATCCGTTGGAGTAATCATGGCGTTTGAAGTGACGGCGAATCTAAACTTCCCAAACAAATTGTTCCTGAAGCAATCAGCGCAAAACCGTCCATCATCAACGCCACCGTAACCAGAAACGGCCTCCTTAACCTTACACTTGATGCAGAGATTGTTAGCTATTGAATTGGCTTCTGCACCGCCTGATTTCGTCGGCTCTGCTGATTGGGCACATGAGGCTACTTCTCCTGCTTCCGCTTCTTCTTCGTCTTTGTAGCAGTTGGACTTGCATCCCGAGCCATTGCATGCCATGAACGTTGATGCACTTTTTTTTCCCCTTTTCCCTCAAGTTACTAGGGTTTTAGGCTTTGATCGACACTTCCGTTCTGTGCTCCCTCTGTTTCACGTTGGCCGTCTCCGAAAACCTTGCAAACTCGCTCTATATTGCTATACCATCTTTTGATCTTAATGATAACCTGATAATTATAATTATAAATTTGATAAAGAAGGGTAAAATTGTTAGAATTCCACCTTGATTAAATTTTTTCAGAAAATTATATATCTGTTATTTTTAGTAAAAAATTTGATAATAAGGGTTAAAGAATTTTTTTTCTTCTTCCAAATTTTTTTTAATATTTTTGGACCAGGCTAATACGAGATGGGCCTAATGGTCCGAAAAGACAAAAGAGAACAAAAAGGATTAAAAAACAAAACGGGAAGAAGCACTCGTCTTCCTCGTATAGATGGGTTAATTAATGCTTGCAACGTAGGTAGATACAAATGGAAGCTCAGGGTTTTTTTTGTACGAGATCTGACTAACCCGAGGAATGAAGTCTCCATTTTCACGTACAGATGGGTTTCCAGAGAGGCAAATGAGGTGGCACGCCTGGTAGCAAAATCATCCGACCAACGTCGGGGCACATGGTTTTTGAGAAAGTCAGGAAGGCTTTAAGCAACTAATTGATGCAGACAAGTATGGTGTTCGTAGACCGAGCGTTTATACCTGGAGTGTTTTTTCGCTGGATTGTGTTGCTCCACTTCCGCATTTTGTCGTTGGCCGCTCCAGGAGGGTGGATTTGGGCCTTTCAGTTTTTTCTTTGTTCCCGCTTTTGTCTCCTTGGTGGGCCTGTTTGTAGGCTTTGTTTTCATTCAGTCCAAAAAATAAAAAAGGCGTATAATGGCATCACCAACGCCCAAGAGCGAGCTCCGTAGACGCATCGTCTCATCCTGCCATTCCGCCTGCGTCTCGTTCAGCGGAACAATCTTGAGTTGAAACTGAAGTTCCATTGCACATTCTGAGTTCAAGCATAGCACGTTTGAGGTCGAAGGTTCCTAGCAGAGAAAAGTCTTTCTGTTATCTCTTTGTTTTCTACACTCGAACAGTGAGTTTTCTAAGTTTTGAAGTATAGTTTGATATATCTGACGGAAATATTAAAATAAATTATTTTGGGAATTGGAGGAAAATTTTCTTTGTTGGGTTTATGCAAAATATTGTTTAACGCGTGTAGTAGTTCAGGTTGGGTGTGAATTTCATGCTTGCTAGGTGTTCGAGGAAATGCGTAGATGGGAACTATGATTGTGCTGAGTTTACTCCCCTTTGAATTTGTCATTTGGTTAGATAAAATTGAGACGGCGTATACTGAATTCATACCAATGGCATGCTACATTGCTGATTAGAGGATTTTGTCAATCCTTTCGGATCATTTCATTTAGGCGCTGTTCAGAACTCAAGTTTCAAGCCCCTCTGCCTTTTTTTCTTAACCTCCTCTGTTTTTCTTTTTACCATTTGTACTGATCACGTTCAGTCTGGCTTTCTCTTCAACCTGATGCCTTTGTGGATATAAATGTGAATGCAGTAATGTGAACGTTGGTATGCGAAATGGGTTCCCTTTTTCAGAACCATCTTGGGCCTTAGTCTTTTTGGATTCATCTTTGTTGAAATTATATGAAATATCAATCTTGGGCTGTTTTCAATTAATCTGGCCATTTTCCCTTGTTTTGCGTTTTTTTTTTTCTGTATTGACTATAAATTTAATATGTCAATTAACGTGTCATAATTTTTTTATTTTATTTGTAATAATTTAATTATACATTATAATATAATATAATATTTAAGTAAATGGGCGGATTGAATAGGTCGGATATCCGTCCAAATATATGGGTCAACCGATGGATGGATTTGGATCATCCAAGAAGCTTCTTTCTGTATTCTAAGCAAATTCACGGGTCAAGTTTGGCCTGCCCATTACAACCCAATCTAGAATCCGCCCAACCTACAGAAGCTCTCTGCTTGAAAGGGACATCAACCAACATCCCAAGTACAGAGACAAACCACGGCCTCAGAGGAAAAGCAAGTGAGAGAGGGGAAGTGCTGCTCTTTTGTCTAGTTCAGGTAATTTGATATCCTCTTTATTTTGGTTTGCAAATGTGTTTGTGTTGCTCATTACATTTCTGTGAAATTGAAGCATACTGCTCCATACCCTTTCAGTTCTTATATTTGTGTCATCTTCTAGTTGCCAATATAAATACATGTTGGCTTTCATATTTATTGAACTGCTTGTTACCGAAAATTAGAAAATTTTCTACTACTAAACCAAGGGATGGTTGTTCCGCAGAGGCTTTTTGAAAAAAATTAAGCAATTCGCTAAGGCCAATAATGTAGACCCAACCCAGGAGGAATGTATTTTTCTGCCTTTCTTTTTCTTTCTGAAAGGATAAATTTAGGCAAAGAAGGAAAGAGATGAAATTATGCTACAGAAAGATGCCATTTTAATCTATGCCATGTGTAGGTTTACTCATTATCAAATTAAATATCAGACTAATCTGAAATGACTTCTTGCTAGTATTGATACGTGTCTACAGTAAAGAGTGAAAAGAAATAGTTTATTTAGATTGTATGCATACACTATTAGTCCACTAACACAAATTTTATTAGAAATGCGACTCAGAGCTTCTTAAAGATCTCATCAATGTAATTGAAATGATTGATTTTGAGTAATTTTGGTTTACTTATGTGTTCAAACAACTGTTTGCTGAGATCTTGACGTTAACATATGTTGAGATCTATGTAATGGGCATGCCTATGCTCAGACTTGTGTTGGTGCTAGTGAACTCATTAGTTTTGTTAGTTTTCCAATTAAGTGTGATACTCTTATTACTGTGCAAGTTGTTATAGAAGACTTTGAAATGGCTTAAAATCAGGTTAATTTATTTCTTCAACACTGAGCAAGTATTGGTATATTGTTAAAAATATGTGAAGGAAGTGATTTACTCAATTCTAATCTCTGGAAAACTTGGACTTCTATCTTGTTGACATTCTTGACAGTAACGCAAATTTGACATCAAGTTTGCTTCAAGTGACAAGTTTTTCCAAGTTTTTCTACAACTGTATGTACTAATGTCTTGAGGTCTGTATTAGTAATTGAAATTGCTACATTGTTGTTTGGCATTGTATTGTAGCTTGTTTCTCTGAGGTCTCCAATTTTGTTGGAAAAGATTGCATTCACATTTGATTGCTTGGGGAATTTTGTTTAAAATATAAGAAGGGAATTTTCAAGCATATGTTGTTATATATATGTGGACTGTATTAGTCAAGCATTTGGAAACAGAATTTATATCTTGTTAAATAAATTCATTTTTTAGCACCAAATTTGTATGGTATGCCATTATGAAAGTTGTATTTATTCCTCTTTGATTGCCAGTTCTCTCAGCAACTTGACAGTGGTTTCCTTTTGAAAATTGCTCTTTCTGCTTTTGGGACCAGATCAGTTCAGGTTTGAATACTCCTGATTGGATATGCTTAATGGGTCAGGTTGTGTGATCAAATGTGTATGATTGGGTTGGGTTGGATCAACCAGACTCAGACTCTGACCCATTGTCATCCCTAGTTTATGTCTCTATTCTCTTATTTACATTCAGTTATGCTTTTCAGTTTATGTATGATTTGTATTGGTCCTTCATTCACTTTTGGTTTTCTGTAAATTAGTAATACCACAAGGAACATGGGTTTGCCAAACGCTTCTGGTGACTTGTCAACAGAAATGGAGGTTGATGCATTTAGACGTCTCTTTCCACTACGGTTTTATGAGCGTCATCTTGCTGAATCTATTCGGCCTGATGCCAGGCCACTTGGAAGAGCTAGAGATACAACTATAGCTGTTGGTTAGTTGTTTTTTTCATTGACTTACAATCTGCAAAATCTTTGTCTTCTATGTACTGCTTAATTCATGTTTTAAACAAAACTGAGGCTGTTAACTTCCTTCGTCAGGGGCTGTTGCATCTGCTAATGGATCAGCTCTTGTTAAGATTGGATCAACTGTTAGTCACTCTCTGTCTCTATTGCCTTATGATATCTTTGTATATTGAGGTTCTCAATTTTATTGTTGAATGTATTTTAATCACATAATTCATTTGTTGCACAGACTATGTTGGCTGCTATTAAAATGGAAGTTATGACTCCCTCCTTGGAGTTACCAGATGAGGGCTGTATAGGTGGCCATCATATGCTGCACAACTTTTAATTTTTTTTTCCGCCTCTCCTCATCTACTTATGTACATCAGTTTCTGTTATTTCAGCCATTGATTTCCACATGCCTCCAATTTGTTCTCCAATGGTTAGGCCAGGCAGGCCAGCTGAAATAGCTCCAGTTGTGTCAAAGCAGTTGTCTGACACTATTTCAAGGCAAGTTTAATTTTTTGACATTGGTTTCAAATAGCTTTACGTTTAGTTGTAATTATCAACGGTCACTTTGGTTGGTTTGGTTAATTTGGATTCTGCAGGAAGCTAACAGTAACAAAGCCTATTCACCCCTCCCTTTTTTTTTGTTTAAAATAGAAAGAAAAGATGAAGAAAATATTTAGTTAGAGAAAAGTTTTTTCAACACTTGTAACCATGTATCGGCATCCCTTGTTTATACATTGTATACTTGTGCAAATGTTTCCCTGTCGATATACATAGAGTGGTTGTGCCTGCGCTTTGGCACATCTTTTGATATATTTTGTTTATTGGGAAAAAAATTATTACCAATGGTGATTATTACCACTTGCATATATAACTTGTGTGTGAGAGTCTGCTGTTTTATGCGGTTACTGAAACAGAAAATAAACAAATATTGACATATTATTGTCAATAAATCAATACAATCTATGTTATATGTTGGTATTCAATAAACTCTCAACAGTATATTAAGAGTGCCATAATTGCTTTCATGAGGTTCTGGAGTTTTGAAGTCCTATGCAGAGTCTATGGTTGTAACCATTATTAGCAAATCATAATTGTAATTTTAGATGATATAAGAAAGTAGGTTTAATATCTAGCTGTTTTGGATCTGTTCTATTCATGCTTCAGGCACCTATACATCTTTGAGTTGGGCTTATACTTTGATCTTTACCAATTTTATTCTCTTTCAATATTTTGTAAGATTTTCATGTGATGGAAGTTCTCATGCATTGATTTCAAGCATATAATTAATATTTTCCAGTACTAGTTGTTTGGAGAACAAGAGTGCACATTAATATATGGGATTGCATTTGAATTTCACAAACTTATCCAACCTTATTCAATCCATCAACTATATTGTACTACTAATATGTAGATTCCTTGTGTGTTAGCCATGTTATTCTTAAATGCATCAAGGATTTTTTTTTTTTTTTCTCAAGTCAATGTGTAGAGATTTCTTGTCCCATCTTGTGCCCGTCCCACTCCCATCCCCAGCATGAATTTTGCGTTTCTTTAAATCTTTTTGTGTGTTAGTCTTTTTTACTTTGTTGAGGGTTGATGACAACCTATACAATATTAATAATCTGGAGCATTCTTATCTGTCAAATTGGATTCCTGTTAAAATTTACCTCATTTGTTCTTATTGACATTTTATTTGTGTAGTTCTGCAATGGTTGATTTGAAAGAATTGTCCTTGGTCAGTGGAAAAGCTGCATGGATGGCATACTTGGTAAGCTATTAATGTTTACTGTTTGGATGACTATGAGCGAATGACATAAAAGCAGCCATCTTTATCATGCAGGATGTTTACTGTTTGGATGCTGATGGTGCTCTTTTTGATGCTGCTTTACTTTCAGCAACTGCTGCCTTATCTCATTGTAAGTTGTTCATTTTCTGTGTCATTCAGTCATGCTGTAAACCTTTCAGAAGTTGGACCATATTGTGACTTTTCTACTATGTTCCTAGAGCATTTATGTATTCCTGTGGACATTCTTATGGTAAACTGCTAATCTAATATATCTTTACTATTAGCTGTATTGTTTCTTATTCAAGTTTCCATGTTTGGCAGTGCAAATTCCTGCAGTTGCCATGAATGATGATGGAAAAATAGTGCTAATGTCTGAGGAAGATGGAGAAAATTTAGCAAAAGAGCCAGTTAATAAGGAGAAGAGGAAGCTTACATTAAGAAGCATTCCATTCTCATTAACATGCATACTTCACAAGAGCTACATCTTGGCAGACCCTACTGCAGAGGAAGAATCCGTCATGGAAACCCAGGTGACTATAGTTTTGGATTCTTCTAGTCAACTCATATCTCTTTACAAGCCCGGTGGATCAGTTCTTGCCTATACGTCAGCTATTCAGGTTAGTTTGCACTTTGTACCGAGAAACTAAAATTCATATGGGACTTATGAACCGCCCATTATGTTGGATGTTATCAGTTACAGGCTATTATCCTATCTGAAGCTAATAACATCACAGAGCATGAAGTATTTTTCATGGTGAAAACTACCAATTACATCTTCTTTTGTCCTTAAGATTTGAATGGCACAAAGTAGATCTGAAGTTATCACAAGTTATGTAGTGCCATGATTGATTCCCAAAGTATGACTGTTTATTAGGCTTGCTTAAGGAATTAGTTTTTTTATTGTTATTATTACTTTGAAAACAAAGCCTTAGAATTAATTGATATAGAGGATTTCTGATCTAATCTATTGGTATTGTTTCCTCAATAAGTCATTGTAGATGTTCATTTGAGCCAATAAAATTGAAGACTGAAAATGTGCCATAGTAGTTTGACACCTCAAAATAGTAGGAACTCTATACTGTCCTGTATCACTCGGGAGGGGAGGGGGGAAAAAAAGAAATTATGCTTGTACATTGTAAGCATTAGTTATTGAAGGGCATTAAAATGATGGCGCATAGTACATAGATGATGAAAGGGGAAATTGTAGAGATAGGAGTTAATGATAATTGCTGTGGTTTCAGGATTGTGTGGCATTGACCAGGCAACGAGTAAAGGAGCTACAGAGCATCTTAGATGAAGCAAATTCTGCTATGGAGGTTGAGTAGAACCTGAAATTAATTTTCCTCTGGTCGAGCGTTTATTTCTGTTTTTAAATTCTCTTTACATTGTAAATCGTTTTGACGGCAGCGGCTCTTGATTCTCTAAATTTCAAGTTTTATAAATAATCAATTTTGTAACTCTCTAGAGAACAGGGTTTTTCCAAGTATTGGCTTGTGTAGTCCGGTTTAACTGTTATGGGATGTAAGCATATCAACATTAATTTATTTTAAACTAAGTTAAATGAAAAAATAGATATGAAAATATATTAAAAATTACAGTAGCAATTTTTTTTTAATCATTTTG
Organism: Erythrophleum fordii; assembly: GCA_032878935.1. Taxonomy (NCBI): domain Eukaryota; kingdom Viridiplantae; phylum Streptophyta; class Magnoliopsida; order Fabales; family Fabaceae; genus Erythrophleum; species Erythrophleum fordii. The sequence goes on along the minus strand of JAVQMF010000045.1, from coordinate 12,520,763 downwards.
CAAAACCCACAATCGAGTAGGATTTGCCTTAAATCCAAAATAGATAAAACACTGTTATTAATTTCTTTCTGACCAGTAACTACCTCCAAACCGTCCAACAGGTGAAAATAATATGGATAGGTGAGTACATAAATTATGTAAGATAAATAGATTGTGTTTTTGTTGTAGAGACAGTTTTAGACTACATAAAGTTATAAATTAGGTATTAAATGGCTTTTGTTTCTCTTGAAATTTTTATGGCATATAGAAGAGATGCACTGTAGAATTTTATTATGATTTGATATGGATAATTATGTGAATTATAGCATAAACGGTGAATATACAGATGAATTGCGGATGTGGGATAATTTAAAAGACTAATGTATCTAACAGGTCAAATAAATGAGTTTTTACATGAAATTTGACCATAATGTATTTAATATATGATTCTTAATATTTGTTTCTTTAGCCCAAGTGGTAGCCTGCAATTTGATCATAATGTATTTAATATATGATTCTTAACATTTGTTTCTTTAGCCTAAGTGGTAGCCTGCAAGGTCGTAAACAATTTTAGCCCCAACTGGAAACAGTTTTGAAGATCAAGTTAGTTGAGCCATCGAACAAGCGACTTTGTGCTTAAAAATTCTCCACATGGTAATTAAGATGCCGATAATAAAGTCTGAAAAGTTTCATAATTTTTTAAGCTTTAGTCACCTAACTAGCATCAAAACAGCGAGCAACTAAAATAAGGGCCAAAACAGGACAGCTAGATAAATGGAGGTAGTGATAAGGCCAAATGTGGTAGTTTGGAGCTGAAACTTAGTAAATGAATAATTAAGGTTGCTTATAGCAAAATTTCGGTGATCTTTGAATAAGGGCTACGTCTTTAACCATGACAGTGGCATATCCTAAATCTTTGTTACCTTTAAAGTATATTGAGCACTTTAAGCTTCTTATTATACATATTCCTAAGTTAAAAGAAACTTCACAGTTAAAGCATTTGTTGATTCCCGTCTTTTACCTTAAGTATCTCCATATAAGTGACCGAAGTATTTTGAATTAAGTAAATGGGTTATTTAGATTTGGAATTTAACTTTAATTTTCTCCTTTGAATTGCCTAGCCTAGTGTACTAGAACCCTAGTTATTACAATTTACCTTGCAAAATTCATACTCCATTTTCAATGCTCATTCCTTGTTAAATACAAGCAAAGACGGAAAGACTAACGCCAATGTCAAGTAACTCCTTCACGGACAAAATTAAGGAAGAACACCAGCAAGGATTGACGTGATAATTTTGGCAAGCCATTCATCAGCCAAGCTAGCTAGCTAGCTAGGTAGCTTGTTTATAAACCCAACCGAGAAGAAATATCAAGAGACCTTTGAGTAAAGGGAGGTAGTGTCATCCACAACTGTAGCATTTGCTCCAATCAATATCTAAACCACCACCATTAACAGCCCGATCCTATTTAGCGGAGCATACACTGGTAGTTTGAGCCGTAGAGATAGTCGTGGGAATTGCTTCTGTCACTATATATAGCAGATGAAGCCACAACTATTCCACACAAAACCAACAGATCATGGCAATTAAAGCCTTGGCATAATCATCGATTTCCGAATTTTCAAAAACATCAAAACTCAAACCTGAAAATAATACTAGCCTAGCCTGTCCAATTACAAGGAAGAAATATATGATCTACAATCTCAGCCTCTTTAATGTGACAAACAAAATAGGGAGAACAACTCTTCAAGAGCAATGTGGAAGCATAAGCTCGGCACAAGAAAGTGTTTTATCTTAGGAAGAACTCTCAACAATTAAATTTCCAAATAGCAGGCCAACAGCTAGGTGGTGTGGCGTTCCTGATAAGGGTTTCAATTTCTCCAATCATCCTTAATTATAATGTCATGTCCTGTTTTAACAGAGCTTGCTGTTTATAGTCTATACTTTATTTTTTTGCTTTATTCCATACCAACCTGTCACTTGGGCAATGGAATAGCCTATGTTCAAATCACTACATCTAAACTAAAATGAAAGTCAACATGATTAAACCTATTTTCACCTCGTTTGTGAAAATTTATAAAGACAAAGTATAGAAATCTAAAGTTTAAAAGAACCCAAAAAGAAATCAAAATAAATTGTGTAACTGATGGAGATATGAATTGGTTAAGCTTAAACTTTATTAATTCTTATATTCTATTCGTGTTATAAAAAATGACATTATTCATAGAATACATATTTATTGAAAAAGTAATACAAGTGTGAATATGTAATTACTTATTTAATTAATTACTTATACAAGTGTATTAGTAACTGTGTGAAGAAATTAGTGTTATACAATATAATTCATATTTTATTGAACATATATTGTGGGATTAATATATTTTCTTTGTACATAGTTATATTGTTGTACAAACACAATGATAACATGTTATTTTTAAATTCTGGCCAAAAAATGTTATTTTTAAATATACATTCATTAAATTGTAATAAATATAAATTATTAACTCACGCAGCCCACAGAGGAAGAGAGAACAATTTGAATAAACCCGCCAAGGTTTGAAAATATAGAGTTCACTTCCGCAACGATGTCATCGTTCCCGAGTTCACAAGAAAGAACAGTTGCATCTGCTCTGCTTCTTCTCTCTATTACGCCTCCCTCGCTCTCTCTTCTAAGCTAATCTAGCCGCAACGGTTCTTGAATTTCCATTTCAATTCAATTTTGTTCCGCCATTTCGCATCCACACTTCACTCTGATTGATTCTGTTTTGTGTTTTCGTCTCTTTGTTTGCTCTGCAGGTTCGATCCTGATCCCTACGATTTGATGCCAGAGGGAAGCACAAAGAAGAGTTGCAGAAAGAGCTTCGTGTCCACCGGTTCCAAGTCGCCCTCTTCGTCATTTAACAACGATGTGGGACCACCTGAGAAGATCAGAACGGGTAGGATCAGGTTCTTCTCTGCCATCACCCGTCATCGTGAGATGAAGTTCAAGGTCCTTCTTAGAATTCTATTATTTTTCCCCTCCGATTTATTTTTTCTTACTTCGTTCAAATTATGCTTCGTTCTCTTTTCCGGTCCGTTCTGTACAATTTAATAAGAAGAACTATCTTCTTGAATGATCCGATTTTATATTCTGTCCTTACCGAATAGTTGTGATTTATGATTTAGGAGTTAACATGACCCAACGTTAATTACCTTTACTTAATTCAATGCAAATGATAACTCGATATTCTTCTGGTGTAATAGATTTTAGATGGTTCTATTGCTTATTTTTTCTATTTTTACCTGGATTTGAGTGCTCTAAGATCATTTTCTCTGCTACCAGTTCAATTTCTTAGGTTTTTGGACTCGGTATTTGTTAATTGAAACATAAGCTCGCTCACTCGATTTTTTTCACTGGTTCCCTATTCTTTAATTAGATTTCTGTCTAATATATATATTCAAATACATTTTGCTTTCACGATCTACAAGTCAGGTATTTTTCTTCCTCTGAACCGTTGTAGGCCCTGGAAAAAAGTATTCTAAAATGTTTGGTTGCATTGGATATGCTGAATTGTGCCAATTTGACTTTCTAAAAACAGATTGATGAACTGTTATCCATTTAGAAGTTCAGTTTTTAACTCTGGAAATTTGTAAGTAGTTTACGATCTTTTTTTTTTTTTTCAATTATTAAAGATTGTGAAGAAGAGTCGCTTGAAGATAATGTGGGCCTCCGGCAACCCAAAACCAAACACCGGATGACATCAACGGTATCCGCAGGTTCCGCTTCCGCTTCCGCCGAAACTTCCTCCTGTTTGTCAAGCAGTTCCAGCGGAACTTCTTGCGCGCGAAGCTTGCCCGATACTGACAGAGCTGGAGGGGAGCATGCAAAGCGCGTTATCGGCTCTAGTTGCTTGCGCCGCCGAACTGAAGCAGTTCTGAAGTTGCTTTCCTGCGGAAGTTCTTCGGAAGCGAGGATCCGTCAACTGCTCGGTGATAGCCTTGACACCAGCAAAGCTCTCAGAATGTGATCGCTATCCCCCTCACGTACGCACGCCCACCTATATTTAGAAAAAAAAAAAAAAAGAAGAGTAAATTATGAATAAATTTTTAATTTAGTCTTTCTAGTTCTTTTAATTTAGTTTTAAATTATTTTTTAAATAATTATATTAAAAAGTTTATTCCAGAAAAAAATAATTCAAAAAAATTATTAAAAAATTAAATTAAAGAAAGCATAATTTGTAGGTTGAAAAATCAATTATTTTTTCAAGGCAAAGTTAATAACTACTAATTTATTAAAAATAAATTGTTACACCAACTGTATATACAGTACTTGAATTTTATCTACACATGACCCTATCAGGCTGGATCTTCTTCACTCAGCATGGTCGACTGGAGGGTTTAGTCAAAGCTAAAAATAACTTTTTTTATTTATAAGTTTTAAATTTAATGTATAAAAATAAAAATTGTAATTGTGAAGTTAAAAATATTAATTGTGATAAAAATTACATTTTAAAATTTTTAACTGTATAATCCAGTTAAAATTTTTAAAGTACAATTTTTTTACAGTAAAAATTTTTAATCTTATAGTTATATTTTTTATTTTCATACTTTAAATTTATAATATATGAAAAAAAAAAAAACTTGAAAAGTTTGTAACTAGACCCTTTAGTTTGCCATATCAATTGACGAGGATCCAGCTCGATGACCCCGCATGGGAAACGAATTGTTTGCCCACTAACTACACCTCCCTTTGGGGGTGTTTTGAATCATTTGGTATATGCATTAAAAAGAATTGTAGAGAGATGGAAAAAATTTAATTGTGAGAATAAAAATTTTAATATGTGGATAAAATAATTTTAAAATTTAAAATAATTTTATAATAAATATTTTTTTCTCATAGTTAAATTTTTAAAATATAATTTTTTTAAAAATTAAAATTTTTTGTCTTTATAGTTAAATTTTTTTATTATTAAATTTTTAATCTCTTTACAAAATTTTGTTTTCACAAAATATCACCCTTGCTGCATGAATCAAATCACTCAAAACACCTAAAAATGAGGTGGCACCATCCGCAGAGAAGAATAATTCTTACGTATGTCTAATATGCCATGTTATTTATATACTAAACAATTAAAGTTTATTTTGTATATAAACTCTACTTGTATAAATTTAATTTTGATCCTTAAATTTTTTAAATATACTATATTCTAAATGTACCTAAAAATTTTTCGCAAAGAATTCCTTTGCCCCTTCATGTCATATGGTAGAAATTAAATTTGGACCGCTACAAATGTGAACCTATTATCATGTACATAAAAACTTTTCCATGCATCCAACACAGCAAGACCCAAGGCATGCAGTGTGTGCCATGCACATAAATGTCTTTTCAGGATTTAATCCATTTTAGCAATTGTACTATTTCTTTGTGAAAAGCTTGAGTCTGAAGGTCAAATTTTCGTTTTATCCCATGTGAGTTGTTTATGAAATTGAGTTTAAAATTTCAAATTATCCAAGCTTAGCACTTGGCTGCCTGGGTGTGCTGTCTGTGGAGTGAGTCCATGTGTCAAATTGGGCATGACCGTAAAGCAATAATACATTGTTACCCATTCCCTCTTCTCTGGGGTCCCGCTTGGCATGAACTATCACCGTAGATCAATCAAGCTCTCCGTGAGCATGATTTGGTCATCATTAGATTTCTTTATCATATAAAAGACTTATTGGCCCAATAGTCTCTCAACCCTCTTGTGTTTGATAACTCCAAAAGCCCAAGTTAGATAAAAGCCCATCCAAGCAAAACTTTTAGTTGTTGCTTTTCATACAATCTGCAGAAAGTATATCTCTGATTCTGCTACTTTGAAAAGCTAAAAAGTTGTCTCCCTACTGTGACCATGCTTCTGCCCTATTCCAAAGTCAACTCCTTCCTTTTTGTTTACTCATCAAAAGCATAAATCTGTTTCACTCTCCTGGACATGCTGACCGAAAGGAAAAATGGTGAAAGAAGTTCAGAGTTAATTGAGTAAAGCCTCTCTGTTTTGCTGCAAGCATAGCTCTCAGCTACCTCGTTGCTACTTAAGGCCTACTGATCTCAAACGGTCAAGAGTGAAGGAGATGGATTAACAGCTATTTTTTTATACTTATATATGTGTGTAAAAGGTCTGCTTGTATCAATTGACCAGTGAACAAAAATGAAAAGGAGAGATTCTGCTTCATCTGTTTCATTTTTATAAAATTCTCTGTAGTGATAAGTATCTGGTCTATGTAAAAATTTCTTTGTGAGACTTGTGCTGATCCGTAAAATTCTGTAAGAATCCTGAATGGTGTAGCACCTGTGAAAAAGAAAAGAAGCTTGTGTGTGTGAGCTGTAAAGTCTGTAAAAGTTTTAAGTAAGCTTGAAAACCTAGGTTCTGTGGGTGTATATTCTGATTTTATAGTGAAAATCCCTTATCGTGTATTAAGGGGACTAGACGTAGGTCTTGAGGACCGAACTAGGATATATCAGGTGTTTCTCTTCCTTTACCTTGCTTTTTAATCTTTCAGTCAATGAACTAAAATCTTGTCGACAAGGTCTCTGCCTATCTCCTTAATCCTTGCTTTATAAGTCAAATTTTAAAAGATCTCGTTGACAAGATCTTAGTCCATCTACAAGGTATTCTGTTTTATAACTTTAGTTGAATTTGTTGGTTTTAAATTGTGAAAGCACCTATTCACCTCCCTCTAGGTGCATTCTTCAATTGGTATCAGAGTTGTCTCACTGATTTTAGTGCTTAACCGCCTAGAGAAAAGATCTTTTGTTTTGCAGAACAATGAGCCAACAACCACTTGAAGGATCCTACTTTCTTGAAGGGTTCTCAACTGTCAAACCTCCATACTTCAATGGAGATCACTACACTCACTGGAAAGCAAGAATGAAAATCTACATTCAATCAACAGACTATCGAGTATGGGAAATCATAGAGAAGGGCCCAAAATTCCCTTTAAAGAAAGATAAAAAAGGAGAGGTCATCGACAAGCCCAGAGATGAATGGTCAGATGATGATATCAAGATGGTAGAAAGTAATGCCAGAGCAATCAACATTCTATATTGTGTTGTGAGTGGCCAGGAGTATGATAAAATCTCCAGTTGCGACACAGCACAAGAAATGTGGAAGAAGCTTGAAATGACGCACGAAGGAACATCCAAAGTCAAGGAAAGCAAGATGAACATGTTGGTTTATAAATATGAACTGTTTCACATGAAGGAGAACGAGAACATTGAAGAAATTTTCAACAAATTTACTAAAATTGTAGGAGATCTGAAGGCCCTCGAAAAAACATACTCGAGTATGGAGAAAAATTCAAAAATTCTGAGATGTCTTCCTCCCATATGGCAATCAAAAGTAGATAACCTAGAGAGCCAGAATCTTGCTGCAATGCCTCCTGATGAATTACATGGCCACCTCATTGCCTACGAGAGAAATCATCTAAAAAGGCATGAGTTAAAACAGAAACGAAAAGCTCTTGCCTTGCAAGCTATGACAAAAGAGGAACAACTTATAGAAGAAGATAGAGAAATAGATGCACAAGATATAGCATTCTTCTCAAAAAAATTAGAGAATTATGCTAGGAGAAAAATATTGATGGGAAAATTCAAAAGGTGCTTCCTCAAACAATACTATAAGACGCGACGAAGCAGCCAAAAACATGATTACTTGTTATGAATGTGGCAGAAATGGTCATATCAGATCAGAATACCCATTCATGAAAAGAAAATCAATCAAACTACATGTCAAAAAAAAGGTTATGGCTGCTTGGAGCGATGACGAAGAAGAAGAAGGAGCTGAGATAGAGCAAGAATTTGCAAATATGTGTTTCATGGCTGCTGAGGAGACTGAGGTAATACCAGAAACAAAAACTTCTGATTTACAAAATGATTTCAATGACCTTCTGATAGACTTTGAAAAATTATTTGGAAAATATGAAAACCTTATTCAAATTAACTCTAGTTTAGAAAAAAAACTCGAGTAACTTAGAAGCAAAATTAGCTGCCGCTGTAAAAGAAATAGATGAGTTAAAAACTCAGATAAAATCCTTAGAGAGGGATTTAGCTAATTTTGTAAAAGGAAAAGAGAATCTAAAACTATTGTTAGGACAGCAGAAGTGCATGTTTGATAAAACTGGTTTAGGCTATGATAAAAGAAATAGTGTTAAGCTATACAAGAATTTCTTTGTCAAAGAAAGTAACAGCGTGCAAACCGCTATCACATGCTTTTACTGTAATAAATTCAGTCATACGTGCCATTAAGTGTAAAAACAGATCTGGAAAACTAGTTTGGGTTCCCAAGTACATTGATTCTACAAATGTAACACTCACTAACCATAAAGCACCTAAGAAGATTTGGGAACCTAAGAAAAATTGATTTAACATGCATATATGTCTCAAAGGAAAGATATCAAGAAATGACTGGTTCCTGGACAGCGGCTGTTCACGCCACATGATAGGGGATCACTCTAAATTCCTATCATTTACTCACAAAGACAGTGGTTCTGTTACCTTTGGAGATGGAGGTAAAGGAAAAATTATAAGATTTGGAAAAATTAGTCTGAATGAAAATTGCTACATTGATAATGTGTGTCTTGTTATAGGTCTCAAACATAATTTGCTTAGCATTAGCCAACTGTGTGACAAAAGTTATAAAGTTGAGTTTAAATCATTGCATTGCATTGTATCTGATAATGATAACAAAGCTCTGTTTGTTGGACAAAGGTTTGAAAACATTTATGTTCTTACTTCTAAAGATGCTATTTCCAAGAATATAACTTGTCTTTCCTCCATCTGCAATGATCCTTGGACTTAGCATAAGAAACTTGGACATGCAAGCATGCATGTGATCTCTAAAATATCAAAACTTGATCTTGTGAGGGGACTTCCTAAACTAGATTTTCAAAAAGATCATGTATGTGATGCATACCAATTGGGCAAACAAACCAAATCCTTTTTCAAAACTAATTTCTACATCAAGACCACTTCAAATATTGCACATAAATCTCTTTGGGCCCACACAAACTCGAAGCTTTAGAGGAAAAAGTTATGCATTTGTTATCATTGATGATTACTCTAGATTTACATGGGTTTTGTTTCTAGCTCATAAGGACGAAGCCTTTAAGAACTTTGAGATCTTTTGTAAAAAGGTCCAAAGAGAGCAAGGATATTTAATCTCTAGTATTAAAAGTGATCATGGTGGAGAATTCGAGAATAAACTTTTTGAAAATTTTTGCAATGAACATGGTTTTACTCATAATTTTTCTACTCCAAGAACTCCACAACAAAATGGAGTTGTTGAAAGAAAAAATCATACTTCACAAGATATGGCTAGAACCATGTTGATTGACAATGATCTTCCTAAATACTTTTGAGTTGAAGCCATAAACACTGCTTGTTATATTTTGAATCGATGTCTCATTAGACCCATTCTTAAGAAAACTCTATATGAGCTGTGGAAAGAAAGAAAACCCAACATAGGCTACTTTCATACGTCTGGATTTAAATGCTTCATACATAATAACGCTAAAGATATGTTAGGAAAATTTGATGCTAGAAATGATGAAGAAATCTTTCTAGGATATTCAACAACTAGCAAGGCATATAGGGTTTTTAACAAAAGAACCTTAGTAGTTGAAGAATCTATTCATATAGTATTTGATGATTCTAACCACTTTTTGAAGAAAAACTTGAATCTGGATGATGAGGAAAATGCAAATTGTCTAAACAGATCTCAGAATATAAGACAGAAAGAAAAGACTGATAAAGATGAAGAAGAAAAGAGAAACAAAGCAGTTGAAGAGGTGCTCAGTCAAAGATCTTATCAACAAGATCCTGTACCTTGTCAACAAGATGGAGGCAGGGAAGGAGGAACTGCAAATCATTCTGAAGCCATAAACTCTGAACTACCCAGAACTGATTTGAAGCTTCCACTGGAATGGAGACACTCCTCCTCATATCCTATGCAATTCATAATTGAAAATCTTAATGAAGGATTAAGAACAAGAGCTTCATTCAAACAAAACAACATGGCTCTTCTATCACAAATTGAGCCCAGAACTACAGAAGAAGCCTTAAAGGATGAAGATTGGATAACTGCAATGGAAGAAGAACTTAACCTGTTCAAAAGAAATGAAGTATGGAATTTGGTGGAACCTCCTGAAAATGCCTCAATAATAGGAACAAGATGGGTATTTTGAAATAAATTTGATGAGCAAGGAAATGTCATAAGAAACAAAGCTAGACTTGTGGCCCAAAGGTACTCTCAAATGGAAGGTATTGATTTTGATGAAACTTATGTTCCAGTTGCTAGACTAGAGTCGATACTCATGTTACTTGCCTATGCCTCATTTATGAATTTTAAATTATTTCAAATGGATGTTAAGAGTGCCTTCTTAAATGGATTTATTCACGAAGAAGTATATGTCAAACAACCTCCTGGTTTTGAGGATCAAAACTTGCCCAATCATGTTTACAAACTTTCAAAAGCTCTTTATGGGTTAAAACAAGCTCCTAGAGCTTGGTATGAAATATTGAGCAATTTTTTACTTCAAAATGGGTTCATTAGAGAAAAAATTGACACCACACTCTTCATCAGAAAACATGATAATATTTCATTACTTGTTCAAATTTATGTGGATGATATTATATTCGGTAGTCCTAATGAACTTCTCTGTCAAGAATTCTCTAAACTTATGTAAGGAGAATTTGAAATGAGTATGATGGGAGAAATGAATTTCTTTCTTGGTCTGCAAATCAAGCAAACAAAGAAAGAAAACTTCATCAATCAAGCTAAATATACCAAGGAGCTGCTCAAGAAATACAGTTTTATAAATGCAAAACCTATGGGTACTCCAATGTGTCCATCATCAAACCTTGACAAAGATGAAAAAGGTAAAGATATTGATCAAAAATCATATAGAGGTATGATTGGATCCTTATTTTATCTCACTGCTAGTAGACCAGACATCATTTATACTGTATGCAAATGTGTTAGATTTCAATCCAATCCTAAAGAATCTCACTACATTGTTGTAAAAAAAATTTTCAGATACTTGGCGGGAACACAAGACCTTAGCTTGTGGTATCCAAAATCTAATAGATTTGAACTAGTAGAATATGCAGATGCTGACTTTGCACAAGATAAACTTGATAGGAAAAGCACCACTGGAACTTGTCAATTTCTAGGACCTGCTTTGGTATCTTGGTTCAGCAAGAAACAGAGCTCAATTGCTTTATCAACCGCTAAGGCTGAATATATGGCAGTAGGGAGCTGTTGCACTCAGCTCTTATGGATGAAGCAACAACTAGAAGATTTTTCACTTACATACAAGCAAATTCCTATCTTCTGTGATAATACCAGTGCCATCTGCCTAACCAAAAATCCAATACATCACTCTCGTACAAAGTATATTGAAGTTAAACATCACTTCATTCGGGATCATGTACAACAAGGAGACATAGAGGTAAAATATGTCCAAACTGACTTACAACTAGTTGATATTTTTACTAAACCTCTACTAGAACATCGATTTTCTATGTTAAGAACTAGTTTGGACATAGTTAGCAATGTTTAATCTCTATATGACTGTTTATCCTGCATGTTTGCTATAATTTTGAAAACCTTGTCGACTGGTTCCAAAACCTTGTTGACAAGATCTCTGAGGCCATGAAAAGTCAAATAACCATTGACCATGAAGTTCCTTGCCAAAAATACTGTATCACCTTCTTCTCCAATTAGATTGTGGCGTATGGTCTGTTAGTTCAAATCAATAGTCTCCTCTTCTGCAACTTTATGAAAAGTAGCACGTAAGGCACAAGTGTCAGACAAATCTTGACTTCTCTCTCCTTACATTAATAACTGACGTGATGGATTCGCCTCTTCAGTACCTATCTCCTCTACTTCCTATTCGACCGAATGCTCTCTCTTCTCTGAACCTCCTCAAACCCTAGCAGAGTGCAATCTTGTCTCTCCGTTGCTTCTCCATGCCTCGCACTAAGATGGTAGCCCACAAATCTCTGGTGACCCCGACTATTCCTATCTCCGACTCTGAATCTAGCCAATCTCTGACAGAACATGATCTCCAGCACCCCGCACCCTTGTCTTCTATCTCTACTTATTCCCGTCGATCCAAACGGGCTATTCGCTCCCAACCTTCGGCATCTGAACCTGTAAAACAACCTTCCTCTCACCATTCTCCCTTTCATCCACCTACGGAGACAACCCCTCATCCTCTTGAACCTCCCACTCTTTCGAACGCCCCACCTCTGCCACAAACCTTTGGTGCTCGTCCCCTCAAACATTCTGTGCTACCTTCCTCTTCCGGGAAAGGCAAGAAACTTAAACATGTCTCTCCAGACTAGCCGTCAAGTGAATCTCCTGAAGACATTCCTTCTGACTCCGGTGACTCCACCGATGCCGAAGATTTTTTGTCTCCTAAAGAAAAGGCCCGCTATGAATCCAACTTTCGTCGCTGCTTTGTTGCCTGCGGCAGAACTGTCTCCTTGCCCAAACTCCAGTTTATCCATTGTGACATCAAAGAGCCTTTTGAGGCCATGGGCTGGCACAAACTGCTCGAACTCCAGGAAGCGGTCTATGAAGATCTTGTTCGGCTCTTCTATGCAAATTTGTCAATCATAGATGATGGTCTGTCTCTTGTGTCCTTCATTAAGGGTCATCGGATATTACTCACCAAGAAGAAACTTGGCAAGCTTTTGGGGGTCTCCTTCTCGGGCCATTCATATTTTTTTCAAAAAACTTGGGGAAAGGACTTTCCTGTCACATATGCCGAGGGTCAGGATTATTTAGTCAAGTGGCCCGATCTTCTTTCTCCCGGTCGCCTAAATGGTCTTGCACTCAGTTTTGAACGACGTATCATGGCGCATATCATTAGCACCTGTCTTCTGCCCCGCTCTCGTTCCTTAGAGTCTCTCAACAAATAGGATGTCTGCCTTCTATACTGCCTCATCACCAGAATGCCCATTGATCTCGAAACTTGGATTTTATGGTTCATGGCCGAATCCACCACCATTTCCAACCCTTCTTCCAGTCTTCCCTATGGCATGCTCCCTTACCCACGTCTTCAAGGATCACCATGTCAGTTTGAAACACTACCCCTCTCTCCTTGTTGACACCACCTATACTGAAGTCACCTTTCGCTTAATGCATTATAGTCTTGTTGACAACCGGTGGATCCGCACCTCTGATGGCACTCCCTTCTCTAACCCCACGACACCTCCTACCTCGCCAGCTCACTCTGATCACCACCCTGTTTCCTCTCCACCATGCCATCCCCATGGCAAAGCCCTTGCTTCCCCCTTTCCTCCCCACTCTCTTGGTCATGTTCCTCTTTCCACTTCTGCCCCACACTCCTCTTCCTCCCCGGCCTCCTTTGATATGCTATATCGTATCCTTGAAGCTCAGACCTCACTTAATCAGATGTTTGCTACTTCCCTCCATGCCATTCAAGGTTAGCTTCATCAAATTTCTGATCAAATGGGCGATCTCACCACTAACTTAGGCACTATGCGTAGCCTTTTGGAGGATTATGGCCCTCTTTCTCAACATCTACAGGCTGTTCATAAGGAACTCCAAGCTGCCAAGACCAATGTCAATCTTAAGGCCACTGTTCTTGATCATCAGCTCCAAGATATTGATATTGCTATCATGGACTCTCTCAAAGTGTTGAAAGCAACCTGCCGACGTCGTTAATTTCTTAGGTCTTCCTCATTTTGACTGGCCTGTGATGGTGTCTTTTTGCCCCTCTCCTACTGTTGTAATTATTCCCTTGATTGCTCATCTTTAACTGTCTCTCTGTTTACTGGATTTCTATTGTACTAGTTTACTCCATCTCCCTTTTGCTGCTGACAAAAAGGGGGAGAACATTGTTTAAATTTGTTTTTGGATATATCTGCTGCTGATCTGATTAAATGTTTCTGGATATATCTGCTACTGATCTGATTAAATGCTTAAATTTGATCCTGATTATATATGCTGCTGATCTGGTTAATAAATATAGTTAGATTATAATTGCTATTCGATTCTTACTGCTATTTGAAAAATAAATCAGCAGTTAAATTATAAGTGTGGGATTAATGACAACAGACAATATACGCTGATAATTTAAAGGTATTTCATGTCTCCACTTTTTGCCTTTGTGCTTTGGTCTCTGTAACCAGTCTTCCTATTAAGGGGGAGCACATATTCAGGGGGAGTTTTGTCTGATTTAATTATCTAATAGACTTTTATCACTTGACTTTTGTCATCATCAAAAGAGGGAGATTGTTGGCCCAATAATCTCTCAACCCTCTTGTGTTTGATAACTCCAAAAGCCCAAGTCAGATAAAAGCCCATCCCAGCTAAACTTTTGATTGTTGCTTTTCATACAGTCTGCAGAAAGTATATCTCTGATTCTGTTGCTCTGAAAAGCTAAAAAGCTGTCTCCTTACTATGACCATGCTTCTGCCCTGTTCCAAAGTCAACTCTTTCCTTTTTGTTTACTCATCAAAAGCATAAATCTGTTTCACTCTCCTAGACATGCTGACCGAAAGGAAAAATGGTGAAAGAAATTCAGAGTTAATTGAGTAAAGCCTCTTTGTTTTGCTGCAAGCATAGCTCTCAGCTACCTCGTTGCTACTCAAGGCCTACTGATCTCAAACGGTCAAGAGTGAAGGAGATGGATTAATGGCTATTTTTTTATGCTTATATATGTGTGTAAAAGGTCTGCTTGTATCAATTGACCAGTGAACAAAAAAGAAAAGGAGAGTTTCTGCTTCATCTGTTTCATCTTTATAAAATTCTCTGTAGTGATAAGTGTCTGGTCTATGTAAAACTTTTTCTGTGAGACTTGTGCTGATCCGTAAAATTCTGTAAGAATCTTAAATGGTGTAGCACCTGTGAGAAAGAAAAGAAGGTTGTGTGAGAACTGTAAAGCCTGTAAAAGTTCTAGGTAAGCTTGAAAACCTAGGTTTTGTGGGTGTATATTCTGATTTTATAGTAGAAATTCCTTATCATGTATCAAGGGGACTGGACGTAGGTCTTGAGGACCGAACCAGGATATATCAGGTGTTTCTCTTCTTTTACCTTGCTTTTTAATCTTTCAGTCACAAAACTAAAACCTTATCAACAAAGTCTCTGCCTATTTCCTTGAACCTTGCTTTATAAGTCAAATTTTAAAAGATCTTATCGACAAGATCTTAGTCCATTTACAAGGTCTTCTATTTTATAACTTTAATTGAATTTGTTGATTTTAAATTGTGAAAGCACCTATTCACTCCCCTCTAAGTGCATTCTTCAAGACTTAATGCATATAATTTTTTGTGTGGATAGGCGAAAACTAGGAATGAGAAATATATATGATTGCTGCAGGTTGCTAAGGCTAAAAGAGGTGAAAAGATCGGGCACAGGCGGGCGTCATGACCCCTACATTTACACGGTACACCAAATTTTCGTTCTCGATCGTTATAAATTTAGAAACCTATTTAGCCCCATCAATAGGTATGTATGTTAAAATTGCTCCACGACCAGAGGATTTCAGTGTTTTTGTCTTTACTGGCAGATATCTGGATGGTGCTGTCATGACGGTAGCTATAGCGGATTATATGTAAGATAGACTCGGTGATAAAGATTGAGTTATCAATCCGTATTCCATTTATCGGTAGAAAATTATACTCAGGTATCCGTATTCCATATGGAAAATTTGGTATGATTCGATGGTTATATATATAGTCATTAAGAAGGTAAAAAAGAATTCTATAGGTTTACCATGTGTCTGTATATATTATAGAACTGTAAGCCTTGGAAACATTTTGCTCTCTCTCTATATATATAGTTCTAATAACATGCAGAGGAAGTCTAGAATAAAAGAAAATAACAAATTATAAGAAAATAAATCAATTAATTAGAATATTGACGGTGAAGACTCCACTCGTACACACACGATGGAGTGGATCGTTTATAAGAAAGGGAATAAAGGAGAAAAAGAAAAGCAATTGCATAATAAAATGGTTATTCGTATGAATCTCTTATGGTCCTACAGCCGGATCATGATTATCCAGATTTGGAAATGAAAGCATCAAACAAAGATTAGGCTTACATATGGAGCAAAAGCAAGCCTGCTTTAGAGGTCTATGTATATATACAAAACATTGCTACTTTTGAACTTAAAAAAAAAAAGGTTAAAATAATATATTTTAGTCTCTTAATTTTATTTAAGATTTCATTTTTATTATTTAATTTAATTTAGTTTTAATTTAATTCCTTAATTTTATTTTAAATTTTACTTTTGTTTCTTCATTTTATTTGATTTTAATTTAATACTTGACTTTATCTTAAGCTTTAATTTTATTTGATTCTAATTTAATTATTAATTTTCAAAATTTATTCAAATATTTTTCTCTAACACTATTAAATTAAAATTTTTAACAAAAAAGCTTTGTATGGTTTATCAGTATTAAAAAAAATGAAAGCATCAATTAGATTAGAGCAAACTAGACAAAAATGAAATTAAAGGACATAAGTGAAATTTAAGATAAAATTAAATGACCAAAATAGAATAACATAAAATTAAGGGACAAAAATAAAATCTATACTAAGATTAAGATTAAGCTAAAAATAAATGAAATTAAATTTTAAAAGTTAAAGTTAAGGTAAAATTAAGGGACTAAATTGGAGTTAAATAAAATTAAGAGATAAAAAAATTCAACATAAAATTAAAGAATTAAAAGTACATTTTAACCGTATAGAAAAAAAAAAAAAAAAGAAACAATACTGCTTTGCCAAGTCAAATTATCCAGGCCATGAATTGTTACCAAACGAAGATAGAACTCAAAAGCAGCTGGTCAATGTTGTACCTCTCCGTGAGAATTGATTTTGACTCAGTAATTCCCCATAAGTGAGAATTGTAATTTCTAAAACATGACCATCCTAATTTCTCTAATTTTGTAGCCAATGACGAACCTGGCAGTGAGAGGTTGATGAACCTTACACGCCCGCCCATTCATCCCAAGACTTTGGGTTCTATTTCATTCAGGTAATTTTAGGTCAGTCATATATCTAGCCGTCTCGCATACAAATCCAGCAAATTTGTGCTGTGATAAGGAGGAGACTTCTTGTTGTCTTCATCCAAATTAAATATATTTGTGCATTCTTCAAGCAATCCTTTCCTGGCACTGTTTACTATGTTAATTAGGATCATTGTGGTTTGCTATAGTTGTACAGCCTTTCTCCCCAACCCGCTTGCAGTTAACCTTTACTTCTTTGTCCTGTCCATTCTTATCCCATCTCCTTTCTCGAATCCTCCATTGTGCTTAGGAAATATTGTATGTGGGTACGGGCTCCTCTAGATTATGAGTTTGTTTAGTAAAAAATACCTTGAGTTTTCCTTGAATGCCCTCTACTTTATTGAAAAACAAAATTCATATTCCTTAACGATAAAGCCAAATTAGCGTGAAAGATGAAGATTGAACACGAAATTGGAATAATTGAGTTCAAAAATTTTATTCACTTTGTCAAAATTAAACAAAAAATTATCTATAAGACGATATAAATATAAATATAAATAAATTAAAGTAGTCTTAAAACATACAAAAACAAAAAATTTTAGATTCGAAAATGACTCAATCATGATGATGATCTTTGACAGAGCTATCAATGATATGTAACAATGGCCAAACTTCTCTTAGATTAAAAATTATGATTATTTAAAAACAAAATGTCTGGTTGTCAACGACGAGTCCTTTTTTTGAGCTTTGTTCTATAAAATCATCTACTAAATGATCTATGCGACAAAAAAGCAACACATAATAAAGAGCACGTTGAAAAAAGAGAACAAGGAAAGATCCAGTCACTTCAGTAAACCATACATAATACGGTGAAAACAACTATACAAGGAGAGCAAAGAAATCCAAGAAAAGTCGGAATTAAAGAAAAGAAGACTAATTAATTAGGTAATCCGCAGTTCTTGAGGGGTTGAACCATATATCGTCATCATGAATTATGCAAGCAGGCAACTTTTCATTCTTGATTATTTTCTTCAAGCACACCCTCAGCAACTCATCTGACATAATTATTAGGGTGGACACAATATCAAACTACTCCTTCATCGATCTATTTTCATTTATGTATTTACTAGGAACTGACTTTCACCAAGGGTTCTCCCTCCACCTTTCTGTCTGGAGGATGAAATTTTTTGCGATTTTCAATAAAGCGTGTCTTTTGCATTTCTGTATGGAACATTTCACTGTGTTGGCATAAAAAAATATTATGCATAATTTTACGATTTCATAATTGACTCATTTTGTATTTTAATAGTTTTGGATTTAAACATTGCCCACATCAGTAATTATACTAGCACTACCAAAAAATTAGTATCTTACAGCAGTTACAAAAAAAAAAAAGTCATTTAACAGTAGGGCTGTATATGAATAGGATAGGACTGGATATCTAATAAGCCTGATACTGAATCTAATTAAAACATTGAAACTTATTTTTATACTCAGTGTAGCTTAACCCTAACAAACCTAATTTTATATTGAGTTAAGATAAATTAGGGCTACCTGGACTTTTTTTTTTATAAACCAATACTTATAATATAAAAATATCTTTTTGAAAACTCATAGGCATATATTTTAAAATAATAGATTTTTAAAATTCTTATATTTTTATCAATAATAAAAAATAGTTTAGTATTATCAAATAAAATATAAATTATACTAACATAATTAACCTTAAATAAATATGTGTATTTTTATTATTTAACAAAAAAAAATTTAATAAACATGCACATCAATAATAAAAATAATTAAAAATTAAGAAGAGTTTAAGTGGATAATGAAAGTTGCAGCATATAGAGAGAATAAAATGAAATAAGAATAATATATATATATATATATATATATATATATATATATATATATATATATATATATATAAGATGACAAGAAAGTAATTATTAGGGTGAGTTGAGCAGATTTTACCCGTAACTCGATCCGACTTGATATAATTTTATTTAAAATTTTATCTATTTATATTTTTGACCTGACCCGAATAAGTCTGATTAAGGCGTGCCCTTAAAGCATAATGGAACAATAAATACCCCTATTTAACAACGCTTTACACACCCACCATAAAATTATAGCAGTTTAAGGCATTAAGGCAATTATTGCACTTTTGTATTGATTGCCAGAAAACCACTATAATTTTACAATGATTTTGTTACAACCATTGCAAGGTTGTAGCAATATTTCATGAATCACTAAAAAGAATAAAAAAATGGCTTATTGAAATTGCAATGTTTTAGCAGCAGTTGCAACCGCCAGTAAATCCATTTAAAAACCCTCATCCCCCTCAATATCATAAATGAAATCTACATATCTTAACCCCAAAAGTTGTGCTGTGTCGTGCCGCCACTATCCCAAATCTCCATTCCATCACCGTTGCAGTCCAAATCCACTATCATAGCACTACCTCTTTTAGCCGCTGTTGTCCACCTTGCCTCTGTAAAGTCTGATGGCATTTTTGCTGCAAGTTTTTCAATTTTTTTTTTCTATTTTCAAAGCATTTTAGGTATATTTTTAAAGATTTTTGCCTTTTTTTCCAAATATATTAGCTCCTTAATGAATGAAATGATTGATTTATGCTGAAACTTTAAATTATTTGAATTTATGTGTTGATTTATGAGTAATTTTTTTTTTGTTATTATACATAACATAAAATATTTTTTTATAATTTTGATTTATTATGCCTAATAGCCATTAAAATCATTTGTAATGTTAATCAAAATTATAAATAGAAGAATATGTTAATTGATCTTTAGTCTTAAATTAATTGAATATAATTGAATGTTGTTATCTTTAATATAATATAGGTCACAACAACTAATAGAGAAAAATTTTAAAACTCATTTAAATAATTATGTCAAAGATGTTTCTTATTAATTATATTTGCATTTGGAATTTATCTCTCAATTCCCTTTCTTTTTTTCATTTTATTTTATTTTATTTATCTTAGTGTATTATATTTATTGCTTAATCTCAATTTTTTTTGAATCATATGTATGTTATTTGATTATTTTTATAAACATATAAAACAGATTTATTGTTGTTATAAAATAATGGTATGAATTTT
Organism: Erythrophleum fordii; assembly: GCA_032878935.1. NCBI lineage: Eukaryota > Viridiplantae > Streptophyta > Magnoliopsida > Fabales > Fabaceae > Erythrophleum > Erythrophleum fordii. The sequence goes on along the minus strand of JAVQMF010000045.1, from coordinate 12,500,662 downwards.
TTTTATTCAAAATGTTATTTACAATATATTATATTATTTTCAACAATGGATACATTTTAGATTGAGAGATCTAGAAACATCTTTGAATATGTAAAAGGACTGAATAAATTTTTGGATTTTGCATTTGCTAATAAAAATATTGAAAGCAGGGTAATTTGTCCATCTCTTAATTGCAAGTTTGACAAATGTTAGTATAGAGATGTAGTGTATGATCATCTAATTGTTAAACCATTTCCTCAAAGATATACTATTTGGTTCATACATAAAGAAACAAGCATACTTGACACTATAATTGAAATTTCTTCAATGCCACATGTGATTCAAGATAGGATTACTATTAATGATATTATACAAGATATTATATGATGGCATATCCACTAGAGATAAATTGATTTTGAAGGTCTTTCTTGGAACTTGTAGAAATCAATGGATATCATTTGCAGACTACTAACTAGACCCAATGACTCAAGTAACAACTTTTTTTTTTTTTTACTTTTTTAGCTAATTACTCCTAAACCAATGGACATGTTTTTGTTAATGATTAGGAAAAGGTTGAAATAAGCAAACAAAATAAGAAACAACAAGCAATCTTACATATGGGAAGGTCAAAGAGCATTGCATATTGAAAGGCAAAAATAATAAGTTAAAATATATTGTAATAATCATTACTTGAAAATGTTATTTCTAGGTGAAGATACTTGCTATGAATTTGTAGGAGGCTTAATATAGGCACATAGTCTCTAAAGAAGCTTGGACAATTAGTCACAAAAAGGCTGATGGGGCTCCTATCAACGATGTGGTTAGAACAATAATAGTATGGGTTTAATTGTACTTGTAATTATAATTTTAACAGTTTGTGTTTGTCAATGTTGCGATTATAGTTTAGTTATAGGTTCATATTTAAAAATAATGTGATTGTGGATTGTTGAATTTCCTGTATTTGGTAATATATTAATTATGTATTATGAACTTAGTAATATGTTCCTTATAGGTTTGTACACTCGAGAATTGATTATGGAATTAGCAATATCTTGGTTATATCCTGTAAAGTTGGTTACATTTGGCAATTTTGTTCATTGTAGTGTTTCTTTGGCATTGTTGTGATTATAGTTTGGTAATAGTTTCATATTTGCAAATAATGTGATTGTAGATTGTTAAATTGGCTTGTTTGGTACTATATTAATTATTGATTGTGAATTTGGTAATATATTTTTTATAAGTTTGTACACTTGAGAATTGAGTGTGGAATTGGTACTATATTTATTATAGGCGATGAAATTGATTGTATTTGTCAATTTTAGTAATTGTAGAATTAGTAATATTTGATAATATTGTTTTAATGCAAGAAAAAAATTTTGAACACAAATTTGGTTTAATGTGTCAGTTCCAAAAAAATATCATTGGAAGATTCATTAGCTTATACTTTAGAAAGTCAAGAGCATTGAAATTATGTTCGAGGCTTGGGATTATGACCTTCCCCATCTCAAGTATTTAGACATTCCAGCTGTTTTTGTAATGGAATTAGTTCTACTACTCATTCAACTGCAGAGTAGAAAGTCAAATTTCTCAATTGCAAACAACGATTGTTGAACAAGCAAAAGCAAAAAAAAATTGATGCAACAATAGCTTTCATTCTCTAGAATTATCAAAGCCACCTCCCCTTTAAGTTAGCTTCCTACTAAGATCCAAAGGTAATATTTATAATGAATTCATTGGATTATATTTTATTTTTTTGTAATGTAATTTTTTACATATTTCTAATAATATTTTATATTTTTAATTTAGGTGTCTAATCAAGGGATCGAGCAAGTGTAAGGAATGTTTTAATCAAGAAAATGATAATCAATAAATTTTTTATTTGTAAAATTGTTTGCAAAGAGATATTGTATTTATATAATTTATTTACTTACTTATATTTGTATGACTTATTACATATGTATTAGATATAATTTTTAAAATTATACTTAATGATAGTTTAAAATTCATAATTTTCATGTTTATTATGTAATAGTTATTTTTAACTATTTTGAATAATGTTTAGATGTTAAAAAAAATAGAAAGCCAAAATTTTTTAGTTAAAAAAGCTTGTAATTGCATTAGTGGCGGTTAAAAGTGTTGCTAGGGGATTTTTTTTTTCTTGCAGTAATTGAGACCAACCGCTGCTAAACTCAAAAGGTCATACAGTTGAATTTGAGTAACAAATGCAAAAACTTAATAGGTGTTCTCAGAGTTGCAAATAATTGTGATAATGTTGCTCACGGAGATTTTAGTAGCGGATGTGACAACGGCTACTAAAATTTTTAGTGAAGGTTACAATCGTTGTTAAATCCCAAAAACAACTGCCACAAAATACCACTATTTTGGTAATGCGACATGCAAAATGCATGATGTATTTGGTGTAAAAATTGTGGAATAAATCAGGGTCATTTAAATCTTAATATATTTATATAAAATCATTAATCAATAATTATATATGCAACTTTCCATTTTTAGTCTAAACATTATATCATTTACAATTACACTGATAATATAGTAATATTAAGCAATAAACTTTTAATTCACTTGACAACTAATTAAAATATTGATGTGTTTCATGTTAATATTTTAATTTTTACTCTTAGCTCTTGAAAAAAGGAAAAGTAAAATATAGTTATCTTAGTGAAGAAAATGTATTTCTTTTCAAAGTGGGAGATTAGAGTGGATAATTATTGCTGATGCAAAAGAAAGATAAATGCATTTAAATAAACTAATGAAATCCATTTTAGGTTATATTTAGGAGTTTAGCTTATGGAATCAAATGAGAAGGCAATGAGAAAGGCATATACTATTATATTGTTAAGGAGTTTAATAGAAACAAAGAAATAAAAAGTTATTAATAGAATGGAACGATTTATAAATTATTTTTTAATATTATTCTTATAATTAGAATATAATATTAGTAAATTTTAACTAAAAAAATATAATTGTAATTGTATTGTCTGTTAATTTTATTTCTTTTTAAATTCTTTAATTTTAAGAGACATACCAATTTGGATTTTGATTGACAAAAAGTGGACTTGGAGTCATGCTATTACCATTCCGTAACATTCTATAAAAATTTTTCAATCAAGAACTCATCTTAAATTGATCATTTCACTCCTTTTAATTTCATCCTTTATACTATCTATCCAAATATAAGCTTAATCTCCCTACTAGTGATAGACTTCCTATTCTGATGAAAACTAAAACTTCTAAGGGCAATCCATAAAATACTAAAAATATAAAACAAAAGATAAACTCAAACTCATAAATCAATTGGTTAATTATAGTCTTTATTATCCCAATTTTATATTTTTTTATTATGATTATTCTATATATACATCTATTATTTATTATTTTTAAATTATATGATATAGATATATAACCAAACGATATAGATATATAACAAGTAGTAGCCTATTTTCTCTATCAATTTTTATAGATTTTCACTGTTGTGCGAGATCTGCGCCATGGAGGGAGGTCACCATGAAGATATCAACCAAACCCATGAGACCAAATTCCCAGTTGCTTCTGATGAAAATACAGTGTATTCGTCTGGCCACCCATTGAATCCCATAGATGTCGAAGAGATGATGGATAAGTGCTTCATGAACAATAAAGTACTGAACTTCCCCCCTCACAAAATTCGTCGGCTTGATTTCTCTGCACACTCCTTTCCTCCAGAACTTACTGGTTAGCATCCGCAATCTCCATATCTTATTCTTGATGACGCAAATCTACGTATTTTGTAGTTTTCTCAGATTTTTTTTTTTTCTCTTGGAGTCTTTGACTTCTTTAATATATAAGCCAACAAATTAAATAATCTTGAGACTAAGACGATATTAACAAAAGAAAAAAAGGGCCTAGTACGGAGATAAACTTGAATATGATGTTACATTACTATTTTTTTTTTATAAATTTAGAAGGCTATTTTTGTTGTCTCTAATGACTGATAAATTTGCAGACATGCACTATAACCATGTCACGCGCGCAAAAGAAATTCTAAATTTTGAGAGTGCAATCAGCAGAATCGATATTGATTTAAAATTAAAATATATATACTCTGCAAATATAGGAGAGGCTATGTCTCTATCGTAACACAGAACACAAATTTAGAAAGGGTGAGAAAGTTGAGATAGTTGAAATACTTTGAAACTAAAAACAGAGATACCATGTACTTGATTAGGCAGGCTTTTCAAAAAATTTGTACCAAAGGGATTGTAGAAGATTTTAATTTGTAGTTTTTTTGCAAGGTTTTGGAATAGAAATTATATATGTCAATAAAAAAAATGTATAATAATATTCGTAATTTTCTCAAAATCCCTTCTTGGTCTGGGTTGATTGCATTGAGTTCTGAAATTATAGTGGCATTATTGCTTTAGATCGCATAAATTGATCAAGAAATCACATGCAATGCGTATATTCATATAATAATATGATGATGTTGTGCTATGTATATCATGAATTAGGAGTAAACTATTTTGCAGGATCACATTCACTGATCAAACAACCCTATTATCAAACTGATTGCAAACTGCATAACTATGTTATTCACAGTAACAACCTCCCTTCTCTCAACAGACGGGGCGTAAAGATAAAGGTAAGGACGCATTCTGTGGGGTTTTGTTCTTTCAGAGATAATTTCTGGAATCATATTGAAGTTTAAATGCATCTATTGCTGATATATCAATTTAGGGTAACACTACTCTAGATCACTCCCCATTAAATTAGAGAAATTAGTAAGTATAGATTTAGATTGATTTTGTTTTGCTTAACTACTTTGTTCTTTCTTTTCCCCCTAGTTGAATGATCGGGTTCTCGGTCAATTTTACAACTCAAATATGAATCATCAACAAAATAGCATTGATGGAGAGCCAAGAGTCTTAAATGGAAGCCTGCACATTCAAGATTTAACTTTGCCACACGTAGATTACAGAACACAGAGACTAAAATCTACGGTATCGAATCAAGTTTCAAATCCCAAGTTTGTAATTAGTCGAGAGAATTTCTTTCTTTCTTTCTTTTAACCAACCCACTTGCGTATCCTATAAGAAAAAATTTTGAAGTGGTGACAACAAATTATTAGGTGAAAAAAGAGGTTTCAACTCAAAGGCCACTTGAAAGTCAATTCCACGACCTTGATTTCTGGTTCGAGCTGTTGGGTAAAGCGGATTTACGACCCTTTCTCTATGATGAAGGTGATCAATGACACTTACAATCCACATTATGGGTTGACATGTTTCAGTGTGTAAGTTGTCTGCACTCTGCACTACTTATGTAATAGATGTTTCTCCTTCTCGTTTGGAACTATATGCCTATGGTTTTGTCTCAAGTTGGAGCCTGAATTATCGGATAAACATACTCGGCCGCAAAATATCATATTCATGAGTAATTCCACTTGTTTAATAATGATGGAATCTATTGGGCCATTTCATGTTAATCTTCTAAAACCTCATGACCCGCCCCACAAATTAGCCCAGGATAATAGGAAGATGTAATGCAGGCTGGGCTTCTCTTGTGTTGGGCCAGCATCACCAAATGAGTTGAAGCCTTCTAAATCGCCGAAATGCGAAATCTGTCAGAGGAATTATACCAAAAAAAAACAAAAACAAAAAACAAAAAAAAAAAGAGGGAACAAAATAATGGCATCCTGAGAAGTAGAGTATATATGAATTTGATAACGCAGGGTCATGAATGGAAATCTTGGTGTAACAGGCGGCCTTTGCAAAATTTTGTCGACTGTTATAGAGATGGAAACAATTAATTTCAAGTGACATATATATATATATATATATATATATATATATATATATATAATTAACTAGTAATAATAAAGTCTACGGGAGGGAAATTAGGGGATCTAAATAAGAAGAATCCAAATGAGAAAGGTTCGATGAGAGAGAAAAAGAGGGGGAAGTGTGATGCCTTGAAGGGGTGAGACAAGAAATGATACAAGGCTCATGATACTTGTCTTCTAAAGGGAGAGCCCAATCTCTATCAGAAGAGATTCCACAGTGAAACCCCAGATGCTTTTTCCAGTCCTTTTGTTTGTTGGGGTCATATGGATGACAATAACCCAAACCTCTTTCTCTCACACCCATCATCCATGCACATGCAATAGTGGAGTCATGTCTTGAGAAAGTGAAAAAGGGATTGGGTTTTGGGATTTTCTCCAATTTCTTTTTTCTAGTTCTACTTGGTACAACAAATGCTTACTTCAACTGCTCTATGTCAATGGCGGTGGGTTACAAGTAGGGTCCCATATTTTGTTTGGTATTTTTATTGAGGTTATTAAGGGTCTCATTATCGAAAGATGACACCCATTTTGCTGATAATCATGCCCTTCTTTTGCTTTGCTCATTTTTCTCTTGTTTTTCCTAACCTTTTTTCTCCAAAGTATATAGCATGTTCTTAAAACAATCATATTATTGTTACTGTACACTCAAGTAACAATCATTCATGATTTTTATAAAATAATTTTAAACGGTTAGTGCAGTAACCCACCATTCATGTCAGAAATCAAATGCTCATTGATGCATGAGAAGGCTTATATGTTGAGATTTTTTTCTTGGACCAATCTGTAAATACATTAGAAATGATTAATTTAGTTTAATTATACATATATATCAGTCAAATTTTTTTTTTTTCAAAATTTTATATACTGCATGGTATTATCCACTGTATGACAAAATTGATTATGTTATGATTCTTTTTTATAATGTTCTAATTAGAAACTAAAATCTTATACAATTCTTGAGAATGAATAATGAGGGGAAAACATTATCCAAATGTGCGATAACAATGTAGAAAACATGCAGGCTCTGGAATGTTTGTATTATTTGATGTATAAAGTCAATATATGATTGTATGATTGTGTTCTAATTTTGTATTATCAAGCTAACTACTAAAGTACTGATAACCCTGCAGAAATTCTGCCATACTCTATGCCCATTCTCTTCCTTATTTTCAAACTTTTGTTCCAAAAAGAAAAGATGCTTTTTGAAAATACAAAACCTTTTTAAAATGGGACGAAACTTTTTAAGGGATTTTGGTAATAATCAAAAGGATAAAAAGAGAGGGAAAATGAAAAGAAGAGTGGTCAGACAAGTATGATGGTGTCCTTGCCTTCTTCTCTCATCTGAAGTTTAGAGATAGAGAGAACCTTGTGAAGGAGGAATATAAATTTTATTGTTGCTACATTTGTTTACTTTTACTTTATTATAATGATAATGATAATAATGTAGAGTGGTGGTCGCCTACTGTCATACAGACATGTCTTGACCCTACTTGTCTGCAAGATGCTTCACTCCTTTCCCATTCCTCATGAGGCCTCACTCACCCATTTCAAATCACTCAGTGTTCTGCTTCTTTTCGATTTCTGTTTTAGTGAGACCAAAATAATAATAATAATGACATATATGTACAAACTTATATTAATGAGACTTCTTCAATTATTGTCTCAAGCATAAATTAGGTCTTAATTAGAACAAAAAACAATTGGGTTCAGGTTATATAGACAGGTAATATTTTAATTTTTATCAAGAAAAATGGCAATTTTTGTCCAATTTTGCCTATTCTTGCAGTTCAATTTTCAGCAATATATTTCTGTTTTAGCCTGCAATCAAATACATCAAGCCACTTTTTCCTTCTTTATTTGCAGGCAAATGGTCCGCACTTCACACTACTACATTCATTGTGATTGACTTCGTAGAAAAACTTTCGTACTTTATGCATATATTATAATACAGTTCCTAGAGGAAAGTAAGTAGCCGTAACTTGTGTAGTAATTAACGGAGGCAATGATAGCGCACACGGCAATTAAAGGACAAAGCATGCTTTTTAAAGTGAGCTTTTGAAACTACATACAACAAAAATGTTACTTATACAGTAATAATGTATAATATTTAGTTGTACCTGAAATAGTCTCTTTAACTTAGATACTTCAGAGATAAAGATAGCAAAGAATTAAAAAAAATAAAAAGTGAAACGACATAAATTGTATGGGGTGATTATGCAATTGCAGAACAGTCATGTTAGAATGTTAATTAGAAGAATTGAACTATATTCATATATAATTTTTCCTATTTGATTTTTGTTGATAGTTTCTTAGTTTATCTTTAAACTTTTATATTAAAAAAAGTCTTATTAAAAAGTCAAAAACATTATCTTACCCAGAAGCAGAGTAGTGTCACTTGTTGGAATGCATATTGGACGTCTCACATTATTTTGCACAGCCATGTCACTTATATTTTTCTTCCTTATCATGAAGCCTTTTGTTTTGTCTTCCATTCGCTTCGTTCAAGAGATTTACGTTTCCCAGTATTGCATAATGCATATAGTCCCAGAACCTACTAGAGTTTCTGTATAATGTTGTCTTCATGAATAAAGAAATGCCTCCGCTCTTAGCATGCAGGGGAGGGTGGGAATCAAGCACCATAGGGAAGAGTAATTGGACTGTTTGATTGCTCAATCATGCCCTTTCCCTTTCAACAAATAAAGCTGAAGTGAAATTAATTAGGGAACAAACAACTGCAATTAGCACCTCTTTAAGTGAGATAATCTCAAGGATGAAATTGTAATATTATAGGCAATGAGATCGATCATTGATGCATGAAAATGTCAACTTTTTATTATATTATGTGGAATTCTAAGTTTTTCTTTCTTTTTTTAAAATAAAATATCGAAGTTAAAGTTTGTGACATGAACAAGAAGAGAAAGATGGACATTGTAAGATAGATAAACAGTGTAAAATACATCCAAAGTACCTTATAATTGACAGTGTAACTTGGTGATGGAATCAGCGTGGTTCCGTTCAAGGTATATGGTGTGCTCAGACTATGAAGTTTCAAACTGACTTGTACAAATTATCTTTCTGATACATACCCTAAATCCCCTTTGATGCATACTTGTTAAGATTTCATTTTCATCAAAGCTAAAAACGAAGACCAGTGTGTATTTAAGTAACCTGTTATAGTTAAGTGGGAAATATTGAATTAGCAGAGGAGACCCATGAATGGGACAACAAAGAGAAAATAAATAAAATAAAAATGAAATACGGTTCCCTGATTTCTGCCCTTGTGCAGCAAGTTGTTTGGGTATATTTAACAAATCTATTGAAATGTCTTCAGAAAATGGTATGCCTTAATGCCCAATATAAAATAAGCCTACGTGGAGGGAATCCTAGGATTAGGTATTATGAGTTTATGCAAGGACAACTTCGTTTTCTTCCCAAATCAATTGCCTCCAGGGCATTGCAAATTGATTCCCCTGTAGGGTCCTTTTTCTCACCAACAAAAACCTTGCCAGATCCTCAGCTCGTAACTTTTTTCTCCTCCTTTACTTTTGCTGAATATGTTGAATACGACTCTTTCTTTTAGTAATACTGGAAATAAAAAAAAGCATTAGGAATTGAAACTCCCCTCTCTCTCTCTCTCTCTCTCTCTCTCTCTCTCTCTACAGTCTACATGGGGTTTCTGTTCTCAACCATTAAACTCAGATTACTGAAAATAATGAAGTTTTGTTTTTTAATAATGAGAATTGATTGTGTTCCCATGTAAGTGTAATGTATTGCGTCCCGCGTTGTAATGGTTCCAAAGTAACGTGGGGGCAATCTTGCGATGTTTGAAGTGAATATATGCTTTGGAGGGTATCGACCTTCCATGATAGGTGCAGTCAGAAAGGGGAGTTTATGCAGCTTTCATTCACTAATCACTGTCCATTTCTCGTGAAGCTTACAAGGCAAACAATTTCCTTCCCAATTTTCTCACACCCGCAAATCTCTGTCTCTCTCTCTCACACACACTCACATTCACTGGCTCTGTGACACAGAGAAAAACACCTGGTCCGTGAATCCTGTACGAAAACATTGTACTCTGTAATTTGTAGCCCTCCTCTCATTTCATCACTTTTATGTAGGAAAGTCGTTGCCTTTTCACACTTCAGCTCTGCGGTCATTTTCTCTGTTGTTGCGGTAGTTTTCGCATCTGGTAGAAGCATGCATATATCATTCGCAACCCACGCTTCATAATGCACCCTTCTTGTTTTGCTTCATTATGCTATTATTCATTGGATATGGATTTTTGATTTTCGACCCTTAAATCTTTTGGGTACTTCGCTTTTTTTTTTTTGCCCCCAAAACTAAAGAAGGGGAGCACTCCGTACTCAGTTATACATAGGTTGCAGCCTTTCAGGCAATCTTAAATCGGTTTTCCTGAAAAGAGTTGATAAGTGATCTGGGGTTGCGAAGAAGCTCGGAATCTTCACTGAAGGAAGAGATGCTGGCAATAGAGATTGAATTTCTACTTCTAAATCCTCACGTTTGCAAGGAAAGTGGGATTTGTTGAGGGCGAAAAAAAGAAGCAAAGTGGTGTTGATGCTCTAGTAGCGCAGAGCTTGCTAGACCTTTAACCACAGAAGCTCTGAGACTTGAGAAGAGAATATTGTGCAGTGATGGAAATTCTGTGCTTTTTGTGTCTTGTGCTTGCTTGGTATGTGTCAAAATCTGAGCTCGTGGTTGTGGGTGCTGAGCTACAGGATCAAACTATACTGCTTGCCATTAACCAACAGCTTAAAGTACCTAGGTGGGATGCCAATAACTCAAGTTACTGCTCTTGGCAAGGCGTTAGCTGCAATAATCACTCAATGGTGGTGAAGCTCGATCTGTCTCGTGCAAACCTTCGAGGTAATGTCACTGTAGTGTCCCAGCTCAAAGCTCTTAGGCAGCTTGACCTTTCAAATAACAATTTTCAGGGGCGCATTCCTCCAGCTTTTGGAAATTTATCTGATCTTGAAGTTTTAGATTTGTCTTCAAATAAGTTCGAAGGTTCGATTCCACCAGAATTGGGGGGCCTCAGAAATCTTAAATCATTAAACCTTTCCAACAACTTGCTTGTGGGGAAAATACCAAGCGAACTTCATGGTCTTGAGAAATTGCAGGAGTTTCAGATCTCTAGTAATCAATTGAGTGGTTCTTTACCTTCTTGGGTGGGAAATTTAACCAATCTGAGAGTTTTTGCAGCCTATGAGAATCGTCTAGATGGTAGGATTCCAGATAATCTTGGCTTGGCTTCTGAGCTTCGAATTCTTAACCTGCATTCAAACCAGCTTGAAGGCCCTATACCAGCAGGCATTTTTGCTCCAGGGAAGCTGAAAGTTCTGATTCTGACCCAGAACAACTTGAGTGGTGATCTTCCTCAAGAACTTGGGAATTGCCAAGGCCTTTCCAATATCCGAATTGGGAACAATCATCTAGTAGGTACTATTCCTAAGACCATAGGAAACATTAGTAGCCTTACCTACTTTGAAGCAGACAATAACAATCTTTCTGGTGAGGTAGTGTCTGAGTTTTCTCAGTGTTCTAATCTCACCCTTCTGAACTTAGCTTCAAATGGATTCAGCGGAACTATTCCACCAGAATTTGGACAGCTTATGAACCTGCAGGAATTAATTCTTTCTGGAAATAGCCTGTTTGGCGATATTCCAGAATCAATTTTAAAGTGCAGGAATCTTAACAAGCTTGATATAAGCAATAACAGGTTCAACGGAACACTACCAAATGAAATCTGCAATTTGTCTAGGCTGCAGTTCCTGCTATTGGATCAGAATTCCATAAGAGGAGAGATCCCTTATGAAATTGGAAATTGTGCAAAACTTCTTGAGTTGCAAATGGGCAGTAACTATTTGACAGGAATTATCCCTTCTGCGATTGGTCACATTAGGAACTTGCAGATAGCCTTAAATTTGAGCTTCAATCATCTTCATGGATCACTGCCTTCTGAGTTAGGAAGACTGGACAAACTTGTCTCTCTGGATGTTTCGAACAATCGGCTCTCAGGCAATATCCCAGCGGAGCTGAAGGGTATGTTGAGCTTGATAGAGGTTAACTTTTCAAATAACTTGCTCAGTGGCCCAGTACCAACATTTGTACCATTCCAAAAGAGTCCTAATTCAAGTTTTATGGGTAATAAAGGGCTTTGTGGAGAGCCATTAAACTCTTCATGTGGAGATCTTTATGATGACCACAATAACTACCATCACACAGTTTCTTATAGAATCATACTTGCTGTAATTGGTTCTGGTTTGGCAGTTTTTATGTCAGTCACTGTGGTGGTCTTGCTGTTTATGATTAGAGAGAGGCAAGAAAAAGCAGCCAAAGATGCTGGGATTGCTGATGATGAAACTAATAGCAAACCAACTATAGTAGCAGGGAGTGTCTTTGTCGAGAATCTAAGACAAGCAGTAGACCTCGATGCTGTTGTGAAGGCAACCCTGAAAGATTCTAATAAACTTAGCAGTGGTACTTTTAGTACAGTTTACAAGGCAGTCATGCCTTCTGGGATGGTTTTGTCTGTAAGGAGACTCAAGTCCATGGACAAGACAATAATCCACCACCAGAACAAGATGATTAGAGAACTTGAGAGGCTGAGCAAACTCTGTCATGACAATCTGGTTCGACCCATCGGATATGTTATTTATGAAGATGTTGCTCTTCTGTTGCATCATTTTTTACCCAATGGAACATTGGCTCAGCTTCTTCATGAATCTACCAAACAACCTGAATATCAACCTGACTGGTCTACTAGACTATCCATCGCCATCGGTGTGGCAGAAGGTCTGGCTTTCCTGCATCATGTGGCAATTATCCACCTTGACATTTCTTCTGGCAATGTTCTTTTGGATGCAAATTTCAAGCCTTTGCTCGGGGAGATCGAGATTTCAAAACTTCTCGATCCAACCAGAGGCACTGCCAGTATTAGTGCTGTTGCTGGTTCATTTGGTTACATACCACCAGGTATGCTATTTTTCAACAAAGATTTTACACATGATGAAAATAAGTATATTTTTTAGGCATTTATTATCAGATTCTCCAATAAAAATATAACAAACACATTTTTTTTACTCTTTAGCATCACATAATTAGATCTTTAAAAAAATTTCTCCCGTGTATCATATTTTTATTAGGTTCCGTTTGGTTCAATGGAGGGGAAGGGAGGGGAGGTTAATGGAGGGGAGGGGAGGGAATTTAATGAGTTATGTTTGGTTGGAAGGAAGAGAAGGGAAGGGAAGGGGAGATTATTGTTTGGTCCAGAAGAGGAGGGGAGGGGAATAGAGATAATTATATTTGAATAAATTTACCCTTAAATTATTTTAATTTTATTTTTTATAAAAAAATTATTTATATCAATATTTTAAAAAAAAAATTATGAATTTTAATCTTTTTTTATTTTTAATTTCTGATAAAAAAGAATTATCTTAATTTTTATTAAATATTAATATATTAAAATATTAAAAAATTAAGGGACAATAAAGTAAATTATAATTTAAAAAATACCTTCCCTCTTTCTTTCCCTCCAAAACCCCCAATTTGGAGGGGAGAGAAATTTGCCTCCCCTTCCCTCCCTTCCAATTTTGTTTAACCAAACATCTTATCCCCTCTCCTCCCTTCCTCTCTCCTCCAAAAACTTTTAACTAAATACACCCTTAGAGAACTTGATTGTAAATATTTAAGAAATTTTACTAGTCCAGTCCTTGCTTGTATCCATGCTATTTTTTATTGTATCTTTCATGTTTCATTTCTCTTGATGCAGAATATGCATATACAATGCAAGTTACCGCGCCGGGAAATGTCTACAGTTATGGTGTAGTTCTACTTGAGATCCTTACAACTCGACTGCCAGTTGATGAGGATTTCGATGAAGGCATAGATTTGGTGAAGTGGGTTCATAGTGCTCCAGTAAGAGGGGAAACTCCAGAGCAGATACTTGATGCAAGGCTTAGCACAATATCCTTTAGTTGGAGGAAAGAAATGCTTGCTGCTTTAAAGGTTGCATTGCTCTGCACTGATAGTACACCAGCAAAACGACCTAAGATGAAGAAGGTAGTGGAAATGCTCCAAGAAATAAAGCAAAACTGAGCACACTGCAATTCCAGTTCCATGGTGATGTAATCCATGTGATTGAGGGGGATCTCAAAGAAATTTCAAGGTCATTATTGATATTGTTAGATCTTCGCCCTGTTCCTGCATGTTTGTCCAAAAGGATTAGTTTTTTAAAATGGCAGGATCTTATCTGAGTTAGGAGGCTGAAGACTGAGGGAGGAGAGGATATATACACCGCAAGAAAGCTTCTTGATTGAGGAAGGATAGCTCGGTTCCTCTGGCATATTAACTTCCCTGCAGTTTGCATAATGTAGTTTTCTATTTTGGGAGACGCATACAACAATCAAATATTAGTGTTAATCGAAAGTTCCTACTTGTCTGTTCAGAACGCAGATTGTACATTTGAACCGTGTCCATGCATGCTTTACCTTCTTTTGCAGGATGCGTTCACTGTTTAGAAACAACCAATATAATCTGCATCCATAATAACACTGAAAATATTTAATATAATCCAATTTAACCTAACACAAATATCTCATGTGACAAGAAGTGGTTCTCTATCAATTGAGGTTTCAACAATCTTTATCTCTCAACACTTTAACGTTCATGAATCCTCATATGATTTAGATGTTTGGCTCACGTCCTTCCTTAAATGCCCACTTTACAGACAAAGACAAGCAATCATCTTGAGAAAGACCATCTGACATGTAAACAGGAAAAATAGCGACCGCATTAACCATTAATTCCACCTTAAAAAAAAATCTTGCAAAGAGGAAAATGAGAATCAAGGGAGAGGAAATTGGAAGGGAAAAGGATTTGGTGTTTCTCAACTGAAAACGTGATATTAGGTTAAATTTGCCTTCTATGCAGAAAACGTATGAATAGATCTTGAAAAGAGGTGTAGCGCTCCTTTGGTGTTTGCAGCTGATTTAATGACAACTGAGAAGGTTTATCCAACACACACACATATATCTTTGGATGTTAAACAAATTTCGAGCTTCAGGAATGACGGGAGGAGCTCACACACACACACACACACACACACACAAGCCACTCTACGTAACACACAAGGCTCAATCCCGACTTGCGAGCAAACTGGGAAACGCGAGGGATAGGGTACGATTTGGTTGATCTCTCTATAATTCAGAGAGAAGATTTACTTTTGGGCTTTGAAAGATAATGTCTTATTTAGTATTTGAATTTTAAAATTATATAATTAAGTTTTAAAAAATTATTAATTTAGAAACGTCCAGAGGAAGGTTGGATAAAATTAAATATTGATGGAGCTTCGAAGACAATTCAAGGTGCTGCGGGATGCGGTGGAATCTTTCGTGATTGTAATGGCGGTTGAGTGCTTGGTTTCTCCATGCACATAGGCTCCTGCAACGCCACGGCTGCTGAACTATGGGGCCTTCTAAAAGGCTTAGAGGTAGCATGGATGAAGGGTATGCATAATTTGATTATGGAGAGTGATAACCTGCGTATTGTTAAAGCTTGTAATGGGCTAACTGATGATTTAGAGGGTTGGAGCCACAAATGGCAGAGGATTAAGAACTGGTTGAGCAAAGACTAGCAGGTGAAGGTGATGCATATTTATAGGGAAGGGAACAAATGTGCGGACTTGATTGCTTCTTCGAGTCTGTCCCATGCAATTGGCTTCATTATCTTAGAAACTCCTACCCTTGAGCTTATGCTTCTCATACGGGGTGATCTCGCCGGCCCTGGCGAAACCAAGATGCTTCATCTGTAGCTTTTCTGTTGTCCTTTTCCTTTTGGGTCTTTGACCCCGCTGTGTCATCCAAAAAAAAAAAATTATTAATTTGTCAATCATTAATTCTTGAATATGTGTATTTGATATAATATTTTTTCTTACAGAAGACTAGTAATAATGCGTAAAAAGTTAAATCGTATATCTTTCAAATTTAAAAAGCAAATAATTGAGGCACATATCTTTTGAAAACCAAATATATATATATATATTAATTATAATTTATGAAAGCAAAAATCTCCTTGATGGTCTTTTAAGTTGAACTCTGCAAAATAATAAAACAAAAATAATAAATTTGTTTATTTAAAAACCTGAAATATAAAAAAGAAAAATTATAAATGGTGTGCAAAATAAAATAAGTTAATTATTTTCAATGACTAATTTAAAACTTCCAAAGTTTCATAGCCACCTCCATGCTTTAGGACACGGCGTTCAAGTAAAAGGTTTTTTTTGGGGGCGGGGGGTAGAACTATCTTTCACATTTAAAAAAGATTATCATATTTCATAATTTTCAGTTAGAAATAATCTCGTGGTGCACTGTGTGTATGCAGTGCATCTTAAACAGAGGCCATCATCTATCTGCGTTAGTTGTCCGCGAAGTGAGAAATCATCTGTTACTTCAATTATAGATAACCATAAGACAGCTCAAGAAAAATTTGCATGCACAATAAAATTATTCGCGTCTTTATCTACACCGCCAATAACAAGGTCAAATTTTGGGTAACCAAGTTTACCATATCATAATTCGGCCAAAAAAATATTTTATTAGATCATGAACTTCCGATAAACTTGAACTTGACACATTTCTGTGCCCGTAAGATCAGCATTTTATCATAATCATAGGCTCAGATTTTTTACAGGCAGATTTTCGTCTATCTTTCAAATTATAATTGTGAATACCGTATTTTGTCCGGGCAAACTCCAAAAATAATGATAAAATTAAACTAACAAAATAATAGAAAAAAAAAAAGAAGAAATGGAAAGCAAAATAAAAAGGGATTATGAAAAAGAGAAAAATAGAAAAAAAAAAAGAGATGAAGTAAAATAATAATAAAAAATTGAAAAAAAAAACATATATACTTATATACATATATATATATATATAAAGAGAAAGGAGAAGTCCAAAATAAATAAATAAAAATTTAAGAGAGGAAAACCAAAAAAGAAAAAAAAAAACATATTAGAGTTTATTACCTATAAATAATTTAAAAAAAATAAAACAAGAGTCTACTAACTTAATATCAAAAAAAAAAAAAGGAAAAAAGACAAACAAAAGAAAAATCAATTAAAAAAAAAAAAGGTCTTAACTTTGCTTGCTTTTTCTCTAAATGAAAGCCCAAAAAAAAAAAACCTTGATCTCAAAGAGAAAAAAAAAAAAACTAAAGCAAACAAAAATAGCTTTAGTCCATTTCTTTTAGACCCAAAGACCCAAACATGAAAAGAAAAAATGGGCTAAAAAAAAGTAAAGAAAAAACGGAGGCCCATTATTTTAACCGCAACCCAAGTTTGAAGCCCAAAAACCACAACTTCAACCCAACATGGATCCAAACCAAAACCTTACCCGGTGGTCCCTTTGGTCCCCTTTTGATTCTGTCTTCGAAAAGATGCAAAACGCACAAAGAGGGGCAGATGCAGAAAAAGGGGAGATAGTGGAGCAGAGGCTGAGGAGAAGAAAGGCAGACGGACAAAAAATGCAGAGAGGGGAGGGAGAGAGCGACGGACGAAAAAAAAAGAGATTCGAGAGAGAAGGAGAGGACCACACGTTCAGGAAGGCACACAGACTAGAGGACAGAGGATGGAGACAAACGAGAGGAAGCAAAGGGATTGATGAGGAACCGAGAGTGAGAGAGGGGCATGGAGAGAGGGAGTACACGAGAAGAGCAGAAGAAGACCAAGAGTGAGAGAGAGGCACGGGGGACCAAGTGTGGAAGTGGCAAGAGACATAGAAGCAAGAAAAAAAGAAGAAGAGAGGATAGAAAAAGAGGATTGAAGCTGAGAGTGAAGATAAAGAGGGTGCTACAGAAACCAAGAGAGGAGAAAACGAAAGGTGAAGCAAGGACCGAGAGGGGCCGTGGGGAGAAGAAGCTGAAGCCGAAGGTAAACTTTATTTGCAAATTCAATCTCGATTAGAAGTGAAAATCAGATGATTATATGGCCCCTATTTCTTTCTCCTTTCCATTTCATGGCATGGGGAATTTTATCCAAAAGTGATTGGACTCATCGATATTACTATGGGTATGAATTTGGTGACTTCATTTTGTATCATGACTATGTGCTGGATGCTTAGATATGGGCATTAGTTTCTTTTCATCTTTTGTTGGGACACTGCAAGTTTATATGAAGCTGTTAAAACTAGGGAATGAATTCAATGATTTTGTTTTTTCTCTCATCATGAATGTGTACCCCGTAGCTTGTATTTAGGATGCACTGACGTAGCTTAATTTTTCATATTCTACTTGGGCTTTGCTAGTTTATGTGAGTTGGGGAAGTCATAAGCAGAACTGGGAAGTTTGTTAGTGGGCTCATGCGTATGTGTGGCATTGACCCTTGATGCAACTTTGTTGTTGATGGAAAATGTTTAATATACATGTGTGTTTCTCTCTTTCGTTAGTCACATTCGTTCAGAATATTGGCTGAATGTGTTCTATTTCTTGACTGCCTCCTAATCCAGTTAATGGTTTCCAGTAAATTTTGAGACATTTTGCTATACGATTGAGGATGTATTAATTAGGAATTCAAGATGCATAATCTAAAGCTTATTGTTGTTTTCAGAGCATTCCACTTGTTTGTGGCCTTTTTACAGAAACCTAAATCTGAATATAGTTTTTGTTCACGCTGTAGGTATTGAGTTTATTATTTTTGGTTCACAAAAGCATATTACGGTGCCTCTTTGTTTTTGTTGTTTATGAGGCCCATGATTTGGTGGGTCACGAAGGTTCATGATTTGGTTGGAGCAAATGAGTGGGAAGCTATCCAAGGAGATGAATGACAAAGATATCCCGAGTATAAAGTGAGCGAGAGAGAGACATTACCAACGAGGAAGGAGGCTCAAGGACTGCATAAGAAAAGTAAAGAGAAAAGAACGTGGGACATGTGATTGCTGAAGGGAGTATCCAAGTTGAACACCTGAGGAGGTTCATTTTCTCTTTATGTAGTTTCTCTTCTTATTTCCTTCTTGTAATGAAAGCTGTATATAATAAATCATAAATGTACACAAATCACACACAATCAAGGCTCCTTGTATGCATATGATATGAGTTAAATAAGCTTTCTTAGAATTGCCGTGTGAGGTTTCTTGTCTCCTCAGGCATATAGGAGCAAGCCTAATGATCATGTGAGGCAATAAGCTTCCTTGGTATCCATTAGGTATTAAATTTGCGTTTTAACACGTTTGGGTTTTAAAGGCCTTTATCAAATGCTTCTTCAAAGAGAGAAAAATAAAAATAAAAAGACAAAGGGGATATTCAAATGGAAGAAAAAATTAATTAAACAAACCTTTTGAATTTAGAAGTCAAATTTTAAGTAAACAATTTCTTTTTTAAAAAAGAATAAAAGGATAAAAAATTAATTAAAAAATTAGAAAGAATCATCATTTAAATGAATAAAATCAAGAAAAATACTAATAAGAAATAAGATAAAAAAATAAAATTAATTATATCTTTCGCAAATTAAAACATACCAATCAATGCTAATTTTGCTAAAGATAAAAGTAATTTTATTTTCGTTATCTTTTTACTTAAAAAAAAAAGAGAAAAAGGGGAGGAAATAGTTCAAAAACAACATAAGAGAAAATTAAGAAGAAAAATGAAAATCCTTTTTAATGTCATAAAAATAAATAAAACAAAAAAAAGGATTAAAAAAAACACAAATAAAACAAAGATAAGCAAAAAATAAACAAAAACAAAATAAGATGGAAAAACAAAAAAGGATAATAAAAAAAAACAAAAAGTGAAATGAAAATGATAGAAAAACAAAAAAAAAATGATAAGTAAGAGAAAAAATTGAAAATGCAAAAAAAATTAAATTAAATTTTTTTTAGTAAATTAAAACACATCAACCAATTTCAAAACTTGTTTATTTGTTAAAGGAAAAAGTAGTTTATTTTCTTTGTCTTTTCGCAAAAAAACAATACCTAAACTAAAAAAATTAATTAAAAAATTAAAAAATAAAGAACACAAAAAACAAAAACAAAAAAAGGAGAAAAGACAAAAACAAAACATAAAATAAAGAAAAAAAAATAACCAACAAATACAATCCCTAGCCGAACTACGTGGACTTTGATCCCTTTCGAAGGGTACGTAGGCCCTAAACTTTTATTCTAGGTTAAGTCCGTCCTTGTAAATAAACATTTTCTCTGAATTTTATTTCTTTAACTTCTTTTAATTTCATTTTATTCCCTTTTCTTTATTTTAATTTTATTTCCTTAAATTTAAAATTCTGATCTATGCATGTGATTGTTTAAGAAAAATTAAAATAGATTAAAGGCCATGATAATTTTACACAACTAATTTAGGATAACTGTTCTTAAGAACGGGTGTAGTGGGGTGCCTAACACCTTCCCCACTCACAATCGACTCCCGAATCTATTTTTTGATTCGCAGTCTATTTTTCTCATAAAAAGGCTTTTCCCAAAGTTTTACCTTTTCAAAAATTAAAATATCGGTGGCGACTCCTGAACCCTATTTATTTGACCATTTTCTTTTACTTTTAATTCTTTGATTTCTTTTAAAGGTGCCACGCGGTCGCATTTTCGGATATGACAGTTTGGCGACTCCACTGGGGATAATTAGAGAGTCAAGCCCAAGTTAAATTAGTTGTACAAAATGTTATGGCCTTCCTTTTATTTTGGTTCTCCCGTTTGGTTGTTGTTTGTTTTACATGATTAGGATAGATAACATCCCATTTACATGCTTGTCTCATTGCTTTATTTCATTGATTATATATATAACATGTGTTAGGATAGATAACATGAGGAATAAAATCTTAGGATAGATGACCATATTTATATATTTTATTTCTTTTGGCTTATATCTGTATATACAGTTCTTTGCCTTTTGTGCTGCCAATCTGCTTAGCAGATGAGGGTTGGGTAATTTATAGGATGGAAGGTAAATGCTCTCCTCACACACATCACTGAGACACAAATATCTCACACACATTATGGGCTTTGCACCTGAGTCTTAATACACCTTAGGTTAGCAAAGGTTTAAATTGATTTTTCCGTAAAGCCTTGTGCTTCCTGAAGTTATCATGAAGACCTCACCTAAATTGTGCCTTGTTATATGGGTTTGATTTGTGTAGGATATTTTATTCTCTCAAAGTCAAGTTTGTATAGCGAGATCCTCACCTCATGGCGAGGGCAATTTCGGAACCACTGTTTTAGGGGTCATAGATCTACCCTAAAAATGCACTAATAAGCAAGCTCTAGATGCTTTCTGAACAGTTAGAGTCAGACTTCTACAAACTAGTTATCTTAACCTAGGGTCTACCCATAATAGGACAAAGGAGGGCATTTTTTTTTTTCATCACATTCATGGATCCAATAAAACTTTATAGGGAAAATGACATATTATCACTATTTATTGGAGTAGTTAATGAGATGTTATTGTGCAGTTGGACATACGTTAACCATGATGAAAATATGCATTAGTGCAACTAACCATTACTCAGTGGGTTTCTAATCCTGAAAAGGTTATAATCACATTTGTCATAATCTCACGAAAGAAAAACCTTAAACATGCATTCATTTCTTCATATACATGCAAAAAAAAAAAAAACATAGAGAGAAAGAGAGATAAAATAAAATAATAAATAGTACACAACCCATTTTCATTCTTTAAAACTTCTACCCCATAAAATAAAAATTTTCCTTCATAGAAAAGGAAAGAATTTTTAAAATTCTGAGGAATTATAATAAGTATGTCGCATCATCAAGTGAGTGTCATGTCTTGGGTAGAGATTAGAATTATTTTAAGGCATCAATCGTGTAGATAAGCATATTTCTCTCAATTTGATTGTCAACTGTTTTTTCTCCAATGAGGCAATAAGTTTCTCAAAAAAAAGTACAAAGTTTTTTTCTTTTCTTATACCAAGACATAATTCTCAATGCTGTATGAATGAGCATGCAACATTAAATCCATCATACATTAATGGATCATTAAATTGGCGTGTTTGTACTAAATATCATCAAAGCCAAAGTTCTAAACATCAATGGTGTAAAAACTATCCCTTCTCAAAATGAGTGATAAGCCATGACTCCCAATGGGTTAATAAGCTCTTAGAGGAATGTGAGAAAATATTAACTAATACTAGTAATTCCCTTATTAATAAAAAAAAAACCGATCCCGGGTAACTTACATAGGGATAGTAAGTTTTGGCCCCATATCGGTGGTTATTTTCAAGATAAATAAGGATCAAGCTGATACATGAGTCGAGCCAATTAAGAGAAAAATTGATTGAAATTCCTTGCAAGTCGATTCTGTCAACTCTACCCTTCATGGTGAAACAATAAGGTCCTAAAAGAAAGTGCCACATGAAAATAACTCTACAAATTGTTAGAAGAAGACCAGATTGGTTGTGCTTTTTCATAGACATCATATATGTAGAATTTGGTATATTCTCTTAGGATAATTTGTCAACTTTATTTGTCCTTGTATGCAATAAAGCATATGAGGAAAATAGAGGTCAAATAACTTTAAAAAGAAAGGAGTTTCATTGGGGTAATATTGAGTGAGAAAATTCTAAACTCTATTCTTAGGTCAATTGGAGGCAACGAATTCCCCAAAGGAAATAAAGGTCCTATACCTTGAAAGGCTCTCACACTAAATACACCAATCAGTTCATAAATCAAACAAGTAATAAAATTGCGTTCGTGCATTATCATAAGGCATTTCATGTTGAAAATCTGAAAATTTATAAAATACATGATTCTTGGCCCTTTGTAATGGAAAGATTAGCTTCATCTAAAAAAAATTAAAATAAAAAGCTACACTCATGAATAGCCAAGATGAGAAAATGAAGTATAAGTGTAAAAGGTAAAGGTGTGTCACTTGATTAGGAAAAAGAAAAGTTGTCAAAGGTCTTGATAAGGTTGCTTATCACTTCCTAATCTTCCATACCACCATATCCTTCAGCTTATGACTATTGCCCACCATCATCCTTTCCATCCCAAAGGAATTCGAGCCATTCATCTCAAAACTCATCAATACCTATCAAACTTGACCATGCACAAAACCACACACCATCATAATTAAAACATTTGCCATATACCTCATTTGGGATCCTTGCCATTTGCCTAATCTTCATTTGAATAGCTTTTGCTTCCTACACTAGCCTCTAACCTTGACACCCAAAATGGTATTGGTCAAAAAAATTGTATACTTGATCCTAAGGCAATGAGACACCCCATAAAAAAAAAAAAAGTTGTAACCTTTTCATGAACAAGGTGTAAAATGACATAAGAAATAAAATTTCATGGGGGTTTTCTTTTTTTATGATCGAACTCTCAAGGGATTTGCTTGTCATATCATAATCAATTGATGCTTATTTGTTCGATATTCTTCTGTTTAGCTAAAATCCAAGGCTAATAGAAGTTGATTCATTGGACTTTATTTGATTTAACCTTGTCAATACAATGGTCATATGCTTCCATCTCACCCTTTTACGCATCCTTCCATTCTATTAATTATGTTGACACAACTTCTTTCCTTGCACGTTACCAAAAATCCTAAAATATAATGTCCAGAACTCTTTATGAAAAGATTTAATCGATGTGAAGAAGGGTTAATCTAGAACTAATTATATGTCCCAAATTCAATTACAAAAAGAAAATAAAAGAGGAAAAATCAAATTAAAAGTGTGAATACATGTCCCACAAGTAAGTTATGCCTAAGATGCAAGGCATTCTTGGCCTTCCTAAAAATGAGGAGTTATCCCTAGTTACCTTAATTGAGCCAGGAGTGATGTTCATTTCTTTCATCCTAATCATACAACCTTTGGAATGGGAAGTCTTCAACAAATTGTTATACCGATAATTCAAATATCAAGAGAGGGTTAAGTTTTTTCAATCATCCAAACACTTCTTAACTGTTGCTAACCACTTTGGGCTTAGAAAAAAAATTTGTTCAAATACCAAACATGAATCAAACCCGAGAAGCAATGAGAATTCTATATAAGGAAAAACCAATTTTGGCACCATAATGGATTCCCTCTAGAAAAAAAAAAGATTAAAATAAAAAAAAGGAAAACAAATTGGCTGAAGAACAGAAAAATCACAAGAGGAAGGGAATTCTCAAAAAGAAAGCTCCCATAGATTGAATTTTGAAAAAGCAAAAGCTTTTAAAAAGGAGCTTCATCTTAACATGCAATCAAGAGGCAAAATTCTCAAAGAAGAATTTTATGTAGCACAAGAGGTCAAAAAAAAAAAAAGGGAGAAGTCTCCAGAGGAGAGTTGAGCTGAACAAAAATATCTTTTAAAAGAAAAGTTTGAGTTAACTGTCATAAGTCAATTGGTCCTGCCAAGATGGTACAATTATTAGAGTAAAATTCTCATTGTGAACTTACATGAATCTTTGGCCCTTGTCACCTTTCTTTCTTAAGCTAGCTTTTTACCCATTAAACCCCATTACAACCTTGAGACTTCCTCTCTTGCTAAGCGAATTTCGAGTATAGAATTTTTGTTAAAGCAATAGGAGAAGGAGATTAATAGAAGACTTGAAGGGGGCATGTTAATTCTTGAGCCTAATATCTCTTATTTCATAAACCCTTTTACCAAGACCACATTACAAGTGTCGAAAGTCCTTGTTGAGGTTTAACTTGTTTGCAAAATAATGGGGCAGATTTTTTTTTTTGGAAGGGAATGATAAAAAAAATCAAAATAATTGAAATTGGGGCAAAAAGTTTAGTTCAAAGCAGATTCTTTTTACTACATCCATTGTTTCTTTCAAAAGGAGTTCAAGTCCAAAAGTAAAGCTCCTCTCTATTCTATCATATCCATATTCTCAGCATCTCACTTCTCTATTATTCAAAGGAGAATATTCAAGTGTAGAATTGGGGCATCTTCCCATTCTGTTACATTATGCCAAGCCATTATCTATTCCATTTCTCCACTTCCAAGACATTTTACATGACCACATTTTTCATCAGCCCTTGCGTGCCTCTAATGTTAAGAACATTTTTCCTGCCTAAAGTCACGTGTTTGTATCCCTTAGTGCATGATTGTATTGACATTGTTAAATAGGGTAAGTGTGGATTTAACTTATTGACCTTTCAAGCATTAATAATGAAAACTTGACAAGAGGAGATTACCATATCAAGTTAATAGTTCAAGGTTGATGGCAAACAAATCACTTGAAAAAAAAATCATTTAGAAATAAGTCAAAACAAGAGCCTTGGGCCTTCTTAACTTGAGATACTTCCTAGGGGCATTTTTGGCTAACCAAAAGCCATCAATAAATCCCCTCATCCAAATAATAAAGGGCAAATTTGATAGGATAATCAAAAGTTCAACCTTTCTCATTGTGGCAGGTGAAGAGTGTAAAATTTTTCCAAAAGCAAAGGGCTAAAAATCCTACGTTTTATAAATTTTGAGATTTTTTATGCATCATATGCTTGCATTGAATTTGTACATGGACAAAGCATATTTTTCCTTTTCAAGTCAAATTAAAAAAAAAGTAAGTAAAAAAATAAGATCACATGTATTCTCATTAATTCATTAAAAAAAAAAAAGAAGGGATCACATTTTTCTCATCAATTCATTTTCAAAAAAAGGTAAAAAAAGAGTCCAAAAAAATAATGTTCATTCTCTTTCCCCTTTTCCTTCAAGATGATTCTGTTTACAAAAAAGAAAAAAAGGGGTTCAAAGTTCAAAATCAATTTAAAAGCATTTAGAAATAATGCTCCCTCTCTTCCTCCTTCTTTTGAGGTGATCTTAAAGAAAAAAGGAGTCTAAAACTCAAAATCCATTTAAGGATGTTTAAAGATAATATCCTTATGTTTTTTGTCTCCATTTGGAGTTAAGTTCACTCGCATAATTGGTGCGTATTCTAGAAATAAAAAAAATTTTAAGCTTAAAAAGTCAAAAAATAAAAAAATAAAAAAACAAAATAAAACAACTTGCATCTCATATGCATACATATTGTCAGATCCATCCAGGAGCAAAGAAAAATATACATTTGAGGGAAGTAGAACAACTTGCATCTCGTATGCATCATGCATACATCACATAGCCTCTAGTTTGCATTGGGGCAAGCAAAAGAAAAATCTGTATTTCATGAAAGGAAGCATTACCTGTTTCATGCATTTCACATTTGCACATATCACATAGCCTCAAGTTTGCACTGGGGCAAGCAAAAGAAAAATCTGTATTTTATGAAAGGAAGCATCACCTGTTTCATACATTCCACATTTGCATATTTCACATAGCCTCTAGTTCACACCGGGGCAAGCAAAAAGAAGATTGGTAGTTCATAACATAAAACATTACATGTTTCATACATTCCATACTTGCATACATTACCTTATACTTGTTTCATAAAACAAACATAAGCAAAAAATAAACAAAAATAAAATAAGAAGGAAAAACAAAAAAGGATAATAAAAAAAAAAAAGTGAAATGAAAATGATAGAAAAACAAAAAAAATGATAAGTAAGAGGAAAAATTGAAAATGCAAGAAAAATTAAATTAAATTTTTCTTTAGCAAATCAAAATACATCAACCAATTTCAAAACTTATTTTATTTGTTAAAGGAAAAAGTAGTTTATTTTCTTTGTCTTTTCGCAAAAAAACAATACCTAAACTAAAAAAATTAATTAAAAAATAAAGAACACAAAAAACAAAAAACAAAAAAAAAGGAAAAAAGACAAAAACAAAACATAAAATAAAGAAAAAAAAACTAACAAATACAATCCCTAGCCGAATTATGTGGACTTTGATCCCTTTCGAAGGGTACATAGACCCTAGGTTTTGTTTCTAGGTCAAATCTGCCCTTGTAAATAAATATTTTTCTTGAATTTTATTTCTTTAACTTCTTTTAATTTTATTTTATTCCCTTTTCTTTATTTTAATTTTATTTCTTTAAATTTAAAATTCTGATCTATGCATGTGATTGTTTAAGGAGAATTAAAATAGATTAAAGACCATGATAATTTTACACAACTAATTTAAGATAACCGTTCTTAAGAACGAGTGTAGTGAAGTACCTAACACCTTCTCCACTCACAATCGACTCCCGAATCCATTTTCTGATTCTCAGACTATTTTTTTCACAAAAAAACTTTTCTTAAAATTTTGCTTTTTCAAAAATTAAAACTTCAGTGGCAACTCCTGAACCTTATTTATTTTTATTTTTTTACTTTTAATTTTGATTTCTTTAATTAAGATGCCACGCGATCGCATTTTTAGGTGTGATAATAATGTCTTCCAGCATCAAATAAAATAGACTCAAACGTCCACCAGAGCACAAGGAATGAAGGAAATGAATTTGAGTTTCTCTATGGAAATTTCACAGTAATGGCCTAGCATGCAAAGTTGGATCTTTCCGTCAAATGGCAGCCTATGTTATGGCAGTAAAGCCACAAATTGCCGTGGAGAATGAATCATGCAACAAACTAAAAACCACGAATTGGTAACATCTCTAACACAAAAATCTTCTAAGCCCATTACTAGGTTCTGCTTCTCATTGATACGTAGGTGAAGACACAGGTTAGAATTTAGATACGATGAAAATTATTTAGATTATAGAGCATTCACACGGTAATTGAAATCCAAAACAGCATGGAAGTAACGAGGTCAAACTAGGTTGTCATTAATTGATACAACAACCTCGCATCAAACATAAATTGAGTTTAAAGTTGGAGACATATCTCCCATGAAGAAAGTGAACTAATAGTCCATCAACCAACAGTGGAATCTTCAAGATTCAGGGCGGGACTTGACAATGAAATTTTGGCGACTTATGGGGTTCATGACCACCGGTGGACCAGCAGTACGAGGCCATGACTGAAATTTTTTGTCAGTCTCTTCCCACCACTCCTTATTTGAAACTGTATGGGGGGTAGTGCCTGAAAATAAAGATTAGCAATTACATCAAACTGTTGAATCAGCTGCAAAGCAAATCAAATTCCAAAGAAAGCAAAACTCACCTCCAAATATCTTTCGGTCAGCAATGAAATGATCAAAGGCCCATGCAACAGCAAATGATCCTATTACAGCAGGTATGATATATTTGACAGCCATGTTCAAAGTCCAAACTGTCCAAGAAGAAATAAATACCTTAAAACTTAATAGACAAATCGACACTTAATGAGAGACCACCCTATCCAAAAAGAGAGATATGAAAGAAAGGAAAATTGCATGGTCAAGAATCAAGATCTCCTTGACCAGAAACTCTGACATAATTAATAGATGCTAATAGCATAGAATCCTAGCAAAGGGTAATGCATGGGCAATTAGATTCCCAACCATTCATTGACAGATATAAAGGAACCTGAAATGACCTAGGAAATATTACACAGGTTACCGGACGGATGGGAGAAAACAATAACTACAATAAGCCAAAGCTGAATCAGCTGTGCTTTGTCAACGGACAATTGTCACCATAATATCCTTACAAACAAATTGCAGGGGGAGAAATATCCACTCAGAAACCACATTAGTAATGTGTCTACAGGATACTGAAATATGTACCAATTGCAATAATCCAGGCCATAACCAAAATCACTAATAGGCTGTGTTACCACACAAGACGCATCACTGTTCAAACTCAAGCACTGCAGAATAAGAACTATACTACCATAGGAATAATCAGAATTGTAGCTTCATTTGCACTCTAGAAAGAAAATAGGAGGCAAAGCAGTGTTATAAAGGAAAGATGTAGAATTGGCTTAAGATACTCAAACTGATACAAGACAGAAAGGAACTAGGATCTCATAGAGCTCAAGTTGGATTTATAACAAGGGTTTGTTGCAGAAGGTTAGATGAATTGGATGCAATAGATGTTAAGATTGAGTTGAGAACAAATGAGGGCAACCAAAAATCAAAATCAAAGTCTATTCCAGGATGGCAAACAATAGCGGCCCCCCCCCCCCCCCCCCCCCCCCCCGCCTCCTTTCTCTCCAAAAAACAAAAAACAAAAACAAAAACAAAAACAAAACTTGAAGGATGTTGTTTAAGGCGAGTAACTATGCCATGCTTCCACAAATTAAACTCAGCTGCACATGATCCCATACATAAATTGATCTGCCTAATATTTGTTACTTGCAACCCCATGACATCTAAACCCTATATCACAAACATATACCTTAGGTTGCCTTTCATGTATAAGCTAGTTGCCTTACTGGGCGTCTGCAACTACCTCCCCATTATATCAATAACTTGGTACTTTCAAATTTCTTTATTGATATGCAGATAAAAATTACACTTTATGCCATGGAAGCTTCAGCATGCCTGCATCACGACTGGCTCACATAACAAATGAGCGTAAACTCATTTCCTTGCCAGCGCATTGATTGTTAGTTCTTAAGTTGTAGCATTATGCCATTGTTACTTCCATAACAAAAGGCTCAACCCATCTGTGCGTTTCTGGATTCAATTAGTTGGGAGGTGAAAAAATGAAGAGAGTGACATTAACCTTTGAAAAAGTCTTAATATTCTAAAAAACAGCTAGAAAGATTTGGTCCGCAGACCTGGCAACCTGAATTATTATTACCCAAAGAAAAAAGTGCATTATGAAGTTATTCTTACGACCATAGCTACAGATATTACAAGTAAGAATGTTTTATTGCCAAATTCATTCATACCAGAGCGTCCCAAATCAATTGAACTTTATACCTTCCCCACGACCAACATTTAAAAAAAAGAAAAAATAAAACTTAACTCTGTTCATAAGGAAAATTCCCTTATATTAATGTAGTAGAAAGCTTTTCCTCCCCAAATTTTCTAAAATTTTCAAAGAAACCAAACAAAAGTTCATTGTAAAGAGACCTATCATTTAATCGCTTCGATTACATACTCAATGAGTAAAAAGTACTAGCGAAAGTGAGGTTGACAGAAATTTAATCAGCAAGATCAGAAAAGTTATTCAGAGCATAAAATGAAGGAGATTACGGTGTTCAGTGCTAACCGGAGACGGAAGCTGCAGATCTTCACACCGACCCGTCGACTGTGTAAAGTTCACCGACGAACGACACAAATTGACTAGAGTGGCGTGGGTAGGGAGGGGTCATACTTCTGGAGACCGCCGTTGAGATGGGCCATCCGGTCTCCAGAATTGGGCTTAGGTCCAGGCTGGGATGACTTAGCCCACCTGAGCCCAATTGAAATTTGCTACAAGCAATTGCGTTGGATACATCTGAAAATGAAAAAAGAATGAGTTCTCATTGCGTTGGCTACATCACATTACGACTTAGCCCACCAGAGCCCAATTGAAATTTGCTACAAGTACTCATTGCGTTGGATATATAAAATTATCAGATGTGAAAATAAAAAAAAGAATGAGAATATGAATAGACTAGAATAATTATATTCAGTATAATATACAAAAATATAAATATTATTGCATTAGATATATAAAATTAAAAAAAATAATATGAATAAGATAGAATAATTACATTTGATATAATATAAAAAAGAATATGAATGTTATTGTATGTTTGGTTGAATAAAAAAAGTATTAAAATAAAAAAATTAATAAAAAATAAATTTTATGCCTTTACTTAAACAAAGATAATAATAACAATATAATAGACTGTCTATAAATTATGTACAATAATTACCTTTAATTTGTGCACTTATCCCAAAAAAAAAAGTTGATCCATTTTCTCTTTATGATGTTTGAACAAAATATAACTACTACACAAGATGTAAAAAATAATTCTTTCTTCATTTCTCTCCATATTATGTTAACAATTGATATGTAAAAAAAAAAAAAAAAAGGCAAAACAGTCAATTTGAATAAAAATTTTACCCATAAAAATTTATTTATAGCACATGATTTATAGTTCTTGATTTTTTTTAAATTTAATTCCAATTGAGAATTAAACTCAAATTGTCTCTAAACTTGAAGGATTCAAATTCAAATTTCAATCAAAACAAAAATTAATTATTTGATTTTTGTTCATAAAAATTTTAGTGGGACTTCGTGTTATTTGATCTTTTTTTTCCCTTTGAAAGGGATAATATATACATTTAGAGCAATATTATTTATACCTTTTTAATAAATTACATAAACTACTTTTGAGTTTTATTAAAATTATATAAGATATTTTCTTATTTTTACAATATATAATTTAGTCTAATTTCAAATTTTTTGACTAAAATATCATCTATAAAATAATATGTAAGAGAATATTTTAGCTAAAAAAGTTATGTAATCAAATTAATAGAAAATATTTTGGTTAATAAATTAAAATTCGAGTAAAGTGTATTTTAACTTTTTTTATTTCAGAGAAAATCTGTATATATTTTGAAAATAAAAAAATTATGTAATTTAACAAAATTCAGAAAAGGTGATTTTATAAATGGTGAATAACTCTTATATCCTTATTGTAGAAAAAGTTTAAAAAATGAATAGATAATATTAAATAATAATTACAAATATATAATAAATATTTTTCATAATTTTTCATTTCTATATCATTTTTCAAGGTATACCAAACGTGCCAAGACCTATTATTGATTTTGTAACAATATGAGAAATAGATATTTGTATTGATTAATTTGATAATTTCTATTAATATAACATTTTGTGACATAAAAAGGAACGTGTATTATCCTATAAATAAAGCCATTGTTTTTTAACAATAAAGCCACTGTTTTTTAACAATCAACTTTGGCTAATAAGATTTACAAATATTGGTAAAAGTACTAACTTTTGTCAAAACTATGTATAATTTGTGTTCATCTTTAAATTTCGTGAAAACAACTATAACTACATACAAATTTTATTAATTAGCAAAATTTAGAAAAAAAATTTGTCTAATTTATCTTTTTTAACAAAAAAAAAATTTCTATTACCATTTGACATACAAAAAGTTAGAAATAAAAATAATCATAAAAAATTAATATTTTTATAAATGATAAATAACTCTCATATCCTTACTTTAAAAAATTATAAAAAATATAATATTAAATAATGATTACAAAAGTATAATCCATTTTTCTAACAATTTTTCATTTTCATTTCATTTTTGAAGGTATACCAAAGGTGCCAAGACCCATCATTGATTTTGTAACAATATGAGAAATAGATATTTGTGTTGATTAATTTGATGACATCTATTAATATAACTTTTTTGTGACATAAAGAGAAATGCGTATTATCCTACAAATAAACCAATTATTTTTTAACAATTGACTTTGAATAATAAGGTTTATAAATATTGGCAAAAGTGGTAACTTTTATCAAAACTACATACAGTTTCTATTAATCTTTAAATTCGGTAAAAACAACTATAACTGCATTTAGAAATTATCATGGTACTTGCTTGCACAGATATTTGAAAAAGGGCTGCTCAGTTTTAAATAGCAGGCTGGCTGCTCTACTTTGAATGGCAGGACACAAAAATAATATGTAGATTTAATTAGAAATTTCTCTTCTTGGCTGTGAAATCTTTCGGATTAGGTATCACATGACCAAAATTTATAATATCAAGCTAATTTAATCTTATCTTGAACTCCAATAATTATTATTGATCTTTGGTTATTATTCAAACCGTATAAACTTTAGAGGTTTAATCTTTTCTTTGTTGTAGTTTGAAATCTTGATAAAAATTTTGCTCCAACTAGAGGCTTTATTATATATTTTAGATCTAAATATAATGATATATTGCTTTGTAACTATAATTTTTGATAAATCACAATGATTAAAAAAATCCCAAAAAATAAGTCTGCCTTTGGATGCATAGAAGATATTACAGTCCAATTTAAAAAAGAAAAAAGAAAAAAGAACTAACTTCTATCAGGTGCATGACACGTAAATTTCTCTTATTAATAACTAGAGTTATCAAAAAGCCTGCAGTTTGTGTATATGTACATCAAAACAAGAATGCCAATGAATCACACTTCACAGGGACGCATGAAGCCTTCTGAGCTCTCACATACGAGATGAGCAGAAGAATAAAAAAAGGAAAAAGAATAAAAGACAAAAATTCAGAACATCGCTTCATTACTATCACAGATAGCTGGGTCTTGAGCCCTCCAAGTCCAGAGAGCTCAGAAGCCTTATGCTTAGCTGATCAACTGCTCGCTTGAGTATGCTTTCTCAACTAACCTTAACCTGCCAGAAATGTAGTTCATAGTATAATTCCAGGATCAACAACCAGCAGCTTTCAGGAAGTTATCATATGGACTTGATGCTGGCAGTTGGAAGGAGTGAGGGTGGTTCTGATACTCGGTTGTACACAGCAATGGAGTTAGTTTGTGCGAGTCTGCACTAATATTCTCCTCAAAGAACAAATTGTCCACCTGCATCTTATATGGGCTAATTAGATGCTCAACTCAAAACTTGTGCATGCAGATGATATGGAAAAGCTGAAGGCATTAGCATGAGTTTTTTCACTTCAAGTTTCACTCGATGCAGAAACGGGAATATATATGCCTGGTACATTTGGATATGCAATTATAAAATATGTAATGCAAGCATGCAAGTCAAGAGTTTCTTAAAGCAAGCAATTACCTTCTGGGAACTCACATCCAAATTGGGCAACAAGTCCATGTTTATCAATTCATTGTCATGATTTTGGGAAGGGAAGTCCATCAAACATTCTTGCTTTTGGTGGGGATTCATCAAGCTGGACATGTATTGCTTTCCCATCAGAAGTGCCTCACAGTTATAAGCCATATCCTTGTAAGGCACATAACATGCAGCTGATTCAGAAATTCTCTCAACTTGTTCAGTTGTGTCCAAAACCTACACATTCATAAGGGGTTCTGTCAGTTTTCTTGCTATTGACATGAGAACGGCTTGAACCACAATCAAAGAATACAGAAAGAATATAAGAGAGCGTGAAATGGCTAACATACTGATTCTAAAAGTTGATTAGCACTCAAAAGACTAGGGACTTCCATCGTCAATTCCAAATTATGCTTTATTTGATTATCAAATAAATCAGGAATCAAATCATCATCTGTCGATAATTTTGAAGCATCCTGTAGAATGTAAAAGTAATTACATCAGTCATAAACCACTGGCAGAAACAACAGAAATAAGAAGATATGAATAGCTACAAGATCCCTGGAAATCCATCACTGTTAAAGTTAACTTGACACACCATTTTTGGCAAAACTGCTGTCAATTGGGATCCAAATGGACACAAATCATCTGGCAAGAATTCTTCCTGCAGCTGCTCCCTTATTGTGGAAAATGCAGGCTGCGCAAAAGACTCTAGGTTCAGTGAATAGGAAAAAGCAATGTATTTTATCTTCTGGCACAGTCCCAAAATATATAACAAGTAAAAACATTACTTCTGACAGACTTTCCAAGCTCCTAACAATTTCAGAACGAAAGAAGTCCTGAGTTTGGTGCTTAGTTGTCAATAATTCTGAAAGTGCGTTTAAAGCCCTATCATCATCTTCTTTGGATCCATAATTGATGGTCAGATTGTCAGGATCAAAGCTGACAGCCTGCAACTTTTGATCTCCAACAATATGAAGGAAAGGGTCAACCTGAGTCCAAAACATGAAAAAGAAAAAGAAAATTAAGGAGATAAAAATTGCTTTACTTTCAAGAACTAGAAGCATGTAAGAAATAATTAAAAGAAAGGTACATTATGACATCTTTCCAAGCAAAGTACATTCTTTTATCCATGGTATTTGATTGCTTAAGACATCATTTGCATGCTCAAGAGAGAGAATTTATTATCCTTTTTCTTTAGGTTCTTACTAAAGTGTCCCTACGTATATATCAAATATGGTTCTGAGACCTCAATAATGGCCTACAAGGAGGGAAAACACAAGAAACAACTCACATTTTTCTCAGTAAGCACAGCCTTAGCACTATGTACAACAGGAGCAAGGTTGTATGCCTTTGAAGAAAACAGAATCATTGAAATTGCCAAAGTAAATATTGACCTACGTTGTGATGGTGGTAACATCCCTGCAATAAAAACAGACATTACGTAAGGCTTGACATTCCAACAACACGTTTAGTTTGTTCCTTCCTAACCACATTACTGAACCAGGAGACAAAAACAGGAACTTATTAAACCAAAAGCACAACACCTTCCTTTTATTCACTTCCCATTGATATATATACCTATTTCAGAATAAGAGGTTGTTGAGAATGCTTTCAATATTCTACTTGATCACGTCAGACTCCTATGACAAGACTTGCTCGAGATCCAACTAATGTCATTATTCATCAAAGATACTGGTTCTTTAGCAATATCCCAATTACAATCTAGTTTCACATCCAAATGATAGCTCATAACTACAAGGTAGTTCTTTTCAGTGTTAAGTTATTTAACAGGTTAAAAATAAGAATTCATTGAGAGAAAAGAAAAATTACAAATGTGAGTATAAGCAACCCTCAAAACAAAAAGAAAAGCCATAGAGGAAAGAGTACAGAAGCGCTCCCCAAAACTAAGAACAAGATAAACCAAACCTAACAGCACCCCCCCTCCTTCAAAAAAAAAAAAAAAAAAAAAAAAAACCAACAACCCACAGAAATCTCTCTGAATGTTCACAAGAGGGATCCATTGAAAGAACCCATGAGCTATGCACCAAAAAGAAGCAAGATGCACAAACTTATCCTATAGCAAATTAACATTATTACTCCATCCTCTAAAGATTTGAAAAATCCTTTTGAGCCAGATACACCAAAACGTGGCAAAAAGGCATATCCCAAAACAAACATTTCCTTCCTGAGCAATTACCAAAAAAACCCCCAACAATGAGGGATCCAAGCTTCCTAAAAAATAACAAATTAAATACACTAAAAACTACAGGCCTTCAAGCAGGGGAAAAAAGTGGGCTGATAAGCCTGAAAAGCACTGTAACACACAAAACGAACTTATGGAGAAAGACTAACAAGAGAGCCATACAAGATCTTCTGAACTGCAACAGTTAATGGTATTAATCTTATTATGTATCTTGACAAAAGCCTCCACTTCTAAAGAGCCTAAGATTTCCAAATAAGGCTTGACAAATGGAAACAAGTATGATGGAGGTTTCAAATACAAAAATGGGAGAAAAATGCAAGAAAGGGAGCCAGAACCTTCCGAAGACTGAACTCCAGAAAGTCGTTGCTTCATTATGCCCTTTACAAAGCCATAGTGATTTACACGTCTTCTTAAAGACGCATTACTCTCCCCCATAGCTCAAGAAATAATACGGTCCTCATACATGTCATGTGGTAGCTTAGTATAACCAGGTCTTTTCCTTTCCCTCAAGCAAGAGATCTTAAGTTCTTTCCATCCTCCATGATTTTTGACAATTTCACTATGCTGTGTTAGGTTGTCAAGCCTTATTATTTTTGTCCAACATTTTGATTAACATGCTATACAAAATAGCAATTCTTTCTAGTTGCCCATGTAAATTTTCCAATGTGGAGCGAAAAAATAAAAAGTCAGAGAAAAGGAGAAAAGAGAGGTCCAGGAAGCCAAATTGGAAAATAGCCAACAACTGAGAGCAGCTAGTTGCTACCACAAAATATTGCTAAAATATATGCCACTATAGTAACAATGTAATTTTACCAGAGTTCAGGCACAAAGTAACCTATCAAGGAATGTTCCTAGAGCATCATCAAACACAGCATTACCATAATAAATTCTTGAAAGTTATATTACATTAGAAGATTATTAACAATCTAAATTACAAAGACTATAAACAAATCATGTATCACTCTTTCTCAGACAGGAAACTCTGCTAAGGACAATCAAATTTAATATTGACATGACTGGCAACTCACCTCCTTCCGTTAGAGAAATATTCCACAAAGAAAATGCCATCTGAAAACTCCGCACTAGGATCTCAGGAAAAGAATTCTGTAAGACAAGATAGATCTGTAAAAGTATGTTAAAGGGAAAAAAAAAGGAATGTCCCACTCTTGAAGAGGAAAAGATAAAAATGGGAAGATTATGATAATGCCAGTAATGATATAGACAACCAGAAACCTTTGCTCTTCTTTAGCAATATGAATCCCACTAAGAGCAAACTTACGTACTAGATCATAGTAAAAATAATTAAAATTTTCCAAGTCTGATGATCTGAGCATGGATGTTGATATTCCATAATTAATACTTTCAAAGGTATGATATGAACATTCTATTGTAGTATTGCTGTTGCTAGGGAAACAAGTTTTTCTAGTAGCAGAAATGAAACCATAGCTTGAAAGAGAATGTTCTCCAGCTAATAAAGTATTATTATAAACATATTGAAGCTGTAGATTGCAGAAAGAATGTCTAAGAACTTATGAAATTTGATCTCAACAAGCACCAACAACAGTGTAACAATTTTGCAGGTGCCACGCATTACCATGATGCAACACAGCAATAAACAAAACGAAGGACCCTCTTGAACAAAGTGCATCTGAAGATCATATAATGCTGCATGAGTGCTGAGAGTACCTTAGATCTAGAAAACAGCAATACCAAGCTGTATGTATGAGCAATGGCTTCATAATTTTCAGGCATATTTCCAGGAGAGATAGACTGTGCCCAAATTGATGATAGCAAGAGGTTTATCTGATGACTACTCAGCCTGAGGTAAACAGCCTCCTGTATTCAAGTAAAAATGCAGATCACTACAAACCATGATAACAAACCAAGCTCAAGCCCATGTATAAAGCCAAACTGAGGTTGAAGTAGAGTTTATATCACTCTTATTGCTATTATGATATAGCATAAGCAATAATTGTCTTTATCTATTTGGGCTTCTAGAAAGTTGAGGACCTTCACAAAAGCAGGAACCTTCCATAATCATAGTCTAAAGGATGATACTCATCATCATACATTCAGACATAATTTAGTCCCTAGTTTGGACCGAAAATAGAACTCTCAATTAAAGCCCAAGGGTGTGTGTGTGTGTGTCTCTGAAGTTTACTATATGAAACCATCATATAAGCAGGGACATTGAGGCATCAAGAAAACTGCAAGGCTTACCAAGTTCAAGTTAGCATTTTTTTCAGAATTTTCATCCCCTGCAGAAGGTTGAGAGGGATTATTCACACTGTACACCCGACTGTAGTTTGATTTCAATCTGCCCAGGATCCCGCCATTGTTGTTAGCTGTTTGCTCCTCTTCAGCAATAATGTCTTTGTCATCTAGACAAAGATTTTCTCTTGAAGAACATTTCTCCTGTCTTAGCTTTTCAAACAAGGCAGCTGAAGAAGAGAAAACAGAGACTGTTCTTGAGATAGTTCGTGGAACCATCAATGCCTTTCTAGAGTTAGAAACAGCCGAGCATGGACGAGGGAAAACTGATGTTGGCACAAGAACCACAGAAAAGATGCGATGAGCTCCCACTCGTGTTTCTTGATCTGGGTGGACCATAGCCAGTACTAGTTGATGAAACAATGTCTCAGGGAACGCCTAAAGAAGGGAAGAAGGGTTATAGCAGCAAATTCATCCATACTTAAAGTAGCCAATAAAATTATAAAAATTGAGGTCACTCCTTGCCTTGTTCTGATAGGACAAATTTGGTAAGGAGGCTACAATTTGGGCAGTTCGATAAACAGCAGAGATTGTGGTTCTAGATATTGCTGTAATAGTTGAGATATTCTCTAACATCACACCCATAACTTCAAGAATTGGGCCTGCTTCTCCAACCTATTCATGAGCAGCAGCTCATTTATTCTCCATTTTTTTGATAGATCTAATAATGAAAAACAGCAGAATATCCAGCAATTTAAGGAAACCTTTAGAGTTTTAAAACTTGAAAGAGAACATAAAACCAAAAAATTGATAATAGGCATCTATGGCCAATTATTTTAGAATTTTGGGCTAAATTTAATAGAAAGATATAGGAGATGCAAGATACTTTAATTGATAACTGTACAAGGCTCTTGTCCACAGCTTCTCGGAAATTCTTGTTCCAATTGATTATGTCAGTATCTAGATTTGTCTCAAATGAACATTGTATGCTCTTCCGCAAATGCCTCATAAGATCGCTTAATGCACCTACTATTGCTACAGAAGGTTGCACCTTTGCATATTGTGCAAGCGAAGAGGTCACCTCAACAATGTCTAACTGTATGTTGGGTTGTTTAAGGACAATTTTATTATCGAGATGCTTAATTAACATTGACAGTAAAACATGTGAATTTTTCCCTGCAACAACTTGAATGAGGAAAAATAAATAAGAAAACAGAAGACCAGAATTAACTGAGAATAGATTATAAAACATCAGAGATTTTTAAAATGAAATTAAGAAAAAAGGATAGTATACCTATATCATCCATTATAAGTAGCATATCCTTTAAAACGGAAAAGGCAATGCCATGCTCCATGGACCATGAATTTCCATTATCACAGTATCGGAATAGAGATTCCATTACACGACGAATGGTAGTACCTTCCTTGGCTAAATTGGCCATATTATTTAGACAAACCCCAGACCAAAAGCTTGGATTCTTGGCATGTTCCCTGTAGGAATTTAATGTAAATCATTGAAAGGTAATGAAATAAACAGAAGATAGCTCAATGGCATTTCAAATATTTTCTGTTAATTAAAAAAAAAATTACATTGTCACATTTACTTTGCCTTTGTCATTCACTATTTTACTCCAGGATGGAATTCTCATTTTGACATCTGGCAAAGCAGAGAGACGGCCCTCATTTTTCATCACTTCTTGAACCCACATATTCCGAGGACCATGTTGCTCATGATCAAGACTTTCTGAAGTTTTCTCATGATGTTGGTAATTTTCCAAGACAACAGAAACAATCTGTTGAGTTAAATAGAGAAGAAAAAATTCACTAAAGATCAAATAGGACTTCAAATATCATTAGTTCATATAACATTGATATAAATTAGATAAAATAATATAGTCACAAGAAAAAGTCAGCTGCAGTAAACTGATGTACACAGTGCAAATTGGGATTCTGTCGTCTTTAAAAGATATAAGAAAATTTGACTGGAGAGTTTTTTCTGTCTTATAAAAGATGGATTTACTGGAGGGATATTAGAAGATTTTTATAAAAAATTAAGCATATTAAATTCCACCTCATGCCATATGAGTTCTAGAGAAAAATCAAGGAACTCATGATCAAGGCTTTCTAAAGTTTTTGCATGATGTTGGTCATTTTTCAAGACAACAGAAAGAATCTGTTGAATAAAAGAGAAAAAATACACTAAAGATCAAATGGGATATTAAGTATCATTTAGCTCATATTACATAGATATAAATTATACACAATTATAGAATCACGAGGGAAAGTCAACCACAATAAACTTATGTACATAATAAGGAATGAAATAGAATGTGATATGTTGATATTAATTCATTCATGACATTAAAATGCTAGAGTATGAAAGCAGAGATGATCACATGATGCAAATTGAGATTCCATACTTCTCCAAGGATCTGAGAAAATTTTAACTGAAAAATTTTGTCAAACTTATAATGGATGGACTTACTGGAAGGATATTACAAAATTTTCATAGAAAATTAAGCATGAGACTATTTACATTTATTTGTTAATATAGTCTCAGAAAAATTAAGCAACTCAAATATATGGACCACAGAAATAGAAGTTCAAGCATATTTGATAGCATTTCACTTAAAAAAGCTACAGCTGAGTTAACAAGCAATATGTGACATAGGGTGTATAAATTAGATATGTTGTGTAAAGGTAATAAGATATTCTCAAGAAGAAGTACCGTGCTTAAAAAGAATGTTCATGTATTAAATCTTTCCTGACCCAACCCTCTAACCCACTTTATCTTATGGGAAGCATTGAGGAAAAGAATTTAAATCATTCAGCAGCATATTCACAAGCTGCTGCACTTAAAAATTTAAATAAAGTAAAAAGCACAAAAGCCACAGTCAGAAAAAATGGGAAAAGTAAATAATTCAATCTACAAAAAGTCACAAAACTGAGTAGTAGAAACCTACTTACGTTATCAAACTCAACTGATATGTGGGAGTGTTCACCCATAAACCAAACCTACAGAGCAAAGTAAATAATTCAGTTCTGATAGATATGTATAGAGATTACAGTTCTCCAGAAAAGAGGAGGCACCCTTTACTGAGAAGAAAGCATGTATTACATCAGGGATTGTTAAATCTATTTCATTCCAATATGTTGACAATGAAACTCACGGATTTTTAATCTCAAAGCAAGAGAAGACCAAAGAAAACAGAAGTGGTTAGACGACCATAAATTTATGAAGCAAGCAATGACCTAAGCTTTTCATTGAAAAGAAAGAATAAACATTGAATGTCAAAGAAGTGGAAAACTGGCAATAGGAGCCAACATTTGTCTTCCAAATGCACATAGGTCAACACACATGCTAACCAAATATGAAAATTATTAGAAACAATGAAAAATCATTATTTGAGCATTAAGTATTGACTAAGATTTTGAACTAATATAGGAGACTACAGGACAGTTGAAGATACAACAAAAAATAAATAAGATGGTTTGAACCATAGATAATTACAAAGGAGAGATGGAAATAAGCCATTGTAAAATGGTGATTAAAATGCAAGCAGGAGAGTCAAAAGGGATGTAAAGGACACTAAGGATAACTCCCGAAGGTTAGCAGACTGTAGCTTTAGATAGGACCAATGCCAGAAAGACATCAAGGGTCATTGTCGCTGTTGTAGTCAGTTTGCAGAGAGAAAATGTGAAACCTCTGAAGATCTAGGTAACTAAAGTCTAGAAAGACAGAAGCTACTGAAAAATAAATTTTTCATGAATTGGCAAAAGTAATATTAGCAAAATTTAGAATTGTTCAAACATAATTGGACTAAATGACATGTAAATTAGGGCTAGATGATTATGCCATTTCACTTTCAATGAAGTAACTTATCAATTGTCTCAAATACAGCTTACCTTAAATAACTATTCTATTTCAAACTAATAAGGACTGACAATTTCAACTCAAAAACATAAGCCATTAAGCAAAGGTCTGAATATTTTTATTGCAATCATG
Organism: Erythrophleum fordii; assembly: GCA_032878935.1. Lineage (NCBI taxonomy): Eukaryota > Viridiplantae > Streptophyta > Magnoliopsida > Fabales > Fabaceae > Erythrophleum > Erythrophleum fordii. Next base: position 12,458,908 of record JAVQMF010000045.1, on the reverse strand, counting down.
CCTCCTCATATGAAAGCCCTTTGGGCCTGAACTGTGGGCAAAGCACAAGTCTACCTACCTTGTGCTCAAATTTCATTTAATTATGAAGAATAATAAGATGGTAAGGATTGAACTCCTAACAACTTGGTAATAGAGTCTCTTATACCATATTAAGAACCATTTTAACTCAAAAGCAAGGAAGGTCCATGAATAGTATTATTATAATCTTAAACAAGGACCAACACAATCATTTAAGGAGATCTGGTCATAACAAATTATTTGTTCCTATATTTGATCCCAGGGAAACTGACAAAGCATTACATACACACACACATACATACACATCCCCCCGCCCTTTTATGAGTGTGTGTGTGTGTGTGTATACGCTGCAAAATTATATCCTTAAAGGTTTGTGTATAGGGAACTAATGGAGTACAACACAATATAGTTATGTGAAAGAAAAACATAATCTCCAATTCATGTTATACAACCATGAAGCTCATATGATCGCTCTGTCTTATACAAACCACAAAATTCAATATGCTGTTCTCAAAGAGAAAAGTTGTAATATAAAACAAGATAATGGTGCAAATACCATTGATGAGAGGACTTGCAAACCAGCTGAACGTAAATTTCTTCCCCTATCATCTTCCCCTAACTCTTGAGCTAATTGACAGAGTTTTGGGATAAAACCTTCTAAACTGAACAGGTAAGTTCCATCAATCTACAAAATTCCAGAAATAGTAATTTAGGATAAAATCAAAGTTCTTGTTATTTATTTTATCCACTGAACTTAAAATTTGTAACTATAGAAGCACCAGTAAGACCAACCTGATTATTTACAAAATCAAAAAGTGTATGACATCCTATAATTCTTATCTCATCTTGCCGTGTTTGATCCAGCAGGGTGTGAATAATACTTAGCAAGCTACTTGCAAATAGTGGCCTATCAGAAAACAAAGAATAAAGCCAGTGCTTGTGTTAAGTTATCTTAAATCCAGCTATAAACTAAAATTCTCTGAGAAATTAGTAATATGCTGCACATGGTTTGTATGAATGGATCAAGTTAAGATATGTATGAAAACAATAGCTGCAATTGTTTACAGATTAGGAGAAAAAAAAAAGGAATTACACCCCACATCAATCAATCTGAATCACACATTAATGATTCTCCATCTTCAACAAATACAGTAAGGTGGTTATACTTTCTTTCGCCACTTACTTATGACTATATGTAATGAATACAGGTAAGAAACATATTTCATGATCGCACTTTCCTATCTCTTCCCAATTTTCACCAATGCCCACCAATTGACAAGAGAAAATATGTTGCATTTCTTTCAACATCTCACACTTCTCCTCCTCTGCTTTTTTTTATTCCCCTTTCTATGGGCCTTATTTATGTGAAGTAGAAGGTGAAAAGTAATGCAAGAAGTAAACTAAATCAACGTCAATTGTCTCTCTCCATTCTTCTTTTTTGTCCTTTTTTTTTTATTTTTCTCCTAGAAAAAGATATATATATATATATATATATATATATAAGAAGATCACGGCACTACTCCATACTCAAAAACTGTTAATTCATCATCATATTTTTCATTTCTCAATCTGAGGATCAAAATTCATCAATGATAACCATTGTTGCAGTTTTCTGCTTATTCACACTGATAAATGTAACATCAAAGGGGTCTACTTTTTGCTCTTACTCTTACTCTGCCTTTAGCTAGACTATCCCTTAGTCAGAAGGATTCTATTTCATATAATTCCAGGAATTTCATTCTATGGTGCTCTCAACTTACACTCTTTCTCTACATATTACGAGGCTCGCCTTCTTAGGTGGTCTCTAGCTCCCTCAAGCTTCTCTAAAGGTACTAAGGCACTAATTGTCTGTCTCTAGCTTAGATGAGTGTTTGCTTGAGTTCCTAAGATCCCTAGAGACCTCCCCACACATATCTTCTATTAAGAAAACAAAGCAAACCCATTACTTCCCTAATTTAGAAAATGTCTTTGGAATCACTCAAATCGGAATTAAAATCTTTCCAAACGAATCAGTCAAAGTTTGAGTCAATCGACGTTGGAAAACATCCACCGAAGGGGTTTTAACTGTCCCAGGGTTTCCCATGATTTTCAGGGCCTCTAAGAACTTTAGAGAACTCAAAACTTTCATGCAAAGAGCCCTCCTCTGTGAATTCCAAAATTTACTCAAAATGACAAAAATGCCTTTACGTTTCGTCAACCTTTCATCACAATTCGTTTTTTCATTCTAACTCTGTCTTTCTTTTCGTCTAAGTTTGGGATTCTCATTTTTAGGAGTCTAGAATGCTTCCCAAATTTTTCGGAACCTTAACTAAGTCATTTCGGGGGACTTTCTTTTGTATCCGGTGAATTTTGTTCGTTTATGGAGAAACCACACGTTACGTTTCTCACGTTTTCTCTTGTTTTCGGAGAACCAAATGTTACAACAAACCCTAATTAAACTGATAATAGGAAGATGGGTCTGTTAGGTTTTTTGATTGGTTGGGTGATTGCTTGAGCTAGATAATGTAGGTGGAGACCAACTCTAGTTCTAGTTGACTTAAATCACAAATTCAGGAGTTGCCATGAAATACATCTTAATCATTATTATCACATGAATCATCTTAAAATAAATAAGATGATGCAACATCAAAGTGAAAGCTTTCAAACTTCTACACGTGAAGTAATTCTTTAATATGATCATTTCAGTTAATAAATAAATTCTATCAAGAAGACTAATGATACTATGACTTTTCCACAGTATAAATCCTTTAAATTCAACATTACAATTATATACCTCTAGTAAGGTCACTTTTCAGCAGTAAGTATGCCTATTGACATAAATGGATGACTGATATTTGCAAAAGTAAGCAATGCATACAGTTGTATTGCAGATATGGAAAAAAGACAAGATGAATGAACAACAAAGTTAGGCCCACAAAGGTGCCTCTTGGTTTCTAACTGAAGTAATAAAAGTACAGCACTTTAGACGTGCACTGCCATTGAATTCTCTACAGAGTTCACCTAGCACACAAATTTTCCTTTCTTAGTTAAAGGCATAAATGCATCTATCCCATTTTGTTTAAATGGCATTTATTCCTAACAGATTCAAAAAGATTGATTACAAGAATGAAGAAAAGAAGTTCTACAATGATGACAGAGAGAATGATAAAGGGAGGGGGTGGGAGGAAAGAGATATGTAACCTGTCTTTACAGAAACCACAAGGAAAAAGGCATCATTAGATCAAATTCTTCCATATAGACGCAAAGCCATTCATATATAAGCATAAAGATAGGACAGATATGAACTCACATTTGCTCTTTACAAGAAAGCAGCAATTTCTGGTAAATGCACATGACTATTTTCGTGGATTGGAAATTCTCAATACGTAGTTCCTTGTAACACTTCCGTTCAAGGGCATTTGTAATCTGATTAATAACCATACAACTTTTGTGAGAATAGCAACAACCTTTGAGCATTGACAAACTCTAGCTTATTTTAATATAAAAATCAGGAAACTATATAATATAGTTACTGGAAAAGTACAAAAAGTGTTATATTAAAGAAATAGATGAAGGATACAAAAATAAAACATATAGAGTTTTCATTATTTATTCGATACCAAAGATTATTTTTTAATTCTTCAACATATATTAGCATGACATTTATCTTCCATTGGCAAAAGATAACTTTGAAATTTGATGATTATTTGGACAAGAGAGACAGCAAATGCAAGGATTTAATAGCCAGAATATTCTTCATGTCATATTTACTATTAATAAGTGAAAACCCATGGTAATGGGTTGATAGGTGCATGAATACTATGTCAAACCTAAACAAAACCTGAAAAAAAATGGATACCAATCAAAGGTAAAATAGAAGAAAATAAAGGAGAACTTATTTCAAGTGGGAAAATGAGAATAGAACATCATTATTTGTACTATAATAAGTCAGTTCAAAACAGAAATTTTCAGAATGATATACGATATAGACCTAAGTGCATTTAAATGACATCAAAAAAATGGGACGTGGGATTTATATGCCCAATGAAGTCTTAGGAAATTATATTTCTTTCACATGACCGAAAATCTTCTAATTTGAGGTTTTGAGCTGTAAAAAAACAGCATGTCCATAGAACACGCATAGTGAAAAGGACTTCTAGTAAGTACATGGTGTCATGAATGGGGATAAGACAATTGAAGTAGAACAGTAGAGGTCACAATTGGTGAGTGTAGGGGGAGAAGCAATTTAAAGATTGCTGGGCCCCACATAATGATGAAACAAAATATACCTGTAGATAGGTAGAAAACAATTAGTTAAAAGTTTTGAATATAATTAGACAAGGGACAAGAATACTCGTTCACCTGAAGTAGGGATATAGACCTTCCAGAATTGTAAATAGTTTTTTCTTCTTTTTTTTTCAATCAAAATTTTTTGGATCTTTCCACACATAATACAGCCATTACGACTTCTTTTTCTGCGTTTTGCACTTGCCAGGCAGTAGTGAGGTAAGTTGTTTGGAATGTTTGGTGAGCATTGGATTTTGTTTTCTCACTCTTGGAATTTTTTGCTCTGCATGTCATGCAAGTTTCAGGAGGATAAAGAAGGCTCCGCTGTTGTGGATTTGTGCTATTTTTGCAGCAGTGTGGTGCAATTACTTAGAGCAAAATGACAGAATTTCCAGTCAGCTGTTTCTACTACTGAATCTTCAACGGGATAGGATAGTTTTCATTACTTCTATGTGGAATTATGCAAGGGGATTTCTGTATCAGATATGCAGAGGGATTGGAGAGCTCTTCTGAGCTAATGTGTTTTGTTTCCCTTTTTCCGTTGTCTCTTTTGCTGTGTTAGAAGGCTACCTTTATTTTTTAGCTGTGTGTTAGAAGACTACCTGATCCTCCTGTTCCGTAGTTTAACTCTCTTTAATTCTTATAATAAAAAAAAAAAATCAATGTTATTTCACAAAACTCAATCTGAGTAAAATAAACACATATATGTTTCAGCCTATACCCTCAAAAAGAAGATACATCAACATTCCTTTGCAGCTTTTTTTGTTTTTGGTAAAACAAAAAAAAATCCTTACCTTTGGGATGCGTAAAGGATTTTTGGCAGCATAATCACATAGTTTTCCTATTTTCCTGTCATTTGGCCCCTCCTCCTGTCAACTCATACAAAAAGAAAAGATAAAATTAATGCAGTAGGCATTTTGGTGGGACAAACAATAGTAAGGATAGCACAAAATCTCAATTAAAGAGGCATGTATCTCATGTTAAAGAGGAATATAATCTTTCAATTACTAAGTTATTATATATCATGCTTAGATTGTGAGTGAATCTTTCAACTTGAAAACAGAAGCCAAACATAATGAAAAGGATGCTATGAAAGCATGGGACCATGCAAAATTCTCAAGTCCAAAATAATATAAGAAAGTAAAATGGAAAAATAAGTGAAATTTAGAAGCAAAATCAAGTCCCATTGATGCAACTCCATAATTATATTAAGTTTTTTTTTTTTTTAAAGAAATCACTTCAACAAACAAAAATTGATATTTCAAAGAACAGAAATAAAATTATGAACTTTCCATGTGGGAAGAAATTTATTTTTACAATAGAATAAGTTTAAAAGTGCCTCTATAGTAAAATATGCCATACTCATTTTTGTCCATAAAGCATTGGATGCGTGAGCAAATGCAATTACTATCACCTACGATTGATTTTTTGGTAGATATATTATCCTCTTGATCATATTGTTCTTTTTTTTTCCCTTCTCCCAATAAAGTTCTTTTTGTTCATCTCTAAATGATATTGTTATAAGAAGTCTATACTTCTTGAACACTTCATGAGTAAATCACAGCGCAAATACCAGAGATAAAAAAGCACGATTGAGATCAACAATAATGGGCAATTCACCAACAAAGAACGTATAATTCTTACTGCCCGCAGGAAGTGCTAAACAAGATTGTTTCCTTCTGAATAGAGACGACATTAAAACAAGCCTTAATACCAACAGTTTGTAGATGTCAAGCAATCAGCTCATTTTGAAGAGACATTTTACAGGTTAGTTATTAGAGGACGATCCAGGAAGTGAGGACACCAATCAGCAAACCATTTATGTGCATTCAAGAATCAAAATCTTCTAACGTTGAATGCTTAGGAAAAATTGCAGAAACATAACATCTTTATGTGCAAATCAAAAATGCTAAAACAAGCCACAGAAGAGGGGAAGGGGGAGTTCAAACTTTCAACTACAGCATGCCTCTTGGACCTTTAAATCCCAATCTGGCTAGGTGATGTGCATTTCCTAGTACCCCATCCCAGTAAATTGATAAAATGGAAAAAAAATCGTGGATCAGTTCCTTAGCCTTTTTCTATTAGCTACAGGTCTATGCTTTTATATCACAACAAGCATTTCTGTTGAAGTAACACAGAAAACAGAGAAAGGAAAAGCACTTCACATTAAGATACTGTTATCATGCTCTCTTGTCTTCTGTAAAATATTTGTCTTCAACTTCTGAGAACTACTTTAAATAGCATAAAACTAACGTGAAATTTTAGTCATTATAGATCCATCTTCGTGCAACATCTTAGGGACAAGCAACTGCTCTTGTAATGACAATATGACATGATTAGCATAAGGAAAATCAAAAGAATATGAAAAACATACCTGGTTACGAGGGAAAATGTCAGCAATCAGCTTCTTGTACCTCTTCACAGGCTGTCTCGACCTTGCCCGCAGTGATGGGCAGAAAAAACAAAGACTGCCACAGGCGGGCAAAACTTGACGCGAAACTACACCGGAGACCGTACTCATTTTGGAATTCCAATATCAAACAGTTTGACGGAGGCAAAATAATAATAACAACAACAACAACAACAATGGGGTTTGGAAATTATGCTTTCTTTCCCTTCTAAAAAAATCAGAAACTCGGATTTGTGCCCCAAGAAGGGAAAGAAAGGCTCAAACGCAACTCGGTACTCTCAAATTCAATCACCAGCCTGCAATGGCAATTTTAGAAGTTTTTAACTCTTGAAATTTTTCCGGGGAAAGAAAAATCCATGAACATTGCAAAACAAACCAGAATTTAATAATTGTGTAAAACCGGGGAAGGTTTGATGAAATTAAGGAGGGGAAGCACCTCGCACCAATGCATAGAAAGAGCTGAACAGAGGGTGGAAATCTCTAAGCCATGCAAAAAATGCAGTGGAAATGCAGCATAATCTGCCTCTGATCTCAAGCTAAAAAAACAGAAGATTCATCCCTGTTTCGTCGCATAAGGCTGCCGGAGAGATTTGCAATTACATACATTGAACGACGGGAAACACCGCACGCCTGGAGCTTGCCAATAATGGTGGAATTTTTCCACACAATGCAACGGTTTGAGGTGGCCCCATTTACGTACTCTACATTAATTATTCTTAATTATGAGACGGCCCCTTGACTTCTTCTTTTTTTAATTAAGCCTCCAACAAAAAAAGGAAAAGAAAAACTTAAAACATGATTATAATTTCAATAATTTGTTGTTAAATTTAGTAGCAAATGATTTGTTGTTAAACTTAGTATCAAGTGATAACATATATTTAAAAATAAATATCTTTATTTTTTTTTAATCTTTTATTATAATTTTCTTTAAATAATTGATGCAGGTCATAATGACTCCGCACATTGTCGCCTGCGAGAGGTAGTTAACTTAACGGCCTTTCCCTCTCTCTCCTCTCTCTCTCTTTTATCTCCCTATCAAATCTATATACTTGTAAAAATCATTTTCTTATTCGCCTCCTTTTTTCTGACGTAGGAAAAATTTTTTACCAAAAGAAAATTTGTTGGTTTTATTTTGTGCAAAAAATTGCCCTTTTTTAAAAATTTTTAAAATAAGTAAATAATTTAGTTCTATTTTTTTTTTACCTTATTCCTATAAGTTTATTATGGTCACTTTCATTTATCATAATCAACATCATTATTGAAACATACCATGAATTGCATTTGGCTCCAAATAAAAAAAATTATAAAAAATTTATATAAAAAACTTAAGAATAGTTTTTCAAAATATTTTTATTTTCTTACAAAGTAAACATTTTTAAGTAATGAAAGAGATCAAATAGCAATAAAACTTTCTAATAATAGAAAAGAGAAAATTTGGGTATAATTTTTATATTTTTGTTATTAAGTTTTTTGATAATAGCATGACAATTGCATAAATATTCTTATTTTTTAAAATTTTTTTTTACATATATTACATTTTTATTAAACAATTTAATAGCAAAGCGATAAAAATTGTATTTAAGTATAATCATCGTAATAAAAACAATGCCAAGCAGTGCTAGAAATCATGAGAGATCAAAGAAAGATAAAATTAGGAAATCAACAGTTTCCCAGCTCTGCTTAGTCTTTACAATGATGCATGCTTTCTGGAAAGAAAGAATGAAGTGTCTTCGTAATAATAACTCATGATGAAGGCACCAACAGGTGATTCCACCACTGAAACATGTCTTAATAAACAATGTGGAGAATGCGGACGGAAACTCAAGCTGAAAAGTTAGGCTTCTTTCCTTGGCCAGCCTGTACTTCTTGTGCTCCTTCTTCAACTTAAGAATTATATGTGTACTTAATTTGATTTTAAGAAGATTATTCTCAACTGACATCATTATAAATTATTATTAATTTCATAAAATTTAATAACACTTATGAAATGTAAATATCACCAGATTTTTTAAAATCAGAACTCTTCTTGAGTAACTAATTGTAGGTCATTTAATCTTGTATCAATAATGTTTTCATTTCATTCATGATGTAATTAAACTAAATATGGAAACTGTGCCAAAAAGTTGACCAGATCACTGGCTGTGGCTAATTTTGGCAAGCTCTAACCAATCTAATTTAACCCCTCCGGCTAGTCTTCCATCAATGTATGATGTATCCATCATGACGTAATTCCCTAAGGACAAGTGAACAGGAAAAGAGTCTTGTTTGTTAGCTCCAAGATTTAATTATTTTGATGATAACAAAATTCTGAAGTTAAAATTTATACAAGCATTAAAGTCTCAAAGTTGTGTTATTATATTAGAGGCTTACCTTTTTACTTTTGCAGAACATAAATGATGCATTGGAGAGTGAAATAAGCATTGGACAATGAAAAAGCAAAAGCTCAAGAAACAATAAAGGAACTTGGTGTTATAAAGTAAAAGCAAAAGAAGCTTTGCCAAGTCAATCCCACACCAATCAGAAAAGTTGTATCGAAGAAGAAAAGAAGAGCAAGAAAGATGAAAAGAGAAACAGAAATGAAGAGGCAAAGGCCATTGTTGGAGATGAAGGAATATGGGAAATCAAAACACACAAATTTGTGTGCAATCTCTAGTTCATCAAACCAAAAAATTCTGATGCCATAAAGCAAAACGAAATCTCTAAAGCTTCATCGAAGAAAGATGAAAAGAGCCCAAAAAAAAAAAAAAAGAGGCAAACAAAATTCATTGTTGGGGATGAAGAAGCACAGGAAACTAATACAGTAAGCTCTCCATCCAAGTTTTTCTCTTCATCTGAGCAAAGTTGCAGAGGCAAAGTCGTAAAAAGAAAGGAGAGAGAAAAACAAAGCAAGAGAGAAAAAGAGATACAGAAACAAATATATCTCTGTTTCTGTCCATCCCACATACAATCAGAAAGCTTCATCGAAGAACAAGGGAAACAGAGCAAGAGAGATAAAAAGTTACAAAAGCAAATTTGTGGAAAGAGAAAAGGAAGCTTATCTCTGATTCTGCTGCTCTGAAAAGTTAAAAGCTGTCTTTCTACTGTGACCATGCTTCTGCTCTGTTTCAAAGTCAACCCTTTCCATTTTGTTTACTCATCAAAAGCATAAATATGTTTCACTCTTCTGGATATGCTGAGAAAAGAGAAAAATGGTGAAAGAAGTTCAGAAAAGCCTCTCTGTTCTGCTATAAGCATGACAAGCTCTCAGCTACTGTGTTGATACTCAAGACTACTGATTTCAAACGGTAAAAAATGAGGGAGATGGAGCAACGGCTATATTTTGTTGCTTATATATGTGTGTAAAAGGTCTGTTTCAGCAACACAGAACACAGAACAAAAAAAAACAGCATCAGATAACAAAAAGACAGTGAGAACAGAAGCAAAAAGGGGCTAAGTGATATTATATTGTTCTCCTCATCTTATATTTTCTGAGCTTAGTTTCTGGATAAATCTAGCTTGTGAGAGCTTTTGAAAGTGAGCTTATTGCAATCCTTTATTGATAAGGATTTTTAAACATATCATTATATCATTATTCTGTAAATCTTTCCTAAGTATGGGAAAGTAAGTTTTTGGGTAAGCTTGTGTAAAACCCAAGTGTTGTAAAGTTTTTGGGTAAGCTTGTGTAAAACCCAAGTGTGGTAAAGTTTTGGGTAAGCTTGTGTAAAACCCAAGTATTGTAAAAGTTCTAGGTGAGCTTGGAAACCTAAATTTTGTGGGTGTACATTCCCCTTGTTGTATATCAAGGGGACTGGACGTAGGTCTTGAAGACCGAACCAGGATATATCTGGTGTTTTTCTCCCTTTACTTCGCTTTTTATTCTGTTTCAGTCTCTGTGCTAAAACCTTGTCGACAAGGTCCTGTTTTATCTCTTTGATCTTTACTTTTCAGTTATCTTTTAGAAGATCCTGTCGACAAGATCTTAATTTGGCTACAAGGTTTACACACCAGTACTCTTTATCAAGTCTTTTATTGAAATCATTTGATATTTATATATAATTGATTTAATTATCTTTAATTCTTTAATTTTCTGCAAGAGCACCTATTCACCCCCCTCTAAATGCATTCTTCATTGTTCCAAGCTGTTAGTTTGATTTAAAGTATTGCGGAAATCTACTAAAGAAATACTGGTAAAGTGATTGAACCATCCGCAATAATGCTGTGATTCCAACAGACAGTAATGTAGAAAACTATGACATATTCGAATTCATATCATGTCCGTTTGCTATTAAAAAAAAAAAAGGTTACAAGAGTTGGTATACACTTAAATTCAAGAAACAATTAAGTACAATTTCTTCATGTTAAAGTTCATTCTGTATCAACTATACACCTACGCTCTTGAAGCACCACCATGATCCCTCTCAACGTGCTCCACAAGGGCCATTGGATCTCGAAAGCCTCTGCTACACTTAGGACAGACATCAACTGTCACCTTCTTTACCCCAGATTGGTTGCCATTCCTTTCATGAGCTTTTTGCACATGATTAACCAAAGTAGTGACTGAAGAAAACTTGGCACCACATTGAGGGCATTGCTCCCCTAGACCATTTCTATTAACACCACTACTGCTCTGTCCCGCCCCATCCTTTGCTGTCTGCCAAGCATGGTGAATTTCACCACTCAATTTTGACATGCCCGCTTCAGCTGAAGCTCGAATGTTAGAAGCCACACTAAGGAAGCTTGTTGTCCATTTAGACGATGTGGTTGAAGGTAAACTGGGCTTTGACTCCTCTCTTCCACTCATAATCAAAAAACTCAGAAATGAAAAACTTGTTTCCAGCTTTCTGGGCCCAGGACATTTGTGATCAGATCCAAACCGGTGCTTCAAACAATGGTCTACCGTGCAGTCCCTGCACTTTATCGTGTTTGAGAATACTAAGATTTCTCTACACCCCGGCGCAGGGCACCTTTTCTTCTTCGTGGCTCTGTCGTAATTTGACGGATCACACTCAGTGTTAACATGATTGTCCCAAGTTATGTTTGGATCTTCATCAGGAATTAGGCGAACTCCTTTGGCACAAAGTGGACAAATGACAACAACGACACCTTCTCTGTCAGCTTTTGGACAATTATGTTTAATATAACTGCGGTGCTCCAAACAATATACCTGCAAGCATTTCGGCAAATAAAGTTTATTCAAACCATAAAATTTTAAAAAATTAAAGGCAACGAGAATAGCAATCCATCCAGTGAACTACGACAAGAAACCCACACACACAGAGGATGTACTGGCACATTTCCAGAAATTCATCATACATGGTCACTACTAACTAGTAAGAAATATAACCCACATTAAATAGAGAAGAATGTTTATCATTACTAACAAGAGTTTTGACTACTTTCTTTTTAACAAAAGAAAAAGAAGAAAAATTCTGAATACCATACAGCCAAACATGAAAATTATAACTGTGAAATATCACATATATACTTGTATTTATCATCAAGCACCACCGTAGACACCAACCAGACAGGCCTTTGCCAGAAGAACTCTGATAATGAAAAACCTGAATGCAAACTATGAAAATAGCAAACCTGAACTCTAATGGATGCCAGCTAATGTAAGTTAAAGATTAAAAACACATGACAAGCCGACCACTATATAGCAAACCCTGAAAATATTCATTCTCATCTTATTCTTTGCTCTTAGCTTCACAACAAAGACAAGGGTGACTCTAAAGCACCAATTATATGCACGCTCGGGTGTCTCTAAAGCACCAGTTATATACACGCTCCCGGAGACAAAGCATATACTAAGGACTAAGTAATCAATCGTGAGTCCTTTTAGTAAAACTAGAATCCCTTTATAGTATTCAGTCACCAACTACCAGTGCAAAGCAGGCTCAAAGAAAGAAGGATATGAAGAACCTAGCTAAAGAAACCTCTCCAAAAAAGGGATGCCCATGAAAAAGCTAATGTATTGTAAGAGTGGAACGACACAAAGAGAGAGGAGCTCCTATTAAGTACACCCAAATAATATCCAAGAGAATTAAATGATCCAACCGCATAACCAAGCAACACAATTTAAAAAATATATATGAAAAAGAATATTGAATTCCTTTTTAGCTTAATTGCAACTTTCTCCATTTTCCTTATTTTTGGGTGGAAGGGGAACAATACACCCAATCTCTCTTGGCATCCAAACAATTCAATCAAATAAACAAAGGTTATGTAGAAATAAATAAAAGCAGAAGTAGGAAACCAAATCAGAAGTTAGAAAGTAGAAACCGCGTTGAATACCAACCAACCATGCACGTTCAATGCAATGCAATGACGGAAACAAATCGACAAAGCAAGCATACGAAGTTTCAAAAGTCAAAGAGAAAGGATTGAAAACCTTTTTACAGCGACTGCAAGTGAAGGGCAAGAAATCTATTTGGTTGCAATCATCAAGGGTACAATGCTTTCCTAGGTCAGGGAATTCAGGAGTTCCCATCCAAAATCAGCGACGAGGACGACGCAGAGAATATAGAAATGAATTGCAATTAATTTGGATTCCCGGGTTTTGCTGTGAATTTGGGAATTGAAAATCTGAATAATTGTAATCCCCGTAGATAGGGAGACGGCGATGCCACCACCAGGAATCCTGGGGAGGGAGTCGTCGCCTCGTCGGAAGTTGTCTGCCGTTTGTAGCATCCATTATTTGTGAGAGACGTCATGTAGTTCCTGCCCATCGTTATTGGACTAGAAAATAGAACAAGCTAATTTATGAATAGCTTAAAATTTTTTTATTTAATAATTATTGATTAAATTCTAAATTAGAAAATTAAAATAAAAAGTTTGAAACCTATCTATCAGTTCAGTCATTTCAGGGTCTCTAAGAAAAAAGACCGTATATACCAAATAGCTAGAACAGAATGAATTAAAAATTATTTACGAAAGAAAGTATATACTATAAGAATATTTTGGAGTAATTTTCTTATTATTTGATAATGACCTCGTGCAAATTTGAAGCTTCTAATGTAGGTCCATTTGTTTTTCATAGTATTGTAAGGTGATAACGATAATAGTATTACTCTACAATATTGTTGACCAAAAATGCAAGTAACAACAAAAAGAAAGCTTTCATAAGATGTCAATCGCACGCAGCCCAAAACAGATTCTGGCCTTGTTTATAAGTAACGATGAAAAGAAATTTCCCATCCGCGGTGCTCGCTTCAATTGGAAACTCGGCGTCTGGGAATTTTTATTCTGTGAGAATGAAGAGTAATGTCTCTTTGTTCTAGTTTCCGGAACACGGATCATACCCCTGCTTTTTGGGGTTGTATTCCCAATTACCTAATTGTTTTAACAGTTCAATATACTTGTATTATTATATATGTCCTATTTTATAATTTCACACATTTAGTATTCATTTAAAAAAACTTATAAAACTCCTTAATTTGCCGTCCACCTGCCCTTTTATTTCATTCTCTTCTCACTTCTCCCATTCAAGAAGAAACGCTTGGACTCTATCTCCCATCCCAAGTCACCGTCGCGAAACGGCTCTGTGGAAAAAGAATCTTGTGCCGCTACTCTGCTCGAGGAAGAGTCTACTGCTCTGCTCGCGAAGCTTGGTATTTTTTTCTTCCCCCCTCCCCCCTCCATTTTTTGATCTTTGTAAACTGTAGATTGAGGATTTTGCTTTCTTCTTTCTTTTACACTTTTGCTACTAAAACTGGAAATACATAAAGGGGCATTATATAACAAGAAGGTACATACTTGATTGACTCCTTTATTAGCTCATATGAATTGTCCCGAGTTCACAAATACTGATTCTAATAATTGGGAAATTTCGAATTAAGCAGCTCCTAGAACATTGAAAAGTTAAATACTGCTTCTGGACATTTTAAATTCACTTTGAGTGTTCTTTATACGCAATGAACTTTTTCTTTTTCTTTGATTTTTGCTGACATTTCAGGATCCCCACGTCTCCAAGGGCAATGAGAACAATTTTTCCCCCCCCGTTTTTTCTTACTTTCTGTTTTTGGGAGGGGGGGTGTTTGTTTTGTCTTGTGGGGAAGGGGCTGCCGCCCGTATTTGAAAGTCAGCCCTCGCTTGCTTTTTATCAAAGATGTCACACGAGTCCCGAATGAATTAACATGCACTTACTGATACGTAGACAGCCGAAACAATGGGCAAAAATCTCCTAGATTGCAAAAAGTTCGTTCTCCAGTGAGTAAAGTTTTAGCTTAATATTATCCTTGTTTAAAATTTGCAATACATGAATAAGATGACCATGTAATTCTATCAAAACATTTCCATCTCTACCCAAAAGGCTTGAAGGGCAAAGCAGAACCACACTTGCTCTTTCTCTGAAAATGTATAGCAGCAAAGTGCATCGGTAAAATGTTCCTATATTCGAAACTCAGTAAATATCCGTTCAACTTAGACTTACAAACCCCCAAATGCATGAAGAAATATAAGGCCCATTAAAACAAAACAAAACAAAAGCAATAAGATATGTGGCAACTACTAGTTCCTATCAAAACATTCTTTAAAATGCACTGCATCTCATAACGTCAAAACTGCAACTGCGCCACGTGCTAGAGCTTAAGCATCCACCCTGTCCTCCTCCAGGATTAGGGCCTTTCCTGTTGGCTTCGCCAATAGATCTGTGTACTCTTGGAATGGAGATTTAGTGAAGCGAGTCTCCCTCCAGAAATCAGGTGTCAGGAAGCCGTATGTTTTCAGCAAACAATCAAAAGTTGCCTGCATAATAATAAAGCATTAGGGACGTAAATCTATATACAGCAAATTATATATAATACATGTCAACAACTCTTATCATTGAAAAAAATTCAGTAACATCTCGTATAAGATTTTGTAGCTCATAAGCAAATTTTGATGAGTCATTCTAAAATACAAAGCCCAATGCGTACACAATTTGTTAAGAATAACAACAGGGAATGTATTTAAAACGAACTTATTTTTCATTTGCAGCTATCAAACAACCCAACCCATCAGGGGCAAAAATGCCAAATACATATTAACAATGGATAAAGGATGATGCTTCCATACTAACAAAATTGTACATGCATGTGAAAGCCTTAACAGCAAAGAACTCTGAAACAGAAAATCTACTGGTCAACAAAAATTGACTGCCTTTGGTCAACATACGTGTTGTGCTTTTAGAAACTTTTACACCACGATTGCAAAAGCTATATTTTGTTACTTTGATCAAAAGCATGATTTGAGAAAAGCAAAAAATGAACCAAACGTACACATAATCTTTTGCAAAAAGCTACACCCTCTCACGCATCCACCGAATCCAGCCATACCAGTACGATTAATTCATTCATTCGTTTCTAGATATACTAGAATGCTCATAAATCATGTACACGTCTTATCACACCTCAGCTACTTTACAATTCCCAAACGATAAAGTTTATGAATAAAAATCTGCACAAAACAAAATCAACCTAAATTAAAAAATAATCTGCATGAATTAAAACAAGATAAAATTAAGACCAAACCTTGACGAAATTTCCAAGAGTCTTAGTCGACCCTCTCGAAGAGGTGAAGACATCCTCGATTCCTGCAAACTGTAAAACCTTCTTCGGCACCCTAGCAGCAACGATTCCAGCACCACGAGGGGCAGGCACCATTCGCACAGTGACTGAACCACATTTTCCGGTAACCTTGCACGGGACTGTGTGAGGCTTCCCGATCTTGTTACCCCAGTAACCTCTTCTTACAGGAATCACCGAAAGCTTGGCCAATATAATAGCGCCACGAATGGCGGTGGCGACCTCCTTGCTACACTTCACGCCCAGTCCCACATGACCGTTGCCGTCGCCAACAACGACGAAGGCCTTGAAGCGGGTCCTCTGACCGGCTCGGGTCTGCTTCTGGACCGGCATGATTTTCATGACCTCGTCCTTGAGGCTGGGACCAACGAGGGTATCGACGATCTGGTGTTCCTTGATTGGAAGAGAATGGAGGTAGATTTGCTCGAGGCTGCGAATCCTTCCCTCCTTGACGAGACGGCCTAGCTTGGTCACAGGAACCCACTTCTCCTCCTCTTCGCGGCGGCCAGCGCCTCTGCGGCGGCCTCCACGACCACGGTCACCGCGTCCGCCACGGCCACCAAATCCACGGCCAAAACCACCACGGCCTCCGCCACCCCGTTCGGCCATAGTTAGCAGTGATGATAGAAAGCTACAAACGAAACCCTAGCCTATGGGAGCAAAATTCACGGGTACATCAGTGAAAGCCCCATTTGTAATATGAGGACGACTAGAGCACTAGGGTATTGGGTCCACGGATGCGTTTGGTTTTCAGATTTGGTGAAGGCCGACCGAATAAGATATATATTGAAATATTGGTTTTTTTTTTTCTATTCTAATCACATAAGTAGATTTTATGTTCTGAAAAAAAAAAATTTTGTATGGGTTAACTGTTAAATCATGTATTGACAAAAAATATTAAAAGTGTTTGTTTAGGTTTATAAAATTTAATGGGTTGTGTAATTATCAGATTTCTCTGGTCAATTTAATTAATTATGAAAAATAACCATGACAATTGTTGGCCTAAAAAAATCCATACCAATTTATAGGAAATAATAATAATAATAAATCTTCTTGTCAAAGCATATTCTTTTGCGAAACACCATAACAATTTATATGAGGAAAAATAGAATTATGAATGCTTTTTTAATTAGAAAAATCTCAACTAAAATTTGGAAAAAAAAATTATTTTAATTTATAATTTTTGAATTTTTGTATTTTCAAATAATTAATAAGAAAAACTGAGACCAGTGCAATGGTTATGCTTGGGCTATGGACCCAATTACCTGAGTGGACCTTTGGGCCTATCTTCTTCAGCTACGCTTATGCAATGCAAACGTTGTTTTATGGATCTTTGATATGTTTAACATACCGGAAGGAATTTGAATTTTAAGGTAGTGTGAGTAGGAGTAAAAATAAGAATGAATTTTAATATGTTAAGCTCTTATGACTTGCTTGTTTGATATGATATAAAAATAAATAAAAATATTATGACATTGTAATATTTAAGAGGAACAGAATAAACAACAAAAAGCTCTCATTAAATGACTAAAATCGCTCTGGTGAAAAAAATAATAAAATATTAAATTTTAATTTATTTGTTGAGAAAGAAATATTTTTCTTTATACTGAAGCGAACACACAGCTTGCCTCCTTTATTCCCTTCTGCATTGTGGTGGATGCTAGACTTTCTGATCTTGGTCGCTCCACTGCAAATTGCCCTCCCTCAGGTTGTGGTTGTCATTTTCGTTATCAAAGCCCTCCGCTGCAAGTCAGTGGTTCATATTTGCTACTTTGACTTCAATCCTAACCAGCAACAAAGTAAAATGGTTGAAGATGATAATTTTCACTTTTTCAATGACACTATCATTGCCTAATTTTTACAATGATCTTGTTACTTGTTGGCACCGAACGAAATGAACTCCTCTTCCTAAACCTTCCCTTTCCACCAAATAGGGGAGTGATTAATGATATTGTAGGAAAAAGAAGATTGCAAAATTGTGTTTTGCAACTACGATTCTTTACCTTTACGCTTCCTATTTCCTTTTCCAATGGGCTCTTTGTTGAAAATGTGTCTAAATAACTGCAACTTGGAATTAATGACTTTTGTCTTTAGAATGCTATTTAAGATTGGAATGTTAAAAATAAATAAGCTTAAATATTGGCTATTTATATTCTATAAGTCTTTTAGGTATTTGTATTTAGAAATAAATAAAAACTTTTAGTATTACGTGTCATAAGTTATTATCTTGAAATATATGATTCATGTATAAAGGAATATGTATGTCATAAATATGTTTATGCAAATGTGTATGTCATAAATATAATGGTTAATGAGGGAGTTTAAGGGTTTTGAAATATTACTATAAATAAGAAATGAGTGTTAGTGTGTGACAAAGAAGAAAAGGTTTGTATAATATAATATATAGAGTAGTTTGTATATTTTTTTATATAATATTATGATAATACTCCTCATATATCTCACTCTTATCTTTCAACAAATTAGTATCAGAGCATTCTTCTTATGGGATCTATAAGTTAAGTGAACCCTTAATAAAAGCTAATATATCATCCACAACCGTTGCACCACCAGTTTTTTAAGGTGAGAACTATGAAGTTTAGGCCATCAAGATGACTGTCCATCTCCAAACTCTAGATCTTTGAGAGGTTGTAGAAAATAACTATGAAATTTTTCCATTGCTCGAAAGCCCCATAATGCCCCAATTGAAGAATCATAAAGAAAGAAAGACATAGAAGTCTAAGGTTAAAACTTGCTTTTTTTTTTTTTGGTTATGTCAAGTGTAATATTTACAAAAATTATGAATTTGCAGTTTGGTGAGGACATTTAGAGCTATCTCAAATTGAAATATCAAGGTAGTGAAAAAACCAAAGGCATGCAGATGCTTAACATGATCAGAGAATTTGAGATGCAAAGTATAAAAGATAAAAATTATCAAAGGCTATGCTGACAAGCTATTGAATATTTTAAACAAGGTATGACTTCTTGATAAGGATTTTCTTGATAAAATAATAGTGCAAAAAATGCTTGTCACTATACTTAAAAAATATGAATCTCAGGTATCATCATTAGTGGAGTCAAAAGACTTGTTAAGTGTCTCTTTGGGAGATTTAGTAAATGCTTTACAAGAAGAAAAGAATAATGAGAGAAGAGGAGATAGAATAAGGTGCTTTCCATATAAAAGTACAAAATTTAGGAGGAGGCAAAGACAAAAAATGACAAAAGGAAGAATAACAAGAAACTTGAACATTCCAAGAAATAGCAGGCTAACAAAGACAAAACTTTTCTCCTTGTCTATAGCAAAAAAACTAATCATTCTCAAAGATGTTGGTGGAGGCTTGATATCAAGTGCAAAAAGTGTGACATTATTGAGCATGTAGAGCGGGTTTGCGAGTCCCAATAACTTGAAAGGGTAAAAACTTCTACTGAGTAACATTAAGAAGAACAACCTTTTGTTGCAATGTGCTTCATTACATGTAACAGCTCCAACAATTCTTGGCTAATAAATATAGCTGCACAAACTACATAACCAATTACCAAAAGCTTTTTAAACAACTTGACAAAGACCATCATTTCCAAAGTAAAAATATGAAATAGTGATTTCATACTAGTAAAAAGAAAAGAACAATTACTATAGAACATTTGACAAGTTTAAAGTATATCACAAATATTTTATATGTATCTAATATTGATCAAAATCTACTTAGTGTTACGCAACTAGTTGAAAAAAGGTTATAAAGTCATATTTGACCACAAATGGTGCTTGATTAAAGATACGGAAGGCAGAAATGCATTTAAGATAAAAATAAAAGCTAAAAGTTATGTTATAAATTTGATGGAAAAAGAGCAAATGACTTTTTCAAGTACTATAAGTAATGTTGAATTATGGCACAAGAGGCTTGGTCACTTCCATCATAATGAACTTCTATACATGCAAAAACATGCCTTGGTAAGAGATGTGTTGTTACTAGAAGATAAGCTAGTTGATTATATGGCCTATCAATATGGAAAGCAAGTTAGAAGACCATTCTCTCAAACACCATGGAGAGCAACACATGAACTACAGTTAGTACACACGGATGTTGGAGAACCTAAAAAAACATTATCTTTAAATGGTAATAAATACTATATTACATTTATTAATGATTGTACCAAATTTCACTAGATTTATTTCTTCAAATGTAAATCTAATGTTGCTAATAGTGTCACACCCACAATATAACCGCATTGCACCAACAAAATTTTCAAAATTCGATTGGCAAGAACAAAAATCAAATAAAATAATAGAGTCGCCACCAAAATTTTAATTTTTTTAAAAGGCAAAACTATAAAAATTAAAAAAAAAAAAAAAGAGGTTTGAAAACTAGAAATGAATCTAGGAGTTGATTATGTATAGGGAAGGTATTAGACACTGCATAACACTTATTTCTAAAAACGACTATCTTAAGTTAGTTGTATAAAATTAATATTACCTTAATCTTATTTTAATTATCTTACCAATCACAAGCAAAAATAAAGAAAAAAATAAAAAATTTATTTACAAGGGTAGACTTGATATAAATGAAAACTTAAGGCCTACATATTTTATAAAAGATATCAAAATTCACATAATTTGATTGGACATAAGACAATGTCAGTTAGTTGGTATTTTTTAATTTTTGTGAAAAAAAAAATGAGGCAAAAGTCATTTAGATTTTCGCAAATAAAATGGCTTTGAAATTAATTTGTATGTTTTAATTTGTAAAAAATTAAATTAATTTCACTTCTTTACTCTCTCTTTTTTATTGTTTATTTTTTTTTTGTATTTTTTATTTAAGTAAAAAGGATTTCTCTCTCTCTATCTCTTTTTTAAATTTTTTATTTTAATTTCTAGAATGACATTTTTACTTAAGTAAGAAGGATTTTTTAAATATCTTCTTTTTTTAATTTTTTTGTTGTTTTGTTTTTTCTTTCTTTTTTTTAGAATCATTTTAGGAATTATTTTTTGTACGTTTTTTTAGATCAAATCCAATTTGATATGACCCTTGGGGTTCAAAATTTATTTAAATGTAATTATAAAATTTAATAAGGATTAAAGCTTATTACTACACATGATCTTTAGATTAATTCTTATATGTCTAAGAGGACAAAAAATTTCACATGATAACTTTAAAAGAGAAATAAAACAAAACAACAATATGTACAAGCAAACATTTGTTTTTGTGTAGTATCATATTTGAGCACATTGACAAGAGAAGGGAGAAATTGTACAACAAAAATTCAGTCCTATCTTATCCTTCCATCTGGTCATACAGTCAGTCCCCATATGTTGTGCTAGTCAGAGTTCTCCATACCTTGCTCCATCATCACATTTGAGCACCAAAAGAAAGACATCCATTAATATAGTATAATAAAGTTTATTAATGGGCAAGATGCATTGAAAGGCACACATTCTAATTTTAAATTACCAAATACTTACCTGTAGTTTAGGAAAATATCACAACTATACATGGATTACTATAAGCGAGATGATATATTATAAATGAGGACCAAATGTCACAAAACAAGAACCAAGTCAACGAGATATTGCAGGAAATTGGTTAAAAGTTAGCAAATCCCCACAAAATAACAAATGCAATCCATTAATCTTTCGTGTAAGTAGAACATGAGAAGGATCGAGGTTCATACAAAATTGGAGCAAACTGGTTCATAAAATAGCGTCTATTACATCCCTCTCATTCATATTTCTATACAACATATACAAAGATGCAGAGCAATCACACAATTATCCCAAGTAACTCAGCGAAAGTTAACCCCTATACCTCATTTCCTTTTTATTTTAGCAACTAATGTAACCACTCCGAATGATGTGAATCCAAAAATAAAATGTCTCGTTATCTAGATAGGAATTGTTCACATGTTAATCAGTTTAAAAACAACCTTCACCACCAATGTGAGTAAATGGACAATGAATGAAAAAAAAATCATCAAAACTTCACTAAATGAGGGGCATAACATCGTCATATTTTGAACAGTATGCAAGAAATCCATAGAATCTTTTTATACCACTAAGGGGTATTTATACAAAGATTGTACAAGAGTGCTATTCAGATGAACACACAAACCTATGGATCTAAATCCCACAGTATCTTTCAACAAAAATGTATCAACATTTAAGTCCTGAATTCCCATCTAAAATGTCAAGTTCAAGTTTCAACAGCAACATATCCATGGCTTCTACATTTTCGAATATAAGGAAAGAAAGAAAGTAAACTTCAAAACTCACATTCTTTATTTCTACTCAGCAACCATCATTTACATTCATATACCATCTAGATAAGAATAGAAATGACATGCATTATTAAATTGAAAAAATTAAAATCTAACCCGAAAATAGAACAACCAAATTAGAAATGATATTTCTATGCTAGTAAAAATTTTTTAAAAAAAGAACTCAGGTACCATCAATTGACAAACTCATTCAACCTACAATGAAGGCCATAACAAATGGATGGGCAAAAACTATGTAAAAAGGAAATCAAAATCCACATTTGATGTGCTAGAATTACTGAGATTAAATTCATTAATATATAAAATCCGTATTTGAGTTGTGAAAAGAAATCAACATCTCTGTTCTTATGTCTTTGCCTCTTTCAATTATTGCTCTCTGAATATCCCTTTTGGTAATCTCCAACTCCTTCTTTCGTTTCTTTTCTTTCTCTCTCAACTTGTGCTGCCTCTCACCATCTCTGCTCTCTTACTTTATTCTTTCCTTTGAATTTCCACTGATCCACCTTATCGGTCTCTCTCTCCCCCAAATCCTCAAGCTTTCCCCTCGTTTTTGATTCACATTGCTTTTTGTAGGCCTTCCCCAGGGATCCAGACTGTACTGCAAACCAATAAAAACCGATTTCCTAAAACATTATTGGGAGATTTTTGAAATGTAAAACCGAACTAATTCGATTCGGTTGGCGGTTATGGCCTGCAGATTTCATGCTCCTCACATTATCCCTGAGTGTGCGTCTGCAGATTTCCCTTGTGCCGAGCCCTTGGAGAGGAGTATTCGGAGTGGCTTGATCTCGTACCACTCTTTTTGCATGACCACCTCTCTTCGCAAAAAGGCTGTTACTTTAGTTCATTCCCCCACCACCCTTGCTACACAGCTTCACTTTTTGGCTACTTCTGAAAGACCCAAGAAAGAGATCCAAAAAGGAGAGCATATGGTTCTGCAAGATGGAGGACCCGAGAGAGAGCACAAGGGAAGAGGGGACCACTAGTAACAGGTAGGGTTCAACAAAAACGGGTCTAGGTATGGGCTTCAGATTCCTATTAGGCCCATCCTTTTTTTTTGGTTTTGTCTTTTTATTCATTTTGTCTTTTGTCTTCTTTTTTTTCCAAATTTTAACTTTTGTTTTTGGGGTTTGGTTCTAGTTATTTTTTTTCCTTTTTGTATTAGGCTAAATAGGTTTAAGACAATAGGGTTAGAGGGATGTGGGCTAAGGGCTTTGCTTTAGGTATTGGGGCTTCTGTTGTTTTGGGTATTGAGTTAATGGGGCTAAAAGGTTTGGGGCTGGACTATTAAAGTTTGGGCTTGAATTATTTGGCCTTTTTTAGAGTCAAAAGATCGAGCCATGGGATCATATTTAGGCTGAGCTTAGGCAATTTAAAAGAAATCATAAAGAGGGAAAAATGACAGAGAGACAGAGCTTTGCTTTATTTCTTCTTGTTCTTTTTTTCTTCTTTTTCCTTCTCTTCTTTTTAGTCCCTTTATGATTATTATTTATTATTTTATTATTTTATTTCTTAGGCATTAGGTCATAGGGCTTTTGAAATTTAAAAGAAAAGAAATATATTTTTTTAATTTTCCTTTTTCTTCTTTATTTTTGTTGCTAATTTGATTTTATTATTATTTTTTAAAATATGTTGAGACAAAATATAGTGTTTACAAATACATTTTGGAAATATAAAACTTTGGTGGAGAATCAAAGTGGTTGTAGTTTACATACAATATGGTGATAATGAGAAAGAATACACAAATAAGACTTTTGATAGATTTTGTAAAGAAGCTAGTATTGAACAGCAAGTCACAGCATCTTATACCTCAGAATGGCATAAGTGAGAGAAAAAGTTGAAGTGTTATGAAAATGACAAAGTGCATGCTACATGAAAAAGAACTATTAAAGATGTTGTGGGCAATGGCTGCAACCACTATAATATTCCTACTAAATATGCTGCCAACTCGAGCTCTACAAAAAAAAAAAAAAATCTATTTGAAGCCTGGTTTGGTTATAAACCAAATTTACAAAATCTAAAAATTTTTTGTTGTGTTTGTTTTTCTTATATGCCATAGGTTAAAAGAGATAAACTTGATAAAAGAGTAGAACCAAAAGTTTTCATTAGATATAACAATACTTCTAAAACTTATAGATTTTTTCAACCACAAAATGGAAAAATTCTTATAAGCAAAAATGTAAAATTCATGGAAGATAAACAATGGAATCGAGAGGAGCCAATAAAGAAACTGTTGCTAGAGATTCCATAGCACTTTGAAAATGACATTGATGATTTTCTAATTAGAGGTACAAAGCCCTTATTGAAATTTACGAAAGAAACAATGTTGCTATCTTAGAACTAGCAGACTTTAAAGAAGTTGAAAAGGATGACAAGTGGATTGAAGTAATGAAAGAATAACTTAAAATGATTGAAAAAAAATGACACATAAGAGTTGGTGGATAGACTGCAACACAAACTGCCCATAATAGTCAAATGGGTTTATAGAACTAAACTTAATGTAAATAGTTTTGTAAACAAATTCAAAGCAAGATTGGTGGTGAAAGGATATGCTCAAATGTATAGAGTAGGTTTCTTAGAAACATTTGCTCCAATTGCATGCCTTGATAAATCAGAATGTTGCTTGCATTAAATGCACATAAGAAATGGAAAGTTTACCATATAGATGTAAAACCTGCTTTCTTAAATGGTTATTTGTATGAGGAGATATTTATAGAGCAACTTGAGGGGCTTCAAGTCAAGGAATAGGAAAAGAAGGTTTACAAGTTAAAAAAAGCCTTGTATAATCTTAAATAGGTCCCAAAGGCCAAGTACAGTAAGATTGATGATCATCTTCAAAATCTTGGATTCATCAAAAGTTCAAGTAAAGCTACATTATATGTGAAGTAGACAGATGCTTATGTAATCATAGTTTCTATCTATGTTGATACTTTGCTTGTAAAAGGAAATGATAAGATGTTAATAAAGAAGTTTAAAGTCAAAATGCTCTAAGTATTTGAAATGATGGACTTCAGCTTAATGACTTTTTTTTTTTTTGCCTAAGAATGGAGGTAAAGTAAAATCATGATAGAATCTTCATATGCCAAAAAAAGTATGCAAAGGAAATAGTAAAAAAATTTCATATAAAGGATTGCAAAAGCACTACTACACCAATGAACCGAAAGGAGAATTTAAATTTAGCAAAAATGATGGAGCTGATAAAGTTAATGAATATCATCATAGAAGTCTAATTGGTTGTTTTATGTATCTTACTACAGCCAAATCTGACATTATATTTGTAATAAGCATACTTTTAAGATTCACGTATTGTGCCAGTGAAATGCACCTTCAAGCTACTAAATGAATTGTGAGATATGTTAAGGGCATTGTAAATTATGGCATAGAGTACTCTCATTCTCAAAATTTTAAGCTTCATGGATATTCTGATAGTGATTAGGGAGGTTTGGTTGGTGACATGAGAAGCATAACAAGTTATTATTTTAGCTTTGGATTAGGAGTTTTTTTTTGTGGGTTCAAAGAAGCAAAATGTTATGGTTCAAAGCACTGTTGAGGCTAAATATATCACAATCACTACTCCTGTGAATAAGGTAATTTGGCTCAAAATCATACTTGTAAATTTACATATGAAGCAAAGCAAGCCAACACAAATTTTTGTTAACAATCAAGGTGCAATTTCCATTTCAAATAATTCTATTTTTCATGACAAGACTAAGCATTTTAAGATCAAATTGTTTTTCTTAAGAGAAGTACAAAAAGAAGGTGAAGTCAATCTATTCTATTACACATAGTTTTTAAATTTTTTAAATCAGATTTAAATAATCCAAATAAAATGCACACAACACTCGACACATTAGATCCATTCGCCGCGCAACCCTAGGTTCATTGCTTTTGTCCAGAAAACTCTGGAACCCAATGGAAGGATGGCTTAGGAAATCACAGCTCAAAGTATCCAGGTAATAGACTATGCTATACCACTAACCATTCCAGTTAATAGACTATGTTATACCACTAACCATTCTTTATTTCTCAGTTTTGTGCGTGTCTACACATATGCATATGTGTTTTTTATTTAAACTTAGTATTTTTTTTTTAATTTTACTTACCGGCAACAGTTTACAGTAATTTTTACCAAGTAATTAATCAATTAATACAACACAGCATGTCAAATCACTCATTATGATTGATTAAAAAAATACAAACCTTTTAAAGTATTAACTAACAATTAAATGTTAAAAAAATTATTATATACAATTTCTTATATTTTAAATTTCTCAATTAAAATATAACAAATATATAATTTTTTTAAATTATATACTTGTCATAATATTATTGAAAAATTATATATTTATCATATTTTAATTGTAAAATATAATGACAAAAATATAAAAAACTAAACTTAAGTTTAGTCTTTAAATAAAATTGACATTATAATTACATAAAAAATAATTTCACATACATAATTAGAGAGCTATCTACAATTATAACCCTACATATATAGTTTGGACTTTGTTTCTATAGCAAAGATAGTTCTTAAATAAAATTGACATCATAATTACATAAAAAATAATTCCACACACATTATTAGAGAGTTATCTACTGATTATAACTTTACAACTATGGTTTGGACTTGTCAACTGATTAGCTCCATTGTTTCTATAAAGTCTCCTGCAATTTCATTAGTCAATGGCCTCATATTTTAGTTTGTTGCCGTCTTCCCTCAACCTAGAGTATATTCAAATGCCCTATCACTTGATGCTACAAAACAATTCGGACTCTTAGAATGAAAGGGAAGAAATTTAAGTCAAATACCGCCTTAGGGGTAGGGAGCTGTTTCTCGTGACTGCATAATAGAATATAGCGAATACCATAACAGTCATGCATTTGTCACAATGCAGATCATACCTCAATTAGTGGTTATACTAATTTTGCACAAAAAATGTCATAGCAGAATTTAAGTGGAGGCTTAAGAGTACAGAATTCCTTTCTCACTCACCGCCTGACCCATAGAAGCTTTAATACCAGACACCATGAATGAAGCCAACGCCGTTTCGAAGAAACTTAGACAACTAATGGTTTGCAGGAACTCTCATACCATGCACGTGCGTGGCATTCAGAATCAGATTTCTCATGAACACCTGCAATTTCATAATGAATCCATGATAACTTATCTCGTGTACACTTAAATTCATCCTTTCTTGACCTGTTATGCCAACTGAATTTAAATAGGATTTTGTTCAAATGGAGTTCATGAGTCTTTACTATGAACAAAGTCCAGAACAATAATTAAAATATTAAGAACAACAAAGCTTTCAAAAATATATCAACTTGAAGAATCAGAATATTATTATCATGAAACTAAGATATACATGAAAATAGTAAAGGAGTGTGAAAACCACAAACAAAGGCATCAAGTGAACTCATAAGATTAACGCTACTTACACAACTATCTTAACACAGTCCCACTCAACTTGTCTTGGCCAAACTCATACAACCATATCGGTTATTTTAGCAAACAGAACGGAACAAATTGTGTGAGTAGCGTTTCTCTATTCATGTATATTTAGATTATACCTCAAGATCTCGGCCATCATTACAATGCTAGTAAAAATGGTCCACAAATAAAGGCCAGAAATTAAGTTCATGAGTTGTCAATCCTCCACAACGAGTATGGGTCTGAAGAAGAAACAGATAAAGAGGGGCAAAAATTTGACATTTATCAATTGTCCGTCACACTGCTCTACCATTGGTTCTAATTTTAAAGTTCTTCAATACTTGAATGTCCCGAATATGAGCAAGTGTTATCTGAAACTTGGGACACTCCGAATTTCTTAATGAAGTTGGCATTACCAATTTTGGAAAGAGAAAGACATAATATGTTAGGCATAGCACTTGATTAGTGGATCCCACATGCTTATTAGATGTCAGTGAGCACCATACACATGGTGGCTTTTACTTTAATGTGTGTGTCAACATCTTTAAAAATGCAGACAGGCCAAATCCAACATCTGAACTATATCAAGAAAAGCATATCATCTAAGCATGCACGTGTGGAAAAGATCCAAGTCCTCCGGTAAATGCCCACCGCAATGGGAAAAAACATTTCAAACAGCTAGCAACTAGTTTAGAAATCAATCCACCCAAGATCTCCATGAACACACAGGCTCAGATAGGGGCAGTCTTTTCCTTAGAAATTTAATCATACAGTAAAGAGACACAGAATACCAAAAACCAAGGCATTTACACCAGGCAATCATAATGCAGCCTTTAATTCTTATAGATCGATAACCCTTTAATCTGATATTATACAAAAGGAAGCCTTGTATTATCGTGTATTTACAGTGTCAAGCAGGTAAATAATTCAAGGGAGCTGCCTCCAACATCAAAAAGTTATGTGGTAGAAAAGGCATTCGAAAGTTACCCATCTAAGATGTTCACAACATAATACTTCCTAAATAAGAAGGCAGACCTCCACTTTTCAATCTGCCAATCAACATTGCAGAATTTAATCTCACTGATTATGGGTTCAAAAGTTAAACCAAACTGACTTGGAATATAAACCAACAAGCAAGAATGATTACAAACCTTAAGTAATTTGTAGAGCTAAGCAAACCTCAAGTTATTCTAATATTGACGCTACTGAGCTTGGATTTCTATTTTTGTATGGTGATTTAACTCCAAAATGTATTAAAAGACTTTCAAAATCACCAATAACTGGTCCACAAGAACAAGTTAATCAACTGCACTGCACCAAAAAGTTGTTGAAAAAGTCCATAATTAGTACTTGTCTAAAGGCTCCCCGACTATAATAGCAGATATTGCTGATGTTAGTGCTAACAACATTGACAGAACTAGCTAACTGAAAACTACAAGAAGTCTCTGCTCTGAAACGCAGAGTATAGTAGCATATCTCTGTCAGAACTCAGATGGAACAATTTACCGCTCCAGACCGCTGGCAATATAACTAGCTAAGGTAGATCTTGAGTCAGCAATGAACCCTGAAAAGAATTCCAAAACATGATAAACAGAAAGTGGAGATGCAAACGCATTACATATAAATGGAAAAAGCGTTCACATCATTTAAAGAGTCTGTGAACCAACCAAGGATCATGTAGAAAAGGAAAAATATAAGGATTAGAATACCAGCAAACCTCACATTAGAAGTGGCAATAATTTTCAGTTTCTTAAAATAAAACCAAGAAAATTTAAAAAATTATAAATGATATTGGCTTCGAATTCCATAGAGGAAAAGGCTGAAGAGTCAATAAGAAACTAGTCCTATGAAATGTAGATTATACACCAAGTATAGTAAACCGTGCAAGAATCGCAAAAGATGATTGCATCAACAATATTAGTGATAATGATTGAGTGAAAATAATATATATGCGTGTGTGTCTGTGTCTGTGTGAAACTGAAGACAGACATTCTGATACAAACATAATTTGTATTATCTTTTACGTGCTCGGCTAGATTTTATTTCCCAACACCAACATACTTACTCAACACCACCATTGAAGAATTGGAACTGACAAAAAGTATATTCTGCCAAGATCAAGCTCAGCTTAAGTAGCCATCAAATTCACTGGCTGAACTAGCATGCATAAAGATGGCAAACATGTGATGCATTATAATAAATAGTCAGTTTGCTCTCTATCAAGCATTAACTAACTGTGTGCATAGAACATGCAATTAAGCAAAGTTCCACAAATTTAACCAAATGAAACTCAACAACACCTAATGGAAAGTTATTTCTAAGGAGAATAGTGACTCAATATTCCAACCGTAGACATTAAAAGAGTTCCTAGAAAAAGATTTTTGAACTCAAGGTTTTTTTAACAGAAGATACGGCATCCTTCAATCATAGACAGCAAAATAAAGCAACTCCCATAGGATAACTGACAGAGAAGTGTTATGTTCTCTGAAGCTGAAATGAAAACAAGCCAAAAGCCAATAACAACCATTATGCCCTTTCACTCCCCACAAGGAACTAAGCTACAAAAAAATAAAGACGCAACAGAAAATGCCGGCGCCAGAAACTTCTTCAGCTTTCTCGGATCACCTTTTCCCCAGTTTTTACATTACCTCCGTCTACCACAGATAGCTACCGAGAACAGCAACAATCCAGAAAAATATATCTAAAATTAAATTTTTGCGAAAACCGAAACACTATCTAGCCAAAAAGTAATCGCTTATAAACCCTAACAAGCAAATTATATCTATAAGAACCAGATTTGAAGCGGCACAACGTTCGGATCTGATGCTCACCGTAAAAAGAGAAAGAAACGGGCAAATAAGCGCTGGGGTTTAGAGAAACAGCCAATAAAAGGGAAATATATATATATATATATAGAAGGATCGGTCGAATGACCTGATCAACCCACGTCTCTTTCTCAAACTCAGACACATAAAATCCTTCTTATCCGCTGATAACATATTCGCTTTATCTGAGGAGAATCACAACCCTGACAAATTAGTCATTGATTATTCTTTCATCAAGTTTGAAACAAATTTTGCAAGACACAGATTGAATGAGTGAAATCTATGAATAGTCATAATTTTTTAGAGTAAAGATTATCAAGTTTCATCACTAGACAAAATTATTATAAAACAAAATCGCTTTAAACTCATTTGTTAGGGTTGTAATCCTCCTCCGATAAAGATATGAAAATGATATCAATTGATAAAAAAAATGATTCAAGTGTATGATTAAGAGAAAGAAACAAAAGAGATCATTTTGAAAATCTTTCTCTCATCAAAGATTTATATATAAAATAGTGAGATGAGATTCTTTTATAAAGAAGAACAAAATTATAAATAAAAAATAATAATAATACATAGAATATTCTAAAAGAGTTTTGTTACAATATGTTATGACAAGTATCTTTTCTATTTTAAGATATGTTTGGATTATATAAATAAAATTTAAAATTTATTTACATTTTTGTATGATCTCTTAAATAATTTTATAATATATTACCTCTAATTTTATATATAAAAAATAAATAATTAATTTATAAAAACTAAAAAAGTTAGTATAAAAAACAAATAACTAATTCATAAAAATTAAAAAAGTTGATTAAAAGTAATTAATTTTTTTAATTTTGTCTCAAATAAAAATATTTGTAAAAATTATTTTTATTTAATGTGTATACTTTTTTCTTAAAATTACAATTATTAAAAAGACTTATTTTATAGAGAGTATAAATATTAGACATTAGTGGTTCATTTTTTATAATTTAGACCAAATCAAATATTAAAAAAATTTCTTATATATAAGACTGAAAGTAGTATTATTTATATATATATATATATATATATATATATATTTATAAATACCAAAACAATAAACTAATGCAACATTTTACCTTTTATAAATAAATTTTTTATTTTTAACATGTATCAAAATTCTTATTTTATTAATAGACAAACTCTTATGAAAAATATAATTTCTTAAAAGTTAATTGTTTTTATCAATAAATTATTTCCTATCTAAATATAATATAAACAAAATCAAGAATTTTTTATCCAACTTTCATTCAAAAGAAATAAAGATGTCAATCCCACAAAACTAACTCACCATAGCATTAACCCTGATGACTTATAGTTAGCCAAAGAAGAATGTGCAGCCTTACTTAAATAAGGCTTAATAGAGCCAACAAAGTTTGGTTTGCAGAAAGCCTTATTTGCAAATTAAATGTAAAGACAAAACAAAATGCTCTTGTCCTACAAAAAAGAAATCATATTACAAACATGCTTATATTAAGCCTTACAAAAAGAAAGGGCACAAAGGACAAATTTAATTTTTCAGAAGGAGAATGACTCAATACAAGAAACGGGATTGCTGTTACATTTGTGGAAAAAATGACCATTTTGCCAAACAGTGTCTTAAGAAAACAAAGAAAGAATCAAAACTCATTCATCAACTTCAAGCTAGCATCCCTCTTTTTATAAATCAAACGATACATAAAATTTTATCGTGAATCACATCTATAAAAAAACTATTTAAATTTAATTTTTTTTAATAATTTTGTTTATAGTTTTTCCTAATCTCTTTCTCTCTTTAATTATTAAACTATTCTCTATTTAATCTACTTTATTTATTGGAACTTCTATAAAATTTTTTTGCATATATTTAAATTATTTAAGACACAATTTTATAATCTTTTTTATAATGGTACAATTTCAACTTTTTCTCTGATATATATTTTTATTATTTAACTACTTGTCTATAATTAGATACATTATTTTATGGTCTAAAAATGTATATTATTTTCTCTATAACTAAATAAATTATTCAAATTAACACTGAGACACATTATAAATATCTACGAACATGGGTCAACTTCTCTACCAATAAGAATCAAATAAAAGGTCCTTAACTGGTAAACACTAGTAGATAAGGTAGTTGTTGTCATTGATTAATAAAAAGTTTTATTTAAAGAGAAAACTTAGTATAGTTTTATATATTTAACATTATATTTTTTTAATTAGTTAATTATATGTGAACTATTTTTTACATCTTATTGATTTAGTCACTAACATTATGAACTAATATTTTAATTTAAAGAAAATTCACAATTAAAATTCAAGCATAATCGAATCATAACCCCCTATCTGAAGCAAAGATCGAAGAACTGAACAGCTGCAATGCAAACAAGCATGTATGATTGAGACAGGGCTGTAATATAAACAACTTAGAATATAAATTCAAAGAACTTTAAAGGTTTCAAATTGACCTCCATGTGCATTTGCAAGCTCCTTTAGCAATTTGATGGCATTGAATTCCATGATTTCACAATCTTTGCCATTGTCTTTCGCTGCCTTCTTAGCACTAAAATTTCAAGTTTGAAGGAGACGAGCTGCATGGACCACTTCGATGGGATAGGGTGGAAGATGGAAGATGGAAATTGCATCTGGCTTTTGGATTTTTTTTAATTAAAAGGTTAGTTAACGATGTTAGTGAGTAAATTAATGAAGTATAAAAAGGTTCAAATGCAAAAATGTATGACATGCTCAACGATCGATATAGATGATATTGGAAGTTGCGTTTACATTTTATTGATGAAACAAGTGAGAAATAATGTTGATGAGGTCACTACATGAATCATTGTCCAACCAATGATATTATTCGCTACAAATCAATCTACACTTTTAATGGTTAGGTAACATATATATCTACAGCAATCGTGGATCCTAGCACTGCACTAGAATGCAATAAATAACGAGTTTGTGTTTTTCTATGGGCAGGGAGGGCTAACATCTCCAATGTAGGACACTTGAACATTGTCACATGAAGCCTTGGCAGCTTCTCTTAATTTAAGTCTCAGGTCTATGTTTTGCAATACAATCCCTTGGCATGGAAAGCTCTGGCTACAATCAAACTTCATACTCACTTTTGAAGCACTCGTACCTTTTATGTTCTAGTACAATACATTCTTAATCTGAACTATTGAGTGCTGCCATATATATATATATATATATATATATATAAACCAAACGTTAGAAACAAATGCACCCAGACACATGGGTTGACCTGGCTGGAGGTTGAAGACAACCTCCAGCCATGTCTCGAGCAAGCCCCACATGCGAGTTTAAGTGGGATGGGATAGATCGGTGAGTTTCTTCTTCCATTTGTTTGAATTAAGGAATTTTTTAATTTTATAAAATTTTTATTTTATTTTTTGAGACGTAGAAACATTATTAATTTTTCACATTTCTTCATTTAAAAATAGCATTTTTTTTTATTATTTTCAATTAACAAATGGCTTCAGAAAATTACAGAAAAATTCAAGAAAATATTTTGATATATATAAAGCATGGAATTTAGGCGTACTCTCCTTATAAATATATACAATAATTATACTCTCATGTTAAGGGATAAAACATTAATATTTAAATCTTATTTGAGTTAAATTAGTCGTTGTTCATAATTTTTATACAAACATAGTTCACAATTGACCTTTTAGGATACATATGATAAAAATATCTTAATAAGATATATATTTTCTCTTAGTCTGAAAATTTTGTTTTTAATAAATTGTTGAAAATAATAATCACCAAAGTGGTTCATTCATCAAAGTTATTAAAATTTCTCAGTTCTCTCTGTTGATACGAGGTAAGGCAATTTCCTAATTCTAATTTGGGAATATTATTTTATGTATTTATGTTACCAAAAATATTTATCTATTAAAATATACAAAATTGTTGAATTCTCTTGTTTGATAAAAATTGAGTTATGCTATATAATTAGCCGCCCAATGGGGGTTAATATATATACTAACTCTGGTATAACATGAAATGTGCTAGTAGAAGTAAATAGTTAAGAAAATTTATCTGTCCAAAGGAGATAGATTTTTTCATCTATAAACTTCCTTGTTGGATTAAGATATATAGTTTGGGAGAGTTATTTGCTCAAAGAGGATAAGACTCACAATATTACATATCCTTATTTATATTAGCTTAATGCTAGAGAGGCATAATGCATGTTATGTTCTCTGCCCAAAAAGAAGTTCATGACAATGCAACAGATGCTTCTCAAGGATAACTTGCTCAACTTAAGCTGTTTTAAAATTGCTTACATCACTGACCATGTTACACTTTTATTTACAGTCTCCTTTACTGTGAATAGCAATAATGTTACCATCGAGGTCTTGACTAGTTCCAACTATAAGAGGTGAAAATAGGATGTTGAATTTGTCTTGGGAATAATGGACATAGATCTGGCACTACATAAAAGTGAATTTTTGAAACCCACTGAGAATAGCACTGCCGAACAAAAAAAGTACTATGCTAAGTGGGAAAAATCCAACCACCTTAATCTCATAGCTATGAAAAGATCAATTGCTGAGCATCTCATAAGTGATTTATCAAAAACCACAAATGCTAAGAAGTTCTTCGATGCTATGGGAAAGAGGTACCATATGTCTTACAAGGCCGAGACTAGACAACTTATGAGTGAGTTAACAAGTATGAGATATGACAGTACTAAAGTTAGAAAATATATCATGAGGATGGTGCATGCTCAATCAAATTTAAAGGCTTATAATATTTTGATTTCGGATAGCTTTATCATTCATCACACACTTAATTTACTTTCGCAAAAATTCAGTTAGATTAAAATTGCTTATAACACACAAGATCAAACTTGGAACCTGAATGATTTGATTTCTAAATGTGTAGCTAAGGAAGAAAAGTTGAGGAGGAAAAAGAGTGAGAATGCATACTTAGTTTTCCACAATAGGTTGAATTTCCATAAGAAAAAAAGGAAAATTAAAGAACAAGAAGATAAATGCTCCTAAAAGGGAGTAGAACTTTAAAAGGCATGATAGGAATTAGACTACTGGTGATACAGATAAAATGAAGGATATGAGTTGTTATTTTTGTAAGAAAAATAGTCATAAGAAGGCTTACTATCGTAAAAACAAAAATTGGCTAATTAAAGAAGGGCAGAAATCAAGGTGAGTTATTGGCTTATATTTGTTTTGAATTGATGACTCCCTAATTTTGTATGAGAAAGAGATATATTTTATGATAAATTAGGAATGCCAAGTACTTTTCTTTTGATTAACATGACTAAATTTTTATTCAATCAAATAAAATGAAGAAAATGTCTCAATTGCAATATCTTTATTAGTTTTAAACCTCATTTTATGATTGATTTTTATTTTAGGAGAAGGTAAAAGATTATAGAAAGAAATGAAAAAATAGAGAAAAGTTGAAAAATAAAAAGGCAAGCTGAACAAGTCCTCTCGCTACAGCTAGAACATAATTCGCTGTAACGAGAATGCACTTTTGCTGTAGCGAGAAAGTCACTTCGTCGTAACGAAGTCGTGATGCATACAAATTCCAAGGAACTCCTAACTATAGCACAAGCGGTAGCAAGATCAGCAGAAATCTAGGCACCTATAAGCTCTCACTATAGCGAGAGCCACCCCTTGCCATAGTGAGATCAGCCTCTGAAAAGCACAACTTTGATTTACGAGCTAAAAAATACGAGAGAGAGTTAGGGCTTCGTCATTCAGCAAATAGGAGCCGTATTTGGTCAATTGGGAGAGTGAGAAAACGCACAAGAGGTGTTGGGAAAGCTTCATATTAATCGGGAAATCATTGATTCTGTCCAAGATTCTTCCAATTAGGTGTTTCTACTCCATCTTCTCTTCAAGTTGATGTATTTGTTGATATATTTGCTGAACTTTTCTGTGGATTTCAAGCAATAAGTGGCTAACTCTTGTAACCTTTAGGGATTCTATGAACCTTTGAGCTTTGAAAATAATTTGCCTGTTGATTATGTTGAATTAATGAAGATTTTAGTACTTAATTTGAATTATGGTTTCATTCTATTGATTGCCCACCTCTAGTTTGATTATGGGTTTTGTAGTTAGCCTTTGAAAGAAGGGAATTGCTTATAAACCATTGATTGAGCAACTTCAGATTAGATATAGTCTAATTTGTACTTGAGATAGAAATATACTCAAGGGTTTTAAATAGTCTAGATAAGGTCTGAGCTTAATTATATGTTAACTTTTCATTTGAGACATCAAAGAGTTAAGTTGATATATAGGTTTGAATGGATTGAAAGACATTTTTATCTAATTAGATCTTTAACTCTAAAATTGACATTAAGCTAATTAATTAAAAAGAAAAATGATTGACTTTATGTACAAAAGGGATTAGAATTCCTAGGGTATCTTTAATTTTTTATTTTTGCTTAGAACCAATTTCATTACTGTTAATTGCACTTGAATAAATTTTCATAAAAATTCACTCATACTTGATTTGTTTAATTAAAATAAATATGAGAAATTTAATACCTAATCATTAATCGTATTGGTTCTCTAAAGGAACGATCTTGACTCATCACTTACTACTCTTACAGCCCGTACACTTACGGTGTTACTATTCTGGTGTGCATCATGAATCAAATATTATTGACGTTCCAATAGATTCTTGGTGACTTGACAGTGGTGTTTTTGTTCATGTAACTTCCACCTTACAGGGGTTTAGAAATGGCAGGAAGCCAAGTAAGAATAAGTCTAAGCTAAAAGTAAGAAATAGTGCTAATGTTGAAATTGAATATATAGGAACTATTTTTTTGTCATTAGAATCTGGTTATCGGCTTTGTTTAAAAAATATTTTTTTATATTCTGTCATTTAGAAGAAATTTAATTTCTCTTTCATTGCTTGATAAAGCTGGATGTTTTTTCAATTTTGAAAATAAAAGAGTTAAAATTTCTTATGATTTTAATATGATTGGCAAATACATTTTATTTGGTGGATTATACAGACTGTATTTGAATTCCAAAATCGATAATTTATCTTTCAATGTTGAGAATTTCGTGGCTAAATAACCCTTAATTAAAGAAAAGTCTCCATTATTGTGGCATAAACAACTTGGTCACATTTTAAAGGAAAGAATTGAAAGATTAATCAAAGATGAAATACTTTCCTCACTTAATTTAGAAGAGATAAACACCTGCGTTGATTGTACAAAAGGAAAATTGACCAAAACGAAGAAAAATGGTACAACTCACAGTGAGAGCCTTCTGGAAATGATACATATTGATATCAATGGTTCCTATCTTTCAACTATATGCAGCAAAAATTATTTTATAACCTTTATTAATAATTTTTCTTGTTATGGATATATCTTTCTCATCAGAGAAAAGTTTGAGGCCCTTTACATGTTGAAAATTTATCGAACTGAAGTTGAGAAACAATTGGGGAGAGTTATCAAAATAGTCAAGTCGAATCGTAGTGATGAATATTATGAAAAATATGATAAAAGAGGACAATAAAAGGGACTTTTTTACTAAATATTTACAAGATTTTGGAATTTTTACCCAATATACCATGCCTGGTAATCCTGAATAAAATGGTGTGGTGGAAAAATGAAACTGCACACTTATGGACATAGGGAGGAGCATGATAAATAGGTCTAATTTAACTAATTTTTGTATGACAAGAGGCAATAAGAACTACTAATTATATTTTAAATTGGGTTTCAAGTAAATCCCTTTCTAAAACACCTTTCCAATTATGGACTAAAAGAAAACCAAGTCTTAATTATTTTTGTGTCTAGGGATGTCCTATTGAAGTGAAAATTTATAATATTTCTCTAAAGAAAATAGATTCCAAAACTACCCGTTGCTTCTTCATTAGGTATTTAGATCACTCAAAAGAGTATAGATTCTATTACCTTACAAGGGGTATTAGAATTGTTGAATCACTAACTGCAAAATTCTTAAAGTTTGATATTCCTGAATGGAGTTGCTCTTAGGTCTTTGAACTAAATGAACAGCATGATACAATTTCAATTCCTTTACAACTCACAGATGCAATAGTCATACCAGCGAATGTAAAAGAAGAGGCTGTGGATTTACCTATTTAGATAGAATTACCCATTATGGATGAGGTTCCTCAGACAGGTGATACAATTCTTGAAACAATTCAACAAATTTCATAAATTCCCTTAAGGAAGTCCCAGAGAAAAAGAAGATCAGCAATCTCAAGTGACTATTATATCTATTTAGGAAAAGCAAAATGTGACATTAATGAAACTGTGGATCCTTTAAGTTACACTGAAGCAATCAATAATCCTCAATGAAACATTTGGAGGAATACAATGAGTGATGAGATGAGTTCTATGTTGAAAAATAGAGTTTGAGAGCTTGTTGAATTGTCTACAAGTTGTAAATAGGTATTCAAGACCAAGAAAGATTCTAAAGGCCAAGTTGAAAGGTTCAAGGCTAGATTAGTAGCTAAGAAATTTGTATAGAAGGAAGGTGTTGATTTCACAAAAACGTTCTCATCGATCTTGACTAAAAATTCATTCAGAATTATTATGGTATTAATGGCTCATTAT
The DNA here is from genome assembly GCA_032878935.1 of Erythrophleum fordii. Taxonomy (NCBI): domain Eukaryota; kingdom Viridiplantae; phylum Streptophyta; class Magnoliopsida; order Fabales; family Fabaceae; genus Erythrophleum; species Erythrophleum fordii. Next base: position 12,419,547 of record JAVQMF010000045.1, on the reverse strand, counting down.
AATCTAGAGCTTTACCAGATGGATGTCAAAACAGTTTTTTTAAATGGAGATCTTAATGAAGAAATCTACATGTACAGCCATAAGGTTTTAAAGAAATAAGGAATGAACATATGGTATGTAAATTAACAAAGTTTATTTATAGGCTCAAACAAATTTCTCACCAATAGTATTTAAAGTTTGATCAAGTGGTAACCTCATTTAGTTTATTGAGAATAACTTTGATCAATGTATTTATATGAAGACCAATGAGAGCAGATTTATTTTTCTAGTACTTTATATTGATGACATTCTTCTTGCAAATAGTGATTCGAATTTGTTTTATGAAACTAAAGTTTTCTTATCTGGTGCTTTGGATATGAAAGACCTTGGCAATGCCTCATATGTTCTAGATATTGAGATTCATTGTGATAGATTACGTTATATTTTAGCATTGTCTTAGAGAGCTTATATAGATCATATGTTGAAACAATTTAATATGTAAGATTGCAAACCTAGGGAAGTACTTGTTGTTAAAGGTGACAAGCTTAGCAAAAGTTAGTGCCCTAGGAATGATCTAAAAGAGAAAAATATGAAGAATACCCTTTATGCTAGCGCAATTGGTAGTCTGATGTATGCTCAACTATATACTTGTCCTAATATTGCATTTGCTGTGAATGTTCTTGGTTGATATTTATCAAATTAGGGATCTTAACATTGGGTTACAACTAAGAAAGTCATGAGATGCCTATAGAAAATGAAAGATTTCATATTTATCTATAAAAGAGTTGACAATCTTGAAATTTTGGAATACTCAAATTTTGATTTTGTTGAGTATCCAGATGATCTAAAATCCACTTCTAACTATATTTTCATGTTAGCTGAGAAAGCAATCTCCTAAAAGGGTGTGAAACAAACTTTGACTGCATCATCAACGATGTACGCTGAGTTTGTTGCATGCTATGGAGCAGCTTTGCGAGCTATTTGGCTTAAGAATTTTATATCAAAGTTTCGTGTAGTTGACTCAATCGCCAAATCACTAGTTATTTATTGTGATAACAGTGTGGCAGTATTCTATTCCAAGAATAACAATATTAGCAGTGGATCTAAGCACATAAAAATAAAATATCTTATAGTCAAGAAAGGAGATGTTGTCATAGAATTCACAAACACCTAGTCAATGTTAGTTGATCCTCTAACTAGAGGATTAAGGCCCATATAGTTTAATAAACATGTTGAAAGTATAGGTATCTTAGGGTCTTTTGATCTTTTAAGTTAGTGAGAGTTTATATATTTTGCCTTCTTTTGTTTTGTTTTAATGATAATTCCACAGATGTCTTTTGTTTATGTCAATGAATTTCATGAATCTTCACATATGTGATATGTTGTATTCTTATTGATAATCATCACTTTTAATATTTTCTTTGTGCAAGGATTAAATGCAACATGTACATTGAGACATGATGATAGTCTTAAGGGTGACCATTATATTTGTCAAGATATATCTCTTATAGCACTATATCATATTCTCAAAATAAAGTATCTAAGATATATAAACTTGTCATAAGTCATATGATTTCTCACAACGATTTAGCATATGAATATTGAAAAATCGTGATTTTTCATTATAGTTTAACATACAGATATTGAGAAATCATATGAAGGACTAATAATAAATAGTGCATTATTGATAACTTTGAAAGCTATTTCTTACCACACTTCTAGACTAATGATCCATGTCAATATAATGTTAATATGTGTGAGTATGAACTAGTCTTATGTCATTAAAAGGCATGATGATCGCCATTATTCTTTATTGATAGTTATGTTGGACCGAATTGTGTATGATGTGCTTTCTTAGAATCATTGTTTTATAAATAAAGTGCGCACACAATTTTATTGTTTCGTCAACGTAAGAGTCATTTTACAAAATAAAATAAATTTTCTTAAAATCAAATTAATGTTGCTTAAGTGGGAGAATGTTGAAAAATTTTATGTGGGCTGATATTAATTTTTTTAATAATTTTTAAAATTAGATTGGCCGTAATCCATTAAAGTTTATCATAAGCCTAATTTTTAATTAAGTAGTCATAAAACTAATGAGCTTTAACACATATTAATAAAAGATTTTGATGAGTAATCTTAATAGTGTGGACTAAATGTTTTGCTGAAACCTATGATGGTAGAGCCTAATAAAATATTTATATATAAGAGTTAGGACTCCTATCTAACCCTAATTAAGAGTGCTAGTCCCATTGAAAGCTGCTCATCTAAGCATAGAATGATAGAGAGAAAGATCTCGTCTTTAGGTTGCTTCTATGGTAGCTACAGGTATATTTCTTATTCTAATCTCAGAGTTAGTATTCTAATTTCATACAAGATCCAAATATGCTACACCTAGCATTGTACTAGAATGCGATAAATAATAGGTTTGTGTTTTTCTATGGGCAGCGAGGGCTAACGTCTCCAATGTAGGACACTTGAACATTGTCACATGAAGCCTTGGTAGCTTCTCCTGATTTAAGTCTCAGGTCCATGTTCTGCATTACAATCCCCTGGCATGGAAAGCTCTGGCTGCAATCAAACTTCACACTCACTTTCGAAGCACTCGTACCTTTTATGTTCTGGTACAATACATTCTTAATTTGAACCGCGGAGTGCTGCCATATATATATATATATATATATATATAAACCAAAATCGTTAGTAACAAATTCACATATACTAGAGTTATAAGTGTATACAAATTTATTTACCTTTTGTTTGCATGGACCCTTTTGGTCACAGTAGTTCTGGTCTATTATTATGGGGTTGGTCACATTGTTCATTTCCATGTTCCGGAACTTGATGTTGCGTGCACTTCCTGACCCACCCTACATATGCATTATAGTACACCAAATGGGATTTAATTACTCTGATCAAGAATATAATTGGATTCTGTATTTTTTTTTTTAATTTTTGAGCATAAGTGGGTTAGAAGCAGGGGAGTAAAACAATTTCAAAAGTCAAATTTATAATACCTGCCATGTCTTAATTCTTACTCCATTTGTAGTTCCAGAGAACTTAGCTCCATTCACTGTTATGCCAGAAACAAAAGCCCTGGCTTGTTTGGCCCCCAAGCTTCCGATACTGAGAATCATCGTTGCAAATTATATTCCATTTAAATTATTCGTCAAATGGGCAACTTTTGTTTAAGCATTAATTAGATACTGCAGGGTCGAAATTAATGGGAGGTTTTGGATTTTAAATAATCAAAATTATTTACCTGATACCATGACCTGGTCCGCAGGTTATATCTGTAGCTTGAACATTCTGGGATCCTCTTACAATTGATATACAATCGTCTCCTACAACGTTTTCAATTCCAAAGTGTGCTTATATAATTAAGAAACAGAAACATAAGATTTTGATCTATAATTTTTATTATTTTGACCAGAATAATTAAAAATTGAGTAAACTAATAATTTAGTCCAAAAATTGATTTCCTCTCAGTTTGGTCCGCAAACATTTTTCTTCAAATAAAGCGGTACCTCTTAAAAGCATCTGTGAGTTCTTTCATCCAAAAATGGCGTTATCTCAGGTGTTGAGAAGTATATTTCATTAGTTAACAGTCAAGGTTTCATTTTTTACTAACAGAATTTCCATTTTGATTGGAAAAAATATATTTGAAGACTAAATTAAAAAGTTTTTCTTTGTCAGCTTAAATTGAAAGAAAAAAATGTGACTTTTTGAAATATAAATTAAGAAACTTTGTATTTAAGAGAGGAATGATTTTCAATTATTACTCCAAAATATTACCATTTCCTATAACAGAGCTTGAGATTTGGATGTTTTGGGTATTTGTGACATGAATTCCATCAGTGTTAGGACTATCCTCTGGTGCAGTCACAGTGAGACCCCGGGCTCTAACGTGCATGGAGTCCTGGAATGACACGTGAATTTGTTGGGCATTTTTTATCGTCAAGTTCTCAACCACCAAATTCTGGCACTCATAGAACGTCAGAGCCTGTAAGGATAAATAATTAATAGCCATCAGAATCAATTTGAAAGTAATATATATATATATATATATAGAAGCATTCTTGACTAGTGAGAGATTGAAGTATATATACCGTGGGGGCATTCTTGCAAGGCTGCAAGAGAGAAAAACAGGGAAGGCATAATCAGCATTTGAATAAGGTTTATGTATATTATGGAAAAACTGATAAAAATATATTGGGCTTGTTTTGATGGCTTACGAGTTTCTTGTTCCTTTTGCATGAATTTTGCCACCATATGTTTCCATTTCCATTGATGGTTCCATCACCCTGAACTGAGAGCTTCTGGACACTGTTAAACATAAGCCAGTGTGTGGGATCTTGGCGGTAGTCTGAAGGATTATCTGACGCTTCAAGCGCTCCAGAAATCTGTAACAAATTTAATTTATCACAAATTGCACATATATTTATAATGTTTTAACTCACTGTTTAATTGAGATGTACAATATTGCTTGAAGGCTGAACCTTACAACTAATTATATTGTGACTAACCTGCATTGTAATGTTAGATTTGCAAGGGCCAGAGAATGTTATTGGCTTGAGTAGATAATTCTGCTGAGGCACCACAAGAGAAACTGCTTCCCCAGAAGAGCATGCAACTTGCCAAGCCTTTTTGAATGCCTGAAATAACTCACATCATAACAAGAAAAAAAATGTCATTTTTTATCAGGTGGAGAAAAAGGGGGCTAAGAACAAAAAGGAAGGTGAATATACCTGTGTGTCATCAGTAGTACCATCCCCTTTAGCTCCATAATTATTGACATTAACTGTGTTAAGCGACGGAGAAGAGCCAACCAACCTATCAAGACTCTTCAACCTCAAAACATCTGACCTTTGCTTGATCATGTTCTTGAATGTCCCACCATCATCAATGGGATTAGGTGAATCATCAACATAAATATTATGTGGGTCCTCTTGCAAAGTGCAATAACAAGCAACAAAAGAAATCATGATGAAGAAGAATGATAGGAGACGCTTTTGGATGGCCATTACTTAACTTTCCCTTCGTACGTAAGAAATTAATAATAGATGCTCTAATTTGTGTAGAAATGTTGTTGTTGGGTGAAAATGGCTGGCTAGCTAGCTTGATATTGAGCTTATGGGAATGTCATGTGGAGCTTGTGTATTTATATAGACAGAGAAAAAAGGTTTCGGATTTTGGGCTTAATCTTTAAGGCTATCATACGGTATGGAAGGGTGGGAATGAGATTGAGACGACGGACACTCACTTTTTGCTTCTTACACGTTTGTGACCAAACGTCCACGAATGAGTCAGCTGTGCATGAACATGCATCTGCAAAAAAATACATAAACACGCATCTCTGTCTGTTTTACCAGTTTTCAGTCAGCAAAATTGGAAAAAATATATTAATATTTTTAAACTTTCTTTTATAAATGTATACGGGGTAGCCCGCAAATTTAAGTTGATTTCATTAACTAATGATCGTCGTGCTTTTATTGATTGGTATCAAAACGGAATATCAAGCTAATATGATTATGTATTTTCCTGCTTTAATTTTCTTTATTTGACTCCACGACCGAGGTTTTAAGCTCAGGGCATCAGTGCATATATATTATTGCAACCTCAAAACGATTTTCAGAAATTATTAGTTTCAGTTATATTTCCATAAATTATAAAGATAGTTCTTTTGTCCCCCAAAATTTGGGTTATACAACACAAAAGTCCATTTCAATAATTAGCACCATCTGATCATTTCATTTAGAATAAGCTGAAACCTAGCTTCAAGTTGGCCTACTCTATACTCAAAAAATTAATTGAGATGTTTCCTTATAATAATTATCGAAATATCATAATTAGTTCATATAATAAACATTTAGAGGCCTGCAATATACATCATAATGTGTATTCAAAGGAAACCATCATGACTCATGAGTTCTCGTGTTGATTGGAATCTTCCCATCCTTTCTCTGCGTAATCATTTGGGATTTTGGCTATGGTTCGTCGGATTACGTGAGAATGGTTCTTTATGCATTTTGAATCCACCGCATGAGATTACTTTTTTCAGATTCTCTGATCTGATAAGAATCCCGACGTTTAGGCTCCGTTTGGTTCAACGGAGGGGAGGGGAGGGGAGGTTAATGGAAGGGAGGGGAGAGGAGGGGAAAGGATTTAATGAGTTATGTTTGGTTAGAAGGGAGGGGAGGGGAGGGAGGGAAGGTAATTATATTTAGACAAATTTATCCTTTATATTATTTTAATTTTATTTTTTATAAAAAAAATTATTTATATCAATAATTTTTTAAAAAAATTATAAATTTCAATCTTTTTTATTTTTAATTTTTGATAAAAAAATTTATTAATTTTTATTAAATATTAATATATTAAAATATTAAAAAACTAAAAAGGGTAAAAAAGTAAATTAACATTTAAAAATACCCCACCCCTCCCCCTCCCCTCCAAAATCCCCCAATTTGGAGGAGAGCCAAAATTGGCCTCATTTCCCTCCCCTCCCCTCCCTCTCAATTTTATCAAACCAAACACCTTATCTCCCTCCCCTCCCCTCCAAAAACCTCCAACCAAACACTCCCTTAGTAACAACATAATTTTTAGGAGCTTTTTTTTTTCCTCTTTATCAAACGGTTTTTAACATGTGCAGTTGAAATGTCAAGTTGCAGACAGGTATTTTGTGGTTTTTGATCAATTAGAATATGATGCAATCGAAAGGGGACAATTGTCTGTCGAGAGTGGCTAAATCCTCATAAAAGCGCGTGGATTAAGATTTCCTCTTTCATTCATTCATATTCATTCATCCTCTATTTGGTAATTGGTAGCATCTTTACAAAATAAGTAGGTTTAGCTGTGTCGTCGGTAGTTGAGAAGTTGGACGTGGAAGGGGTAGGGGTGTACATCGCCCCGGTTGGCCCTAGGGGCCTGGCCTAGCCCTGCCTAATCGGGTTGGGCTAAAAATATAAATGAACAGAACTTTAAATAAAACTATATCAGGTCGAGCCGGGCCACGAGCAAAGACAGTCTGCCCAACTTGTCTTAATAGTTATTTTTTTAGTTATTAATATCTTGTCATCTTATATATATATATATATACATATATATATATATATGTTTATTTTATCTGATTCTCTTTACATGCTGTAATTTTCATTATCTATTTAAATTTTTTCTATTTCTTAATTATTTTCATTATTGATGTGTATGCTTACTGATATTTCTTTTATTGAATAATGAAAATACACGTATTTACCTAAAACTAATTATGTTAGTATAAGTTATATTTTGCTTAATAATTTTAAGCTATTTTTTTATTATTGATAAAAACATTAAGGTTCCAAAAGCTTATTGTTTTGAAGTACATGCCTATGAGTCTACAAAAAAATATTTTTATATTAAGTATCAATTCATAAAAAAAAAAAAAATTCGGGCGGTTTAGGGCCGCCCTAACCTGCCCTAAAATCGGACTTGTTCGAGTCGGGTCGGGTTACGGGTATAAAAAATAAGCTCGATGTCTTAATCGAACCGAGCATCGGACATACTAGATGCCCTGCCCTGACCTGCCCATGAACACCCTAAGAAGGGGACATGACTTTGGAGTAGAAGGAATCCCTTGTTCACTTTGAAACTCAGAATTATAACTTTTCGTGGCCTAGAGTTTCCTAAACTTTTTGTCACGTTACTATAAATGTTAGAACAAAGTATCACCTCCTGACGTTTCATGATCTCTTTGTATCCACGTCCTCGTGACTAAAGTCTGTGTATTTTGTTCTTTTTCATCATGGCAGAGTTGACTTAATATAAAAACCAAGTATGGGATGAGTCAGTAATGGAAGTTGGAACAAGCAATCAAATTAGGGAAGATTTGTGATAAAGTGGTCACATGGCGGGAATTTATTGGTGCTATTAGGCAGAAGAGGATATAATCCAATGAATGAGATGAATAATGGTGGTCATATTTTTGGATTGTTAAAACATCGGGGTATGGAGCTCATGAATCATGGTTGACATGGACTAATCAAATATATAAACAGTTTACCACCTTGTCATTGATTTGGCAATTGAGCTACGTTAAGAAATTTTGGTTTGGCATTAGATATGAAAGGTTTCATTATCGTCTAAGTATTGTTGCAATTTACTCTTTGAAATCTGCGGTCTTTAAGTTGCTAATGGACACATTTACAAATTTATTTTTACACATTAACATTACTATGTATATCTCTAACGTTTGTAAAAGAATTAATATATATTATTGGCTTCAAATGCGAGAATTAGATGAATAAATTGATTTATAAACTTAATGTTTTCAAATTTTAGATAATGATATAATATTAAGTTTTATTTTAAATATACATTTTTCTGAAATTATTAAGTCCTCTTGTTTTATCAGCTATTTGGGTTAAACCCACGCTTTTCCACAATGAATTTATCGGTTTAATTGTTCGCCGAAAAAAAAAAATTGAATAAATCATCTGTTTAGTTACTGAGCCCACCGAAAGAGATAGAATACAAGCGCTGCCACCTCATCTATTACGTTTCATTGATTTTTTTCATAATATTTCTTTTTCCATATTTCTTTGCTGCTGGAAAGGCCCAGGAAGCAAAACAAATGACCGTCACAGCACAATGTTTGTCTGCATACCTTCTTTCGAAATCTTCCAAAAACAAAAAACCAAAAATAAATAAATAAATAAACAAAAATAAAGACGTGAATACGAGGAAAAAGGGGAAATAATATGGATCCGGTGCAACAGAAGCGGTTAACCCGTTCATGTTGGGTCCAATCCCAAAATGTTTATATTGTGCAAATCTTTAGTTAGTCTAGTTATTTCAATATTGTTGATACAAAAGTTTTAATGAATTTTGAATGGCTTGAATTATGTCAAACAATATAAGTAAAATGAAATGTTTTTAAAAGTGATTGCATGGAAAATGTTTTAAATTATTTTAAAGTTGGGTTAAAGAAATGTGATTTTGATCAAAAGCTTGAGGAAAAGGAAATTTTAAGGAAAAATCAGTTTTGGGGGAAAGATGTTTTTATCCTCGTTGGATCAAATTGTTTCAAAGAAGAAAACCATTTTGTTGGGCCAAAGTTGCCAAGGGAAGATGGCCAAAACCCATGAAGTTTAATTAAGAGAATGTTAACTTTGGCATTTATCCCCTATGCAGAAAGAATTTTGTCCAGCGAGTAATAATCACAAGGAAAAAGAAGAAAAAGTGAAGCGTTATTCAAGGGAACCTTATCCTTTGCGTTTCTCTAACATGCGCATTGCATGCGAAGCATCAAAAGGGTTATGTTTTGGATGGTTTTTTCTACCAAAAATGAATGAATTTTTGCCATGCATCTTGCGGAATCTAGAGCATTCATTGAAGCCCCAAAATACACCGCATTAGAGCTCTAAAATTAACCCCTGAACACGTTATTTCAGGCCCCCAAAATGAGATGCTTGTCTTCCTCCTGTACACCAGCCATGGCAACACCGGTGAAGCCATCTTCCTTGCTTGCATGTGTTTCATGAAGCCATCTTCCTCCTCAAATGTAGCCTCCCCAAATCCAAAAACTAGATCTGTCATTCTCAATCGATATTTTGATCAAAGTGAGACTTAATCATGATAATTATGGGTGAATATAGTGTGGCAGTATTGGGTCATTCTTAACCAATATCTGCCAACCATTGCAGCTCTGGAGAATGAAGATGATGCTACTAGTCCACTAGCAGCACCTAAGCCTGGGTGTAATGTGATATTCCAAGAGCTAAGTGTCTTCATCATTTTCTGGGATTAATTGTTATTTTTGAAATAATGTTGGTGTTTTTGTAGGCTTAGGCTTAACGGGTTTAGTATTTTATAATTTGTAATATGCAGTGGGTACTTCACTTTGACTCTATATATTGATGCCTTAGCAATGGTTGCTATCTTCTAATGCAAACTGTAAACATGGGTATCTGATATTCGTTTCCTATTTTCTCTAAGTGTTTTGTTTTCTGAGATATGAACTACCTAAATGAATTCAATTTTATATTTGTTTCCTATTCTCTCTTGGCGTAACAGATGAGTTTAATTTCTTATACTCCACAAGGGTAGTAAAATAATGCATGTGTAACATTGTTTCATTTTATATTTGTTTAAAGGAAAACTAATGAGTATGTACATGTTTACCTGAGTGAATTTTTATTTGTAGAATATATTCACTTTAGCTATAAATAACCATGTATCAATCATCCAGACTTGACTCACTGCATTTTGACAGAAGGAAGGCATTGAAAAACTGTGTTTATTTTAGACACTCGCTTTAAAATCAACACAAAGCAACTAGATACAAACAATTCAAATGTGCTGTTGGAACAACTAGATATTCATTGCATTTTGAATGTGCTGCTGGAACAACTAGATACAAATATGAGAGCATGAAGCAAAAAATAAGATTAGGTGGTGGTGGGAAGTTTTGTACCAAGCAACCACCAAAATCTAAAACCAAAGAAGCCCAAAGTCCAATTATGCTCTAGCTTCTATTACCCTGTCAATTGCAATGGAAAAGTTTACTGTCGTATAAGATATTTGCCATCATATAAGATATCTGCGATTTCTCAAGATGGAGTGCTTATTGTCACAATGGAGAAGTTGCCACCCCCAGATCCCAAGGCCATTAAGGTCAAGCTTGCTTAATTAATCCATGTTCCAAGCTTTAGGATGCAATCATGCATTATAGGTTATATAGCTAATACACATGTTGATGTGTGCTTGAAGCATATTTATAAATTTTATTATTATGAGGTGGCTGATGCTAGGTTTTAATTAAATAGTTGCTATTATCCAACTTTGACCATGATCAATAGATGACCTTTTTTATATGCTTTATAACTTTAGAAATGTTTTGTTCAAATAAATTTAACTACTGGGTAACTTGTTTCTAGGAATGCCATATCCACGGATCATGTATATGCTTTTCTTTTATTTACCATCATGGCTTAAATAATTTATAAGTCATAAAATAAACCCTTCTCAAAATAAAAGCCTGCAAGAATGAATCCAATATAAATTCACAATCATTTTATGGTACTCTATCCAAACATCACAATAGGATGTGTTTGCATAGTTTCTACCCTTATACTCACCTTCCAATGACAACAAAGAATACAAACTATATATAACAATGTTATTCACAAAAGCAATTGATGTTAAGCACATGTGGGTAGCAGGTATCTATAATTTGAGAATCAATATACAAATATAGAGCATATTTAACTGTCAATGTCTAAGCAACGCATTGAAATTTTTGCTTCAAAATATATCAAACTTGAAGGCAACTTAATGGTCACAAATTGAAAACTATGTTGTTTAGCTTAAATGTTAAAGACTCAATGCTACATGTCAGAATAAGTTTAGAAAACAGTAGCATTATGATGGTGATCACCATGAAATAATCTCTTGACCCACAATTCAAGATTCATTAACACACACACACACACACACACCTAAAGTTATATAACTAAGTTGTTAATGCTGAAAAAGGACAAATCTAGGAAATTATTTGCTTACGTCCAACATAGATTGACTACAAATACTATATTATTCAGCCATTAAAAAAAAAAGGTAAAGAAATGCTAAACGAAAAAAAAAGGTAGCACTCATTCTTCAGAATTAGTAAACCAGCATAAATATAATTCAAGGAACACACAAGAAAACTATTAAAGGTAACATGAAGCATGAAAAAAAAAATCTCTATGGTGCATTAAAAAGGCATCTATAAATGAAACAACAATATAATGCTTAAGATTCCAAAATCAACAATTTAATTTCAAACCAAACATTTCACAAACTCAAAACTTAATATTCCAAACTCAAACTAATGCACGAAAGACACTAGAAGTTAGCAAATCTGGGCTTTAGGTTTAAGGAAGTTGCGTTTAAGGAGACGGAGAAGGATAGAGGCTTCATGGACTGCATGCAAGTGTCCTTGTTGGCGAGCATCCAGACCATGTAGGCTTAGAATGCATCGCTAGCAGCATTGACAGAAAAGGATGAACGCTGCATCTTTGTTCTTATCAATATAATGGGTTAAAAGGGACAGCTAGGATTAAAGGGATGGACGGCCACGATTTGTCTTTGGGTCTTCAGAACTCATGGCCAAGGAAAGATCGTTGAATCACATGGACAGGTAAGATTGAATTATTGAAATGATATTATTTCAGCAATGTGCAAGGCACACATACCTTAGAGAAACGTAAATGATTCAGACGCATTATTCAAGAAGTCAACATTTTGGCCTCCTAACATCACTCCTAACGCAAAAATGTCCATCAATTTTTAACCCAAGAGCAAGACAAAATGGGCCAAAAAACAAGTGTATTTAGACAAGTTGTCAAAACTAATACTTCTTTATCAAAGCAAGAAATATAATTTTAAGCATAAAAAGTGAAATGTGTAAAAAAGAAGATTGTGAGTTGTTCTATCTAACCAAACTTCATTAAATGCTCAAACAGCAAATTAAAAAAATAATGCAAAGGAGAAAAGAAAATCAATTATATCCACTGAGCTACACTAAAAGGGGGAGGAACAAAAAGCTATGAATGTTAGAACTTCAGCATTTTATAACCAAGTGATATTGGAGAAGAAAGCAATGATCCAAACATTTAATGAAGCTCATATTAACCATTGAAGACATAACAAAAGAGAAAGATTCATCTTGTGCAATGGACTAAAAAATAATATGTGGTATTTAAAGAGAAGAACCTTAAAGAAGAAAGTGTAAAGAAGTGAAAAAAAAATACGATGCCTTCATAAGGTTATACTCTTTATCAACTTGGTTGCATGCTTGCTATGCTTCAATGAGAAATACACTCTAAAAGAGTAAAATATCAAGCATGAAGATTTGAGTTATGTGTAGTTATCACAGAGGAAGAGAAAAGAAAGGATACACTACAAAATCATTTTACTTCTCTCATCTACCTGTTGGTTGGTTGAGCTTTCATTGGATTATATATTCTAGTTATGAGAATCCAGCCTGGCAATTTAGAGTGAACAAAAGAAAGTTAAACAACAATTCTTTGAAGCATTTAGTGCTTACCTACTGCACCTACATTGATAAATCCTTTATGAAAAATTGTTGTTGTTAGTGCTCTATGTGAGCAATTGTTGATATCTCTATATGAGCAAATACTTTATTGAATATATCCCTTCTTATTATTTGATTTAGGTGTCTTGAAGCTTATGGAAATCCTAATAAGTATTAGGTAAACACAAGTTTTTTCACAAGTTTATTCTCTAAAAAATTATGTTTACTTGGCTTGTTAAATCTTATTTTACACGATTGTCTGACTATTGGTAATCCATTAAGTGTAAAAACCTTAAGTGGTTGAATTTGTATTTAGATAACTATAGATAAGTGGAAAAATTCAATGAAATGAGCTTAAGGATTATCTCAGTTAAGATTGTAAAACACAAATGTGTGAGTGTTGGTATTAAAAGTCTTAGGATTGATCTTAAAAATCTCTTGCTATGTGTTTTCCTAAGTGATCATGAAAATTTTTTGCTATGTGTACTTAAAGATTGGATGTAAGAGTACATTGATCTAAACCAAGATAAATTTTGTCATGTAGCTCTTCTCTTCCCTTAATCTCTTAAATTTTTACTTTTGAAAAAAATCGGTTTTTGAAACATTCACTACTTTTTTTGTTTGTCTCAAAGTCATGTTATCCTTGAGCAAGTTGTGTCACAATTTTAAAGAATTTTTTACTCACTATTTCAAAAAACACAATTTTCATAAAAATATTCTCCACACAACTATTTAGGAATCTAATGTGTGAGGTCTAGCCTTATCCTACTATAGTATTTGGAAACTCTATCTTGAACTTAAAAGTCTTGCTTGAATTTAATTTTCATAACTCGTGATTTCATAAGTGAAATTGTTTTAAAAAACATGTCTGTATCATTTTGAAACCAACACATCTAGAGTTCTATTGATTTTCACAGGAGGTTTTATGAAGCTAACTTGGAGGTTTTATGAAGCTAACTTTTCTTAAGAAACAAATTTCTTCTTACTTTGTATCTTGATCACTTATGTTTTTGAAAGGTAAAAGGAAAATCAATTTTATATAAGTGCTTTTAGTTTTTTTTTCCTTGAAAAATCAGTTTTCAACCTTCACATTGTATCTAGGGAGAATGATTTTAGATAGCTTCTTAAGAAGCAAAAATTTCTATGTAAATAATTCGAGAAAGGAGATAATTTATTAATTGTTTAATTCACCCCTCTTTTGGACTTTTTTTACACTAACAAGTACACACTAAAATTAATATGGAATTATGTATAGAACTTGGGTAAATTGTTTCTTTTGGACTTTTTTTACACTAACAAGTACACACTAAAATTAATATGGAATTATGTATAGAACTTGGGTAAATTGTTCATAATCCTCACTTTATTATATAAATTGAGTCTAACATTAAAATATAAAATTTTCTAATAAAAATTTCTAGAATTATGTGTAACAAATATTAATATGTCTATGTAGCTTACTCAATGAGTTGTCATTTTTGTGAAACACCAACATTTATATTTTTTATTCCTGGATCTTCAATTACAACGATTTATGGGTCTAGGAAATAAGATGATTCCCATAATTTACGGATGTGGGAAAATATGAGAGCTTTTATTCAAAAGGAAAAAACCAGCATGGTGGTGTTGATTAGGCTGTTACATCCCACTACTACAATGTTACACAATTGCCCCAAATGCTAATACTCAAACGTGGATGTGTACAAGCCATCTGTACATCTCCTCCTCAGCAACTGGGATGATAAAGGTCATCAACCCACTTGCTTTCTCATAGTTGAAGTCTGTTTCAGTGTCACCAACCATACACTTGAGCGGCCTCTGGGAGCAGTACACTCCAAATTTCCCACTTCCCTTCACTCTCAGCCCTATATTTGCCGTTGTTGATTTTTCTCGTTTTTTGTGGATGTCAACCTGCTCCACTGCTCCTCCAGTGTTGAACATGTCCATTAGCCCTATTGCTGCAAATGAAACACTTGGTGCAATTTCCTGTCCACCAACCGATACATACGTCGCTTACTATATCACGTATTAGCAACAAACAAAAGGATATTGCGACTGAGATAGATATAACCAGAAACAGAAAGGCTTACTTTGATTGGACAGAAATGGAAAAGTTCATACTCCAGAACATTAAGTGTCACTGGCACCGAAGCCCCTTTTGGTAACCTAATTAGTTTCCCTGCAATATATACATATGTGTGTGTGTGTGTGTGTGTGTGGATGTGGGTTAGTTTTCATGAAGCATACAAGAAAAAGTAAAAGCCTAACAAAAGTTATTCAATTAATCGTAAGTACCTGATCTGTTGGCATAAATGATAGCCTGGCCATCCCAATCGGCACCAACAACTTGAGCGATGAGGTCAACATCAGAGGCAGCAACAGAGCTAGAAAGAGTACCAGGAGATGTATCGTGGATACGGGTCTTCTTTTCTATCTTGCACCACCCAGCACCTTGGCAATTAAATACACCCACCACTCCACTGCATTTGTTCATATTCCATATTTTCAGCAAGCTGCATTGCACATTGCAATTTAGTTACACCATCCATTAAATGATGTCTAAGGAGCATGGCCTACAATTTATTTTTAGAGATAGAAGAAGCTAACAAACCTAGTCCCATCTCTTGCTGGATCAACAAAGAGAGAATCACGGGTGGGCCTCCCAGGTAATTGAGCTCGCAGAACTGATCCATCAGGCAGAACCAGCTTCTTTAGAAGTTCAAAATTGTGGTGTCCTGGCTTATCACTATAAATACAACCTTTAAAACACAGTTCATTTCATTTTTATCCTGAAATATACAACACAAGATCTGTAGTGGACATCAATTTCATACCTAACATAAATGGCACATCCACCAATTGCCCGAGCTGCAGCATGATATTCTGCTGCTGGGTGTAAACTCTGTAAAAGCAAAAAATTCTACTGTTAACATCAAGTAAACCATTGATCTAAACAACAGAGCGAAACCACAGTACACCGTAAAAAGACAAAAACTACTGCATCAATTTATCCTCTATATTGCACTAACCAATGAAACACCACATTCCTTAAAATACAAGCATGCATGCAAACGCCACTCCTAAAAACTTTTATGTCTAAGAAAAATCGCCAAGTTATTATCAAGAAGAAGCCAAATGGCTAAACACAGGTGGTATGGACAATGACACAAACATGGGACAAGATAAGCACATAAATATTGTCACACTATAAAATCTGAGGTGAGCACGTGCTATTTAGAAGGTTCTGTCATGTCTTATACAAATATCCTACACACTTGAATATGGGCACAGCTCCATTTTTTAGGTGCATTAACCATGTAGAGTAATTAAGTTGCACTTACATGGAACATATCCCAGTCGGGGTGCATAAATTCTCCGAGGAAAAGAGTGTTATAGGCCACGGATGAAATATGGACGGTGTGAGAAGCAGGATCATGTGGGTAAAAGTCATCAGAAGCTCTCACAATGGCAGTTTGCTTGGCACTATAAATCCCATCAGTATTGTGACACATACAGGCGATGCATCCATTGTCAGGAAAGTTACGAGCAATGGAGGCCTCGAGCGCCTAGTGATAGCTATGCGTGAGGGACACTCTGCCTCCATGTCCAGAGCCAAGGGTTTCAATGATGTTCTGCACATCGACTTTGACTCCATCTACTCCGCAAGAAGCTAAGTAGGCATGGAGCTCGTTGTAGAAATCGAAAACCTTCTTTGGGTGTACTAGTCCTAAGCCATGTATGGACAAGCTGTCCATCACGATGTCTGGCTGGTTTCCTAGGATACCTGGGGACTGCACTGGGTATGCCAAGGCTGTGTCGTACTTTTCCATGCCACTTGCTGCTGGCTTCACTCCACCCCAATATCCAGCCAGAGCATGCCATACATATACATATCTGTCCATCAGAAATTTAAGTAGGTAAGGCTAGAAATTATTTTATGTGTGTGTGTGTGTGTCCCTAATGTTTAAAAGCCTTATTTGAGATGGTATCTTTATAATTAAAATAAATTTTTGGCACAACTTATGGTGGACTTGATACTCATTGCACCTTCGTGTGAGAGTGAGTTATTATAATAAAAATTATTTATTGACTTTAAAAAAAATAAAATAAAATTTAAGCTTTTGAGTTGAAATGGAGGAGAAATAAAGTTTCGCACAAACTGAAAATGCCTAGAGTATTGGATTTAACGATCTGAAGATCATACTTGACATTGTGGTGGTGCTTTGATTCATCTACAACATGCTTCAGGCCAAAGTTCTGTCCATTGTTCTGTCCACTTTTTTGAAATTTATTATTCTCTTTGATGCCAGTCAATCTGCTAGCGAACCTGCAACCATCCCATTTGCCAAAACATCAATGAACTAGCTAGTTCTTCAATCGAATTAATGATTAGATATAATGAGAGAGAGATGTTGCGTACTGTGATCCTTCTTGTACGACCGAATCAGCATCCTTTGATTTACTTTCGATCTGTTGCCAACCATCATCTATGATGAGGAACCGTGAAGGTGTACCTCCTTCTGATAGGCTGTAATTTTTTCAAAATAGGTTTCAGTGTCTGGAAATCCATCTCGTCTTTATTCATTAAAGAAAAAATTCTAGAAAAAGGCATGCTCTTCAATTTTTTTTTTTAACTGTAAATACCTTTTGAGGCCTTCCTCAACACCCTCAGCAGTGACATCGGTATAGAAAGCATCCCAAGTGCACCAGCCAAACCAGTCAAGAAAAGATGGTAGCTACATATATAAAACCAACAAGAAACGTTAAAAGGGCCCATTAGATATTTAAGTTTGCCTGTATATATGTGGAGGAATGGAGCCATGGCAATACAGCAGGGAGAAGGTTCTTACTTTTTTCTTCTCACAATGAACGAAAGTTTGCATGTGTTTTTCCATAGCCCTTGAATGACAAAAAATAGTTAATATATAAATTAAAAAAATGTGTACACAAGGGAGCAAGAAGATACGCGAAAGAGAGAGAGAGAGAGTGACAGAGACGGAAGGAGGGAGAGAGAGAGAATTGAAAAAGATGGCTCACTTGACAGATTGGTTGATGACTTCAAAGGGGTTGGTCCCAGCATGCATGTAGACCAAGTGATGCCCTTGATTGGTCACAACAATGTTATCTCCTGCAAAACCGAATCACACACGAAACACAAAAATGTCGTTTTGGTTCTTTTGGAATTCGGATTCCACCATGCTTATTTAATTTTTCTCCAAAGTAATGAACTCCATCTAGAGGATTCTCCAGTCCAGCACAAATGAGTTAACATTAATGAGAGCGTTTTGATGGTCAAAACTCACCACTCTCAAGGCAAATCTCTAACTCGTTTTTGGGATTGCCTTGTAGAACAGCACGGAACTGGCCTTCCAGCAGAGGAAGCAACACTGTATAGATGGTTCCAGAATTCTCATCTCTGGTCTCTATGAGCATGAATTGGGTCTCCAGAGGCACATCTTTCCCACAACTTCCCATTCTCTGAGTCATCCACCATAACTTGAACCGGAAACAACACATGAACCTATGTCCCCTGTTTTCAAAATCAAATTATGATCAGTAAACTAAATGCAAGCCACCTCAACTTAGGGGCCAGTTTCATATATACCCCCCCCCCCCCAACTAAATCAATACATAAACAAACTAACATTGAGAGCCATATATAACCACTAGAGTCCTAGTTGAGGTGTATAAGATTTTGATACCACCTAGCTATATTAGTTGCAGTTAAATTTTTTGCTTTTCTCAAGAACAGAACATGGTGGATAAGAATTGCATGAAGAGTTCAGTACGTACTAAATTAGATTTACAGCTAACTTGAAGTTATCATTTTGGTAATTAAGTTGTAAAGGAATCTTGAACAGTTTTGAAATCAAACGAAAATTAAAGATGGGAAAAGAAAACATACTCAAGGACACCCATAGGAAACACATGGAGGCTTTTGGTGTGAGATGATGTAGCACCAACAAATGCACCAGCAACAGGCCCATTTCCAGGTCCAGGAGTCAGCACAATGTTGTCTGGCACTCCTGTCAGTATGGTCTTTCCGTGGACCACCAAGTTCCCGTCGTTAACGGACACATTAGGTGTCACCGTCATATCTTTCTGCACTTGAGCACTGTGATACAATGCCAAACAAAACATTGAACCTAATAAGAGAAACTATTTTAAACAGATAATAATAAGACACTTAACAAGACGTGAGAAAAGAACAAAACAAAGGAAAAGCTGAGGCCTGAGCCAAATTTGCTGTCCTATCGGAAGCCTCTAAAAGACATAAAAGATGCTTATAAAAACCTTTAGATGAGAGGAGAGGTACGTAAAAAAATTATAATAAAAAAAATAAAGTACGAAAAGTTTCAGAATGGCCAGATTCATGAAGCCAGAGAACTCAAATTAACCAGCTCAATCTTCATGACTGATATGATATACTCAAAAGGACGATCAACTTGATGGCAGGGGACATCAGAGTCCAAAACGACAGTTCTAAAACTTGAGAAAGTGTGGGCGAAGCATGTCGTTTTTCCGAAAAGCAGCGATGCCATCTCTGTCACTGATAACACCGTTTGAACTTTGAAGGCTTCCAATTCAGAGCTCCCACGTATGAAGTAAAGAATGAAATTGTGATATTTTGTTTGATTTAAATTTAAATTTAATAATTTTTTATTAAAATGTGTTCAGAGAAAAAAATAAAGATATAAATGTTAGATTAAAAATTACACACCCTTTGCCGTGGTGACAAAGGAAGAGTAAAAATATGAATCAGAAATTCAAACTTCCTAAAAAGTAAAAAATAAAAATTCCATCTCCTTTCTTTTCCTCTATTCTCCTTACTTCAAACGTACCCACAACTTATCATCTCTAAACGTACCATCATGTCACGGAATTTCATCTTCCAAACCATGCAATATCTCGTCACAACAAAACAATGAACCAACTAGAAAATTTATTAAAAAAAGCTGAAACTTTCATTAATAAACCAAAATTCATCTTCACATAGTATAAGTAAGAAATCTAAGAACATTCAGTTATATATTGGCCACCAGAACTCACCGGCGGAAAGAAGTGTTTGGAGGTAGCTCCGGGAAAGAAGCTCTAGACAGATATAAGGCAAGAGCTAGAGAGGTTAAGAAACAGAGAGAGAGAGAGCCCAGAAATTAATGAATAGCTCAACGGAGAGAGAGTCCACAAATCTAAGAATGCCGCTTTTATGAATTATGAAAAATGAAGGCAGGAAGGGACGATGTGTGATGACGCCTTTTGTTTGCTTCAAAAATTTGAATACGAGTGAGTTGCGAAGAGAGTTGAAGGCATCGGGGGGATTTTTATAGGATGCCAAGTGTTAAAGGTCGAGCAAGTTTGAGGGTTTGGATATCTCCAGATTGACCCTCGAGAGTTCCATAAAATCATTTATTTATTATGGAAAGAGAAGAAAGGAAGGAGGATTTTTTGACAGCCGAAAATATGGAATAGGGGACGTGTAATGGTGCTGAAGCTGAGGCCACACAGTACTGCACTACCTTTGAGTGGTTCAACAAAATGTTGGGAACCTCGAAGTTGCAGTGCAGAATAAGAACAATGTTTGCCATCATTATCCATTTTCCAGTGCTGCCTAGTGTTTGCCAGGGAACAATAGCGTTTACAAAAACATGTATACATACATACATACATATATATATATATATATATATATATATACAGCTTTCCCATGAATGCCGCCTTTCTTATTGCTATTTGGGATAAAAGCCCCACCAGGAGTGAGGCATCCTAAATTGGGTCCTGCTCAAGGATGGAGGATGGCTATAATAAGGAAATGGATGGTTTAGGGAAAAAAAAGGAGATTTTATTGTAAGTATTGTAATAAGAGTATTAGGATTAGAATGCCAAGTGTTACAAGGGTAGTATAAGCTACGAAATATATGTTCTTTACAATGCAATAGAGAATTCTATTTATATTATGAGAAATGTAAATTAATTATAATGTTGATTAAATTGGCTTATCTCTTTCAATTAAATCGTGTTGTTCAAACTTTTTGGCGGAGTCATACTATTAGAGCAACTTGTTTTAATTTATTGCATTGGCTTAATGAGACTTTGAGCCTTCGTGACCGTAGGTTGTATGGGCTTTAATCATATATATTATACTATTTTTTAAGACTATAAAGATGTAAAGAATATAACACCATTTTTGTTATGCCCTAAAAATGGAGACATGACCAGTCTAGAATATAAGGGAAACTCATATTCGTAAGTCTCACACATGACCAAAGCATTCCCTACACCCATCACATAATTAATCACAATGCATGTTTAACTTAAAACATGAAATCATTTATCTTCATTGCTCATATCCAATCTAAAGTTCAAACTTTATATAAATTTATCCAAAAGTCATAATTAACTTTTTGTAAAAGAGTTGGCAAAATCTCTATTAAAAATTGGAACATCTTGAATTTCTACAAACAATCAAACCAATCAAATACCAAAGAGAGTTTTGCTCTCAACAACGATACATACAAAATAACTAAGGTGTAGGAATTTTCCCTATAAATTTGTGGAGCCAACTGGAGTATAAAATATAGTATATATTTTAACAAGAATGCAAAAGAACTAGACCCATGCAAAATAATATTAGGCTCGCCACAATGACAATTCAACTATGTTGGAGGAAAAAGATTAGATGTGATTCTATTGTCTACAATAATAAATAAAGGAATAAGACGCGATATTAAGTAAGTAGAAAATAAAGTATAATAACTAAAAAGAAAAATGGGTATAAAATTTTTTAAAATAAAAATAAGTTTTGACATAATAATGATTAACAATAATTGATAAAAAATTTAAATAAAGAAAGACATATCAAATTTCTTATAGAAATTCAAATTGTAAATTTCCTAAACAGAAAGATTTATAAGGGCACTATTATAAATAAAAAGTTAAAAAATCTGAGTTAATAGAAATTAATTCATTACTTTATTCTTAAATTAAAATGCAAGGAAATGATAGTACATAATATTTTAATCAAAATATAGAATTTATAGGGAATAGTTGTGAAAAATAAATAAACTAGATTAAAAAAAATCACATTCAAACATTTAACAGTTAACTATTTAATAGAAAACAACAATTATATCAAAAACAATTTAACAAAATACATGATTAAAAAAGTCTGTGCAAAACTTTAAAATCTAAGATATATATACCAACATAGATACATAACCCACAAAGATAAATAATTACATATTCAATCTCATAGCACTATATGTTGAAATCATAGGTGGGATTACTATCATAATCTTTATTTACCACCATTCATATAGCTCTAAATATTTAGAAAGCATCCAACTCAATACCTATTTAGTTACATAAACTACTTGGTGATACCTAAGATACATTGAAAGCTAATAGAACTATTATCGACAATTAGCATTATACACAATCTTACTTTATATATATATATATATATATATAAACAAATTCCATATACCATAATCATTCAGATAAATTGTTCCACAATAAAATTCCATAATTGAAAATATAATATTTCATAGACATAAAATACTAGTTTGATACCATAAAAACCTTTTAAGGGAAATTTATCGCTTTTCAAATTTTCAAAAATAAAATTCTTAATCATTATATACCAATTTATATCTATTTCTGTAACACAATATGTAATATAAAAGATTTAATATTACTAATAATATATACACAAAAGGCACTACCTAAGATATACGTCCCAATAATCACACAAAACCAGAGAGAAAAAATGGAAGAACAATTCAAAAACTCATGCTTTATGATCCACTTACAGTCTTGCCGAATAGCTAGCAATGCTTTCTCATCGAACATTGTTACACTTCCATTGAGGTCATTCAAACGCTCTCTAAATCTTAGTTATACAAATGTATTCAATTTCTAATAATCCCATTTAATTTCTAGTTTCTCTATTATATTTAATTGTATTAGTGTAGAGTACTTAATTTCTTTTTCTACCTAACTTATCTTAGGTGAGCCTACTTAATTTACTATTTTAATTAATTATTCTTTACTTATGTGAACTTTACTCAATTTGTCTCTTGCCTATATATTTCTTACTTAGTCATTTTATTTCTCCTTGATAGATTCCTAAGTGTTAAAATTCTTACTTAATAAATTCTTGGCTTAATCTGATGTTTAATTAATTAATTTATTTATTAATCATTCATTCATTCATTTATTAATTTGTGGCTTACTTTCAATCTCTTATTGCTAAAGTATTAATTTAATTTATTCGAGTTATCCTTTTATCTATCCTACCTCCCCCTAATGTTAACTTAGTTATTATCAATTTGGATTCCTCCCTAATAAAATTTCCTATACTATAAACTCCTACTTCATCTAACTCACAGTTAAGAATTTTCCCATGGACAAAATAGCTTATCAATTAAATGAAAATTAAGCTTGGCATTGTAGTTCATCCCAACCCACAAGAAACTGCAGCGAAAGCCACGGCCAACAGATAAGGCAACTTGAAAGTCTTTAGTACAAAATGTAGAAGTATTAAATGGCTAAATGTTTGAATGCGTGGTAGCTGTGCAAGTTAAATTTGATGAATAACAAGAAGGAAGCTTACCCTTACTTGAGAGATTTAGAGCAGGGACGAAACAAAGGATTTATTCACCAAAACGCACAGCAATTCCTAATAGCAAGATCACATTGAAGATCATAAGTCATGGCTGAAAATTTAAAGCAATAAAGCCATGATATAGAATTAGAACTTAAGAGAAAAGGTTTAGGTTTGGGTGTTTAGAACCAGGAAGAAACACGCGCTAGAACAACAGGTGCAATAACCCACCTATGAGCATGATTTAACAGAAGCTTAAATGGCTAGGAATTTGCTGCTGGTCGCTAGAAAACTTCAAGACACAAATGGGAAAGGAAGAGCAACCATCACCGTCAATGGGAGAAGGAATGTGCAGAGCAGAACAGCACTAGAGGGTGTCGAGGATGAAGAGAATCTAACTTGGAGATGCAACTAAGATGGTGTTGAAATGGAAGGAGAGCAAAATGAGTTCCCTACATTCAGCAACAATGGTGGAAGAGCTAAGAAACAACTTGTCAGAGAAAGAAACAAGCTGAAAAAAAAATTAATATATATATATATATATATTTCAGGAGAGCAAAATGAGTTCCCAGGCGCAAAGGAGATGCTGAGATTTACGGCATGTTTGGTATGCGGTGGGGAACGGAGAAGGAAAAGGAAAATGGGGAGAAATTCTAATTTTATCCTTTTAATTATTATTCAATTATTATTTAATATTATTTATCAATTATTATTTAATCATTAAAAGTAAGGGTATTATAATAATTTTTTATCTCCAAAATCATCTTTTTTTTTTTTTATACTTAACTTTCTGTGTATCAAACGGGCTGTTAGAGATCTAGGGTCTGAGAGTCCCCCACATGTCATGAGATCAAAAAACAAAATAAAACAAAACAAAAATGTAAAAAAATACCAAAAAAAAATCCGAGGGACTATTATGCAATTAAGAATAATATGCAAGATTAAAAGGCAATACTTGAAATTACAACTTGGTCCCTCAACCCCTAGCAACGCTGGTTCGGTCTAAAGCAGGAGGTTTGAAAGAAAAGAAAATATTAGAGGCAATAGTGAATGTGGCACCAAGGAGAGTTTGAAATTGGGGTATGGGATTTGGAAGTACATTAGTTATTTAGATTGTCTGTTCCATTACTTTAATTTGTTCTTCTCTTTTTTATTTTTTTATTTTTTTAAATTTTCACTCTTCCTTGCAAATATTGCACTCTTCCTCTATTTTAAAAAAAAGACAAGGAAAGAAGAAAGAAAACAGAATAATAAAGGCACAAAATTTTCAAGCAAACACTTCTAAATCCACTTAACTTGTAACTCCACTGATAGATTTGGGAGAGTGTTATAAGTATTTGATAAGCCCTATTTCGATCACAAAAGCTCAAAATCTTATAAAATTATATGTAATAAACTAAAACAACAAATTGCTTTACTAGTATAATTTCCCCAATAACAAATTGCTCTAAATAACACAATTTAGTTAAAAAAATAGGCCAATTTAATCAAAGCCTTGATTAACTTATTTTTCCTTTAATATAAATAGGCCTCCAATCACATTTCAAAGGGCATGTTTATCATAACTTATACTATTCTTGTATCACTTTGCAATTTTGGCATTTTTACTACAATACTTACATCTTAAAATAATATAACTCTTTTTTTCTTTCTAAGCGATTCTTTTTTTTTTTTTTTTGAGGTTTCAGTCCCCATCTTCAACAAATCTAGCATCATAGCTGGATTTGGTATGTCTAGTTATTTAGAGAAAAATAAGAAAGAAAGAAAAATTTTTAAAAAATATTTATTATACCATTATAATTATTATTTAATAGTATTTATTTTTTTATAATTTTTTTTAAAGTTAGGATATAATAATTATTTTCTATCAACAAAATTATTTTTTTTATTTTCATTTTTATTTCTAATTTTGTGTGTACCAAATAATTTTAATTAATTGACGGTTAAATTATAAGTTTGTCTAATTTTTTGGTTAAAAGAAAAAGTCAAAATAGCTTTAACTGTCATACTACCCTAGTTATTTTATTTTTTAATAAGTGACTTTCATAATTAAGTTTATATTCTATTTGATTAGAGGATTAATAAAAAAAATATAAAATATAAATAGATAAAGGTAAATAAAATAAGAAATTATTATTTTATTTTTTATTTTTAAAAAATAATTTAATAAATAAAATAATAAATATAAGAATATAATAAATATTTTATAAAATAGATAAAAGAATTACGTTTGAATCAAATGCTGAGAGCCAAAAACATGAATGACTACGTGCTTGTTTGGATACACGTTGGGTTACCTACGTTTCGGCTCAAACCAAAGTTTGCAGAGGAAAAATCCGTTTGAATTATGTTTGGATACACGTTTCAGTGGCCGCACCATCGTTCGGGGACTATGAAAACCACGTTCTCTTAAAGCATTTTACCAAAGCTTTTTACTAACGCGTTTGTGTGCATTAAAACCACGTTAATTATTCTCCAACAGCCAGAATGTTCTTCATACCTAACCAGTCCGAGGAAGAACGAAAGGGAATCAGAATGTCCTTCATACCGCTCAGTCTATGTTGTGCGTGTGAGAGTGAGAGAGAGAAAGAGACTAACAAGAGTGGGGCTTGATAAGCAGATGAATTAATTCCAAACATTGAATGCTTTCAACAACCCAAAGTAACGAATTGAATTGCGGGCAGAGCAGCTATCTTGTCTGATTGTCGTAGTCTTTGGGCAACTACTGGCATTTACTTCACATTCTTCTCTTGCAAAACTATTCCATTCCTGTTCTCATTTTTCTTCTTAGAATCATCAATTCAATACGTCCAGTTAAAACCTGCTTATTCGATCAATTGATGCCCACTCTTTCCCTTTCCATTTCACGATAGATAGATCCTAATACTCTGTGTGGATTTTCATGTGTCAAGTTCAAATTCGGTCCAATTATATCCATATTGAATATACTAGTATTCGTAAAAGAAGAATGTGAGCGTTTTCTGGAATAATTGAGAAATAATAATGGGTGAGTTCCAAGAAGTTGAAAAAGGTCAGGCAGAAGCAGGTGGATATGTAGAGAATGAATATTCTCAGGTGTGGCAACATGTCCAAACACGACACCGGCGCTCCTAGAGGTCTAGACTTTTCAAACTCAATTGTGGTTGGTGTTGGTTGTTGTGTCCTTTTCCCTTCGTTATGCATTTTGCTAATGAACTTCTTTCCCTTTCTCAGTCCGTGTTCTAATGTATGGTGTTACTACGAAATTTACCTATGCCATGTTTTTCTGCTAGTGCCGCTTTCTTCAGTGAATATTAAATTGTGCTTTCTTTTCAATTCAGAATACAATACGAAAAGCTTCAGTTTCTTTCGTTGGCATTTATCAATTAATCTGCAAAATAAAAAACGAAGGCTGAATTAGCAAAAACTTTGGAGGTCTATGGAACTTTAAGATTTGGGAAGTACTAGGCATAACAGTTTTGTAACTACATATTCAAACAAGGGTGTTTTATTTAAGCAACTAGGAAGTGTGACAAATTCATTCAGAAAAAGAGGTTTTTGTTATCAATGTTCAGTTTCCACACACAGGTTTCCCGCCTTATAAATCTTTTTTCTTCTGTTGCTTTCTTTTGTGACACCATATGCTTCCTTTTTTTTTTTTCCCAGTGCTTCTGACAGGAACCTGAAAATCTCAAGAGGTGGAGTTTTGCGTCCGAAAGAGAAAGACCATAATGAATCTCTTGTGAGACTACAAGTTAAAATTTGTCTTTCGCTTTAGAATCATATCTTATAATTCGTTGTAAAAAACAATGATTGCATGCATGCTTGCACTGCAAATTGTAATTTTGAATGTGAATCAGTTGATATTTCACTAATTTCCACATGACTTGAACAGGTATCACCACCTTCTATGAGTGCTTCTAGATTACACAGTCCTTTGCATGACAGTCTCACTTATATCAACAAGAATACTTCGTCAAATCATAGAGCATCCTTGGAGAAAGATGTAAGCACTGTATTTGGATGTAAATGGGTCTTATTCTTATCTCTGAATATTTACTTTAACATACCTTGTGAACAACTCTGTTTAACTTTACACATGCTGAGATGACTCTGTGAGACTGTGCTTGTTCTTGGTTTTCATGTTTCAATTGTTTTTTAACTTTCCCCGTAAAGTTGGTTGTGATTTATGACTTTTGGTTTTGGTTATGAGGCATAATAATGGGGAGAAAAACGTGTTTCCTCTTCAAAAATCGAAAAGAAGTTGATGATACAATCATGAAACTTATTTGATAAAAAGTTATCTTAGTATAAACTTGGCTTAATCTTCTCAAAAGGAAAGAACTTCAAAGTATTTTTGGTGTGGGATTATGAAAGCAATTCTTGAAAGGACCTTGTCATAATGCCAACTTCTGGAAACATCTTCAATTGAAGAAATCATAATTAAAATGAACTTGTCGATTGAAATTATATACAAATAAGCCAAACTTAAGAAATCATATTATTTTTTATCTCTTCCAAGGGAATTCATAGGAGGAAAATGATACCACACACAGGGCTTCAAATGCTGAATAGACAATTCTAGGCGGTGCAGGTCTCACGATTTTTGGCCATTGCTTGGTATTGATGCCATGAATCATTTCCTGATTTGCAGGTGGAGCAACTGCAATTACGCCTGCAGCAGGAGAAATCTATGCGCATTCTGCTTGAGAGAGCAATGGGCCGAGCCTCAAGTACTTTATCTCCTGGACACAGGCACTTTGCTGCTCAGGTAATTTGACTTTCATACTTTGTTATAGATAGCTATTTTATATTCATCTGTAGGTTCCTTCCCACTGAGTTGCTTCAGTGGACAAACTTGACGCCTACTGCAAAATGTTTGGCCAATGGTTCTATAACTGTTAATTTATATGTGGGCAATGATCACTTGCTGATAATATTCCTTATTCTAAAATAAAGGATCTCCTATAGATTACCTCAGCCTAACTATTTCATGTTGTTTTTCTGTATGTTTCATAATAGTCTTGTGACAGACTTCTTATGACATGGAATCACTTACTAATGTGTCAAGTTTGTTGATCTATCATTGAAGATATGCAAAGATATGAAATATTAGGAAATGAGCAGCTGATTTTCATGTAAAAAATCCTAGTTTGGTGATAGAAAGACAGGATTGTTCACTTTTGGGGGATTGATTTCGGCTGAGAAAGGCTGAGAGAGATTCATCAAGGGAAAGAGAGATTTGAGGGAAAAAGAGGAGAGCCTCCTCGTTTGGTGATGCGGGCATGTTGATGGAGAAAAAATGGGGAACTCAAATTACAGTGCACCAGGAATGGCCCTGTTGATCCCGTCAGAAAAAAGAAAGAATGTTGTACGACTGAGTTGTAGCCCATAGTTTCTAATGACATAACAAAAATGGTTCAAAACAAAAAATTAAAAAAATGAAAAAATGAAAACAAAAATCAAGAAACGAGAAAAATCAAATCAAATAAAAAAATTTAAAGAAAAAGAAAAATCCTTTCTAATGACATAAAAAAATCATGATAGTTATAAAAAATAATTTTACAAAATTTAAAGAAAAAAAAAATCCTTTCTCATGACACTTAAAAGTGATTCTGATATATAATATCCAAACAAAATTAATTCTACCAGAATCACTTTTCATCTAAACTTTCCAAACATAAATCACGTTCACGTAAACTTACTTTTTTCAAAATCAATTCTACAAAATCAAGGTTTGGAAAACCAATTTTACTCACCATCAATCCAAACACACACTACTTGGGTTTATTCTACATAGGAAAATGGTCAAGGCTACATCATAGAGAAAAGGAGCGTATCAGTATCGCAATGAATTAGTGAGATCAAAGCCCGGAGTTCTGGAACAAGAGACGTCATCCAAGTCGGCGGATGAGGATGACCCCATAATTTGAGAAGATAGAATACCACTTCCGACGGTAACATTAATTAAATCATATTAAATATTAATAACTATTTCCAAGAGGTCCAGCTCCAAGGGCGGTTTCGTGAGATAGACTTGAACCCGCTTTTCCTTTGGCAAAGAAGGCCCCACATCTTTCTTCTGAAGTAATCCTATATAATACATCTTGGTGCATGACAAATTAACAGAGATATAAATAATTATACATAAATTTATTCTTTATAAAAATCGCTCTCCGGTCCGTGCTCCTCGTTACCTAGAGGATTCTAATCTGATAGCAGCATGACCCTTACTCAGAAATACTAGTTACATAATATTTTTTAATTAACTTTAATTGAATTATAACTGCAGATAGTTTGTTGGAATTTAATAATACAATTATTTATAAAATTATTGTATAAATAATATAAAAAAGAAATTATAACCGAACACAAGGTGGCTTCTATGTCAGTTCACATTTTTTTGGTCAAATGTCAGAATTCACATATATATTTTTTGGTCAAAGTTCACATAGTCTGCTGCAATAGGAGACATTTCAGTTCATTTGGGCAATAACAATGATACATTACTCGTGCTCAATAATTATATAACAGACCCAAAATATCAAATTTTAGCCATGTTGTTGCTAACACATTCTGCTCCATCACAGGTTGTTCTAATTCTTCTGTATCATTCTCCCCACTTCCCAGTCAAAGGGCCAGAAACAACAGTTTATAAAATGTATCCAGTAAGAGTTCACAAACAGGGTGCCGTCGTTATTGTAGGTAACTGAGGAAGTGCGTCTATCTTCTGCCTCAAAACATCATGTCACAAAGTATATAGACAAGGTTTGCCTAAAAATGCCAGATGACTATTTGATGAGTATGACAATTTTGCATATTTACAGCCACAAATTATGACCAGTCCAACCCTCCCATCCAGTCCTTTCTCCAACGCCTTTCTCAACAAACAAATTACAGCCACAAATTATGACCAGTCCAACCCTCCCATCCAGTCCTTTCTCCAACACCTTTCTCAACAAACAAAAGAAACATACTCCAATTCACAGACATCATAAGCTCAGACCAATATCCTACTTCACCCCAAATAACGGGTTTTCTCGAAGGGATATAAGAAAAGTCAAACGAGAAAAGAATGCAATGAAAAGGACATGAAAGGAAGGCTTCTCCTTTATCGCAACGACCCATCCCTCATTAATTTCAGACTCAGATTACTAAATCTCTCTCGTGAATACTGCCTTGATGCTTTTCTCCAATCTGTGCCGGCCTTCATCATCGCATCGAACTCCTCATAGCTTATTCTTCCATCCTGCAAGTTCATGAGACAAGATCAAGGGTTTGCTCTATATGAAACATACATCTGTAATCATATTCATCAAAATCCACATTCACATCGCTATAGAGCTCAATGACGGAGCAATCCATTCCAGAAAATACCAAAGGACTAGTAAGTTCAGATTTTGGGACATGAATATACAGGGAAAATGTTATATTGAATATACCAACAGACACGCACAACAAAATCCTCGGAAAACTACTAATGAATCGCTTATGACTATGACCATAGATGCTTGCAGGATTAAAAAAATTTGTAAGGTCAAATAACTCCTGCATTTCACACAACAATGAACTCTTCCAAGTATTTTAGAAGAAGCTTTTCAGGCTTGCTCATGACAAGAAAGTAGTTTAAAATTGGGTCTTGTCAAATCACCAAACAAATGCCCAATAGTAAATAAAAGCATAATCGAATAATTAAGACAACAAAATTACTTATTAAGATTGACCCAAAACATAATTTAAGATTGATATAAAAAGGGACAATAAGCTGACCTTATCTGTGTCCACATCATGCATAATTGCATTTGTGACTTCTTCATTGTTTGTATCAACTTCATCAGCTAAGGCGTCACATAGCTCCTCAATCTCTATAAACCCACTTTTGTTCTTGTCAAAAAATTGGAAAGCTTTGTGAAGGTGCTCATCATTGCCCATCTTCTTCAGATGAACAGAAATGGCTACAAATTCTCCATAATCCAAGTGTCCATCCCTATCTACGTCTCCCTGAAAAGGAAGCCTCCAAAGATTAGAAGCTGAAGACAACCTTCCGGTGGCATGTATTTTTAAAATAATTTAACAGGAATAGTACAATCAACATTTTGTTTTTGTTCCTTTTTTTTTTATTATATATATATATGAGGAAGAGAGAAAGGAAACCAGGAAAATTAAGATCTTCGACACTTGTGGCTATTCATTAGGAAAGCTTGGTGAATGAACTGATGCAGTTAATAAGTAATATTATCCAAGTTCGCATTTACTTCAGTATATTTCATAGAAAATACTTTGAAAAAAAGAAAATTGAGTTGTAAAAGTTCCCATTTTAGCACCTTTGACTTCCAAATCTACAAAGCTTTAAACTTGATTGTGAGGTAAAGATTCCAGGTAGAGAGGAATACTCACAGCTTCCATCAGAATCTGGAGGTCTTCATCAGGAATAGGATGGCCTAATTTATGCAACCCTACTCGTAGCTCATCACTGTTAATCTTGCCTCTGTTACCTGTATCCATCAGCTGGAATCTCTCTTTTAATCCAGCAACTTCTTCAACTGACAAATACTCTGCAATCACCTGTTGACATGAAATTACATCCAAAAAAAAAAAAGTGTCTAGTGAATTAGAATGATCATATGGACAAAAACATATAAGAGATGACTCCTTAAGAAATATTCAAATATCCTTTAAAAAATTACCCCCAGAGCTCTTTTCTTAAGCTTGTTCATGACAGAGAATTGCTTGAGCCTTGCCCTAACTGTTTCTCCTAATGAAACATTAGGAGCCTTTTGGGCATTCTGCAACCATGGATGATCTGCAATTAGTGAACAAGCAATGTTATCCTCACATTTCAATTTCACTAATTTGAACAAGAAAAATGCGATGCTGGGCAGAAGTTGTAAGTAATCTAGGCGAATATTTATCTTCCTGAAGCCTTTTATAAGAATTGTAATATACCTAACACTTCCTGAGCAGTAAGACGCTGCTGCGGGTCAGGATTAAGCATCTTCTTCACAAGATCTTTTGCATTATCAGATACCTTTGGCCACGGCTCCCTTCTAAAATCAACAACAGATCGTATGATTGCTTGTGCAATTCCCTGTTCAGTTTCTGCATTTGGAGAGAGATGATTCAGAAAAGAAATAGCAATAAAGCAAATAAATAAACTGACTATAATGTCTTTCTTATATGAAAATGCAATGTAATGTATATATAAACAAGAAAGTGAGATAGTTCTAGACAAATTCATGAGAATGAGATCCCTTTCAAAGAGGATTAATTACTTCAATGGCCATATCGAACCAGTGGATAGTGATATTCATACATTAAACTGCTACTGCTGCTGATAATGCAATTAGTCATCTTAGCATCTCATAATCAAATGACGGACAATGCTGATGAGTCCAAGATTCATAGTCAATAAGTGCAACCCAGGAATAACTTCCACCTTTTTGTCTTTATTGTCACAATCTAGGTAGATGTCATGGACTAGAAAATAGTATTAAACTATTAATTAGTTTAGTAACAAACTAACTATTTTTTATTCACCATACTGAAATTTATTTAAAGACATGCATTTAATTTTCTTCCAATAGTTTCTGTTGCTGCTATAATTATAGATTTATTTTAAAAGACTAGTTCATCAACCCCAAAGTGACTTAAAAGTGGGTTCTTAGCCGTTTAAGATCTCACCCTTGCAAAAGCTTAAAAATATCATTCGCAGAAGAAAACTAACCTGCCCAAAATGGTGGAACACCACATAGTAAGATGTACAGAATTACTCCAGCACTCCAGATATCTACTTCTGGTCCATAATTTCGTTTTAATACCTCAGGAGCCATGTAATAGGGACTTCCAACTATCTCATTAAAATTTTCACCTGCAGGAAATGGCAAACTTCAGCTAGCTGTACATGGATGGCAGCAACTGATGATGAAAGTCAAGCAACAATGTGAAGAGATTCAATTGCTAGCCAAAGGCAATACCAGGTTTGAAAAGCACTGACAATCCAAAATCAATAGCCTTCAGAGGTGATGTTTCCTTCTTGTTTGCAAACAAAAAGTTCTCAGGTTTGAGATCCCGATGCATTACACCATGTTTGTGGCACACCTGCAACACCATAAAATTCAAAACCATCAAAACCCAATAAAATAACAAAAACTTGAACAGTCCAAAGACGTCAGTGCAAATGATGAGCAAAGAATCTTCTCATAAACTGAAAAACATAATATATATGACCTGACATATTGACCGCTATGGCTAGAATGAATGAGCAGTTGAACAAGCAAATATTGATGATTAAGGTAGAGGACACGAAGCTCTTTTTCTTCAATGACATAATTGAATTGCAAAAATTTTGATAAGTGAACATCATAAAACAACTCTTTACCCCAAGATAACTTAGAATAGGCCACTTATTATATACACCGCATGATCACCATAACGTACTACTCAAACAAAGGGGGAAATTTATACACTTAAGAAACACAAGCTAACAGAAGAAAAAAGTTTTTATAGGTACTAATCTGTCTGTATGTCCAGGTAATCAAATTATTATATAAAAAATGTCCGGGTAGGTACTCAATTTCAGTAAAGATTATAATCCCGTCAAGCATTTGTTTAGAGCTATTTCTAGATTTGTAAAATCTTCACAGTAGAAACAGATTGAATACTGCACTTTGCAACATCTAATAAACCAAACTTGTCATTTGAAATTTCATATTCACAAGTAGAACAAAGCAGTAATCCAAAACCAAAAACGATCACAATTTCTAACCTGCACAACTTCTACGATTGTCCGTGTGACAACTGCGGCAGCCCGTTCTGTGTAGTGTCCACGCGCAACTATACGATCGAACAATTCTCCTCCCTCGCACAATTCCATCACAAGATGGACCGCATTGTCGTCCTCGTATGTGCCCTTTAAGCTCACAATATTTGGGTGCTCTGGTAAATGCTTCATAATCTCAACTTCTCTCCTTACGTCATCGATATCAACGGCCGTTCTCAGCTTTTTCTTCGATATCGACTTGCAAGCGAAATTCTCACCAGTCTCTTTATCGGTGCACAGGTAGGTAACTCCGAATTCCCCTCTTCCAAGCTCGCGACCCAGCTCGTATCTGAGCTCAATTTCGCGGCCCGTCGGCTCCTTCAAAACGTTGATCTTGCTTCTACCATTTCCATAATTGTGACCGAAATCAACCGCAAACGGGTTCTGTTTGTCATTCCCCTTCTTTTTCTTCTCATGAGGGCCAAACGGAGCTACGCAACAGTTACCCATGGAAGGAAGAATTTGAGCCAATAGAGGTCCAATGCATTCAAATCTGACCTCTATAAGCAAATTACGATTGTATGATCTCAATTCAAGATCCCGCTCCAAATCTCACGCTGTTTTACCTCAACTGAATCCTGAATATTTTCAGGAACTATTGGGGAAATAAAAATGGTGATAAAATTTAGACAAATAGAATTATCGTAGGTGAGACTTCTTCAACCAAAATTTTGTTTTTCCGACAGGGCACAATGAAAAGATTTTAGAAAAAGTGAGAATTTCGAGGAAGAACAAACCTGATTAGATGAAGAAAATTCCTCAGAAATATGAAGAGGACGGAAAGATGATTTAAGGAGGCGGAAGGAGGGTTTTGGAAAGGAAAAGATGCTGAGAAGATGAATTTAGCGCGTGCGAGAGGAAGGAGATGGTCAAACTTGCTTCCCTCAGACCTCGTCCATCGTCCTTCCTCCGAACTGATCAGCCACTTTCTCTCTCTAAGATTTTAACTCCCCGATACTCACTCTGAAAGGGGTAATTTACTAACCTACCCCTAATTTGTCCAAATCACAATTTTTTTGGGCCAGAACAAATCACAATTCAATAATCAAATTTTCAGTGTGGGAAGATGTTTTTGTTCTTGGCCAAAAAATAAAAAGCTGTTTTTGTAATTTTGCTTAAGGAAAAAATTTAAATATAATTTTTAAATTTTAATTATCAATTTTTAATAAAAATCTGATAAATAAGTATTCTTTACAATTCAATAGTATATAATGGAATATCTCAAAAATTTATCTCGACATATCATATGAAATTTTATCTAAATTTATGATTTCGTTATACAGCTGCCTCCACAATGATGGATTGTTATTTTAAATTATGTAACTAATCTTTGTTTACCATTTATTTTTACAGTATTAACTAGAAAAAAGGCTGGCCAAAAAAACTAGAAAAAAATCGTGATTTGAAAGAGACTATTGCTCGTGCTTACATAACTAAAAAAAAAAGAAGGTTAAAAGGTATGGACGCATACCAAACGCAATATATTATATGGATCCTTCTCCTTCATCGTTGTTGTTCTAAATTCTTATGTTTACTTGTTGTGCCAACAAATCTATTACGTACAGAAAAAGTAGAAAGAAAAAAAAAACCAAAATTGATTTGTAAAACTAGGAGAGGAACTAAACTGGCAATTGATTATTATTAATTTGTTAGAGATTATATTTTATTTAGAAAGAGAAAGAGCTTGGGCACACCCATGCAGGTGGGTTAGGCAGTTAACTTTAAGCAAAAATTACAGTTAAAAAAATTTTGTAAGTTAAAAATATTTATATTAAATTTTTTTAAATTTATAAAATTTTGGGATTAAAAATTTTGAATTATAATTTTTTTGTATAATTTAAATTTTTTAAAATAAATATCTTTAATTTAAAATTGTTATTCTATTTTTTTTTCTGAAGTTTAAAGGCGAGTGTCATTGTTGTTGTTGGTACGAAAAAGAATGAGGAGTATCATGGTAAATACCTATAACCATAGTCAACGCCCCAACGCCCAACTGAAATGCTGGTGGTTTCCGTAGTTATAAGTGAGATAATTATAGTCCACGTAAGACCTTCTAGAAGTATATTTGATTTTTCCGTGTTTTTTTTAATCATGAATACGCAAGCGATGAGGTTATAAAATTAATACATCAATTTGCAACTTAACACATTTTTTTAATTTTAAACTAAACAAAGACGTTACATTAAATTAATTTTTAAAATTAGAATTAATTTCTTTTAATTTGGATGTTGAATCAAAAGAAATTGTATATTATAATTAAAATTATGTAATCTTTCATGCTTAATTTAGTTAAAAAATTTAAATATAAAAATCAGAAATTTATATTTTAAAAAATTTATCTATAAATTTTATAGTAAAATTATAGTTTAAAAGAATCAAATGCAATTTATTTTATTAAAAAAAGTATGGAAACTTCCGAAGTTATGAGTTATGACCATAACATAGACCACTTAAGGGCAATGCTGAAAAGTAATAATTTGGAGAGATGGGTTTCAATTATTACTTAATGTTTCAAATTATTACTTAATAATATATATTTTTATTGAATTTGGTTGAAATTATATAATTTTTTTACTTTTAAAATATATTTTTTAATTTAATTTTTTATTTTTATTTAAAATATCATGTATTAATTTAAATATACAAATATGTATTATATTCAAATATGTATAATAAAAATAAAAAAGAATAGAATTTATTTTTAAATTTGCACAAATAAAATTAAATATTGATACAATGTTATCTTACTTATATTACGACCAAATTTTACATCTATTACCACCTTGCTTCATCAATATTATATTACTTATATTTATTAGTTATAATATGATTTTTTTGCCATTCAAACTTCAAAAAAATGCTAAAATATGGGAGATTAAAATTCAAATGATACCTAATATAATATGGTAGTTTATGAACACAAATCCCTACAAAAAAAAATAACAACATATAAATATGAAGATAAATGGAGGAATAAAGATTACAACCTACAATATTAAATAAGTTTAAATAATAGGTTAAAATTGCTTTGTATCATAAAACCTAACTTTAACTAACATAAATAAGATAATTAACTTTATGCAGAATGTGAGTTTGGTTTTTATTCTCTAAATGAGCTTATAGGTAACCCACCTATTTCAGATTATCCATAATTTGTCAAGAGAACTAATTTATTTACATAATAATTATTACTAAATTAATTATTATGATATTAATAAAACATAATATATTAACTAATCTAATAATTAATTAATGTGGATCTATAATAATAAAATAAATCAATATTTTTAACAATATCCTAATTAGATAGTATTAATCAATTGTTAGACATAACAAGAATAAATTAATGCGTAAAGGAATACTGATACTATCAAATAATTAATATATATACTATGACCAAAAATTCAAAAATAAAATAGCAAACTAATAACATTGAATTCAAAAGGAAAACAATGCTAAAATGCTAATAAGGTTTCAAATTTGAATTAAATAGAATAGCAACAAAAACTATTCAAAACACTAAACATATCAAATTGCCCCTAAAGAACACAATTTAGACCTCCACTAAATCAAGGCATCAACCAAAAATTTCACAATACTCAAAAGTCATATATTTTTTAACAAGACTTTAATAAGTAAGCTTATAGTTAATAGATTCACTTTACCTATAAAATACATATAATTTGAGTTTAAAATTCATGACTATTTTCTCCAACAAAACAAGAATTTAATATCAAATTTTAGTGCACATGAAATTCCTATAATTTTGAAAAAATTATATGGTACAGTCATTTTAGTAACTAAATGGTTAATATCCTAAATATGCATTCAAAAATATACCTAACATAAATTAATTTTGTTGACCATATAGCCAAAATGGCCTCACA
Organism: Erythrophleum fordii; assembly: GCA_032878935.1. Taxonomy (NCBI): domain Eukaryota; kingdom Viridiplantae; phylum Streptophyta; class Magnoliopsida; order Fabales; family Fabaceae; genus Erythrophleum; species Erythrophleum fordii. The sequence continues at coordinate 12,381,223 of JAVQMF010000045.1, read as the reverse complement.
ACAAGCCATATATTCTATAATTAAAATACAAGTACCTATAAAATCCCCCAAACATTATAAGGTGTATATAAAAATTCAAGTAGCTGTAAGCATTTACATGACACATTTCACAAAATAATTCCTCCAAAATATCAAAAGATGTATATAGAAGTAAATTTTAATACATTTACACAAATCACATGATGTGAATCCAATAAGTTCAATAATTACAAATGAATTATATATACTCTAACACAAGATGCAATTCTAAGTATCGTGGTTGCACCAAATAGATTTTTCCACATGACTTTCTAAAAAACCTCTAATAGGATTATTTAGATATCTACTAAGTATACTATTAACAAAAGTTATATTTGAATAAGTGCACATTTAAACAACACACGAAGTTTGTCAACAGCAAAGGTAAGAAATGGAAAGTATTCAATTTTAATCCTCTCTATGTAATATTAACAATACTAAAATTTAGATAATCTTCCGTCTATCATAATAGGTAAACTTTAAAAGGAATAAGAGTATAAATTGAATTTTTTAGACATTTAGTCAACTAAAGTTTCTTAAGGCAAACTCAAAATATCACGAGGCCTATTTGAATGGATCTGTATCCTAATAACATAAAAAATCTTAATAGGATTTTTTATATCTAATTTCTTAAAGCTATATTGATTTAAAGTGTTCACAGCAAAATCATATGAGGTTACAACCTTGTTAATGCCTAGAAGCTTGTCTAAATCCATAAATAGATCATTTGATTTACACACTAAATTCTCTTTCTATGCTTTTACAAAACCTCTTACTGAACCTCATATAAGCTTTAACATAAAGGCAATTTAAACATTTATATGGTGGGATTTGAAAATGAAGTTTGATTAATGCCTTGATCTTTTCAAGAGTATCTTTAATGGACATTTGTGAAAAGTCATATATAACAAAATCCGTTTCTATAATTATAGTCATTTCAATCAGTTTGATTTTAAATCTTATAATTTCTCTTGCAACTCCATGGTAGGTCTCACAAACCCACTTATTTCTAATGATTTTGTAGCCAATTATTAACTATATAAATTCCTTGATTTACTTACACAATGGAAGAAATGAGACTTACTTTATTTGTTATTAAGGACATCAAATATTATTTAGTTTTTCTATTCTTTAAAAGGAGACACATCAATATAAAAGTGAGAGTAAAAAACCACACTCATACAAAGTCTTACTAAACATAAGGTTTATGAGACAAGCCATAAATATTACAAGTTTATAGTGGGTTTATGTTCCAAAAGGACACCGTAAGATCTTAGTTTGTACAAGAATGAATTTACTCCTACCTATCTTTGGTAAAAAATATTTAATTATTTCATTAAACAAAAGGAATATGTCAAAATAATGAAAATTTACTTATCATATTAAGATACCTTATTGTTCTTATAAGTCCTCAACATATGTCTCATTCAAAGTTCTCATGGAAAATAATTGCATAGGTACAGTAGCTGGAACGATAACAACATAGGGAAACTTAAATCATGCATACAACATAATCATAAATAAAAGTTTCCTTTAAGATCCATGTATTACAAATTATGCATACAAAACTATAATTTATCATGATCTTGCCTAAGGGTTTTAGATCACAAGAAACGAAGTAAACTCAATAAGCATCTTAGTAATAACAAAATAATAATATCTCAAATACTTCTATACCGATAAAGTACAATAAATATTAAGACATAAAGTGAAATGTATCATAGTACCAACAAAATAAGTTGGCAATGTGATAGATTAAAAATGTCCTTGACACAAAAGCCTAATACAATTAGTTTTTAGATATTTATAAAATTTATCATTTATCATAATCTATATATTATCAAAATTATACCAAATAATATCATATCGATAAGGTATATCTATCACTTTTATAATATATTGTGAACACCGTATTTTGTTCAGACCGATTATAAAAATAATAAAATTAACAAAATCAAATTAGCAAAAATACAAACCAAAAAGAGAGAACAAAAGAAAGAAAATAGAAATTATGAGAAAATGAAAAGAAAAAAATGTAAATTAAAAGCTTTAGAAAAAAAAATGGAAAAAATCAAAAGAAAAAGAGAAAAAGAAAAAGGCCTAAAGCCTAAAAAAAAAAAAAAAAAGGAAAAATTGCAAAGGGCTGAAAAGAAGAGTGGCCCAATCTGAAGCACAAATCCCATTCCCCCGGTGCAGGCCTATTTTACCAAACCCTAGCCCAATTCCCTTTTCTTTAGCGTGGCTCTGGCAGAAGGGGGGCAGCATACAGAAGGCAGAAGGCTGAAGAGAACAAGAAAAAGGGGAAAAAAGGAACAAACGGGAGGCGAGAAGCAGAGAGGCAGGGAGAGACAGAGAAACACAAAAAAGGGAAGGCAGCAGGTGAGGGCATCGGACGAAGGGCTCGACGCTACGACTTCTCCTTAGGTCCCTTTCACCACCAGAAATCGAGAGCAGAGGGAGGCATGATTTGGAAATCGAAAAGGGGACTGAAAAATAAAAAGAAAGCAAAGGAGAATGAGAAGGAGGGAGACTGGAAAAGAATCGAGAGATAGAGGCAGTTGAGGATTGTTTTGTTTGGATTCAAAAAATCGAAAGGCAGAGAGGATTTGAAGGAGAGGGCTCGGTTTTAGACAAAGGATAAGGACCGAGGGAGTGACGAAACAAATTCAGCAAGGAGGAAGCCATCTGGGGATTTGGATTCGAGTTAAAAAAAAAAAAAGGGAGAATCACGGAGAGAAGGACCGAATTCGAAAAATCGAGGAGCAGAGGGGAGAGACCGAAAAAACTGAGAGACAGAGAGGAGAGACTGGATTAGAGAACGCGAGAGAGAACGAAGATTCGAATAAAAAAAAAAGAAAGCGAAGGAGAGACAGGATTCTTTTTCTGATTGGAGTGGAAGCGAGACGAACCAAGGCAGAGGAATTGGAGGATTGGGAATTTGAAAGCTCACAAAGGTATTTTGTTAATTGCTGCCAACAATTTCGTGTGCTGGCTGTTGGGGAGGCTGTGTCTCGAAATTGTTTGGTCCATTGGGTTTATTTACTCTTTTATTTCTATGTGAGTATGCGAGTATGCTGCCTTAAGCCTGTAACCCACTCATTTTCTAATTAGTGAGTAGCTATATCTGAAACTTCTGTTGCCAGAAAATTTTGAAGCCGAGATATATAATGTGCCACTGTTTCGATGCATTACATGTATGATTGGGTGGTTCATTTCATGGTTTTATCTTGTTTTCAATCTCTCGTTGCGTTGAATGTTGAATGAGAGTGAATCCTGTCACTGAAAGGATTCCATTCCAGATTTCATTGATTCTAGGCCCCAGCTGAGGTTGCTATGAGGATGGATCCTTTGTAGTTATATTTGTCCTGCTGTTGTGCTGTTTGCGGAAAGATAGACATGTGAATGAACTTATTATAAAATAAAAAAGGAAAAAATTAAAACACACCCTGTCTTTGTGCTAACAGAACAACAACAGAGAGGATAAATAGCAAAGGATCCATTCTCGGGTGCTATGGTTTCTGATTCACTTACTAAGTAATTGATTTTGTCTATGCTGGTTGCTATCTGGGTAGCTCTGTACAGATCTTGGCTCCATCTTGGTTTGAACGTTTGATTTTAATTGAGATTCGTTGTGGCCCCATAGTCCAGCCCGACGTTTAGTTAACAATGTTTAGTTAATGCATGCTTTACGAAAATAACAAGAGGTCAAGAAATAAAAAAGGGTCAAAATAGGAAGCTTCCGTTATTCCCTAGTTTTCAACCTTAATGTGTAGTGCAATTTTAAAAGGAATATTAGTTGTTGTCCTATTATTGTTTGAGTCTTAAACCTGTCCAGTGATTCCCCTCTACCTGCTGGCTATTTCGATTTGACTTAGCATTTGTTCTTTTTTTTTTCACTTCATTTGGATCTTAAGTTAGTTTTGAATTGGTTACTATTCCGCTGCCTCCGGTTATGTGTGGAGATAAATAAGGTTATTTTTCCTTTCTTAAGTTTAGTTTCCAACACGATAAGGTGTAGGAAAGTTCAATTTGAATATGGAGTTTGTCATTCCCTCATTCTTCAACTGTTGTGGATCTTGTCCGGATTGTTCTACTTTCACGCCATCTAGTTTGTGATTGCTCTATTGTGATTATGAATAGGGAAGGTTCATTGATCATATTGTCACATGAGCTAAATATGGGTTGGTTCTTATGCTGATTCATGATTTAGATACCTTGCTACATTATCCATTGAGTAAAATTATTGTGCTGTGATTTTTTTTAATGCTTCCATTGTTTTGTGACACTTTGATGTTGCTCTGGATTCTCATCTGAGTGACCAACCTTGTAGTTATAGAGTATAACTTATTATCACAGAAGATAATACTACCTTTTGTTTCTATTATGTGCGAGGCCCCCGAAAAGTGGTGGATTGAAGAGAAAGGGAAGCTGTACGGGGAAGCAACACATGGAGCTAGAAAACACGAAGGTCATTTATCAATTTAACCAAAAGCCTATGATAGGAATGGATTTCTGCAGTACAATTTTCTTTTCTTTCTCCTTCCTTTTTCATTCACGTGGAGATACGTTCAAATGTGGTATTGTAATATAACAAAATACACACAAGGCACACACAAGCATGAGTATCTGCCTATTCTATTTCCTTTGTCTTATTTTGATTTTGATTTTGATTTTTTTATTTTTTATTTTGATTTTTCTATTTTTAGAATAGCCGTGTGAGATTTTATATTTCTTCAGGCGCGTAGGATTAACCAGAGTATCATGTGTGACAATAAATCTCCTTGGTACTTATTGGTCTTTTATACATTTGCAAGTTTTGTGTTTCAATCTTTTATAAAATTAATTTTGTTTTCAAAAAAATTCTAAGAAAAGGAAAGTGTGCCAAAAAATTAAGATTTTAAATTATTAAAACATAATTCAAAATAGAAAAAAAGGGATCAAAAGACCAGATGAAGTTTTTTGAAAAATATATATAGTTTTGTTATAGACAAAATAAAGTTTGTTTAATCCAAAAACAAAAAGAAACAAAAAAAAACCTTTTCGGCAATAAATTACTAATTAAAAAAAACCATTTTCTTTCTTTTCTAAAAAATATAAAAATTAGTATTTTAAAAAGAAATTTTAAAGTTAGTTATTCCTCTTTAGACTAAATTGTTTGGAAAGAAAAAGGATAAAATGTAAAAAAAAAAAAAAGAATGAAGAAACAGGCAAAAGCCAAAAACAAAAAAATAATAATCATAACAAAGGAGTATGAAAAAAGAGAGAGAGCAAGGAAGTGTGATCAATCTAATTTTGTAAATTAAATATATAAAACAATTTTAAAGTTGCTTCTTTTCACACAAGTTTTAGAGTGTTCTCAATTCTCTTTCACCCTTTTCCTCCAAGAAAAAAAAAGGAAAAAAAACAAAAGAAAAAAACAAATAAAAAATCCAACAAATACAAAACAAAATGAAACAAAACAATTATGAAAAAATAACAATAACAGAAAAAGGAACTTACACAAGCAAGTAGGAAATGGATTTTTTTAAAACTTTTCTTTTCAAGACTCTCTTTTAACAAAAATTGTCCTAATAAAAAAAAAAGAAGTGAAAACAACGAAAAAGGAAATGAGTCTCCTTCTCAAGCTTATAAACTTTTTTCAAGTTTTCTTTTAACCAAAAATAGAAAAAAATAAAAAAATGTATTTCATAAAAGAAAAAATCAAAATTAAAACATCGAAAAAAAACACAAAAATGAAAAAATATGCAAAAAAATTAAAAGACAAAAAAAAACATAAATAAAAACAAAAAGAAAAAAAAAAAAGAAAAGGGTAATAAAAAAACAAACAAAAAATGAAATGAAAATGATAGAAAAATAAAAAAAAATGATAAGTAAGAGAAAAAGGTGAAAATGCAAGAAAAATTAAATTAAAATTTCTTTTAGCAAATCAAAACATATCAACCAATTTTAAAACTTATTTTATTTGTTAAAGGAAAAAGTAATTTATTTTCTTTGTCTTTTCACTAAAAAACAACACCTAAACAAAAAAATTAAATATAAAAAGAAAATTAATTAAAAATTAAAAAAATAAAGAACAAAAAAAAAACAAAAACAAGAAAAAAAGGAGAAAAAAAAAACAAAATATAAAACAAAGAAGAAAAAAAACAACCAACAAATACAATCTCCAATCAAACTACGTGGACTTTGATCCCTTTGAGGGGTACCTAGGCCCTAGGCTTTTATTCTAGGTCAAATCCGCCATTGTAAATAAAATTTTCTGTTCAATTTTTATTATCTTAATTTCTTTCCCTTTATTTTGTCGTTTCTAATTTTGTTTCTTTAATCTATTTCTTCTTTTTCTTTTTCAACTTTATTTCTTTTATATTTATTTTTTATCTTACATGTGATTTGTTAGGAGAATTAAAATAGATTAAAGGCCATATTGATTTTGTACAACTGACTTAGGGTAACCGTTCTTAGCAATGGGTGTTGTGGGGTGCCTAACACCTTCCTCACTCACAATCGACTCCCGAACCTATTTTCTAATTCGTAGACCATTTTTTTCATTTTCTAAATAAAAAGGCTTTTCTAAAGTTTTGACTTTTCAAAAATTAAAATTTTGGTGGCAACTCTACTATTTTTTTTAATTTTGATTTCAGTTTTCATTTTCTTTGGAGATTGAATCGAAATTTCTTCTTTTTAAAATTTCTTTCTAAAAGTGCCATGCGGTCACATTTTCGGGTGTGACATATATCTCATGTAATCCAATAACCAAAGTAAACACATTATATTACACATAACAATTTTTTATGACTAGCTCTATGATAGGTGAAGGCATAGTGATTTAAAAAATAAAGTTACATAAAAATTGGATTATCATAAAATACCAAGAATACTATATTGATAAGACATATGCACTATTAATGTAAATTGCCTAATAATAGTTATGCAACAAAAATTGATAGAGATGTTCCAATATATATACACATTGAACAAGTCAAATATTTCACTTAACACTCTTATGAATGGTTTTACGATAGATGAGCTCACAATTGCAAAGTATCAATAGCCAAAATTATCATATAAGCAAATAAAATACATGCTATTATACTCAGTAAAATGATATCTTTAATATTTCACAACAATAGTGTAAAAGAAAATGTAAACATGCAATATGGATGAGATGATATACAAGATACACATATATTATTTTTAAGATTGTGGAAACATACCATGCCTCAACAATAGAAATAAGGAGAATTACTCATTATCAATAAAATTTTCATATTGATAAATAATCTATTTGATTTATTGTATTAAATCAAGATCACCAAAAAAAAAACTAAAAAAAGTTTCAATATTAATTATATTTCTTTAAAAAAAATTATTGTAACAAATTACTTTTATATACACAAGATTTTATCACCTTTGTGCTTACAAAGTATATATTAGTATGTATCTAACAATACGAAGAGTCAAATTTCTAGTAATATTTCACAATTAAATTAACAAAATTTTATTTATTATTGAAAAATATATATTATCACGAAATTTATGATTACTGAATAATCTATAAATCATTCCAACAATTCCAAAATTATCTATTAAAAATTGAAATATTCAAGATGTCACTTGATAAAATTTGAATTCATCTATAATTATTATCATATGCTACAACTGCCATGGCCATATGTTAATTTTATAATATCTTCTTCTTATATGGCAATTACAAAAATAATAAATATTTGAGCAATTATATGAGTGGCTTACCATAAAGACAACACTCATACTCATTATTAAAACCCTTTAGGATTATGATAATTGCTCATAAAAAAAATTAATCTCTACTAAAATTTTCACTTTTAGATTAATCACAAAGAAAATGTCAAAATTGCCAAAAAAAAAAATTCTATAAATAGGGCAAAATTTAAATGATACAAAAAATAATAATTTTTTATAAAATTTTAGACCATACGACTTGTTTTGGGTTATTAAATTTTACAAAAGGTTCAAGATTAAATTCTTTTCAAGGTCCAACCAAACAAAAAAAAATTGTTAGAAATTCTAAAATGGTACATAATCAATTTTTTTTGTTAAATGCCCAAAAATGGACCTCTTTTTATTTTTGGACAAAGTATTCATCCAAAATAGACAAAAAAGAAGTTTCATATTTATTACACAAAAAATTCTCATCCAAATGAGTCTAGAAAAACAAAATACCTAGTGTTTAACATAATAAGCCACAACTGCTTTTTTATTTAAAAAAATTTCTAAAATGCCCAAAAATTTCATCTAAAACTAGCCATACACAAATTAAAGGTTTTTTTTTTTTATGTTTGCTTAAAACACAAAATCCCATATCTTTTTTCTGATTCCATATTTGATATAGATTTGGTGTTCTAAGCTTTTTAAGATATAGACTAGAAATCCAATAAAATCAAATTTCAAGATGTGGGTTTTAAATTGCTACAGAGATTTGATACTTATGTGGGTTCGAAATTCTGTTCTTCGAATGAATTAGTATAATAGAACTAAGAACCATAAATAGATCATAGATAAGATTTCTTTCAATACAAATTAAGCTTATAACAAGATTCAAAATTTAGATCATCATACAAATCTAGAAGATGAATTGAAAGTGAAGAATTTTTCACACAAAATAATGTTAAAACCTTTGGCTTTGATATCATTTGTTAAATATATAAGATTAAAATTTAGGTAGTACCTAATATTATATAATAGTCTATGAACATGAATCTTTTCGAAGAAAATAACAACATATATAGATAGTTGAAAAAGTAAGAATAACAACCCACGATACATAAATAGATTCATTCAAAGAATAAACTAATATTATATTATCTATAAATAACAACACATATAGATAGATGAAAAAGTAGCACTCCCCTATTGCAAATTATCAATAATTTTGTCAAGAGAATCAATCCATTTACATAATGATTATTATTAAATTAATTATTATACTAGTAATATAATATAATCTATTAATTAGTCAAATAATTAATTAACGCTAATCCATAATAAAAAAATAAATCAGTATTATATTATTTACATTTGTTAGTTACAACATGATATTGTTATTATTAAATTTTCTAAAAGTTATTTGTCACTTATACTTATATTATTATTAAATTTTTACATATATTAATACATTAGGTTATTAAAGGCATTTTTATTCGAACACCCAAAATATTATGGTCTTATATTCTTTAAAATAGTTTTGATATTTAAAATCTTTTAAAATAAATGATTTAGTTACATGATCCTTATTCATAATTTGTTTCAAAAAAATATTAATTAATGAATTCAAAGAATTTTTAAAATAAATTAATATCTAGGTGAATTAAATTTACGGCACAGTATATGAGGCATTCATTAAATTCAATGTAGCATGCAAGTCAAAGATGTGAGTTGATCAGTAGAATCACGCCTGTGATATAGTGTTTACATCTTTATACTTGTACTCTAGGTACGCTAGGATGTAGACAAGAAGTGCAATAGAAAGGAAAAAAAATTATATATAATTGTTTATATTTTTGTTATTAAAATTTTTAATTAAAACATAATAAATATATAATTCTTTAATAATAAGATGACAAGTGTATAATTATTATAGATAATTATATAATTTTTTAATTAAGTTATACACTTATCATATTATTATTGAAGAATTATATACCTATCATATTTTAATTAATGAACTTGATAACAAAAAATATACAAAATTACATATAAATCTAATCTTAATAAGAATTGTGTTAAGAAAGGTTTTACTATTTAAGGGATTGAATATTTTATTATTAAACTATTTCAAAATTTATGTGTATAATAAAAAAAAAATTTATATAAATTTTTAAAAATTGATAATAAAAGAGTTCAACCTTTCAATCTTTTAAGAGATTAAGCTCTTATGTCATAATTTAAGAATTAAAAAAAACTTAAATACAATTATTTGTATATCTACTATTAGGTTTTCAAATTAAAATATGATAAGTGTATAGTATTTTAATAATAAAATAAAAATAATATGATTTTTTTAATAAATGGATATAATTCTCATAAATAGTGTATTTCTCAATTTAGCCATTTTATAAAATTATCTTCTCAATTCAATTCTTTACATATAAGGTATTTTTCAATTTAGTCTCTTATAAATAAAATTTGTATCAATAATGTCTTTCTATTATATTACCGAAGACCATTGCTAATATCAATTTTATTGTAATAGATTAAATTAAAAAATACTCATATGTAAAAAATGTACATTAAGAAGGTAATTATATGAGAGATTAAATAGAAAAATAGCTCGTCTATAAAGAGCTAAAAAAGATTTACTCTATTTTCATTTAAATGCATAATTCTATAATTAAACTATACATTTGTACCTTGTTATTATTAAAAAAATACACTTATTATATTTTAATTATAAAATTTGATAGTAAAGATACAAAAAATTATATTTAAGTCCAACTATTTAAGTATAACATACAAGTTTTCAAAAATGATTTGTAAGCATATATATATATATATAATAAATTGATAAAAAAAATAAATACTTATAGAATTAGTTTATGATATCTTTTTTATTATATTAAAAAATTACAAACTAAATTTGTTCAATTTTTTATTAAGCTAAAAAGATATGCAATTAAATTAATAGTATTAATTAATTATATATATATATATATATATTAAAAAGTTATCACATGTTTCGTATCAATTGAAGGAAATGGCATTAAGGTGATATGCAACATTTTTAAAACCAAACCAATGGAGGCATTAATTCACAGTTTATTAATCAAATTATGATTAAATCGGTAATAATTAAATATATTTTTAAAAGATTTTATATATTAAAATTTTAATGTAACAAATAAATATTAATAAATTTTAAATATTTGATTACTAATTCAATATTTCTTAAGATATTACAAAAATTATTTTTGATTAAAAAACAAAAATTACCTATGATTAAAAGTTAAGAGTATTTAATATTAAAATTTTAAAGTTTTTAAATTATATTAAGATTCTATTTATTATTAAAAAATTAAAAAATATAAATATTAATTTTAGCTAAATACCTTAATATTTGAGAGAAATGTTATTAGGAAATAGAATATAATAGAGAGCAAGCATAAAAAATAGTCAAGTATATACATTTTATTTCTCTTATATTCTCTCTTATTTCTTAAAAAAACATTCTCTATATTTTATCTTCTTCCTCTTTTTTATTATCTTTTATTTTTAATTTGTTAAATTTATTTGTGACGAATTATTCTCTTATATAAGAAAAAACCTTTAAAATAAAATTAACACATATTGGTTCAACCTAGTTTCAATCGATTCTTGATCATTTTTTTAATTGGCTGATTTTCTAAACTAATCAATTTGAACCAAGGACTGGTTGTTGGTGGAACTGGCCAGTCCAATATAATTTTTTAAACCATGGTGATATGTGATCATTTTTTTTTTTAAGATGCAAAAGGATACTAGCATATTGACACCTAAATGATATATTTTAAAAAACCTCTGTTACACTTACAAAACATAATGAATTGATAGATTCATGACATTAGTAATCTTAAAAAAAAAAGGGGAATAAGATGAGCTGAATTTGACCCATTTTTAATCGAGCTAGGCCTATTTCTATGTGAACAGTATTATGCTAAGCTCATACCTTTTTTTTTGTAATTTTTTTAAGGCCAACCCCCTTTTAAATGAACCTAACTCATATTAGGTTTACTTTTACCTGTGAACTTAAATAAAATAATGTTTAATATTAAAAAAGTTAGATATAGACTATCTAGATCATCTCTTATGTGCATAGGAAAGGATCTCGATTCTTGAAACTTGCATGTACTAACTAGTATAAGTCAAGGGTATTATGGACAAACAAAAAAAAGTTAATATGGTAGCCATCAAATGATGAAGCAATATCTCTCAAATTGTTGACCAATCAAACTTCACTGTTATCACTCTCAATTTTAATATAAATTCAATAATAACAAGCAGCAAAGTTATAGCACTAAGATGTTAATATTAAGATTAGATTTTACACTAAGAAAATGGATGCCTTACTGTTGTGTCTTATTTGATTGGAAGCAATACCAAAAGCTAAAATGTTAGTTTGGTACCATTTTTTTTTTGAAATAAAAGGCCAAACATGTCCTAACATTAAAAGTAAACTCTTCCACGCCCTTACGTCTTACGAGGCATGAAAACAAGCTCAAGTGGACCATCAAAGGTTTGTCAACTCCATGCTACATGGTAGAATGCTACTTGGATTACAACTTTGCAAACTTAAAAACAAAAAATGAAGAAATTTTTTTATATGGCTAACAAACTTTGCCTAGATATTTTTGACTCAATGGTTCTTAAAATTTTTCAAGTTACCTAAAGAGTTTGATTATTTTTCCAAAAACCCTAACCCACTTATAATGGGCTTAAATCTGAATTCCTCTCCTCACTCAACATCATTAAAGCTCACTCAACCAAATCTAAGAACACTACTTCTATTACATTCCCAAATCTAAGTTGGCATCCATGTTGTAGGTCTCTCCATTTTTGCTTAATATTCAAATCCTTGTTTGTAATATATTTAAAGCTTCGCTTTCAAGTTTCATACATGGACTATGCTCAGTGAGATCTTATTGATTAGCCATAGATCTTCATTCTCCCCCTTATTAGTGCTTTGATTGTCCTTGATTCAATGTGGAATAACCATTTGTTTGAGTTATGAAAGAGGAACAAGTGTTGATATTGCAAAAATGGCAAAATTAAAGCTCAATCAATCACTTTCATGATATGAATAGTCAACTGATCATCTTAGTTATTGAAAATTTGATAGAGAATTTGAAATGTGGAGTATCATAAGCTAATTGGTTGACTACCATTGAACAATAGGTGATAAGTCAACTTAAAAGATTAATAAGTTGACTATTTAGTGTCATTTTATAAAATTACTTCAATTTTCAGTTGAGCAATCAACTCATATTATCTATCAATTGATTTATCACACCTTAATTTATCCAAAAAAGTATTGTTTATTCTTATTCTCTCAAACAAATGCTTCTTCCAACTCTAAAAAAATAGTAATATCAACTTATATTACCTATAAGTTGACTTATCATACCTTAATTTGTCCAAAAAAGTGTTTTTATTCTTAATCTCTTTAACAAATGCTTCTTCCAACTCCAAACAAGAGTAACCTTAACCTTTGTGATATGTCAATGGGACAAGTAACTTGTTTTACATAAAAGATTTTAGGATATGTTAATAGGATTTAGGTTTTTTGGGACTATGAGATTGAAGGAAGAGCTTATGATATTGTAAATTAAGAAGGAATGCATGTTTGAGTAAGTTAACCAAACTATTAAGGCTAAATTATATTGTAATTCAAAATAGATTCAAAATAGCAAAGGATATTGTGTTATTCAAATGTTTATAAGGGATTCAAATATGAATATTAAAAACTTTTTGTCTCAAACCTATAAGTGCTAAATTGTAAATACCACTTCTTATTTCTAAATGTGTAGCAGGCTTGTTTTTAATTTTGGGAAGCAGTCATCCAATCAGCATAGCTTACCGTGCGCCATTGAGTTGGTGAACCTTCATTAGTCCATGTGGGCTTGCATCTATGCCTCCTATTAAGCAAGGGAAGAAAGCACCAACATTAAAATATAGTAAAACTATTGAAATTAGAAATAAAAGAAATCATGCTTTTGAACCTCTCCATCCATTTGGCTTCTTCATTGTCTGTCATGAGTATGGAAAAAAGGAAAAAAAGGTGGACATCAAATGCTGGATGTCATATCTAATCACTTCCATGCTAGCATCCCTGTGATATCCTTACAGGAACAAGCATAATTTTGTGATTTAGAAAAAGCAATAAGATCTGAAATAAAATCCACCTTAGTCAGTCAAGAAAGCATTTGCTTAACAGTACACAAAAATGAAACTGCTTTTGGTCGTTCTATGCAATATTCCCAACCTCAGGATCTCATCACCTACCCTTTAAGAAGATAAAAAGGCAAACTCTTGAGAAGATAAATCCTCTACAGAGACAGCACTTGCTGTCCCAACAAAGGTGTTATAATTTTTTTCAAGAAAAAAGAGAAAAATAAAATAAAATAACACAAAAAAGAACCGCCACAACAAAGAATGCAAGTCCAACCCTTGATCTTCTCTTACTATGATTTGATTTGTTCCTCCAGGGAATAACGGACCAACCATCCTCCTATAAGTTGTAGAACATTGTGGCCTGCTCATTGGTTTGGAATTTCCTCTTGGGGGCTTGGTTAGTGTCACAAAACTGCTAAGCCAGAGAATAAATCTTGCAGTTATATATTAATTATTCAAACCCAATTCTACATTACCATTACCATTAATATATTACTATTCTTGCATTTATATTAAATCTTAGCGTAAATTATTCTCTACTCTTTTAGAGATGTTTAAATTATTCAGCTCTCCTCTTTATTATGAAAATGTACATATTCTCTCTAAAAGCTAAAATATAACAAAAATACTATGAAAAATAATATTAATTTTGTTTATTAAAAATTTAATTTATTGGAAAAATTTTTAAATTTTTATTTCAATGTTATTCATTTGTTGTTGAAAAATTATAATTTTATTTTATTTTATTTTAAATTTATTAAATTAAATATTTTTATATTAATCAAATATATATTTAATACTTATTTTATTATATAACTAGTATATTTGAGAATATTTTAGTCAAAATAAATGTAATTATAACTCATTTTTTATTAAAAAAATGTTAATGTAATATATTTTTTAATTTTAAAGAAGAAAAATATAACTTTTTAAAATAAATGAAAGAATTATATAATTTAAATTTTTTTAAAGGAAAGAGTGGAATTTACCTTAATTCATGATAAAGCTAATAAGCAATTGCGCATGCCTTCGGCTACGTCCTCGCGAATTTTTGTCGACGAGAATCACGTGCTCATAAGCTATGCCCCACGTGTGCTATGCTAGATTTTCATCGGTTACGTTACCTTATCCTGCCACTATTCTATTTTCGTCTTTGATGAACCTCATTTATCTTCTTCATCGACAATACGGGGTAACCAGCAAAAAGATGAGAACCAGAATCAACTTTGTGCATTGTACCATCCCAAAGTACATGTAGGCTCATTTAAAGAGAAAGCAACGCATATAAGGTTTATAAGTTGCTTCATAAATAGAAAGGTACCTCAGTTTTGAAAACAAGCCGCACAATTGTCAATGGCATGGGTTTAGTTGAAAGGTGGTTGGGTCATAAAGGAACGAGCTTGGATTGGAATTGGATCCATCACAACTCTTATATATGGACAGATTGACAAAAGGTTTTACCTTAAGGCTATCTCAATGAAAATTATGGCAATCCAGCCCACCTCAACTAGTTGGGCCATCACAAAACTTCATTTTTGCCTCCCTCTTCTAAGTCTCTGTATTTCTCTAGAGATCAAATCCAGGGCTTCACTAGATGCAGTTCATAAATTCTAATCATGAAGCCTTCACGGGGTTCTTCAGGATACGGGATCCATTACCATGAAATGAAATTAGAGTAGTACTGGAATATTAGTGAACTTCCTTAAAATGCAATATGCTGGCAGTGCCAGATTAGGTGGACGATTTCTATGATATTCTCTTTTTGGCTGGTAACGAACTTAAAAGACCAAGACATCATATCTAACATATATATGTTTCATTGACAATGTGTCCAGTGTCGGCAACCTATCCTTTTCCAGTTTAGTGATGGTGAAAATTGCCTCCCCACTGGTGGTTCACCGTCCAAACAAAATGCACTACAAAACCAAACACTTTAATTTCTACTGTTTTTTAACTTTAACATTTTGTTTTTAGCTATGTTTGATTGAATGCAAGGAATTTTGCTGGTTAAGGTGCTGACATACATACAAACAGCGAAAAGCACATCGAAAAGGTTCAACATCGTTACTCAGTTGCTTCCTCTCATCCACTAAAGTTGTCACATGTCTAATCTTTTAATTATTTTCCTTTATTTACTAGATTCATTCATTGCTCGAGGAGAATTCAGTAATTCCGTTGACGAAAAAGGAATATTCGCATCATCTTCACCATTTTAGGCTTTTCTCAAGGGGTCCTACGGTTAAGACAGTCCCACCATGTAGGCTGCTACATTCGTCTGCCAACACCATGTAATTTAGTGCGTTAATTTAGGATGGCACTCTTGAGGTGTTTAATTTGGCCATAAGCTAAACAATGTTTTCTTGCCCCTCGGACAGGAATTAATAATTATATATCGACAGATTAGGTAGGTTTGTAGGGCCAGTTTGGTAATCCATAATCTCATTTTTTACACAAAATTAGCACATTAGGTGTTGGACTAAACAAAGGACGCGATATATTAGTCTACAAAACCCAAGAACACTCCAAATTCCAGCACGCTTTAGTCAATCACTCGAGAACACTCCATTCGGGTTATATACATAAGTAACAGCTACCCTCGTTTTGCCCTTGTAATTCAAAGGAAAAAGGGGCACCTATAGACTATGACATCTAGACATCTCTTGTCCACATAGTATGTGTATATCGTTTGTCTAAAAAAGGGATTAAAATGAAATTTAAAAATATAAGATATAGTGAAGCTTAGAAGAAGGATCTTTTGGCTGGAAATTTTCCAACTGCTCTCATCAGGTTGGCAATCTCGAGAATCCGGGCCACTTTAGTTCCCCTTTTGCCCTCCGCTGATGCCCTTCTTTCCTCAGCTTTCCTCCGAGCTTTTGCTATGTCGTTTTGCATTTTTTCCAAGGCTCTTGCTTTTTTCTCCTCCAGCTTCCTCTGCATCACCATCAACGGTGTTCATGGGCAAAATTGTAATAATATTGTGTACAGAATTTAAACTGTCGGCCTCAGTTCTGTTGTCCAATCCATGACCATGTAATCTAAGTGGAAATTAATATGGATACCAAATCATTAGACAACTTGCAAGTTGCTAGCAATATTAATTTCCACCTCCTACAGCTCAGTTTTGTTGTCCAATCCATGACCATGTAATCCAAGTGGAAATTAATATGGATACCAAATCATTAGACAACTTGCAAGTTGCTAGCAATATTAATTTCCACCTCCTACTGCTGTCGCTGTAGGAGGAGTAGCTTCGATTATAGGCAATGAATGAAGATCGGAAGAGTCCTTCTGTATATTATTAATTATTAAGTAAAAGAAAATATTTTAGCTCTAGAAAATACGACAACGCTTGCAGATAAATGATGTTTTAGCTCGAAATCGCCATGAAAGCACATACTCTATATATATATGCATGGAAAAGAGGAGTAAAAGAAGAAGCTTGGTGCCACTTCAACTTTCGAAGAACATTTTCAGTAGATCATTGAATGATTTGATGAATGATTAATGAATCTAATTAAGAACGGAGTAATCAAGAACTCAAAAGAAGCACCACCATCTCCACAAAATTCAGAACCAAGAAATCATAAATATTAACCCACAAATCACATTATCACAAACACAAAAGAACATATATGTACCTCAACTTTCTTCATCCAAGAAGTAGCTTTCTGAACCTGGTCACTCTCCCACCCAGTGATGACAACGTCTTCTCTCTTGAACCTATTATTGATCTTAGCAATCTTAGCGTTCTGCCACGCAGATATCTTTGCCTCCACCTCCTCCTTCTTCACCCTCTGCACTGACACTGCTTCACTTTCACCATTTGAAGTTGACCCCTCTCCCATTCCTAAAGGATTATGATCGGGTACGATTGCCAAAGGGTTGGTCTCCTCCATTATGTCCTCTTCTCCAATCCTCCCCAAGTTGTTCCCTCCTTCATTTTCATGGCCGTTAAAAGGAGTGCTATAATTATGACCATTAATGCTTGAGCCTGCTATAACCAGAGCACTGAATTCTCTGCTCATGCTTGTGAAGTTCTCAATGGAAGGAGCTTCAGTGCTGGCCATGGACAGAGACGATGATCGGCGGCTATGTGTTTCCCAAGCATCTCTTCGACGGCCACGGTTGGTGGGTGGAGGAGGTGGGGTTAAGGCATGGATTTCTCTTATTTCTTCATCCTCTTCTTCTCTATGGCTAGTGGAAGCCCTTTGATCATTCAACATAGCGGAACAGAGCGATTGAAGGTAAAGTGGACAGAAGTACTGTATGTGTCTTTCTTTCTCTGATGCAAATATAAACCTCTAGGCTCCCACTAAGTGAACATCCCAGAGTTGCAGAACTTTTTTTTTTTTTAATAATAATAATCTCTCTCTCTCTCTCTCTCTCTCTCTCTCTCTCTCTATATATATATATATATTTAAGCACATACGCGTGTACACACAATTGAATTACATATATATTGTATCTTTGTCGATTTATGATGATTTCATCATCAACTTAGCGAAGTAACTTTATGTAGGCATGTCAATTTCAAACTTTCAACCAGCGAAAGTGATTTAATTTAAATATTGGTTGGGCTGTTGTCTCAGTTTAATATTTGAAAGGATGTTCGTTCAAGGCTTACAGTAGTTCATCCTCAACTCATGGAATACTTACACTCGTCTGTTTTTATTTTTCAAGGATGTTTTTTTATATATGATTAGGTTTAACCATCTATGATCTTATGTTGTACTCATACTATTATAACCAGATTTTGCTTGCATCTTAAGACGCTACTTTTTAATAGATATTTGTTAAGCTAGTTGAATAGTCACCGACGTTGTTAGATCCGAAGTAAATTTCTTCTTTGGTATCGAACTTTTAATGTAACATTAAGCTATCATTATCTTTTCTTTTTCTTTTTTTCCTGTAATTATATATAGCGCTCGATAGATGATATTCTTTGTGCTAAGGTGAAGTATTCTGCAATCTACATCCAGAAAGTAATTTAAGGTTATCAAATTTTGAAGTTGATAAGATAATTTAATTTCTTAGTAAATACTTTTATTTTTAATTAAACGAAATTACAGTGTAAGATTAAAAGTCATGCATTTTGAGGGGGTTAGTGGGAGCACGGACATCCGCTGTTTCCTTCCCTCCAATTGCTTGCTTCAACCTTCAATGTCAACTGCTTCTTTAGTTTATGATCGAGTCCTTTTTGATAAACGGATGTGTACAGGTCAACTCAAAAACATTCGCCAATAATATTATGCAATCAATTTTTTTAAAATAAAAAGAAATGTTCATTTCTTAAGCGACCTTTGCTTGTGACATTTGAGGCACGCTAACACAACTCGTACCAAAGTTTTCTTCCTTTTTGACATTACGGACAGGCCACCCATCCAGCACGTTATCATGAATTTGTTACGCAATATAAAATTTAGGAGGAATATTTTATTATATTAAAAATATTTTAGTTAATTTTTATTTATTTATGAGTATAGTTGGTGTAAATGATGTGATAGATATTGTTTATTTTACAAAAGTTATTCTTTCTTTTTTAAAGAATTAAATTTAAATGTAATTTATTATATCTTTATTATTAAATTTTTTAATTAAAATATGACAAATATATGATTTAATTTAATAACTATATAATTATTTTAAAAATTTTACATTTGTCATGTTAGTATTAAATAATTATATATTTATCATGTTTTAATTAAAAAATTTGATAGTAAAAATATAACATATTGTAAATAAGTTTTTTTTAATGACAGTATAGTTTATAATGTGTTATTATTTTTAATTATGATCAAGTGATCAATCCGTAAAAAAGATTTGGTAAAAAAATCTACTTGAAAAAAATAACAAAATTAACATTGACAAAGTGTCTTACTAGATATCACATATTCACTTATATGATAGATCAATTTATTCTAGTTATAGCTAGCTTTGAAGCTAAAGTTGGCTTCTGATCATGACAGGTATTATTAGTAAGCTTACTTGTGAAATCTATGTCCTTATTTTTATTTTTCAATTTCTATTTTTTATAAATAATCTTATCTTTATATTTGTAATCTAATAATAGATGAGATTGAAAACAAGGGTTGTCGTTGGACCAATATGCCAATTATACAAACCCATGGGGCATGACAGCAAAATCCCTCCTCCTATAATTTCCATGATGTATCATCATATTTGTTAGTGTCGGTTAGAAGAATTGCGAGGAGGCCACCAGTATTGGACCGTGCGGCGGATCACAAATCACACGTGTTATGATCCAACAAACAATTCTAAGTAGATCCTATGACACATGGCAATTAGAAATAGGTAGGGCCCCACAAATGAATTACGAATGATTTTATTTTCGCCATGCAACTGCTGACATCACACCGTTTTCATGTTGCGCCACCTGCGCGTTCGAGTCCTCAATTTGTTGTCAACGCTCATATCTTTTTCTCGCGTAATGTTTAGGATGAAGTTGGACAGCTCTAGCTTCTAATTCAGGTTTTTAAATTTTTGATGACTTGGATAAGTATTTGGGTGTTCCTCTTGACATTGGGAGGAATTTTATGAGGAGTTTCGACTATATTATTGAGAAAATTAACCAGCGACTCTCAGGATGAAAAGCTAATTATCTCTCCTTGGTGGGTCGGATTACTTGGGCCAAGTTTATGCTTAGCGCTATTCTCATTTACCCCACGCAAGTTTCTAAGCCTCATGCGAGTATCTGTTATAAAATTGAAAGGTTGTAGCATGATTTTGCGTGGGGACATGACAATGGTGGCAAGAAAATTCATCCAGTAAACTGGGGCAATATTTGTAGACCTGAATGCGATGGGGGTTTGGGCTTTTGTGACTTGAGCTCTATGAACAAGGCTTGCATGGTGAAATTGATTTGAAAGTTGAATTTTTCTGGACTTTGGCGTGAGGTTCATCTTAGCAACTATCACCATTATACAAATGCCCACAGTTTTACCTCTAAATCCACTGACTAGCCTTAATGGAAATTTATTTGTCAGCGAAAAGTGTTGATGCATGAGGGGACACCTTGGCAAGTGAGGAATGGTTTGAATATTGCTTTCTTTACTGATAGTTGATCAGAACACGATTTATTTCTCTCTGATGTCGCTATGATACCTATTGGTACTGATCTTTTAAACAAAAGTCCATGACTGGGTTAATCAGGATGGGGATTGGAACCTTAATGGCCTTCGTGACCTTTTCTCTCGCAACATTTTTCTAAAGATCTCCTCTAGCCTTCCTCCTAAGTAGGAGTATGGCCCGGATTGTTGTGTTTGGATAGAGGAGACTAAAGGGGATTTCTCTGTTCAAAGTGCCTATCTCTTACTAATGAAATTATCTTCCATGTCGAGCGGTTCAATTTGGTCTCTCTTTTGGAAGTGGAAGGGGTTTGAACGTATATGATTTTTTCTTTGGTTAGCCTTCCAGGATAAGTTGATTACTACCAAACGATGTAGCCCTTGGAGTCATATAAGCCAGTACGGCAAATGGTGCTCAGGTATTGTTGAAGATACTCTTCACGTTCTTTGTGATTGTTGACATGCAACTATCATCTGGTCCAAACTTGTTAGGCCGTCTAAGCGTGCAAGTTTCTTCACTTAGGATCTGGAGGACTGGTTCACTTCTTCAAAAAGAGTTGGGTATCAAGAAGGATAAACCTTGGTCTGTAACATGGGGTTATGGTGTTTGGTTGATTTGGAGCCGGCGTAACAAGAGTGCCTTTGAGGAGAGCTTCGTGCGAAGCAACAATCATGCAAGGGTGATTCTGCGAATACGTGATAAGCTCTCGGTTTCTAATAGACTCCGTCCGCAGAGATTCTCGCTACTGTCAGGTTGATCATACGGTGGATTGGAGTAAACCTCCTAGAGGTTGGACTAAGCTCAGTAGTGGCGGTTCGGTGAAGGATCGACAGGGTCTGTACGGTTGCAACGGAGTGCTCTGCGTAACGACAAAGGGGAATGGGTGTGTGGGGTTAGTAAAAAATTGCCCAACTGCTTCGTCCTTATAGCTGAACTATGGGGAATGTTTTATGACCTATCGCTGGCTTGGGAGAAAGGGATATGTAACATCATCCTTGAAGCTGGTTCTATGAGCATGGTCAAGATGTTGAGAAATCCTGAAGCTATCTCTCATCGATGCATTTAATGTTACATACTACAAAATTGTTGCTCAATATAAATTGGAACGGGAGAGTAAAATATGCTCCGAAAGGTGTGAATAGAGTCGTTGATGCTCTTGCTCGCCTAGGTGCCGTCCAGGACCCAATTTCCACGGTTTGGAATCATCCTCCTCCTAGTCTTGATCCTTTGATTCTAGCTGATGCTATGGGGGCTTATGTACCCACTCCGTTTCTTCTCTTTAGTCTTGTTTATGTCTTCAGCCTCGTTTGTTCACTGAAGAAAATAAGGTTCACATCTCACTCCCCTTTAAAACAAACAGTTTCATTACCCTCAAAATCCATTAGATTTTAGAAAGCTTTCTTCATTTTAAAGGTCAAACTTTAAGGAAAAAAGTGGTTTCTGAGATGACTTGCAAAAGAACAAACTACTGAATTCATAAATAAGGACTGAAAATGATTATGGGTATTAGTTGAGCATTCGATTAGCACTAAGAAGTTATCTAGACCTGCATTTAAATTAATTAGGCCTTTCATTATCATTAAAATAACTATCTATTGATTCACAGAAAAATTCATTGATCCAATTGGAGTGTCGAATTAGAAACAAAGGTAGAATAATGAAGTAGGTTCATCCCACGGTGTAATAATTAGGATACATCTTTTTTTTAAGATATGTTTAAATTATATGACTTCTCTTTTTATTTTAAATATATATGTACATATTAATTCAAAATATGTGTAACAATTATTTCTTTTGAAAGCTAAAGCTTGCATAAGTTCACAGTTATATTAAGATTATATTGGAGTATGATTCTAAACTATTGGTGGAAAGTCTTTTCGACTCTCATAAATACAATGCTAAGTTGAATAACATTTTCATTTCACTTGAGCATTTGATTAGAAGTAATTGGGAAGTTAGAATACAACACTGGTGAAAAAAAATCAATATATGTGCTGATCTTCTTGCATTCAATCATAAAACCAGGTTGGTTACTTATGCCAATCCCCTAGTAGTATGGCAAGCATTTTACTTCGTGATATTATAGGGATTTATATGCTTTATGTAATTTCTATTTAGTTTGGCCCCTGCTCTCTATATTTTTACTCCAAACAAAGAAAAGAAAAAGTTACAAGTATATTTATTTTAGCAAAAATATTCCCATAGCAATTATATAATATAATAAGTATTAATGTATATTTGACCAATATAAAAAAAATAAGTTTATAAATTCTAAAACATTTAATTACTTTTTTGTAAAAACAACATATGCATAAAATAATATCTTTAAAATTATATAATTGAAAGATAATAATTTAATTTTAAGAATAATTTTTATTAAATACATATTAATAAATATAAATATTTTCATAAATTTAATACATGTTTAAAATAAAATAAATTTATATTTTATTACATAAAATAAATAAAATTAAAATTAAAATTAAAAAATATTTCAAATTAAAAAAAAAGACATTGATATTAATTTTGGGAACATTTTAGTTATCCTTTGATTTTAGAGAATAAGAATGTATTTTTAAAATTAAAAAAAAAATCCAATTTATGCATATTTAAAAAAAAAATATGCTAATAATTAATTAATTTGGATACATGACTTAAAGAGAAGTTGGGCTGTTTTGAGAGGGACCATTTTGATAATAATTGTGTGAATGAATTTTTTCCTACGCAGGCTAATTATTTAAAAGAGAGAGAGAGAGAGAGAGGTGAAGAGGCCTCCAATTTGGGAGGCATGGGCTTAGAGCAATAGAAAATCTAGATTTGGGACTGTCTGGTTGGAGTTGGTCATGGATGATATTAAATTATTATATCTTTATTTTGATATTTAGATTTCTCCAAGGATTTTAAAATTTGTATGTCACCTCCTATGGAGCAAAACTTTATACATAGTTTTTAACTATTCATAGTTGTTTGTAGACCGAACATTCAACAATAGTCTTGCCTCAGCCCATGCATTATCTGGGCTTTAATTCTTGTAAACCCCCTATCAAGCCCAGTTATAACTTATTAGCTGTATAAGTTACAGTGTATACCCAAGTTCGGAAAGAAGTCCAAGAACTGAAGCTGGCTCCATATGTTTCCTTTTGGTCCAGATCAGCCAGATACGGAAGTATTATAGCTCGTGTTAGGATTCCATAACGCAAAATCGGAAAGAAAAATTCAGATAAAAGCTTAACAAGAACACAAAAAGGTTACATTTTATAATGACAAACTTTTAAGTATATTATTTTACTCTAACTGATGGTGTAAAGAATCAATAATAGTTAAACAAAAATGATTTTAACGGTGAATTTCATCATTTAAAATATTTATTTTAGTAAATTTTTAATAAAATGTTGTCAACTTTCACCCTTATTAAAATTGTAATCTTCATCGGTTCTCTTGGTGAGGGCAACAAGGGGGAGTGGAATACGTGTTCCATGAACAGTGTCTTTGACATAGTTGGTGTCAGCTCAGCACAAGAGGACTTGGCTTTGTTAGGCAGGCATCCGCATCCGCAAGCACATGCTTGATGCTTCCCTCGGGCTTCAGCATGGGGACAACTAATTAATGAGGACCATTTTGAACTTGTCAACCAGGAGTGCCACGCATAAACTAAACTTCAAAGTTAATTTGTCAGTTTTCTCTTTAGATCTCTTTGTCATGTAACGTGTTTGTTACCTTTTGGGATGATTGCTACTTTGAAACACAACACGATTCATGCCCAAAGATTAAGGCTGCACATGATCTTCATGTTTAGCAACTTAATTAGTTTGGTCACATCAGATTAGACCAAAAAAAAAAAAAAAAGGCATAGTGCATTAGGCTCTATGATTAAACTAGGTCGATCACATTCGCTTAATAATTAATTGAAAAAATTATTTTTAATTTTGTTTGATACTAAATCAAATTAAATCAAGTTAGGCCCAAAAACTAAGTATTAAAAAAAAAAGGGTCAATCCCAAACTGAATCATATAGGTTAATGTTGGATCTAAACCCTTACCAAAAACTTCGTCAGCTTTGCAGGCCCTAGTTAACTTCTCTACTTCATGACCCAGAAACTGTGAACCTTTGACACCACAACAAATTTTGAGGAAAACACCCAAAACATATTTGGTATAACTCTAAAAATAAAAGAAAAAGATAAAATATAATATAATATAATATTTATTTTTTTATAATTATTATTCAAAATTATTTTTAATTATTAAAAATAAAAAGATTTTGGGTCATCTAGTGATCTGCTTAAGATTTTCATCTTTCCCAAAGAAATCTCCTTTTTTTCTTTTTCAAACGATAGAAGAAAGGTTAAAGTTCAAATCTTTTGAGTTTGCTGCACCTATCAGAGCCACTTCCACTTGGGGAAAGGCTTTAGCTGTGGCAGTGGATAAAGTGACATATAATGATTAATTAGCCAAACCCGTGATATTAATTAAAGGCACATTTGACGCACTCAACGTCTTGGACTTTCTCCTCTGAAACCTTGGCGCCATCACTCCCAAGGGGAAAAGACACAAAAGCTTCCTTAAAATAATATTATATAAAACTAAATAGGTCAGTATCAATTAAGTAATAAGATGCCTTTTGACCAAACCTTATTTTTATTTAATTCTTACCCAAGGTGACTACACTTTTTGATTGCGTAAAGCATGATTTTAGCTTGTAACTTTGAACATCAACTCAATGATGGAATATTAAAAAAAAAAGTAGTACGGGGTAAATTTTGAGAAAGTAAATTAAAGCAAGTGTTAGAAACTTTAAGGTAAAAATAAAAAAGAATAAATTAAAATTTTTAAGAAAATAAATAATATGATATACATATATAATACTTATATTTTTTTTAAATAAGTTAAATATATATATATATATATATATATATACTCACATATAATATAATCTAAATGTTCAACTAAATAAGAGAGTGGTTATATCTATTTCCTTATAAGTAAGTATGTTAATCATAATGCAATTAATGTTATGTAATAATTTTATTTATTAATTTTGCGGAGCGCACTCAATACAACTATTCTGGAAAGGCTCTGAAAGGAAGAAAACTCATGTAATATAATTTTAAAGGGAATCTTTTTCAACAAATTAAATCAGAGATAAACCCTGTAAAATATATACCAAGACCTGTACTATCAAATGACTTTCCAAACAGATTAATTTGAATTTTTGGTTGCTTTCTTTGTGGGTCAATAGATTGACGTAGAGTTTGGTTGGGAATTTGGGCTGGCTTTATGGGATTTGCCGACCTGCCTGCCTGCCTTAGATGAAAGAAAACGAAGGGTACATTGTCTGTGCCCCTAGACAAAAGAAATCTCAAATGATAGGTTTGGTCAAGGAAAGGGCATTTGAGGGCCCTCGTCCTATCGTTTTGCACTCCTTCCCTACCCCACCAATCTTCAATCTCTACAGCAACATTTGAAATTGCATTGCAATGCTCACTCCAGGCAAGTGGGGCGATGGACACTTTAGCACTTCTTTTTAATTATTATTGTTTCCTTCTCTAGGTTTAGGTGGCGTCTCTGTTTGCTATTTTGTTATTAGCTGTTTAAAAGATAAAGGCATCTTTATTATTTCTTTTTTATATTTATAAGTATTGTGTCATATGAATATTCTTTCTTATATATTTTCCATGATTATTTCATGAATTATTAGTATTTAACTATTTATACTTTTTATATATTTCTTGAATTATATTTTATATTTATTATCAAACTCTTTGTATAATCATATATTGATAATATGAGAAGGATATTTATGACCCAACCTGGAGTTTAGTTAGGTCTCAAATTAAGTTAGATACTTGACTTAGTATAGTTCAATCCTATTTATTTATTTTTAATTTTTTTTTCTTTTGTTGAATATGGACCATTCTTGTTAGGATGTAGCTCCTTTTTTTTCTTGTTGAATATGGATTATTTTTTAGTCAAAATTCCATCTTCACAATAAAAAAAGACTTGGTAAAATCCAAACTGACCCAATTTGATGACAAATCAGGCCTATCTTACGTCAAGCCAAAAAAAAAGGCTTAATAATAAATTCAGGTTAGACTTTAGGTTAACCAAAGACCTAATGTGGGTTGAAATTTGTTCAATTCCACTTAATTGCAAGACTTAAAAAAAAAAAAAAAGATTTCGCCCTTATCTACCATGGACTAGAACTCTTTTTTGAACATGTTTTTTTTATTGTTTTTCATATATTTCCTGCATCAATTCGTTAGTTAGTGTAAATCTAATTTGTTATATTTATTTTTGGATTATTTTGTGCATCACATAAAAAGGTTGAAAAATCATGTATAATAATAATTGATGATACACATGAAATTTTGTGACATGTATATTTTAATAATATACGTGTTAATTGTTTAAATTATATATTATAAGTTATTTATAATAATAATAATAAGATAAGTATTAATTGTTTATTTAATATGTTATAAATATATTTATATTTATTAAAAAATCTTAATATATTAATATATAATTGATGACGTGGATTATTAATTGTGAGGGTTCTTGTTTTTAAACTTGTTCCCGACTTAGAATTAATTTCTATGGAGATTTTCTCTTAATTATTTATACTAATGAGTTATATACGTTTGGTTTGCTCTCCTACTTTTAAATTTAATTTGTATATATTTTTTG
This sequence comes from Erythrophleum fordii, assembly GCA_032878935.1. Lineage (NCBI taxonomy): Eukaryota > Viridiplantae > Streptophyta > Magnoliopsida > Fabales > Fabaceae > Erythrophleum > Erythrophleum fordii. The sequence goes on along the minus strand of JAVQMF010000045.1, from coordinate 12,353,533 downwards.
CTTTAGACAAGAATTGTAATTTGTAGAGAGACACAAATTTTAAAAAAGGTAACTACAATTTATTCTTTTTTCCCTTTACGTATATTTAACACAATTAAAATTATTCCGTGCATCCACCTCGTACACAATTATAATAAGAAAAATGTCATCAATCTTATAATCCCAACAAAATACGCTGGATAACACTCCCAACTTTTCTTTAAAATCTCCTCAGTTTCATAAACAAATAAATGAATCTTAAATTATTACGTGATAAATTAGAGTAGTAATACTTAATTGTTGTTTTCACTTAAATATTATTTCTTAATATTGAAAAAAAATAATTGAGCACTAATTAATGTGTAAAAATATATCAAGTGGGAGAAATAATTTTAAGTGAAGTGAGAAAGAAAAAGTCAATGTTAACAAAAAAATTATATATGCAAAAATCAATAAAAATATTTATTACATATATTTGCATTAACACTAATCGTTGATTCATAATTTAAATATAACTATTTTTTTCGCCTCTCAAATAAAATTACTGCTCTTGTGATACGGTCCATTAATGTGCGTTCCCAACTTATAATTTCTGTCATGTGATAGGCTAAGATTTGTCCCAGAACAGTAAATTGAATTAGCTGCATGTACGAGTCTTGTTTTTGCATTTATTACTCTGGAGTTTATGAAGAATAAAAATTCAAATAAGGCTTAAAAACTGTTACTTCTTTTAGTCTCGCAAAAACTTTAATTTAGTTATAGTTTAAATTTAGATAATATTATCTTTCTATTTTTCAAAAAGATGATTCAGTTTTATTTTGTTTTATTATTTATTCAAAATTTAATTTCAAACTTAATAATATATTAACTAGGACATCAAATTTAAAAGTAAGTCAGTGCTATTAAATAATAAGTAACATCTAAGTTTGTAAATTAATAAATTTGGCATTAAATTTTATATGAATTATAACAAAGAGATAAAATTAAATTATTTAAAAAAAAGATAATATTATTTATTTTTAAACTCGATGAATCAAAATAAGATATTTATAAAAAGAGACCATAACTACATTTAAACCAAACAAAAACAAGAAGAAAATATGGACGAAAAGTCCACCGGCACCCAGACTAATAAATTCAACACTCATTGAAATTTATATTTTCTTAGAAAGTTGAGAGTTAAAAGGACTCAGCACAGACAAAAAGGTTACTATCTTTAATGAATTTTTGCATTATTTTTTGGTGGGGATTCATATCTAAATTCCAATTTAAGGTTCTTTTCTCCCCCTCCTCAAACTCGTGCTTTGTTCGGAACTTCCCACAGGGAAGGGAACTACGAAAAACCTCAAATTTCGTATTAACCAGGAAAGTATAATTGAAAATGGAAGGAAGGCAGTCAAGTCGTTATTTTTTTTTAAGAAAAAGGGAAACAAATTAATAAATTAGTTTCCAAAATTAATAAAAAGAACAAAAAGAAGAAGCTTCGTAAGCACCGCACAAGAAAACGAAACCCGGTCTGCCAAGTTCGTGAATTGAACGCGACCAGGGAAGCCGCCCCCCTTTCTCCTTGCGTCTACAAATATGAAACTTCTTTTCGGAATTTCTTGCAGCTTCCTCTACCGCTCTCGTGATTCTTTGTATCCTAAGTTTGTTTTGATTTGACAGCCAAATAATAAATTCATGGTTTTGTGAGGGAAGAGAGGAGTTGGACTTTGAGTACCATCATTCTCTTAACACCAGAACCACCATCTCAGAAAAAAAAAAATTCCCAGCTTGCTCTTTCTGCGCAAAACTTGCTGCTTTATTTTTTTTCACTAAGGAGGTAACATTAACATTGGTCTCAATCTCTCAAAATTTTCAGCTTTTATAGCATTAGCTATCTGGATTTGGTTCTGTGACTTGTTTCTGATCCACTCGTTCTGATTTCATGAAGATGGGTTCATCTCCTTCTCTCTTTCTTATATTTCTAAAAGAAGAATTTCTGCGTTTATTTTTTTTTTTTTCCGTATTTCAAAGTTGGTTTTCTTAGCCGAACTTCCAGTCGGATCGGTGAATTCTTATAATCTATTTCTTTGGGTTGTCTTGTTTTGGAACCGTCTTCTGGCTGATGGAATCTGGGCATGTCTCTAAAGAATTCTCATTGCGTGCTTTTTGGGTTTGGGTTTCAATTTGAAGGCACACTTTGTATTGTCTGCTGATTACAATGGAATCTCTGATTTGCTTATATTGTTAGATCACTTGGTGTAGCTCTAATCTCTGTTCATGTGTCTTGGTCAGGGTTGAATCCAGGATTGCTGAACGGATTTCTCTATGGTAAGAACTCTTTTATCCCTGCTATTTTGTTGATGATGTAGAATGGTTCCAATACTGTCAAATTTTCAGAGTAATGTAGTTAGATTATGATATTAAAATCTGGATCGAAGTGGTTTTTGCTTTGATGTATCTAATCTTTCATTGTTGTGATCCTCAGGGTGAAGCACCGGCATTCCTTGTGGATAGCTTGGAGAATGGACATGCTAATGGCTCTAAATTAAAAAACGAAACTTGTGAAACAGCTACAATCATTGGCGATAAAACGGTATGGTCATACCGAATACTCTTACTATCATCTCTCAGATTGCTCCTACATTTTAACTAGATACGTATCCAGAGTATTATCTTGCGAAATGAAAAAATGGTTCTCCATTTGTTTGACAGTATGTCGTTGGTGGAGCTGATGATGAAACTTCGTACATTGAAGTTCAAATCATTGACCGTGGTCTTCGAGAATGGTCAGTTTAAGGTTTCTTAGCTTCAAAGCTGCTTCTCTCAGGCTTTTCTTGCTGATTTTCAGTTTTATGTGCAGGGTTAATCCCACTGTGCTCGGAACCAAACCAGTCTCATGTAAAGGCCATTCAGCGGTGCTTCTGAAGGACCGGGTATTAATTCTTAAGAAGGGTGCTAAGCCAGATGATCACACTTGGTTTTTGGAGGTTGGTGTTTTTGAGACTCAGGCTTTGATCTAACCCCTAAAGCACTGTTTTTTTTTTTGGGGGGGGGGGGGGGGGTAATTACAGTCAGAGGTATCCTTATACTTTGTCCATGTTTAATCCCCTCCTTGGGTGATCTTAAGGGCGTACTCCTCCATATTGACCTAGTGCATTTAAAATTTTAATCCCAAAGTGCTTCCAAAGGAATGGAAACCTGGTTGTTGAGAAGAGATATTAGCTCTTCTTACCAACTAAGCTATTCCCTTTGGGTCCCAAAGCACTATTATTTGTCTGTGTTTAATAGGTGTTTAATTTTTTTCCTTTTGTCAACATTGGCAGGTGGACACCCAATACGTTAGGCAGCAGCAAAAAAATTTGGGAACTGAGGTTGTTGCGTGGAGTAAGGGTGTGATAGGCAATGCTGAGAAGCCTATTGTTATCAGTGGTCCTTCTGGAGTTGGCAAAGGAACATTGATATCAATGCTTATGAAGGAATTCCCATCTATGTTTGGTTTTTCTGTGAGCCACACTACCCGTGCTCCAAGAAATATGGAGAAGGACGGGGTGCATTACCATTTTACTGAGAAGAGTGTCATGGAGAAAGAGATAAAAGAGGGAAAGTTTCTTGAGTTCGCTTCTGTTCATGGTAATCTTTATGGGACCAGTGTTGAGGCTGTGGAACTTGTAGCTGATGTAGGGAAAGTAAGTTCCTTTTACTCACATATTTTACATTACATTTAATTGAAAACGAGAGTATTTAGAAATTGAATTTGAGGCATGTGGATACCCTTGAATCCATCCAAATAAATCTTTCTGGAGAAGCCTCCCTGGAAGGTTTATTTGTGCTTATTTCTGTAAGGGGGTTGTAAAATAAATAATGTTTTGCTGGAACTACTCTTCATAACTGACTGATTTTACAGACACAGTTTTGAAATGCAAGGATCACCTTAAATTTCATCTTTCACTTCTATAACTGTTATTGCTGCGGCATGCACAATATGAGTAATGACTGAGCACTTGTGACTGTTCTGATGAAAAAGCTGACGCCCTTGTCACAAGCATGACAGAATCTCATGTTGTATAGGCTCTGTTGCTGACACTAATGAATTGTTATAATATTGGGAGAGCACAATTAATTTCTATCAAATGATACATTATAATTACCCTCTGTCATGTTATTCCATTTAATCCTGATGAAAAATAAGGGCAGACGCTAAGCTTATTAATAAAAGATCCTTATACTACTTAGAAGCAATATGAAGCAGTAAATTGGATGCAATGCAGTGTTTTGTTTTGTTATATTGTGATACTAATGAATTTTAGTTGTCTGTTAGATGATTTTGGGTGCCATAGTATTGCAACCTCATGAGCATTGTCTTAACATATGTTTTTTGACTTTTTTTTTTTTTAAATCCAAAATAGTGAAACCATTTTTCCTTTTGAATCAGAGATGCATTCTAGATATTGATGTTCAAGGTGCAAGATCTGTGAGGGCTAGTTCACTTGAAGCCATATTCATCTTTATCTGTCCCCCATCAGTGGAGGAGCTAGAGAAACGCCTTCGTGACAGGTGAATAATAATGACCTCCTTTGTCATGTCTTTGTAATCCTAAGATTCCCCATAATGCTGATCCAAACCCCAATGTTTTGAGCAGAGGGACAGAGACAGAAGAACAGATCCTGAAGCGGCTACGAAATGCTGAGGCAGAGATTGAGCAAGGGACATCATCAGGCATATTTGATAATGTCTTATATAATGATAACCTTGAGGAGTGCTATGAGAGTCTTAAGGTAACTCTTCGCTGATTATAGACATATTTCTTGCCTGCGAGAAATTTCTCTACTAAAGTATTCTGATATAAAATATGCATTGGTGTAGAAACTATTGGGAATCGATGCTAATGTCACTACTCAACCTAAGTTAGGTAAGAAAAACACCTGAAGTATATCATTATGATCTTAATTTTACAATTTTTTTTTTTAACTGTCATCAGGATTGATTATCTGTCAATCCAGGGCCCAGAGAGATCAATCTACCAATGGATCATTCAGTGTCAAATATTGATGACAAAATTATCATAAACTGCATCTCTTCAGGACTGGAAAAGGAATCAAAGAACTTGTAAGCTTCTGAAAACACTACTTATCTTATTTAGCTATCAAGGGTGAAATTCTGTTCTAACTTTGGATTTGGATGATCAGGATTGTGTTGAATGTTTCCTCACTTAAAGGAGGTGCACCTGGACGGACAAGAGGGCTAGATTTTCAAGCCATCGACTCGTTTTCAGATCAGCTGAGCTAACAGTTCATGAACTCGGCCACCACTGACTTTGGCTTCTCACTTCATATATGACTTCAAGAATTTGGAGAGAGAGAGAGAGAGAGAGAAATAAAACATTAGAATCAATGTTTTCACTTTTTTTTTCTTCTCGCCTTAATTGTCTTGACAATTGACTTGACGATCGCTTGCACCATTATTATTGCCTACGCAGGCAATGAGTAGTGATTTGTGTTTTTTGCGGCTTAACTATGTTCCATCAACTATGATAGCTATATATGACTGAAACTTATGGAGTTTTGCACCAATGGTCTCTGCTTTCTGAAAGGATCTTAACAACTGCAAGAGTTAATGAGTCAGGTTTTACTCAGTCAAGTTCATACTTTGTGATGAGTAATTTATCTGATTGTGGATCCCTACCATTGTTGAAAGCTAGTCCTTTATTCATGTGACTGCTTCAAGATTTAAGACATTGCTAAGGTTGGTTATGTAGTGTAGATATTTGGGTGTGTATGTGTGTTTCCTTCGCGCCGCGCGACTGGTGCAACCAAATTACAAGACAAATCGTCCAATGACCCCTGAACACAGCTACATATTGGTATGACTACTTGTCCTCACAGCATTTTCTTCAAAATTGTGTTGGAGTTTGAAAACCCAATGAAGCAACACGACAAAACAAAGAGGAAAGAAAAAGGGTTTTTTTTTTTTGGGGGGGGGGGGGGGGGACCTGAAGTGTAACTCTTGGAGTTGGAGAAGAGGCATCCTTAAATCAATGAGTCGAGACCCTTTAGATTTTAAAATAAGTAACAAGACCCAAGCTGTGAGAATATTTATCTTTTAACATTTTGGTCGTACATCCTCTCCTGATTCTTGAGAACAATTGGCAGAGGCCGTTAGTGCAGTTTTCAGTTGCGAATCCAAAAGGAATTGGTCCTGCCACATGGGCTAGTTAGTAGTGGGCACAAGGTGCGACTGGATCTAAGTGTTTGTGAATTATTTAAATTTGATTGGTTAATAGTTTGAATTGAGCTTGATTCATTTGTTAAATAAGCGAGTTGAATTAATATATTAAACCAGCATAATTAAATTAATTAAATTTAAAAAATTAATATTTAATTTGTTAAGCTTGCAAATACCTCTATAGTAGCAAAGTATTATTTTATATATAGATACATTATATTCATATATAATTTTATTAAAGTTTATTAATATACAAAAATTTATGCATTTTTAAAATATTATAATATATATTTTTATAAAATTTTTTTCACACACATAAACATATATTGTATAAAAATGCAAAGTTTTTATTTAATTTAATTTTTTGTGTGTATAAGTATATATTATATTTATAGTATAATTCATAAATTATTTGACCTCAACTTGTTTATTAAAAGAGCAAAATTTAATCATAAGTTTTTTTAATTGAAGTTTGAGTTTGCAATGGGGCTTGCTCTACTTCGAATAACCGATCTTGATCTTGCTAGAATTCGGCTTGGTTTGGCTTATTTAAAGTATACTTTTTAGATATTTATTATTTAATTTTTTAATCAAATATAATAAGTATTTTTTTTCCAAATTTGCATCACAAATTTTCAAAATATTTCTTCTATTTATCATTTATCATTAAAAAAAACTTAATAACAAACACAAAGATTGTTTGAACTGAGGAAAATAAAAAAAGAAAAAAAAGAAGTAAAATTTTTCGCTTTGACATTTTTTGAATTTAGATTTAAATGAGTATTTTTTTCCTTCTCTTTACATTTATTTTCTTCAATCCAAACATATTCTAAAATCCTTTACTTAGATTTAATCATTTTATAAAAGACAAATACACTAATTAAATTAATAAATATATAGATATATCATATGTGAATGTTATTAAAAATGTAGGTTTATATACTTATATATTTATATATGATTAATATTTTTTTCAATATATATAAAATTCTTTGGGCTATCTTGTACTGTTTATGCTGAAAGCCAGAATTGACTCTAACTAGCAAGAATCAGAATCCTTTCTAGTGAGGGTAGGGGCCAGGGTTTAATTTAAAACAAAAAGAAAAAAAGACAAAACACTCTCATTTTCTTCTCACTCCAGCACTCGCAAGGATCCTCTGCTTAAAAGAATCCTGATTTAACTAGCGAAGCTATGCTGATTTGTTTCATGAGGTGGGGAAGAAAAGTCTACTAGCATTAAAGCTTGTTATGGTACAATCTGCAAGGCAGTTGTTTTTCCAAATGCTATTATGACGCTGCCAATTGTTGTGGCGACTAACCAATATGAAAAGGAAGGAATGGAGAAGCTTCTTAGTTACATTCTTCTCTTCCCCTACCTAACTTTTGGTCAGTGGGGGACCCCAAGACCAACTTGGTCCTTCTGTGGTGGATTTTCCAGGTTCCACATTTCACATGAATACAGTTAACTTTTTCACATATATATAAAGAATATTTATTCATTTCTCTTTTAATAATGAGCGGTTTCTGTTTCTTTCTCTGAGAGACATTTGCTTTATGCTCTTTCTGTGATATAGATCCTCTAAAGTAAAAGTCTATGAATTGCTTTTGAAGTGAGAGACTTTCAAGAGAAATGTTAGCATTAAAAAATTAATGTTAAAATAATAAATAAATAAATAAATAAAATGAGAGATATGTGAGATAGTTCAGAGGCACTTCACCTTCTTGTAAATCCAGATCTGCTCTTTCTGGTATTTGTTCCTAAAAAGTTTTGGACCTGATTTGTAAGAATGAAGAAGGTAGAGATACTAAAGAAAAGGGTGAGCAAGCATTATCAATTTGAACCTATTCTGCTTTTATTTCTATTCCAACAATTTATTTATTTATTTAATTCCTATTATGCCTGCTATAACTTCCCCATCATGAAAGCTAGCTACTGTATGGTGCAGTGGCCGTTCCCACTGAGGCACTTCTCCGTTTGAGCAGTTGGGTATTGTAAGAAAAAAAAAATTTCCACTGAAAAATATTTTTAAAAGAACATCACCTATAAACAAATATTTTGAAAGTGATAAGGGAGGTCTTAGGTCTAAGTATTTATTCTGTGATACAAAAGTTATTAAAAAAATTATATTTTCATTCCTTATAGTTTTATTTAGTTTTTAATTTAATTCTTATAATTTAAAAATTTATAAATGAATTCTTATAGTTTAATTTTTTTTTTTAATTCAATCCCCACTGTTAAAATTTTAAGTATTTGTTAAATTTTGTTGATATAATATATTATCTTAATACTCTGAATATGTATAATTTAAGTTAACAAAAAGAGTAAAAATATAGATAATAAAATAAAATTAACTTACACATATAATATAATATTGACAAAAATCTAATGACATAAACTAAACTATAAATTATTTAAACTATAAGAATTTAATTATAAATGTTTATATTATAAAGAAAATTAAAAATTGCATCAAATTATAAATACTAAAAGTATAATTTTCCTTAGACAAAAGTGCAAAAACTACTTAAAAATTATTTCATTAAAAACATTTTTTCTCAATGATAAGCTAGTTCCAAATTAATTATTTCTCCTTTAATATTTAAAATTTAAAACATAATGTGAAGGGCCCTTTCTATCGTTTGTGTTTGACTATCCACAGCATTGAGCATAATAACCAGGAAATGCTATAATCTAAACAGGTGAACATGTTTCGTCTTTCTCTACGCAAAATTCTATTATAATCTCCTATACAAATTTTAATATCATGTAAAAACTACAAATGATAGGTCCCCGTCGGGGCCCAAGGGGAAAAGGTCAGTCCATAGTGATAGTACTCCGTGTCACAAGGCACCTTCCAGGGGGCAGATTATCTGTGCGCGTCACAGAATGTTCCTCAGCCTGATCTAATTTAAATAGCTTATATTTTTATTTTTTTTATTGCCAATGCCAAATAGTTAAAAAAATTTTAAAAAAATATTTTTGTTTTATATATTTTTATTTAAAATAAAAAAATATCACAATAAAACCATATAAAAATTAAAAGAAAAACTAAAATCTAAACTACCGGATTTCCCTACTCCTATAATAGGGAATTTTAAATTTACTCCTAGATCTTTGTTTAAAATTCCCGACTGCATTGTACTAAAAGGTTAATGCTCTCTGGTTTGTAAGGGAGGAGAAAAATAAAAATTTGGTAAAATATTAATTTTGTCTTTATAATCATTAGTAAGTCATTATTTAATATTTATCTATTAATTATTATTTAATTATTAAAAATAAAATATCATAAATATTTTATATTTAAAAAATTACTTTTATTTTTATTTTTATATGTAACCTTTTACATACCAAACAGGGTGTAACTTTTCATCCCTCTACAATTTATTAGCTTCTTTGTACAATCCCCATCAACACCATGAAAGGTTTGGGGGAAAAGAAACAGAAAAAAAAAAAAAAAAAATACAAGCCAAGCCAAACCAAGAATGATTTGCCCAATACATATACAACAGACAGGCTGTTCTGTCTCCCTCAATGCCACCATCCTGTCTCTCAAAGCTTACCATTAATTATACACTTTGTGCAGAAAGTCTCAGATGCCAGAAAATAGTTGAACCTCTACTCAACGAACACCACTATAGCTCCAAGAGAACGGCAAAATAGGGTCATCAAAAACCTCAGCACTGTTGGAAAAGAACCTCAACGCCTTATTAAGGATTGGGTTATTTAATGGTGAGGGCCCTGCCAACCCTAGCGAGGTTGAGTCTTTCAGACTGCTGTGCCGAGAAATCTCCATCAAGCTCAAATCCCTGAACGTATGAGTAGTGCTTGTTTCCATTGGAAGTGGAGTTTGAATCAAGAGAAAGGATATTGAGGTCAGAAGTAGCAGTATCCTTATTATTGGTTGCAGTGTTTGCAGCACTAGTACCACTATCAAGCTTCTTTGAGGTCAGGAAACGGCCACCACACCCTCTCGCTCTTCTCATTGCATGCAAATGTCGAGACTCGTGAAGGTAGGGCTGCATATCAAAATAACACCGATTATGCAACTTATTAACACACCTGGAATCTACATATCATTGCAATGAAATGTTAGGTTCACCTCTTTGCATGAACTTAAATATGCACAAGCACAAATTAAACAACGTCATGTCATTTAATTTGATAAAGTGAAGAATCTTAAGCATAGCAAGCTCGACAGAATGGACATTCTCTCTTAATGTTTCCTACAAATGCAGCAAAACAATTCACAGAAATGCAACAAACATGCTAACCACCTTAGTTTTAATATGAGCAGAGCCTGCCTTTTATTTTTATTTGGAATGGTGTAATGAATAGACAAGAAGAACTCCAAGAGGAGACACACAAAGTTTAGTCTAACTAGCCAGAGTAAAATGATCAGCAAAATACATAAGATCTAGCGTAGGGCAGCAGATTAACTTCAACATAATGTAGCTAACAAGAAGGATTTCGTATGTTAAATAATAGACACAAAATATCAAATTAAGAGTTGATGATGATACCAAACAGAGCTTTGAAGTCAAAGGCCTTGCAAAAATGCCACCAAGTGGTTGGCTTGAACGTTTCGTATGTTAAATAGTTGAGCCTTGTTTGCTAAATAAGCAAAGCCTTGACAATAGCAAGAACGGGCGAATGGTACAAAAAACATTTCCACAACATAATTTTTTAAAACCTGTTTGGTTTTGAATTATTAAATGTATAATGCTAGAAATAAGTGGTTTCTGATTATGCATATTATAAACATAAAACCAGCATGAATTTATATTAGATTCTATTCTCGCTCAAGCAAGACTCAAGATCAATCTTGGAAATATTCAAAGGCCAGGCCTCTTGTTAAAATTTTCTTTGACTCAATTATACCCCTTAAATGAACATAGATACTATTTTCAAATGCATCAAAGCCTTAGATGCCCCCAAGCCATAGGCAGCCATGAGCATAGTTATTGTTCATCTCCAAATCATTTTGTTTGCCAATTTGACTCAAAGATGATTCCTTTCCTCACAAGTTTGTTGTTTCTGCAATATATATCTGCATGGAACGAAGCAATTACTTCCTACTTCTTATTCTTATCCTTGCGAAGAATTAAGCAAAACAAGTTATTCATATTGCTTTGCTTATTCTGATGGTCACGCGCAAATCCTCAAGTATGAAAAAAAGCACTGTAACTAATGTAAAACAGAAATTTGGCAACATCAACTGCAATTCAACTCATAAAAGATCAAGCAAATTGCTCATGTGCAACTTACTGCCTTTGTCATCCTCCCATGGCACCTTGGATGACACTTGAGTGTTTTTCCTTATTGCATTCTTTTTGAACTTGAAATTGAGAAAACGTTTGACCAAGTTATATTTTACATTCGGGGAAAACATAGCAAAGGCAATCAGATCAACTATACAATGCCAGAAATGACTTAATACCTTCCTCCCTTTTATCAGCTTCTTTTCCAGCTCAGCCTTGGCACGTAATCGCCTACGCCTCAAAATTCCATGGTATTGCTTGGCATTAACGTAAACAGGCTCCTCTGCCATTTCTAGTGGTAAGACCATTCGGGGGGTATGCACTCCTAGACTATGAGGATGTACCTAGGATGATTCCCAACAAAAATGGAAAGAAGAAAATCAAAAGCAAGAAAAATCATGCAGCTTAAGCTACAAATACATACAATGATGACTGGAAAACGATAATCTCATACCGCTTTTAAACAAGGAAAAAACCTTAGATTTAGTTTTAAAGTCTTCTTTGCCATCAGAATTTCCAATAAAAACATTACAAGTAGATTTTTTATAGCACAGTATCACATCATTAGGTCTTTCTAAAAAAATTTCCTCTTTACCGAAGAACCTCAGCCGACACTATAACTTTACCAAAATCTAGTCCTTCAAACATTTCTTTCTAACTAATCATATATTTGTTAGGCGTATATTATCCTTTTGTTAACTATCTTTTATTTTTGAATTAATTTACCTTTCTAGGAGTTATCTTTTGAGCTCTATATTAAAGCTTTTAGTAATTAGGGTTGGGGTAGCCTTTTGATTGATTATTAATAAAGTTCTCTTGGCCAGTTAGCCATCTCTCCCCCTCCCTTTCTATCCTTCCTCCTTTGTTTCTCTCTACATCACCCCTCTTTCTTTTATGTCTCCCTCCTTCTCCTTCTCTCATTCTTGCTAATGGTTCTACATTAAATGGTATCAGAGCAAAGCCATTGTTCCAACCACTCCCTCCGCCGCTTTAGACCCACCCTGAACTTGCCAGAAACTAACAGCCACTGCTGCCCACATCAAAACACACACCTCCAGCCTTTGAATCGGGCTGAGTGACCCCACCATTGGAAGGGCATTGCCAAACTCGTCTAGTCCCCAAAGCCGCGTTGCCAGTAGCCACCACACGCACTAATAGAGAGCCATAATAACAACAGCAACCATCAAGGACTTACTCTAGAAGGTAGAAATGTGGAAATATAGGGGTTCCTGGCAAAGCAGTATTGGACCAAGTCAATCCTAAAGTTTAGAGAAGTGGAGGACAAGATGGAGAATAGTTACCCATGTTCTGTAGCCTGTTCTACACACATCATTTAATGCTTTCCTTATTTCTAGTTATTATTGTGTTATTTAATATGTTATAAATAGGACTCTAGGAATAGTGTGGAACGTGTGGTTTATCTATTTGATGTATAAAGAGAGTGGTCCACTCCGTAAGGACTTATTATAAGAGTTATTTGTGTTGAAGATTCTTGCACTCATTTCTGTAATATAAATTTTTTTCCCTACTCCCTTTTCATTTATCTAATTATGTTTTTGGCCTATATTATTCTAGATGCTATCAATTTGGTATCAAAGCCGGGTTTCCCCATGTTTCTAACAAAAGCCCATACATCCCAACCCGAATCAGAAATTCCACTCCCTCTTCCCATCGCCCAACAACTTTCTTCAGTTGAGTCAAAATTAAATACCCTTGATTCATCAGCCGCGAAGGTAGTGGCACTGAAAGCACAAAATAGTAGTGCCCGACATGGGGATTCAAGGATATGACCATGTGACAAGGGGAAGGCCTCATGGTTCGAAGATGATAATGTGAACAATCCCTAGTAGCTTAAAAACCCATCCAAACGACATCATACCAAGATGGAATTTTCCAAGTTTGATGGCAAAGACCCATGCAGATGGATGTTAAAAGCTGAGAATTACTTTCGATATTACCAAACACCAGACGAGTAAAAAGTGAATGTTGCAGCCATGTATTTAGAAGAGGATGTTCTTGATTTATTCGCTTGAAGTACAGTGAACGAACTTTTCTTTATTAGGAAGAATTATCAAAGCATTGCAAGAAACTTACGGTCCCACTAAATTTCAGAATCCCAATAAACACGTGTAATATAAAGCAAATAGGGTCAGTTCATACATATAGGCAGAAGTTTGCTAAGCAGGCATCACGGGTCCAAAATTAGCCCGAACATTGCTGCCTAGATATTTTTCTTAGTGGGCTAAAGGAGGAGTTGAAATTTGATTTCAGGATTCAGAAGCCCCGATCAGTTTACGAAGCTATGAGCCTAGCTCCAGAATTTGAGTCCAAAGCAGGCCCAATTTGTCTAGTTTGTGACCCAGGTAGACGACCTATACCCACAAGAGCTCCAACTAAACAACCAACGAGACTGCATATAATTCCTCTGTTTCTCACAACACACTCCCTCCATCATGATCGTGGGATGCTAAATGGCAATCAAATGTGATAGAGGGCTCTGTTTCAGGTGCAATGAGCACTTCTCCCCTGGGCATTGTTGTAGACAACCCCAGTTGTCTCTCTTGGAAATCAACGCAACCAACGACCTTGCAAGAAAGGAGGATGTAAGCCAAGAAGGTGAAGATATAATCTCTGATCTAGCGGAAATATCTCTTCATGTGGTTTTATGAAGAAATTCAAGAACTAAATGAAATTGCGAGTGGATATTAGTGCCAAATTGATAGTGGTTCAACTCTACAAATTCAATGGTCCAAGAGCTCCATTTGCCTGCACAGTAAGTGCCCTCTTTTGGAGTTCAGATCGGCAATGGTGATGTCATTCAATGCAATCTTGTATGTAAAGAAGTTGCTATACAGCTTCCTAGCCTCGCCATCACATAAGATTTTTATCCTTTTTCCATTGGCAAAGCAAATTTGGTGTTGGGAATTAAATGACTAGCATATCTAAATATTGTGCAAGCAAATTGGAATGAAATTTTTATGATATTCAACCTAGGAGGCAAAAAGTAAAAGCTTCAGTTAGTACAAACTATGGCCCCATCAGCAACCTCTTTCCATTCACTACAACAAATATCCAATTCACAGCTACAAGATTTGTAGACAGTGTACGCTAAGGTCTTTGATGAACCTACTTCCCTTCTACCTTTCAGGAACCATTCTCATGCTATTCCACTAATTCCTAACTTTACACCTCCCAATATTAGGCCATATTACTATCCACATTTTACAAAACCTGAAATTGAACAGCAAGTGGCTATCTTACTAGCTTCAGGCTTTATTCAATTAGGTTTAAGTCTGTATGCCAATTTAGTCATGTTAGTTAGAAAGGAGGACAATTCTTGGAGATTTTGTGTTAACTACCAAAAGCTTAGCCAGATCACTGAACCCGACAAATATCCCATTCCAAACATTGATGAGCTTTTAGATGATGGGACAATTATCTTTTCAGAAATCGACCTTAAATCCAGATGCCATTAGATTCATGCTCATCCAGAGGATACACATAAAACCACATTCCAGACACACTCAGGTCATTATAAGTTTGTCATGATGCCATTCAACTCGATTAATGCTCCTTCTACATTTTAGTCAACCATGAATGATTTTTTCCAACCTCATCTTTGTATGTTTATCCTTGTCTTCTTTAACGACATCTTAATTTATAGTCGTAACATGCAACACCACCTTCCACATTTGCAGATTGTCCTACAACTCCTCCAATCACATTCTTATTTTTCTCAAATAAAGAAATGGCTGTTTGGACAGATCTATATTATTTTTTTGGGTTATATGGTGTCTCACGAAGGAGTTGGAGTTCACTTTGATAAAATTCTAGTCATTTTAGAGTGGTTGCTATTAATAAATGTTAAGGAACTACAAGGATTCCTTAGGCTTACCAATCATTACCAAAGATTTGTGCGAAATTATGATCTGATAGCTAGGCCATTAACTAAGCTAAGCTAACTAAGAAGGATGGTCTTCAGTGGTCACCCAAAGTTAATTATGCTTCCAAAGAACTAAAACAGACCTTGACATTTGTTTCAATATTGCATTTACTAGATTTTAGCCAACCTTTTACAACAGAGTGTAATGCTTTGTCAAACGAAGTTGGAGCTATTCTTATGCAACCAAGACATGTTGCGGCATATTTCAGTATTTTTTTTTCTCCTAATCACATTAAATCTCCTTATGGTAGAGAACTTCTAGCCTTGGTTCTTGCTCTCCAAAAATGGAAGCAGTATCTCTTAGGGCACCATTTTTTTGGTCCACATTGACCATTATAGCCTTAAATACTTGTTAGAACAACATATCACTACCAATGTACAAAGAGGTTACTCTTGAAATTGCTGCCATTTGATTTCACCATTGTGTATAAAAGTGGTAAGAAGAACCATGGTGCTAATGCCTTATCAAGACGCCCTCAACATGCTGATTTTATAGCCCTCTCTCTTTCAATTACCATGGATTTTATGGACCTCCCAAATGCTCTTCAACAGGATTCATATACTCAAAATATTTTCATCTCTCAAGCGAGATTCACTGTCTATCCCAAATTTTCAGGTTGTGGACAACATGTTGTACCATTGGAACAAGTTGGTTATTCCCACCTACTCCTTCGTACGAAATAAACTCCTATCTGAGGCACATGAGACATTGATGGGAGGACATGGGGGGTTATCTAAAAACAGTTAAATGGCTGTAATCCTTTTTTTTGGGGGGGCCATAAATGAAGCAAGATATAAAGTTGTTTGTTCAAAATTGCAAGGTCTGTGAGCAAAGTAAGTGTCAACATTGGCATCAACAGGCCTCCTTCAACTATTGCTTGTTCTAAAAGATATATCTCTTGACTTTGTCACGGAGCTTCCAAAATCTAAGGGTATTGACACTATCTTGGTAATGGTGGACAAATTCAGAATATTACCATTTTATTGGCTTATCTCACCCTTTCACTAAGACAGTTGCTAGTTTTTTTTTTTGCAGGGACATTGTGTCTTCATGGCATCCCATGTTCCATTCTTTCAAATCGTGATGTCATTTTCCTTAGTGCTTTCTGCAAGAGCTTTTCTGCCTTAGTCATACTCGTCTTCGTATGGGTACTTCTTATCATCCCTAATTTGACGGACAAACGGAGGTCATTAACCATTGTTTAGAAGCCTACTTGTGTTGTTTTGCTCATGAATAGCCTCAACGAGGGAGCAAGTTCTTGGCCTAGGCTAAGTATGCTTTCAATACTAGTTTCCATACCTCTGCCAGGACAACTCCCTTCTACATCGTGTATGGTAGGGAGCCACTAGCATTACATCCTTTGTTTCCAATGAAACTTGAATTGCTGAACTTGAAAAACAACTTGTAAAAAAGGATGCCATGCTTACACTGATCAAGAAGAATCTTTTGAAGGCTCAATCTCAAATGAAAGCCCAAGAAAAATTCAAAACGCAAGGAGCTCACTTTTGAAGTTGGAGATTCTGTTTTTCTTCATCTTCAACCTTATTGGCAGCAATCTTTGGCTAAATGACAATACAAGAAACTTTCTCCTCGTTTCTTTGGTCCGTATAAAATTATTCGCAAGGGAGGACTTGTGGCATATGAGGTGGAGCTCCCTGCTACATTTAACGTATATCCCATCTTCCATGTTTCTTTGCTATGTCCTGCCCGTGGTCAAACTACATCATTGTCCATTGCTTCTCTTCCAATTACTATACATTGAGAACTATAGCTAAAACTTTCCAAAATTCTTAGTCTTCACTGGCTCTCTGTTTCTGGAGCACCTAAATTGGAATTACTAGTGCAGTCGCAAGACCGACCCATTGAGGAAGCAAGCTTGGAGAATTATGACGTACTATTCAATTTCCTCCATTTCGCCTTGAGGACAAGGCATCTTTCCAGGGGAGAGATACTGCTAGAGAGCCATGATAGCAACAACACCCATTAAGGACTTACTCTAGAAGGTAGAAATGTGAAAATATAAGGAGTCCTGCCAAAGCATTATTGGACCAAGTCAATCTTGAAGTTTGGAAAAGTGGAGGACAAGATGGAGAATAGTTACCCATGTTTTGTAACATGTTCTGCACATATCACTTAATGCTTTCCTTATTTTTAGTTATTATTGCATTATTTAAATTATTATTATTATTGTATGAATTATGGTTATAGATAGAACTTTAGGAATAGTGCAAAATGTGTGATTTATCTATTTGATGTATGAGGAAAATGGTCCATTCCATAAAGACATTGATAGAAATCAAGGTACTATGAAATGCCAAAGTCCCACATTGAGTAGTATGATATGTTTAATGGAACACTTAAGAAGGGTAGGTTTCCCATCTCAATATCTAGCTTTTAAGAGAGGGTTTCCCACCTTATTTGGATGCCTATCAATTGGCATCGTGGTTGGCGGCTACGAAAAAAGCTACCTTTAGAGAGTTTTGACTAGCAAAAGGTTTTGACCAACAAAAAGTTGAGTTACATGTTGCCAAGTAAAGTGTTATAGAATGTAGCCACCGAGTTATCAACTTTTCAAGGGCAGCCAGTTAATAGAGACCAAGATAGTATAGGATGTCAAAGTCCCATATTGAGTAGTATGGGATGATCAATGAGGTACTTAAGTAGAGTGATTCTCCACATCAATAACTAAATTTTGGAGAAAAGTTCCTCACTTTCCTTAAGTGCTCATCAAACTTGTTATTAGAGTTATTTGTGTTAGAGATTCTTGCACTCATTTCTCTAATATAATTTTGCCCTCTTCCTCTTTCATTTATTTGATTGTGTCTTTGGCCTATATTATTTTGGGCACTATTACACGCCTTCATACGTTAGCAAGGCTCTTTGTGTGTAGACCTCACACACCCTACACACCAACAATCTTTTTTTAGCCTTTTTCACTCAATTTTCTGCCCAGTTCCACCCTGGTTCGTAGCCACCATTGTTGAAAGGTATTTGGGAATGTTTCCACTTCTTTTGGCTCTTTAATTGCTAAGGACCTAGAGCTTTTTGCCTTGAGACATGCCATGAAACGACAAACTCAAATTACCTAAACTAGCCTATACAATATCAATAAAAGGTTTAGGAAAATAGACCCTTGTTACGGGGAGGTGATGTATGCTATTAACTAGTTAAGTAGACAAATCACTAGCAAAATTGTGGAAGATCGAATTAGAGTTCAAGGTAACAAAATAATATCCTTAAGATCACACAAAATAGAGGAAGTTATCATAGAAGAGCCTAATAATATCATAGTGAAACCCCTCAATTGCTTATTGGACATCAATGATAATAATAATATCATAGGTTTTGGAGTGCAGTTGAGAAGTAAATTTAAAATACGAAAATCATGAGGCTTCTAAACAACATTCACAAGTTAATTTCAAGCTACAAAAGCTCACATTCAAGTTCAACCAACTTAGTTGCCATGCCAAGTTGAATTCATGATTGTTGATGTATTGGAGAGTCCAAAGTTACTTATAGTATCAATTTTAATGTCATTAACCTTATCCTACCTAAAAGAGAGATTTTTTTATTGCTTCCACATTTTAAAACTCGAAGTCAAATTTTCTCCAATTAAGGAAGAATAATAGAGAATTGGAAAAGAATATTAAGGGAGATATTATTAATTATTTGTAAATTAAGAATTAAAAATTATTTAATTGGTTTTTTTTTAAATTTAATTATCCTTTTGCAAATTATCCTTCATTTTTTAAGTAATTCATCTTATTAGGAGTTATCTCTACGATTCTATATAAATACCTTAATAATTAAGGTTAGAGTAACCTCTTGATTAATTATTAATAAAATTTTCCTGACTTATTAGCCATCTCTCCGCCTCTATTCCTCTTTACATCCCTCCTCCCATTTCTTTTATATCTCCTTCTTCTCCTTCTCTTTACCCCTTCTCTCCATTCTTGCCACTCACCCGACATCATGATCCTTGTACAACAAAGAACAGACATTTAAACCCCATGAAATAATAATTTCTTATTCATTAGAAGTTATATGTCTGAAACTATTCTCTTTTACAACAGTTGGGCCTTTATTGAGGAAAAGACTTTATTTGTTGGAATATATAAATCCACATCTTTCGACATCTTTTTTTTTTAAAATCATAAGGTTTAGTTGTCTTATATTTCACCTAAATGGTTAATTTATAGTCTTGGACAATATGCATAATTAGTTTATTTGGGAAGAAATATTCAGTGATTACTAAACTGTATGGATTGTTTCAAAACATTCTTATAGATTGGGGAATTCATGCAACCAAATTATACGAAGATGCATTCTACATGTTCATCATGATGAACCATTTTCAATTATTACTATGACTTTTATTTTTATTTAATGTGATATACATATTCAAAATAACACCAATTAAATAATTTCTTATTCCTATGTTTATCTTTAATTTTTAATTTACTAATAATTAATAATATCTCCCCTAATATTCTCTTTTCATTCTCCACTAATTTGTTTTAAATCAATTTAGTTTCCCAAAACCAAAGAGAACATTCTTGCCAACATCATGAATTTAGAAAATTTTGGAGTTCCCCAAAAAAAGGAGAAAACAAAAGTTTCAGTCACTGGCATCCCCATATTCCTTTTTTTCTCTTTGATGCGTGGATTGCGTGCATTTTGTTTTATAGGTGCAATCCTATCTCATTATGGACCTAAACTATGCAATTCTCTCCTTTTATTTCGATAAACCATTACTTTCCTGACTCCTAGCTTTTCATTAACTATTTCACTTGCTCTAAGTAAGGTTTATAAATGATTTCACACGTTAAAGGAAATTGTCGAGATTCACTAGACATGGCAACTCAAAATTGGGTTGCAAATCCAAATCACCAAGGTAGAAGTACAGCTTGAATACTCTGCAACACGTTTACAAATTGCAAGAATTTTCTCCACCCATCAGATATGATGTAGCATAATAACAATAATAACAACAACTTGACTTCAGGTTTTGGACCATACATTTATATCCACAAGCCTTGAATTTTTGCATAACTAGCACACAATTAACGAACCCCATGGCAAGCATCTTTCACAACAATGACCAACAAATAGGAAGGCACATGCTACATACCAAAGGCTGTGATCCATAAGTAGGGGTCACTCCCACATAGCAGGGATCTGAATATGGGTAAGAGGCACATGCCTGCAAAAATATGTAACTTAGATTTTCCCAAACATCACATCGCAGTATAAACATATATCCCACCCCGACTAAGAGACGAGGCTATGGATGTGTATGGATTTGTGTGTGTGTGTGTGTGTGTGTGTGTGTGTGTGAGAGAGAGAGAGAGAGAGAGAGAGGGAGTGAGCAATTCACTATTGAATGGCCAACAAGCCCCAGCTGTGATGGCTGTGCAAAATATTCATTTACTGTTGAAGTCACACTAGGGACAAGTTGTGTTTGTTGATGTTCTTCATCAGTTTTACCATCTGCTAATGAAAGAAATATTTAAGTAGAGAATGTATCAGTAACGAATGAAGCATATATAACATCATAACCATGACCAAAAGAAGGCAGAACTTCATAAAAATAATTATTAAATACGTAAATTCCTAGCAGCGATTAAAATAAGCCAGTGTGGTATTTAGGGGGTGGGTAGAAGACAAGAAATACAATTCATTATAATATAAGCATCCAATCGAATTTGAACATAAACTGAAATTTCATAAGATAATTATCTCGATGATTCAAATAAACCAAACTGAGCAACAAAGGTTTAGGTTATACTCAAAAACTAGAGTCTAAACAATTTAAATTTCAAATGGATGTGTGCTTTACCATAAATCTAAAGTGAAGTCAAGAAAACATAGAACCTATAGTTTAAAACTCCAATTAAAGCCTTAATGCATAGAAAATTCATTTATAGTGTATGCTGGAGTCCACATCGGGTAGTCACAAATAATTTTTGTGGTGCCTAAGTGGCATGATTCTTTGTCCTTACAAGTCAATTTTTGAGGCCCATACTTGTTTAGGTCTCCATTCATTGGTATTAGAACTAGACCAACTTTTACTAAAAAAAACAAAACTACTTGCAAAAAATGTGACCCGGTGGCCAGAATGAACCGGTTCCCCATGCTTGCTTAGATCTCCATCACAAATTATAGCTCCACTAGCTTATGAGCATGAATTCCATAAACAAATCCGGCCACCAGAAAAGAAGAGTAAAAGACAGATGGACTATACATTGCATTTGTAAAGAGCCAGCAGTAACATAACATTAATTAAGAACACTGAAAACTTATTTAAGGACCTCTTTCTTTCGTAGCCTCCTCCTCTTCTCTCAGCACATCAGCCACAGCCTTAGCTTGTGATTTTCTGGTGTTGGTCCCAAGACGGTAATCCGCAAATGTTGGCAAAAATGAACTTACTTTGCCTTCCATTATCATATCTCTAGAGGAGGCATCATGCCCTAGGCCATGCCACTGAGCTTGAGAACAAGTCGCATATAGCTTATTGCAGTTGATATCTGGTTCTGAATGGTGTGCGTGATCCAATTTTGGCTGCATGCTATGCACTGAGTGATTTATTTGATATAACTTGAATTGCGGCTGCCATATGAAAGCACAATCAATATCAACGGATGCAATAACAAATCCTTGTAGCTTGTGACAAGGCTTAAATTGCAGAAGTTCATGTTAAATTTCTATAATTTCTCAGAGGACAAATCTACCAAGAAGAATGGGAGATATGTCAGCCAAAACATAATATCAGTCAAAGAATTTAACACCAGATAGATCATCTCACTTCTTGGATCAATAAAATCACATTGCCTAGAAAGAATAACTAACACGCAAACATGAATTGGACGAATATTAACAAACTCAATTAGATTAAAACTTTAGAAACATAAACTTCAAATTTAACTGAAAATTGACAACACAAACAACTCAAATAATGTCCGCTCTTTCTTTAGGGATGTATAGAAACTTATGAGATCCCATAATTCTCACCAATAGCATTAGCAAACGGCAGCCCATACACACACGCACCCAATTCTATCACAACAAATGGACAAAATATAAGGTTCTTGATAACCATGACCACCATCGAAGTCAAAATTAAAGTCATGCATGCATGCATATATAGAATTAGGTCGAATCACTTCAAAATGACACCTAATTCTGAGTCCTATGGCAACCGCAAAATAAAGGGTGGCCCAAAAAAGGGGAAGGAAAACAGAAATAAACGTGAAACTCATAGATAGAAACTAAAGTCAAACAAAACAATTAATAACATCTCATACCTTCAAATTATCAGCATGACAAGTAACTAAAAGCAAATTAAAGAACCCAACTGAAAGAAAAAGAAGCATATGATTCGTTAGCTGCCTTCTGAGGTTTGACGGCCTAGGCCAATCAAATAACCAGAACCGAGTGAAAAAAGAAAATACATAAACATGCCCAAAAAAGGTTAGAAGCCGTACAAGTGCTGAAAGAACTTAAGAATACGAGAACACGAGAAAATCTTACTGCTTATAAGTCCCAAAGTGGAGGCACAGAAATTCTATAGCGAAGAGAATGAGAATGGATTCAGTATAATGGAAAAGGGACACTGTACAGTACTAGAAGCAGTGGCAGAAGACTATATTAGGTTAGAGGATGAGTATGACGAAAAGAAAGATCTTTTTTCTTTATGTTTTTTTGGGGGAGACTAAACTTCCAGGTAGGTGATAGCTTATATTTTTATTAATATTGTTTTAATTAAAATATAATATATATATATATATATAATAATAATATAATAAATATATGACTTAATTAAAAAATTATATAATTATTTGTTAAAATTATATATTTATTATAATTTAATTAAAAAATTATACATATATTATATGCCTATAAAATAATCGGACAATAAAAATACAAAGATATGCCTATAATTTTTTCTTTTATTTTGGGTCTGCTGATTGATTAAGCGAAAACAGAAGGCAAATATTAAGAAAATACCGGTCTTGCAAACGTCGTTGTCGGGTTCTCGTGTAAGAACGTTTTACATGTCAGGGACTTAGGAGTGAGAATCCCGTCAGTTGACGGACAAAAAAGGTCCTGGCTTTTCCTCCTGAAATGACGATAATGCCCTTAAACATACCGACAATTTCAGGGAGCCAACCACATTTCTGGTTTGGCTATATAACTATAACTAGTCTCTTCTTCCTTATCTTTCCACGGTATCTATTAATATTAATATGTTTGGTTGGATAATATAATATAATGCTACATGAAATATCAAATAAAATGTGAATAGGTAAGAATTTTTTAAAATATAATTTAATAAATCAAATAATAAATATAATAAATATTATATAAATTATATAAAGAAATTACGTTTGGGATGCAGCATATTAAATGGAGTCTACATGAAGTATTTAAAATAGTAATTTTTATATTTTTATATAGTACACAAATTATTGCAAGAGAAATAATGTAAAATATTTTTTTTGTTTCTTATATGCTTTTTCTGATTTTAGCATATAAAGAAGCAGAAAAAACATTAGAGAACTAACCAACAGGGCTTTAATATTTTTGTATTTTATATTAAAAAAAAAGCAATATTATTTACGGAACTTGAAAGTAACAATTGCTAAATGAAAGTCTTACAATGAAACAAAGTTTTAGTATCGTATATTTATTAAAAAAGTAAAGGGAAATAACTGGCTAGATCAATTTCGAGATGAGACTTTTTCAATGTGGGCCGTAGGGATCAAGCTTAACAAAAATGATAAGGGTAAAATAACCCAAAGGAAAATTGAAAATGATAATACTAACGCGCACAATCTTCAGTTCAGTGGCGGGAATGAGGTTAAATAATTAGATAACGAATCGTATAGTTTAAGAATTATTATAAAAAGCGAAACAATTGAAAAGTTCGTGGAAGTGCTGACAAAACAATTTTCACGCCACAACGTGTCCATCGTTAGTCGCAACTCCCATCAAGAAAACGGATTAGTGGGGCCCACATCCCACCAGCAGAGGCCACGTGGTCCTAACCTTACTCTACAGCTCGTAATATGACGTCCGATTAACGGCGTTTAGCCGTCGACCTGTCGTGGTGTTAGGTTACATTGACGGTACCGTGGGAGAGGACACGCACGAATCCCTTGATGGCGATTGCTATCGTTAGCCACGTGTCCCAGAAGAAGGGCCAATTTACAAGCTTCCTACAGCTAATGCAGTATCTCCACGTGGAGGGGAAGGCAGACTCCGAAGCTTGACGCACGACGCTGGCGTCATCCATCCAGATGGCACCCTCTCGCATGTCTCGTTCTTTTAAAGAGTAGAATTGAGATTCAAAAAATTATAATTTAAATCTTTTACAGTTGAAAATCAATGAAGCGTTTTTAAAATTAATAAAATAACACGAAAAGTGAAAATATATATTTTTTATTTTTTTCTTTAAAAACATTTTTTTGGTATATGAAGAAAAATAGGAGAAAATGAAAAAGTTTGGTATAATTACTATTTCATCTTTTTAATTATTATTTAATTTTTTATTAATTATTATTTAATCATTAACAATAAAAATATTGAAGTCATTTTTTATCTTTAAAATTATATTTTTTTTCTTTTTATTTCTATTTCTATACTTAATTTTTTTGCATAATTCTTAATTTTAAAAGAATCAGATTCAAAATATTTGGCTTCAAATCATTTTTAATCATTTTGAAAAGATATTTAATCTCTTTAATTACAAATTTATTTAACTAAAGAGCCGAAGCCATGTATTGTTGGAAAGCCCATCTTGGCCTATAACTTTCCCACAATAATAGAACCTGTTTTAGCCCAAAATAATGGAAGAGAGCCATTTAAGTTTCAGGCCATGTGCTTAAATAAAGTGAAGTTAACGACCAAAAACAAATGGTTCTAAAAGTTGGAAATGCCAAAAAAAAAATTTCTGAGTTTCTGATGATGGAAAGACAATTCAGAAAAGAAAAACTAAACACGTCAAGTTTGGTACAGGACGCTGGCGTCATCAAGTCAAGTTTCCAACCTCAAGCACGTCTCCTACTTTCAAAGGATAAGGTTGAGAAAGAAAAAAAAAAAAAAAAAGCTTCGGATCACCCTTTTTTTTACTAGGCATGGAAAAAAAAAAACCTCATCTGGAAAAAAAAAAAGAGTATCTTGGGCGGTATAAGTTTTTCATTAGGTTTTTTACCTTTTTTTTTGGGAATCTAACTTTTCCGCGATATTTAGCTTTTGTTTTTTTTTTTTCTTTCTCTTTTTTCTATTAATGGTCCCTTTTAACACCATTTTAAAAATCATTTGATACATAGAATTATTAATATATAAAAATAAAAAATAATAACATAAATTGAAAAGACTTTTATATTTTTATTAAAAAAAGATAAATATTAGCGAGTAATAATAATAAAATTATAGTAAATATTGTATAAATTAAATAATCTTATTTTTTATGCTTTTTATTTTCTATTTCCGTTTCCTTTCATCAACCAGACATTCCTTTACTGTTCCATATTTGAAGCAAAAATTATTTCAATGAAGTCAAAGTTGCGTGTTATCATGATAAGATTTTATGACTCGAAAGTAACCTTACCAAAAAGGACAATCGAAGCAGATCCTCCCCATTTATCTAAACAAATGCAACCGATGCAATCATAGGGATCTTGGCCGTCCAACCCATTCATCTATTCTCACCCTGACATTTCACCATAAATGGTGCACCAAATTTTTTCCCAAAATATCATAAGCAAAACACACCATTTTGTTAAGCTTTTTGGTGATCCCCACTTTTGTGTGTCAGACTCAGATGCCCAATTTCATTCCCCCTCCAATGTTATAAAATGAACTTTGTTACTAAAGATCCACCATTTTCACATGAAATAGTGCCAATGAGAGGCACCATTTTTGCATCCGAGAGAGGTGCCTATGCCTTTTTTTTTTTGTTTATTTTTCTTTACTGAGAATGATTTAGCCAAAGAGAAGAGGTCGTGGATGTATTTGATTGTTTTTTTGTACTGACTGAATATGTAAATGAAGTTCAATTCGAAACATGGTTTGAAATTGGGATCACAGAGGCAGATTGGAAATGGTTAAACTTGAGATTTTTTGCTTTATTGATCTTATGAGTTTTGAGAAAGCATTTTAAAATTCAAGGTTAAAATGCAACCAATGTAAAAGCTTCTTTAAGATGTGTTACGTAATTGATCATTTTATCAATTAATCTTGGTAGTGATCTTCAATTTCCTTCTTGTGTGTTTGACCATGGCTTTCAAACCTCACATGGGTTTCTTATGCTTAAAAGGAAGAAGAAACTTCTTTGGTCTTGTATATTGCCCCTACAAAATGCCGCATAGAGGGAAGAAGAAATTCCTTGCATGCATCCTCCGAAAATGCACCATTTTATTTAAAGGGAACGCCACGTGTTGAGCAACAAATTTGGCAAATGGATTAGATGACTGAATGACATTAACTACCTTAATCGTAATTGTTTCACTTGACTAAAAACGAACGATAATATCTTATCAAATTTAGATCACATAAAGTTTTAAATTTTCTAAAGTTGGTAAAGTAAGAGAAAGATAAAGAGAAAATAGAGGGTATGAGAAATTAAAAGAAGTAGACTTTGTATATATTTTCACTCATTGTATTACTTCTTCTTCTTTTTTCGCTTTAGAGATGTTTCACACTTCAAGGGATTCAAATTTTATCTCATCAAAGAACCAAGTAGGCATTCACTTGAAAATATTTGACAGGGGACAAGTGAGAGAGTTCATAAGGATATTTTCAGTTATGCCATTAAAAAAATAAGAAAAAGCCAATTGTATTGTCTTACCCATATCATACAATTTCTTGTTAATTAGTTACCTGGATAATTAATATCCGAATTTATATAAACTGTGAGATATATATATATATATATATAGTAAGTTGGGAATCTTTATAGTAAACATTACTTTAGGTTGAGAAGAATTAAATAAATACAAAGAAAAGTGAATAATTCAAATGTCTTTTTTTATTTAAATTTAAATAATCCTTTTATTTATTTCTTATTCATTCTCTTCAATCTAAACTTTATATAAATAAATAAATAATTAAATATAAATAAAAAATATAAATCGATACTTGTACTTTTATTCTCTTTTCTTTTATCCTCTTCGATACACAAATATTAAAGATACATACCAAAAGCCATGCCCATGTATTATGGAAAAAAAAAATTAGGTATAATTTTTTAAGGTTTGCTATCAAATTTTTTAATACAAATATAATAAATAAATATTTTTTGTTACTAATTAATATCATATGATTAATTATTTCATTAAAATTTCTTCACATTATTAAATATTTATTGAAACTTTTTATAACAAACACTTAACTGCCCGTTTGATTTGCTTGGAAGGGAGGAAGTTGGGAAAAATTATAATTTTATCCCTATAATTATTATTCAATCATTATTTAATGCTCTTTAATAATAATTATTCAATTATTAAAAGTAAATGTATTATGGGTGTTTCTTATCTACAAAATTATTTTTTTACTTTTTATTTTCATTTCCATCATAACTTTATATATACTAAATGAGCCATAAGATTGTGTTTAGGTGAGATAATTTAAGAGAAAAAAATAATGTTTGAAGGAATTTTAATTGCTTCATTAAAAAATTTCTTATTTAGATTGTGAATGATGGCATTTTCAAATTTTTAAAGCAATTTAATTAATAAAATTTGAAAGAATTTAAAATTCTACCTTCATACTAAAAATTAAGTATATTACTATAGTGACTTAACAATGTCTAAGCCAATTATCATAATTTTGTAACCTAATTGTGATTAAATAAATTGCAATGAGAACAATTATCTTAACTATGGTTGAACTATCAACCATAATTAAGTCGATATGTCATAACCATAATTAAGACTTATTTGTCTTAACCATAGGTTAAGTGAATTATGGTTACATTTATAGTATTAATCATTATTTGGATAATTTAAAATTACCCTAACATACCAATCTCTAGCTAACCCTACCCCACCATGTAAAACCATAAATGTTACTCCAATGTTGCACCTTTTCAATATTTAACTGTAATTATTGTAGTTAAAATTTTTTAACTATGGTTGACTAACTACTATTAATTTAGATTTTATGTCAATGCTTATGGTTAATGTAGTTAAACTATTTAGTAGTAGTTTGAATCGCAAATATACATATATATATATATATATATCATAATTATATAAGGCAATTTTTTTGTTGGTAGTGCCTAAATAGGTAAAATTTTATAATTTTCTCTTTTAATATTTTTAAGTTTAATTTTTGTATACTTTTTTTTAGTAAATGTATTATTTTTAATAGACATGCTCAAGTATGCCACGCACACGTGCGCACACTCATACACACACACTCTCACAAAATAAAAATAAAAATAAATCAAGGTTGTGCAATTTAAAGGCAATAGCCCCTTGGAAAAAAATTATATATGTATTATGTGTGTATATAATGTTATTATTTTAAAAAAATTTAAATCTACCCTCTCAAAATTTTTGATTAGTCATCTTTAATGTTTTAAAGTCTTAAACATATGCTTTTAAAGAAATTGTTCTTTTTTACATTGATCATAAAAATAAATTTTATAATATAATATAATATAACATTTTAAATAGTTTCCAAGAATTTCCTTATTTATATTCTCTAAAAATAGCTAGTAATATACTTTATACTCTCTTATTCTCACTTTGTTATATATATATATATATATATATATATATATATATATATATATATATATATATATATATATATTGGTTTCTTTAACCATACTTTCTACTCAATATAGAAATAGGGCCTCGTGATAAATGAAAGATAACTTTTTTGCAAATTAATTTGGTTATTTATATTGAGAGAAAATGACAAAAAAATCACTATTAAGAAAATTATAAATGAATTTTATTTAATTAAAAATAAAAAAATATAGTTCTAATGGCTAATGCATATTATATCACTTCTTGTATATACTTTTTTTGTATTATGACAATTATATTTATTTTGATATTATTATATTTGTTATTATTTTATGTCTCTATTTTTTGATTTTATTAAATTTTATTATATTATTTTAATAAGTATTTAAAATTATATTTTTAGTAATTATTAATACTTATATTAAATATAAATTTTCATCCTCTTCCAATTTTTTTTAACTTCTGTCCTTTATATATATATATATATAACTTAATTCAGGTGTAATTCTTTATATATTTATTGCAAAATTTTTTAATAAAATTATAACACATGTACAAAATTCTTTAAAAAATTCAATTATATAATGATAAGATGTAAAAATCATATATTCATTAGTAAATATCATACATTTATCATATTATTATTAAAAAATTATATATTTATTATATTATAATTTAAAAAACTAATAAAAATTACATATAAAATTCTTTTGTGCATGCATGCATTCATACACACACACACCCCTGAGAGCGCATGCGCGCGCGCACACACATATATTTATATACATGCACATACACATAGCCCCCACGCATGAACATACACAAACACTTACACACACTCATACATATAGGTGCACATACCTATCACACACACACACACACACATATATACACATGCACATACACATAGCCCCCATGTATGAACAAACACTTGCACATACTCATACATATTGGTGCACGTGCTATCCACATACTTAAATATATGTGCACTTAAAAACCAACATATATGTATATGCACGCAATTTAAAATGCCAGCAAGGAATTTAAAATGCTAAGAATTTGAATCATAGCAATTCAAACTATTTACATGTTAAATTCTAAGAAATTTAAAATATCACAATTTAAAAACACGTCATATTGGAAAGCTTGTTCATTAGGCCCCCTAAAGAAAAAAAAAAATATTAGAAAGCTTGTCTTGACTAGTCAAAAAAATTAGCTTAATAAAAAAAAATCATATTTTAACAACTTAAGTTGAATCTTTTTAAAAAGTATTTTTTGCTTCAATATCCTAAATATACTAAATCAACGGAATATGCCTCAAATTTATTTCATAATTTTGGCCATATATAACAATCCTAGACAAATGGACAAGCTGTTTTAAGTTTCAAGCCATGTTCTAATAGTTTAAAATGCAAAAGCTTTCCTACCACAAGAAAATTCACAACATAACCGAACACACAACTCGCCACCTACACCAATTTTAGAATTGATCAAATTTGTTTTGTTCTATTCTTTTTTTTTTCTCGTGAGATTCCCCTTATGTGTGTCCATAAAAAAATAAATATCAATAATTAAGAAATAAATTGACAAACCCTCGCACGAAGCTCTTCATTGGATTCTCCTTATCCATGTGCTCTGCAATCTCCTTTCATGTGCCTGCTTTTTCTAGGACACCATCATTTTATAATTAACCCTAAACTTACATTTTAGACTTTTAGTTTACATATTCCATTACGAAGCCTATCTATCTTTGGATTCTTATTTTGCACCTGTGCCATTCTGTCATATTTTCGCTTTCTATGCCTTTTTTGGGGTATTGTAAAAGAGATGGGTGAAAATCCATCATCATATAGCCACTATCTTAATCAACCTCCTATCTTTCTAACTTTAATCCTATAAAGTCGACTGCACACTTAGTAGTGGGAAAAATTATATGTGCGGAATGCTTTCAGTGATTTATTCAAATGAAAAAGAGATAAAAAGGACCACAAGAAAGAATTAATCTTCAAAAACAATTTCACTTCCACATTCAAAAGTTGCTTTTTCTCCAACTCCTTCTATGCATAGAAATGACAAAGTCTAGGTGACATTCAAATATGGAAAAACAGGTTCATATTTTGGTGCCTATTTTACTTTATAACTAAAAGAGTGATATCATACTGATCAAGTATTTACTTAACTTACAAATTAACGCCAATAATATTGAAGGCAAAATCCAACCAAATTCCAAATCCTCTTCAGGCATTACATCAACATCTTATAAAAGCAAAAGGTTAAATCAAATTGAAAAGCACTCAAAGGTAAGTAATTTCATGATTTACAAAGCTTGATTAATAGCACCATTCCAGCCAACAAGAAAATAGATCAAAGCCAGAACAAGCGAAAATCAAATAGTTTCAAACTTGCACTTGATTAGGGTTACACACTAGAGTTGTCAAAAACTTGGTCACTTGGAAGAAGGATCAACGATTAAGGTCGTAAAGTCATTGTCATAATTTCTCACCTTTAAACAAATTGAATACTCAACTTCAAGTTGATGCATTATTTCTAATGGCAGAAAAGAAGAAGAACTTTATATCTAGGGAAGAAAAAAAAGCTATAAAGGTCTTATTTGATGAGCAATTAGGCATTACCCTTCTCTTTTTAGGAGTTGGGGGACAGGTTAAGACCTCTAGTATTCTGAACTTTTTAGCCTTCGGAGTAGAGCATCCACTTGAACAAACATCTTCTTCATTATCCTTCTCTACAATATTCATATCTTGGGTGGTTGAAGTTGAAGTAGAACTAGAACTAGAATCGCAAGGCCTTGCCATTATTTCTTGTTGCTTTCTCTACCACTTGACTTGGGTTCTTGTACAAGTTGGAGCCATTGGAGATACTACTAGCTATATATATGGGTTCTCGCTACGCTTACACAAAAATTAGTAAAAAAATGAGAATCTTAGTTTGCATAGCTAAAGTTGGAGATAAAAGGTTCCACTTGTAGTGAAAGCCATTTATAATCAACGACAAAATTAAAAAACTTTCATGGCAAAAAATTATATGAGGGTTGGAAAGTTACTGCCATATATTGCTAAAGTTTAGTGTAACTATTACTATCACTAAGAGTTTAATTTTTATTGTTATAAGCACTCTCTACCAAATCCAATTTACCTCTATTTATTAGAGTGCCTTTTGACTCTAGGTTATACAAGGTTTCCCACTTAAGTAAAAGGTGGAATATTAAGCCTACTTTTAACCTTTTCTTATCTATTTTTACCCTTTACTTTGTACTAGAGCCTGTTCAAATCAAAGGACAAAGTTAATATATATTTAATAATTGACTTTTTCCTATTTCATTTTATCAAGCTTCGTTGGTATAATTCTATTTAAAAAGAAAAGTCAGTCGCCCACCGTGGGGCTCGAACCCACAACCACAAGGTTAAAAGCCTTGCACTCTATAGACTAAGCTAGTTGAGCTTTTCAAGGAAACATGCATACGAAGATTTAAAATAATAATAATAATAATAATAACTGCCAAAGACTATTAATTTGAGCTGCAACTTCCTTTTTTGTATCTTACGTCTTTTTTTATTAGAGGTATTTAAATTATAACATTCTTTTTTATTATAAAAATATATACAAATCTCATTGAAATTAAAATTTGATCAAAATACCTTAAAAATAATGTTACTTTTTATAGTAAAATATATTTTTTAAAGATTTATTTCAATTATTTATTTTTATTAAAAACTATAAATTTCATTTTTTTTATTTAAAAAATTAACTATTTTAATATTAGTCAAATATAAATTTAATACATATTAAATTACATAAATAATAAAATATAAATATATTTTAATCAAAACAATTATAAATGTAATTTATCTTTTGTTAAATGAGAGGTCAATGTAACATAACTTCTAATTTTAAAAGAGAACAACATAAATTTTTAAAATAAATAAAAACACTTCTCTAGCGAGAAAATAATCCCACAAACAAAGGAATTATACAATACAATACAAAATAACGTAAAAACAAACTCATTAAAAAAAAAATTTTATCCTCCAACCTTTACCTGTTTTTGGTCTAAAGATGAAATTCTTAGTGATAGTTGGTTGTATTCACCAATTTTTGCAATAATATTTTTTTTCCACAATAAGATTAATCACATTTTATATGTTTCGAATCTATTTACTTGTTTTTTTAAGGATATTTAAATGTTAATTTAAAAAATTATGATGGAAAAAAAAGCTCATTCCATTCAATATCCTTATGGGGTTAAAAAAAAAGAAAGTGAAAAAAATACATTTATTATCTTTATTAACAATGAATAATAATAGAAGGGCTTCCTTTTTTCGAAAAAAGACACATTTACCTCGAAATTGATAGAAATATAAAAAACATAGAACCAATTATAGACTTTATTGAAATAGATAAACAAAGGAGACCCCCCTCTAAGAATCATATATGATAATTTTATCTCGTACAGCTCAAACAAAAATATCCAAATATTGGCTTTAATGGATATGTGTAATAGAAAGTTTGCAACTTCTTAATTTAATCCTGTGATTCCAATCTTCTCTGAAGACACAAAAAATAGAAATCTGATGTACTTTAAACTTTTTCAAGAGGAAGTATATTAATCTTTTCCAACCAAATTATTCTGGATAAGAAAAGGGTGAAAACAGACTCCGGGTATCTGGGCCTACCAATTTAACAAAGCATTTTAGCCCAATGGGCACAAATATCAGCCAACATATTCAGCCCGTTTGAAAGAGAGTTTATTGAACAGTGTTTTTTCGGGGCACCTATTAGTATTACAATTAGGTTTTTTTTTTTTTTTTTTACTTTTGTTTTTTGTGTTGTGGGGGGTGGGGGGAGGTATTAGTATTTAGTTGGATAAGTACTATGCCACAATTGCGCACAAGTCACTTTAATTTGGCAGCATTTTAGCCGAGTTCTGCTTTCATTTGAAAAAAATAAATAAATGAAAATTACAGAAACATCCCTCACAAACCTCACATATAGTGCACTCCATAGAATAGTAACACTAGATGGTATAATTAATGTATTACAGTACAGCTTGTTCTACTCGTCCTTTTTATGTTTTGTTGGAAGAAACATTATACAGAACAAGAATGCATTTCAATTCTATTTAGCATACTTTAATTTGCCCTGCAAGTAACAATCTAGTATTTGCTCAAATGGAGATTAAACTTCATGCAGATCAACACTGAACCCCATTGTCTTCAGTTTACAATCACTGCCCATGCGGTTCAAGGGACAAAAAATACTAGGCATGAGCATATGGCTATTTGTCACCTAGATGTTAGTCCTAATAATTAATATACACATAGAATACTAATGGGAAAATGCTAAGTAATCAGAAGTTCCTACTTTATACTTCTGATTCTGAACCATACTCTTGTGCTTCTTCATCTTCCTGTAATGGCTTCTGAACTGCGAATGGATGTGGTGGGGCATCAGCATTCACTGTACCATCTAGTACTCTTACTACCTCCCCCATAGAAGGCCTCAAGCGGTCATCCTTCTGAAGGCACCAGAATGCTATTCTTAGTGCACGTTCCAGCTCCTCTGCATCCATTCCACCTTCAATTCTTTTATCAACCACATTTTCAGCTCTCCCTTCCATCCATTCGCCATACGCCCAATGGCAAACTTCCTCATGATCTCGACACCCACTTAACAAAGTTAATACTAACTTTCCAAAATCCTCCACATCCTTCTCGGCTGAAAAACCACAATATGATGTTTCGCCATCTGCTCTTGCAAACCCGAAATCTGTGACCTTGGCAACTAAGTTTTCGTCCAATACAACATTTTCACATTTCAAATTTCCATGGCTTACAAACTCCCTACACCCAGTGTGCAGATAACAGATGGCTTTTGCCACACTTGAGCATATCTCTACTCTTTTTCTCCAAGTTAACTGCCTGCAAAGAGTAGAATCATCTATGTACTTATCCACAGAACCATTTTTGGCATATTCATACACCAAAAATCTATGATTAAACTCACAGCAATAACCCTCCAGCTTCACAAGGTTCTTGTGATGGATGCTTCCCATCTTCATAACAGCACCCCGGTACTTCCGTTCTTCAATGGACGCATTCAGGTCTTTGACAGCAACCAGGTGATTGTTTGGCAGCAAACCCTTGAACATCTTTGGCCCGATTTGGTTCTTGAAATCCCCGGTGAGGCTCTTGATTTCTGAGAAAGAAAAAACAGTCAAGTTTGGGCTTCTAAAACCCAAAGTGGCTTTTTTCCTAGTAGTAGAGCTTTTTCTTCTATAGATGCAGAAACCAATTCCCAACTGGATGATAGCAAAGATGAAAACTGTGCCTGAGGCTGCTCCTATTAGACAAGGAAGACAAAGCCTAGGAGGCTGTTTGGGTGGAGGCGATTTCATAAGACCAGGATTTACAGCTAATGGATCTGAACATCTCTTAACAAAAGATATTGAGCTTAGAGATGGATCTGCATAACCAGTGACATACACAGTTTTCTTTATGGAGCACTGAGCACTTCCATTATTGGAGAAGGTAGCCACTGTACACTGCGGATCATGCAGGCATAACTGCTCACATTGCTGCAAACTACTTATGACAACCGAGTCATCAGGTGGATAAATTCCATATAGAAATGTGTTCTTAAATGTAAGCATATTGGAGCCAGATTTACACTCCCTCTCATACGGAGCCAAACAATTGTTACTCTCAGTTACCTCAAAAGGGCAACTGCAATCAGTGGCACCTGAGGCAGTGAACCCACAGATACCACGTTGACCACAAGTTGCAAAGACCTTGCACTGATTCTCAACAGCTTGCCAGACTGGTCTCCATAGTTGGGCAGTTTCTATCCATGAATATAATCGTAGATTGCCATCTGAATCAAGCCTAAGAAACCTGTAGTTCACAGAATCATTGTGGTCTTCTCCAAATACAGACCAAACGGGCTTCAAACTTTGGTCTCGAAGTTGCAGGGCTCCACTGGGGTTAAGAAAAGCCCTGAGATTTGAAGCAGAAGGGCTTTCACTTACCCAGTAAACAATACTACTTTCCCAACGCAGCTGTAACTGACCCGAAGCATTCGTGGATAGACTGTAGTAACTGGACAAGGCATTCTTGCTCGCAGCTCGAAGTGTTTGATCCGCAGATAAACTCTGTCCTGGAAGAAGTGTATCAGATGGAGTATCAAAACTTTGCCAGACAATGTTTTGCACTTTGTCTAGTAGAACAAGGTTGCCATTATCATTAAGAGCGGCTGAAACAACAGATTTATTGCCCGTTCTACTAGTCCATGCAGGGATTCCCCGTGAGGAATCAAACAGGACCAATTCTCCTTGCTGAGTGAGATGGAAATAGGACCTATTACCAACTGTGATGTGAGCTCCGGCTATCCAGACCACAGTTTGCTGGCTAGTTGGTATAGACATCGAACTGTAACGAATGCCAATGCTATACTGGTTAGGTTGATCTGAAATGTTGAAGAATCCTAATGCAAAGTCACCGTTGGAGGAGACCCAACAGTCATTGCCAACCACAAAAAGTTTGGAACCCAACGGAATCTCAGCAGTCACAATG
Organism: Erythrophleum fordii; assembly: GCA_032878935.1. Lineage (NCBI taxonomy): Eukaryota > Viridiplantae > Streptophyta > Magnoliopsida > Fabales > Fabaceae > Erythrophleum > Erythrophleum fordii. The sequence continues at coordinate 12,316,798 of JAVQMF010000045.1, read as the reverse complement.
GAATTTAGCAAGAAGCCAATGAAGATGCATTGCAAGAATGGTGGTCTAAGGAAACAATCCTCCTGTTCAAGCATATCTAGATAATTTCAGGGGCAATATAAGTGATATAACAAAGAACCCTATACCCCCAGTCTCACTTACAAATGAAAGATTTTGCATATCATCTTAGTTACATTTAACAGATGTCTGAGAAGGAATGAGGTAACGAAGAGGATTTTCTCAAGCCCCAACGGCACGGTTTTTCAGTGGTACAATGGTAAGAACTCAGTCACAAAATTTCAAGGAATATTTGGTACACAACAAAGACAAATTTGAAGGGCTTGGGAAAAAATTTTCAAAATGAACCAAATACTAGTGAGGAAGAAAATACAAAACTTTGGTACCTGAAAGGAAAAGTCAAAATCTCAGAAATTCAAGAAGCCGCCATGGACAACTATCAAGAGCATCTCAGAAGCATAGTTATGCCCACAACAAATTGACATAGGAGCACCATAAGTTTGACGAACCAACTTGAAATAGAGAGGCACTTGTAGAATTGAGAGCCATATATTACCAAGCAGGAGAGGAAGATAGAATATTCCGAAGCCGAAGCCCCTTTTTTCCGCAAAGCAAATAAGGATGAGAAATCAATTTTACTACTAAAAATTGGAACTTAGGCAGAAATGGGACCCAAATTACATCAATGACAACGAAGAACGCATTTTTGAGATCGCAGTCGCTTTTCAGGGGTCAGACAGACAAAGAATCTTGACAATGATATTGTAGCAAGGCAGCCTTGAATGTCACAGATTAATGTCGATATAAAGAATACTACAAAAACAATAAAAAGGATAACCCCAATCCTCAACAATGCGAACTTCAAATTGGCAAGAAATTACTGAAATCCGAACAGGGTTTGCTTAGAATTTTCATTTAAAAAAAAGAAAAATATCTGCATAAATCGACTACAATATACCGAATCTAGGGCCCCCATTGGAAATTTTCTGACTTTTTGTCAGGAAAATTTCAAGCACCTAACTTATCCGAAGGAGCAAAGCCAAGGAGGAGTAAAAAAAAAAAAATTGCACTAGCTAAGTAGCTGATTACGTGGGAGGTAGTAAATGAAGATGGAGAGTTTGTAATGGGAAGATCTTGAGAATGCTAGATGCTAATGGGTTTAGATTTGGAGTGAGAAAGTTTGAATGAGAACAAGAGCAGAGGAAAAGTATGATCAGCGGGCAAATTGAAGTTACAGAATTATGAAGTAATAAGGCGATGTGACCAAGAATCCGAGATGCTCATAAAATAATAAAGAAGTCATGCTATTAATTAGTACCAAGAAAGCAAGAACGCAAGGTAATGCCTAGCGAGTGAAAGAAAGCGAGACACTAGACACGAGCTGCAGAATAAGGGTAGTAGTGGATTTTTATTTTTGTATTTATTTTTTACCCTTAATAGTGGATTTTTATTTTTGTATTTATTTTTTACCCTTCTTTTTCTTTTGCATAAAATAATAAAGGAGTCATGCTATTAATTAGTACCAAGTGTTTTTATAATCAAATTATTCATATTGAAGAATTAACATTAAGGCCTTGTTTGGTTTAAAGGAGGAGATGAGAGATATATTGTTTGGTTCAGGAGGGGAGGGGAGGGAAAATACTAATATGTAGACCATTTTACCTTTATATATTTTAAAAGTAATGATAATACTGTTAATTATTTTTTTATTTTTAAAAATTTAATATTGTCACCGCCAAATTAAATAAATGTCAAAAATTATTTATAATTATAATTATTTTAAAAAAAATTTGTAAACAAATAAAATTAACTAAATAATTATTTTAACAAATATATAATTTAACATGTTTTATTTTATAAAATTAAAATGCATTTGAATTGAAAATATTGGCATGTTTATTTTTTTCTCAATATGGTAATATACCCGTGTTAATTGATACATTGAAATTTTTCCTCAATCATACCTATAAAAATTTTATGAAATATAAAATTAATAATTAAGATAAAAGACATTTTAGTCATTTTTTCAACTTTTCCTCTCAATCTTCCCAAATTAAAGAGATAAGAGAGGAGGGGAAAAGAGAAAAAATTTTATTAAATTTTTTTTTTTCTCTCCTCCAAAATTACAAACCAAACAAGAGAGCGCTCTCCTCGAACCAAACAAGGATAACTCCAAAATGATGACTAAGCACTTGCTGTAGGACTCGTCGACACCTTTCATAATTTTCTTATCGTGTTGGAAACTTTGGTTTCGAGAATTTCCAACAGAACAGGCGCTGCACCTTGCTTTCTACTCGCATTATTTGAGAAAATGAAAGTAAATCATTTAAACAAAATTTCAAATTAAAGTTGCATGAATAGCTTCCGAACAGTTCTGCATCCATGATCCATGCATCACACTTCATTTCTTAACCTTTAGTGCCTTGAGCAACTTTTTTTTTATGGGTACTTTTTTTTTTTTGATAAGTTTCTTGATCGATTTGGTCATGAGAATTCATAAGGGTTGAGGACGAGTGCTATTATTTCATCAAGATGAATTTCATTAAGAATATGGGAAATTTCACAAAATTATGAATTTTATTTTATTAGAGACATGAAATATACAAAATGAAGAAATAGATAAGATAACCTAAAAAATTCGAAAAACTCAGGGGGATAAACCAAAGACGGATCAGGAAAATGATATGAGAAAACGAAATATGTTATATCATTTTTCCGAGAGAAGAAATAATAATAATTTACTTAATTTCAACTATTTAACACTTTTTTAATACTAATCAAATCATATTTATAATTTTTTTTTTTCTAGAAGAGACAACGGTCCCTGCTTTTATATACTTGGGTCTGTGCCTAGGAACAGATACAGTTCCATTCTCACATTATAAACTTGTATGCTTACTTTATAAGTTTAGTGACTAAGCCTAATAATTAACAGTATGTAATAAACAGGTGGATGGCATATAAAACCCCATCATCACTAAGTTGGGGCCAAGGGAAAAAGTTATAGGGGGCCTTAATTGTACTCTTGTCATAAATCCTTTTCGACCATGAAAGGCATCTTATGCATTGGACAGGAGAATAGAAGATGGTATTGGTAGGACGTGGAACGTTACCGCTCCAAAACCAAATGAAACAAACCCTAGAATATAGATGGCTAGAGAAACCCTAGCTGTCACACAAAGGAGAAGGCTCTGAAAGTCACCCTCTAAATGATTTAATAGGAGGAAGATAAGCAATATGTTAAAAGGCGGAGGGCGATGTAATCTTTGGGACGGACAAAGGCAAAGAAAGAAGAGAGATTCTTTTTTATCTCCCTTTGGCTACTTTTTATGAAAAGACTAAAAAAATTAAAATGTTATGGGAATGGCACTCGTGGGGCGCAACCGCATGCCGTGTGACGAAGTGACCTTTCTCCTTCCTCCAATGCTCGGCCACAAATTGGTCCCACTCATAAAATAAAGCAAGCAATTAATTCGTCCATGTATTTCGAATTAATTTGCAAGGGAATAAGTAAAAGTTAGAAATGATGTTAATGTGATAGAATATTATTATTTTGCAGTCCGCTTTTGGAATGTAATGGGAGGCCACAAGGTAAAGGGGCCTTTGCTAAAGTAGTTCAACAACTCGCCCCGTGATTCAACTTCTTGGATTATCTAAGCAGGGTGGGATAAATAATAATAATATTTAGAATAAGTTCTTGAGTTTACACTGTATGATTTATATAAATAATGGTTCAGATTGTATTCATACACAATTTCATTTGCTAATTATACACTCACGCTGTGTATATGTCAAAACTGATCATTTTCAAAGTATAATTAATTATATTTAAAATTGGAAAGGGGATGAATTTTATGGTTACCCTCTTTCACGATTTGTGATAATTATCTTGAAATTATTTAAGATCAAGACACCAAGAATAGGTTAGTGATGAAAATTTTGATTAATTGGTTGAAAAGGATTCAGACTCGTGTCATAATTACAAAAAAAAAAAAAGAAAAAATGATTCAAATCATATCATGGGGAAGTCATCATTTGGAATAACTTAAATATCAATCTATTATTGTAAAAGTGGGTCCCATGGAGATGTCATTTTCCACCTGTGTAAGGTAGGGAAAACTAGGGAAGGAAGGCTGACTTTTAAACCAGGCACTAAACATACTACCTTTGTGACATGAAAAAGCTCCTGCCTATTTAAACATGGAAATATTGTACTTATTTTTTCTTTTCTTTTTTACTGCTTCATCTTGTATTTTGTCAATGATGTACATTTTTTTCTTTCCCATTTGGCAGCCGAAGAAAATAGATTCTCACTCTTCTTTTTTTTTTTTTTAAATATTAATTATATTCTTATTATTATTTAATTATATATGTTTTTATATTATTTTTTAAAATAAAAATACCAAAGTAATTTTTATATATTTTATTTTTTTATTTTTATACTTAATATTTTATATACCAAACAACTTTTAACCAAAGAGAATCTTGCAGAGAGCAGAGCCAATTACCCCCCCGTGTTGCCAGTATAGTTTGACTTTCATGTCACACCTCTTTGTTTCTAGCTATCAAGATGGAGGGAAGTAGGGATCTATCCGTTCACTTCTTCCTTGAATGTGTCAACATGTAGGAGGCCACCCCAGCATTTTTTCTTCACGAGTATCCAAGGCATGTTACGTCCATTTCAATTCTAGAAAGATGAGTAATCGTCGGTCCCATCCAACTAAGAGACTTTAGAATTATTTGATTATCCCCGATACCATCATTCTTGACTAGGATCACTTTGGTCCACTTTGATTTTTGTTTAGAATATATCACATACTGTTGCCCCCACCCTACTCATTAATTCTAGAATAACACTACTGTTGTACATAGTTGATGTCCTCCTTTTTTACTCTGTCTGTCCAAGAAAACTTTCAAGTTCATTATTCTCAAAATTAATTGCTGAATTTGAGTTGTTCTGAATTATGAATCATGAATACTTGTTTTTCACCATTTGCTAGTTCCACTTTAAGATTTTGAAGCAACGCATGCAGTTTACAATACTCTCCTTTTTATTCTGGGCCTTTCTACAAATTTAAACAGGCCGGGGTTTACTGGACAGCCCGTAGGCCCCTTATCTTTCTTTTATTCCATTCCCCCCCACCCTTCCCAAGAAAAAAAAAACTTCTTTTTAGGTTAAAAGTAAGGTAGGGAGTTAATTTTATTCCTTTAATTCCTCTTCAACTAGGAAATTCAATTATATTAAAAAAAAAAAAAAAACTTCTGTTAAGATCCATGATATATCATTTTTAAAAGGGGCTATGTTTACTCAATCCAGAGGCTCGTAAGTCCGAGGGTTCGTGTCTGGGGATGATTCAAGATGTAGTAATATGACATTTTTTGAGGGCCGTGTTTAAAATCATGGGCTCAATCCATACTCCATAGTCCATAGGGTTGTAAGGGTTCATGTCTGGGCCAGTCGTGAATCTGCAAGTTTAGAGGCTCAAATGTTTCCATTGAGGCTGGCCCGACATCTTAAGATAAATCAATGACTAAAAAATAAAATAAAATTAAAATTAAAATAAATAAGAATTCGCAATTTTTTTTTTGTTTTTTTCCTTTTTTTTGGGGGATGGCGGGTGTTGAATATTTTCCGGTGCGGAGTCAAGACCCATGTTAGAGGGATGAATTCGCCATTGTTCTTTTGTAACTATGTTTTTTGAATATTATTTTAGTTATTAGGATAATAAGTTAAAATTTAATTTTTTTAATCTGATAACAAGTCTTTTAAATTAATATCAATTTATTATTGCTAAAAAATAAATTTATGAGGTCTAAATAAAAATTATTGCATTGTTATCAATTTTTTTTTCAATAATTTCATATTCTGTTACAAAATATTATACTTTTTATAGTATATTGATTAAAGAAAATGTTAGAAATTGAAATTATAAAATTAATTATTTGCTTTTATATTAGTAATAAATAATAAAATCGTGACACAACTAATACACTTAACATTCAAATTAAAATGACATAGCTAAGTTTTCATATTTCAAATTAAGTATAAAGAGGATTTGAAAAAGTAAAAAATTTAAGATTTGAAGTATGAATATCACATTTTGAAAGCTCACGCAAGCAATGAAAAAAAGGTCAGAAGGGAAAAAAAAGAAAACAACAATAATATAACAACAACAACAATAATAATAATTTTTTAAGCTATATATATAATGCATATATAAATTGAGTATATTCAGGTCAAGATATCAAATAATAGAAAATTTATATAATATATGTGTAACTAGTTCAAATTTTTAAGAATATAAAGATGTAATATTAAAACTCAATATTATAAACATATAAAATTTGATCTAAATGTGGTTTCACCACAATGCATCTTTTTTTTTTAAGTTAAAATAATTTATTTAATTTTTAAATTTTTGTCACTTAAAAAAATAATTATCAAGCTCAATGTAAAATACAAACAACATTTAAAAAAAAAAAGAGTTAAAGTATTCAAATAATTAAATATTATAATATTTTTAATTTTATCTATATATAATATCTTGTTATCTCTCTTTCTAATCATGTAGATGATATATCAATTTTTACCCCAAAAAAAAAAAAAGTAAAGATGAGAGAAGAGAGAAGCAATTGTTTGTTTAAGTAAAGATATTTTGAGGAAAAAATTAATAATAAAGATTTTTTATGAAAAATATATGTAATATATGTATGAGTTTATTAAGTTCTTATTAAAATGTCAACTAATTTTTTTAAAAATTATATAATTTAATTATATATGTGCTTGGTTTTAATAAGTTTAAAACTTAAAAATATAAGAAGATATAATATAAAACTTATTTTATATATATATATATATATATATATGAGGTAGAATCGAGATACTTCCACAGCGACTTCCGACTAGATTGGCTGTTTCCATTGCCACAACACTCCAAGAATTATATCTACTTCTCATTAGTTTTTGCATGGCGCAGCGTTACATGTCGTCTTCTATTCGTTCATTGCCACGTCACGAATTGTAGGCCACGTAGGACAATTATCCCTGAACCCTCCCCCTTAATAGTTGACAAGAGCCCCAGCAAAGCCGTTTATAATACCCTTACACAAACTGTAAATAAACTAGACTTATATACAAATTTTTATATTTTTGTTATTATAATTTGTAAATAAAATTATTAAAATTATATATTTATTATGTTATTATTAAAAAAATTAATATTACAAGTATAAGAAATTATACATAAAATTTTTAATATTAAAATAATAAAATAAATAAAATAAAAGGAGTTATAGATCGATATCGAAAGCGACAGGGCGATCACTCATCGAACTCCATTTGTTTCGCATTAATGTTAGAAGGTCCCAAGCTTCTGGCCCATACGTTGCCCCAGGGGCCAGGGCTGTTTGCGTGGAACTATATATATATATATATATATATGATTGCATTTAAATAATTTTGTTTACTAAAAACAATAAATTTCACGTAGTTTTTTCATCTTAATATTTTATCGTGTCCACAAATTTTTTCTCAGGCTTTTATGAAAATCGTGAAAATTTAGCTTTATTTTTATTTATTTATTAAGTAAGTGTGAAGAAAGCAATGGGGAGGTCCCATTTTGGTCCCCGTGATAGGGTGCCAAAGTAGCCGCCCAAAATGTCCAAGTCATATTTCAACGTTAAGGCTCAATAAGATCACAGTCTACTTCAACCCTTTGGCCTACCCACCGTATCAAAGTTAGAGATGTCATTTTCTTTGTCTTTTATTTGGCCTCTTTTTTTCTTTTTTAAAATCTTTTCCCCCATTTTAAAAGACAAATTTGAAATTGTTATAATTTAATGATAATATAGACATTATATTGCCACATCTTGGTCTACAAGTGAACCCACCAAGTGAGTGCAAATATTTTTATCTTTTCTTTTCTTTCTTTCTTTCTTTAAATTTATCCTTTGTATTTTAACAGGTAAATACAGAAGATCCAAATTTAGAGTTCACTCATTTTATTTTTGTATTTTCCCCCTTACATTAACAATATCAATTTATCCCTTAAATGAATAGAGGATCTAAATTTGGGACTCACTATTTTTCTTTGTGTCTACTCTATTTTTTATTTTCTAAACTGATAACGTCAATTTATTTCTTAAATAAACAAATCTGAACTCATTTCTTTCCATTCTTAGAAGATGAGAGAAAGAGAGACATATAACAACATAGAAGAAAAATGGTGTGCTTGTTATGAAATTTCGAGTACAGACTGGTATAATAATCATGTGTTTGGATGTGATTAAAAATATGATATCAAACACACTGGATTAGCATAAATTATGTGCAGATGATATTGCAAGCACTCAGGCTTTGGAATTTAATTATTTATACTACAATGTGGATAGGAGATTCCTATTAAAAATAAGTATGGTACAAAAATACCAGAGGAAATGACAACTATATATAGAATACTCCTTAATTATATTCTCGTGGATCAATAAATAACTTGACATCTTCACGCAGGCTTCACTCACAAATTCTATACCATACATTGTTCCTTTCCCATCCTGGAGGCTCTTTTATCTTTCTCTTATTACAAAGGCTTCATCAAATGGTCAAGCATGGTGAATCAATAGTTTCGTTAATAAAAATTTAAAATTCTAAATTCAAGAAATTACAATTGAGCAAATAATTTTTTATTCACGTGCTGCATTAATAGGAAGTAAGTACTACATGTTGCTACGAAGATTATTATTATTTTTTCAATTTAATTTCTGGATTATTAAACTATTTGTAATGTTATTTTTTATCATGCCAAACCTAATATTCTATTAACTTTTATCTATATAATTTGTCACTCATTGCCTAAATCACATTTCTCATCCAATAACATCAAAGTTAACAAATTATTACATTTGGCATAAATTTTCAGGTCAGAATGAAATATACAATAACATTTTAAGTATTTTAATGATTGAAAATTAAATATAAAAAAAAATGATAGGTAGATAATCAAATGAAAATTTTACTTACTTGTCAAGGATTAAAATAAGAGTTTTTTTTTTTCTTAAAATAATTTATCATAAATTGTTTTTACGGCCAAAGATATCGTAAAACTTTGATTGGGGCGAATCTTCTCTTCAAATATCACCTATATATCATGTATTTTAAATTTTATTTTTAAAATAAACATCATTTTTATTATAATTTTCTTAAGTTATATCTTGACATTCGTGCCTCGGAATTCCAAATGTACACAATGATATTTAATAACAGAATTGAACCGAAATCTTGTTGGAAAATTAGTTTCATTTGCGTACAACTATTATTATTATTATAGACAATTTAAATCTACTTTTAAGTTGGAAGATTGCTTGAAAAGTTCATAGCAGTAAGATAACCTTCAAATCTAGTGAAGCATAGTCTGAGGTGTTATTAATAATATATCATTAAATATAGAATAAAATATACAAATTAATATAGAATAAACCATAAAAAATTTTCTTAAAATTTACCAAAATTATATAATTTTTTTATTTTTAAAATATGCAAAAATTTCACTTGAAACAAAAATTTACTTTATATTTAGTCTAATTTAATTTTCTATTAAAATACTTTCCGTTTAATTTTTTTTCTAATTACAAAGTATATTTAGGTTAAATAAGGGGTACTTTGATAAAAAATAAACTAACTTTATGAATATTTTAAAAATAAAATATTCGTAATTTTAATAAAGTTTAAAAATATTGTGTAATTTAATCCTAAATATGTAGCAGAGAAGCGTAATATCAATGCTAGTTTCCAAATAAAGAAGTGGCCGGACATGTTGCTTTTGACAATTGAATTCCGATCACTATCCGAACAGTCCATAGGGCAATTTACAACGTTTCTTATTTCCAGTAGGGAAAACCAAAAGAAGAAAAAGCAACTCAAGACAACCTAACAAACCCTCGTCCCTAAGGCACTTGGGAGAATGGTTTATCTTCAACTATGCTATAAATGTCATCTTTCGTGTATATACGTTCACTTATTAATTATCCATTGAAATTCTTTATTATATATACTTATATTTGAAATGGGATAATTGGATATAATCAATATGTAAAATTAAAAAGTGATGTATTATATATATCTTTAATGATATAAAGATATTTATTTATTTATTGTTTATATCAAGCCCAATATTTTTTACGAATAGGTTTTCGATTTTATAAAAAAGAAAGGATTACATGATAGATTTCTGTTTGGAGCTTAAGGATTTGATAAAAAGAGATAAGTTGGAGGTAAGGTTGAGTAGATTTAAGTATTGCAACTATTAATTTGATGTTTACGTAAGTTGATAAGGTGGGACGAATTATGATTAATTGGAACCATCATAATTCATCCCGTAATTCATTTTCATACGCTTATTAAAGTTGTTTTGGAGGGTTTTGGGCGAGGAAAGGTGGAGGAATTCCCTTTTTATATATGGTGGTGTATAATGTTTATTATATTTTTATAATTATTATTTAATAATAGTTATTTTTTGAATTTAAATTGAATTAAAGATATATAAATTTTTTAAATTTTGGTAATTATAATTTTTTTTATATATTCTCATTTTTATTCTCTATACTAAATATGTCAAAAGTGATGGTTTTCTTTTATATATATATATACACACATACACACTTGCTTGTTATTCTAAAAGTTAATATTCTAAAATCAATATTAAAATTTTAAAAATTATATATAATTCTTTATTTTTTTCTTATTATATTTTTCAATTAAAATATGTCATATATATGATTTTTATATATACATATATGATTTTTTAATTGAATTATATATTTGTTATATTTTAATTAAAAATTATATATTTATTATATTTTAATTATAAAATTTGACAAAAAAGATATAAACAAAAACAACTATATCCAAATCAAATTTAAAAAATGTTAACTTTTTAATTCTATCTTACTTTCATTCATAATACTCTTACAATAAATTTTAAATTAGTGGAACGAGAGTTCTCTAACCAATGGTACTCTCCTTAAAATTCTTAGTCAAGCCATAGATTTTTTGTTTTCAAAGAAACCAGAAACATGATCTAGAGACAATCGGAAAATAAGGAAAATCATGCATAATTAAACTGCCACTCCATTATTTAATTCAACAATTCAAAGTCAATACAGTTAAATAAAAGTTACCGTACATTTCTTTAAATTTTGGTGAAGTAATTTTTATAGATTTGTTTTGTTTGCTAGTAAATTTTATATATTTGTTATCGGCATTCATTTCCCAATTTACTAATCTGTATAAAAAAAGATTAAGATTTTACGTAAGTTGAATATTCAGTTTTTGATAAAAAAATATTGGTCTTTTAAATTTATTTAAAATTAATAAAAATACGCTCCATGACCATGATCTCAACCCTCTCTTTCCCTCAAGATTTTGTTTTAGAAGTATTGTTGAGATTTTTTTATTATTAAATTGTCTTTAAATTTATGTGCAAACTAATAATGAAGATTAGTTTATATAAATTTTTATAAAATTCAATCATTTAAAAAACTCAATTTTTATCAAAGGAGAGCCAAGAAAGACGAGTTCAAATTTTCTCAACTTAAGGGATAAATGAAGGTTGTCATTAAAAAAAAAAAAGAGAAGATATTGTGGGTAAATAAAATAAGAATAAATCTCATCTATACTTTTACCTTTTTTATACTATTCCCTCTCCAATAATACATAATACAATATTGAAAAGGATTCAATTTTGAGAAAGACTCACCAAACATCAGGATAATCATCCATCAAGACATGTGAATGTTCACGAATTTTAAATTTTTACAGAAACAAATGATTTCTTTAATGAAATATTCGAACGTTTTATGTGGTTATAAAATAAAATTTTCCCATTATACAAACAAATCTTAAAAAAATCTAATAATATCTTATCCAAAAAAAAAAAAGAAAAATATAATAATCTAATAGTAAAAAACTTGCAAATTTCGGCCAAATCTCGGTGGAGGGGCAGTAGTCCATGCTATTTATTTGTTTTATAAATTTTGAGTATAAAAATAAAAAATATAATTAGAGATTAAAAATATTAACTGTAAAAAAAATGAAATTTTAAAAATTTAAATTATTCAAAAATTTATAATTTATAAAAAATAAAGGAAAAAAAGAAGCTAAACAAATCTTGTACCTCCTTCAATGGGCCACGGCCGGAGACTATTCCCTTTTGGAAACAAAAGAAGTCCCCGAATGAGATCATCCAGACACGTAACAAGCGTGGCCCCACGTATCAGAATATCTGGCGGCCCAGAATTTACTCTTATCCGCAACTTCCTTTTATGGCTCTGTTCTTGCCACCTCATCCATCTTTCCCCCATGAGTGCTGCACATCACCCTTCCCTATCGTTATTATTCTCACGAATTTCGATGTTATTAATTGAATAAATAATAAAGTGTTCATCAAATAAAAAGAAAATAACAATAAAAGTAATTGTAAGTAAGAAATTTTTTTACTCCTTTTTTTAAAATTGTTTTATTTAAAGATATTTTATTATTTATTTATTTAAATTAATTTAAATTCTAAATCTTCTTAGAATGGCAAAGGAAAATAAAAAATTATATAATATTTATTTTATTGTTATAATTATTAATTAATGTTTATTTAATATTATCTATTAATTATTATTTAATTATTAAAAATAAAAATATCAAAAATATTTTTATTTTTAAAATTATTTTTTATTTTTTAACTTTTTGCATAACAGATAAAACCCACTCCTGATCCTTCTTTGTTCCGTTCTATTTAGTCAACCGAGGCGGCTCCCTTGCCTCATCTTTACGACCTTTTCCTGTTCAAACTACTTTTCCCATTTATAATAACTAAAAAGTTATACACATTAATTCCATTCTATATAACTCTAATATAAAAATCAAATTATAATACCTAACAATTTTTTTATAAAATTAATCTTATATACTTTAAATGATTATTTGACAAAAATATTATTTTATTCAAACATAACAAAGTTTAGCTATTTTTTTCTTCGGGAACAAATTTTAGCTATCATACTATATCATATATGTATATATATAAAAGAGAATGTATTACATTGTAAAATATTATTCTTAAATTGTTTTTTTTTTTACTTTTAATTTTATTTTGTTTAATTTTTTGTATTTCCTTTTTTAAGATTTGAACTAGGCATGAGACTCATATTTAGTTATTTATTATAGATGAATTAAGTCTGAGATATTAAAATTTCAACATATATACAAGATTTTAATTTAGGTTCAACAAAAATATGATGATTGCCAATTTAAAGATTTTATAAAAATATTTTTTCATGAAGATTTTAATGTTATTAGGAGTAATACTATTTTGATATATTTAAAACAAAGTTGGATATTAAGATTGCTTATTTATTTATTGTTATTATTAGAGTAAATTATATAAACTTTCTCTAAATTTTGTTAAGATTAATTTTTTCAAATATAAATAAAATTTTCTTAAAATAAAATATTATACTATATTTTAGTTTAATTTAAAATTTTTTTACTAATATACTATTAATTAACCAAAATAATTTTTTTAAATTAAAAAATTTATATAAAGATACTTTGGTCAAAACATTCAAAATTAAATTAAAAGTATAAAATAATTTTTATTTAAAAATTATATTTTTTTAAAAATTAGAATATGTATATAAATTATTATTATTATTATTATTATTATTATTATTATTATTATTATTATTATTATTATTAAAGTGGGACTCCAATGTATCTATTTCACCGTCAAAAAATCATAGACTTGGATACTTTTGCATTTAATAGTGTTTAATATAGAACAGTGACAAATAAGACACACATACTTAATTACAGGGAAAATTAGAGAGATTATAGGATAAACGTGGTTAAAATTTAGAAATGAAATAAAACATAAAAGAAAGATAAAATAAAAAATCTTGATTTAAATTTCTAGATATAAGTAAAAGGAAATTAGACGTCTTTTTGTAAAAAAATAATAATAAATTAGAAACAAAGTAACATTTGAAATTTACAAGTAGTTTAAATAATGTTCCCAAATTTTAGTCTTGCGAATGCTACATTGAACGATTGGTAATTAATTATAGATTACATGTTAAATTTATTTCAAGAAAAAGAATCTTGCAGAAATATCCTTTTCCAGTTATAAGGAATGTCCCCAAAGGAACAGTAAAAAATGTTATGTACACTTTTGGAAAGAATTTTAATGGCGCGCAGCTTTTTCTTTTATTTGATGAATATAATTAATTCCATTGCCTATGGTGTTCCCTTTTCCTGTGTTGATTTGACTCCCTCCTTTAACCAGAATGGACTACTTCCTGAAATCCGCGACCCGTACTACCTTCAACCAGAGGTCCGATTCCCTCTCATTGGCGGACTCCAAACCTCCTTCCAACCCACTTTAATTCCTCACCGCTTCCTCCGGTCACCCTTCTCCGCTTACTTACCTAACCGGTGACATCCACCATAGCTTTCCACCTTTCAAACCGGTTCCCGTTACTCCTTTCATCGCGGTAAAATTATATACGCTGGATGACGGGGCGACGACGTCGCTTACGTGTCAGTATATCATTGGGTGGGATGAGAAAAAGTTTGGGCCAGAAAGTAGAAGTCAAAGATTTCTGGAAGAATTTTTACATAAAAAATGTTCATGTTATAGAGGCCAGTAATTTCGCGCCAGATCATGTGATTGCGGGTGGTCTCGAGGAATCAGGGGCACTAGAATCTTGCAATGTAAAAATTTACCCTGCATGTAAGGTGAATTTGGGTTGAATTTCCAGAGAATTTCACCCGAAGAAGAGGGGTCAAACAGCGTTTTGTCGTACTCTTATCAAGAATAACCACGTCACAGAAGAGGAAACGGATTCCCCCACTAAAGTACCTTTTTTATCCCTGGATTTTTCTGGAATGATGATCGAGTCCTAGGTGGAGAGATGAGGAGGCGTGATGTGATTGGCAATTAGAAAAAGGCTCGAGGTGCTGCGGAGGAACTCCTCAGTGCGCTCGCCTTTTTTTTTTTGGTTACTTTTTTTCCCCCCGTTTTATTGGACTGGCGATTTTATCAAAATTCAAAAAGCCTAATTAATAGTAATAAAAGTATATAGTCAGAATTATTTTATTTTATTTTTTCTTTCCCTCAATGAGAAAGAAGAGCATAGGAAATGCAGAAAGGAGAGGAAGCTCTCATGCTCGCTCCTCTTTTCTCACGATTTTATCGAACTATTTTTTCTCTTCCAGATTTTCTCGGAATCCAAACATCGTTAGTTTGAAGATCTTTTTGGCCGCTTTTCTTCTTGTCGAGATCTAACGCCCCTCTTTACAGATGGATTTACTCTCCCTTTCTTGCCCAGTGAATAGCCGGTAAGATTCATTTCGATCAAAGATTCTACCAGCGTAGATCACTTTAGACTTTCATTTTTAGATATGTGTTTGATGTAGTGATGTTGCGATTGTGAAAGAAAACTGTCTTCTTTGATTTCCTACTTGCATCGGAGAATCGATAATCGCTTTTTTTGATTTAGAGCTTTCTGAAGTCTGTGACTGTAAAAATATATATTTTTTTCTCATTTTCTTCCTGCTTTTTCTTTTCGGGACGGTGATAGTAATTGCTGCAATGTAAAAGGGACGTCTGTTTGCTTGTTGCTCAAGTGTACACCCTTTTTAAATATCATGAGATATTGTGTGCGGAAACGAGTGCGACTGATATGCTGAAACTTCTTCATTAGGGTGATCCTTAATTAATCTCTGTTTATTGATACCCGAGATCATTGTATGCCCGATATGCTCAATCGCAGTCTTTTCTTGACTCTGTCTTCCTTACATAATTTTAAACTCTTTTCTTTTAAATATTTATTTCGTATATTTGTGTCTGTCTCAGTACTATGCGAAACTGGGGGGAAAAAAAGCGAGTCAAAGAAATTAGTCTTGAAATTATAGTCTTCCGTTGTTGGAATTCTGAAAATCTGGAATTTTCATAGATAACTTATATTAGTATGTTCACTGTGCCCGTGACCATTTGGTTTCCCTCTCCTTGGGTTGATGAATGATCTGTTTTGTTTTCATCATACAGAGTACGCACATATATCTTTCTTCTTTCTAGTTTCTGGCGTCTAGTTTAAAATTGGAGTTTATACACTGCTGGATGTTCTGAAGGAAATAATATCATTAAGGGAAGATGATTAATTATCTAAGGAGGTCAATCGTCTTGAATCTGCTTGTTTATTCGCTTTTGCTGCAGGGCAGCAATTATTGCATAGACGAAATGGAGAAAAATTTGAAAAAGAGCAACACGCCTATTTCTTCCTCTTCTTTATTTAAATTGGTCAATGTTCAATTTGATGCTCTTAGTTTCTTATACTGTCTTATTGATACATCATGTCATATATTGAAATGTTCAGCAACTGTATGGAATGGGTGTTTGTGCATTTTAATGCTCCAGTTTCTTGCTTCTTAGTTCATAAAATATTTTAATGGAACTTAGCTTTAATGGGTTTACTTATTTCTTTATTTATTTTTGGCTCAGCTTAATCCCCTGCAAATGAAAGCATGTGCTGTGAATTTGAGTGGTTAAAGCTAACACCGTCTCCAACAATATCTTCTATTTTGTTAAGTACCACTCAACCCAAAAGCGGAAAGATGAATCACTTGACTGTTGAAACTGAAGATTGTTTTGCAAGCTTGCTTGAGCTTGCAGCCAATAATGATGTTGAGCGTTTCAAAAGATCAATTGAACAAGATCCTTCCTCTGTAGATGAGGTTGGACTATGGTATGGTCGTCAGAAGGGATCAAAGCAGATGGTCAATGAGCACAGGACACCTTTGATGGTTGCTGCTACGTATGGCAGCATTGATGTCATCAAGTTGATTCTTTCACTATCTGATGCAGATATTAATCGAACTTGCAGCCTTGACAAAAGCACTGCTCTTCATTGTGCGGCATCAGGTGGGGCTCTAAATGCTGTTGAGGTTGTGAAACTGCTACTGGCAGCAGGTGCTGATCCAAATTCTGTGGACGCCAATGGTCACTGTCCAGTTGATGTCATTGTGGTACCTCCCAAGCTTGAATACGTCAAAAATATTCTTGAAGAACTTCTTCAAACTGATGGTTCCATGGCAGGGTATAGTCTTAGGGTCATAACAGCCACATCAAATTCAAACTCTCCCCCTTTATCAACTTCTCCGGAGAATGGGTCTCCTTCTGCTCCAGATTTCCAATTGAAGCTAAAGTTGAATGATGATCCTGTTTTTTCTGCATCAGAGAAGAAAGAATATCCTGTTGACCCATCTCTTCCTGACATCAAGAACAGCATATACTCAACTGATGAGTTCCGAATGTATTCTTTCAAGGTTCGACCTTGTTCGCGGGCTTATTCACATGATTGGACTGAATGCCCTTTTGTCCACCCAGGGGAAAATGCTCGGAGAAGGGACCCAAGGAAGTTTCATTATAGTTGCGTCCCCTGTCCTGATTTCCGGAAAGGAGCTTGCCGTCGTGGAGATATGTGTGAATATGCTCATGGTGTTTTTGAGTGCTGGCTGCATCCAGCACAATATCGAACTCGTCTCTGCAAGGATGGGACCAATTGCTCAAGAAGAGTTTGCTTCTTTGCCCACACTGCTGAGGAACTTCGGCCGTTATATGTTTCAACTGGTTCTGCTGTTCCCTCACCACGCTCAAGCACATCATCTACCATGGATTTTGCCGCAGCCATGAGCCTGTTACCTGGCTCCCCCTCCTCAATGTCTGTCATGTCTCCGTCACCTTTCACTCCACCTATGTCACCGTCTGCCAATGGCATGTCACACTCTTCTGTTGCTTGGCCGCAACCTAATGTCCCAACCCTGCATCTACCCGGAAGTAATCTTCATTCCAGTCGTTTGAGATCTACACTCAGTGCTAGAGATATGCCTGTGGAAGACTTTGATTTGTTGCCTGATTATGATGTTCAGCAACACCAGCTACTTAATGAGTTGTCTTGCCTTTCTCAGCAATCTATGAATTCTAATAATATAAACCGACCTGGTCGTATGAAGACCCTGACCCCTTCAAATCTTGAGGATCTCTTTTCTGCTGAGAGCTCTTCCCCTCGGTTTGCTGATCCTGCACTGAGTTCAGCTGTTTTCTCTCCCACACACAAATCCGCTGTCCTTAATCAATTTCAGCAGCAGCAAAGCTTGCTGTCACCTGTGAATACGAATTTTTCTTCCAAGAATGTCGAACATCCTTTATTACAGGCCTCATTTGGGGTTCAGACATCAGGAAGGATGTCTCCACGTAATGTGGAACCTATTTCGCCAATGAGCTCTAGGCTTTCTATGCTAGCTCAACGTGAGAAGCAGCAACAGTTTCGTAGCCTTAGCTCCCGGGAACTTGGGTCCAACTCTGCTGCCGCTGCCGCCGTGGGTTTGTCTGACACTTCTTGGTCAAAATGGGGATCCACCAATGGTAAATTGGATTGGGCTGTCAATGCTGATGAATTGGGAAAGCTCCGTAGATCATCTTCATTTGAGTTCGGGAACAATGGTGAGGAGCCTGATTTATCATGGGTGCAGTCACTTGTTAAAGAGTCTCCAACTGAGATTAAGGAGAAATTGGGAACGGCTGTCTCAAGTGTTGCAGTGGCTGGATACCCCAATGAGGGATCGAATTTTAGCACTCAAATTTGAGCTCCCTGGGTGACATTCAGACAACTAATCAGTGTCGGGTTTTCTGGCAATCGTTTAAAGCCTTAGGTTCATATTTCTGTCATTTTTTCCTTCCATGATGAGCAAAAGTTCCATAAAAATGAAGCCCTATTCCTAAGTTTGGTCCATTTTTTTTTAAATTTTATTCCTTCATATTTTGTGGTAGGAAGAAAATTACTAGGGTCATTGGAGTTAAGTTCCTCCGCACTCCAAATTGGTCCAGTTTTGGGGATGAAAAATACAGGATGTTGCATCTGATATTTCTCTCGTAACTTTGGAATCCAGAATTGTGGATGCCAAGGAGTTGGTAAATTAGGAATATTGGAAGGTTGATCCTTGGGACATGTAACTTTCAATTACAGTTTATTGCTATATTTTTGTAACACCGTTGTTTCTTTTTGCAACCTAATTCCTCTGATACATTAATTTAGTCTCTGATTTAGTGGGCTAGCTTAACATAAATACCCGTGCTGCTGGGGACGCGAATGCGTGGAATTGGTATAAATGGAATCAAGAAAATGCATTTTAAAGAAAATTTGATGTCTTCACAGGATATATCATAAGTTCGACCCCACGTTGTATATCGAATGTTTATGACTTGTCAATTTTGATAATGTTGTTAGTCTTGATTTGGTGGTATCTCTCTCAATTTTCAAGTGATGATGTAGAATTTCAGAAAAAAAAAGGGGGGGGGGGGGGGGAGAGAAGAAAGAAAAGGTGGATAAGATAAGAAGGAATTAACTCTTAATCACCTCATCTCTTGGCTTTCGGTGGCCGGCTTCAATGCAAAAGTATCTTTGCTCCTTAAATTTATTATATTCTTGCCCTCACTCTCCCTTCGAACCTCTTGACACTTACAGGTGGTTTGTCCTTGTGCCCTTTTTGTCTTGTTAGCGATACGACTCCGATTCCTAGTCAAGTTTTGGTAAAATTCCCTCGAATCATACTATTCCAAAGGAACCAGCCTTTACAATCGTATTACCTCATTCTGGAATTTTTTTTTTTAATTTTCATCCTCTAAATTTGTTATCGCTCTCTATTTCAAAGGGAATAAGAATTATTCATCTATGCATACGTGCGCTTGTAAATTTCAAAAACTTATCTTTTGAACCTCTAGTGCTCTGCCCATTCTGGCAATTGATGAATCTTTTCTAATCCACAATTTACTTTTTTGCTAACGTCTGAAAAAAAAAAGTCAAGGGAATCTTGTTCTCATTGGAAATACATCACCTATATTAAATCTAATTTCTGGCGTGGCATCACCATGTTTGATTCGCTGCTAGTTTTGGAAATTGTTCTTCAAGGGATTAGTCAAGCAATTGCGGCAAAAATTCAGTAGCCATGAGACTTAATTTTTACCTCCAAAAGAAAAAGGAAGAATTCGAGTTAAAGGCTAAAATTAAAAATATTTACTCTGAAAAAATTATTACTACTATTTTAAGATAGATTACTATTAATTTTAAGTAAAATTTTTTAAATATAATAATAACAGGTTTTTCAAAATAAATATTTTTAATTGTGAGACCTTAACTTTAATTCTCCCAAAGAAAAAGGCAATGAGTCATCGTCATAGTCCATAAAAACATAGTATTTGGATAGTTTTTGCCAGTGATTTTTGGAGCAATATAGTACTGATATAGTTCACTTCATGGAAGCGAATAACAAGCAAATGATTCAAAATTTAACGCAAAATAATCATATTAAAAATTTGTCAAAATAATATTCGATTTGCAGAGAAACCTTGGCTTGTTTGGATAAGGAATGAGGTCACTCTTTATTTTCAAGGAAGTGTTCGTTATTTATTTTTCTTTAAAATGCCGTAAGAGGAGGGAATGATGACCCTTAAAAATAGATATCACCAACGTCTTTGTCAAATGTGCATGGACTTGCTGTCGAAGCATTAATCCCAAATCCAATTAAGAACTACAACTACAACTACCATTCATGATCAATGCATACTGTATTATTTTTCAATGTTCAAACCGACTCATTCCCTCTTCCTTTACCTATTCGTTCCCTTTACTTTCACCTCCATTTCAACCTCTCTACGCTGTTCACCTCGTGAAGTCAAAAAGGAAGATAACCACGTAAAAAATATTTATTTATTTTTTATTACACGCTCTTGTAATAACTAACTTAGATTACAAGAATCATAACAAGAACCAGAAGTAAGCCCACTATACCACCAACCATATCTTTCCTACTAGCGCTTTTGATACCTCTTTTGCGTCGGTGATAAAAAATGCTGCTACTTTTCTTAGCGACGGGCTTCTCCGCCGTGCTTCTCACCTTGTACTTGCCGCCGATCCGCAACTTCAACCTCTTCGTCGAGTCTATTCAAGACTTTCTCCTACACACCATCCATTGCACCGTCAGAGCGTATCCTCAATTAAGACTTGCTCTCTCTCGCATTTTCAATTCCATCTTCCGCTTTATGAGGTAGACCTTCGTCAATTTCCTGTAAATTCACTTTTCTTTTTGTTTCTGGGTTTGCTTCTTCATCTTAATTACAGGATTCACATCATTAAATCTTTAAATTCTACAAGTACGTTTAGTTATGATGAATAATCCTTTGTTGTAAAAGTTCACTTTTTTGTTTTCCTAGAGCTAAGCTCTACTCTGAATACATAACGCTTTCCAGCCTTTCTGGGTTGCTATCAACTATTTTTTTTTTTTTTTTGGGTTCAATTTTTTTTCGGGAAGGGTTCAGTTATTGTTTCTTCAATGTCAATCACAAATTATTGTTGACGTGCGTCTGAATAAATTGTTTGTTGGAAATTGGACAAAAACCTTAATTGCATCGCAAATACAAATGGTGTCCGGTACATGTGTGCTGTGAGACGCGGTGCCAGAGGGGAACAGAGGAAATTGTCGTGGACAGAGAACATGCTTCGACTTTTGACGAAAGAGTTTCATTATTTGTAGTTGAAGAGAATGGGGTACTTACTTTTTGTAGTGGAATGATTTTTTTAATCTCCATTACACGATTTGGATTGTGATCACTAATAGAATCACAGTCTCCATTTCATAGGAGATACATCACAAATTTTAGGAAAGAGAAGAAAATTACAAAAATTTCTCTCTGTGTTTTTGTCATTTTTTTTGGTCAGATAAGAGTTTTTAGTCCTGTGCTCTCATTATTTCACAATTAGTCAATTTTTTAGCAACCCACAAAGAAAAAACTGACAAAAATTTTAAATTACAAAATTCAAATTTAAATAAATAAATTAATTTAAGATTGAATTACTGTTTCGAATCAACTCAATATAAGCAGCCCAAAAGTTCCAACGATAATAATAACATATATATATATATATATATAGTTCAACTGAAGAACGAATATCATGAGCAAGCTCCACTTGTGATCGTTCAACCAACTTTTAGAAGCAACATGTCTACTATTGTTGCTTGACATTTCAGAAGCGAATTTGTCTAAATTATAGCTCAGTGGGGTAACAAAATTACGCAGCCCAACATTAAGCTATCAAATTTGTAGCCTTCCTTCTTTTGTTTCTTTTTACTAATATTGGATTGAGCAAAATAAATGGAAAAACCAAAATAAGTAATGGTACTGTGTTGTACTAGCAGCAGCAACTTTCAGATGCCATGGACGAGTGAAGGTGATGAAGGCGAAAGTGGTAGTTAATTTAGTTATGAGGCAAGTTGGAAGCAGATTTTCAACATCTATTACCTTGTCTCCAAGTATATTAATGGACAACTGCTGAGTACAGACCTACCACGCTTGAGTCTTGACTAATTGTTATTGAAAATTGTAAAACTCTCTCTTAAATTTTATGTTATTTTTTATTTTTTTAATTTTTAAAAATAAAAAATTAGGTTTTTCCACTCTCACTACAAGAAATAGACTGAGCGTGTGTTTGGCAGAGCGTTTAGAAATTCAAAACCACGTTTGCAAACGGCTTTTACACAGAAACTATGATTTGTCGCTTCTCTGCAAACCGCGTTTCCTCCCTTCCCGCAGCGCAACCAAACATGCTATGAGTCATGCAAGACTTTCCTTTAATTTGAATCACTCACACATAGTTTTATAAAATTTTAAAATAGAAAACTTGGTTTTTAAATTTTCACACTCCTAGAATTTCTTTTTCCCAAAACACCCTCTTTAAATTTTAGATTACTTGCAAATAGTTCTTAGACTTTCAAAATCCAAAATTACGTCATTGAACTTTTACATTCCAAGAACTAGATTATTTTGTCTATTTTTCTCATATTAGCTCAAATATTATATTAGGTTGGGACATAGAGAGCTTTCCATGTTTATTTTTGAAAAAGTTTGATATAGCATTTGAGTTAATGTCGTTGGAAAAAAAAAAAAACTATATTTAGAAACACCTATTTTTTAACATGTTAAAGTTGAATAACTTAATTTTCTTGTTTTGAAAGTTTAAAACATTATTTGCAGGTGATATAAAGTGTTAGACAAATTTTGATATTTTTCTATTATTGTTATATATATCTTTAAACTCTTTGGACATTTGGTTCTAAACACCATATAGTAATGTAGATAAAATAAAAAATATTATATAATTATTATATTGATACAAGAGGAACGCGACTTTCAATTTATTTTTTAAAATATAAAAAATTTATTTTAAATTTTAAAATAAATTAAAAATTTTGACATGCATTTTACTACATCCCAAGCCACTATGTTGTTAAAATTATTATTTCGGTCAATTGCTTGACTAGTTGAATAGTTGTTGGAGAATGGGAGTGAATCCTTCGCTGTTGGGATTTCTATTCTGTTGGGTTGTTGGGAAAGTAGGAGAGAGACGGTGTATGTTTTGATTCTTTTTTTTTTTTAATTAAATTTATTTATCTTATTTTTATTTCAATTTTTTTTAACTACAACAACAGTCAACAACAAAGAATTCATTTCTGTTAGAGAATACTGTTCTGCCTCCTGGTCTTATTTTGGGCCACTGAAAATATTTTTGCCTTAGAGCTCAGGTATCCAAGCAATAACTTCAAATCAATGTTTAAAAACGGACTATTAAATCAGAATAAAAAATTGTTTACAATATAATAATTTAATCATAATTAAATTAGAGTTGAATTATTTTTAATAAACATAAAATAATATAAATATAAAATGTTATATTATTAAATTGATACATAAAATAATGTTAAAAATAGATATAAATGTTTAAAATTATTAAAATTAGTTAAAGTATTTTGCATATGAAATAAATTAATGTGAAATAAGTTAGGTAGGGCTTGTTAAATATTATAAATTTTATTATAAAATTTCAAATCTTTATTTTAAATAACAAATTAATTTTTGACTAGTCAATGTTGATTTTTAATGGGTTTTATTTGGTTTTGATTAATATTTTTTAAGGCTTTTTTAAGGTTAAAAGAATTCAAAACCATGGCTTGTTTATTAATTTTTCAATTCGACTAGTTTAGTCTCGATTTCAAAACAATGCTTCAGATAATGTACGATTGAGCATGGAGAAAACTATAACTTTTAAAAATTCGCTATCAATGTTTTAATAAATATATAAAAAATGAGTGTTCCAAAATTTTTAATAATTTAATAGAATGAGATCTTTTTAAAAAAATATTTCACATGTAAAATATTTTCTGAAAAACCTTGATATCAAATATCTGGAAAAAAAATAAGAGTAAATTATACTAACCTTTTTAAAATTTGGTGAAATTATATTTGATATTCTTATTTTAAAAATTACATGTAGTTCCCTTGAAAATTAATATATTGTAAAATTTTCTCTTTAATTAATTTTTTGCCAAAATAATTAATTTTTTTTTTGCATAAGGTAAGACTCTAATTTTATTTTTAATATAACGGCAAAGGCAATTAAATTAAAATTAAGCTCTAGTATAATATTATAATTTTATTTTTAATATGATAATAAAGGTAATTAAATAATTTTATTTTTTAAAAAGTATATTGTGTAAAAATTTAATTTTACTGACCAAAAAAGGAATTTAATATCATTTTTTAAAATATTTAATATAATTTAATGAAAATACACAAAAATCAGAGTAATTTACTAACCAATTAGCTGCAACTCCCAAGCTGATAGGTTACGTTGCATGCTTAAGGTGAGAAACAATTTTTATACATATCTAATAGTCTATGAAGTTGGTATTTAAATTAATGCATGTTTTTTTATTGCCAAAAATTTAGGATGTTTGTGATCTTTCAGATTGTATGAACATGAGTATGCTGTTGGATTTGAGCATCCTAAATAAATGAATAAAGTGTTGTACAAAAAACTAATTTTAATGAAACAAAGAAAAGTAAAAAAAAAAAACTATAAAATATAATTAAATATTAAAAGAGTTAAATATAATTTTTAAATAATATTAAATATAATTTAATGAAATGCAAAAAAAAAAAAAGTAAAATCTACTGTTAAGCTTCCTACCAAAAAAAAAAAAAAAAACAGTTAAGGAAGAACTCATTCTTAATTAGTCACTCTTTCCAACGAAGAAATATGTTATTTCACGTCTCTTGGGAGTGGTTTCGAGTTTCCAATTAGAAAAATGTGTGTGAAAATGGTAGTATTTAAGCAAGATCCATATTGAATATTGATAATATATTGCTTTAGATATTTGAGCAAAGCATTGATACATGTATTGTCTAAAAAGGAGAAACTAGGGATACATGTATAAAATGTATGCATATGAATATTTAAATAAAATAAACGTTATTTGAATAATACCTACATTAAAATATTTTACCCTCTTTTGTTGGATTAAAAAAATATATGGTATTTTTGAATCCTTTCACTCTTACTCCCACTCAATTTCTCTTTCTGCAAAGATAGACGTGGATTTTCTATATTAAAAAAGAAAAGAAAAGAAAAATACGATATGCATTTGAAAAAAAAATAAAAAAATAAAAAAAAGAATAAACTTCATGTGTGTGTATATATATATATATATATATATATTCACTCTTTTATATTAATTTTTTTCTTACATATATTATATATTACTGCAAATCATCACAATCTTTTCATAGACGCGGAGACAGATCCTCTGCAAGGAGGAACTAAATGGACACGATTAAACGAACCGTTTTCAATGCATCCAGGCGAACGCACTTGGTATGATTCCTTTTATTTATTTTTTATTCTAAATGAAGTACAAAACGCACTGGCTTTGTAAGATTAAACGGTGCGTTTTGCACCAATCGATCAGCAGTCCTCAGATGAACAAGCGAACCGGAAACAAACAAGTTCGAAGCATCTAATATCCCTTCTTTCTGGCAGGAAAAAACATTGAACAAGAGTAATGGCGGGGCATTTTTGCTGATAATATTCAGTAGTTTAAAACCTTTATAAATCAAAACCAAGCAAACCAAGTTTGCATCAATGGTTGGGCATTTTCATTGACATTATATTGAAGAAGAGAACAACATGCAATGGTGGAGTATTTTCACTGTCATAAACTCCAGTTTTCTGCCCCTGAAAAATGCAATTATTCAAATTTAATTACCGACTAGACCCTTAATTAAAACACAATACAACTAATTAATTTCCTTGTCAACAACTAGCTAATTAATTTCCTTGTCATGCACTCCGTTTTCTGCCCATCTGTGTCTCTGAAAAAATGTTGCTACTTCTGGGAAGTTTTGGGTCTCCCAATAATTAAAAAAACTTGCGTAATTCATCAATGTCGTGATTTCTTTGAAAAGTTCCATCATCTTGGAATGAACAATAGCTATTGACTAAAAAAATTAGGAATGGTATTCTATTAGTATCTAATCTTAACTGGGTTAAACGTAGAACCCATTAGCCATAAAAAATTAGAATCCATTCCTCTTCAGCTTTGCATCAACTTAGAATCCTCACACTGGATCCCTTCACTATCTACCCCCCTCCCGGGGCCCGCCGGGGGGCAGGACCAGCCAAATCCACTGTAGGCCTCTTCTTCCTAGCCGGAGCATCGTCCTTTGATCTGCGAAGCCCGTGGTATCCTCTCCTTCCAAGCTGAGCGCAGCGGATTCTTCAACCGCCGAGTCAAATCAGGTCACTCAGTCAAGTGTCCGATGTTTTAGGTAGCCTATCACCTTCGACTACTCTGAGGGAAACATCCTTCTGTTTATGTCTTCTCGGAGCGAAAGGGGTAATCAATGGAGAGAGACTGCATGCTCTGCACATCCTATGCGTCAACTTGGGCCTGATCGAATCTAGATAACGTAAATTTATTTTTTATATTATTTTTAATATTAATTATTTTTAAAAAAATTAATAGTAAAAAATTATTTTTATCATAAAAAATAAAAAAAAAATTATTAAATCTAAATCATCCAATTTAATTTAGAGGGCCAAAATTGATGCGGACGCCTTCACGAATAATTTGAATGCGAAGATTCATCAAAGGTTCCCTTTACTTCCTCTGCAACAAATTTGACCCCAAGGATCTGTATCTTTCTCCATCATTTTTTTCATCTGTGGTGAACTCCCCTTGCATTAATTTTCAAATCACAGATACAGGACAGAAGTTTTTAAATTCTAGAAAGTTTGGTCTGTGGTGATGACCCTCGGAACAAAAAAAAAGAAGCAAGTTAACCTCATTTTTGCCTTTGTGTTCACTTTGTTTATTTGCTCGTCTCCTGCTACACGCGCGCACACACACCATAATATTGGGGCTGCTTCGTATTGTCTCTGACGTTGGGTTTACTGACTCAATGGGATGCGTAACCCCACCATTTTTCTGAAAGAGAATGAGGTATAAAGGCATTATACTCTTAATTTATTTTATTATTTTTTAATTTTTTAATATATTAATATAATAATATTTAATAAAAATTAAATTTATTTTTTATTAGAAATTAAACATAAAAAAGATTAAAATTTATAATTTTTTTAAAAAATATTGATATAAATAATTTTTTTATAAAAAATAAAATTAAAATAATATAAAAATAAATTTATCCAATTATAATTATCTCCTTTCCCCTTTCTTCTCCTGCTAAACCAAAAATAATTTTTTCTCCCCTCTCCTACTCTCCCCTCCAACCAAATAGAACTCATTAAACACCTTTCTCAACCCTCCCTTCCGTTGAACTAAACAGAACCTAATTTAGGGTATATATGCGTCTTAGCAGTTATAAAATTATGTGCCAAACAAATTTAATAAATTTTTTTTTTCCCCAGTGAAGTCCGCTGTTCGTGCTAATATGTGGTTTGTGTAGCTTATTTGTTTATGAAATAGTGAATTACTAATAATATGGCACTTATTCTTTTTTGGCCATTGTTTTGTTATTTTCTACCTTATGTAAAAGAATTAGCTTAATTCTCATGTTGTTGTTAAAACAAGTCCTTCTCTCAAATTGAAGTTACTGTGCAGGACAGTTGCAATAGCACGTAAAAGGTACACTAGTTTTGTGCTTTCTTGAAGTTGAAAACTATTGGGTTACCCATGGACAATACATCTGAATCTGCATCAACCCGTCCATGGCCTTTGGTCATTGAAGCCCCAGCAGGTTTTGAGGAAGTAGACAAATCTACTTCACAGGGTATGCATGAAGTGGAGAACAGACTTAACAAGCTGCTTATTTTATGGGCATTTTTTCTGTGGAAAAATAATTCATGATGATTAGGTTATTTGCCTTTTTTCTCTTCCAGATTTGATTGATGTAGCACATGCAGTGCCCAATGATTATGGTAAAAACACAAGGAGATGTTTGGAGGGCTTGTTTGGTTCTGCTGGTGGAATGAACTGTGATGCTTCTTCTTGCCGGGATTCAAGAGGTGGGCTTGATTTTCTGCAAGTTGTGAAGATGTCCTCCATCAAATATTGCATGAGGTAATTTTATTCAGATGATGTTTGATATATAACTACTTGCATTGTATGCAGAAGCTGACCCAATTTGATTACTCATTTTATTAATTAGCTCGTTGGAAAATTTGATGATGGGAACTATATTGTTAAGTGGGATAGATATTCTTTTTCTGTTTTTAATCAGATACCATTGTCAAACCTGAAAATAGCTGGAGCAGAGCTTTTGAAACGGGACGTTTATCCATTTATTGTGCACAAAAAAGCTACCTCTACTAAATTGGAATTGGAGCAGGTGATCAAAGTCACTCTCTAAAAAAAGAAAAACAGAAAATTATTTCTTTTTCTTCTCTGCTTCTGCAATTAATCCATTTTTATTTACAATATTTAATTATCCTTTCCCCCTATCCCTCTTTGCTGAATAGCTGAAAGAATCAGTCCTTGAAGGTACTCATCCATGTACTGAACGCTTAAAAGAAAGGAGTGGATTGACACTTCAGAATCAGGATTACCAAGTGCCTGCAAATGATGGCAATGCAATGATCTTCCTGAAGAGTATAATGAGAACTGCACAATTGCCTAAAACATGGAAGCAAAAGACAACTCATCATCAAACGAATATTTACTTGGTAAGAATTTTTCACCAAGAGAAATAGGGATTATTCGGTTGATGAGCATGTTATGCGACACTTGCATGAGAAACAAGTTGGTGTAGAAGAATGTGATGATTTCCTAAGGAAAAAAAAAACAGATGTTATGCACCTACTAATATTGAGTCCAAGAAAGATAAGAGAGTTCATCCACATGGAAGGGATGTGTCAGAAAATTCAACTGGGAGACTTCCTTTAATCTTTGAGAGAGAAGGACATTGCAAAAGAAAATGATCACGTGGCAACTCTGGGAGAAGGCTTAGTGTTAAAGGATTGTCATGATAGATGCACTACTTCAAATTGGCGCAGAAGCAGCAGCCCCAATGAAGTCTGTCATGGTCTTTCAGATATTCCTTTTAATGCTACTTCGAGGCCTCAGCATACATTTGGAGGTGAACCCTGTCAACAACAGGTTGAATCAATTACAGGGAATGTTGCACTTCCAGATGAAATTGAACATGACATTGCTGCTGGCGATGCCTCAACTACTATGATGCCTCAACATACATCAGGACATGAACCTTGCCAAAACACATTTTTGCGTGAAGCCAAAGATGATAATGAACATCGTATTGAGTCTATTCCAGCAAATATTGATGATCCAGATAAAGTTCAACATAAGAGTAAAAGTCCCAATCTCAACGGGAAATAGATTTTCAACTGAAGGAACCCAATGCGGCATATCCAAATGGCTCTCGTCAGTTGGTTTCTAGTGATGAAGTTGTTGTGGATGCTGTTTATGGCTTTGGAGCAGAGCACCATGAAATGATTGGTTTTGCGGCCAAAACGCTTGAATTCTTTAGCTCTCACTACCTATCTAGTCATGATTTCTCAGCAAATACTGAGTGGAGAGAGCAAAATCTTTGTATGAAGTGTAATGATGATGGTCAATTACTGGTTTGTAAAACAACTACTTGTCAATTAAAGGTTCATGAAAGCTGTCTGGGTAAATCTGCTCGATTTGATGCAAAGGGTAACTTTTTCTGCCCATTTTGTGCATATTCTCGTGCTGTTTCAGAGTATCTTGAAGCTAAGAAAAAGGCTTCTGTGGCATGGAAAGAAATAGGTATATTCCTTGGTAAGGGTACAGAGCATCAATCCACAGAACTCCTTGAAGTTCATAGAAAAGAAAATAACTATTCGATAAAGCGTAAGTGTGAGCTTAGTCATGTCAAAGACAATGGAAATGACCAGTTACCAGGAACAGGGAGAGAAGACAATCCAGAACATGTAAACAAAGTCAATAATCTTCAGTTTGAAAGAAGTCGGCAACAAGCAGAGCCCTCCATATCATGTGATAATATCCTCCCATCTTGCAGAGAAAAGGGAATTGTAAACAATAGGATAGATATAAAGTTCTAATTGGAGGAGAGGAAATGGGTGGAATGATGAATTCAAAAAGTTCAAGTGTTGAAGGACCTGAAGAAAACCAAGTGCCAGCAGATCATTTAACTGTTGGTGATAAATTTTTTGGTCAAGAGGCAAATGCTCTCTCTGTTAAGCAAAATGCTACAGGAGAAGAAATTCAGCAGGAAATGCTTGAACAATACAACACTAATGGAACAAAAGAGCCTGTTTGTGCACATAATAATGAAGAAGAGAACATTTCTGAAGATGATTGTGAAAAGCCTATCAATTCTAGATACTCCATGAGATCCCGAAAGTATGAAACACAATAGTAAGTTTCAGTGCTTATCTTCCCCATGTGATTGCTGCACTTCCATCAAATTGAGGTGTCGATTAGTTCTGCCTTATTTAGTCATGTCCTGTGTTTTACAAAAGTGTGTGTGTTTTAATGGTAACAATATTTTCTTCAGGACTCGTTTTTATACCATTTTACTTTGATGTGCAACTAATTTTTGGGACTTTGAAAGTTGAGAGTGATTTTTTCATTTTATAATCATTCCTGATATGATCTTGTTTTAAATATTTTTGGGCTGGGTACATCAATTTTTATGGCAATTGCCATTTGAGGACTGACAGTGGTTTTTTTTTCCTTGGGAAGGGGGGGGGGGGGTTTAAAAAAGTACTTTATGATTTGATAATTTGATTTGCAGTAAACCCCAAGCCATCCCCCTGTTAAGAAGAAAAAAGAATATTCCATGGACAGCTGAGGAGGAAGGGATACTAACGGTATTAATTCTCAGCTTTTCATTACTTGATATAAATAATGACTCTAACCTAATTGCATTTTATTTCTGTCTGAACATTATTTTTCGCTTCCACAAATTTATGATTTGAACTTTATATACTGTGTAAAGTTATAGAATTTGGATTTTTAGATGAGGTTCTTCCATTAAGGACTCTCAGGTTATTGTATTTTTCTCTATCATGTTTTTTGTAATTTGTTTGTTTGTATGTTAGAGCTGCACAAACCTAGCTTGGTGTCTGGTCGGGTTTTGCATTGGGTTTTAAAATTGAAATCCAATGCTTGCGTTGAGCTGACCTGACCCATTTTTTTGGTTAAATTATAAAATTATTTATAAAAAATATTTTATATAAGTTCATGTAAAATTACATATTTATTTTTTAAAAAATTGATATAAATTCTTATTAAATCTATTTTTTTTTTAAATTAAGAGCATTGGATTAGATCAAATTACATTGGTCAATATGATTGGATGGATCATGTGGCTCAACCCAGCTTTTTTTTTTTTTTTTCTTTTTGGGCTTGTCTCAAGTTAATTTGGCGTAGTCAAGTCAAACTAGGCGTTGCACATCTCTAGTTTTTGTGCATACTTAATCTTCAATTTTTTAGATAATGGGTTTTAATGTGCAGGAGGGTGTGCAGAAGTTTGGGGTAAGTGACCCAAAAGTCCCATGGAAGCAAATTTTGGAATTTGGTTCTCGAGTGTTTCTAAAGGAAAGGAAAGGAAAGGAAAGCAGTAGATCTGAAGGATAAATGGAAGAACATCTGCAAAGCAAGAACAAAATTAAAATGAAAGGGCCGCATCCTGGCCATACCCGTGATTGGTCATGTTGATCTGCCCTTCAGGTACCCATTCGAATCTGACTTCCAGCAGTTGAAAGTTACCGTCATATTTTCAGTCTATAATTGGGTCAAGACCTATGTAATTATTCGACTCACTTAAAATTTTGATAGGTAATTAGTGATCTCTAACCCTTTATTAGAGTTAGATTCAACTCCCCATTAATGCATTTATATGTATATAATATTTTTTACGTTTAGTATTTTTTGGTCACATATTGCAATCTTTCTTTTTGAGTTATCATTAATATATATATATATATATATTATTTTATTCAATAGACTGGATAAATATGTAACATTTTTTGTTTTAACTTACAAGTCACATCACCCATATTTTACTCATAAAAGTGCATTTAAATTTTTCTTTTTAATTTTTATCAATGCATTTTATATTTTAATGTTGTAACATTTTTTTTATATACATTTGTTATAACATAATATCTTCATAGAAATGATCATAGGAAGTGAGAGTGAAAATGTGGTTAAATAAAGAATAATAAAATAAAGAGTAAGTTGATGGTTAATTATGAGTTGGATCCAACTGTAGAAAGATAAGGTTTATCCATTAAAATTTAGGATTAGATTTCGGTAAAGTTTTTAAAATATTTGTTATCAAATTCTTCAAGAAAATGACATGTATAAAGAATTCTTTAAAAGATTTAATCATATAATATTAAGTTGTAAAAATTATATATTTCACTTTAAAAGTTATGTACTTATTATGTTTATATTAAGGAATTTAATCGTAAAAGTATAAAATTGTATTTAAGTTTTATCAGTTAAAACTTATACCTAATAAGTTTATTTAATGATCTAATACATTTCAAAGATTAATGATTGGGTTTTGTTGGATGATAATAATATTAGATTAGGGTAATTAAATAGTTAGGGATAATAACGATCATCTTTGCTCTGCACAACTCAGTTTATTTTTGTTGATTGCTGAATACCTTTATCTCTAGTCTTGACTCTTGAACGTGCTCGAAGTTTGTAGCTGTCGTGCTCCAGCATTTGGTGTGTACGTCAGTGTATTTCTGTTTATTAAATTATTCTGATCCCAGACAACATACTATCTAAAATCCAACACATGTTGGTTGCATTTGTTTGATGCATTCCTTGTTGATTCCTCCCGGAAATATGTGGCAAATTATCAACTTTTTAGATTGTTACGCCTAGCATGCTATCCCCCATTAGAGGAAAATTGCAAGATCAGTCTGAGAAAAAAGAATCCTAGAATTACCATTTTATTTGAGTAAATCATAAACATATAAATGTCGTAAACTGTCAGGTCATGGCCATGTAATGGTGGAATTTTGATCATAAATTCCTCATTATGTCTCACACGCATGTTATCTCGTCAGTCGTCACAATTCTAAATGTACTTCTATTTTTTTCTGTTTGTTTTGACAGGTTGATCATTGATTCCTCAAATCTATTCCCAGCTTGTTACTGCCGTAAGCATAGCTTGTCTATTGTCTTCTCAGCACCCATTTTACCGTCATCACTGTCACCGTCATGATCATATTCAATCCATCACCTCGTATGCTTCAATGGTAAGAATGTAAATCGCACGACATAAGTAGGCATAGAGAGAGCTGGCATGGGAAAAAGGTGGACAGATTCTCGGGAATCAGGTTGTGAATGGCAGCAAAACATGTGATATATAGCTCGTGAAATCCGAAAATGCTTGAGGTGGCTCTTCTTTATACTTCTCTCGGAGGACTAATTCATAATTCAATCCCAGTTCTATAGAATCCAAGGATAACTGTCTGTTCATTCAAGGCATTCACGTCATGACTTTGTGTCTTGCCAATTATCTTAGTTACCACCTCAACATCTAATCTCTCTCTCTCTCTCTACTCTTAGATCATTCCCATCTTCACTTAAATGAGTATCCTTAGTCTTAAAATAGCCATTAATTTTTATTTTGGCCGAAAAGAAAAAAAGAGAAAGAGGTTCGTGTTCTCAGTTTTCTAAGACGGATTACCTCTAACAACATAACTATTTACCGTGTTTTAGACCACGTATGTTCTTATTTGCTACCAACACGTGCCGGCAGCTTGTAATTTTTGTTGCATAAAAAGTTCGTTCATAACCGGGGCAAAAAGAAAATATCCAGGATTTGAAACAGTAAGACTACGCACTAGCGGTCTCATGAGCTTTGTTACTTCGCCATACGTGACAGCATTTATACTGGACTTCTTTCTTGCTACTACTTATCCTGCTTCCTGCATTCCCTCTTTAGCACCTCCGACGATCACCTTTCTTTGCCTTGTTAACTCTTCCTAATATCAACAATGGCAAGTTGCAAAAGTCCCCCTTAAAGCCACGGAAGAAAGGGCCAGCCAGAGCGAAGGGTGGCCCTCAAAATGCTTTTTGTGAGGATCAAGGTGTTCGACAAGGAACATGGGGCAAATGGGTTGCTGACATAAGCCACTGCTGAAGAAGCTGCCATGACTTATGATGAGGCTGCCCCGAGACTCTATGGTCTAGATGCTTACCTTAATCTTCCCTACCTTCAACCGACCTCAAGTTCTGCTATTACATTTCAAAAGTTCAGATGGTTTCCTTCCAAGAAGTTCATTTCAATGTTTCCTTCTCGTGGACTACTGAGTGGAAATGCCCAGTCTAGTGTTAATCTATCATAGGCTACAACTTGAGCGGAAGGGGCTTCTAAGTCAAATCCCTTCTAGTTCATCCAGTGATCCAAAGGCAGATATTTAGATGATAGGCAGCAAAAGTCATGCTGAAAGTCCTCTAAAGGAACAAAAAGCTGAAATATCATCAGAAAAGATGGTTGAAGAATTTAAAGGAAGCAAAAAAACCCAAATTGACCTCCATGAGTTTCTTCAAGATCTGGGTATATTGAAAGAAGAAAGATAGTCAGAAAGATCTGATAGCTCAGGAAGTTCCACAAAGACTAAAGCTTTATCAAGAGGTTGCAGTGATCAACTTGAGCGTCTTCTGACAAGAGTATTAACTGGGAGGCAATGATTGAGATGGATGGAATAGCATATCCTTAGGGACTAGAAGCA
This sequence comes from Erythrophleum fordii, assembly GCA_032878935.1. Lineage (NCBI taxonomy): Eukaryota > Viridiplantae > Streptophyta > Magnoliopsida > Fabales > Fabaceae > Erythrophleum > Erythrophleum fordii. The sequence continues at coordinate 12,281,635 of JAVQMF010000045.1, read as the reverse complement.
ACCCACCTCCAAGCATATGACATAAATGAAGACCCTCCTTTCTCCACTTCCATTGGAACTCCAGAGGAAATCAGCTGGTTTTTTACCGAAAAGGGAAACTGCTTTTTCTACCATTAATGGAAATGAAACTAATAAGAAATCAGAAGTTAGTAAGCGACCTAATCTATAAATAAGATGTTTCAAGTTCTACTACTACCATTTTTGTTCATCTTTTGTTTGCAGAATTTCAGTTGATTACCAGAAACGCAATAGCTTCCACTAGAGAGAAAGGATCTCAATTTAATAGTTATGGTAGCAGAAAATGAAGAGATAAGTTTATCAATTTGCTAGTTAGCAATATTATTCGACTTAATTTTGGCATTTTTGTGAATGTGAATTCAGAAGTTCTAGGTTTTAACATTGTTCTATTACCTTCACCTTGTGCTTGGTTCATTTTTGACAAAACATGAAGTATAATAAGGATGGAAGAGACTAAACGATCTACTTCCACGTGGTTTTTCAATAGTAAATACGACAACAGAAAAAATGGTTTTATATAAACTATCAATTTTCTTATATTCCAAATAAGAGCATAAGGAAGATTTGAGAAACCATCATAGACCTACTAGCAACATCTCCCTATGCAACAGATCGATCACGAAATAAGAGCATCAAGAGCAATCCCAATCGTGGGGGTTTGGTCTATTCATTCTGATACTCAGATGCACTCTGATACTCACCTTGCTCTTCAAAATACTCAATCAATCGCTTTAGGAATCCATCACTACTAACAGTTTCTGTGTCACAGACAAGGCAACATTGCCTCCTTGCCCGTGTCACAGCCACATTCATTCGGCGGCGATCACTCAGAAAGCCCACCTGAAACATATATTCATAGTCATTAATCTAATTGCTTTGCTACTTTAAATTATCACGTAAGATCTATATGAAACAATAAAAACTAAAAGCAGTACAATAGACAAGCCCTAAATACCTCCTTTTTTGAATTTGACCGAACCATTGATATAATAATGGCTTCCTTCTCCCTTCCCTGGAAGCCATCAACTGTCGAGATTTCAACATCCTTCAGCGAGTTCTCCTTGTTTTTCAACATCTTGAGTAAGACAACCTGAAATACTACTAGTTAACTTTCATCCTTCTTGAAACTACAAGTTCTGAAGCCCATGGCTGCAAAACTTCTATCAAAGGTTCACATAGAACAATTTATACCTGTGCAGCGTATGGGGTAATAATTCCAATATCAGAAGGCGGCACACCACTCTGTACAAGTCTCTTAGCATGGACAATGGCAACTTCAGCTTCACCTTCATTCAGGGTGCTATCTTCTTCATCTTTCTTTTCTTCCATGTCACATCTATATTTCATCAACATGAGCAAATAATTACAATCTGTTTGCATATCCTACATCATATTTACAAAATACAACATACCCTGCTATGTCTATGAGAAGAAGGGTTGGTTCAGTTGAAGAGGTCCTCTTCACATCCTCAAGATCATACAGCATATGTGCAGCAACACTTGCGTGGGCTTTGACCTGTTATTGCATGATGCCATCATGAAGATCTAAAGGTTTTTGTTTTTTCGTTTTTGATAGAATGATCTAATGAATTGTTTATGCAACAATATGAGCTTAACTATTCAGTTCAGGACTGATCAAATTTGTTTCTTTGTGATATCAAGAAAACAAATTAGAAATGTAGGCACCTTGCTGTTGTAAAGCTCTTTAGAAGACCACTCCATGATAAGTTCATGCATGCGGTACTGGACAGTTAGCATAGATGTGACTTCATCTCCATACATATCTGCAAGTCGTTCAAAGAGGGTTCGTCCCAATCCTTTCTTCTCAGCCTCAACACTTTGAATGGTAGGTGGGAGTTGAAGATGGTCCCCTGCAAGTATACATCTTGAACCCTAAAAAAATGAACTCTTTGTTCAATTGGTTAGGATCAGAATGACATCAGGAATTTAATGATCACAAATCTCCGCATTTTTAATGCTCCCTCAAGCTCTGGTGGAGTATAACACTTTAACATTTTTGTCAGTCCAAACAGATTGTTCTCTTGTAAAAGTCACCACACTACAATCAATGATATGCCCTAGTTAAGCAGTCAAGTCAAGTCAATTTAGTTTGACCTATGATTCTGACGTCTTGTCACAACAAGTCCAGGACAATTCTAACATTATTGGAAACACTGTTATTCTATCTTCTTAAAAATGAAAATCATTTGGATTGGTAGTGCATAATGCAACTCAAGCCACAAAATCTGAGACATGATTTTCGTTTGTCAAATTTTATTATTGTTTTAAAAGCCAAACAATCCATATTCAATCTATCACTTTTGGTTTCCTTTCTGGGCCCACCACTACATACAGGAGGGTTATTGGTGGCTTGTATGAATTTTCAAACAGCATTAAAACATACCTTCACCTGTGCATATAGAGATAAAGAAGCTTGAGTGCAATGGTATTGACCCAAACAAAACGTAAAGTGATAATAATGGCAGTGTACGCGTGGAACTTTGTGCACCTGCCTTCCACCATTACCTTAAGTAGAGGTATCCAGCATGCTATCTCAAGTGCTTGGGCTGCTTCATCAATAATCACCAAGTCAAATGAAGTGTTATCCAGCTTCTTTGAAAAAGCCCCAATCAAAGTGGTTAATACCACATCTGCACTTCTAATTACGTCTGTTACAGCAAGCTGCTGCCTTTTCCGTTCTTCTTTGGACAGAGTCCTAAGTTCCTTCTGAATGTCCCTCCTTGTATTTCTGTCTTTGGTTTTCAGCAACTTTCCATTTAATGCCTGAACAAAATTAGTCATATGCTGTGAAAAAGAATATTACATAAACTTATCCAACTACGTTAACATGAAATGAATGTTGGAGTCAAAGTAATGAAATGAACTTAAAGTTCATGCTATATCGATATCTAAGTTACATGAGGTACAGCAAATTATAATAAAATCATTCTTCAAGATCAAGATCCAGTTCTGTTTTAATTCATTACCTTCATTTCCTTTCGAATGTCATTTGCAAGTGAACTATTGTCTCCTCGAAGTACCTAAGATGGAGAAATCCAATATATAAGGGTAGCATCTTAATCAAGCAAATCAACTTGGGATAAAGTAAAATGATCACGATCCATGACATTAGGAAGTTTAAATGCCTGAATCAATGATTAGTTCTAAGAAAACTAGAAGAACACCAAAAATGAGAGAGAAGACATTAGGAGCACAAAACAAAGATGGCTTTCATACATGCCCTTAATTACACAAAGTGAAATAACAGAATACTTGACAGTTTTGATGGGCATCTAATTAAAAAAAATACACCCTCACGTATTTAAAAGACAGTGTAACACAAACACATTGATAAGCAGTCCGACATTTTACTGATTGGATGTTATTCTGGAGAAAATAATTACAAATAAAGTCATTCAATTATTAGCGCTTTTAAGGTAGTGGTCATTCTGTACCTGAGCATCCAGTGCGCTGTCCAGTACTTGTGGCAATAAACGTGCAGGATGACCCAATCTCACCAGCTTAACTCTAATGACAGAGCAGCAAAACAGGAATGTGTACTTATATTTAAATCAATACATTTGTTGAAACAAACCAATTGGAGAACGAACCCCAGAATGAGGACAGAGAACAAAGAATAATAAGTACAAAGAGTGAAGAAAAAAATTTGTGTCAAAGTTTTACAGCACAACTTTTGTTCCTCAAGTTGTAGGGAAGGAGACAAGGCACACTACTTTTAATACTGTTGATTCTGATGAATTAACTTTCCACTTTCCAAAGGGGTATGTCATTTAATATTTCATGTCATCATCCTTAAACCAACCTACTATCACAAGAGTCCTACCAGAAAACACATTAAGTTGAAACCATCCAGTTGTTATAAAACCAAATAGATGATAAAATAATCATTACCTGTGTGGAACAAGCCGCTCAACAATGTTGTCCACAGCAATATTTGAGGCGGCACAAACAAGAATTTTTGATCCACGCTTAACTTCTTGTAATATGATTTCCACCACTGTGGTAGTTTTTCCCGTTCCAGGAGGGCCATGGAGCAAAAATACATTCTTTGACGATAGGGCCTTTGAGATTGCATCTTTCTTTGAAAATTCAGGAATACATAATTTTGTGAGCATAATGCAGACAGGGAAAACAAAATTGATGACATATGTTTACCCAGAAACACCATAAACATCATACTGTGTCAATTGGGCTTTTTCCTAAAACCAATATATTGGAAGGCCTGCAATAGACTGAGACCACTTAATATTGATTCAGAATGTTTAAGAAGCAGTGTGTCATGTGTCACAGTCTTCCCAATAACAGTTTTTGCTTCTCTCCAATCCCTGAGTAATTCAATTATAGGAGGAAACTTAAATAGTTGCTTAACCATTTTTTATTCACAATTTTGATTATTTTACTATCTAATTTGTGATCATACCACATTTTCTTCTTGAAAAATTACTAACTCCACTAACTTTCAAACAACTAAATTTTAAAGAACCTCCTAGAAATGTGCGCCGTTCTTCAAATCAGCTTAATTATACAGAGATAAAATTAATTTCAAATCAACATTGGGAGATGTTCTTTAGTAATATTTAGGAATAGATAAATAAAGAAAATTCCAAAGTCATTATGAATTTTTTTTTTAATTTGGGGGGAGCCCCCCTCCTCTCCCCCCCACCCCCCACAAACCAAAAAAAAAAAACAAAGTCTTCCTTAGTCCTTCATTTTTTTTGCACTTAACCAATTCGTAAGCCAAAGCAAAATTTAATCATTGACCATAATTGATTCAATAGAAAACCAACTGAGAATATCTTTGTCCTCCCTATGGAAGAGATCCAACTGACATTCATTAAATTTTTGTTAACAGTACATATAACTGTCTCTAATTAGTAAGGTATAAAACCCTAAATGCAATAAGACACTGATTATAAATAGATTCTCAAGATTAGAAAACTGTTAGAAAGAAAGCAAATAAAATGGTAGTGCTAGGTATCAGGCCTCCACACCTGAGAGTGATCTAGGTTGGGGTTAAATGGAGTGAATGACACATCTTTCTTGGACACTGTTGGCAGCCTCTCTCCGAACAAGACAGGAATTAGATCAGCAGCAGGACCCCTATGCACTCCTTTACTCAACTGTATTAACGCATCCTTCATCCTACGGTATGTCACCTGCATGGTCAATAAATATCTGCAGCATATAAAAGACCAGGAGCCAGAAAATCATAAAATAAACAAAAAGACATAGTAAAAAAAAAAAAGCTTACAAAGCAGAGGAAAATTAATCATTTAATCAAAATGTAGAGAACAAAGGTTAGTATTAGTATCCTAATTTAGCATTTTTTACTTAATACTAAGCTAAATTTACAATAAATTCATGCCAACATGCACGTGTCATGACAGATAATTCATTTAAGAAGTTCCAAAAAATTTTGATAAATAATTTTAAATTTTACGATAGAAATTCATTACTCTGAAAAACCATGAAAAGGCAACATGGTAAGCTGAAGTCAGTCAAGAATTGGAATTATTTTTAGCCAAATTGCATAATGATTCCAGATAATAAGAAATATAAAAAGCATCCATGAACTTTTAAAACTTATCACTATACCTCATTTGCCACTTTCTCCAGCCTCAGGGGACTACTTAAACCATCTTCTGGTATATCTTCAAAAGCAACCGTAATCGAGGAGTCCTGTAAGTACACATATCAAACCCACAATTGTAAGTAATGCCCAATAGTGAGATCATTAGCAGCTAACTACAGGTGCAACAACTTCATTTTCATAAATTGAAGCAATCAAAGTTACCTTTAACCGGTAAACTACACCTTGTCCAAGAGCAGGGGAACCTAAATCAGCCTTGCTGAGTTTTAAAACAACAACGTCATGTGTACTAAACTGCAAAAGGTAAGAAATCATTAGCTCCTGAAAGGTGTAGAATAAGGATTCAATCAATAAATGGAATGATAAAAAGCCATCATCAGTGTTTTTGTGTAACATTTGTCAGGTATATCAGTCTCATCATACTTGATGCAACAGTTGCAACTATATGTACTGGGAATAACAGAAGGTAGGGGTAAACACTAGGGTGTGATAGAATAGATGATTTGGGCGGGAAAAAAAAGGTACCATGAGAGCAGATTCATATAAGACTCAAAGCAAACTGCTTCTTGGTTCATATGAGACTAATAAAGTGACACTGGATAATAATAATAATAATAATCAAAACAAAAAGGTACATCATTAGGTTATCAGTTCTTTACCTTGTGTGCAGGAAGAACATCTCCTTTGGTAGACTGGAACTCAATAAGAGATTTCCCCATAAGCCCTGTCTATTGTCAGAACAAAGGGGGAAACATAGTGAACAACTAGTGAATGAATTGATGCTCCACTTATTACTAATTTAACTAGTAAAATTAGCTCCTTTTGCCCGGTGCTCTTAATATCTCAACACAGAAATAAGAAAAGATGAAATGCAATCCATATGAAAGACTCTTTTTTTTTTGTTTAAATTCTTTTTACATGTGAATGTATGTGTATACATATTGTACTTACTTTGCCCTCTAGCTTGCCTTCATTTTCAAATTAACAAGTTATTTGGTAACTTAAAACAGAACAAGAAGGATGCGAGGCTCAAAATAAAATAAAAGGCTGAATTGAAAAACAATTAACCTGGACATCAACACATTTCAAATTGAGGATTGTCGAGCCCCTTTTTTGAGCAGTATCCAAATTTCTCGACGCGCCTGAGGTGATTGAGCTTGATATCTCAGCTTCCTAAGGCATAAACAAAACAAGAAGGGAAAAAGAAAAGGAGGAACATTATTAATTTACGTTGAAGTGATACCATAAAACAGTCTTTAAAAGTTATAATCCTCCTCCTCGTTCTAATACATATTATGGGATATTCACTTGCAATCAGATTGTCTAATACTGGGTTTAAAACATGCATTTTCAGATGCGTAAATGGAAGAATATGGAAGCATCGGAAAGTTCAAAACCATAATTGCAGCTTTTGAGTAGTCTAAACTGTACCATAATATTCACACAGAAACACGACGAACGTAGTCTAAAATGATTAATAAAACAGCCAAAGAGAGACCCATCTGGCATTGGAAAGGAACATATGAGAAGTAGGAGTATGTGTTTGATTGAGATTCAATTGGAGGGGGAAGTGAAGGTCAAAGACAAGACTTAAGTACCTTTTCCAAATCAATAAGAGGGGCCATGATTGAGATGAATTGCTCCAAAGAGAGAGCTGATGCTTTCGTCTTGGCGTTTCCTCTCTCCATTGCCACTGCTGCTGCTGCTGCAGTTCTGCTGGAACAAGGATAGTAGAACGAGAACGGGCTGCGAGTGCTGGCGAAATGCGGCATTTAATTTATATTTTTCTAAAAAAATAAGGAAATTACTTTTCGTATTAATTATTTTTAAAAAATGTAGAAGAAAAATGTCAATTAATTTTTCAATAATAATATTTGCTCGGATTTTGAGGGTTTACAAACTTTACGCTGTATCATTTGTGTCAACCTACTCGCTCAATTCACCATTAAGGATAAAGTTCGAGAAAATTTTTTTTAACACTACAGGTGTTTAAGTTATATTTCTTAATACTTTGGTAACAGTATACTTATATAATAAAAATTAATATTTGAGAGAAATATTTCATTAGCTGAATAAATTGAACACGACACAATCTTGCACTCTAATCTCAAAGGGTTTTATCACGGTGTACGTAAATATAGAGGTATAAAAGAATAAATTTAAATCACAATAAAGTTTTCTTTCTCCTTGTAAAAGGAAATCAAATAATATAAGTTTCTCTTAAAATATAAAATAAAATAATTTAATAAAATCGTCCTCACTCAAACTAGTATCATTTTAAAACATTAATTACATAATTAAAAATACTTGTAAATAAATTTAGTTAAATTTCTAGAGATAAAATTTACATAATTTTTTAAATTTTAAATCACATGCAAATAATTTTTAGTATCTAAATTTGATAATGAAGTTCTCAAACTTAAAATTATATGCAATAAACCATTTGTTATTAATTAGTTTGTTATTTTATTAGGAGAAATATAAAAATTATTTACATATAACTCAAAGTTTAAGAAATTATTTACACAAAAATAAAATTAAAAAAATTATTTAATATGATGTGCCACTTTTTTATTAATAAATTAATAAACTTATTAATAGTAGAAATTATCTGTACAAATTTAAAAATTTAAAAATTTATCTGTTACTCAACTAAAAATTAAAAATTCTGTGTATTTTAACCAGTTTCTAAATACTAAACTACTTTTGTTGTCACTTCTCACAGCATTTAAAAAAGATTTAAAAACAATTTGAAAAAAAAAATTACATTACAGACGAACAAGATCTTAAACTTCAAAACCAGCACATCAAGGACACCAAGACAACAAAAGGACAGAGTTGTTACTAAACAATGGCCGCACAGCTTGCCTATTTTGGTTACGAACCACAAGAACTCCTTCACACACTACAGACAATAAGGTCATTCTCTAATGTTGGTTATATCCCAGCATTCATTGCACGTGCCAGTCTAGTGTATCAAGGTCTCGTACAAGTTTAAAGACTATGGCGCGAAGCAATGGCTCAAACACCACAAGTCTTATTCCGAAGTCGATCAAACTAACTGGTGGTAATTGAAAACAAAAATTACATGGAACTGAAAGATACAAGTATTAATTTCTGCCCCATGAGTAATGCTGTAAAACAAGACACTTTATTGTGGACTCTCAATACCCAGCATTTCTAACACAGGGAGCACTGCAAAATTAAGTAGGTAATCCTCACTACATATTTGTATTCATCCAAAATTAAGTTAGCAGGAATATATAATTCTAACATCAAAAGCTTCAACTTGCTTATAGGAACATGGAAGTTCAATTGAACTCTCACTAGTCACAAATCAGTATCAACTTATTTGAAGATGAGGGCGTCCCGTCCAGGCCCAACACCAATGTAGTGAATAGGCACACCAACAAGTTCTTCTATCCTTTCCACATAGTTGCGAGCAGCTTTTGGAAGGTCAGTATAGTTTCTAATGGAAGAAATATCACACTTCCATCCAGGAAGTACTTCATATTCCACCTAAAAACACATGAAAACAAGAAGTTGGTAAGAAAATACAGAATTCTCAGGCAATTAAGGCACTTTATCACTGTTGCAAACTCATTATTTCACATTTTGCTTTTAGATTAGTAATAACAACAAATAAAAGCACTCAGATGTATGAACTAGGGAGAAGGCGAGACAACAGGATGGAACTTGGAAGGGAAGATGGAAACCTTACCTGTACTTGTTCGAGAACACGAAGGTCCGAAGGGAATGATTTAATTGGTGTACCATCAACATGTTTATAAGAGATTCCCAACTGAGTTTCAGCAAGATCAGATAAAACATCCAGCTTAGTGAGATTTAGTGACGAAAAACCATTAATCTGGCAGCTATATCTTAATGCAACTATGTCAAGCCAACCACAACGTCGCGGGCGGCCAGTTGTGGTGCCGAACTCATGCCCAGCAGATCTAAGGAGATCACCTCCTTGACCTAAGATTTCTGTTGGAAAAGGACCAGAACCTACCCTAGTTGTGTATGCTTTTACCTGCATAGCCAAAAATAAAATTAAGACACCATCATACCCAAGTCAAGTATGCTTAAATGATCAACATTAAATTAGATGAGTACAATACTGATAAGGAACAAAATAACACAAAGTTCCTCAGCTAAAAATGCCTTTTAAGGTAAAGCATAAAAACTAAAAGGTGACATGTTTCTCATATATCAACACTATTAAATTAAAAACAAAAAATTACCAATAACCACAATGAAGAAGGGAATAATAAATATGTACATACCACTCCAATTAGATCACCAACAACTCTTGGAGCAATACCAAGACCAGTGCAGATCCCACCTGCTGATGGGCTAGATGAAGTCACAAATGGATAAGTTCCAAAATCAATGTCCAACATGGTTGCTTGACCTCCTTCAACCAAAATATTCTTCTTTTGTGAGATGGCTTCATTCATGACATATACGATATCAGCAATAAAGGGTTCCAATCTCTCAGCATATCTCTTGTACCTTTCAACTTCGCCCCTAAGCATGTCTGGACCATAGTTGAAATCTTTGAATCTTAATGCAGCATCTAATAACAAAACGTCAAGTTTCTGAGGGAAAGTATCCATGTGCCTCAAATCACCAACTCTAATGCCATTACGGATAACCTTGCTGGAATAGCAAGGTCCAATGCCTCTCTTGGTAGTGCCAATAAAAGATTTAGCAAGCTCAGATTCTCTTAGCCTGTCCACCTCTTGGTGGAAATCAAACAGTAAGTGAGCACGATCAGATATCAAAATCCTTCCTTTGCAAGAGACTCCATTCGACTCAAGGCCATCAATTTCTTTGAAAAGCTCCGGCAGATGCACCACAACCCCATTCCCAATAACACACAGAGTATCCTCATTGAGAATACCAGAAGGAACAAGATGAAGGGCAAACCTTTTTCCTTCTGCGTTATAAATGGTGTGCCCAGCATTAGCTCCACCCTGATTACATATAATAATCGAACATGATCAGGAAGTAATGCACAATTTGAGGGTTAAAATTTGGACAATTATAAGACAGGAATATGGGAGCAGAAGCTAGGAAGAGACCGAAAAAAAAAAAAAGATTATGTTAAACCAATGACAGAGAAAATAAGGCTAACACTTCGCAAGCAAGTCCACCGATCAAGATGTTCATCAGCCCACCAATTTGCAACATCTGGATAATTCATAAAACTCACAAAAAAGCATTAACTTCTACATGTATTGACTTCCCAGGGAATAGAACCGAACCCACTAGTAGTCAGTCCAATAACACTCGCAATACCCAATACCATTTTCAGTAAACAAAAAGAGGCAAAGTATGGAACTTTATAGCAGCACCACCATCAGTAGGTTGCAAAACTATACCTGACAACGAGCAACGATGTCGAACTGGTTGGCTAAGATGTCAACAAGCTTCCCTTTGCCTTCATCGCCCCACTGGCAACCCAAAACACCTGATACCTGACTCAGGGACCCGATTCGACCAACAGCATCAATGGTAGAGGAATCAGACACGTTGAGGTTGGAAGGAGAGGACACCGCAGGCTTCGCAGAGCAAACGACGACACTTTGGCAAGGAAGAAGAGGCCTGCGGTGGACTCTAAACCCCGTTCGAGGGGTGGTGATGGAATGGGAATGGAGGGCAAGAGAAGAGGGGCTCATTGCGGCCAGTTGAGACAGAAAAGGCAGAGACTACACCGCAAGGATCACAGTTCAGGCTTCAGAGGCGGGGCAGTAAACAACGCAGAAAGGGACGCCTTGTGTTCGATTCTATTCCATGAGGGCCTGCGGCCTACAACTTCTGGAGTAAAAAAGAAGGGGAAATGACGGACTTGCATACCCCCCGGCGCCCACGGGCGGCGCCCCCTTTTGTTTTGTTTTATTTTATTTTTTTAGGTTAAATTTTAAACATCTAAATTTGAAAATAACATTTAAGGATTTTAATTTTATAAAATTGATATTAAAAAAACTATTGGTGCAAATTATAATCATGTAGTTATCACTTTTTATTTTCCAAAATTCTCATATAAAACACTCTTATAACACTAAGAAAAACTTTGTTATAATTTTAAAAAATATAAATACTAATTTTGAGAATTATTAATAACAACTATATAGTAATAATTTACACCAATAATTCATAAGAAAATTTTAATTTTTAAAATTATGTAGTGTTAATTTTATAAAATTTGAGTCTTTAAATACTATTTTTCAAAAGATAAAGTAATTGAAATCCAAAGGTTGCTTTCTTCTTTTCACTATTTTATGTATTGAAATTTTTAGATTAATTTAATACTTTATAATTTAATTAATATACTTAAGGATAAATTACTCTCCTCACTCTCCTTAAAAAAAATCTAAATTACTTATAAACCCAACTAAACCAGCCCCAAGCCAAAAAATGACCATAATAATATTAATTATGAGCAAGTAACAACTTGGATTAATTTAGTTTCATCACTTCAATCAATTAAATTAATCTAATTTGATGGCTAAAATCACCATCTAATTAATCTGATCATTGTGGTCAAAATATAAATAATTTAATCCATCTTTAATCAATTTGAATTGGATCAAATGGCGGTGTGACATCTGATCCCCAACATCAAGCAATTAGCAATTTCAAATTTAGCAACCGATCCATAGCCATGAACAAGACTCAAGCATTAATTTCTCATTCATTTTTCACAAAAATGGACAAATTAAGGTCCTCAGCGTGCTTCCTTAGTGCATTTATCATTTAATATGAGTTAAACCATTATTTGATATTTCATTTTAGAATAAAATGGCAATAAATAGGCTTCGAGACCTCTTCTTACCATTCAAAATTCAAAATTTTTGTGCGAATGAAATAAAAATATGAATAGAAATAAACTTTGATATAATATTTTATAATCATATTTGATATAATATACAAAAGAATAAAAATATTATTTTATTTTATTGTTTGATTGTATAAAATCAATACAAGAAAAAAGAGTGTTGAACAAATAATTATAATACTCATAATAAAAGAAAATTAAATATTTTTTTGTTTTAACTTGTGAAAAATATTTTTAAACTACTTATAATATAAAATATTATAATATTCATTGATAATTTTTTAATTTGTTACAAACATCTTTTGAATTATAAAAAGTAGTGAAGAAATATTAAATTATTTGAGGGCATTAATGTCCAACAGAAATTCACCCCTTTCCATTTGGCTAGATTTCATCAATTTTGAGATAAAATCCTAGTCTCGTCAAACATAAAAACAGTCTCTTTCTCATCAATGAAAATGGAATGAAGGGACTTTAACCAAATGTTAATTTTGACTAAAAATTACTGCAAATCAAATGTGACATAAGAAGCTTAGAAAAAAAATAGAATAGACGCATGGTAAAATTACAATTATATATTTTTTTGACTAAAAATTTGTTAAAATTATATTATAGTTATAATGATTAATGTTAAAAATATAATTTATAAGTCATTTTATTTTATTATATTCTATAAACCATCCTATTCCATTCTTATTATCAACTCACATGCAAACCCAATTTCTGAAAACATTAACATGCACAATATCAGTTGAACCATCAAATGACAAAAGGCAAATAGTTAGCAACCGTTCGCATAACCCAGCGACCAGAGCGTCATATACGGTAAGAAAAAAGTAAACCCGGAAAACAAATAACAAATTCGTATGCAAAGAACTAAGACAAGAAATGAAAATAGAAGCAAAAGACAAAGGATAAAACATTCAATGTCAGTGATCAACAAAGACGAAGGGTTCAGTAAGGAGCAGAGTAGAAATCAGAATACCCTCCTTGAGCACGTTCGACGCTCGACGCAGGCGGGTGTTGGCTTAAAGGTTGAATAATGTCGAAGGATTTAGGGAGCTGAGTGAGTTAGGATTGGTAAGGAATAAAAATAAGATATAAAATTTTGGTATCATGTATTCTTAATCAGTCAGTTCAATTATGTTCATCCAACAACCAAACCAACCCAATTAATTTTAGCAAATTTTCAACCAACTTATTCAATTACTTGGTTGATTTTGGTCTAATCGAATTGAATCGGTTTGGTTGGAGTTGGATTTCTGCATACCCCTAATATTAATTTTTTTAAAAAAATATATAAATTATTGAAAAATATATTTTTTAAAATTTTATTGCAATACTATTTATCCTGTGTAAAAAATCGTAAATTTAATTTATTTTAATTTAACAAGTAACAAGTTTTTTTATTGATAAAATATATATATATATATATATATATATATATATATATATGATACTTGTTTAATTATATAAATAATAAATATGAGATGTTTATATCAAAATAAGTATAACTGTGACTATCTTTTGTTACAGCGAAAGTTAATGTAATACATTCTTTAATTTTAAAGGAAAGAAGTGTAATTTCTTTAAAACAAATAAAAAAATTATGTAATTTAAGTATCTTTCAGAGAAAAAAATAATATACCTTAATTTTAAATATAAAAATTTTAAAAAATTAATAGTTCAACTAATTAATTACATTAATTTATTGGGTAAGTTATTTTGCTGAATCTTTTTTTAAAAAAAAAAAGTGCTGTAAGCTAATTGCGTTGAATCATTGAATTTCTCATACTGGCATATTTTGATGAGAAGAAAAAATATTACTACAATCCAAGAACTCCGGTCTTTTTCTCTCTTTTTTTTTGCAGCTTAGCATTATCACCTTGGATAATATAACATGATAGATTTGATCGTTGTAGTTAAAGTTATTTTCATTTGCGTGTTTGAAAATTAGTCTCAAGAGCATTTTTTCTTAAACAGTTATCATCCGCACTCTTTGCGAGATGCCAAGATTTCAAATGACTGTTCCCCTGTTTCAGTGTTGGTTGAAGATAATGAAAATGGAAGAATTTTATAGATGTCTTTAAGGACTGTGCTAGGTAAAAGAAACTAGTAAAATGTAGAATGGTAAGACCAGAGGTGCTTTCTTTGATTTCAACTCCATTTTCTCCCCCTTGTTTTGCATCCTTGTAAATACAGCACATACTTACACCTATATGGTACTCTTTTCTCTGGCCTTTACCTTATCTGGTTGATGGCAGATAAGCTAGTGAACATTCCTAAAAATTCATGCCAATGCCTTGTTACTTTTGGCAGGTCACGTCCTCACATCCATACGGTTAATTAAAACATTATTTATGCATAACTCTTTCATGATATAGGAATTAAGTAGAACAATGAAAACAAATCTCTGATTTCCTTTTTCTTTTTAATTTTACCAAAAATGTTTTGTCATTGACGTTACTTTACAATTCCGTGACACAGGCCTTCGAGACGAGCTTTAAAACAAGGACCGTAAATGCACTTTACAAGCAAATATTTATGTGAAAGGGGAAAAAGAATCATATTTGTCCATCTTGGTTGAATAAATTATTGCACTGGAGATCCTAATGTATCAAATAGAATCTTAACTTTGACCCAGTTCTACACATGCCGAGAAAATCTTTTGAATCTCAAACTCCTCAGATCCCAATTCCCTTTTTCCTCTGAAAGACTCTTGATCATGTAGTCTTCAAATAACAGTCAAATTAATCAAGCTCCTGAATTGGCGCTTAGCAGACACTGTTTAGGCAATCCAAACTTCTTGTTAAGGTGAACTTGCTGCCTCCAAGGGTCATTGTGTAGCTTGTAATGCAAAACCTCAATTAAAACAAAATTTAGGGGTCAACAGATAAGATAGAGACAAGCATATTAATGATTTGCACAAGTACAATCATTTCCACTTTGTACATAATGTTGTAATGGCTCAAATAAGCCTCACATTTTTAACTATGAACAGTATGGCCCTACAAAAGAGAAATGACCGCGGGGAGATTTAGAATACTACTTGCTACTCTGCTAGCATATAGCCAACCTTTCCACTTAGCCTCAAATTCAAAGTTGTCTAAGTATAATATTGAAAATTCCGTGTCACAAATGAGAAGATAAAAAGTCCGATCTAGCAAAAAATGGGAGAAAAAAAATTATATATGTCATTGGTTTTGTCATATCAGCCTGAGTATAATAAGGTTTGAGTTTCATGAAATCTAGTGACAAACACCTTGCAGAAATGTACAACATTTATCAATTTTATATGGCTAAGTTAGATAAGTACCTGTATCAAAGTGGTGAAGACATCATCATCCATCAATTTTGAGAATTCAACTGCCCAATCATCAACATGTCCAACAGCTGTTTTTTGCCTTTCAGCTTCAAGCATAACAGAATCACGATACAAGAATCTCTGCCAGATTTTCTGAACGTTTTTCAGCTTGAATTTGATTTCTGTATCATTGAATCCCTAAAGGATGCAAGGGAAGGGACCATCAAAAACTCAAAAATCTTGTCTAGGATGTCAGCTTCATGTAAAGTTCTTGATTTAAATTGTCTATCATGAAAATCCAAAAATATTGTGGAGAAAAGGAAAAAGGGGGCCAAAGGTACCCGAAGAATCTTCATCAAGTTTGGGATTTCATCTTCAGGTATTCGCACAGCAAAGCTATCATAGTTGAGGAAATTCTCATATGGTAGGAAAATCCCATCCTACAGAGCAAGGGGGAAAAAAATGGTCAAAAGCATGCAAATTACCAAACTTGATATTTTTAGTCGCTTGGTAATTAATTTTGAAGAAACAACAGGTTTTAATGACAAATGGAGAAGCTTAGATAAGCTACTTCAGTATTGATGAATCACTCTGCATTATTTTTAAAGCACTCGTAGGAAGTAGAGCCATGACCATCAAAAGTACTCTCAAGATGAAGTAGAAATTCTCTCTAGTTTTTATCATCTAGTGATAATAATTACATGATGAATCATCAGAATCATCGTTTTAATTTTTTTTGTTTATTGGATAAACATGTATAGGCCAAAGCATAAAGTATACTCAGCTCACCAAAGCAAAATATCCATTACAGACAAAGAAAGGTATTCATATTCAACATGAACAGTGACCTAAAAGGGAAAAAAGGAATTTTTGACTTGAACAAACTCTCCCCGTCCTTATGGTAACAACCTGAACTCTAAGGTTATAAACCACGAGTTATACAGGAAAAAACAAGTGTGGTTGATTGGATAGATAAAATTAAAATATAAGATTTATATATTTAAAAACTAATGCAAAAAGCAAAAGAGCTCAAAAGGCTACCATAAAATTGAACCAATGCATTTGCTTCCAGAACCTATGTTTGTCTTTTATGGAAAAAATCCATCATAAGACTTCTCTAACTTGGGATATGTCTGCCATTCTCATAAATGATCATGCATTGATCAAAATTAGTAAGAACTAAGAACACTGAATAGCCTGATCCTATTGGAGGATTTCATAGCTTGGATGCTATTTTTTTCCTTATTTCCTATCATGACTTAAGTCAATGCTTTCTCTTAGCAGCTTTTTATTACAACATAACAAATTAACGATGTATCTGACTGTTGACACCAAAGCTGATCACAGCCAATACCCAGAGATTCTTTATATACGGTTTGTTCTTGTAGTAGCACATTTTATCTTCTACATGAAACGTTAAAAATCTTATCATTTATTTTATTTCTAATAACTGAAATTGCATAACAGGGCATTAATCACTCTAAAACTGAGAAGCAATTCATTAATACCAGAACAAAGAAATTTAAGTGAGATTGGGCTCTAAAACACATTTTCGAAACACTTCTCCATTTTACTGTAAAGCCTTCTGTTCTAACCTTTAACAAATCTCAGCCTTTATAACTGGTTTAAATTTGACCCTGGAGCAATTGATGACCCCAATTTGAGAGTTTTTATTTGACAGAACTATTATCCTGAATCATTATTACACTGTCTGGTCAACAAGTTGTATTCTTTATATTTTCAATTTTGTTTTCAGGTGCATAAAGAACAATCCAGAGAATGTAGGAATTTAAAACCCAGAGCCATGAAGCACTACACAGGAAGCAACGCATTAACTGAGCCCAAAGTCTGGAAGTCAACGCATTAACATCAGGCAATTTCGAAGTGGGAAGCACAAGATCTTTGTGAGGGTCAAAATAAGAATGATTCCCTCTTCTATCTAAATGAATTTTGTAGCAGTTACCAGTCCAGTAGGCTGTGGTTGAATGTTATGATTTATATTTGTGTTTCCCCAGTGAACTAACATTATGCTGTTCCATATCTCCTTTTCTTCTGTTTTTTGTTTTTTTTTTCCTTTTTGTGGTTTTTTGTTTTTGGGGGGGGGGGGGTGGTTTGCCTCTTTTTTTTAATTTTTTGGGTGGCCATGGCCTTGTTCCCCTTTATTTGTGAACCATGTTGACAAATTGAAGTACCTCTTACAATTTTCCAGAGTTTTGATATTCTTAAAACTGATTATGCAATTAAGGACAGCAGACTAACCCTCAGATGCTCAGTACTGCAATTTAATTTATTCAGCAGTAACAAAGCCAGTTTAATAGAATTAAAAAAAAAATAGCAAGCAACTTGCGATTAATGACAAGTTTGACAAAATTATTCTGTAATTAATTCATTGATGTTTCAAAGGAAAACTCAAGAAAACAAAAGAGCATAATTTATTACCTGAATTACCACAGGAATGCATCCTTGCAGAATACTGTCTTCCATGCGTCCACTCCAACCATCTCCAGGAAACACCCCACAGAAAATAGAACTTGCTAGATCCAAATGATAGTTCCCAGAACGCAATGGGGTCACAATAACATCTTTAGCATGCTGTCTCCCAAGCTGACCTTTCTTGTTAGGGGTTGATCCAAACTCTTCTGCCAGTTTCTGTCTGATACCCATGCTATACCTGCATCATTTCCAACAAACTTGCAATTGCATCTTTGAGAATTTATTATATAGGAAAGCAAGTATGTATTAAATTTCATATATAGCATTGACTAACAGGATGTCAATGTTACTTATTAGGGACAATGGGAAATGCTGTGAACACAAAATTTGATGCTGCCTTATTCTTACTATCTTCTAAGAGATTCCAAAACAGTTCATCGGTAAACTTACGAATCTTCTGGTCTTCCATTAGGGTAAGCTGGTCCTAAATTCCCATTGAAGTAGAACAGTGTCTTCCGCATCTCATGGGGCCTGAAAACAAAGCATAACATGATTGCATTGTTAGTTTTCATGAACTTAAATTTTGTAGGGACTGCATATTCAAGAATAGACAGAAAAACAAAGCAAATGACCAAGGTAATGATTAATTCCTTAAAAAAATTTTTACCGAGCCCAAAGCTTGGAAGTCAACACCTTAGCATCAGGCACTTTCCAAGCAGGAAGCACAAGATCTTTGTGAGGGTCAAAACAAGAATGATTGCCTCTTCTATTTGAATGAATTTTGTCCCAGTTATCAGCCCAGTAGGCTGTGGTTGAATGGTTATGCTTTATATTTGTGTTTCCCCAGTGAACTAACATCATGCTGTTCCATATCTCTTTGGGGGCATAGCAAGCACCTTCATCCCATGAAAAAAACTGCCTTAAGATATAAAAGTGATGTTGTTAGCATATGCTTGTCACCAGCAAATACTAGGTTAGCATTACTTAAATTGTATCCAACACTGGGAAAAAATATTCCTCTTACTCATACCCAGATGTGGTCCCTTCCTGAAGAGCGGTTCCAATAAGGATATTGCTCAACAATGTGATTGTATGCTTTCTTATAATATTCCAATGTGAGAGAGCTCCTCAACCCCCTATGTTCCTGATGATTATAAAATAAAATGTAGGAAAAAGTCAGAAGTAATGCATGGATGACGTCAGGTGCTTTTATTCTTATCTTATCCTCTACAGCTACAGTACAAGTTGAGGCTCCTAATAGGTGAAAAAGAAGATTAAATTCAAATGTCATGGATTTTTATTTTACTACTCATGTACATGAATGAAAGCAAAGTCATCTACGTCATAGCATAGATATCTTGAAAGTGACTATCATCTAATTAATTACAAACATGCAATTCATTAAAGCTTTTAAACGACCATTAACATGCACAGACACCACCATGCTGATGCATTCATTGCATTCTGTCTCACACACATACTCTGCATGAAGGAATAAATTACATATAGATATATACCGGTAAAAATACACAACAGCTGATGAAAATATACCTCCAGACTCAAGTGAGGGGCATCATCAGCACGAGTTATGATACATGAATCAAGAACAGGAACAAAGAAAAAATCTGCTTCTTCACCACATAGAGTTCTATGAGGACTAGCTAAGATACTCTCATAAAGTGCTACCTGTGGATAAGCAGCATCAGAGGATGATATATTGCAAAAACTGAAATGCTTTAAATATAATCTAAATTTATAAATTACCTGGGCACCATACAGTTGATCTGTCCATATTGTTGCATTATGGCCGTCATAAATCCTATTTACACACTCAAACTTAAAATGGCGCCCCTATGATGGCAAGGAAAATAAATAAACAAAAAATACATCAAAAGCTTGGTCTTGGGATGTAACAAAGTGTGATACTCAGATAATCCTGACCTCAAGAAGCAGGCTGTTGAACTCTGCAGGCAAATCATAGACATATATGAGAGGCCTTTTCTTTGCCACGGTGGCATTAAGATTGGCAACTTTTCCATCAAAATGAAGATTGTCAGGAACATCAACCCGAGCAGGACGAAGCCAACGGGGCCACTCTCTTATAGAAGATATAACAGATGGAATGCTGCAATCTACTCCATACCAGCCATTGTCACACTGAAATATATACTAGTTTAGTTGATCTACTGACATTGGATGGAAAGTAATTAAAGGTGTACGGCAAAAATGTGTACTATAAAAAGCATTCATACATGTAGTTGTAACTCAACCTGAAATAGCTTTAGAGGTTTCTTAGTTCTATAGACTGTCAACAATGACAGCAAGAACCACAGACTCTCAGAACTTGAAACAGGAGCTCTACAGAGCTATTTTGCTGCCATACTGAATTTTTATCTGGCAAAATCAGCAGATTTGCACAGTCAAAATGCCTACGCAGCTATGTTTATTCTTTTAATTATCAAGCTTCCATTTGTAGCAAGGCATTGCATGCCCATTCTATTCAGCATTTTTATACAAAGTTATATGGTCAGAAGCAGCAAAATATGGACTTTTTTTTTTTAAATACTTTTATATGATAAATCCAACATTTAATAATAATAATTCCCTGTTAAGCATTTTTATCAGTCACATATTGCCACTATCTAATCCTCATCACTAAGGCTCCGTTTGGTTCAATGGAGGGGAGGGGATTTAATGAGTTATGTTTGGTTGGAAGGGAAGGGAGGAGAGGGGAGGGGAGGGAAGGGGAGATTATTATTTGGTTCAGGAGGGGAGGGAAGATAATTATATTTAGACAAATTTACCTTTTATATTATTTTAATTTTATTTTTTATAAAAAAATTATTTATATCAATAATTTTTAAAAAAAATTATAAATTTCAATCTTTTTTTATTTTTAATTTCTGATAAAAAAATTTATCTTAATTTTTATTAAATATTAATATATTAAAATATTAAAAAACTAAAAGGGGTAAAAAAATAAATTAACATTTAAAAATACCCCACCCCTCCCCCTCCCCTCCCCTCCAAAACCCCCCAATTTGGAGGGGAGCCAAAATTGGCCTCATTTCCCTCCCCTCCCTCCCAATTTTATCCAACCAAACACCTTATCCCCCTCCCCTCCCCTCCCCTCCAAAAACCCCCAACCAAACACTCCCTAACACAAATGAAAATAAACTATAGTTGACAAATTATTTCTTCCAGTGAACAAATCAGGCACCAAAGATAGGCGGCACTTTAATAAACAAAGGACTCACCTGACAAAATCCACCACGACAATGGCCATGTCCCGAGCATTGATTAATGCAAGTGGATTGCACAGGCACTTCACAAAATCGACCCCAGAGACCATCATATTTGCAATTACATTCTGCTTTATATTTTACCTTGAGAGTATATGCTTCAGCTGGGTCCACATTACACCATCCTTCTTTGCTAACATTAGTCGTGAACACATCCTGGTCAACTTTTGTCAAATCAACTTGTTTGGGGCCACCAGGTTCAGAAGATGGGCTGAAACAGATGTCAGGAATTAGAAGTACAACTTAATTGGTACATAGTGAGATGATTAGCCAATCAAATTTAATTTTAGAATGTGATTTACATACATAAGTTGAAATCCACATGTCTCTGCCAGCGGTCGATTTGGGTATTTTGTGCCTTCTCCACAGAAGCACATTGCTTTTGTTTTGTCACATTTGGCAGGGCAAACTGAGACAACCCACCGCCCAAATGGCCGATCTGGTGATCCTGGGTGGTTGCATTCCAACTGTAATCTCTCAGCGCATCCATCTCCTGTCATGTAGCAAATATTATTTGCCAATAAAAGCATTACAGTTCAAACAATATTCCATATCAATTAAGGTTTGTGCAATAATCAGAGATGCTGCAAAAAAGGTGGTTAAGTTATACAAATTTTGTTCTATCTTCTGTTTTATGCAGGAGGAAAGTTGACAATGGAAAGAGAGAGTTTTTTCTTTTTTTTTTTTTTTGGGGGGGGGGGGGGGGGGGGGGGGGGGAATCAATATACACAAATTTTGTTACTTCCACCATACCAAGAGAATTAATAAGTGATATTAAAAAGCTACAACTGCAAGGTTGTTAAAATGGTAAATATCAATACATAATGCTTCTCATTAAGCATTTTGTGTTAGGTCAATATCATAAAAGGGGAAACAGACCAGCATATCCATGAAAGCATCGACATTGCCCCAATTCTCGGTTACAGACACCCTGACCACTGCAGTTATTTTTGCAGTCATTGCCACCTATTATCTGCTGACGAAACAAATCATTAAGAATTCAAAAATGCTTTCAAAAGCAGAGATCAAATGAATGTCAATGACAACCGTAAAACTTGTGACAAAGAGTTAACAAAGAAATGAACCCTCAGAAACTGACAACTCAGAAAGATAGGACAAGAATCTAAACAAAAAGAGGAGTATGCAAGTAAAAGGCATCATTTGTGACCTCAGTAACGTTGATTTCCTTTGTAATGAAATCACAGCCCGCAAGCCACCATCCAATCTCAGCCTTCCATGGCGCCCCATGATAAAAAACCGCCCCGTGCAAGTCGGCTGGAAACTGTTGCTTTAAATCAGTTTTTGGTTCTAAATTTTCGCTGACAAGGGTGCTTGGTAATTCAGCCGATGAATTAGTTGGGAGGCAAGAGTTCTGCTGTAGCTTAAAATAATTGAAAGAAGGTGCCAAAGGGAACAAGAATAGATGTATCACAGAAACCAATGCCAAAACAGAAGCAATGGTTGCAACAAAAAACCAAGAGCACTTCCATTTCTGAATGGAGAACAAATCTAAACAGTCTCTTCCCATATTAAACTGTAACTCTACAAAACAAGTTTTTCTGATTGAATCGTCCGGCTCGGCATTATAATCTGAAATTTCAACCAAAACAGTTCGCCACATATCAGGAACATAGCTATTAGAAAACTGAACCAGATTTATAGCCCTACACTCCTACTCGTTGACATGGTAATCAGACAAACAGTGCTAATTTACTATTACTAATGCAAACCCATTTGAAATTTAACACAGAACAAAACATGAGCGAATAGTTAATGGTAACTCTATGCTACCACATTATTAAGAGTGAGTAATTATCAGTGAAATTCTGACATATGGATACTAGTGACTCACCTTTCTCGGATCTGAAATTTCAGGTTTCTGAAGTGGACAACCTCCATGATACAGTAATTAATACCAACAGAGATGAACCCGAAAAGCTGATTCAACAACCAAGGAAAAAATGAAGTTGGAAATCAGAGCAACGCAAATTAACAACTGAAAAGAGAGCTGAATCCGAATTCGAGCTCAACGATGGTAAGGGTGGGGTTTATGTTCAACGGAGATGGGAAAGATTCCGTCTTCATGTGCAACAAATATTGCGGCAACTCGCGAGTCGTCAACTTAGACCCTTCTTTCCTTCACCGTATGTAACATCCTTATTCAGCCCTTTGCCTTTCAATTTCAATAGACCGTCTTGCCAAAAACCCCCAAAAAATCAATGCGAAAGACTTGACTTCGAAGGGGATCTGGGTTTTTAGTACAAAAGCCGCCAAGGCTCTCGCCTCGCTGGAATTTGAACCAACTGTCTAATGTGAAGGTGAAAAGACAGAATTGTTCTCTGGCTCTCCAGTAGGAAAGGTGGGAACTGGCTCCCACGAGAGAGTACCGTTAATCCAGGATAAACTTCTAGGGGCAATTTTGTCAATTCATTGCCATCAGTCATAAATAATTTGATGAACTTGCTTTCAGGTCGATTGGCGGGGACTGAGAGTTCACGTCATCATCCACATTTGAAACAAAAATGAGGAAAAAAAAAAATTGATGTGACAGCAACAAACAACGTTGGATTACAAAGGGTGTAAAATGGAATTGGAGGTAGGGAGGCCGTCACATTCTCTAGTTGTTTTACTTTCTTTTTTATTGAAAAAGAAAAAAAAAGCTTGGGATGAGTTATGAGAAAAATTTAGACAACATATAAAAAAAGTTTAGATGCTACAAAAAAGTTGGGACAAGACAGTAATTTTATTTTTGGGTCATTGAATATATTTAGTTATAATGATTTAAGAAGTAAATTGTTTTATTTTTTTATTTTATTAAGTTATATTTAATATCTCTTTTGTTTTAAAAATTATGTTTAATTTTCTTAATATTTGATATCAATAATAAAAATTTTCTTTTCAATTAATTTTCAATAAATGAAATATACTTTTTGCATAATATGTGTTATTTTTAAAGATAAAATTACTTAATTGTATTCATTTTTACATTAAGAATAAAATTACATTTTTATGTTAAACTTTAATATTAATTTAATTATTTTTAATGTCATATTAAAAATAAAATTATAATTTTTTGTGCAGAATATTAATTTAATTAACAAATTTTAAATAAAATAAAATTTTTTGTGATATAAATTAAATGTTAAAAGAGTTAAGTATAAATTTTTTTAAATAAAAATAATAGTAAATAACTTTAGTTAAACTTTTGAAAATATTAAAACAATTTATTTTAATTTACAATAATACTTAGTGGTATATGTAACATAATTCTACTCAAATGATCGATGCCAAGGCTTACTGATTGATGTACTAGACACTGGGTCAGGATATGCAAGTTGTATCTCAATTTTGAAAAAGTGATGGAAAAAGGCATGGGCATCATTCCCCCTCCCCCCCTTTTCTCTCTCTCTCTTCCCCCAACAAAAAGCGCTAAACCCTAAACTAGGAGATGTTTTAAGAAACAAATAATCAAAGCATCAGCGTTTTAGCCTTATATCTAATCATTTTTTAATTACAAATATTGACACCAACTCTAAGAATGTATCTGGTCAGATAATATAAAAGAGAAAAAAAATAAAATATAAGTAGATGTGATAAAAAATAATTTTTATATTTCTCAAAATATGATTTGATCGTTAAAACTACAATTTGATAAATAAGATAATTATTATAAGAGCATAATAAATATTACAATTAAAAATGAAGGTAATGAAAATGAGAGAATAAAAAAAGTAAAAATATGTTTGATACATTGAAAAATGAATGCTTGATGGATTCTGTCCTATATTGTTGTGAGAATGTTCATTCTATTTATATTTATATTGGTAAAGAAAATTATTGTTAAAAATAAAAAGAGAAAGAAAAATATTATTTTATTTCAAATAGTACAAATGTTTTATATTAAATAATTTTAAAATTTGAAAGTATTTTAAAAGAATTAAATAATAAAAAATTTCAACTTGAGATCTTAAACTATAATTTTATTGTCTAGTTAAAATTTTAGTCATTGAATCATTCAAAATAATTTCAAAATTTTAAGATTATTTAGTATAAAATTATAAATATCATCAATTTGAGGTATTTAATGATAATTTTACCTTCTTGTTTTATGGTATTTAGCAAAAAATAGGTTTTTTATTTTTATTTCAAAGATATTTTAATCATTTGCTTACATTTCATTTATATTCTTGTATGGAAAAGTATTTTTATTCTTATCTATGTCATACCAAATGTGATTTAAATCATATATTCCATTTCAGTTTCATTTTTGTTTCTTTGTTTATTCTCATGAAAACTTTTTATTCCATCAGAAGATAATTTATTTTTTGAATAAATAAAATTAATATAAAAAATGCATTACTATGATTCCTGAAGAGAAACTTATAAATAACAAGGATTTGTTAGTTTATAGCTTATATTTTATTAATTTAAATCTCCACAATCAAAGTGAATTTGATATTTTGTGTTTTAACTTATTTACTTAGCTGTCTTGTTTTGTAATCGAAATGGATGGGCTTAGTAAAATGATATAATATATTTCATTAATAATGTAGATTTCATTCTTCTAATAAGTATTTTAAAATAAATGTTAGTTTTAAATGTATTAAGTTTATATTAAAAAAATATGTATTTTAAAATTTTTTTAAAATAACGAAATAAAATTTCAAGATATTATCATAACTTTTTAAATATTTTTTTATATTTCTAAATAACATACATTATAATTTTTTCTGCTTATTCTTATTTATGCATGTGTTAAGGGTATACATAAGTCTTAAACTTGATTGACATGATCAATTAAGTTCAATCCAATTTTATTAGGTTAGACTGAGTTGAACCAAAAAGAAATCTAGATCAAAATTGAGTCCAAACATATAAACTCAAAATCAAGCAAGGCCAAGTTTCAAGTTCCATCAACTCAACTCGACTTACTTTGATTTATTTTGTTTTGTGTATCACTTTCATATTTTAAAGTATTATTTAACTTTAACTTTCAACCTAATAAAATTTTTGGTTTTGTCAATTTTAAACCTTCTATCACTAACATATTTATGTGATTAAAAAAAAAAAAAGCTAGTATGAATTTGCAGTTGTCTCTAAAACATTCTTATAAATATGTTATATTTACAAATTCTCTCTCTCTCTCTCTCTCTCTCTCTCTCTCTCTCTCTATATATATATATATATACAATTCTAATATCACATGATATATAATCTAACTTTTGACCATGTGAGTTTTTTATGACACAACATAGATTTATTTTATTAATCTTCATAAATAATGTTCATCTTTGTAAGATTATCTATCATATCATTATAACATAATTAATATTTAAAGTTTGAACACCTTACATTATATATATATATATATAAAGATAAAGAAACTTAAGTTTGGCCAGATCAAAAATCAAGTCTCATTGAGTTGGATTGAGCATTAGGCCTTAAAAATTGGTCTAGTCATATAGTCAAATTAAATTTTGAGTTTAGTTCAAGGCCAATGTAGCTTGACCTATATACAACATTAATAGATATTTCAACTGACAAATCTTGAACTTTGGTTACCCCTACAACACTATTTACGCTATGAAAATCAATAACTATGTGACCTTATTTAGTTTAGTTTTAAATTATAATTTTTTTTCTTTGTTTTGGAAACCTCTTTCATGTGGGATAGGGAATAAAACTTTGTAACATCATAAATGTGTTTTTCTCCATTAAAACTTTTGTTTACCTTAATTGTTTTGGATTTAAGACATTATATATTCATAGATGACTATGTTTCTTTTTGTGTATATGTTACTAAAATTATAAGTGCATCTAGTTTAGATTTTAGAAGAATTTATATTGAAGTGATTTTATTTTGCAAGGAATGATTGTGGAAGAGTAAAAATAATAAGACAATGTCAAACAAAATCACTTTAATTTTGACATATCAAATTACCAAAATTTAATTGCTATCGAAATGAATAAATTTTATTATTGTTATCTTCCTTCCATTTTTGTATTGTGTTTTTTTTTTTTCAACTGAAGCTAATTTTGAAGAGGAAATAAAACTATAAAAGCATTTGAACCATAATCAAAATTTTCAGACATGTGATGCATACATATCCTGGATCGATATTCCCTGTTACATATAAAATTGATAATTGAACATGATATCACATTTTAAGTATTTTCTATTATATTATCATGTCATTTCATGATCAATAAATTGGTGTCCAAATTGAGCTTATTCTTAATGTAAAGAATTTCAGTCAATTTTATCTAGGGAGCTAGAATAACAAATGCCCTTTTTATAATAGAAAGAAATTTTTTTTTTTTCCAAGAGTTATTTTTTGTTACCAATGAAGCATATAGCTTGAGAAACGATAATGAAAAAAAAAAAAAGATAAAATAAAGATTGAAACCATATATATAAGTTGTCTTAAAACTTAAGACCCATTTGATTCATTTATTACAATGTAATCTATGATATAATCTTTTTTTGTAAGATTTACTGTGTCCATATAATTATTAGTCAACAATACTTATCATTTTGTATTATTTTTTTAAAAGTAAAATTACGAGTGTAATTTTTTTATCTCACCTATATACTTTTACACTCAATTTCTCTTTATATGCCTAACATTCATCTAGCTAAATAAACTCTAAGTCTATAAGATTTAATTAAGTTATATCCATCTAAATTGATGAAGGAATTGGTATTTTTCTATGTGGCAAGCACAAATGATGGGGTTTCCAACTATGATTCATTTTGAACGAGGCTTGTAGATCCCACTCATAAAGTTTGGTGTTCATGTAAACTAGTACATTTTTTTCTTTTTTTGGTCAAAATGTCAAATTAAAAAGATTACAATAAAATTCTTGCTGAGTTAAGTTGATATAATTTTGTGAAGTTATTTATAAAAATTTTATGTTGATTTTTATAATTTTAACTTTAAAATAAATTATTTAGCAATTTGTGAAAAGTACACTATAATGAAGTTAATTTTTTTATTAAAAAAATATAATGAAGTATCGTCGACTATGACAAATTGTTTAAAGTGCAGTCTCAACACAACTATTCAAGGCTATATTTGTTAAAATAGTGGAAATTAGCAAGCTCAAGTCCATGTTCTTTCTGGTGTAATTGTGTACTTCCCTACTTTTATTTAATGTGGGGCTCCAAGCACAAGCATAAAGAATGCTCGTAAAAGTATAAATGTTTTGCTTAAGATGTTTGCTTTCCATTTCATAAAATAACTACATTGCATTGTCGTATAGATATCCTCGTACATAAGTAGCTGTTATTAAAGTCCAATAGACAACAATTGTTTGACTCATCTTTTTGAAAACTTTAAGTGCATCGGTTAAATCTCCACATGTCAAGCAAAGTATTGCTAAACATGATTTTCTTGTCAAAACAGGATTTTACTCCATAACCATGAAATACTCTACCCAGTGAAAGTTTACTAATATTTGCACAAACTATGAGGATGCTAACCAATATAGCCAAATCCATGTTAATTAGCACCTGAATGAAAAAACTCAAGTTCATTGTAGGATAAACCATTATGAACATATCCACTTATCATAAAATTTCATGACATAAGATCTTGATCACCCAATTCATCAAACAACTTGTGTGTGCTCTCAACTCCCCCACATTTTTTATAAGCTGTAATTAAAGAGTTAGCAACAATTTTAAAAGAACTAACATTAATATTCAAGGGTGAGGGAGCGAACGCCCCCCTTATATCTCTTTATGATTTGGAGTATACTTGTGGTTTCTGTCCCTAAAGTGAAGAATTTCAAATATAGTTACAATTCTCAATAGCTTTGCTTATGGGATGAATGCAAAGGTATAACTTACTTTTTAAATAAAATAATGACCTGATTAAGTTTTCAAACATATAAGTAGACTCAAAAGTTGTACAAGAATAAAAGAAACCATATTATATTATAATCTTTGAATTGCTTGTTTGTTTAGGAATATCTTTAGTAGTTTTTGAATGCTTGCAATTTGAAGTTGAAGTAAACTTTAGCGAAAGATAATACAAGAGTTAAGGGTTAAAGGTTACAAGAAAATGGTTCTCACATTGGTTGCAGAACTAGGATTTGTCATCAACAAGCTCATTTGAAGCTGAGTGGTCAACCCATTTAGAGGTATTAAGATCTTTGAATGTATTGTCTCAGATGAATATAGAATCAATGTTGTCCCAATTAATGCTTTATGGCTCAATTTCTATGAAAAATCTAGAAAGTTTAAGCAAAACAAAGCAATTAGAAATTGAATTAAATAGGCAACAAAATGGAAAAGGAATATAAATGTTAGTGTCTTATGAGCAATTTAGCCTTGGAGGATAAAATAAGCACTAGCTATGAGAAATTTTGGAGACTCATTTTTATTGTCAAGTATATCAAATAGGTTTGTTTGAGAGGAGTAGATACATGTGTAGATACATGGAATGATTCACTAAACTTAAGTAGATTTCCATATACTTTTATTGTCAGGTTTCACGATTAAAATACAATAAATGTATAATTTTTTTAATAAAAATATGATAAGTGTATGATTTAATTGAAGAATCATAAGTTATTTGCAAAAATTATATACTTGTCTTATTCTAATTGAAAAATCCAATAATAAAAATAAAAGAAATTTTATATAAATTTGTTCCTATTTTTATTATGAGGTTTATAATAATCATATATGTATATGATTTAATTGAGAATTATATACTTATTTATACATTTTATTATATTTTAGTTAAAAAATATAATAATAAAGATATACAAAATTACATATATACATTTATTTTATTTTATTTGTTATTAGCATAAATAATATATTAAATCAAAAAATTTTTAAATTACAAGGGCTCAATTATAAAATTGTAAACCGTAAGAAGAATATGGATTAAATAAATAATTGAGTTTTTTTTTTCTTTTTTAACCCTATCTTGCTTTCTGCTTTGGGTTTTAGGCCCCGTCTATGTACGGAAGGGCCCATTCTATGAACTGGACTAGATTCCGCAGAGGCCCGAGTAATAGCTGACAAGACCCACTTCGATTTGGTCTAATGGTGTTTTTCTCACCTGTGATTTCTAGAGCAAAATATGATATAATTTTTCAAGACAAGAACGAGGAGTTGAAGACAAATCAATTCGTGGTGTCATTGTTGAAGAAGTTAGGAAGTTTTTAGGTGGTGCAAGTAATATTGCATTTCTTTTTTCACCTGTCCACTCTATCTGAGCCAATGCATTAACAAAAGGGTTGGTGGGTGCTGGTGGTATAAATTTTGTCCTAGCTCCTTGGGCGGACTTTCCGAAGGTCTCGATGTATGGGTTAAACTGAGCTTAGTTTGTCGGCCAACCAAATTCTTTAATATTTTAGGACTCATGTTGAATTCATTTCCATCTATCATAGCTACCTTACTTTGGAACTCCCTCATTTTTCAGGTCCCTCAGTGACTAGTTTATCATTAAAATAAAAATTGACTTAATTATAAAAATTGTGAGATTTAACTATTTCGTAATATTTTTTATTGACAAATATCACTAATAATGGTGTCCCCTCCTAAAAATTAGAACTAACTTAACGAACTTTAAATCTTATCATTGTTAAATAATTTATGTTGAGTCACAATGATAACGAAACTCTAGCTCTATGATATGGATTATTTTTTGCTGAGACAATGAGGGCTATAATATATATATATATATATATATTTTCACATTGAACAGAAGGGAGATAGAATAAGATATCATTGCAAAATAGGTAGATTTGGCGTATTATGCTTATGAGGGTGTAGAAATGGATGAGGACCAGGAGTGTCACTGTCTTGTGGTGTCATGATCAGGGAATATTAAACATTTGTTATCTCATCTCTCCAACGCAAGGCTCTAATCCTCGTTCCTTCCAACACTACACGTTAACCTTAACCTGTATGCAAAATCAGGTCACCTCTTAATTAACGCCTTCACGCGCTGCAGACTGCGTCCATCTGTTGGGTTACATAGTAGGGCAAATTATATTGAAAGACTTAATAAAAAGATTTTAAAAAATTAAAAAAATATTTTTAAAAATTAAAATTACTATCACTTATTACTAGAATTTAAAAAAAAATTATTATTAAATTTTAAATTTTTCATAGAATAAATTTTATGTAAAATTACTTTCACAGGGAATCATTTATGTATTAAAAAGTAACTATGCTAACTGTTAGTATAAAAACTTCTTAATTGTCTAATTACACATTAATTATTTTTAATTCTTTTATAAGTTAACATAAAAAATTTAATAATCATTTATAATTTTCAACTAAATTTATAAAAAATGCATTAGATAATATATATTAAAAAAATATAACTAATTTTATATTGGTATGAATTGATTTATCTTGTAAATAAATGATTTTCTCACTATATAATAATAGCTAATATGTTAAGGGCGCACCTCTTTCCCTCTTAATGCCCTTATGAATGAAATGAGAAATAGGACAAAGTATGTTCAATTTATCGACGGTCTTTTCTTTTTGATATAAGAAAACACAAACTTCAAT
Source organism: Erythrophleum fordii (assembly GCA_032878935.1). Classification (NCBI taxonomy): domain Eukaryota; kingdom Viridiplantae; phylum Streptophyta; class Magnoliopsida; order Fabales; family Fabaceae; genus Erythrophleum; species Erythrophleum fordii. Next base: position 12,249,580 of record JAVQMF010000045.1, on the reverse strand, counting down.
TTATAATATTTTGAAATCCTTCAAAGTCTCAAGTCTAGAGCCAATGAAATAGAAGAGGGTGTGATGGTCAGGCTTTGGATTCTTGCTCCTTACTTCTCCCTCCTAAAGACCAAAAGTTCTTAAATAGTTAAATCTTAACTCTTAATTTACATTTACATAATGTACTACCTTGTCATCATGGTCCATGTTGCCATGAAAGATAAATGATATTATAGTTATTTATTATAACGTTAATTCAAGCCTGTTATTTCAGAGTTACAATGTCGATAGGAGGGCTTGGATTTCCAGGTTGGAACCAAATTGGAGGAGACCCGTTGACGTTGAAGGAAGCCGAAACCATTCCGGATACGAGGATAACCCGACCCATTCCGAACAAGACACGTGGGCATGGGCAAAGGAGGGTGGGCATGGGCAAAGGAGGTTGAGCACGGGAACAATATCGCAAAGGAGGCGTGAAATTAACCAGATTTTTTTTAATTATTTTTTGAGCAGGCAAAATCGCAAAGACTGAAAGCCCTTTTGTCCCGAACAGTTTCTTCATTTTCCTTCAGATGGCAAACGACGTTTAAGGTAGAGGCTACAGTAATTTTACACTAGGGCGCCCACGAACTACACAAAGACGCAGCGCGGTGGCAATATTCCAAGCTACAGAGAGGAGAGAGAGACAGAGACAGAGACAGAGACATTCGCAATGATCTCTCTAATTCTATGTCAATAATCAATGTCACCTTCACACGCAATTCCCGACGTTAAACCGTTTTCACCCTTTTTCCAAAACTAATTACTGTATTTTCGTTCCCTCTCTCACACATAGTATTTATAAATCTCGCTTCTCCTGTCCTTTCTTCTGAATCTCTTTGTTTCTATCGAAATCGGGGAGTGTGTGTTTGTGCGTGGCCATGGCTATTGCAGCAGCAGCTGTCGTCGTGCCATTGGGCCTGCTCTTCTTCGCCTCTGGCCTTGTCATTAATCTCATCCAGGTATCAATAATTTATTTCACGGTTATTACATGTTCATTTGCTTATGACTCACTTTTTTGCTTGTATTTCCTTTTCAAAGTTGTACCTGATTTTTTTTAGACTCTTCCTTCGAATCTGGTTTTGATTACGGTGATTTTTAGTATCTGTTGTATCTGGAGTATGTCCATAGCTTGATGGATTCGCTATTTGCAGTAATTTCATTAAAGTGCTAGTATGTGATTTATCAATGGGTTTGGTTCTCTAGTGTAATAATCGAACATGCATGTAAATTGGCTCTTGTTTCCCTTTTGTTTGCACTATACACCTCTCGGACCTCTATCGGTCATCCTCTACCTCCCATCTCCTCCTCTGGCGTCTGCGGAAAGCACTTTTGTGCCCCCCACCTCCAACTCGCCACAAATTTAAATTACAGTTTTTTGGCTGCTGGAAAACAACGAAGAAGAAAAGTTCTCCAGCTCTATCTCTTAAACTATTACTACCAGTAGCCTGAAGGCTAAAAATTAAAATCTGACCAGGGTTCTCAACTCAAATGTTTGGGTTGCTGCATGTTTATTCATTGTTATAGGGTTTTGTGACCCTCCAAATTTTCATCGCCATTAATTCATATAGATTTAGCTTCCATAAGACTTCAGCAATTAGTATCTCATCAAGTATTTTACTACACGGATTAAATGTTGCCACATCTAGTTCTAAACCATTATGGACTTAGGAACCTTGCTTACCAAGATGAAGTTTTTCTACTTTATATACCTTGACTGTCCAAATGGTTAACGTCCCAAGTCCTTGCAAATAATTACTGCAGCCAAAATTTTAACTAATGGGCATTCTCTACTCTGAATTAAAACAACCTCCAAGCCAAATCAAATCTTAACTGGCATCTTAAACATATTTATGGTAAAAAGAGACAGCAAGAGAGAAAGAGAGTGATTGCAACTTGCATCTCTGGTCGCTGACAATGAAGATTGCTTATATTCATTGTGTGGAATTAGATGCAGAATCTGATATGAAAGGTAAACCTTTTAATTTGATTTTGTCAAGCCTGCAAAAATGGTAATATTTGACTACTGTTTGATTTATTTAATTGTTGAAGAAAGAAGTAAGATGTATTGGTGGTTAAACCCTATATCTGGTCTTAATTTTTCAGTACTATGGCAATGTTTGTTCTTGCATAACATGAAGCGATTGAAGAATATTTATGGCACGTTGGGTCAAATTGTTTTTGGGATAACAATAAATCCCGTTGGGAGGTCCCAATACCTTTTACTTACTTTCTCCATATTAACTTTGTTTATCGGGGAACTGTTTGATGAAGTGTTAAATAATTATTTCAACATTCTATAATGAATACAAACCAAGTGCATAAACATGACAGTTTTATAAATCTTATTGTTTCAATTAAAACTTGAATTTTCAGAGAATTTAATTTGAAATGGTTGAAATGTTAGACAAAAGTGAAAAAAATGTAAAAATATCTTTAATTACTAGTATAATCACTGTGGCTTCTTGATTTCTTTGTCTCAGGCAACATGCTATGTTCTTGTACGACCACTATCAAAGAATTTGTATAGACGAATCAACAGGGTTGTAGCAGAACTGTTGTGGCTGGAACTTGTATGGATTATTGATTGGTGGGCAGGAGTTAAGGTGTTTAAGCAGTTCCTGGTTTTCTGTAATGTTTTATTACATTATTGTTGCCTACAAATCTAGTTGTTTGTTCACTGGGAAAAAGTCCTATTATTTACTTTTGCTTGCTCTGTCTGGTATTCTGCATGATAAGGAGGGTGTAGTAAGATTATGGACATGCCTACATGTTTGTGCAACTACCAACCCAAAGAGTAATATGTTCACATGTTGTAGCTTCCCACCAAATTCACAAAAGTAATATGGGGAAATCTAGATCTTTGTTATATACTTACATGTCATACAATTAGGTCCAAAGATTTGAGTAAAGGTTGGTTCATTAAGAAATAAATTTGACCCCAGCATTATAAGTTTGCAGAAGTGAATTAAATATGCAAATTGATGTTTGACTTGAATAATATGGACTTTCAACTGAACAAGGCTGCCCTGGCTGGTATTTAAATTATTTTATTCATGTAAACAGTGTAATTAATCAAAGGGAACATAATTGCTACCTTTAAGTGATTCCAGTGGTTGCAATGATCAGATTTGGAAATGATGCCCTTTTTTTATCCTTTTAAACTGGCTATGGTCGGTGGTCAACTATTCTTACATTGTTCCAGGGCTTGGAATATATGGAATATGAGGTTCTGTTCATTTTATGACTATTGACTTCGTACACTAACGTGCGGGATCTTTTGATAACTAATTTAAGAGGTTTTGACAAAATGGAGGGAAGATTGTATGATGATGGATGATTTGCTCCTTATATGCCACCATGGCCTATATGGTTGGAGAGTAATGCTAGAATTTTGAAGGACCCGCATTTGTATCTTTAGTCATTTGGGAAATGGTTTATGTAGATTCTTGATGAGGTTTTTTGGCGGTTTTTCTGCAAAATAATGTCTTGCAGACATTTGAAGAGATATGAACTGTTTTAAACTAACTTTTGTTTCCTTTCTTGTGTAATAATTAGGAGGATTTCTTATCATTGTTATTCTTGTATGATCTTTTCCTTCCTTTTTTGATAATGTTTCTTCCTCATCTTTCCACTGGCATCTCCCCCCCTCCCCCCCCCCAAAAAAAAAGAATCCTATAAAAAAGAGGTAGAAATTTTTGGACACTGAATGTTACTACTCACAGGCCATTAGCTACTAATCAATTTAGTGCTGAGATCTTCTCTCTTTAATCTAGCTTCTTCTTATCTCAAAAAAGTTTCAGAAATTTCTAAATTTCAAGAAGGAACTTAACCTTGTGAAATGAAAGCTTTGCTTGCTTAGAATTTTCTTGGTTAAAATTAATTTTAATTTAATTCATCTGTGCTTTTCTCTGCTTATGTACCCCAAGGACAAGTGGAAAGATTAGGTCATTGGACTGTTCTTCGAAGAACTCCTTTTAAAGTCAGTTCCTTTTGCTGGATGCTAAATTGTTTGGATGGTTGATTAGAATCTTCCAGTCACAACACATGGAACGCAAGGGAAATTCTTCTTTTGATTCCGCTGCTGTTGTTCAATACTTTCCACTTTGCTTCATCCTTCCCTACATCTTGTTCTTGTCTCACTCTTTCTAACTGCTTTGAAGCTTGTGACAATCATTTATGAACTGCAATTTAATGAGCTATTCTCTAGCATTTTGAATAATTAAATCTTTCATTTTGAACCTTCTGGCTGGCTGCAGGTCCAAGTATTCACAGATAGTGAAACCTTTCACATGATGGGTAAGTCTCTTGTTGACCTATGCAAGTGATGCTGGCCTGCTAAATCCTTTTTTTTTATTTTTTTTCGCCTCTTCATATTATCTTTTTCATGTTCTGCATTTGTGTGTATTTTGGAGAGGAAAAAAATGGATATTGCTGTGCTACTGTGCCCAACAGTTGCTTGCATCTAATTTTCTGATTCTGTTCTGGATATAGGTAAAGAGCATGCGCTTGTCATATGCAATCACAGAAGTGATATTGATTGGCTTGTTGGATGGGTTTTAGCTCAGGTGAATGTCTTATTTGGTATGACCTTTAACTGCTACAAACAATACAGGCAAATTAGTATAAATTTGCACATGTAGACGCATGGGTAGCTTAATTCATTTATATTTAAGGCTTACTTTTTACATGTGTATTATTGTACTGTAAGATATTGTACTCTTTGGTTAACATTTTCTGTTTCTTTTACATCTCTGGGTTGTTATATGTCCTTCAACTATGATTGATTATTAAACATCATTCAACAGCGCTCGGGATGCCTTGGAAGCACTCTAGCTGTGATGAAGAAATCATCAAAATTTCTGCCGGTATGTCTTTCTTTGTGAAACGGTTCTTGTGCTCTTGAAATGAAAAGATGGAATGGTTCTTGTTATGCAGAGGTTATGATTTAACCATTTGATCATAACTGTCAGTGCAACATGAAGTTAGGATATGAATGTAGGGATATATAATTGATGTATATGGACTCTTTATTTGTAGTATGATTGTTGGCTGGTTAAATTTATCATTTTTGGTCTACCTGCTAAGTTCTACAAATGCAGGTAATTGGTTGGTCAATGTGGTTTTCTGAGTATCTTTTTCTGGAGAGAAGCTGGGCCAAGGATGAAAGCACATTAAAGGTATGACTTATTAAAATATAGTAAGTATATATTCTGCATGCATGTAAGAGATTCACATCTTTGCACGTTATGTAGATGAGTTCATACTCATTAACCAAGTCCAAGATATTTAATTACTGTAAAATTTTTCTCTTTTCCTTTTTGTGGATCTTATTTGAATCTTGTGATACTGTATTTGCAGTCAGGCCTCCAAAGACTAAAGGATTCCCCTCTTCCCTTTTGGTTGGCTCTCTTTGTGGAAGGAACTCGCTTTACACAGGCAAAACTATTAGCTGCTCAGGAATATGCAACCTCAAATGGATTGCCTGTTCCTAGAAATGTGTTGATTCCTCGAACTAAAGTGAGTTCTAATTATTGTCTTATCTTTCTTGTTTTTATTTTCCCTCCGCTTGCCTTTCTTTCCATATATTGGAAACCGTGTTGCCAGAATTTGGTCTAGCTAGCAGGCTCAGTAGATCACTAGCTAAATTATATGATCATCTATGTGTAGTTGTGTACAATTATTGCAAGGGTTGTTTATGAAAACAAGTTACTGTATGATACATTGTAGTTTGGTGCTGCCACTCTACCTGCCTTTCTATCTCTTGTAATAAATTATCACTAAACAAAATTGAAAGAAATCACAGACATATTAGTGAAACCATGAATTTCTGTTTTATCTTAATTCTCTATGTTAAATTTTAGTATGCCTGAGTACATTTCTTCAGGTCATAGTTGGTTTATTCAGGCTTCATTGTTCTTCTGTGAGTTGCTCTGAAATATTTACTCAATTATGTTGTTTTCAGGGTTTTGTTTCAGCAGTAAGTCATATGCGCTCATTTGTTCCTGCCATTTATGATGTGACAGTGGCAATCCCTAAAAGTTCTCCTGCCCCTACAATGCTAAGACTCTTCAAGGGGCAACCATCAGTGGTAAGGGAATCAGAGTTGAGATTTAAAGGCAATTGCATCGAATGGCTTGCCCCTCCCTCCTTTTCTCCCACCATACTGTCTCCTAGTGTTATTAAATATTAAAGTTACTTTCACGTTTTCTTCTCATATATCAGCCTTGTTTGTCATGGTTTTCCTGGAGTTAATTTAATGTCTTTTCAACCAATTACAAGTTTGTGATTTGATTGATTTTCATTAAGGTTGTTGTTTTTTTTTGGTGTGTTGCACTACACTCCGATTAAAGCAATTTATGGGCAGAGAATGTAGCTGCCAAAATTAGCTTGAGCGGGATTAGGAATAGGAATTAAATGCTGAAGGGAGTTAGTTTACTGCTCACCGTTTGTCTCTTGACTTTAGCATATTCTGCTGTACAAGTAATGTGTCTGCATGACATTGCGTATTAATACTAATTGTACTTCTGTATATGATTTGTTCAAGTGGAAGCCATGAATTTAGTAGGTCAGGGTCAGGAGTCCATTTCATTGTGTTCAAGATCCCTTTTTCCTGTGGATGAAGTTAATTTTTTCAATTTTTATGCAATAATGTTTCTGGACTCTGGAGTTCATTATTCAATTATTGTAGGGGCACACGGACTATCTAAGGCTTTTTCTCCCGCGCAGTTTTATTATACCATTTCCATGAGACACATGACATCTGTTTTAAACATAACCCTGTTATTTAGGAGGCTTCTTGAATTCTATGGTAGGACAAGGTGAGACTGCTTCTTATGGACTTCGGAGAGATTGTCCTTGTTTTAGGAGAAGAAAAAATAATCCTAGTGCTTTGGTGCTTATGTTTTGAGAACACTATAGCTTTTAAAGATTAAACCTTTACTTTCATTTGGTTTACTTCTTTAAGAGGATTCCTTATCTTCCTTGCATAGTTGTATGTGTTTCTTATTTTCTCTGGGGGAAGCCCCCTCTCGTCAATAAATGGTTGTTTAAAACAGTTAACTATTATGTTGTTTGAGTTGATGTACGTTTGTCAGCTTATTATAAATGTACCCATTTCCCTACAACAGGTTCATGTGCATATCAAGCGGCATTTGATGAAGGAATTGCCTGAAACAGATGAAGCTGTTGCTCAATGGTGTCGAGATATATTTGTTGCTAAGGTGCATGTTTATTCAAGCTCTTCTTTTTCCTGCAGGATTCACTTGTAGATGATATGGAATGCCTATCCGTGTTTTATTATGGAGAAACCGAATGAGTAGTTAATTTTTCAAAATTTTGTGAACATAATCTTTGCATGAACCTGTTCCTTATATTTTTGCTGCTTCTGTTTATAAATTTTGTAGTGTGATCATTTTACAATTTTATGCGTTCTTCTTTCTTTGTTTCTTCTTTCTTATTGATTTTTCCCCTGGGCACACCAGGATGCATTGTTGGACAAACATATAGCTGAGGATACCTTTAGTGATCAACAACTTCAGAATACTGGTCGACCTATAAAGTCTCTTCTGGTGAGATACTAATACCTCAAGACATTTAACTAATTAGTTATGCAACTGAATTGTTATTTTTCAGTTTTCCTCCTGTTTGTATGCTCTGTGCCTATAGTTGTTAGCCAAATTTACAAGAATTTCATGTTGGGAGCAGGTCGTTGTCTCTTGGATTGGTCTGGTTGTTTCTGGGGCTGTAAAGTTCCTCCAATGGTCTTCCATTCTATCGTCGTGGAAGGGCGTTGCATTTTCGGCTTTTGGATTGGCCGTTGTTACTGTCCTCATGCACATCTTGATTCAATTCTCACAGTCAGAGCGTTCAACCCCTGCCAAGGTCACCCCAGTAAAGCACAAGAACAGGGGAGAACAACAGGATGGTAGCCATGGCAAACAACGCTAATTACTCACTTGTTCCTCAAGTCTTCCATACATGGGGACTTTTTCTACAATCTTATTTTTGTGAACTCAACTTTCATTTGTGTGTTTAGTGACACTCCTAATCCTACTGTTTTTTGCTTTGAAAAGCCACCCGTCGTATGTATTTAATTCTCCCTTGCAGTTTTTCGAAAGCATATCGATTCATTATTTTCTAGTTAATTAGGATAAATTTGTATAGACAATCTAGGATTGGCTGCTGAAGGGTCTTGACAGTAGACTAAATTTATCTGATGTCATTTATATTTTGGCCATATCTACACTTCTAGGCTTTTGCTCATTGTTGGCTCCTTTTCTAAATCTCTCTTGGTTTGTGATTTTGGAATAAAACTAGTGGGAGAGCAAATTCGAATGTCCAGGAAGACCTGGGTTTCACCGGAAACAAAATATATTTTCGTGACTTCGTAATGAGGGTATATTTATTCAAATAAAAATTTACTATAAGATAACTTGTATAAATCGTCTACAGGTGCTCCCACAACAAAAAACGGCACCAGTATTACAAATGACAGCCAACGACATGTTGACAAGCAATTCCCTAAATAGGAAGGTAGATTTTTATAATAATTGTGAAACAAGCCTGTACTTCAAAGAAAAAAAAGGAAAAAAAAAAAAAAAGAGGTTAGCCTTTTCACTTGGCAGGCACAGCATTCCTTGTTGTGCAAGTGGCGCAGTAAGAAATCCAGCTCCTAATATAACTTGGTAAGACAAGGGAAAAACCAACGAACGCATGTATTGCGCCTTACTAGAATTATAAAAGCCCACCGTGCTTGTGAGCAATTTTGATTGTTGAAGCTCTTTTTCTTTTTCTTTTGAAAAGATCTTTTTTATCAACAAACTAAGTAAATGACTTTTAAAAATCTTTTCATTCCCTTGCAGATTATGTTCAGAAAAATGATTTCATCACTTACTTGAACAACTTAAGAAACAAGTCCAGCAAAATTAAAACGATGAAGCACAATGACTTTTTGAAAAAAGTGACATTGAATGAGAGGCAAGGGTAGTAGGATTGCGTGAATCGGCGTACAAGAAAATAAACCTGTAAATTATGTTGGTGCTTTTTATTCGAGCTACTTTCCCTTGTTATTAGTGTTTTGGGTAAAATATTACGTTAAGGAAAGAAGGAAGAACGAACGAAAAGAAAACAATGACGAAAACTTTCTACTTTTTTCAGGAAAGCAGAGAAAAGCAAATCAACGGCGGGAGCGATACGCACGCAACATTTACATGAGACTGCTCTCCATCGTGTATCTTATCTAGACAAAAAATTTGATTCTTTCGTGGGTCATTTGTATAATTTATAGAACCTTGATAATATGAGGATAACCTTCTAAAACATACACCACTGGATTAACTACATTGTAATAGATGAATGTGATTTTATCACTTGGTTCTTTGGCCAAAAAAAAAAAAAAAAGGAGTTTATCACTTAGTTGCAACACTTGTGGCATAAGAATCATCCAACTTGTACAGTCAGATTCCGAATGACGCTAGAATAAAACATTTATAAGGTTGTTTCATATCTGATATCTCTTAGTTTTATTAATTTTTAAAAAGAAGCCAAAATTCAAAAAAATATTGACAACATATTTTATTATTTTATTATAAAATTAAATGATAATTATTATTAATAACAAAATTTTCTTTCTTAAAATTTGAATATTTGTTGAGCTTTATCCTTTGAGTTAACCAGTTTAAATGTGAATAAAGATAATATTTCATCACATAATCTCAAATAATGATTCAAAAAAGAAAGAAAGGAGATTAAAGTGATAGTTTGGTGATTAAAAGCCATGACATTCCAAAGAGGTCAGGGAAAGTCTATTATGCCGCCAAAAAATAACCAAAAACCTAGGATACAAGGATGAAGAAAGAAAACAGTAAGGATTTGAATGTTCTTGCTATGCTTAGCTCAGGTGTCCGAATTATCTCCATTCTTTGTGGGAAAATGACCCGTCATTTTTGAAAAATCCTGGCCATTCACAGATTGAAGCACGGAGATCGTGACTCGTCACCGGTTGGAGTTCTTAAATGTTGTGTTCGGTTCTAAAGCTTTGCTCTGCTTTTTTTGTGAATGGCATTAAACTCAAGTAGGTCTTCTTCAAATACTTCATTTTGCCAAAGCATGTTTGGTGGCTCCAAGAGTACATCTTCAAGACCTTTAAACACCACTTTCTTTGCCTCTGATCCCAATTGGAAAAGCTTTCTACCAGTTTATTATCAAGGATAGTTTTCCTCAATGCAACGATTATAGAACTGTATCGTCGAAGATACGCAACTCTGTAATTAGATTGTTCTTTGAAAGCAATTAATGGGTTAAAGCATAATGGGAGAGCCACAATGCCATCAGTTTTCAAAATGCGATCCACAAATTTGGCATCTTTAGAGATAGATCTGAATACAAAATCATATGACTTATCCGAAAATGAGCTTTGTCTCTTTAAATTAGAGTCTACAATCTCACCAAATTCATTGTTCCTAAAAGGAGTAACACCCTCAAATGCCATGCGAAGGGTTCCCAATAAGAGCCTTATCATCTTTTCTGAGAAGGCTTCCATCGACTAAATCGTGGAGAAGCAAAACGGGTAGTTCGCATTCTACAACATAGGAGCCTCAACTGCCTCATCCTCTTGACCTCCATCACTGCATTAATCGAGCTTAGTTTGGATTTTATTGGCGGGGTTCCAGATTAAACCCGGTAGTCATGTGAAACTCCACCATGAAGAGAAATACAATTGAAATTCGAGAAGGGATGAGACTATAAATCGAAGAAGCTTTGAAGACTATGGAAGAAGCTTTGATGAGACTATGAGTGGGAGAAAGGATGAGACTGTGGATCAAATTGGTGGGGTTCAGAAGGACATGCTTTAGCAAAATCAAAGAAGTACTTGAAGAAGATTAGGTACTTACTCGACTTTAATGCTATTCAAGACCAAATGGATTCTTACACAACGTTTAGGAACTCCAACAGGCGATGTGGCGCGATCTTCGCACTTCATTCCGTGAATGGCCAGGATTTTCAGAAATGACGAGTCATTTTCCCCTTGACGATCGGAATCAATCTGAATGTTTAGCTCAAAGGGTTGGTTTGTAGATCTTGAGATCCTCGAGTTTGACAGTCCACTACAGTAGGGTAACTAATATGCCTATATACATATCCCTATTTTAATAATCTATAAATTATGTTTAAAATTCTCGTTCCATATTAAACATATCTTGAGATTTGAGTTGAGAATCAATCAAATATAAGTTGATCATATAAATCTTAGTTTAATTTTGTGTCTATGATTATAATTTGATATTAATTAAAGTTGTTCTATACATTATGCATATAACTATTTTGTAAGTATAAAATAATTATAACTACAAAAAAATATACTTTTAATAGCGATTTTTAATAACGATTAAAAAAATCATCACTAAAAATATATTTTTAGTGATGACTTTATTAGGTTATTACTAAAAGTTGTCACTAAAATAATATTTTTTATTTTTGCAAGATCTTTAATGGCGATATAAAAAAGTCGCGACTAAAACACTTTTTGTGACGACAAAAATGTCATCACAAAAAATACTTTAGTGGCAACAAAAATGTCATTACAAAAAATACTTTAGTGGCAACTCAAGCATTCTCACCACTAAAAGTCACTTTTAGTGGCGACATTATCTAACATTTTTGTATTAAAACTTTTAGTGGTGACCTTGGTTGCCATTAAAAGTTTTTTATAGTGGCAACTTCTATATATTGTTATTAAAAGTTTGGCAAATTTTTTTTAATTTAAAAATTTGTATACCAAAACTTTTAGTGTCAACATTTAGTCGCCTAAAAGTTTAGCTAATTTTTTTTCTAAAACTTTAGTGACAACATTTTGTCGCCATTAAACGTTTAATAAAAATCTCTTTTTAGTTTTATGAAAAAACTTTACTGTCAACATCACCATAAAAAGTTTGACAACATTTTTTATTTATAAAAATGACATTATTGAGACTTAAACTAAAAATCTTATAGCAAATTATTGACACTTTAGTTGATTAAATCAAATAATTATATATATCATATATAACATATAAAAATAACAAAACTAATATATATACTATTTGTAATTATAACTATATTTTTAATTTGGTTATTTTTTTTAATTTTATAAATTACTTTTTCTAATTTGTTATTTTTAAGCCCTTTGTTTTTTTTTTTAATAATGGAAATCCTATACCCTTAAATTTTAATCATCGATGGTTTTCAATATGAAGTAATTAGCAATTAAATATTTAAAGCTTATTAATATTTATTATTTATATTAAAATTTTAATATATAAAATTTAAAAAAATATATTTAATTATCATCAATTTAACCACAATTCACCTAAAGTAAGACCAATGAATTTTAAATCAGTACTTCCATTAGTTCAATAACTAATTTAGTTTTAAAAATATTATATATTTAAGATTTATTTATTTATAATTTAATATTGATGATAAAGTCTTTTTATAATTATATATATACATATATATCATTTTTTATAAACAATTTTATGAAAATATAAAATGTCCCTAATTTAATCTTAAATTTCACATTCTCTCTTTTTTTCTCGTCACAAATCATATTTGTTCTTTCTTCTCCATTACTTATTCACACACATACTTCTTTCTTTATTCAACTATTTCTCTTATTCTTCAATTTTCAGATCTACATTCTCACCTATTTGTCATTTAAAGTTGATATTAAAGTTTTGCCTACATATCTACTTCTTCTCTCAAATTCGAAGCCCTGCCTTTATTTTGCTTTAAATTTCCTTTCTTTTAAATTCAAATTTACATTTGTTTCACATTTGTATGCTTCATCTTCTCTCTTTTATTCAATGAATGAAGTGGGTGCTAAGAATAAAGAAGGGAAAGTGAGAAATGGTGTTAATTATTTTAATATCAAATAATATATTTATCACTTAAACTCTCTCTATATATATATATACCAATTATCAATTATTTCTTTGTATTCACTTTTTATCTAGTTTTAAGAGTTATCTAATTATTAATAAAAATAAAAAATAAATTAAATAGATAATTGTATTATAATTATTTAATTTCTAATTAAAAAGATAATTATATTCATAAAGTTGTACAACATTTATTAAAATTATAATAATTATTTTATAAAAATTCATATCAATTTAACTTAAATAATCTCAAAGGATATATTTATTATATAAACTTGTTTCTTATATATATAACATTTATTGGAAGTCTTTTTTAAAGATTCTTTATCTAATTTTTGGAGTTATCTAATCATTAATCAAACATAAAAAAACCCCTTTTATAAGATAATTGAAATAGATAATTTTATTTAAGATAAATACTAATCCAAAATGAAGACTAAAATGAGCAAAAGGACATATTTTGAAAAAAAATATCATAACACTTGTTTATGAAATTAAAAACCTTTTCCTCGTAAATTGGCTAAATTGAATAATTCAAAAGTTTTATTCATTAAAATTTGCTAAAAATTTGACAAAGAAAGTATTTATTCATAACTCTAATTAATTTTTCAAAATAAAAATAAATCAAAGAATACATAAAATTAATTTTTCAAAACCCTAAAAACTCTTTTCACTTACTCTTCTACCCCAAAAACATCTAATGGCAGTGTTTAAAAAAAAAAATATAAAACATAACTGAAGCACATATTTAATAAAGACAATAACTCCTAAAATAAAGAAATAAATATAAAAATATAAAATTGACTGAATTAAATAAATAAGACAAACAACAATAACTAAAATTAAAAAAATATATCAATAATTTTTTTCTATTATTAATATTAATTAATCATATTTTTCATATTTATATGTATTATATAATTATGTATTATATAATTATATATTTTACATAATTAAGGTATTTTTTTACACTAATTAATTTAGATAATTATCTAATAAATATAATAACTCCTAAAATAAAAGGAAAAAGCAAAAATATAAAATGGACAAAACTAAATCAATAAAACAAATAAAAAATAACTAAAATAAAAATTATTAATAGATTATTATATATTATTAATATTAATTAAATATATTGTTTATATTTGTACATATTATTAAATAGTTAATAATATTTTTTAAATTTAACTTAAAGCATTTTAAAATTTTTAATTAATTCTCATTTTAAAATTGAATTAATAGTTTTAGATAACTATCTATTAAGGATAATAACTTTTCAAATAAAAGAGTTAAAACAAAAATAAAAAATTGATTAAATTAAATAAATTGAATAGATGAAAATAACTAAAATAAAGTAAATGATAATCTATTATTAATATTAATTAATATATCATTTATATTTATACATATTATATAATTATATATAATTAGATATACAATTGATACATTAATATGTCTTTTCCTTATCCTAATTAATCTAAATAGCCTAATCTTAATTAATTTAAACAACTATCTAATAAAGATAATAACTGCTAGAATAAAAGGATAAAAACAAAAATAAAAATTGAATAAATTAAATAAATATGAAAAATAAAAATAAATAGAATAAAAAATATGTAAATAAATTATTATCTAATAATAATAATTAATTATATATTATATAATTAAGATATATAGTTGAAACATTAGCCTGTCATCTTTTTATCTTAATTAATTTAAATAACATAATCTAAATAAGTATCTAAATAATAATAAATAATATTATTATATAAATAATAATATTATTTTAAGTCAATAAAAAATTTAAATTAATAATAAGATAATACATTCTAATATAAAAAGAACAAAACTAAAAATTAAAAAAAAAAAAAACCTATTAACCCAATTACCCAAACCCTAGCCCATATATCACTTAAGCCATTAAGCCATCTTCCCTCCTCAATTTCACGATGCGTACAGCGCTGAAGGGAGAGGAGAGAAAACGCAGGGATGAAGCCACCATTTCTGACCTTCAAGCTTTGCGCATGGGTGAAGAAAGCAATTTCGATCTAGGTGAGTTTAGGAAAAACTCATCTCCTCTCCTTGCACTACAACCTTCTCTGATTAATTTTTCATTTAAGCAAAAATTTTTGATTTAAGGTTCCTATGATTTAGGGATTTTCGACTAATTGGATGAGAAGTAGAAGAGGGATGTTGAAGCTTTTGATTTGAAGTTGAGTTTCCTATTCTTCTCTTTTCTTTGGTTAGCTTTGGTTGTTTAGATGCTCTGTTTTGTTTTGTTGCTTAATTTCTTCGTTTTATCTGCGTCTTTGTTTTCTTGTGATTGCCTTTTCTACTTGTGTCATAATCATAAGTAGTTTGACGTATGTCAAATGTGTGTGTTTATGCACCAGATTGAAATTAATTTCTGGTAGTTTTGGATCAATTGACTTTCTTTAAAATTAGCTTTCATGTACCGAAAGATCTTTATTTAGTTTTCAGGAAGTGAGCAAGTGCGAAATTATTTATCAGATTATATATATAGGCAACCTGTATTGCAGGCTGTATTTTAAATCTGTAATGTGTTTGGTTAAAATATTTACAATTTTTATTCTTTATTTTCATTTTCTAGAGTAGATTTTCAATTTAATTATTTTTTCCTGGTAGAATGAATTCCAAAATTTCCCAACCTTTTGCTGTGTTGACATTAATATTTTAAAGAAGCAATTTATATTTCCTATGGCTGCATGTGGAACTTACGAAATAGATTCAAAAAGAAATAGTGGTATAGTGCAATTGTACAGTTGAAGAAAAAATAATACAAAAATATGTTAATATGTACGAAATTCACTTGATCTTTTTGTACCTTTTTTTTAAGACTATATTATATACAATTCATTTGTAGACTATAAAAAATCTCAACTGTATATATTATATGTTTATATTCCTTCCGTGCTAGATGAACTTGAGATTGTATTAGATGAAAATATTAAATATTGTAGATGATATTTAAAAGATTAAAAAATATAAAATAACAGTGGATAAGAAGATTCCAATTAACAAACTTTGCTTACTAAGTAAAATTCCCATACTAATTATATCTTTCTTTCCTAAAACATACAAAAAGGATATTTAATTATGCACATACGTAGGAATAATCAATAATCCAATTCTGAATGAGGAGCTTGCTTCTAAGGCTGTAAACAATGGCCAAAGAGAGAGAAAGTTTAGTTGACAAAAATGCATGTGGTTTTACGAAGTACATGCACCTAAGTGGGGGCAAGTGAATAATTGAATCCTCGAGAGGGAAATTTTTGTCTCCAATTAGTATTTAATATTCTTGTTGGGCTATCCATGACAATATCTATTCCAATGATCTTACACTGTCTCTTGCTTTTCACTTTTTTTAATTATCTTATAAAATTAATGTCTTCTTTCAACAGTACTTAGGTAAATTATTTCAATTTAATTACGTGTGGAGACACCTCATTTTTCATGTTTTTAGATAAAAACTTCGTGACCTATGTAACATAGCCACCAAGCTCTAGTGCGTGGACCATTCTAGCTAGTTGATCTTAAAATTCAGAGGCATCATTTTTTTTTTTGTTCAATTGTCTTTAAATTTCAATGTAGATGTAACTTTCAAGCATACTTGACAATGTTGAAATGCCACTGCTATATCTATTCATTCCTCAACTTTAAAACATGCTTTCTTTTTTATCTACATTATATTACTGGTTTAAAAGGTTGCGTAGAATTTCTAGTCATTACGATCCTATTGCTATATGTTCATTTCTCCATTCAACTTGAATTTTGTCCAACCCGTGACTATGAGTTTGAATATTTGTGTTAAAATATCCATTTTTATAATTTTTTTAATAAATTAAAATATTTGCAATTTTGATCTTTCACCTTAGCTTACTTGTAAAAAAAATGGGTATAGCCATCTTGATCATATAACCTGTTATCTAATTTTGATATTGCTGACTTAAGAAACGTATAGATGAAGGACAAAACATACTAAAGCTTTCTTCCAATTATCATGCCTTACCACTACCATGTCTTGAAGTTCAGAATTTGTGAGTCTTATTGTTGTATTTGTTTTAGCACTAATTAAGCTCAATTGTAATTTCATTTTTTTTTTGGGAACACAACTAAGTGGTGCCCTTACACAAGATATGCTTAAGATAATATTAAAAAGAATGGTGGGGAGAAGACAAGAAGCAACAAACGTCTTAATTAATTTTCATATTCTCTCTTCAAACATTAATTTCAATTATAATTCCAATGATGTCTGTCCAGTTACATTGTGATGAATCTGAAGTTGATTTTGTGTTGTTGATTTAATGTTTAATGTTTTCATAATTAATTTAAAATGATATGGTGGCATGAGGTTAATTTAAATTTGTAGCAAATAAAGTATGTAATAGATTTGCATCAAGTGGATTTCATGTAAACTTGATAAGCTACTTGACCCAAGAGATGAACGTGCCACCATATCTACCTCCAACACTCTCATAGTCACAATCTTCAAATCATCTATGTATGAACATTTCAAATTTTATTATATTGCTTGCAACATGTGTTAGACTATGAGTGTTTTATTGACAATAACATTATTTGGGTATTCCTTTTATGATTAAAACTACTAAACAGTTTATTTTTCATGTGATTAAAGTATATATATGGCCTATTGGACTATTTATTAATTTTCTTTCAATATGTCAAGGAAGAGATAGTCAAGCATAAACAAGCAATGCTTGCGGCCCTTGAAGAGTTTTTTTTTTTTTTAATTTTAGGAACTACCTATTGCACATTGCCTATCCTGTAAGGTGATTAATTCAAGGGCACTGCAATCTCCTCAATAAATGCACTCAATGTCATTTCTTGCAATTGATATTTCTACTATACATGCTTGGGTAAGGGAACTAGAGGTTAAAAGGTAAGATCCATGATTGGTAAGATAGGGACACCCTCATAATATAGTTTTCTTACTCTTTTATTATAGGCTTCTTAATTTAATGGGCTTATTGTTCTTTTAACATGAAATGATGTGGAGGGCATTTAAATTTCCAAGGGGTCATTGAAATCATTGTTATTGAGAAGTTTTGTTCGGTTTTTATAGTTTAAAAATAAATTAGTTTTTAGTAGTTCAAGTGCTTGTAAGTTAACAAATAATTTTATTTTTAAGCATGTCAATTAACTTGGCAGGTATATTTAGATTTTTTTCATCTTGAATGATTATGTAATATGTTGTAGACATGTAGTTGAATTGTCATAAGAGTGAGGAGTGAAGGCCCCTATATTAACTTAAGTTTAGGTCTTGGGATGCAATGGTCATGTACCTCATTGGTTTGTGCTAGATAACTCTTGTCCTGCTAATAAAATTTCTTTTCTATTAGAAAATAAATTTGGCCACAATTTTGTGCATGTCAATCACACTAATTCTCTTTCTTTCATGTTGCTAAGGTTCTCTGAGCACCTCTTATCTCTTTCATTGTCATTTTAGTTACATATTAACTTTTGCCTTTCGCCTTGTTTTATTCCTTGATAGCAATATATTATTAAACACTTTAATTTTTTGCTTTGTGAGAAATATTTTAGTTGTTCTATGATCTTTTTCTCAAGGAAGTCTCTTGAAAGAGGGATGTTGTCAAAGTTTTTATTCAACAAAGGTTTTCCATTGATGTTGCGCAGGTACATACTATCATTATACATCAACATCCATTACTATTTGGATCATCCTTTGTCTAATATTTGGTTACACCTGCTCTATGACATATTATCTTAGAATGTTGCTTCTACAATAATTATAAAATATAAATGAGTAAAAATGTAATATTAATAATATTTAAATCAAGCTACTCAAAAATATTATGAGTTGAGGAAACTATGGCCAAGCTTGGCTTATATTGAACTATTCTAGCTTGCCTATTCACTTGAATCAAATTAGTTAGCAATTAAAGGTAACTTCAACTTAGTGTTTTTGGGTAGACTTTTAGTACACTAACTTATTTCATTTCCATTCTAAATCAATGCATCCCATTTCACTCTAATACACATCTTTATCATAAACTGAAATAGGATCTTAAGGAAGTATGTTTCTTGTTAGGTAGTTTGGCTAAGAACTTAACAAGGGCATGTTGTTACTTGATGTGGTTAATAGTGGATACAAGAAGCTTGAGGAAAAATGATCAAATGGGTTTATATTGAAGATTTGGTTACTTTTAGTTGGTTTTGTAGAAATACAATAGTCAGTAGATAACCAATAGATATGGATGATAGTAATATAATTTGATGAAAAGTGGATAGTGTAAATGAGATAAGACTATACGTTAGAAAACACCCTTGAGTCCACAAGGTATTCAATAGATTTTGAGGCACCAAAATGTAAGAGAATAATGAGAATTAAGGGCTACTTTGATAAATTTAAATTTGAATTTAATAATATTGCAATTAATTTTATATGGGCAACTAGAAATATTTAAAATAACTAAAAAAAACTCTTTAGTGATGGTTGGAGTTGTCATTATTTTTTTTATATATTTAAAAAACTTTTAGCGGCGATCCTTAAGGTCACAACTAAAAGGGTAAGCCCACTTTAATTTTTGTATTATAAAAATTAAATTAATGAGGCTTTAGTGGGGACTATTGTTGCCACTAAAAGATACTTTTAGTGGCAAGCTAGTATATTGTCACTAAAAATAATACTTTTAGTGGCGACTAACGTCATCATGAAAAGTCATCCTTTAGTGGCGATCTTTATAAAAAGCAAATTAGTGGGGCTTCAGTGGCGATATTTGTCGACACTAAATGTCATTTTTAATGGCGACAATTATTGTTGCAACTAAAGACCTTTTGATACGGTAGTATTAGTTTCGACCTAGTGGCGACAAAATTAGTGGTGACTTTTTAACCTTTAGTGGCGACAAAAGTCGCTGCTAAAAGTCTATTTTTTGTAATTATTATTCTTTTAAAAAATAATTTTGCATAAGATGAAGATAGGGCTTATTTGATTTGCAAAATTGTCGATGATATAATTGAAAATCGAAAAAGAATGATGAGGGAAAAGCAAGGGAATATCTTATTTTTTTTACATATTTGGTTGCATAAAAATGATATGGGAATGGAAAAGTTGAATACTAAAATGCCAAAAATGTCCCTCTTAAAATAAAATCAAAAGTTAAAAAAAGAAACTAATTTTGTCTTTTTTCCTTTGCTTCCTCGGTTGAACCTTTGGACTTTTTTAACTGGTTCGTTGTATTTACTGCTCATTTTACATTCATCTTTACTTTCTCCTCTTTCCACTATGTTTTTCTCTCATAAACTAGTATTTGCAATGCTTTCTATTTTGCTTCAAATCCAGAAAAGGTTCAAAATTGTAGGAAAATCTAACATTTAAAGGAGACTCATTCCTGGTCTTTTTTAATTGGAAGCACAAAGCTAGGAAAAACTCTCTTAAAATAAAATAGGGTTTGTTTTCTCTCTCTGTAGCTTCTTCTTCTTTTACATGTTCTTTTTCCTCTACATGCAAAGGGTTATGGTAGATTTGAAGCTTGGAAGCCCTTATTGATGCTATTCTCTACTAACAGATGGGTGTCATTGTAGCACATCATCTTCTTCGTTGTGCACAGCAAATTCGGTTTCATCTTCATTGTGATATGGTAGATGGATTCAATGTAATTGCAAGCCAAGAATGGACTTTGTGCCATTTTGGCTCCAAAGCATATAGTGTCTACGTCTAAAAGCAAATACTTGATTTTGTCGCATATGCATGTTTGCAATCAAACGACCCAAATCAAAGGAATGCAATGCTCTTTTCCTTTCATTGCTTGAACCAAATGTGCCCATAATTTTTACAAAATTGTTACACGTCGTAATTGTTTTACACACTCATTTGTGAGTCGCCGAAGAGTTTATTGTTTCCAACTTATAGGATTACTCACTTTTATAATTCTATTTATTAAAAGTAAAAACATGTATATTTTGATTAGTTAAGATTTATTTAAAAATTTTAAAAAGTAGCTAAAATGTACAAAAATCTTAAATTTTGGGTTATGTATAAATAACTTTTTTTACTTTCAAAATTTGATGTAGATTTTTTTAAATTAGTACAAATAATCTTGCCAATAATAAATTCATTAATTTTTTAACAAAAATGTAACATGTGAAATTAAATAAATTCTTTAAATTTTATTTTTTATACAAATAATTTCCTTAAACTTTGAATTTTATGTAGATAACACTTTGAATTGGTAAGGGAATCACTTACACAATTTCAAATTTGAGAAAATTTGTTGTTAAATTTTAAAGATTAAAAATTATCTGCAACTCAAAATTGAAGAAAATTTTGTTCATTTTACCCCTAATAAAAAAAGAAATCAACTTTAATTACAACTACAGATATTATTATATCACTCTTTCGACAAATGGGAAAAAAAATAGTGGGCCTTATTAGTTGGACCACAAGGAGGTGGGTTGGACCGTGATGGTGTTCCTCGTACATGATTGGAGTCGGCATATTATGTGTGTGTTTGGATTGACGGTGAGTATAATTGATTTTGATAAATTTGATTTTGCAGAATTGATTTTATGTAAAAGTGGGTTTACTTGAGCGTGATTTATGTTTAGAAACTTCAATTAAAAAGTAAATTTGTTAATACACTTTCAATGTAACTAAGTCTCCGTTTGTAAGAAGCAAATATGAGTTGTTTCAACCCAACGTGTTTTTTAGATATTTCAAAATAATGGTGTGATATGATGAACGTAAATACAAACATATTGTAAACGAGATTTTCCTATACAAACCAAGGTTTGGAGCGAAACGTGATTAGATAAACGTTGAATCAAACACACACTATATAGTTTTGACCAAAACAAATGAGCATGAATTTTATCAATCATAAAATTTTCTTTTGTGTTTTTTTTTGGGTTACATATGAGATGTATGACTTAATAAGAAAATAAAGTATACGGGTTGAAGCAGTTAATTTTAAAGACTAAACAGATATTATGTTACTTTATTCGTATCATTGAGAGCTTTGTGTTGGATGTACCTATTAGTTGCCTAAAGTGTTCAAACAAAGAAAGGAAATCTTGGGACAAAGTGACGAGATTTCAATAATGATCTCTAAATGGGTAAATAGTTCCGAATCAGTCCAAGGCACAGAATGAAAAGGATATATTTTTTGGAGTTTTCCGAAACAGTAATGACTGAAGAACGAAGCTTTTATACCTTTCTTTTTTCTCATTGGCAGAGGCAGAGGCGGAGGGAACTGAGTCTTCGATTAACCAACTGATCCAGCTTCTGCCACTGCTTCATGATGCTGATTGTTCATCCAACGCTTTCCTCATACTTGTTGACCCCAAAAAAAAAATTCCATTCGTTCCTATTCAGATTAGAATCTGCAAAAGTTAATTAGCTTATATACAACAATGATAGTGTGGAAATTTAATAATATTAATTAAGAAGATTGAATATGTGATTGTCAAGTTGACCAAGTTGCAGTTTTAGTGGGAGGGGTCAAAATTCACGAGCTCGTCATCATAATTAGCACTGCCTTCTTTAATTGTTACTCACTTTATACATGAAGGAGATGCCCAGATGGATTACATTAGAGCTGTGTGTGAAATTAATTTAAGCTTGAGAGAGAGAGAGAGAGAGAGAGAGAGAGAGAGAGAGAGAGAGAGAGAGAGAGAGAGAGAGAGAGCATTGAACAAGAATCACATATTGATGACGTCACAATTTTGTGTGAACAGTGAGCCTCAATCATCATGTTCAAATACTGCCATTCAACTGTTAACTGTCATCACTCTTCCACCATTACATGCCACTAATTAACTACCCTAATTTACACCCACCTCGAAGGGACCACGATCCTCTAAATTTCTTCTGAAAATTTACGGGTTAAACTTGGGTAGATCTCAATCGTTAAATGCATTGGGCCTGAGATCCACGGTTAATAGAGAGACACTTCAGTATCCCTCACTTCACTTTCTCTCCCTTTGACTACTCTAAGCCATTGAAGACCAGACCATGGGAGAGGAAGAGAAAGGGAATTCACTCAAAGTAGCAAAAGTGATTCTTCAAAAAAGAATGAGTTATAGAAGGGATAGATGAGAAGAAAAGAGAGAGCTTCATTTGCCATAGTTTCAGATTTCCATTGTTTTGCAGAACCAGAGACTTGCTGAAATTTTGGTGTCCTCTACCATGGTCTTCAATGGCTTCGAGAAGGCAGTGAGAAATGCTGACGTGACTCTTCATTATCCATGGACTTCCGCTCAATGTAGTGGATCCTTGTCCACCTCATAATATTATTATTTAACTTTTTCTGATTCAATTTTTACCTACTGAAATTAATCTATATTTAAGTTTAATAAAATTACACTCTACACATTGATATTCATTGTTAAAAGTTAATTCATTAACAATTATTATTATTATTATTATGAGAATATTGTTTTCTGTTAGGCACACGAAATATATGCTTTTTATTGACTTAAAAAATGTGTTTTTCATACAATATAGGCCCAAAGTGCTTTCTATATTGAGATGTAACATCTTGGTCTATTCATCAATTGATTTTTCTCCTTTTTGACCAATATCTATTCATCAATTGATTACACTTCACAATCACTTGGTCTTTAGCTACCTCTCGATCTTGCCTTGGTTTATATGAAACTTCAGTATCGATCTTAAAATTTTTCAGATAGCTACGGGGATTAAAGTTAATTCTCTTAATTTTTAACTGGCATATCCTTCCATAATATTCTGCCATCACATGCTATCGATTACCTTACAAATTAAATTACTGTTATCAGGTCTTTCGGGACCACTAGAATTTACGCGGAATATGAGATTAAAATAAACTAGGCTTTAATTTTTAAGTTTGGAGTCTTATGGGGATTAGCAATCGCACGGCAATAATATATGAGGAATTTTTCAGAAGAGATGGACATGAAATATTGGAAACAGAGAATGATGCTTAATTAATGACTAAATTCCCATCTTACAATGTAAACTTACTCGTACGTGGTGTCTCGAAATTATAAAGGGTGAAAGAATCCTGGGATCTCTGGCAAAGACATTAACATGCCCTTTCTGCTTAAAATGTTTGATTGTGTTCCCTTTTTCATATACAAATTTCGCTTGTCTTTGCTTAATTGCATCAAATTAACCATGCTAGAGTTTATAATTATATATCCTCAAACTCGAGGAAAATAATATCGAAATTGGTATAACCTGAATGACAAATCTACATATGCATGTAGTGCTTGGACTCTGTGAAGCTACAATTGTTTGTCTCAACTTAATAATATATATATATATATATATATATATTTGTTTTTTCTGTTCTTATCTATCTGTCAAGACTGAGAATCAGAGATGGGCGTAAAAGAGGCGAGCTACAATTAAGGTGAAGATGACATTTGAGTATGAACAGTATAACTGAAAGCATATTTAAAGGCACTGTTTATGCTAAAGTTGTACTTCAGTGCAGATCCTACGCTGTATATTTTGATATTCAAAATAATCGGGAATTGTAAAGCAAAACAATGCTTATCATATATAGTTAATGTTCACAACTGGGATGTTTCAATAAGGATCGAAGAAAAAACAAAAGCCAACTTGAGAAGCTTTTAGTAGAAGGAAACATTTGAAAACTAGAAAGACAAGTGAGAAAGCGACAGGAACAGAAGAAAGTGGCTCTAAATGTTGAGATGAAGTTCTAGTTGTACAAGGGATAAGAAAAACCTAGATTTATGGCATAACCAGCGATTCCCATGACCTAGCACCAATCAATTTCTTGACCATCGATGCGGCATAATGCCAATAGCCTAACCCCTTTTCATCCGCCTATAGTTTGCAAAATTGTCAAATATGAATAGGCCAGGTCTCAGTGTCTAAAACCACAAGGTGAGACAGCATAACCCCATCAGCTACAATTGAAAATGAAATTAGCCATCATTCTCACCCAAGAGCCACGGGTGGAAGTGGAAACCAATGGTAGTGATGTTTGAAGCAAAGATGGTGGCATCCAATTTAAGTGTTGATGTACTGTGTCTGAAGCTATTGCTACCCCTTTTAATTTGTTTGCTTATTCCTCGCTCTTCCTATTCTTTAGACTGCTGTTCTCACACTGGCCAACACTATACTTTGGCTCTTTTTGCCATCTCTGTGGTCAATTTGTGAACAGCATGTGTCTCATTAAATGCTCCTCCTTCAATATTCATACCCAAACCTCAGGTTAATAATACAAGATATGGTCTGCCTTTTAGTTTTTACTGTCTCTCAGGACCTGACAAACAGCTATTGCAGTATTCCACTGTAATAACATGCAACCTAGCTAGCTATATTTATTTATTTTTGACTTTGATAGTACACCTTATGAACCCAAAATCAATCTGGAGATAACAGTAAAAATAAACAGTTAAATTAAAAGATTATTATATAATACTACTTCCAATCCTTTTTATTAAAAATAAAAAATTGTTTCACTAATATTAAAAAAAACAGTTAATATCAATTTAATTCATTGATTAAATTTAAATTTAGTAATTCTTTTCTATTTTACCTCCCTTTATTTGGTATAGGAAAATATTATGCATTGTTAAATATATTGGGTGTAATAACAAGTAAAAAAAAATTATTATTTAATGAAATAAAAAAACATATTATATTTTTTATATTTTAGAACCAAAAAAATCTTTTTAAAACTTTTTATAAAAAGGACCTTGGGAGTATAATACAAGGGGGAGAGAGATTAAGACAATATCTCTAAGAACTCTCACACAGTTGTTTCAACCGACCGGTGATGCGCAAACCAATGGAAATGTTGGACACGTTGGAACTGATTTTTCTTGTCAATGAATGATGGTGGATGTGAGAAACACATTGTAACCTTTATGGCTGTGTAATTAAGCTGGAATGCGTGCAAGCTGACTAGGATTAATTAATTGCAGGGTTTCTTTCTGAATTTTCAATTATATGGGGTTTTTCTGCGTTTGATTCAATCCTTGGAATCAAGTGCGATGGTGTGGGGAGGATGAAAACGTAAACAAGGCCAAAAGCTAAGATTGATATAGGTAAGATTCATTATGAATTACTGTTGTTCATACAGAATGTTTTCTTAACAAAACCAAACAGCCCTGTCGAAAATGTGTTGGGTTACTTTTGTTTGATTAGATGATGTAAAAAAATGTAAAAAATAAGTATGTAAAAATAAGCAATAACTTTTCAATTTTTACTTTCAAAAAAATAATAAAAAATGATACTATTAAATAATAATTATAACAATATAATATATATTATACATAATTTACAAAGGAATTGTCTCCTCCTCCAAACGACCAAACAGGGACAAAATAACATTATTGAAGTAATGAGACGCATGTGTATCTCTTCTCATACAGTCAAATTAATCATTCTCTAAGATATTTTGAAAAGAAATTTACTTGCCCAAAAATTACCATTAATTACCGCTGATTTACCTGTTTGAGTATTTGGAGATTGATGCTAATTATAATTAAATTATGGTGAAATTACATCTTACCTCTATGAATTAAGGTCAAATTACAAAATTAATATATAAATTTTAAGACATAACAAAACATCCCTTTAATTAAATTTTAGACTAAAATAATTTTTTAATTTGAGTTAAATTTTTAAAATTGAAAATGAATTTTTTAAGCTAGAAATAATTTTTTTGGGGGGTAAGTCTAATAGAGTATTCTACCAAGTTTGTTATTATCACAATAGAATCACATGGCCCTCTTGCCATTAATTTTAACTAAAAATTAACATTCTCATTTTATTTCAAACTTTAGGAATTGTCTTATTATATATTAAAGTTTCTATATTAATTTTGTAGTTAAACTTTAATTGAGTAAGAAAAAGGTTTGCCATCACCTAAGACCCGGGCAAGTAATTAAATGCCAAAGTTAAAATCCATTTCAGTTTATATCAATGTACATACGTCTAATCACATATTAATTTTTTGTTTTTCCTATCAACAGCATAAGATCTCATAAAGTTGTAAATTTAGAAACTCTTAATTGCTATAGTTTGGCAGGCTTTGAGCTTTTGTATCTTCGATGTAGTTCAGTTCATGTACGCAAATTTTTGCATACTCTATCGTTATACTACCTCGGTCCCTTTTATTAGAAACAAAAAATTGTTTTATTAGTATTAAAAAAAATAGTTAATATCAGTTTAACTCACTAATTAGATTCAAATTTAACAATTCTTTCCTATTTTATCTATCTTTATTTTGTATGAGAAAAAGTTATGCATTATTAAGTGTATTGGGTATAATAATAAATAAAAGATAGAAAAAATTATTATTTAATGAAGTAAAAAAATATACCATGTTTCTTATATTTTATGACAAAATTTTTTTTTTTAGATTTTCAGATAAAAAGAACCGGACAGAGTATATATCATCCTTGATCAATATTATAGAAGTACGTGAATGTGAGGGAATTTATTATTGTGATGATCCAATGGTTGCATTTAATGATTATTAAGGGAAAGATTGCATATAATTTCTGAACTACAGTATAATTATAACTTTAATACATAAAACTATAAAAATAAGACTTTATTCTATAAGCAATTATAATATGTAAAAATATTATATATCATTTAAAAGTAATGTAAAAAGT
Source organism: Erythrophleum fordii (assembly GCA_032878935.1). Taxonomy (NCBI): domain Eukaryota; kingdom Viridiplantae; phylum Streptophyta; class Magnoliopsida; order Fabales; family Fabaceae; genus Erythrophleum; species Erythrophleum fordii. Next base: position 12,221,999 of record JAVQMF010000045.1, on the reverse strand, counting down.
CATTATTATGCTACATATGGAGCAAAGGGAAAAATTGAAAAAATTAATAAAGGCATAAGGTATCATGTGATAATTAATCACATGAGTTTTAATTAACATTATATATTTTAAACTAATATATAATATTTTCATTATTTTTTATGATGATTTAGAAATATAAAAGCATTATATTTTAAAATTATGCACTAAAATTGTTAATAGGCTATAGATCAAGGGATTAGAAATAGTTTCTCTAAAATAAAAATCTTATTTTAAAATTTTTCTAAATGAAAAATTTACTTTAAAAAGAATAGTGCACTTATTTATTTCCTGGTTAATTTTTTTAACAGTATTTTGTTGTCTGAAAATTACTTAAATGTATGATTTGGTATGATCTGAAAGTATAGGATAGTGTTTTGCAAAATATGATACTATAGGTTTTTGATTATTTTCTTAGAAATTAAAATTGCAAGTCTGTGATGAATATTCATTCTTAATAGTGTGAAACGATCCCCAAAAAAAGTCAATTAACCTTTGACATACTGAATGCACACACCGAGGGAATAAAATAAAATAAAATTGGAAGTTTAATTGGATAGTGGTAGATAACTATAAACGGCCGGTAACGGCATTCTTCCGTAAATCCATTTATAATCACAATTTAAAAAAAAACTTAACAATAGTATGTCATAATATTTAAAGATGTCAAAATAAGACGTCACCCATTAAATTCTTTTGAAAAAATTCATGTTAGGCTTTAAAAAAGTAATATATTTTGAATTAAGGTTTTTAAAGCTTGAATCTAGTCAGTCATAGGGCTAAATCGAGATAGGTCGGGCCAATTAAGGGCTATGTTTTTTTCTTTAAAAAAAAAATTAAATGACCAAATTTGTCTATAAATTCTTACTTGACTTTCCTCTCTTTTTTTTTTTGGAGCTTATTTTCAAAATCCTTACAATAATATATTAAATGTTAAGGGGTTCAAATGTAATGTTTTAAATAAAAGAGATATCAAAATGTAATTTAACTAAACTTTAAGAGGATTTAGTCTAATTTATTAAAAAATTGTTTGCTTTGTAATTCCATGATGGTATGCAAATTAAAAAAAAAAAACTAAAATAGTCACAATTGTTTTATATATGATTTTATTGTAAAAAATTATCAAGAATTTTATTAAAAAAATTAAAAGACTCATAAGGTTTACCCTAAACTGAAACAAGGCCAGACCGAACTAAAAAATCTAAGCTTATATTTAAATAACTTATCCAACCCAACCCTAAAATATTAGAGCTTAAACGAGGTAGACTCTGGCTGAGCAAACCTCATTGACACCTCTAATTATATTCTTACTTATGTGATTAGAAAAATTAAATCGAAATTATGAAAAATTGTTGCGTTGCGCTTACCTTTACCTGTTTTCCCCGTTCCGGTACTCTTGCATCTCTCTCTCCTGTGTCTACCGCCCACTTCCTTCAGCCATCTTGTAGTCTCTCTATCTCTCTATAAAAGCAAACCCACCAAGGCCATAAACTGTTCCCACTCTCTCTCTCTCTCTCTAACTTACTTTTCTTTTAACCCCCCATGGCTGATCCTTTCTCAAATTTCTTCTCTTCATCTTCTGGATTTTTCCAATTCAATCCCATCCCCCATTACTACCCTCCTCCTCCTTCTACCCCTTCTCCACACCATCATCCCTATCTCCACAACTTCATCACTTCTTCTTCACCCCCTAATTCCCCTCCTCTCAGAGAAGCCCTTCCTCTTCTCACCCTCAACCCCACAAAGCATCAGCAACATCATGAAGATCAACAACAACATGAGCCTTGCCACTCTTGCAGTACTCCTATGGAAGTGGAGGACACTACTACTAAACTTAAAGAAGAAGAAGAAGATGATGATGAGGAAGAGGATGAGAATAGTGTGACTGTTGCACTCCACATAGGGCTGCCTAGCCCTAGTGCTGCTGAGATGGCCTCTCTCCTCTCTTCTTCCACCACTCACGCACAACAAGCAACAGATGGTGAGACTCTGGAGGATAATTCTTCCCCTGGGCTCTCCAGGCTTAACAAGGGCCAGTACTGGATCCCTACCCCTTCTCAGATTCTCATTGGACCTACCCAGTTCTCTTGCCCTGTTTGCTCCAAAACCTTCAACCGCTACAACAACATGCAGGTCTGTATTTCTCTCTCTCTCTCTCTCTCTCTCTCTCTTCTCTTCTCTTCTCTTCTAATCCTTCCTTCTAATTTAGAAGAACTTGCTTGCTTCTTCTTAATTCCCCATCTCTGTCTATCGCTTTTTTCCCTGATTTGAATTCCTAACGGTTCTTACATGCTTCCATGGAAAAAGGAAAAGCTAGCTTCATTTTTAATCTCGGCCTTCTTCTCTTCTTCTTCCCCTCTTTTTCCCTCTTTCCCCTCCCTTCCTGGGTCATTTTTATTGATTCCTTACGATAATTAAAGTTATTATTCGGCCTTTTTTTTTGCATGGTAAACGGGTATAAGCTAGGCTAAGAGCAAATTAGATCTTTTTCCTGATTCAAACTATGACTTGCATCAGTACCTTTCCTTTTCGTGGATTAAACTACTAGGCCAATGTTCCTTAATTATGCCTTTACTACATTGAAGTTCGTGCTCCACTGCTCCATATTTTGGCAGCTGCATACAACTGAACAATTTTGCAGTGTTTCTTCCAGATCGCTGAGATAATGACATTAATCGCACACCACAATTTGTTTCTCTTTGGGGCCCTTCGGTCTGAATCCAAACAGCATCCCCATCCCTGAAACCCCCATATATACATGGGATATAGCGCTTCCCTCCTGGCTTCTCTTATAGATTATTCACAATTTCTACTCGTGTCCCTTACCTCTTTTTCCATTCTAGATACAAAGAACGACTATCTATCTATCTAGATTTCATGAAATTTGCGGGGTTTTGTTTCAAAGGGTCCTCCTATCAAATACTTCGATGTGTGCATATAATTCTTACAAAATTCAGGAAAAATATATTGTTCCTCGGGAAAATGGCTGCTGAGCGGATGTCTATATATATATATATTCTTCTTGATTAGGGAAAATATATAAAATCACAAAAAATATGCCACTTCATGTTGACGTATTTCACATATTTCATTAATCATGTAATTGGGAACAAAAAATTTACAACATAGTACGGTCTTTTTTCCAACGTCACTGAGATACCTTGAACATAAACCTCCTGCTATATAACTACCCACACTCCTCGCCGATCAGATGACACCTAGTGGCTTAACAAAATATATATAGTATGGTTTCATTGAGATTTACTGACGGCGTTACCTGAGTTTTTGCTTTTGTGTTAAGGTTATAAAGGTTAAACTGCAAAATATCTTCACTAATTAGAGCTTTTGATCATCTTTCTTTGTTTCCCTTGGGATGTCCCTAATTAATTTCTCAGATGCATATGTGGGGGCATGGATCACAGTACAGAAAAGGGCCAGAATCTCTGCGGGGTACCCAACCAACGGGCATGCTGAGGCTTCCTTGCTATTGTTGTGCCCCAGGGTGCAGGAACAACATTGACCACCCAAGGGCAAAGCCCCTTAAGGATTTTAGAACCCTTCAAACACACTACAAGAGGAAGCACGGGATTAAGCCCTTCATGTGCAGAAAATGTGGGAAGGCTTTCGCTGTGAGAGGGGATTGGAGAACCCATGAGAAGAATTGTGGGAAGCTTTGGTATTGTATCTGTGGCTCTGATTTCAAGCACAAGAGGTCGCTTAAAGATCATATCAAGGCTTTTGGGAGTGGCCATGCTGCCTATGGGATTGATAGCTTCGAAGAAGAAGATGAGCCAGCATCCGAAGTAGAGCAAGATAATGAGTCCACCCAGTAAACACATGGGATCGATTCATGATTTTATATATCCATGTGAATTATCTTAGTACTTTGCCAACTGATCAATGGGATTAATATAGCGATCATGATTTCCTATTGAGAACTATATGTAATCAAGTTTAAATGGAAAGCCAGCCTTTTTCTTTCCTCGTATTGTCTAGTTCTCTTGTTAACTCTACTTATATATAATTTCTTTGGCCTTCTTCCTTCTTTTGGAATATCAGGGATACTATACATCATTGAAGAGCTCGTTCATCTGAGAAGTTGACCTCTCATCATTGAATTTTTTTTTTCAGATCTGTATAAAATAATTTTTTATTACTATATATACACATTCTGAAGTGACCCAACATAAGAGAGTCTTAACCTTCAATAGGTCAACATCTCCTAAGAAAATCCAAAAAGCAAATGCCAGTAGAGTCATACAAGTATGGCTTTGTTTGACCTCGTTATAGAACCTCTCCCCCCCCCCCCCCCCCCCCTTCCTTTTCAATTAGTGCTTCAGGCATTGTATAAGAATGAAGTCTAAGTAGGTTTCAAATTCGGCAGGAGCATATTACTCAAGCAAATTATGGCTAGAGCGTTTCTAATTATGATAAAGTAGCTGTGTATAACCCAGAGAATATGCAGCTTAAAATTTATCCTCTTTTATTCCATTTTTTATACGATGTAAGGGGGGGTTGATTTTTCTGATGGAGGTACACCAGCAAAAATAACTTTTTTTTAGCAAATTAGATATTTCTGAATATATGCAATGCGTGCTCCTATACTTAAGGATGTATCTAGTTGTATGTATGTTGAAGTAAGCATGTACTTTTGGTAAACGAGAATATGCTGGTTGTGCATGGACAAAAACTTGTGGGGAATTTCATGGCTTTCTTCTTAACATCCTTCATGTCACCCACAATTATCTGAATGAAAGATATGCAGATCATGATGAAGTGAAGCTCAGTACTAGTGGATAACAAAGGGGCTAATGAAGTTTAATCTCTATTTGCCACAAATCTCTCACAGGGGACACCCCGCATATTTTGTCGCAAATTAGGTGATTAGACAGCCTTTTCAACCTGAAAATGTACGCGTACCTTTTGTTGTTGGGGAGTTTGCCAAAAAATTTTCGTATGTCATATAGTGTTTGTATAATTAAAGACTCAATCTAGGCCCTTAGTTTTACGAATGCTATATGGCAGTCAAGTTTAATCTGGTCAGGTTTGCTTGCGTTGGATAGGGGAAAAGATGTGCAATTTGTAGATGGAATACGTATACATACAATTTGAGATCCACTTGCTTGGAAACTTCAAAGGCAAACCATTAACTTTCCAAGAGAATATATAGATAAAATTAAAGGAGGATAGCCAAAAATTTACAGGTAGGATGGATGAATGATATCATGATGGTCCCAGTTTGAACTTTGTGAGAGTTGTGCATTGAAATGCATCGATCTCATATGCAGCTTTGGGGAGAGAGAGGATGGGCAAAGGGTGAGGTATATAGCTGAAATCTGCAAGACTGTGGTGCGTGGAGCCCAATATGAGTTGGTTGGGGTGATTGGCAACACATACTGATGCCTCCTACAGTACATACACATCCTCCATCATCGATCAACTGTAGCCTGATACGACCTTTCATAAAAATTATCACCCCTTCTCTCTTTCTCTCTCTCTCTTTGAGACTTTTGAGCTGCAAATTTATGTAGTATGGTACGTCATGCATGTATACGCATGATGTACAAACGACAGTACTCAGGAAAATTAACTAAAGCCAAAGAGAAAAATAAATTATCTATCGATTGATACTTTTTAATTATTAGGTTATTAGCTTTTGTCTTGAGAATGGTCTTTTGGGTAAAACCATGGCCTGGCTCCGCAAAGTTAAACCCACTGTCCCGTGTCAGTAGAAGACCGTGTGGGGTTACTAATTCTTTTTGCGACTGTGTCATCTCTTGGAAATTAGTATAATGAAACCAATATAACCTCAAACAGTAAACTGTAACTAAAGCATTTATTGACAATCAATATCCTACCCCTTTGTTCCGGATCAGACCAACCCTACTACACCCCCTTGGGACTCTCCTCCATCACACCTCCCTCTCTGTCCCTCAACATCGTCTTTTTTGTATGGCATTATTTGCGCTTTTATGGGAAGTCCCTGTCTTGAAGTCACCCATACCGCCTATATGTCCTGCAATTACACAAAAGGTCACATACATGCGACCATGATGACCCTCGATTTTTCATTTTTAAAAAAGGTGAAATAAACATTTGGTTATCCAAGAAAAGAAAAAAAATAAGTTACTCACCATTGAGATTATTAAATTACATATTTTTCTTTTTTATTGAAAATATATACCAACTTTTCTTAAAATTAAAAGGTGATCAAAATATATTCAATGATAATATTTATTTGTTATTAAAATTATAACTTATTAAAAATATTTTTAAAACTTTTTCTTTCAATATTATTTAATATTAATCAAATTCATATTTAATATTTAATATTTTATTTATAAATATAATTAAATATAAAAATATTTTAGTCAAAATAATTATGATTATAATTTATTTTTTGTTACAAATGAGATCTGTACATTTTTAGATTTTAAGAGAGAGGAATATACTTTTTTAAAATTAAATATCATATAATTTATACATTTGTAAAAAAAAAAAAGTGTAATTTATCCCCAAAAATATTATTATTATAAGCACGTGTACTCATGTATAAAGTCCATGCACATGCATCGATCATTACTCTGTTATAAACAGTACTTGCTAGGTCCACTCTATTATAAGCAATCAAATTGGAAGCCTATTAATTAGACGTAAATTAGAATACAATATCGTTATCATCTAAGATTCTTCTCCTTTTAATTACTTCTACCAATGAATGTCAATATTTAATTAATAATTGATTGTATATAACTGATGTTGGCTAGCTAGTTTTGCAGCTCCATATGCCATGGCAATTTAAAGAAAACCAAACAACCCAGTACAGAAGAATATGTTATTTGCGATACTCTCCTTTTGCTTTCATATTCCAAAACACAGTGGGGACAACTTTGTCTCCCTTGGCTCGAATCACTAGCTTTTTTATTTTTATAATTTCTCTCTAATTTCTATATACATCTAAAGTCCACAGTATTCTTAATTTGCAACCGTAACTTTCATCATTTGGAATGTACTCCATTAGTTCCTTGAACTGTATCGTATATCATCGGAGACGGTAATTAGAAGAAATAATGATCAGGTTGTCAACTAGGTTCTAAATACTCTTTTCTTAAGAAAAAATGGATAATGTAAATAGGTTTATCTAACATTACGGGTCAGAGTACCACTTAGCCCCAGCTGATATCTGTTAATCCCACAATATTTATGTTTGACACTCTAACATAGGGATAAACGTAGGAGCACAGCTTACTAAGGAGCAAACTCACCCAATTGGGTGTTTTTCTAAGGAAAAATGATCACCATCATATAGGGCGAACGAAAAAACTCATCTAATTTGGTGCCAGTTGAACCAATTCATGTTGGTAAATACTCAATTTTATTAATATATAATTTTAAAATATATTACGATTCAAAATATTTGTTTATTAGTCATAACCAACACAAAAATTTGTTAGATTGTCCGTGTATTATAATATTATTATTGAATTTTTTTTTTCTTTTCACGAAGTGAATTTATTTCATACTATATATATGGCCAAAAAAAACTATATTGAAAAACTTTGGGTTATGGCCTACAAATTTTTTGCTTATAAAACCAAAGATGTTACTTTACTTTGCTGATTCCTCTAATTAGATATATGCAGCTCATCAAAATGAATGATGCACGTCATAACCCACAGAAATTAATCTACATGTTTTGTAAATTTATTACATTTGTTTTTCAGTGAAACGATTTTTTTTTTTTAAAAAAAGGACCCCTCTAAGAAGGCTAATTTGGCCGGGGTACTTTTGATCCTCCTCAAAGTAGATGAGACAACTTTGTTAGTGAGACCCCCATCAATAAAAGGAAAAGGGAAAAAGGAAAAAAGGAAAAATTAATCTTGACTCATAATCACCGTTAACTTTGACAATAATATAGGTTTATTTAATTTGACAACATATAAAGCAAAAGGAAAATAAAAATCCTTCTTTTGGATTGTACCCAAGAGAACTAGTTAAGCTTCCCTTTATTTTTAATAAGCTTTTTTCCCCCTCAATTATTGTTATCTTTGAATATGCTTAGCTGCTTTCATCATTTTCTTTTAGCTTTGATGCTTGAAGATTCTCCAATTTAAGGGTGTTTAGCTTTTTTTTTTGGTTTTAATAAAAAATCTTTAAGTAGAAGTAAGAGACCATGCTTGGACAAAAGACCCATTAGCACCATATTGATACGTGGGAAAGAAAGATTTTGAGTGTTCCTTTTTAATGCTCAAGGCGAGAAGTGATTACTGATTGTGTTTGAGGTTCAAGCCCATCAAATCAGATAAGTATGATCTGTCCATAATCTTTTTATATGGGACATGCATGCAATCAATGAGCTAGGTCTTGTTAGCTGAAGATTCTATTTGAGATAAACAAACAAAAGCTAAAGAAAGCCGCAGGCAAGGGCACTCATGACTCATGAGTCATGAGCAAGCAAACCCACACGAATAACCTTTGAAAAGTTACTTCCAATTACTTCAAAAGCATCACAGAGATCTTATGCAGTTTCAGCTTTGCAGGCAGAAAATCATTAGCTAGAACTATATATATATATATATATATATATTATATAGTCTCTCCAACAAAACAAACAAGAAAAACAAGCTAACCAAACAGTAGTTTACTGAATCTTTCTCTGGCTATTAAGTGTAATATTGCAACTGCTTATCTGTCTCTATCTTTGACATGACTTAACTAATCTTGCGGTGGAGACTGGGATGGGTAACGCCTTATATGTTTCCCTTCTCCATTATATTTGCTGAGAAATTTTTAAGCAAGTTTAATTCATAAAAAATAAATAGATCAAATTATATAATGTTACATAAATATAAAAAAGATGTCATAGATTAATTTATCAAATAAATAAATAAATCACGACGATCTTCTTTGTTTTGAAAATCTATGCTCTTTTTTTTTTTGAAGTAAAATATGCATTGCACTTATTTTTCCTACAATAGAATATTAGCTTCAATTACATGTATTTTTATCTAAAATACTCTTATATCTAAAATTTATATAACCTAACAACTATCGACAAATATGTATATAATTAATATAAAAATAGTTAATTTTTTAAAGTTAAAATAAATTAAATTTATAGTTCCTTGAAATAGAAGTTTAAAAAATATATTATTTAATAACTTATATTTTAATAAAAATTAATTTTATTTTTATGATTATTTTAATTTTAAAGAAGTACATATATTTTCATAATAAATGAAATAATTATAAAATTTAAACAATTTTTAAAAAGAATAATATATTTTAAAAAATATTATATATACTTATAATTAATTTTATCTATTTATCTTTTATTAACCAAAGTTGATCGATATTTATCAACAATGCATGATTCAACTAAGGCTGCAACTTGCAACTTCTAAAGAAATAAGCATAACATGGATGTATCCAGCAAACAAAGTACAGTCGACGCGGAAAAGAGTACCTCAATTTTCAGTGCCAAAGTTTTTCTATTATTATTATTATTATTATTACTGGTGTAAGATGTACGTAAACATATTTAATTTACAATTATAGGTCTTGAAAACAGAAAACTTTACAATACGACGATATTCATGGCTAAAATTGTGTTAATCTATGGGGCTTTTTTATTTCAATATAATTCATGAAATTAAATTCAGTTATATTTATCAGAGGAGAATTGTCTCAATTAATTAAAGGGTTAATCTCGTACTCAATTAAACCTATGATCTATAACCAAAAGGAAGCAATGATTGTAACTTTGGACATGTAGGATCATCAAGGCTTGACCGACTAAGGAATGGCATTAATATGTTGGAAGAATGCTTTGGTGTGGGCTAACCACGTACAGAGCATAGGGGCCCATCCATATGTAGTATTTGATAATTCGCATGATCATCATATCTTTCTCAGAAATATGACAATAAAATTAAAAGAAGAAACTTTCTTTTTTTTTTTCAAAAAGAGCACTTTCACCAGCTTCCCAGAAGGATCCTATCCTTAGATATTTTCTTGAAATAAAAAAAAAAAAGCAGAAATTGAAAGTTAAAAAGCAACCCAAAGCAACATTGCGCACTAAGGCAAAATAAAAGTCACTTTTCTTTCTATATTTTACGTTGGGAAATATTCCCAAGTCTACGTCCGGATTATACGTTAGGAAATAATTACAAAAAATATATGTGTTCATATGTGTGAGAGAATAGTAATTTTCATATCTTACATTATAGAGACAAATTTTTTTAGAGTTTTTAATAAATAGAACTCTCATCAAATTACAAAAATGTTTTTTCTTAATGATTAAAGAATCTATTTAAAAAGAAAAAGAAAATTTTTATGATTATTCCCTTTAATTTTTATATATTTGAGTTTTCTAATAGTTTTTTATGATAGAATTACACAAATGTAAGATAGAATTTTTTGGATGCTTTGAATTATTCTCGATGGTGTTGTCTTAACCCTGCCAGTTGCAGCAAATAATACCCTTAAGAGATAATATAATATTCATACGCTTCAAAACATTTGTGACCCACCTCTATATTTAGTGTATTTTTCCCTATAACACTGTAAACTAATAAGTAATACAACATTCAATTAATAAAGAGTTAAACTAATTACTTTTAATTCGCACACGAAAGTCATTAACCTATGCCCCACAAACTAGACGAGTGCCATATATATGGGATATTTTCATGTCACTGTTATTGAGAAAAGTTTACCCTCTGTCAACAGAGCCTTTGTACGACGTAATCAGATATTCTGGCTCCTAAAGTATCCATACCCTTTATCTTGTTTGTCTAAAGTTTTAGACTTTCAGCAACGGGTTTCCATTTTCTGCACCAAACCCCATGCCTATAGCTATGACTCCTCATGTTATTCCTCACTGGGTCACTGTGTGCTGTCGGATAATTTTCAAAATATAAACTCTACTCTGAATATTCAATCTAATATTTCGATTATTATATATGTAGGCAGTGAATCTGTCATATATATATATATATATATATATATATTGTGAGCTTATATATTTTTGGGTATGTACAACACGTACTTAATTAAACAAGGATATATATATATATATATATATATATATATATATGTGGGACCGTTAATTAAACCATAATTTTCCTGACACGAAAGGATGTTATGCAAGATAACGACGCAATGCGTTGGCTTCTTTGAGTGGACATGAAATATTTTTTGCGTGGGTTTTGCTTTAGATTTGCTCCGTAGCTGAAGGAGTCTTTATGTGCCTCTTTTGCCGTACCCCCTTCAATATAATCTGTGAGAGCCAAACAAGAGCTTAGCTTTTTCCCCTTACGAGGGAACCCTGATTTAACATACATACAGCTTTATTCCCCTCCAGCGATTGAATGACTTCCACACACTCGTGATATTTACAAGAAATCTGGTATTGTAATCCCAAACTCATTTAAACTGACATTCATTCATTCTGCTTCTTTGAAAATCCATGTATAGCAATTAATTCCTACTTGTTTTAACCGCTGATTTTCAGTGTGAGATGTCTAGGGAATTAACATGCCGTCTTTAATGTCAATCATAAATGCAGCAGACTTGGGAAATGTGGGACTTCTTCCCTCAAATGGCCTGGCATTGGGGAATTGTGAATGTGTGTCTCTTGGATTCCTTTTTGTTTGTCACATGAGAACCATTCCCTCCAATATTGAAAACTTGTATTAATTAATTGACATGTGCAAAACAAGTGGGCTTGTGACCAAACAAAATTGGAGTGTAAAGCTGCTAGGAATTTTTTTTTTTTTTTATGTTTTATTAAAACTACTCAAACATTTCTTCTATTTTTAAAATCAACACAAATTTGTTTTGAATTTTGTTAAAGTTACATAAATTTTTCTTCTATTTTTAAAATTATCATAATTTTTTTAAAAATTTTATTAAAATTACACAAACCTCCCTTCTATTTTAAAATATATACAAATCTTCCTTAAAAATAAATTAAAAAAATTATGTAATTTCAACCAAACTTATAAGAAATTTGTGTTAGCTTTGAAAATACAAATAATTTATATAGTTTCAGCAAAACTTATAGGAAGTTTGTATAATTTACTCTACTTTCTTAAGCACAAAACATACTTTTTGGTTTACTACTTAACTTCAATTATATTTTTGGGTCAATTATCACATTATATTCAATTATATTTTTGGCTCAATTATCACATTACATCTTTTGGAAAGATGACTACAATTTTTTCCCATAAAGAATAACCACATTATGATAACAAAATATGATCAAGTGGCTTTAAAGTTTGAACGTATTAATTAAATTAAAGTTAACAATTAAACTGACTAAAAAAAGTCTTTTCCTTCCAGGTGTTAAAGTGGCTGGAAGAGATTTCCTAATTATGTGGGTTATTCTTATTCCCCTCATTGATGCTTGATAACACCGGTCCCCACTTTGAGATGGTGTGAGATCAGATCAGACGCCTATATGTAATTGGGCTTGAAGACACTGTTTATGGAAGTGGAAATATTGGGCTAGATCCATATCTCGGTGGGAGCCCTAACATGAAAGATCTATGAACTTCACTCTTAAACTCTTAGTTTGGGCTCATTCATTCAAAGTAACTAATTCGGGGAAAACTATATTTTTACCCATAGTTTACTTACAAAATAGATATATGAATTTTAAAATATAACAAAAATTATTTATATTTTAAATCTCAGTTAAGATTAATGACAATAAATTGCTTGTACAGATGTACATGAGTTAGATTGATCCACGTCTAAACTAAACTTGATACTTTATCTAATTTTATAAATGAGTTTATTTTTTATACTAGCTCAATTACTAACCAAATGAGGTTGGATCACATTAGGCTAGCCAGACCTTCCTTCTCTCTCTCTCTCTCTATTTAGGCCTTCAAGTTTTAGTTTATTTACCTTTGGTTCTTTCTCTTTCTTTAAGTCACTACTAGAACTAATTTTTTCATGTGTGATAATAATAATTCCTTGACTAAAAAAGGTGGTATGATAAATATAAAAAATGAAAAAATTATTTTCTCTCTTTTCCTATCATGTTATATATATAAAATAAGATTTAAATACATTCATATATCAACTTGCTCTTAGTCTTATTTCCTTGATTCCATCATGAATTTTTTAAGAACATGTAAGTTTGAGACTTCTCTTCTTCTTTTTTTTGGGGTGCTGTCCACACTTTTAGATTTTTTTTTTTCTACTTTGGAAGGTCCAATATAAGATTATTGATGCTTTTGACCCAAACTTGCAGTGGGTAGTTCTTGAAGTAAAACTTAATAAAAGGAGAGAAAAACCTAGTAAAATTTTCACATTGATAATGTGTATTTCCCTTATTAAGTTAGATGTTGACCAAGGAAAAAAAACGTAACTTTGATTGGGTCATACAAAGTATTAATGAAATTTAGAATTTGGTCTAATCCAATTCTAAATTTGTATATTTAAACTTGATTTTGGACTTGATTTTTTTTTTGACTCGGTTCAATATGACTAACCCAAATTAAGTTAATCAAACTAACTGAGCCTGTATACACTCATAGTCACATAATTTTGATTATGATAATAATTCCTAAACTATGTTCAATATTATATCTACAAAAGGTTCATTTATAATTCTAGGAAATTTTTTTCTACTTCAAGAAATTAAGATTTAATATTCCTATTTTAGTCAAAAGTTTAATGAGTATCTTATTATGTTTTAATATACTAATTTTCTAATTAAATTCTTGTTCATGGGAATAAAATCTAGTTTCCCGTTAAATTTAATAAAGTAGAAAGAATGTTTATCGAGCTCTTCAAATTCTTAAGCTTTGTTAATGATGTATATTATCTTTACCATTGGCTCTAGCCTATATTGATGGTTGAAACACAAACTAAAACCAAGAGTGAAACATAAAGTGCGTAAATAAAACTAAACAACCCCAGTATTCATACAACTTACCAATTTGAAAGGATAAAACAAGATAACAAGTGACAAAATTCAAACCGTAAAGGCCACGAGACAAAGCAAAGCAGAAAAACGCAAGATGACCCCAGAAACAGAGAAAGCTCGAGCCTCTAATTGCGGTGTGAAGGGTGCAATGTCGAAACTCAGTGCCACAATTTTAGTCGCGCAAAACAAACCCATAACCATCACTACCATCAAAATTTTAGCTTCTTGTGCCATTTCCACCCCAAGAAGATTAATTGAACTGGTTGAAAAGAAAAGGTATTTTTGCTTGATAACAGAATTGTTCAATAACTAAGCGGAGTGTTGAATTTATAAGAACTTGGTAAGTGGTTGGGGCACGTGACACGTTAGCATTTCAACTGTTACTATGCCTTTTGGATTACGGCTTTTGAGACCCCACAAGACTGCAGAGTGGCATTGCGTCCTCGGAGATCATCAAGAGACTCTTACGTTACTTGGATGGTTTGGGATTCTCAAGAAAAGTGAAATAGGATTGTTTTGCAGTTTTTTAATCTCAATCTCAATCCATTGCTTTCCAGCCAGCTGAAGCCAACAGTGCAGCAAGTTTGGGAAAATCATTGGTTTCAAATACGTCAATTTGTCGCTTCTTATGGGGAAGACCCTACAAAGTTTCATTTCGTAATTACCGACCAATACTGTAACACTATATAAGGTAAGTATCGACTGTCGAAATTTGGATGTAGCTAGCTATATTTTAGAGGTACAAAGAGAACTATAAAATCGACGCTATTAAACAAGCAGTGATACATGCCCACTAAATAAACTTAATCTGCTGCCAAGTAAATTAAATTGCTTATTGCAGGCAATTTTGTTTTGTAAATTGCGTGCCCAAATATAGTAATCAGACAGGGCACTTGAATTTTCTTTTTTCATAAAAAAAAAACTCGTTGTATTTTGGTATTTAGAATGTATTACCCGCATTATTTGTTATCAGATAAATTCAGAAACAAAATTTAATGGTCATTATCAATGGCACAAGGTATAAAATTTTGATCAAACTCGTGCAATTAGCCCCATTAAAAGTATGAACATATACAGTGTATTAAAAAAAAAAAAACATGTAGACTGCTTGAAGAAGAAAAAAAAAGCTCATTCACAGACCTTTTCTTTTCTAACAAGGGTTTCAACTAATGTACATGACCATTTAAATCAAGTTCAATATGTACATATTTCATTATTTAACTTGAGTAAAGATACATGTAAATAAATTAACAATCACAAAACACATGTTTAATCTAAGTAAAAATGGGATGTATAGAAAGAAAATTATAAATTGGCAATGTATACAATGAAATCTACGCTAGAAACCATTACTTCGTCTTCGGTCTAATGAGTAACAAAAATAGCACCTTTACCCAGAAATCATAAAGCAACCCTTAAACCTTGGAAAACCATACTCGTACGACCATTTCACAGCCTGAAAAAGTGATATTTTTCCAAAACAACTCTCTAGTCCTCCCCCTTAAAAACCACGGGCAACATCTCCATTCTAAATCGGGCAAGCAAGAAGGTAAAAATAGTCCAGTTTGTTCATCCCCGTAGATCCGGGTCTCCCTAACTTGTCTTCCAATCACCATGATCATGAAGGACGTTTCTTGCGCTATTCCCTTTGCCGCTGCCTCCATGAGCACCGCATTGGCCGCCACTGCAGTTCCTACTCCGGCCTCCACCCCCAGCCCAAGCAGCTCAGCCTCAGATAGCTTGTCCGTTGTTGGGTCCTAGCTTGGTGCCTCTGTCTTGTCTTTATTTGGCTTGTATTTCCAGTAACCTCACTAAATATAAGAGACTAAAGTGGGGAACAAAGTTGTATGTTAAGGAGGAAGGCATTCTGTAGATCAAGGAGTGAGAAGAATAACAATGAAACTTTATTTGAAAGATTACAATTGTTGGATTTACTAATATTTTGTTATCATATGATTTACATTTTTTCTTTTTTCGTTCATCATATCTTCGTTTTCTTCAATTCTAAAAATAGCCTGCCTAACAGTTCAAGCTACAAAAAGGAATATTAATCTACTCGAGGATAATTTAATTTAGTATAAAGTATAACCCATAAACCAGAAAAGAATAAGTAAAATCTTATTTTCCAGTCTCCTCCAATCAAGCAATAGTCTCAATAGAAAAAACTCTGTGTGAAATATGAAAATACACATTTCTTACAGTAATGTATAAATTAATGAAGATAACCTCTCACAAACTAGGTTTCTGTATTAAATTTTTGTGCGGACATGAGGCTCTTTGTTAACCATATTGCTGTCTCTCTAGAAGAGACAGCTTCTTGCCCAAATGGTCTCAGCACACCAGCAAGCTCTTCAAGTTTGTCTTGCTTAAGTAGCTCAGCACATAACTCAAGCAGGGACTCCAGAGCATCAGCTCTTTGCTGGCAGGGACTATCCAACTCGCTCTTGGTTTCATCACCACCTATTGCAGTAACTGTACTCAAAGAAATGTCACTCGGTGTCTGATCAACCAAACAAGCCCTATCATTTTCTTTACGCGTGGAGCAACTGAGGTTGTGTGTTTCTTGTCTGACTTCATCCTTACCTGCAAGTATATCATTACTCTCGGAAGACAAGCAGTCCACATGCGAGCCTTCTGTAAATGTATCTAGGTTTTCCCTTTTCTGTAAGCAGCTTCCAGATTCGGAGTCATCTTCAACTTTACTACTAGGCTGCATCGCTGGTGATGACATTTCCTCATCAAGAGACCCACCTTTATCAGTGCTGCTTTCGCTTGATGCTGTTGATTTTCTGGAGTCCTCAAGTTTAACATCTCTCTGCACTTCAGCCTTACCGAAATCTCCACTGGGAAAAGCATCTTCAACTTTTGTGGTCACTGCAATTATGTTAACCCCTTCTGATTTTTGAGGTTGTTCAGCAGCAAATCTTTGCTCTTCATGCTCAGGATCTGGCATACTCTTTGATGTAATCTCATTGTCAGCTGTCTCCCTCGCAGGTATACTTTTATAGTCTGCTTCCTTGCACACACTGCAAATGGTTGATTCAGATGTTGTTGATCCATCCTTTGAGCCACTGATACTAGTAGATGATTCCACTGTGACGCTGGTAGGATCAACCATCTTGGTCTGAAGGATGTCTTCTGCCCTGCCTGAGACTGATAGCTTGCCATTGTTAGGCAGATTGCTTGGCTGTAGCTCTCCATTTCCCTCAAATGGATGAACCCTAACCACAAGATTTTCTAATCCCACTTCTTTGTCCTTATGTTCTTTTCTGCCACCAGATTTATAAGACTTCTTTGTTTTATCCTTTGAACTAACTATGGGATATACTGGAAGAAAATTAGATGATGCATTATGACAGCGGAGAACATATGGTTGTAGAAGAGGATGCCTTAACAATTCAGCTGCCTGTCAACAAATAGATGCCGCATAATGAACATTTGTATCCAGATTAATAGGAATCAATATCACAGGTTCAGTTGAACTCACGGTTGGTCTGTGTTCTGGGTTTTTCCTCAACATACTCTTTATAAGTTGTTTCCTGTTGCACGTAAGTCATCTTGTTTCAATTTCAGCATTTCAATGAAATATGAAAAGGAGAAAAGGTTATGCAACTATAAGCACAAAATCTACTGGCATGTTTTGGTTGTTTTAGATATAGTAGCATTCATTTTGAGGAAAAAAAACAACAACAAATAAATCAATGATCAAAAGCTCAAGGGAGAAGAAAAGCCTGACAGCAATGTGACTGGTAATGTTTTTGAAGCAGTTACTTACAAGGTGGAAGAATAAACAATAGGCAGTGGAGAAATGGAGGATCTACTTATTTTATTGATAAGTCCAGCCATATCCTGTTACATCCATTCTTTCGTTAATTTTATCTCATATATACATACTGAAGAATGGAGACAAAATTGCTTGTAATGATATCAAACTCTAGCAGATGGTTCAAGTTGGTTCTTACAGGAGCACGAAATGCTGGTTGATGCGCAGCAATTTCAAACATGCAGCAACCTTTACAGATAAAAGAGATGTCATTGTTACAATAGGTCATATATCATATGGTTTTGTCAATGACAATTATCAGTTATTCACAGTTCTTACCAAGTGACCATATGTCAGATTTATAACCATAAGGTATATCTGCAAGTAGCTCAGGACACATATAGTTTGGAGTTCCAACAACCTACACAAGATATAAGAAGGGCCCAAATAATAAGGCATCGATCAGAGGATTTAATTAAAGTGTCATTAACATCGGTGATAAGAAGTTCAAAGCAAAATATGTATGTATAAGCAACAATATAAATTGTGAAGTGAAAAGCATCGACTACTTAGTATGACAGTCTGTTATCAAGAGAAATAGAACAAAGTTTCTCAAAAAGGCATCAGAAGACAATAACATATATCAAAGATATACATAATACCGAGGAAGCAAGGTCTTCTGTATTAAGCAGCTTTGCCAGACCAAAGTCACCTGTATGGTCCACGCAATACATAGTTACATACATTTCAATAGATCACACAGTAAATGGAAGCCAAAAAGGAAAGCTTTCAAAGGATAATGCCTTCATACCCAGACGAATGTCGTTGTCTTTGGTGAGGAATATGTTGGAACACTGAAATTTAATAAAGTTACATTACCGTATACATCATGTAAAGAACTTCCTTGCCAGTATAAGGTAATATGTAATACCTTAAGATCTCTATGGAGTACACGATTAGAGTGCAGGTAGTCCACAGCTATCAGCAATTGAGTCAGCCATTTGCAGACCTTCTGCAGGATAAAATGGCAATGCAGAGTGGGTATGGAATACTCATATAAGAACATATTAAGGAATGGTACATTAAATCTTATTGTTACCTCCTCAGGAAAAAAAGATCCCCGAGCTTTCTTTATGTTCTCAGCCCTGCTCCACAAAGATTCCGGTGTTCCATCATTCAGCACCCACACACACATACACATATTGGTACGTAAATGTATATATAACAGAAGATATATGCCTCTTTTATAGAAGCATTAGAACCACAAAACCCCAAACCCTTAATCCTAGTGTATGTCATCTCAATCTTACACTGTGACTAATATAACTAATGCTATGAAGCAATTTTTTTCGGAGTATTTAACATCAATTAACAAGGTCTCCATCCAAGGTTCTCCTTCATATCTATCAAATACAAAACGTTCATATGTCAGAGTTAAAAGTTTCTGAGCCTTTATCTGAATCCTTGTAGCCCTCAGTCTAATAATTGAAATTTCAGTATAAAATTTCATGCAGTTTCAGTACAAGATTAAATTTTGTATTTCATGCACATTTCAGGTCTTGTAGGCTTTCACTTAAAAGGAATCCAATAGCTCAGCTTTTAGGTTAAAAGTTTACATGTTAATAGCTAACAAAGATTTTCCTTACAATTTAATGGGGGAAGGAATATTTAATAATATTTTTGTAAAGGAGCAAAATTGATTAGATGGAAATGTTCAGTAACTGAAAATGATACACTCAGATTCTTGTTTCATGCAAGAAAGCATCAGTGCTATTAACAGATATTACTTTACTTACATGTCACCTCCTTCACAATAGCCAGTTATAATGCATATATAGTCCCCCTACAAAACATGGGAATCTCAGAAAGAGACATTGAAGAGTCATAAACTCATAACCATCAGAATAATCAGGTACACCTATAAAATTCCAGACCTATTCTGTAAATACAAAAGAAAGATTAGGTGCTTACCTTCTCCACCCAAGCATCTTTATACTCAACGATATATGGGTTATTTAGTTTTGCAATCAGGTTCATCTGTGACAGAGAGAGAATATTGTCTTTTGCGTGTCAGCAGGTAAAAAGAATTCATTTGAAAATGGCTTCAGACTTTGTATTAAGACTGAAGTTAGCGGAATCATTATAAAGAACATTGTTTTAAAATTATTAAAAAACTTTCTTTGGACTTAACTCAAAATGCCATATTATTAGGCATTGCCAGGATTGTGTAAGCATAAGAAATTCCACAAAACAAATATCCTCTTCTCTGGAAGTCTGATCAGTACTATAACTTATAAAAACAATGACATGTGACATACAACTACAAGATTGAATCAAATCAAATTGATTTGAACTGCATCGACTGATATCATTTTTTTAGTCTGTCTGTGCCCGTGCAGAAGGGATATTGCTTGTGGGATATACAACATATGCAGATGACTGGTTTGTAGTATGAAGAAAGCATAGCCAACAGAGTCATATTCATAGGTAGTCGTAGAAGAAATAATGTTCTTGAGAAGGATAAAAATTAGTGAAAAATCTGGCTGATTCATGCCACTTGTGACTCAAAGATGGTAGTAAACGGGTTTGATTGATACTATTTATTTTTGCTAATATGATGGATTTAGAACACCCAAAAAAAACAGTAAAAGAAAAATACGACCGTAATGTAGGTAATTTCGCTTCTCTAATCAATTAGGATAGAATACAAAGTACTTGAGAATATATTTAATGAATATAAATACAATACAAAAGGTCGTATGGTGGACACTAAAGATACAGGCATCGGCTGGAAGGGTGTTACACCAACCTCTTGGTGCGCTGTACGTTTGAACTTCTCGTTTTGCTTGGTCAGGCGAATCTTCTTCAGCACATACCTACCGGAGATGGAATCCCAAAAATGAACAATATTTGAAGTAAAAAGTAAAGCTTAGAGTGAATTGTATTGAATTGTGTAGGTTTAATTTCCTACAATTAAACATACAAATCTCAAAAATTCTTCGAATTTCCTTTGTTGGGGCATTCATTTTTTAACTAAAAATCAACCTTCCTTCGTTTATGTGCAGGGTTTAGCAGTTACAGAGCAACTACAATGAGTAAAGAATCCGTGCAAAGAGTGTCTTACTTCTTATTCTCAGAATTGTGGAGAACGAGATAAGCGGAGCCGAATGCTCCCCTGCCAATTTGTTCAATCACTTCATAGTCTTCCATCTTCGACTTGGTGTCGCCATTATCGGTCTCCATGAAAAGCTACAATAGCAAGCAGACAAACAGTGAAGCTGCAGATCCTAATAGCTACGAATCCAATTGAAGCAGGAGAGTATCAATTCCGTGGCGAAGGTTTACCAACCCCGTCTTCTCCCTGTGTTTCACCCCAAATGCTCTAATTGAAGGCAACCGCTAGCTTGAAGAGCATTAATTAGGGAGAGCAAATATCGCATGAGAATGAGTTCTGACACTCTTGAATAGGTTCCTGCAACTATTAAAGGGTTTCACATGCAAAAGGGGCATAAATATGAGTAAAGCTAAATTCCACAGTTATGATCCTAAACTACCTTCTGAGAAGAGAGAGAAAGGGCAGACTCGACTCAAGCAAAATATTGCCCTGCAGAAAATTGAATGCTTGATTACTTACCCAAAAGAACCAATAGGGGAAGACAGAGAGAGATAGGTGGAAAGACAAGAAAGTCAAGTAAAGCAAAAGTAGCACATACAAATTGTCACATTTATAATACTTTTATTATTTTATTTAATAAGTGCAGTGAGCATATCATAGCTACCACCTAAAAAGAAAATGGGATTGGGTTGGGGGAAAGAGAGAGAAAAGGCAGAGTGACAGGTGTAGAAAACTAAAGAAAAAGGCGAAGCCTTGCTTGCATTTACAGATTCATGGGAGATCATCACTTACAAAGGGAATGTTCCTAGCACGTAGTTGCGATGTCATAGTCCCTGTACCTTAAAATAAAATCATCAAATTTGGAACAACAGGAAGAGGAGAACCAATAGCTAATAGCGCAACACTTGAAAAAGTTGGTGTTAGAACGGGTTTTTGTGATGGCGTGGTGCGTTGGCCAACCACCGGTGCTGGTCCAGAGACATGATTACAGCTTAACACCTCAAACTTTTCTCAGGCTGAAAGGTATTTTTATTTGTTTTAATGTTTTGATGTATGGATAATTAATCTGATTAACTTTTATTGAGTGTAAATTTTGTGGGGTAGAAATTGTTGATTTTGCTAATGTGATGCTGGTCAACAACCGTGTTGTAATTATGTTCCAAAATTGTGAAATTTCGTTGTTAATTAGGTTGTTTAGGAGTAAGCAATGCAATCATTATTTGTATTCATGTTTGAAAAGCCAAATTACCTGTTAATTTGGTAACCGTGGTATCAAATCAAGACCTAATTAGTTCGTTTAACCAACCTTCCCAATAACCAGGTGCAGAGTCACTTTATTATATATATATGCTATGCGAGATCTGTCATTCTCTAGCTTTCTCTCTAAAAACACGATTAGATATTAAAAAAAAAATTATCTGTACATACGATTTTAAGTCATTTACATATTATTTAATGAAAAAAACAAAATTATATAATTGGGTCTTATATTACAACACTTCATTATCAATTTTATTTTGCCCAGCAATAAATGGAGTAGTGCTGTGGTTGTGCAATGTTGAAATGGGACTCATCTTATTTTGCAAGCAATAAATGGTGTGTGTGGGACTTAGTCTTGAGAAAATTCTTAACTGCACACAATGTACCATGTCATTCATATAATATTCAATAAAATTGGATTAACTTATACAAATAAGTCTCACATTTCATTACTTATTATTAAAAAATTTGTTGGTGCACATAGTTTACCATATCAATAAGATAGAGTGAAGTCACATAATTAGGTTCTACATTTTATTATCTACTATAATGTTATCACACAGATGATAAAATTTTAAATTCTCTTATAGTATTACATCTTTATACTCTCTCAAATGAAAAGAGTTTAAATTAAATTAAATAAAATATGCCTACTAATAAAATAATATTAAGTTATATAATTGAGTCATATATTTAATTTTTTTATTATTTTATTATCACATAAATACAATATTGTATTGGATCTACATTTTATTATCTACTATGAAATTACTATTGTGTGAAATCTATTATATAATTTAACTGTATTTTACTAGTTAATATAATGCGATATGTAAGACATTTTTTTACATAAATATAACGTTATATAGGGTCCACATTTCATTACTTATTACAATATTATTACATAAATAAAATACTCTGTGAGATTTATTATATGAGTTGGTTCTATTTTATTAAATAGTATAAAAATGATTTGGAACATCATGTAATAATTTTTTCATAAGATATATTTTGTTCATCAATCTCAATAAGATTTAAAATTAAATTATAGAAAGCTTAGCATTTTTGTATATAAACCTTAAGTTAGCCAAAAATATTTTCAGGGCCCAAATTATTAGCAGGCCCAATGCGATAGTGTCCAACTGGCTGAGCTGTTAGTTAAAGAGGAAGGTTCATAATTGCGCATTCTTATCCAAAATTTAAATGGGTTGGCTTTGTAACAGGTATTTTTTTAAGAAAAAATATATTTTGATTTATTAACAATAAAAATTTTTCATATAAATATACAAATATATATATATATATAGAGAGAGAGAGAGAGAGAGAGAGAGAGAGAGAGAGAGAGAGAGAGAGAGAGAGATAATATCATCAAACTTAAAAAGAAAACTTTAATTTTTAGTTTTTTTTTTTGGGTTAGATTGGCTAGTATTCCTTTTATACTAGATGATTTTGATTTTGCTATCTAAGTTAATATATTTAAGCTATATTTAAATGAATTGAAAATTATTAAAGCATAATTAATAGAATTAAAGAAACCAACTTACAGTCAACAAACTCTACCATTTTTACTAGAACTAAATTTAAATGTAGTTTCTTAATTTTTTATTATTTGATTTTTTTAAACAAAAATAAGACAATTGTGTAATTTTTCAATAATAATATAATAAGTATATAGTTTAATTAAAAAATTATATACTTATTATATTATTAAAAAAATATACACTTGTCATATTTTAATTAAAAATTTTAAAAACAAAAAATAAGAAATCAAATATAAGTTTTTTTTTTTTTTCCTTTTGACAATGTTACGAAGGGCATTAAACAATATTTTTAAATAAAAAAAAAATTAGCAAAAGAGAAAACGGGCCCAAACTCCTCCATTTTCATTATTAATTTTGCTCGCATAGGCAGTTATTCTTGATACTAGTTTCTTCGTAAGTATTTAACTACACAACATCCCTTTTAGCCCTTCTCTTTTACGTCCTGTTGCAACCATCAGTCTAACAATTACCAATGTGAAAACAACCACTTACTTTCAACACTAATCTTTCTCAGGCTTAGAGTTTCTTATAATTGATATCTAAAATTTCATTCAAACATCTCAACTTTCAATCTAGTGACCAAGACACGATGGGCATGTGATGTGAAAAGCGGCAGCTTTCTTAATGCAAAAAATCATACAAGACACTCTAGCATGTGGTATTAGGGGCAGTAGCAATATTTGTGATAAAGGACAGATAACAGTACCCTGCCAAACAACTTCACGAGTCCATATTCAAACAGATTACTCTATCTCATGTAATAATTCATCTCTGAAATGTTTGTGCCTTTAAAATGCAATCACAATAGATAAAGAAAAAAATGTTTTGCGCAATTGAATTGGTGTAAATAACGTTAGTCTATTAGCAATCCAATTTAAGCTCGCAACTAATGACCAGGCCAAAATTACTACATAAGGACTCGTCTCGGAGGTTGTCACAGATGATGAAGCTTATGGCAACACTCTATGCCTTTGAGGCTTTAACCATTTTTATTAAGGCCACAAGCCCAGATCTGCATACTTTTACGCCTAAAACTTGCTGCTAGCATTAAAAACTTCACAAATGTTACGAATCTTTCACTTAAATCCAATTGTGTGCAAGATTGGTACCAAAGTATCAAAACCTGCCATGGTATAACTACCTAAGAAATTAAATGGATCAAAATCACTTTAACTATTATCGCAAGAACAAGCCCCAAATTTTCCAGGCAATTGTAGCTCTAGTTAAGTGGCTCTGCTGCAGCTTTGAAAATAACTAGTCACATCAAGTTACAGATGAGAAGAAATCACAAAGAAACAAGAGTTCTGGCATTGTTAACCTAAGCAAACACTATATACAGGATTATATTGACATTACTGTTTACATCTTCGATTTTTTTGAGGACCTTCGCCTTTCCAGTTTCCTCTGTGCAGCTTCAAAGTCTTCTTCAGTGGGTTCTGGTATATCACCTCCACTATATTTTGAAACCAAAGAATCAATCCGATCTTTTCTCTCAGTTCGGTGTTGTGAAATGATTGCATACAGATCTATTTCCGACTACTTTTTTCACCTATAGAAGGTTTACACATAAATCACCCTTGAATTACAGTATGAATAACATATGCAAACCTACAGATGGTAAACTTACTTTCTCCTCATTAAAGGACTAGTTGGTGGTTTGATTTTAGATATTTCCTTTGACCATTTCTAATAGGCTTTTGTTGCCTTTAGTTCTCATACAACATATGGAGAAGCGAAAACAAAGGCATCAAGAATTCGCTGAACCCTAGTACATTGTCTCGCATGATGATGAAATGGAATCTGCCATGATCCCCTATTTCAATATTATGAATCTAAGCGCTGAAGTGCAAGAACTTATTAGTCCTGGTTCGACAATTCAAATTGAATATTTTCCCATATTGAAAAACCTAAAACTAGAGTAGATATCTGACAATAACCTGGGCCTACAAAAACTAGTAATATTCTCACCAGTAGCCATAGCCTTATCAAGAATTTCCTGGAATAGGTGTGAATTAAGTTTAGGATCTGAACAAAGCATTAAACAGAAAAGCCTGCAAAGTGAAGTTGCATCTGATATCAAATTGAAAGCCTTTGCAAAAATGGGTTATACTCATCATAATACTCACTTACCTCTTCATATTACCCTTGCACTCCTTGTATAAAAAAACTAAATCATTCTTCTCAGAGTTAGATCCCTTATAGTTTGCTTCAAACTCCTCGATATTAGCTTCAGTGATCTGGGATTCTTATATTATAAAACTATAGAAAGAATTAGAAAAAAAAGTGTGCCTTGAAGCATCAGGTGTACTAAAAGACTACCTTCTTGTACATTGTTCTGAAAATACTCATTAAGATTCTGAACAACTTCCCCGACAAGGTCCTGATTATCAAAAAAGATGAATGAGCTGTAGATGTCCAAGACATTGCTTGAATATCCTGAAATGATAAACTTATATTCTATTCCACATTAAAATATATATTGATGATAATTTCCTTCAATAACATTTTGGCAGGTCATAAACATGTTTTCTATATCAGCATATGGGCAATTATGAATTTATTTTCAATTTTTCATTAATTCATTTATAGCTGCAACATCATTAACAAAACCGGTTTGATCATAAAGTGCCCTTTTTCTTCATCCCCAATAATTAAGATCAACTATTGCAATTGCTGAAATTTCTCTTTAGCTTCCTATAAGAAGATGAGCAATTACAAACACAAAGACATGCAACGTAAAGATCCTGGCATATTAAGCAACCTTAAACAACCACCTTATCATTACGGTTCTTATCAGGATGGAGCCGCAATGCCAACTTGTAGTATGCTTTCTTTATTTTCTATTGAGATGCTATTCTCTCCACCCCAAGAACCTACAAGCAGTCAAACAAGGGGTCAATTTCCTATATGTCCCTATTCATTTGTTACTATGTGAATTAATAAAGAGGAACAAAACACTCAGGGAAGCAACACTAGTAGAACACATAATACAAGAGACTACCATGAGCTTTTAGAATTTATGGAAACTACTTAGCTACGTTGGTGAGAGTAACAAATGGAGAGGAAACTTCATTGGCTTAAGCAGAGTCAATGATCTTTGCTTCTGCTAAGGAATTTTGCCTCAGTAGGATTGGGTAAAGGCTTTACTTTAGTGGATGGCCAACTTGGTGTCTTTTTAAACCGCTCAAATATGTAGGCTGAGCAAGGGCAAAAAGTTGAGTTAAGGACCAAGTTACTAGCATGAAACTTGATGAGTCGTGTACCACCTCTCTCAATGAATTTAGTTCAACCCTTAAAAACTGCCAACTGTTATCTAAGTCTATAGAAGGACTAACTTTGCACTTTGCCCTTAAGCTTGTCTATCCAACCTCAGAGTTAGTCTTATCAACTTTACCTTGTTCCTTCAAGCTCCATCTTGGATTATTCTTGATTCCTTTTGTCTCCTTTGTCTACTTCATTTATACAAATCCAATAAGAGTATATACAAATAGAGTTAGATCAGGTTTTGACTAAACTCAATACTTCTCAATTTTAAATGGGTTTTAAAATTGAAACTTATTATTTAAATTGAGTTTAGATTAAATAGGATCAAATTAGTATCGGATAGCCTTATTTTTTTTTAATTTATTATAAAAATTATAAAATAACCTTAAAAAATAAGATTTTTATATAAATTTTTATAAAATTATATTTTTGTGCTTAAAAAAATTAAAATTTTTATTTAAATCTTCATAAAAAATATTTTTTATTTAAGTTATTAGGTGGAGACAAACCACCTACCTAGCTTTTTTTTTTTTTTTTCAACCCAATCCAACTCAATTTAGTTAGATAAGACTAGGCCTCGAGATATAATATATACCCCTAAAACCCAAGCCCTTGAAAATTTGGATACAAAGCAACAACTTTGAAGTTGCTCTATTTCTAAATTTCTATATTATTACTATTATTATTCTTTTTATTCAATAAAAATAAATTTCAATAGAAAAACACCTTCATTTTCACTCAATAAATAGCCATATCATAAATAGTTCCCAACCTATTTTTTGTGGTAAACGCAAATCCCAACTTTTTATGGAATATAAGAATTTCAAATTGATCTATAAGCTAAGTAAAAGCCTAAATCAATAAGATCTAACTTCCAAGAAAAAGTATATTTTCAGGATAATTACGATCAAATTCATCTCCTTCCCATTCTAATTTCTCTGTTCTTTAAATTTTGCATTAGCAACGAATTAGCTAATGAATTTTCACACCATTAAACACGACAAAAGCAATTTTGTACCATATAGTTAGATGTACGAAGGAATCTGGTGAATATAGAGGCAACTATAGGCCTAGTCACGACCTTCGAGATTAAAAAGATGTAAATATGTAATCCAGTTAATCAAGAAAAACCAATTCGTTTATTTATACCTCAGACGGGCTCTTTTCCTTAGAGGGAATTTGATTGTGATTACGATACACCGTTTCTTGTTCACCTTCGATATTTTCGTCATCGAAAACCCTAGCTTTCTTCTTCTTTGCCATTTTTTTGTCCTAGAAATGTCTAAGATAATTTTGGTTTTTGTGACAAACAATGAAGAGACCGAGGACTCTTGCACAAAATGATTTAAAATCTGGCATTACTGGATCTGTGTCTGTATGTATTTGAATCAAATTTTGTGAATGAGAAGGGAAGAAAATGGCAATCTTCAATATTTTCCCACCATTTGCTTCCGGCTTTACTCTAGAGTCTTTTTGTCGCGGTCATATTTAAGTGCATGGACCATTTTACGGTGACATGAATTCAAAGGGTGTTATTATAATAATCACAATCAACTATGTTTGAATGCGAGACGATGGATTTTAAAAGTTATTATTAAAAACAAAAAAAAGGAAAGATAATAAAAAAAATTAAAAATAAATTACAATAACGTATTTTAATTTTATTGAAACTATATAATTTTTTATTTTTAAAATATATATTGATAATTTTTAAAATGAAAAATTATATTTTAGTTTAATTTTAAAATTTTTATTAAAATACCCTCTATTAATCTAAACATATTTTTTAACTAAAATATATTCTTTCATATTTTTTATGGAGGATATTTTAGGTAAAAATATTTAAAATTGAACTAAAATATATATTTTAAAAATAAATGAGATACTTACATAATTTTAATAAAACTTATAAAAAATATAATATATTAAAAATAAGTCATTACATTATAAAATTTTACTATAAAAAGTCTGGACATAGGTCTAAAATCACCTAAGTCCAAATGCTAAATATTTAGTACGAGGATTAAGAAGTTGCCATTGTGGGCATGTGATTACCATATAAAGTGAACATAGTTATCAAAATGGACCAGTTTGATGTGTGTGAACTAATCCATCATAGATTTTGGATTAAATGGATTAACATATTTAAACTCACTTAACTAAATGAGTCATAATCTTGAATCTAACTCATTATCTTGGTTAAAAGAGCAAGACCATTTAACCTACCAAAAAAGAAGGAAAAAAAGTTGAAGTATAATTAAAATTTTTTGTATAAGCCAAACATGGTTCAAGTCAAAATACATTAAAAATAAATAATAAGGTACAATTTAAGCTTTATTAAAAATTATTTATTCAAAATTAATTAATGAATATAAACAATTATTTATACTTTACAATTTTTGGTGTGTGATTATTATTCCAAATTACAATACGGTCAGAAATTGTTAAATATATATATATATATATATATATATATATATATATATATATATATAGTGAAACCACACAATAAATTACTAAAACCATATTAAAGTGGATATTGGTATGAGCTTTTTGAGTTGAATACCATTATTTGACAAAAAAAATTATAAAATTTATATTTATACAAAAAATTGCACAAAGATGCTATAAGTTTGGTTTAGACTTCAGCTTAATTTTTTTTTTTTTTAATAAAGAAAAGCTTATCATCTTGTCACCATGATAAAACATTAGAAGTCAGAGTCAACAATTTTGACTTCTACTTAATTTTTGTTTTAAAATAAATATTAGATTGACTTTCAATAATTAGTTTTTTATTGACAAGTAAAAACTTGTTATGTTATCACGGTAAGATATTAAAAGTCAAAACTATTTGACTTTTGATAATTTTTTTAAATTAATAAAAGCTTGTCATAGTCACTCTGACAAAAAGTTGGTCTTGCAATCCACACTTAATCTGCATATATTGCCAAATAAAAGTCAACCACAAGTGTTTTAGTTCAAAATTTAGATTAAAATTTTTTTTCTTAATCTTTCAACTATAGCATTTTAAACGCATCAAGAGGAGCACATTTTACTTTCACTTCCCATATGTTCTATAGTTCATTTTTAGCATTTCATTTTTGGTTTACCTACAGTTTTTTTTCTATCATTTTGTTTTTATCATTTGTAACTTCTAAATTTATAATTTTCAAATTTTATTCTCTGACTTTGTGTTTTTTTAAAGTGTTTAACTTTTCTTCTCTGATTTACCAAAATTAGTCTAATCTTTTTTATGTATTTTATAAATGTTTATCAGTTAAAATATATATTTGTATTTATCTTTTCATTATATTTATTCTAGTTGCAGTCTTTTTGGTATATTTATTTAATTTGCATGTATTTTTTATTATATTTATTTTGTTTGTATTAATCTTTTTCTGTTATATTAATTTTGTTTACATTTATTTGTTTTTTATATTTATTTTGTTTGTATTAATTTTGTTGTTATATTTATTTTGTTAGCATTTATTTATTGATATATTTATTTTGTTTATATTTATTTTTTTATTATATGTTATTTTGTGTGCACTGATTTTTTTTATGATTATATTGTTTGCATTAAATTTTTTGTTATATATATTTAGTTTGCATTTATTTATTTTTATATTTACATTTGTTACATTTATTTTTTTGCTATTTTTATTATATTTGTATTTATTTTTTGTTACATTTATTATGTTTGAATTTGTTCATTTGTTATATTTATTTTGTTTACATTTGTTATTTTGTGTCATATTGATTTTTTTCATTTATTTGTTTGTTATATTTATTTTGTTTGCATTAAATTTGTTTGTTATATATTTTTTTACATTATTTTTTTCATGTTATAATGATTTTGTTTGTATTTATTTATTAGTTATACTTATTTTGTTTGCATTACATGTTTTTGTTATATTTTTGTTTCTATTTGCATTTATTTTTAGAAGCTCTTATTTACAAATTATATTATAAGAAAAAATAATGACTAATATGAGTGAGATAATATGCATATTTGCGAATGGATGAATTTATGATAGTTCAGATAGTGTGACATTTGAGTATATCAGAGTGAAAATAAAATATTGATTTAAACATCATTTTGGATAAATTGAAGTAGGTGATTGGATAAAAAATAAAACTTTTCTCAATATAATTTGTATCTAAACTAGTATATAAATACTCAACATTCTTAAATCTAATGCGATATTAAGCATGTAACTTAAAGAATGATTCTGATGTCCAAGAAATGTAGTTAAAGCTGTTCATGATTAAGGTTAAGCCAAACATTTAATAGACCTAATATACAGTTCTATTAAGACATTAAGTTTATTTTTATACTTGTGACCCCACCTAACCCCAAACAATTCTACTTTTATGTTAGGTTAGGGTAAGTTAGGACCGCATCGGGGCCAGTATTTTTTTTTCTATTTATGAATTAATACTTCTAATATAAAAATATTTTTTTTATAAACTCATAGGCACAAATTTCAAAATAATAACTTTCTAAAACCATCATATTTTCATTAATAAAATAATCTAAAAAAAATAGCCCATTATTATCAAGCAAAACACAAGCTATACTAGCATAATTAGCCTTAGATAAATATATGTGTTTTCATTGTTTAACAAAATAAATGTCAATAAACATATATGTCAATGACAAAAACAATTAAAAAATAATGAGGGTTTATGTAAGTAATGAAAGCTACAGCCAGTACGAAAAGTTAGATGAAATAAAAATAATAAAATATATAAATTGACAGGACGTTAATAACCTAAAAAAACAAAAATAAGTAACTATTGGATCTAGTTAAGCAGAGCATGTTTCCGCTCGTATCTTGACCAAATTCGGTATAGTTTTTTAAAAGTTATACCCATTTATATTTGTGGTCTGGCTTGGCCCGACCCAATTTGGCCAGGTTGGGTTGGACACTTCGAGTTTAATAGGCCAATGAACACCTCTAGATGTGACAAGTAAACTCGTGATTTCCATTCCAATTGACTAGTTTAGAGTTGTACACATGTATTTCAGTTAATTAAATGGATTGGATATAATTGGGTTAGTCTAATAAGCATAGATTATGTAGAAAAGTTAGTTATACTCGTTCTACTTATTTGCACTATCACCGTACTAAACAGTAGTAAGACCAAAATATTGCATGATATGTATATGGATTTGGTTTGATTGTATATGAGTTTAGAACTATTTTGAAAGTACCTTATCTTTATATATTAAAACGAATTATTATTGTCTTTGACATATATATGTATAGAAACTTGGTTTGATTGTTTATGTTCGAAGCTTATTTTAATTTATATTGTCTTTGACAAAATATGATCTGCAAAAAGGCTATAATTATGGCGCATTCACAACACGTTATTTAGCCAAGGTCAAAGAATGACTCGCTTCTATACCTTTTAAACATGGTATGTGTTGTAAGCTATATCACTTAGTCATATAAGATAATCTCATACTTATTATGTTTCACATTCATTATATTTTGCTTGTACTTTATTAGATTTAAATGTAATAATGGATGCATAATGTTTCAAACTTTTTCATAAGATAACCGAGTGCTTCAATTATGATGTGTCATACACAGTGATTATCTACCTATGCCTCTACCTACTATTGTTGATTACCTTTGATAGACTAAATTCTATAGTGTTACCTAACTAGAGCAATTTGAATATGATCCATCATTAGTGTTGCCACTTGTGGAAATATGATGTCTCAAAACTCATATTTTTCATACTACTTGCGAAGATTGCATGATTACTCTAAAGGATATTGTTATGTAGTTGGACCTTCCTTGCATGGAGAGGCTCGTTATTGGTTGCTTGTATTTCATTTGGCCACAAACATATGAGTAGCTACTTGAAATTATACCATCAGACCATAGAATAATTGGACAAGGGGTCATAATTATTTGGTTAGTCAAACACTTCAATGACTTACTAAATGATGCAAGCAATAAAAATGTGCAATGCTTTTGCTCATGCATACATATTAAGGTAAATAGGTGGTTATCTAATGCTAAATAGGTTTACTCACAAAGTGTACTTAATGTATCTCCTATGATTATAAAATTTTAAATAAGATAGCGAATATAATTGGGGATCTACATTATTGGTTTAGTTGTATAGAGAGCTTTCTAATACAACTAACTCTAAAAAATAAGACATAAGTGACTATCTAAACTTGTTTTACTTTTGGGTATGGGATAGATTTTTAATGTTAGTGCCACAGAAACCTTTATAGATAGGTCTATAAACAAATATCTATATAATGCTATGCCTTTTGGGGCTCAAGTAAAACATGACAAACAACTTATTGCATGGTTTCAAGCTACTATTTATTCCTTTGTTAACGTGTTATGGTGTGTTTTTTTATAATCACATATGAAAAAACATGAGATAACCTCCCTTCCAGGTGCCATGGTCTTGTAACAATATCATATTTTATTGAATGCAATGTGAGACAATGAGATTTGTGCACTTTACATGGATGAATTTTGTATAAATCAACTCTTGTATATAATGTATTTATTATGATATTTTAATGTTATATATATATATATATCATTTGACAGTCATATAATTGAGATGATGAGTAAGAGTTCATCCTATAATATTGTTTGGCATCTAGAGACATTTCGTTAGTTTCAATGCCATTTATTTATTTTCATATCATAAAGTGGCACTACATAAATCATGTGCTACATAAGTTTGTTCGATAGCAACTAATCCCTATTTATTCAATCAATTTGGGAGCTTGCTATACATTAAAGTTGTAAGGAAAAACCTTAACAAATTGGTAAGAAAAGCATATGGGCTTTATTAAGATGTAGAATGCATGACAAGATATTTTATCTCAAGCATCTATATTTATAGCACCCATAAATCGCACTTTCAAGTATATGCAATGGTATTAGACACATAGTTGTCGATGAATTCACCTTACCAATGGTGCCACTAGTTTGCAGTAAATTTTGTACGCTTACCACCCTTATTGTTTTCATTTTATTAATCTATAATATTTTTTTGTTTTACTAGCGTAGTTTTTTTCCAAAACCAATATTGTTGATGATTTTTAAAGGTTAAACATTCATAACTCTCTACAAATAAACTATTGTGATTATTAAGAGATGGTGAGTTAGGACTAAATGAATATCTTACTGGCTTTTTGAAGAATAGTGTTTCATAATAGTCTCTAAGCCTACTCCACCTACACCTGATTTACCATGACTAGAAATTCAAGGAAAAAAAAAGACTAGGTAGAAGATGTGAGGGTTACATATCAATTTGGATTTCATTGTCAAATAAAATGAACAAAATCATCATGACATTGATACTCTGACATCATTTATACTAATTATAGGTGCTACAATAGAGCAATACATTGACACAATTCATCTATCTTCTTTTATGCTAACTAGCTAACATGCAAAATTTTGATATGTTAGTCCCTCTTATCATATGTCCCCTTCGTTGTGATTGTAATTTAGATCTCCTGACTCCTTTCAATTTGGGTCATTTAAGTTATTATTTGATGATCTAATGATTTTTAATGTTAAGTACAATGGTTAATTTTTTGAAATTAGAAGATTGTCACCTTATAAGTTCATGACCTCTTAGCATCTAATTCCTCCAGTGCATTCCCTTACATTTGATTTAAGTTTTTCATTTTCTGTTCTTATTAAAAAACCTACCAAATGAATAACTTGAAGATCCTATGGGCCAATAGCGACTGCAACATGAAAGGAAAAAGGTTTGTTATAATATTATAAGTTATTATATTTAAAATATACAATCAAGTAAATTATTTTTTAAACTATCTCTTTATATATTTTTTAATTATTTTATCTTCATTTCTTTAATATTTCCACCATTATTGCAATTATTACTTAATTATTAACCATTACTATTACTTATTATTTAACTAATATTTATTAAACAATCATTACATAACTAACATTTATTACATTTAACAAATTAATAAATGATTAACTTTCATTATTATTTATTAACAAACAAGTCTATAACTAATTTTATCTACTTATTTATTACATCTATAATCCATGCACATCTAATCGCCAATTTTGAAAAAAAGAAAACATGTGAAAATTGATGGCATTCTTTCCAACTTTCATTATTACATATGATATTGGTAATTCTTTTGGCTCGTATGGATATGGCTCATTTTTTTTTTTTATTTAGAGCATTTGCCTAAAAAAGCCTATGCTTGTAAATATAAACAAAAGTTAATAAAACATTAACGATATGTACAATTATTAAAAAAAATATTTAAGTATAATTTATATGTATTTACAATCAAAATTTTTAATAAAAAATAAATCATATTTATGTATTATATTTTTATTGAATAGTTTAATATAAAAAATTTATAAAATTTTATCTAAGTATAATATTATATTTATTAAATGTGGTTTCGTGCAAAAGATATTTTTTTAAAGATAGCATGCATAACCATTGTATGTATGCCCATAGAGCATATATATATATATATATATATAAGTGTAAAAGATTGTGCATATGCATGTGCTTATGTATGGATGTAGGGGTGGAGGCAAAAAAATAAATAAAGAAAGAAAACACATGTAATTTTATAATTACGTATATGATAATTTTATTATTTTTGGGACATACTTAAATTTATCAATATATATATATATATATAATATTTATCATTAAAATGGCAAGGGAGGCCAAAGTCCCATTGGTTTCTTCATATATGTGTGTGTGTGTGTGGAGAGAGAGAGAGTAAAAAAGACCCCAACAAAAAAATAACCCTAAAAAAATAAAGGAGATCCACCTATTTAGGTAGAATTTTGTTCTTTTGAATTTAATTGATTGAATTACTTTATAATTTTGAAATTTTTATTATTCTTACTTCAAGAGAAAGAATTTTTGCAAATAATCAAACTAGAATATCTCTAAAATATACTTTCTTATTTTAAATTATCTTATTCAAACATAAACTTAAGCATTTTTATTTCAAATCAAATATCAAAATAATTATTACTACACTGTACAATTTATGCATAAAATAATTAGGATTAATCTTGACATAAAATCCATATGAGCACCATATTTATAGACATAATCAAACTTTTTGCATGCACCAATATTTCACTATAAAAGGTTGTTTGGTTCACATAATTGTTTTTAGTGGAATTAAAAAAGAAATGACTAATTGAATAGAATTACTTCTATTATGTTTGATATACTAGCAAAAAAAAAGGGCATATCTTTACATTTGCATATTTGTTTGAGTAAAAACATTGAAGGAGTGGAAAGCAAGACTACACAATTATTTTATTTTTTATTTTTTGTGGCTTTTATCATATGGAGAACCAAAACCCAGGTGTTTGTCTTATTCCCTATGCTTTCTCTGCACCTTCGAAGCTTGGCAACCAGAGGATCATCCTTATTCTCCAAACTTGTGAAAGCATCGATTTAGATCAAATATATGACCTTCAATTGTCTCTTGCCTTTAGGTTAGGGCACTACAATCTATGAGTGAATAGCATAATTGAGATAGACCTCTGATGGTAATGGGATGAGATTGAGGTTACAACTATCGATAGTTGAGCAAAGATTGTGGACCTCTTATCTTATTTCACGACATTAAGGTACCCTAATTTTGGATTTGAGAAAGATGTGGCTGTGGGGTGTTCTCTAATGAAAAAAAAAAAAATAAAGTGCAAAATGGACTTTCAGCATTTTGGCTCTAAAGCTATCTTTTATTTATATGTTACAATGGAGGGAGCCAATTTTAGATCTCCATTCTCAATGAGCTTAAGATTCTATCAACCAAACAACTTTGAACAAGAGAAAACATTGCTATTTACCTTGCATTCTTTCAACCAAACAAGGCATAATAATTCTTTAAAAAATCAACCCAGATATGAAATTAGATTGATAATAGTTGGTTAAATAGGACAAGAACTATTATGAATTATATTCGCTCTTATTATATTTTTACTATTAGATTCTTTAATAAAATTATATTATATGTAACATTTCTTTTAAAATACTCAATTATGTGATATTAAGTTGTAAAAATTACATATGTATTGTGTTTTAATTAAAAAATTTAATAAAAATGATAAAAATTGCATATAAATTTATTCAATTATTAAAATTTTAAATAATATTTATCAATTGTTTTGTTTTTTTGCTTTTCTTTTTTGTTAGGTGACGAGGGATTTTAATCTACTCTCTTAAAAAATTTATGGGCCAACTAATCAATTAAGACATGAGACAACCTGTCCACTAATGCTTTCGGTTTTTGTGCTCTTTTCCATGATGATATTTGTAATTTAAATTTAAAATATTTATAAAATATCTAAAATTTGCTTTTATACAAATGAAACATGAATTATATATTTTACTAAGCATTGTATAAAATTTAAAGTAAAACTTTATTTTGGTTCCCCATTGATGATAGATTTTTTAATTTAGTTCCTTATACAATTATTTTTTCAATTTATAGATAAAATATTTGTCAAATTGATCTCTTATGAAATTATTTTATTAATTTGACCCCTTATATATATATAGATATTTTTTAATTTGTTCTCTTACAAATACAATTATTTTTAATAATTTCTTCCTATCAAGTTTTAAAATATTTATATGTAAAAGACTATTATTGATAATAATTTCATTTGTGAAGGATTAAATTAAAAAATATTCATATGTAAAGAATTAAATTAAAAAGATAAATTTATGAAGGATTGAAATATTTTATTTGTAAATAACTAAATTGAGAAGATAATTTTATGAGAAACTGAGTTAAAAAATTTTTCATATGTAGAGGATTAAGATAAAATTTTATTTGTAAAATTTATGTGCCCCCATCTTTAAAATACTTGCCTTTAAAGGATTATCTGTTTACTAACATAGGAAAAACTGTCACGGGGTGATTTATTTTTAACAAATTTTTTTTAAAAAATGTTAACCCAAAAAAAAGGGGAAAGAACAAGAAAGAGGTGGCAAAGTGGTAATTAAGAGGTATTAGAGGGGCGTTATATTAATAATCACTGACTATGGTAGATAGGAGGAAGTAGGTTTTTTATATTGTTGGCAGTTCATGCAGTTAAAAAAAATTTAAAAAATGAAGATAAGTTGAATATATTTAATTTAAAATTAAAAAAAATCAAAACACATTCATTTCTCTTCAACCTCGCCAGCGTAAGAGTATCTACTCAACAGCAGACGATCCAAACTCCAGATAAGAGTTTAAACAGAAAGTGGAGACCGTTCTACATTTCTACTTCTCTCACTCACTTTCCGCTGCCTCTGTTGCTGCGTTTCGTGTTGTACTAGCGTTTTTGGTAGGAGTGTTCATGGGTAGGCCCGAGCAGGGCATCTAGTATGCCCGATGTCCGGCCCGATTAAGACATCGGACTTATTTTTATGCCCGTAACCCGGCCCGACCCGAATAAGCCTGATTTTAAGACAGATTAGGGCGGGCCTAAACTGCCCGAATTTTTTTTTTATGAATTGATACTTAATATAAAAATATTTTTTTGTAGACTCATAAACATATACTTCAAAACAATAAACTTTTAGAACCTTCATATTTTTATCAATAATAAAAAGATAGCTTAGAATTATCAAACAAAATATAACTTATACTAACATAATTAGCTTTAGGTAAATACGTATATTTTTATTATTCTAATAAAAGAAATGTTAGTAAGTATACACATCAATAATTAAAATAATTAAGAAATAAAAAAATTAAATAGATAATAAAAATTACAGTATGTAAAGAGAATCAAATAAAATAAATAAATATATATATATATAAGATGACAAGATATTAATAACTAAAAAAAATTAATTATTAGAACAAGTTGGGTAGATTATCTTTGCCCGTAGCCCAGTCCGACCTGATATAATTTTGTTTAAAATTCTATCCATTTATATTTTTAGTCCGATCCGATTAGACCGGGTTATGGCGAGACCGATGTACACCTGTTCTTCGATTTACTCGATTGTATACAAGGTTATACAACTATTTTCATCTCCGTTCTTTTTCCCCTCTAGGTATTTAAATCGTTTATTTTGTGCCGTTTCTCAAATTTCCCTCCTTCCTTTTCATCAGCTAATTGTAGGAAACTCAATTACCTTATCAGGTTGTTTGGATCGTTGAAGGCAAGCAGACAGGTGAGAGTGTGAAGTTTCTATTTGTTTTTATTTTTCTTTCCCTGCTTTACTGCCTCTCTCCCTTTCGATAATTTATATCAATTTTGTCTACTGATGAAGTGGATTTCTGGTGGGGGGCTTGTTATTATCCCCTTTCCCGCTTTCAAATTTTGGACGAGCTGTATCTTCGGGTTGTCTAATTTTGGTTTTTTGCTGGGGTTAATTTTATGGCATTTCGGTTCCCGGCCATACTCTGTATCGATATAACACGAAGTAGGGGATGAGTTTTTCTCATTTCCTTTATTCGGTAGGAAATTGCTGCCAACCTGGTTGATTTTACTTCAATAATGGAACTCTTCTACGGAAGCCTGCTTATCTTGGTTGTGGGCTGCTGGGTTTTGTTTGCATGTTTGAATTATAAGTAAATATTGGTTAAGTTCATAAAGAGGCTCTTGGTATTCTTTACACTTTTTTTCATTTTACAATACTGTAATTTTTAAAATCAAATTTCGTTTTGTCTCAACGATTTGATGATGCATTAAGAGAAGTCCCAAATTGAGAAGGAATTCTCCCAGTTTCTTCGCTGTTTTTTTTTTTTTGATTTTATGCTATAAGTCCACGTTGAGTATGATATTGTATTGAATATCAGTTTTTGTTGTGATGTTTATGTTTGCTTTATGTTGGTATCCACGCATTTTCAAGTGTATTTTGCTGTATTCATTTAAACCCTTATCATGACGTGTTTGTGCAAAGTTTTTACTTATTAATCTATCGTACGGGAGTTTCTTTCTTTTGCTTTTGTATATCTTCTTTAAAGATGGAGAGGTGCTTTACTTGCAGGTGGTCATAAAATAATGGAGTCTCACGATGAGACAGGATGCCAGGCACCAGATCCCACCATTCTTTGCATTAACAATTGTGACTTCTTTGGCAGAGCTGCTACCATGAATATGTGTTCCAAATGTTAAAAGGACATGCTGTTGAAGTAGGATCAGGCCAAGCTTGCAGCATCATCAATTGAAAACATTGTGAATGGCAGCTCTAGCAGCAGTGGGAAAGTGGCTGTGGCTGCATGTGCTACTGATGTACAAGTTGGAACTGGAGAGTTCAAGACAGTCCATGCAGAAATTTTTCAGGATACATCCTCTAGTGGGAATTTAGAGATGAAAGTCAAGACAGATCCCAGCAGATGTACCACTTGCCAGAAGCGTGTTGGATTAACTGGTTTTAGCTGCAAATGTGGAAACGTCTTTTGTGCAATGCATCGCTATTCTGACAAACATGATTGCCCTTTTGATTATAGGACAGTTGGTCAGGATGCTATAGCTAAAGCCAATCCTGTAATTAAGGCAGAAAAGCTTGACAAAATCTAGGCATGCACTAAACTGAAGTTTAACCTATGAAGCTTGATGCTTCACTTTTTATCAACATGTCTTCATATATGTTGGCTTCCCTGGCTGTTCAGGTGTCCTCTAGTAACATCGATGATCCATGTCATGATAACAAGGACCTCTTTAGGGAATATCTACATTACTTGTTGATTGGCGAAGATTCACTTGTTAGCTGCAGTTTGAATGTTTGTGCTAGTTTGATGGACACCTTTGGGTCATTCTGTAAATGGATTTCCTGGTTGGTCTTGCATTTTTTGCATGAGTACTATTTATTGCTTATTTATGTTATGTGTTTTTTACTTTGAGACTGTTTTAATAATATTTGTTTTCCTTTTTATGCACTATTTTGTGTCCTTCCAAAGTTTGAAGCTGTTGGCTGAACTGTTTCTTTTTCGTATACTTCTTACTTTATAATTTCTGTTGATATTTCCGGCATTCAAATTATGTAGTTTTGGTTAAGCAAGGGATCTTAGCCTTAAGTCTACCTTATATGGGCCTTTGAACATTTTTTTTTTTGGTTTTAATTCATGACATATGTTATATTTAATCTGATTGCATGTTACCTAGCTGAATCTATGAGTATGTTGATTTGATTCGCAAGTGTTATTTCTTTATTGTTTATGGATGTTCCTTTTCACTCATAACAACGGATTAATTATTTTCTCTGTATGTGGTATATGTTAAAGGTTCAGAGTTCAGATAACAAATCCATTCAGTTGGACGTTGGAGAGTATTTGTTAGTTTGATTGATTGCACAGTTCTGCCCTTCTAACGTAATCATGGATTTAATGCTAGTGGCTTGTTTAGGGGAGTTTAAAGTTATATATCTGAGGAAACCCTGGCCAAAGCAGGGCACCCATGGCCCGCCTCGTATTTATTATTTTGTTATGGACTTTCATTGGTTAATGGACTTACTGATAAGTAATTGGCTGCTTTTTATTAGTTTCTTTATTGGGGGTGGACTGTACGAGTAATTCTTACATACATCAAAAGTGTCACATCATCTATACATTCAACGGTTAAGATTTACTTTATATGTGAACTCCATTTATACTGTACATGGACTTTATCTGTACAGATTAAATTTTAACTATTGATTGCACTTGGTGCACCATGCACTAGGTGTATGTAAGAAAATTTCGGACTATACTTGTTTCAATTCATGTTATTGAATTGCCATTGAGCATTATGTGGTTCTGGTTTGAAGAGTGACGGTATCTATTAGTGTTTGATGCATGAAATTCTAAATTTTTAATGGATTGAGATTTGAGAAGCCTGTAAGATGTCTAGGTATAAGATATATGAAAAATTCGAGACTTCTGCATAGAGATATTGATTTAACAAAAGATACCAGAGGGGCTGATATGATTGTGTGACGTGTGATTAGAAAATGACAACAGTAAGTTGAATGTCATGATTTTTTTTTTGTCAGTGTTTAATTTCAGTACTCAAAGCCAAATGAAACTTTCTTTGTTGCAAAGAAGTGGGATGGCATGATTTGGATACCTGTTGGCTATTGCTTTCTTTGTTTTTGGTTATAGTTATCTGATTTTGCTTATAACATTATTGCAGAGGATTGCAAGGGTTTAATTTTTCCTGAGCGTATATCTGAACACTAATGATTTGATTGTCTTCTAGCAGTTGCTCCAAAGGTGCTACTAGCATTCTGCCATATATTTATCGAGTTCTCTATAGCGTTCGCACCTCTTTGAGTGACCGTTATTATCAGTTTGTGTTACCCCCAGGAGGATTTGTTGTCCGTTTCTACACCAAGAATATACCAAGAATACGTAAGAAAGAAG
Source organism: Erythrophleum fordii (assembly GCA_032878935.1). NCBI lineage: Eukaryota > Viridiplantae > Streptophyta > Magnoliopsida > Fabales > Fabaceae > Erythrophleum > Erythrophleum fordii. Next base: position 12,179,720 of record JAVQMF010000045.1, on the reverse strand, counting down.
GCTGTCGAACACGCAGCTGAATTTTCTTATTATGCACTTCATCGAAGGTCGAAATTGTTATCAGTAAGACGTAGGTGTCCCATTTCCAATGAACAAACCTGTAATTTTAGCCGTCTCTCTTATACGTGAATATCTGCATCTGTGAATGAGAGTATTGCAGCTTTATAAAATTCCTTTACTCAAATCTCTACTCCACTAATCACGAGTAAGTTTCCAGTGATCACTTCTGTACTCCTTTTGGAGCACTGGTTGTTAAACTGCACGCTCTCAAACTGGTGTATGCTACCATACGATGGCGTCTTTCTGGCTAATACAATGGGACTTCTCCAAAATAGTGACTGGTGGCTACCTATGTGGTTCCGTTCTAAGGATATGTTCATTAACATCTCTGAGATCTACAAATGCAGTTCGACACGGGACAAGAACATTCATCATATCCTGTTATTCTCAACTGAGCTGCTTCTCTGACTTAGCTTCCGCATTATGTGAAATTGAGTTAGAAAGGGCTAATTATTTGAATTTTGCTTATTTGTAACCTAATCCTAGTGTTTTTTAAGGTTATGTTCCTTTGCCCTGTCTTTGTTCCCCTATTTGCAATTCAACGTTTTCATCTCTCGAGTTACACTGACTTGTGAGTGATAATTGGCAGACATTTCGTGGAACTAAGCATCCCTGGCCAATATTTTGACAAAAAGAGGAGAGCGAACGAAAGACAAGAAAGAAAAAGAAACTGGGGTTTTTCTCCTTTTTACCAAACAAGTTCAAAGGTTGGGTAGATCTATTGCACTTTACATAACTTCCATAAACATGGGCCAGCAAAATGAAAGGGAGACGTCCCCACCTCTGCACCGTCTCCAGAAAGCGATGGTGGTATAACTACAATTGATGAGGCTAAGCTGTAGAATGAGTATTATTAGTGCCCTCGTCCTCATGTCTTTCTTCAAAGCAATAAGTGATGTTTGATAATAAACTTTCCCTTCCCTCACACCCATGATCTCGTGTTCGGTTTCTGTATAAAAGACAAAAAAGGTCGCCCTCAATACATGGGCTCTTATATCCCATCTGTAATTTGGGTCTAGGGAATTTTATTGCAAAAAAAGAGAGCAGCACAAACACCCATATCCTCTTTGTTTATATCTCCCAAGTCCAAATGTCACATCACATCGAAATGCTACTTTATAAATTATTATTTTCGTGATAGAAAATAACACCACGACTATGTCCTCCGTATCTCTATTTCTCTTGGATGCTCCACACATCGACCTTTTTGCTCATTATAAAGTTGACAATTGAAAGTATTGGAATATGCTTTGTTCAGATTTTCCAAATGGACAACGTCAAATGTGCCAAAAAAGCATCATATACACACTAATTTTCTAAAATCTAATCATTCAGGAAATATACCCTATTATTTGCATGATTTATGAAGATTTTTCTTCGTAGGTTATTGAAAATTTTTATTTCTATCTAGCTTTTAGATGAACTATGTTTACCAGTATTGAGCATTATTCAATTGAAAAAGAGCCAATCATGTTGTGGCATCCAAAACTCATAGGCAGATTAATGAAGCATAAAAAAATAAAAACATAATCTAAAAGATAAAGACACTTTATCAGTCGGTGGCATTGAAAATCATGATTCTCCAAAGGGCACGCATCGCTTGATGCCTTTGACTGCCATGATCGATGCGCCAAAAAGCTCTGTCTCATTGCATACACCTAAACAATATATTCTTTTCCTTCCGTAACTTTTTCTAATTACTGTTCTGCACTCCAGTCTTCATTACTACCCAAAACATTTTTTTTAAAATTTAGAAAATAAAAGAAAAAAACATGGGTCTGACTTTTTGGGTGGTCCTGACTGATTATGGCACACAATTTAGTAGGTGATTATGCAGTAACATGGCATATCTTCCATCTGATTAGTCCTCATTCCTTCGTGACTAGTACGTTAGCAAAGTCAAAGGTGTTGATTGAATAGTACCAATTCCACCTAATCGTTGATACACTCACTCAATCTTAACCATACGTAATTGCTTCACTTTCTCTCTTACTCATTCATTCCTGTTTTGGGGGTGCTTCAGAGCGCTCAGCCACTGTTCTCTACCAGAAGAATCTAAGAGATTTCTGATGCAGATCTTTAGATTTTCCATTTTTCTGTTGTCAACCTTTTCCAGAGCCAGCAAGCCTCCAGCAATAATAATTGTCGTCCTTCACAACTCTTTTTATATTTTTACAGCTAAAGGTCAAATAGTACGTAAATAAAGTCAACTTCGAAGAAAATCCTTCCATAATCGCTTTTTCAACGACCTCTCTCCCTCTCTTTTGCATACTTACTACGGTAATTATTCCTGAAAATTATAGAGGAAAAAATAAAGGTATTATATTTGACGTACATGTTTTGATGGGAAAGTTCTGAAAATAGAAAAGAGAAGCTAGCCTCGGGACGTTGTACAATTGAAGTTGAAAGAAATCATGCAAAAGGTTACAATATGAATCTTGTTACACTTTGATGCGTTTAAGAACTTTTTAGATCTCATCCTCTTTTGCCAGAGAAAGATAGCCTTTTTATTTATTCCCTTTCCCAGTTTTTTGTTATCATTTGGAAATATCATCATGTAGTATTATTGATTACTGGGGGTATTTCCGTATTGGCGCAAACTTTTTGACTTTACACAAATTGCAATGTGGTTTTGTCTAATTTTCATTGAACCAATAAAATATAAATCATCAAATCCAACTACATATTTTGCATAAAGTTTATGACAAAACAGACAACGCAACTATACTTATCTTTCTATATCAACAAGCACATAATCCAGTGGCGAAAATTTTATCAAATGCGTTTCAACTTTGACGGTTTCTGTGTCAATTTTCATTAGCAAAAGAGCCAATTGTTGCCATACCACGAGGTTCATGAGAGATAGAAGAAGAAGAAGAAGGGAGTGCATTTTTCAGGAGAAACAGTAAATGATATCGAAATATGGTCCACAAACACAGTGAATAATAATGTACCAGTCTGCGTCGATTCTAAATCCATGGGACATTTCCAATTTTCAATTTGGGGAAATGAAACATTTTTTAAGTTGTTGCTATGCTGAGCATGTAAACAGAGCAAAGGTCTCATACTAGGGACCAAAGTGATTGACATATGAACCAGATATTATTATATAATTATAAGTATTATTTTATTATTCTTATTTCAGTAGTATGTGTAGTTCCCAAAAAGTCTTCGGCATGGGCACGAGTGAAGTGGACCTTTGTCTTATAATACGCTTGTCGTTTATCCAACTCACTCACGGGAAGCTAGCCTTTCCACGCCCTTCTCTTCCTCCTTTCACTCTGCATTCACAAAACCAGCCTCAGCGATGAACTTCTTTTTTTCTTTAAGGACAGTTCTAATTTTTTGGTTTTCTTTTTCACCTGAAATATTATGAGTTTATAAAATTTAATAAAAAAATTGATTTTCCAAAATCATATTATTGATAAGAGGTTTTATTTAAAATATATTTGAAGAATTTCATTCAATCTCCATTTCAAATAATTTTTTTTATTATTTTGTTAATGAATAGAAGAGATTATTATCACATCTTAAAATTTAAATTATAAAAAAAAATTTCAAGACGTCAAATATAAATTTATTTACTTATTAATTTTTTATACATCAGACTTTTTGTCTTTTACAATTGTATTTAGTCGAGATTTTGTTGGATAAAATTTTATAATCCAGTAAATGAGACTTAGCGAGTGAAAACAAAAAGAAAGGAATCAATTATGTGAAAAAGCCGGAGCAGGTAAAACATACCCATTAAATATTTCAGATCATAATTTTCAAAAGGGCAGATTTGTGTCTTCAGATTGTTATTAATATATTAATCTTTAAAAAATGAAAGGGAAGACATTTAGTCACCCCTTATGTAGCTCTCGTTATCCCCAACTGAGTGAACTGTAAATAAGAATATTAAAAATTAATTAAAAAAAAAGGAAAAACTCTTTAAGCTTTGTTTCTTTTATCAAGTCTTGGTATCGGAATTCGACGTGACAAGCTCATCAATTATAAAATCATGGAGCATCTGATGAGAAACTCCACTCTTCAATTTTTAATTAACTTGTTCTTCCCTTGGATATATATATATATATATATATATATATATATATTTGCTCCTATTATCCCAATTATTAATTTCTGTCTTTCATATTTCTGATGAAAAAATTATAGTTGAGAAACTGAAGTTAAAAATTTTTATATTAAAAAAATTTTAAATTTTAAAATTATTGTGAAAGATCTAAAAACAAATAATTTTAATTTAAAATCTTAAATTATAATTTTTAACTTTTGAATCTTTCAAAATAATTTTAAAATTTAATATCTTTTAATATTAATATTTTTAATTTAAAATTTTTAAATGTAATTTTTTTTTAACCGTTAACGGGAAATTCTTGGAGGCAGGGTTGCGAGCCCTCTGATTTCTGACAGTCAACGAGGGAGACCCCACTGGAGGACAGAAATTGACAATATGGCCATGTGACCATAGTGATGGATTTTGGGGGCTCACTAAGAAGAAGCTGAGCACAATACATGCCAAACATCTTCAATGCAGTGAGGTGCATTGAATTTATTTCCCTCCTAAGTAAGGTATCTGTTTGGATGATGGAAGGTCAAATCCTGGATGAAGCCAATCTCGTTTTATCTTCTTAGGATTCTATTTTTAACGTTGAAAAACTTGTCTCCTGACTCCTCAACTCTTCTACCCCTCTTGGGTGAAATTCAGTTTTGTTGTCAATGGGTAGATGGATATGGTAAACTACGACTTGCATTATCAATTACTTTCGCAAGTTGTCTTCTCTGTTGACGCTGTGTTGGCCCCCTTTTGGAGAGATTTGGTAGAGGTAATTATTAATAAATATAGTATTAAAGTGAAAACCAGATAGAAAAGGAATAAAGCATTGGGGGATAGAAAACTAGAAATGTAGAGAAACTCAGCACCAATGCTTGTACTGTCTTGCAAAAAGGTAAAAACACGACGAAATATGATGAATTAAAAAAAAAAAAAGGAAAAAATAGTTTTCAATATTTTTACATAACAAAATTCCCGAGGGCTATGATGAATTCTTGCAAGTAAACCCTTTTCCTTTTGGCCCATCATCATCGTTCATTAATATCAACCGAGAGTCATTCTCACTTCCCACCCTCACACTGATATATAGAAAGCAAGCATTGAAAAGAACACAAAGCAAGCCCTGTTGCTCACAGACACCTAGCTAATGGCTACATTCTGTATATACCTGTTCCTTCTTCTCTCTGTAACCTTCACGGTTTTCAATCTTGGTTCATCTTCTTCGTCAGAGGCGGATATCCTTCTCTCCTTCAAGGCCTCCATTGAAGACTCTAGGAAGGCTCTGTCAAGCTGGTCCAATACTACATCCACCCACTACTGTAACTGGACTGGAATCGCCTGCTCTACCACTTCTCCTTCACTCTCTGTCACTTCCATTAATCTTCAGAACTTGAACCTTTCTGGGGATCTCTCATCTTCAATATGTGATCTTCCAAATCTGTCATACCTCAATCTTGCTGACAATCTATTCAACCAGCCCATCCCTCTTCATCTTTCTCAGTGTAATTCGCTGGAGACATTGAATCTCAGTAATAATCTCATATGGGGAACCATCCCATTGCAGATTTCTCATTTTGGTTCATTGAGAGTGCTTGATTTCAGCCGAAATCGCATAGAAGGAAATATCCCAGAAAGCGTGGGCTCACTCAAGAACCTCGAAGTCCTTAACATGGGAAGTAACCAGCTATCAGGTGATGTACCTGCTATCTTCAGGAATTTCACTAAGCTTGCAGTTCTTGACTTGTCCCAAAATCCATACTTGGAAAGTGAGATTCCAGAGGATATTGGCGAACTTGGAAATCTCAGGCAACTTCTGTTGCAAAGTTCTGGTTTTCACGGTGAAATTCCAGATTCTTTTGTGAGCCTGCGTAGTTTGACCCATTTAGACCTCTCTCAGAACAATCTAACCGGTGAGATTCCTCAGGCTCTGGTTTCTTCTCTCAAGAACCTGGTGTCTTTTGATGTTTCACAAAACAAGCTTTTGGGGTCATTTCCAAATGGCATTTGTATAGCAAAAGGCCTAATAAATCTCAGTCTCCACACAAATATCTTCAGTGGATCAATACCCAACTCCATTGGTGAATGTAAGAATCTTGAGAGATTTCAAGTTCAGAACAACAGGTTATCTGGAGACTTCCCTTATCCATTATGGTCGTTACCTAAAGTTAAGCTCATTAGAGCTGAAAACAACAGATTCTCAGGGCAAATACCTGATTCCATATCAGGAGCTGTTCAGTTGGAGCAAGTTCAGCTTGACAATAACAGCTTTGCTGGTAAAATTCCTCAGAGTCTTGGGCTGGTCAAGAGCTTGTACAGATTCTCTGCGTCTCTTAATCGTTTATACGGAGAACTTCCTCTAAACTTTTGTGATTCCCCTGTTATGAGTATTGTGAATCTCTCTCATAATTCCCTTTCTGGTCAAATCCCAGAGCTGAAAAAATGCAGGAAACTAGTTTCATTGTCTTTAGCAGACAATAGTCTCGCTGGACAAATTCCTCCTTCCCTTGCTGAGTTACCAGTGCTAACTTATCTTGATCTCTCAGCTAACAATCTCACTGGTTCAATTCCACAAGGACTTCAAAATCTAAAGCTTGCTCTTTTCAATGTGTCCTTCAATCAGCTATCTGGTAAGGTACCATCCTCCTTGATTTCTGGTCTCCCTGCCTCATTTTTGGAAGGAAACCCTGAACTTTGTGGCCCTGGATTACCCACTTCCTGTTCTGATGACCCTCCAAGACACCATACCGGGGGTCTAACTACCCTAGCATGTGCCCTTATCTCTGTAGCCTTCGTTGTTGGAACTGCGATTCTTGCTGGTGGATTTATTTTGTATAGGAAGTCTTGCAAGAGGAATCAAATAGGAGTGTGGCGCTCAGTGTTCTTCTATCCTCTTAGAATTACTGAGCATGATCTGCTTATAGGAATGGATGAGAAAAGCTTGATTGGAAATGGTGGGGTTTTTGGCAAAGTTTATGTTGTGAGTTTACCTAGTGGTGAACGAGTCGCTGTGAAGAAGCTAGTCAATTTTGGGAACCAGACTTCAAAAAGTTTGAAAGCTGAGGTCAAGACATTGGCCAAGATTAGGCATAAGAATGTTGTTAAAATCCTGGGGTTTTGCCATTCTGATGAATCAATCTTTCTCATTTATGAGTACTTACAAGAAGGAAGCTTAGGGGACTTGATTTCCCGTCAGGATTTTGAGTTGCGGTGGGAGGCAAGATTGAGGATTGCCATCAGGGTAGCTCAAGGACTAGCTTATCTTCACAATGACTATGTTCCTCACTTGCTTCACAGAAATGTCAAGTCCAAGAACATTCTGCTGGATGCAAACCTTGAGCCAAAACTCACAGATTTTGCTCTTGATCGAATTGTGGGAGAAGCTGCATTTCAGTCAACTGTTGCTTCTGAAGCAGCATCTTCCTGCTATAATGCTCCAGGTATGACGACTTATGCTAATACCCTTATCAATTTCTTATAAAATTGGTTAGTTTTAGGAGGTGAACTTCAGGTTTAGATCATAAAGATGTGAACTTTCTAAAAGGGCTAGTTGTTTGATTGCAGAATATGGGTACAGTAAGAAAGCAACAGAAGAATTGGACATATACAGCTATGGTGTTGTATTGCTAGAGCTAGTGACTGGGAAGCAAGCAGAGCAAACAGTATCAACTGAGTGTCTTGACATAGTGAAGTGGGTTAGAAGGAGAGTGAACATCACTGATGGAGTGCATCAAGTGCTTGACCCCAAAATATCACATTCTAATCAGCAAGAGATGATTGGAGCTCTGGAAATCGCTCTTCGTTGCACTTCTGTGGTGCCTGAAAAAAGACCATCGATGGTAGAAGTTGTAAGAGCTCTTCAGTCCCTTGAGTCACGAACCAGCGTTGCGAATTCTCAGGATTCAAACGAGGAACACTCGGTTCCAATATGAACTTGCAACCTGAGTGTCCATTTTTCGTTGAATCTTTTGCATGTAAATGCAGTTTTATATTTGTCACCTGCTTTTGAAATCTGATGATGATTTGCGGTAACAGAATGTTATGGTTAGATATTCCTGTTTTGCATCGGGTTCTGTTTGGGGTTTTTAACCCGTTGTTATATATACGACATCTTTCCAATGTCAAATGTCAATGGTTGTCAGGCACCACTAAGCAGGTACAATGTCTTTGCGATGAAGGTGTTTCAGGCGAAGGTTGAAGGAGATAGGACAATTTGGGAGCGTAGGCTGTTAGAGAAACAGAGCATTTAAGACAAATCTCGTCTATCTCATGAAATGGAAAAAAAAAAAAATTCAATAAATGAATGAAAATTTATAAGCAAACTCGCCTAAATTTTATACAGATTTTTTAATGAAACAATGTCATTTTTCTTTTATTCTAGGCTCTCATTTCAATTTTTTAAGTACAATAAACTATTATTAGGTTTTATTTAAAACTAAATGTCTTTCATAAACAATTTTAAAGTCGTGCTGACTAACATGTATAATTAAAATTTTATTCGTAGCATATTCTTTGAAATATGGAATCCAGCATGTCAATTCAATATGGTGGAATAGACTCGATGCTTGGATTCCTTGAGGAAAAAGAAGCTAATTTAAGTAAAAACGCTGAGTTTAAAATAACTAAATCAAAGATATTATTAGCATAGATAAATTGAGACATTATTGTAGCATAATTATGATGTTCTCTTTCTTAATTATGGTCTAGTGACGTCTAATCAACTTGTATTACACGTCGCCTAATGCTCATTATTCATGTATTGGACAATGAATTCTCAATTAAAACATAAAATATGATTATGGTATACATAATTACTTTTATATAGATCTAAATTGTGCTCGAATAATACAAGAACAAATACATCTTAAATTTTATCATGCAGCAGCATTTTGTAAGGTTAGATTCTCTCATACCGAGTTCCAAAATTTGCTTGTGCTTGATATTATTTAATAAAAAAACGATTTACCGATATTCAATCCTGAAACAACTGGACTTATGTTTAAAAATTTGGAAGAGAATAGAATTGTACAGTTCATAATGAAATGGAATAAAACGGCATATTCCATTTCAATGTAAATTTAATAGAAAAAGGGAGGAAATTATTTATAAAGTGAAATAACTTACAAATTATTTTTTCAAAATTATTCTTATAACTAAAATATAATTCTAACAAAATTTTTACTACCGAATATAATTATAATTGTATCTCCTATCTATTTTCTTCCTTCTCAAACTCCCAATTTGGGGAAACAAAAAAAATTTAAATTTTGAATGGCAAATAGAGACCTTAAAATCCTTTTTTCGGTCATTTTATACCATTCTTAAGAAAAAAAAATTCTCCTAAAAAAAATTATTCCAAATTGACCATTCTACTTCTTACTATTCTATCTCTTACCATTTATCTAAACATATCCTATAGCTACTAGTCCCAACCAAAGTAAACGGCAAAAGCATATTAGAAACAGTAACTTGCAACATTATGGAAGATTTCTGTATACTGTTTTCTAATAACGAAATAAAATTGCTATTACAAACAGAATTTTAGTAGACAGAACAATGCTTCAATGCCATTCTATAACGGACTTGATCTTATATACACTGGCTTAAGTTGTTGTTACTCAAGATTCTCAATCATCTTGAATCTTTCTATTCCTTTTCGTCTCCTTTTTCCCTATATCTCCTACACATTCATTTTTCCTCTGATAAGAGAGCTCAGATACCCTATAGAACCCACAAGGTTCACATGGACCAGACTTGACGAAGGAGTTGATATCTAGCATTGGTACTGGAGTGTGTGTTTTGTTCTTTGGGCTTGTCCTCTCCATGAGCTGTTGGAGATAAAGGCAGCTTATCAATGATGGATGTAAGAGGAGATTCCAGTTCCTCCAATTCTTCATCACTGGTATATCCTCTCCTCTGAACAGCTGAGGCATTCCTTGCCAAGTGAGACTTTCCTCCTGCGTCTCCAACTTTCTCTGCCACATTAGCTGAGGAAGGAGGGCTATACACAAGTGGAGCAGCAGCATACGGGAAGCTTCTGATAGAATCTGCTGACAATCTTCTCTCCACAATACACTAACACACGAAAATAAATAGATACTCAATAACTCAGATTTTACAGTCAGCAGTGGAAGATAAATGCAGTGCTCTTCAATAAAAAGTTACACGAGGTATTCCATGAAATTGACATTACAATTTTTGGAATCTCAATAATTTATTTTTTCTTCAATCAGTAATGCAACCTGGTTAGTAAAGTGAATAATGTATTACCTCAACGAAACCCCCACTTGTAATTTCTACACATAATGTGGGAGAACTCTTATCAAATACACAACGTAGGATCCTCATTCCAATTCCACTTGGACAAGGTCCATTGTCTAAAAGTACTTAACAACATTCTCGTAATGTTTGCTCTTCCATTATGAAAAAGCCATGGACCAATCTTAGAATGACAACATCCTTTTGCCAAAAATACATCCTAAAGATGAAAGAAGCACAGATCATACCTCGGCATTCAGTGCCTCCAACACGGCTCCTGGAACAGGGTCTGGACAGAACTCGTCTGGAGTGAAGTTGCAGAGTATCCGTTTAACCAATGGAGGACTGATAGATGGACACACCTACATAACATAAATAAGGAAGTCAAGGAATTGAGATTGCAAACAAAAGAAAAAGTGAAAGTAATGTCCTTGGGATAAAAAGTAGGATTAGTTCATTAAATTAACCTCTTGTCTGACTTGTCTATCCATAAGCATGTCTTTTGGGAGCATAAGAAGGTCACTCAAGTCGTTCAGGAGAGCAAAAGATTTAGGTTCACCTTCTCCACCCCGCCTGTCATCATCCTCACAGTTCTGATCTTCATGCACACAATCTTCAGCATCCATCCCAAACATGTCAGTAAGCCATCTAGACCAATTTCCTACCTGCGTTTCAAGTAGCACTTCCTGAAGTCTGAACTTTTGTAGCTATAAATTTCTGATATCTAAATAATACATAATCGTCATATATCAACTTGATAGTATGACTATAACCCCCAAGTTTTGCTTGTTCTCATAATTTCCTACTAAGATTCAAAACAAAGTTTAAATAATGTATGGAAACAAGCAGTTGCAACAAAAGTAAAGGTACATACAGAATTTTTAAGCTGTGCACCAGAGCCAAAGCTTAAATCTCCTGCTGGAATTGGCAGAACCTTTGAATCCACTATAGGATCTGATACAGGATCAGTAGGGATCTCGTGGGCTGACTCCCGCAGTATAGCATTGAACATTGCAACATCTAGTCTGGCTATGCACTGTTCCATTACCTGATAAAAGAATTTAAATTTCAAGATTAATAATCCTTTGGAGCAAGAAAGAGGGAAATTTAAATTATTTCTGAGAAACGATGAAGATAAAGTAATAATGAAAAAACACACCATTCTAGCCAATACAGGCAAACAACCACACTCATGCCCTCCTGCTCGAACAGGACAAAGTCGTTGAAAAGCATCTTCAAAGGCAGTTCTCCAGAGACTGATGGAAAAGCTTCCTTGCTTCTGATCACCCAAGGCAGGTCCCAGCAACCTCCCAAGGGATCTATTTGCAGAGGAATCCCCAACTGGAGGCTGCATGTATGGAGTTAAAGCCTGAAAATACAGCATGTTTCTCAGCTTAAAGAAAATAATGAGACCACAAATCAACCTTACATAGGCAAGCGTCAGAGTCAAACATATACTTAACATGGCTTTCCATGAGACATGAAATGATTGTTATATATTTGGGAGAATATAATTCAACCAAGATCTCAGTGTATGGCTTAACCATTGAAATATTATAAGATGGTTGAAATAGAAAATGTACTCCTCCCCGTTTCAGAAGCAAAAAGAATAACTTTGAGAAGAGACTAGAGTTACACCTGCCACCACACTGACTCCACTATCCGAGAAAACACCCAAGATTCTACTTTTTCTAATGCAGATGTAAAGGTTCCTGTCTCCTGCCAATCTTCAGCAAGCTGCAGAAGGCCATTCACTTGTTTATTGTTGGAGCTACCTTTCCATTTCGGTGCAGTATGCTTCCCATTTGACTCAGCCAGCTTCCTAAGGGGATTAGACTGACATGAATTCCCAAATGCTTGTGAAATTATTTCTCTCAGCACAATGGTATTTGACAACCAGAAACTTAACCTAAACAACACATCAAGAGCGGAACAGTCATTGTTTATTGTTTACAGTCAATAGAGATATGTGACAATTTTAATAAAGCATGTACCTTGAAACATCATTACCACAAGACTTAGCAACCAAAACAAGGCCAGAAACAGTATTCTTAGCAATTGTGGCTCGCCTGTCTTGGGTCCAATGCTTACAAGCATGAATGTAGAGTCTAGAAAGGCGTCGAGCAGGTGTGTGCACCTTGTGCGCCGAGCTCCCATGCTCTGGTACAACAGAATACAGTGATATTTCAAGAGCTGCAACTTCTCTCAGCTCCCCCTCAAGTTTTTCAATTCTGGATTCCATTTCCTCAATTTTTGATTCCAAGGCTGCCAACTCCTCATGTTCACCACTTTCTTCAGCTTCAACTCTTTCATCACTTTCATCTTCACTTGCTACAATTTGCGCACCACCTGCGGCTCCATCCAGGACATCACGTTCCTTGATCTCTTGAACAGGTTTTTCATCAACTCCATCAGAATATTCTGACGAAGGTTTCGTAGGAACTTTTGCAGTCTTAGAAACGGGCAGCGAGTTATTTTTGTTGGTAACTTTAGAAGGCCCTCTATTTGAGTTCCCAGGTTTCTTCTGATTGTTATTATTCGATACAATTGTCTGCAATGTATTTGCCCTTCTATTAGTTCTCTCCCTTGATTCGCGATTACCTTCCGAAGCAATCACTTTTACCTTACTTTTAGGATCTCTTGAAGCTCTTTCTACTTTCTCATCCTCAACTATGACAGAATCACCTTGGGATGATACTGAATCTTTTACAGTCTCAGTATCCGAAACCTCTTCATTCCCTTCCTTTTGCTCTTTCTCCATATCACTAGAATGATCATCAAGTACTTCATTCTTGTTTTCTTTGGGAACCATTTCATTAAGTTTCATCTCGACAGGTACCTCCTCAGACCTGTTGACATCATCCACATAATGTATAACCATGTTTTCATAAGTTTCTGAGGCCTCTGAGGCCGTGTTTGAATCACTTACAAAATTATTTGCACTTGGCCTAGTCCTAGATTCAGTTTCTTTTACATTCTCAGTTTTGGATGAATTATCTTGGTGCAATTTATTCTCTCTCCTTTCGGTTCTTCTAGAACTCTTTGCCTGACTATTCCTTGAAGCTTTTCTCTTGTCAATTTCTTTCATGCTTTCAAATCTCTTCAAACATCAATCAAATGAAGCTGCGACAAGGGGCAAAAAAAAAAAGAAAATGGTAGCATTAACTAACCTTAGCAAGCTCCTTAAGCAGAAGGTAGTTCTCAATTCCTAAAGTATGTAATTGTACCTACTTCCCAAGATGGTGTTTCCACGACCATTAAAGTACAGAGAGAACCTCTTGTAGCTGCTTTTCCGGATATTGGAGAACAACTATGGTCTACCTGCAATAGGACGTGTTCATCAGTTCTTCAAGAGGAGTTAAAGGCTTAAGGCGCCAGTAATATGTTGAAGATTTACTAAAAATATTAATGTGGTGACAAAATAATTGGCAGAAATTGCAAAAGGGTAAACAACTAAGCGGCAGTTTGCAGTAGAAAGACACAAGCAATTGAAACATTCACCAAGTTACAACATCAGACAGAGGAAAGAATAATCCAATGGCTTTCAAAATAATGACTATCTAAACTTGAGCCGTCTTACTGTACCAGTGGATGCAGCGCAAGCCAGCATAAGAAACCAGAACGAGTGCAGAAAGTTCGAATGGCACACAATTTGAAGCACTTGAAGGGACATCGGATTGAATTTCAGGGGAAAAAATGCAATAAATAAGTGAGACCTCATACAGTAAATATTAACAATTTGCGAAAACGGCATTAAGTGAAAGATGAACTTGTAAGTAGATTACAGAAGGGAAAAAAATGTTCCGCATAAATTGTTGAGATGCGTTTTCCTCTCATCAAAAGCTTAAAAGAGGGCAGAGAAAGAATGGAGGCCCACAATGAAGAGCAAAAGGTGTCGGCGAAAGAATCATGCATTAGTGATATTATCAGTGAAAATCTGATATCGTTGAATTTTCTCAACATGATAAAAGAAAAAGAATAGCCACCCAGACAAGTCGAGAAATCCATTTCTGTGTAAAACCAACCCCCAAAAAAAACCCTCCAATCAAAATTTGAAAAACCATAGATTGTAATAATTTAAAACCCAATCAACCATTATCACTACTTCGTCTTGGCAATTTTGTCTTTTAACTTGGGCCTTAGACTAAGGCAATTGAGTTTAATCAACGAAGGGGTAAAATTAGGAGATGCGGCAACACTGTTGGTGAATTTTTCAGTCAACAGTAACGAAGCAAGGGATTCATTCCCTAATTGACCGAGAGAAACAAACAGGGCTTGCAGTAATAAGTGAGACGGAGTATGATGTCCACAACGCGTGCATAAGAACAGAGATTGGATACTTCTCATAAATTACAACTCACCGAATGCAAACATGACATCACTTTTCCCTTACAAACAAAAACAAGTAATAAATTTCAACACAATGCTTTATAATAGCATATCCTGTCGGAGTTCAACTGGACCCGCCAGACAACGTTTTCTTGATCTTACGTCTCTACCAAAACAAAGAGCCAGAGTTACAAAGCGCTAATTGAATCTAGATTGATACATAAAAGTGAGCATCAAGTCAGAGTCAATCCAATGAGGAAAATTCAAGAATTAAAACGATAACTGAATCCAAAGCGAAGAATTCCAGACAGAAAAAAAAAAAAAAAAAACGAACACAACCTGAGAGAATATCCGATTCCAAAACAGAGACAGAACTGCATCGAACGCGAACAAATTACATAGAAAGAAACAAGCATAGATGACAAAACAAAGTAGAAAGAACAAGATCTAGAAACCAAATGCTTCCTCGGATCATAATAGAAATTTCGATAGCACGAAAACAACTCGAACTTGGGAGTGTGTATGGTCAATTTTGAATCTCAGTTTCTCACCGTATCACGTGAAATGGACAGAAAAAGGACGAAGACAGAAACGACAACCCGCTAACGCAAGAGTACACTAAAAAATGCCGTAATATACAAAGAATGGGAGAGGGTTAAAGTATATGGAACTTATCAACTTACCAAGCAACTTTTAACTCTGCTTCCGCCACCTTACACAATCTTCGAGATTGCTATTAATGGCAGAAAATCCTCGGGATTACCACATTTGCTTTCTTTGAATACTTTTGCGCACATTGAGCTTCGTGTTTTTCTCTTTCTCTCTCTGGTCGGAGTTGACAGAGGCGTGTCAGTGTGGTTGCTGAGCATCTGAGGAAGAAGAAGAGTGCGGGAACGTGACATTTAAAACGGATTGGTGGTGTGGGAGTGTGAGTGGGTCGTGGGGACGTGGTGGCAGTACGGGACGGGGTTGATGAAAATTACCGGGAAAGGCTGTCGGTGGCGGAAAGTGACCGGGTATTGCCAGTGATTCTACGCGTTATGTGTAAGCTTCTTCCGGTATACCTAAACTGCCATCATTTGATTGTTGAATTTACGACCTTATCGTTGACCACATCCTTGTCTTGTCTCACTTAATATAAGGGCATGATGTGGAAAAACATTGATTACTCCTAGGGATGCTTGGCCAATCCTGAAATGAACAGATCTTCTGGTTCTGGAATTGGAACCTACTTTCTTTTATATTTTTTAAAAAATTTTGACTTGCTTTTTATTTTTAAGATTCTTAAGAATTATCGACTCTAAAAAATAAATAAATAAATAAAACAATTCAAGTTTATAATTTCTCTTATTTTTTAATTAAAAAAATCAAACCCTTCCCTTTAATAGAGATTAGAGAGATAATTAGCAAAAGGACCCCAAAGATAGAGATATCAGTAAGCAGCACCTTACTGCCCTGATCAATTAGAAGGCATTTTGAAAATAAGCAGTAATTAAAATTTCAAAGCATTATTTTTGAAACATTTTTTTTTTTTGGGGAATGGTGACTTTTTATCGCTTAAACATGTAGATCATGTTGTACGTAACATGAACGTATTGATTGGTGGGTATTGTGGACTATAATTAGACAACAACCTTCACTGCTAAATTTGCTTGATGCTTGAACCAAAGACCTCCTATGAAAAAGTTCTAATCTAGGACTTCTCAATGGATTATCAAAGCCTTGTGGTTACCTCGTCTTTGTCAAAGGCTGCGTCATGTTCCATTTGGCCATAGTTCTTTATTTGTATACACCATTTTCATTTGTGGTTAGGTTCCTAATTTTGGTGTTCTTAGTTATATTTTCAATTATTATTGCTTTTGGCTACCAAGGGTTCATCCGTGTTAGCCAAAGGGTCATATATATATATATATATATATATATATATATATAATTTAGATCGCAACTACCAAGACGTCATTATTTGCTGATTTAACCTTTTTCTTTTTCCTGTTTCATCCTTGGTTTGTGGTGTCTCCCTTTCGTGAAGAGTGGGTGATAGTTTTATATTCAAAAAATATTGAAAATGACTTTTTTGAGTATCTATGCTTAGTACAGGCCCAAAATATATATATATATATATATATATACATGCGATGTCAAAATAGACAAGTGAAAAATGTAAAATAAAATGTTGATGTTTTAAAGCTTAGTTATATTTACTTAAATAATTATTTTTTATTTTCATAAATACCATTTACTCTGCTTCTACGTGGGGGGTAGAATTGTATTTTTATTCCACTCACTTTTATACCAACGACGTAGATCAATTTATTACTACTAATAATAAGAACCTTTCTACCGATTCTTCCACGTGCAAGTAGTATCGTATCGATTGATCTGTGAAGATAATAAAATACAGAAGGCAGCTTTCAAATTTTAATTTTATTCTTTGGGCAATTTAAAAATTGAAAAAGGAGAAACATGAAATCTTCTTGTGGGATGGGGGATGAAAGTAACTTTTATTATTTCTTTGTTTTTATTTATCATTTTATTTGATTTTGTTTATAATTTTCCATTTGATGTCCCTACCAGTAGACCCTAAATACCACCGAAAGAAAAGAAAAAGAAGAAATTGAAGAAATTGAGGTGATGAGAGTGCGACAGTGGCTCCCCACCATTGTTTTAATATATATATTTTTCGAAAATGCCAAAATTTGTTAAATAACAGTGACATCATGAGAAACTGGGGTTCACTTGGCGTAGTAAAAATTGCGGACCCCACCAATGAACAATCAACATCTGGGGTGGGACCATTAGTCAACACCAAAGTTATGGGGGCCTGGTTGGCAGCATCAGATGCTTCCTGGCGGTGCGATCAACGTGGGTCCCACTAATAATGCCGACTGTTGGTGGAACTGGTTGCAGCAGATTATAGCTTTTATAAAAATTTTATATTATAATCCCTCTGGAAAATGGATAAATGGATGTCTCCGTTTCAAAATTGAATTTTCTGGTAAAATACCTTTTAAATAAAAAGAGGATGGCACGAGAAATAAATAGATTATATACAGGGTTTATTGTTTTTATCTACTTTATCCTTTTTCTTTATTTCTATTTATTTGAAAGATAATTTATTATTTGTTGGCTTAAGATCGATTCAAATACGTGACTGTATGGTTTCCTATGCGATATGGCTCAATTGCCAACCACTCCCTTTGTCTCTTGATATTTGATAATACTATTAAATTTGGTCATCATTTATTTAGTTGAGAGTTGAGAAAGCTTGTTTGGGCGTGCTCATATATGATCTAGATTATCTGCCATAGGTTTTCAAAATTAGATCTGGACATGTCTAATTTTTATTTTTATTTTTTTCTCAATTTAAAAGTAACAAACACAAGATGAATGCTGTTTGTTTGATGAAAGTTTAAAATTATCTTTATTTTTATATTTTATTTATTTTAAAAATAATAATAAATTAAAATATAACCCATCTAAATCTGATTGGGACATTCCACACTTATTCCCTTTGAAATAGTGAAAAATCTATATTGCTCAAATATATTACGTTTTTATTAAAGAATTTAACAAAAAATATATATTTAAAAATTGTATCAAAATTCATTTGTGCCATGGTTTAAACTCGGAATTTCACGTCATGGCCCTTATGGCCTCTCTCCTCTATATATATATATATATATATATATATATATATAGGTCTATTTTAGCAAAGGAAGAAGGAAAGAAAGGTCGGTGAGTGTTGCACCACTGAGAAGTTAAAATAAGATGGGGAAATATGTAGGGAGAGTGAGGAGCATGAAATGTGATATTCATTGGAGGTGAGGTGTGAGAGGAATTGCCGCCAACTGGTTTATTATATATATTGCAAATTGTATATTCCAAATTGAAGCAAAGAATGCAAAGAAGATCACGATTTTGTGTTGGGAGAAGGGTCGGCATAAGCATGTGGTTCATGCCTTCGTCTGCAGCTTTATGCATCTTAGGAATCATATTATTGGGAAAATTAAGCTTTTAAATTATAAGACCAATTAACCATAATGATAAAAGAAGAAGAAGAAGAAGAAACTATTCCTTCATATATCTATTTGAAAGAGTTCATTTTTTTTATTAAAATAAATAAGTAACGTTACACTTCAATATTCTTTTCTCAATTCAAGTTTGTTTAACATATTTTCATTTTTCTAATACTAAAAAATTACTATTTCAAATCATTACTGAAAAAACAATTATTTAAAACTCTTTATTTGTTCTAATTAATTTTGAATGGATTAAACAATTGCAATTACTTCAATAAAAGAATTTTGGTTAAATTATTTTATTACGCTTCTAATTTTACTCAATTTTTAATTAGTTTTTTAAGAGCTCATAATTTGGTTTCGTTTGCATTTTTTAATTCAATCATTATTGTTGAACTTTTATTAATATGCCATTAAATTATATTAATATGACTAATTATGTATCATATTAACACTTTGAATATGCACGGTTCATTTTAATTCACTTAAATCACTTAATATAAATAACATCACATGACCAGAATGTATTATACATTGTCATTTGTTTTAATCTATTTATTGAATTGAATCATACATATTTAAATTGTCAATATAATACATAATTAGATTAGATACATCAACATAATTTAACGGTATGACAATAAAAGTTTAATAATAAAAATTAAATTAAAAAAATTTAAATTATAAGGTGCAATAAATCTATGAGCAAGAATAATTTAACCAAATATATATGTGGGTCTCAAGACATTAATTGTCAATGCCATTGCTGTCAGGTTCTTGTCTTAGCAGCTGTATACTTATAGTGCTGACTAGTGACTGCGCCAGTTCAGCATTGCAACCCCCATGGGAGTGGAGACACTGTTTCTCGTAAAGGGGTGACGAATCTTCGTTAGAAAGTGCATGTCCCAACATCTCGGATCTAGGTGAAGATATATGGCCAAATTGCCAGTTATTTATTACAAGTAGACCAATCCCCTTAAATTGTACAATTACGTGCGATTGTTTTTTTTTTTTTTTTAAAGTAAAATGTTAAGCCTTGAGACTTTAATTGTGTCAAAAGAGCTAATCAATTGTTGGCGTGGACATGAAAACAGTCAGTCAGCCCAAGCTTCATATGTCAGGTTCTTGTCTTAGCAGCTGTATATTCTGCTAGGCCGATGGAGCCACGGGGCTTTAATGTTTACATTCCAGTTGTCTTGCACTCCAATGCTTGTCTGGTAAAACACCCTAAAACTAAATTTAGATTTAAATCTGGGCCCAAAGGATGATTTTTAATTTTTAATTTTTTTCTCAAATAATAATAATAGAAATTGAATACATGAATTACACTTCAATTTTTAGCTAGCTCACATGCCGATATTATTATATGAAAATTAAAGTTAAATTATTTTTTGTCATTATAATTTCACTTAATTTTTGTTTTAATTTTTACAATTTAAAAGTTTATAATTGGATCTTTATAATTTTTAATTTAGTCATTATTATTAAACTCCTATCAATGTGTCGTTAAATTTTGTTAATGTGACTAAATATTTGATACCTTAGCACACTGAATATACATTATTTATATTAATAACAGAGATAAAAGTAGATAATAAAATACTATTAACTACATGTATAACATGAAACACAACTTATATTAACTAAGTTGAAGGATTTGGTTTAGTCATGCACATTCAAAGTGTTGCCAGGAGTCCTTAATGAAAGACCTCTATATGTTCTTAGAACAATATTGGCTGATAATTTCAAGGGAGTCTTTTTACCTTGCCAGATTTCTTTGTAGTATTTTTCCCCTTTTTTGGGCCTAACGACCCTAAGAATTAATTTAGATAATTTAATGAAGAATTAAAATTTTTATCATTCACATATTATAATTTTATAATTGTGTATCAAGCACAAGCAACGATGTAATTAATACATCTAAAACTTTTAAATGCCTGGAATAATAATATTCCGGTCTCTTAAATCAACTTCTAATTTAAGCAATGCTACATTCGAAGCCCAGGCCAGGCTTGAGAGAGAATTCTAGGATTTTCAGTTCAGAATGGATAACAGAATAGCTTATGACAGGATATAAGTAACGGAAATATCACAAGCAGCGAAGCAAAACACAAGGCTTATTGAGGGCCTTACTATAGCGGGCACAAATGGCACAAGATCACAAGCTGATTGTCTCTGAATTCTACGAGGTGTGGCAAATAACCAGATCACCACCGACTCCATCTGATGAAGATATAGATTTGGTTGGATAATAAAGAAAAATAACATAATTAATTACTCATTCCCCTGGATCATGGCTTGTGAGATTTACTTCAAAGGACACAGCCGGAAGAATTCTGAAAATCTATGCTATCAAGATTAAAGGCCACCAGCTAATTTCAAAATGGCATTCTAGATGCTTTTCAGCATTTACCCGTTACTGCAATAGTTAAACTCACCCAGATTGAGAAATAACCTAATTCTATAGGAAACAAGTGTAATAGCACATTTGTTACTACCATATCTTTGTAATTGATTCCAAAACACAATGCACACAACCTAACGATGAGTAACAAACCCTTTTCTGATCAATCTGTGTATAGCAACATAAAATGACTAGGATATAGAAAACCTTGACAAGATATTTTTATTTGCTGAATACGCAAATTGCTCCAATACCTAGAGTACGGTGGTCTGTATTTGAATTATCCTTCTGACCTCTCACATAACCGCAGAGGGTTTGAGAGGGATAGGTGGGGAGGAGAAGAAACCATCTTAGACTTCAGAATTCCATTTCTTTTCGCCAATTTCTTGCAGACCCCAAGGCAACTGTTAAGATATGTTTGGATGGATAGTAAACGATCAAATAGTAAGGAATAAAATGACTAATACGGCTAAACTATTATTTAGAAGATTTTTTTTTAAAGATAGAATAGAATGACAAAGAACAAACTTCAAGACTTCTTATTTTTCTGCCAATCCAAATTGCGTATTTTGGGAAGTAATGAAATGAATAAGTAGTACAATTATAATTAGATTCTCATTCGCTAAAAACTTACTTGTATTACATTCTAGTTATAAGGATAATATTGAAAAAATGATCTGTAGATCATTCCATTTGATTCCATTGATGAATCCCCTTCTTTCCCCGTTAAACTCTCAAAACAATGGAATGAAACATGACTTGCCTTTCCACTCTTCACTTTTTCACTCCATTCCTTTCCCTCATAAATTCCCAAACATAACCTTAAATACTATGTCCAATCAACAATAGCTCTCAAGTTAAATCGCCATTAGCCACATAAATTACCATTAAAACCTAAAAGTTTCTCTGCACCAGACGTGCCTAGAACCATTTCAACAATCCTCTGGGTCATGGTATCAAAGATGCCCTGAAGCTTTCCAAAGAAAGCAACAAATAAACAGAAAATTGAACTCTCCCACAAACTAGACATGAAAAATCCCATCCCAAACGTAAGAAATTCTAAGTTGGCAGCTTGAACCTGCCTGTAGTCTTCCTTATTGCAAAGGCACCTTCAGTGAAATCAGGTCAAACCATATTAAGAAATGAATTAAGATAGTAAAAGGAGTCTATTCCAGGGCTTAGCATAGGGTGATAGAGTCAGATGAAAGCAGAGACTAATTGAAAGGTTAATCAATTCATTGATTTATATACAAAGGCGCTGGTAAATTCTTTCAATCTGTACCAGTAGAATGAGTTTCAACATTAAGATTAGAGGTCGGACATTTCCATGGTCCATGATCTTCAATGGGGAAAGCAAATTATCTCTATAACCCACAAAATTTGACTCATGCGTTTGGCTAACTAAGCATACATGTGAACATAAGCGGTGTGAAATTGCGATATCTAGGGATAAATATTGTAATATCTCCAAGGTAACTGTTGACACCAGATTTTTCAATATATACCCCTAGAATGACTTTCAACATACAGGGAACAACTAAAAGCCTAAAACATTTTCATGGTCCATAATCTTCAAGGGGTCAAGCTATAACTCAGAGAGTCTGACTATGCATATGGTTATAGTTATACAAGCATACATGTAAAAATAAGCAGGCGTGAAACTCGCGGAGCAGAATATTGTAATACCTCCAAGGCTTACCATTGACGCATTGACAAATGTCTACAATTCCTTATACCAATGACAAGAAGATCAGTTTCATTTTATAAACCTACATTAAAATTGGGATAAACACTTGGTTCAATGGGTTTCTTCAGGAACAACAGGGAACAAAGATCATAGCAACTTTAGATATAATATCACTCAAGCCAAGTAAGTAACGAGCATCTGTAAAAGCAATGTCTTGTCCATATTCAAAACATAAACATTGAATAAACATGCTTATAAGCAGCTGCAAAAATTAACATGTTAAGCGTCAAAATTAACAACTTGGTATGCAGTAATCAGGTTACCTCAGGAGCCCAAATTCCACACTTATAGCCTTATTCAACTACATATCAAACCCTAGAAGGAACCGATCAAACCCGATATACCATTAACCAAACACAAGAAACTCAACAAAAGAGTGGATTATATTATTGTGCAGATCAGGTTTCAGTCGGATTCACCGGAGCCAGGATTGGAGAGGCCAAGGTTCTCCATCTTGAGGCGTTCAAGGGCCTTCTCGTGCGCCCAACTTTCAATGGTCAAATCAGGCTTAGCGTTAAGGCCAACACCAAGGATCACGATGGTTAGGAAACTGGTAATGTAGCAAGGAAGCTCCCAATCTTCCCATTTGCGGGACTGACCAGGGGGTGGTGGGGTTCGATTGAAGAGGTAACCCTTGGGGCGCTCCTCGTGGCCAGGGGCGGTCCAGCGGCTGGGACCAGTGGCTCCACCTCCACGAGTTCGGAGGGCGGGGAGGAGCCGATGACGGAGCATGGCAGAGGCGCTGCTTAAGGGTGCGGGGGCAGGCATGGCTGGCGTCTTCTCCGAAGAGGAAAACCAGAAAACGGGCCAAAGAGAGAACGGCACTTACTCCCTCACTGCCTTTGCTCTGTCTCCCTCGCTGACTCTGTATCTGGGGTTTGGTTTGCGACGGGCAACAGCGTTCGATCTGGCCCAGAGAGGCCCATCGGCCCAAACTGAAACAACGAGGGCCAGGGGAATTAGTTTACACTTTCATATTGAAATCATTTCAATTGAACAAACAAAACGTCATTTTTCAACTAAACACCAATTTGGCTAAAAAAATTAGGAAAAAAAAATTGTCATTTCATCATAACTAGTTGCACGGATCGTTTCTATCACTTTTTTTCTTTTGAAATTTGAAAATTTTTTAACCAGGGGATGCATGAAGGAATTTGTGTCACTATATATTACAAAAATATGACACAATAATTTGGAGGAAGTCACAAAATCGAAGAAGTGAACTGTGGCTAAATGGCTTGAGAACGGGAAAGCAAGGATAATTGTTTGCTATAACGAGCTGCTTAAGAATGACTTTTTGTATCATTGAAAAACTGTCAGCAGAAAGCACATCTTTAGTGAAAGTCTATCTAAAATATGCTGTAAGATTTTAAAATGTGCATGTAATATCATTTTTCAGGACGTTTGGTTTTGTACCAAAAAAAAAAAAAGACTTCTTTCTCTATGGTTGTATGAAATGTTTATTATACTATTATTATTATTTACAATATTTATCTATTTTTAAATTTAAATTAAAATATAAAAATATTTTTTAATTCACAAATTTATTTATTTTTTAATTCTTTTTTTTATTTTATGTATCCAACAAGCTGTGTTGAACCAAGAAAAATTTTTTTTGGACAACTAATAAACAATGAGAAGACATTAATATTGTTCAGATCTGCAAAAAATTATTGACCCGAAAGGCATAATTTAAAGTTGAGCTTCTTTGCAATATGTCTCATTGTCAATAATATCATTGAAAGATTTGGTATTTTTCGTGCCAAAGAGTTGAAGGTTCGTTGTAATGGTCGCTTAACTCATAGGTAGTTCAGTGGTTCTACAATAAAGACTTCCACTTTCTTCACCCCAGTATTTAACTGAAGCAACCATAACTCAAATGATTTTCAAATTTGATCAATATAAAAATCAAAGACTTCATATTGAAGGCACCGACAAACGATATTGCAAACGACGAGGCTTATGATATGTTTGGATATGCGTTGAATACAACTCAGAATTACGTTTGACCAACTACAACTGCCTAGAAGCAAGAATTTTCTACTTTGTGAAAACGTGGTTCGGGTGAGATACTATTTTTCCAAACTCACACTTAATGGATTTACCACACCAGTCTTTCAACTTTAAATTTCAAAAGCCTTAAAATGAAGCCAACTGCGGGCCAAGGCTAAACCATCCACATGCAGTTCTAGAAATTTGAATGACAAGCTTCATCACAGGATCAAATGCACTTGAATCTCACTTCTGTATGCAGCGCAGGTTGAGTGTATCTATAACAGTTTGTACTCTTAAGGAGACACATCAAATAACATATGTGGAAGATTTTTTAGACAGAAGGTTTTGAAATTGTCAAACTACCCAATGCCTCATAAATCTCCTCTGCTTTGGGATGTGAAATATCCCCAGAAGTGAATCCTTGCATGACCCCTTTTACCTCAATGCAGCTCCACCCTGGTTTCTTCTTGAGATTTTTCTCACTCATAATTCTCCTCAATTCTTCAACTTCATCCCATCTTCCAAAACTTGCTTTTACATTACTCAACAGAGTATAATAACCAGCATTATCAGGTTCTAATTCCAAAAGTCTTTGTGCTGCATATTCTCCTACTTTTTTATTCCCATAAACTCTGGAAGCCGCTAGAAGAGCACCCCAAATCCTGCTATCAGGTAGAATAATCATTTTCAGTATTATGGCTAAGGCCTCTTTAAGCAACCCATATCGACCCAGAAGATCCACGATGCAAGTGTGGTGATCCAAAGCTGGTTCAATACCAAAATCCCATTTCATGGAACAGTAAATTTTGCAGCCTTCGCTCACAAGACCAGAGTGGCTGCAAGCAGACAATAAGCTCAAGAAGGTGACAGAGTTTGGCTGTACAATTTGTTCGATCATTAATTTGAAATAGTTGAGGGCTTCAAAGCCAAAACCATGGGATCCAAATCCCTCAATCATAGTTGTCCATGCTACGACATCTTTGATCGATAACCTGTCGAAATATGCCCTAGCTGAAGAAATGCTACCACTTCTTATATACATGTTTAAAATAGAGTTCTCCAGGTGTGCAATGTCTTCAACTCCATTAAACAAGTTCTTTATAAGGTAACCATGAACCCCTTTGCCCAATTTCAGAGCACCGAGATTCGCATATGCATCAATTAGATTTCTCCAAATTACAGGATCAGGATCAAGATCTGCAACTTGCATTTGTTGGAATAAAGTTATGGTCTCCTTAAAATGACCATTTTGAATAAAACCTGACATCATAGTACTCCAAGCAATGTTACTTTTATAATGAATTTCTCCGAACAATTCAACAGATATTTCCAATTTCCCACATTTTGCATAAAAATCAAGCAAAGAAGTGAGCAAAATATCATCAGATAACCCTGATTTTATGACTAAACAATGTACGCTTTCACCCTCAGAAAGACTACCAGACTTTGCCATTGCTGACATAACTAGGGTTAAAGTCTGAATGTTCCATGAAAACTCTTCTCCGCTACGCATTTCACTGAACATACGAGCTGCTTCCATGATATCTCCAGTCATTCCGTGAAAAGAAATCACAACATTCCAGGAAACAACATCTTTTCTGTCAATTTCACTGAAAACAGTTTCCACGCCTTCAGTATTCCCGGTGTTAGCATACATGCTCAAAACAGCGTTTTGCACAGAAGTATCCATTAGCAATCCACTCTTTATGGCATACCCATGAACTTGATTTCCACCCATCAAAGTTCTAGAAGCACAACATGCTCGCAACATGACAAGTAGAGTCACCGAATTCGGCTCCAATTCCATCCTCATTTGGTTGAACAAATCAGAGGCGACACCAACATGTCTCTCAGAAATATATCCAGCAATTAGAGATGTCCAGGAAACCAAATCTCTCTGTGACATAACATCAAACAAGTTACGTGCGCAACTGAGACACCCACATTTCGCGTAAACATTACACATGGTATTGCAAAAATATAAATCCAAATCCAAACCCATTTGAATTGCTTGACAGTGGATCATTTTTGCAAACATAGCATCGCTTCGGATGGAAGATAAGGCTTGGTTTATTGTAGGAAAAGTAAAAACATCATGGAGAACGCCTATCTTTCTCATCTGTTTGTACAATAAAAAGGCGGCATGGAAGAGTCCCAAATCAACGTGGGACTTTATGATCAAATTCCACATCATTGTATTAGGCTCTTCCTGCAGAGTTCTGAATACCCCAAGGACGCTGCCCAGATCATTGAACCGAGCATACAAGCTCATGAGCTTCGAAGCAGTGGATTTAGATACCAATGCATCTGAGACGATAAGAGAGGCGTGGACTTTCTTCACAGAGCGAAGATCTTTGCATGAATGTAGTAGCCAAGAAGGAAGAGAGGTTGGAGGAGAGACATAGTAGTGATGTAGGAGTTTCAGGTGATGGGTGTAAAGTAGAAGAGGAAGTGCAGAGGTAACAGAAAAAAAGTGGAAACGTTGAAGCACATTAGGAAGGAATGGAATATTGAAAAGAGTAAAGGATGAATTTGTTGTTGTACTCTAGAGCAATTGAATTGATTTTGAAGCTGAGACTTAGAAAGTAACAACTATTAAGAGGGGAGAATGCATTTTCTTTTTGGTTTTCCATTGCTTTTGCTGTACACACATGCAAGGTATTTCAAGGGTTGAGCTCGACTCCCCGAAGCTTTTTTCGGCTTTAGTTGTTTTGAAATATGGCTGATTGTCTTAAAAACTTATAATAAAAATAATATTTTATAATGATGTATGCAGAGACGCTCAATTGAATGATAAAAAGTTTGACCTCCGGAACACCAGATATCCTCTTCTTTCAACGCTTTTCTCTGCAACATTCTGGCGGCATTGGAACCGGAGATGGATCCTCTGCAGTGAGGATTCAGTAGCTAATTTTGCAGGCATTTTAGATTAACATGGAGCAACAAAGAGTAACACTAACACCAGCCACATCTGCCAAGGTACCGGATATTTTTAGGCTTGATTTTATAAAATTTATAATAAAATTTCTTAAAAATTATAATTTTTTTTAAAATAACAATTATGATTAGATTTTAGAATTTTATTATTAAATTTAAAAAAAATTATTATTTTCTTATATCTAATAGTAATCTTTTTAAATTCAATAATAAATCATCTAAAATTTAATAGTAATTGTCATCCTTTAAAATAATTTTAATTTTTAAAATCTTTTTTATAAAATTTAAATCTTGAAATATAATTTTTTTCATATTTTTAACAGAAGCATATCACCCAATCATTTTATCAAAACTTTCCAAGCCTATGTAAACTTTCCTTTCAGTTACATTCTCTTTGTAATTATATATAGCCTTGCTCCAAAAATGATTGAAACGGACTAGGGCAAGCCACTAGGGTCAACCGAACCGATGAACACCCCTAACACCTTCTTCCCCGTTTCGAATGAAACCAAAAAGAAGGAATTTTCCCTTTATCCATTATTGAAACGGCAATATGTAGGCTGCTTAAGTTCATCACCTCAACTATATAGTTTCTTGTTTGTTATGAAATTTGATGAATTTTGAATACTCTCAATCGGTTAGACAATCAAACGTCACGAAATAGTCTCGCAAATAAAACAACGAACAACCTCAGCGCAGACTCAAAGATATCTGGTGAATACAGGCACAGAAGAACAATATAAACTTAAATGTGGTGCAGTTAGGCCATGCTTAACAAATAACGAGACTTATCCTCACTGTAATAGAAACAAAAAAAGATTAAACAATGGGAAGGACAGAGTATTCAACATGTTATTCAAAATTAAAGTAGCTTGTTTCACGCAAATCTACTGAAAGAACCAATCATCTAAATAGCAGTCAATGAACAAAGCAACAATCTCCCATGAAAGTTCAGTAACAGTTCACTCTATGGTCTTACAATCTGAATCAATCAATACCTCATAAATGAAGCATTAGATTGAATGACCCCTATAGTTAGTATACATAGTAGAAATAATAGTAATATTATTTATAAAAATAGCATACCAATTCTTCTTCCTCTCTGGTTGAGGAAAATCCCGGTTTCCAATTGACTGACAAATAGAAGACATGGAAACTCTGCTGAATGTTGATGCCGCTCAAATCACAGCTAACTGCTAATTCTATATTTTTTATATACAATAGTGGTCTACCAGCTTCTAGTACAACTTCTATACGCCTTCAGAGCTCCATCTTCAACTGATTTGAGTGCAGAGATGCTGTATCACAATTTAAATATTCAGTTTTAAGAATGTCCTTTTCAATATATTTCTGACATGTCTAGTTAAAAAATAAATTCTCTTCACTTGTATTTTTCATGATTGCAACTTTAGTCCTTTCCAGCAATTTATACCTCAGCTACAATAATTTAAGCAACAGGAATGCCAAATTTCATTTATTTACAACTTTCCAACGTTATTTTAGACCTTCGGAGTTAAATTGCTTTGTTTGATTGATTAAAGAAGATAGAAGACAGCAAATAGTTCCAATTTCTATCTATTTGCAAAGCCCAATGCCAATGGCAGCAGGAAACAGGATGGATGAAGTTAGAATTAGAAAAGCTTTCATGGATTGTGTCTTTAAGATGGACACATGCAGTGAAATCCTAGCCAAGAGCCTAAGATCTACCTGAATTTGCTGACGAGTCATAACTCAAAAAAGAGTTATCTGGAGCGATAAAGTTATGGTTTCCTTCTTCCCTGCCCCAAATTGGTGGGTGGAATGCATCAACTTGCCACTCTTGTTGATATTGCTGTCTGTTTCCATTGACTGGGATTTCTGGCCACATCAGAGGTGTGACCATGCTGGGGAAGTTACAGTCCATGAGAGATGCACCCTATTGAGTTATGAAGGAGAATTGTCACCCAGTATAAAATTAATTAAAATTTCAGGATCAACTGAAGAGGCTGAACTGTCTCTACAAAGCATTGTGCTTAGTCAAACAATTGAACATTCTGAATTCTACATACCAACCCATGACCGTATTTAAGGATTAAGGTGCAATGACTTTAATCACAAAGTTATAGAGCATTTGTTATCAGGTCAGATTCAGACAATGAAGAGCAAGCTTTAATCTGCTCTGCTGATACTCAATTTTACTTCTCATGAAACAATTTACATTTCTTAGTAGGTCTGGCCCGACATCTCACAGAATGAATAGAATCACAATAGTTGACTACAAACCATTTCTTTCAGTTTCACTGGCCCCCAAGTTCAAGTTCACCCTTTCAAAATTTGAGCAAAGAAGCATATAAAAGATAAATACAATCAGATAGGGCAATCATCACATATAAATTGATTTTTGTTTTGGCCAAAATCACATTTTTATTTTTGCCTCCTTTCTCTCTTTTGGCTTTTTTTTTGTTTTTTGTTTTTGGTTGTGGAGAGAAGGGGGGGGGGGGGGGGGGGGGAGGAGGGAGAGGACTAGCTATGTTAAGAATGCAAAATCTTTTATATCTCATTCCAACGCAAAAAGATAAACTGATGATGGCACCAATAACAGCATGACTCCCCCAACCAAAAACAATTGAACAACTTCACGTACTTCCTACAATGAAAAAGATCATTGAGGAAGTGAGATAAATTCATTACTTACTTCTGTGGCCAATATGCTGTCAAGGTTGAAATCAATTCTTGGATTAACTGCAGCCAGTTTCATTGATAAGATCTGAAACCAGAGGATGACTCAATCAGCAAAAGATCACGTTGATATTAGAGAACTTAAATTTCACTAAATTGCATCACCAATACCAAGATCCTTATTCTTTCCAATCTTTTGCCGTTAATTACACTATGAGTATCAGTTCAGTTACCATGTAAATTCAGTCTGACAAAATGTTGTTACAATAAAACGTTTTATGTCTTTTTATATCCTCGTGCATATGCACTAAACTATACAATGCACAATTCTAGGAGTCTGCAATTTCAAGCCTCAAGTCCACAATAGGCATATAAAAAAAAAAAGGACCAAGCCTTGTTATTGAATGAAACTCACTTTCATGTCCTTCGAAGAAAATAATTTAAGGTGAATGGTAAATCATAAAGTCCCCAAAAAAAAAAAAGACCATGATGGCTTAAAGATTAGGGCTTATAGTTAAGCAAATTTTTTTTTGGGTGTTTTTAGTACCACCAAAATGTTCCAGAATCTCACAGTAGCTATACAAAAATAAATATAGATTTTGAGGGCTTAGAAAAAAAATGAAGAGAATGCAACCCTTATCCATAGAGCACCGACTATTGACAACCATATTGCTAAAAACTTTAGCCCTCTAATGGCTTCTCAAACAATTTCGGAAAATGTCTGTGATGTCTGACCTCCACTTGACGTTGTAGAGATTGCACATGGTTGATGATTTCATCCAGAACCAATGCTGTTCCTGATATCTGTAGAGCAAATTCTTCATGTCAGATATCCAGTGACTTACCAGATTAGCCATTATGGGAAAACTTTAACACAGTTGAAATCACGCTCCGCAGAATTTGAGTGTCCATGTAATTAAAACTCCATAATTCAATATAAACAATGTGTGAGTTATAACTAGCCAATTTACATAATTGTGATGGAACATAGTACATGGTAATTAGGCCACAATAAAGAGAATTCAATCTATGAAAAAAGGGCTCTATCCGGATTATTGTTCCCTTTTATTTTAAAACATCTAAAGGTTTACTGCTCAAATAGCAGTTGATACCATCAGAGTTGATATCATCAGAAAAGGTGCAGGCCAAATTTACTTTCATTGCTGTAAAGTCACCGTTGTCCATTAATGTATCACATTTTTGACAACTCAAAAAAACCAGATCACTTTTTTTAAAAAAAAAAATTTTTATATAGAGGGTGAAAACGGAAGCCTCAATCAGGAGATATTATTGTATACTCATGGATCATGACTCTAGAGTATATCAAAGGTCCACATTAATCCAAGTCAGTTTGGTGTATTGAAGTTGAACCCTCCGTTGGGTACAAAACTTCAATTATTAGCAGCCCTTGGATATATACTCCTGGAGTTATTTCAAGAGTATACAAGAAACAACATAAATCAGAGGTTGGACGCTGATAAGTCATCTGGTAGCCAAGCACCAAGTCAAGCTCAAAGACCATAATATTATCATCCCACCTCAAACTACCAAATATTTCCCCCAGGGAAAAAAGTATGACTTTTTTAAAGAAAAAATTGATGGATCTTAAGGTGTGTATTTAATTTATGTTTAAATGACATGTACAATGTTCCAAGCCAGTTAGGTCTGCCGTTTGGTAGATGCACCAAAAGTATGCACTGTTTTCTAATCTTTTTTCGTCTTCCCATAAATGATGCATACCGAATTCAGAGAGATAATGGTACCATCACCGTCACAAGATGGGATAAAAACTTCACTCGCATAAGGGACCGACAGATACTAGTTTCAAGTTTCAACATGCCCACCATATGTGTCTCCCAAGCGTTAAAGCCAGAATCCATCTAAGGAAACCCAACACGCCCACCCTTCTGTCTCTTCAATATACCAAGAGGCGGAAGAAAGGCAAGAAGGGGGATTACCTTAATTGTCCAGCTCAGCCCATGACGTATATTTTTGTCCTATTTAACGAACAATCACAAGTTCGTCTAAAAAATGACTAAAATACGTAATATTCTTGATGTCAATTTTAATAAAAGTTTATCTAAAAAATGACTAATATATGTAATATTCCCGATGTCAATTTTTCTACAGGTTATGAACAGCTTCTTTCAGATTAATGTCCAAACTTGATACCCCAAAGTCGGAGAAATACGCCGCCGGAGACACTATTACTACCTTCACGCAATATCACCTGAATAGAATGGCCAGGAGCCCCCGACTAAAGAACTATTGTGGAATGAGGAAAATGACCACTTTAACCTCAGAAAAGACTTGTAACCAATCTCCCAAAATGTAAACACCGAACAGACAACAAAATTACATAAATGCCATCTTGAGACCCACTGAGAAGTGGGCACTTTTCTTGATGTAAAAGCAAGCATTTTTTGGATGAAAAGGCGACAATAACATGAACCGTTGTTTATGACATAATTGCACTTTTGGGAGACAAATTAGACAGATAATAATAAGTAATACCGAAAATTAATAAAGCGTAATTAATTAACCCTAGTAGCCGAGGATTAGTAATGTTGAAGGGACCAACCTTATTGCAGCCGGGGACCAGCTCTTGTAAAAGCTTCATCCGAGCATTTATCTTCTCTCTCCTAGCCTACATAATTTGATAATTAAATTAGTTTATAAAAGAAATTTATTTTAGTAAAAATAAATTTTGACAAAAAATAAGTGTAATTAAAAGATTGATTAGTGGTTAATGAAGAAATTACCCTCTCTGCTAAGCTATGGCTGTCTGTAGCTTGACCACGACGAGCTCTAACATGAACGTAGGGAAGCTTTTCAGCTTCACCTGAGGCCTCTTCGGTGACGCCCTTACTCTTCTTTGCGGACCCTTTAACCTGTTTTTACAGACTCCGTGATTACTTCACGTTTTCAGCACTGAACTCACTGAAATTACCAAAAATAGAAACCCTAACCCTCGATTGGTTACAATTATGGTACCTTCTTCTCTCGCTCCTTCCTCTTTGCGGCCCTCTGGTTCTGGTTCTCAACGGCGGGATCAGAAACACAGCCCTGCATTGAACTAGGATTGGAATCGGTTTCTGGGGGCTCATTCTTTACTTTATCCAAATTTGCAAGTGAATTAGGTGCAACCAAGCTAGAATCCTCCGGGTGTGAGTTTTCTCCGGCGAATACGGAGAACTTTGCAGCGCGCTCGATCAAAGCAGCGTTAGCAGGAAAAGTTAAATTGCCACTGAAAGAGTGGAATAGATAGGGTTTCTGATTGTTGATTTGACAAAGGGATTTCCCAGACGCGCTGCCGGTAGCGGCGGTTCCGCCACAGTCCGGCGAGTGAAGGAGCTCCACGGCTTGCGGTGGTGGGAGTTCGAGAAGTGCAGTGAAGGAGCTCGCATTTTCAGGGGGTGGGGCCATGATTCTCTGTATTTCTTGGTTAAATTGGATGGATTCGAGTGCGGTCTTATCGTGCTCGCGAATAGCAAGACTGGATCCGGGCAAGCCTCCTGTAGTTTGCTCCATTGTTCCTTGCTAATGACCCAAATTGTGAAAAATGGAAGTTAATTCACCTCGAAATCTTCAGAAACTTGAATACCCCGATGATTAATTTTACTAATTGTCAACTCGTATAATGTCAAACCAAAGCATTCACTCCCCGCAGCCCCTGACTTAGCTCAGGAAATGGCGGAAAGGAGCAGTGAGTCAGAGCAAAATACAGCAATAATGGGAGAGAGGAGGGAAAGAAATATGAAGGAGAGGAATATGGTGAGGAAATATGTTTAGAGAGATATAAAAAGAAGAGCTTCAATGGCGGGTCAATCTGCTTCTCTCTCTAATAGGGCTGTCTTTCTCTGTTTCTCAGATTCTGTCTCTGAGATTGCTTCTGAGCCATTTTAAGTATTGGCTACGCTACGGGTACTTTGCTCTGTTGAATTATACGGGTATCTTCAATTCATACAAGGGGACAAGTATTCGAGTGATGGCAACTCGCCCCGTACGGTTCTAACGATACAATTCGTTGAGCAAAGGCAAAGGCAAATTATCTGGGGACCACCAAAACGACTGCCACACTCTGATTTTCAACTTTCTACCGTCCGTCCATTTTCATTTCTTTATATTATTACGGAGATTCGATCCCAGGACGTTAATCCATGGAAGCGTAGGATCGAGGCCTTTTGATGATAAAGAATCCCGTTGGACTGTTTGAACTAATTAATTGCATTACTTTCGTAAGAATCATTGTGACCTGTGAAGTTACAAGCTTCCCTCCATTAGGAAGCTACAGGTTTGTTTCGTGGGAAAAGGGGAAGGAAAAGCAAGGGGAAAGAAAAGCAAGGGGAAAAGTTTTGTATATTATTTATTAATTATTAATTATTATTTAGTAATATTTATTTTATTTTATAATTTTTTTAAATAAAGATAAAAATTCATTTTTTATTTTTTTTAATTTCCATAACTTTGACCAGTCGTATTAGAATTGTTTCAAAAAATTCAGTGCGAAATTGTTAAAAGTTTAAATTCGATTTAACGTCACTTTAAAATTTTAGTTGACCATGCAGAAAGAAATGATTGCAGTAGATGCGTAAAAATGATTATAGTATTTGAGTTGGTTTTCTGAAGAAAAAAAAAAAAAGTGTAAGAATAGAAGTGAATTGGATTGGACTGCGTGGAAGCGAAGTTTGGGCCGTAAAACACTGTTTTGGTCCCGAGGTAAGGCCCGAACAGTTCTTGATCGTAGAAGATGAGCCGTCATTTTCTTGCATTTATACGCATTCCCTTCTTCTATTATTGTTCTTTGGTATTCATTTATTCTGCTTGGATTTTTTTTTTTTTATATAAGTTTCTACGCCTTGCCCTGTCAACGTCCAAGGGACTTCATCTCAAATTACTTATTTGACCCCCTCATATCTTTATGAGTTAAAAAGGAAAAAGGAAAGAAAGAACAACAAATTGGACATTTCATGAACTAGAGTAGCGTGAAACAGTAAGGAGTAGTCATAAATCAGGGCACGGGTTCTCTTGGGTACAGGAGAGATTTGTGAAGAGAAAAAGAAAAGATGGGAGGGAGGTGCAAGAGAAGAGAGAATCCCTGGACCATAATAAATCATGAGTGAGAGGGAAACCGAACGGGGTTCGTAAAAAAAGTACTTTTGCCCAAATTGGGTGCTCTTAACTTTTCCTCAAGAGGTATATTTCATTGATCTGACTTTCACAACCTCTCTGGTTCATATTTTTGTGACTTTTCATTGTTGTCCTAGAATTGGATATGGGTTTATG
The DNA here is from genome assembly GCA_032878935.1 of Erythrophleum fordii. NCBI lineage: Eukaryota > Viridiplantae > Streptophyta > Magnoliopsida > Fabales > Fabaceae > Erythrophleum > Erythrophleum fordii. The sequence continues at coordinate 12,143,973 of JAVQMF010000045.1, read as the reverse complement.
TAATAATGGTAATTATTCTGACAGTCATTAGGACCACAAATTGCTATTTTGTTGAACTTTGATATTTGTATTCCTTTTGTGCATCTTTGGTTTCCTTCCTATTTTCTAAACTATGTTCCCCGGGATTTTGGGATTGCTCTCCTTATTAGAAAAAAACACCTTTCCATTAGTCTACCCTCAAGACTACAAATAATTGAAGACTGAATTATACTCTCTTCAAGTTACATTTAATTATATTTTTATTTTTTGTCTTAAAAATATCTACGTGCACTTTTAGCATTTGAAATTATAATCCTCCTTCATTCTTCACTTTTTTTTTTTTAAGTTCAGTTGACTTCTTTTTTTTGTATAGAATATAATTTTCCCAAAACTAAAATTATTTATTTACTCTTATTATCATGTTAATAATAAAAATAGGCAAAATTCATGTATTTTTATTAAGGTCTTTGGAACCCATATTGTTATTACAAAAAGAGGGCTGTTATAATATCTCCGAAACGAAAAGTTAATATATATATATATATATATATATATATATATATATATATATATATATATATATATATATATATCATGGCTTACATTGTAACCGCTTCAACAATAAAATCGGTGCAATTTATAATAATAAAATATGCTTATAAAATATAATAGTAATAAAAAGGAACTCTATTTTTAATATATCGAATATTAATTATATAGAAATAGAATCTAAATCTAATATATTTGAATAAATTTTTTAAATTTAGTATAAAATATATTTAACTATATTCAAAATTATATTCAATCCATATATATTATTAATTCACACATTTTCAATAGTCATCAGTTCAATGAATGCCAATAGAGTGAGAACAGGTTAAGTAGTGGATGACTTGTGGGTTGGGTCATGCGCCACTTGGTAGAATGAAATAGAAGAAAAATAAAAAAGACTCAACTAAATAATTCTGTTTAAAATACATTTTGCATGATTAAAGAATAAATCTATTTCTATTTTATAATTACGTGAACGGAAAATAATTATATATTTAATTCATGTAAAATTTATTATACTTTTATTATTTTTTTATTCAAATATTATTTTGAAATAAATTTATGAAGGTTATTATTATTATTTTATTTAATCAAATATAAAATAGGTAAATATTCTTATTTCTTTTTATATCATACATAATATAGTAATTTTATTCTATTCATATCTTTTTTTATTTTTATATTTAATAATTTTGTATACCAAGCTGCTTTGGAAGCCACTCTTGTGAAAAATTAATCGCAGTTACAATAAAAGTAGAATTTGGGTGATTCGGAAACTGGAGACCAAAAAACCAAGGATCTGCTGCTACTGATTGCGATGAACCCTTGCAGGTCGACCAAGGACGATGTATGAATCTGTAGCAAAACTACTAAAAATGACGTGAAACCACAAACTTGTTACTCGCTGAATGCTGATGGCAATTTGATCCTACACTCCACACACCTTTCAAATTGTACCATTTTATTCATTCATTTCTCTCACACAATTGTCTACCTTTCAATTTTTCACTTTCTTCTTTTTCCTTCTTATTTTTAAATGTATGCATGCCACTCCCTTCCCTTTTATTATATCAATTTTTTATTCATCACTCTTTTAATTGATTCTTTTCATCTTTCAAATATTGTACATTATTCAACATGTGGCTTCCAAAACGCCACACCTCAACTATCGTAATATTCGTTTTCTAACTCATGGTTGTTTCAGTCATATCCATCACACTATACGGAAGCTATCAAAGGTAACCATAACAATATGACCCTACTTTTGAGCAGGCAGCAAAATAATATAGGTTATGCTATAAGGGCAATGGAACTTTAAAAACATTTGGTGAGACTACATATAAACCCTTTAATTTGTACTATATTTTAATAATAATTTTGGTATTTGAGTTTTAAAACATAATACTTTTCCTTCTTAAATTATCACAAAAAATAAAAATATACATGTCGAATAAATTAATATCCAAAAATCATGTGATATTTTGTATCTCCACCAGCCTTTTCAATTTCTTCTCTTGCATAATTTGATATGGATTTTTCTGAAATCATATAGTTTTTAAAAGTTAATTTTTATTGATCTGTAATATTCCTACTCTTGTAATAATTTAAAAAATAAGATATTACACTATAAAGTATCATAATTAAATTATAATTCAGAGAAGATATACCTAATTTTCTCTAAAGGTTTTTGTTGTTATAACTTCAAAAGAGGAAGAACGTAGAGGTCGATTAAAAAAAGTAAAAGCATAATTTTTATACCCAAAAGAAATGTACCAGAAGTTTAGGAGTTGTGGGAAGTTTGAGCTGACATATTCAACTTTATCAGAGAAAGGTTGGCTCCAAATACAGCTCAAATAGTACTATTCATATAATAGAGCAATCAATAATTGTGGTCCAAAGCCTTTTAACAATTTAAAGCATGACTATCATTATTATTATTATTATTATTAAGTAACGACTCTGTCCTATGGAAAAGTGGATGGTTACTACCCAATTCCAACTTCTTGTTAGGGCCGTCCTTATCATCCAACCATGAGCCATCCCTTGTACGTACCTATTCTGTCCATCGCTATTAATTACTACTTCCACCCTTCATCTTCATGTTGAAAATCTGGCCAACACACACATGTACTGTTCTCAGAAAAATCCTCAGGCATGTTCTTCTTCCGATTAAGATGGCCTTAACATTTTGTTATTTGACGACACAAAAACTCAGAACTTGCAGTTGCTATAAACCAACCAGATTCATAGTCACTGAAGTATCTTTTGGTGCCTTTGTTCTTTGTAATAGAAAACAAAAGGGATGAATTTTTTTTTGTTTTTTGGGAAAAATAATAAGCGTGATTTAAAAAGGAAGAAGAATGGTCATGCATTTATGGCAGCATGATGGGTCAAGTTTGTTACTTGTTGTGATGGAAGACAGCGCCCCGACACGACCTGACAACATGAATTGGGCCTGTTCTTTGAAGGAGACAAGGCCCATAGAGCTTGTTAAGGGCCTAATGTAAAGATGTGGGTCCTAAGGAGTTGAGCTGTAATGCGTGATATTGTGAATACGTGATTGAGATTCTCGTTCCCTGGATGACATGACGTTTTAGAGAGAGAGAGAGAGAGAGAGAGAGTTGGTAGGTTGATGTTGGCTCTATGTACTTGTGGTTCGACACTGAAATGACAATTAATAGGGTACTTCGGGCTTTCCAACTCGGTAATGCGGTTTCCGGAAATGAAGGACTTTGTTCTCTTCAGAACCCCAACGTTTGATCCTTTGATCAAAACCTCTTCAACTTGAGCATTTTAGATCCTCTAAATTTTGTTATTGTAAATATTTTTACAAAGTCAAAGGGAGATAGATAGGCCTATAGGACTCAGATACTTCCATTTCTCTCTTTCAATGTTTTGACCCAACACTTTATATTTATTTTTAACTTTACGCAAAATTTAAAATTTTAAAATGTTATACATGAACTTCTTCATCCATGACAAATTATTATTATTATTGCTAAGGCATATACTGAAACTTGCTCTCCATTTTTTAGGCTACAAGGCAAAAAGTAGAACAAACAATAATGCAAGTGCCCCTATGATTGGCTGCGAATGATATATATTTTATTCATTTGTTTCTTAAATACTAATAAAAGTATATTTTATATATATATATATATATGTAAAGAAAAACTCTTATATTCTCTCCATTCTCCTCGTGGTGGATTTATTTATTTGTTTTTAATTTCAATATTGTGAAGAAGCAAAAAAGCAAGTTAGGCAAGGGAAAGCAAGAAAAAAAGATAACGGATAATGGCGTTAAGAGATTGGGTGGATAGGGCGATGAAGTTGACCAAATTTGCAACAATTATTCTTATTGGGAGTTTTGGACCACAAAAGATCTTCTCATAAATTAGAATCTTTTTTCTTTTCTTTTCTTTTCTTTTTTTTTTTTTTATGTAGACATTAGAATTCTGAAACGAAAATGAAATGCATTATTAATAGATTTTTTTTTTGTCATCATTATCAATAAAGTGCCCATGGAATAGAGAATGTCCCCTTCAGTGGGCCTTAAGGAAGTGTCCAGCCCACGTGAAGCAGGCCCGTTGTATCTCCACAGGCAGTGACCTTTCCGTACTATCAAAGCGAGCGAGCGAGAGAGAAAATGACAATTTGACAATATTGGATCATATATTTTACTCTTTAAAAATTGTGGATAAATTATGCTATTTTTATAAAAATTAAAATATTTGAATTTATTTTAGTCAAAATATTTAAATTATTAATTATATTTAACAATATTATTATTTGTTTTTTTTAAAAGCCGGGGCATTAGCACATTAGAATATGGAAAATCATTTTCCACTGAGAGAGAGAGAGAGAGATATTTGTTGGTGGAGGACAGTTGTCCGGACAAATTGAGAAGGGGAGTGCAAAGGCAAGTTTGACAATAAGCAATTCTAAAGTGTGTATCTGTATCTAACACGCAAGAGAGCACAGCACAGAGAAATACTCAGAGCAAATGAAAGTGGCATTGATTCCATTCCATGATAGGCCATCATAATGCTTATGCTCAACTTTTCTACCATAATCTTAGGTATCCTCTTTTTTCCCCTTCATTCTTGTATTTGCTTCTCTCCCTCTTAACTCTTTCCCTCCATTGCCAAATCCTCATCCTATCCATAACCTATCTGCACCAAAAACAATTGCATTAGTGGCACTTTTTGTTATTCTACTATTTCCAACAAAAATTATCTTTCTTATTAACTTGTGTAACCCCCCCCCCCCCCCCCAAAAAAACACACACACAAAAATGAAGTGAAATTTAAAATTTTAATTAAAATTAAAAAGAGTATTAACAAAACAAAGAAAGGCAAAGAGTATCTCCCATATCTTTTAAAAAGCAAATAGATGTGCAAACTCTTTAGTGAACTATAACTTGCAAAGGGACTGTCTTATCTAACGTTTTTAGTTTGTTTTCTTTTTCTCGAGTCTAATGCCTTGTATGTTTATCAGAAAAAAAGAGAGAGAGAGGAAAGGAAAAGAAAGTTATTTTAGAAGTTTCCGTAAACTAACAGAGTGATTAGTCAAAATGGCCAGCTACGGGAATATATGATTGATTGTGGTTGAAGCAGAGCGGTAGGAATATAAAGTGAATTAATCACATAAGGAGGCGCGAATTGCGACAACCGACAACTGATATGGCTGAGTTGAACTTGAAGGTGATGGAAAGAATAACCCATAAACTAACTTGCACGAGTTTTTTATGGATAGCGATTAGTGGAAGGCCTATTTATTAGTCCCACTTAATAGGTTTCCCAATGGTTAATAAATCATTTCTTGGGACCCCCCCCTGACAACACATCGCTTTTAGATTTTCAGTTATTAACGAGGAAAGAAATCACATATAATTCCTTTAAATTATAGTTTATATATAATTTTAATATTCAAATTTTAAAACAACATTTTATTTTTAAATTCTTATAAAAATTAAAATTATCACGTATTAATTACAATTAACATTTAAAAACTACACCATTTATCACGTAACAGTTTATGTTTTTATCATATTTTTTAACTTTCTTCTTTCTACAATCTCTTATTTGCATTTTTCTTAAATCATGTGATGTTTAAACATTAATTTTAATAAAAAAATAATTTTAATGATAATGTCAATTGATAAAATGTTACATTGTGATAATTAAAAAAAAAATGTTCTATTTTTAAACTCAAATATTAAAAGTTGTAAACTATATTTGAGTAATCTCAAGCCACACTCTTTTCTCTTCGTTTTAATCTTTTTTGAAAAATAGATAATTTTTTTTACCAAAAAAGAAAAACACTCTAAATCATAACGGTTCCTCGCTTTAGTTGCTGCTTATCTGTTTATATATATATATATATATATATAAAATGAGAAATTCTTAAATATTTTTAGAATATCATGTTATTTATATTTTTTAAGTAAAAAAATTCAAATAAAATAAAATAAAATTTATTTACTAATAAAATAAAATTTAATTATTTAATTAGATCTCACGTTTAATTACTCACTTTTTCTTTATCACATAAATGAAATACTATATCCATAATAGTATCATAATTGTGTAAAATCTATTTTATGATATGATTTGATTTGATTAGTTAGTATATAGATAATATAATATATTGAGTGTACATAAGAATTTTTTATATATTATATACAGAAATTTTGATATATATCTGATATATCACATCATCTATATGCTGTTTAACAAAATAAAATCAAACTATATAATTAACTTTCACGTAATATTACATTTATATTATAGTGTTGTAATAAGTCTCATAATTTATTACTCACTGTAACACTAACAACACATAAATAAAATATTATATAAAACTCAATTATCCAATTTTATAAGTAACGTGGTTAACAGGTGCCCATAAGAATTTGTCTGTGTATTTCAAGTTTTTTAAGCACCCATAGGAATCTCTCCCATTAAGGCTAGTTTTGCGAATGGCAAAAGACAGCTTGAAATGCTTTTATGATATTACCGCAAAGCCCTCAATTAATGGTGGTGGGGAAGATGGGTGGGACATGACAGTTAGATGGGCGTACTGAGGGAGGGTCCACTTGAATAAGACCGCTACGCTAGCAAAGCACATCAGGCCTTGATGATAAGGGCCCACAGCGAAAAAAAACAGCAAGACAAAGCCCGGAGCCCGAAAAGGACCCAACATGTTGGTAGACGTCACGAAGCAATTTGGGTAGGGACAAGAAACAAAGTAGGGGCTAATAATTTCCCATCGCAAGGATCTACGGTGAAATGCGATGGGAAAAATGGGCCCAACCATCAATTATTAGTGTATTTTTATGAGTAGAAAGAAAGGCCTACTGTTGTGAAGCCGCCTACAATATGTCGGGTCTGGCAAGATGCCCGCTTCAGCACACTCGACAGATAAAAGTGGGCCCATGCTCGGCGCCTAGGTCGTTTTCATGCATCGCTCAACTCTCAATTAAAACTATCTTTCTTCTCAAATTTACAAAGCACCAATGACTGATGAAAGGAATTACCGTTCGAGTCAATACTTTATGGGAGCATTCCCTCCGTTAGAGAAGAGAAAATTACAACCACTCCCTTAACGCATTGTCAAATGATGGATATTTTCCATATTTCTATAGTAACATTTCACCTTGTTGGTTCCCTTCTCATTTAATATCAAAGTGTGATACTTCTAAGAAGTTGACCTAATGTAGTGAAAATTAAAGTAAATATTTTACTACATGTCCTTGTCCCATTTACTAACATTTTTCTCCATTCTTGACCCATTCTCTCAACAAGATTTTTATTAACTTCCCATACTCGATATGATGTTTAGACATAGAAAATAGAAAATTACACTATTTTTAGTTTTTTTTAGTAATTAAAGAATTTTCTTATTAAATCATCCTTCACACCTCAATGAATTGAGTGAGATAAATTATATTTTGACATGTATTCATATTTGTACCACTTTTATTTTTTTAGTAAGAAGGAAATCCTTATTAAATTATTAATAATATTCGACCTCAAAGTAATTGAATTATATTATAAAATGCATTTTTATCATTTAAATTTCTTTATTAATCAAATACTTTTTATATGAAATTATTAATAAATGTGCTGGTAAACACTTATATATTAATTAAAGATTTACCTTTCATATTTTTGAAAAAATTTCAGAGATCATTTTCACAAACATTATATTAAAATTTGAATAAAATTAAATAATTAACTAAATGATAGATTTTAATATATAAATAAACTAAAAAAATTAAATAAATATATAAAGGTTAAGGGCAAGTAACAGAGTGGGACATACATGCCTCAAATCTGCCCTATCTTCGAATATTTACATTTGCAGCTAATGAACTATGCATACATGCCCCGAATCTACCCGTCTTCAAATATTTACATTTATAGGTTTTATACCAACTACATTTCAATACTCAATTAACGACTAACTTGCCTGACATAAACAAGCTAAAGCAAGTCAGAATGAGACCGTTTGGGCAAAAATCATCATCCTCAGCCTAATGGTTAATGAAGTAGCTCCTCACCTTGACCACTCAGATTCAAACCTTAGAACTAACATTTGAAAAAAATTATTTTCCTAAGTTCACAAAATAGATGGGAGAAATGTACCTGTAACATCGTCCAAAGAAAGACACAAGATTGTAATAAACTCAAAATAAATTTATTTCATATTATTTTTTACCCACAGATTTGATTTTGATATAAAAAGTGTAGCGCAACCCTTTTCTTTTTTAATCAGCGAAATGCAGGACATCAAAGTGGAGCCTATTTGGGCCTCCATATTTTTCAAGATTTTTTAATAGAGCCTACAGCACACCCCAGAAAAAAAAAAGTCCTATTTCTAACCCAACCTAATCAAGTCCAAATAAACTTGTTTTGGACTCGGTCTCGAAAGTCTATCTCGGGCTTGTATCACCTTGGGTAGCCCGCTATAGTTTCAGGTGCCTTCGAAGTGGACCTGTTCCTAGAATGGATTGCAATGTGATTCTATTCCTTTTTCAAACTAAACTCAAGATTTTTTTAGTTCTAAATTAATTAAGCCATGGTTGGATCCGTGACAATTTCCCTTGAAAATGGGATTTAGCTCCACCAAACAAGGCAAACAAGCATTAGGGAAGCGATGGTTACGAAAGGGTTAGCAGCTCAACTATTTTTAACTAACTAGTAGAGTTCATGCAAAAGGTGTTTACAACATGTTGTGACATTCTCAGGAAATTATGTGACCCAGAAAAAAAGCATACTTGCTTTCGTGAAGAAAAGAAACTACGCTTTAAACCTCCAAATATATACCAGTCAAATCAACTCTGCAAGGACCATCTCTCCTTTATAGCTAACCAAAAAAATCAGTTGACATGCTATTACAAAGAAGGCAGACTTGATAGATATCAAACGACGGGTGTGCCCAAGTTGCCAATATTCATTCAAGCCAGTGACTAATAAATCTATTTCTGTGAGCGGTTGACTTCTAAATAATAGTACAAACTGAATCCAAAATACCAGCAAAAAATGGACCAGGGAAAAAAGTCAAAGAAACAAGAGCAACTTACAGAGTGATTGCTGTATTGCTCAAGTAGGGATTACAAGAAGTTTTATGTGTCATCAAGAAGATCTAAATAGTATACAGCAAATAATGTAAGCCTGCAAAAAGAAAGTTGGCAGAAAATCGTCCCTTTAAATTCCTTGAGGGTGTGATAAATAGCCATAAAGAATGTCATTCAAAAAAGAAAAAATTAAACATAGAATTAATCAGATAACAGAGGACAAAAGCACATCTTATTTATCCCTGGAAAAGGAAGTGCTAGAAGAGAACCATAAGAGAAGGGAGGAAAACTGATCAAAATTGAATGGCAAAATATAAGGTTACAGAACATATGTCTTCTATAGCATTCCATATTCAAGAATGGTCTATAAGAAAGATGTTTTAATGCTATCCGTCACCCAATCTCAAAGCCCGCATCCCCCCCCCCCCCCTCTCTTTTCCTATCTTTATTTTTCCCTCCACATGTGAACATCTCGACCCTTTTTATTCTTTGCTAATGGAATATTCATTTCAACATGGAAGGGCAAACAAAGTCTTCCTCCTCTTCTTCCAAAAGGAGGGGAAAACATCCCTGATTTCAAGTCTGCTAATGGAATATGAAGCAGACACAAGGAGATATACAATACAAATGTAGGGATGCAGGAAATACTAAAATTACTGATATAGAGATACACTAACAAAAAGGCAAAGTTAAAATAACCCTTTTTTAAAAATAAAAATCAAAGTTTTCTCGCCTTTCCATTATGAGAGTGCGCATACATATGACCAAAAACAAATTTACAAGATTATAGTAACACAATTTCCCATGTTTGTAGTACTCAATAAAAGAATTAGAGATTTTCGTTCCAAAAAAGTAAATGCATGTGTTCAGAGACCTGCCACATGAATTCACATTCCCAATTGTTATCCCATACATAATGAATTGCAGCCACCTTGCCGCCACCAATCTGTATCTTTGCAGTCTATACAAATATTCACAATCTTGAGATACCTAGTACTGTTATGAATTTGGCAGTACATTTCAGGAATCTGTTCAAGGATCCACATTCCCACCACCCCTGCTCCATGATGGCAGATCTTGAGGCAGCTGAGTCGGTGAGGACTGAGGAAGAAAATTTGTGGATTCACATACTTTTTAAGGTCATAATTTTAAGTTCCACATCAAGCGCAAGATCCAACTATAGGTAGAGGTAAACGAGATGCTTTAAGTCTTTTTGTCTTTAAGAAGTAACTAGAAAACTAAATGAATCACACTCCAATTTAGTGAAGTAGAAACAGTTCTTTCATGAGGCCCAGCTGACTAAGTTAAGTCCCCTCCACCTTCACTGCCAGGGTATCTGTTAACTTAACCAATGGTTAGGCCAGCCCCCATATAGATTACAAGATGATTTAATAAAACTGCACAGACCAAAACACACTAAAATTTGATCTTGGCTATGATACCAAAAGCAACTTGTCTGATATAACAGATAATATCAATGACACGTTTTAGGTGCACTACTATATATTACTAAAATTTTTTTCCGGTTAAGAATATGAAACACTAGGCTCTAATATATTTCTCAACAAGAAGAAGCGGAAAAGGGTCAGGCTAGATTAATTTTGAAGTTGCATGTCGACATCATAGCTGACCCTAAAGGCAAGGTTGGGTGCACATCTACACATTTAATACCAATGCACACTGCAACTCTTCTTTCATACATGCCACTAATGGCAGCTGCATACACTCCTACAACCTGATCAACATGTTCTGCATCTTGTATCCTGTCCTTTAAACATCATTTCTTCACTCAATCTCTCACATCAAGATTATATACACTAATCTAAGAATCAAGAAATAAAACAAAAGGTAGAAGAGGCAAAGATTATTCATATCATATAATATGCTTTAGGTTATTCAATGAGTACTTTAGGTGTCTAATATATACCACAGATTCTAAGATAACCAAGTTGATCCCTACCAAAAGACCTTAATTAAAAAGTATGCTTAAAAAAATACAGGAAGAAATCACAAGCCAAAGCACAAAAGATCAGCATATGCTATTTTAAGGACATGATAAACCTGAAGACGGTGATGAGAAGCAGAGAAAGGTAGAAAGCAAGCTTAAATATCCGATATTTCTTCTCAGCATTAAGTACCCTAAACACTTCAGTGACGTCAAGAAGATGCTGCCGTTTCACATACCTAAATCAATGAAATAAAATACTCATGACAAGGGAACATATGAATTCATAGGCTAAATCTATATGAAGTACCAAACAAAAAACCGCATATGGTAATTCATTGGTGACTCATATACTCATCGTTATAATTTCCTTTGAAGATTTCAGTATTCATATAAACCAATTATAGTCAATATCAATTATAGATTCACAAGTTAAAAATTTTGAAACAGGAAGCTAAATTTGGCACGTTGAACACACCATCTACCAGAAGCATCCAACCATGAAATATTCAGCAGAAAAAATATAAAAACAACAACAAGAGAGGGAAATTGACCCCTACCAAACAGAATCAAAAGCATCACATAAATACCCGCACACATGTCAAATAAAAAATCAAACTTACAGCATCACATGATAGCAAGTAAGGGGAACAGTCAACAAAAACATGAACCAGTGCCCTGTGAAGAGGAAGAGAGCGCATAGTAGCCCCTGCCCAATAAATTCAGGAACGACGAAGTAATTAATCCGAGATGAAGCATCATATGGGTTGACGTAGTCAGCTTCCAAGTCCGTTAAGATCAAAACCTTGAACCAAAAAGCACAACAAATCAGAACTTATGATTCATTGAACTTAAAAAGAATGAATGTGAATCGTGTCTTGCAATCGCACTGGCATCAAATTTATCCTTTGAGAGGGGGAGATAGAGAAGTAGAAGGTTGGGTAAATACCTGGTAAAAAGTTGAGGCGAGAAGGGCAACGTTGAGAGGGAAACAGATTAGAAGCCAAAAAAGCAAAATCCAACCCATCAAATATGTAGGAGGAGAACAGAAGCAAGTACCGAGTAAGTAGGGTTTCCAGAAAAAGTGGAGGGAGAATAACCTTGCAAACTGCAAGAATCCCGAATTCAAAACATGGTCGTGGTGCCCCTGAGGTTGACCCGAGGATTTGTGTGAAAACTCACAACATCCCGGGCCATATTTGCTACTCTTCTCCATCTCTATTTTATACAAATTTATTTTCCTTTCAAATTTTAAATTACATAATTTCCTTCGGCCTTGTTTGGTGCAACGGAATGAAGGAAAGTGATTTTAATAGAGGGGCGAGGAGGGGAGAGGAAGGAAGGGAAGAGATTTTAATGGAGAAGAGGGAAAAGATTTTAATGATATATTATTTGATTCAGAAGGGGAAGGGAGGAAAAATAATAATATATAAACTATTTTATCCTTATATATTTTAAAAGTAATGATAATATAATTAATTATTCTTTTATTTTTAAAAATTTAACATTTTCACCATAAAATTAAACAAATGTCAGAAATTATCTATAATTATAATTATTTAAAAAAATTTGTAAACAAATGAAACTAACTAAACAATTATTTCAACAAATATATAATTTAACATGTTTTATTTTATGAAATCAAAATGCATTTGAATTGAAAGCATTGACATGTTTACTTTTTTTTTAATATGACAATATACCCATGTTAATTGGTAGATTGGAATTACCCCTCAACCATACCTGTAAAAATTCTATGAAACATGGAATTAATGATGAAGATAAGGGTATTTTAGTCAAAAAAAATTGTAACTTTCCTTCTCAATTCCTCCAAATTAGAGGGATAAGAGAGAGGAGAAGGAGAGAAAAAATTTCATTAAATTTTTCCTCCTCTCCCCTCTAAAATTGTATACCAAACCAAACAAGGGGTTAAACTTTGTTTAGCTTATAAGTTGTTCAAGTTTTATAGTCAAGATTTTCTCAACTTTTATATTATAAAAAATAATTCATTTGTTCTAAGTTTATTTTAAAAACATTAATTCATTTATCATTTAAGGTCTCATTTAATATATAAAATAAGAAAATAAAAAGAGAAAGAAAATAAAGACTAATTTTATGAACTCTTATATTTTTATTTAAAAATAAATATATTATATAATAATAAATATATGATAGAGCAAAAATAGAATAATAAATATTACAAAAAATGTAGAGCATAATCTATTTCTATTTTCGTACCAAAGCAAGAGTAATTTGACATATTCCTAGGAGCATGTTAATTTACTCTTTTACATTGTACTTCTATTTTAAAATATAGTTTTGTGTGATTTACACGACCTCATTTTTAAATATAATTTTAAGAGTTGGGATTTGATTGGATTATGTTACATACCATCTTATTTTAATATATCTAATTACATTTTTCTAATAATTTTAGACTTAACTAAATCGAGTGAAGTTGATTTTTTCACAAACTTTATCTACGTCATCAATTTGTTTGAATCTGACCAAGATCACTATTTTTTTAAATCTAGTCAAGTTGAAACAGGTTATCATGTTATACACAACCTAGTATGCAAGCATACTTACTGAAGGAAGATGCTTATTCCATTCTGTTGCCCATGGAGCATGTTTTTGGTTTGGAAAACCTTGTACCCCTGAACCTCTTCAGACTTAGCTAGCAGATGAGTTAAGTGCCAGGGTATGTTTTCAATCCATTGTGCATCATCATATTTCAAATCATATTTAAAATCAAGCTCGATTTTTAACAAAAACAATTTCTTCTTTGCTAATTTCTCGCCCCCTCTAAATTTTGCATCCAATAATGGTCTTAATTTGATTTTGTTAATTTTGTTGGGTTGCAGCTAAATGAGTTAATAAAAAAAAGGGTAGAGACAGAATGGTGTGTTAATCCTTATTTAGATATTATCATATTATATATATTCTGGTGATTTCATCGCATAAATTGGCATTTTTTTTTTTAATTAAAGTTAGAGATATTGCAATCATTTTGTCTCCCTCTACATAACTTCTACATTTACATATACTCATTACTAGAAAGACAGGTTGCACTGAAGTAAGCACATAATAATAATCTTAGCAATTCATTAGCTTTTGGATGGTTATACATTTGAACAATACTAGAACTACAATTATTATATGTTTTAAATTAGGCCATTTGTGTATTTAAGATCAACGATTGTGTTCTATGATTATTGGTTATGGATAAAGATATGGTTATGTCCATATCTGCAAATTTGTTGAAGGTGATCGAAAAACATGTGTTTCAATACTAAGAGAGTCTCATGTGGGGAGGTAAGCTCGAACTATTCATGGCTTCTAAGTTTTTAGTAATCTTATCTTTATACAAATTTGGATCTTTTATAGTAATTTTATGTTGTATAATTAGGGAAAAAAAGTAAGGACATAAATTCTAGGACCCATTACTTTTTTTTCTCTCTTCTTTGATTACTTACCATGGAATACTAGAAAAGATTCAATTTGTATTTACACAAATCTAGATGTAGTCAACTTTAGATATTGAATGAATAGGAGGCTATTTTGCATGATGGATGATGGAGACGTAAATGTGCAAACTTGGCTTGGTAGGGCAATCAGTGAGCCTAGTCTCACTTGATTATATTGAATCAAGTTGGATTTAGTTGAAAAAAAAAAATCAATCAAATTAGGTACAAGACCAATTAAATTGACTAATTTAACTTGATTTGATTTAATTTTATATATTCAAAAAATACAAATAAAAATTATATAAAAACTTTATTTTTTTAATGACAAAATATAATTTTATATAATTTTTTTAAAGGTTATTTTATATTTTTATAAAAAATTTGACCTAAAAATAAAAGAGACTAGATTAGGTCAAACACGTGACCTAAAAAAATTTGTCTAATGCCAAACCAAACCAAATACTAAAATAAGTTATAACTCCATACAACCCATGTGCATCGGCAAGTAGCTTATATCTATTGCTAAGTATGCCAATCATGTCATCTACCATGGCTTCAATCACCATGATGTATTAGAGATTCCTTTAACGGATTATCCTCAAATAGTATTTTAATATTTGTTAGTGTTATAAAGCTTAATGCTAGGAAAGATTTGCCTTGGTGACATTGTTATGATGTGTGTTAAGGTGTGCACAAGATGGGAATTTTCTCAACCTAAGTCATGACCTAATTTTGAACTCAGAAAAAACAAATTTTGTTGCAAGTCCTGCATGGCCTGAACTTAACCCGATTATTATTGAGCCAGAGACAAGCCAATTAGACCAACCAAGCAAAATCGGGCCAAATATTTTTTTAAGAAAAAAATTTAAAATTTTGAAAATTCATATATTTATATTTGCTTAATTATTTTGAGTACATAACTACTCTTTTTTATATATTTTTTCAAAATTTACACAATAAATATGAAAAAAACATAGGTTCAGAAAAGATAAAATAGGAAAAAATGTAAATATAATAGCTAAATTTAAAAAAAAATGTATAATAGTTAAATATAGTAATTAAAATTTAAAAATTCTCATTGGTTAAAAATATAATAGTTAAATATTAAGATGTTAACTCAAATGTTTAAATTAAAAATATGTAACTAATGAAGGTCTTACAAATATTTGCTTACTTGGATAGGCAAAGATAGTAAAAACAATTCAAACAGACAAAAAATGAAAAAAAAAAATCACAATTCTGTAGGGCATAGCTGATAAACTTCCCTTTTTCAATAATAAATAAATCAAAATCCAAAAATAAAAGTAACAAGAAAATCAGAATTTTGGCCATAAAAAAAAAAGTAAGGAAAATCGAAATGTAAATAAGAAAGAAGTGAAAGATATCTTCTTTCACCCATGAAATCATAATAAGGAGTTTTTATTATAAAAAAAGTTGATTTAATATTTTTTTAATTATTTAGAATACAAAAATCATTTTATAATTTAATCACTGATATTATGAATATTCTAACTGAAAGTCAATGGCGTGTCAATTTTTTCTTATTTAGAAAATTAAATAATCCAAAATTGAAATGTTCATTTAAATAAGTAAGAAAAGTAAGAAAAAAAAAACTCTTAAAAGGGTAATTAAAGAACATGGAGCTAGATTGGTGAGAAAAATTCAAATTTCCATAGTTATGTTATTGCCACCTTGAGAATTTCTCCAATTATTTCAAATGCAGAATCACTTCCTTCTTCTTCTGGACTTTAATTTCGGTTTATTTTTCTTCTTTGTCTTAAACCTTACATTTTGCTACTCCTCAATGCTCAAACTGTAGTAGCAATTCACCAACATCCCCAACTTTCATCTCTCTACTAAAAGAAAAATGTTTCTCCTTTTACATATTGTTCCATTTCTCATATGCTTCTTTGCTCTTTCTACCACCTTGTTGAACTTCGACTGATTCTCCATTTCGCCCTTAAAGCCGCCAATGATTCCAACCCTATTAGCATTCTCGAATCATGATCCAACTCTGATTCACCCTAGTCGTTAGGCGAATGTTGTCTGCTCCCCTTTGAACTAGCCAATCCCCTTTAAACTCAGTTTGCTTAACTCCCTCAAGCGACTTAATCTTTTCTATAGTAACTTCTTTAACTTAATTCCTTCTAATCTCTTTAGTGCCACTAATCTTGTTAGTGCCATCTTTGTTCTTATCCCCACTTAAATTAGATCTCTCAAATTACTCAGACATTTGGATTTATCTAATAATTTGCTTAATAGAACTCTCCTTAAAGCTCTTATCGATCTTATTGGTCTTGTTGGAATTGTAAATCTCTCACGTGATCTATTCTTCGGCAGGGCACTAAAGTCTATTGGAAGACTCCTTATGATAATGAGTTTTGATCATCAAAACAAAAATTTGATAAGAAAAATTTCTCAAGTAGGTCGCTTCTAAACTAGGGCTCAACAACTTTCTTTAACAACCTTAGACTTTTATGGGTTTCTTTTGTATAATGCATGCCTAAAAGCTCAAAAGCTCCAAATTTCCAAAAAGCCCTGAAGAGTCTCAAAATCCCAAAACCTTCTGTCCAAACTCCCTATGTAAAGGTCAAAAAGAAAATGCCAATGAGCAAGTTGGGTACATCATTGTCCCGTAATTTTTTTACATCTTGTTAGTGGTTGAAGATATTTCGTTCTCAGTGTGGTTATTTCAAGGAAGCCGAATAGCTGACAAAGGCAATTTGAGAAAACAAAAGCTAGAAAATCAGGTTGATAAACAAGAACAAAGGGTAAATTCGTGAAGGCTACTAATTGTTTAATTCGGAATTAAAAGATTTATTAAGGGCATTTTCTTGTGTGATTAAGAAAAGTGACAGTGAAATCGTGTATAAAATGGTTATTATTGGGAAGAGGTTGTACCTGGTGGCGACAATGGTGGCCATCAGGCAATTAAGTGAGAGTGATGCCCTATGGCATCTCAAGGAGTTAAAATTAGAGGTGATAGCTATTTGTAGGGTCCACTGCCCTAATATTGAGAAAAGAAAAGCATATCACTAGTCAAATAATGAGAAATTATTTATCATTGATTTCATTTGCAATGGAAGCTTGCTCATTGCACTACTTAGTGTCACTTCTATCTCACATCCTTTCTTTCTTCTTTTTTAATTTCTCTAACTCTTCATTTTTCTTGCAATTGAATTTACTAGATGTGTTGTGACATGAGTCATTAGAAATTGAATTGGTTAAGCTTGTAACTCTTCATGACCCTGCAATTTCAATGTTAAACTGAATGGATTAACAAAGAAAAATGCAAAGTGACTTGTGACATTTATATTCTTCTTTTCATCTGTGGCTCTTTAGTGAACACTTAAAACTTTGCTATTGGTGATCTTGGAGTCATTTGTAGTTTCTACTTTCCACTTGTATTTAAAGACTATTTCAACTTTCCATTATTCATTTTTCACCCAACGTCTTTAATATGGGATGTTATCATTGCAAAAGAGTCTTTTAATTCTTTGTTACCATTGTCATGGGCAACAAAGTTAAAAATTGCTCATGGATCTACAAGGGGTTTGATGTACATATGCAAAATTGGAGGTCAAATATCTCCATGGCAACGTGAAATCAATAAAGATATTACTAGATGATGATTTCCATTCTTAAATATCTAGTTTTGGATTTACTTATCTTGGTTCTATATGCTTAGAGTTGGCACCAAAACGAAAAAATTCAAATAGTTTATTGTAACCTCATTAATGTATTTAAAAGTACCACATTTCAACTCCTACTTGGCTCGAGAGACACATTATTAGTGGGAAGTTCACTAAAAGATGTGATATATACTCTTTTGGAACAGTGCTTCTAGAACTTTTAACGGGTAGGCTGCCACATTCAAGACCACAACATGATGGTAAGGTATTAGAGAATCTTGTGAAAAAAACATTTAGGTAGGAGGAACCTTTGTTTGAGAATATGGATCTAACACTTCTGCCTTAGGCTTATGCTAAGAAACATCCCATTACAACATTTCACATTACATTAAACCACATGGAAGAAGACTCAAAGTTGCAACCTAGAATGTGAATTGTGTTCGAGAGCCTTAATCACATCAACATACATTGAGAATGTTGAGAGAGAACTTTGTAAAATTTTGTTTAGTGGCTGACTTTTGATGTCTAAATGGTGTTGAAAGATCATTAGATGTTTAGGCAATTAGATGAACCTTTTTGTTGTGTTCTTCTTAACATACCTATAAGAGGCCCAAATCAGTCTTGTCAAATTGAAGAGGATTTTATTTGCTTTTTGGTCTTTTTGAACCATCAACTTTTTAGTAGAACCCATCCAAGCTGCTTAAACCAAAAGTTCTTTTACAAAAAGAAGAAAGTCCATGAACTGTATTATGGACTTTTGATTTATAGTGTAAAAAATAGTTAAAACTTAAAAGGTAAATTTAAATAATGATATGGCTTAAGAAAAAAGGAATTTTGTTATGGAGATCTATATTATTACATCACTCAAAATTTATATTTAAAAAATAATTTAATATAAATTAAAAATGGAGTAAATCATATATATTTTTAAAAATTTTGTTAAAATTATATGATTATTTCTTATATTTTAAAAACAAATGTCGCCTTCTTTGAAATAAAATATTAAGTTACACTTTATTTTTATTTTAATCTTATTTTTACTAAAATACTTGTCATTAACTAATTTTACATATTTTTTATGAAAATAATTATTTAAAAAATTTAAAATTAAACTAAAGTATAAAAAATTTATATAATTTTAATAAAATAAAAAATGTGTATAATTTACTCTTAAAAAGATATTAAAAAAAGAGTTGACCAAATATTGTTAAACACACACACAGGCGTGTATATATGTAGATATAGATATAGATCTAGATATAATAGGCCAAGGCATAGAGGCAAATGCAGCATCACGTGTCCATGTTTCCCATCACAGAAACAGCACCTTTTCACCTGACTTCAATTAGAGCATCGAATTTAAGCCCACTATCTTCATGCTCTCGACCTTTCCTCCTCTTCTTTGCCCTTTCTGGCTTACTTTCCTCTTTGATCACACGTACCCCCGTAGAGATCACGGGACCACTTTCTTTTTATTTATTTTCCCTTGTCTACAACATTACTGATTCTTTCCTTTTTTCTTTTTTAACTCACAATAAGAAAGTGGAATTAGATTCCATTCAATAATTCAAAGCTGCTTCTATGAGAACAAAATTCAAAATCATATAATTCATTTATTGCAATCATTTAATTTTTTTCGAATACACTATTCTTAATTCTACATCATTCGAGAATATAAGAATGTCACATTATTCTGTTATAGCCATTCTTACTCCTCGTAGACCCATTTTATTCGATAATTGACACCATTCTTATTATCATTATCAATGTTCATATGCATGAGACAGATAAAGATTGAATCGAATTTTAAGATCTTTTGTTGACAAGCACAAATCTTATAAAAAATTAATAAAAAAAGTACACGTTTTGTCAATAATGATATTTAACAGCCCTGATAAAAGATATGGAAAGAAATTTCTCGTTGCTTGTAAGCAACAATATCTTGAAAATAAAAAACCATAAATCTGTGTAGAAAGAATTTTTACATATTCCATTTTTCAGCAGCAATTGTGCCTTCACCCAGGAGGATATTCGATTCTCCCTCCATTTATTTTAAGGAAAGATAAAAGGTCTTTTATTATTATCAAAATGTTAAGTTGATTTGAATTTTGATGAACTCTCACCCCGGAAATACGAACCCAAATGGCAAAATTGATAAATTAGAATAGGCTAAATTTTTTAAACTTTGAGATATACAGATAATTTCCTTGTTGTTAATTAATCTATTTTTATCCTTAATTAATCTACTATTTCATAAACAAAATATAATATATTAAAAGAGTTATTTGTAAATGATTTAAAATTAAGAAAATTATTTGTATATAATTCAAAGGATTATTTATACAAATTTAAAAATTTATGTATACATAATTTAAAATAAAAAAATTACATACAATTTAACAATTAGAATAATAAAAAATCTTAATAATATTCCGTTCAATCGAATAATTTTCCACTTTTTATAACGTTTGCAGAGTAAATAAATGCACTACTTAAATTTTCCACTCAAATTTGGAAAGACGGCGCCTATGAAGGCGA
Organism: Erythrophleum fordii; assembly: GCA_032878935.1. Taxonomy (NCBI): domain Eukaryota; kingdom Viridiplantae; phylum Streptophyta; class Magnoliopsida; order Fabales; family Fabaceae; genus Erythrophleum; species Erythrophleum fordii. The sequence continues at coordinate 12,123,279 of JAVQMF010000045.1, read as the reverse complement.
GGACGTAAAAACCACGAGGCGCCCAAGAGAATCTGATACGCATGTGAATCTGGTGCGCTAAGACACTAACGGTGACGTCAATGAATTTCACCGCCCTCCCTGCCTTATCCTACCCATGGAATACGCACCGCACCCAAACCCCCCCAAAACCTTTTTGACTGCTTAACGCCGTCACCTGTCCCCAACGTGTCATAAATATCCTTACAACTCAATTTATATTTTAGTCACTTTAGTCAAATTATAATATGTATATATTTTTTAATTTAATTATACCTTATTAAATTATAAAAATTATATATTTATTATATTAAAATTAAATTTTATACATTTATTATGTTTAGATTAAAATATCTAATAAAAAATTTTAAAATGCACTAAATACATGTATGAAACAAATCTATATCTATATATCTATATATAAAATTCGTAGGACTCATGACTTGTAAACCTTGCAACATTTTTCGAATTTCCTGTGCAAGGATAGAATCTAATTTTAAATACAAGGTGTATATACGCTCAATCTATGCAAAAATTTCACACAAAAAATATATTCTGTTTTTACTAATCCAACAGAAATTGGATTTATTTATTTGATCAGCAAATAAATTTATCAACCGTTGGGTCTTTAACATGTTAGGTTAATACGGTTGATTTAATGGCCTGAAAAGTGCTTATAATAACTTAATAATACATCGAAACTTTACAAGTTTGCAACCAATATTACCCGATTCTAGAATATTAAAGGATCTTTCGAAACTCGGTTTCTAAGCATTGAGTCTGCTAATTATAATATGAACTATTAATCATAATTGTATTTATTAGTAATTGACTAATTCTAACCTGCCCACAGCCCTGCCACACAGTAAATTAAATATCTTTTTAACGAGAAATAAATTTTGCTTAGCTGTTTGAGTCCGATGAAGGAAATGGATTTTATTTTTATTAATATGTGTAATATTTATTATATTTTCATAATTATTATTTAATAGTATTTATTTATTTATATTATTTTTAAGATAAAAATATAAAAAATATTTTTTATCTGTAGAATTATATATTTTTTATTTCTATCTTCTTCCTAATAATTTTATATGTTAAATGGTTTATTAGTAATCCAGGCATATGTAGATATACCTAATATTTAAAGTAGTATAATCTGAAAATAAAACCTTTGAATTTAAGATGTTTTCTAGATCATATGTATTTATAATGAAATTATATTTTTAATAGCTGTGTTATTTTAACGCTATTAAATTCAACCAATTTTTACACTTCACTTGGGAATATAATATATATATATATATATTATAGCAAAACTATAGTAAATGAATATATAGACATAAATCTTTTTTTGCTAATTATAAGAATAAATTCAATTTAATTTTTCCATATTTTGAATTACAGCGCTGTTAGTCTTTATGTTTTGATCAACCGCAAACCGACAACAAATTGTACAAATAGGAATCCATGTATTCAAATTGAATGACCAATGCCAATCAACATCAGGGTCCCCAACTCCTGATGACATCAAAATACAATTTACAGTATGTTTATCGATTATAATTTAAAAATTTTGATCAGAATTAGTTATTACGAACACATAAATAATTTGTTTAAACTACAGAGAAGTTATTCTCTTTGTGTTATTTTCTACAAATTGTTAATAAAAACAAATATGTAATGATTATTATAAATTTCGGTAACCAACTCTTTTAACTTTTCAGTAATGTTAACCTCTGATAAAATAGGAAAAAATATTTAATAGTTAAGGTTAGTGGTCGTTGGTCTTATTTAGTTATTCTTTTGCTCAGTGGAGGTGTCTTATTTATATAGTGGATAAATATATAATAGAACTAATGAGTTATTGGCCTAGACTCTGCATTAGATCTATTTCAGCAAAAAGGGAAAAAATAGTTCTAATAATGATAATACATATTAAGCATTATTTAAGCGAAGATTTATATTAGATATTGTTATTATTATGAAAGTTGACCCATCAACTCACGGTAAAGAGAGCGTGTGCTGAGGGCATTTTTGCACTCGTGAAGATCAAACGAATGAATCACTGACTCGGGACACCGATGGAAGGCTTTCTGTACTTTCTTATTGGTTGAACTTGCAACAGCACGAAGATAAATATTGCCTTCTTCTCTTCTCTGTCTCTCTCCTTATTCTCCTCTCTGTTTCTCTCTTCTTCTATATCTCTAATCTATACCTTTCATTCATATGATTTTCTTTGCTTCCAAAAGCAATTCTAAAGCTGCAGTTAATCATCTTTATCTTATATAATCTGCTTGTCCTTTTCACTGGATCTGTGTATCTATTCTGCCCATCTCACACCTTTAAGCTCCCTTTCTTAATCCTTAAATCATGCGCTAGCTAGGGTTTTGTTCCATTTGGATGCTTCCTTTACAAGATCTTATCCCACCCTGCTTAGAAAGTAAGCTGAAAATTCCTCTCGGGAAGTTAAAAGAAGGAAGAAAAAAAAATTCTCAGAATTTTATTGGATAAAGCGGCGGGTCTTTTAGATAATGATTCTCAAGTTCCTGATATCTGCGTGACTTTTATCTTTGCAAAAGGCTATAATAAGAAGGAACAGGGTGAAGAACAGAAGCATTTATGGATTTGAATTCGCATCAGAATTATCAGCACCAGCATCATCAATCCAATTCAGGATTGCTTCGGCTTCGCTCTGCCCCTAGCTCACTTCTCGGTAATTTCACACAAGTGGTTAAATCTGCTGAATCCGAGAGACGAATTTCTAGATTCGCAAACAGTAATACCAGCGATACGGCGTCGCCTAGCTTTCAAGAATTCGAAGACAAACCTTCTAAAGCTCCAATGGAGGCTGCTCTGAAGCGTATGAATTCCCAGCAAGGCTATAGTGGCAGTGGGCTCCCCTCTCACTATCCAAGGCCTAGTTCCGCTGCAAGTCCCACCATGGATAGCTCCTATGGACTGATGGGTTCAATGGAAATGGATCATGAAACGCAGCCGAAAAACTTTGGTGCGCTTCTTCTCAGGCAAAGTAGCTCCCCTGCTGGGCTTTTCTCGAACATCTCCTTTCCAAATGGTATTGTATTTCTTCTGCTTCCTCTTTTCGTTTTTCAAATTTTGTAGGCTGCTTTTTGGCAAATATTTATCTTTTTGGGCGTTCTTGCATTTTTTATTAACTAGGAAGTAGAAATTGCAGAGGCAACATAAGATGTGGCATTGAACTTAGATTTTAGAATCTGATAGTGTGATTGATTGTGCATTAGAAGCATATGGAATTCTAGCTTGTGGAATTAAACAAAATTTGATACTGGTGTGTAAAAATGATTCCCATTTATGATTGCTTGGGATCTGGTAATCCAAATTGTGTTTACCTCTGTGGTTGGCATTTTTAATATTCAGCTCAACTCTCTGTCATTTCTTACATTATATCACTTTCCATGGCTGTCATGAAGTCGTAAACAGAAGATTGGGAATTTAAATTTATGTTTGACATACATTGGTCATAATTTCATTTTGAGGACCTATGAAGTGATGGTAGACACATTGAAAAGATACCTGACCCTGTTTCTATCTTCATATTATTAAAGAAAACTTTCCTTGATTTTCGTGGCTTTTACAATACCGAGAGGCTATTTGTAAATTGCAGGGTATGGCACCATGAAAGGTGTAAGAACCTATGGTGGCGTGAACGGCAGTAGTAATGATGAACTTACTCCATCTATCAACGGATTGAAGAATCAGATTAGCTTCTCATCCAGAAGTAATTCCCTGGGAGTGTTGTCCCAGATCTCTGAAATAGGATGTGAGAGCATTGGAGCAGCTAGCCCTGATGATGGTAAGCTGGGAGCTAGCAGTGGTGGTACTCGATATTATGGCCCTGGCTTCCCTTATGGTTCCTGGAATGATACCTCACATGTCTCAGAAAATCTCACTGGCTTTAAAAGAGAGCAAACTAGTAATGAGAAGTTATATTCTGATGCTCAGGTATAATATATAGGCAGCTCAATTCCTCCGACACCTGGTTTTTATTTTTATTTTTCCAGTTTAGTTTATTGTTGCCTCTTCTTGATATAAACTAGTTGACATTTTCAGAATGTTGAGCTGGGAAATCGGATTAATGTATTATCGCATCACTTGAGTTTGCCCAAAACCCCAGCGGGGATGGCGGCTGTGGAGAAGTTTCTTCAATTCCCAGATTCTGTTCCATGTAAAATCAGAGCAAAGCGGGGCTGTGCCACTCATCCTCGAAGCATTGCAGAAAGGGTAGGATATTTTCTATGTGCTAAAGCCAGTTCTTTTCCTAAAAAAAAAATCTGGTAGTACTTGTATGTATCAAGTATTTACTGGAATGAAGTAATTCTTAGTCCTTTCCTTTGCCCAAAATATGAGAAATACATTAAGACGATTCTAAGAATGAGTTATAATGCAGGTGAGAAGAACTCGAATCAGTGAACGAATGAAAAAGTTACAAGATCTTGTCCCAAACATGAACAAGGTAAGATTCATGATTCGCGTTTGACTTGTGAATAGGGGTGTATTTGTATGTAGAAAGTTTGACATTGTATAAGTTTGTTCTTGGCAGCAAACAAACACAGCAGACATGTTGGACTTGGCTGTTACGTACATTAAAGATCTTCAGAAACAATTCAAGGTACGCAAGGAGAAATTAAGATTACCCACGATTATGACCGTCTATTTAATGACTTTGTTCATGTTTGAACTCACATAATATATCATTTTTCTGCAGACTCTGAGTGAGAAACGGGCAAACTGCAAATGTACAAGCGTGCAGAAAGCAGATACAGATCAAATAGTTTGACTTACATGTAATGAACAAAGCATGCAAAGGTGGATTTTGTGTGCCGAAAAGGAAGTAGAAAGCAGCCACATATAAATGTTTTTATAGTTATTGGGTGTTATACAGAAAGCTGGTAGCTCTTCACCACAGCATTTAGGTTCTTTAAGCTAGCAGGAGGTTTCAAATACAATCAATAAAACAGCAGGTTTTTTTAAAATTTTGTATAGCATAATTCTAACAATGTATCCCTTTTAAGTTATGCAATCTCTTTTTCCTCTGTGCTTCTTCTTACATAGAATTTGGATGGGTTTAATATTTATTTATTCTTAAATATTTTTCATTTGGAATTGGATAATATTAGCTTCACAATCACATTTTACTTTTTTGGTCATTAATTTGTGAGACAATTTGGTAAATTAATAGCACTAATTAAGAGTTGTGTATGTGTGCATACTCTTTTGTCCTCGGTGCAGCATAAATTAAATGAATACATAAATGGATTGAGCATTGTTATTAAGATTTAAATTGTGGAGCTAGTGATGGAAGGGTTACTTTTTGCGAGCTGTATAGCGTGTTGTTGTCATTGATGGATGATGTCGACTTTAAACTTCCTAGAGGACATAATAAGGAAAAATATCGGCGACCACCTTATCGCGTGCCCAACCCACACGAGTCAAGAGTCAAGGCCCTTTTGATGGCTTTCTATCTGTGGATTCAATGCTGTCAAATTTCAACTGTTTTTAAAAAAGTAAATGAATAAATTATCCAATTTTCACCATTGATACAACAAATGCCTGAAAAAAGCACTACTTGTAGTATGCACCCAATCAACTGACCATACACCCATGTTGGTTGTTGTTTTTATTCATTTAAGTCGATGCTTGATAAGATTTCTCTTTTTCAAAAATAAGGGGTATGCAAAGTTGTCCTGACTCAAGTCAAGATGGGTCAAAAAAATTAGAAAGAAAATTGAAATAAGGTGAAGTTGAGATAGAATTTGGAATAATTTTTTGGTCTTATCGAGCTAAGTCTGATCCTGCTCGAGAGAGATATATATATATATATATTTAAATATAAAAAATAGGAACTAAATTAAAAAAAAATTTTAAGGGTTTTTTTTAATAATTTTAGCCAAAATTTTTTAAATATATTTTTTAAATTATAAATAATTAGATGGGTTAAAATTTATGTTAGAACTCTCCTAAATATAATTATTACATTCACGTAAGAAAAATAAAATAATTTTTTTTTAAATTTTAGCTACTATATTTATAATTTTTTCTATTTTTTCCCTTCAGTTCATATTTTTTCATGTCTATTGCATAAATTTTAAAAAAATATATTAAAAAATAGTTATATGTCCAAAATAATTGAGTAAATATACAAATATAAATTTAAAAAATTTAAAAAAATTTAACTTTTTCTTTTAAAAAAAAAAATCAAGCTAGGTTCGGACTGACCCGGACCCAGGACAAAATTTTCATCTTGAAATTGAAATCGGGCGGGGATTGAGGTTGAAGCAAATCCTAGTCCGTCCAAGCTCATCTCCACCCGTATTCAAAGCAAAACAAAAAGCAAAAAACTATTACACATTGATAAGGTCATTTCAATTTTTTAATTTAAAGCTACATTTATTCATATATGGTTTCATTAAAGATTTACAAATTTTATATATTTCGTAATCATTTAAGGATTTTTTTATTATAAAATTTTAATAAAATTTAAAAAAAAAGTGACATATACTAAAAATATATACGGAGTTTATTTTCCCTTTTTTCTTCCACATCATCTTTTCTCTCTTTTATCTCCAAAATTTACAAAAATTTGATAGTAACGAACTAAACACCTCGTTTTGTAGTCAAAGAAAGCAGCTACAGAAAAAAGAATCTATCCTCATCCCGTTTGGTAGCCAAAAGTGCAATCATCCGTTAAATAGGATTTGGTGTGTGATTTCTTTCAGATAAGCAAGCCATAGGAGAGATTTTCTTAAGAGATGTCCATTTTGCCCTTTCTTCCATTATTCTATGACATGGAGAATGTGAAGAGCGTGAAGTTGTGGGACGTGAAAGGCAAATTAGGGAAGGAATACTAGTGAAAGGAGATGGGTGAGCTATCAGAGGAGATGGTGAAGAAGTTGGAGGGAGAGGGAGAATATTAGATAAGATTGCTGCGGATTTAACAGAATGGATATGTTTTTATATGAGTTAGTTGTAGTTTATCTTGCGAATAATATTTTGAATAGTTGATAAATGTATATGTAGTTGAGATAAGTTGTTACAGGTCGTTGTATTGTTGCTAATTTTTAGCTGGTGTAGTTACGGAAGTGGTTACGCAAGTGGTTACCAAAAGTATATAAATAGTCTGATATATGATTAATAAGGCAAGCTTTTCTGATCAAACTTTTCATGGTATCAGAGCTACAGGATATCGTTCTGCCTCTTTAAACACATATCATGGAAGGAGAAAGCAAGAAATCACCTTATACTTTGTCTTCAAATGATAATCCTGAAAATTTGATTACCCAGGTGCAATTGAGAGAAAACAATTATGATGAATGGGCTCGTGCTATCAAGACGGCGCTGCGAGCTAAGAAGAAATTTGGTTTTATTGATGGAACAGTGACAAAACCAGAAGAAGACTCGGATGAGATGGAGGATTGGTGGACAGTGAACTCTATGATTGTGCCATGGATAATGAACACGATCGAGCCCATCATAAGATCTGCCCTGACACACATGGAGATCGCCAAGGATTTGTGGGATGACATCAAAGACTGTTTTTCAGTTACCGATGGAGCCCGGGTGCATCAGCTGAAATCAGAACTTGCAAATTGTAGGCAACAAGGAGCTTCCCTGATGAGCTACTACTCGAAGTTGAAACAGTTGTGGGAGGAACTAGCTAATTATGATGTAATTTCTGGGTGCAAGTGTGGAGAATGTGAGTGCAATATTGCAGCGCAGTTGACAAAGAAAGGAGAAGAATAAAAACTACACCAATTCCTGATGGGATTGGATGATGCATATAGAGCTATGAGATCAAATATCTTGAGCACATCTCCATTGCCTAATGTGAGCAAAGCGTACTCATTGATTTGCCAAGAAGAACGGGTGCAAAATACTTCAAAGGGTAAAGAAGTAAAGGCAGAACCCTTAAGCTTCGTTGTTCAAATCGCTGATAAGAGCATTGTGTGCAAACACTGTAATAGAGAGGGGCATGATGTCGAAGGATGCTTCCAATTGATTGGTTATCCTGAATGGTGGGGCGATCGACCTAGGACGTCGAGCCGAGGCAAGGGAAGGCAGCAAGGAGGAAGAGGACAAGGAAAGAGTATGAGGCGTGGTCGTGTTTCAGCACGAGCTAACTCTGCTCAAATAGGTGGGAAGCCTAAAGAAGAAGTTAAAGCAAATGCAAATCAGATTCTAGCTGAGCTGAAAAATGAACAGTGGGTAGCCATTATGAGTTTGTTGAATACGCACAGTTTAGAAAATGTTGAGAAGATGACTGGTAAGGACAATTTACATTGGATAATAGACTCAGGGGCCACACAACACATGACAGGACGATGTGAAATCCTATCTAAGACACATCAGATCCTTGGTTACCCAATTGGACTGCCTAATGGCAATCAAGTGATAGCGTCAAAAAAGGGTTCAGTTGCCTTGAGTGAACATGTTCGGCTGGAGAATGTTCTTGCTGCTCCAGGATTGAAATTCAATTTGATTTTTGTATCACAATTGATTGATGAATTAAAATGTAATGTATTATTTACTGATAAGCTATGTTTGATGCAGGACCGCACTTCGAGGATGGTGATTGGAATGGGTGAACGATGCAAGGGGCTCTATTATTTGAAGACTTGATCACCGACTCAAGCACTCAGAGTAGGAACAGAAGATGTGCATAACTTGTGGCATAGGAGAATGGGCCATCCGTCTTCGAAAATAGTAGAATTGATTTCTGGAGTTAGGAATTTTAATTCAAATAAGAGTTGTGATGTTTGCTTTAGAGCCAAACAAACCAGAGAAGTATTCTATTCAAGTGATAATAAAGCCAATGAAATTTTTGATCTTATTCATTGTGATTTGTGGGGGCCTTATAGAGTTCCTAGTTCATCTAATGCCTCCTATTTCCTTACGATTGTTGATGATTTCTCACGATGTGTATGGATATATTTGTTAATTAATAAAATAGAAGTAGGACAGGTTTTACAGACTTTCTTTGCCATGGTTGATAGACAATTTAATCGAAAGGTGAAAATGGTTCGGAGTGACAATGGGACTGAGTTCATGTGTTTGAGAAGCTACTTTCAAGAAAACGGAATACTTCATCAAACATCATGTGTAGGAACACCACAGCAAAATCGACGAGTAGAACGAAAGCATCGACATATCCTCAATGTGGCTCGAGCTTTGAGATTTCAAGCTGCTCTTCCTATTGATTTTTGGGGTGAGTGTGTGTTAGCAGCTGGGTATTTGATTAATCGCACTCCATCACAGGTCTTTAAGGGCAAAACGCCTTATGAAGTTCTATTTGGTAAGCCTCCTACCTATGATTGCATTCGTGTGTTTGGATGCTTGTGCTATGTTAAAAATTTGAATCGTGGCAAAGATAAGTTTGCTAGTCAAAGCCATAGATGTGTCTTTGTGGGATATCTATTTGGTCAAAAGGGATGGATAGTATATGATCTGGACACGAAAAAATATTTTGTATCAAGGGATGTAGTGTTTTGTGAAGCTGAATTTCCATATGCTGTCGGTATTGTTCGACATGATCCACCAGGTTACAAACAGATACAGCAGACTGAATTTTGTGAAGCAGAGGATGTAGTTCCACGGGCAACACGTTAGACAGACAGTTCTAATCATGATCACGGTGATGAGGGTCATGGACCATTGTCATCTGCTCCAATGGAGAGTGCTGAGGTGAGGGAGGGAAAAGTCGTGATGGAACCTAACTTGGAATCAGCAGAAGAAGTGCAGGAACTTGGGCATGGTTTACACACAAAACAAGTGTCAACTAGACTGAAAGACTATGTAACTTATGCAGTACAAAGAGTGAGCCCCTCTGCACATTCATCCGAATCAATCCCACCCTCAGGTACGCCCTGCGACTTAGCTTGTTATGTGAATTATGCAAATTTTTCACCACAACATCAAGCTTTCTTAGCAGCTATCACGAGGAATGTTGAACCCAGATTTTATCACCAAGCAGTAAAAGATGTTAGATGGCGTGAAGCGATGAGCAAAGAAATTGATACTCTAGAGAAGAATGGCACATGGACTCTTGTTGATTTACCCAGAGGAAAGAAAGCAATCGGTAGTAAATGGGTCTATAAAATCAAATATAACTCTGATGGTACAGTCGAAAGATACAAGGCACGACTTGTGATCCTTGGAAATAATCAAGTTGAGGGCATCGATTATAACGAGACATTTGCTCCGGTGACAAAGATGGTGACGGTGCGCACTTTTCTCTCTGTAGCAGCAGCTAAAGGGTGGGAACTTCATCAAATGGATGTGCATAACGCATTTCTTCATGGAGACTTAACTGCGGAAGTATACATGAAAGTGCCACCTGAATATCGCACCACCAATATCAACAAAGTCTGCTGTTTACAGAAATCTCTTTAGGAATTGAGACAGGCACCTCGTTGCTGGTTTGCAAAGCTTGCTGCTGCTCTTCTTCAGTATGGCTTTACTTAATCTCACTCCGATTATTCATTGTTCACTTTTCATCGTGGTGAGACGCATTTGCTTGTCTTAATATATGTTGATGATCTCATCATTGCGGGCAATACAACGCAATTAATTGTCCATTTTAAAGCATATTTGAGTCGTTGTTTTCATATGAAAGACTTGGGTGTGGTGAAATATTTCTTGGGTGTTGAAGTGGCTAGAAATGCTGAGGGAATTTTCTTGTGCCAGCGTAAGTATGCTTTGGATATTATAAATGAAGCTGGTTTGTTAGGAGCCAAGCCCTCGTCCTTTCTTATGGAACAGCACCACCATCTCGCATTGGCCAAAGGGGACTTACTTGACGATCCTAAAAAATATAGGCGTTTGGTAGGGCGTCTGATTTACTTAAGCCTTACTTGGCCTGATTTAACATATGCTGTTCACATTTTGTCTCAGTTCATGCAACAGCCACGGAAAGATCATTGGGAAGCTGCCTTACGGGTTATGAGATACTTAAAAGGGAGTCCTGGACAAGACATTGTTCTTAAAGCTCAATGTGATCTCAAACTCTAGGCATTTTGTGACTCAGATTGGGGAGGATGCCCATTGACAAGGCGTTCGCTTACAGGATATGTAGTTTTTCTTGGCAGCTCACCTATCTCTTTGAAGACTAAAAAGCAACAAATGGTGTCTCGCTCATCAGCTGAAGCGGAATACCGTGCTATGGCTGCAATGGTTTATGAACTCAAGTGGCTTAAAGGTCTATTGTTGTCATTAGGAGTATTTGTTTGTGGTACAATCCCTATGTTCTGTGACAGTCAGGCAGCAATGCACATTGCTGCCAATCCAATTTTTCATGAACGTACGAAGCACATAGAAGTCGATTGCCATTTTGTGCGAGATGCGATAAAAAATGGAGATATTTCGATAGCTTATGTCCGCAGCAATGCACAATTAGCTGATATCTTTACCAAAGTTTTGGGACGAGAAAGGTTTATTTCCTTACTTCACAACTTGGGCATTCGAAATCCTCATGCTCCAACTTGAGGGAGGGTATTAGATAAGATTGCTGCGGATTTAACAGAATGGATATGTTTTGATATGAGTTAGTTGTAGTTTATCTTGTGAAGAATATTTTAAATAGTTGATAAGTGTATATGTAGTTGAGATAAGTTGTTACAGGTCATTGTATTGTTGCTAATTTTTAGCTGGTGTAGTTACAGAAGTGATTACGCAAGTGGTTACCAAAAGTGTATAAATAGTCTGATATATGATCAATAAGGCAAGCTTTTCTGATCAAACTTTTCAGAGAACATGTGATGTCTATTGCGATGAATACAATGGGGGATTTTATGTATATTCATAATCCATCAAGGGTAAGGGGAACGATCATCAGTGAGAATGTGAATGGGATCTACAGATAGGGGAATGTTTTGAACAACGAAACTCAAATGCAAAAAATGGTGGTTGGCTGTGGTGATGTGGGTGGGGAAGACTTACAGAAGATGATTTTTAAGAATTGGAGTTTCATTATGAAGGTTCACCCTTGAAATTAGAGATGGAAGCTGTCACACTCGAAAATGCGACCGCGTGGCGCTTTAACAAAGAAAATTTCCAAAAAGAAATTTCGATTCAATCTTCAAATAAATGAAGACTGAATCGAAATTTCTTTTTGGAAATTTTCTTTGTTAAAGCGCCACGCGGTCGCATTTTCGGGTGTGACAGTATGGCGACTCCACTGGGGACTGTTTGAGAGTCAAGCCCAATTTTAAATTAGTTGTATAAGATATTATGGCCTTCTCTTTATTTTGATTCTCCTTTTGTTCATTGTTTGCCTGACATGGTTAGGATAGATAACATGTCTTTCACATATTTGCTTAATATGTTTTATTTCCTTTATTGTATATGTAACATGTGTTAGGATAGATAATATGTGGAATAAAACTTTAGGGTAGACGACCATACCTGTACATCTTACGTATTTATTTACTTATTTATTTATTCATTTGTTGTTACTTTTATCGGTATATATGCTTTGCTCTTCCAATTGTTCTGTCAATCTGCCTAGCAGATGAGGGTTGGGTAGTTCATAAGATAAAAAGGTAAATGCTCTCCTCACACACATTACTGAAACACAATTACTGCACACATATTATGGGCCCTACACCCGGGTCTGAGTGTTCCCTAGGTTAGTGGAGGTTTATATTGATTTCCCTGTGAAACCTTGTGCTTCCTGAGGCTATCATGAAGACCTCACCTAAATTGTGCCTTATTATATAGGTTTGATATGTGTAGGATCTTTTTCCTTTCAAGGTCAAATTGATATAGTGAGATCTTCACCGCATGGTGGGGGCAATTTAGGGACCAATGTTTGAGGGTCATAGATCTACCTGAAAATTTGCACTAATAGTCAGACTATAGACACCTCATGAATAGTCGGAGTCAGGCTCTCATGACCACAACCTAGGATCTACCCATGTTAGGATCAAGGAGGGCACTTTTAATTATCTGTTAATCGCATCCATGCATTCAATGATATCCCTAGGAAAAGTGATATGCCGTCACTATTTACTGGAATAGTTAATGGATTGGCATGGCACAGTCAGACGGGCATTAACTATGATGAAAGTCTGCATTAGTCAAACCAACCCTTGCCCGATGGGTCTTCGACCCTAAAGAGGCCATGACCATATTCTTTATAGTCCCTAAAAAGGGGAATCTTTTAGCATGCATTTATTTCCTCTATACAGTCAAAATAATAAGTAATGGACAATCCGTAACAAAAATCTCTCCCCCCCACAAAACGACGAATTCCTAAAAGAAACGAATGTTTTCGAAATTGTAAAAATTACAAAACCCATAAGTTTTACACCGTCAATGAATAGGTGTGATGCCTCGGTTAGGGATTAGAACCTTTTTTTAGGCATTGAACGTGTGGAAAAGCATATTTCTTTCGATTTAACTGCCGACTCTTCTCTTCCATGGAGTAGTAGACTCCTCAAGAAAGAGCCCAAAGCTTTTTATCGTTTCTCATGCCGAGGCATTATATCCAATATCATAGTATGAATGTTAGTGGATCATTATAATAGCTTGGTGAACATATCAGTGTCAATTACGTAGGGAGTTATTCCTTCTTAAATTGATCCTAATACCCGCATTCTCCGTGGAATAATAAATTCCTTGAGGATCGAGTAAAGTTGTCAAGCTGGCAATTATGATACACTAACCAATAAGTTTTGATATCTTGAAACAGCAAACAGTTATACATACCGACTGGCATAATGGAGGTAATGGAACCTTTGGGCAATGGACGATATCTGAGTTCAAGACAAACGGGCCTAATTGCGACTGGAACGAAACTCCAAATCAAGGCAGAAGCTGAATCAGTTGAGAGTCTAATTGTATTGAGCGAGAAATTAAAGGGAAGACATATTCGAGATTTTCAAAGGGATTATGGGGACATTTTAGACTTATTGCGGATACCGGTTCAACCAGAGGCGCTTTCGGCCTTGGCCCAGCATTGGGATAGTTCATTAAGGTGTTTTACCTTCTCCACATTCCAGATCACGCCCACTTTAGAAGAATATGGGAGTTTTATGAGTACACCCCTGGAAAAAGACACTTCAATTTATTATTACCCGGGACATTTACCATCAAAACGTATAGTGGCTCAGATTTTAGGGGAGGATCCTGGTCGAATCCAATTACATCAGAGAGGCCAGACTGAAGGTCTTTTAAGGAAATACGTAGAAGGGCGTTTGAAGATCCTAGCCGAAAGGGAAGATTGGGTGACTTTTAAGAGGGTCCTTGCCTTAGCCATATACGGATTGGTGCTATTTCCCTCGGCAGTGGGGATAATTGATTTGGCAGCTGCAAGTGTTTTGTGGATGGTAGAAAATCATCGCGTAAATCCTATGCCAGCAGTCTTAGCAGAAACATTTTTGACATTAAGCTTCTGTCAACAAGAAAATGGAGGGAAATTGAAGTGTTGTCTACAACTCCTCACTATTTGGATGTTCAATCATATTTATGGAAGGCAATACCAATTGGGTCGATGACATGACACTATTCACCACCCGGTTAGGGATTTCCTTAATCGAGAAGGTGCTATCTTGTTATCTTCAAAGATGACTCGTGATGATTGGGCACGATCCCTTGGTCAATTGGATGAAAATACGGTTTGGTGGAAGCTGGCTTGGTGGGAAAGTGAAGAGATAATATACTGTTGTGGAGAATTCTTGAATGTACCACTGATGAGCCCTAGAGGATGCATTAATTACAATCCATCAGTTGTTCATCAACAGTTCGCATATAAACAGGATATCCCATCTAAAGAGGCGACACGGCAGATTCACTTTTATCATGATGACTCGGAAGCTAAAGTGCTTTGCCAGAGAATAAGAAGCGCATGGAGTCAAGTGATATGCAAAGGAAAGTGTGAGCTAGGCAAACGAATTGTAGCTACCACCAAGGAATATCAAGAATGGCTAAAGGAAAGGACGAAGGGGGCTAACCCTTCTTTCGGGTTACCGAACCCTATACTTGGCAATGACATGCAAGTAATTGATGGAAAATTAGCAAGACAAGTTGAAGAAAAGAAAGAAGAATTGAAAGTTTTGGAAGAAAAGAGGCAAGAACGCCTGAGGAATTTGAGCCAGATACGAAGTGAATGTGCAGTTTTGCGAGCCGAAGCAGATAGGGCAAAGAGATACAAGAGAAGTGGGGAACACATCGAGATGAAAAGGGTGAAGGAAGAAAATGCAAGATTGAAGGAGACCATAGAAGAAGCTCAACAACGAGTGGCTGGAAATGAAAAGAAGATGCATATTAGTAGGGCCCAATTGATAAAAGTTCTTAAAGAAAAAGATATGCTAGAAAGACAAATGCAGAAGCTTGAATCTAGTGGGACTCGACGCGAAATTGACATGCTGGCTAAGGAATTGGAAAGGAAAATGAATGAACTATCCGTCATCAGGAGTGACAATGCTACAATAATTCAAAACCTAGTGGAACAGCTTAATCAACAAGCCGAGGCGATTGAGGCATGGAAAACACTCCATACCGAGCGAGTCACAGAAAAGGAAAGGTTCATGTTCTGGTTCAAGAAATTGATCCTCCTTGCCAATGAGATCCTCCCTAGTTTCACGAGTTCACTCAAAGCAGCCGAGGGCCTAACTAATCCATTGAACACACCGAAGGAAATGACAGAATTTTTTATGTTGTGTAAAGATGTTGTAAACGAGTTAAAATGCCTCAATAGTTGTTAATTTTCAAGGATGTTGATGTAGTGTACCATTTGAGGTTTTGTTATGAGAGAATGGGAATCTCGCTTCCCTTATGTTGGTTATCTAAAAGCTCAAATAAGCATGAAGACCTGATCATGTAGGGGTTTCAGTCCCCTCTTGCGTTGAGTGTCAACTTTGATATTTTTTATGTGGATTAATAAAATCCTTTAAGAATCAAAGGGCCGATTGTTCCTCCGCCATTATGTCAAAACGGTTAACACAGGTCAATACACAAAAAGAAAAATAAATAATCATAACGATGAGGATATAAAATAAGGAAAGTATTTTATTTTAATGTCATTAAGTTTGTCTTATCTCTACAGAAAAAAAATACAAAGAGTGAATAAAAGGAAGACAATATTGCGCCTCCGAAACGCGTTCCATCTAACCAGGCCCGTCCTACTAAAGTATATAGCACGCGTTCAAGAACCAGACTCATGGAAGAACATCAAGTGGAGGGTAGTCAGAGAGCTGAGGAAGATACAGTTGCAATGAACAGTCGAATGACAGCTATGGAGAATCAACTAGCGTAGATGAGTGAAACAATGAAAGTGCTCGTCGAAACACTAAAGGGAAAGGCTATCGACTCCTCACCTAGAGTATCTAGTCACCCGCATGCCACTGCCAATATCCCAGAGATAGGAACGAGCTTACCGGGAGTGGTCATACTCGAAGTGCCCTTTGACCAGATGGCAGAGGCTGCATAAAGACAAAAGAACATCCAGAATCCCCCGATGAAAACATCTGACAGACATGGTCCCCATGATGAAATGAGAGACACACAAGAATTTCCCGGTTATGACCCCACCTATACATTTCAAATCCCAACTACAGAGAACAAGGGGAAAGCTAACTGTGATAAGGAGGATTGGGAGAAAGAGTTAGGGGAGGTCAAAGATCAGTTGCGAAACTTACGGGGAACCAACACTTGGGGTTCACTAGACGTGGAAGAGTTATGCATGATTCCAGAAGTTTCAATTCCAAAGAAATTCAAAGTCCCTGATTTTGACAAATATGATGGCACCGGCAATCCGATATATCATTTGAGATCATACTGCACAAAGATGACTGTCTGGTCAGAGACGAGAAGTTTCTGATAAACTTCTTTCCGGAGAGCCTGATGGGGTCTGCCTTGTTATGGTACATGCAGTTAGACCATTCAAAACTTCAGAGGTGGAGAGATCTCACAGAAACTTTCATGAAGCAATACAAATTCAATCTTGACACTGCCCCAACTAGGGAACAACTGAAAAGGATGGGTAAGAAATCAACAGAATCATTTAAAGAATATGCGCAGAGGTGGAGATTGATGGCTTCCCAAGTCCAACCTCCAATGATTGGATCTGAGTTTTGCTCCTATTTCATTCGAACTCTCTCTGACCCATTTTATAAGATCATGTTGGGGACCCATGTTACAGATTTTGCTGACCTCATTGAAATTGGGGAGAGGATAGATGCAGACATCAGAGATGGGAGACTTTCATCCTCTCAGTCAGAAAGTAACTTCAAAAGGGGCCAAGGATTGAAGAAGAAAGAAGGAGACGTAAATTACGTTCAACCTGCAAGACCGTATTCACAACAATCCGTGCCTTATCAAGTAAATAGGGGAAATCAATGTCAAACTCCATTCGTACCAATTATGAATAGACAGGGGCAACATGAGAGGACGACTTATGCGCGACTAAAAGACGATCGCCCTTGGCCCAACTTTAATTCCACCAATGCAGAATTGTATAAGAAGTTATTAGACGCTAAACTTTTAGGACCTCGACGTGCAAAACTAATGCAGCCCCCGTACCCAGCATGGTACAACCCTAACGTCTCTTGTGAATACCATATGGGTGTACCGGGGCATTCAATCGAGAATTGTGTCACCTTTAAGAGAAATGTATTGGATTTGATCGAGTCCAACCACATCCAACTTAAACCTAGGGACGATTCAACAATCGCCACTAACCCTTTACCTAATCATGGGGGACAGGTGGGCGCTGTTGAAGAGGAACCAGGGTTCTCCAAGAGTCCGAATGCCATTAAGTTATCAATGAAAACTCTGCTAGTTAATCTTCAATCGGCTGGGTATGTGTTGGAATTACCAAAAGAAAAGATCGTTGGGGGTATTGTTGGACTACCAGTTAAATTTTGCGACTTTCATCAGCAAAATATAGATCATGACATTGAGAATTGTGGGCAGTTTCAGGGAGCTTTGAAGAAATTAATGACACTAGGAGTTGTGGTTATAGAAAAGCCGGGAGAAGAAGTTGGCGTGATAGAAGAGAAGTACGTTGACATCTTTATCCCGACTAGACAACCGGAAACAGTTACCCTGACTGTTGGAGATCCTTTTACTACGTCAATGCCATCTCGTTCACCCTCCCTGAGGCGACCTGCAGTGGTTATCAATATGCCAGCTCCATTCCCATATCAAAGCGACCATGCGGTCCCGTGGAGATATGAGGAGACCATTAACTGTCCTGTAACTCAGGCGGTGATTGCTAAGGCAGAAGGAGAACCCGCTACGAGTATGGTGGGAGCAGGAGGTATTACCCGAAGTGGCAGGGCTTACCTCCCGGCAAGCCTTGACAAGCATGGGAAGGGAAAAGAAATTGATAGGGTGAAAGAGAAAGGAGACAAGGAAGATAACACTGATGAAGAATTCCTGCGAATCATGAAACAAAGTGAATACGATGTGGTAGAGCAATTAAAGAAAACTCCAGCGCGAATTTCAATGTGGTCCTTAGTCATGAGCTCAGAGGTACATCGTCGAGCTTTACAAAAAGTCTTGGAGGAAGCATACGTGCGGCCTGATGTCACTCCGAAAAAGGTAGCTAGTGTGATGAATATTGTCAAGTCTGCATCCACCATCTCTTTTTCTGAAGAAGAAGTCGTAGGAACGTCCTCTAATCAACCAAAGGCACTACACATTACATTGAAATGCAATGGGTTTATAATTGCAAAGGTTCTGATTGATGGAGGGTCGGCACTAAATGTGTTACCACTGGCCACATTCGAACAACTGGCGATTGAGGCGTTGCACATTGAAAAAAGTGATATGGTGGTTAAGGCATTCGATGGCTCTAAAAGAGCAGTGATTGGCAATACCCGTTTGTCTTTGGAGATTGGGCCAAAAACCTTCGTGGTAGATTTTCAAGTGATGAATATAGATCCATCTTATACAATGCTATTAGGCAGGCCTTGGATCCATTCCGCTGGTGCTGTGCCTTCTACGTTTCATCAAAGGGTCAAATTCATTGACGAGGGGAGGATAATCACTATCAAGGGCGAAGAAGAGATAATGCTAAGTAAGCCTAGTTCCGTGCCATACATTGAGGCTGCTGAGCAGGATATGGAAGCGATGTTTCAGAGCTTGGAGATGGATGAACCTAATCCTACCATTGGAAATATTAATCAGGTTGTGATGAAAATGCTGCAAAGGAGTGGATTCCAACCTGGGAAGGGATTGGGAATACATTTGCAAGGGGTTGAACTGCCTATTACTCTTCCGGAAAACTTCAATCGGCAAGGATTAGGGTATGAAATCTTGCTATCAAACCAAGTTAAGGAGCAACCAAGCACGAAATGGAATAAGGGGCAAGAAAAGCTAAGAATTCCTCATCTTAGGGAAACATTTCCAACTGCCTCGGAAGTCATGAATCGGCTAAATATCTCGATGATTGATGATGTAGTCCTGCAAGGAGTCAAGACTTGGGTTTCGATTGACAATTCGGGAGAAAGATTGGATAATTGGGAAATCGAGAATGTCCCCGATGTCGTAGCATTAGAGTAATTGTCTTGATCATGTCTTGTTTTGTTTTCTTCTTCTCTTATCTTTTTCCTCCTGTTGTTGTGTCCTAATTTCAAACAGTATTTCATGACTGACGATGGTATTTTGCAATTAAAAGGATAATTACTTGGATATGCTGCCCCCTTTCACTTTATTCTTTCTCTTTTTGTTTATTTTGCTCTGTTACTTCCTCTAGGAAATTGCATTCCTTGGGACTCTTGCCCAACGCAGAGGTTCCCGAATCCCCACAGAATGATTTGTGTGTTACTTGGGATATGCATGATTCCGAATTTGATAATGAAGAGTCGACCCAGACCTTCGAAAGGTTGCTCGATTCGATGGATAAAGGTATCTGCCCTCACGAAGAAACAATTGAAAATATCAACTTGGGGACAAAGAACATAGAAAGGAGGTCAAAATAGTGGATAATCCGGAGAAGGAGGAAATGATTCAACTCTTCAAAGAATATATAGATGTCTTTGCATGGTCTTATCAAGACATGCCTGGACTTGACCCGAAGATTGCCTCTCACAAAATTCCTTTACTTCCAAACATTGAACCTAAGAAACAGAAATTAAGACGAATGCACCCCAACATGTCGTTAAAGATAAAAGAGGAGGTCATGAAGCAACTAGAAGCGGGTTTCCTTCAGGTATCTACGTATCCAGAATGGGTAGCAAACATCGTACCTATCCCCAAAAAGGATGGAAGGGTTCGCATGTGTGTTGATTATAGGGACTTGAACAAGGCAAGCCCGAAAGATGATTTTCCATTACCCCACATAGACGTTTTAGTTGATAATACGGCACGAGCCTACCGGTATTCCTTTATGGATGGTTATTCAGGGTATAACCAAATTCCTATACATGAAGACCATAAGGAAAAAACCACGTTCATCACACCATGGGGGACTTACTGTTATAAAGTAATGCCATTTGGGTTGAAGAATGCTGGGGCCACTTACCAACGAGCTATGATGGCACTCTTTCACGACATGATGCATAAGGAGATTGAGGTATATGTCGACGATATGGTAGCTAAATCAGCACAAGGGGAAAGTCATGTGATGGTGTTAAGGAAGTTGTTTGGAAGATTGCGTGAATACAAGCTTCCGTTAAACCCCAACAAATGCATATTTGGGGCTTTGACTGGAAAATTATTGGGTTTCATGGTAAGTCAAAAGGGAATAGAGGTGGACCCTGATAAAATACAAGCTATTCGCGAAATGCCATCCCCCCAAACGACAAAAGAAGTGCGGGGCTTTTTAGGCCGGCTCAACTATATAGCAAGATTTATCGTCAATCTAATTGCAACTTGTGAACCAATTTTCAAATTGTTGAGAAAGAACCACACTGAAAAATGGGATGATAACTGTCAAGAAGCCTTTGATAAAATTAAAGAGTATCTGTCGAGTCCCCCAATCTTGGTACCACCTACCCCAGGACGACCTTTGATTCTTTATCTGACAATCTTGCCAAGGTCAATGGGGGCTGTATTGGGGCAACATGATGATTTTGGGAAAAAAGAGCAGGCAGTTTATTACCTAAGCAAGAAGTTCAACGAATGTGAAGCACGTTATCCATCGATTGAAAAAACTTGTTGCGGGCTGGTATGGACCACCAAACGGTTACGACAGTACATGCTTTATTATACTACATGGCTAATCTCCAGAATGGATCCTATCAAATATATTTTTGAAAGCCTGCATGTTTCAGGAAGAGTCTCTAAGTGGCAAGTGATACTGTCCGAATACGACGTCAAATACATGACTCGAAAGTCCATAAAAGGAAGCATCATAGCAGATCATCTGGCCGAGAACCCTACGAATGAATACCAACCATTGGATTTTCATTTCCCTGACGAAGACATACTCGCTATAGAGGACAATGGAGATGACAAAGATGGTGGTGATGGGAGTTGGAAGATGTACTTCGATGGCGCTGCCAATATGCATGGTTATGGCATTGGGGCTGTGGTCACATCGCCTGAAGGGAAGCAGTTCCCCGTTGCTGTTAAATTAGAATTCGAATGTACCAACAACGTGGCAGAATATGAAGCCTGCATCAGTGGTTTGAATGCTGCCATAACCCTTGGTATAAAGAGCTTGGAAGTTTTTGGGGACTCTGCCCTCATAATCTATCAGGTGACTGGAGATTGGCAAACTAAGGACTCAAAGCTGATTCCGTATTAGAAATTTTTGGTTCAGCTAATCAGCCAATTCGAAGAAATTAACTTCCATCATGTGACTCGAGACAAAAACCAATTTGCTGATGCTTTGGCTACGTTAGCTGTAATGATTCGACTTGACTACGGAGTCCAGGTCCAGCCACTTCGGGTAGAGGCTAGGGATTCGCCGGCATATTGCCTAAATATAGAAGAAGAACAGGATGGGCAACCTTGGTATCATGACATCAAGAATTATATGACAAGTAGGGAATACCCAGCTGAGGCCAGTGAGAATGATAAAAAGATAATTCGGCGCCTAGCTATGAATTTCTTCATTAGCAATGGCATTTTATATAAGAGAAACCATGATGGCACACTATTGCGATGTATAGATGCAGAGGAGGCACAGAAAGTGGTTACTGAAGTTCATGAAGGTATCTGCGGTACGCATGCTAACGGCTATACTCTGACCAAGCAAATCCAAAGGTGCGGGTACTTTTGGTTGACCATGGAGAAGGATTGTACTGAATATGTTCGAAAATGTCATAAATGTCAAATTTATTCAGACAAAATTAATGCACCGCCAATCTCACTGCACAATTTGGTGGCACCATGGCCATTTTCAATGTGGGGCATCGATGTAATTGGACCAATCAACCCTAAAGCTTCAAACGGACACCGTTTTATCCTGGTTGCCATTGATTATTTCACAAAGTGGGTTGAAGCTAATTCCTTTGCTAGTATCACTCAGAAGGCTTTTTGCAAGTTCCTCAAGGTAAATATCATTTGCCGTTACGGACTGCCAGAGAAAATCATCACTGATAATGCACCGAACCTGAATGGGGCAGAAATCTCTAAGCTCTGTGAACAATTCAAAATCAAACACCATAATTCGGCACCGTATTGGCCACAGATGAACGGCGCTGTAGAAGCAGCAAATAAAAATATAAAAAAGATCGTTGCAAAGATGACAGTCACTTATAAGGATTGGCATGAAATGCTCCCATACGCATTGCATGGGTATCGCACCACAGTGCGTACCTCGACTGGGGCAACTCCTTATTCCTTGGTTTATGGAATGGAAGCCGTCATGCCCATCGAAGTCGAAATCCCATCGTTGCGGGTATTAATTGAGTCAAATTTAGATGAAAGTGATTAGATAAGAACCCAGTATGAGCAGCTGAATATGATTGAGGGACGAAGACTTGCTGCAATATGTCATGGACAATTGTACCAAAGGAGGATGGCGAGGGCTTTTAACAAAAGGCTCCGTCCTCGCGAGTTCAAAGTTGGTGACCTAGTCCTCAAAAGAATCCTGCCAAATCAGGAGGACGCTCGGGGCAAATGGGCTCCCACTTATGAAGGTCCTTACGTCGTCAAACATGCTTTTTCAGGAGGAGCATTAGTTCTGATGGGCATGGATGGTCATGAACTAACCAAACCTCTCAATTCGGATGCAGTAAAAAAATATTTCGCGTAAAAAGAAAAGCTCGCTAGGTTGAAAACCTGAAAGGGCGGCCTAGGCAAAAGTTAGAGCCAAAAAAAAGAGAAAAGAAAAAGAAGAAAAATTAAGAAACAGTCAATCAGAAAGAGCTAAAGAGGAAAAGCATAGTGATGCAAGGAGGTGCCGAGGCGAAAGTAGGGGGCAAAATTTGGGAGTCCACTCTGACGGGCAAAATTCGAGGATCATAGCTCAGGTTGGATGAGATGCACATCTCGAGAGGCACAACAAATTATTTTGTGGGGACAGGCGGAACCAATTGTAAAGGGCAATCTTTGAAAGAACTTCTCGAGACAAGTTCTTTTAGTTTTGTTGTTTGTTTGCTTATTTGTTCGTTTTGTGTTGTTTTTATCGTCATGGTCTCTTTCTTGTTTGTCTGAACTACCAAGCATTTCCTTTGGTAAACTCGCTAATAAAATCATCTCTGGTAAGCCTCAAATATGCCTCATTATTAGTCTGTAATCGATAACTCAAAATTGACATTTATCAAAACGTTTACTGGGCACGACACGGTTGGCATTTTCGTTGGATCACTTGTCCTCTACAAACCCCTTATTGTGGCTCAAAGGACAAGAGGAGGATAGTTGTGGTTTCAAGGACAGCTTACAAAATTCTTAGATGGTAAAGAATTGAGAGTTATGAGTGGAACGCAGCCTAAAGTACTCAAGGTCTGGCTAGATGTGCATGACGCTTTGGAGGCACAGTATCCTATTCCACCATAATTGATTAGTTAAGAAAAAAATCAATCGATATTTTTTTCGGGGATCAGCATCCTTGACAATGAAAATGTCAAATTACAACAAAACGCAAAGTGAAAAAAAACACATGAAAAAGGAAAAACAAATTAACTAAAAACGAGTTTTTCTTTCCTTTCTTCTCCTCCCTTTCTTTGTATCAATTTTAGTATTTGAAATAAGGGTTTGGGTTGAAAGAAGAAGATAAGAAAACAAAAAGAAAAACTCCTTATTATCTTTTGCCTTTTTTTTTTTTATATCTTTATTCTGAAAAACTCTCTACTTGGGTTAAGGAGGCTTATTGCCACACATACCCTTAGATTGATTCAAGGGTGTCTGAGGGGACAAGAAATCCCACACGACAATTCAAAAAAAAATAAAGTAAAATGAAACTCAAAAATGATAACAACAGCAATGTCAACATCTAAATATTTGTGCTACGTATGCTTAAGCGTATAGGTAATACCTCTGTGTCATTCTGGATACTATTTGCAAATTACTCACTAAAGGGACCTAGAAGGACTAGTTTATGTTGGCTTACCCACCCTTTTTTCCATTTTCACTCCTAGAATAAGATTTTTTGAAACAAAAAGGTTTTTTTGTTATTCTCTTTATGACTTTTCAGAAATAATTTTGATTTTATTTCTTGATTGAGTTTCCTTCTGACCCTTTTTTTTACTTCCTGACTTCTTGGTATTTTCACAAAGCATGGCCTACTCAGATTAGGGGTAATCGCGAGCTTTAAGCAGAAACAAACCCCTAAGCCAAGGCCCTCATGCAGCAAGGGTATTGCCAGGGATAGGTTTCGTTCTTCGCTCATCATTCAACAAAGATGGAACCAGAAATAAAATTACAACACAGATTAAACCACCCCCTCATGTACGGAACATACCACCATTCATCATACATAGACCCACATTCAGCACGAAATCCCCAGGGAAAAGCTTAAACAAACCCATCTACAGCTCACAATCATCAAATATAACAGCTTAACTCGAGTTTTCTCTCAGGCATTTTGTCGAGCACCTAACATGCGTACACTGAATGTACAATAAATCACTACGTTTCAATCTCCAATTTACCCATTTCGATTTCAGATCAGCAGCAACTCCAATTAGGATTCATCAGAAGTTAGTGAGGCTTCGAATAGCTTACCTGGGGGCGACGGCAAGAGGATAAACCCTTCTTTTAATCGCAGAAACCTTCACTGCTCCCTCTGCTGCCTTTGTTGTTCGCCTCTCCAAACCTCGACCACTTTCCCCCTCTGTTTCTCTATCTCGCGCGACCCCCCTTCTCACCGACTCTGCAGCCCGAAATCCACTCAAAAGGTTTTTTTTTGTGTCTCCCGTCTCTCGCTCTCTCGTCCCTGTATTTTCCCGTTGAACTCTCTGAAAAGCTTCCCAGCGTAAGGCTCTCCCTCTCAGTCTCGTTCAATCTCTCCCGGCTTCTCCTTTTTCGAATCTCTGCTTCTCCCTCCTTTTTTGGTTTCTCTCTCTCCGATTTTTCCGTCCTCCCCCTCTGCTCTGAACTTCCTCCCTTTTTATTTCTGCCTTGGTCCTCCCCTGCCTTTGATTCGAGAATCCTCCTGATTTCGGTCCGAATCGAGCTCTCTTTTCTGCCTTTCCAATCTCGATCCAGGCCTCCCTCTGCTCCCCTTCCATTTTTGCGTCAATGATCCTTTGTCTCTGGTGGCGAAAGGGACAGGAGAAGGAGGTCAAACCCTCGAGCCCCTCGCTGCAGGTCTGCTCCCCTGGACCCCTGAGATGCTGACCTTCCATTTCTGTGCTTCGAAGCTCTGCCCCCTGTGTGTCGTTCTTTTTTTTTGCTCTCCTTTCTACTGGTGACAGAGAACGTGGTTCGCTGAAGATAACCGGGGCAAAACGCAGGAAGAAAGCTGGGTCCCCTTTTTTGTTTTGTTTTCTCTTTTTGTTTTTTTTTTGTGTTTTTTTTTTGTTCTATGGACTTAAGATACCGAATTTTTGGGCCGGGTTGGCCCAATTTCTTGTGGCCTTGGATTAATGGGCCAGACTTAGTTAAAAATGGGCTGTTGGCTTCTTTTAACTTTGGGCTTATTTTTTTCTAATGGGCTTAAGGCAAAATTTTTTAGTCTAAGTTGGCCCAATTTCTTTTTGTATTTGTTCTTCTTGTTTTTTTTCTTGATTTTTTTTCTTTTATATTTTCGATTTAGATTTAGATTTGATTTTTTTTTTTATAAAAATTTTAATCGAAAATTTTAATCGAAAATGTTCTCAGGTTTTGTCATTGCTTTCTAAAGTTTTTATTTTAATTTTTCTCTGTTTTCCATCATTATTTTCATTTTCTCCTAACTTTCTATTTTTTTTGGTTTGTATTTTTGCTAATTTAATTTTATTAATTTTATTATTTTTTATGATTAGTCCGGACAAAATACGGTGTTCACAGAAGCTTATACTCGAAGGCTAAGGGATTTATAAAGGGGGTGAGCTATAACTGGAACTTTGAAAAGAAGAGAGGGATTAATTTTTGAGTGATGAATTCAATAGTGTAATATGGCTGATAAATGAGGTTTGGATTAGTGAAATTGATTTTTAAATAGGGATATTTTTGTCTTTTGCTTAATAATTCTTTTTATTTCTATATTATTTTTATTCAACCAAACATAATATTCATTTTCTTTTTTTTTTTTTATACCAAACATAATTATAAAATATATATTATATTTTATTCACATCCTTATTCCCATTTCGATTCTATTAAAAACTATTCTGTGTATTATACAGGGTATTAGAAAATTTAGACTCTTCCTAATCCCATATAATCAAATTTTAAGAGATTTTTTAATGAAAAATTTTAAGAGAATTAAATCATATTGAAAAATTTTTATAGAGTGCAATCAATCTACTCATGTAAAAGTTAACTATATCTATTGTCAAATCTTGTCAATCTAAATTTAATATGTATGGTGTAAATGCGATAAAAAATAAGATTAAAATGTTCAAAATTTTCTTTTAACTTATGGTCAAGTGCAATTAATCTTCTCACTTATAAAACTTCATGACTTGACCTCTAAACTATTAATTTTATGCGATCAACATCCTTTGCCAGTGATTCCATTGAGTCTCTAATGAAGCTCCTCTATCTCACCAAGCCCATATCCATGTGAAATTCTATTAGTATCTACTTATTATTTTCTCTTTCTTAAATCTCAATCCTATCTTTCTTCTTTTTTCTCTTTTCTCTAACTTTCTTATCTTTATCAAAAAGTGATGGAAGGAAGCTCTTTCTTCACCAAATCTAAATATTAACTTGCCATGGTTATGAAACCTAGAGCCCCATATAACTATGTCTTTGTTTCCAAAAGTTCAAATACAAAATCTAGTTTCCTTTTCTCTCTTTCTCACATTTTCTCTCTCTTCTTGCCAAATTGGGAATGCAACGTAAGGGAACCCAACGCTTTTCTCTTTCTTTCCTCCTTCATCCATAATGCCATAAAATCCCCCAAACTCAACAACCCATTACCGGCAAAATCCAATGCCTTCGCAATGGACTTATATTTGCGAATCCATATTTCTTCATTTACTGAGCATATAAAATATCCAACGTTGAAGAATTAGCAAAAAATAAAGAAATGGATCCAATATATATTTTTACTTTTTGAAGTACACTCTATCCCAATTTTATAAGAAATTTACATGTTTAAGAAATAGAAAACAATATGCCCCTATTGGCGTGGAAGAGGTGTTAGATGATTTACTAGACTGTTTAACGAAATGTGTTGATTTTTGGCCTAGTTTTATATAGACATACACCAATGCATGGAAAAGTTGTTAGATGAGTACATGCTTTGTTGAAAAGGAGGGAGAGGGATTCTTTATCCAAAGTTGTGTGCGAATATTTATTATATTTTATAGTCATTATTTAATATTATTTATTTATTTTATTACATATTTAAAGTAAAGATATAAAAATTATTTTATATCTACAAAATCACATTTTTTTTATTTATTTTTATTCTACATTCTAAACAATGTGTAACAAATTGGTTAACAAAGGGTGTTGATTATACAAAATAGATTAGGTGGTTAGTTGTAAAGTTTGAAGGTAAATTATACTTTTTTCTCTTGAAAGATATTCAAATTATAAAACTCTTCTGTTTTGAAAATCTATACTTGCCTTTTTGAAATTAAAAGATGTGTTATACTATCATCTCTTGTACTAAAAAATGAGTTAAAATTATATATATTTTAATCAAAATATATTTATATTTATTATTTATATAATATCACAAGTATGAAATATATATATATTTTAGTAAGATATATTTTTAATAAAAGAAATTAATATTATTTTTAAAATATTTTGATCATATGTTAACTTTAAAAAACTTTATATATTTTTCTAATAAAAAGGAGAATTTTTTTATTTAAATATTTTTTAAGAAAAAATAATTTACTTCAATTTTAAAAATAAGAGAGATTAATTGTATCTTATTCTAAGTTAAAAAAAAAATCGATTGTAATGAAAAAGATGGGCAGTATGAAAGAAAACCCTAAAAAAAAAACAATTTTACAGCTGCGTACTCCGTGTGACCCTCAATTTCGTATTAGGGTGGAAGAATTAAAATGAAGCGCGGAATGTAGTTTTGACAAAAGGCCGTTGATAGGTCCTGCACAGGACGTTGGTCCTTCCCTATTCCTAACTTTCCCCTCTCCCTCTTCCTTATTCAAATTTCTCTGATCTTCCCTGTCAAACTCTAACCCTAATTTCCATTTTAACTCTCTTTTTCCTACCGGGTTCGTATTTCGGCCCTTTTCATTTCTCAATACTCTGTTCCCTGATATGTGGTCAATCTAGCGATCATAACTCAGATCGTAAATAAGGGCCCCCATGACTGATCTGAGAGACGTTTTTTGCTATATTAAATAACACTAGACAGCATTTTATGCTCAATTCTGTGGGTTGGAACAGTGGTTTTTTGGGGCCAATTGGTTAGGGATTTATAGCGGGGAGAATGTCGAATTTGTACGGTGATTTTAATAATAAGATTGATTATGTATTCAAAGTAGTGTTGATCGGGGACTCTGCCGTTGGTAAAACTCAATTGCTCGCTCGCTTTGCAAGGAATGAATTCACCGTGGATTCCAAAGCCACTATTGGGGTTGAATTCCAGACTAAAACCCTCGTTATTGATCAAAAGACGGTGAAGGCACAGATTTGGGATACTGCTGGGCAAGAAAGGTTTGCCTTGCCCCCTTTTTTGGTTTTTTGTCTTGCTTCTGGTTTTCCCTTATTTCTCCGAGTAAAATTACATTCGTCATGGTTTTCCAATGGTAACACAAAAGCATACGTGGTGTTTTTGCGATGCTGATACTGTAATTGGACCAAATCTAAGCAGTGCCGTTGAGAATCTGGTAAAATGGATTTTTCTGATTTCTAGGAGGAAAAAATAAGACGGGGGGAGGAGGCTTCTGCAATATTATTATTCTTTTCTTAAAGCAGGTCGGGTAAGGAGGATGGGCATCATAGTACATATTTTCCTTGAATTTTTTAAGCATAAGAGAAACCATTTCTTCTTAGACTAACTCTCATTTTTTTTAATCATAATTTACATCGTTCTGGTGGTTACTTCGGTGTTGGCATGAAGGCAAAATTAGTTCGTTTTTTTGTCATCATGTCTGGAAGCTGGTTGCTAGGTGGCTTTCACTTTATATTGGGACTGTGATCTTTATAATTTAAGAGAGGAAACAGAAACTTTTGGTGCTGACAATTTTCCAAATAGTAGCGTCTAAGTGGATGACATGATGTCTGTAAGGTCGGTTGCAATGCAATAAACAGAACAAGGTATACACCAAATTTCATGTTTGTCTTGGACAAAGTCTGGTATGTTCTGTTGTGAGGAATGCTTTAAGTCTTGGTGGGATTTGTTCCAGAGACTATCAGTTCTATCCGTTGGAATACCAACTTTTTTCTTCATTTTCTGAGGGGAGAGGGATAGAGAAAAAAATATTTAATGAAGTTCAAATGAAGTGGAAATCCTAATGAAAAGTCAACTTGATTGGTTACTTAATTACAATTACACAACTAGTTTATCATGGTTGCCTGCATATTTGTGACCATAGTACTTTTACTGGTCGAGTTTTATACATTTTCTTTCTTTTCATTCATTTCTAACTTATTAAGGTCAATTTCCTCAAATCAAATGCTCCCCTTAATATGACCTTCTAAGACCACCTTCTGGAATGCTTGGAAGATGGTTGCTGCCTTCTAAATACTCCGTAAAGGTTCCCACTTGTTGCTGTCCCTTTAAAGCATGGGACATATCTTCCATCTCGTGTTACCTCTCATGTGTGTCTAAACTACATCTTGCTGTGATTCTGATACCAATTGACGCATGATAAAAAAGAGCTGTCATCCTAACAGGCAACCTAGAATCTGTTGAAGTTAGAAGATCTGAAAATTTACCTGGCCGCTGGGAAAATCCTTGAAACAATATCTGTGACTGCCAATATATTTTGTCTCCTTTTACACACAACTTATCCTTTGTAGGCATAATAAAACTTGATTTACATATTAAAAATCTTCTAGAGCTTTCCCAACCTTTAGAATATCCTAATTGGACTGTAAGTATATCATATACATTTAAATTACTTGAAAAAAATTGAAAGTGCTTCCTGGGGAAATTACAATAAGATCATCAAAAACCTAAATATCATTAATATGAAACCCTTTGTTCTGCGCTGAACATGTGCTCTAAAATAAGGATATTGACCAGAATGCTTCAGTAAACCGTCCATCACCTAAGGAAAAAGAGGATAGTTCATGTCTTCATTGCTCATCTTGGTTACCTTTTTATACAAGATGTCTTGATATGAGGACATTTAGGTGAAAATGTTTTATTTGTGTTCTGCCATATTAAGTTGCTATGATTCTTTCTTGTTGAACAGAAGAAGAAAATTGTTTGGAGTATCGTGTTATGATAAAGATTTGCACTTAAAATGGTTGTTGAATAATTTAAATTTGACCTCTAATTCTTACACCAGCCTGCTTTGTTGTTGAACTTTGTACCAAGTATGATGAAGATTGGCATAATAAAGCATTGGTTGTTAAATGACCTTATTTTTTAAGTTGTGCCTTATGGCCTATCTGGCCTGCTTTTTGTTTGGCGTGAATGTAGGGCTGTTCTTAGCATTAGCTTGGTCTGCATCTGAGTTGGTCAACAATCTGATTTGTTTTATTTCAGATCGTCTGAGCTTAGTGGCATAATATTTTAAGATTTTCAATTTCTACTATGGCGTTTGAAGTTTCCTCTTCTTGTTCCTTTCAGGTACAGGGCTGTTACTAGTGCATACTATCGAGGTGCAGTTGGGGCAATGTTAGTTTATGACATGACTAAGCGTCAATCATTTGATCACATGGCAAGGTGGCTAGAGGAACTGAGAGGTCATGCTGATAAAAATATTGTTATTATGCTAATTGGCAATAAGTGTGATTTGGGAACTCTTAGAGCAGTTCCAACTGAAGATGCCGAGGAGTTCGCACAAAGAGAGAACCTATTCTTTATGGAGACGTCAGCCCTTGAGTCCACTAATGTTGAAACTGCCTTTCTGACTATTCTAACTGAGATATACCAAATTATTGGCAAGAAAACGCTTACTGCCAATGGCGAGGCAGATCCTAGTGGTAATTCCCTTATGAAGGGAAGTGTGATAATTGTTCCTAACCCGGACGAGGCTGCTGCGAAAAAGGGTGGCTGCTGCTTTGCCTCCTAACTTTTATTTGTGGCATATTTAACACTTTGGAAGTATATTGTTCACTCGGGCTCTTGCTACTTTGGGCGCTAGAGGTGAGGTACTTATTATCTGAGAGGTGAATTCATCATCCAAATTGGAGCCATATGAATTCCTTGTATGCACGTTGGTTTCGAATGCGATTTTCTTTGTTTCTTTTACCCCTTTCTTGTTTTTAGGATTTAATTTGTCAAATACAAATTCATAGTTGTTTGACACCATGGTGAAGAAGAATAGTGGATGGATACTTAGGAATGGATGTATTCATTTTTGGCAAGTCTAAGTAGTTGAATTTTTAGGTAAGATGTTCTGTTTTGTGATTTTTTTTTTTTGGGTCCACTGATTCCCATGTACAGTTTGTTTGCCAGAAGATTAGGATTGAGGCGTAGCTCATAATTCATTATTATGCACATGGTAAAGAATGCTGCTTCTTGACTTTCTTCTTCTTCTCTTCCTCTTATTATTTTGTTTTTTAAAACTTTTTCAATGTATATTTTGAGCTTTCCCAGCATGATGATTAAAAGCGTGGAACAGGCAGCTTGCGGATCTAACATGCGGTGATTAAAGCAAAATTAAATCAACGAGAAAAGAAAGACACGAAAAAATATATATATATATATATATATAACCAATTAAAACGTACACTAAATGGCCAACTTTTTGTTGTAAATTATAACCAATTAAAACAAAAGATAAATTTTTCTGTGAATATTAAGAGATTAGGTATATAGGTATAATTAGTACTATGTTAATAACAATTAATGGTAACATTTTAATTGAGTTTCCAGTGCCTTGGTAGTCCTGTCATTAACATAATTAGAAATCGTGTGTTATAACCAATTAACGGTGATGTTCAAGAAGAGTTATCAACATTTTAAAGTTACTGTGACTAGCACAATAAAGAATTGCCCTTTTTTTTTGGGGCCAAATAAAGACTCGTTATTAATTATACTTATAATCTGTGTTAATACATTTTGTTAATACAAAACAGTTGATATCGTCTTAGGATTTGTGTGGTTTCTTGTTTTTATAACAGTATTTTATTTTTAAGAATAAAAAAATAAAAAAACTTATTTGATAATGTCTTTTTAATAAAGTGTTTTATAAAACAAAAAAATATAATTTTATTTTTGGAAACAAAAAAAATTAAAATATCTTTTAGATATTTTGTAACTTTTGTTCTGCAAAATAAAACAAAGAAAAAATAACTATTTTTTAAAATAATGATTCAAATAAACTTTTTAATTTTTTTGTTCTCAAAACTTGTTTTAAAAAATATCTATTTTAAAAACATTAAAATAAAAATAGAATCAATCAGACTCCTAAACCCTAAACCCTAGACTCCTGATTTCTTTCTTTTTCTATTTTTGGGTTGTAGTTTCAAGAGTCAGAGGCCAAATGTTGAATATGTATTCAGGGATGAAGTTAAAATTTATTTACACTTACAATTGCATATTTGAAGTCCTAAAATGATGTGAAAAACATTTCATGTAATTAGACGAGTTCCCGGCCTTTTAAAGATAAATTGATTAATATATAATTTATTTAAAACTTATGTTGACGAAATTATTGAAAGAAAGTAATTTAACATGTTAGAATTTAGATTAGTTGAAGTAAATTTCAAGTAAAGTGATATGTGAATGTCACTCCTCTTTTTTTCTCTCTCAAGTAATCATTTTTTAATAAATGTTATAATAATTTTTTAAATTAATATAAATATTTATTTAAGAGCATCCAATTTCTTAGTGCGCAAACTGTTTTATATATTTATTTATTCAAAATAATGGAAGAAAAGGAAGCCCGAGATTGGATCAGATCGGAGTCAAGATTCTTCAACGTTCTCATCCCGCTCTCTGCACAATTTAAAATGAAAACGAGCCGTTTTGAGAAGCCAAATTGCAGTTTGTATAAAACCGCCCATTTTTTCATTTGAAAAGTTAGCCACTTTGGTCTTTTACACGCAGAGTCAAACAGACCCTTTCATTTTCAAGGTAAATCACAATTTCCTTCTCTTCCTCCTTGTTCCTTTCACATGGCTTATCTTGGATGGCTCCGCATCTATGTCACTCTAAATTTCACCATGATTCGGTGGATATTTCACTAAGGCTGATGGATAATGGGAATTTCGTCTTTGTGTCGAGTTATAGTTTTCCAATCTTTTTGGTTTAATCCTATAATTTTTTTTTTTCAATTAAACGTGAAGCCTAGGTATGCCGGAATCACGAGACAGACGATCAAAGCCCGTCGACATAGCGGCAGTATTCACTCGCCGGCGATCTGGTGTTATTAGCATAGTGGATAATGAGGGGGACCCCGTTTTGTTTGGATCCACACCAATTCGAGGGAATACTGTCTGGACGGCCTCAGGCCAATCCACTGGGCGGGGCGTTATACGAGCTGGTGGGGTCGTCAGGGGCAGTTTCGGTAATCCAAGAAACGGGTCACGTACTGTGGACCGGAACAGTCCATCGGGGACTGCTCGGCGGGGAAGGGTCCGATCATCGCGAAGCGTGCTACCTTCTTGGTATCCAAGAACCCCTCTTCGTGACATCACTGCCGTTGTGAGGGTAATAAGTACATTCGTTTTCCTGTTGATTTTGTTATCCTATATCTGTTTTTTAGGTTTATTGCTAAGGTAGAAAATCCAGCATCGTTATTCA
This sequence comes from Erythrophleum fordii, assembly GCA_032878935.1. Taxonomy (NCBI): domain Eukaryota; kingdom Viridiplantae; phylum Streptophyta; class Magnoliopsida; order Fabales; family Fabaceae; genus Erythrophleum; species Erythrophleum fordii. The sequence goes on along the minus strand of JAVQMF010000045.1, from coordinate 12,088,916 downwards.
GACTTATATTTGTTGCGTAGTTAATTTTGTGGAGGAAATTCCGGCTGTTTTCCGATTTAATTAGTAAAAAATATAAAGAAAAGGATGTATAGAATTTCCGCAATCCTGCATGTTTCGAGCCTTTCGCTTTTCCTCGCTATCTGACATTATCCCCTTCTAAGCGTATCAGTTTAATTCTGCATCAATAGCAACTACTGTTGGCATGTATTGTGTCATGCCCACGGGGACTGGAAGCGTGGATCAGTTTATGTTGCTGCATCAATAGCAACTAGATGTGCCCGGGTTAGCCCAGGGGGGGGCCCTCCGGTGGGCCACCCGTGACGAGGGCGTCACAGATTGGCCGTAGGAGCTGTCATGCCCACGGGGACTGAATGGAAGTCCCCACGTCGGATGAGCCTGGGGAGGATGCTGGGCATGTGAGCGGGTGCGCTGCGGCATCAACAGCTATTGGGGAGAGAGTAATGGACAATTGGGAGCTGGAATTTTATGTGGGTAAGAATGATAAGCAATTAGATGTAGACATATATTTTGAATATGGGGTATGATTGGGCTTGGGAGATGTTATGCGAGTGTCGTCACTTCTGTTGGATGACTTATTCTTACAAATTAAAGTAGGGGGTTTAGAATTAAATAAAACCTACACGCAAGTGAATAAACAAAAATCTTACGAGAACATTGCTTTTACATTTGTTTTCTAGAACAGGGCATAATTGTTATTTAGTTTTTACCCCCTTCTGCAATTTGTTCAAATACAATTGTCCCACTCAAGTACATTGTGTCCCAGTTGCTATAACCTTTCAAGCATCCAAAGTAATGTAGTATCGCCTTTTAAGGTGGCCAAAAAAAAAAAAAAACCTGAAATAGTAAACAGAAAATGGAATTGTAATCATTAAAATTAAACTTACCACAATGAAAGCCTTGGTGTTCTCTCTGGTCAATTATATCACAGAACTCTGATCTTTATGTATGTCCAGTAAAATATCAAGTAGATCCTTAATTTGAGTTTGACCACTTTCACTCTGTTCCTTGCATTTTATCTCAGACTACATTTCGATCAGATGAACCAAATGTCACGAGGCATGCTGTATGGTTCCAATTGCTTTGCCACTTTCGAAAATTTTGTAATCCTGTCATATAATATTAACTGACATGTAATCTCTACTTTAGGCAATTGACAGGAGAGTTCGGTTAGGAGAAAACCAAGGTCAGCAACCTGCGAGTCCATTTCCGGCGGATCAATCTCCTCTTGATCCTTTGTCAGTTACTGTTTTTCCACATGAGCAATGTATTTTTGCAATCTCTCCAAATCCAGCCGTTGGTCTCAAGCTCCGAACACCTACTGGTAGTAAATTGCCAAAGATTTTGCTTGATATCACGAATCAGTCAGATGAAGGATCAGAATTTCTAACACCCCAAAAGAAACTCCTTAACTCTATTGACATGGTTGAGAAAGTTGTGAGAGAAGAATTGCAGAAACTAAAGAGAACACCAAGTGCAAAGAAGGCAGAGAGGGAAAAAAGAGTTCGTACTTTGATGTCCATGCGCTAATTTTGTGGTAAACTATATTCGTATTGGAACTGCAAAGAGAGCTGGAATAGGAGACACAAACAAGACGGGAAACTTATTGCATGATTTATCATCCTCTGATGATACTTTAGACTTCGTTGTTTCAGTTGATAATAATCAGTTTCGTGTTCGCTCTAACATTCTTGCTGAACGTCTTGGTGCAGGACCAGTAAGCATGTCCATTTGGTCTTTCCATTCTTTGATAGTTTTGGGTCGGGATAGTACGTACCATTTTCAGTCAAATGTACATAAGTGTCAGATTTTCATTTCTGTTGCAGTAGTTCAGAACTTTACTTTTGTACCGTTACGTTACTTACCAATTCTGGCAAGAAATTACCATGAGATTTGCATACCAGTGTCTCGTGTTTGTTTCAACTGTGAATAGGTTTATTATCTGTTGCTCACAACTTGGTAGCTGCTATGCCTATTAAGTGTCCTTGGACTTGAGGCAATCATAATATGGTTGCATATTAATATATTCATTGTCCGCAACCTGAGATTTCCCTATGCCTTCAACCATGAGTAGATGCGAACAGATCTTTTCTTGTCCAGCTTTTGCACAAGACGTGGTCCTCTGTAAGAAATCTTTGCCCTCTGTTCGATCCAGCGATTTCGGGAATTGTCACATCGCTTCGAGTTCCTTTTTTTAAAAAAAAAAAAAAACTCCAGCGCAAACATACCACGTCGCCTTTAACCCTAAACGCTGGGTTTCCTTAGGAGTGTTTCTTTGTTCCATCAGCTTGGGAAAGCGCCGCATCTCACAGGCTTCACTTTGCTCAATCAAAGACAAAAGTGAGAGTCACTTATTGGAGCTCAAGAGGCCTGTGGTCATTAGGATAACTTTCTCCATTCTGTAACTTTTTAACTGTTGTTTAGTTGTGCTTCTCTTCCCTATGTGATTGTCCACAACTTTCAGAATGATATTGGTTTTTACAAGAACCTTTCGCGAGCAAGAATTAGTTCAACAGGAAGGACTCTCTGCTTGTTTATAGCACAATCAAATTTGGCAAGACTCATATAATCATTTGGTTCAAAAGGAAAGACTCTTCCTCTCTTCTGTCTCTGCACGAAGATTTCCGCCATTAGTGTCGAGCTCTTAGTCTGAAATTTATAGAAGGTCTTTAAAATATCAAACTTAAAGAACACGAAATTGGGTCTGCAATTTGCAAGATTTGATTTTGAGTGGAAAACCGAGCAAACACGAAATTGAAGGGAAGCTTGATGTCGAGCTCTTGGCCTATAAATGTTTCGATTCGATTTCAATTTCCTCCTTGTTGGCAAGACAATATCTAAGTTTAGATTCGATTTCTAGGTTCCGATTACTAAAACGAAATGGGCATTTCTATGTTTGGATTCAATTTCTCTTAAAAAAAATTTGGGCAATTTTATGTTTGGATTCGATCTCCGGATGCAAAGGTTAGCGAACAAACAGATCTACAATCAAACCCAGATCTACAAAACCCTTCGAAACACGTAGGTTTCAAAGAACAAACCTTCGAATCACAATGCCCAGGATAACTCAAAAAAAAATTGCGCAAGTGAAGTCTAATATAAAACTAAATCAATTAATGTTTACTAACATCCACTTTCAGGAATCCAATCTCCAAAAATTGCACTTTCGGAAAGATCCCATATTGTTAGCTCAAATGGAGAAACTCCAAACAAAATCAAACACCCATTCAACCTCGCCGGAATTTGAGGAAAAAAAAAAAAAGGAGCAACGTGGCAATTCTAGTGTCCGCTGGATCAAATGGAGGGCAAGGATCTCCTCCACAAGAGCGCGTCCTATGCAAAGCCGCAGAGCGGAGAGGATCTGTTCAATGAATAGACATTGCAAAAGGAGAGGTCAAGACAAAGCGCTGCCGAGATATTCAGTGTCCTGGACTACTATCTGGCAAATTATAGCCGTGAAAGTAGTGTGCACGTTAACAAGTGAAACGATACAAGAATGAAAGGATAAAAATCAATCCTTGTTTGTAGGATAGTTGAAACTAGAAAACGAAGGGTTATGGGACTGCAGAAATCTGAAGCATTTTAAGAAACGAAGGGCTATGTGAATGTGAGTGCAGCAATCTGAAGCATTTTGTTTGCTATTTCTTTGTAATAACTAGTGACACATAAAATCGTTTGGTTAGTGACTTAAATATTGTCTTGCGTTCATCACATGGTAATGTTTAGGAGATCATTTGTTATTCCGTTTATTCTCTTTATTGGTTTGACTTGGAGGGGGCGGAGTTTAGGGGAGTACTACTTTTGATTTTAGGCGCTGTTTGGTAAATGCGAATATATTCTATGACTAAAGTTTATTTTATTTTTATAATCAATTTTTTATTTATTAAATTATTATTTTAATTATTAAATAATTTTTGAAAAATAAAAATAAAAACATCATTTTGTGAAAAATAAAAATAAAAACATCATTTTTTATGTCACTAATCTTCGCCTATTTAATTTTATGTTGTTTTAACTAAATAACACGTTAGAGTTTTGATTCAGACCAGAGCGATCGTATTAACACAGTTGTATTACAGTGACAACTAACTGCAATCCTTCTTAAAGTTTGTGACTGACTGTTGAAATCTGATGAATTCATGAATGTAGAATTTTGAGTAACTTTGCTGTTTCAGCTAATCATATCTATATTTGTATATCAATTACAGTTTCCAGTATCCTTATAATTTGCATGCGCAATTCCACGATTGCCTGCTCGAAGACTAAAATATTCAAAAGCAGAGAATTTGAGTACTTGAAACTTACGAATATTATTAGCAATGGTCTTGCTGCATATCTTGAGCTTCCTCCATAAGTTAAAAAGCTCTTTTCCATCATGAATTGTTCACATTACTTAGCTTTATTCCATAGGGATGCAAAAGCAAGCGCAAGCATCTGTGCCCGTAGAGGCAAATCATACATAATAAACATAGAGAAACCGAGCTGGTTCGATCCCAACATTGTGTCTGTAATGATAAAACTGGTCTACTTACATCAAAAGAGTGAATGGTACAGATGGCCAATTTCTTATGCAGAAGCATAACGTGAAAATCCACAAAAAAAGGAAAGAATAGTGAACCCAGAGAAGGGGCACCAGAAAGTAGTATTGGATGTTGATTATGGTTTCCATATGGAGACGAAAGCCTACGAATACTTAGTAAAAAATTGGCTGTTTTTATAATGGGCTTGCTCAGGGACACCACAATGAAAGGTGTTCTGAATTTCTTATACTTATCTCCTGCGTGCACCGCGCGGTTGATGGGTGAACAGTTACTAGTTTTGCCGATGTGTGACAAAATTAGCTTCCTCCCCTACGCCATCATTGCTTCGGCTGTCTTCATGGTAGCGAACAAATGGGAGAACACCTCATCGTTTTAGGTATTTTCATTGGCATACCAATTGTAGGGTCCATATATATGCGTGTGTGTTAATATTTTGTTGAGTTGATACTCTTGTGATAATTATTCCTAATGATTAAACATATCAGTAACATAAAATTAGGATATAATCTATATACCTTTATTTATGTGTTATCTTTTATATTATTTTGCCCTTATATTAATCTATTTAAACCTAAGTTATGAAAAAATCTGGAAATTAATTAAATTGGCCCCATATTTTTAAGATAAAAATAAGTTAAAAAATCAAATCTAAATCAAAACTGATTACTTTTTGCTTGATTTTATAATCCTCAACCACGTTGGCCATCTGTCTCTTGGCCTAAAGTTGTCCCAACAATTTGATTGATTAATGTGAAAAATGAAAAAAGCCAACTGAACCAAACTGGTTAACGCCCTAATACCAACTTCCAAGTTTTTCAAAAGAGATGAGGTTAATTGTTAAATTTGGACATTTTGCAAATTCCAATGTATGCATTTTATGTGAATCTCATCAAAATAGTTTAAATTATATTTTTTATTAATTTTTTAAAAAATTATTTTTTTAATTTAACAATTTAAAAAATATCTTTTTATGCATTATACTTCCTTTAAAATTAAAAATATTAAAATTGACAAAAATAAAATTTAAATCATCTAAATTAAATTGAAATCATTTAGATGAGATGCATACATAAGATTCGCATAAAATTTATGCTGTGTTTGGAAACACTTTTGGAGACTCTCAAACCACGGTTTGTAACCCATAAAATACAGAAGCTATGTTTTGTTGCTTTGGCCAAAATCACAGTTTGAGGAAAGTAAAAGCTGAACCAAACATGCACTTATAGTGTGTTTGGATATCCGTTTGGAGAGGCTAAAATCACTTTTGCTGGCCATAGTTTTGCAGAAGCAACATATTGTTGCTTTGTACAAAACGTGGTTTGAGGGATGGAGGAGTTTTTCCAAACATGCACTTAGTTGTGTTGATTGTCTTCCTAGCTTTTTTAAAATTCTACTGAAAGATTATAAATTGAACCATTATAAAAACAACATTCTATTTTCCAATTTTCATTCATAAAAGATGCCGCAATCAGATTTGTTGAGTTATCTAATCTATGTATTTAAATTAGTAAAGGGTAAATTAGTAAATAATACATATAGTATAAATATTATTTAATTGTAATTTTAATTACTAGATTGAGTATGATAAAGAATATCTTGAGGTTTCCAATAATCTATCGGCGAGTCAAGTACGTACATGCTACGCTGAATTAGCTAATTTGATGTCAACTTGGAATGCACAATAGACTAAAATAGAAGGATCCAATCTTGTTTGCCAGAAGGTTGGAAGGGAAGGGGGGAAAGTTTTGGGAAATCTTAATTATGTTTTTATAATTATTATTTAATAATATTTATCTTTTAATAACTTTTTTAAAATAAAAATATAATAATTCTGTTTATCCATAAAATTATATTTTTTTATTTTTATTTTTATTCTTAACTTTTGACAAGCCTAAGTGATAAAAAATGAATTGGTCTAAAAGTGACAACTATTTACTTTTAAATATGTCACAGGCGCCAATACATAATAACTATTAATTTTAAATATATTTTTTGTGAAGTTGATTTCTATGCCTCCAACAAAGGCAAATAGGAACAATCGTCTTAACGTGCGGGATTCTCCCACGATTGATCTCACCATTTTGCTTTCAGCTGATTGTTCTATGGTTCCTTTTGTGAGCTAGTTTGTTTTTGTCTTTCCCCCAAAAATAAAAAAGTTTTCTAAAACTGGTTAGTTATCAAAGTTAATTATTTGTGTTAGATTGATTCATGATTCGATTCAATTAATTAATTAATAATTAAGTAATTTATTTTTGAATTTTAAATTTAAAATTGGGAGATTAATCTTTTGAGTTAGTTATTAAATATTTTAATAAATTAATAAAAAAATTATTAACTCTTTCTTTCCACTTAAAGTATAACGATGCAAAATTTTTTCTAAAATTAAAAAAAAAAGAAAGTGAGAGAAAAAACACACAAAACAATCTCTCTTTCCCTTTCTTCATAAATTGTGGTAAATTTATCGTGGTAAGAAACTAAAGTTTCTCCGACGATTTTGATTTAAATTGTAAGAGACAAAGAATTCGAAAAGATTTATTCTCGTATTGGTAAGTATTCAAATTTTTCTTTAATTTGTGTATTTATTATATAAGGCTCTAGTTTGAAATTTTAATTTAGTCTTAAAAATATTTTTATATTTTATATTCATTTTAAAAATATTTTTATTTTAAATAAATCCATAAATTTTAAAAACATTATAAATAAGTACAGAAGTTGAGGGTTGTTAGTCTTCTCTGTTAAATATGAACGGGTATACTGATTAGAATTTGCCTGATTGAATTTGAAATTGAAATCCAATTCTTCATATCAATCAAAAACTAAAAAGTAAAGTTCCAGTTCAAGGTGTTCAACCTATGGTGAGAACTTAGGTCTTGTTTGGTTTAAAGGAGAGAAGGGGAGGAGAGGGATTTTAATGGAGGGGAGAGGAGGTAAGAGAAAGAATTTTAATGAAGGAGAAGAGGGGGAGGAGAGGTATATTATTTGGTTCAGGAGGAGAAGGGAGGAAAAATAATAATATATAGATCATTTTATCCCTTATATATTTTAAAAGTAATGATAATATAATTAATTATTTTTTTATTTTTAAAAATTTAATATTTTCACCTCCAAATTAAACAAATGTAAAAAATTATTTATAATTATAATTATTTAAAAAAATTTGTAAAAAAATAAAACTAATTAAATAATTATTTCAACAAATATATAATTTAATATATTTTATTTCATAAAATTAAAATGTATCAGAGTTATTTTTTTTAATATAATAATATATCTGTATTAATTAATAAGTTAAAATTTTTTTTTAATTATACTTATAAAAATTTTATAAAGTATAAAATTAATAATCAAATAAAAACATTTTAATCTTTTTTTTAATTTTCTCTCCCAATCTCTCCAAATTAAAAAGAGTGGAGAGGAGGGATCTTCCAAAAACACTTGCCAACATCCCTTCCTCTCCCCTCCCCCCCTCCCCTCAAACCAAACAAGGGGTTACTCTAACGAATAGAAAATGGAAGTTGAAGCTCCGACAAGAACAAAGAATCGCGAGCATATGATAAACCCTAATCCAGCATCTTTTCAAATCGAAATCGTCAAACAATTGAAGCTCCGACGAGGACGATAACCCAAAATCGCAGGTTCCAAGAAAACTTGAAAGTTTTGACGAGGATAAAGAATCGTGAGCTTGATTTTGGAGCTCTGAAAACCCACTTAACGAGCTTAATTTCTGAGAAATCTTTGTTGGTAATTTTTTTGAAAGTTAAAGCTTTATTGTGAGCGTGATTTCGGGGTTCTAAGGAAAGTTAAAGCCTTAACTTCTGCCAATTAATTTACTTGAAATTTTTTTGTTTTGATTGAATCTTCTTGTTCATATTTTCTTTTTTCTATTTCTATGATTCTTCCATCTCAAATCTTTGAGTGGGTGTGTGATTTAGTTTGAAATTTTTGGATTCTAGCCACTGTTTTGGGATTTTTTTCCAAAGGTCATATCGTATCATTGTTCAATTTCTGAAACATTATACAAAGAAGATCAACTTTTCCCCATTAATTTTTCTGAGATTTTCTTGTTTCTTAATACTATTGATTATTCTAGGTTTGATGGAGGTATTGATCTAACTCTCAGAAGCTTCAGGAGAAAGTGCATAAGGGGAAGAAAAACAGAAAAAAAAAAAAAGAAGATTAGAAGATAAGACCAAGACACGGTAAAATATGTGATACATAGCGGCATGTTATATCACATTCAAACTAACAATGCTAGTTTTATTTATTAAAAAAATATTTTTTTTTAAATTTAGGAATTTATTTTAAATAAAAAATAATTTTAAAATTATTATAAATATTAAATATATTTTTAAGAATAAAATGAAATTTTATCGTTGAAAAATAGAGAGATAACAAGGATTTGTTTTTTTTGGGCATTGGGTTACAAGAGATTGAAAATAGAATGTTGAACACGATCAGGTGGCAAGAATAACACATGAAAGAGATAGATAGTTATGTGTAATCAACTAGCGAAGGGGGCTTTCGAGAGTGAGTAGTGCGATCAGAAATAAACATTGGTTTACGTCAAAATCAAGACTAAAATGAAGGAATTAAGGAATAACGAGGGTGTGAAAAAACCAACCGGATAAAATGTGTTTATGCGAATATTTTAAGTTTCTGATAACTCCATGAACTAGAGTAGACAGACAAGACACAGCCCAATTTAGGCTTTCTCAATCATCCGTTATAAGGCAGCAGAACAGAGATTCCTAGGGGCATAAGTCGCAAGTAAACATCCAGCAACAACGAATAATTTTTTGCCGAATCTATATAACCCATCAGAAGCATCTACATAATCAGTGAAAGACAAGACATGTAAATAATGTAGAGTCCTCTCACCTTGTCAAATCAAGGGCATGTAAACTTCATCACCCTTGAACATATCTATAAATAAACCTCTTGGGAAGCCAGATATATCCTGCACCCTGCAGATCATAATTATACACAATGGATTCTATGCCAATCTTATTGATTTCGTTTGTCTCCATAATATTGCTCCGATCCATACTCCCTCGAGCTCGATCAAAATTACGCCTTCCACCAAGTCCAATGGCCTTACCAATTGTAGGACACTTGCACCTATTGCGAACCCCTCCCCATAGATCTCTCCAGAAGCTCTCAGACCGTTATGGACCCTTGATTCACATCTATTTTGGCTCCCTTCCCTCCGTTATTGTATCCTCCGCAGAAATGGCCAGAGAGGTCTTGAAAACCCATGAAATCTCCTTCTGTAACCGACCTGCCAATAATGCCATTCGTTATCTCACTTACAACGCAGCTGATTTAGGATTCTCTCCTTATGGAACCTTCTGGAAGTTCATGAAGAAGCTTTGCATGTCAGAGCTTCTTAACGGTCGTATGCTGGATCAACTTTTTCCGATCAGGCAAGAAGAGATATGGCAGTTCTTGCAGATGATGCAGAGGAAAGGTGAAGCGGGTGAGGCTGTAAATGTTGGAGCAGAGGCTTCACGTCTAACGAACAGTATATTAATGAGAATGTCAATAAGCAAGAGCTGCTTTCACACAGAGGATGAAGCGCGTGAGGTGACGGAGCGGGTGAAAGAGGCGGCCAAGCTGTGTGGGATGTTTAACATGTCTGATTATTTTTGGTTCTGTAAGAATCTGGATCTCCAGGGAATTGGGAAGAGGCTCAAGGAGGTTCGTGGTAGGTTCGACACTATGATGGAAAGTATCATCAAGGGGCATGAAGAGGCAAGAAACAAATCCACCAAAGAGGATACAGCAAAGGACATACTAGATGTTCTTCTAAGTATGTCAAAAGATGAAAGCTCCGAGGTTAAAATCACCAGAGACAACATCAAAGGCTTTTTGATGGTATGATCCTTTCACCAGAGACAACATCCTTTTATATATCCCATGACCCATATAAAATCAACGTGTCTTGCAATTATAATTTGTCAGGATATATTATCAGGTGGGACAGATACAAGTGCTGTTACTATAGAGTGGGCGCTGGCAGAACTAATAAACCACCCAGATGTGATGGAGAAGGCAAGAAAGGAGATTGATTCTGTGATTGGGAAAAACAGAGTAGTAATGGAGTCAGATATTGTAGATCTTCCTTACCTGCAAGCCGTTGTGAAGGAGACACTGAGGCTTCACCCTCCATCTCCGTTGATCATGAGAGAGTCAATTGAAAAATGCAGCGTTGGTGGTTATGACATTCCAGCAAACACTAGGGTGTTCATTAATGCGTGGGCTATTGGGAGGAACCCAAAGCACTGGGATAATCCGCTTCAGTTCGATCCGGAAAGGTTTCTAAGCAAAGATGGAAGTGGGAAGAAGAACAATTTGGACGTGAGGGGACAGCATTACCAACTTTTGCCGTTTGGAAGTGGAAGAAGGGGATGTCCTGGAGCTTCACTGGCACTAGATGTAGTTCAGACCAGTCTTGCAGCTATGATTCAGTGCTTTGAATGGGCGGCAGAGGATGGTGGGAATGGCTGTGTTGACATGAAAGAGGGACCTGCGATTACTCTTACAAGAGCTCAACCCCTGATACGTGTCCCAATACCTCGGCTCATTCCATTTCCCTCCTGGTCAATCTGATTCCTATTGTTAGCTACAGCCTACGATTTAAATTACAGACTACGAGCGAAAACTTAAAAAAAAAAAAAAATTACAGCAATAGAGGCTTTGAAACTTAAAAAAAAAAAAATTACAGAAATAGAGGCTTGATTTTGATTTACCAAGAAGTAAATTAAGCAATGGAGGCTTATGTAAGCCTTGTTCTGTGTGTGTGGTAGAACCAGAGTTCCTATAAGACAATAAGTCATTTACAATTTTACATGGTCTATTTCCTTTGTTTCTTGATCAAGCCAACTTCAAAAGTCTCATATTTTCGGAAGAAACAAGTGACAAGTCTTTGATGTTTAAAAAATTTGTGAAATTATTGCCCTTTTGAATTATACATGGAAGGATTATCGTTTATTAGCATTATTGATTGACAGATAAAAAATTATTAGCGGTTGAAATAAATTATTATTTTAATGATTATTTAATGTTAATTATAAGCATTATTAGCACCAAGTTTGGATCTTTTGTACTTATAAATTGACTACTTAAATATACGAGATAATAAGAAGAAATATATGTCCCACTGCAATTTCCCCGGGGCACACTCAAGCGGCTACGACCAACATTATCCACGCATGGCTTCGTTCCAAGGACTTATCCTGATATGGGTAGTGTCCACCATTCTGGTTCGAGCCATACTCACCAGAAACCATCGGAAGGCTCGTTGTCCACCAAGCCCACCATCGCTGTCTCTCATCGGACACCTCCACCTTCTTCCTCCATTACCGCACCGAGCTTTTCATAGTCTCTCTACCCGCTATGGACCCATCATCCAACTTTTCCTCGGCTCTGTCCCTTGTGTCATTGCTTCCACTCCTGAAACGGCCAAAGAGTTCCTTAAAACCCATGAATTTAGTTTCTCCGACAGGTTTGCAAACGTTGCCGTTGACCACTTATCGTATGGATCCAAAGGCTTCCTATTTGCAGCTTATGGACCTTACTGGAAGTTTATGAAGAAGATATGCATGTCTCAACTTCTGGGTGGCCGCACCCTCGACATCCTCCTTCCGGTGAGGCGAACAGAGACGATGAGGTTTCTGAGAGTTTTGCAGAAGAAAGGGATGGCGGGTGAGGCCGTTGATGTTGGTGACGAGCTCTTGACATTAACGAATGATATCATATCAAGAATGATTATGAGTCGATCTTCTTCTGGAAACGATGACGAAGCCCAAGACATTAGGAAGTTGGTCACAGACACAGCGGAGCTTGCAGGGAAATTCAATCTATCTGACTATATTTGGTTGTTTAAGAGCTTCAATTTGCAGGGTCTGAACAAAAGGCTGAAAGAATTCGGGACCGGTTTGACGCTTTGGTGGAGGGGGTGATAAACAAGCATGAAAACGAAAGGAGGCGTAGGAAGGAGCTGGGTGAAGATGGTCAAATAAGGGATTTGCTTGATATTCTACTGGACATACATGAAGATGAGAGTTCTGAGATAAATTTGTCCAGAGATAACATCAAGGCTTTCATCCTGGTAACTAGGTCTAATTTTAATGACTTCGGTTCCCTGTTTTGTTCACCACCTGAGAGTTTTTTTCTTATTAAAAAAAAAAAATGCCAAATTGGCTCTGGATTTGAAAAGCAACACTACATTACTTTGAGTATTTTGAAAGGTCATCGCAATTGTAAAATATAGACAGGGATATATTGTAATTTGGCTAAGTGAGTCATTTGTATTTGAACAACTTGAAAAAGATAAAGGGGTTAACACCTGAAACTAAGTAACCAGAATGCCATGTTCGAGAAAACCATGTTTAAAAACGTCGACTTCATAATCATATACTCATGAGTTTGTATAGTTTATGACTTTATTCCACTTGCGTATGGGTGTATTTAATTCTAAAACCCCATTCCTTAATTAAAAGGAACAAGTAATCTAATACCGGCACATCTCACCAGCCCAACTATGCACCATATTCAAAATATATGTCTACTTCTAATTACTTATTATTCTTACCCACATTAAATTCCTTAATGCAAAGTATTGGCAGCCCTATCAATTTATTGTCATTGAAACTAATCTATTAATTTTTAAATAATGCAGGACTTATTCATGGCTGGAACTGACACATCTGCCATAACCACTGAATGGGCTCTAGCAGAATTAATCAATCACCCTCATGTGATGGAGAAAGCAAGACAAGAGATCGATTCGGCTGTAGGAAAGACTAGAATAGTAGAGGAATCTGACATAGTCGACCTACGTACCTTACCTGCAAGCCATATTTAAAGAAACACTAAGGATTCACCCCACAGTGCCATTGGTAGCAAGACTATCATCTGAAAGCTGCAATGTTTGTGGATATGAGATTCCAGCAAAGACGATATTGTTTATTAATTTGTGGTCAATTGGAAGGGACCCCAATCACTGGGAGGACCCACTTGAGTTCAGGCCAGAGAGATTTATGAGTGACGATGGAAGTGGGAGGGGGAATTTGGATGTTAGGGGGCAGCATTTTGAGCTAATTCCATTTGGGAGTGGAAGAAGAAGTTGTCCAGGAGCCTCACTAGCACTGCAGGTTGTAAAAACTAATCTAGCTGCTATGATTCAGTGTTTTAATTGGAAGGTCAATGGAGGCAATGAAATTGTTGATATGGAGGAGAAAGCAGCTATGACCCTTCCAAGGGCTCATCCCTTGATATGTGTCCCTGTGCCACGGCTTAGCCCATTTCCTTCTATTATGCAGGTGATTGAGCAGGCATAGGAAAATGGGGAAAATTATTAAGCACAGTTTTTACTATGAAATATAGATGTAATTTGTTAATCAAATTTCATGAAAACGAGTGTATCAAGGGATAGATTTCATCACTTGATAAACTCATTATTATAAAGTTTCGTTCACTCTTTATAATCGAAATATGTAATAGAAAATATGTTAGGAGATTATGACCATATATGTCGATAACTTCTATCTTTCCTATGTTTACTCCTGAAATATCTCTATTAGACCCTCTAGAACGCAAACGCATATAGAATCATTGCAAATCTTGATTGAGAAACTGATTCATTCTGTTTCGATGAATGTTACTATAACACGTGACAATAGTTTCCGCCTCCAAGCAAATAAGAATGGTTCTTATATATAATATATGAGACATGAGAAAGGGAAAGCATCTTAGTTATTTCAAGGAATCAGGAGACACCATTAATGACCAATATATGGGGCACTCAAAGCTCCTTCCGAGGGACCTTCAATATTACAGCACCCAAGTTAATTTGTAGTTGCTTAATTACATATATTAATCCATTAGGTTATCTTGAGACAAGGTTACTTTATAATTATTGAAGACTTGTAGATGCCAATATTCGTCTTTCTCTATTGTCGTCTCCCTTGAAATGATAGAAGATTTCTTTGTGAATTGTGCATCTAAAAGAAAAAATCAACTATGCTATATAATTCATGAACAGGACAAAGACCCCAAGAAGTATATGTAATAACTAGAGAGGAAAAGAGAGTTGTTACAACTCACAATAATTACTTATTTGATATTATTAAAGATTAAATGCGATATAATTTATCAATCTAGTTGATTAATATTAATTCACAATTAATTAATATTCCAACGTATCAAGCTTTTGAGTAATCGGATATCTAATAAAATATTGTGGTGGTGTATCCTATTTTTGAACATTCTTGCTTGTAATTAATGAGACGTGTTTTTTCGGTGAAATTGCGATTTCTTATATAATTTTCTTCAATAATATTAAGTTACTAACTCTATTTAGAAAGTCAAAATAAAGTGAAATTATTCTTCATAAAATGGTTAAATAGCTTAAATAATTCGAAAGTTTATAAATTTGATAGGAATATATTTATTTGAGAGTTGAAATTGTTTGGCATATTATAACATACTATCTTCCAGTGTATAATAACATATTAGTGCTTGATCCGTGCATGTAGGGGCCATTTTTTATTCAAAAGCAATTTTTTATCAAAAACATTTTATACAAAACACGTGACTTGTAAAAACTGAACAACACACCCAACAAAAATTGTCAAAAAGATGGATACAACCTTGCTTGATTCCTCTCAAGTTTAAATTTTTTTATAGACTCAAAGTTTAATAATTATTTAAAGAAAACCAGTGAGAAACAAAATATCAAGAATGAAGCACATTCTTAAACTACAAATTTGAATTTATCTAATAATGTCCTCAGACTATAATCGATCCTGCTTCAAAATTTCATATATTGCTGGCACAAGTAGCTAAAATATAAATTGGTTTGGATATTTTAAAGAAGAATTTTATTTCTTAAGAATTTTAACTTTTGTACTATCGTATATATACTTTTAAGTTATTCATTTTAGAATTTAAAAAACTCAAAGTATATTTGGGCATCATCTAAAAGGTTACCAAATGATGCACTTTTTCACGGTATCTAACAAAATAAGGCACCTAACAGTATGTAAACCATTGCAAAGCTGTAAGAAAGATAGGAAATACTATCTGAATTATAAATCAAACCAGAAGAAAAGAAGATATTAGCTCAATTATAAATTAAAGCTCATTTTAGCGATATTCTAACTCAGGAACTAAAAATCTACTTTTGTGGGGATAAAATGTGCTACGTAATAAGTCATTTGTTCTTAAGAATGGACAGACAGTTGGCATAAAACGTTATAAAGTGTTCAGAGTTCCGAAGAATGCAACAGCAGTTAATGAAAAGAAAAAAGTCTTCTAGTTGTGGACAGGCCGCCGGAGATCTTGACGTTGGGGTCAAACTCAATCCGAATTGATTACTAAAGATATAGTTGAAATCTTATCTTTTATGGCCAAAATACCGTGCCCGATTGCGAATCCGATATGCCCATGTGTAGATTTACTTTAAAAGGTCCAAATTTTATAATTTTTTTTATTTTTTTTAAAATTATTAATTATAAAATTATTTATATTTTATATTTTATAAAATAAAAAAAATTAAATTTTAAAATACATATAAATAAATTTTATACTATCTAAATTAAATTTAAACGGTACAATTGGGATGCGCCTGTCAAATTTATATAAAATCTCATGAATACGTGCGGATCCGTGAGTGTCAAAGTACACTGCATCCACCATCTTTAGCGCGCAAGTTGTATTTATTTATGGCTGGATCGTTGTGTGTCTCCCTTCCATGAATTTCTTGCATATTCTTTAATCGTTCAACTTCCTCGAATGCAGCACCCATTACGCTCTAATATACCGAGGGAATCTTAGGTGCTCTTAGAGCACCAGCTCATTAATACTCTACCCACTAAAATTCTTCCAACTCATTCAAGTGGGACCCATTTTTTTTAATTCTTTTCACAGCATCAGTTTTTCACCCGGTCACCCAATCTCTTATTTTCCCCAGGACCCCTCATTCACTTCGTTACCCACAGCACCAAAAGCGTCATCCAGTTCTTTCAACATCTCTTTGCTAGAATGCCGACGGAGTTCGTACTACTGAAGTTGTTAATGGAGCACACAATGTGAGATCCTTCACCATGGTACCGTAGCTAACAAACACATGGTTTCCTTCAACCTTTTCCATTCACAAATCCACAACTCATTTTCCTTTTGAAGTGATATTCTTGAATCCAGTTTCGGTCTGATCTGTCGCAAAGTTTTTGCGGTGCCGGTAATTGGTCCGAAGACACAAGTGAAATTCCTCAAGTATGAGCTGGCTGGAGTCGATTTCCTACTACCATGGATGCAATTGCACAAGATGAGAGCCCTTTTGTTTGTTTGTGTCTTCTTTTTTTTTTTTTTTGGTGTTTTGCTTTTCGATTCGTATTATCTTTGTTCAGATAGTGTGTGGACATCAGTTCTGTTTCATCTCCATTGCTGATTAGTCTATTTGTTCTTGAGCCATGGGTTGTTTGGTCTCAAGATTGGTGTTTTTCTTCTTTCTTCGATCCAACCTTTCAATTACTTGATTTTTTATCTAGATTTTTTTTAGCATGGATAATCTGATCATAGAAATGTTTATGTGACATCCGCAAAATTCTTGTTTAACTTTAGCTAGCCACATTTTGCATAATTTACTATTTTTTCTCATTTCATTGACCACTACCTGTTTATTATATTGCCTCACAAAGAACAGCAGAAGAAGAAGAAAAAGCAATAAGGGGAGTTCTGTAAATATAAAGAGGATTATTGAGGTGTGGTGAAGAATCAGTTGAAGTGGAGGGGAAGAGGACTCCACCTTTCACATTCATCATCATCTTCATCAAATCTATTTTATCCTCTTATGTATATGTACTGCATGTCCTAAAATTTTGTCTGTTGGATCATTCATTTTCCATTTAGGTTTTCCAAATTTTGTTTTGGGTGCACCTAATAGTGCCTTTTATTCCAAATATCTAAATCTATTATGGACCCATACTATTCTTAAAAATTATTGATTCCATTAACCAATAGAGTCAGAGATTTTGGAGTTGAATACTATTGTCTATATGTATTTAATGTTGTGGTGCCTGAAGAAAATATTTTTATACCATGCAGGAAATTTCAATGCTACTAGCTCTCTAAAAGCTTCTAAATGACCAAACATGGTTTATTCTTATGCAGGAGTGGCACCAGAGATTGAATCGGCTGTGAAAGATATTGCCAAAAGTATGTAAAAAGTTCAAAAAAAGTGCCAAAAGAAGCTGAGAAAGCTACTTCTTAAGCAACAGAAAGAGAAGAATAGGCTGAGTGCAATCAACTTTGTTGAACCAGGCTTCATGTTAGCAAAGAAGGCAGATTTACAGATTTAGTTGAAGACATGAATGTAGATTGGATATTGTAGATTGAATATTGTAAATGTTGTATAAATATTGAGAATGTTGAAAGTAATTTGAAACTAGTTTGAATATTGTGAATCATGTGTTGTACTTTGAGGATATTGTTAATCATTTACAATGCCAATAATGTGTTCTGTTTTCTGCTATACTTCTCAATTGTTGGTGGTTAATCACATATACCAATTGTATTTTGATGTTGATGGGAACTTAGTTTCTCAACTGAAGCAGGATCTAATTATGCATTGAACCAAAAGTAATTTTTGGACAAAAGCATAATCAATTTTTGCAGTGAGCCAGTTTTTGGCTTTGCCCAGAAGTTATTTTTGGTTCAGTCCAAATCTAGTTTGTGGTATGCTCTTGGACAGAATCAAATGGGAAAGCCATAAAACTGTAATCACCATTTCATTGCAAATATAAGAATGTGTAATCATCATTTACTTTCATTGATATTATAACATACAAAATCAATGATATGATGTACAAAAAATGATCTAGCCATATCAAAAAAAGATGACCATATACCTATCATTTGGCCATATACAAAAAAGATGACCATATACCTATCATTTGGCCATATACAAAAAATGACATATCAAGCTGCACATCAATAACACCAATGAATTTGAACCTTTAATCTTGTGAAAGTGCATTTGAAGGTCCCCAATTACTTGGACTTGTTTCCTACAAAGGCCATTAGGATATCAATCCATGCAATCTTAATTTCTTAAGAAAGAAAATATCATATTAAATTAATCAATATCAATATTTAAAATTTACCTGACTCAAATAATTGCCTTTATCCATCATGGGGAGCATGTTATGAGAAGGAATAACAGGCCTACTTATATTCCAAGTGTTATAATAGAGTTGTTGTGGGATCATAGAGTTACTTCCAAAACTTGCATCTACACTCCCAGATTTTTCTTTTTCACTTGTCTCATATTCTGTTTCTTTCATTACATCCATGTGTGAATCATCACAATCATCCATTCTGTATAATATTAAAAATATCAACATTTATAAATAAAAAGCCAAAAAAAAAAGATAAAAATTATCATATTACTAAAAAAAAAAGAGAGATAAATATTTGGCATGTCTTTGATTTTTTTTTTCTTTTCGGTTATAATAGTAGCTACTTTAGAAATAAAAAGCCAAAAAAGAATATGGGATATCTGTATAAAAAATAACGAAAACGCACCTACAGATCCTTTGCTCGTCTGCAATAGTTTTTTCTGGCTTTCACGGCGTCTTTTTAATCTCCCTCCAATGTATACTGACTTGTTTTTTTTAACCAATTTCGACTGAAGCATAATAATGTTATATGACCACTTTTTGGCGGGATGTGAGTGAATGGTGAAAAAAGTGCGGGACCCGCAATTTGGTTTTTGGTGTGATAAGAAAAAAATAAAATAGTGAATGATTTAATTGATTACCGGTTACCGGGTAAGAGGTGAAACTTTTGAAAAAAATTAAACAAATATGTGGGTCCCACTTAGATGACTTAAGAAAATTTTATTGGATAGAGTACATGTGAGCTGGTGCTCTAAGAGCACCTAAGATTTGCTCCTAATATACCCAGCCATTATTCTCTGCACCTCGGGCGTGAGCAGCATGCCATTCTCCTCGAAAGATCTGCACTGTTCACGTCATCCGACGTTTGTCACGAAGCCACGTCGCCTATGAGTCTAAGCGCGCCGTTTTGTCCATCCCTCTGGAGCCATTTTCTGAACCCAGTCAAACAATCCCTTGGTTCTGAAGCCGATTTCTAAACCCTGAGCCACTTGATGCATTTTGTATATACTTATCCATCTAATTGACCTTAAAAATTTTCATTTCATTATGACAAATGCTCTTCATTTGCAATGACGGCGGGGAATATGAACGATGATGAACTATATCATGCAATATGGATAAGAGCGGGAGTGACGCAGAATCACTCACTCTTCATTCTTCAACCTAATAAGACAGCCAGCTATCTCACATGGCAGCCTTTCCATTGGCTCCTGTTCCCTCCATTGTGTCAAATTCAGCCTATTCCTCCTTAAAATTCTCACCTTTTCGTGCATTCAGAGCCTCATGTGAGAAGGCAACATAGAAGAAGTTTTAGGAGCATCTAAAATCTTCTAAAATTTTTTAAAATATTTCAAAAGACATTAAATCACTCTTGAAATCTCAAGAAACATTAAAAAAATTAAAATTTTAAAAAAATGTACATAAATATCTCTTATAAATATCTTATATCACATTCCAAAATTTAATATAGACTATTGGATAGGATTGATCTCCAACATCCATTAAAGAGGTAGGAAAGTTCTAGAACCTAGAAGAGGCCTATAAATACCTCTACCCTCCTCATTTGTAACCAATCCAAAAATTGTGCAATACAAGTTCTTCCTTCAAAAGCTCTCTAACTTTCCTTGTTACTCATTTTGCCTATTTAAGGGTTCGGCTGACTTAGCCAAGATCAAATGAGTTGATCAAGCTAAAGCCGGCACGGTCGAGGATTTGGGAGAAAAAGTTTCAAGACCGTGACAACGTGGTATCAGAGTTTTAGTTCAAAAGAACCTAGTTCTACTGTTGGTTGAAAAGAGTCATATTTGTAGGCAAGGATGTCTGATACAATCGAAAAAATTGCTGTCTGCGTAGAAGGAAGGGGAAGGGAGTCCCAACCACCACACGAGGGAAGCAAGAAAGGGCGAGGCTCTAGCAAGGTACGTGTCGAGGACTTTGCTGCCTTGTCCATGAAAGTCTCTGCACTAGAGGATGCCATGCTGGAGATGGCTTCTAGGGTGGAGAAAGTTGAAGGCAACTTGAGTATTCTCGAGGCTCATTCTCTTGGAGAACTTGAGAGTTTGAAAACAAGCGTGGATGCCTTGCACAACTCAGAGGAACAACGTGCTGAATCTATGCGATCATTAGAGGGAGTGGTGATGGATGTCATCACTATTATGCAAAATCAACTTAATTCTCTTAAAGCTTTCTTGGAGAGCCAAGGAAGGAATCCTTTGGTGGCTGGTACCAGTGGACCAAAAGAAGTAAGGTTGGATCTTCCCAAGCCCAAGGAGTTCAAGGGTGTACAAGATGCCAAGGAAGTAGAGAATTTTCTGTGACAAATGGAGCGCTATGCTGAACGCTTAAGGTTGAACGATAACCAAGCAAAGGTACGCACTACTTCCTTGTTCCTCACTGATAATGCCATGTTGTGGTGGCGAAGAAAGTATGCGGACATAGAGAAGGGTCTTTGCACCATTAATACGTGGGAAGAGTTCAAAAAAGAATTGAAGAAGCAATTCTACCCAGAGAATGTGGTATACGAGGCACAAAAAAAGCTAAGGGAGCTTAAACACAAAACCACTAGCTCCGAGTATGTTCAAGAATTTACAATGCTCATGCTGCAAATTCCTAACTTGAGTAGCGAAGACCTACTCTTCTATTTCATCAATGGCCTTCAAAATTGGGCTAAGCATGAGTTACAACGCTGAGGTGTGAAAGACGTGGACGAGGCCATTGCCATAACCGAGAGCCTCACATAATACCATAAGGAGAAAGGTGACACCTCCAGGCCTAAGTCTTCAAAACTGATAACCTCCTAATTTAGGATTCAAAAGGAATATATTTGACACTAAACTAGGGAGGTAAAAATACTTTTCTCTTGATTAATATGGTTAAAAGTGTATTCAATCAAACAAAACAAAGAAAGTATTTCAATTGTAACATTTTTATCAATTTAAACCTCATTTTATGTTTGATTTCAATTTCAGGGAAAAGTAACAAATTGTAGAAAGAGTTGAAAATAAGAAAGGGAAGCTGAAAAGTGAAAAGGCAGATTGAACAAGTCTTCTCGTCACAGCGAGAACGCAGTTCACTGTAGCGAGATTGCACTTTTGCTGTAGCGAAGTCGCGTTGCATAGAAATTCCAGGGAGTAACTCGCTATAGCGTGGAAGTAGCGAACGCAGCAGAAATCTGAGAACATATGAACTCTCACTATAACGAAAGTCACTCCTCACCATAGCGAGATCGGTCCTGAAATGCACAGCTTTAGTTTTCAAGCTAAAAAAGGAGGAGAAGGAGTTAGGGCTGGGGGATTCAGCGACTTGGGAAAGTTCTGGCCGACTAGGAGAGGAGAAAAACGCACAAGAGGTGTTGGAGAAGCTCCATTCTAATCAGGATTTCATTAATTCCATCGTTTATTCTGGGATTAGGTATTTCTACTTCATCTCCCCTTCTAGTTGATGATTCTGAATATGTTTGTTGAAATTGATTATGAATCTCAAGCCATGTGTGGCTAAATTTTGTAACCCTTAGGGATTCTATGAACCTTTAACCTTTGGAGAATATCTCTTTTGATATTATGTTAGATTATTAAAAATTTTAGTGTTTAATCGGAATTATAGTTTCATTCTATTGATTGGTCTCCTTTAGTTTGATTGTGGATGTAGTAATTAACCTTTGAAAGAAAGGAATTGCTTATAAACCATTGATTAAACAACTTAGGATTAGAGTTAATCTAATTTGCACTTGAGGATAGAAATATGCTCAGGGCCCTAGGTAGTCTGGATAAGGATGAGTGTAACTGAACATTAACTACTCTTTTGAGACATCAAAGAGTCCAGTTAATATAAAAGGCAATTGAATCGAAAGACAATTATACCCAATTAAAACCCTTGACTCTAAAATTAGTAATAAGCCAACTAATACGAAAAGGGGATGATTGACATTGTGTTGAAAGGGGATTAGAATCTCTAGGGTATCCTTGATTGCTTAAATTCGATAAATTCCATTTTTTTTATATTTTTAATTACATTTGAATTAATTTTCATAAAACCCAATTTCAAGTTGATTCGTTTGACTAAAATGAACATAAGAATTCTAATGCCTAATCACTAATTGTATTGATTCTCTAAGGGAACGACCTTGATTTATCACGTACTACCGTTACGACCCGTACACTTGCGGTGTCACTATTCTATTGAGCATCACAAACCTAACCAAGGAAAAGATAGAGGAGACAAGGACAAGGCGGTGTACAAGAGTCATGATGGCAAGCCACCTTAAAAAAAACAATTTGATAATCAGCAAAAGAAGAATTTTAGTAATTCGACCGGGTGCTTCGTGTGCAAAGGTCCCCACAGAATGAAGGATTGTTCTAAGTTGGAGACGTTGGTAGCCATGGCCGAGGATCGAGAAGCTCAAGAAGAAGAAGAAGAGAAGGCAGGAATGAGGTCACTCTAACTCTTCAATGCCTTGAAGGCCAAGCCTGCTCCTATGGTCCCTAAGAGTGAGGGGCTATTTTATGTGGAAGAAAAGTTGAATGAGAAGCCAGTCAATATAATGCTTGATACTGGGGCAACCCATTACTTCATCACACCAAAAAAGGCCAAGAGGGTTGGTCTCAATGTAACGCAAAGAGGAGGATGGTTGAAGGCTGTCAACTCTACTTTAACACAATTTTGTAGGATAGTGCGTGGAGTTGAGCTACACCTTGGGAGTTGGTAGGGCAAGGTGGATTTTTCAGTCATCCCCATGGATGACTTCAAAGTGGTACTTGGCATGGAGTTCCTACGAAAAGTAAACATCTACCCCATGCCTTACTATGATTTGGTTTATGTTCTTAAAAAATAGGTTACTTGCATGGTGCCCGCTTTAAGGGGCAATAGTGGGCCTCAGTTATCTGCCATGCAAGTAAAAAAAGGCTTTAAAAGAGGAGAAGTCACTTACTTGGTTGCTCTAAGGGAAGTGGATCCGAGGGACGAGCCAAGTGAAGATATCCCTCTAGTCATTAAGCATATCCTGGTGGACAATCAAGATATGATGCTGCCAAAATTACCTAAGAAGCTCCCACCTCGTAGAGTGGTAGATCATAAAATAGAATTAGAGCTAGGGGCAAGGCCACCAGCCTTGGCACCATTGGAGGAGTTGATGAAGCAATTGAATGAGTTGATTGATACTGGGCATATTCAACCCTTTAAGGCAACTTATGGAGCGCCGGTCTTGTTTCAGAAGAAGCAAGATGGATCGTTACGATTATGTATCGACTATCGGGCTCTCAATAAGGTAACTATCAAGAACAAGTACCCTATTCCTTTGATAGCTGATTTGTTTGATTGGTTGGGAAAAGCAAGATACTTTCGAAGTTAGACCTAAAGTCTGGGTATCATCAAGTTCGGATTGCCAAAGGAGATGAACCTAAAACTATGTGTGTAACACGTTATGAGTCCTTTGAGTGGTTAGTGATGCCCTTTAGTCTAAGTAATGCATCGATCACATTCTGCACGTTGATAAATAAAATTTTTCATTCATATTTGGACTGGTTCATGGTGGTGTACCTGGATGATATAGTTGTCTATAGTAACTCCTTGGAGGAGCATGCTGATCACCTACGAGCTATGTTCAAGACCTTGCAAGATAATGAACTTTACATGAAGAAGGAGAAATGCTCTTTTGCAAGGGAGGAGGTGTACTTCTTGGGACATGTCATCTCTTAAGGGACCCTATGTATGGACGAGAAGAAAGTGTAAGCTATCAAGGAGTGGGAGCCACCGACCTAAGTACCAAAGTTGAGATCTGTCCTTGGGTTGGTGAATTATTATCAACGGTTTATCAAGGGCTACTCTGCGAGAGCAACCCCACTTACTAAGTTACTGAAGAAGAATAGATCATGGTTTGGACAATGAAGTGTCAGAGGGCTTTTAAAGACCTGAAGGCGACTATGATAGAGGAGTTGGTGTTAGCCCTCCCAAATTTCTCCAAGCCATTCGAGATACACACAGATGTCTCATACTTTGCCATAGGAGGTGTCCTTATGCAAGAGAGGCATCCAATCACCTTCGAAAGTCGTAAGTTTAATGATACTGAAAGGAGGTATATTATACAAGAGAAAGAGATGACCGCAGTGGTGCATTGCTTGCGCACTTTGAGGCACTACTTGTTGGGGGTACAGTTCGTGATCAAGACTGATAATGTGGCCACAAGGTACTTCCAATCCCAGAAGAAGCTGACCCCCAAGCAAGCTAGATGACAAGACTTTATGGCTGAGTTTGACTATGTGTTAGAATACAAGCCAAGAACATCGAATGTGGTGGCTGATACACTTAGCATAAAGGCCGAGTTCACTACCCTAAGTCAAGTGGAGGAAAACCTGATGGCCAAGATTAAGGAGGGTATGGCTCAAGACCCTTTGGCCCAACAATTGGTGGAGTTGGCCAAGGGAAGGAAGACCAAGAGATTCTGGGTCGATGATGGTCTTCTCTACATTATGGGATGATGGATTTTTGTCCCTAAGTGGGCCAACTTGAGGAAAGAGTTAATCAATAAGTATCACGACTCCAAATGGGTTGGCCACCTTAGGCAAAGGTAAACCTTAGCATTATTAGAGGCAACTTATTTTTGGCCACACATAAGGGATGATGTGGGCTTTACGTGAAGACTTGTCTTGTTTGCCAACAAGACAAGGTTGAAATCCAATTGCCTAGAGGATTGTTGGAGCCTCTACCCACACATAGCCAACCCTGGGAGAGCATCTCCATGGACTTCATTTCGACTTTATCGAAATCTGAAGGGTTTAGATCCATTATGGTGGTGGTGGATCGATTTTCTAAGTATGGTACATTCATACCTGCCTCAACTGATTGCACCACAGAAGAGGCTGCTCGATTATTCTTTAAGAATATGGTGAAGTATTGGAGGCTTCCAAAAACCATCATAAGTGATAGAGATCCTTGGTTCACTGGGAAGCTGTGGACTGAGTTGTTCAAGTTATTAGGGACGGAGCTACACTTCTCAACAAGCTTTCACCCACAAACAGATGGGCAAATGGAGAGGGTGAATGCCTTGTTGGAGTGCTACTTGAGGCACTTTGTAAGTGCCAACCAGAAGGATTGGGCCAAGTTACTGGATGTGGCCCAATTCTCTTACAACTTACAGAAGATCGAGTCCACTGAGAAAAGTCCATTTGAAGTGGTGATGGGACAACAACCACTCACTCCTCATGCACTTGCCTCAACATATAAGGGGAAAAGGCCTAGAGCCTTCCATATGGCTAAGTCTTGGCAAGAGTAAGCAAACGTGATGAGATCCTTCCTGGTCAAGGTAGTTAAAAGAATGAAAAAGTTTACTGATAAAAAGAGGCGTGATGCAGGATTTCAAGTAGGGGATCAAGTGATGGTGAAACTTTTCCCACAACAGTTTAAAGCCTTTCGAAAGGTCCATAAGGGTCTCATTCGAAAATATGAAGGTCTTTACAAGATAATCAAAAAGGTAGGGAATGTCTCTTATAAGGTAGACCTGCCACCTAACTTGAAAATTCATCCTGTCTTCCATGTGAGCATGCTCAAACCCTTCTACAAAGACAAGCATGATCCTGATCGAGAAGTGTCCACAAGAGCACCACCAGTGACGATCAAGTCATATGATCGCCAAGTTGAGGACATCCTTGCCCACCGAGTTGTACGAAGGAAAGGGGTACCGTCAAATACCCAATACTTGATCAAGTGGAAGGGTCTACCAGAGAGCGAAGCAACATGGGAAATATAAAAAGATCTTTGACACTTTGAAGACCACCTACGCCGATATAAAGATGAATCAGTGACGAGGATGTCACCGGAATAGGTAGGGGAGAGTATGATGACACTTTCAGAAAAGGCAACACATAGGAAGTTTTAGGAGCATCTAAATCTTCTGGAGTTTTTCAGAATGTTCCAAAATGTTCCAGAAAACACTGGATCACTTTTGAAACCTCAAGAAACATTAGAAAAATTAGAATTCTAAAAAAGTGTACATAAATGTCTCTTATAAATATCTTGTAGAACATTCTAGAATTCAATACAGACTATTGGATATGATTGATTTTCACCGTTCATTAAGGAGGTAGGAAAGTTCTAGAACTTGGGGGAGGTCTATAAATACCTCCACCCTCCTCATTTGTAACTAATCTGGAAATTGTGCAATACAAGATCTTCCTTCAAAAGTTCTCTAGCTTTTTTTATTACTCATCTTACCTACTTGAGGGTTCGACTAACTTAGTCAAAATCAAGAGAGTTGATCAAGCTAAGATTGACAAAGTTGAGAATTTGAAAAAAAGAGTTTTAAGACCATGACACTCAGTCATTAAGCCCTTTCAAACCAATTCTTGCGAGTTGCTCCTAATACACACCAAGAAGAAAATTCTTCAAAAGGGATTGCAGTGCAAGCACTTCCCCTCTTTTACTGAAGAATTCATCCCCATCACTAGCTAAAGAAGTTGAGGTTGTCTCCTACCCCCCATCCTCACCTTTAGACCAATCCTTTGTTCTCACCAAAGTTTCTCTCAAAGACACACGCGCCTTTTCAGCAAATACATTGATTCTTTTATGCATATTGCTTTCTAAGATTTATGCATTTTAAACTTTCCTTTTCATTTTAAACTAGTTGTTAATGGCTGCGATGGATGATTTCAGAAATAAACTGGGGCAGGGGGCTTTGGAAAATGGCTTTGAAGTGATGGGCAAAACGGCGCGTTTAGACTTATAAGGACGTGGCTTCGCGGCAAACGTCGGATGACATGGACAGTGAAGATCTTCCGAGGAGCATGGCCTGCTTCTCACGCCCGAGGTGCAGAGAATCCGCTTCCCTAATATACCATATTTTTGGACAGGCCACCAGAGATCTTGACATTGGGACTCAATCCGAATTGATTAATTGGAGATAAAGTTGAAATCTTATCTTTTATGGTCAAAATACACTGCAGACAGCACCATTAATGCGCAAGCTGTGTTTTTTATGGCTGGATCGTTCTGGGTCTCTCATCCGTGAATTTCTTGCATATTCTTTCCCAATCTGTTCACAATAATCCTTCAACTTCTTCAAATGCAGCACCCATTACGCTCTAACATACCATATTTTTGATGTTGGGAAATTCAAGAATGACTGATTTCCACGAATTCCAAGGTTATATCCAACTTTTCCTCATTTGGTTACTCTGCGCCATCCTATTTCGAACAATACTAGAGAGAAAACAGAGGAACGCCCGTCGTCCACCCACCCCACTAGCACTCCCTATCATCGGACACCTACACCTTCTTTCCCCACTTCCTCATCGAGATTTTTACAACCTTTCCATCCGCTATGGACCCATCATCCACCTTTTCCTCGGCTCGCTTCCTTGTGTGGTCGCTTCTACTGCTGAAGCTGCGAAAGAATTCCTCAAGACTCACGAAATGTCTTTTTCCAATCGACCAGCTCGAACAGTTGCTGTCCAGCACTTAACCTATGGCTTCCAAGATTTCTTATTTGCGCCCTATGGACCCTATTGGAAGTTCATGAAGAAGCTGTGCATGTCTGAACTTCTCGGCGGAAGAATACTCGATCAACTCCTTTTGGTGAGGGAGCAAGAGACGATGAGATTTCTGAGAACTCTGCTTAAGAAAGGGAAGGCTGGTGGTGAGGCGGTGGATGTTGGAGCAGAGCTCATGGTGCTTTCGAATAATATTATATCGAGAATGACTCTGAGGCAAACGAGTTCTCAAAATGAAGATGAAG
The DNA here is from genome assembly GCA_032878935.1 of Erythrophleum fordii. Classification (NCBI taxonomy): domain Eukaryota; kingdom Viridiplantae; phylum Streptophyta; class Magnoliopsida; order Fabales; family Fabaceae; genus Erythrophleum; species Erythrophleum fordii. The sequence goes on along the minus strand of JAVQMF010000045.1, from coordinate 12,060,453 downwards.
CCGAAGAGGTGAGGAGGTTGGTGATAGAGACGGCTGAGCTCGTTGGGAAGTTTAACATATCGGACTTCATTTGGTTCTGTAAGATATTAGATTTGCAGGGATTCAACAAGAAGTTGAAGGAAATTCGGGACAGGTTTGACACCTTGTTGGAAAGCGCAATGGAAGAGCATCAAAAGGAAAGGAGGAAAAGAAAAGAAATGGGCATTGGAGGACATCAAATTAGGGATATACTAGACGTTTTGTTAGACATATATGAAGATGAGAACTCCGAGATGAAATTGACAAAAGAAAACATCAAGGCCTTCATCATGGTGAGCTAAGTCATTATGTTCTAAATTTCCTATATCTACTATTGATCAACAAGACTAACATATCTAGTTGTAAATTATGCAGGATATATTTGTGGCAGGGACAGACACGTCTGCTATAACCATCGAATGGGCTATGGCAGAGTTAATCAATCACCCACGTGTAATGAAGAAAGCAAGACAAGAGATCGATTCAGTAATTGGAAGGAGTAGAATAGTTGAAGAGTCGGATATAGTCAACCTTCATTACCTTCAAGCCATAGTTAAAGAAACCCTAAGGATCCACCCCGCAGGCCCATTAATTTTTAGGGAATCATCAAAAAGCTCTGTAGTTTGTGGATATGAGATTCCAGCGAAGACTCGGTTATTTATTAACGTGTGGGCTATTGGTAGGGACCCCAATCACTGGGAGAACCCACATGAGTTTAGGCCAGAGAGATTTATAAGCGAAGATGGAAATGGGAAGAGTCAATTAGATGTTAGGGGTCAACATTATCAGTTCATTCCATTTGGGAGCGGAAGAAGAGGATGTCCTGGAACCTCACTGGCTCTACAGATTGTGCACACAAATCTTGCTGCTATGATTCAGTGCTTCGAATGGAAGGTCAATGGCACAGTTGGCATGGAGGAAAAACCCGGGATTACCGTTCCAAGGGCTTACCCCTTAATTTGTGTCCCTGTGCCCAGGCTTGATCCATTTCCTTCTATATTATTGTGATCGACGGTTCTTCTCTCATAAGGCATTAACATGGTTTTTCAATTCTCGTTCTATGAAAATAGCATAATAAATTATTTTCAACGTTTTCTCTTTGATTATTTTTGGGAAAATTGGCTTGTGTTTATCATATCATTCTTCAAGCTATTTTTTTTTTAATGTATTTAAAGCTCTAGGCAAAGACAATGTTCATGTGAATTGACAAGTTGGAGGCTTGGAGCAATCCCTTTGGTTTCCATATGGGATACCCTATGTTGCAAGTACCAAGATAAAATAACCAAGAAAACTGAAGTTAAACGCAATATTACGCTTGAGTCAGATTCATTTCGTTGAAAATAGCTTTTCTAACATAAAGACCCCACAGATGAGCGTTTTTCTTTTGTTAGCAAAAGAAAACATGTCACGGCAGGAAAGTAGGATAACGCAAGAGCTATCACTTGCACTCGATTAGTCCCTAACCAGGTGTTTCGCTTGGTGGCCATGAAATCCAAAATGAATCCACTCTTATTTAATTAGGTCAGAGAGCAACAATCACTTGCAGCGGGGAAGCGGGGACCCACACAAGCACTTGTTGTGGTAATACGAATATATCCCCATTTCCTGCAAGCTGCCACCTACAGGAATCGGACCGCACAGCAGATTATAGCTCACATTCAAGTTTTGAAATCGCAATGCAGTCAATCCCACGGGAAGTCTCCCGTAGATGCGGTTGTGATTCTGATCCAGCCACGTCAAGCTCTCGGGAAACTCCACTTTGGACAGATCAAAGTCCAGCAGGTTCCTCGACAGGTCAAGTATCTGCAACCCCAGTTTCTTAGATCCAAAGAGCATGGAGGCGTCACCTTCGAGTTTGTTGTGAGACAAGTCAATGCTGGACGAGTTCAACGTTCCTAGGGACACCGGGATTTTCCCCGACAGCTGGTTGTGTGAGAGATAAAGGCTCGGGGAATTCTTGAAGTATCCGAAGGACTGAGGGATCGGTCCTGTTAGCTTGTTGCGACTCAAGTCAATATCGTAGAGGTTATGCAATCGGGAAAGCGAGGGTGGGATTGAGCCAGAAAGTTTGTTGAAGGCGAGGTTCAAACTCTTGAGGTTTGTGAGTTGGGCCAAGAAGTCCGGTATCGGGCCGGACACGGAGGTCCAGCTGATGCTTAGGTCGACGAGTTTGGTAAGCTTGGCGATGGCGGGATGGATGGGGCCGGTGAGGTTGGGGAGCTTGTGGAGGTCGAGGGAGTCCAGATAAGGGAGGTCGCCGATGGACGGCGGGATTTGAAAGCTGACTCCGTCGGTGAGGAGGGAGAGAGAGCGGATGCGGTGGGTGGTTTCGTCGCACTTCACACAGTACCATTCGCAGCAGTCAGTGTCTGGTTTCCAGGAGGCGAGAAGGTAAGGATTCTTGAGGTCTTTCTTGATTTCAAGAAGGGCTTGCTTGTCTTTCGGATTACAGTGTCGGGAGAGAGCAGGAGAGAGCAATGGGAGGACGAGGAGCAGGAGAAATAAAGGAGACATGGATGGAAATAATGGAGCTGAAGTGGTGACGGACGATTCTTGGGCTGCTCTTTGGTATTAAACCAGAGAGGAGGCTCCGAGCTTGTTAAAAATTTAAAATTTGAAGTTGTTGAAAACAAAACACGTACGATGATGGAAAACACGAGTAGAACATGGTTTCCGAGTTTGGTGTGAAAGCTGAAAAGAGAAGTGGGATGGCGGAAAGCGAAGGATATATCGTCGAAATTGGGCTAGTACGGAATTGCCTGCGAAGGATGATAATGTTATTTCTGAGACTCTGCAGCTAAAACAGCTGTGTCACATGCAACAATAGCTTTTTCAGGCTCCATCATTTCCTGACTGACATAACAAAAGTCAAGCGAATTAGGAAAGAAGAAAGAGACAACCGATGCTATCTTTCGTGCCCTAATATTCGTATCCTTTTTTTCTCATCCCACTGGGGCCTAGCCAGTACTCCATCGTGTTGTTCATTGCCCTCGTTGAAGACCAACCAAGAAAAATGAACGATCTCATGGATCTCTTTCAACTAATAAAAGTGAAAATTTTGTTCTGCATTTTCTTTAAAAATATCAATTAGATTGCTAATTTCGATTTGTGTGTTTGTGACTAATAGTCTTTCGGAGTTAGCTATATAGTATCCCTCAATTAGTTCCGAGAACGTTTTAGATTTTAATTTCTCTTCTTTTCTGTAGCAAATTCGATTGTAGCCTTTTGCCATAGACAAGAGATAAACAAGACAACACTCAGACGTAATTCAGGCTACAACTGGTAAGGCCAACATGCCCCTTGCACCATAGGCAACGAAAGTCTTCAAAAACTGAGAGTAATCTCAAAAGATCACATGGGATGATTCTTAGGCGTCACAGTAAAAAACCATTGACAACATTACCACAAATGTATTGCGCTCATGCTCTCGCGTGGTGGTCCTAACTACAATGCTTTCACTCTCCATTTTAATTCTGACTTCTGAGTGAGGACTCAGATTCGTGTTGGTTATATTGTGATCAAACATTAATAACTAGGTAAATTGCCCATATATTAGGACTTAAAGGCACAAATAAGTTTGCTGTTGCAAATCCATTTCAATTGCTCCATGAGTTAGTATTGCTTACATTTTATGCCGAAAGCTACAAGCTTGATTATCTATTGTATACTCTCTATGCTTGATACAACAATTCATGCTGATATAAAAGCCACCATTTAAAATATGTTTATTTTCGAAACTGGAAAGCAAATAAACTGCCATTGCGCATTACCCTTTTCACATAATGTTTCGTGAATAGCGAAATACACAGAAAACGGTGTTAAAGGCCAAGAGCTGATCAATCATTTGCAGTTTGGAAGCGGAGATCCACACAAGCACTTGTTACGAAAATAGGAAGATTCATCAAACCTCTGCAACCTCCCACCCTGCGGAATTTCACCACACATCCTATTATAGCTCACATTGAAGAACTGCAAGAAATCCACTGCCTTCAATCCTTGGGGAAGCCTCCCGTAGATCATGTTATGATTCAGGTCCAACGATATCAAGGTGGTGGGGAACTCCACCTTGCTCACGTCAAACGCAAACGAGTTCCTCGATAAGTCCACCATCTGAGTCGTTTTGTTGGACCCGAAAAGCATGGAGGCGTCGCCTTCCAGCTTGTTTCTTTGCAATTCTATTCGGGTGGGGTCTTGTTTCGCTAGGGACGGGGGGATTCTTCCGGAAAGCTGGTTGTGGGACAGGAAGAGAGCAGGGGAGGAGTTGAAGGATCCGAAGGAGTGAGGGATTGGGCCTGTTAGGTTGTTACGGTCCAAGCGGAGGGACATGAGCTTAGGCAACAGAGATAGCGAGCTAGGAATTGGGCCGGAAAGGTTGTTGAAGGAGAGGTCCAAGAACTCAAGGTTTTGGAGTTGGGCCAAGAAGTCGGGTACTGGGCCGGATAAATTGGTCCAGCTGATGGTGAGGACCTTGAGGAGGGCGAGTTTGGCGATGGCGGGGTGGAGTGGGCCCGTGAGCTTTGGGAGCTTATGGAATTCGAGGGTGTGGAGATAAGGGAGATCCCCTACAGAGGGAGGGATTTGGGCAGAGAAGTTGGTTTCGGGGATGGAAGAGAGAATGGTGAGAGAGTTGATGCGGTTGGTTTTGGGGTCGCAAGTGACGGAGTACCAGTCGCAGCAGTCGGTGTTGGAGTTCCACGAGGCGAGGAGGTAAGGGTTGTTGAGGTCTTTCTTGATTTGGAGAAGGACTTTCTTATCATTTGGGTTGCAAATTTCCGAAAGAACTAAAGAAGGAAAGAGAAAGAGGAAGAGAAAGATGGTTGCCATTTTTGGTGAGTGGGAGGGAGACGAGAATGGAAAATGTTGAAACTTATATAGGATGTGGTGGTAGGAATAAAATATTGGATTGAAGATAATGTGATATGTCCAATAAAGACAGCTCATTGGAGCATTCTATAATAATTGGGGAAGGGAAGGCCAAATCCGATCTGGTCAAGAAAGTACAGAGAGCAGCGGAGTTTGAATCGCAAGCTGTGGTATCTGGTATTTGGATATGGCGGGCGTTGAGAAGAAGCGTATGGCGGCCGCTTCGATTGGATTAAAGTGTTGCACAAAATGCCCGACAATTTATGCCTATTGGTCCCAATCCACCCCACCGCGCAATCATTGAAGCTGGACATCGAGCCCCTTCCATCAGCTTTCTTTCACATGGTTTTCCTTCTCTTCCTGTCTGCCCCACTCATGCGTCTAATAAACAAGATCCATCATTTATAATTAATAAAGCCCTAATATATTTATACTATCAAATTTATTTCTCTTTTGTAATTTTTTCACATGTAATTTTTTATTATAAAATGTTATTTACATTGTTCATTATATATATTATACTAAATCAATATAAAACAGTTATGAAGGTATAAAAAATTGTTTCTTATTTTTTATTTTTAATTAATCACCCATCTGTGTATTTTTTTTCTAACTCAAAACCTGTAAATTGGAGAGGATCTAGAGAGATTCAGAGAAGAAAGAAGAGAATGTATGAGATTTATTTAATTGGAGTCATCCACTCGATCTCTTCTTCTTTCTTTTTGTCTTATAAATTAGTTCTTTTAATTTAATAAATAAATTGAAACAATCCAAACTGCAAAATCTATTACTCCTACTCAGTGTCAACTTGTTCTCGTGAGAAAACCAATTTTTCTTTATTTTCCTGAATTTGTGTATACAGAAGTTCTTCAATTATCCTGGAGTTATTTTCCATCACGGGTATTAGGTTTTTCTTTTTCCCACAACTTTAAAGAATGAAGAACAATTTAATACTTGAAGCACGTGTGTTGATAACTCTTTCCTGTAATCACATAATTTATTCCTATGGTCCCGATGAAAAATGAAAAAAAGTCACACTGCCGCTTTGTATCAAATTACAGCTAGCTAATACTTATCGAAGTCAGACTCAAATATGATGGTTTTTTTTTTTGAAAGAAAAAACAAAATTAAAGTGACACTGCAGATATATACGAATATGTTCCTGAGGAGTGGTTTGACATTGTAACTTGCAACTTTTTATTATTGTTTTTTCAAATAGAGCCCTCCTTGTATTGATATGATCATTTATTAAAATTTCATTTCTTTTAGGAAGAAAAATCCGTTGAGAAAAGAATCCAAAGTTGCCTTTATTTTATGTAACCAGCTATCAGTTTTATTGGAGTTTTATCCTAATTTGCTCGTAGGGCAAATTAACATTTAGCAAAGCTTATTGGCGTAAGAATATAAAACATCATCAATATATTAGCTCGCGCTCAGCGCATCACCCGTTATCTTATGCGTACACATGCTACGTCGTCGTTTGGTGGCATAGGAAGAGCAGATCATTTGCAGGCGGGGAGCGGGGAGCCACAGAGGCACTTGTTATGGAAGTAAGAATAGATGTCGAAGCTCTGCAACTTGCCCCCCACCGGAATCTGACCGCACAGCCTATTATAGCTCACATTCAAATACTGAAAATTCAGTGCCGTCAACCCAACCGGAAGACTCCCGTATATCTTATTGTGATTCAGATCCAAAGACGTCAGGCTGCTTGGGAACACCACCTTGCTCAGATCAAACGCCAACTGGTTCCTCGAAACGTCCACCATCTGCACCGTTTTATTTGACCCAAACAGCACGAATGCGTCTCCTTCCAGCTTGTTCCGAGACAAATCGATGCTAGGCAAGTTCAAGTTGGCTAGGGACTTTGGAATCTCCCCGGAGAGATTGTTGTGAGATAGATAAAGGCCAGGGCTGCTCTTGAAGTAGCCGAATGATTCAGGGATGGAACCCGTGAGGTGGTTGCGGTCCAAGTGAAGGGTGCCGAGGTTAGACAATTGGGAAAGGGAGGGTGGGATTGTACCAGAAAGGTTGTTGAAGGAGAGGTCCAGGAAATTGAGGTTTGTCAGTTGGGTCAGGAAGCTGGGGACTGGGCCGGAAAGGTTGGTCCAGCTGATGCGGAGGAAGGTGAGGCGGGTGAGCTTGGCGATGGCGGGCTGGAGTGGGCCCGTCAGATTGGGAAGCTTGTGGAATTCCAAAGACTGGAGGTAAGGCAGATTGGCAATAGAAGGTGGGATTTGAGCTGAGAAGTTGGTGTAGGGGACGGAATCGAAAATGGCGAGAGAGTTGATGCGGTGAGTTTTGCGATCGCACGTGACGGTGTACCAGTGGCAGCAATCGGTGTCGGGGTCCCATGAGGCGAGGAGGTATGGGTTGTTAAGGTCTTTCTTGAGCTGGAGGAGAGCCTTCTTGTCAGCAGGGTTGCAGAGCTCAGAAAGAGCAGAAGAGAGGAGTATCAGAAGCAAACACAAACGAAGCATGGTTGCCATAGTTCGAGAATTGGATGAGATGGAGGTTTTGCGGATGCATGATGTATTTATATATAGTAATATATTGTGATGTGTGAAGTGACGGCAGCATCTGTGCCTAATTAAACACAGCTCATTTTAATGGGCATTTTCATTTCATTTGCGAATGATATCTTAAATTTTTTGAATGGATACATTAAAAGTAAGTACATATCATATATATGTTAGACGGTTGTTTGATTATAAATTTGTGGATTGATGTTGAATGTCAAACTCCCACGGCTTAGAATAAGACACTCATTACTTGTATGATTTAGTCACGCTTCCTTTATTTTCTCCCACATCATTTATATCTGCCAAATCTGTGCTTATTGCACAAATAACTGTCAAAACACTCGTCAAATCTGTTATTCAGAGATGAATTTTTTTATAAAAAATAAAAAAAAATCATAACACTTACTTTAAAAATCCATTCGACATTTCAAATCAAGTCATGAAATTGCTTTAAGGGAAAGCACTTAAGCCAAAAGCGAGCATATGGGTTTAATTCTGTTGATTGGATGTCTCGGGGCCCAGAAACAAAATGGATGGGATCCAACTAAGAGATTATGCCGACTACAAAAAGACTATACAGCTTTTAAATTATGTTAAATTTAAGAATACCAGACGACTAATCCCAGTGTCATGCACCAAAACTTGAAAAATGTCAACAATGGCGATTCGAAGGACATGTAAAAGGCATCATAATAAGCTACTTAAAAAAGGAATGTGCATGGAAATGAATGTGGGAGGTGTTGATAACGAAGGGATCCAAGACCACGCGACACTTGAGGTCTGGGACCATGCAAGGCTACAATATAAATAATACATGCATAACCCTTACAATAATAATACTAAATTAAAGAACTTTACAATTATGTTTTAGCAATTTGTCTCTAGATTATACATAGCAGCCGAAGCAAGAAGAAGTTTAGTATACCTCTGGCGTTAGCGTATTAGGGCAATAAATAACAATCCATCAATAACATATGCACTGCAAAACAGGAACGATTATTGAAGACCAGTTTTTATCTGACGGTAAACCATGGGTGCGATGAGCACAAAGTTCAGGTAATTGGCTTCTCGGTCAAAAATCTGCTTACATTACTATAGAGAATATTATTTATGCCATCAATATAAATAATAACTTTTTTAAAACCATTGGCCAAAAGAACAAAAAAAAAACCTTTTAAAATCACTATGACTACAATAATTAGAAAGTACCAATGACTAGCAATCAAGTGGAATATGAAGGGCCATAAAAAATAATAAAATATCCAACAGTCCAGTGTCAAATCATAGGTTTCACTATCATAACACAAACCCGTCATCGCATAACCCTTTGCCAGAACCGCCATAATAATTAAATTATTTGATTAAATCATATTTATTTTTTTTAAATTACATTCAGTTTTTTAATATTTAATATATATTATAATTTTTTATTTTTTTATTTTTAACAAAATTAACTTTTTTATAACATAAAATCGTAATTTTATTTTTAACATAATAATAACAAATAAATTGATACTAAACTTTAATATCAGTTTATAATTTTATTATCAATATGATAATAAAATAAATTTAATAATTTATTCTTTTGAAAAACACATATTATACATAAATTTTATTTATTACCAAAAAATAAATAATTTATTAAAAAATATATATCATATATAAAGAAGGTAAAAATCAATTATTTTTCAAAAAATCTAAATATAATTAGATGGAATCTCAAAAAAAAAAAAGTTAATATAATTTACTCTAACCAATGAAAGAAACTCATATAAGTCCTCTCCCTTAAGCAAGGCATCTACCCGCATATTCTTTTATCTAATCAAGCGGTATAAATATGAGTTTATATTTGTTAATATCCCTCAAATCAAAATTTGCTTTTATCTACCCGCATATGCTTTTATCTAATAAATGGTATAAATGAGTTTATATCTCTTAATATTCCTCAAATCAAAATATGTTTTAATATATTATAAAGAATATAATTTTTGTACACTAGTGTGAACGAATTTTGTTTTTAACAAAAAATAAAAGTTCTATAGCTCAAAGAAATCTCTTTTTCACCATACAATATAGGAGACAAGTAAGAGGCAAAAAGTATCTTCTAAGTTTTTTATGGTCAAATTTTTATAAATTTTGAGGAGAGACACATAAAAAGCGGAAGTATACATAGGATTAACCTTCTCTTTTTTAACACATCTCTTCTTTTCTCTATATTCCTTCCAAAATTTATAAAAATTTTATAATAAAAAATTTTAAAAAATTCAAACCCGGCAAGACTTGCATACAAACTAAAACAGAGGGCTTCTTAGAAACTGGGGAATCAGTAGACAAATGTGGCATCGGATATAGCGGGCGTTAACATGCCACCAATGACCAAGAATCAAAGTCTTGTTCAATTGTCAAATATTCCTTCTTTTTTTTATTGGGGTAACCAAAAATATATCAAGCCAAAGGCAATAGTCAAATATTTCCCATCGTCCCCGCATTACATGAAATAATTATTAAAAATGTTATCTTTTAATATTACTAATTTAAATCTTTCATAACATTAAAAAACTATTTTTTATTCAACATGATAAAGATGTTTAATTATTCATAACTCATAAGTTTGCAAAACTAAAGAACTATTTTAATGAAAAAAAAATTGCAAAAAAGTGTAAAAATGAAAAATAATTTGAAAAAAAAGAGTTACTATTAATAATTCAATATTTACATAATTGTTGGAGCTAATTTCTCCTATCTCCCCTACAATTAAAGTTTTTACTGTAAAGATAATAAGAATTTTTCAGCAAGTTATTTTGCAATAATATGTATTATAATATTCTTTAGAGTAAACTATATCAATTTTTCATATGTATTTCAAAATTGTTACCTGACTTTATTGATATTTAATGTATATTATAAAAGATTTTCTCTTATTATTTATTCTTATTAATGAAGTTAACATTTTGTATAATATATACTTCTTTCATAAAAAATAATTATTTAATTATCTTTGTTATCATGTTAAAAATAAGATCATATTTTTGCATTGAGGTTTAACATAAACTTATTGACAAAAAGTACATATCCGAAAAGTTTTATATAATATATATCAAATGTCAAATAGAAGGACTTTATATATATATATATATATATATATATATAATTATTATAAATTTTTACCCTCCAATAATGTAAACCTAAATTTGTCCCGACTCTAAATGAATAGGTGACATTAAATATATTATGTTCTTTTCAAGGCATTGAATTGCCTTAACGCAATAAAAACATCGTATGTGTGAAGAATTTAAGTTGCCACTTCAGTCATGTTTGAAAGTTTTTACAAATATTGAAATAGAATAAAATAAAAAAGAAATAAAATAAAATTCACCTTCTTTCTATTTAAATATTCAATACGTAGATAGACCCAAAAAAATATTTTGTTTAAGAATTATATTAAAAATAAGTGAAAATTTAAATATTATAAATATTAAATAATATTGATATATTAATATTAAAATAAATAAATTATTTAAAAAATATATAATTACCCAAATTATAAATACAGACAATATATTTTCATGTATATATTTTTCTAGCTTTCTTTGATTGGCTATCATTATAAATGTTTAAAGACCAAGAAAACTCACATTTGCAAGCGACAACTGGGGTTGGTTTATTAACTTATCGTCCAAAGTTCACGCTGAAGTTATTTTTATCGTTACCACAGTCAGTAGGCTTCCTGACCACAGCTTTTTGCCGCTAATATAGCCCAAAAATCAAAAAAATTATGCCGCAGAAACGTTTCCCTCATATGTTTAAAATTTTATTTTTTATTTGTTTATTAATACCCTAAATTTTAAACTCTAAACTTAGTTAAATTTTATTTTTTTATTTTTTCAAAATGGGTCGTGGCATTCCATATACTGTGACCCATATATATATATATATATATATATTTTTAAATTATATTTAATTTTTTAATTAATTTAAAAAATATATTTATTTTAATATATTTATTATTAAATTTAAAATTATTTACAAAAAGTGTAAATTAAATTTTTAATTTTAATTAAAATTAAAATTATTTTAACTAATTTTAAAATGTATAATTTATCATTATGATTATTTTTGCAATATTTTGAAGTTTTTCATTTCAAATAAATTATTGGATTTATTGTTTTCTAAAAAATGTGAATTGAATTAAATTTATTTTTATTTATCATCTAATTTTTAAATTTAAATTTTTATATTTATTTCATTCAATTTTTTTAATTTCTTCATTTGGATAAATTACAGAATTTAAAATTTCAATTCTTTATAGTTATTATATATATTAATTCGTTAACTTTTTAAAAATTTTTAATTTTCAATCCTTGAATGACTTACTAAATTTAAAATTATTTAAAAAAATTATAATTTAATTTGTAAAAGTGATAAATTGATACATACATGTATTTGACAACTAAAATTTATCCTTATTTATTACAAAAAAATTATGTAAATTATTTTTTGTAATTTTTTAATATCCAGAAATATCAAATACTTGTAAGACTATAAAAGTACTTAATATAAAATTAATATTACTCTTCCAACAAAATAAATAAATAAAATTAATATAAGTCAAACAAAATGAACTTAACATGAAACTTCAAACAAAATGCCCCAAAAAAATATATACAAGCAGATATGTTGGACAACTTATATCGGTTGCGCATATAAGAAATTCTTGGATATTAAAAATTACAAGAAATAATTTACATAATTTTGTATATAATAAGTAGGTATAAAATTTACTTGTCAAATACATGTTGTATCAATTAAAACTTTTAAAAATTAAATTATAATTTTTTAAGATAATTTTAAATTGAGTAAGGTATTCAAGGATTAGAAATTTAAAATTTTAAGGAAATTAACGAATTAATATGCATAATAATTACAAAGAATTGAAATTTTAAATTCAAAATTTTTTTAAAAAAATAAATTTTACAATTTATTTAAATGAAGAAATTAAACAAATTAGATTAAATAAATATAAAAAATTTAAATTTAAAAATTAGATGATAAATAAAAATAATTTTAATTTTAATTCAATTCAAATTTTTAAAAAATAATAAATCCAGTAATTTATTTGAAATGAAAAATTTGAAAATGTTGAAGAAATAACCATAATGATAAATTATATAGTTTAAAGTTTGTTAAAATAATTCCAATTATAATTAAAACTGAAAAATTAAAAATTTAATTTACACTTTTATAAATATTTTTAAATTTAATAATAAATATACTAAATTTAAATTTATTTTTTAAAATAAATTAAAATATAAAATATAAAACAAAACCGATTTTAAAATAAATAAAAAATAAAATTCAAAGATAGGAAAAAACGTTTTTACGGTTCAATTTTTTGGTTTTCATTTTTTTTTGGTCGTATTAGCGTCAAAAAGTTTGCTTCCGTCACTTCACACATCACAATATATTATTATTATATATAGATACATCATTCATTAGCAAACCCTCCATCTCATCCCAATTCACAAAATATGGCAACCATGTTTCGTTTGTGTTTGCTTCTGATACTCCTCTCTTCTGCTCTTTCAGAGCTCTGTAATCCAGCTGACAAGAAGGCTCTCCTCCAGCTCAAGAAAGATCTCAACAACCCATACCTCCTCGCCTCATGGAACCCCGACACCGATTGCTGCCACTGGTACACCGTTACGTGCGACCGCAAAACGCACCGCATCGACTCTCTCACCATTTTCTCTTCTGTCCCCGACACCAACTTCTCCGCTCGAATCCCTCCTTCCATCGCCAATCTGCCTTACCTCCAGACGCTGGAATTCCACAAGCTCCCCAAGCTCACGGGCCCACTCCAGCCCGCCATCGCCAAGCTCACCCGCCTCACCTTCCTCCGCATCAGCTGGACCAACCTTTCCGGCCCAGTCCCCAGCTTCCTAGCCCAACTGACAAACCTCAATTTCCTGGACCTCTCCTTCAACAATCTTTCTGGTACAATCCCACCCTCCCTCTCCCAATTGTCTAACCTCGCTGCCCTTCACTTGGATCGCAACCACCTCACGGGTTTCATCCCTGAATCATTCGGCTACTTCAAGAGCAGCCCTGACCTTTACCTCTCTCACAACAATCTCTCCGGGGAGATCCCAAAGTCCCTCGCCAACTTGAACTTGACTAGCATCGATTTGTCTCGGAACAAGCTGGAAGGAGACGCATCCGTGCTGTTTGGGTCCAATAAAACGGTGCAGATAGTGGACGTCTCGAGGAACCAGTTGGCGTTTGATCTGAGCAAGGTGGTGTTCCCAAGCAGCCTGACGTCTTTGGATCTGAATCACAATAAGATATACGGGAGTCTTCCGGTTGGGTTGACGGCACTGAATTTTCAGTATTTGAATGTGAGCTATAATAGGCTGTGCGGTCAGATTCCGGTGGGGGGCAAGTTGCAGAGCTTTGACATCTATTCCTATTTCCATAACAAGTGCCTTTGCGGCTCCCCGCTTCCAACCTGCAAATGACTTAAATGCTAAGTTTGTTATCACAAATAAAAATGTTATTTGAAAATCAACTATATGATTGAAAAAAATAAGAGCAATTATGCAGTGGTAAGGACGTCTGTTTAATCATACACAGCTTATTTTAATGGGAATTTCCATTTCATGTATGAATGATTTTTTTTTTTTTGAGTTTTTTATCATTGTGTACTTCAAAAGTAAGCATAGAATTAGATTTTTTTTAATTAATTATAAATTTGTGGATTGTTGAATGTCAAACTTCCACAGCCTAGAATAAGACACTCGTATGATTCAGTCACGCTTCCTTTATTCTGCCATTTTATTCATATCTGCCAAAAGTGCGCTTATTCGTCAAAAAATAATTAACATGAAAATTATGGGGTTGGTTAAAGTTACTAGGTTTTCATTTGCCACATTGGTTGCGAACTTCTCGGTTATTATCTTCGTTCTTTAATATAAGTCATTAATATCTATTTTATAAATATTAAAAAATTAATTAAAAATAATTTAATTAATAAAATTTGTCTCAAAATATAAAATTTTTTTATATTTATCCTTAATTAAAGATCTTACTTTTATCTTTAATAAATTATATTAGTTTTAATGATTCTCTATTTAATTAAAAATATTTAAAAAAATTATTTAATAATGAAAATAATTTAAAAAAGTGACTTATATTATAGATTAAAATAATTCTTCAATAAATAATTAATATTAGAAACCAGAGTAACAATTTTACTCAACTTTTTTATGCGGTTTTTAGAGAATCAAATTTAGGATTCTGCGACATAGATATTTTTATTCTGAATAATTTTATTTATATATTTAATCATGTTCGATACCAACGCATTATATAAATAACATTCAACTTTGTGACCTTTTATTTACGGCGGTCAAGGAGGCATCATAATAAGCTATAAACGAAAGGTAAGTGCCCGGAAATGGCTGAGGGAGGCGCGTTGACAGAGAAGGGATCTAAGACCAACGTTCAATATGAATTACCGTGCGGTGCGGGTCCGATGTCAAATCTTGGGCAGCACTATCGCAATAATAGGTTAGACCTAAATAAAAATTTTAATTATAATATAGTAAATATATAATTTTTAATTAAAATATTATATATATATATATATATATATATATATATATATATATATGTGTGTGTGTAATTTAATTAAATATTTTATTTATTTATTTATATACTTATAATCTTTTCATTAAAAAATATAACAAGCAAATAAGTTTTTTCCCATTATCTGAACCTATCGCCACATAACCCTTCCCAGGATTGCCGTGCATTAATTTTTTTTAATATTTGATTAAGTCCTACTTATATTTTTCTTGTTTTCCAAAAGTAAATAATCGGTTCTTTTAATATTTTACACATATATATATATATATATAAACTTTACCTTAATTAATTTTTTTGTAATAATTTTATTTTTAATATAATAATAAAGCTACATATTTTTTAAAATATATATTGTATATATAATTTATTTTGTTGACAAAAAATAAATTAAAAAATTTACAACATATATTAAATATAAAAAATGAATATAATCTTTAAATTACAAAGAGATAACTACACTCCATGATAATTTTGTATAATTTATTCTGATCAATAAATGAAATTAGGATAAGGGCTTTTATGGTAGAAAGTAGGAAACAATTTTTTTTTTTATAATATCTATTATATTTTTATAATTATTAGTCAAGAATATTTATTTTTTAATAAAATTTTTAAAACAAAGGTAAGAAAATTATTTTTTATTCTTAAAATTATATTTTTTTTATTTCTATTTTTATTCATAACTTTTTATGTATCAAATAGATCTATATATATGATTTTATCTAATCAAATGACATATATATGAGTTCAGATTTGTTAACATTCCTCAAATTACAATATTTTAATTTTAATAAATATTAAGAATTTAATTTTTGCATATTGTAAAAGGATTATTTAAAAAGAAAGAAACCATATCACCTTTTCATGCATAAAGAAAAAATAGCAGACAAATAATATGTACTTAAAAGCTAGCGTGATTAGAATCAGATTAAAATTGATTTAACTGGTCAAAAATTGATGAATTGATTCAATTGATTTATAAAATCATCCTGTCAACAAAATTGGTCAAAAATTAATTAAATTGATGAAAATCAGATTGGTTCAAGGTTTGAACAATTTAAAATTTTTTGTAGATTTTTTTTATTTCATCTTATATGGATTTGAAAAATTAAAAATGAAGAGTAATAGAATAACAAAAAGGGTTGAAACAGAGAAAAATCTTAAAAAGAAGAATATATGAAAAACAAACAGTGTGTATTTAGTCATTTTCAATATTTATTGTTACTTAGCCATTTTTAATGCTTATTTTCCATCACATTTTATTTCCTAGCACATCTTTATTGGACATTAAGGTGTTTAGCCAAAATTGCTCATTCCTATTCATCAATAGTTAAAATTAATAATTGGTAATATTTAAAATTATTAATATTTATTTTTTATTAAAATTTTAATTTATAAAATTATAAAAATATATATATATTCAAGTTTACTAATTCAATCACAATCATACTAATAAATCATGAACTAATGTTTTAATTAGTTCAATGATCAATCCAATTGAAAACTATTATTAAAAACTAAATCAAAAGGCATCTTAAAACTTTGAGGCAACAATAAATAAATGCGGTATCAGATATAGTCGACGTTAATATGCCACCAATGCCCAGTAGTGTGTGTGTTTGGAATATAGTTATATAAATATGATTTTTGGTAAAAAGTAAATTTGTATCACTATGATTTATATTTAGAAACTTTTTATCTAAAAATTGAATTTCACCATCATTGCAATTCATTTGATGTGGAAGCTTTTTTTTTTTTTTGTGGCAAACAGAGATTTGGAATATACTTGCACTACTTAGCTAGCACCACTAGAATCTTTGCAGACTAAGAGAAAATTAATTTCGTATAATTAAGGAGAGATCAATTTGAGAGTATTGGATTTAACGTAAAAAATAAACTTTTAACATTTATCTATTTCACTAGCTATCATGTTTAGCTTCACTATCTATTCTTCTCCCAACTACTTAACCTTATCCATAAATCCTCACATGCTTCTAAAATGTCCAATTCATTCTTTTTGTTTTAAAAATAAAATTTGTTATTGATTTGAAATGATACACGATTTATAATTTAACAATTTGATTGTCATTGAATATTTTTTAAATATATATAACAAAATATAAATATATGATATTTTTATTTAAATTATGTATATTATAAAATAATATTTAAAAAATATAGATATTTTAAAAAAATAAAAATTAATCAAAATATTCTACATATAATAATAAACCTATATAAAATGACTTGAATAAAAGCTGTTTACAAGTTTTGTTATGGAATATTAAAACTTTGATATAAAGACTTAAAATGAGATTATAATTTTATTATTATTATGAGAATATAGTCACTTAACTAATTTTATATCTACAAGAAATTTATATTATGTTGAAGTTAATTTGACTAGTAAAAAATTGAAAGAAGAATTTTTTTTTTTCAAATAAAAAATATCATATCTAATTAAATTAAATATATAAAAAGTTAATAAATTTAATGCATGTTATTTCCCTATACGTGTTTATAATTCGTTGTTAATTGATGAGTACACGATTAAACCATATACGAATGTAAGTTAGCGAGCTAGCGTGAGTAGAGCAAGGCTCAAGTATATTATTTATAGAGTAATATGATTTTCGCTTCTCCAAGTGGTCAGAAAAAGAAACTCTTGCAAAACAGGACTCCCACCTTCTTTGTTAATTATTGGATGGGGATTCTTGTCCAACCTTGCTAGCTTGGTTGGCTTCACTTACCATTCTTCTCCCAATGGCTCAACCTTATCCACTTGAATCTCCACATGCTTCTGAAATCTCAAACTCATTCTTTCAAATTTTTTAAAAATTAAATTGATCATTGAAGTGAACAATTGGTTTTTCTGTGAAACAACATATATAACTCTAACATTTCTATTTAACAGTCTTTTTTTTTTTTTTTGAATTGTGAGAGATCTCATTCTATTTATTATAATTAAAAATAAAAAATAGAAAAGAGAGATAAAAAGGCCCAATTAAACCCGGCCAAGCAAAAATCAAATTCTGCCTAGTTGGACCAGGAGCCGAGCCTATAAAGAGGTCCAGTGCCAAAACCGGACCAAACCTTGGATTTGGTAAAAACCAGTGGTATATTTATGTAACCCTAATAAAAAGTAATGCAATGTGACACTATTGCTTATTTATTGTTTTTAAAGCATCACCCAGACTTTTCATTACTCAAAATCTATTACTCCCCACTCGGTCAAAATGTTCTGATGAGAAAACCAAATTTCCTTGCTTTCCATTTTTGTAAATAAACGTTGTTCAATTACTTTGGAGTTGTTTTGCATTATGGAAATTAGCTTTTTTCACAAATTTAAAGAATGAAGAACAATTCAATAATCGAAGCATGTCTTAGATTAAGGTGAAAGTCCTTAAAACTTGTATTAAAAATAATAGATCGTAGATTCAAAATTAGTTTATCCTAAATGTTAACTAATAATTAATCACATAAGTTACTCATATGCTCACTCTGAAAAATGAAAAAAGTCACATTATAATTTATGTAAAATTATAGCAATAGCTAATACTTATCGAAGTCAAATGATCTCTTTTTTGACACTGCAGAAACCAGGTAAGTATATATTCCTGAGGAATGGTTTTTAACTTGTATCTCTTTTATTTTTAATGAATATTGAAAAAGAGAGGTCTCGTATATTAATACGTTGTTTTACCAAAGGTCCATTTCTTTAGTCGGAAAAATCCATTGAGAAAAGAATCCAAACTTGGGCTTATTTTACGCGACTATAAGTTTTATTGCACTTTTTATTTTAATTTGCTCGGTAGAGCAACTCAGCATGCTTGTTTGTGCAAGACATGAACATCATCTATTCACTACTCATCCATATATTAGCTCGTACGTACAAGGGCCACTTCCAGCAACAAGCATCAAACCATTTCGTGCGTAAGCATATTACGTCGTTGTCTGGTGAAACACATACATATATTGAGGAGCAAGAGCAAATCATTTGCAAGCTGGGAGCGGCGAGCCCCAAAGGCACTTGTTATGGAAATAGTAATAGATGTCGAAGCTCTGCAACTTGCCCCCCATCGGAATCTAGCCGCACAGCCTATTATAGCTCACATTCAAATACTGAAAATTCAGTGCCGTCAACCCCACCGGAAGGCTCCCGTATATCTTATTGTGGTTTATATCTAACGACGTCAGGCTGCTTGGGAACACCACCTTGCTCAGATAAAACGCCAGCCGGTTCCTCGATACGTCCACCATCTGCACCGTTTTATTGGACCCAAACAGCACGGATGCGTCTCCTTCCAGCTTGTTCCGAGACAAATCGATGCGAGTTATGTTCAAGTTGTCTAGGGACGTTGGGATCTCACCGGAGAGATTGTTGTGAGAGAGATCAAGGTCAGGGCTGCTCTTGAAGTAGCCGAAGGACTCAGGTATGGGACCCGTGAGGTGGTTGCGGTCCAAGTAAAAGGCACCCAGGCCACAAAATTGGGAGAGAGAGGTTGGGATTGTGCCAGAAAGGTTGTTGAAGGAGAGATCCAGGAACGTGAGGCCCTTGAGTTGGCCCAGGAAGCTGGGGACTGGGCCGGAAAGGTTGGTCCAGCTGATGCGGAGGAAGGTGAGGCGGGTGAGCTTGGCGATGGCGGGCTGGAGTGGGCCCGTGAGCTTGGGGAGCTTGTGTAAGTCCAGCGTGTGGAGGTAAGGCAGATTGGCGATGGAAGGTGGGATTTGAGCGGAGAAGTTGGTGTAGGGGACAGAATCGAAAATGGAGAGAGAATTGATGCGGTGCGTTTTGGGGTCGTAGGTGAGGGCGTACCGGTGGCAGCAATCGGTGTCGGGGTCCCATGAGGCGAGGAGGTATGGGTTATGGAGGTCTTTCTTGAGTTGGAGGAGAGCCTTCTTGTCAGTTGGATTGCAGAGCTCAGAAAGAGCAGAAGAGAGGAGTATCAGCAGAAAACACATGCGAAACGTGGTTGCCACATATATACTTTGTCGATTAGGATGAGACGAAGGGTTGTGGATGAATGATACGTTTATATATAATATTAATGCGATGCGGGGAAACACTTGTCAGAAGGTAATTAATATGGAAATGATAATTATTATTAAATAATAATAATAATAATAATAACAACATGATAAATATTTTAAAAAATTTACTTTTATTCTCACTCTCTCATGCAGCCTAACGCCCCTAGTGTTTTGTTTTCCAAACGATTACATGCAAGGTTGGGTTCACAAGCCACATAAGGACAAGGCCACTGTACTATACAGCCAAATACATAGATATTATTATTATTCTGAGGAAATAATTAAGGTAATATAAAAACGGAAAGTGCATGGAGGGAGGTGTTGATAGACGAGGGATCCAAGACGGTCAAGTGCGGGTCCAATGTCAAGTCTTTGGGTATGATTAGCATAATGCAAACCCAAAGGGATCCAAGGCGGACAAGCGCGGGTCCAATGTCAAATCTTGGGTATCATTATTATCATGTAAGCCCAATCACCTCATAGAAGTCCCCCGCGTATTAATTAGTAAAAGAAACTCGTGCAGGTAATTTTTTCTTAAACGAGACATTTAATCATGTATATACTTTTATCTGATCAAACGGCATAAACATAACTTCATATATTTGTTAATATTCCTCAAATCAAAATTCATTACTTTTAATAAATATAAAGGGTATACTTTTTTTAGTGTGAAAGAATTTTTTCTTTCTGAAAAAAAGAAAAAAGAAGTTATATCGCTGAAACAAAATTCGCCTTTCCACGTATAAAGTAGGAGGCAAATAAGACGTGTCTGCAAACTAAAACAAAGGGCTATGTCACCGAAAAATATAAAAACAAAAAAACGTAGGGCTATCAAAATCCGAGGGCATCTTAGAACTTGGGGCAACGATAATAAATGTGGTGTCAGACACAGCAGGCTTTAGCACGCCCCCGGTGACTTAAGAATTAAAATTCGTTTCGACTTGTCGTAAACTTTTATTTATTTTAATTTTTAAAATAAAATTTTGTAACAAATACAGTGATAGTGAGTTAGTTAATGTTTAGTTAAATTATTGACAGGTGATTTGATTAATATTATTGTGTTTGGTAAATATTTTAAAAATTTATTATCAAATTAATGAAAAAAGCATGTATAAATTTGAACTAACGTAGATGTTAGATGAAAAAGTTATCTAATAATTAATGATTTTGAGTGAAAAGATTTTTTTTATAAATAAAAAAGTCTACTTCTAAAGAGAAATTTCACCTTTTGTTTTTACCTTCTTTTATATATATATATATATATATATATATATATATATATATATATATATATATATATATATATATATATATATATATATATATATATATATATATAAATCTACTACTTTGAAGCTATTTTTTTTTTCAGTTACAAAAAACTGGACGAAACATTTTATTTTTCCAAAATAGTGTCTTTTTTTAAAAAAATAAACTGCTTGTTTTTTCTCAAAAGCTAGGTCAAACAAAAATTGACTGTCAAATAATTGCTCTTTTCCCTACATTACACCAGCTCTTAAGAAACATATATATATATATATATATACACACACACATTTTTAATTTAGTCCTTCAAAAATAAAATATCTTAATTTAATTCCTTAATCTTTCTCTTGTCAAAATAATTTTTTCATAACGTAAAATTTTCACAATTAATAAATAAGGGCTCACATAACTTCTGATTATAACATAACGTTTTCTTCCAATTAATACAATGTTATTTAAGCAAAAAATTTCATAAAATAAATCATTTTGACAATTTCTTTATTTTGTGAAATTTGTCTAAACAATATTTTTTTTGGGGATGTGACATATGCAAGTTGAGGTCATGAATCATTGACATCATAGGCATTTGTTTATTAATTAGAAAACATTTTTCTAATAGAAGAATTATTTTAATTAAAAAATTTTAAAAGATTAAATTAAAATACTTTATTTTTAAAGAACTAAACAAAAATAAGAGTGATTGTTCAATAACTAAATTATTAATTTACTCTAATTTTTTAATCTTTTATTGTCATAAAATATTAGCTTAAGAGTAAATTGTTTTAATGTTTTTAATCCTTGAGAAATCAATCATTTTTAATCTTGTGGCCATACCATGCGAGGGAGGATGGCACCATACTAAAAATATGCACGGATTTAGTGCCCGTCTAGAGTGTACGCTTTTTTTTTGAATTGTTTAGATTTGATTTAACGATTCATATTTTATATAATTTTTTTTAATTTTAATTTTTTTTATTTTATAAGATGCAGAATATAGGACAAAAACAATTTTATAACTGAAAATTATAAAAAAAATGATAT
Organism: Erythrophleum fordii; assembly: GCA_032878935.1. Taxonomy (NCBI): domain Eukaryota; kingdom Viridiplantae; phylum Streptophyta; class Magnoliopsida; order Fabales; family Fabaceae; genus Erythrophleum; species Erythrophleum fordii. The sequence continues at coordinate 12,038,068 of JAVQMF010000045.1, read as the reverse complement.
TTCATATATAAAAATATTATAAAATGTGAATAATTTAGATTTAATCTGGATGACACAAATTGAGATACACATGGTGCGCATTCAACCCAGATTCATAGAAAATCCAAATCCCTAAAAAATAAACCAAAATAATGCTATTTGAGGGAAAATAATATTTGAAAAGGTTTAAATTATCAGTTATCTGCTGTTTGGGCTAGCATTTATTTGTGTCATGTTAGTTAGTATGTTAAGTGACTATAACTTGATTTAATATAAGTGACTATGTTAAGTGGTCCAAATTGAGATCGCATCATGCGCATCTTACCCGGATTTACAAAAAATTCAAATTCTTAAAATATCAACCAAAATGATGCTATTTGATAGAAAATAATATCTAAAAAAGTTTAAATTATTAGTTATCTACGGTGTGGGCTAATGACTATTTATATCATATTAGTTAGTATGTGAAATGACTGTTACTTGATTTAATATAGGTAATTATTTTGATTAAGGAAAAATAATTTTCAAATTAAATTAAAATATTTTATCTTAAAAAAACTAATTAAAATATATGTGTGTGTGTGTGTGTCTCTCTCTCTATGTACATATATATATATGTGTGTTAAAAATTAAATCATTAATCTAAAAATAAAAAGGACTAATATTCAACCCACTGCATAATTGAAAGCCTCCCGACCCGGGGTGAAATATGTAGGAGACATTGAATATATGTTTCTTTTAATGTGATAAAACACCAAGTATGTGAAGAAGTTAAATCGCCAGTTACTTTAAATGATCAGTCTTGATTATCATCTCCAATTGAATTGTGTATATCAAAATAAATACTATTTTCGGTTTTATATATAAGAAATAAATAATTAACTTAAAAAAATTAAAAAAATTCGTTAAAATAAATTAATATTTTTAATATTGTCCCCAATAAAAATTAATTTTTAAGAATGTCATTATTTAATATGTATATTTTTTTAAAAAAATTAATAACAGTTCATTTAACGGAGGATATAATTAAAATATTATAATTAATATAATTAATATACCAAATATTAATAATTTATTTATTATATTTTAAACTAAATTAAATTTTTTAAAAATTTCTTATATATAAGATCAGAGGTAGTACTTTCATTTTATTAAAAAGAATTAATTTAATTTTTTTTTCATTAGTAAGTATAATTATAGTAATAAATCTATTAAAATAAATAAAATATTATTCTATATTTAATAGTATTTAATAATTAATTATATCATAACTAAAAAACATATATTTTCAAAAATATAAGATTATCACTTTAAAGTTTGAATGCTTATGTTCTATACACTGATTGCATTCAATGTTTTAGCTAAGTAATTTGTTTCGGATAATTTTATTTAATAATTCTTTCCGAAAATTACCTTATTACTTCAACAATTAATCGCTTGACTGTTGATTTTACAGTTTTAGAAGTAAAAATTAGCTTGCATGAGCTAATTTACAAAAAGCCAATGTTATAACTCAAAACTAAAAAAGAGATTGAAGAACGGCTCCGAAGAAACGTTTGATTTTCTCAAAAGAAATTGTTTAAATGGTTATATTTTCAGTCTGTCAAATATTTAAAAAAAAGGTGATTAAGACGTAGCAGAAATAAAGCTTAAGAGCCTTTTGAACAAAACCAATGCCACGTTTTTAATTAGCAAAGAAATCCAATCCAAAATACCAATTTCGCACACTACTACCCACACAACACGATGACGCAGCGTCATATATGTATCAAACCTAGGTAGTAGGTACCCAGTTGGTCAAATAGAAGGTCCATCAGAAACTTCCATAATTTTCTTGGTTAATTAACTTTTCCTTTATTCTTATGATAAATTTCACCCTGGAATTTGCGAAATATCTGATCCACCGCGTAGATTCCAAAGTAGAAAAATAATAATAATAATTAAAGGCGAATAAAGGTGAGACAATTATGTTCTGAAGCATCTTTTGGAAAATCACTTAATTACTCCAGTCCATTTGGCACAAGCTTTCTGTGATGCTTCTCCTTTTCTTTGAACTCTTTCAACCTGTTCATTTTTTATTAACTGTCTGCCGCAGACGGGTGGAAATTAAGGAGAATTATAAAGAAAGACTTAAAATTTTTAAAAAATATTTTAAAAAATTTATTACTATCATTTTAAGCTAAATTATCACTAATTTTATCTATAAAGCTAGTAATATTTAATAGTAATAGATTCTCTAAAATAATTTTTTTCCTTATTGGTAATTTTCCCTTAGAATTATCCATGCTGCGCCGTCTTAATTACAATTACTACAATAGTCATGTCTAAAACAAGGAGACAGAACAGAGGCAAGACAATGTATGAAAAAATTATGAAAGAAAGCCGAAAGGATGTAGGAAAATGAGCAGAGATCACACGTTTCAAGTCTACATGTATTTTATTCTAGAAGACTGACTTTGTCCTCTCAAGTGGGGCAACAGTTCATCTCCTTCACAAAATTGTGGAATTTTGACAACTGGCTTCTGCATTCACTACTTCCATACTAGGTAACAAGGTCTTGGCCTGAATTAATGCGTTTAAATAAAGCAAATGCTTTCACTACAAATGTTTTTCTACACAAAGCTACCTAATATTATTCCCCTAGCCTACATCTTTCTCCTAACTTTTCCAATGGATCGCTGTGCTTTCGCTTATCAAAGAGAAGTTGAAAATCCACAAGAGTCTCAGCGCTGTACCCAAACTAATAAACAAAGTAAAACGAGTGAGAGAGAGAAGACTTGGGCTTCAACACGCTTGGCACCAAGAACGCCAATCCAACCTCACTAAGTGCCTTGAATTTTGAAATAAGGATACGTCTTTCAAATGTTAAAATGCATACAACAATCTACAAATTAAGGAGATGATTTCGAGTTGTAAATAACACTTTCTTTCTTCCAATTTCAGGTTGTGAGAAGATACTTCTACTGGTTCCCTGCTCCAGCAGCTTATTTCACAGGTGCTAACTTGTCCAAAGAGACAGGACAACCGAAGAACTTGAAGCGTCTAAGACTATTTCAGCCCAAGACACATGAAAACAGAGGTTGTGCAACAAGAAGAAATTCCCAAACAAGCCAGTCAATGAGTTCTGAAGCTGCTTCAACTCACCAAGGCGATTACAAGTTGAAAGACACAAAGCCTGAGCTGGGAGAACGTTGGCCGCATGGAGGACATCGCGGTGGCACCGGTTGGATTTCAAGTGAAAGGGCAACAAGCACTTATGACCTCGTGGAACAGATGTTGTATCTCTATGTTCAAGTAGTGAGAGCCAAAGACCTACCCACAAATCCTGTTACAGCAACTATTGATCCATACGTAGAAGTAAAGGTCGGAAACTACAAGGGGAAAACCAAACACTTCGAGAATAAGACCAACCCTGAGTGGAATCAGGTTTTTGCATTTTCAATGGACAAGTTACAGTCTTCAATTGTGAAAGTGTATGTTAGAGACAAGGACATGGTTGCTAGAGATGATTATACTGGGAAGGTGGTGTTTGACGTGCATGAAGTGCCAACCAGACTTCCCCCAGATAGTCCTCTGGCTCCTCTGTGGTATAGATTAGAGGATCGGTGGGGGAATACAAAGGTAAGAGGACAAGTGATGCTTGCAGTTTGGATGGGAACACAAGCTGACGAAGCATTTCCCGATGCTTGGCATTCAGATTCTGCTTCAGTTCAGGGAGAAGGAGTTTACAGTATCCGATCAAAGATTTACGTTTCACCAAAATTATGGTATCTGAGAGTTTATGTGATTGAAGCTCAGGATGTAGAGCCATATGATACAACCCAGCCACCTCAAGTGTTTGTGAAGGCACAAGTTGGAAATCAAGTACTTAAAACCAAGTTATGCCCAACCAAAACCCCCAATCCACTCTTTAACGAAGATCTCATATTCGTAGTAGCAGAGCCCTTTGAAGAACAGCTAGTTCTCACAGTGGAAAACAAGCTGACCCCTGCAAAAGATGAAGTTGTGGGAAGAAGAAGCTTACCACTCAATATCTTCGAGAGGCGTTTGGATCACCGACCAGTCCATTCTTGCTGGTTCAATCTTGAAAGATTTGGTTTTGGCGTTCTGGAGGGAGACAAGAGGCACGAACTTAAATTTTCCAGTAGAATTCATCTCAGAGTTTGTCTCGAAGGTGCCTATCATGTGATGGATGAATCCACAATATACACAAGCGATACAAGAACGACGGCGAGGCCGTTATGGAAGCAGCCAATAGGGATTCTTGAAATGGGAATATTGAGCGCTCAAGAGCTATGCCCAGTGAAGACCAGGTATGGCAAGGGGACCACAGATGCTTACTGTGTAGCCAAGTATGGAATGAAATGGGTGAGAACGAGGACAGTCACCGAGAGCTTCAATCCCAAATGGAATGAGCAATACACGTGGGAAGTGTATGACCCTTGCACTGTGATAACTATAGGAGTATTTGATAACTGCCATTTGGGTGGAAACGAGAAGCCAAGTTCTGGAAGTGGAGCCAAAATTGACTCCAGAATTGGAAAGGTAAGAATTCGACTATCAACCCTCAAAATGGATCGGATTTACACTAACTCCTTCCCGCTACTTCTTCTACGTTCATCTGGGTTAAAGAAAATGGGGGAACTGCAATTAGCTCTTCGCTTCACCTGCCTTTCTTTGGCTAACATAATTTACCTTTATTACCACCCATTACTACCGAAAATGCATTATTTACATGCATTCACAGTGAGTCAATTAGACAGTTTAAGATGCCAGGCTATAAACGTTGTAGCAACAAGACTTAGCAGAGCAGAACCACCCCTGAGGAAAGAGGTTGTGGAGTATATGCTAGATGCGGACTCCTGCACATGGAGTCTAAGAAGAAGCAAAGCTAATTTCTTCAGAATTGTGTCAATTTTTTCAGGAGTGATATCTATAAGCAGGTGGGTTGGAGGGGAGGTTTGCCGCTGGAAGAACCCAGTCACCTCAATTCTAGTTCATGCCCTGTTTTTCATATTGGTGTTGTACCCGGAATTGATCCTCCCCACTATCTTCCTCTACATGTTCATCATCGGAATATGGAATTTCCGGTTCAGACCAAAACACCCTCCTCACATGGATACGAAACTGTCATGGGCAGAAGCAGCACTCCCAGATGAACTTGATGAAGAGTTCGATACTTTCCCAACGTCTAAGCCACAGGAGGTGGTAAGAATGAGGTATGATATGCTTAGAAGTGTGGCGGGAAGAATACAAACAGTGGTGGGAGATATTGCAACTCAAGGTGAGAGATTCCATGCTCTGCTGAGTTGGAGAGACCCAAGAGCAACCAGCCTCTTCGTGATTTTCTGTCTAATTGTGGCTATGGCACTTTACGTGACGCCTTTTAAATTGGTTGCTTTAGGTATGGGCGTTTTCTGGCTGCGCCATCCTAGGTTTCGAAGCAAGCTGCCCTTAGCGCCCTTCAATTTCTTTAGGAGATTGCCGTCTCGTGCTGATAGCATGCTTTGAAGCTCAACGAATGAAGGAAAGAAATTATATCGAGTCTTATAATGGGTTCTCTTCTTTGGGTACACAACTATAATGGATTTTCTTGCTATCAAACTTTTAATTCTTGTAGCCTATATTGGATTACTCGGATTCATTGTACGCAAAATAAAGCTGATATTTCCTCCCGCATTTTATCTTACAACGAATCATTATGTTACCATGTTAATACGTCTTTGTGGTCCGTGGGTTGTTGCGTATAGCATATCTATGACTGTGGTAGCATATCTATGACTGTGAGCCGAACAAAAGTGGGATGGGCCTTTTTTTTGGGTCCATTTAAAGCTTAAGCATTCGGCCCTCAAACGTTTAAAATTGATTAGTTTATTGACATACATTAGAGTTGTTAATCTTTTTGGAAAAATATTAATTACTATTTTTGTATAATTTTAAGAGATTAAAAAGACCAAAGTTTCAAAGGCATATATAATAATATAAATAAACAAACAGTATTTCACGTGCATCTTCCTCGGCGAAAGACCTTTTTATAATTCATTACTGTTAATATTATAATTATGGACGTGCATCATATCTGTCTGACCTGTAATGTAAATATAAATTGACTAAGAAAACACAAATATATAGTACGCATGATAATTTTTTAAAAAATTAATTTGTCCTTTTTTGATAATTGAGTCTTTGCAGCCAACCTTATAAGAACCTCGACCACCAGATCCACTGATTCAAAAAGAAGAGAAAAAAAATAATAGTCCCAAAAATACAAAAAAAACATAAAACTAGGCTAAAGGGGGGCTTAAATTATGTCAAGTAATAACAGTGAACCAAGGCTAGCGTTAGCCGGAGGCCTAAGACTAAGCCTAAGCATGCCATCGAAGTTGAAGGTGAGATGGACGTAGGAGTGGCTTCCGCTTCTTTCTCCTGAAGCTAGATTTTGTCTTTTACTCTCAGGATCAGGATTCAAGCATATAACTCCAACGCAGGCGAACCCAACCGAACCATCTTCTTCTCTTTATTAATTTAGTTATTTCCATTTCTCTGTGAAATGAATTTATTCATTTTAATTTGCTAGGTCCTTCCACTTCTCCTTTCAAGGTCGGAGATAGAGTTAAATGTCAATTCTATATTAATTATAAGGAGTGTGTCTATTAATTATATACAGCGCTAGGGGTGGAAGAAGGGAGGGTGGTAGCAGAGAGAAGACAGACATTCAACTTATAATAAAATAGAGAAATTAAAGAAGTTAAAGGGCTATGGATATAGGTGTGTGTTGGCCCTACCAGCAAGCAGAAGTTATTCTTGACGAGGTCGTCCCATCCACAGAGAACTGAGTGCTCGCAGACGATGGAAGAACTCGGCGATAGCCAGCATACACCTCGCTGCTTGACGCGTCGTTAGTATCTCCCGCAGATGGTGAATGGTCTGGTGCCGCAGATTATCTGCCTGTAAGTTTTTGTTTTTTTTAATTATTGTCGGTGATAAAATTGTCATAAAATTCAATATCAACCTCATGTGTTGTGTAGCTTCAGTTAGAAATTGAATATTACAATTACACGCAACACTATATGCCCTACTTTAGAAGCAAATGAACAGTCAAATTTGAAGAGGTTGGAGGGGGAATTAAAGTAATAAGTAAACAGTGTCTTCCAAGTCCAACATTTTGAAACGAGAATAGGACTTGCAACCTCTGTCCACCAACTTGTTGATTATGATGCTTCCATGGTCAATTTTTGGATTATTTTATCATAGACATAATTTTAAGGGAAGCGTGAAAACACCCCAAACAGAAGGTAAACTGGACGGTAATTAAAAGATATATTAAATACAAATAAATGGTAGAAACACTTCAAAGAGTCAATTTTATTCAACATGATGACATTGTTTTCAACTTTTCTGAATCCAAAGGGCAACGACAATAAAAATGATCACACTATAAAACCAGGCCATCCATCACCCCACAGATTTCAAGTCCACTTTTACGGTAGAAGTATAAAAACTTCAAATTGGTCAAATTAGGACTGAACGATAAGCTTGTTTGTGTTAAAACTCTTAATCATTATGATTAATCTACTTTACCTAATAGTTCCTCTAGTTTCTGTTTCCTATTGATTTGATGGTTACTTAGAATATCTATAAGCTTTTATTCTTCAGTGGCTTGTGAAATCAGTGATTAACCCATTGAAGTAAACCGAAGTTGGTGAACTAACTTAATTACCATAAGCTTCACAAAGAATTTTAGAGCATTTTAGTCCTGTACCCAACCTAACTTCCGCTTTTCTTCTCCTTCGTCTTGTTTGATGTGTGTTTTACCTATGAGCTATATCCTGGTGGGATCTATTTTGGACATCTTAATTAGAATTGAACGTGTTCACACTTATAAATTGTTTAGCATGGTCGTATCATTAATTAGATGAAATAGGTGTGTTGATATTTGGAAGGAATAAATTTATTTCACGTTCCATTCAGCATGTGAGTTTGTGTGGTTCAAGAAATGGTCAAAAAGGGAGTTATGGAGAAGGAACTATGTGGTGTCCTCAAGTGAAACGGTTACGACCATGACATCATCACATATGGGGCTCAAGGGATCTCTTTGGATGAGGGTTATATTAGTGAGGGAGCACTGATCTGCCCTAGGGTCATGAGTACATGATTCCACACACCTGTTCATCACTCCGTAGTAATGGTAATCTTAAATAATTTGAGATTAAAGGCTTCAGAACTTCTGGTATATGTGCTTATTATGGCAGTGCACCTTTGCGGTGACTTTCTTTTTGGTTGCGTGCAAGTACTAACTATACTTAATTTGTGTTTTCAAAATTTTTCAATAGAATCAGTTAATCATATAATATATATATATATGTGTGTGTGTGTGTGTGTGTGTGTGTGTCAGGAAACCATTTTCAGTTCTTGTTAAGGTACAACCCTAAGAAATATATATATATATATATATATAAATGAGTACAAGCTACACATACACCTTCAATTTATATATGGAAACTCAAGGCTAGGGGGGTGGCCTTTAGTTACTATTATTAAGGTGTATCTATGGTGTTTCCCACCTAATTACCCCACCCCCCCACAAGACCAGTTATAGAACATGGTCCTGGGAGACTACAAACTAAACCGAATCACATGGCCACAAATCACCTCCACCAAATTCAACATATATGCATATACTCATGATCTTTCTGTATACGTACAGTCAAAATGAATCATCTAATTAATGTACCTGTCTCAGGAAACCTTCTAGAGTCGAGAGCTTATTTATGGCCATGGCCATCTGTCCCATGTAGTTAGCCATATTGGGTGGACAGCTCAATGAGTCGGATGTTATAGTGTCTGAGAGAGATTGATTGAGAGCCTCAAGCCCTTGGGAGAGAGCATCTTCTGCCTCTTGCGTAGATTGTTGCAACCCATATATACCCAGTATTTGTTGCTCTGTCAGGGGCTCAATTTGGCTCACAATAATCTGAAACGAACATAAAATAAAAATATTTTAATCGAAAACAATTAATGTATATATATAATGACTATATATATATATATAGTTAATCGTGGGGACCTTGTTTATTGATTAACTAGTGTACAAAGTAAGAGATGGCTATTCCTATCCCATCAATAACAAGGAGAAATAAGACAATGAGAGATAGAGACCCGTGCCAGTCTCTTTGCTCTTTACTTTCTCAACCTCGGTCGGGCTCCAACCAGATTATTTGGAGTGAAAGGCATGGCTTTATGGGAATGAAGCCTAACTCGACCCATTAACGGAAACCTTCATGATACCTTTCGTCATTCATTGATGACATTCAATTCATTGCCCTCGGACTTTGTTAGGTATGCCCCACCGATAAAACTCGGTCCATGCATTAATATCAACATCTTATCTATACCTTATATTACACACCTCAATTCCTCCCCCGCTACGCATGCGAGTGATCCAAAATTCACCCAAACCCATACTTGAAATTTAAAAATAGGATGAAATTCTTTAGACATAAACAAGGAAAAAAAAAAAGAAAAAGAAACTCCTTGACATATGACTCCATGTAATTCTTGGTTGTCTTTGTCATGTCGTTGCCACATAATATTATTTTTGATGATGAGGGGGTAAAGATGGCATATTTTTGAGGTTGGGTTGGAGTTGTACCTTAATGAGTTCAGATGGCCTGAACCCACCGATCCACATGAAGCAACGTTCGGCTGGGGTCTTCCACATGCCAGACACAATATGGAATACGTCTGTTTTGGCCACTATGCTCTTGAGGTTCATTACCTGGTCATAATGTGCCAAGAAATTATCAACAAACAGCCGAAGCTCGTTCTCAGGAAGGTGCTCTTGAACTGCAGCTCTTAACTCGCACACCATTCGATGGTGCTCTTCTAGCCATCTCGCATATTCTACGTCAAACATTGCAGCATCTGAAATTGATGTACAAACATGTGAAAATCAGGTTGGTAAAAAGTACGCATATATGGGTTGTTTTGCTACTTTCAAGACCTGAGCTAATGCTGCTCATAGCCATAGGAAGGCCTTGCTCTCCTCCCAAATCTGCACCTCCCGCAAAGAATACGCCCTAAAATAGAACACGCATTGCTTGTAAAGTTGTAAGTGCTAGCAATGATTTAAGTTGCAACTTTGTCAATGTGATGTCCATTTAGAGCATCAATAGGAATGCCCAAATTAAGATATGTGTTTTTTTCCTTACTTGAGCTCTAGCACGATGTAGCTCTTGCTCCAGCTGATTAAGCCTAATTCTACTTGACTCTAGCTGCTGCACATATGCCTAGGACAAAAAATAATGGACAAATAAGAGAGCTTTGAAAAAGTCGTTCTAAAATGTGTGAACCCCCCACAATTAAGATAAGAGTATCTACCTTTTTCCTAAGCCTGCTTTTCCTAGCTGCCTCTCTATTCTGAGCAAGTCTTCTGAGAGTCTGCGCGTCCGCATGATAATTTATATTTAAAAATAAGTAAAGAAAAGAAAAAAGAAGAAGTTACGACTAGAAAAAGAAGGAGCGCGGAGGAGGAGACATGGAAGGAGAAGAAAGCAAAGAGTAACCTTAGGATCTGGGGTTTTGGGTGCTTCCTGTTCAGAACTTGGCGTTGCACTCTTGCGATTGCTCTCTCGCTGCCATGCATTATGCACCATATATTCACAGATCAGTAAGTGATTAGTTAGAGGACATGATAAATATACATGGCTTAAATGCTTAATTAATTAAGCTCAGAATCTCAGGTTTCAAAGAAGCATACTAAAACTTCGATTCTTGTTCAATTTACTTTTAGCCAATGCCAGGCAGTTTGTTTATTATATAACTCATATATATACATATGGTTTTTATACCTTGACCGTTTTGGGTGGTTCAGAGGCCGAGGAGGCTTCGTTTCGTGGGTTCGCCAAACCTATTGACGGCTCTGATGATCTTTTGGAACCACTGGTTATTTGCGGAGGAACTAATTCCATGCTAGCCTATACAAACAAACCCATCAAACATCTCACCTACTATAATCAAACTGATGAAAAATAATATATAATATAAAATGAGAGTGGGATGATTATACCTTGGTCGAGGGTGGGTGTTCGCGCATAGGCTGAGATGGGAACATGTTGAGAGTCGGAGGCCTCATTTCTGATGATGAGTTCTCTGCCGAGACGCAAACATGCACAAAATTCAGCAACATCAATTATGTATCTAAGCTAGCCAGTAGCCACCTCCAATCACAGAGAGAGTAAGAATCGAAAGAAGGTTTATTTTCAAGGGACACAATAATTGCGCAACGGCCCAAAAATGAGAGAAAAGGGCAATGGAATTTTCATGGATAATTTGTATCTCTTTTGTGCCATCCAAAGGGAAAGTAAAGGCAGCGGTACCCATACCCTCAGTACATGTGGAGTTTTGCAAGGTAATCATGACACCCGGTTTGTTACATGTCATGGTCTCTGACCTCTAAACAACAAATAAAATAAAATAACAAATAAAGAGAGAGGCAGAGGCGGTTTTTCTTTTTCTTTTTTCTTTTTTTTTGGGAGAACTGAAAATGTGCACTCCAATTTTTTTCATCTGCTTTTGGGATCGGGTTAAAGAAAGTACTAAGGTGCCGATATGAATCTGCAGAACACGCTTTTGCCGTGATCCAAATAACCCATCCCTCTGAGAATCAATCACCCAAACAGAAACGAAAAAAGCAAGAGAGAAAATATTCCTCTTTTGTGAAATTGAAGTAGTAGGTTGCAATAATAAATTTTGATGCGAGTATGAGAGAGGGAGAAAGCTCACGTCTTTGGTGTTGAACGCTGGATGGGTCTGGTTGTCCATCAAGATAGAGAAAAAGGGCTTGATCCAAATCACCCAGATCATAGGCTCCAGAATCCTTGCTTCTGCTGACACACATATATTAAATAAAAAGTAGAAACAAAGTGGGTGTCTTAAGTTCTAACAGCTGAGCCTAAAGTACAGTGAGTAGCTACTTGCATAACTCACAGGTAGTTTCCGGGGATAGAGAACGTCGCCGGAGAAGAAGATTGCATCGTTCCGAAAGAAATATGATGGCCTTGTATATGATGTTGTTGTGGTTGCTGATGATGATGACAAAGATGTGGAGGTGGTAGGAGTGGTTCAAGTTGAGTAGTTGTTTGGTTGATACTCGAGGCCATGAGAGTTGAGAAAGCGACCTAAAATCTCTGTCTCTTGCTCTTCTTCTTGTCGTCCTCCACTATTAGCTCTCCAAAACCTCACTGATGCCGAAACCGCCTTTTCTTTGTTCCATTTAAAATCTATTTATTCCTTGATTTGTCCACGTACTGTGTGTGTGAGAGAGAGAGAGTCGGTTATCTATAATCGAATAGCTGGAGCTGGAGAATGACGATAAAAGAGAAATAAGGGGAGGATGGAATTGAATGCAAAGAAGCAAAAAAAATTGAAAACCTTTTTTGTCTTTTACAGCTCTCCCGCTTTCTCTCTCATGTCTCTAAGAAGGAAGAGATGACTTTCTGCGAACTAAGGATTTCTTTCAGATAAAGCGGTTCTGAGGATTTGCAGTTCAACTCTGTGTTTGTCTCTCTCCAGAAAATAACACAGAACAGAAGAGCAGAGCAGGAGAAACTGTCTTTTGCTTATTTAGAAAAACCTATTTCTAGAGTTGAAGGTAGAATGGGAGGAATGGAAAACCACCTCTGCCCTCCTTCCTTGTTTAAGCATTTTCTTATTATTGGGTGAAATGACCAAAAAGTCTTACACTATCTTCAACTTTTGCTATTCACATTTCCATGCAAACTTACACGTAGATTCCTCGCAGGCGGCTACCGGATCATCAATCATTCCTGTTTTCACACTCCCTTCCCTTTCATTATTTTCTTTTTCTTTTGTATTTCCTTGATTCAAAAGAAAAAAGACAAATTAAAAATCTTTGTCCTTCCTCTTTCAAATAGAGTTTTGTAAGCCCCTTTCAAATAAATAAAACAATATTATAAATTTGTGTAATAATTAATAACTATTTTCGTTGAAATTATTAAATAATTACTCTCAAATCCCATTTCAACTTGGAGAGTTACCATTCACCCTAAATAATTTCGGGGAACATATCAAACTTTATTCCTATGCATGTCTTATTAATTAATCAAGCCGCTATAACTATATATACAGTACAATGCTATTCCTTAATTTTGAAAATGTTTACTACAATCTGAATCAAACAAATCATTTTCATCAGGATAGACTAGTAATTAATATAATAATTAGCGTCATACGATTGAAACTAGCTTGCAGAAGGCATCTTTATTTGGTGGATAGTTGAAAATGCTAACTATTTTAGCATTTTTCCCAACTTAAATAAAATTGACTTGCAAAAACATAATAAATATGTGTATAAAGATCGCAACTCATGGGTGGACAATTTCAATATGCACAAGTTTATAATGGCGTACATGAATAGCTTACTAACATATCCTTGAAGCTGTTTTCAGCAACGAAATAGATTAATGAAAAATATTTATACAAAAATATTTGATAAAATTTATACCATAAACTATAGGCAAATGGTATATCGTTTAAATAATTGAGGAATTAAATATCATTGACTCTGACGATCATTTGGTATGTGAAGGCCTTCTTGGGAATTCAGGATTATTTGTTTAAATATTAGACTGATAATTGTTTATGTTAATATCTCTTTCAACTTTCCTGCCTTAATTAAATAATATTCATGCCCCCCACAAAAGTCAATACCACTGGGATTTCTTGTGCTTTGAATTTCTATTTGCCCCAAACAGTATTAATTGAACATACTGTTGAATATGTTGCACGCAGGACTCTTCAAAATTTCTGAAGTATGTATTAATAAGTGTCCCCATTATACTTAATTTAAACCTACCAACAAAATATATATAGGAAATAAAGGCAATGCTTTCCCCTGGGGGAGCACGTGCGTTGACGAACAAAACTATATGAAGGGTTCGAAATTTTTGGGGGAATGAATGTAGAAGCTGTCTTAGGATTTTTTCACTTTAAAATATTGTATTATTGTATTGTATATTGTCTAAAATATTGTATTATGTGGAACACAGCTTAATCAACACAACTGAAGCTATATTGTGTGTTCAAGTACGTAACTCACAAGATGGATATTTACGTTTTGTAGCTCTTTTAATCAATTGGCTAACCCAATGAGAATAAAGTCAATCTTTCTTATTTGAGAATAACCATTAATTGGAGTATATGCTTCGTAACCAAATAAATGTTAATCTTAATTAATGATAATTTTTTTTATTTGAACATACTTTGTAACCACATAAGATAGGTTTTTATTTTTAACTAAGATGGATATCACATGTCTCTTTTCCACCCTTAAATTAATAATAAAATTGAATTTTGAAATTGATAAATACATTATAATCTTCTTGTGATGCAAAATCTATAGTTGAATTGATTACAAAGGCAACAATATTCCAAAGTTTTCTTCATCTCTCAGACTCACACTACCCACAACTTACTAAATAAATATTGATGTTTCAGCATGAAATTAGTTAAAGAACTAGTATTTTTATTATTATTATGTTTTTATATACTCTCGCTCTCTCTAATTAATAAATATGGATCTCGTGATTGCAGGAGATGCAGTTAAACAATAGCTGACATGTGTTCACATGTCTCTTTCTTTTAGAGGGATTCCAAATTTTAATTATAATAAAAATTTATGCTTAATATTATAAAATTTATAAATTTGTTTGCTATATACCTAGTTTTTCTTCACATTCTTACTCATTACTATTCAAGAAATTACAATTATAATTTTTAAAAATATTATACTTCACAATTATAAGTTAAAAATATTTATTGTTAAATTTTAAAATTATTTTAAAGACTAAATGGATAAAAAAATTTTATTATCAATTAAAATTTTTATTCTCACAATTAAAATTTTTGAAATATGATTTTTTTAAAACTAAAACTTTTTATTCTTATAATTAAAATTGTCTTCATAAATAAAATTTCTAATTTCTCAACTCATCAAATTATTAGTTTGACTTCACCCCGCAGCCGTTACCTCACACTTCGGGATAGTTTAACATGTGGAAGTCAAACCTATAAGCACATCCAGTAGCTGTCAATAGAACTCCCGTCATAAGCCACGTGTCGAGACTAAGATGTGTAAATTTGTGGTGAGCAGTGGGACCCACAATTATTATCGATCGGACGGTGAATGTTTGGTTTCGGGATCCGAAAGATGTTATAGAAATTGTGAGGGCCCACCGGGACCGCCCCACACCTGGTCTCTCATATAAAAAATTATAGTTTATAACTCAAATTAAACATGTAAAATAAAAATATTTATATTAAAAATTTTAAATTTTAAAATTATTTTAAAAAATTTTGTGATTAAAAATTTATACTAAATAAAAAATTATAGTTTAAATTTTCAAATTAAAATTTTTATTTAAAATATTTTAAAATTTAAAATCTTTTAATATAAATATATTCAACTTAAAATTTTAAACCATAATTTTCTATTTGTGCTTTTTTTTCGCATTATTGTTAAATGTCCCACTTCATAAATTTGGATTTTATGTCCCAAGGAGCCGGCACTCCCCTTTTTTTTTTGGTTTTAAATAATGATATGTCCATAGCCATTTTAGTCATTTCAGTCTTCATTAATTATATTTCGCAGTAGCATCTCTCTCGCTGAAGACATAATCATTTTTCTCCCTTTCTAAATTGATCTTCAAATAACAAAACACGGTGATTTGGAAATAATCATCCGAAAGCACTCACTTGGCCTGCAGAACGTTGGGTTCACTGGAAAGTCACCAGCAAAAGATGAAGAGCAGATTCAGAATTCCCAACGATCGCATCAAGTAGATCACCTGAATATTTGAAATTATAGTCCAAATGAAATTAAAATCGTTGGCTTATGCGCACGCTTTCCATTACTCCAATATTAAAGCTCATAGAAAAGAAAACTATTCACTTTCGAGAATTTGACATTTACACCTTTGACTTGTCTACGCTGACGTAGGTCAGTCAGATCAAATAGCCATTACTTGTATGTTCAGAAAGTCGTTGGTGGCTCTAATCTTCACTTGCTTCAATTATTTTTCATGCCATATATATATATATATATATATATGTTATATATTAGAAAATTTTCTCTGGCATTTGTCATCATTTTCGTTTCTCTTATTATTATTATTTTTTGGTTTTTTGCCCCCTCTGATCCAGCATACTGTATATGACTTTATCTTAGATTCTGTTGAAAAGCTTGACTCAACATCAGAGACAACAACAATGTTATCCCAAGTCAAACAAAATGAAATAAGAATGTCACCCATTCAACGGATAAAGTCACTTAATTATCAAGCTGAATTCTCTTGTTATGTTTGCCATCTTCTATATGTTTAACCACTTTAATTTCATGAATTAAGGATTCTTTGCTTCGAAGAATATAATTCACGAACACACCTACCGTTATTGGTGAAAGTCCAACGGCAATACTAAGGATACTTTTGAATTGTTGTATTTCAAACTTTATAAAATTTTAAATATAAGAAATTTAAATTGTTGCGATTTAAATTTTTAAAATTTTAAATTACTTTTTTAAACAACTAATGTAATTATAAAATTATATATGCGTGGTTATATATATATATATATATATGTATATATAATACATGAATGTATATATTTGTACACATATTTATATTGATATACAGGTGAGCAATTGGATAAAGGTGCACAGGTATGCTATCGTGCATGTACAGGTGTATAGTGTACACGTGCATGTGTAAGTGTGTGTATACTTATATATAGTTGCAAATACTTAAATGGGTAAATGTATACATATATATATATATATATATATATGCACACACACACACACACATATATATATATATATATACACACACACACACACAATTTACACATGCACAGGCCTATGTGCGCGGCTGCACACACACAGTTAAAAAACTTTGAAATTTCATGTATATTAAACTTACTTGATAAAATTACTTCAAAAATTGGAAAGTATTATTACTCTTAATTCAAACCTCCAAAAAAAAAAACTTAACGAAGCAATTAAAATATTTTTTAAAACTACTTTCTCTCCTTAAATTATCTCATCCAAATATGTCTTAAAGAATATTTCACAGTCCAGGGACAATTCCCCCCCCCCCTGAGAGAGAGAGAGAAGGGGGGGGGGGAGAGAACATATGTTTTGGCCAAAAGAGGAAAAGGAGAAAAAAAAAAAAGGATTGAAACTCAACTTAATCAAATGATACATTGATATTAATTAACAATTACTGATTCGGACTTATTATAGTTATTAATTAGTACATTGAAGTTAGATTATATTATACCCTCAACAATTATTTTATATAAAAAGTCATTATTATTAAAGTCACTAGACGTGACTTATATTACCATTGAAAATTTTAAATATATATTTTAATTTGTAGAAAATTATAAATTAAATCTAGATGCTATGTTTTTAAAAAAATTATAGCTAAAAAGTGGCGCCTTGTATAATATTAATTTGATAAACATATAAACAATAACACAATAGCTCCACGCTTATAGTACGTAGTGACCTTTTTGTATTATATTTAAGCTTTCTTTAATCAGTACAGATAGAGAAGAAATTGAGAAAATTAAGAGGAATTTTCTATTCTCTGCACCGAGGACATTATATATTATATCAGTTGTGTCACGCATGCTTGTGTTTCGTATAAAAAAATTACGAAAATGGTAGACTTCATACAAAATTACATTAACCTATTTAGTGTTTTTTTTTTTGGTAAATTATTAGCATTGAATTTTAATATACATACTTGGTTACATCCAATCTTAACCTGATGAAATGGGCAAACATGTCTTTTTTCCAAAACTATAAAATGCATGGTGAGAATGTCATTGTCGAGAAAGTTTTCCGTTTTCATAGCTTAGGATGTGATCTCAAATATCATCTTTCTATACGGAGTTTGTTATTTTGGAACCCCACATCAACCCTTTCTCTTGAAAGAAACAAAGCTTAAGCGTTTTTAAATAGAGCGGAGGAGAAGCAGTGGTAAAATGGATTAGGTACATCAGGAACACATCCAAGGAGTAAAATAATTTAATACTTAAAAGAAATTGTCCTTTTTCTATTAGGTGTTTCAAGTAAGGACTTCACAAACTTGTAAGTCGGCTTTCATCTGAAAGTGACAGAATTGCCAAGTTAAGAAAACCCTAGCTAGTAACTGCCCCCAGATTTTCATGATTATAATTTATAATGGAAATTACATGTCACTTCTAAAGGAAAGGAGAAAAAGCTGATTAAATCCAATCTTCCTTCCTTTATCTGATGAATGAATATGATCCAAAATAAGGGATTGAAAAAACGAAATTTGAACATATTATATTAAATGAAATAATTGATTGGCAAAAAATTAAAGTAATTAAAACTTAAGGCCTGCTTTAGTTCAGTAAATATTGAACTGAATTAATATTATAATAAAAAATAAAAATAAAAACAAAAACTAATATTATGATACTATGTTGCTTACATATGTCCTAATTAATTCTTAAGTCAACATAAATTTATTATTTTATATTTTTCATTTTGCTCAAATTTGTGGTCGTTGAGCTAGCATACATTAATTAGTTGGTAATGCCTTCCCCATTTTTAAATGAGGCTGCTGAGATGGTACCGCCCCCCTTTGTTTTCTAATCCATTTATTAGCAGTTGGGGTTCTCTCCTATATTATATTCATTCAAGATAAATTAGGTCACCCATTCTCATAGATCAAGATTACACCAAGCTTTATAAGCTATAAGTTATAGAACTTTGGTAAAAGATTTTGCCCTAGATACCCCTTAGCTCAATAACGTTATATATATACATGTTAAACTCAATCTCTCTTCACTTGTTGATCCCCATCTTTAAATTGCATGAACATAAAACTTTTTTAATATATCAACATACATGCACTATTTTAGCAGTAAAATGTCATTCAATGTCAAGAATCTGGAAAAAAAATAAATAAATAAAGCATAGAAGTTAATCGTTAATATTGCGCCTTTTTGTTATGGAAAAAAATGCAATATCAAACATGCATAAGAGAAAACCTACAATACTAATTAATCATTTAGACTTAAAGCATAATTATATAAAGTACACATTCATTACACCTCGTGCTCATTTCAAGTTAAAATTAGTTATTATATATAATACCACGCAATTATTAATGGTTTTATATATATTCTTACAGCAAATATTATTATGAGTAGCATTTACTGGTCTAAATTACATAATTGTCCATGATCGATCCAAAAAATTAGATGCTATTATTTTCAGCATTCACTTCGGCTTGTTATATATTATATATACACTAGTACATGAAGAATAATATATTTTTTATAACAGTACATGCACTTCGTCGAAATAATATTCTTAACACGTTGAATATTTGGTTTGCTACATTTATAAATATATGTAAATATATTTATCTTTTTTACTTGTTGGTTATCTAGTCTAATTTTCTCGTCTACGGTTATGATTGTGACACGGTACCCTTATGAAGTTATGATGAAATTCAATGTATCCTACTTTGTATTGAAATGCAGTGCTTCAATCTATCTTTGATCAGGCTGGCCATGAACTCATTATAAATTAATCTTTTTGGCAGACTTTAGAGTGTGTGTGTGTGTGTGTGTATTAACAACATTGAACTACTTTTGCTGCAACATGTTATACTAGTTCTATAGCTTCCAAGAAGTGGGGCACTTCTCAAGCCAAGCGTTAGATAAATTCTATATATACTGTCTCAAGTGCATTGATAATTCGTTTCGTTGGCAGACTTATCAACTGTTGTATTAAAATAAATAAATTATAAATTCAATATAGTTGTTAAATTTACGAACAAAAATGGTATAAAGATACAGGATTCACCCCAATTAATGGTAATATACTCATCTTAATTTCTTCAAAATTCAGATTGTTTATGTACTTTTGTAGTTTTGTTATCTGAATATTGATCAAGATATATATACACACATTAAATACATACGAATCTCTCATTTTCAGTGGCGAGGTATTGGATGGAGAGTCTCTTTCTCGACTCTTCCATTCCTTCACAATTGATTAAATTTTCCATTATTTATTCCCTATTTTTTTTTAGAAATAGTTTTATAGTTATAAGATTCCATTCATGAATAATAAATTTCATGTTCATTACATTTTAATTTGATCATTTAACGACGTGAACCAAAGAGGTATGGTCTCCATAATCTCCCCATACCAGGAATAGTTGACGTTCAAATCAATGTAGAGGTCAATGATCCCCATAATTTAGTGACAAATTTGGAAGTTATCATTGTAATCTCAACTTCCTCCATTGTTAGATTTAGGAAAAGCCACAAATAACAGGAATGCCTAAACCTAAACTTTTTGGCACCATCTAAAACCTACTTTTAGTTGGTATTAATTAATTAAGTACAACATATTAATGCTGAGGTGAGATCAGCTCCTTCAAAGATCAGAATCATCATTCTAATCCCAGATATATGAGGTCTTTGTTTCCAATCTATGGATAATCTCGAAACTTATTAGCTACGATTCATATTAGGTGGGAGCTTAATTAGTATAAGGGTGAATTATTTAAGTTCCAATTCCTGCCATGCGTCTTGGATTTAGTTGTCAAGGGAACACAAGAAGTTGACTCAAAATTGCACATAAACAAGGTCTGTGTCTCTCGAATCCCCCATGTTTGGGTTGGATCCTATCTTTTTTTACCATAAGAAGGCTAGTTTTGTAATGCTAAACGACTTAAATTATTAAAGGCAGGGACATAAATGGTTGTTGCTGGCTGTCTTTGACTTGCTTCCAAGGTATGGAGAGGCATTTAGGCAGAGGCTCATTGAATGATATATCTACAACCTGGACATGTGGTTTATAAAAATTTCAAGCAATTGGGGCTTATCACTTATGGATCATATGGAGTAACCTCTATTCTTCTTGGGGATGGAGAAAAATGATTTCCGCCAATTTTGGCTTGGCCTTTTGTCTTTTATTTCGTTTGCTGATGCTTCCCCATTTTCCAAGTGTAAATTATCCAATGTGGGGCCCTTGAGACTCCCATTTGGGTTTCCAAATATAGTAAATGTTGATCTAATGGGGGAGCATTCTATTTACTCTTGGATTTTGAGTATTCGGCCATTTATGAAGCGCCCTGCCACAACTGGGCTGCCTTCTATCTCTTTTCAACGTTACAACTTACACGTTACGACTTTGATC
This sequence comes from Erythrophleum fordii, assembly GCA_032878935.1. Classification (NCBI taxonomy): domain Eukaryota; kingdom Viridiplantae; phylum Streptophyta; class Magnoliopsida; order Fabales; family Fabaceae; genus Erythrophleum; species Erythrophleum fordii. The sequence goes on along the minus strand of JAVQMF010000045.1, from coordinate 12,016,818 downwards.
CCACTGGACACAATAAATGACTTAATTGGGATGCGTATACATTATTTAAATATTGTATATATAAGGACAAAATTTACGTATAATTTTTGTGTACTAATTATCAAAATTTTTAACAAAAATATGATTTTTTATAATTTAATATTATATAATAATTAAGTGTTATAAAATATGGATGATGACCGATTATAAAAACATTTGATATAGATGATAGTCTCTCATAAAAAGTGGTTAAAAATTATTAAAAAAAAGTTATGAAATTAGTGAAAATATAAAATATAGATGAAAAAGGCAATTACCAACTCAAGAAGTCTCTATGAAAGGGGAAGAAAAATCATGGTACAACACATAGTTAAATTACACAATAAACTATTTAGTAATTTATTTTTATATTTACTTTTGCACCCTTAATTTCAGCCTTTAATTTACTTATTTTATATCCTTTATTTCTAATATTTTAATATTATTTTCAACTCATTATTAGAGTTGTTGATTAGTTTTTTTTTTAAGTTTTGTTATTGTCATTTATTACTACTTGAACTTGTATCAGTATTTAATCAAATAGAAACTATATTTTTGACCTCTAATTTTATTTATATCCATATTTTATTTTCAATATATTTCTGTTAAAAATACTTTTTTACTTAAATTTAACTATCTTTAGAACCCAAGAGAATTCATCTTTAAAAAATTGTATCCTGTCTCCATAATATATTCATAAAAACAATAATAAAAAAAATTCAAAATTCCTTTATACAACTATCTAGTACATATTTAGTTCAGTTTTTATTTTTCTCAAATTGTAATTTTAACCAAAATAACAAAATATAACTTCTGCATTTTGTGAGTTACAAATCATAATTTAAAAATTTCCAAAAATATTTCCAAACATCACTGCTCGAACGATTTGGTTAAACACGTTCACAACAATGTGTCCCTAAGTCGGTTCTACAAACCTGAGCAATATCAGGGTGTATGTGTCGTCATTGTAAGCTGATTAGTCTGTCGTCGGTCTCAACATGAGTTGTCCTGTTTTGACTGGACATTCCATTTAAGAATTGACTACTGAAGGAAATAAAAAATCAGAATGGGCCTTCAAGGTAAAGGGTCAACTTAAGCCTACATGGAATGGCATCAACCTACAACGGTCAACCTAAGCCCACGCTAAATGACTTCCAAATCTGCAAGCAAAACCCAAAACACTCGGTCACGGCATCTTCTGTTTTATACTGATTTTTAAACGTTTTTCTTTATCAAAAATTTTTTAAGTATATATTACACTTTAAAAATTAAAGTAAAATAAAAAATAAAAAGATAAGAGATAAATCAACGGTTTGTGTGTGTGTGTGTGTCTATAAGATAGCAATTCATAAATTTATAATAATCTACATTATAATTTCATTATTAATGACAACTATCCCCATATTATTTTTTAAAGTAAATTCTAAATTAAAAAATAAAAATAAAAATTCAATTTTTTTTAACATACCTTTTTTTAGTCGTACCTCTAGTTTGTGAAAGAAAATTCTTTTTCGACCATGTGAATATATATATATATATATATATATATATATCTTTGGAAACACGTCGGCCATGTGAAAGAAAGAATTGACGGAACGAGAAGATCCGTTTGGCCATTAACTGGGGCCCAAACAAAAGCGAAATTGAAGAGACGGCTAAAGCATCACACCTCAATCAAGGTATGATCCCCTGACCCATGTCCAATGTCTCAAAAACATTGAGGTACCGTAAAAGGGCCGAAAAGTAAAAGTTAAGGTAGATCATTCCTCCATTTCAACAATCATATATATACACTCTGGGATTATTTTTTTAAAAAAATTTTATGAGATGTTCAACAATAAGATATCTAAATCAATCATTTGTATAACAAAATGCTCTATTATTTTCACTGAAAAGCAAAAGAATAAAAGTCAGAAATGTGGAATGTTGCATTTGAACGTGAAAACGTGAGAACGTGAGAATGTGTGAAAAATGCAGATCGTGGGAGCAAATCACGTTGGCTGGCAATATCTCCATAATGGTCCGAAAATTAAGGCTTCGTGAAGTTACTCCCCACGACTCAGAACGTGGCATTTTCCTCGGCAAATGATGGAATTGCCGTTGAGAGAGTTTGCCTATAAATACAGGGTCCCTGAGCTCGGTTTTACATTGCTACACACCATCATTCAGTAAAACAAGAGTTTAGAAGCATCCCTGGCATTTCATACGTCAAATTCTGACCAGAAAAACAGAGGATTCGGGCAATGGCTGGAGGTAACATTTCGATCCATTTTTTTTCCATTTGGATATTATAAATGTGTTTCTATATATCCATGAAGTCTTTCAGTTGGTATCAGAGCTTAAATATACCTCTGTCTTGCCGTGTTTTTGAACTCAAAAACGTTAAAATTTTCGTGAATTTGGGTTCATTGATAGAGCCATTTTTTCATCATTTTGATATCAAAAATGGAATCTACACGAAATTCTGATGAAAATGGACTCCTGGATCATCTAAAACGGAGCTCGGAAACTCAAGAAATGACCGGGTTTCCATTTGGGTCCGAAACGGGTCGTAACCGGGTCGGGTCGACCCGGTTGACCCGGCTGGAGGTCAGGGACGACCTAAACGACAAGTCGTTTTGAGCCTTCAATAAACGACATGTCGTTTTGGTCGTTTGCGTCGCTATTATGCGTTGTGTAAACGACATGTCGTTTTGGGTGTTTTGTTTTTTAATAAAATGGCCTCCGTAGGTTCGAACCCCTGACCCTGAGTATCAAGTCGCAAGACTTAACCACTGAGGCCATGCGTTGTTGCTGACTTATGTGCGCAACATGTAATATATATATATTTTTTCAATTTTGTGGAATTTTTCATTAATTTCCCTTTATGATTTATATATATATATATATGTTTATATATATTATCTTTTTGATATTAAATATACATATATAAATAAATAAATATTTTTTTTTTTTGAACAAAATATTTTTTTGGCCAATATTTAATTAAAAATTAAAAAGTAATTTGTTTTGTTGGCCATTTATTTTGTTTAAAATTATGAAGTATATTTTAATTTTGTCCAAATTTTGGCAAAAATATTATGAACAAAATTAAATTGATTTTGACAATATTTAGTTATTTATTTGTCAAAATAATTGTGAAATTAATTTATGCCTTTAAAATTGGCCTAAATCTTAAAAATTTAATTAATTTTAGGCAATTTTGGCATATTTAATTATAATAATTAATTTATGGTGTCATTTTATTTATGCCTAAATTTTAAAAAATAATTTTTATTTTTTATTTTAGGCAATATTTATGGCACATTTAGATTAATTTAAAGAGAGAATATTAATTAAATTAATTAGTCATATTTTGTTGATTAATTGATTAATTATTGAAATTCTCATTGTGTATGCTTGTTTATGCATTATGTTAAATTATATTCAAGCATGTAATTTCATTTAGATGTCATGTGAATTGTATATTTTTAATTTAATTAAAGTTTAGCCACAGCATCTTTAATTATTTTAAAATTATACATTAAGTGTTATAATCACATAAAGTAAAATGACATCAAATTGTAATTAATTATATTTATTATGATAATTATTATCCTACAGGAATATTATCATATTTCATGTAATTAATTAGGATGGAATAGTAAGTTTTTTCTTTTCTTGATTTACCCGCAGGAATTAAGAAAAGAATATAATTTACTAGTTTTATCATTAGTATATGAGTCTAATTAAATAAAATTTAGCCTACAGGTAATTTTATTTGTTACTAGGCTCATAATTTGAATTGATATGCATTGCATTGGCATGACATATCATTTAAGAATATTTATTTGTCTCAAATTATTAACATAGCATGTAAATTGTGCAGCTTTTCAACCTTTAAATATTTCTGATTTTCAAGTTCCTGAATTAACTGGAGATAACTATAATATTTGGAAGGAGAAAATACTTCTCCAATTAGGGTGGATGGACGTTGATGATGCAATTAGAAAAGATGAACCTCCTAAGCCCACGAGTATTAGTAGTACATCAGAAGTAAATGTTTATGAACGTTGGGAGCGATCCAATCGCCTTAGTATGATGTACATTAAGACTAAAATATCAGCTAGTATTCGTGGGTCTATTGGAGAGCATCAAAACGTTCGAAGTTTGCTTAAGGCTATTGATGAACAATTCGAATCTTCGGATAAGGCCTTAGCAAGCACCCTAATGACAAAGTTATCATCCATGAAACTTACTAGCATAAGAGGTGTACGAGAACACATCATGAAAATGAGGGATATAGCAGCTCAATTGAAAACACTTGAGGTTGAGATGTCAGATTCTTTTCTTGTGCACTACATCCTGAATTCTCTGCCACAACAATATGGGCCTTTCAAAATCTCCTACAACACTCATAAAGAGAAGTGGTCAATCAATGAACTTCTAACTATGTGTGTACAAGAAGAAGGAAGGCTCATAGCAGAGATGGGTGAAAGTGTACATACAGTGACACAAGGAAGGAAGAAAAGAAAGGCCAAGACAAAAGGGAAGGGCAAGGTTCCCATCCCTGAGGACATTAAGAAAGAGTCCAAGTGTTTCTTTTGTAAAAAGAAAGGACACATAAAGACGGACTGTGTCAAATTCAAAGCTTGGCTTCAAAAGAAAGAACTCAATCTCATACTTTTGTTATGAATCTAATATGGTAGATGCTAGTAGTAACACATGGTGGATTGATTCTGGCTCAATAATTCACATCTCTAATACCTTGCAGGGCTTTCTAAGCCAAAGGAAGCCGGTGGGCAGTGAGCAATACATCTATTCAGGAAATAAGATGGGCTCAACTGTTGAAGCTATAGGAACATGCAGATTAGTCCTTAATTCTGGTTTTATTTTGAATTTGGAGAAGACATTTTATGTACCAAGTTTCTCTAAAAACTTGATTTCAGTTTCTAAACTTGTACCATTGGGATATTGTTTTGAATTTTCAAGTAATGAATTTAAATTATTTTATAAATCTAATTTTATTGGCAATGGTACACTTTGTGATGGTCTATTCCAAATTCAATTACGAAATAGGAACCTTTATGACTCAATGCATGTTTCTAACAGTATAGGTATTAAGAGAAATGTTACTAATGAGGATTCCTCTATGTTATGGCACCGTAGGCTTGGTCACATCTCAATAGAGAGAGTGAAAAGATTAGCAAAAGATGGAGTACTCAATACTCTTGACTTTACTGATTTCAACACTTGTATAGACTGCATTAAGGGAAAGCAGACTAACAAGACTAAGAAAAGTGCTAAGAGGAGTTCTAGCATATTAGAAATCATACATACGGATATTTGTAGTCCAGATTTGGACTCTAGTAGTCAGAAATACTTTATCACCTTTATTGATGATTACTCACGATACATGTATCTCTATCTGCTCGATAATAAGTTTGAAGCACTGGATGCTTTTAAGATATTTAAGGCAGAAGTAGAGAAACAATGTGGTAAACAAATTAAAATAGTGAGATCTGATAGAGGTGGTGAGTATTATGGTAGATACACTGAAGATGGACAAGCACCAGGTCCATTTGCTAGGTTTCTTCAAGAGCATGGGATTGTTGCCCAATACACTATGCCTGGGTCACCTGACCAGAATGGTGTAGCTGAAAGGAGAAATCGAACATTGTTGGACATGGTAAGGAGCATGTTGATTAGCTCCAAACTTCCTAAATTCTTGTGGACTGAAGCCCTTAAAACAGCAGTGTATATTCTTAATCGAGTTCCTACTAAGGCTGTTGAAAAGACACCATTTGAGTTATTCAAGGGTTGGAAACCAAGTTTAAGACATATGCGCGTTTGGGGATGCCCATCTGAGATTAGGGTTTATAATCCACAAGAGAAGAAGTTGGACCCTAGGACTATAAGTGGCTACTTTATTGGGTATGCTGAAAAGTCTAAGGGTTATAGATTTTATTGTTCATCTCACAGTACTAGGATTGTGGAATCAAGGAATGCAAAATTTCTTGAGAATGACTTGATCAGTGGGAGTGATCAAACTCAAAACTTAAGTTCTGAAAAAGATCAGTCTAATGTTCAAATTCCTGCATCAAGTGATAGATTGATTGTAATTCATGCCCCTCAAGTCCAAACAGGCATTGAACAACCAATCATTCAGGATCCACAACCTGTTGACATTGACCAAGTTGATCCAGTTAACGAACGGCCTTTAAGGACTGTTGAACAAATAGTTGAACAACATGCTCCCCAAGAGAATGTTGAGTCAACATTAAGAAGATCAACTAGGATGAGGAAGTCAGCAATTCCTAGTGATTATACTGTGTATCTACAAGAATCTGATTACAATATAGGAGCTGAGAATGACCCTGAAATGTTTTCACAAGCCATCAATTGCAGAGAATCAAAACTGTGGCACAATGCCATGAAGGAAGAGATGGATTCTATGGCGTCTAATGGGGTCTGGGATCTCGTTGAGTTGCCTAATGGCTCTAAGGCTATTGGATGCAAATGGGTCTATAAAACGAAAAGAGACTCATTAGGCAACATCGAGAGATATAAAGCACGACTCGTGGCTAAAGGATTCACTCAAAGGGAAGGAATTGATTACACGGAGACCTTTTCTCCTGTATCTAAGAAAGATTCCCTCCGCATAATAATGGCATTAGTTGCTCATTTTGACTTGGAGTTGCATCAAATGGATGTGAAAACAGCATTCCTCAATGGAGAACTAGATGAGGAAGTATATATGAAACAACCTGAAGGATTCCTCTCTAGTGCCGGTGAACATTTGGTGTGCAAGTTAAAGAAATCCATATATGGATTGAAACAGGCCTCCCGCCAGTGGTACTTAAAATTTCATGATGTTATTTCCTCATATGGATTTGTAGAAAATGTCATGGACCAATGTATATACCAGAAGGTCAGTGGGAGTAAAATCTGTTTCCTTGTATTGTATGTGGATGACATATTGCTTGCAACCAATGATAAGGGGTTGTTATATGAGGTGAAACAATTTCTCTCTAAGAATTTTGATATGAAGGATATGGGTGAGGCATCTTATGTCATTGGCATTAAGATCAATCGAGATAGAACTCAATGTATTTTGGGTCTGTCACAAGAAACTTATATCAATAAGGTCTTGGAGAGATTTCGGATGAAAGATTGTTCACCAAGTATAGCACCTATAGTAAAGGGTGACAAGTTCCATTTGAACCAATGCCCAAAGAATGATTTAGAAAAGGAACAGATGCATAACATTCCATATGCTTCTGCTGTTGGAAGCCTTATGTATGCTCAGGTTTGCACAAGACCTGACATTGCATTTGTAGTTGGAATGTTAGGCAGATATCAGAGTAATCCAGGTATAGATCATTGGAGAAGCTGCAAAGAAAGTAATGAGGTATCTTAAAGGTACTAAGAACTACATGCTGATGTATAGACGGACTGAAAACCTTGAGGTAGTTGGCTACTCAGATTCGGATTTCGCTGGATGCGTTGATTCACGGAAATCAACATCAGGCTACATTTTCATGCTAGCCAGCGGAGCCGTATCTTGGAGAAGCGCGAAGCAGACTTTGACTGCTACTTCTACTATGGAGGCAGAGTTCGTTTCCTGTTTTGAGGCAACTTCACATGGTGTTTGGCTTAAAGGCTTTATATCTGGGCTTAGAATTGTCGACACTATCCCTAAGCCATTAAAGATATATTGTGACAACTCAGCTGCTGTCTTTCTGGCTAAGAACAACAAAAGTGGAAGTCGAAGTAAACATATCGACATTAAGTACTTAGCCATTCGTGAACGTGTCAAGGAAAATAAAGTTATTATTGAACACATTAGCACTGAGTTGATGATTGCTGATCCTTTAACAAAAGGCATGCCACCAATAATGTTTAGGGATCATGTATCTAGAATGGGACTTAGTTCCACTTTATGTTATTGATGTATATACTATAAATATATCATTTGTAAGAAAGCCTTTATTCATTTTAAGTTGTTTTCTCATTTATGCGTATACATTAAGTTTGAGAATAACAACATTAAGGAACCAGAATAAGCATATGGCTTATTCATAAAGTTAAGGAAACAAAATGCATTGTGATACATGGAAGGTATTACTCACTTGTAGAGGAACTACCGCTATGATTCATGCATTTGTGTTGTTAAATGTTTGAAACTTAAGAAGCCATTTTCGAACCAAGTGGGAGAATGTGGAATGTTGCATTTGAACGTGAAAACGTGAGAACGTGAGAATGTGTGAAAAATGCAGATCGTGGGAGCAAATCACGTTGGCTGGCAACATCTCCATAATGGTCCGAAAATTAAGGCTTCGTGAGGTTACTTCCCACGACTCAGAACGTGGCATTTTCCTCGGCAAATGATGGAATTGCCGTTGAGAGAGTTTGCCTATAAATACAGGGTCCCTGAGCTCGGTTTTACATTGCTACACACCATCATTCAGTAAAACAAGAGTTTAGAAGCATCCCTGGCATTTCATACGTCAAATTCTGACCAGAAAAACAGAGGATTCGGGCAATGGCTGGAGGTAACATTTCGATCCATTTTTTTTCCATTTGGATATTATAAATGTGTTTCTATATATCCATGAAGTCTTTCAAGAAATACAAGCGTAACATCATATATATTTCAATAGTGACTTACCAACACCGAAAAGGAAGCGTATGGCCATCATTTTCACAATAAATCCCAGCTCCTTCTCAGTGAAGGATACAACTGAATATTCGTTTATGAAAAACTTCACCTTCGACCCCACTACATCGTACGCATTAAGGTTCAAGGGCCCCAAGGGGAACAAACTCGTCCTTGTGTACTCTCCGCATTTCCCTGTGTTTTTGACTCACTTCTCTAATCTCTATGAACCCAGTAACACTATTCATTTCATAAACAACTTTATTTTTTTCATAATACCACGTCAGAAATTAAATATTTTTTATTCTTAGAAGATAAGTTACAATACTATGCATTAAAATGCTCAGGTAATTAAAATTTACCATTCGTGTGGTTGTCACTAATATAGATTACTATATAAAATTGAACACCCAAAACAATCCACGCAATGGGACAGTAAAGGGGGCAAAATAATAGTGTTCATGATCTCATGGTCTTTGTATAAAGCAACAATATATTGCTAACTTCACTGCTAAGTAAGTGTAGAGAATATTCCTCCCAAGTTGCACCTAACCACCACGGCACCGCACCACTGTCCTCTGCTACGACAGAGTTTTGTCTGTTCTATTATCTTTCACTTAGATAATGAAGGTTAGTTAAATTTACAGACCCAACCCACTTACGCAGCCAGATGGAGGTGGTGTTTTAACTAGGAGTCCTAGTACCTCCCAACTTCCTTTGTCTGAGAAGGGTAAGCTCAGTAAAGTTGGGCAAGATTTTGTCCACACACAAAACAGACATTCACTAAAAACGGGAAAACTGAGAAAAGAAAGTATGTTACAGGCTGTAAAGCTAAAAAGATAGAGGCAGAGGGAGAAAGGAGATAGGTCCCCACTTCCATAGAACTTAGAACCAGCCATACAATTCCAATAATCAATGACCCCATTCTTTTTTATTTTTACTTACAGTCACTGCCCCTATTTTTTGGTCCTGGCAGTCAAATTTTGCTGTGGATTACCAGACAGCGTCCGTCATACATGGCACTTTAATCGAACCGCTTTCAACGAACAGAGGCAGTGGTCTAGGTCACTATGGCAGATGCAAGGGAAGGGTCTTGGCATGTAACATCATGGTTAATAACACTGCCTAATGAAACAATACCATTTTTTCGCCTTCAAGTTTCATATAATTCCTTTTAATTATCATTACCATGCTTATGCAGTCGGTGCAGATAGAAAAGCAACCCAAACATTACGGAGGCGATCTTTGTGTTAGTAGTTGAACTTCCCAACTTGAGATAAATTAGGGAGCGCAATGGGCGGACAAAGGCAGCGACTTTATTTTCGGGTCATTGTCTAGAGACTACGATACCCACATGCATTCTTTAAGCTTTCACAAAATTAACATATCATTGTCACAATATTCCAGAGAATCATTTTTATAATATGACAAGATGTATAGAAACCCGCAGAACATGCAGGGGATCACAAAACTTATTAAACCATATGGTTGTTGGTTTGTCTGCCAGGAAGAGCATAAGGTTGCCACCTGTTTCGAACAAAACCCTTCAATCGGCTGCTTAAAACTTTCAGAAACAATTTCGCCCAATAATAAAAGATTCATTTACAACAGGCATTTAAGTATGATCAAGGAAATAACACAAATCACATCCACTTCCATACAGGGGTAAGGGTTGAGGTGATGAGGTCAACCGTGCCATTCAGAAAAATTACTTCATCTAATTAAACATAAAAGTAATTCAACAGAAGTCAATTTCAACACACAACCTACAAAATTACAAATGAACTACGAAGTTCAAAACAGAAAATCCTACCACATAATGAACTGCAAACCCACAAAATCTACTACCCTTCAGGAGGTCATACATTAAATCATAAACCAAAATCTGGTCCTTAACAATAAAAGTAAAATAAGCTTCATTTGTTTCTGCACCTTCCCAGATTCATTGATAGGTGATAAGGCACAGCAATCATAGATGAATTGCGATAAGACCGGGTTCACTCACAGCATGCAATCAGTTCTTGCAGGCAGCCTCCTGAAGAAATTCAGTGGAACTGAAGGAAGCTTATGACGAAACCTAGGATGTCTCAACACATAAAATCCAGTGAGGAGTGCCACAACTTGAAAAGGAGTGACATACAGTACAATGGCAGCAACTAGACAGAAAATCACAAACAGGGCTGTTGCCCTTGGATCTCGCCAGCTGAGCAAAGATTGCAGCCTCTCCCCTTGAGTAGCCAAGTCACCAACCACCGTCTGTATCCTCCCAGCAATACTTCTAATTCGATCATATCTCATTCTCACAATATCAGAAGGTCGAGAAGTTGGGAATGAGTCAAATTCTTCATCCAGTTCATCAGGATGGGCAGAGTCTGCATGAGAGAGTCGAGTGTCCATGTGAGGAGGATGCCTTGGTCTCCACCGATAGTACCAAACTCCAATCAAGAAAAGATAAAGGAAAATTGTAGGTAAGATAAGCTCTGGATACATAACCAATATTATAAACAAGATATGAATCAGAACTGTTGTGATGGGATTCTTCCAATTGCAAATCTGATCAAACCATTTTCCTACAGCAATTAATCCACTCAAAACTCCCATTATCCTGAAGAAGTTAGCTTTGCTTCTTCTCATACTCCACATGTGGGATCCCACATCCAACATATATTCCACTACCTCCTTTCTCAATGGCGGCTCAGCACGACTCAACCTCATAGAAACAATTTGAGTAGCTTGATGCCTCAAGCTGTCAAGCTGGATGACAGTTAATGGATGAATATAATGCATCTTTGGCAACAGCGGTTGTGAGTACATATGCATCATATTAAGCAAAGAAGAACAAGTGAACCTAACAGCCAAGTGAATTTCACCCATCTTCTTCACCCCATTGGAGTGAAGGACTAGAAGAGGATAAGAATGTGTATAGACCCGATCAGTCTCAAGGGTGGAAAGGCGAATCCTTACCTTCCCAATCCTTGCATCTTTTGCCCCTCCAGCCTTATCGCCACCATGCAAATGCCAGTTATCAAAAACACCAATTGTTATGACCGTGCAAGGATCAAAAACCTCCCAAGTATATTGCTCATTCCACTTGGGTGTAAAGCTATCAATGATTGTCCTTGTCCTTACCCACTTCTGCCCATATTTTGCAACACAATAAGCGTCTGTTGTCCCCCTCCCATCTTTGTTTTTCATTGGCATTAAACCTTGGGCATTCAATATCCCCACTTCAAGAACACCAATACTGGACTTCCACAACTGTTTTGCTGTTGGGCGTAGATCACTGCTATAGTGAGTTGATTCATCCAAAACGTGATAACCACCTTCTAGACAGATCCTCATATGGATCCTGCTTGCAAACTTAATTTCCTTCTTCTTTTCCCCTTCTATAACAACATGTTTCTCTAGATTAGACCACCTAGTGTTCACAGGTTTGTGATCTAGTCTCCTGTCCACAGACTGTAAAGCAATTGCACACTTCCCCAATACTTCATCTTTGTTAGGTGCAACTCTGTCTTCCACGCTCAAAATGAGGGGCTCCTCAAATGGTTCTGCCGCTACAAACATCAAATCCTCATTCCACATTGGATTGACGCTCCTACTCGGAGAGATTCTAGTCCTCAAAGCCTGATTTCCCAGGATAGCCTTCACAAAAACTTCTGGGTATCTACCCTTGTCCGTGGGTTGCAAGTCTTGTGCCTCTATTACATTAACCCTTAAATACCAAAGCTTAGGAGATAGGTACACTTTTGATCTAATGTTTGCAAGAGCATCAGTTCCACTAACTGTTGCAGCGTCAGAGTGCCAGGCTTCAGGAAACGCTTCATCAGCTTGTGTACCCATCCAAACAGCCAGCATTAACTCTCCCTTTGCCTTATCACCCTTCCTGTCCTCCAATCTATACCATTGTGGTGCCAGAGGGCTATCTGGGGGAACCCGTTTAGGGATCTCATTCAGATCAAATAAGACACGGCCAATGAAGTCATCCTTCACAAAATCCTTATCTTTCACAGTAACCTCTAGCACTGAAGCCTGAATCCGATCTTTTGAGAAAGCAAAAACCTGGTTCCATTCAGGATTAGTTTTCTTCTCAAAGTGCCGAGTGGTGCCTTTGTAGTTTCCAAGCTTCACTTCGACATAAGGGTCACAACTGCCAGTAACATCTTTTGCAGGTAGCTCCTTAGCCTTGACAACTCTTACATAGAGGTACTGCATTTGCTCAACAAGATCATAGGTGCTCGTAAGTTTATCACCAGAGACCTTTCCCCCTCCAAGGGGAGGGTTGGTCTCCTTCAACAAAAAGTCTTCCGGTGGAGGCCTCTGCATCTTCTCGATTCAAAAGAGAGAGACCCAACTCGAAATAATTGAAGCTGGAGTAGAACAATTAAATGTCACGGACGTAGGAATAGCGTTTGAACTTTGAATAAATTGTACAGTTCCGAGAAGCCTAAAAAACAGGAAAACAGAGTCAAATAGCCGTTACAGGGTTGCAAGCCAAGCAACCTAAATATTCGGCTAATCTTCAAAATCTAAATACACAAATAAAAGGAGATATATACGAACTAACAGCGGATGAATCTGAAAAAAGGCGATTAGTGATAACAGACAGAAAAGGCAGAAACAGTCGATGGCAAACCTAGATGGCTAGATCTCTGATTTCACGAAGAGTTCGGTGTTCATGACTGTAAATAACCTTAACGACCGCCGGACAAAACCAAGAGCCTCCTTCAAAGCCTTTAGATCCGATTGTTTACGCTGTAACCACAAAAATTATTAACCCAAAAACAGTATAAATACATTTCGAAGGTTTTAATTCCATATGCGCAGAAAAACAATCTGAAACCTAGAATGCACGTTTGGCTGCCGACAGAAAAACAGCACAAGATGAAAGAAGGACACATTCGAGTTTTATATTCCCAATATTTTAAGACCTCGATGCGAAAACCATTACTCACTTAACTGTTTCCGGGAACAACCACCTCAAACAGAGCTCACTCTTTCTTCGCTTCCCTTGTTTCGGCACTTTTTAAGCCACCCACAAGAGTAAAAAATCTTAACCAACACATCTACACACTCAGATTGTGTGTTCATACTAATCTTCTTATTTTTTCAGATTTTCCCAAAATCATTTGTAAAAAAAGGAAAAATACAAAAATGCCCAACTTCATAGCAATGGATGTTGTGCAAAATATAAGAAAGTCCAACCAAAGCGGTGCATGAAAAAACTTCAAAAAATTCCCAGCGGGCTCAAATAAAAGAAATGGAGCAGTTTTCATGTTTAAGAACTAAAATGCCGAGCGATTCAAGAAGGGCGTTCGAGATATACCTTGGCGAAGATTTCCAAAATGAGTTTTTATCTCAATTCGTTAATTTCTTTGGAAGGGCAGAAAAAGCTCAAGCAGTGAAGCTGGGAATTCCCAGATTGAGAACAAGAAAGACAAGGATGAGAGCAGCCCCCCGGAAAATGAAGAGAAGGCCCCTGAAGGTGAAGGTGAAAGGATAAGTGTTTTTCCGCTTTTGGGTGTCTCTGTTTTTTTTTTTTTCCCCCTCGTTCTTGTGGGGCTAGGATCTGATGAATCTATGCAAAATATACACTGAACCTCCTTACTTTACTTTTCTGCACAGGGCTATAACTCTTGTTGTGTACAGGATGGCGGAGTGGCGGTAGGGCTCGCGCGTGTGAAATCCTACGGTCGGCAATTGCACGTGTAAGTACCGCTTGTGCTTTGATTTGAGATCATCAGGAATCAACAACTTCTATCCGTCATTGGATTCTCATTTCTGAACAGTTAAAGTGTGGTTGGCGGACAAAAATGGAATTTCAATCTTACACCTTTTTGGACCATATAGTTATTGATCCTGCTGGCTCCCCTTCTACAATTATACTGTTCCTATATTGATTAATTAAATAAAACTAACAAAACTTTGGCGCCTTCTGACTCACTAATTATACTTCTTTTGAATTATATTGCAAGTTTGCATCCAATCAGTATGAGAGGCTTGTTCAGCTATTTGTTTTGCTTTGTCTCTGAGACAATTATTATAGACGTAATGTTTTAAATTGATACAAACAATGAGCCCAAGAGACGGATTCAGTCATCAAATCAACATTCAATACAATTTAAGAGATTAGTAATGCTATAGGTTAACCGGGAAGTCGAAAAATCAGATTCCTCCTTTTACAAATTGGTTTATTGGTTACTAGTTTAGTACTTATCATTTATGTTTCATCTAATTAACAACCAAAATCATGTCTCGCATATATATATATATATATATGATTAAGCTGCTAACATATATTAAAAATTATTATTCTAATTAACACTAACCTTTGCAAATCTAAGGGTTTAGAAAAAATGTGAGTTCCACATTAAAAAATAATAAATAAAAAAATATAGATAAACAGTGATAAAATAGTACAAAAATAATACATCAATAATATATTAGTAATGTAACATTCTAAATAATACAAAAAATAGTAAAATCTACTACTTTTTATATATATAAATAAAAATGATGATTTGCATTTAGACCCCGTATTTATCTAAATAATGTATTTATTCCTTTTTAGACTATTCAAATCGGATATAAATAGTTAAAATTTTAAAGTTGTTTTATCTTTCTGCATTTTACTCTATTCAAAAAAAATTTTTTGAAATATGCCAGATTTAGATGATCCCATAAAGTTGCGTATGGCGCTCATTATTTCTGGATGAGTAGAGGATTCAAAGTATTCTAATTTATCTGTATAGAACATTTTTTTGGAACTTGGACTGTTGTGGAAACTTATAAAAGTCCTGTGTTTATTGTTTTAATATAAAAGTATCATTTTTTATATGTTACTCAAGGATGTTATTTTCATTATAAACTTGGAATGGGATCATTTAGGGGTGGTCTTTAGATACTAGACTAGGAAAAAATTGTGCGATTGAAACCATTTTTGGAAGTTAGGAGTGTCCCGTTTAAATTTAAAATAGAAAATAAATAATCATGTTTGAATTAAGAAAAGATATAGTAGTATTTTAGTAATTAATCTAAGACGATGTTAATATACTCTGCTACATAACATTAATTTATTATTTTATTAAACAGAGATGATAATGACAAAGTGACGTGGGAACCCTAATAGACCAAGCCGCACGTGTCCCCAAACTAACGAGCTCCAGTTAATTAACCGGCAACCTTGAGAATGCAAGTCTCTAAATTAGACTCTAAACCATGACAATGTATGTGTGGCGCATCCTTATAAAAAAGTCGTTTGGACAACAATGCTTCGGTATATATGGCTTAAAAGAATGTGGGTTTGTTGGCTACGCAATCCATGCATCTAGCGAATGAATAGTAAGCACGGTCTTGACAACAGAGTGTTCTGGAGTCGATCCCTTTTTATTTAATTGAAACTTTGGTGATATCTGGGATTTTTAATCTCTAGTGAGACCATCACGCATTTATATAAACAAAGGAAATTAAAATAAATAAATTATTAAATATTGTGGTTTAAATGAATTTCATTAAGTACTAATTTATCATCTGGTCCCCATCTGACTGTTTGTGTTCATGATTTAATAGTTATGTTCAAGCATTGTTTCGCCTTACGAATTAGTCGAATCATGAAAAGTCATAGTTACGAAGGTGACGCTTCTTTTAGGCCTCTAACTACCATCTTATTTCCTTCAATTGTTTTGTACCAAGGAAAATGGGTTACTCGTAGGTAGTCCTAGCTAGGAAGGGAACTCAACAGTGACATTTCAAGTCCTATAAGCATTGATATATAATAGAATCTAATAGCCAAGTTGCAGGCTAGCCTTGGTTCCATCTCACCACAACACAGTACTTGTCTGGGGCAAGCCTGCTTAATCTGCAATGGAGATACATCAGTACTAATAGTGGAGTAGAACATACAATCTGATGCATTGAGTATAACCACTTAATTCATATGGATCAATAGTTTTCACTTTTCACAGTTGGTTTGATATCTCTCTCTCTCTCAAACACATTAATTAATCAACTTTCCCAACTATATACGGTTCGCTTACTCCTGATATGTATTCATTTTAATTGCTGTTCTACCATACGAAAAAGACAACCTTTTCTTACTTTTCATCCCTCTTTTCGTCGTTCTAGCAGGTTAGATTTCTTAATTCGTAATACAGTTCAGGACAATTTAAAAAGCTACAAAAATATCATTTCACCAAAAGAATTGGTGAATAACTCGAAACCTGGAGAGATAATTATGTTGTTTTGGACATAATTTCTAAACCACGCTGATTCAAACACTTTTTTATTAGTAAATTATACAATTTTTTTAATTTTGTTAAATTTATATGAATTTTTAAAATATATACAAATTTATTATAAAAGAAAAAAGTTATGTTATATTTAATTTAATTTCAAATTTATGAACTAAAATAATATTTATTAACCTCTCACTCTCTCTCCGTATGTATATATATATTGATTAAATTTAATGAAAATAATTTTTTTTATTCATACATATACATTATATATTTGTATATTTAGGTTAAAGAAAAGTATTTTAGTTAAAAATTTTAAAATTAAACTAAATATATTTTTAAAAAATAAATGAAATATTTGTATAATTCTAAGAAGATTCATGAGAGATTTCATGTACTTTAATTTTTTATTTAACTTATAATGTACATTATATGTTTGTTGTGTGAAGTTTCTCTTGCTCCTGTTTAAATTGTATTCGCATGTGACTAACTCTTAGATATGTCATATTTTAGAGGAAATTGAAGAAATGCGGATCCTCTGTAATAGTAGCCTCAAAAAAGGGTTTTTTTCTTTTTGTAAAGTAAACAATGATATATGGTTTCTAAAAATTGTGATTAAAAAAATAAAAATTTTAATTATAAAAAAAATTATACTTTAAAAATTTTAATTATTTTAATCCATAAAAAAAAGCGCTATTCGGCCTACTATTTGTAGTATTTTTTGTTATTTCAAAAGATCCACATTCAGAGTGAGGAGTCATTACTTCTTAATAGATTGAGTTACGAAGATTATGTATATAAAGCTATTGATTCCTGTTTTTATTTATCCCTTAGATTGTATGACCTTCACTATTTTGCAAACATTATAATTTGAGTGAGAAGGGAGGAGACTAAAGTGTTAATTTTCAACATCTTCATATTAAACTTATGAGTGATCAAACTTTGATTTTATGACTCAACGTCTTCATTTTGAACCAATAGCCTTTTACCCATAATGACTCAACCTATCAATAAGTTATGGCTGTTTACTTTTCTCTCATAATCATGAATCTAACCATTTCATGTCATTAAGTGAAAAATTATTCATATATTTAATCACCAAAAGTACTAAAGATGCATTAATTTTAGTTACTGTACATTGTAAGATTTAATATAAATACATGATTTTACCTAAATAATTATCTATAATCAATAATAACTATAAATATGTTATGACTCTTTATATTTTGTAATGTTTTATATAGGCTATATCTTTTCGCGTGATTATAAAGGTCAATCTAAAAAATTTAACATCCTATACATGGTTCTACCATGCTGCGAATGGCACTAATGCCATAACCAAGTAATATCATCTTAGTTGCTAAAAAAAATTAACGTACAAAAATTAATTATCACAAAATTTTAAAATAATTGACTCATATTAAGGAATAAATGTTTTAAATTCAAACTAACAATTAACTTAGTGATTGAATTAATATTCAACTGATATTAATAGTTTAAATTATATTATTAAACTACTTTGAAATTTGAATTATGTTGATCAAGTAAAAATTAGTAATATGATTGAACATATTTAAAAGAAAGTCAATAACTTGGATTTGAGTTTTTAAAACTAATCAAGCTGTTAATTAAATATAATTTTATAGTTTTAGACTAACTTTGTTTTTAAAGTGTAATAAAGTTACATAATTTCTGTGATAAAGGCGATAATTCAATAAAGTATATATGGATCATAAACCAAGATCTGTTAAATTTTTTGAAAATTTTTTATATGCATATCAGCATGAGTGTGTGACCATCAATAAAGAGAAAATATACCTAATTTAAGAAACAGAGAATTATAAATGATCAAATAAAGGATGTAAAGAAATAAGTCATTAATTTTGTGGCTAATCACATCTACCGACGAGGCGAAGATAAACTCCCTCTTTTTCTCCTATTCTTTCTCCATTGTTTTGTTCCCTTTTCTTCTCATGTACATAATCACGAGGATGTATTATTTGTCTTGTGTGTTCATTTACCTTACCTTCCTTGTCTTAAGCAGATGTTAAAGAAGTATTAAATGACCACAGAGATAACTAAATTTACAAAATAAACAATCACTAACATATTTGAATTTTCATGCGTGTCATGTCAGCACGAGTGTAGCCTCCCCAGTTTGTATCTTCCCCACTTCTGTACCATACAGGAGATGTACATTGTACAATAAAGATAGTCATTTTTGGTTTAAGTAGTGCTAGTCAGTGGGCATGCTTCTTGACAGTTTATTTTGAGCTTTTTCTAGCATTTATTTAAAGAACAAACCCAGTCAAATAAAGCTGTTACAATAATCACCCGAGGAACACTGTTAAAGAACTTGTCGCAGAAGGTGACGACAATCAAGGGACTAAATATACAATGGCATCCTTCGTCTTGTCGAAGCTTCTGCCAAATCCGTGCTATGCTGTGAAGGTGAATTTTTTTAGATTGCATTTGTGTTAAAGGAAAAGACTGTGTTGTACACCCCACCAAAAAATTTTTTTTTTCTTTAAATGTATCTAAAATATAGTGTATCTAAAAAAATCAAAGGCCAAAAATAAATTTGTATAAGTAGAGTTGATATGTAGTACAGGTGAGATTCATGTATAAAATAAATATTAATCGTTGAGTGTACAAATGACATAATATATTAAGTGTATATAAGAATTATTTAAAAAAAAAAAAAAGGAAAGAAAGAATTGTTTCTCGGCATATATTTGACAAATAAAGGTTTCAAGGCATTGGTTTCTAACGATATCCTATGATTATGATATAATCTCTCCATGAAGAGATTCAAAAACAAATGAAAAAATCGCTAAATATTTGCTAACAAACCATTGATTTATTCTAACACCCCCTTTCAGGTTATAGTGCACACGGATATCATACATACCCCAGCTTGATAAGAGAATCCATAAACACTATGCTTGCTACTACATCCATTTGTGTTCCTTTCCTCCATTATTTCATATCCAAGCGTATTCACCGCTTTTGCTCTGATCCAACAACACCAATGCTTACCATTCGAAGTTATGAACTAAGCTCAATTGGCTGGGGTAAATAATATTTTAAAAAAAATCGTGATAAATAATAAATTGATCCTTTCTCAACAATGAGTCTTCACGTATTTAACGGGGAAAATGCAAAAAGACTATTTGAATTTTGAATCATTTATAAATAGTTTCTAAATTTTTAAAATTATAATTAAGTTTCTAGACTGTCACATTTTTAAAAATAAGTTTATAGTCTAATTTTTTTTCTGAATGATGTTAAGTTATTTGCCACTTCAAACTCTCATATGTCAGATGAAAGATTTCTGCATTGAAAAGTTCAATTCAAAGATACCAATTTTAACGTATGGGAAGTTTGAGGTCGGCTTTAATATGAAAAAATTAGACAAAAGACCTATTTCCATGAGCATAAAAATTTATATACCTAATTTTTTATTTTAAAGTTTAAGGAAATATTTTGTAATTTTTTTTCCATTTAATAGAGACCAAGAGATAATTTTGCTGGTGTGTCATGGTAAAGCCAATTTAAGAAATAATAATGGCAAAACAAAAGTAAGAAAGATTGCTAATTTCTGTCTGACTTGAGGCCTTGTTTGCTATGTCAAAATCTTGTATCTGTTTTTGTAATAAAGCTGCGTTTGAATCAAATATTATTAATGGAGAACCAAACCAAATATAAGCCACCATTGATGATGTAGTGGTGAACAATGCGGTCTACAGATTCTACACTCTGTCCGAACCTCTGGCTACAGCCAAGCCAGGAGGTTAAACATCTTGAAATGATTTTTTACAGGACGAAAAATTAACAAATTAGGGTTTTATAATTGAAACGGTGATTTAGCTATAAAAAAATGCCATCATGTCTAAATTGGTCATTGAAAATCATCAACAAATCAGATGGTTCACCCTTCAAATTGAAGTTGGTCCTTAATTAACAAAGTTCGATTTGCCATGAACGTAATCGCAGCAGCACAAGAGGCCAAACAGACTAAGTTATTCCCCACCCCACCCCCCTCAAAGGAAAAAAAAAAAGATCAACACCAAAGACCTCCTCAAATGCATGGGAAAAGTGTTTTATTGACAATTATTATTTAATCAAAATACAAAATGAAAAGAGAAATATTTTTTCAAATTTATTAAATCAAAGATAACTAATATACAAGTATAGTAAGCATACATTTTTAAATCTCATATTTACTATATATTCTATTAATAATTAACGTAATTTATTTATGGAGCACCATAAATTTTCCCGAAAAAGAAAGAGGATAGAAGAAATAATGTCAAGTTTGGCAGGGACGAGGGCTGAGGCACGGAGGGTCCAAGGTCGAGTGAATTTTCGTGGCTGCAGAAGAGAGATCTTTTAAATTGCAATGCATTAAAACTTCAGGATTTTCCATCTGATTTGAGGAGTTATTCAGTTTACTCCACATCATCATCTCTTGAACGTGGGACACAAATCCAATTGTATTGGTCTCCACACACAGGCGGCAAATCAGAAGTTGCCACGCCACTGGGATTTCATACGGCGAATCTCACTTGAACGCAGCCGCTTCTCTCCTCCTTCATTCTCATTATTCATCTCTCAAGGATCTGCAACTCTCCCCTCTCTCTTCTTCTCTCGATTCGCATTGCTTTCCCTCCCTAGCCATGGCCGACTCAATTGAGCCGTCTACATCTTCTTCATTGCTGTCTACAGTTAGAGACCCAAGCACTCTCATTCATCCAAGGCGTGAGCCCTTCGAGCATGGCCTCTTGCCCCTCCCAAAGCTCATATTTTCCGACCCTACGCAAACCCTAATCCCCTTGAAGCAGAAGCTTCTTGACTTATCCTCTAATCAAAGAGTCGATTCAGCCGCCATCTCCGAGGCCCTACAGATCTCCACTGACCATGCAAGGCTCGTTCTTAATACCCTCGCCTCGGTTCTACACTCCGAGTCCGAACCTCTAGCTGCGGCCAAGCCAGGAGAAATTGACTCCTTAGATGCTGATGTCCATGATCTGGTTTTGTTCTTGTACATTCAATCTTACAAGAAGCTCCTGCCCAGGACGCACAAGGACTCTGCCGCCGTGGCTGATGTTTGGCCCTCCACTTCGGCCTTTGATGGGTACCTGTCTGCCCTCTCGCCCTTGCAGGTGAATTAGCCTTTTATTTAAATCCTTGTAATGCCGGTGAGACAATTGGAGGACATTGGAGATCGCGGAACTAAATTGGGGACAGTTAACATGATTTTTAAAATATTCTTTTTGCAATGTCAATTAGCCTTTATGATTGTATCGGTTGTTGTGGGGGTAGGCGTTATTCCTTGCCGTGTCCATCCATACACAATCAAATCGAGTCTTATCTCTGTAAGTTAGCGACCTTGTTAAGATATTTAATTATACTAGAGTAGTGACTTTGACTTTTTTATGGTTTATTAAATTGGATTGAGAGTTAAATTTGATTGTTCCAATGGTTTATTTTAGAGTTTAAGTACGTGTTGGCGCTTGCATGAAAAAAATGTGCAATATAATTCTGGAGTCGGGACTAATTCATGACCTACTGTGTTTTGCAACCTGTTATTTTCCCTTTTATAATGAATTTGGCAGTTTTAAATTGATGCCCAAACTTGACCTTATAATGCCTGAGCTTTTGCTGTGTTGGTCGAACTTATATTTGAACTAGTCTGAATTGTCTAATATTACCTGTTTGTCTCTTCTCTATGATTTTGGATTATGTTTATCAAGACCTTGGATTAAGATACATTTTAGCAGACACTTGTTACCGTGTCTTTAGTTATAGTTCTATTCTATTTCCACATTAAGCTTCTAACTAATGCATTTTGAGTAATTCTAGAAATCCTGATTTTCAATATTTTGCAGCTTGTGCGCAGCAACAGTCGGCGGTTTGTGCCATCACAGGCTGATGAGGAGGCTCATCAGTTATCATATTTGCAAAAGCACATGGCTAACATTCTATCTCTTCTAGCAGAGCCTGTGGAGGGGGAAGGCGAAGAATCTCTGGTTTGTAAATTTACTGCATGCTATGCTATCCATAGTTTACTGATTTCTAATTAGATTATTTGCTATGTACCTAATATAAATCAGTTACATTATGAATTTTTCTTCATTAGGCTACATTTTAGTGATTTATGTGCTCCTTTGGTGCCATCATAAATCAGGGGTAGATCTTCAACGTCAGGCAAAGTAGTATAGCATGATTTATATGCTTGTTGTGCATGACTTTTGTATTTAAACTTTATCTCCGGCAATATAATGTCAGTTTTTGTCTATTGCTTAAAACATAAATTGGATTAACATTATCATTCTGTTGTGTGGTTGTTGTTGACATATATCTGGTCCAGACTTAAATAATGCCTTTTATATAGGATAATCATGCATTGTCAAGGATTTTGGAGCACAGAGGTTGCCTCTTGTGTCTCTTCCAAAATGCATATGTACAGCTATAACTAGTACTCCGGAATTTTTGTGGAGGCAGAAAAATGGTTCTTTAGTGTGTCTCCTTCTCTATTTTTATTTAATGGGTTTAATTGGGGGGGGGGTGTTTGTCTGTAAGAATGAGAATCCCATGCTAGTACTATAATTTGGTCAAATTTTTAGTGAGCAATCTATATTAACAATTGTGTCATTAATCTGGTGAAAATTTTATCAAAATGGTTTATCTTGACTTTGAGAATGAACTATTTATACATATCTGTAATTTTCAAGGCAGTTCCACAGCTTTCAAAGCTTTACCACAAGGTCTCTAATGGTTCCCCTCATGGTGAGAGAATGTTTTGAAATAGTTCTCACTGATGCCAATATATATTATATTTCATATATAAGAGTTGGGATGATGCTGAAAATTTTAGCATTGGTTTCTATCTTTATGGCTCATACTGGATTTGTCAGTGACTTACTATTAAGAATGAGGCTGGAGGGTTTGATTGGCTGAATCAGTGTTGGTCTAATGGGTAAATAATAAGCGTGACAGTGTGTATTAATCATCAATGGAATGAAGTCTGTTGATATAGATGCATGACAAGTGCTATACATAAATGTTTGCTGTCACTGGTATTCATTTTATTTTATTTTTTTAATTTTTTTTCCCTTCCCACTGAATCTTTAAAGTTTTTATGGTTATTATGACTATTTTGCTTACTTGGCCCTTGTTTCAGGTCTTAACTATGGATAGATTTGAGCACCTTGGGTTTCTGATTCAGTTCGGTGATAAGGGACTTGAAGGAAATTCATTGAGTCAATTATCTCCTTTCTTTGCAAACTCTGATCCTGACATGCCTGCTGTTCATGTTCTTGCCGCACAAGTTCATGATTGGCTTGTTCAATGTATAGCTTCTGCTTTGGAACATATTTCTGAACCAGTTTCTTCAAAGGAAAATGGGCCAGGCAATGCATCCGATCAGGATGTTGCTATGGCTGATGCATGTACAAACTCAGTTAATGTTTCAACAAGTACCAGAGGCCCATATTTCATTGAAGGGATCTCTAAATCGTCATACGTGAAGCTTTCATCTGACATCAAAGGTTCTTCTGTTAAGGTTAGTTTCTTGTACCTGTCCCGTTCCTTTTTTTTTAAATTTTATTTTATTTAAATACACCTCTCTTCTTTCTACATAACGGTTCTTCCATCCTTATAGATTTATGTTTGAATAAACTACAGATACTAACTACAGCACTTTATGTCTCCTTCTACCTCTGCTTAGTACACTGAGATTTCTCTTGTGATAATTGTGTATATGGGCATGCTATAAACATTGTGTTTGGTCATTGCAGGTTCTAAATTGTCATGAGTCTGCCATCTACATCTTAGCGCCTCTGAGATATGCCACTGTCTATGGATGCTCTGATGCTACAATAGTTCTAGGAGCAGTTGGCAAGGTAATAATTAGTAATTTCGAGTTCTGCTTTCAAAAGGAGCATAATAAATCTGTATGAACTAGAATGTCTATGGAATTTGTTTTCTAACAGGAGTGTGGGAAACAACAACGTTTTTTCATCTGAGTGATAAGTTGAGATACAAAGATGATACTGATGATATGTCCAGTTGCCTTCAAGTAAATGAGATTTTCTTAGGTTATTAAACTTCTATTAGGTAAGGGCAATAGAACAACCTTTCTCACATTAGAACTTATCTTATGTAGCGTGGACCACTTCAGTGCCTGTGTGCAATTTTTTTTTTCCTTCAGTTTATTCATGCACCACCTGCTGGTTGACAATTAAATATTCATGTGTATAAGGAAAACAATGGTGGGGACCTTAAGAATAGGTTGAGTACATCATTTGTAGTCTCATTTCTCACATATATATCCATCTTATTTCCTTTCCTAGGCAGAACCTGAGCCTTGTCATACATAGTTGGCCCCCCATATGAAGTAGTGGCCAAAACTCTGATGACTAAATTGGATATGCTGCTGCATGTTTAGAAGACATTAGTATTTTGTGTTTTTATTGACTCGAATATCTTCTTGAGTAGTTCTTGTTATATATTAATGAGCAAGCATGTAGCCATGCACCTAATGTACAATGTCTTCCTTCCCCAATATGCACACATCTCCTTATCTATAAGAACTCCTCTAAGGTGGTTGTTTGAATAGGTTGAGTGTGTGATGGCTAAGTTAAAATAAATGTGTTAGTGATTAGTAGGCTGGGCTTGTACCACATCTACTAACCCTTTGTGCTTAACCTCATTTATGATTATAAATAGACAAACAGGGTTGGTTAAGTAAGTCAGTGACTCCCATTTAGAGTATTTTTTGTGTCTTTGCAGTGGTAAACAAGGACGAGTAAATGTTTAAGAATGGAAAAGAAAAGGAGAATCAAGATATGCCTATATAAAGACAAAATTTGCAAATACAATGATGTCCACTTTCTGGGGGCTGTGGGACAAGCAGCTGAAACCTAAACTCATTTAAAGGCAATGGTTGCTTGTGCCACTGTCAATTCATCAGAAAAAAATTTGAAAGGACCATTTTTCGTGTGGTACTGCTTATGTGCTTTATGAAACAGCAGCTCCATCTTCCAAGTATATGACAAGTGCCAGAAAATTTGATTGACGATTCACAACTGCCCTTGTGCATGTAACACTAGTCTGTTATTATCTTATTAAATTAAATCAAGCTATGAGTTGTTGGAGTTAACCTAAAATGATTGTCCATTACATATGAAACACCTTTCAAGGTACTATAAAGTTCCAGGTTTTTTTCCCCTCTTTCAGGAGTTTACTCTCCTGGATCAACTTGCAAGTCTTTTGAAGAGCTTATTCTTTTTAAAGATATTTCAATAGTAATGAACTCATCAGGTTTAAACCATTGCTAATCTTCTGCAAATCTGCTCTAATGCTTGCAAAGTTGCAATCCTCCCATTCTTGTATCACACTCAAAATTTTAACTGTCAATACCTTCTTGTGTTAGAGCTGTTCTCATAACTTGAAATCATTGCATCATTGTCATCTTGGATGGAAATTGTTAGTCATAGTACAGAATAGCAATGACTACTTGCCAGTTGCCATCAATGGAAAAAAAAAAAAGACGAGAGTCCTATTCCCTATGTTCAAACAAAGTCCGCAAAGTTTTCCCAACCAGCAGGATTGCTTTTTTAGTTTCTGAGGCATTAGTTACTCCAAATTAATCTTTTTCTTTTTTTTTTCGTGGTAAGTGGTGACTTAAGACTTGATGTCTAGATCCTGAAACTTGCACTATGTCTCCCCTTGCTCACATCTGTAGTGGAGCACACAATTATAACACCGTGTCCGCACATCTGTGTTGAAGCAAAAATTGGCTGATAGTCCTCGTTATGGTATATCAAACTCTCAGCCGTACCAATAGGAAAAAAAATTGTTCTTGTAACCATTAGTGGCCTTTATTATTGTAGGGTCTTGCTAACTCGTGCCATATGAGCATTTAAGGGATAATAAATGGCCTTGTTTTCAACAAAAGAAGGTGCTATTTTCAGAAAACATTAGATGCAATTTAAAAGACAAATGCACATATCAATACAAAAGTCAGCATTAGATAATCAAATAAATTTTTCTTAGTCTTTAAAATTTTTGAAACCAATGCTTTAATTACACAGTCAATGCATCAAATGATTTCTTAATCAATGCCTTTGGAGCATTCATTCTCTTGAACAAGGGAAGGGCAGCATAACATTAGCTTCAATTGAACAAGCTCAGCCTTGAAAAAGAAAGGTGGTTGGCAAAAGTCATTATGACATGCACAGAAGTTAAATACTTAAACGGTTATATATGTTTTAAATTTTTAAATTTTGATGATTGTATTTCTGGGCCTCCTTGACAGGTTATATTCTTTCAAGTCTGTTAGCCTTCATTCTCTTCCTTTCAACAAACCATTCTCACCTATGTGGTTTTAATTATGTTTAAAGAATGATGAAGATAATCTAGAAATAATCCTGTTTGATATCGTATAAACTGCGGCTTTTGTAATGCAAGTCACTTCATAGTCACCTGCTATTATCTATTTTCTTGTCTAATCTCATTATAAAACTTCTGTTTAAAAAATGTCAATAAATGAGATGGATATTATTGCATGAGTTTTATCTTTCTCTCTCCCCCTCCCCCCCTTTTCCCCCCTAAATGACATTTCTGCAGTATATTGTATGTGTAGCACTAGCTGTTTCATTGACTGCTTTGATGCTTTAAAACATATTAGAGTACTTAGTTAGCCCTTTTCTACACAAGAACTGATATATGCAGTGCACATGCATGCCTTCAGTTTGGAGGTATATAACCGATCTTCTGCTCACTGAGTGTTAAATTAGTGGCTGCTTCAGTTTACAGGATGGAAGTTAATGTCCATTTCTTTTTTCTGACAGGCTGTGAGAGTTGAACACTGTGAACGAGTTCATGTGATTGTGGCAGCAAAACATATTTGTATTGCTAACTGCCGTGAATGTGTTTTCTTTCTGGGAGTGAACCAGCAACCTCTCATTGTTGGTGATAACCATAAGCTGCAGGTGGGCTTATTCATTTCCTGTTGCTAGATTTATCGAGTTACTAGCCAGCTGGTGCTCCACCCTTCCATATTGGCTCTTACATAAGAATGTAGCTGTCTGTTAAGTTTCTGATTCTACAAATTGTTTTTAAGCCTCAAATGTAATGTCCCTACAGATATCCAAATTGATTGATTTGAGATATATCCTATTTTGTTTAATTGATTTAACCTAACCGAAGTGGTAATCCTGCATCTTTCTTGGTTATAAAAAACAAAAAATAAAAATAATAATAATCAGAGCATATTATTTCTGTTGCTTCCACCCAATAAAGCACGGACACTTTAGGAAAGAGCTGTGTCCTTGCCTGTTACATATCAGACTATATTAGACACGACACTAAATGACACTTAGATGTGGACAATATGCTTTTTTAGCTTCTACCATGTTTCTTCCTGTTGATAGTTTCTAGAGTATGTGTTGGATGTGGGATTTTGCTCTTTTGTGATTTTGGGGGCTAGGCTTCTTACACTTGTTTTATTGGCTATGGTAGGCCCTTGATGTTCATAGTTTTGTCTTGATTTCATCAGAGATGTTAGAAATAGTTGAGATCAGGGTTTAGGCATGAACCATGTCCAAAGTGTATTCAAATTTTGTTTTTTACATCAACAGAAGAAGATAACTGGAAATGGCACAAATTCATAAGATAAAACCATTTCAAACACATCTAAGCTGAATAAACCTCATGGGTAGCGTAAAATATTAGATACCTGCATCACATGCAATCTTAATTGGTTGGAATGCCAATTCTTAGAATACTATGTCAAAGCTGAGGTGAGTAACACTTGCAGTAGTTACTTGTATTTGAGCTGCCCTCGTTTTAAACTGGGGATTACTTAATATCTTATGCAGGTTCTAGTTTCTTCATTTATTTGTATGCTGGCAAAGGCATGTCATTGTATTGTCATCCACAGATCATATGCTCAAATCAACTGTGATTTTAGTAGAAATGGTCTTATAATCAAATGGGGTTAGTAAAGGGACAAAAGGATCTAACTGCACATTGGAATGCCATTTGGCCTGCAGAAAAAAGAGTTGCAAGAGTTTCTGATATACTGGACCCATTATTTATCAAATTAGTTGTATTATCAAGTTTCTTTAGTAAATATATTGAAAAATGGGCGTACTAAGAGCTTATCTGTGGTTCCTTGGGATGTGACATGTGCATGAGCTGTTAACCTAGCAGCCACTATCTTTTTGGTATTGCTTGCCATTTGTTTTTTGGCTTTGGGTCAGGACACATCATTGATAATTAACTTTATGTAAGTGACAATGTGTGATTGATGAAATAAGAGATGGTAAAGAAAGTTAACTGCATGATTAAGCTGAAGTGATGAAATCAATAAAGTATTTATGTTCATTGATTTAATAACAGCTTTATTGACCAGCATTTTATATAACTACAAATATGGGTCTTTGTTCTTGTGGTCGCTTATGAATGTCTACTTTTTCTGTCCACATTTCTGCTGCTTCTAGTGGTACTAGCTTTTGATAATAAATGTGTATTTTTCTCTAAGGCCCTGTTTGGTGTGAGGAGGGAAAGGGAGAGGGTGAGGGAAAATTTGGTAAAATATTAATTTTACCCTCTAATTATTACTCAATCATTATTTAATACTATCTATCAATCATTATTCAATCATTAAAAGTAAGAATATTATAGGTATTTCCTATTTATAAAATCATCCTTTTTTTTTCTTTTCTCTTTCCCTTTCTATACCTAACTTTCTGCATACCAAACAAGCCCTAAGATCCTCACTTTTCTCAACTGGATTTATAATTTGAAATTATTTTTTCTTTTGCAATGTTATTAGGTGGCACCCTATAATACATTTTACTCCCAGCTGGAGCAGCACATGACTGAAGTTGGAATCCTGCCCACAGTAAACAGATGGGATGAACCTCTGGCACTGGGCATGGTTGATCCTCATGATTCATTATCTCATCCAGCGGGTGTCTCTGATGTTCAAGCTGAGTCTGCTATACGGGTGGACCCTGATCAGTTCACAAATTTTGTGGTATGACTTATCTTCTTTTAAACTAATTTATAGGGCAAGTGTAAGATTTTTATTTATTGTTAGGTTAAATTAATCTTAGTACTTATACTTTCACTCAAATTTTAATTTGGTGCTTATAGTTTAAAAATTTGTAATTAAGTCCCTTCAGTTTTAGAAATTTTTAGTTGAATCCCTCAAAGCAAACAGCAGTTGAGTCACCCTTTATTTTTTATGACTTTGCATTACAATTGCCATCTGAGCTATCCTAGTTAGCTGGCCATTCAAGTCTCCTCTATCCCATGCACCTAGATGCAATTCTTTCATTTAAGCAGCGTAATGAATATCTCTCTTCCATTTTTATTGTCTAATTAAGCAGGAAACCTGAGTTAAAATAGGTCAGGTTACATACATAAGTTGTCTAGTTCATTAGAAGCTGAGAGAACATCAATCCCACAATGCCCTGTTTTCAAACAAATAAAACAGAGCATTCTTCTATGCATCAGAGGCTAATCTGCTAAGTTTGCTGTCTCTATCTATATGCAAACATGTGAAGACCAAATTTAAGTGTGTTTAATCCATGAAGTAGAGAACTTATGTTGTGTTTCATACTTTTTCCCCTTCTTAATTTCTGTTGTTTTACTTTACTAGAGGTTAAGGGCTGTCACGCATGTCTGTTCAATGGTGTCCAACCATTTGTTTTCTGCTTTTAACATTTTTAGCTATCATTTTATTCAACTCCAAACTAAATAAAAAATGAATTATTCAAGCATATGTCATGGGGATTCCATTGATCAATCCTTGTGAACAAATTGTATTTATTTTCTCTCTTTTGTTATTAAAAAGAAAAGGAACAACTGGCAAGGCACTTAAACCTTTTCTGCATTTATGTGGGATGAGGATAAAGAAGGGGGGAAAGTGAGAGGGATAAGGGCTGCTGACTGGAAAGACTGGAATAGCTTAGATGGCAATTGTGTAGCAAAGTCATAAAAAGTACATGGTGACTTAACTGCCGAATGAAAATTTAGGGACTAAAAGATTAATTTAACCTTATTTTTATTACTGTTACGTTCATTAAACTTTCGTATCTTTGTTCCTTCATTGGCTTCTATCCTATGACTACAGTATTTCCCAACTGAACTTCAGGTTGTTGGTTGAATTATAATCCTATGGATATTGATTTCCTTTTAGGGGGTGAGGGTGGGTGAGATGGGGAAGGAGGTAAATATGTAGTTGTAAAAAGTAAGTGGGCTTCAATTTGAGATATTCTTCACCTTTTATGATTTTTTTTTTTTGCCCTGTTAATTTCTCTTTTCTAGTGTGTCATTAATTCTGACAAGATTTTGTTTTTAAATTTCGAAGTATACAAGATTGGTTAATGTATATCTTATTATCTCCTTTTGAATTTTTTTCTCCTCTGTTTTGGAACCATGTTTGTTTTCTCCTGTTCATATACTTCTTTTCCCCCCCGTATTGTTTGATGTGCAGATTCCGAACTGGCTTGGGGGCGAGGACACTGGGTCTACACAAGACAATCCATTTAAATTACCAGATACTTATATTGCATCGCAGCATAGAAATGTATGTCAACTGAGCTTGGTGGTTGATTTGGAAATTCTTAGTGGTTGGATTTCCAAATTTTTGGTGTTCAAACTTTAAAAGGGCTGCATTTCAATGAATTATTTTATTTCAATTAATTATCGAACTGATTAAAATTGTATCTTCTCTTCAGCAAAAAAATTTAGAGGAGATAAGGCAACTCTTGCGGGAAGCCCCCCTTGAAGAAAGTCGTAAACGAGAATTGTCATCTGCACTTCATGGGTACTTCAAGGACTGGTTATACGGTAATGGTCACTCTTGCTTTATGTAGTCTTATTCAAACCTGTCTAACTTCCACATCTACAAGGAACACGCAGTGTTTCCTAATTCAAACAATATGTTTGATAAATTTCTTTCAAACTTAGACCTTTCTGTGCCATGCTGACTGTTTCTGAGTTAGATTCTTTAATTATATTGTATTGATTTTTTATTCTGTGCCTATGCTTCAGACAAGAACTGAGTTTAAACTGTTAAACTTTATCTGCTAGTTCTTTGAGGTTTTAATCATAGAAAGCTTTTAGGTTTTCTGATTGGTATAATCTCCTATGCTTGGATAAATAATCACTCGCACTGTTGCATTCTTATTATGGAAAAACTTGTATTTGTTCGTGCATTTATTTTGTAGTTGTTTCTGGAGCTTGACAATTTATTTCATCAATAAAAATAGAACAGATCATGATTATGATGTGTTTTCTGTTGTGGCAGCTTCGGGGAACATTCGTCAACTTTACTGTCTACAAGGTGATTGATATTTGTCAGACATTGTTATGGCACAGTTATTGATAGTACGGGACGAAGGTTTCCGGTATTCTTTTCCAACTTCCTCTTGCCAATTCAGTTGGCTCCGCAGGTAGCTGAAATCAGATGAAGTGAATTATAATGCTCACGTATTTATGTGGTGACATCACCAGTGCACAGAATGGAATCAAAAGTACAGTTGCTAATCTGATTGTAAAATTTTTTTTGCTTGTGAAAATAATTACTGTAATATTTTGTTAGCCTAAATTAAATGGCCTTGTGAAAAATTCGCTGCCTGCAGTGCCAACGTCCAGCGTACCGCTTTGTTTTTCACTTATGATTTCTATTTGTAAAAGCGCGATTGATTTAGAAGTCCGCGGGGCCCAAAAACAAAAACAAAAATAAAAACGAAAAGAAACATAAGAAAACGAAAAACAAGTAACGAGCGGAACTGGATTAAAAGGACTAGGTGAAAATTCGGGTTCAACATACATAGCGGTTCTGTTTCTGAGCTTTTTCTTTCTTTACCCCAAACTGTCATTGAACTTTAAACTTGCCAATTGGTTCTGGAAATATTTGGTAATGCCGAACCAATGCTCGATATACTATTGTCTCCACCAATCTTTCTGTTTGAGGTATCTTTCTCTTTTCGGGGTCTGACGACCTTCCATTTGACGTTGGGGTTGGGGTTAAGTGTCAGTATTGTGTGATGTGGGCCTATATTGTTGATGTTGTTCCTCCGCTACGTGAAAAATGTTGGTACTGGCTGGTTGTTGATTATATTTTCATTTAGGTTGCGTTAAAATTCAAAATGTTGCATTGAGTCACTTGTCCTAACCTCCACGTAAAACTATAACCTACAGGTTCAGCCCCCCAGCATTTTGGAATTGGCCAGCCGATGGCAAGACGCGTTGCTAGAGTGCCGAGTTTAAAAAAAAAAAAGAAAAAAAGTAGATAATATATAGTTTTGCAGACACATTGGATTTTTTTTTTAATATTACTCCTGGTAATTAGAGTGGCTTTAATCCTTTAAGCAGGAGCAGTATTTTACGCTGCTGTTATTCTTTCGGCCAGGCATTGGCCTTTGTGAATAGTTATATCGCCCATCAAAGATATCCAAGTTACGTGTTGACGACCATGGAGTAACGACGTAGGTCGTAAAATTGCAAGGTTAACTGACCAAGATTAGTCCAAATTAATGGCACAACGCCAATTTTAGCTTGCAATTGGATGCATTATTATGCCAATACTTAGTTACTACAACAACAACAATAACAAAAACCTTTTTCCATTAAATTAGGTTGGTTATATAAATTAATCTATATCATAAAATTCTATCGTGAATCATATTTTTAGACAAATCATTTAACTTTAAATCTTTTTTAATGATTTCTCTTATAATTTTGCTTTATCTCTATCTATCTCTGACTATTAAACTATTTTTTATCTAGTATACTTTCTTAACTGGAATTTATATGGGTCTCCTCTACACATACTCAAATCATATAAGTCATGATTCTACAATTTTTTTCACAATAGGTATGATTTCTACTTTCTTTTTAATATATTCATTTCTAATTCTATTTTGTTTAGTGTGTCCACTCATCCAACGTAGTATTTTTATCGCTACAATATTAAACTTATTCTCTTATTGACTTTTTATTGTCTAACACTCAGTTTCATATAACATTGCAGGTCTTATAGCTGTATGATAAAATTTATCTTTAAATTTGAGTGATATTTTTCTATCACAAATAACGCCTAAAGCACTTTCCATTTCATCCACCTTACTTGAATCCTATATTTTACATCATTCTCTATTTTCCCATCATGTTGTATAATAAACTCAAGATATTTAAACCATGTAACTTATGGTATGATATGTTCTCTAATTTTCACTCCTACAATATAACTAGTACATCTCTTACTAAACTTATATTTCATATATTTTGTTTTACTTTTACTTAAATGAAATTTATATGTTTCCAAATCTAATCTCTACATCTCTAGCTTCTCATTCATTTCTTTCCTCAATTTTTTAACTATGACTATGTCATTTGCAAAAAACATATATTATGGAACTGGCTCTTGGATATAGTCAGTAAACACATTTAAAACTAAAGTAAAAAGATAAGAACTCAAAGTTAACCCCTGATGTAGATCAATAATTATTGAAAAATTTTCTTTAGGTTCATCTTTTGTTATAATACTAATTGTAACCCCATCATACATATCCTAGATTGCTTGAATATAAATCATACAAACTCCATTTTACTTCAAAGCTTCTCATAAAACCTCTCTTGACATCCTATCATATGCTTTCTCCAAATCGATGATCATGTGTAAATCTAGTTGATTCCTTTGATATCTCTTTATCAACCTTCGCAATAAGTATATTGTCTCCATGGTTGACCTTCCTGACATAAAATCAAATTAATTTTTCGTAACTTGAGTCTATTGTCTTAATTTTCGCTCAATTACCTTCTCTCATAACTTCATAGTGTGACTCATGAGATTAATTCCTCTATAGTTTGCATAATTTTGCATGTTTTCCTTGTTTTAATAAATAGAGATTAAAATAATTTTTTTTTACTAATCCAACATTATCTTAGATTTCATAATTTCATTAAATAACTTTATAAGTTAATTTATACCTTTCACCCATAGACTCTTCTATATCTCAATGGGTATATTATCTAGTTCAACTATTCTATCATTCTCTATTCGCTCTTTTACCTCTGACTCTCAAATCTTATAATAAAAAGTATAATTTTAGCCCTCTTCCTTAGTGTGTGGGTTATCTAAGTACAATAAAATCTCGTATCCTTCAATAAATAGTCTAGGAAAATAATTCTTCCACTATTCCTGAATATTTTATTTTGTAATCAAGACTATCCCTTTTTCATCCTTAATACATTTCATTTGGTTCACGTCTCTTATATTTTTTTTCTATATTTTTTTTAGCTAGCTTATAAATACTTTTTTCTTCAATTTTAGTACCTAAGGATTAATATAACGCATCAAATGTCTTAACTCTCACTTCACTCACCACCTTTTTAGTGTCTTTCTTAGATACTTTATATTTTTTTCAATTTTCATCACTCATTCACAAAGACCATACTTTATAACACTCCCTTTTAACCTTAACTTTATCTTGTATATTTGCATCCCACTATTAAAATTTTTTATCTCTAAATCCAAAACCTCTTGATTCACCGAATATCTCCTTTATGACCTTCCTAATCTTTTTAGACATTTCGTCTCACATATCGTTGCTACTTCCTTGTGCTTCCTAGGATTCTTCTTCTAAAATTATTCTTTACAAGCATTTTTTTTTATCCACTTTCAATTGTCACCACTTGATCTTTGACACCCTATTTTAGCCTTTGCCTTTTACTTTCTTATTAACTCGAACATAAACTAACATTTTATGTTGAGCAATCAAGTTCTCTCTAAATATAACTTTGCAATCTATGCAAAAGCTTTATATATGATTTTCTTATAAGAAAGAAATCAATTTGAGAACATGCCCCTTCACTTTTCTATGTGATAAAATCTCTTTCTAAACAAGTGTTAGCTAATATAAGATCGAATGTTAATAAAAAGTTTAGAATAGTTTTACCCTTTACATTTGTTTCCCCTAAGCCATGTCCCCTATGCATATTCTCAACCTCTAGATGCACTCCTCCATGACTATTAAAATTTTCTTCTAAAAGAATATTTTCTCCTAATAGTATTTCCTTAATTAAACATTTTAAATCTTTCTAAAACTTTATCTTAT
The DNA here is from genome assembly GCA_032878935.1 of Erythrophleum fordii. NCBI lineage: Eukaryota > Viridiplantae > Streptophyta > Magnoliopsida > Fabales > Fabaceae > Erythrophleum > Erythrophleum fordii. The sequence continues at coordinate 11,980,783 of JAVQMF010000045.1, read as the reverse complement.
AATATGCTTTTATTCTTATTTGTAGAGCGTAAGCATTAATAATATTAAAACTTTCCCTTTCCACTCAATGATTCTATCCTAACTTTTTTACATTTACCACAACATTTTTTCAAAACGCAGCCACAATTATATCTACCTCATTTCTAGATTTAATTTTGTCAGTATACTAAAATTTAAAACTTGAAATATTTAATTTTTTCACTTTTTCTCTTACTCATTCAGTTCCTTATAAATACATAAAATTAATTCTCCTCCTAATTATAATATTTACTATTTTTATTGACTTACTCATCAATATACCTATATTTTAAGTTCTAAAATGAATCTTATTATTATAAATTAATTTCTTTATTTATATTTGTTCACAAAAATATAAAAACTCTTGTTTATTTTTCATTAGACTTATGTTTATGCAACGTTCTTAGTTATTTGACATTATACTCAAACTATAAAACTCATTATTTCTTAATAACAACCTAACATTATCTTTAATGCATCGATAATCCCTACCAAAATAATTTCACAAAATTTTACGTTGATTATAAACTACTTAACATAATCCTTACTCATTTAGGAACGATTATGAAAAATGATTTATATCAAAATTCAAAATAAGCAGAGTTTACACCAATACTTATTTGCACTTGGAAAAATGAGGTACAAACTTGTTGCCATATTAACAATCTTTAAGGATAACACAAACAAATATTAATAATCCTGATTTTAAAAACTATTATTTGAAGAGAAGAGCCCGCAAAACACATGCCGCTGATCTTGATTCTTATATTCGAAGCTTCCTCAACAAATGTTCCACAATCATCATAAATGTTCCTCAACCACATGATTATCATTAAGCAAAAGAGGGTTGGTGGAATTATTTACCTCTAGGATCCTCCTCCAATCCTTTACTATTATTTCGTAAATGGAAGAGAAGAAAAGAAGGGCAAGAGGCCACGCATCGGGTGCAGTGTCAACAAACCTTGCGATATCATTCATATCAAACAGGCGAAGCGAAAATCAAGATATAACGCTCAGCTCTGCACCAAGTTTCCTGGTAAATTAGAGGCATTCATCCCAAGGAAGAACCCCGACCATTGGCTAATTTGGAATGATACATTAAACCACATTTATTGAAATTAACCAGTTCACAACCCCCAACTTAGAAAAGAAAAGATATGGAAAGACAGCTGAGTATGTAATCCCAACTCAGAAAACAAAAGTGATCCACTCTCTCCCGTCAACTTAAAATGTCTTCCTTCAAATGGATGCGTTAATTATGAATCACCATTGGATCTTTTCTTGGTGGTGTAAGGATAGTACTCCTTCCCGTTGTCGATTCTGGTAGTCTGACCCCCAATGTCAATAATTGAAGAAGTCACTGCCAATGCTGTTCCAGCAGAAATTGCAGTTGAGATGCTCCTACCTAGAACACAGCATTTTTATTAAGATGCATGAAAAAAAATGCCCGCCAATAAGAACAATCAAATCCAGGGGAACATAACTATTCATGGTTCGGTAACCCACATCAGATCCAGAATGGTAACTTCGCAATGATATTTAGCAGAAGTGATTCGTTTTGTGAACAGCAGTCATGCTCATTTCAGATGACATGCAATCAAGAATTGAAAAAGAAAGGCAATAAATCATAAGCTGAAATGGAAAGGGTAAACACTGTCCCGGGGAAGCTCATTCAAATAAAAATGCAAACCGTGCAACTAATGGATATTCAGTCATAAAAAATAGTTAATCAGTATTGAACAGCTTGAAAGGCTCCTCTATAGCCGTAGACATACACATGGAGACACCGGGATAAGTTTATGGGTATTACAATAAACTAGCAAAACATCCAGAGAAAGGATCAGATGGAACAATTTAAGTAATAAAAAAAAAGTTCAACTAAAAGAATAATCTACAATTTAAGTTAAACGATTGAAGATACCTTCCCCTCCCATTTCCATGTGAGAAAATGGGACTAAAATTATAAAAAAAATAACATAGCACTTCATAAACATTAAACACAAATATGAGCATAAATCTCTAATCCAAATTAGCAGCCAAGAAGAAATGATGAGTTGTAGCCAGAACCTTCAATCATTCAGATTGTTCCATTAAAATCAGGGCAGACAGCATTGAACCATATAATTCAATGAGCAAGCAAAATGCAGAGCAATAAGTTCTGAAGTCTGAATGCAATGTAAGGTTGTTTTACATAAATAGTGATGATACTTGCAGCACAAAATTTTATTAGGACACACAAACCCACATTGAATAGCAGAATCATATTTAAGGTGAAAGCATCCCGGCAAGCATCAAATAAGAACAAAACTAAGTACTTCGATGGGTCAAGACCAGATGTTTTATTTAAACAGTTTGCTACTAAAAACTATACCATGGGTTATGACTTCTCAAGTTCTCAGTTCTGACTACGTAGCACCCTAAAAGGATAATTTCATGTTCTCACCAGGAATAATCAATCTTCCAACCAAGTACAACTTCAGTAAATCAGAAATGTAACTTATAGCTTCTCTCTTAGAAATAAAGCATCCTAATACAAGAATCAGATAGACAGGACAGTCAACAGGTATAAAATGTCAATATTAATGTTGAACTGACATAATATTAGAACCTTTCTGTGATTTTTGAATGAAAGGATTTTTAACAAATTCAGAATGTGCAAAACAAATTATTGTCAAAGCTGTCACTCATATGGTAAGCATCAGTATATATGTTCACATTTGCCAGCAATTATCAACTATCCCAGCAAGTTTGCACAGTTGCACCAATAAGCAAAGCACATTGCCTCATATTCGGACAAAGATAAATGAACAATAATGCATTTGGCAGGCTGTACAAGGAATGGACAGGATTAGTGAATTCTATTTAGCTTATCCTGGCATTTGTTATATAACTTGAATACAATGAACCAATCCTTTTTATGTCTGGTGACTTTTAACCGCAGGATAACTACATCCAGAGCAGAGGGAGGTATGGAATATGGGGATAGGACTGATAAAAACCAGCAGCCACTAGGAAAAGAAGCCCAATGAAGACGGTGAATGATTGGCTGCCTTGGTGGATAGGGACACCAATAGCGGACATTCAGTAAAAGAAAGATATTATTGAAAAAACATATGAACAACAAAGTGGTAATATAATAGTTAGCACAAGGCACGATGATGTAAAAAACACGGTTCAGAGATGCACTATATTTTCAGAATGAAATGGAAAATTTCTTCAAATCAGCAGTATGAAAATATTATCTTATTCCAAATTTCTGATACCATCCTATATGAATTTTCCGCCCGAGTTATACAATGCTTCTTCAAAATCATGTCTAAAGAGTAAAGAAAATGAATGGGATAAAACAGTCAAAGCACTAATGTGAATTTTGGGAACTATTATTAACAACTAATCAGTAGCCCAATACCAGAAGAAAGATTTCAAAATTTAAATACTAAAATAAAAATTAAGTTAAATACTTGGACATAAACATTTATTAGATAAAAGGACTACCTTTGTAACCCAGGATAGTTGCCCCAGCAACAAAACCGCCAACAGCCCCATTAATAAAGTCCCTCTTTGTCCTATAGTGCTGCACCAATTGTTCCACACCTATGTAGACTCCTCCTATTGCAGCAAATGTCATCCCATAGTTGCCCATCATCTTCAAAGTTCGTAACAGTCCAGGAAGAGCAACATTTCTCTCAACACGAGGAACATCGTACCAAGTGGCGACTATGGTCCCCCAGATAGTACCAGCAACTAAACCAGTTGTTGCACCTTTTATAGTTTTCATTGTTGGCGTATCCTCCTCCTCCAAGTACCTTCGTTCCGCAGGGTCCATGATTTTCTCTATGCAACAATGCAAGTTGCCAAAGGAATATATTAGTCAAATATTTAATATCAAAGAAACCCTCTGAAATGAATGCAGTTGCAACACATCTTTGACTTCTATCTACACCATTTTGATAGGGATCTATCTTCAAAAAGGAGAAGCTTTCCAGATAATCAACTCCCCATGCAGAAATAGTCACAATACTTAAGAAAATTCAAGGCATATATTATGTCTCCATGGCCTCAGTGATCATACATTTCTAAAATACTTGCATTTAACCTATTTCATTTTTGTAATGACCATCTAATTTAAAAAAAAAAAACCTACTATTATCTCTTGCTGGAAATTATGATGGTATTATCTGGTTGACATCGTCGAAAAGTATCTGAATGGCAGTGGAAATAATCAACCATAAACACAAAAAAGAAAGATAACAAGAGCCCAATTGGATAAACGTGCATTTATCGGCAGCGACAAAGCGTCAAAATCATAATCACAAGTACGTATTATAAATCAAATGTACAGAATTCAGATCGACAGCCACTGATAGAACATCTATCAAACAAACAATGATCAGAATGAAAACCCTAAGAAGACGCATAAACACGGTAGGGATGGATTTCCAATAGGCGAATTCACAGAGCCTGCCATGCCTTTAGAGATTAGAGTTCGGTTTAATAATCAGGATTCAAAAGGGAAGGATCTACAGGAGTACCTGGGAGAGCTGAAGGAAAGTATCAGTCTACTCGATTTAGAGCTTCTCGACTCTCAAACTCGCCTTGCTCCTTTCCTTGCCGAGCCTTGCCCCTCTGGTCACGTGTTTTCCGCATGCTCTTTCTCTCATATCTGGTTTGCGTTAGACAATTTCAGATTTTCTATTAACTTTGAAAAAAATTGTGCTTTTGCGAAATTAAAATGAAATAATCCTACACGCATTCCAACTAAAATTTGTGCATTTGTTGCTTAAAAATATATAAAACTAGCAGTTACTCCTTACAAATTTAGGGGTTTAAAAAAAAAAGTAGATCCCACACTAAAAATGAAAAAAAGAAAAGAAATACAAAAAAAATAAAAAAAGTATGATAAACAGTGCAAAAATAATATATAAAATATTACAAAATAGTATATAAATAATACATTGACAATATAAACAATACACTATAAACAATATAATTAATAGTGTAAATAAATAATAAAAATTTACGACTTTTTATACATATAAATGATTATTAGATTTATTTATATGTAATTTTTTTATATTTTTATTATTAAAATTTTTAATTAAAATATATTAAATATATAAATTTTTAATAAAAATTAGATTATTCTACTCGTAAGTTCCGCAAGCAATAGACCCTACAACAAAATATAAGATTCGGATCCTCTCCCGTGGATGTATCCCGTGTTCTCTCCTGTGCAAAGTGTTAGCCATTGGATTCATCTCACGACATAGAAAGAGCCACGTTGCTTTTAACTCTAAAACGGTGCGTTGGTTATTTTCGCATTATGTCAATTGCGTCTCCCTGATGAAGCCCTCCTATCTTCTTCGTTGTATCCTTCTTCGCAGCAGAAAGGCAATGGTGTCCAACAAGGCAGCAACGTTCAGCAAAGTGGATGGGCTTCTTCATCCCTACATTGGCCATGACTGTCCCTTATCTTCTTATTCATCTTCTTCTAAGTTCAATTGATTGATCTGTTGATGGACTCACTGTTCACCTCGCTGATAACGCCCAGGTCCACATCATATTATGAAAATTAGCTTCTTACTTCAATTTTGCCCATTTGAAATTGTCATTTTTTCTGTTATGGTTGTAATTAAGTGTGAGTCACGAAGATGATGGTGTTTAGATTGTGGAATTAAAGCTAGAGTTCTGCTTGGAACAGTCTGTGCAAAGCTTCTCTTTTTTTTGGTTAAAATATTTTTCAATAGTCTACTTCCTAAGCAGTGAGGGAGTTTCAAGAAATTGGTGTGAAAATAAAACTAGAATGCTGGAATTTGTACATCCCTTGCATTCTAAAGGAAAATTATCCAATTCTATCAAGTTTAATTTTGGGAGGTTATTGTTCTCCACGAGCTATAGTAGTGAAATCCTATGGCTTTTGTGTACTATATTGCATTTCTGAGAGACTAATAGTTAAATGATAGGAGTTGTGTTTAATTGGGAAGTCAACAAAATTCAGATATAAGGTTATGTTACTATCAAAGGAGGCTATGGATTTTGATAGCTGAATTTATATTCTAGTAGTTTTAATCAGGTTTATTTTGTGCAAGAAAAAACTTGTTTCATGGATAGCATTGGAAAAATATACTAGCAATTTAAATACCTCATAAGAGATGGATATCCATAAGGAAGCACTCTAAATTTTTTTTTCTTTTTCATTTTAGTGACAAAGATGTTGATAATAACTATGATGGCATTGTAATTATGCTACTATAATTAACTCCTATACGTATTAAATCCACTGGCACACAAACTCTTTGAAGACATTTTTGTGCCTGTAAATCTACTTTCATGTAAACTAGCTCTTGGATATGAATCCAAAATTTTCAATCTTTTTGCTGATATGTCTTTTTCCTTTTGATTGATAAAAGTTTACTATTTGGATCTTTGAAACTCTTTATTTGTTCCTTTTATGTATTTGTTTCTTTATGTTTCTAGCATGTTGAGCCTAATAGTTTCTAAATCTTACTCAAATTGCAAATATGATAAGATCAATCTATCTCTAGCATGTTCACCATATGCAATATGGTATCTGTTTTTTTTTTCTTAATTTGGGACCAAGGCACACTTTGTGAATCTAATTGTGTCTCAACAACATTTTTCCTTGGCCAACTAGATCTATGATAGGCATAGAATTGGACTAGAGTTCCTTCATTTTGATAACTGGACCATTCTCCCTTGTATCATAATAGGCATAGAATTTGGTTTTCTATGATAGATGTAATGATCATAGAGTATAAAATATTGGGACTATTGCCATAAGTTATATGAGTTTAAGCTTTCTTTATCTCTTTGAATAGTATCTTTAGATTTTGTTTTCTTTGTCACAAAAGTTTGTTTAATTAAGAAGAATTTGAATTCAACCTACAATATATAGCTACCTGTCAATTATAACAATTATTTAACAATTACATGATAACATGAGAACTTATAGTTTAATTTAGAATCATACAGGGCATGGTATGATAATGGTTGTGGCAAGGAGAATAGGGAATAGTGCAATCTCTCCATCATATTAGGATTACTTGGAATTTATTTTTCTAAGATTTTGTTTTCTTATTTAGCAATTCTCTTAACTTTTTGGTATTATTTACAATTAAACATGGATGCAAGAAATGAAACCTCTAACTTTTGGCTTTGTTATTCCATTAATAAACACTGCCTTATGTCTTTGATAGGAAAACAATATGCATGGATAGAAACATGGTAATACAAGTTTTAGGAGTCGATAATTCATGTTATGGCCCCGTTTTGGAACCTTGCTGTGATATGGTAATACAAATTTAGAAAACTAATTTGATATAATAGAACCATTCTAGTTTTATATAAATTTTGAAGATAAAAACTGCAATATTTTCTATCATTTATATATAATGTTATTTGCAATGTGGTTTGTGCTGCTTATTAAATAAAAAAATTGGTATGATTTTGTTTTCAATTATGTAAAATGCCTTTTGATAAAATTGCATATTTGATTGGACCATAACTAATGTTGTAGATAACTAAAAAAGTTATCTAGATTTGATTCAAGTTAAGTCATGCAAGTTGACTTTGTTCAGTATTTCAATTGAAACCAATAATTTGCTCGATCCTATTCCAAAAACAATTTCAAATCTGTGGGCTTTAGTTCAATGTGCTCCTCTGTCTTGAAAATAGAACAGATGAAAAATAATTCATCTTGCATTTGCATACTGCTACAAAGATTGAAGAATGTTGTGTATAAGAACTAACTTATTTTTAAAATGTGATTATTTGTTGCTTCTTTAGGTCAATGGTAAAATGCTACTTTTCAAGTTAGATAAAGTTGCTATGAAATTTGTTATTTGTTTATATCTGAAACTTAGCTAAAAGTTTTTGGCATTAAAGATTTGAGTTTCAATATGAAGGTAGCTGATCATGGATGAAGCCAAGAAATTGAAGATGGATTAAAAGCTAAAAAGACAATTTTATATTATATTTGAATATGTATAGAAAACAAGTTGTAGTAAATGTGCTTGACTACTAAGATTTGGAGCACTACCACATATCCCTAGATATTCAAGTGACTGTAAAGGATAATCAAATGGTGCCTATATTTTAGGGAAAAATATTAGAACATCCAAAGTAATTATCAAGCCTAAAAATATCATTTAGTAAAGCTTACCATAAAAATACTAGTAAAACCAAATGGTCCATAAGTAGCCTTGTTATCCTATTATAAAAGATAAAAAAAAATTTATGTAATTAAGGACAACTAAAAAGTTTTAGTACACTACTGACAATGGATTGTTGATTATATGAGGCATTGACATTTGAAGTAGCTATAAGAAGGGGCATTCTACATTGCACACCTAAAGTAGGATTGTAGTCTTACAAGGAGTAATACATAATGTGACTTAACATTCTTAGCAAAGAAATATATTAATGAATAGTTACCATAAATTGTTGATAACTTTGTTGAATGTGGGCTGTATTAGCACTAGGAATAGCTATAGAAGGGGGCATTTCAAATTGCACTTGACTTTTAGTAGCGTCATAATCCTACAAAAAGTAAGAAATAATATGACTTATTAACTTTCTTTGCAAATAAGTATTTTAAGTAGATAATTACCATAGTTTTCTATTGACTTTGTGATACAGAGGCATTTGAAACTTTCTTTTTTCTCTTTGGTTGTTTCTTAACCCAGCCTTTTTCTCGTTTCAACCTGTTTTTACCTTCTTTTTTCTTGAACCCCTTAACTTGTGCTACTTGTTCATTGCCACTTGTATTCACTTGCAAGTCCTCTACACTTATTTGCCTATGATAAATCTTTAATACTTGTTTGCCTAACTCAACAATAGCTTTATATAGAAATAAGTATGCTTCTTGGCTGACAGATGCTTCAGTTGCTATTCTTAAAAGTTTGGGACAAATGTTTTCTATAGCGTTGCGTGATAGCTAACTTGGCATATTCTTCAACTTCATTTCTCCCAATAGCAGTGTTAGTACTCCTTCTTGCATCTTTCATCTGCCTTTTTAAAATATATTGATCGGCCACTAACTTGACATCCATAACACTAAATACCTTTAGTGCATGACAGCATAATATGTCAATAGTCTCAAACTTCTTACATGAGAAAGAAATTGACTTATTATCGAGGTTAAATGAAATCTTCCATTCTTTTGCATAGTGGAACATAGTGATAACAAACTCAATCAATGGAGAAGTTTCAATTTTATGCTTTACACATGCAGCATCACACAACTCCCATTATTTTTTAGGAGTTCAAAAATATTTGAGGTGTAAATTTTTGCCATCTGTTGTAATATAGGGGAATACTGACTCTTTACTATTGGTAATTTTTGTTGGGTTTCAAACTCACACTTTAATTTATTATATCATTTATCTTCAACCATCTTCTCAAATCGCTTAAAGAACTTAATAATGTCTAACGTTGCATTTGTATAGCTTTTGATGTCTGCGTTTATGTTTTCACTCAGTTGTGTGCTTTGTATTCCCAGTGTGAAGGCTTTTTTCATGTGACAAGCCACCCATTTTTCCTTAATGCTATACACATGGATCAACCAAGCATTCTCATGTACATCATATCTTGTAATCAAGTTAGTCCATTCTACCTCAAATTGTGCTTCTTCCTCATATTCATACTTGCATGCCTTGAGTCTATCAAGAAACAAGGTTCACTTTTCATTAGATTACTTAGGTGCTTAATGTCATTTTGCATCAAGTGCCATGTGCATAGTCCATGACAAGTGTTAAGCATAACCTCTTTAAGTGCTCGAGCCATTACTTTATCTCGATTAGTAAAAATGATTTGAGGTAGTTTTTGCTTGTGGGCTTTTTAAAAAGTTTCTAAAAGCCATTTGAATGACACTATAGTTTCATCATACAACAAAGCAACCCCAAAAATCATTGCTCCTTGATAATGGTTGAATCCTGAGAACACTGCAAGTGGTCTGTATGTTTTATTAGTACAATGTGTAGTGTCAAGGCAAATAACATTAACAAAATAGCCATAATCAACAAGTATCCTCGCATCTGCCTAAAACACATTTGTTATTTGTTCATCTGAATTCATCTGATATGCATGGTAGAATGATGAATTTTCAACATATTGTCGTCGAAAGCATTGCATTAGATAACTTGTTTCTCCATATATTAAACTCCTTTTTCTTTTTATTCAAAGATAATTTTTTTTATCCAATCTTAGATAGTCAAGATTATTCCTTCCTCCTACTTAAGTACTCATCAAGTCAAATGCGTCTCTCTATTGAAGACCAGTATTATCTATTAACTCAATCTAAGGACATTGAAGTTTAGAAATATTTCGCTGAGATGCCAATATATGAGTTATTTTTGGAAGCTGAAAAATATAGTTATGTTATTCCATAAAGTCATACACTTTAAAATTTTCATTTACATTGACAACTCCCATCCTTACTTTGCAATCAGTTTTGGTCTTAACTCGCAAATCACTTGTTAAATAATCTCTATTGTTTGACTTTTGTAAACTCTTTTTGTAACAAACAAGTCTGCTTGTCCCAACAGAGCCATCTTTTTTTCTCTTGTTATGGTACCGTTTCCTCACTCCAAACCCAACTCTTCCACCATAATCAACCTAAAACTTCCAAGCAGCATTTATGCTATCAAACATCATCCCTAATTTAGACTTCAAATCAACCTCCATTTTATATCAATAAACTTGCAATGATGAAATTAAGAATATCATAAATCAAATGTTCATCACTATCTATTAAAAATAATTGGTGTTATTATTATTAATGCAAGAGAACAAAAAAAGAAGAAGCTACTAAAAAAATGGGTAAATTCCTTAACATTCATTAACACTATATTGTGGCATTCTTCTTAACACAAGCAAAAATTAATATTAGTCCTTAATTTTATATTGCTCTCTACATTGGCTATACCTTTATGCAAAATTATGTCACAATAACTTCAATGCTTTCATTTTATGGATATTTAAACCACTATTTCCTTTAATATGACAACCACTATTCATCCTTGTTATCAATATGATATGAACTTAAAATATACTTACAATATTAGCATTAAACCATGAAATTTTGTAGCACTACAGATTAAAAGGCATATTACAACTAACAATAATATGTATTTACTACTTCAGCTTATGTAAATTTATTCTACTAATAAATTAAATTAATGATAAATTGTTGTATTGCTATCCCAAGGTCATTCCAAAGGATATAATGAAAAAAAAGGACTATAAATAATCTTCTTAACACAAGTAAAAAATAATATTACATTGTCTTTTGATAAAAGTAAAAGAAAAAAAAAATTCTCCATAGCATGAGACATTAGAAGAAGCTTTCTTATCTTACAAGTTACCAAAAAATTTCTTATCTTACCCTTGAAAAAATGGAACACAAGCACCAAATTTTGATTCAATGAAATTTTAGTTTTGGCCCAAGCACTTCAACTATAATCAAGGTGACAGGGAAGACAGCAATGGAGGTTGGAGAAAGAGGAAGGAAAACAGATGAAAGAAGAAAACAGAGTTGGTAAAATAGAGGGAAGTTTCAGCATTTTTACCTCCATCTAAAACGCATCGTTTCGCATTTATTAGAATTCATTTTTTTACTGTCAAAATATACTATTTTGAGTTAGTTAAAATAATGCGTTTTGATGTTTAAGTTAGTTAAAACGATGCGTTTTGACCTGTGTGGCAAGCTCTCTCTTTTGGGTTGTTGGATGCATTTGACGATAAGGATCAGCCATTGTAAACAATATGGAAGAGGTCATGGGAGGGGATCCGCATCCCAAAATATATCAATTTAAAGGAATAGCACAGAGTCCAATGTACAAAAAAGCTGATTCCAAAGCTGATGACAAAAAGCAACTTCTTCTAATATATATATATATATATATATATATATATTAGTGCAATGAGTATATAATATAATTATAAAATTATTTATAAAAATCATATATTTATTATTTATTTTACTTTTATTTACATTCTAACAATAAATACACAAATAATTAGATATAAATTTTTTTCTTATAATAATTCCTATTAAATTGTGTTCAATTCATATATATATATATATATATATATATTAGTTAATTTATTTAGAATATGATTCAAATTTGACTACTTTCTATCATCATTTCTAGATTTAAATGATTTAAACATTAGTTTATAAAAAAAATTAAAGAGAAATTAATGAAATTAGTATAGATGAAAATTATAAATGCTTGCCATATTTAAAATATAAAATTACAAGAATTACTATATAAAGATGTTATTAATTGATCTTCCTTCCTCAGTCTACTTGATGTTAATAAAATTTTGTAATGACTATGGAGGCACACATATTTTTTTTTTCAGTAGAAGATACATGCATATTTGAAAAAAAAAATTTATACGTAATTATTTATATTTTTATTGATAAATATACATTTGTTTGATTAAAATATAATAAATATATATTTTATAAATAATTATATAATTTTTAATTAAATCATATATTAATCTATATATTTGTCATAATGTTATATTTTAATAAAAAAATGTAATAATAAAAACTTAAAAAAATACATTTAATTTTAGTCCCACAAAGAATGGTTATTTTGATAATCCTTATCAAGGACCAAAAATTTTTTTTATTAAAATTTATTATTATCATTATTATTATTATTTTCTTAGTTTATACAAAAATAAACACTCGTTGGTTTATCGCAAAATGAAATAATATATTTATATAATTTACATAATATCTTTTATATTATTATAATTACTATTTTATTTATTAAAATATCATTTTAACTAATAATTTTTTCTTTAAAAATAAAAACATAAAAATTATCTTTTACTTTATATACTTATATTTTATATTTTCTTTTCTTTTATATCATCTAACCAAGAAATTTTTATAATCAAATTTACAACTCTTATTCAAAATTCCACTTACCCAACTCACTAAACTAACATCTGACAATAAAACTTATTATTTTTGTTGTAAGAGAAAATAGAAAAGTAGGTATGTAACATTATAACAAATATATAGATTAATATATGACTTAATAAAAAATTATATAATCATTTATAAAACAATCCCCATCTGTCTGAGCAAAATACTTTAAAAAAATGTTTTTCTTAAGATTAAGAACCTTTTTTACAAATAAGTCTGGCCGAGGCTGGCTGGCAAGGGGCCGTTACTCGTAGTTGCAGAGCAATAAGGTAGGCACGAGTAGGCGTTGCACTCTATGTGTCCATCTGATTTAAAACACACAGGGCTGGGTAGACTTCTACGCATATTCTTCCTAGAAAATGCAGACTCCGGATGATATTCCTAACCTCCCTATTGACATTTTGGAGGTAACAATTTCTCGCATTCTCGTATTCAATTGCATTGTGATAGTCTCTCTCCTCATCAAAAATTGTTCTTGTTCCTAGCCATCCCTTTCTATACTATGATTTTTGAATGATTATTAGAAATATAACTCAATATGTGAACTACTGGACTGAGTTTTTGTTTGGCTTGTTGATTTCACTGGATTTAACTTATTTTCAATTTGGCGATTGGCAAAAATGACTGACGACAATAAGAGCTCGCATATCAAAGGAATCCTCATCACTCCCGAAGGATACTGATCCCCTTTTTCAAGCCCTAGACTCTGAAGGTTAGATTTTATGAAGTTTAGGGATAAATTAAATTCACATGATTTTTTATAGACTGGTAGTTTATGTTTTATTATCCGAAGAGTTGAGTGGGCTATTTTCTGTTTTTAAAGTGTTTTTGCCAATATCATCATAAGAAAGAAAGTGGATGCAAAGTGATATAATTCTTTGTTAAACTATTTTTCTGGCGGATAAGCTAACTTTATTATATGGGATTAAAAACAGCATAACTTCAGAGCCTGTTGCACAAGCTTGGTAATTGCTATCAATGATCGCGAAGTGGCAATGCTATTTTCAAGAATTGGTTATTTGGAGGCCAAATAGATATATGATATTCTTCTAAAAGCTACTCTAGAAAGCAGGAATATATGTTATGTTTTTAAAGTGTTTTCACCGATACCATCACAAGAAAGAAAGTGGATGCAAAGTGATATAATTCTTTGTTAAATTGTTTTTCTGGCAGATAAGCTAACTTTATTAGATGGGATTAAACACAGCATAACTTCAGAGCTTGTTGCACAAGTTTGGTAATTGCTATCAATTATTGCGAAGTGGCAATGCTATTTTCAAGAATTGGTTATCTAGAGGCTAAACAAATATATGATATTCTTCTAAAAGCTACTCCAGAAAGCAAGAATATATGTTTTCTATTTTTAAAATGTTTTCACCGATTTATCACAAGAAAGAAAGTGAATACAAAGTCATATAATTCTTTGTTAAACTGTTTTTTTGGTGGATAAGCTAACTTTATTAGATGGGATTAAAAATAGCATAACTTCAGAGCCTGTTGCACAAGCTTGGTAATTGCTATCAATTATCGCGAAGTGGCAATGCTATTTTCAAGAATTGGTTATTTGGAGGCCAAACAGATATATGATATTCTTCTAAAATCTACTCCAGAAAGCAGGAATATATTTGGCCGGCTATCAGGTGCTGTTGTAAGTTAGTGCTCTCTCTCTCCCCATCTCAGTATTTGTCAAATTATTTTCATAATATATATTTATATATATATATTCCCTTTGGGTAAGGTGCATGGGAGGCAATAGTGCATTGCTTTGAGAAGGATCATATTTTCCTTGGTGAGGTTGCACAGATTAAGGTTTAGAATGTGAATTATGAAATGTAAGCATGTAGTCATCCATTTCTGTGTATTAAATTGAAGCACTTATGATTGTTTATTTTGTTTAACTAAGTTTGATTTTTTATAACTTAGCATTTCTTTCAAATATGAAGCCCTTATTTGAAAAAACAGGTTCAGAAGATTCAACAACAGCTAGCAAAATTAGATTGCAAGGAAACTGATATAAAAAGAAGTTCAGCTTTCTTAGCAGCTAAATATGCAGAAGCTTGTCAGGAGCTTGGCTTACAGGTTACAATCGTGGGGTCCTTAAGCAATGTTTATTTCACTTTCTATTACAAGAAGATAGTGATTATTTGTTTTGCAGGGTAAAAATGTTAGATTAGAACTTTTGGAGACTGCAAAATCACTTCCTAGCACGTTTATTAGGATTTTGGCAGTTATAAATAGTGGCAACATGTCACAGGTGATTGAATACTACTCCAATTTTGTTAAAAATGCTCACACTGGAAAAGATGTAAGGCAGACTGGTAAATCCTATTCGTCTTGTGGTTTGATGTTCAATACTAGATGTCTTATACTTATCTATATTCTATACAGTGGTGTTACCATAAGGATAAATTTAGAGTTACCATGCTTCATTTTATAAATTAATTTGGATTGTAATTATAAGTGTAGAAATCTTCAGGAACTGTTCTACAGAGCTTGAGGAACATGCATGAGTCTCTCCCATCGTTAAATGTTTGTGTTGGCTCTGAGATTCTTGGTGCTGTTAATGTTCACTCGAGCAAAAATGAAATAAATCGTGCAAGAAGCAATGCAGAAGCTGCTGCTTCTGATATTGACTGGGATATTTTTGTGGAGAGTTCACAAATTGATTAGGACACTGGAATTGTGGAGGAAACAGATGAAACTGGTAATGGATTGGGTCCTTATGAAATTATTAATACCAGTGACATTGTACAAAGTTCTTCACCGACTAAAGCGGTGGGATCCAATTTGGCAACTTCAAAAAAAGAACATGGTCTGCACTCAGAGATATCTTGAGATGTTAGTGTTAGGACTCCACAAGATGATATGATTGATGATGTTAGTGCCCCAGATGTAATGCCGTGGAATCGGGAGACTTCTGTTTCGGAGACCTTAAATTAATTTACCAAAGACAAGGAAGAAGGGAGCTAGCATTTAGGCACAGATTATAGAAATAAGATTCTTGATAATTTGTATGAGGTATACCATATATATGCTAATCTACTGTTATAATGTTATTAAGTTCTTGATTTTTCTTTTATAAATTCAATTCTTACTTGCATACCTAAACAAATATATATAAAAATGAGTCTAGCCAATTTTGCCTTTTCACTTTTTTGATGTATAGACTATAGAGTAAACTGGAGCTAAATGAACTTAATAGTTTGATATTGTCTTTAGCACATTTATATCAAATTTTAAATTTTTGTATTAATATTATGCCATCAGATAAAAGATTTTTAGACCAACAATTGGTTGAGTTGAGTAATGGGAAAACATCCCTACAACATCAAGTCCAGGCAATTGCTCTCTTTGCTTTATAGCAGTATGCTCCTGTTGCCTTAGAAACAATGCAATCTGATGTTTCTTTGGGAATTTCATTGCTGACAAACAAGAAGATGATGGAGATAAGGTAGTATGGGATGCCAACATCTCACATTGAGTAATATGTGATATTCAATGGGATACTTAAGTATGGTGGTTCTCTTACTTCATTAGCTAGCTTTTGGAAGAGAGTTCCCCACCTTATTTAGGTGCCCATCAATTGGTATCAGAGTTGGTGGTTGATAACTTCAGAAAGAACTGCCTGTGAAGAGTTTTGACCGGTGGAGGGTTTTAACTGATGGAAGGTCAAGTGAAGTGCCGCCAAGTGAAGTGTCACAAAGTATAACCGCTGGGACATCGGTTTTCCAATGGTGGCCAATTGATGGAAAGAAAGTAGTATAGGATGCCAAGGTCCTACATTAAATAGTATGAGATGTTCAATGGAGTACTTAAGTAGAATAATTTTCTCGCCTTAATAGCTAGCTTTTGGGAGAAGATTCCCCACCTTACTTTTGTGCCCCTCAAAAGACAAGGGAGTTAATTAGATCCTCAACTCCAAAAGGTTGTGCTTGATATTTTAGACCAAACATGTCATCCTTATTTCAGTTTATCCTTTCCTTTTTATTCAACCAAATTCACAGATGATGCTTACCTATAATATTAAAAAGCAATGCATTCCCTCTTCTTTAGTTAATATAGAAGTTGCTTATTTACATTCAAGTTCATGGACTTGAACCTTGATTGTATCCAATTTTTTCTCTTTTTTATATGAAAGTTCTTTGGCAACTACATAGGGCTAAAATTTAACTTCTGGAAAAAGCAGCTAATATATGAAATTAGAGTATATATCTAACAAGAGCCACACAAAATGGTTTTATTTAAACCATAGTTGGATAAAATATAGATTATTCAAAACTTTATTATCTTTCATTTTCATAATGGAAGTAAGAATTAATAATTATAAATTGTAATATTCAGTAACTAAAATGATGATGTCTTACTATCATTTTGTACATTTAGATTTAAATTCATCTGGTGTATGAATTTACAAGTTGAAAAATTAGTGATAAGTGCTGGAACAAATTCTTGAATACTTATTTTTGGCCATGCAATAAAAGATCAAGCTGGTATGGGAATATATGCTTTTCTCCTTTCTTCTTATACACTTCCAAAATGTTTAAGATATAGATATGTAGCTTTTCCTTTTTGAGCTTATGTGCATAGTTGTTTGTTAGTTTTAGAAGTTACTTTACTCATGCCACTTTGATTATATTGACAACATTTCTTTGTAATGATTTTGTTTGTCTGTTCATTGTGGTGTTTGGTTGAATTTTAGATTTCTAGACAGACTAGTCAACTTATTGGAGGAAAAGAAGAATCATGAAGTGAAGATGAAAGAGGGGTTGAAGGACTTGGCTACTAAAGGCATGGAGTTGCAAAACTCATTATTTTCATCCTGGGCAAAGCAAGTGAGTTCCACTTTTGTATGCTTGAACAAATTTCATACATTATAGCCTGCTTGTAAATATCAAATTTTTCTATTTGACAAACCCTTCTTTACATCTCTCTCTTCTTCGTTTTTTATGTTTAGAGCAGAAAAGTGACAATGGTCATCACCCCTAAACCTGCCTGACATAATACTTAATACATAAGTAGTAATGAAGTTATAATCTTATATTAGCAATTGACCTGATCATGTTAATGGTAACCAACTTCCTTGTGTAAAACATGTTCAAGTCAAACATTGCATCATGTTTTTCAACCTATGTATCGTCAATTTGCTTGATATGAAAAAAATAATGTTAGAACACCGATAATTCTAGTAACCCAAGAGATATGGATATTTGATTTTTCTTGAAGCCAACTCTTTCTATTATGGAATTATAAAGCACCAATATCTCAAAATTAGAGTTATATTGTATCCAACACCTACATCAAATTGGCCATGATGCTTCATATTGCATTTAAACATTATATATCTTGTCGTGGTATCTGTATTATATTGTGTCCTGTATCCATTTTAGTATCAATGTTTCTTAGTTATGAAGCAATGCATGAGAACAATTATATCACATGGATTACTTAACCATTTCCCAACCCCTTAACGTTTTTAAAGGGGGGAAAAACTTATATATAATTACTTATATTTTTATTGTCAAAATTTTCAATTAAAATATGATAAATATATGATTCTTCAACAATGATATGACGGATATATAATTTTTGCAAATAATTTTATAATTTTTTAATTAAATCATACACTTATTATATTATTATTAAAAAATTATATATTTATCATGTTTTGATTGAAAAATTGATAATAAAGATATAGAACATTACACATAAGTTTAGTCCCTCTAAAAATTGTGTTCTTGTATGTTAGACAGTATTCAACATGGAAAATTCAAGATTGGGCTTATGCAACTTATACATTTTTGTCATGCTGCTAGTCCAAGGATTACAAGAAGAAAAGGGCCTACCGAGGATGGGTTTGTATCAGCAGGATATAGTATGTCAGATTGAGATATAATCATTTACATCTGTATGAAACACTTCTCTGACTGAGTTTTGCTTGCTGGGAGCAAAATTTGAAAAGAATTATAAATGGGTAGTTAATTTTGCTTGGCGAGGGAGTAAGTATGGATGAAGGAGAACAGAGGGGGTCATCATTTTAATCCCACAAGATTGTCTTCTGTCCCTTTTAATTTAATTGAAATTATTGAGAGAAAAAAGAGAGGAGGCCGGGGAGGGGGCGCAATCATTTTGACCTTTCTGCCCAAGATACGAAGGCAAAAGTCTCTTTTCCCTTGTCTCTTCATCTTCCTTACTCTTAATTCATGCCCCAAAGCATAGACATAACCATCTTGAATGCATACAAATTAGTTCATCCGATGGCAAATATTTGCATGGGTGTTCATCGATGCTATTGCCTTTTCCTGATTTTGAATTCTTCTCCTCCCTCCCCACTCCCGTGTTTTTGTGCTACAGACAAAGTGCTGTGTGAATTGCAGGATGCAGCTCTGGCAAAAACAAGGGAGCTGAGGAAACTGTGTGAGGGTACACTTTCTTCTGTGTTGGGGTACGCTTTCTTCCATGTTTGACGGAAGACCTGTCAATAATAGAAGAGATCAACCCTCAGTTGACTAGTGGCTTTGGAGCATGAAGAAGTTTGCTTCTTGGTCATAATGATTTCTTGAAAGAGGATAATAGCTAGAGAATGAGGCGCCTTGATAGGTAGAGCTTACTTAAAAAAAAAAAGAAGAAGTTTAGATTACATTCTCATTTTATAACAAAGACAACACCTTAGTGGCCAAAAAAATAAAAAAAACAAAGAAAGAAAAGACAACACGTTGGCCATGCTTAAAGATACGCGGTTGGTTAATGTAAGGATTGAATTATGAATGAACTAATGAAGTAACTTCTCCGACCCACTTACTCGGGGACTACGATGATTTTACAAGCAGAAATTACGAACTGGGATCCTCTGTATTGGCTCCTGCAGTAATATATGTGAGTGTGAGAAAGGGGGGGGGGGGGGGGGGTGGGATTTATTAAAATATATATATATATATATATGTTTCAGAAAATAAAACAGACTTTGTGAGTTATTTAGGAAAAATACAAAGAGACTTACTTATCCAATTCCAGAAATTAGTGGATAAGGCTTTTTCTTTGTTTGTTGATTATTATTATTATTTGATATTACTGAATAGGCATGAGTTGTTTTAAAGTAGTAGACTGTAGCAGGCCTGTTTTCACAGTGGTAACAGCTTTAACCCAGACTAAGACCTGTCCCAGAGGGGGATCTTTTCGTCGTACACTTTCTAGGGCATTGGGATTCCCTGCCCCCTTGACACGACCTTTCTTCGTCCTTCTTGTGTTAACAGTGCCTTTAAACGGTAGGAGAGGGTTAATTGCTAACAAGTGCTGGTTAGCAAACATCATTTTGTGCAAACTCATTGCATGAAAATAGATTATATTTGACCTTTTGATGTCTGAATCTTGTTAGTGTGATAAGTGGAATCAATAATCACAATTATCCTTTTCTGAGCCGTTCTTGGGATGCGCCAGGGCTAGCCTTCAGGCACTTAAAAAAGGGCACAGGTTTTTGCACCTTTTTTTTCTTTTTAGATTAACTAAAATATTTCTTTAAAAAATATCATCAATATATATATTTGAAAGAAATTGGTCCTATTTATTAGTTTCGAAATAATATTAACATTTTCATATTTTGAGTTCCGTGCTTGTTTTTTATTTTTACGTTTTCTTTCTTAAAATTATGCACTCTTACCCGCATTGCCTATGCACTGCAAGAACAAGTTTCTCTGGTTGTTCTAAAATGTCTGGCCAAATAAGATATTAAGCCAATGCATAATGTCTCGAGTAAAAATCTACAAGGGACACAGAAAGAGATATAATTATCAAGAAGCTGAGCTGTTTATCGTCTTATTATATTTTGAGATATGTGTATGACTATAAAAATATATTACAACTTTTAAGATAATGGTTTAAATCTTAAAACATTCAAATAATGAAAAATCAGACCTCTAGAGAGATCATGCTCTTCATATAAGAGTTATCCATAATGCTAATTTTGTTTGTATGCAAACCTATCTCATCTTATAGATGCATTTAGCTCATTCAGGACTTATGTGAATTTATGCTTATTTTAAAATAGCCTTTTTTCTTTTCTAAATAAGGTTTTAGATGAAGCACTATGATAACAAAGCAGTTTATGTTTGAGAAAAAAAAAATAATTTGTAAGCATTTTTTTTAATATTATTGTTCTCGGAAAATCTTAAAAAGAAAAAAGATACTTTTTATTATCAAATTACTAGAAATGAATGTATAGATTTAACTTTCCAATTAAATATTATTTGAATGAATAAATGATTTGAAACTTATTATGCTTAATTTTAAGGATAAATTAATCTTATTTCTTTTGAGAGATGTTTAAATTATATGTTCTCTCATTTAATTTGAAAATATACACTTCCCTATCTTAAAACTATAAAGATATGTTACACTTACTTTCTTGCAATACATAATAAGTTACACTTATACTAAGTTTAACCAAAATACTTCTATATTTACTATTAAATATAATATAACAAGTATTAAATATATATTTGATTAATATAAAATTTCTAAATTTAGCAAATTGTAAAATTATTTGATAAAAAATATTAAAGAAAAAAATATATTTACAAAACAATTATTTTAAATTTAACTAATTTATAGATAATAATTTAATCTCATGAATAATATTTGTATTAAATATATTATAATAAACATAAGCATTGCAGCAAATTTTTTAAAAAATTAGAATAAGTTAAAATTGGGATTTTTAACACAATAAATTATATCAAAATAAAAGTTTAAAAAATACTCTTTACTAAGTTAGTAGAAGAAATTAATATTATTCTTGAGAATATTTTAGTTATATTTTAATTTGGGGGGTTAGTGTTAATTTTCAAAATAAAAAAAGATCTATATAATTTAGATATCTCTCAAAAAGAGGAGAGCAATTTATAGTATTTTTAATTAGGTGTCTATTTTTATTTAATTAAGATACAGAAAATAAAATCACAGTAAGATAAAATATTTTAATAAAAATAAATATATGAAAATACATTAAACAAGTATATAATGATAGGAGAATAAATGAGCATAGGTCAAAAAGAATAATTGGTTGTATTGCAATAAATGATTTTGAGTAGGGCTAATTTTGTTTGAAAAATTTTTCTTTATACTTTTAGTTGAAAACAGAAGTTTTACTATTTTACCTTTTTCCGGTAAGAGAAAAAACACACACACACACACACGTAGAAACTTTTACAAGCATATTAATTTACACTTTTATTTTAATTTGTATTTAAATATTTTTTAGCTCTTCTTATTTTAAAATAAAATTTTTGCCGACTATCCATTATTTGGAATTATTTATGCTAACATATAATTTGAGAGACCAAAGAAACTATAAGCTCCAAGGCCATTTATATATACTAGTTGCTTGACAAGTTGATATACACTAGAGGGCATTACAATATTCTTTTAATTAATTTGTAAATAAAAAATAAAATGATAATATATTTTAATAATAAAAAAATATAATGAGAAGTTAAAGTAATTTTTCTTTCATGCATACATTTTAACGAAAATTTCAGTTGACAACCTTAAATTAAAAAATATATTTTTAAAAGGACTTAGTTATAACTTTAAGAAAAATTGATAGTAACTTTTAAAAAATCAATTTGTAAACAGTTATTTAAAAAAAAAAATCTTTGACTGCGAATTTTGCTAACTTATAGTTTTTAAATTAAATTTTCCCTGGGTGCGAACATTGAGGAAGCAACGCTGCCACGGCATAATCATGAGTAACATAATTTTGTGCCGATATACTGTTTCATTTGACCACTTGGAGAGAGTAAAATAAGAAAACACGTAATGTCAAGAATTTAAATCTTTTAAAGGGAACAATAAAGATACGGATTCATTTCCTGAGAATGCAAATTTGCAAGATGGAACCTTCTTTTATAGAAAGGATGGGGGCATCATCAGTGGATGGACCAAAACAGCTCCACCAAGTTAAGACGATGACAAATAGATGAAGATTAGGCCAATATTTCTGGGGCCATCAGAATTTGTTGTTCATGTGAAATTTTCTCTGTGGCACTTCCTGGATCGCTGGATTGGAAATAATACGGACTTTGACTGAATACCCGTTTTGATTTGCTTGTTTTAGAATAATCACTTTTATTATGTTCGCCATTTTTATTTTACAAATTACTTGTCAAATTAGTAAAAAAGACATATATTCAAGGAATAAATAAAAAATTAAAAGTAATTATAATAATTAATAATTTTAAGTAAGAGTACCATTATCTTTAAATAATTAATTTTTTTTTTTACTTCTTTTTCTCAACATAAAATTTGTCCTACGTAAGAGTATTCTTTTAATCAAAATAATTTTTTTACAAAAAGTATATAACCTCTCTTTCAAAAGGTTGACCAAACATGCCAAAATATTTACGAACTGGTTGCAACAGCATGAACCATGCACTTAGAAAGAAAATATTAAAAAAATAACTTTAAAATTAAAAATTTTAATTATGTAAAAAATCATAATTCAGAATTCTAAAATTAAATATTTAATTTTAAAATTCTTAATAATTTTTCCAAATTATAATGGCAAGAATCCTAGGCCGAACTGTTCCAAAACAAGACACAAGAAAGAAATGGAAAAAAACGTGGAACCAGTACCACTCTTAAAAGAACGATTTGACAGGGCTATGTCCCAGAGGCAGAGAGCCGCACATGCTGTAGGAAGTCACCTTGGCCCAGCACTGAGTGCATTATAACATGCTCCACCCACAATCCTCCACAGTGGAGTCACGTTCTGCCCCTTCAACTTTTAACAAATTAACTAAATTTCTTGCTCCAGAAAATATGAATTTATGAAAATATAATGCCCCATTTGGTAAGGCAAATATGAATTTCTGAAAATATAATGTCCCATAACATGGGATACCGGCGTAATTTTCTATCTTTTTATATAATTATATAATATCAGTTATACTCTTATAATTATTGATTTATTTATCTAATCACTATTTTAATTAATTTTTTTAAATGAAGACATTAAAATAATTTTTTTACCTCATCTATCTTTATTTTTCTAATTTTTATGTTTCTTTCTCTTGACAATATCATACCATACATACCATAGATCTTATAATTTTAATATCATTAGTGTTGTTTTTATTTTTATCTTTTTCTATCAACTATTTCAATATGCTTCGGGTATAGACTTTAAATAGTTCCACATAGTTCACACCATTCATACCCCTTTTATGGTCCATGGTTTTGACAATTCACGTTCCTAGTAGAGATAGTAAAAAGGTGAGGCAGCTAGCCACAAAGTGATTTGTGGCACTGACTATTCTCTTAGGGTAAAGTACTTACATTGTAGAGGCGATATAGTGATGGCAGACGGGGTATACAAACTCATATAACGCCAAAGGCAAAGGTCACGCTAACCCCAAAAAGATTCAAAAGCCATCATATATGAAGAAGGTTACGAGTTTATACCTTTCTAACAAAACCAAAATAGTGTCTGATATACTTGATCCTATAATTGCTACATCATATCGTTCATACAAACCGCAGACAAAAGATGAAAGAAGCAGTCTAAAGGGCCCAATGCATATGATGCTGAGAATCATCATAGACCCTGGACTGCTCTAGATCCATATAATGCCTCCTGCCCTGTTGTGACACGTCAAGCTCCCCAGGAAGTGGACTACTAATAGGCTGAGAAATTTGGTGACCCAGGCCTAGATCAGGGACAATGCCATGAGAACAATTACCAGCAGCAGCAGCATCCATGCCCTTGAAACACCACGAGGCATTTGAAAGTTGATGATGGAGGGATGCTCCATGTCCATGATGAGAAGATGCAGCAAGTTGTGTGATGGGTGTGTCGTCAAAGCTCATGAAGTTATTTATACCAAGACTTGGTGCTCTGTTTCGAGGGGCCCAAGCTTGGTTTGACAGAAGAGAGAGAGCACAGCTTGAGTCTGTCAATCCTGAAAAGCTTTCCCCTGACGAAGAATTTCTGGAACCACAGTAGCTTGTCCCACCCACTGAAGAACAACCTGCTTGCAAGAAAAGTAAAGATGGAGGCTCCGAATTGCCCTGCCATGGAAGTGTCACTGTAGGATTCCCAGGAACCTGCTCAGACGATGTTGGAGTTGGTATTGAGTTTCTCAGACTAAGTTTTGGATATGTAGCAAATTCCATTAGAAAACCACCTCCTCTGCTACTGCTGCTATCTGTTAACGCAGGTATCAAACAATTATTTCGGCTCCAAAAGCCAGGAATGGCACAAGTAAGCAGAAGAGGGAGATGGAATTGATATTTTACTGATAATAATGTCTAACCAAAATTAGCAGGAGCGAGTCTGCCATAACGAGATGCCATTAAGGAGCTGGGTGGGGGTTTTCTCCTGCGTTCATTATGGCCAGCAAGTCGCCTACGACAACTTCGTTTTACTTGATCAAATTCGGAAAGCTGATGAAATCTGGTCAAGGCTATCAAACAAGATATTAGCTTCCCTGAAATGTACCTAGACAAAGTACAAGTAAAGAGTGATATGCAATGCAAACACAAGATTCATGGAGTACTAACATTAAGTCAATTGAATTGATTCTCAGCATTACAATTAAAATTGAACTTGCCAAGGCCCAACTGGTGCCCAGTTAGTTCAAATTATTTTGAGACAGCAATTTTTTTTAAAATAAAAAAGGTCAAATCTTAAACAAGAAATGGTGAACTCTGCTTGTAAAATACTACTTTAATTTGACATAGTATAGCCACAACAGGTCAAAAATCCAGTAAATATTCAAGCAATAGGTCTGAAAAAAATATAGATGAGATATGAGAATTGGGGGGAATAATGGCACACAACAAAGCAATTGAAAATTGAGTAGAGTCAAGTCAGCGAATCAAACATGTCAGTATCCCATGAATGCCTAATTATCAAGCCTGAATTTCTTGGTTCAACTTTGGAAGAGAGAGAATGAAAATTGAGATTTGGTAAACATCCTGATGATACCATTTAAGTTTTAGGCGATAACCTTCAAAATATCACATTAACATCAGATTACAAGACCAAATAGAAGCCTAATCAGCTGCTACCTCAAGGCATTACAATTGGCTAACTCTTGTTCTGAAATATAAACGTAGTTCGAGTCGAAAAGGGAATAAAAGCACCACAAGTAATAAACTATCCCATACAAGGGAGGAAGAAAGGAAAAGGAAAGTTCAAAGAAAGCACAAATGTTATCAACGGCAAAAGCCCTCACCGCCCAAAACAGGAGAAAACCAGTACAAACGAGTATTACATGTCCTGTCTTGTCTCAGTTTGTTTTAGGAGGGATTTGTAATAGCCCACAAACTTACTAGACCAAGCATCTTAAGGTCACGACACTCAAATATCTACTAAACTACCCCTAAAACCGCATCCTGTTTCCTCCATATTTCCTTCCACCAATGAAATCCACAAATTTTCTATCTCTGATTCATCCTCTCAACCCTAATTCTCAGGCTACTAAACCCTATCCCCTTGCGGCTCTTTGCCAGAAAGGCAGGAACAGACTTGTAACCGCAGCCAGAAAAGATGACACATCACCTACAGCGAATGGAATGTCATTAAATAAAATACCGATGCCAAACACCAGAAATAAGAGAGCGGTGAGAAAGGAAAGGTGAATATGAGTAGAATAAGGTGAAGCAGAGGATACGGCACAAGCACATTCTACAAGCAGAGAAATAAATATAAAACAGAATCTAGAGACTAGAATAAAAAATAAAGAAGAGTTTGTTCAAAGTAAGGAAAGAGAGAAGAGGAAGGGGGAGGGAGGGATAAGAGATAAATAAAAGAGAAGCACAGCAGAGGTGACCTGCTACACTGTTGGCAAAACCTTTGCTCCTGACCAGCGACAACGACCCTGGGTGATTTGGAGTGCATACTACAGACTTTATGTCTGGAATAGTAAGCCTTGGCATCACTCAGATCTACTTTGCAGCCCTCCACCTGACACCTTGGAGGCTGAGCCCCCTGAACCCCACTACCCCTTCCCTTCTTAGGCGGGGTCGCCCCCGACGACGACGACGACGACGCCCCACCGCTCGATTTCACCGGAGCTCCCACACCCACATCCTCAAAGTAAATCTTCTGCCCGAATTTCAACCCGTTCAGCGACTCCGTGGAGGAGTTGGAGGCGGCCGCAGCTTCAGTCACAGAGCTTGAACCCATTAGTGAATAGTGGCAGGGAGCTCTGAATTCTATTCACTGAAGATTGCGCTATGAAAGGGAATGAAATGCGAAGTGCGTGTTTATTGATGGGAGGGGCAGAGAGAGAGAGAGAGAGAGATCAAACGAGTGGTAGTGGGAGAGCAACGTGGAAGAAGATAAAGGTGGTGGTGGAAGGGCAGGGAAAAGCAGTGACCTGACGCTGGGCCATGACAGTATAGTACACTCAGACGCCGTCTGTTCAAAATAATGGAGGTGAAGGCGCTTGGCTAGGGAGAGGGTGATAATGGAACGGGGATATGTACTACTTTTTTTTTTTTTTTTGGGTCGTGCTTCTGAGAGTGAGGGGGAGGCTTTTACGATTACGAAGTTCTCTCTCCCTCGGCCTCTCCTAGCAATTATAGTCCAACTCGAACCGTCGTTTTTAACAACTTTTTGTGTCTCAGTCACACCAACGAGAAAAAGATAAACAGAATTCAGATAATTATTAGAAAATTTTAAAAAAGGAATGTGTTTCAATTTGGGCAACCACGCTGGATGACTGGGAGATATTTGAGCCCGTACCATATTCTTGGGTACGGGATATTCCGGTCAGCACCCCTTATTTTTAACTTAATATGTTGAATTATAATTTTTATATATAATTTAAATTTTTATTTTTAAAATAATATTGAAATTTAAAATTTGTTAAAATAAATATTTTCATTTAAAATTTTTATCTATAATTTTATCTTAAATTTTTTAATCTTGCTTTTCAAAGTTTTTGGATAATGTGATGTGAAGTGGCTAAAACAAAATAAATATAATTAAAATTTAACGCATTAATTCTTTTAATAAAAATATATTGTTTGGTATTATATGACAATTATAGGAAATTTAAAGTCAGGTATGCAGAAAGTAAAAAATAAAAATGAATAAAAATTTATTTTTTTTATTTTTTATTTTTTAAAAATAAATATTATTAAATAATAATTATAAAGATATAATAAATACTATTATTTTTTTTATTTTTCAATGACAAACCAAAGATGCCGTTAATTATAAAAAGCATTCCACCGTGTCGACCCTGCAAAAGGTACTAAAGAAAATAATGTAAGAGATACTAACATACTTATGTATGCTACAAGTACTTTATTCAAATTCATCCTTCAAAACTTGGATGCCATGTGCGGATATGCCCCTGAAGAAAATGTCCCACTCTTCTCTGCATCGCTCTATAAATATCAGAGATATTTATTATTATTATTATTATTATTATTCACTTCGGTATAAATCAATATTTTCTAAAGCTCATACTCTGTAAACGCTCCAGAAAACTATAATTAAGAGTTTGAAAATAAGAGAAATTTAACTGTAGTTTAGATAGTTGTGATCAAAGTATAAGAATATATATATATGAAAAAATTTTAGTTTAAAATTTCAATCTAAAAATATTTATATCAAAGAGGGTTAAATTTTAAAATTATTTTAAAAAATTATAAAAATAAAAAATTTTAATTATGAAAAAAAAAATTTTAACTTCTAAAAAATTACATTTTATATTATAAAATCTATAAGTCTTTTTTACTGTTCAACGAGTTTTCTTTCTTATTTTTATTTATTACTGTTTAAAACATATTTCTCATAATTAAAATTTTTTATTATAAGTTTAAAATTTAAAAGTATTCAATTTAAATATTTTTAATGTAGAATCTAAAATATAATATGTTATATATATATATATATATATATTGTACAAACATCTTCTCCGTTTTTTGACTTCAATTTTCCCGCTGGCCATTGCTTTTATCGACAGACGCCGTAGCGTCACGCCCTCAAACTTTCCCAAGCAGAGTGTTTTATGTTGGGAAGAGAGTGGCAATTATCAGAGGATGAAACACAGCGTTTAACAGCACAGCAGCAAAGCTTCTTCCCCCAAAACTCAGAAGCAACCCCCAGAGGACAGCAACCGTCGCCTAAACGCTGCGTTTTTTATGCCTCCACCAGAGGTGTGTTGGTATTTAATATTTGGTGTTGTTTACAGAAGTTGCCTTCTGAAATGATATGTTAATTTTATAGCAGTTAGCCTCAAGAATTATAGATAAACATGTTTCAAGCAAAGATACGTTTAATACCTGTTTATTCTGATAATGTGGAACATATCATTTGTTGATTCCTTTGGCCGAATGGCGAGCATAAATCCAAGTATTATTATTATTATTATTATTATTATTATTATTAAGTACTTCATTAATTAAGTGATGCTATACATTTTCCCATTTGTTGCATATCTCAGTTTCTGTTTGGGTTGTGCTTAAATGGTAATTTTGTTATATCGGGTTCTGAAATGCCACTTGGGTATTGATGTTGAATCCACGTCCAAACACAAAAGTACAGAACTAAAATAAATGGTATTTGTTGGGAGGGGGAATTTCAGGAGATATATCATAAAAGTGTAGATCAGTTGGGCAGTTCTAATTTTATTTTAACTTAATATTCAGCCTAATTTTAAATATATTTTAAATTTAAAATTTGTTATCTTGGTCTGATCCGGTCTAACCTGATTTAATTCATAATAGCTCAAAGTTTTTTTAATTCATTATAAAACTTATAAAATGACTTTTTTAAACAAATTTAAATAATTTTTTATTAAATAATTTTTTATTTTCAAAAAATTAAAATGGTTACAAAAAATATTTTTAAAATTTGTTATTTAAATTTGAGTCTAATCAAACTAATATGGCCCCTACGCTGTATTTGGATGGGATAAAAAGTAAAGGAAGAGAAAAGTTGAAAAGAAAATATGGGAGAAAATAAATTTTACCCTGTTTGTATGTAAAAGGAAAAGCGGAAGGAGAGAAAAAACATGATAAAAATAAGTATAGGTCTCACCAAAAAAAACTTTCTCTAAAAATGAAGAGATTTTGAAAAAAAAAAACTCACGTTATGCATGGTTCAAAATTTCGACAGCAAATATTTTTAATATTTTAATCCACTAATTAATTAATTAATTAATGTTATAATTATTTATTTAAAATTTTATTATAAAATTAATTAATAAAATATATATTTTACAAAACAATAATACATTTTTTAATATTAAAATCAATAAATTATATATATATAATATTAAAAAAAAACGTCAATTGCATTGCAGTCGAACACCTGCAACCAAATGGCAGTCGAATATATATTCCAACTGCCATTTAGTCAATGATTTAAAAATCGGATTGGACCGACAGTTCGACCGGTTCGACCGGGAATCGGTCCTTAGTCCGATCCGGTTGGCTCAGGAAACCGATCGGCTAAAAAATCGATCAAGAACCGGTCAAGAATCGGTTAAAACCGACCAAAACCGGTCAAAATCGAACTGGTTAAAACCAGTTTGAACTGGACCGTATCTATTTTATTTTTCTTTTTTTTTTTAATTTTTTTATATAACAAAATAATTTATCCCAAATAATTTTAACAAATTAAAAATAAAAGGCAATAAAAAAGGATGAGAGAGTTGAAATATATATATATATATTTAAAAAATAAAGAATATAAAAGAAGTAAAATATGAATACTTTATTATTTTTTATATTTGGTCTCTATTATGTTTATATTCAATTTTCTAATAATATTTTTTTAAAATATAAATGTATTTAGCCAAAATTGTTATTTAGCTTTTTTTTTAATTTTTTAATAATAAGTAAAATTTTAATATAATTTAAAAACTCTAAATAATTTTTGTAATATCTTAAGAAATATTAAATTAATAATAAAATATTTAAAATTTATTAAAATTTATTTTTTATATTAAATTTTTAATATATAAAATTTTAAAAAAATATAATTAATTATTACCGGTTCGACCACGGTTCGACTAATGAACCGTGAACCAGTGCTTTCACCAGTTCAATGATCGATCTGGTTTTTAAAACATTGTATTTAGTCGAAATATATATAAATAATTCATTGGCAAAAATTATAAAAAATATATATATTTAGTAAAATATTTTAATCCATTAATTAATTAAATTAATATTATATTTATTCATAATTAATTTTATTATAAAATTACTTAATAATAAATATATTTTACAAAATAATAACTTATTTTTAATATTAGAATTAATAAATTATATATATAATTTAAAAAATTGTTATATATATAATTAAAAAAAAACATCCAACTACAATCGTACGCCTACAATAAAATAACAATAAAATATACATTCTAACGGTCATTCAGTTAGAATATATATAAATAATTTATTAGCAAGAATAATATATATATATATAACAAAATTCTTTAACATTTTAATCCATTAATTAATTAATGTTATAATTATTCATAATTAAATTTAATATAAAATTAATTAATAATAAATATATTATATAAAATAATAATATTTTTTAATATTAAAATTAATAAATTATATCTATTATTTAAAAAAAATATTACATATATAATTAAAAAAAACATATATCCAGTTGCTATTGAATCGGCCATATATATATATATATATTATATTTAAATATATAATATTTATATATTAATATATATATATATATATATTATAATAAAATATTATATATAATATTTAAAAATAAATAAAAAATTTATTATAATTATATATTTTATATTTAAATCAATTAATATATATTAAAATAATGTTTATAAGATTTTAAAATAAATATTAATATTTATAGTATTAAAATAATAATTTTGTAAAAAATAAAAATTTAATTAATTTAAATAATTTTTTAAAAATATTTTTTAATTTTAAATGTGTATTTTTTTGAATAAGAAAATTTTTTATTTTATTCAAAAATTATTTTTTTATTTGAATATTTTTTCAAATTGATTTTTATTTTTTTGTTATTCTTATTTTAAAAAAATATATGTAAGAATTTAAAATAATAACAACATTGTTATATCAAATTAACACATTTTCTTTTTTTTTTTTTACATTTTTTCTTCTTTCATTCAAAGGAAAGACAATATTTTATTTTTAATTTTCTTTTCTTTTACATTTTTTTTTCATTTTTCTCTCCTTTCCCTTTTTCCTCCCCCATTTCAACACAGAGTTGAGGCTTATTTAATTCCAACCCAATTTTTTGACCCAACTCAGCTTTTTTTTTTTTCGGTTGCTCTCAAGCTGTGGGGTCCGGGAGGTCTAATGTCCATCCTTAATATATCAAAGTATGTGTTGGAAACTTCTAAAATTTAAAGGAAACAAATTAAAAATCATAGGAAGATAATAAAATAATAATAATAGTATGTACATATATAATATCTATGAATTTTGTTTGGGCAACTATTAAATTTATATATATCTGAATACTTACATCTGATCTAGTTTACTAATAATCAAAATATATGTTCAACTAGATAGGGGGATTTGTCCCAATTTCCGACTACGTAGGTTCGTCCTTGTATCGAAACTAACAAGAAGCTCAGAGATAAGTAACGCATTCTTTTTTCCAACTAAGGGAAAATGGACGCCAAAAGAGACAAAGAAAAAAACGAAGGAAGCATTGAGACTCCACGCTGGGTTTCGGGGGAAGAAGCTTTGTTGCTGTACCATTAAACGCTACGTTTCATACTTTGATGGTCGCCAACTTCATCCTAGCCCAAAACAGGGCACTTAAGAAAGTTTGAGGCGACATGGCGTTACCATGTTCGTCGATGACAGCAATGGCCAGATCAAGGGAAAAAAATAATCACGAAATTGATACTGGGAAATGGAGAGTATCTTTGTTCATTCATTTTACGCCATGTTTGGCACGTAATAAAGAGATCAAGAAAATATGAATGATTTTAGAAAAAAATGAAAAATATTTATTATAATTTTATAATAATTATTTAATAATTTTTATTTTTATTAATTTTTTAAAAGTCAAGACACAATTATTGTTTTCTATCTCATTTACAATTTTTTTTCTTTTATTCCACTCTATTTCATTCTTTTCTCACATATTAAATGTGATCTTAAAACATCCAAATATCCATCTTCAAGTTCATTTTAGGCCTCATGGTAGATTTGTACTCATTTGCCTCCAATAATTAACAAAATTTAAATGCCATTTTATTTGGAGAAATTACATTTACTTTCTCAAATGTTTACAAAAAAAAGTCTGTATCAGTTAAAATTAATATCTCAAAAATTGAAAATTTAATAACAAACAAAACAAAGTTTTCCAAATATTCTGGGGCAATAGTTGTCCGAAGCGGTAAAAAGGACTACCCTTCTATCCTCTGTGTCATGATGAATTATTGGAAGTATTCCTAGGGAATGAAATTTGTTAGCATCACAACCGGTAAGACGGTGAACCCATCATCCGTAAAAGGTGGCGTTGAACTTAAGCAACCTGTTGTTTTTTTTTTTTTTTGGCAACAAATAAGCTGTCGGTTGAAGGGATAGAAATTTAGAAATTAAAAAACCATCTCATAGTTGATGCGTATAATATTTTGAACAAATTTTCATTACTGATCGAGATTTATTAATAGTCTATTTACTAATGTTAGTATTAATATAAGATGATTGTTAGTACCATTTTGTCTATACAAATAATTAATATCATATTAATTACACTTTTTAAGGCAGGAGGAGGAGGATTTAGAATACTATTTTCCAAAAAATATATAATATAAACAATATTTAATTAGAATTGTTGTTCGGTAAATAAATCATTTAAAAAAATAACAACCGATAGATTTTACTTCAAATTAAGTCGTTGACCAGTTAGGCAACAGCTTTGAGAACCTGGACAGGCGTGGTTTTTTGTTTTTTTCGTTTTTGGGCCAGAAAGTACTATATTGGAAAAAGAAAACTAGCGTTATCGGTTATCAGGGGGAAAGCTATCTACTACTTCGCTAAACTGTTGAGCAAAAAATGAAAAGAGAGAGGGCGTTTCGCTATGGAAAAATTACATTTTAGAATTTAAAAATATTTATATTAAAAAATGTTAAGTTTTAAAATTATTTTAAAAGATTCTATGATAAAAAATTTTAATTATTAGGTGTCATTTCTTGAATAATAATAAATAAAAATGAAAAGAAAAACTAGATAAATGATAAAAAAAGATTTATAAGTTTTATAATATGAAATATAATTTTTTTTTTGGTAATTAAAATTTTTATCATCTCTGTTCAAAATTTTTCTTTCATAGTTATTTTTTATCTTAGATTCTTTAAAAATAATTTTTAAATTTAAAAAATTTTTAATATAAATATCTTTAATTTTATTTCAGTATTATAATTTTTCCTTTGACTTTTTTCACTGTTTTCTGATTACACTAGTTTTAGCCATGCAACTTCTACATCTGCGCTGCCAAAAATAGACGAAAGCTTAAAATGGTAGGTCGCGAATGGGTTTTGCCCATTTTGGAGGACTCGCCTACAGCGTTTCAATTATAAGCAAAATAACCCAACAAAATTGAAGAAGTAAAATAATAATAGTATCACATGAACTCATGGAATATTAGTAACTACAACACAAACAGGAATGATTCCTCTAAGATAAGAAACAAGGAAAATAAGTCAAAAGATGTTCAAGAATGCAAATTTTTATGTGATTGCTTTTCATTGATTAAACTTGGTAGAGACATTAATAGGTTTGCTGTAAACTGAGGAATTTGTCAATCGCTATTGATGGTACCATTGCGGAGTCCTTGTCCTACGCTGATTTAAGGAC
Organism: Erythrophleum fordii; assembly: GCA_032878935.1. Taxonomy (NCBI): domain Eukaryota; kingdom Viridiplantae; phylum Streptophyta; class Magnoliopsida; order Fabales; family Fabaceae; genus Erythrophleum; species Erythrophleum fordii. The sequence goes on along the minus strand of JAVQMF010000045.1, from coordinate 11,945,952 downwards.
ATAAATTTCGATTGTAAGTCTAACACTTTTTAATGTGTGTATTATATGGCAGGAGATGTTGTACTGTTAGCCAAATAAGGGGCATTTTTAACTTTTTATTTTATTTTTATTCTCTTAAAGATTCCTTTTTTTTTAGTGAAACATGAATGATATTAAATAAAAACAAAGAATACAAGAATGTAAGAAAAGACAAAGTCAGATGTAAAGGTTCACGGTCAACATTCTGGAGGGCACCTCTAGCTTTTAAATTATGCAAAACAAAATTGTTTTTATTATACCAGAACTTTCAACACACAGTTCCAAAGACACTGCTTCACATCTGATTACCACTACAAGATTAGAGATTCTTATCATCCAATCAGCGAAGTTACCTTAAAAGAAGTTTTTTCTATGCTATTCGGCGACAATTAGTTGTCAAGAAGAACGAGCTAACGGGTGTTGTCTAAGGACATGGTTTATATCCTCCTCTCCGTTAGTGCAACGAATGCAAGTAGTATCAAGAGTCATATGCCTGTGACATCTTTTCGAATTAGTAAGAATCCTATTTTTAACAGTAAGCCAAAGGAAGACACGAATTCTGTGGGGGCCATGCCATTTCCAAATGATACTCCATTTAGAGTCCTCTCCTCAATTAATTTTTTGGTTGACTTTGTAAGCTGAAGCAATAGAGAAATAACCATTACTGCTAGGATTCCAAGAACCCATGGTTTCATCATTGGATTTTTCTTCCCAATTTATGTTCTACATGGTATCGTCCCAGATAGCAGTAATGCTCTTCCATAAATGTGAGCAATTGTTCTTTCTAAAAACACCCTAATTACCTCGTTGCCAGCTAGATTTACCTTGCAACACTTTAACCCATATAAGATCAGGTTTGGTGGTAAGTTTGTATGCTAGCTTTGATAAGAAGTGTGATTCTACCCTTTCATGTCTTTCAAATCACAACCTCCGTCAATGGTTTACACATTTCGCTCCATTTAACCAATGGGATGCCTCTTTTGGAATTGGTGCTTCCCCAGATAAAATTATAGATAATCTTATCAATATCATTATAACATGAAGCAAGGAGTTTCGAGGTCTACATTAGGTAATACGAGACAAAGGAGAGAACGCCTTTAGCAAGCATAATGCGGCTAGCAAAGGACAAAGTGTTAACTTTTTAATCGGAGAGTTTGTGCTATATTCTTTTAGTAATGTAAGTACAAGTATCTTTGGTTACTCTTTTATGAAGGGGACCCCAAGGTAATTAACCAAACAGTTAGTTTACACAAAGCATAGCTGATTATAATAATCATGATTTTTACTTTACTCATATTATGTCCCAAGGAGCTATAGAAATCATCAAGCAATTTCTTGACAAGCTCAACTTGCTTGGGGAGAGTGTCACTAAATAAGATGAGATCATCCGCAAACAAAATAAGTGAGAGAGTGATGGCCCCTTCTTACCCATTTTAATGGCTTTGTAATCACCTTTGCTGACCTCCTCATTGATAGCCTGGGAAAGTCTTTCCATACAGAGAAAAAATATGTAGGGATTTAACGAATCCCTTTTTCTAAAACCCCATGAGGAGGAAAAAGTTTTTGAAGGACTTCCATTCTAAAGAACTTACATCGATGGAGTGGAGATATAGTGCATAATCAAATTGATGAGCCTACTAAGAATCCAAGCATCATGGAGTGTCTTCTCAATGAATTCCCATCTAAGTTTCTCAAATGCTTTTTTCAAGTCGACTTCAATTACTATCCAACCACTAACCCCCCTTACATCTCATGGAGTGAATCACTTCTTGGGCTATAATTATATTTTCTATAATGTTATGGCCCTTGATAAAGCTAGTTTGGTGAGGTTAGATGAAATTGGACATAACTAATTTCAATTTGTTGGCAATGATTTTAGTCACAATTTTATATGTGACAATACACAAGCTTATGGGTTTGAACTCTTTGAGGCTCTGAGATTTTTTTTTAACTTTGGGGATCAATGTGATCATCATTTTATTTATTTTAGGAGCCATAGACCTACCATCAAAGAGATTCTTAATGAAGTTGAAAATAGTAGTACCAACAATATCCCACCAACTTTGATAAAAGAGGGCATGAAGCCCATCAGCGCCAAGAGATTTAAGTGGGTTCATATCAAAGATAGCTCTACAAGTTTCTTTAACAATGACATTATGATCCAAAATGTCTAGCAGAAGAGGTGTAATGACGAGAAACTTACCTTTAATAGTGTATGTGCTAATCTTAGAATTCTATACTGAATAAAGTTTCCTGAGATACTCAGTGACCATTGCTTGTATATGGTCTTTATTATAGTGCTAATTCTCAGCATCATCCCGAATGGAGTTGATACAACTTTTCCTTCATTTGATCAAAGCCTTGGTGTGATAATATGAGGTGTTGCAATCGTCTAAACAAATCCAATTGTTGTAGGATTTTTAGAGCTAAAGAAGCTCCTCTTGAAGATAGGAATCTTCATAGTCCTTCTGAAGAGTTTCCTCAAGCTGCAGCAGCCTGGTGGAGTAAGATCATTGCCCCAGAGTTCTTTGAATGCCTAATAATCTAGCTTGTAACTATGTTTTCCTTTTGCTAATCACACCAAATGCTTCACTATTCCACCATTGGGCCTTTGTAGTAAACTTCTAGATATTAGTGGTCAAATTTTAGTCATAGGCCCAATTGTCGATCATTAAGTCGTTAAACCTAGGATGAGACAACTAAGCTGCCAAAAAATTAAAGGGAGGGCCATTGACTTGTCTTGTTGTATTAGGGTTCAATTTAAGCAAAATAGGTCAATGATCAGACTGAATCTTGGGTAAGTGGATCACTGAAGAGTTTGGGTAAGTGTTGGCCTAATAATTATTAGCTAAAGCCCAATCTAATCTCACCAGAAGAGTACCTCTTTTCCAAGTGTATTTTGGCCCAGTAAAACTAAGGTTGATAAGTTCATTTTCATGGACAAAGTTTACAAAGGAGTTACACATAGCAACTTTTCAGCGTTCCCCCTCTTCTATCATCAATATTTAAGGTGGCATTAAAGTTACTATAAAGGAGCCACGGTTCTCTTTGGTTATTTATGATGGAAGAAAGGTCTTTCTACAAATTCTTTCTCACCATTGGTTACGAGCTACCATAGATGGCAATAAAGGTGAAAGTAGTGCTTTGATCAACCCAGGTAATAGAGTTATGAATAAATTGACAATGACTTTCAAGTACCTAAATGCCAATATTATTAGACCATAGCACCCAGATTCCTCCACAGAATCCATTAGCCTTGACTCTATGTGATCTAGGGAGACCAATTTTCTTGATAACTTTATCAGCTTAGCAATCGAAAATCCATGGTTCTAGGAGGAAGACAACTTCAGGGCTGTAACCTTGAAGGAAGGATTTTAGGATTGTGTGAAACTTGTGAGTTGCCACTCCTTGGCAATTCCATACCATAATGGACATAGGAGAGAAGATGAAAATTAATTAAGCTTAAAAGGAGTCTCAGGGACCCCTTCAACATCGTCCAATGTCGCTACCATGCGGTCATTATCTCCATCTTTAGAGGAAGCATGGTCAAGTTCCTCCAAGATGGCCTGTAACAAGCCTTTTAAAGGTCCCTCATTAGAACTCTTAGGCTTAGGTAACAAACCTTTAACCTTAAGCCTAACTTGAATTTTAACTCTAAATTGAGTGGGCTTATCAAGTGGCTTAGATTTTCGGTCTACCTTAACCATTTGCTTCTATTAGGAATTAGGCTTAAAGGCATCCAAACTAGGAAGCCCAGTCACCTTCATTTGGTTGACCATTGTATCCATGATGGTGATAATGCTATACTTCATGGAGTCCAAGGTGATATCTGAGTGGATAACTTGATAAGCTTTGATGAGAATATTGTTTCATTGTTTGCCTTAGGTATGATGCTAGTACTTTGTCTCATAATATTCTTGATAGCAGCAATAGAGAGGACCTTTTTCCTCTGATTTATGCTAGCTTTATAACATCTATTTTTTAGCTTTTCTTATTTGTCTCCTTGCTTTTCCTATTTTGATGTTTCTAGTACATCTTTTACAGCGCCGCTGATATTCTTTATGACAATCTAAGTACCTTTCTCAACATCATTAGCAACATCATTCGAGGAAGCTAATAGGTCAAACCTTGTACCTTCTTTAACGTCTATCTGAACTTTGCTCTCCGATGCTTTTTTATTTAGTTCTTCATTTTTCCTGCCCCTCTTTTGCACTTGCTTCCATGGTCCATATGTGTCTTTCTCATGCACAACCATGGGTGTGGTGGTCTTTGCCTCTTTTGCAACAATAGAATCATGCTCTTTTGGTTCCATCTTTAATGGGCAAACATTCTCTAGGTGCCCATAATGATCACATTGGTAGCATATTGTAGGTAGGCCTTTATATTTCACAAATAATAGCTCTCCATCGACTCTAATCTTAGAAACCAATGGCTTTGAGAGATCAATGGAGATGGCCATTCTTGCAAACTTCCCTCCATCCCCAAATTCTATATTATAAACCACTTCTCCAAGCATCTCTTTGATGGATTTGACTACACTCTTTTGATAGTAACGAGCTGGGAGCGTGAGAAGCCTAATCCATCTTACTACCTGGTTTAAAGTATGCTGCAAAGGGTTAAATGAAAGGGCCTAAGTATGCACTATAAGAGAGTACTGGAAAACTGTCCAAGGTCCTCCAAGCAAGGCATTTTGATAATCAATATCTTCTTTGAACTTAACTATAAAACAACCACCTTTCAAATCTATAAGTGAAGCCATAGGCTTCCATAAGGTAACAAGTCTATCATTCCGCATTTTGTACTTTATGGAATGTCCCAGAAGTTTCACAATAATAGCCAACTTCTTGCTTTTGTCCAAAAGTTTCTAAATGCATTTAGAGAAAGATATTGAGGATATTAACTCATCCACAATGATGGTTACGTCCTCAGGTTTGACAATGACCTCTTCAACCTTCTCCCTCATGTTAAGTAGCTTTTCCTTGAATGATGGGATAGTAGGGTTTTTTGGTTCACTGTTTAGCACATGCAGGCCATCATTATTCTTCCTCATTGATACTTCCTTGCATGTTTGGTGCATGATGGGGTTCCCCTCTAGGTCCATGTCTTCATGGGTTTTGACTCTCTTTGGCGTTCTATCATCATCTGGTTGGGGAGGGATCACATCCTTTTCCTTCAAAATCATGTTCATGAGGCTTTCACAAGGAGGCACAGCAACTTCCTCAGCTTCATTTGGAGATAGAGTCCATTCTTGAGTTTGAGGTAGAGAATGTTGACATTCTAGGACAATGATCTGTTTGGAGAACGTTCACGTTCTCTGAATAGCAACTCCCATGGAGGACCTTCTTCTAATAGCATGACTCAAAAAAAATTCTCTTAAAAGGTCCCTTATTGCATGGCATCATATTGTGCAATGGAAGATCATGATTCATCATTTTGAATGATTCTCTAGAAGTTAAACAAAAAAACCTTAGCATTGTCTCTCACTCTAATGTGGAGTTTGAGTATTGTGCCCTTGCATTTATCACGGTAAAGATTGTATGGCTTCTTTGTCCACTCGTATATGTCAGTCTTTTACAAATATCATCGACTTCTCTTTGTTGCAAAAATTAATAGTCCTATTTAGATCTTTCATTACGATATTTTTTATGATACAATGAACATGATTGTCAGTTTGTCACTTGGTTCGTTTTTCAGACCCATATCATTTTCTTATCTCCTCTCGCCACACAGTTGCAACTGGTCAATCTCCTTACCAAATCTCCTTTAACATGGTTAAACTTACCTAACTTTCAACCTTGCATTGCTGTCTTCGCCAGCTCCTAAAACTCGAGGGGGGTGCTAGAGACATCAAGGGGATTGTTGTAAATATCACTCAATCAAGGGATTATACTTGTATTTATTGTTGTAAATAGGAAATATCCCTTAATGAAGGGATTTAATTTGCATTTTCTTATTTTATCTTTGATAGTTTATCATGTATATATTAACTTGATTATTTCAATAGAAATAATACAAATAATCTCTTTTACGCAATTCTAATAGAAGCATACATAATTGTATAAATAGCTGTATCTATTCTTTTTTTAAATCATATATAACTTTCAAAGAGTCATTTGTGTAGTAATATATAATTATTTCGTTCTAGTGCCTTCATTTCCTATCATATACACTCAAGTACCAGTCCATCTCAAGCTTCCATTCAGTTCCATCTCCATCTCTAATCGTTTTAATATCGGAGATGAGCATAAAGATGATCGTAGCAACATCTACCATATTTAACTGCTTGATATACAGATCAACTACCAATATTGTAATATGAAATAATTCATTCATGTTACGTGTAAACTTATGAATTCAAGGTTTATGGTTAAAAGATTACTGGAAAAACAATATCACCAAATGAATAGAAATTCAAGGCTCCCAAGAGATGGCTGCCTAAGTATTAAAGTTTAATCTTCTCTTATTCTCAGACAAAGTAGACAGTATATCATGATTACAACATTCAATGCACAGCTAGTTTTATTAACATATAAACTCGATCAACCTAAGAATGAGTGTGGCATAAAACTCAATAGTTTCATTAAATCAAAAATTTAACAATTGCAGCGGAAATACCCAGAATCTCCATCATTTAAGATAACCTGAAAAACAGATGCACATAAAAGCTACCATGTTTAGGTCTACAATAGAAGTATAGGCACAATGACTAACAAATCTGTCAGTTTGTCAATACGATGATGCACTCAACACGAACTAAAGATAAGATGACAAAGTAGCAAAGAATCATAAATAATGTCAAACAAAGGTTGAATTCCACACACGAGATAATGTGCTCCTATGAACACAAAGGGCAACTATATATATTTGAAACTTGCATCTTTTGCAGGTTCCAAGTTAGTCCCCATAACCCCATTTACAGTCATAATTATTTATCCAATATGAATAGGCAACAAGAAGATGGAAAACAAAAGCAACATTACCCGACCTTGTGCTTGTGGTACAGAAACTCATTGAGTGACAGTGCAACAAGAATTCATAATTTGTCGGATATGTGGAGATGCTCAATTCCACCTGTGACTGAAGATAATACGTGTTGCAGCAGATTAAATTTTGATGTTGCTTCTGGTATTTTAAACTTATGCCTTTGATGAAGGCTGCAGCTTATCAGGATTCATTCCTTATAGGTCTCAATCCTCATTAAACCACTCATTTTTTGTAGTCTATATTGCATAAGTTAGATTTATTGCGAACATGAAATTTGGAGATGAATAGTTATGGAAATTGCAAGACAAAGGCAAAAGAATTCTAAAGCAACTCACGATAAAAGGAAATCTACAAACTTGCATTGAATTATAGCGATAAAAGTTCTATGGAAGAGAATATGAACCATAGTCTGCTCTGAAGCCATTTCTAAGAAACAGCTTATATATGAAAGTCACAGAGGCAAAAATAATAATGATAAGCAACTATAACAAGCCTTATATAATATAGTAAATCTTGTCCTGTGATAAAAATTTTTCCAGCACTTCATAGAAAACTCACAACTAGTACTATCATGACAATCAGCCAAAAATCTCACTTGCAATCTACACCAGCTTCAGCAGCACGGCAGGGCTTGCTTTTCCTCCTGCTTCCATTTTGTCGGAATCCAGCAGACTTTGTTGAATCATCAGGAATTTGTTTTGTTCTGATGCCATTCTCCTCTTTCACCGGATCTATCTTTTCTTTAACCAGTACAGACCTTTTCCTTTTTCTCTCATTTTCAGTTATAACTTGAGTTTTCATGTCAGTGCTGGAAATATTAACTTTCACATTCTTCCCATCTTCCACATTTCCTGATGCTTCTACTTCTTCAATTTCATCCTTCAATGGCTTTTGTAGTCTTCCTCTTCTCCTGTAAGCAGAAATTTTTTCCTCTTCACTTGCAGCTTCCTCCCGCTTAGCAATAACAGATTGCTTCTTCCCTTTTCCTCTGCCTCTACCCATATTCAAAAGGACCTTACTGATGAATTCTACTAAACAGCTATAAAATAAATCTGCAAAGGTAAAATAATTATACATAAAGGTCCAAGTGAAGATCAAGGAACTAAATGGCAAATGAAAGATGTAAAACAATTCATGAGGCTTGCGATTAGATAATTCTAAGTACACTTCATTTTTGAGCAACACCTTGCACACCTCTAACTCTTACAGCCAATACTTTATCAGTATGTATTGCTTACATCAATTTTTGGTGCATGTTAAATCAGTGTTAACAATGAAAGATGTGAATCAAGTGTTATGCATGTATTGTTTCTCTTCAATAGTCTACCTATAAAGGAAAAAGTAAACAACACATCAATTAAAACTCTGATGTGAGCTAAAAGCAATAACTTCAAATATTGTACATAGCTCGGCCTTACAAATAAAAGAAAATGAAAAATGCAAAGGACAGAGAAACTTAAACATCATTTAACAAAACAATTGAGTATAATGTATGACTAAAGGAAGAAAGAGAAAAAACTTAATCAACCTCACCGAGCACACAAAAAATATAGAAAGAAAGATATCAGTCCAGTGGATGATTTCACAGGTCAGTATTCAGAAACAACATTCTTTTCTTTCTTGCTTTTTTTCGGGTCATTCAGAAACAACATTCACAACAAGCATTGGATTTGCATCCCAAGCTCTCTGAAATTCTGAGCAACCAATCCAAGGAATAGTTGTCTCCATCTTCACCTAGCCAGAGCCTATTAGCGGAATGGCAAAAAATATTACCATATCTTATTTCGAATCGCTCTCCTCAGCAACGATTTGAACTGGTTTACTCATGCCACTCTACTTAATAACCAAACAAGAACCTGAATCCCATCACCCATTCAAATGAACTAAATAGCCAATTCTAAACGGAACAAATAGCACTCACTTCATTTAGGCAATTTAGCATGGATTTACCTAAACTACTAATACTCAATTCCAAAGCAAAGAAATCAAAGTAACTGTACATAAACACAGGGTCTGTTCAGTTTAGATTTCTGACAATGAAATTGTCACCAAATCCAAGCCCAATGTACCTAATTAAGACTTCATAATTTCCTCTGATCCCGATCAACAAAAAATCTATATAACTAAACAAATCTGATGATTTATGCAACTTTCCTTGCTCAGTTTCTGAAACTAAAAAGATGATAAGATTTATCAGAACTAAAGAAAGCAAGAGAAACCAAGAGAATTTAGGCTGACCTCGTATACTTTATGTACGTTCTGCATCTTATACACAGGCATGGTCGATTCTATAAAATCTGATTATACAAATCCGGAAACTGTGTAAGCCCAAAAGGGCATGATGGCTTTTCCTTGAATGGCTTGAATTGAATTAATGTATAACAGAGTCGATGAACGGGTAGAAAAAAAAATTGATCTAAATTAGAGATACCGAAGACCCAGATCAGAAAGCTATGTGATAGAGAAATATAAAAGATTGAAAATACTCGTTGAGTCAAGCCGAACTGGGTTTGAGAGCAGTAGCCAAAGGAAGAAGGCAGGTAGAAAGAACTGAATTAGAGGAAGTAAGACGGAAAATGGTGGACTGAAACTGCAGTTTTTTCTTTTCATTGGGAAATGCCACAGCAGTCTCTGAAACTTAAATTTAATGACAATCATTCGAAAGTAAAATAATAAGCCACCTATAAGCAATCGATAATTTAGAAAAACGTAATTAAGAGAAATATTAATACAAATAATGTTACTCTTTGAAAAAATTTAACAAACAAAATAAATTAGAATAAATTACATGAACTTTTATTAAGATTTACTAAAATTATAAAAGTTTCTTGTCTATTTTTAGAATATACATTTTAATTTAATATAAAATTTGTTATTAATATATTTTCTATTAATCTAAATATGTAAATACTTATTATATCTAAATATACACAAATAAAAATAAAAAAAGTAAATTTTGTTCTCAAATATGTACAAATAAAAAAAAAGAATAAAATTTGTTTTTATTAAATTTAATCTCCAAAAAAATGTATTCAAATTAATTGATAACTTTTTTATTTTAAGAGAAATTTATGTATATTTTAAAAATTAAAAAAATCTATAAAATTTTAATATAATTCAGAAAAAACTTCTATAATTTACTTGCCAAATTAATAGCTAAAGTATTTAATTAATAAAAAAAGAGAGGTGAAGACAACCCATTCACTAATTTTCCAAGCAGGACTCCGACCATTAGCATTTTTTTAATCTTTTTGGTTTACATTTTCCTCCCATCTTCGTATATATTAACTTGTGATAAGTAGCCTATTCCGTTAGTTAAGATATAAGGAAACAATAAACAGATGAACTGAATGGGAAATCAAAGAGACTTATTTTAATATGTTCTTAAGTAATTTTTTTTTAATTTCATGATTTTAAGCAATTACATTAATTTTAAGCAAATTAATTATTATAATTAATATGTAGACAAATTGATCAAAAGTCAAAGTTAAAGCACTTGTCTTTTTTGGGTGCATGAAAAGGGCTTAAAAGCCCGAGGGAAAACAAACCACAGAAGTTCAAATGATGATCCAACGGGACAAAGGTGATGATAACATAAATTGAAGTTTACCATAATCATTAATTATGACATAATAATCGCTATATATATGAAACAATATTTTCTCTATTCTATTAAGTTTATTATTATAACCCTATATGCCTATCCCTTTATCAGTCAGGGGCTGGGATAAGTATAAAAGAGGACCACAGCTCGAGTTAAACTGAAATTTCTCAGCTAGTCTGCACCTATGTTTCCTTGTCTGAATGTATGTTTAATCACCAGTTGGCACTTGCCAATCCAATCGAAGCCATTGTTTGATGCGGTATGAAGAGGTGATTGTTCCTCAAAAGCACTGAACTCTTCATCCTTCAAGGCGTTGACCAGCAATCTCCGTGATTGTTCCTCAAAGAAACAATTGGTTGAGTTGCCTGCCCATTTACTCATTCGTACTTAGGTAAGCAATCTTTGGTGGCAGGCTTGCCACTGTGAGTCGCCGATTGATTGTTGATGATGTCATATGGCATTAACCTTCCACAAGATTGATAGTTGATGACTTATCCGTATGACAAATATTAGCAAAACTGTAAATAGTGCAGGAAAGCATAAAAAGAAAAAAATCCCAAAGCATTTTATAACAAATCCTTCCAAAAAATAAAATGTTTACAGCACGGTTCACATTTTAATTGCAGCCCCCATCGATGACATCGATTCCGAAGAACTCTAAGAACAAGTATAATTAGCAATTATTTCTGGAAACATGATGTCTTCAACACATTCTGAAATTCTATATGAAGAGCAATGGACAGATTATTTCCTCTGGGACGTCTAGTTATCAACTAATGTGCTTAAGAAAGAGGAAAACTATTACGTTCTAAACAATAAGATTTATCTTCAATCGGCTAATTATAGTACGTAACTACATCCACTAGTCAAGTTAACTTGAAGTAATGCCTTTCAGAACACATGCAGGCCAATCATCCTTGAACGCTTGTAAGAGTAGGAGAGAAACTATAATATCAAGTCCAAACCATTGACATATCAAAAGATTTTAAATGTTAATTTTTAGAATAAATTTTATTCTTCAAATCCTGCCAAACTAGAGGGCCACTTGGATGACGATTTACATACTGCTGTACGAATACTTTCTCTGTACACGAAACTATAGTGCTCAAAGAAAGCTTGGGATCAACAGTTCCCTGGTCTACGAGCCAATTATACATTGACAACCTAAGCTTGACTCTTTCAGCTTTGTAGGAAAGAAAAGATGGGAAGGTCACTAAAGATGATATGGGATATCCTAGTTCGTTTACAAGATAGTCAATTTTCATGTTGATCACATCTGTAGTGAGGTTAAGAATCTGAGGGGAAACTTTAATCATTTCCCGCACGTCCCGACAATCCAAGCCAGCTTTAACAATACAATCAAACCTATTTTGGAGTTCTGCTCCCTTACCTCTGAAAACCTTAAATGCTTCTTTCATTTTTTGAGAGTCCTCCTCATATCCCAAGCTCAACAAGAACTCTGTCTTCCGCATCCGGGATATTTGCTCTTCCTCGGTATTTGGCAAAGGCTGAACTCTTTTTCCCATAGCCCAATTCTTCAATTCTAGCGGATTATCCTGTATGAATATCCTAAGTCGCTTCTTGCCAACATTCAGATTAGAAAGTAGACTATTTGTTTTCTTCAAAGTGAATGAACCCAACAATAAGGAGTGAGAAAGGAAAATCTTCCCAATCTCTGCAGCCTCCATTTCAATTTCACTTAGGAATAGAAAACAATGCCTCAAATTTGAAAGGAATTTGCCCACTCGTACTTGTGGAAACTTTAGAAATATGAAGGACATTTGATTAATCGAAAATCCAAATTTTAACAAGAAGCCAATAAGGGAGAGTGTCCTACCTCCTGATTCCTCAAAGAGAAGGTAAGGGTGCTGGTTGATTATGTCAGCCAACTGTTGCTCACTCAAAACCCTGCCAAGCAAGCATAAGAGCCCAAGCATCTGGCTCCAATTATAAGAAGTCCCATCCAATAAATGTTCCCCAATCCAATTAATATCATTCACATAATGCTTCAATTTCTCTATAACCTTGATAAAATCAAGGTTACAATCCCCAATCAAAAGGTATGGGCTAGAAGCAATAACTTTTAGTAGAGTAGGCTGGCCAAGACCCAGTTTTTCATAAGCTTGAAGCTTTGACGGTAAAACCCCATGATCATAGCGAAACACTTCAGTTGCTTCCCTATATATCTTTCCCATCTTATTACGTGGAATCCCATAGTTACAAAGGGCGTAAAAGTTCTCCAGCAACAGTTGGTTATCACTCAAAAAAATCATATTTTTTGGTAGAAGAGATGCATATTCGGAAGGTTTCAAACCTATGCTTTCGAAAAAGGGTTCAAATTCATTGATAGGATGGTAACGCAAATACCTGGAAACTGATCGCGCGATGTTCTCCTGTTTCTCTACTTTCTTCAGAAGCTCCTCAAGAAAATAAGGCGAGTTTCTACTCATATTATCTGCATCCAAGTACTGGATGCTTCTAGTAGAATGCAGATACTCCATTAATGCAGCTTTGGCTTCTCTCCGGGCCTGTCGAGTGGTGCGACCGACAGCAGTCAAAGCCGCTTCAAGATCTTTACAATGGGCAGGTTGAACAGCTCTTTCAGTTCTGTACAATCTAGGGTTTTGAGCAATGCGGAACAATCCAATAGGCCCAAGTGGGTTTTCTGATGACCTATGATGATTACGAGTAAAGTTGGAAGCAGGCCGTTGGAGAGTGAATGTCAATCTGAGCTTTCGCAAATGGATCATCACCTCTTTGGAGTGATTTGAAGCAAAAACACCCTTTTGTCGAGTAAGAGCTCGTGAACCTTACTGCAAAAGAGTTAGCAAACAGGATGGGAAATATCAGGTATGACGTCGTCGTTTGGGTGTGACACGAGGTAGAGGAGCTTCAGCTGAATGAGATAAGCAGAAATTTATGGGGAATGGAGCCACGTCTCCGACCACCTGGTTCGTCAATTAGGGCATCGAAGTTCAACAAAATGGGGATTGAAAATTTGAAAGTTGCCCACCATTTTTAAATCTCTTGAACCAACGAAGCCCAGCCCATAGCTAATACGTTAGAAAAGCTCATCGTAATGGAATTAATATTGAAAATAAATAAACATATGTAATTTAAGTTATGAAAAATATATTTCTCATTATTTAGATTTTATCTATTCTTCTAATACATATTAATCCCTTAAATTGGTAATTCATTGTATATATAATTAATCTTTCAAAAAAGAGTGAATACATAATTTAATTTAATAAAAAAATTAATTTGTAATGAATTACAAACTTTTAAAGATTACGCCCAATGTTTTTAAAATTAGATTGGTCATTGAACTAATGGAGATATTGATTTACGATTTATTGATCAAATTGATAATAATTAAATATATATTTTAAAATTTTAATATATTAAAATTTTAATGTAACAAATAAATATTAGTAAATTTTAAATATTTAAGTACTAATTCAATTTTTTTAAGATATTAAAAAAATTATTTTATAATTTCTAAATTATATTAAGATTTTACTTATCATTAAAAAATAAATAATAAATAATAATTTTGTTAAATACCTTGATATTAGAGTGAAATGTTACTAAGAAATAAAACATAAATATAATAAAAAATAAGTATGAAAAATAATCAAGTATATACATTTTATTTTTTTTATATTCTCTATTTTTTAAAAAAAATTCTTTATATTTCAACTTTCTCCTCTTTTTTTTCTTTCTATTTTCAATTTATCAAATTTATTTGGAATGAATTATTCTATTATATAAGACAAAATCTATAAAAAAAATTTGGTACAGATGGATTTTGGCTGATTTTGACTGGTTCTTTGGTTGGTCAGTTTTCTAGAGTAACTAAACCAAACCAGGAATCAATTCCTGGTCGAACCAACTAATTTGGTCTAATTTTTTAAATCATGATTACTTCGTATAAAAAATAAATCCAAATCTATAACAGTAAATTAGAATATATGTTTTTCAAAAATTAAATTATATACACGGAAAAAAAAAAAAGCATGACACATACCCAAAAAAAAAGTAATTAAAACCTCTCATATATTATTTTCTAGTAATCCACTCTCAAGAATTTGAACTTATTTATGTAACTTAACAAAATTATTATTGTTTGAGTAAAAATAAAACCAAGTCCTGTTGAGTAACGAGAGCTTGACTAAGTGTGTGTTTGGAAAAATGGTATCTCACCCAAACCACGTTTTCACAAAGCAAAAAATTCTTGCTTCTAGGCAGTTGTAGTAAGCCAAACGTGATTCTGAATTGTATCCAACGCGTATCCAAACATACCATAAGTAATTAGGAAACTGCATTCTACTTCGACTATTTAAGTTTAAATCTTGAGACCAATGTTCAAGAGAATTTATCTTTTAAAATATACCAAGCTGAGATAGAAAGTAAATCCTTAAAATCTCTTTAAAAACCTTAATTAAATATAACTGATTCAAAATTATTTTTAACATACCCCAAAAAGAAGTAAAATCCTAACTTGCGTAGTCCAAGTTAGATATATGCATTGTTCCCTCCGTATGAGAATATATATACATATATATAAAGAGAGAGTAGAGATACTAGCCAATCAGTATTAACTGGCCTTTTTTTAATTAGTATTTTCAGAGTAAAAATGATTGAATAATGACTTCAATTTTATTGTCGTTTATAAGCTCAAAATTCAATCCTTTTTGACAAACGGTCTGTTACCTTGTAATAACTCGAGAAGCTAGAGGGCAATGATGCAGGAAGTGAGTTGTTATCTGACTCTTATTAGATAACTACAAATGCTCAATTAACAATTGAAATAAATCATATGAAGCTTAAGCTAACTCTCTTAAAGGCAGGAACACCTCTAGGATTAAATTATTGAAAGGTAAAAAATTAACTTAATCATGTACATTACATTTTGTTGTTAAATATATATATATATATATATATATATCCTTTTTTGTAATTTATAAATATTAAACATAATATCTTTAATGTCATAAACCATATTAATAATTAAATCTGTATCAAAATTTTCACCAACATCTCTCTTAATATGAGTAATGATACAATTTACAAAGAAATTATCTTCTATCTGCTTGCTAAACCCCCTTTTTTTTTTTTAATGATACTCATAGTTCAAAAAAAAACACTTCACTTATTGTTTTTACAACTTAAAGAGTCAATAATAAACAAAATAAATAATCAATTGAATAAAAAACAATTTTTTTATTTTTTTCAATTCTTAATATAACTGGAAGATTATTATTATATTTTTTTAAATTAAGATATTAAAGAACATTAATCTCATAATATTTTAAAATGTAACATCTCTTATTTAGTAAAGCTACTAGTCTTAGGGAAAAAAAGCAGTAGAAAGACCACTTATCTTTAAAATAAAAAATTACATTCAAAAATTTAAAAATTCTTAATGATAAGGAGGCGGAGGGAGAAGGAGAAGGAGAAGGTGGGGGGCAAGCACCCCCATGCCCCCTCTCCATCCATCACTGCTTAAAGGAATCCAGCAGACAGCAGATAAGAACAATTTTTCAGTCTAGGATATCCAGACAGCATTATACAATAATTTTCTAGTAACAAGACCCTACGGGCTAGTAACACAAATAATAAGAAATTCAAGATTCTACAAAGAACACTCCAGCATGAGCTCGTTTGCCATGACATGTACAACATCCAACTTCTCCTGCTACTAAACTAGTCTCCAGATGCACGGAAAAGAGATAAAGAGAGCAGCAAAAAAAGGGCACTACGTCAGGAATAAATGATGATAATTTATTTGGCACTAGCGGCTTACAAGAACTGAACACCAAAGTAAGGAGAGGAGAATCAATATCACCATGTTTTGTCAGGTAACTGTTATTGCTTGGGATAGTAGTATGGGTAGTTGCTCATTCCCAAAGGTGGAGTTGGAGGGATGCCACGCGGATCCTTCTTCGCAGAAGCTGGAGGATAAGACACTTGTCCTTGGGGTGGATAATGAGTGGGAGCCGTGGGAGGGCTTGGATAAGAAGTTGCAGGGTATGATGCCACAGTTTGGGGGTAAGTGAAGCCAACAGAGGCGGCGCTAATATGTGCCTTTCCGGACTGTACATATCCAGGGACCATAGGTAAGGCCGCCATTGGAACCACTCCGGCGGAAAATAGTGGTTGGCCTGTTTTACCTTTGTGGGAATCAGCATATTTTACAGTAATATACCTCCCCTGCAATCATAGAACAATGTGCAATGGCATCAGTGTTTATACAGCATACAGCATACAGCATTGACTCTTCAAGCAATTCCTACCTGTAAGAGGAAATCCAACTAACAGGGTTTTGAAGCTAATAATTTACAATGCAAATAACATTGAGCAGTGTGTTATATTCAAGTAAATTAAGGAACTGACAGCTTCAAGCAAACACAGACAATAAGGTGTAAATAGTAGGCTATACTGCAAGAGCTCTTTCAGTTCACCATAAGATAGATGTAATATATTTATATAATTTGTGTAATGTCTATTATATTTCTATACTTATCATTCTATCAATCAAATCACAATTTTAACTATCAAATTATGCTTTTAAAAACAAGGTACAAAAGTCATTTCTTATTCTACCTACTTACTTTTTACATTATCTTCTGCTTTATATCATCCAACCAAAAGGGTTACAAGTTTCTCCCTCTTCATTACCGTGCTAGTAAGTGTAGATGATGATAATGGAGCCAAAGATAAACAGATCATTGAGGTCGGGCAATGATAATGTCAGAGCTTCAGGGGATGAACAGATAGATCATTGAGGTTTTGTTGGAGAAGTTGAAGGGCAGAGGCAAAATGTAATAGGTCAATGGGGAAGTAAAAGGTTGAAGGTAAATAGAAATTGCTTTTAATTACAATATTGTTATTATTTAAAATTGTTAATTACTGCATTGCCACATTGAAAACAGTTGTCTTTGAAACAGTTTAAAGCTTGTTTCTATTTTTGTTTTTGAAACACGTTTTGAGAACCAATTTCTAAAACTTGAGTAGAAAAACACACTCAACCAAACACTTTTTTTCCCCCTTGCTTTTGAAAATAGAAAACTACTTTTAAAACACTAACCAAACAGGCAGAAGTTTCCTAAAAGCATATTGACCAACATTTATCTTTCACTTTTGTTAATACAAGGCAAAATAATGCAGCGTCATATATAGATTATGCTTTTTTCACTTGATAATCTTTCACAACTTTCTTCTTGCAACTACAGAGCTTTTTTAATCATAGAAGCAATCATCTATGCTCATCCCAAAGTTGATATCAAGATTCGACTGTTTGCTTACCCCAAGAGTCTTTTCTGGATCATCTATTGCTTTCTTTGCAGCTTCTGCTGTCTTGTATGTAACAAAGCCAAAACCACTACAAATGCAGGTAAAATGGGAACAAAGCAGGTTGCAGGAAAAAGCAAGACTTTAAACACTAATACACAAACTAAAGACAAGAAAATATTGCATCGAAACATGGCATGTTGCTTCTTTTACCGAGATTCATTTGTATCCTTGTCATATGCAACCGAACCTTCCTCAATTTCACCATGTCTCCCAAAAAAGCTAAGAAGCATTTCACTTGTGACTTCGGGTGATAAGCTTCCAATGTACAGCTTCCTCAAGGAAAGATCAGGAGCATTACTTGCTCCGCTTAGGCCCTCACAAGCTAGATTACATACAGCCATTCTGCCCTGAAAGCAGAAAGCCTTAAATTCAGTCGGAGGAATGGGGACAGTCAAGTGAATTAGACTCAAAAGGGGTGGAAAAAAGAAGACATACACAACTAAACAACAACCTAGAACTTCATAAAAAAGAAGGTTGAATTATAGATCATTGACATGCATTTTACATTTATCCACCTCTGCCTTTAGCTCAACAGTGACAATTTGCAGACTTGTTTTCTCCGTTGTAAATTTTTATTAAAATTAATGGCAAAATAGCAGAAGAGAAGTGTATCATAAGAGGGTAATTTGGACTGAACCATGTAACAAGCAAGACACAGAACAAAATGACACTTTATTGAATCAGAAGTGGGCAAAGCTGACAAACTCTAAACCAGAGGTCTGTTATCTGTAATTTCCCTTCCATCTCCCCCATAAAATGATGGAGGGGGGAAGGGGAAAAAGAAGGATAGCAAAGACCTTCCTGTTACAATTGCCTAGTTTTGGGTGGTGAGGGGTGCATTTCTTGTTCAAAACATGAAATATGTGTTAGTCTTGGAAAATTGGAGGGTAAGAAGCTTAAAGAGGTAGAATAAGTAAAGATGATGTTTCCAAAATGAAAACGCAGATTCATAAATTAACTCATTAGGTGAGACCTCATTGATATCCAAGAAGATAGGCCCAAGCTTACATCAATTAACTTGCTAGGTGCTCTCAATGCAAGCTGAGTTGATTCCATATGTTTGTAAGTGATAAAACCATAGCCACGGGATTTTCCTGTTGCTTTATCATAGATCACAGCCCCTTCTTCAATTTCTCCATGCTCTTGAAATGCCTGAAAGAAAATATAATTATAAGTACTGTATAAAGGAAGGAAAGCTTCTATTTTTTCCAGAGTATTGAACTTCTAAGAAAAGGTACTCGATTGAATATAAAAGAATATAGCAATTGGCATTCCATAATTAAATTATTTTAGGCATATTCCATGTGACATGCGACAATCACATGCAAGAACACCAAACACAATCAACATTCAGCAATGCACTCACAGCACACAAGGTTTCTGAAGTGGTATTCCAGGCCAAGCCACGAACAAAAAGCTTTCGATGGGCAGGATCTGCACTTGCAATGCTTTTTATTTCTTCTGCAATTGAAGCATATTGGGACCCTCTTTAAGCCTCAACATGCAAACAAACACATGTGCACACGGTCAATCACACAGCCTATGATTGGGAGCAATACTTTTATGGCCCGCTTTAGTGCATACAATCACAACATGCATGCACCATGTACTAGGAATTCCAAGATCATAAATGCAAAATGACATGCACCATGTGATTAAAAATGCATATTATATGTATGAAACTATAAAACGATGCATGCAAGCAAAAAGAGAGTTTGAATCCTGAGCAAATTAATGTCAAGTTGCAATAAATTCTCAACAAGTCTACTTCATGCATTTACGATTTGACTATTATATTTCATGTAAAAAATGAAAGTTTGTCTTACACTAAAACCAGAGCTATCAATTTAAAATCATGATGATAAATTACACTTGGACCAGTAGCACATGTGGTCAAATAGATCATTTGCAAGACCTTGACACTAATTTTTTCCTCTAACTTGATGATAGCCAGGAATTGATTTTATTATTATGACAGAAGATACAGGATGGGAAGCATGCCAACCTGCTTCAAGGACAAAGTACAATAACAATTTCGTAGCAACTGAATGACTAATATCTGCTTCCATAATAGAGGGCAGGAATGAGCACGTGACATGGAAATAAGAACATCATCTTTCAGGTGGGGCGAGGGGTGGAAAAATGTTATTAATCATAATTTTATTTGTGCAGACTCAGAAAAAATGGGGCAAAAGGGTAAAACTTTGAGAATTTTCTCGAGAAAATGATGCCAACAATAATTTAAGGAAGATGCTAATCTGCAAATGCATTTAGTTGGGGCACCTGATCGAGCATGTTTATATGTAATCCACTACAATGTGGTCCTAAAATTTCCTGTTTTGACAATTTAAAGGTCAAATATTCAAATACCTTCGAGGTTATTAGAATCTAATTGTAGGACAATAGTACCCTAATATACCTAGACAGTCCATTGAAGTGAAATTAGATATTGAAGCCCTGAATTCCAACTACAAGGTTCCAGTTACATAAGTCCTAATTCAAACTACTATCCCAGTTATTCAAAAGAAATAAACCCAGAATTCCATCAGCTCAGTAACTAAGTAACCAAAAAGATGAAGAATAATGAATTAAAAAATAAATGCCTCATGTTGCTTTTAATCTCAATTTTCTGATCATTTTTTACTTAAAACAGATGGGAGATAATGGGGACACAGATAGGCCCAGACGATAAAAGCTAGCAAATATTGCACAAAAGGTGATAAAAGATGAAGCAGACAAGATGCAGAGTTTGAATCATACAGTTTAGCAAGAAGATCCATGAGTTGGGGTTTAGCTAGCGGGTCAAGCAGCAAACGAAGATCTTCTGTTGAAGAAATATCACCATTTCCAGCCTCGTCTAGCTTCCTCTTCTTCAAATCCTCCATTTGTCCTTTTTTCTGGTTTCACTCCTCGAGTTGCCCTTCAAGCTAAAAGTGGCATGTGGCAAACAAAAGCCATTTAACCACTTCAGGTCAAACTTTAAAAGAGAGTGCGAGCCACCAAACCAAATGCTAAAGGCCCGTTTGGCACACTGTATAAGATAATGCCTAATAAAATTTTAATACTATGGAGTGTTTGATATGACATTATATAAGATATTGTATCGTATAAGATATTACTATTCTATATCTAGTAATATACTATATAATATTAGATAGGATAAAAAATAACCCTTCATATAAAATACCCTTTACTTAAAAATATATTATATCCATCTAAATTTGTTATGCTATATTAAATTGTGGGGGAATAAAACTCCCCAGGATTAGGAAAATTAGTATTTTTATTTTTAATTTGTAAATAAATGTTCTTTTAAATACCCTTAATATTTATTTTTTAAATAAAAACTTTTATTTTTTAAATACTCTTAAAAATAAATAGATTTCAACACAATCCTACTTACTACCACTTACCAAACAAATAAAAAAGCAATATCAAAGCAGATGCTGAAGAATCAGTAAAAGTGTGAATATCATTCCAGTGGTATCTCAAAGTAGTTTAAGATATGGACACTTGATAGTAATATGTAATCTTTCATCTAAAAACACGAAACACCCCACATCCCTACTATATTCAACCATTCCAATCTACTGCATCGTTTCCTTGTTCAGTTTCCCCAAAAGACTAGATTCTCCCTAATTCCTAGTCACTGTCCTCTTCTAATTTGGACAATGTCTTCTATATTCAGGCCTACCAGAAAAGATTCAGTAAATCACACACAGGGGCACCAATCAGATTCATAGTAACCAAAATCATACTTATTTAAGCATATAGTAGCCACGAGTCAGCTTATATATTCACTTTATCAAGTTGCTGTCACAATGTAATGGGATACATGTTACCAAAAAATAAAAACATTACAGAAAATCCAATAAGGAGGCAGTCAACTCCAAACCCATCATATGAACTTATTAGAGTCTACAAATAATACACAAAAAGGGTATAAACATGCTTCCGTGAAAGATGTGTAAAGGAAAGGAGGAATATTTAATGTGGCTAGTTCTGCTAGACAGCTTCGAAGAAGGTTCAAAGCTAATAGAAATGGCTGAAACAGAGGCTATTGGAGCTCGGGTAAAGCACCAGAAATCTATTTGAACTGCATAGTCTATAGACAGAGAGGGCTAAGAGATACAAATTGGGTCTATGAATTGAAAACTGATTAATATGTGATTGGTTTAAATTAAGAATTTCAAAAGATATAGCTACTGCATTTCAAGCACAAAAAACCACCAGTAAGAACTATACATATAGATAATCTACCAATTCCACTAAAGAAAGTCTTCATATTTCGGCTCACTCTAAGAAACAAGAAACAATCAACCAGAATTATCACCCAAAGTATGAAAAAACAACATCAGCATCAAGCAAACCACTTGCCAAATTCATTCATTCACTCTTATTTAAAAAACTGTAACAATCCTTTCAAACAAAATCATGAACGGGAGTCCAACCACAATCCATTACTCCAACCATCACCACAAGGGGAAAAGACCAAACCCTAATTAGACTAACAACGAATCACAAACACAATTCCAACTCAAACATGTACCCAATTCAACAAATCGCGCAATAACCTCAAGAAACATCAAGCATTGCACCGTATCATACATCAGAAATTCAGAACTAAGAAAACCCATTCCCCCAAGTGAAACAAGCAATCAAATGACATCTACCATGGGTTATCGAACTAAGAAAGCAGAGTAAGATTCGAACAGGGGAGGGGTATCGAACTCTTACCTCTCTCGTTCAAAGTCGAAAGGTTCTGCCTCAGTGAAATCGATGGGGGCCGAGACGCGACGGTCGGTGGAGGAGCGACGAATGAGATAAGCGTGCTGTTCTTCGAGGGAGAGATGAAGCTTCTGTCCTTGGAGGGATGGGCTTTGATGGCTTTTTTGAAAAATTTGTAAAGGGCTTATACATCAAAATCGGGCCCTCGCTCCCAGACTGTGATTAGATTTTATATTTTGATACATAAAAGAGATTTCAATATAAAATTATTCAATATGTATCAAATAAATGATAAATTCATGACGTATGATATACGATTCACGATGTATCGAACGGGCCCTAATACTAGGCTAGTGGGCATGTTAGGGTTCGAGGTTTTCCACAGACAAGGCTTGTCTTTTGGGTGCAGGCCGGATTTCCGCAAAAGTCGAAAAGCCCAGAAACGCTGATCACTTTTTTTTAATATAAATTAATTACTTAAAACATAAATTATAATTATATTTAATTTAATCAAAATATTTTTATATTTATTAATTATACAATATAACAAGTATTATATATAGGCTTTTTTACGGATATATGCAATAATACAAAACAAAAGAGAGAGATGTATAACTCCAAAAACTAATTCCGGATATATGTAAGTAATTTTTAAAAAATAAAAATAATTTTTTTTTAATAAAAAATTGGAATGCAGAGTCACTGACTCCGCGTTCCAAATTGTTTTGTAAAATTTTTTAAATTTTTTTTAAAATTTTCTGACCCTCTCAAAGGGGGTAAAAAAAGCTGACCCTACGTGGGTCAGCACTGACCCACGTAGGACGGGTCAGTTTGACTGACCCACGGGTCAATTTGACCCGTGGGTCCATTTTTTAAGAAAAATATTTTGAAAATTAATATTTTAATTAATTTATTTAAAATTTATAAAAATAAAAAGTTTAAAATATACAAATTAATTATAATAAATATTTTTAATTTATGTATTATTTAAATTTATATTAATTTTGTGTATATTTAAAAATAAAATATCTTTAAATCTTTTTATAATTTTATTAATTGTATAAGTGATAAAAACTTATATTTTGAGAAAATTTAATTAATTTTATTGAAATTTGTAAAAAGTGAAATTTAAATAATAAAAAAAATAAACAAAAATTTAATTTATTAAATAAATTAATAAAAATATTTTTAAAATTACATTTGTATGAGATTTTTTTAATTGGAGAAAAAAAATCAATATATTAAAAAATACAATGACATAATTTGTATATATAATTTGTTTAATTTTATAATTATAAATAATTTATGTGTTGAAAAATAGTAATTCATTTCATTTAGATTTTGAACAAGTAAAATATAAGTAATAATTTTTTAACAATTTATATAAGAATTCTTAAACATATAATAAAAGAAAAGTATTTAAAAAATTATAATAAAATGCATTTACAGTCGAAATGTTCATGAAATTTTTTTGCTTACAAAAAAAATTCTCTTATCTATAATTTGAAAAACATAACGTCTTAATTTGTGTATATTATTTTGAAAAATATTAAATAATTTTGTTTAAATTGTAAGGAAAAAAATTAATAAATAAGTTAGTAAAAGTATTTCTAAAATTACATTTGAATGGATATTTTTTAATTGGGAAAAAATAAAATTTTCTTAAAATATATTTAAATTTATTATTAAATAATACAAATGAACATGAAACTTAAAAAATAACGATAATAATAGATTTAAATATATTTGATTAATATTTTTCAGAACATAAATATTTTAAAATTACAATTTCAAAATTTAAATAAAATTAATTCCTAATCTTCAAAATATAAATGTCTTATATTTATCAAATTAAACAAACTATATATACAAATTAGGTCATTATGTTTCTCAATATATAAATTAATATTTTTTTTCAATTACAAAAAATCTCTTTAAATAAAATTTTAGACATACTTTTATTAATTTACTTACATTTTTGTTTACGTCTTTTAACGATTATTTAAATTTCACCTTTTACAAATTTCAATGAAATTAATTAAATTTTTAAAAAATATAATCTGAATTTTTTAAACTTATTATTAATATTTTAATTTCTTCAAATTTAAACAAAATTAATTCTTATTCTTCTAAACATAAATTTCTTATACTTATAAAATTAAACAAATTATATATATATATTAGGTCATTATATTTTTTAATACATAAATTAATATTTTTTCCCAATTAAAAAATATCCATCCAAATGTAATTTTAGAAATACTTTTACTAACTTATTTATTAATTTTTTTCCTTACAATTTAAACAAAATTATTTAATATTTTTCAAAATAATATACACAAATTAAGACGTTATGTTTTTCAAATTATAGATAAGAGAATTTTTTTTGTAAGCAAAAAAATTTCATGAATATTTCGACTGTAAATGCATTTTATTATAATTTTTTAAATACTTTTCTTTTATTATATGTTTAAGAATTCTTATATAAATTGTTAAAAAATTATTACTTATATTTTACTTGTTCAAAATCTAAATGAAATGAATTACTATTCTTCAACACATAAATTATTTATAATTATAAAATTAAACAAATTATATATACAAATTATGTCATTGTATTTTTTAATATATTGATTAATATTTTTTTCTCCAATTAAAAAAATCTCATACAAATGTAATTTTAGAAATATTTTTATTAATTTATTTAATAAATTAAATTTTTGTTTACTTTTTTTATTATTTAAATTTCACTTTTTACAAATTTCAATAAAATTAATTAAATTTTCTCAAAATATAAGTTTTTATCACTTATACAATTAATAAAATTATAAAAAGATTTAAAGATATTTATTTTTAAAAATACACAAAATTAATATAAATTTAAATAATACATAAATTAAAATTTTTTATTATAATAAATTTGTTTATTTTAAACTTTTTATTTTTTATTATTTTTATAAATTTTAAATAAATTAATTAAAATATTAATTTTTAAAATATTTTTTTTAAAAAATTGACCCATAGGTCAAATTGACCCGTGGGTCAGTCAAACTGACCCGTTGACCCTCATTGAATTAGTACACTGACCCTACGTGGGTCAGTGTTGACCCACGTAGGGTCAGCTTTTCTGACCCCCCTTTGAGGGGGTTAGAAAATTTAAAAAATTTTACAAAAAAATTTGGAACGTTCCAATTTTTTATTAAAAAAAAAATTATTTTTATTTTTTGAAAATTATTTACATATGTCCAGAATTAGTTTTTGGAGTTATACATCTCTCTCTTTTATTTTGTATTATTGCATATATCCGTAAAAAAGGCATTATATATATATATATATATAACAAGATGAAATAGTTGATTTTTTAAATTTTAAAAATTGTAAAATCATTTCATAAAAATTATTTAAAACAAATAAAATATTCAAAAAATATTTTTTCAAAACCTAACCAAATTCTAAAAAATAATATAATTTAAATAATAAAATTTATATTAAATATATATATATTAATAAACATAAATATTGTTGTAAATTTAGTAAACTTTTAGAATAAATTGATTTTGTGATTTTCAACACAAAATAAATACCACTAGAACCAAATGACAATTAGTGCCAATTTCCTGGGTATATAATGATACAAACTCTAAAATATAAAGATAAGACCTTACATCCGACTGTTATTTCTAAAAGAATGATCATCTCATTCCAAATATACACAATACACAATGATAAACTATAACTTTTTTTAATTAATAAAAAAATTATTATATCTCATTTAAAGAGCTAAGGAATATAAAGCTTTTGGTTGGATTAAACTTTCTTATCCTCTGTTTGTCATATGTTTAATGCAACAACAGTGTAATTTAAATATCTCCTATACAATGAGAGAGTATTTTATCTTTTTTTTTTTCTTAATTTATACAAGAATATTTGAGATATCTATACACACACACACACACAACGGCATAGGAAATTAAATTTAATATTTGTTTGTAAATTATATAATTTTTATATTATTCAATCTCCCAAAAAAATTATAAGCCAGCAATTAAATTTGAACTTGACTTTCTACATTTTTGAAAATTTTTTTGGGGGTCAATCTATATCATTATACCAAGCCAAGAGTTATGCCAAACCATGAACCACTGAAACATCAGCTAGGCAAGAACATATTAGGAACATAAGCATCTCGATACATATAGTTGTCAGCGAAAATGGGGGCATAGAAATGTAATCAAAAGAGCATATCTTTGCATCATAACAACTACCTAATCAACAGCCAAATTACTGGAACACTTGATCAATTAAATGAGCAAAACTCAAAAAAACTAATAATTGGCTTTAATATCATCAAGAACTACAATATTCCTCCAATCTAAAATGCGAAAAGAAGAAGAAACGCAATGGATAATAGCATTACAATCAGATTCCGTAACAATTTGTGAGAGACCCACGTCACTTGCGACTTGAAGACTTCTACGTATTGCTAAAGCCTTTGTGTAGAACGAGGAGATAGCAAGAGTCAAAGGATCACATCTATTAATAAGAGCAATGTTTTAAAAATTGGATTCATTATTAAATTAAGGTTCGGAATAATTCATAGTTATTGTGGTTGAATTGAAATTAAATCATTTTTTAAAATATATATTAAAAAAGTGTATGTATATATATATATATAATATTTTATAATTAATTTAATACAAAATTATAAAATAATATTTAAAATTAATATAATACTTAAAATATAAAAATTAATTAAATTATATATATATATATATATATATATATAATATAAAATAAGTTAAGTAAAGTCTAATAAATATCACAAAATTTTTATTATAAAATGTTAAAACTTTGATTTAAACAAAAAATAAAAAATTATTTTTTGACTTGGTTAATGTCTAATCGTCTAGTTTTTAACAGTTTTTATAATTTTTTTTATATTTGACCAATTTTTTATTGATTTCTTATTCAACTAGTTTTCAAAATTAACTAAATTAAAATTATAATCAATTCGTCAATTTTTCAGTCTAACCAATTAATTTGGTCCTATTTTTTTAACCATAAATAAAAATGATAGTGTATCCCTGATATTAATCCCATTATCCATAAGTAGTGCTTGATATTAGAATAAAAGAGTCATTAATATTAATTTTGTAACACTCAGCAATCGATCAAGTCCAAGAAAATTATAAAGATTAAATAATTGAAGAAGACTAGGTTTCATAAAGATTACTGATAACCCATAATACACATCAGAGTGCTGTTCCAAATTAATTGGCCTGCACATCATCATTATAATTTTTCCTCTCACCAAAGATAACTACCATCACACTATAGAAATCTCAAAGGAGTCAAGCATCATGGTATATTCTCCTTGAACATGAGCAATTCCATCTTTTGTATTAATCTCAATTACAAAATGGTTTGTGTATATATGAAGGAATACCCATCTGAGATCCATATTTGAATTCTCATCATGTAATCAATATCCTCCATTACACAAGTCCTGTCATTTTCCTTCGTTACTTTCAAATACCACTAAGTAGCAGTACCATAAACTAATAAAAAATGGGAAACAAGAGATAAGAAATGGAAAGTAAAATAGAGATTTTTTTTTTTCCGAAAGTGGGAAAAAATGGAAAGAATTGAAGTGAAAAGTGAGATATATTAAAAGGATTAAGAAATAATAAGAATTAAACAAAAGAGTTAGGAAAGACTAAAAAGGTTAAGAGATAATACAGATACTTTGAAACCAAGTTCAAGAAAGATGAGTCCCACATTTTGAAATTTAAAATTCGACATTGTCTTATATGTAATATAAAAAAAATTAAAACTCATACTCAGAATATGATCTCAATTATACTTTGTAACTTATATATAAATAATAAAATAAACACATTTATAAATTTGCTACCACTTTTATCATAACAAGTTTATATGATAAAAAGAAAAATGTTAAAAAAAAAAAATTGCTCCCCCTGTTTATGATAAAAAAAACCAAAAGTTGTAGTTGAGCTTGCTTATTCATGGCAGATGGATGTTTATTTTGCTGGAGGAAAGATAAAAAATGGCATTGACAGAAACCAAAAAAAAAAAAGAGTCCTCTTACCCATAATGATTGAGAGGAAAAAAATAATAATAATAAAAGTCGAGTACGCAATTGAACTCTTGAAAGAGTGACCACAATAACCAAAGTTACGTGGGTTTTATGGGTGCTGTATATACCATTGTCCTAATACCAGGCGTTTTCATGCAACTGCTTCCTGTGACTATTTTGTTCAGTTACTTTGGCCGTGCTATTTAGCACGTCTATTTTCTTCAAATGCCACTTAATCAATGCGTGGCTTTGTAGAGATAGGGTGCAATTTTCTTATGAGCCCACCATAGTCACATTAACATTATTCAAAAACGGATCAAGTGAACTAAGGCATACTTGCACTTAATTTGAAGCAACTACCATTAAACCGCAGGGAATATCCATCAATGACCCTTTTAACTCTTTTCAGTCCTTCCACAGAACCTTATTCTAGAGATACTTACAATTTGAAACAACTACCATTGAACCCCCTCTATTACTTTTGCGGGCTTGATTGCTTGAAACAAATATGCCCAAGCTATGCTACGTAGTAGTTCCGGAAAAATGGAGTTTTTTTTTTTCCCAAGAATAATTGACCCGTCATTTGGGAACAGACACTTGTAGTTTGCTTCCTTGATTTTGGTGATCTAACATTGTTTTGAGCTGCTTCCTCTGCTGTTCTATTAGTTGATGCAAATTTCGTTGTATCTGAGCATCAGAAACAAAAAGATGTAACGAGGAGAAAGTATAGTTTTGTTTGAAATTGCTGGAGTCTTATGAACTCCATAATAATAATAAAAAAGATTGCCAACAAAGTTATACTGTACAGTACATAGTACCTCTAGTTGTTCGTGAAGACTTCTTTGGACCTCAAGTTGCAGTTGCCGTGATTCCTCAATTTGCTTATGGCTGCCAGGAAGAAAGAATTTATATGCTTGTATACGGTTAGCACTTAGAACTTGGACGGAATTGCATTAAGAATTTACTGACAATAAATTAAAAAAGAAGGATCAACAGCGCAAAGGTAGGTTGCAATAGTTAAAATGATGATTACATTTTGAGATGAATCTCAGAGACATCATCTGGTCTATTTCCTTCTCCAGATCTTTCTGAAATACCAAGAGGTAACTCAGTTACAATTTACCCATAATGATACTTCATTACATTAAAGTTCAATATGTCTACTTCTTGTACGACATTTGTTTTGAGTCCAGATATCCTTTGAGTTTGAAAGAAAAGCCCTAGAGAGTGAGTACTGTCCAAAAAAAGGAAAAAAACCAAACTAATAGATCTGACCAATTTTGGAAATTCGTAACTCCCTATTTAGAAGGCAAACATGGTTCATTATAGCATGTTGAAAAAGCTTGTAAATAATGTCTATTTTCCAACGTGCTTCATGACAACACCAACACACACCACCCCCCCCCCCCCCCCAAAAAAAAAAAGAAAATAAAAAGCTTACTTTCATTGATTTTGAATTTAACAAGGTCTGGTAATGGAATTTGGAGTTGTATGAGGACAATTTTCTCTGGAAATCACCTTCAAAATAAAGCTTATGAAACCACTTGATGGAACCCACTTGACATAATCAAGCCTTTTCCTTATCGTTAACAGGAATTTGACTTGACGTTCAAGGACAATAATTTGAGAGCAACTGATGTCCATTTTCTTTTGTTTCAAGGAAAATTAACAAGGCTAAAAATAGAGTATAGTGTCTACACTATTGACCTTCTGCCTTCCTGTCAAGGGCAGTTCAAGATAGAGCAGGAGTATGTTTCACCGAATTTCATATTGTTTCATTGAAAGTAATGAGTAAGACTAGGCACTGCTGTAATATAAGCAAATTGAACAGAAATAGTTTACCCTGCAAAGCTTTCCGCATGCATATTGTGGATCGATATTTCTGCAAAGTAAATAGAGAGAATTAGCAGCTAATAAGGACTAAGTAGGTACAACGAAGTTTCAGAACAACAAATCATTTGCTCAATTTTAAGAGTTTTAATCACCTGCAAATGACTTTTAACGTGAGAAATGGTCAGCGCATCCGAATCCATCATCTCCAGTATAGACTTAGGCTTTGCCTCTGCAATTAAATCAACCAATGAACAAATTTAGAACTACGCAATAAGTGGTCATACTATTTTGTCATGTGTTAAGTAAACTTACTTTCAGGACCACCAAGGCGATTAACAATCATGATGAAAGGCTCATGAAGATCTTTGGTCCATCTTATTCTTCTTTTACGAGTTGGAGAGCTCCTAGAAACAGAGTTGATAGAAGATGGAACACAAGCAACTCCACAAGGACGTGAACAGTGCTTATCTGACTGAGTATAGAAGGCCAACTGATCATAACACATATATTACAGAAAAACTGGCAGATTAATGAATTCAAAACTAATCAAAGTTTTCCTTTTTATCCAAGGCAATGAACAAAAGGAAGGGAAAACTTCAAATATAACTAGAAAGTGGTAGAAAGAAGTAAGAACCTGATTTCTCTGAAAGGAAATTTCAAGGGGCTTCACATCTTTAGCAGCATCATTAGCCAGCACTTCATTTTCTTGTGGAAAGTGCTCATATAAAGACACTTGGTCACAGGGAAAATCACTATATTTCTCTGAATCAGAGGGAAAACCACTATATTTTTCTGAGGAAGAAAAACTTTCTTCGCTGCTAGACAAGAAAGATTCAACAATAGAATGCAAGGAGTTCGTAAAACTAAATTCAGAGTTTCGTGGATCTTGTTGAGCGGTAACGGTGAAGTTATCCCCGGAAGATCTACGACATGGAAGTGGCGAATCTATTTTCTCTGGAAGCTCAGAACAAAAAGTAGTAGGAATGTCCTGAGGGCCATGTTGGTGAAAGCTCATCCAGGCTCTGCTTCCACACAAGGCAGCTGATGTTTGCACAGGAGACAAAATGTTGAAGGGTGATCTAATGGTTTCGAAACCTGGCTGTTCTGATCCTCCAACCTTGGATAGATTGTTAGTTCCTATGTGGGATTCCGATGGAGTGTCGCACATCTGGGAAGAATGATGCATCTTTCTGTTAAACTCTTGGCAAAATATAGTCCTTCTCTCTCTCTCTATACACACATACATGTGTGTGTGTGTGTGTGTGTGTGTGTGTTAATTGTTTAGTTATTATGTGTGTGTGTGTGTTTTGTTCATATATATGCGAAGCTTAGCTAGCGGCAAAAGTCAACTGCCGGCATCTGTTTAAATATTTTGTTATTTTCTTTTTTCTGTTAAACAAGGATAGAAATGCTTGAATTTAATTAAAATATTTAAAATTACTATAATTAATAATTGTGTTCGTGGAAATAAAATAATAACGAAATGAATTGAGGCGAAGCCAAATTCATAGTGAATGTAGACACAACCGTGTCTACATACAATGCGAAATTTCTTAAACCAAAACGAATGAATGTATTTAGACACTGGCCCGAGAAGATACATTCGAGTTAGGTATACATGGCGCAACTAACTAAAGGAAACCAGTAATAAAGCAATTCTTATATACACATTATTTATATATTTAATAATTAAAATTTATTTTATATATGAACTTCACTTATATTAAAACCCCACTTATATTGGTATAAATTTTATCCATACAAATTTAATTCTAATTATTAATTTTTTTAGTTACACCTTGTATGAGATGCATTTAAAAAAATTTTGTAATATCGTTTTCTTTGTTGGCTTTACAAATTCCAAATAAAGGCCGAAGAATAAGATTAAAAAAAAATGTAAACAGTGAGATAATTTAATTCTTTAATCTTTTGTTTGGATTCGCCTCTTCAATTCGTTATGCAATCGCATGAGAAAACTGCTAGCTCACAAGAAACTAGATGAATATGGGGAGATTTTATGGCTTGGTGCAAGACGAATGAATAGTGTTACTACTGCAATTTGAGCATTTATTTTAAAAGAAGTAAAGATATTATTCTTCTACATTATTTATATACCTCCATAACTTTAAAAAAGGTACTAACGTGCGCATGTTGTACGTGGATTCCAATTTAAAAAAGACAACAACAAAAAATAGTAATGTCCTTGTAAAGAAAATATTAATTCAATTTCATACAACAACAACAACAACAACAACAAAACTTTTTTTTACTAAGTGGGGTCGGTTACATGGATCAATCGACACCATAAACACCTATTATAAATCATATTTGTAGACAAACTATTTAAATCTAAATCTTTCTTAATAATTTTTCCTATAGTTTTTATTGGTCTTTCTCTACCTTTAATTATTGGACTATTTTCTATCTCATCTATTCTCTTAATTGGGGCTTTTATAGGTCTCCTCCCCACATGACCAAACCATCTAAATCTCGATTCTACAATCTTTTTTACAATAGATGCGACTTTCACCTTCTCTCTAATGTATTCATTTTTAATTTTATTTCGTCTAGTATGTCCACTCATCTATCGTAATATTTTCATCTCTGTAACATTGAATTTATTTTCTTATTGACTTTTTATTACCCAACATTCAGTTCCATACAACATTGCAGGTTTTATAATTGTGCGGTAGAATTTACCCTTAAGTTTGAGTAGTACTCTTCTATCACAAATAATATCCGAAGCACTCCTCCATTTCATCCACTTCGCTTGAATCCTATGCTTTACATCTTCTTCTATTTTCCCGTTATATTATATGATGGATTTAAGATACTTAAATTATGTGACTTATGGTAGGATATGTTCTCTAATTTTTACGTCTAAGTTAGAAGTGGTGTGCCTCCTACTAAACTTACACTCCATATACTCCGTTTTACTTCTATTTAAATGAAATCCATGAACTTTCAAAATTAGTCTCCACCTCTCCAACTTCTCATTCATTTTCTCTCTCGATTCTCCAATTAGGATAATATCATCTACAAAAAGCATGCACTGTGGCACCGGCTCTTAGATATGTTCAATAAGTATATCCAAGATTAAAGTAAAAAGATAAGGGCTCAGAGTTGACCTTTAATGTAGACTAATAGTTATTGAAAAATCTTCCGTAAGTCCACCTTTTATTACTACGCTAGTTGTAACCTTATCATACATATTTTGGATTGCTTGAATATAAGCGATACGAACTCCTTTTTTTTTTTTTTAAAGCCTTCCATAAAACCTCTTTTGGCACTCTATCATATGTTTTTTTAAATCGATAAATAAAATGTGTAAATCTATTTGATTATTCCTATATCTCTCCATTAATCTTCGCAACAAGTATATTGCTTCCATAGTTGACCTTCCGGACATAAAACCAAATTGATTTTCCATAAATTGACTCTCCTTCTTTAACCTTCGCTCAATTATTCTTTTTCATAATTTCATAGTGTGGCTCATGAGTTTAATTCCTCTATAATTTGCACAATTTTAAATGTCCCCTTTACTCTTATAAATAGGGATTAAAGTATTTTCCTCCACTCGTCTGGCATTCTCTTAGATCTCATAATTTTATTAAATAACTTTGTGAGCCAACTTATACCTTTCACTTCCAAACCCTTCCATACTTCAATGGGTATATTATTCGGTCTAACTGCTCTGTCATTCTTCATTCATTTTAATGCTTCTTTTACTTCTACCTTACAAATCTTACGACAAAAAGTATAATTTCGATCCTATTTTTTAGTGTTTAGCCTATCCGATTGCAATAAAATCCCGTGCCCTTCATTAAAAAGCTTATAAAAATAACCCTTCCATCGTTCTCTGATATTTTGTTTCGTGACCAACACTTTCCCTCTTCGTCCTTAATGTATTTCACTTAATCCCCATCTCTTATCTTTCTTTCTCTACTTTTAGCTAACTTGTAAATACTTTTTTCTTTAACTTTAGTACCTAAAGATTAATATAATCCATCAAATGCCATTACTCTTGCTTTGCTCACTGCCTTCTTAGTGTCTTTCTTAGCTACCTTATATTTTTCTCAATTTTCATTACTCTTACATAATGATCACACTTTATAACACTCTCTTTTAATTTTGACCTTATCTTACATGTTTACATCCTACTACTAAGATTTTTTATCCCTATGTCTAAAACCTTTTGATTCACCTAATATTTCTTCTGCCACCTTCCTAATCTCTTTAGCCATTCCATTCCACATATCATTAGCACTTCCTTGTATTTCCCAAAGTCCTTCCTTCACAATTCATATCTGCAAATTCTTTTCTTTATCCTCCTCTAGTTGTCACCACTTAGTCCTCAACACCCTATCTTTGCTTTTACTTTTTACTCTCTTCTTAACTCTTACATCCATAACCAAAACTCTATGCTGAATAGTTAAACTCTTTTCAGGTATAATTTTACAATCTATGCAAAGTTTTCTATCCGATTTCTTTATAAGAAAAAATTAATTTGAGAACATACCCTTCCACTTTTGTATGTGATAAGATGTTCCTCACGCTTTCTAAAATAAGTGTTAGCTAATATAAGATCGAACGCTAATAAAAAGTCTAAAATAATTTTACCCTCTGCATTTACTTCCCCTATGCCATATCCTCCATGAACATTCTCGTAACCTGAAGATACACTTCCCTCATGACTATTTAGATCCCCTCTTAAAAGAATCTTTTCTCCTAATGGTATTTTCTAAACTAAACATTCTAAATCCTCCTAGAACTTCTTCTTATGATATTCTTCTAACCCTACTTGAGGTGCATAAGCACTAATAATATTAAAGATTTCCTTTTCTACTACAAATTTTGATATAATGATTTTATTTCCTAACCTTTTGATATCCACTACAGTATTTTTTTAAAACTTATCTACAATTATACCTATCCCATTTCTAAATTTAGTTTTACCAGTGTACCAAAGTTTAAAACCTGAAGTATCTAATTCTTTCGCTTTTTCTCTTATTCATTTAGTTTCTTGTAAACACATAAAATTAATCCTCCTCCTAATCATAATATCTACTATTTTCATAGATTTACCCATAAGTGTACTTATATTCCAAGTTCCAAAACGAATCCTACTCTCATGAACTAACTTCTTTAGCCACATTCATCCATGAAAATATGGAAATTCTTACTTATTTTTCACTATACCCAGGCGTCGATGCAG
This sequence comes from Erythrophleum fordii, assembly GCA_032878935.1. NCBI lineage: Eukaryota > Viridiplantae > Streptophyta > Magnoliopsida > Fabales > Fabaceae > Erythrophleum > Erythrophleum fordii. The sequence goes on along the minus strand of JAVQMF010000045.1, from coordinate 11,910,114 downwards.
CGACTCTTGCTCACTTGTCACTATACTCAAGTTATATAGCGCGTTACTTCTGAGCAACGACCTAGCCTTACGTCTAATATATCGATTGTCCATGTCATAGAGATTCAACAAAATTTTACGTTGACTGTCGACTGCTTAACACAACCCTGCTCTGTTTTTTAGGTCTGGGACCGATTATGAAAAATAATTTACATCAAAGTTTGTCATAGGCGGAGTTATTAATTCAATTCCATATATGGTGAAAATGTAATTTCACTAGGCTCACAATTAATTAAGTCATCTTTGTAGATTCCGGATTCCGGATTTACCAATTCCATATTTGCATGCTACTAGTTTCGGTTTCCACTTGACTTGGTAGTATGGACACATTCATATAATCTAGTAAGAAGAAATGTTGAGGAATGAGGACATGATTCTAGAGATAGAGCGTGACAAGGACAAAAAATGTCAACATTATGAACAAACGAGCCTTGGAGTTTGTGACTAGAGAGCAAGGATAAGACGCGAGACAGAAAAAGAGCATACATCACAGGAAGATGACACCAAAAGCCTTTCATAAAAATGGAGTTAGAACAAAAACATCTGCGGTATATCTGTTAAACTTTACACGTTGGCAATCATTATCTTTATCGAATTTTGAGGGCATGCATGTCATCCACTATAGAGCTTTTTCAATAAATCAATTTATCTGAAGAAAAGTTTCATAGTTCACTTGGCTTGGGAACAAAAGGAAGAAACAAAGAAAGAAAATGGGCAATATGCCTTTTATCCTTGAATTATTTTCTTGTTAAATTTTATTTTTACATTTTGAAAAAATAATTTTAGACAAATAAAAGAAACTTTTATAATTTCCGGTCTGCACCAAACATTTTAGAAGATTGATTTTCGTTTATTCATGCTATTTTTCTTTAGTCTTATGCCAATCTTTTCAATTTGGGTATCTCCCCCCGAGTCCGCTGCTTGTAGGAGTTTTTAAGTTATTTTTCTTTGGAGGTCAGAACTGCGGGTAGCTCTGTAGCTCCTAAAAAATTAGTAGCATTCAAGTCCATGGGCTCGCATTTCTCACGATACAATACTCTCAAATAAGAGATCGCCTCATTTTATTTATTTTATTTTTCTAAACATCTCTTGCTTAACAGCGTATGTGCTGCATAGTAGAAGATTTGTTTTCCAAATGACAGACTTGGACTTTTCGTTATAAGAATGAGCATGGGAAGGTGTTGGGCCTACAAAGTTTAGGTTCTAAATGCTGCTGAATTAAGATTTGAACATCTGTTTTTATTTCTAATTAATAAATAGAAATCAAAGAGTTGAATTTGACATGGATTTTTTTTTTGGTCTTTTTGGGCCACTATTTTGAAAAGGCCAGTTTCCATAGGCTGTCAGAGTGCTGTCAGAGTTGCCATTTCTTTTTTTAAGATCAAATGATATGAACATAGAATTTCAAGAACTAACCTTTATCGTGGTCAAACTTTACATAGTCTAAATTCTCCTTGCGGCGATAGAATTCACAAGTTATAATTCAGATTCTGCCAAACTTCCCAAGGTTTTCAATCATTTCAGAAAGTTTTGGTCTGCATTTCCAACACAGTCAATTCTATAATATAAGCAATAAAATGTCCCCCCCCCCCCCCCCTTCTCTTTTTTGGTCCATGTCTCAGAAAATGTCTGAATTCGTTGACCAATTGTTTAAAACTCTATGTACACAGAACAGATAGAAAGAACGAGAAAATCCCGTCACATACAGGACCAAAAACAAATAAATAGATTGATGTTGACGGCTAGATTTATTATGCGGGTTCTCTGCATGAAAATGGTTTAGCAATGGCCATAGACCTCTAATGCATGTTCAAATAGGAAGCTCCAAAAAGGAAATGGCAAAGAAGGACGCCCTTCATGCCAGCATTTAGTAAAGAAGAAGGCAGAGAGATTCCGATCTTTTCAAGGAGGTTTACTTTTTAAATTTTAAACCTCGGCCAGTCAACAAAAGGTCATATTTAATAATCACGACAATTCTCTAACAAAGTATTCGCGGGATGATTTGCCATACTATTGAGGTGTGGATTCCTCTTCAAGTATAGGCTTATAAATAAATGATATTAATGCATTGTTTAAAGTTTAAGGTGGGGAAATACATGCCCTTCCCCACCTCCTTCCACAACAAAGACACAAGATTAATTACAGATTTCTTTTCCACTGAGAAAATCTTTTTAGAAACTTGGGATTATTTAACCTATCGTGCAACATTGCAGGAATCCCTCAAGGGTATTGCTTTTTTCTGTGCGAAGAGAATCATGCATCTAATTGTTTTCCTAATATTTAGGAAACAGAATATCATCTTGGCGTATAACTGCAATTTAGATCTGAGTTAAACCTCCGTTGAAAGCCTTGTCTAACTCCAGATACTCCACTTTCTGGTGTTATGGAAATATTTGTTAAGTAATATGAAAGTGTAGTACAATGCTTCTGGTTTCTAAAGAGCACAATAATCTTATGTACTAAAATCACTGAGTTTTCACAAGGAGGATTAACAGCAATCTTTCGGTCCCATAGAGAATTTGTAGAGGGTGGTTTGTCTGTTGCTCATAAAAGGTAAGCTTATACATTAGAGAGCTATCAAACCATGCTTGGAAAGCTAACTTATCTTGGAAGGGAAGGAGGAATTTCCAGACCCTTCAGAAATTGAAACCTCAACCTCTTTATGACTAACTGATGTATCATCATTTGCTGTTCTGCCCAAATTCTGGGTGCTCGAGATATTATTACTTGTTTTCTGCTGTTGGTCAAACATCATCTTCAGCTGCTTTCCCTGCTCCTCAATTCGAAGCTGTAATTTTCTCTGAATCTGGATACAGAAAATAAATTAAGTAAACTACCCTGAACTCATTATTACATAATCTGAAAGCTCTGAAGAACATGAAGACACTGTTAAAAATAGAAGTCATAGTCTCGTAAGAATGAAGGATATGCAAGCATCTACCTCTAGCTGTTCATGGAGACGCCTCTGAACATCTAGCTGCAGCTGAAGTGCCTCCCTAATTTGCAAGCCACTGCAATTCAACAGCAGTAAATTTAGTAGATTATAGAGTAACAGCAACTGATGCTTATATAAAAAGAACCAAGTCACTTGATGGAAATACTGGAATTATAAAACCATAATAAAGGATTAGGAAAAAGAAGAATTACGTTTTGACGTCAATATGATGCACATAATCTATATGGGTTTTTTGGTCAGACCTCTCTGCATCAGGAAACAAATTTTTAGATCCAGTATAGGGTGTAAACCTGCCAAGTTGAAAGAGAATAAGAACATTGTGCACTTTGAAGATTATATAAATAGTTGGGGAGAAAAGTCAAATAGTAAAGAGAACATTGAGTAATACCTAACAGAGATTTTCAACGTACCTAAATATACGTGACTACTGGTAGTTTCTTTAAGGTCTTTTCCACCTAGTGGAGAAAGCAGACTATATTCTTCATTTAATATGTCAAACTTTTTACCATTTTAACAGATCTAAACGTATTTCTTCTGCATTGCAACTTGCTATAGAAGTAATTTCAATGAGAAAAGGCGAGGTTGTTGTTTTTGTTTTCTCCCTTGCAGTTCTAGCCTTCTAAGAAATAAGACATTAATAATTGTGAATAGTTAATTTTAGTTAACGTCTCAAAAATAAGGAACGAATCATAACCACCAAGGGAAAAAGTGAAGCTCATCCTTTGCATTGACAAGAATAACCCATAACCACAAAAATATTTGCTCACGATATATGAAATGAGTGCTTGAAAATTCAAACGTCAAAAGATGTACTTGACAAAAAAGAACTACACTGCAATTATGCTAAGAATTTACCTTGAGCTGGGTCTGGCATGCATTTTGCAATTCTATATTTCTGCAAGATAAGTGAGGAAAAAATTGTTTTTTAGTATATCTGGAATGAAGATACCAATTATCATAATGAAGAAACTCAACCTAAGAACACGCCAAACCTGCAAATGACTCTTTACATGGAAGATGGTCAACCCATCTGTGTCCATCAGCTTTAATATAGCTTTTGGTGTTGCCTCTATAGTCAAGCAGCCAAGAGGACTCAGATGTCAACAGCCATTCTCATTTCTTTACAATAATGAAATTAAAAAGTTACTTACTCTCAGCACCCCCAAGGCGGTTCACACACTCAACAAACTTCTCGTGAAGATCCTGAGTCCATCTTATACGTGTTTTACTTGAGATTACTGTCCCACCACTAGAAGTAGGATTTCCAGTAGTTGTCACACTTGCTGCTGAAATTGTTGGAGACACCTTCTCTTGCTGAGAAGAGAAGCTTACATGAGAAACAGGTAAATTATATGAGCTACAACCAACCTGCAGAAGAAGGATGCAGTAAACATAAGATGATTGAATCTACAAGGAATGGACACTGGACTAACACCCCAGAAAAAACAAAAAACAAAAAAAAGGATTGGCAAAAGTACTTACTGTATGTTTCCTCCTGACCGAGGCAGCATCATCATCAGTGAACAACTTGTGTCGTTCAATTGGAAGAAACTTGCTGATTGGCAAATTTCCATCTGGAATTTTATTGGATTTTTCTGGGTTCAATTGGGATTTCACCATTGCTTGCAAGGTGTTTGATAATTCGACATTGGGGTTAGCTTGGTGTGACGAATGATCCAAGAAAGCGTTTTCTCTGGGAGATTGATACAAAGGGAGTTCCAAATCGTGAACCTTAGAAAATAGAGAGCTCAAAGGGGGATTATTAATATCAACTTGGGAATGATATTGTGGAAACCCCATGCATGGTTCTGCTGCATAAAAAGCAGAAGCGGGTGATTCGAAATCGCTCATAATAGTGGTGGATGGTTTCGTAGAGCCCATGTATGATGACTCTTCGGCTCCTCCACCACCCATATTCCAAGCTTGTCTGATATCAAAATATTGACAAGAACGATGACCAAACTCGGTATTAAAATCCCCATTTAGTCCCTGCCTCTGTTGAATCCGCCCCTGGCAATCAACTCCGTTCTCGTTCATTTAGAAGAATCGCAAAATATGACCCAAATGGAAGGGGGAGAAAAGAAGAATATTGAGAAGGTAACAACGGTAATACTAAATTTTGCCTAAGGCATGAAATTCTCTCTTATATTCCAAAAGGCTTCAGCAACAAGATTTGAATCTAACTGCTACCATGCAAGGCCATTAATTAGTTATTCTTAAAAAGGATAGGAACGAACAATAAGCAATTGACAAAACCAAAGTGCAGAACACGGAAAAGAACAAAGCTCCCCGAACAAATATATTATTTTGTCTAATGTTGTCTTCACGTGAATTTTAACGAAATGCAGAAGAATCATCAGAAAACTAAAGCAACTAAAGATATATGGGGTCACAGACTAGGGGATAAAAGTCCTAAACTATGGCTAATAATTAATCATCTTAATATTAGAGAATATTGTTTTGGGCAGGTGGGCATCTATATATTGTAATAAATAAATGTTAGATAAGATAATGGCATAAATTCACATACAATAGATCTGCAATTATTCTTATAATGGATTCGGAAGAAAAAAAAAATTTAGCTATCCACACAGATGATAACTGCATCTTGCATAGTGGAAATCAGAAATTACCAGAAAAGTGCATTCAATATTTTATTCATCTTAAAAGCATGATGGAAGAACTACAGAATTCACAATAGTATTCACTTACCTTAATGGGCTTTCCATTACCAAAAAGGTAAGAAGATGGAGGCATATTCAACGCATTCATATGCTATCTCACTTCCTTCATGCCACTGATTTTTCTTTAGACATGTCTCTTACCCCTCTTCTTTTAGAATTCCATTTCCACGAAGAGACCCTTTCTTTTCAACTCCTTATTTTAACTTCTTCTCCTACTGAATTGCAATGACAATTACTGCTATGTAATGCCGTCTCTTTCTTTTCTTGTCAAACAAGGTTGGACTTTTCTTTTCACTTTCACATTCGAGCTCAATGAAGCTTCCAGAAAAACATACTAGTGATTACAGCAGACAGTGCAAACGGAATGCAAGATACACGCATCAACCACAATTTACACGGAAGAAAGAGATTCAAACGGAGTCTTTTTTTTTTTTCCCAACTGTTACAGTAAAATATTTTTAACCATAACACCCTTCTTTTGAAACTTAATTTAAATTATATATACTTAACAGAACATGTTTTGCTGCTTTAATTTACAAGCAGGCACATTATATAAGTTTAGATCCTAAATTAATAAATATACACCCACTAAACAATAAATGGAACTACCAATCAATATTTTAAACCTACCCAAAAGTTTAAAATAATCACCATTAATCTTGATTCGAATTTGATAGATAGCAATCTGCTGGATCCTCATTAAGTAGCTTCTTGTTTGTCTGATGAGACGAATTTGTATAATTTTGTCTCATCTCTTAAAGGTCTAGGTTTTACCACACATAGACGATTTCTTAAATGGCCAATGTGCGTTTATTAAGCATTCAAGCTCTTCATAAAAAAATCTTCTGTCCTTCATTTGTATTGATGGTATCCAGTCTATGTAACTGGCGCGAGATGGCCGCCACCCTCAATTTTTATATAACGACGAGAATAAATTAATCAGAAATTCCCAATATCATTAACTAACATCTGCATTATTTGGTAGTTATTATAATCAAGTTCTCAAAGAAGTGGTCTATTACTTAATGAGAACAAAGCGAAGAAAAAACATAAGCGGAACATAACAAAAAAAAAGAAAACTATCAGACATTTTCCATGGGGTTAATGTTAAAAACCCAACATCAGAAAACCTCATAACAAGACAAGATGCTTGGGAAAATCCGGAATGTTTATTACTCTATAGTGGACGAGTATGGTCAAAGTGATTAAGATATTAAATATTAAAACTATGTTATTATCTGTTATCAAGATGTAATTATGATTCACTTTTGCTTCAGCCCATATGTCATTATCAGAAGTAGGGGAATCAAATTAATGCGTCAAGCTAGCATGGAAGTTCAATGGTGGAAAGCAAGATTCCTCAGTGTTCGGCCTCCTGAACCTGACAAAGGAATAACCTACGTGGATTTAGGACCTAAAGTCAGTCAAAAAAGTGCGCAACCTTTGTGTTTTTTCTTTGAATCCAGCTATGTTTGGTACCTGAAAAAGAATAAAAATGTGATATGAAATAACTCTCAAGCCTCTATATTAAAAAATAATTAAAAAAGGGATAATAATACTAATAATAATATAAATATTTTATAAATTGAATATTTTTATCTTTTACACGTTTTTCTTTTTTCTTTTTTAATTCTTTTGGCGAACCAAACATGGCAGCTTATTATGCATTATGTGCACAGTCCGAATTGCTCAAAAACCTAAATGTCCACAGGGCTTAAAAATAGAACTGATACTTCACTCTCCTACCTTCCTCTTGGGATGTAAGAATCCTATTCCATGGAGATGAAAATTGAAGGGCTCGAAAGCGAGAACACCTGGGCAAGGGCATATGCCGCAAAATGCAACGACAAACGAGCCCGTAGGTGACTCAATTTTATTACTCAATATCGAACGTGTATTTCTCTTGACAATCCTTTTGATTTTTAATGAGAAAGCAAAACCTTTCTAGGAGGCAGGGTGATAGGTCTATTCCAAAATAGGCATGCACAAGTTAAAGGTGTAGCAGGTGAAGTGTAAAGTGCAAAAATTCAATACTCGTTCTGTTTCATGTGAGGGTGTGTAAAATCGAGTCAAATCTATTAAATCGAATTAAATTTTTAAAAAATAGATTTAAATTAGTTTTTTACATATAAAAATCAATTAAATTGAGTTGGTTTTTGATTTTTAGTGATGGCGTGAAACAATCGAACCAATATGTTAGTTTTATTTTTTTATTTTTTATCTTTTCCATTAAAGCCAACAAATTTGGCTTCCGTTTATGTTTAATATGCAGCTTTTATAGATATGATGAAGGCTTATGAAATGAATAATAAATTAAAATTAATTATTTAACTTTTTATGTAAGATTTAATTTAATATTTGTAAATAGTTAATTAATTGTGTGAATAATAGATAAGTAGAGAAAAGAATAACTGATAAGAAATTATTGTTTGAAAAATTAAAAAAATAAATTGATAATAATGAATATTTGAGTAGTCACATCTAAAATTTTTATTATCACACAATCGCTTAAAGAAAGCTAAATCACTTGAAAAAAAATTAAACACCAAATTAAATTAACATATAATCCAAAATCAAATATTTTTTTTTTTCTGCACAACTAACTAACTCAACTCAATTTAGTTTTAATCAAAACTGAGTCAAACTAAACATTTACGCATCCCTATTTTTTAAACCATAAGGCGATCTGGCCCACCTTTGTTTGCCATCCAAGATAAATGGCAATTTGCATATCATGCGCTTCGCCCAGTTGTGACTATACATATACTTTTTCTTTTCTTTTTTAAAATTTCTGACCAATATGCCTTGCCAGTGCACTTGTATATAGCTCCCACAACAATTTCAAAAGACGGAAAAATTAGAGTTAACAAGACACAAAAAAGTCGTTGACAGAGGAGTGGATCAATCGTCAAGTGCAAAGTGCATAAATAAACCACGCGATATACTACATGCATGATGATCTATATGATTTTTATTTTTTAGCAGACTTTAATATACGGTTCTCGACCGTGGAGATTGCTAAATATTATAATTTTGAAATTGGCTTCTTAATTCTTATTTTTTTTGGGCTAATTCTTAAAAGTAGAGTCTTAGAAGTTGTGAAATGTTATATTAGTTTTTAATTTTGTCAATTTATACAGAATATCAATTGTATGTTTTCAAATTATCTAATCTATGAACAATGTGACTTTGTATTTTTGGCCGCGTGCAATTGATTTTTATTTTTAACTCTATGCTTTTGCATTTTAAAAAATTTTTGTAAGTCCCGTACAATTTTTTTTAAGGTCACATGCAACTAGTTATTTTAAAAAGAATGTCAACAAGGAAAGCACAGCCATAGATGAACGCATCGTCCGAAAAAATAGTTAAATTATTGCTTGCTTAACCCATCAGGAAAAAAAAAATAAAAAAAGAATTAAATTATTGCTTGCTTTTGCTTAATACCTACAAGCAAGATTTACAAGCCCCTCTCCCCCAAAGCAACAACCCTAGTTCTCTTCCCCCACCTCTAACCTACAATGAGACTGGCGGCCACTCACAACCCCTATGATTTGAATGAAGTTTCCCATTAATTTGTCTTCTCTCTTCTCCATCTCTTCTACTTTCTTTTCCATCGAACAATATTGAATTTGAGGATTTTAAACTTGCTTGGAGGACAATGAGTTTGGCTGTGGGATGAAGATTTGCTACTCAAAAGAAAACATGAATGAAGCAAGCAACAAGCAAGCTAGAGTTATGAAGCACAAAGTGAAAAACTCAAAAAGCAAGTGAAGTGAAGTTTTCCAAAAGATGCAACAATATGCTACTTGAGAAGAAGGTTTGAATGAAGCAAGCAACACCAACAAGCAAGCTAAAGCTATGAAGTTTGAAGTGAATAATTTAAAGAAGAAAGACTCACTTTGATTGAAGTGAAGTTTTTCAACTAATTAGCACTCTACTCAAGTTACGTTGTTTGGGTTAGATTAGCCATAAGTTAATACTAAGTTAAGTTAGAAGACTCAAAAAGAATATAAATAGGCTAATTTACATGTTAGGAGATTGGCCTATATAATATATAGGTTAGATGAACCAAGTAAAAAATAATCTTATTATAAAATATATTTAAAAGTTTGACAAAATTCAATCTACTAAATTAATGAGTCAAATAGTTCAACATAATAAATTATATACATTTTAACAACTTTAATTATAAAGAATCTTTAATTCAAAGATGTTATACCCAAAATGATTTCCACGGACAAAATGTCACCTAATCGTATTACGTGTACATTGACTTAGAGGGGCACTATATGAATTGAAGTTCATGAGAAGAATTCATAATCAATGGCTATCCACCTAAATTTACCATCGTACTTTGTTGCATAATCTTAATTAAGTAATGTCTACTTACTACAACTAAGCTTTTCTAAAAGAGAGTAAATCTGCTGTAAAAACCCAAGGCCACCTTAGAGCATGGAAACCGAATGGTTTGGTTGGATTTGATGGGTATGCATCGGTTCACATATCTATCGAAACATGGTAACAATTTTCTTCCCTCTTTCAAATGATTTTGCAGTCCGATGATCAACAATCATTAAAGTATTAAAGAAACTCTATAGGGAATTGAAAAAAGACAGGTAAAACCTATCCCACTATAATGAAATTTGTTTGCAACAAATTCCTAAATCATAAATGGAGAAAGATTCAACAATTTAATTCCAAATAGAGCTAACACCAAACAAGCATTTCCTCCCTTTAATGTTCATAAAATTCCTACCCCAAAGCGAATCAAGCAAAAAGCAACGAAACAGACATATCAATGTACAAAAATTACAATAATTTTTTGGGGGATAAATCAGAAAAATTGAAGGATCTTACCTTTAGACTTTAGGTCTTTGGATTTAAGGCAAAAAATTGCTCTGGCTAAAAAGCAAAACAGATTTAATAGGTTAAGATCTAAAAAGTAAGGCTTGCTCTGTTTTTCCTCCTCGCGTACTTGCGTAAGATTAATGGGTGAAAAAAATTTTGAGATAGACATGAAATTTTTAATGCTATCTAAAAGGAATTTCTTGACTGGGTGAAAAGTGAAAATTTGAACCTAAATTTTTATCCATACTAAATAGTTATAGGTGAAGCAGAATAATTTTTAATTTAAACTTTTATTATACTTTCTAATAATAGGTAAAAGTAATTTTATCTATACTTACTGCTATATAAATTATATGTAGGAATAACTTATTTTTACCTACAATTTTTTTTATTTGTCACTAAAAGTAATTGTGGGTATGTGACAATTTTTTTGCAGTGTCATAATAAATTATACCCATTTTAACAACTTTAATTATAAAGATTTCCACTAACAAAATCTCACCCAGCCGTACTATGTGTGCGTTGACTTAGATGGCATCATATGAATTGAAGTTTATGAGAAATATATTCATGACCAATGGCTATCCACCCAAATTTACTATCATACTTTATTGCATAATCTTAATTAAGTAATGCCTACTTACTATGAGTAGTCTTTTCTAAAATAAAGTAAATCTGCTGTGAACGAGATTTTCAGCTAGCTAGCTAGCGCATCTTATGCTTGATACAGCAATATTTCCCCGCTTCAATGAAGAATAATTCTAAAATAGAAGGGTATATATCTAGTTCTGTTGTTAGTGCACTGTTCTGCTAAATATATCTGATGTGAAGTAACATTCAAGCATCTTCCAATCGTCCAACCAAATCTATAGTAAAGAATAATAAAGAATATTTTACCAAAAATCAACAAAGAATATTAAACAAAAAACATGTTTCGAAATTGATGATCAAGTTGTTGGCACGGAATCCATCAATTATTAAGAGAGGAAGCTAAACCGTGAGGTTAAATTCATTGAACCGTACAATATCATTGTCATTGAGTGTACATGACTAATTAATGACCAGATTCAACTGGCTATGTGAATAGGTGTATGTTTGATCCATTATCTTTCTCGATTAATTTTCTATACAAATTTTTATGCTCACTTTTGACCTCGTTTTCTACTGCTCCTAGCTAGTCTATTTATTTATTTAAGTTATTTAATATTACAAAGTTTATTAGTATCCCTCTTTAAATTTGATACCTGTAAGTCATTAATCGTTAGACCAAACTGAAAAAAAAAATTTATTTATATATATGCAGACCATTAACGATGAGAAATTTCTATATTCTCCAACGATTAATTGTATTGACCGTAGCTGTAAATTGTATTAATTTCGTTTAAGATGAAGATAAACCCAGGAGAGGGTGAATCAGGTTATACGAATTCCAATTAAAGTTTGAAATTTACTAGTTCTTCTTAAGCACGCAGACAGCACGAAGATCAAACAATCCACTTCCCAAGTAATAGGAAATGGAAGGCGAAGGTTCCTTTTCCCCTTTTTAGGGTCTGAAATACTGCGTTCAGCTACAAAACGTATTGTCGTTCGCTTTTGACACGAGACTCGGTAATGGAGACCTAAGTGATTTACTGGGCCGAAAAAACTTTTAAGTATTCAATAAATTTCTCATCCTCTTTTTGTTTGGGTAGGCATAACGGGGCTTTTAGTGATGGACCATCAAAATTAATGGCCCATATTATTACCATTGGGATGGTCTTTAGGAGTTTGAAGCGTAATAGCAACTCATTGACGTGCCAATAATACAAACAAATAAAGCTTGTTAATACAGACATCACAATGGTATTTGATATATCCTTTGATTAATAAACGAAGAACACAGGAAAATTTTCCCTTCTAATTATGTGGAGAGAATCAAACAAAACACAATTTTTGGGATGAAAATAAGATAGGATTACATTTTCTTGGCTAGACATTATATAGATTAAACTTAAATGCAGCTGCTTATTTTTTTCATTATCTGATTTTTCAATTAAAATATAATAAATGTATGATTCTCTTATAATATTTTGATAAACATATAGTTTAATTAAGAAATCATATAAATTTTTTATAAAATTATACACTTATTATGATATTATTAAAGAGTTATATACTTATTATATTTTAATTAAATAACTTAATAATAAAAATATAAATAACTGTATGTAAATTTTTTTCATATTATATTTAGGGAGCCTAACGAAATGATTATTGAGAATCACGTTAACGATAAGTATTGATTTTGTTAATGCAAAACAGCCAGAACAATACAGGATCTTCGATCTTCTATCAAAAATGCATCAGTGATTAGTCAACTTTCCCCCACATGTGCTTAAAACTAAACTAATCACACGCTACTCATAGTGGCAAGTTACTATTATAGCCCCAGAGAAAGAAGGATGGTTGGATAAATTTTGTTTAGGTTTGTGGTAAGCACTATTTCAACACAAAACTTGCCGTGGAAAAGGATTTATTATTGATTTTATAAATATCTCTAGCATATTTTTTAAAGTAAAACTTTTTTTAGCTCTTAAGCGTAAGTAAATAAAGTACAAATTCATAGACTAATAAATTATTCATACAAAAATTTTTCTATATCTAAATTAAAAGTGCAAAGATGGCATGTTTATCTTTAAGCGAGAGCAGGTAGGCTTCTAAATTATTTATTAATTTCTCATGTTTCCGCGGACTTTTAGGTTGTTTGTGTTTTTATATTGGAGAGATCCTCCGCAGTCTTAAGCTTTTCCATGTGTTGAAAAGTGAGGAGTGGGACATAATTGCTGCAGTAACTTTATTATTGGAGGGGATAGCTAGGATGAGGGACTTACTGCCCAATGATTTATCTCTAATTAAGCACCTAATTTGAGAGGTGATGTTTTTGTAGTTCGGTGATATATATATATATATATATATATATTTGGAGACATCATATTTTTTAATTATAATATAATATTTATTAAATATAGAATAATATTTTATAAAAATAATTACTTAAAATAATTAATAATTTTTTAAAAAAATTAATTTAATTTTGTATAATTAATGAATAAAAATATAATAATAAATCTATTGAAATAATTTTTCATATTTAACAATTATTACGTTATAATTAAAAAATAAGATATTGCCTAAAATATAATATTGTCATTATTTGTTGTTTACATCAAATGGTGAAACTTTCAGCAACACAAGAAGGAAAAAACAAAGGTGTTCACAAGAGCGGTGGGAACCAGAGACTCAAATCAAAGAGAGATGTATATATTTTGCATATTCATTTCTTAATCCAACAGAGTATGCACTCTCTGTCCTTTTTTCTTCCCCACCCCCCCCCCCTCTCTCTCTCTCTCTCTCTCTACACAGTGACAGATTAAAAATGAAAATGAAAAGCACGCCAAAATTATATGCTACTTGCACAGGAAATTCACTATATGCTGATGCACGCTTATCATCGCACCCTAATCTGTCTTCTAAAATGAGAAAATTTGCAGACGAAAATGACATGGAATTTTGATGGTGTCATGTTGGGTTTTGTTTTGCTTTTTTGTTTTTTCCCTCTCTCCAAAGCTAACAATAATGGCCAGATCATTGCCAAGTTTCAAACATAAAGCAATATCTGGAAATGACATCAAAGGGGCTAATAGCTTGAGTGTGATGGTAAACACTTGATATATAAAATACAGTGGATCTGTGCCCTATAACCAAGCAAAAGGGCCAGCATTACGCAAGTAAATATTTCAGCTGATCTTTTCAAGCACATTTAGGGGATATTCTTGTTCCTTTGAGACTGACTTAAAACTATCAGATTCAATGTATTCTCTGAGCTATATGACCTTTTTTCTTTTTTAAGTTCTTATAAATTTGTAAGATCAAATTATTCTTCATGACCATGTGAGCTTGAGGTATGCCCTTTGCTAATTGAACCACAGAACTATTTCGTTGTCTTTTTCTATTTTCCATTCAATCAACTATACCACAGAAAAGTAATATGATAAAAAAAAGCTGATTAGCATCACCTATCACGAGATGTCTATATTGAGTCTCACCGATATACATGGACGAGTTCATTAGACGTTAGGTTCTAATTGGCTAAGAAATTAATCGATAACAGCAAATGTGTTGAGTTTGGTATCTCTGCTAAAAGATTTTCGTAAGTTAGGTATAAGAGCTCATAAAAATATTAAAAATTTAAAGAGGAAATTGGATTCTCTCTAATAATGGAGAGAGTTCAGTGAAAGAAACAAAGAAAGAAAGAGAGAATGTATTCAATAAGATTTAATGATTTACCCATTCTTTCTTTATTTCTTTCTCTTTTTGATAAATTGACACCCTTGAAGTTTAAAAAGTTTTAAACTACTCTAAAGACCTATTTTAAAGGTTAAACAACTAAATATAGTTACGCGAGGCTAAATCAGGCAATCAAATAAGTGAGAAAAGGAAAATTACTAAATACAAGGCTTAATAATGCATTATCATTTGCTTGCATCGAAGATATTCTGCAAAAAAAATAAAAAATACATCGGCAGTCAAAGGGGAAAAAATTCAATTAAAAATTTTGCCAAAATGTCAGAACAACTAAAGTTGAGAGAGAGAGGAGGCGACAAGGGAATATATTAAAGGAAAGTGAAGCATGCAGATCTTTGCAGACGGATCCTCGCCTTGTACTTGTTCTTAATTTCATAGGTTGCGATGGGTTTAATTAATTAAAAGAGATGTAATCTTTTATATTTGTGTTATTAAAGTTTTTAATTAAAAAATAATCAATATGTATTTTTAATAATAATATAATAAGTATATAATTTAATTAAAAAATTATATAGTTATCATATTATTATTAAATTATTATTTATTATGTTTTAATTAAAAATTCAAGCCAAAAAATTAAAAAAATGTAATAATAAAAATATAAAAACTTATATATAGATTTTTTTTCTTAATTAATTATAGTGACTCATGGTATAGAATAAAGAATTTATTTTTTTTCATATGGTTCTCCAGTGAGCAGATTTTTTGCTTCTCAAGAGTGAACAAAGAGTATTTTTCACAATTTAGACAATTCAAATCAAAACTGGATAATTTAGATTTAATTATTTTTATTTAAAATGGTATAAAATGTAAAAAAAAATCTTTAATTGTCAAATTTTAAACAAATATTAATTGATATTAAAAAAATAAAAATTTTAAATTTCAACAATCTAAACCTAAACAGATAAAGAGCATGCAACACCCCTCCGCTCCAAGAGAAACAGGGTTCTGGTTCTTCATGTTTCATTTGCTCCAATTCGTTGATGAAACCCCTCCGCCACACCTAAGTCTCCATTGACGTTAGATTTCTTGAATCCAAAGATGCAATTAACAGTTTTTTTTTTTTTTTTTGGTCCCCTGAGAAAATGAAGGTAAAATAAATTAATTGGGGAGCCACTGACTGGGCACAGATTGACTTTTGTCCTACTCAAGCTCACTCACGAGTCAATAGTCAATACAAAATAGTAATATATTTAACCATTGTCCTCATAATATTTACATATTATTATTATTATTATTATTATTATTATTATTATTATTATTATTTATTGTAGCATTTTTGCCGTCCTACAGATCCGTTCTCTTCAAGCAAAGAGGGGGAGGGAGATGGACTAGGCTCCCACGTATCTGTTTAACTATGAAAGCAGTTACTCAATATACTTGATCATAAAGTATCATTTGGTGAATATAATTTATCTAATAATTTTTTGCTTTAACAGTCAGACACTATACAAATTTTAAGACCATAACAAGTTTGGACAATTAACTATCAAATATTTAAGAGGCGTGATCATTCTCATTTATTAAGTATACAAAAATTAATTTATAAATAGTTTGAGTATGAAAGACATTAAAATTTTAATATACTGGGTATATATCCAACACCAATATTTGACTATTGATTCTTAGATATAACATGCTTTAAATTTAAAAGAAGCTTTTAAATTCATAAAAAAATAAAGATATTCACTATTGAGTTTAAGAATATTCTTATAACAATGTAAGAAAAGGAACTACCAAACAAGTTGAAATATTAAGTTGAAGCAACATCAAGAGTCATATTCTTCTAGTTAGATTGTATAGAAACAAAGGTAGAACATAAATCGTATAGTTAGGCACAATATCACATGTTTGAAATATAAAATGCTTAATTTGTCTTTTTTCTTTTTCTGTGAGCCATTAATCTTTGTATAGATTTAATACTTCAGCCAATCCCACAGAACTTACTTACCTAAAGATAAATCATAGAACAATTGTATAATATGTAAATTAACTGTTAATTTCATTAGCAATAGAGTGATAGAAAAATATTATTAATAACAGGTTTATTTATAGATAATCTAATTAAAAAATATTTATATAAAAATAATCAAATTAAAAAAATAATTTATAAGAGATCAAATACAAAATATTTTTATAAATCAAATTACTAACACAATTTATAAGAAACTAAATTTAAAAAAAAAATTATATTTATGAATTACCAAAATCAGATTTGAGGTCAATAGTAATTATATGAGTATTACTCAAGTTAAAGAAAATGATTCATAGTGCATCGTGATTTTTTCCAAAGACAAAGAAGAAAAAAAAAAAAAAACAACCATTCTGCTTTTAAAAGAACTCAATCATACTGATTTTACTTTTCATGATTCATAATCCAATAAACCGACAGAAGTGTGCAGTTTCATAGTAATTGATTGGAAAATATGGCAAGATAAAAAATTATGTTATATATATATATATATATATACACGTCACCGCTTACAGGCATTACAGCTAATTATTGAGTGCACGTAATTTCGCTGCGTTTCCTTCAACTCCTACAGATTCAAAGAGATCTTAAAATTGATGTCAACTGAGTTGGCCCCGTTCCTACGCTCCATGTGTACATCTAATTTTTCCGAATTACAAAAGGGTGTACATTTGGTCCATATATTATAGATTTCGTATCATCATCATCATCTATTTTGTATCTGGATTAGCCAGTCAATTTCTTGTCCTTCAATGTCCCAACAAATTGGCCTTGTTGATCTTGAATAAAATATCGATTAATCGGATATAGTCAAAAGATTATGTTTATTAATATTTGTAACTTTCGTTTTTCAATTGACATCAATTTCTTCAACTCTATAACAAACCACCTTTGGCTACATCATATAATTCAATTAAATAATCAACCGCATTAAAAGCATTTCATGTTCTTTTACTAAATTAATAACACTTTTTAAAAAACCAGAACCAAATTTATTAATATGATTGAAAAAATTGGTGAATTGATTACTGAACTAGTTTAATTGATTCATAAAATCAATATGCAAAAAAAAATCTGTGAATTGTTTAAAAATTAATTAAGTTAATCAAAAAATGATCAAATTAGTCTTTTTTTTTTTTTTGAAAGATTCTTTCTTATAAAATAACACAATTCATCTTTGAATAAATTTGAAAAACTAAAAATTAAAGACAATAAGAAAAAAAAAGAGGTTGAAATAGAAAAATAAAATAAAATAAAAAGAATATAAAAAAATAAAATATATGTATTTGGTTATTTTTAGTGCACTCTATCTCCTCACAGTATCTCTTTCAAGTATTAAAGTTTTTTGTCAAAATTGTTCCTTCTTTTTCTTTTTTTCTAATGACAAATGAAATCTTAATATGATTTGAAAATTCTAAAAATTTAATATTAAATATTATTAAATTTTAATCATATATAGTTTTTATTTTTTAGTAAAAAATGACTTTTCAATCATTTTAAAAATATTGAATTAAATATTTAAAATTTATTAGTTTTTATTTATTATATTAAAATTTTAATATATACAATTTTTAAAAATATATATATTTAGTTATTATTAATTTAATTGTGTTAAATTAATATCTTCACAGATTACCAATCTAATTTTAAAAAGATTGATTAGTAATAAATTATACCGAGGATCTATAGCTCTGCAGCAAGGTTTAAAGTACCCGTTAGCATATTCACCAAAACAAATTACTTGCTAGCATTCAATATCTGCAGCTCGCAACTATAGATGCAAAAATGACCTATTAACATAATTAAATACTCAATAATGAAAAAATGCAGAGAAATTTTATTAATTTGCTTATATCTAATATGAATGTAATAAATCAATAAAAATACATCAAAGTGAGTTTTAGTCCATCACTAACACATATCCACTTAAAAAGGATGCAAATAGTGCACGCAAAGTAAGTCCCTTTAAAATTATTAATTGTCTAAATTTCTACGGTCTATGAATATACTATATGTAAAATTATATTAAAACTGTTATGGTTGTTTCAGAACATCATTTTAGTGTATACGTTAATTAGTAAATTAAGAATAGCAAAATACTCATACTTTATAAATATTTATAATATTTACTCGTTTGAACGAGTATAAAATTTTTTATAAATATACTGAATGTGCAAATTCCAGTCTGAATATGACATTTTACCTCAATATGCGGGTGTGTGTATGTATATAATTTGAGAAAAACTTATTTATTATAAAATACCTGTGGATATATGGGTTCAAGTCTATGAATTCAAAACTTTAGTGAGAATTAAATGAGTCCAAAGATAAAAGTTATAATATCCTACCTATAATTATTCTCATACTAAATAACAATCTAAAATAATGATTTCTTTGAAGCTAATTATTTTGAAAAACTTGATAAACTACTTTGGAGACGTGATCGTAGAGAACTTATTTTATATTTGGTAGAATAGAAAGAATTTTAAGAAATTAAAAAAAAAGAATAAAAATAAGAATAAAATAGAATCTTATAACTTAAAATTACATTAGATATAAAATAACAATGAATGAGAAAACATTTTTATTTAGATAATTAGTAAAGTAAAAATGGTACAGAAATAAAAATAAAAAGTGAACAGATAATCAAAATATTCTTAGAGCCAAAAAAGTTAAAAAAATAATTTTTATAAATTAACATAAAATAAAACATTACTGTCAAACAAAAATTTAAGGCTTTTAGATTCTTTGAAATAATTTTAAATTTTAAAATCTTTTAATATAAACATTTTTAAACAAAAATAAAATATTATTTTCATTTAAAATAAAATACCATTTTTTCTCTTTCCATAACTCATAATATCATTCTTCTGTAAAATTAATGGAATAATCAGTTCCTCTCAAACCAAGAAAGAAAATCCATTCATAATTCTTTTTCATTGGTACCAAATATCCTGTTGTCATCTTCCATCTCTTACTCCCTTTCCTCTCTTCGCTCTTTTACTTCGTACCAGACATGTTGTATTAATAATAACTTACCATAAATTTAGTGAAATGACTCTTTTCTAAGAAGCTTCGTCATGCCATGATCGGCGTTGCCCAATGTTCAGATGTCATTCGATTACACAATTTCACTTTTAACTTAATAAAATGCTAGTAAATTTCTAACGTATAGAAAGTGTCAAAAGTACGAGTCTATAGGATACTATTGTTTACACAACACAGTTCTAGCTGAAAAATTGGACGAAAGTTCTGCCCACTAAAGAAACCCAAGTCCACGTTCTGAACATATTATCATATATCTCTAGGAGAATGCACAAGCAATTGATGTAAATTTGATAATAGTTACTCGTGGCTTATTGTAATAATTAATCCTCGGCTTTGTACTTCTGCTTACTACTTTTAACACAAATTAAAATTCAACAAATCGCGCACGCTATGTAAGCGTCCACGACAATGCAGAAACCAGGTACAATTTTTTTAAATTTGGAAGCGGGTGTTATGCCATTATCCCCAGCATATCCACAAAAGAAAGAACAAAAGTGGATGAACCTTTAAATAAATAAATAGAGTCAAGGGGCAAACTGGTAAGCCTAAGGGTTTATGGTCCCATATAAATCACAGCTATAGTAGACTGTATGTGTCCATTCTGCATCCGTAGACATAGGCATTGGCAAAAATGTTTAGCCCATCCCAGCTCAAAACCTTGCACCCTCTTCAAGTTTTCTCAGTAAAATCGCCATCTTCAAACTTAAGCTCCACGAAGCTCAAAAGCCTCATCAACACCCTCATACTCTCCCATGTGTGCCGAATCATTCGTGCTCTCTCCAAAGTCAAAACCATTATCCTTGAGATTTTTAAGGACAACCAGGCCATACACAACAAAAAGCAGAAGATAATCTTAGGTTCCTTCAGGCTTCACTATAACTGGTGCTCTTCTAAGTCCTCTCACGTCTTGCCTATCCCAGCGCCTGTTTACGACGGCTTGCCTTCTAACCATTTGAGTTATGATTCAAATTGGAATAGTGTGATTCCAGAAGCAGAGCAACAAGGCCAGGATTATCATGATTCAAAGCTTGCAGGGTATCTTCAGTGGCTGGAGGAGACAGTTAAGGATAAGGGTATGGATGGGGAGGAAATTGATGACAATATTGATATGCGAGCAGAAATGTTCATTGCGAATTGTCACGAGAAGTTTAAGCTGGAGAAGCAAGAATCGGATAGGAGGTTTCAAGAAATGTTGGCGAGGAGCATGTAAAAAATAAATAAATAATAAGGCAAGGGGGCTGGTGTTTCTTTTACTGTTTTAACATGTTCAGTCTCTTGCTTTCCCGTTCAATTTCAGTTTTCTACTTAGCATGGGGGAGGCTTATCTTCTTAGGGTCATATCTGCCTTTTTCTTTATTGTAACTTTTCAAAAGAGGGACAAGGGGTTTGAAGAATTGTACAGGGTGGGATTCTCGGGGAATTGTGCAATTCTTTTGTTGATATGCTTATGGTAGTTCTAAGTTTAAGCTTCAACTTGCAGGCTTCTTTTGATGGAACTGCAGTCTCAATCTAGATAAAATTGTGTGTAGGCCGCAAAGGAATGGTATAAAATTATTCACATCCAGAGCCTCCTCTCTTCCGGACCCCTTTAAATTAGTGGACTACAACATCTTATCCTTTGTTAAAACCATGTTTTGGCACTACTCGCTTGTTCGCTAGTGGTTGTGTGGGCCGTGGCCAGAAGAATGTGAAAGAAATATCAGGTTGCCAATTTTCTCATGTTAAGATTTGGTTACTAGGACTGCCCCTTGTTTCAAGTTTGGTGTCCTTTGCAGCCTCTTGAACCTTGTAAACCGTATCTCTTGCTGATTCCATATATCTTAAGCCTATGTCTATAGACCATGATTTTGCAGAACTCACATTTAGTCCATTTTGGTTGCCGTTTTGCATCTATCCGTACGTATCAACCAATTGGACTCAGTCTTTACCCAACTCACCCACTCCACCCCCTACTTCTCGATTTTTTGTGTGAGAATTCATATTTTACTAAAATTTTGAAATCATGAGAGAAAAAGTAGAAATTATTAGAAGGTGCGAATCTGTACAACTCTGAGTGGAAGGTACACAAACATAAAGAATAGTTTTTGGGTTCATAACCCAGAATCTTGATCTTGACATTGACTTGGATAATGGTAATATAAAATAATGGTCCCCATTAGAGAGGTAGTTGTGTGGATCAACAAGCACGCACTCTGTTACTACCAGACAGCTAGACATAGCTTTGAAATTGGCAAGATAGTTACAGCGATTTATATGGATCCAATATCAACCATGTTCTTGTTCATAAGTAAAGTAATAATTCAAGAAGCTTGTCAACTTTTTCTGCATAAGTGCTAATTCAGATGTTTTGTCTTACTTACCACAAGTAAGCGTTGAAGAAAGAGAAAGGAAAACTTATAGCCTTGTGAAAGACCACGTGTCCATGACCAGAGCATAGAGTCGTTGATGTCATACGTTGATGCGCTTAAAAGCAAATTTGTACACTTTATCCGATATCAGACATGGATTATAGTTTTGGTTACTCTTAACTTTTTCTGCCTTTTTCACGGTAAACTAGAAAACTACATGGAAGCTTCCTTTGATTCCTTGTTCAAAAACAACTTGTACCAGCTGAATTTCTTGTTTCTTAAATGGTTATAGCGGCTCCTAATCAAGCTAAATTTGTTTTCTTCTCGGAAAATAATGGTGATTGTTTTATTTTTTTCTCTAGTGGATGCAGATACTCAGAAAGACAAATCTAACTTCTGCTTGTTACTACGAGAATAAATAATTCATGTTTGATCTTGAAGAACCTTGGAAAGATCTGCTAAATAAACAAATGATAAGCAATTATGATAATATACAAACGAGAATACCAATGTTAGCAAGGTTCAACCATGCAATGCCTCAACTATTTTAGTAAGAGGCCAAATGATTAATTAAGAAATTAAATAATGAAATATGAAGAAGTTTGACATTCAGATGCATACAAGATTGGACAGTGTGTATAAAAGAATTGAAGGAATCTCAACTGTGCGGATATTATTTCTCTAATTTTTGTTTTTCACAAATAGTTTCCCACCATAATCTCCGTGTCGGTAAATATTAGGCGTATTTGGTAACAAGGTGAAGTACAAGAGCTGAGACCAGTCAAGAATGCTTTTACTAAGCACACGGTAAAAGAGGACAGTTAAGGCATAACTATGGATGCCTGAGCCTCATTTATTCTCCTGTGTTTTTGCTTTATTCCAAAACTTTTTTAGCTGCTTTATTCATATTGAGAGCCAAATTTGGTTCCTTTGGTCTCCCAGTTACCTGATAAATGAACTGCCTTTAAACAAAAAAGGGGATGCGTGGAACCTCTAGGGATTTTATTCTAAAGTATAAAATCAAATGGATGAGATGGAGGAGCAAGAATTTCTACCTCTTGTTTCGGATTTGGATCACGAGAGACATAAATAAAAAGAGATGTTTCTGTTTCATAGCATCAGCATTATGCATGTCAAGATTCCAAAAATTATCGGGTCTAAAGGGGAAGAGGGGCATTAGTCTGTCGGTCTGTGTTGCTGGCCTTGTCTTTTGCCTGTATGTCCAAAACATTGCAACTGAAATGCACTATTCTCCGAGCTTATCGAACAGAACAGCTTTGCAGGAAAGCAATGGAACCCACTTTAAATTGGGCTATGACCCACCATTATATCTTTTTGGGAACTTTGGGTTTGAACTTCGAGCCCAACTATTATCAGTTATACTTCAATTCGTGTGGTACATGGATGCTGCAATAAAGACCATGGTTAGCTAACAGGGACACTATGCATTAATTTCGCGTCGTTTGCGAATTTGAAAGCGTTACTCTCAGCGCAGACACGCCCCACCACGTGAACAAAAAGAAGGGTCGTCTACACGTTCAAAATTAATTAGGTTGGTGGAGTCCGTAGAAAAACACGATATTTAAAATATAAAAGTTACAAAGACGATACAGAAGCCGAGACAAAATCGTGACTCCAGCGGATTGTAAACAACAGTAAACTACAGTAAATTTTTTTAAAGCTTTGTAACCAGAATCTTCACTCTTTTTCTTCCTTTAGATTTTAGAAGATTGATTGTGATTTTTTTTTCCTTTCTTTCTCTTAAACTTTTTTATATGAAATCGTTAAATATTAATCTATTGGTATAACTTGCAACGTTTGATTGAATAGCAAAATTATGAAAAAGTCCAAAATTCGATAACATTATATATATATATATATATAGTCAGCGAAAACTCATATTTAAAAATTAATAAGCCTTGAGTTGTTCCAATATATTCTTCAACAATTTAAACCTGGTTTGGTATATAATTTTTTTTTTATAAAAATTAAAAAAATACTAAATAGAATATAAAAGAAATGTCTTTCATATATTTATTAGATATGATGGAAATAGTAATAAAATAAAAAATAAATAATGACAAATGATGAAAAAAATTTTAAATTAAAAAATTAATATATAAATGTAAAAATAGAAAAAGAGAACAACAAAATTGCTCTTTATGTTTTTTTCACTAAAAATATATATATACTACTATATACATTTTAAAATTTAAATTATATAATTTAATTATTTTTAATTATTTATTTTCCTACGTATACATAAGTGTACTTCCATTTTAATTTACAATAGAAAATATTATTTATCAATTTTTCTCTTTTTTTTTTTTTCTTTCTTTTCTTCTCCCCCATCAATGTGCATCATCTCTTTCCCATCCCTAGCCTTCCCCATTTCCCTCGCATGCTTCTAAATTTAGCAATCAAAACCAAATCATCTCCAATGTTTGGAATCCCCCATATCTACAAGCAAAAAAGGGACAATTGAAAATCAAAGAAGGAGGAAAATTAACTAATATGTTTTTATCATCTTCCATTAAGGACAATGATATAATCTATTCATTATATTTTATATTAGGTAAGACTTATTGGGTACCCAAAAAAAATAAAGATTTAGATAAAATTTTTCATTATATTTATTATTATACTCTTTAATGAAAGCATAACATATGAATATTTTCACACTCAATATTTTGTTTTTATTACTTTATTAGGAAAAAAAAATTGATAGCAAACACCCAAAAAAAATTATAATAATTTTTTCTTTCAGTACAAATAAGAGAAATAATGGAACAAAAGGAACCAAAAAGAAAAAAAGAGAGAACCAAAAGAGGACAAGAATACTCTCAATATGTAAGTCTCTAGTGAGAGGATATGTTTGGTAAGAGAGGTTTAAGATTAATGAAAAAGAAATTTTTTTAAAAATTTTATGAAATATATATTATATCTTTATAATCGTTATTTAAAATTTTTATTTTTTATTTTTTATTCAAAATAAAAATATTTTAATTATTTTTTATCTTCCCTACTTTTTTTTCTTTTATACTCTGTCAATCTTCTACTCACCATACCAAAAATATGTCCAATAAGTTTAGCAAAGATCCCACCACTCCTACATTTTGGTATGGATTCAATTAAACTTAAAAGTGAATTTGAATAGAAAAGGGATGTAATCAAAATTACAGATAATATATGGAAATATATATACATAACAAATACATTGCTTGCCCTCCTGTACAGAACAATGATCAAATAACGTTGGTGATGATGGGACAAGAGGAAGTGAAGAGGAAGAAGGCCAATCTCCAGATCCCATCATCCCACCTAATTTCTCAAACCGTCCATGCAATGTTTTATATCACCGCCAAGAGGTTCCCAACTTTTTGGCTGTAAAGTAAAGCCACTTTATACCTAAAAGTTATACGTACACCTTCCATGTCCCAACAACCAAACGTGCACTCCCTACTTCTCCATCATTCAGTACCATGATTCCTCACTTCATCACACAAGCCAAATCCTGTGATCCAAGAACCGCAATAATTTCAGCTTTACAATTCAAGAAATTTCTTCAATGTAAACATTCCTATGCTATCCCTGCAGGTTTTAAGAGGCTAGTTGGAATTTATTTAAACTATTTAGTTTTTAATTTGGCTGTAAATGAAATAATATAGAAGAAACAGCAGCAACCAATCAAGTGTAACAAAATTGACATGTGGGCATTTCCTTCATCAAAATCAAAATTGACATATAGATATAGATTGACCTTTGGGATCAAATTTCTTAATTATACTTGCCTAATACTAGTATTATATATGTACATTTCCTGCATCCTGCTTCCTCCTATTCCTTCAACACCACTACAGCTAAACCTTACAAGAGGAACGGATTACCAAATAAAAGAACAAGAAGGCAAGATCAGAAAGAAAATTTCCTAGCTACTGAGAGCGATCTCAAGAATAGATGTCCAATTTTCCTACTTGTTCTGGGTAGGATTTGGGACGCTTGCTGGGGCTTTCCTTAAACTTTGCTCCGCAGCTGTCTTGTTCTGTTTCTTGCTTCCACCTGATTTTTCAACACTTGTCGAAACAGAAGACATAGATGATGACAGCAACTTCCTCGAAATACTTCTTTCTCTTGAGAAGCTCTGTTCATGGCGAAGACAAAACGAAGAGAACAAAAGAAAGTGAACCAGAACCAGGGCCAAGACAGCACCCACAACTCTGCAACTGATGATCTTCATGAGAATGGTTTCAGTTTCAGTAACAAAATGGCTAAGATGAAGAGGGCTCTGATAAGTTTAGAGTTGGATCGGGTTTATATGAAAAAACATGCCTTGGCACGTGGTTCGCCATTCGTTGTATTAATTATTATATATCATATTCTAGAAAAACAGTGGCTGATTGGAAAACAAACAAACAAGCACATTGAACGCGTAGGACCATTTCGTTAATCAACGCAGTTAGTTTTACGTTAATGGTTTGCTTAATATAAACTTCTCCAAACCATTATGATATCAAGTCAATGTTAATAAGAATGCATAAGCATGGTTCTATTTCCCTCTATTGTTTACTAGGTCGGAGTCTGGAAGCAGCTCATTATGTGACGCATAATTGACTAAAACTGTCTCTGACTGTGTTTGTATTACAATCTTCAAATAGTGATTAGACTATGAAAAATCATGTGAAGAGCACGTGAACATGAAACGAACCACCTTTTAAATCCATGTTCATATAGCATTGTCAATCTAAGTCATGGTTTTGTCACTTCAATTAGTTTAGTTTAGTTAGTTCATCCGGGACCAGCTGTATTATAGCTGGGTAAACTGCCTTTTTACTAAGAAATAGTAAACTTCTTGAATACTTCAAATCCTTTCTATTTTGTCGTCTTCCACCACTTTTTAATTGCCTTTTTCTTTGTGCTTTCGCCTTATATGTACATATGCTTCCATATTTCCAGTATAAACATGTGAAAGCTTGCCCTTCATTTAAAAGATCTGCCTATGGCTTTTGTACAATGTTTAACCCAACTATACTTCACTGGCTTGTCAGACACATTACATAAAAATACTGTTGCTCCGTGAAGATTTAAACCTAATACGTTTTGTTTTCTTCCCTCTTTCCTTCGTAGTCAAGATTCTTCTTGTTTTCCCGAGGTTGGAAGATGAGATGAGCGTAAACTATAGGGCCCATTCTTCTTATTTTATTCCAGTCCTCACATGACATAGCCCCACTAGCGATCTTGGAGATCATTATAGCATAAGGACATTCCATACTTAGCGGGTACTTTTGACATCCTACCTGGAACCTTGCTTCAGAATTCAGATCGTATTAGCAGGGGCCTTTCTCTGAATGCAGGCAAACATTGTCAACCTCAGTTCCGTGCATCAGAATGGTGCATAGACAATCATCTTTTACCAGCTTAGCCTAACCCGGGTGGCTAGGTGCGCTGAGCGTTTGAGTGATAATACATTTCAAGTGGGGAACTAGACATGGTAATCAGATGATACTCCGAAAATTCAGAGCTTATTTGATTTCTTATTTTTAAAACAATTTTTTTGCTTTAAAAAAAAATTAAAAATTTTTAATAAAATATTTTGTAAAATATAAAAATAGAATTGTATTTTCAAAAATAAAATATTAGAATATCTTTTAGATATTTTATTAACTTTTATTTTGCAAAATTAAAGAAGAGGCAAAAAACAATGATTTTTTAAAACAATGATTCAAACAAATATTTTAACTTTTTTGTTTTTAAAATTTATTTAAAAAATATTCATTTTAAAAATATTAAAACTACAACAAAATCAAATAGGCTTTAGACTCTTCAAACATATCCCCATGAGAATTTCCCCACCAAAATTCGAATTGATTCCTATGGCCAAGTCTTAATTAGTGTGAAATTAATTGTCCAAATAAGGGCTTAGTTTGATCAGTCAATGACCTACAAGGCTACAAAACATGTAGATATATATAGTTGATATTTGACCAGTCCGGGTTATGAGTAGATCCTGGACCATCCTTATTTCATGACAGCTTATACCTGTGATTACCATTTTAAGACATTTTGGGCGACCCATGTTTCTTCCAAATATTATTATTAGTATTATTACAATATATAGATATATAAGCATGCGTATTGTCTGATCATCATCAGATATTAATTAGTGTCTGCATCTGAGGCTTAGCTGGTAGCTCCCAGGCAAATGCACTAACTTGCAGAAAAAATTAATGTCAAAATAGTCATATCCATCGCAAAGCTGGAGTTACTTTTTGGAGATGAAACAGCTTAATGGATCTTGCAGCAAAATATACAAAATGGACGAGTTATCCTCGGTAGAAGCGATGATACAAACATAAAACAATGTATCTGAACTTGTATCTTATACCAATACATTGTCATTTTTCATATCTTTATATTTCACGTCTCCAACCACGTTAGATAAATTTTTTCATGCTCAAATCTTATGCTCTTTTATGTAGAATTTGTGGATAAGTTGTTACAATTAATGGTCTTCAGCAGTCCTATACAATAGAGAATGGTCAAAGTTGTGAAGGAGTTAATGATTCCGTCACCGATTCTGAGTATTCTCATGGATTTAGGTTAGGTTTAAAGATGAAGGGTAGCATGTAAGGATATTTAGATACGAACTCTGCAGTAATTTGATAATTTTGATGGGCTGAGTCCACTCACTCTTATAGATAACGTAGTTAAAATCATATTTAACGTTTCACATCCTACAAATTAATGTTTAGAAAAAAGAAAATTACATGGCTTTTTTTTTTGTTTTGAAAAATTACATTTTTTTCTTTTTAAATTGAAAAAATGTGTTAGGTTGACTTTTCTACAATAAAAGATAAACTATAATTATATTATTTAAACCATAATATTTTTATAATAATTACTTATATAATATAATAACTATTAAATATCTATTTAAAAATATAAAATAATTATTTTTTAAATTTAGAATAAATTAAATGTATAATTTTCAATACAAAATAAATAATATCAAAATAAAAATTTAAGGAATATACTTTTCAATGTTTTTTAATTAAAAAAATCAATGTTGTCATGAAGAGTACTTTGATCATTTTCTGACTTTAAAAAAAATTTGTGTATGATTTTATAATAGAAATGTAATTTCATAATAAAAAAGAAGACAATGTAATTTATATATCACTTAAAAAATAAAAATAAAAATATTTATCCAAAAAAAAAAAGACGTCCTGCCTAGTTAATCTTCTATAGATGTGATTCTACTGCATACGCGTGAGTGTTCAGACCAAAGGCTGAGTATGATGTTTTTTTCAAGACATTCATTAATGTAAAACATGGTAAAACATATTACAATCAAGATATATAAGTCTGCATCAATAAAAGACAAATACAGACATACAGAAAAAGAATATCAATAAAAGTTTGCGCTTTTGAGGCAAACAAAGAACCAAAAATAATCTAAACAGTTCAAAGGCAACGTACGCTTGTGGAAAATTTGATATTGAAAAGGTTAGCAAATGACCAAAAAAGGAACGTACGAAAAATCAAGCAAAGGATCAACATGGGCGAGCCTATTCGTACTTGTTTGTAATTGAGCATAGGCCTGTGTATATGTTAGGCCCACCTAGTCTCTGTGGCTGTTGTCCCTGGTTTGGAGTTAGGTATATATATGTCCTCTTTCGTTCAAAAACAGAGTACAGCCTAGTTCCAAGTCTCTTACCAATCCAGTCCTATAATTATATTGCAACTTACGTTAGCTGTTTGGTGCTGCGTTTCGAAAACTCAAAATCACGTTTTTAAGTAAGTAGTAATTTGTTATTTTTATATAAATGTGATTTTAAAATGAAATTTTAAACACACATTAAATCATTTTTCGGTTTCTGACTCCTCTTTTCACCCAAACAAAAAATTATTTCAAAAAAATTAATTATTTGATTTTTATAGATTGTCTTAATTTTTTATTTGGCCTTTATAATTTAAATTTTTTCAAAATGATCCTTATAATTTTAAACTATTACAATTTATCCCTATTGTATTCACATGTTAAAAATCTCATCCCTACAAGCGCCAAGTGGCATAGTGGCATGAAGAAACTATTGATATGGCTAATGTTGGACTGACATATAAGTTGTAGTTGCTTATATGGCATGGGATGTAGTTTTAACGTGGCAAAAATGTTGGGCTGGATTGAAGTTTTCTCGCAAAACGCAGTCTCCTTCCATATTGGATTAAAACTCTAGGCAGCAAAGGGCTTCAAATGCTAGGGCTTTGTCTTCTCCTCTCCTCTGCGTCTTCTCTTCTTCAACCTCCACTTGTCTCCATTTTTTGAATTTGGCTTCCACTTCTCTTAAAGCATCTGATTTCGACTGAACCTTGAAGAGCTCCTTCGTGCACTAGTCAGTTTTTTTCCCTCTTTTTCTTTCTTTGGGTGTATGCTGCCAGGTAATTGATAAAGGAAATAAAGCAAAAATGGAAAGAACTATGCGTTTATGAAGTTTGGATAGCTACATAAAAGAGCAAAATATGATAGAAGTACATGGATTTTAAAGTTTGAATAAATGAGATAGATATATGGAAAAAACCAAATATGAAAGAACTATATGAAGTTTGAATAACTACGATAACATGAATAAATGAGATGATAAATTTTGAATAAATAAAGAATGAATAATGAATAAATGAGATGGCTTCTTTAAATAACCTATAGAAGAAATGCATAGATTTTTTACATGTGGGGTATATAATATATGCTAACAGTATAACATTCAAAATATTTTATAACATAAATATTTTGACATATATATATATATATATATATGTATGTCTTACTTGGTAGTTGGGTATATAGTCTATACTATTTGGAAAATATACCATATAATATAAGTGATAGTTCCAAAGTTTTTTACTTTTGCAAGTTTTAATAACAAAAATCTTTTGTATTGCACAAGTCATGTAATATTTTGGTTCGATATATTTATCATTTTACCCTAAAAAGTGTTTATAGGGCAGCCAACATTTATTTTAACTTAATATCTAATTCAATAGGTTCAATCTAACCTGACTTAGTATTAGGCAGGTTAGGTTAATATTGAACTTTTATTTTTTATTTTTTTAAAATTTATTATAAAAATTATAAAAAATTTTATATACATTATTATAAATTTATATTTTATTCATAAAAAAGTTAAAATTTTTATATAAATTCTTATAATTTTTTCTTAATTTGTTTAATTTAAATTTTGAGTTGAATAAGGTCAATATGACTTTTAGAGTTAATTTAAATTTTTTTTATTTTTTAACACTTTGCTTAACCAAATCTAATTTGGCCAGACATGATTAGGCTTATTGAACTCAATGTACACTCCTAATCTTGTGGGTGCATCATATAAATATATACAGGGAGAAAGGCCATTTTCATGATGATAATAAGATGTAATCAAAATTGGCTTGAAATATGCCTTAAATTTATGGGTTGAAAAAGTTCAGAATGGTGCAACCGCAACACAATAACAAAAACAAAGCTTTTTATTAAAATGGTTCCCTAAATTTTAACAAGTCCTATCAACAACACAACTTTAAATGGTTCCTTCATTTTAACAAGTGTGCACTTCATCCATGTATCAGAAATAATCATCTCTCTCATGCGTTCTGTTTATTGAAGCCTGTTTCTTCACTGCGTTTTGTAAGATAGCATTTTTCCTCCGTCAAAACTACATCTCTTGCCATGTAAGCAGTTACAACCTATGTGGTCGCTTAGCGTTAGCCACATCAAAAATATCTTCATGCCTGTTATGTCACTTGGCAATCATAAAGAAGAAATTTTTAACATTTGAAAATTATAAAGACAAATTTTGTAAGAGTTTAAAATTATAAAAACTATTTAAAAATATTTTTAAATTAGGGACCAAATTAAAAATTGAGATAAACTATAAGAACTAAACAATTAATTTTTTTAATTATTTTGCATCAAAGTATAAAAATAAATTTACATATCTTATTTATTCAAATTCTTTTTTTGGTTGAATTAATTTTTTAAGATGAAATAGATTTTTTGTTGAGTCTTGCTAAAGCTGTCCGATTAAACAATTATTTATTATCTTTTAAGTTTAACGAGTTTAAATTTTTATTTAATAAAATCATGTCAATTCACTTATAAAGTCAAACTTAGTACAAATTCAGATTAACTCATTTTTTACTTAAATAAATTTAGTTAACTTAACATTTTTTAAATCGAATTTGACAAGTTACTATATAATTGACTCAAATTGTGTTTAAAAAAAATAAAAATTCTTAAACTCAACCCAATCCAGTGAAAAAGAACACAAAAATAGTATTTATATATGAAAATTTATATGTTAAGAAATATAAATTATGAAATATAATATTTTTTAAATTAGTATAATTTAAATTATATTTAAATGAATTTATTTTTACATATTATATTTTATATGTGAGTTTACATTAAAAATTTACTTCTTTTTTATCAATTTATTTAAACCCATGAATTTGACAACTTTTACATTGTATTACTTATTTAATTTTATTTTTTAAATATTATTTTATTTTACTTGTATTTTTTATTTAATAAATATTTTAATTATATATGAATTACTGATTATAAATACATTGACATAATTAAAATAATAATATTTAAATTATTTTTATTTAATCATTAATTCATAAATAAAATAATATTCAAATAAATCTTAGATAAAGTTTTAAATATAGTTGAGTAAGTGATTAAATTAAGGATAGTTTTATTATTAAAAAGTATAAACATGTATCATTAATAATTACTATCATTTTTTTATTAAAATAATTCTTAATTTGTAAACTTAAAATTAATAAATATTTTCTTAACCAATGCCTAAGACCCCTTTGTTTTTACTTTATGGTTTTTGCTTTTGCGCAGTTGATGTGGCCTATGTCTAACTTTTAAGGTTAACAAGGTAGGAAGGAGTATGGTCAACATGCGGTTCCTAGAGACAAGGGGGTTTCCAGCAGGGCCAGAACAGCCAAAGGCGATTCATTGACACATATAAAACGCCACCTTTCGCTTCTAACTTGCACCAACATACACTGTCGACTCCACTGCAGCTTCTCAATTAGTCTTTCTGTCCCTCTGTTCTTCGTTCCACGTAACCAACAACCTTTTACCTCGTCAACATGAAACGCTCACACTCTCACATTTCTTTGCTTCTATCCCCAGTTTCTCACATTGCGATTCCTTTTATGGACTATCAGGGTTCGAACAGTAGCGGTGATTGTTACTGGTACTTTATCCAAATGCAATTCTTAGCTTTTTAATCATTTGTTAGAACCGTCCAAAATATGGCGAAATGCTTCGTCTCGATTTGTTGTGCGATTGTGGAATTGATTCAGTTGATTGGGCATGTATTGTTGGACGAGGTGCCTTATTTCATTGCAATGGTTGTCGAAACGTTTGGAAACGATTCGGGATTGGGGATATCTCGAAGGTTGTCAGTTGTCAAGTTATCTTGTAATTTATATGTTTCAGAGCTTCTGATGATGGCTGACTTCTAGTACGTAATATGAGATTTATTTTATTTTATTCTCTTTTGGAAGGGGCTTTAATCGGTCACAAACCAATTAACACATCAATTCTATTTGAATCTGATTGTGAATCCTTCCCTTGGTAATGTAGCTTGTGCTTATAAATAGGTGCAAATGGACCTTACTAGCACAATTTTCGTTGGAGAATTTCTTTCTGGGGTCAGTTTATATGTAGTATGAAGCGTGCCAAGGCTCAGCAAGTTGGTACAGGGACGAAGATCAAACTGATAGTGCATTGATATAGGAATACTTTAATTGCTAATTGTGCATACAGCACTTATTTATGAATACCTTATGCCTGAAATTCGAATTTAGGAGCACATATTATGCATATAAAATTCTTACTGGATCAATTTAATGTGGTGTGCAGTGTGCTAAATGATCAAACAAGTTTGTAAAGAGACAAAGCTTGAAGCTAGTGTGTCTTTATCTTCACACGGATGTGTAGGTATCAAGACAATAACCGAACCTAACCACAAGTTGATGGTAGGAAAACTTTACTTTAAATGTTGCTTTCCATTTTTATTTAACCAAGGTATTGCAGATTAGGAGAAGGTGATGTCGCCGTCACAAAGAGTGACCCTGATGAACCAAACTTCTAAAGCATCCTTAAAACTTAGTCTTCCCGAAACTGCATAATATGACAATACTTAAGTTTTCTGAACTCTGCACCCATTTTTTCCTTGTTTAGTAGGCTTAATATGTGAGCAATTGAAGCAATAGAAGCCTGCTTGTATTTTTACGCTGTGCATTTTAATAGACTTGTAACTTGGACCATATGTCTAATAGACTTTAGGCTTGGCCAAAATTTGGAACTCCTATAAATAAAAAACTTTATAGGCGCTCAAATTGCCGAAGAGAGAGAACTGAGGAAGGAGAGAGGGAAAGATCATTGATTGTGCATGACAAATAAAAAGGGCAAAGAACATGCAATAGATGAGTCCTTTGGTTATAGAATGAAGAAATAATATGCTAATCAGCATTCACTTATAAAGGCCTTTCTATGTTGAATGTGTACATTAATATATATTGAGAAATTTTGGAAATTCTCACTCATATCATATATGTTTCCTTTGTATGAATCTTTTTTCGTAAATTAATTTCAGGTACTAATGATGATTTTCCTACCACAAATGAAAACAGAAATCTGAGAGGTAGCAATATTGCAGGCAGTGGAAGATCTGTATGTTCTCTCCCACACTATAGAATTCACAGTGACATGGAGGTTTAAATTCACCAGCTTGAGCAGGAAGCATACTCTTCTGTTCTGCGTGCTTTTAAAGCTCAGTCTGACACTCTTACTTGGGTATGTATACGTCTTCAGTTCCTTCCATGCTCTTATATTGTCTTCATATTTTCCAGCTTTAAAAGTTTATCTCCTCCATTTTTTGTAAATTCATCAGGAGAAGGAAGGTTTGATAACTGAGCTTAGGAAAGAGTTGAGAGTTTCAGATGATGAGCACAGGGAGCTTCTTACAAAAGTTAATGCTGATGAAATTATCTACCGCATAAGGTATATCTTCTTTTGACGGTTGCAATTTGTAGCCAAAATAAAAAAATTAAAAAAGAGTTTTGTTGCTTCTGTCTTTTTTCAATTTTACATTATGGAAATTGTAAACAGGGAATGGAGACAAACTGGTTGTTACCAACCTGTAAGGCACAGCACTTCTCTGCCTGTTCACGACTTTTTACCCAGTCCAACTGTTTCAGCTTCCCATAAGAAACAGAAGACATCCCAATTGGTACCTTCTTCTGTATGTTATGTGACATGAGCTTTTACAGCAGTATTAGTAGCTCCATGCATTGCAGTTATCATTTTCAGCTGCAAGTTAAGGAGTTGCTTTGAGCCGGAGGCCAAAGGCATGATCCTCGCACTACAATTCAATTCTTTACTTGAGAAGCATAAAGAAAAATCATGCATTGACCCAAATTTGGTTTTAATCTTCCATTTTTGGCAGCAGGGTCAGTCATTTCCTGGTTTGTCTTTGGTGAAGTCTATGCAGTATCCTTCCTTGGGGTCTGCTGAAGGTAGGCGCTTCATTAATGGCAGTTCTTCTGGTGTCCTTGCATCTAATCCACGTGCTGAAGCTGCAGGTTTTGATCCATATATTGGGAAGAAGGTTTGGACTAGATGGCCTGAAGACAACCACTTTTACGAGGCTCTCATAACTGATTATAATGCTGCCGAGGTGTGTTTAGGTCTTAATAGCTGTCAAAATCCTTGGCTATACATATATCTTATGAATACTTTTTTTGTTTTTTTTTTTGTTTTGTTTTAAAAAGTGATTACTATTTACTAAACAGGTAAAATTTTTAAACCAGCCCCACTGTAACTAGTTATCCAGATTTTGGAGTCTGACAAACCAATCCTAGAGTCTAAAACCTTTTAGAGTATATGAGTAGTCCTCCTTTCTTCCCCCAGATGAAAATAGCCATGCTTAAATTAGTCTGATATTTAGGGCCCAAAGACTAGCTATGGAAGTACAATGCAAAATGTCACTGGAAATTTCTTTTCTTACAAGTATAGATTTCTTGGAAAATTTTAGTTATCCTCTCTGGATTTCTATGATTTGCAGGCCCGACATGCTCTGGTTTATGATATTAATAGAGCAAATGAGACTTGGGAATGGGTTGACCTTAAAGAGGTATGTCCTACATATGGTCCAACTGCCACCAATCTATTTTTAAGCTGTAACTTTGAATTAAGCAACATTGAGAAATATGTTAGTAAAAGCAGTAATATCAAACTTTACAATGCGTAGTGTACTCCACTTTTTTGAAATAGAATAGGGCTGGTGAATCTTACTACTTCCTTGTAGTAAAAGGTAATATTGACCTTTGCATCTCGTTGTATGCTCCTTTGGAGCACAAGATCAATCATTAAAAGCCCATTCAATGCTTATATGTAACTAAACAAACAAATAAGAAGATAGCAACTATTTCTACGTTTCATCCATAAGTATGATTAAACAAGAAACTAAGTGAAAATTCTTGGTTATGTTTGTTAGCTGTTTGTGCAGAATAAATCATGTTTCCTGTTTAGTTAGTAGTTGGTTCTAATTAAATAAAATAACAAAAGTGCTTTATGAATTAAAATAACTTAGTATGTATCTGATATAGTCCAAATTGATGATCTTTTATATTTTGAAGATATTTATTCCATATTACAGATCTCACCTGAAGATATACAATGGGAAGATGAAGACCCAGTCATAATCCATAGAGGCCGACATAGTGGGCAAGGCCATGGAGTTGAGAAATTCTATAGCTATGAGGGCAGTACTGTAGCTGCTGGAAGAGGGAGATGACATCCTAGGGTTCATACCAGAAAAGAATCTGTCCCACCACAAAATGGTATTGGAAATAGAGTTTTAGATGACATTGAATTGCTGAACACAGATTCACTGGTTGAGGAGGTATATGACATTTCCAAGCAATTTCATTCTGATTGAGAGAGATTTATTGATACAATTTTTTTTTGTTTTGGTAAAAAAAAAAATGATGATGCTTTAACAGGTGCAGACGGTCATTGCCGTGAGTGATCCAGATCCTATGGAACTTGAGAGGGCAAAGGAAATGCTGAAAGTACTATTGCTGACCACCCTGTAGTTCTTTTTAAACCTTCTTGCTCCTTGGTTATTTTTCACTCTTGATTGTTGCCTGTACAGGAGCATGAACAAGCCCTTGTTGACGCAATTGCAAGGCTAGCAGATGCATCTGCTGGTGAAAGTGGTGATAAATAGATGTCTTCATTGTGTTGCTGCCCCTTATTGTCTTACGCAAACTTTTCCTTTTTTTACGTGGCTTGGTTGAACAAAATGAACGTTAATTGATGGAAAAAGACATAAATTTATTATACTGTGATCATAACGAAACATTTTGGCAATTTTATCATTTGGTTCAGAACCTAGAAACGGGGGAGGAAGAGGTAACAAAAATGAGTAGTGGACACTGATTTAAGTGCATAGTTGATAATTATAACTGAGGAGTACCTTATTTTTCAGTGGCAGAAGAGGAACATCTCTATACTTGAGTTTATACATGACTATTTCCCATGTGCTTAAGGTTATACATGACTATTTCCTATGTGCTTTACTTACAGATGGAGAACACCCATACTGGCATGGGCAACTAATGGATAGGAGATGAGGGCATTGGACCTGCATGATGAAGAAAAATGTCTTCGACTCTTAAAGATCTCATCAAATCAAACTGTGAGGCAAGTGATGCACTTGAAAGGGCCAGGCTCATTACTGGCTCACGAGATGGTCATCCTACTGATGCACTTTGTGTGTCATTTGTCTGTTTTGCCCATCCTGACTCAATTTTTGTGCTCTTAAGAACACGGAGACCTCACGTTTATAAGGCGCAACATCAATTTTTCAAGTCTGTATGCAACTGTAAAATTGCTTTGTTTACTGATATAGAGATCCCATCTTTTCTCAGGAAGAAATTATCCGAGTGCATCGATTTAATCATGTAAATGGGCAAAATGATCAACTCATATAGACATCACAGTCCATCAGACTTTGCCGTAAGAAGCAATCCAAATAATCACAAAAATGTTATATCATGCTCATTCCAGTCCAACTGATCTGTGATCTGTTGACGTCCTTCATAGACATCACAGTCCATCAAACCTCGCCGCAAGAAGCAATCCAAATAATCACAAAAATGCTATATCAAGCTCATTCCAGTCCAAGTGATCTGTGATCTGTCGACGAACTTTATAGACGGTGATGCTCTGATACTTCCGGGAGATAATCACGCCCGAGTCCCTGGAATCCAATGCCCCAACAGATACAATTCCAATGGCTTTTGTTCTCCTAAAGATCCTCTGCAGACTGCAGCAGTAGGTTGATGCCTTCACCATTGGAGGTTGCTATGTCTCGGCATGCCTCAGAGTCCCCTCTGCTGGCAAGAGAATGAGCTTTTAGTCAAACGCGTTCTAGCTGATCAGAGGCAGATCTCTCTGGAGTCTGGACTAAACCGTTAAGGTGAACACAACACCGAGGACGCTGACTCAAATTTTAAATTTTGTTCTCAAACTGGAAGAATTAGTCTAATGACAACTGGAGCAGGAAATGTTGAATTGGAATCTGAACTCTCACATTGGTGATGGAATGTATTAGCGTATCCAAAGGCGCTTCAAACGTGAATCAACTTCCAATCTCCTGCTCCCGTGTCCCTTCCCCTACCGATAAAAGAAAATAAGACTAGAAAAAAGTCTACGGACTACGGATTCAAATTACTATTCCAAACTCAACTTGCTTCTGCCTATATTTGTAAACGCGAATTATAAAATGAAACATATGAAAATATACATTCGAAGTTTTGGATAAAGGCAACATACACCAAGAAGCCTCCTTGTATATTACATGATTAAGCAAACAAGCACATGACTGGAAAAAAGCACACGATTTCAAAACTGATCTGAAACTAAAACACAAGTGATAATAACATTAAAGACTCTGCTAAGAAAATGAGAAAGAAAAGCACAATCTTAAAGCATCATGTCGACGAATTTAAACGCCAGCAGCTCCCTTCAGAGCCTTCTTTAATTCTTCACTCACATCAGCCTCCGTCGACTTTCCCGGAAAACCGTCAAAATCCGACTTTTTCTTCTCGTTATTTCGTCGATCAATTTTGCCATTAGAGGGTTTCATTCCATTTCTCTCAATTTCTCTGTACTTGCCAGAATCCGAACCTCCAATAGAGCTGACGCCGGATATTTCCCTCCGGAGATCCTCCACAGCATTCCTCAGTAATCCATTCTCAGCTTGCAAAACCTCCAATTGCCGTTTCACCGTGAAACATGCCTCTGCCACATCAGCATTTCCCGGGAAAGCCGTATCCGGGCCCACTCTTGTACTGCCCTTCCCCTTTGAATCTCCGCCGTCCACGTGTTCGACCCCAATCTTGTCCATCACCAAGAACGGAATCTTATGGAACGCAATCCCAGCCGTCACGTTATCACGACTCTTCAGCTCCACCGGAACACGAACACCCCATCGGAAGTTCACCACAGCTCGTCCCTTCACCGGAAGTGTTGTCGTTGCTGCCACCTCCATGCCAGAGAACAGATTGGTAATCGCACCAGCAGCCGGAGAACGAGTAGCCAACATCGAAATTTTCTTGCCGGAGAAAGAGTTCATCACCGGCGGGTCGACCACCTCAATGGACCCGTCATCATCCGAGCCGGTGCCGTTCTGGGAGCTGGTGACTT
This sequence comes from Erythrophleum fordii, assembly GCA_032878935.1. Classification (NCBI taxonomy): domain Eukaryota; kingdom Viridiplantae; phylum Streptophyta; class Magnoliopsida; order Fabales; family Fabaceae; genus Erythrophleum; species Erythrophleum fordii. Next base: position 11,870,081 of record JAVQMF010000045.1, on the reverse strand, counting down.
TGTGATCAAAAATCGACGACTGCGACTTCTTGAAGGAGAAATCCCCAAATCGAGGCTTGAAATGTAGCATGAAGGTAGGATTCCCATTTGCACGACCAAGCAAATTGAACTCAGCACTCATCAACATGGAGCTGGAGAAGGGTGAACCGAAGGGTCCGGTTCCCGTCTTGACGACGAGGGAAAAAGGGTTAAATGAATCATTGGGGCGGTAGGCGATCTTGATGGACGGTCCAGATTCGAAGAAGGTACCGAGGTTAAGAGAGAGCTCCTTGGACTCACCAGCTACTATGCCGGATTGGAACGGCAAGCCCAAGACGTTGAGTGGAACTTTGGCTCTGAAAAGTGGCTTTTGTTCGTCGCGGAATTTGAGAGAAGCCTTCATTATAGTTGTCTTATTTGGACACAAAACCCTAATCCTAATTTTTTATTTCAGAGTTCAGACAGCAAGCAAAGATAGAATTAATTTATAGAGTTGCTTGAGGTATAGTGAATTTTTGAAAAGAGAAATGTTTGGCGGAATCTCCGCCAAAACCCGATTTGCTTTTGGCCCTTGGGCGTTTCAGAACGCTGCTGTCGGAACTGAGTACTTCCTGAGCAAGAGAAGGGTCAGCTAACGGACCCGTTTATCTTTTGCCCTCGTAACTTCTAGTAATAACGTGTGCTGTAAACCGTATTCCGTTTTGTTTTCTGAAGTTATTGGGGCAGATACGTGATCCATAGATGGAAATCCCGGCCAGAGCCTCCCCAATGAAAATTATTTTTTTTGGTATATAAATAATTAAAAATGAATATTTAAATGTTGAACCAAACAAGATTATAGTTCTGCGAAATGGTTTGTATAGACAAAAAGGTAAATTACTATTATCTCACGTTTATTAAAATATTATTAATGCTCCTTTAATTTAAAATTTGACTCTGTCTTACCTGCTGTTTCATGTAGTTTTAGCATAGCCTCCTTGATGTTAGTATTCGATTGAAGCAGTTAAAAAAATTTTGGGGAAAAAAAAAGATCCCACTCATACAAAATAACATATGTTATTATTTCTGAATGTGTCTTGTTTGCCCACCCATGACTCTCTTCATATTGCTCTTACGAGTCAGCATCTTCATGCTCGCACTCTTATTAGACCTCTCTGGATAATTAGATTTAGGAGTGCACATAATCTAATTCAGCGAAATCGAATTGATCTGATCCATTTCAATTCAATTAAAACAGACCAAAATTAATTAATTAATTGGATCATTAGATGAAATTTAGACAGAATTGATTAGGTTGGTTGGCAATAATACATATCTAATATCAACTGAACCAATGGATTACATATTACTATTTTATATTATATATATTTTATATATTTTTAAATTGTAATAAATATATAATCCTAGTATTTGTTTTCTCTCACTCATATGGTGATATTCTCAGACTTAAATAATTCATTCTCATTTCTTAACGGTCGCATCTCATCTGTGAGATTCATCATTGATACCTTGTGATTTCATCTTCATTGTCAATAACTTAACCTTCTTTGCCTTCTCTTGTTTAGTGTATTCATGCAATCATTTAATGTTGAGATTGAATAATATTTAATGTTAAATTTTAAAAAATTTTACCATTTTATTCTCAAAAATCAACTATTCAATCTAATCCAAACCAACAAGGTTGGACTGGTTTTGTTTGATTTTATCCAAAATAATTAGATAGAATTTCTTTCCATCCAATTATATTGGTTTGATTGGTCAAAGTGACCAAACTGATGAATCACCTCTAATTAAATTCAATTTTAGTTTAATCTTACTTTGCTTTAGTGGCTTTTCTTTGAACACTTTCCATTTTAAAGAACCACTACTTGGCCAAATGGATTTGTGAAGCTTGGTTTCAATTTTTGTGAACACATGATAAAAAAAAAATTAAAAAGGCATTTTGAATGTCCTAGCAATGACATTTGACTTAAGTTTTATATTTGAAGATCATTCTTTGAGATTTCAATATTGATTGTCTTTTTTGATAATATATGAGGCTTGACTGTGACATTCCTTTACTTTTATTACTTACATTTCTTTTTAATAATTTACTAATGATATTTAAAACTTCTCTAACATTGATTGAAAATGAGTTTCATTAGTAGGTTTATGATTGCCCATTTACATTCTATTTCTAACTTTACTCTCAGGGCCCTTAAACTACATGTCATTTTTTGTATTTATATAAGACCTCCTGAGTGCAAAAAACTTATACAATGTTGTGAAAAGTCAATTAGTCTTGGCACCTTTTTTATATCACCTATTGCAAGGGTTGAGTGAACATTGTTTTAAATAAGTTATTTTATTCTTTTGTTAGGCATAATATTGTTCTTTCAAATTGGATAAGAATGTTGATATATTTGACTAGCTTGAGCAGTGAAAATACCTATAATTCTTACCATAAAACAAATTATAAAGAAAAAATAACTAGATATGTAATAACAAGAAAGCCTGACAACTTTTCCTATCCTTATCAAGGGAGATGGCAACTATCTCTCATTTCATCGAGCACACCTAACAAGAAAAATAATAGAGGTAAAAATTAGTGAAAAGACAAACGAAAAGATAGATTAGTGAGCATTTTTTAGTAAAAGATAAGTTAGTCAAGTCTTCTAGGAAAAGTTGAGTGAATGGATAAAGATGTAATTAATAATAGAAATTATTTCTATTTACACACAATTAAGAGGAAGGTATAATCAAATTCTAAACTAAAAGGTTACCAAGTAATATTTCTTTAAACCTTATAAGATACCATAACAATTTACCTTAAATAAAACTAAAGGCTTCCTCTTCTCTCTCTCTCTCTCTCTCCCTCTCCCTCTCCCTCTCCCCCCTAATGTTTTATTTAACCAATACATAACATGAATCATGCAATATAGATATCTTACATTTTTAATTATTATTATAGAAAACATCGAATATATAAATTAATTATTATCTCACATACACATACACACACACACATATATATATGTGACATTGCCATATTTTGTGCGATAATTTAAATTTGCTATATAAATAATACAATAAATAATTTATAAAAATAAAATTAAAATTCAAAATATTGATATTTTTATAATTTGTTGGTAACTTAGGCCTTTTAATATTTGAGGAAGAGAAGGTGGGACAACGGTTGATTAGGATTTTCATGGCCAAAAGAGAGAATATGGAAGCTTGCTCTCGACACCTTGACCTTAGAACTACATGAAGGGAAGCTTTAGTGCCGTGGAACTTTCCAATTGGCAACTAGATGAAATGCAATATAACTGGTTCAATTAAAAGTGGTGGCGTCAATAGTGAGTGTGGGGGTGCCATAAGAGATTCTGTAGGAAATTGAATCTATGAATTTATTCAAAAGATAGGCATGACTGGTGTCCTATTCTGAGAGCTCTAAAGTATGCTCTCATGCTTTGAATTGGCATAGCAACTAGGAATTAAGAAGTTTTAAGTTGAAGTGGACTCATGTTGCTGTTAATCTCGCGAGCGAAGGTTGTGCAATTTTGCACCCTATGAAGCATTTGATATCGTGGATTAGAGATGCTACGAGAAGGGATTGGTTTGTAAAAATTAATCACACCTTGCATAAAAAGGCACTAGTAGAATAACTAGCTAATTGAGCTCGTGATATCGATGTGGGGATTAATTTCTAAATCAACCCCCTAATTGATGTTATCGCATTTTTTGGATGACATCTCTAGAGTTTTTTTATTTCTTGTGTAATTGGTGATTAGAGTGCTTTGGCCTCCATTGTATTTCCAGAAAAAAAAAAATTAAAATCTTGCTCAAACATCTTTAATATTAATTTTTTAATAACAAAATCATTTTCCATAATGTAAGGATTCCACTCCTTTCACTTTTATATTTGTTGACATTCCTGCAATCAACTTTAGATAAGAATGCCAATTAGGAATCTTTAAAATAATTCTAAATTTTACTTGAAAAGAAATACTGTTTATAAGTTGTAAATAGTATGACTTTGTTTAGGGGGTGTGTTTTTTAATTGTGTCCGAAGCCCATCATAATTGTAATAAATGGTCAAATAGATAAGAAAACAAAGAGGAAAATAAATGGGGAATGAGCACAAGTGAAAGATACCAAAGGATGAGCGTAATGGATGAAGACACAAGTAGAAATGATGAAAATGCAATTAGTGAAACAAAGTCAAATCTCCCTAAAACATTAGCAGGTAAAGAGTTTGAATTTCTGAGAGCTATAAAAGTGAATTAAGATATGAAAGGATTATATTTAAATGTAATTTTTTTATATCTTTATTATTAGGTATGTTAATTAAGATATAATAAGTGTGTAATTTTTTAATAATAATATGATTAATATATAATTTAATTAAAAAATTAGATAATTATATAAAAAATTATATACTTATTATGTTATTATTATAGAATCATATATATATATATATATATATCTTTTAATTAAAAAATTTGATAGTAAAAATATAAATAATTGTATATAAATTTTTTTAAGCCAATAATTACATATAAATTTTGTATGATATGAAATTAGATGATCTCTTACACCAAATATCTCTCAAAACTCTAGCAAGATACTAAGAGAAGACAAGAAAAATGAAATGATGAAAGGGCAACAAACCTTTAACATTTTTAATATTAATATATTAAATGCATGTATTTAAATATATTCATACATCGAACATACCATAACAAAAATAATAATATACCGTTACTACTTAAAAAAAATAACAATATACCAAAAAATTCCATTGAGCAACACGATGTCCATTTTTGTCACGAACTTTTTTGAAGAAAATCTGCAAGTAGCGCGCAGCGATGGGAGCATTGGAATCACTCTGCTGGTGAGGATGTGAGGGTATTAGCACCAGAATTGGATTCCCCCACCCAATTTTAAGAACAAAGATAAGAAGATTAGAATCACTTTCACAGTTGTTCATAAAAAAAAAAAAGAATCACTTTCACAGTTTGGATCATTTTACTTAATTTTTTTAATTTTTTGTTAATTTTTTTTAAAATAGATATATAATATGTGAAATTTACTTGATTATGTAATTATTATGCAATAATATTTAATTTTTTGATTATATGATTAAAATAAAAATATAAAAGTTATTTTTTATATACAAAATTATTTTTTATTTTTATTTTCTGTTTCATTGTGCGTATTAAATGAGAGGTAAATATATAAAATCAATTTAAGTAATAAACTCTAAACATTTTATATTTATTTTTTTTAAATTAACCAAAAAAAAAAGAGAGATGCAAACTCCACTTTAAAGTTTCGGCAGCTATAACCCTGCTAAGTAAATTTTAGGGAGAATGACAATTAAAGATCTAAATTTAAAAAATGTTATCTTACAAGACATGTTATCATTAGTTGTTATTAGTTTTAATTAAAATCAGTAATATTTAATTAAAATTAATGGTAATAGATTATTATCGACTTTAATTAAAATCAGCAATAACAAATTTCATAGGAGACATGTCATTATTAGTTGTTATTAGTTTTAATTAAAATCAGTAATATTTAATTAAAATTAATCGCAATATATTATTACCGGCTTTAATTAAAATCAGTAATAATGAATTTTATAAGATAATATTTTTTAAATTTAAATATTTATTTATAATTCCCTCTAAACTTTACCCAATCAATTATCGGAAAAACCCTAACAACTTGTTTAACTACCTATTGACTCTAAACTACTCAGGGCTTGTTGACGTTACCAACTCTCACTCCAAAATTTATCTTTCAAACTTTTTTTCCTTAACCGAGAAAAATAACTAAAGGCAACTTTGGGATCAATCCCAGGGCATGTATAGACAACTTTCCAAAATTAAATTAATTCAAACATTTAATTTCTTTCTCCCTTTTTTTTTGTTCAAATCTAAATATATCTCAAAATATTGTTAGTCTGCAATCTCATTTCTCGTTCTTCACCGACACTTTTCTTTCTTAGTTTTCTAAAATTTTAAACCATTCAACATTAAATTATCAATAATAATTAACATTTTTTCACTGACATTCAAAATATAGATGAAGGGTAATTATATCTTACCAGTTATGTGATTAAGGTAATCATTACCTGCAAATTCATCCAATACTACATACACATGAGCTTTTAGAATTAGCTCTCATCCAATAATCACAAAATTTTTCAGTGATGAATTATATCGGATTTAAAAGTATTAGTATGTTACTAACAAGATTATAGTGCACATGGCATTATCTTCACTATTTAATATTAAAATAAACATAATATTAAGGATGAATTCATTTCTCCACTCTTTCTTCCATTTTTTAAATAAAAGAAAAAGCATTAATACTTTCACACCCAATAAAATATTAATCATTCAATAATTAAAAAAATAACAATTAGAACAACGTAATTTAAATCAACAAAAATTTAATTTATTTTACTTGTCATTTTCCGATATTTTGTATTTAAAGTTATAATAATAAATGTATAAAGCTAGCAAAAAACCATCAACAAAATTCAATGAAATAAGACACATGAAGATAGTCATAATTAATAACAACTATAACAAGTAAAATTTAATATTCATAAGTGATATTTTTTGGAAATTTTTGTTTATAAAAAAATTAAAAATTAAAAAAGCTGAGCAAAAATTTGACTGAAAATTTTTTAATCAACAAACTTCATTAATTAATCTTATTGGCATAATTTTTTTTTGGAATGCAAATGGCCTGATGGGTACACTATTTAAATAAATAGAAAAATACATATTTTATTTTTTTAAAATTGTTTTGCTTACTTTTTTCGATTTTAGTATTAGACATTTCTATATTTTGTTTTGCTAACTTTATTTTATTGCAAATTTCTGCCATTGAGGTTATGGTGAAAAAAAAAATCTTACGTAGAATTTTCGAGTACGTCTCTTTTACGGAGATCTCTTTTACTTTTCGAAAGAAATCGATAATTGCTTCCCCTTCATAGAGAGTCTCCCGTTACGAAACGCAATTCACGTCTCGCATGGCTTTCAAGTGAGTTCTAACCGTTAGATCTCCAATCCTATACCAAACACAATCCTGGTCGTTCGACGGGTTTTTTTTATCCAGAACACGTCACGAGAAAAGAAAAAAAAGAGAGAGGAAAAAGTGCTTTTTTTCTTCGAAGGATCAAGGAAGAAATTCCATACCATACAGGCGGCTCTACTTTCAAGTTTCTTGAGTTGTAGCTATTCGGATCCGGGACCGATACTGCTCGTCCTGACTCCGTTGAGTTTAAACCCCGTCAGAAACCCTAAAACTTCCGACGTTGACGACAACCAGAAGACTCACTCTGTCGCGCGCATTTTTTACTTACACTATTTTTTTTTTATAATCTTTAATTTCGCTATAGAAAATTGGCGGTAGATCGGAAAAAGAGCTAGAGGTGAAAGGAAAAGAGTGCGACTTAATATTTGGAAAGGTCAGTTCTGGGCATTGCGCCTTGTTTGGTTGCTGGGAAAGCTCGAGTTTCAATGAGAAAATAGAGACTTTTTTTTTGGTTTTTGGGAGGGGGATACGGAACTGGGATGACTCCATAAATATAACTTCTTCCCCTTCCCTGAAGCTGCAAAGTTTCAGACAAGTTTCCCGAGTTACGTTAGCTCTTGCCCTTTTTCCTCTTTTGGTTATATAATTCTTAAGACTGTCCCCCTTTCATCGCGCATTGCTTTGCTTGAGACTGGTACCACTCTGGTTAGGGCCATTGGCTTTGTGTTTTAAGCTACTTTCAAGAGCTTTGAGAATTTCTTAGCTGATGCTTGCGATTGATGTTATGAAACAGATGATTCGCCCTTAAGTTCTGCTAGAGGTTAGAAAGCTGATGGCGTCCAAAGGTCCGAGGTCTAAGATTGATCACGAGAGTAGAGCAAAGCGGCAAAAGGTAAGCTTGTGTTTCTTCGTGGTTTCCACACACATTTTTTATTTTTTGAATGCATGAAACTTGTTAATGGCATCATGCATTGTACCGTGTGATTGCATGGGAATTTTTTTCCAGCTACAATCTAAGTAAAGTTGGTTCTGAATAAAATTGAAGTCCCCGGTATTAACCTCTTACTCCCTTTCCTCATGGTCTTTTTCCTATAAAAACTTGACTTTTTGATCCTTTAAACAATTAGTTTGTTTAAATAAACAACCCAGATTTGGGAAGATCAGTTGTAAACATGTTAATGGTTAGATGTAACCAATACGCATTTTTAAAGAAGTCACTAAATATGTTGTTACTTCTGGGATGCACTTTAAAGTTAAAACTTAGAATGAAGTGAAGCTAACTCAAGTAGCATCTTTGTGGTTTAGAACTGAAGAATACACACACTCAATGAAAACAAAGAAAGACAACAAGAAGTGAGTTACAGTATTTACCTCAGATACAATTTATATAAAAAATTAAAATTAATCTCTAGTTAGTTAATATGTTAGCAAAGTTATAATAAGTTGTTCAGGGTAATGCCTATCCCTTATGTAAAAAAATCTATGCTTTGAGATAAAAATACAATGTCCCTACCGCTGGAGAGAAGGGAGCCACATATACTTAACAAAATTGACAATCGCATTTGTAACACCTTAGTCTGCAACGAAAAGTTTGCACCTGGATGTTAATAGTCTTTGAATAAGTACATTTATTTCTTTAATTGATAGTAGTCTTTGTTTTTTTTTTTAAAACGCTAAAACTAAGCTTGAAATGAATTGTATATTAAAGTTATTGATCTTTTCATCTAGTAGTTATCCCAGTTTTATGATTACAAACATGGTAGTGTACCCAAAAAAAGATGGTTATATGTCATAGACCTGTGAACTACATTTAATTTAGATTGAGAAAAGTTGAAGTGAGTAAAAGAGTTCAGTCATTTGAAAGAGATAAGGAAAACCATTTGCAGGAGTTGTATTTCATGGGAATAACCCTTAGTTCAGAGAGGTGAAATGCTAAAGGTGTTTCTCCGCCTTGCACAATTTGCATATCATTATTACAATTTACAACTTTCAGCAGGCTTTATCTTTAGCTTTATTCTCTTTTATGATTTACAAGAGGAGATCTGAGAGGAATTTCATTTTGATGTTGGCATTTTTTTGTTCACTTGCAAATGCAAAACGTGTTGGTAATATATCAATAAATTGAGCAAATGAAATTTGATGAAATAAATCGATGATGATGTTAGCCTCTTAAGATGTTGGTCAGTAACGAGTGTCTGTTACCTATGCTTCCTGCCTAAATTGAAAACTTCCTGTTACACTCTTCTTTCATGCTATAACAAATATGGATTTTTATGTTACTTAGAATTAGAAACCAGAGTTGTAAGTAACTGGTCTATAAGATATCTTGCTTGTACATAACAAGTACTGGTCTGTCCTGGTTTATTGGTACTGAAATTGTCACTAGACTGGTATTTTGATGCTATGTTTGATATAGATTCAATATAATGCATCATATTAAGCAGAGAGCTATAATTGATAAGCAAATAATGCCAACTATACGCATGATTTTCAAATTTTCAATCTTCTATTTCTGATTTTAATAGGAAAATGAATATGTATATAAGAAAAACAGTCTGAGGTCCTATTGTTATACATATTTTTTCATTTATATATAGATATATATATGTAATTTTACCAGTATAGCAAAATTTAAAATTTACTGTTTATATATAATTTGTAATTTTACTAGTATAGCAAAATTAAAATTTAAATGACATAGTATGAGTTAATTATGTTTAGCACAGAATGATACTGGCAGGCATAATGAGATGATGTGCGAAAGTAAAACTAGTGCAATATGATAAAATTCATATGAAATATATTTACATGTAGCATGGGCTATTTAAACTGTATTGAGATTGTAATATTAAGAAGACAAACCTCGTGTATATGCAATCTTGATTAACTTTGGAGAGTAGATATTGATATTGAATGTGACATATGCTTGTTGAGTTTTTGTTGCCTTATACCGGGCTATTTATAAAGTTTAAAAGGACTTTTTGTTTGTTTTTAGCTCTGTTTTAAATGGAAAACCTCATAAAGTAGAGGCTTAAGTAAATTTTATAGTCTCAAATGCCACATGCTAATATACATGGCTTATTTGGTTTGAACATCAGAAGAATTGCGCTAGAAATATTTTATTGTTCTCAAATGAGAATATTTTAGTTGCTCAGTTTCCTATAATTTTGTTGATTTGTCCTAATTTCTTTCTCAATTCATTACATTTTGCTTTTTCAGGCACTTGAGGCTCCAAGAGAGCCTCGACGTCCTAAAACTCATTGGGATCATGTCATAGAAGAGATGGTGTGGTTATCAAAGGTATTCATTAGTTTGACGATACAAATCTGACAAGTTTGATGTGGTGCCATTTAAATTATATGACAATGCTTGTTATACTATTGCTTGGCAGGACTTTGAGTCAGAGAGGAAATGGAAATTAGCTCAGGCAAAGAAGGTTGCTTTAAGAGCCAGCAAGGGCATGTTAGATCCGGCTACAAGAGGTGAAAAGAAGATGAAGGTTCAAACTTCAAATCTCCTATGAATGAAAACCTGCAAGTGTTACTAATATTATGATAGAATTGATTTGAGCTACAGAAAGCAAAATTAAATAGTTGAATGCTTTTTCCCCCCCTGTAAAAATGTGGTGGGAGTTGACTTTTTTTTTTTTCCTCCAGGAAGAAGAGCAGCGATTAAGAAAAGTTGCACTAAATATTTCTAAGGATGTTAAGAAATTTTGGATGAAAATTGAAAAGCTGGTAATGCATTTATAATTATTTGATTGATTTTTTTTTCCTCATTAAACTTCTGATGATGTCCTATTGTTCTTCAACCTAAATTGTTGTTCCAGGTTCTTTACAAGCATCAGATGGAGCTTGATGAGAGAAAGAAAAAGGCACTTGACAAGCAGCTTGAGTTTCTTTTGGGGCAAACTGAGAGGTATATTCCTTTAGTTTTTTCATTTCTTATTTGTGGCGGTTGGTAACCAATTGAATCTGTTGACATTTTCTTCTAAATCTATCATTTTTAGGTACTCAACGATGTTGGCAGAAAATCTTGTGGATGCTATTAAACCAGTACAGAAACAGTTTCCAGAGCATCATAGTGTCGGTGGGTAGAGAGACGTGTCTTCAAAATTATAGAGAATACTTCACTTCTTTTACTAAATTTACTTAGTCCATTTGTAGCAGAGTTTCAGTCAGATCCTATTGACAATGACGAAGAGTATGATGTACAAGCTGATGATGAATCGGTGTGGATTACTCTTCTCTGCTGTTTTCTTTATTGTAATGTCAAAGTGTTTCTGCTAACTCTGTAGAGTTTATTGGTACTTTCTGTGTATGCATCTTGTGGCTTCTAGAAAGCCTAGAAAGATAATAATTTTCAATTTACTTAGTATCAAGTGCTGTGTTATTGTCATGGACTCATGGGAAATATTGCAGAGAGGTGGCTATTTCTGTCAAGTCCATAGTCATTGAAAAGAGTAAATGCAAGCAGATGGTCTGTTGAAATAGAGAATGTAACCACTTGTGGATACTGCAGATGAATGAGGCTCCACTACTATTAATGCCGTTTTATGATCTTTGTTAAACAGCCAATGAAATGAACTATTATATGCCTCTATTATTGTTATGTTTCATCTCAAAAAATGCATTATATATAATATCCTTTTTTGCATTTTCTGATTCCAAATTAGTAAACAGGCCATGTACTATTCTAATATTGGAAGATACTTTTGCTTCTTAAAGTGGAGCCCTGATTTTTGGTTAAACACCTGACAATCATCCCTTGATACTCATTTACTGAATTGTCAATAACTTTTAAAAAATGCTCTTGTTATGTTTCTTTGTCCAATTTTGCTTTGCAACACATCTTTATATTCTAATTCTTACACATAGATAATCATGTCCTTATTAATAAGTTCAGAAATGCAGTTTTGTATAATGACTTGCATATATGATGGTTCCTGTACATAGCATTGCTTGCCCAAGCCTACTGTTTGTCCATGTGCATAATATATAAGTTTTTTTGGTCCCTTTTTTTAATTTTAATTTTTTTTAGAATTTCTATGATGTGCTTTTATATGTTCTTAAGTCTTATTATTCTTTGAAAGTTGAAGTAATGGTTTCTCCATTTTTGTGTTTTGGACCTGATAATTTTTTCTGGTGCTTTAATGGGTGAGATTTGTCCAAATTAGTATATGAATTCATGCTAAATGACAGTACTGTTTCCAGGAGGATGATGAGCAAACCCTTGAGGAAGATGAGACTCTTATAACTGAAGAAGAAAGGCAAGAGGAGTTGGCAGCTTTGCGTGATGAAATTGATCTTCCACTTGAGGAGTTACTGAAACGTTATTCTGGAGAGAAAGGTGAGCTTATTGTAGAAACCCACCTCTTTTTTGTGGAATGCTAGGTTGGTCTCCTGAAGGGAGGCCAGTTCTACCTCTGGAAAAGAAAGCCATGTGATTCCCAGCTTTGCTTTATTTTATATCCAATGTGGTTTTTATTTTATGATCAAAATGTATATTTATGTCAGTATAGTGAAAATGTCAGCAGAAGCTTAATTGTAAATCTGATGGTTTGGATCAGACCATTGGAGGCTTTAGTGGCCTGGGCTGGCATCTTTCTTGTAGGTTATTTTTTGTTATTCCAAACAACTGAATTTCATTCTCCATTACTGATTTTTTCCAACTTATTATGGGAAAGTAAGAACTCAATCTCATCTACCCTTTCCGCTTTTCTCAGTTAACTGTGTGCTTATCTTTTTTTAGCTGGTATTATACTATTGTTTTTGAACAATTAGCAGGATCAGTTAGTCAAGAAAGTAGTCCAGAGCACAGTGAAGATGATAATAAAATAGTCAGAGCTGGTGATGGTAATGGTAAGGACAAGCACTGGTTATGTTCCCCTTTTCTTTTGTAGAAGTTATGATTGCTTCTAACACGGGTCATTGTTAATATACTGCAGAAAATGGAGACAATCTTTTATCTGTTACCAAGATTGACTCAAGCAACTCTGGCATGGTTTCTGGTCGTCGTTGTGTAAGTTGTATGTGTTTTTTTTAAATCTCTTCTGAATTGCAGGGTAAGTTAAGAACTTAAGTGTAATGCTCATTTTGTAATATCAGGATGAAAGTAATGGTGGCCAAACTACATCGGCAGAGAATCTATCCAAAGATAAGGCCTGTCAATCTGAAGATCTAAAGCAGATTTCTGGTGAGAGGGCCACTGAAAATTTTGCATATGACTTTTGTGATGAAGAGGTAAGAAAACACTCATTGTTTTATAATTTCTAATTTATTTGTATATATTAATAATTCCTTAGGATTTTGCTTCTTAAATTCTTATTTTAGAAATTAAACTGTGTTGGCAATTGTGAAGTCTGAATGTACTGGAATGGAAGCCTGAAATTTAATATTAATTTATATAATTTGTACAAGATTAATTTTGAGAAACTTTGAAAATACTCTGCATATATTTTATGCTATTATGTATGCATAACATATGTATGACTCGTGTGCTTTTGTGTCTATTATAGTCATTATCATAGTTGTTGGATGTCTTCCCTATCCACTGTGCAGCCTGAGATGAATGTAGGCAGTGTTCAGTTTAAAACGAAAATCTCTGTGGCAAAGCTCTTATCTATTCACACTGTCATACACAGTTGTGATTTGTAAGGAACCTGCATGATATTGTAATTAAGGGCTGACTAGAGTTGGAGTGAGGTTACAAACTTTTTTTTTTTCCTGTATAGAATTACAAGCAAAAATAAATATCATTGTCTCCCATATTGATAAGTTTTGTCATATTTATTCTTTATTTGTTACCACCTGCCCTGTGTACAGCCTGCTTCACCTACGTGTACAATGCTTTATAGTCTAAATAAAGAACGATCTCTCTTCTGTCCATCAATGGTTTTGATGTTTCCCCCTCTTTTCACTTTTTTCCCCCATAAATGATCAAACTTCAACAGTTAACTTCTAATATAACCCGTGTTCCTGAATTATTGTCAGGAAGATGGTGACTTCTTGCTTGCCACGGAAGATAAGGTAAGCAGTATACTATGTCCTGGGCTCCTAACACATATTTTGCTATCATTTTGACTGTTTTCATTGGCCTAAACCAGCAAGGCTGGTAGTTGATACACTTTTATGGATGAATTTCTTTTTTTAATATTTAAAAGCACCTGTGTGTTTGGTCTCTATAATACCAGTGTTCAGGATGACATATGTCACAAATGTTTCAAAAGTTCTTAACTTAATGATCACATTATTTTCATTCTTTCATATATGTACACTCTGCTTTCTTCACATTCGGAATTTAGGCATTGTAATTTTGACTTAGCACATAAAGTTGTGCAATATGGCTAAGGATGGCAACAGGGCAGAGGCAGGGAGGACTTTTGTGCTCCCTATCCTTGTTCCCATTCCCTACAGGGGTGTGGGGATTTGTGAGATCCCTATTTTTGTAAAATTGTATAGAAATTAAGTAAAATTTGAAAAATTAAGACAAAATAATTTATATACAAACAATCCCTAAAATTAGATATATGCCAAATTTTCTTAGTATAATTTATAAGTACAATTCATGATTTATAATAAAATTTTATGATGTTGTTTGATCCATATAGTTGACCCCACTTAGTAGGAAAAGACAGATTATTGTTGTTGTAATTGTAATTTATAAGTACAATTGCTAGTATAAACACATAATATATTAAAGTAGTTGAATAAATGAAGGGTATTATAGTAATTTCAACATATAAGGGTCTCCATGGAACAATGACCATTACCCTTGCTCTTGCCCTTGTCCTCATATTCTAGGCAGGGGAAATTTACTTTCACCCCTCCTAAAGAGGGGAAATGAGTTTAGCTGGTAGTTATTATAGATAAATGGCCAGATGTGAAGTGATCACTTTCATTGCATTTTATATCGCCCAAATCCACCTGCATTCTATGATAAATTTTGTTAGTCAGTACCCTAGAATTGAAGTTTAATTGAAGTCAGGAATTTATTTTATTTTATTTTTTTATATACAG
Organism: Erythrophleum fordii; assembly: GCA_032878935.1. Taxonomy (NCBI): domain Eukaryota; kingdom Viridiplantae; phylum Streptophyta; class Magnoliopsida; order Fabales; family Fabaceae; genus Erythrophleum; species Erythrophleum fordii. Next base: position 11,855,049 of record JAVQMF010000045.1, on the reverse strand, counting down.
CTGTATCAGATTGGATTTTGTATGAGAGTTGAGTTACTAGCATTGTAGGTTGAATCTTTTTTTTGGTGAATGGTGTAGGTTGAATCTTTCGATTAACTATTTCAAATTATCTACTTTTCTTTTTTTCTTTTTTCCGTTTTTTTTTTTGGGTTTTTATTTCTTGGTTATTGTTTAATTGGCAATCTCGTCTCTTAACTATAATACAATGTTCAGGACGATGAGACAACCTTATCTGAGGAGGAAAAGCTGGAAAAAGTGGATGCAATTGATCCAAAGGATGAGGTTAAGAGCTAGTCAGCTTACCTTTTCCTTACATTATGTTAGCATACTAATTGATAATCCCGGGATTGTTGACTGAATATGTCCTAGCAAGTCTGCTTTGTTTTTAATTGTATATTTTGTGAAATTACTCTTCATGATGAAGCTGTTATTTGTAGATTGCTTTGTTACAAAAGGAGAGTGACATGCCTGTTGAGGAACTCCTTGCAATGTATAGAAAGGTAGGTTATATTTATCTCTATTACTTATGGTTTAGATGGTTAGTGTTTAATTTTTTTCCCCTTTAAAGTTTGAATTTTTATGCTCGTTTATTTTGATAGTACTCCAGTGACAAACATGGGGAAGATGAATCTGATGATGCTTCTGCTTTATCGGAGGACCTTTTGGATTCTTCACCACATGAAGATGACAGGAAGAAGGATCCTGTTGTTTCAGTGGATGAAGATGTCAAGCCTGATGAGCACCTGACTGTTGTATGGTCTCAGGCAGAAGAACAACATTGGGAAGCACCCCATGAAAATCCAGAAGGGAGGGAGAGTGAAAATCTAATTGCAGATGCAGCAGCAGCTGCAAGATCAGCACAACCGACTGGAAACACCTTCTCCACAACTAAAGTGCGCACAAAATTCCCTTTTCTACTCAAGTACCCTCTCCGTGAATATCAACACATTGGATTGGATTGGCTTGTCACAATGTACGAAAAAAGACTGAATGGAATTTTGGCAGACGAAATGGGGCTTGGTAAAACAATTATGACAATAGCTTTGCTTGCACATCTTGCTTGTGAAAGAGGGATTTGGGGCCCACATCTCATTGTGGTACCAACTAGTGTCATGCTTAACTGGGAGACTGAATTTCTCAAATGGTGTCCTGCTTTTAAAATTTTGACTTATTTTGGAAGTGCAAAGGAGCGGAAACTTAAAAGACAAGGATGGTTGAAGCCAAACTCATTTCATGTATGCATAACAACTTATAGACTAATTATTCAGGATTCTAAAGTCTTTAAGCGCAAGAAGTGGAAATACTTGATCTTAGATGAAGCTCATCTCATTAAAAATTGGAAATCACAAAGATGGCAGACTCTCTTGAATTTCAATTCAAAACGACGTATTCTCTTGACTGGTACACCACTGCAGAATGATCTTATGGAACTTTGGTCTCTCATGCATTTCTTGATGCCCCATGTTTTCCAGTCTCACCAGGAGTTTAAGGATTGGTTTAGTAATCCTATATCTGGCATGGTAGAGGGAGAAGAAAAAGTTAATAAGGAGGTTGTTGATCGCTTGCATAATGTCCTTCGTCCATTCATACTGCGTCGATTAAAGCAAGATGTGGAGAAGCAACTTCCAATGAAACATGAGCATGTCATATTCTGTAGATTGTCAAAAAGGCAGCGGAATTTGTATGAAGACTTCATTGCTAGTACGGAGACCCAAATCACTCTTGCAAGTGCCAATTTTTTTGGGATGATTAGTATTATAATGCAACTTCGCAAGGTTTGCAATCATCCTGACCTATTTGAAGGTCGTCCTATTGTCAGTTCTTTTGATATGTGGGGTATTGATGTTCAGCTAAGTTCATCTGTGTGTTCAATGTTCTCAAGTAGCCCTTTTTCAATGGTAGACCTGAGAGGTTTAGGATTTTTATTTACTCATCTTGATTATAGCATGACTTCATGGGAGAGTGATGAAGTAAAAGCTATTGAGACCCCTGCAAGTTTAATTATGGAGCGTGCTGATATGAATGGCCTACAAGTGATTAGGCCTGAATTGAAGTATCGGAAAAAGCTTCATGGAACCAATATTTTTGAGGAAATTCAGAGGGCAATTTGGGAAGAGAGGCTGAAAGAAGCAAAGGAACGTGCAGCAGCTATTGCATGGTGGAATTCCTTGAGGTGTCAAAAAAGCCCTGTCTATTCAACGACCCTGCAGGATCTTCTTACCATTAGGCATCCTGTATATGACATTCATCAGGTGAAGGCTAACCCTATGTCATACATGTATTCCTCAAAGCTTGCTGACATTGTCCTCTCACCAGTTGAACGTTTCCAAAGGATGATTGATGTGGTTGAAAGTTTCATGTTTGCAATTCCAGCAGCACGAGCTCCATCTCCTGTTTGCTGGTGCAGTAGAAGTGAAACACCAGTGTTTCTGCATCCATCTTACAAGCAGAAATGCTCTGAAGTTTTGTCACCCCTTCTATCACCAATCAGGCCTGCAATTGTCAGACGGCAGGTGTATTTCCCAGATAGGCGTCTTATACAATTTGATTGTGGGAAACTGCAAGAGCTTGCAATATTGTTGAGGAAATTAAAATCAGAAGGTCACCGAGCATTGATATTCACCCAGATGACAAAGATGCTTGACATATTGGAGGCTTTCATTAATTTGTATGGTTACACTTACATGCGATTGGATGGATCAACACAGCCAGAGGAAAGGCAGACCTTAATGCAACGCTTTAACACAAACCCCAAAATTTTTCTTTTCATCTTGTCAACCCGTAGTGGTGGTGTTGGTATCAATCTCGTTGGAGCTGACACAGTTATTTTCTATGATAGTGACTGGAATCCTGCTATGGATCAACAAGCTCAAGATAGGTGCCATAGGATTGGTCAGACACGTGAAGTTCATATCTATAGATTGATAAGTGAAAGCACAATTGAAGAGAATATTTTGAAGAAAGCAAAGCAGAAGCGTGCACTTGATGATTTAGTTATACAAAGTGGGGGTTATAATACTGAATTTTTCAAGAAGCTTGATCCTATGGAATTATTTTCAGGTCATAGAACACTTCCAGTGAAAAATATGCAGAAGGAGAAAAACCAGAACAGTGGGGATGAAGTTTCTGTAACTAATGCAGATGTGGAGGCAGCATTAAAATATGCTGAAGATGAAGCAGATTATATGGCATTGAAGAAAGTTGAACTGGAAGAGGCTGTGGAAAACCAGGAATTCACAGAAGAAGCCATTGGGAGACTTGAGGAGGATGAGTATGTAAATGAGGATGATATGAAAGTTGACGAGCCTGCAGAATTAGGTGAATCACTTTCTAAGTTAAGTAAAGAGAATGCATTAATGTTAGTTGGAAGTGATCCTAAGGAAGAAAGACCTCTCTCTATGGCTGTCAAAGAAGATGATGTTGACATGCTGGCTGATGTCAAACAGATGGCTGCAGCTGCAGCTGCAGCTGGACAAGCTATCTCAGTCTTTGAGAATCAGCTACGTCCAATTGATCGATATGCCATTCGTTTTCTGGAGGTGTGGGATCCAATTATAGATAAAGCAGCCTTGGAATCTGAAGTCAGGATTGAGGATACAGAATGGGAGTTGGATCGCATTGAGAAGTACAAGGAGGAGATGGAAGCTGAAATTGATGAAGATGAGGAACCTCTTGTATATGAAAGTATGTGCCTATTTGCCTTCTTTTTGCTTCATAGCATGATAGATTGTGATTATTTATATGTAAAACTTCATAGATATACAAAGTGGTTGTTTTAGATTGGACTGTGATTCAATCATGATAGGCTCCAAATTACTTGTCCCTCTTGCTGAGTTTAGGTGAGTTTAGGTAGTCTATGAGATTGTAATTGCAACAAATTTCATATTCATGTTCATCACAGCTGAAACCATTTAAATATGTGTAGTAATTACATGTTATAGTTGTCCATTTTGGTTGAATGCAATATTGAATACGGTGACATTTGGTGATCACTGTTAAGTAAATTTGGAACTTGTGCTGCTGATGGCATGTTACAATTTTGATTTCTAATTATCTTGTGAGCATGACATAACATGAGATTAAACTGTTTTTATCTATGATATCAGGATGGGATGCTGATTTTGCAACTGAGGCATATCGACAGCAAGTAGAGGCCTTGGCTCAACATCAGGTGAGTTAGATGAACTTTAAGATTTCTAGCTTTATCCATCTTCATATGGGTATGGTTCAATATGTTTGCTTTTCTTTTTTGTAGTTAATGGAGGAACTTGAAAATGAGGCTAAGCAGAAAGAAGAGGCTGATGAAGAAAATTGTGACCCTGCAAAGTAAGTGAGCTTTCATTTATAGTTGTTTGCCCCTCCCCTCAATTATTTAAAAGATCTGAAACATATCTGAAACCAATTTTTCATTCCTAATAACTATAACATTATTGTATATTAAACAGTTTTTTCTGTGGGCGTTGTGGAATTAGTCCTGGCTCTTAAGAAGCCAGCTCAATTTTGATTGTATAAATTTGAAGTATATTGGGTGATGTCCTAAATTTGGAAATGCTTGAGAATGATGTATTATTTATATTTTGGCAGGACTCAAACTCCAAGGGATTCTAAGCCCAAACCTAAAAAGAAACCCAAGAAAACCAAGTTTAAATCCCTGAAGAAAGGATCTTTAGCCTCTGAATCCAAGCCTATGAAAGAGGAGTCACAGACCGAGCCGATGTTAATAGATGATGAGATTGTCACTAGTCTAGACCTGGTGTCTCCAAATTCAACTATGCAGAAAAAACGTAAGAAGCCTAAATTTATAGCAGATGGTGAAGAAGAGAAGATATTGAAGAAGTCCAAAAAGATCAAGAGGGCTCCTGATGTTTGTGCTTCAGATTTAGATTATGCCTTGTTAGGTTTGCCGGATGAACATGCAGAATCAAAGCAATGTGAAAATATGGTTGACTTTGAACAGAAACCTTCCAGCAGGAGTAAGATGGGAGGGAAAATATCCATAACTCCAATGCCAGTAAAACGGATCCTGATGATAAAACCAGAAAAAGTGAAGAAGGGAAATGCTTGGTCCAAAGATTGTGTTCCATCAGCTGATTTTTGGTTGCCACAGGAAGATGCAATTTTGTGTGCAGTTGTTCATGAATATGGGTCTAACTGGAGTTTGGTTAGTGAAACACTCTATGGCATGACTGCTGGTGGGTCGTACAGGGGGAGATATCGTCATCCTGTCCATTGCTGTGAGAGGTTCAGAGAACTAGTCCAAAGATATGTTTTGTCAACAGCGGACAATGCTAATCATGAGAGGTTCAATAATACTGGCTCTGGAAAGTCTCTTCTTAAAGTTACTGAGGTAAAAATGGCACTTTAAACATGTTCATGTTGATTTCCACTTGTTTTGTATTTGCATCTCATCATTTGGATAGTGTATTGCAAATGCTGTTTATTTTGAATGTGGATAATATTTGACAACTCCAATCAGGCATTTGCCCTGTTGAATTTGGAAATTGCAGAGTAGGAATTTGTTGCTTATATGTAAGTTATTCTGGCAGGATAACATTCGGATGTTGCTAGATGTTGCTTCTGAGCAAGAAAATAGGGAGTTACTACTGCAGAAGCATTTTTTTGCTCTGCTTTCTTCTGTCTGGAAGGCAGCATCACATGTTGACCAAAGGCAAAATCTGCTACCGATGCAAAATGGCCACTATTTTGATCGTAATTTCTATACTTCCATTGGCCAGCACTCTCAGAATCGTCTGAAGAAGCCTTCTGAAAGGATGGCATTCACTAATCTGGCCCAGAGCAGGAAGTTATTAGCTGCTGCACTTGATGACACCAGCCGTAGGCAACAGGATGACAAAATCTCCCTCTCTAATCAGGGTGATGATGTGCCGGTGACTGCAGATCAGCTGGAGGTGACACTGGAATTCCAGAAAGAAGATAGTGACACCTTATTTTCATTTCCATCTGTTATAAATTTATCAATACATGGGACAGAATCCCTACCGTCATTAAATTACCCAAATGGGGAAGATGATCATCTTAGAGCTTGTGTGTCTGTTGCTGAGGATCGGTTCAGGTATGGCTGGATACAACAGTATGGTTTAGTTTTATGCTTTGATGTCTCAATAAATTTATTTCGGTTGAATTAGTTGATGTTATGAACATGGGCTGTTAGCATTTCACCAAGAAACTTTGCATGTTTATAGATAATTTCATGTCTTGATTGTGGTAATTTAAAATTTTGCTAGAAGCTGGTCTTTTGGGGATTTATTTCCAAGGAAGTGTCAGTTGTGCTATTGAATAATTCACATCTGATTCTTACATGGTTCTCTGTACGTCAGAAAAATGGTGGCTTCTTGTTGGCCACTCCATGTAAAGGCTCAAATCAGCGCTGAGATGGAAGTTATTGCCTGGAATAAGTAGTAAGAACGGGAATAATGTTGATAACAGGAGGTTGCCGTATTCTATCAGCTATGAGATTATGCATGCTGAATTTCTTTTGCATTGGTCTGTGAAGAATTAAGTTACTTTTGTATGTTTCATAGAGGGTGTTATCCTTTTCCCTTACCACACAGTTATCTGTTTCTTGGCCTCATTAAGATAGAGGAGATAAACGGTCTCTGCATTATGGTAGTGAACTGTTTTCTTCTTTCCCTGTTGCGCTGATCTGCTTATATTACATCCTCCTATTGATAATTGATTCATTATATATTCAGTATAAATGTTGCTGATTATCCAAAAAGATTGGTCCAATGAATTATGTGTTCTTTTACTACATCCTCCTATTGATAATTGATTCATTATATATTTAGTATAAATGTTGCTGATTATCCAAAAAAGATTGGTCCAATGAAATATGTGTTCTTTTGTTGTTAATATTGGCCTTGTTGATTTTCAGTTGTATTTCTTTCTTTTTGGAATTCTGTGTACATCAAAGAAATATTTTTCATTGCAGTTTGTTGGCTACTCCATTTCTTAGTCAAATTAATTTACAATAATAATAAAGAACTGATGTAGTTGTATCTTTGTCGAGAAATCAGTAAATGCTGCCTGAAATTTCTTTTTCCCAGTCTATTTTATTTTATTCTTTCGGTGAGACAAAGGACTTAAGCCCATCCCAGTCTATAATTTATTACTTGGAGGATGCTCATAGCTAATGTCTTTTTCTCAGGGAGGCAGCGAGAGCTTGTGAGGAAGACAGTTATGGATGGGCTTCATCAGTATTCCCAACAAATGATGCAAGGTCCAGACCAGGATCTAAGATACAAGCTTCAGGAAAGCACAAGTCTTCCAGCTCGGACTCTATTAAGCCTTCTAAATCAAAGTCCAAACGAAATTCAATGGACCCTAGTGAGATGCGTCACCAACGGGCCGAGCCATTATTTCAGTCAGTGCCCCCGCTTCAAGCCAAGGATCTGAGAGTTGATCTTACTCCATTAACAATGGACGAAGCTGGGACTGATGATATGGATTGCAATCTACCCTTTGGCTTAAATGAGGAAAATTCATTGGAAACGGAGACTTTCGGTGTGGTCCCACATGATTACGTTGCTGGTTTAATCTCAGGCCTTGATGATTGTTCAGAATTCCCGGAATATACTGACATTGGATAGGGCCACCAAACCAAGCCTGACATGCACTTTTGAATGTTCCATCTTCGCCATTGATTACTGGGATACTCCTGGCATGTTACTGTTGGTCAATCCATGAATTATTGAGGGCTGACAATTGTTCAATATGTTATTACTGTGCTCTCGGGGCATGTCACATTTGGATTCTTCGATTTCAGGATGCAAAAACAAGTTGAAGTTAAATTACTCCACAACTTGTTGACCCGGTGGGAAATTATGTTGGAGGAGCATCCACGCTAGCCGGCAGAACGGTTCAGGTTCAGGATACAGAAAGGCAGATGTAGAACATAAGATCAATATTTTTCTGTGCTGGTTTAAGGCTTCAGTTCAAATCTGACAAATACCTTTTTCCCATGGGAAGAACGGAGGTAATAATTGGCGTAAAAGAAAAGGTGACATCCCTTTGACCTATTTTGTGATGCGCGCACACATGTGGATGCGCTAATGTGCATACTCATACATATGCAATATTCCTGCCTTTCCTGAACTGTTTCAACTGTGTCATCATCATTTTGTTTTGGCAGCTGAACACGTCGTCTTTTAGCGACTGTTCATTGATCCCATTTACAGCATTTGAAATTATTTAACATGAAAGAAAATGAGCTATACCATTTTGCAATGATCAGCGTCAATCTGTTCAAAATTCTACCGTTAGCGTGCACTTACACTAGCAATCTGCAGAATTATACAGGTAGCTAAATTTGAGTTTAAGGATATATATATATATATAGAGAGAGAGAGAGAGAGAGAGAGAGAGAGAGAGAGAGGTCTGGAGAATGTTTAATATAAATAGCAGGATCATCTTCCTTATTTTGCTCTTTTCTCAAAAATCACGTCTTTTGCTGAGAATCTGCTTTTGGTGTATGTTTACCTTGAACATTTTTTCTTGGCAAAAACCATAAAATCTGAAGTCCTTCCATTCTTTTTCAGATAAAATTAGAGTCTGACATAAAAGCTGACCTTAAAATTGAAATACACGACAAGTTGAACAGTTTTCTTCATTTCCTTTTAGTAAGGAAATAACAGAGAAATGAGACTATATAAGCGGCATATAAACTTTTGGATAAGCGTTAAGTCAATTTACTGTATTAATAGACTATGACAAGTATGAAACGAGTTAAAATCTATCGTCAATGAATTTTATCTTATTATTTGCTGAATAAATCTTAGATAAAATTATTATTATTTTCTCTTGGGTCAATTTTAAGATATTATTATAATAATATTAACTTTTTAAAATAGTTAATTTTGAAAGGAATTCTTACTTGCAAATAGTGCATTATGTTATTTATAAATTATTCAATAAAATGAAGGCAAATGATATAATTATATGATATTGTTGTAATGGGTGATAGAGTATGATAGTCCATTATGGAACTTGGTTCTATTAATGGTGTATAAATAGAGAATGGATCCTCCCATTTTTTGCCGCCAGAGTAATATTATTACATTGGAAAAAGATAGATATAAAGTATGGGATCCAATACTGGAAGAGATAAAGTGAAAACGTATAGGACTCTTATTCCTATTTCTTTCTAATATAATATTATCATACTGAAAAATAGAGAAATTCAAACACATAAATGATGCGTACAAAGAAATTTTCCACTTTTGGGTCGTTTGGTTACAGAAACCAGCCCATATGACCGTAAACTGTGTAAGTTGATGGCCTTGTAAGAGGGGCCCAACAAATGAAAGAAATGAAATAGAAAATAAAAAATAAAAAAATTACAGTTTAAAATTTAAATTAAAAATATTTGTATTAAAAAATTTTAAATTTTAAAATAAAAAATTTAAATTGTATAAAGAAATTTTAAGTTAAAATTTTTTATTTAAGAATTTTTTAAAATAATTTTAAAATTTAAAATCTTTTAATACAAATGTCTTTAATTTAGATATAAAATGCAATTTTTTTTCAAAATTAAAAGAGGTAGAGAACGACGGTGTTCCTAGATTTACTGATTTACACTCTTACGTCACCAGTTGGAGCACGTGAGAGTGAGATCGAAGAAACTCTGTGACGGCGAAATGTTTTCTCTTTTTCCCCCGCGGAATCGAACTCAAACAATAAATTGATTTGAAACCCTAATTTTAAAATCCTCCATTTTTATTCATTGCGTCTGTAATAAATACCACGGTCTAATTACTGCGCCCTTTCGGCACCTTCGTTACCATCTTTCGAAGCCTCCCCGGTTCCTTGTCTTTAAAACCCTCTTCTAGGGTTAGGGCGACTGTTTTCCACCTTCCCATATTCTGCAATCCTTCTCTGTGTTCTTCTAGCGTTCACTAGATCTCCCAGTAATTTAAGGTTTTTCTTTTGTTTGGGGTTTTCCTCTTCAATTTTCTTTTTCGTATTGAGGCCGTTCTCTTATTCCGATCTTGATCTACTTCTTACATAAATGGATAACCGCAAGAGAGGGAGGCTTGAAGCTGGAGTCAATGTTAATGGCGGTTCCAAAAAGTCCAAGCAAGGTTTGCTTTTTAGTTTCCGCACTCATCTGCTTGCAAATTTCATCTTCTAAGTGTTCTTGAATGTTTCTTTGTTTTGCGCCGTGTCCTGTCGCTTGTGTAATGTTTTATAATCATGTTGGATTCTGCTTTTTTTTTTCGTGGCTTAAAAAAAAACTGTTGGTAGAATTTGTTAGCATTTGTGGTTAACTTGTAACAGTGTTGTGCAAGTCTCTTTATTCTTCATTCGGGATGCTTTCCTTACTTTAATTGATGTAACTGAAGTTATTTTTCGGCTCATCACCTGAATTTGGTGTACCTTTAGTTAAAAGTCGTGAAAGGAAAAAAAAAAAGACTTCAAGCTTTGGTTGATTCCCGTTTCTTTAGAGGTGTGTTTCTTGCTAATTTCCCTCAATTTTTTCAGTTCCTTTCCTAAATTTTGTGTTTACCTCGCTTTTCAATTGTAAGATTCGCTGGTATGGCGGACGTTGTGGCCTCAATTACCCTCTCACACAAAAACATGCCTATTACTGCAATTAGGACCTCTGAAAGATCAAAGACTACCTTCCCTGTGTTATAGAAAACGATTTTGGTTAGAAAATGCGGTGATTTTCACTGTTTGATGCCACCGAGGCCTTTAGTGATTAGCTACAAATAATTAAGTGTATGATTTCTCATGAATGTCTTTTCTTTTTAAAAGAATGGAGAAGTATTTTTGAAGTGTTAACATTTTGGTGTAGAGTGTACTAGATTAATAAGCCACAGAATGTTAACTGAGAGAAGGTAATTAATGTTTTGCAACAGAAATGGACTCCTTATCAACTGCTGTAGGAAGCAAATCGAAGCCATGTACCAAGTTTTTCAGGTTCTAATCTATTCCTATCTAAATAAATATTTAGAACTGCATATTTTCTATCTAAATTCTAAATAATGTTATAAGTTCTTTTAAGAATTAATTGTACAATTGCTACAAAACTAAAGCATACAATTCTGTAAATTAACGGGGTATTTGAAGTTTTTATACAGGTACATTACATACTACTCTCTGTTCTAATCAAGTTTTAACAGAATAGTGGTTTATTTATGGATTATCCAAAAGATTAGATATGCAGGAGGGTAGTTGGCATTGAGACCATAATACCAAAGATAAATAGATCATTTTTCTCTCCGTGATTGGCTTACTCATTAATTAGTCCAAATGGCGATTCCTACTCAATTAGGGGGTATCTACTGGTAATTTTTCAGCTTTTAGTGGATGCCACAGCTTATGAACCCACCTTTCAATTGGTAAGATATTAAAGAACTAATGTGAACTTTGGTTGGGTCAGGTATGGTGTAAATTTGAATTCTGGTATCATGGCATTGCACTTCTACATTTTGTTGAAGGGAATTGTCTTTTGTCATCTGTTCCTCAAAGAAGTCACATTCTATCCAATCTCTCATTCTGATTGTACGAAGCTTTAATTGAATAATCAGTGGTCAATTTGATCAAGATGTTGCTCATTGTTTGAAACCATCTCATGAAATTTCTTCTCCTCTTTGTGAACTTCTGATTCATTTCTTTTGCTCATGATGAGAGTGTGACCTCTTGATCTGCTGTGATTACTATTTCATGTGATTATTTTCCATGATTTTTTCTGTTTATGTTACTAATTTAATAGAAGGTTCAGTGTTGGCAGTGCTCTAATTATTCAATATGAATGAGGTAGTTAAGTATAAACAGTCATCCTTTGTGAATGCTAATTTTTGTTGGATAGTTCTAGCTTGTGAATGTCTATCATTTTTTCGTATAATTGTAAACTAGGATTTTACTGCCTCCATAGTGCAACTCTTGTTATTATTGGCAACTGATGCTTACAAATTTCATGAGAGCTTAGTATATTATAAGTTCAGGGTCGTGTGAAATATTTAGGTTTAACTTTTGAGTTAGAACTGTGTCCCTTGAATTTTTTGAGAGGAACCTGGGTTACTTCCTTCATTGACTGTTTCACCAGCATTCAATGGTTTTATGTTAACTACCATTAAAGTGGGGTTTGTTGGATCTGTACCACAACCCATCTCTCTCTTTAACATGTTTGGCTAATTGTTCCTGCTTTTCTTGTTCCCTTTTTTTTAGTTATATTGGAGGGACTGTTCTGGTACTTTATCCTTGTGAGCAAATTCATATCTGTTTTCAGTGTATGATTGGATAAATAGTAGATTACTCAATTGCTGATCTGAAGTTTCATTCCATTGCTTGAGGTCTTGGTAAATAATCCACGGATAGTGTTAGAAATTCATATTATTGTATCCTGACTTGAGAAAGATGGAACTTTGGAAACAGAAAACAGTTAAAAAAGAAGGGAGGCCTAGATTCTTATGCAATTAATTTCTGGTATAATCTGATTATTTCATGCTATGTATTGCAGCACTGCTGGCTGTCCGTTTGGTGAGAGCTGCCACTTCTTGCACTATGTTCCTGGTGGTTACAATGCTGTTGCCCAGATGATGAATTTAATGCCTGCTGTGCCTCCGGCGTCTAGAAATATTGCAGCCCCACCACCAGTCCCCAATGGGTCTGCACCACCTACTGTTAAAACCCGCATATGCAACAAATATAATACTGCTGAAGGCTGCAAATTTGGTGACAAGTGCCATTTTGCCCATGGCGAATGGGAACTTGGCAAGCCTATTGCTTCATCAGTGGATGATCATCGTACCATGGGACCTATTTCCAGCCGTTCAGCTGTTCGGATGGAGCCTCCTCCAGGTCCCGTTGCTAGCTTTGGTGCCAATGCCACTGCTAAGATCAGTGTAGAAGCTTCGTTGGCTGGAGCAATCATTGGAAAGGGTGGTGTGAACTCCAAGCAGATCTGCCGCCAAACAGGAGCCAAACTTTCAATTCGGGATCATGAGTCAGATCCAAATCTTAGGAACATTGAACTTGAAGGTAGTTTTGAACAAATTAAGAATGCAAGTAACATGGTAAAAGAGTTGCTGGTTACCTTATCAGTGTCTGCGCCACCTAAAACTCATGGTGTTCCTGGAGCACCAGGTTCTCATGGAAGTAACTATAAGACAAAGCTCTGTGAGAATTTTGCTAAAGGATCTTGCACCTTCGGAGAAAGATGTCACTTTGCCCATGGGGCTGCAGAATTGCGTAAAGCAGGGGTATGAATTTCACCCTGGTCGGGTACAATTTGTTTTTCCACCTTGTATTAGGCAGGGCTATTGTCATTGTTGTGCATTCCAAATTAGTGGTACTGACTGAACCTCGGATATCAGGGTTTTGTTCCGAGTTTCTTTTCAAAGTTTCTAATTGCAATATTTTCCTTGATCTATGTTTTGGAAAGACGTTCTCTCAGGATTTGTTTAATTAGCTTATAGTTGGCGCTAACCTAATAATGACAGAAATTCTACAGGAGGTTTTTTTTTTGGAAACTAGAGGTTCTTTTTATTTTTTTAATTATATATAATTTTATCTTAAAATAAAAAATTATCTTATATTTTAGTTTAATTTTAAAATTTTTTATTAAAATATTTTTATCTAAATTTTTAAAATTTAAAAAACTACATATTTAAATTAATGAAATATATTTTAACATAAAAATTTTAAGTTCAGTTAAAGTTTTTGTTTTTAATAAAAAGAAAGTACTCATAATAATATGTGACAATTCTTTTCTCGGAACTTGCAATTTAGGATTTCTCCCGTTTCCCTCCTTTACGTAATAGGATTTTACCATGCGTGGTCTGCGAAACGCTAGTATCCTCCATCCTGAAGGTCTTGTGTATTTTGTGGCATTCGTCTCATGTTAGTAGGATTTAGAGGAAGGATGAAATAGATATCGTAGGCACGTTGTCAGTGCAACCTCCTATTAGTCCTTTCGTTAACCCAAGAGTCTCGATTGACAGTGAGCTTTTGGACCAAATGGGTGATTAAATGTCATCTAAGTAGCATCTCTTGAATACTTCAACCCATGAAAGGTGATAGACAAAATAAAAACATTAGCAACAACTTAGCAGCAGCAGGAAGGTACCATGAGTCGAACACAGTAAACTGTCGCGATGGAAAATTAATATCATTATCATCATTCATTCTTCAAAAAGAACATTGAAATAAGTATAAGACTTTTAATGAGAACAGATATATTCTCTTGCCATTTCTTTTTGACTGTTTTGGGGAATTGCTATAACTGTGGAAATAACTACCGAAAGAAATTGATTTTAAATTCGGATTGGGCGTGTTAACAGTTATTCCTGTCCAATTATACGTTTCATATTTGTTCAGAAAAGAGTTTTATTGTTATGTTTGCAATATGTAAGATGAGAATATAAGACATGTTTCCGTCAACTTATTTTTCTTTCTTCCATGACTTTCGCTATATGAAAATAATCTCCATCGAAAGAAAAGAAAAATCCTCTGAGAAATCCATGAGAGTAATTTGACACGCTGTTGCTGGCTTCCATGAAAGATATATTCATCAAAAGTACAAAGCTGTAAACATTATTGTTATTCTTTCACAATCACACTTCTATTTATCGAAAACTAAAGAGAAAGTGCAACACACAGTGAAAGAAAAAACAAAAGCAAAAACAAAAAGGAAGTGAAGGTCTCACCAACATAGCAGTGGACGGGAAACCAGACAGACACTACACAAATGTCGTAACCTAGCAAAAACCCGACCCACTTGCATAGTTACGTTGCACAATGTTATTATTTAACTGTAACTACCCCCAGTAGTACCATGGCCAGATGCATTGTTCCCTCCCATAGGATCGCGGGTTCTAACCACTCCCACTTCTTCCGTGACATGTCCCCCCGTTGGATGTCCGGTACCATGGCCGGCCATTGCTGACATCTGGTGGCTTCCCATTGGGTGTCCATGTTCCCCCGTGGTCGTCGAGTACGTGGCTGTGGCTGTCCCTGTCCCGGTGGTATAGTTGCCGCCATGCCCTCCCGGCGCAACTGCGGCTGCCTGTTTGGACGCAGCGTTGTGCTCACGCGCCTCCCGCTTTTCCAGCTCCGCCTGCCGTATCCTCTCTTCTTTCTTCTCTGTCGCCATCTCCTTCTCCATCGGATCGTGTGCCGTCATCCTCTCCGTCTGTTAAAATTCCAACCACATCAAGCAAAGCAAATATTGGCGGCATCCCTCATTAATAGAAACACGACAGGACTTAAGTAAATTGTTTGTATGTCTGTTATATTTATCTCACAAAAAGAAATTACGTGAAAGAATCTTTTAAAAGAATTTATCGTAAAAAAAAAATCTACTGATTATACTTTTATATTAAAAAATCCAACTAAAAAATATACATACGTTGTGTTCATATAAATATTCTACTACATATATATATATATATATATATTGTGGTCATTCCACTGATGTCCTCATATACCAAGCCGAAAAGCTCATCATTCTGTTGATATGTTATGTAAACAAGGGGCATTAAGTGGGACCATGTGAGAAGGAAATAAAGAAAAAACCTTCTCCTGGACGGTAGCCTTGGTCTTCTCCATGCCAGCCTTGGCAGAGGCGCCAATGTTGGCTGCCGTTTCCTTCACCGACTCCGCTGCTTTCTTGGCTTTCTGCATTTTTCCCTCCTGCCTCTCTTTATTTTTCAACCTCACCGATTTCCATTGAGATTCATTGCTACACTTACATACATTTAGGTGCTACACTCTCGTACTGCCATGTGTACCAATTACACTACGCGTGGCATGTTTCTGCAGGTAATAGGGTCTATCATCCGACACGTAACTGCCACGTGTCTGTTGGCAAGCAACTTTAGTTTGCAGCGGTTGGTTCCTATAGCACCAATCACTACGCGTCTCCTTCTCTCCCCCTTTCCGCCCTTACCTGCTTTTCTCTTTCAACACCAAGTCCGTCATCATCGCCCTTCGTGTCTTTTTCTCCCCTTATACAATGGCTAATAAAATAATCTACCGTACCTAAATTAAATTATATTAGATTTTCCCTGTGTAACTATTGTAAAGAAGTTATAAAAGAGTAAAAGGGAGCTTTTTTTTTTTCAAGAAATTATTTTATATATATATATATATATGTATATATATATATATATTTTTTTTCAATCGTATGTCGTTATGAGAATCACTATTTTCAAAAAAAAAAAATCCTATTCGTATGTTCTCTCAATGACAATTCAAGTTTGGAATTTCTTTTTTAAAAATTAAACATGTATTATCGATGAAATGAACATATACCGAAATGAAGCCAACGCCGTTGTTTGGGACACATGTTGAGTCTCATTTTATTCAACAGATGTAGTCACACTTTTATTATTTTTAAAGTATAAAAACTATTCTTTAATTTTATATTTAAAATTATTTAAAAATAAGTTTTTAAAAAAATAATATAAAGTAAAAGTGCATATCAAGCCACTGATATTCTTTTAACACCTAACTTAGCCTTCACACTCCTCCATAAGCCTTGAAATTGATTTGAAGTGAAGAAAGGGGAAGAGAGAGATGGAGGAGGTCCACTTATGCGGGCCCACAAGATCATGCGCGAGCTTCATCGCTGTCTTTCTGCTTATTTTAACTAAGGTAAACTTTAGACCATCTTGCTTGGCATAAACTTGTGAATATTAACTACTCATGTTATATTATAATGGTTGAGTGAATACAAAGCAAGTATATTCTAAAATAAATGAAATATAATACTATACTCCAATTAAAATATTAAAATAGATATCATAATCTTGATAAAATAATACAAAAAGGCATTGTTTAAAAAATTAGGCTAGATAAAAAAAATTGATTAACTGGTTGTGATTTTAACATATTTGACTCACCAAATCAATCTATTAAAAAATTGATAAAATTAATCAAAATTTATTTTTGATCTTTTTGTCTAAATAATAGTGTTAGCATTATGTGATAGAAATATATAAGATTTATTGGGCTCGACTCAATTTATTTTATATAAACTTATTATCATGTATATATATTAACTAATTTCTATATTTTCAAATATTTATATCTATTTTAGATATTAGCTTATAATACATGTATTAATTAAATTGTAAAATAAAACATATATAATTATATTTTATATTTATTTATTTAAAAAATGGTTAAATTTTAGTTCAATTATAATCAAATCATTAAATTATAAATTATTTTTTTATTTTGATTTAATAATTAATTTGATTTTTAAAATATTACAAAAAGATAAAATATTTTTAAACTAAAATACCAAACATAACTGTTTTAACTAACTAACAAAAGTACTTCAATATAATTAATTGTAATTTTCATTAAGAAAATAGAACTTTTAATAATTTTAAATAATAAAACATATTTAAAAATAACATAATTAAAACATGTTAATCTGCATCCCAAATGAAACTAAAAGATGTTCAATCTAACAAAATAAATGAGTTTAATTAGATAGGTTAGAAGTTGAATTGATTCGATTAAGTTGATAGATTGAAAATGAAAAAAGACAAAGAAGTAGAGTGCTTGGAGGACATGCCATATTGGAGCCAAAAAAACAAAAACACCAAAAAGAAAAAGATATTTTAGATGGGAATGGAATCTAGGCCATGGAGAGAGAGAAACAAACGTTCAGGATTTAAAGTTGAAATAGTTTGAACGACGTAGCCAAGTGTGGACGTAATTACAAAGAACAAGCGGTAAAGGGAGAGATAGATATGCTCAAATTAATAATGTGTTTCATGATTATGGAGTCCTTTCATTAAAGGGCAACCACAATTTGGTGGACAACTATTTGCTTGGTCATCCATTCATCTCCTTCTTCTTTCAAAGTAGATTCAAGTATGTTTTTATACTCCTCTTTCGATGTTCATGTTTATTCTCCATTTTTTTTTTTGTTTAGATTTTTTCTCAATGTCCCTTATCCTTGCTCATTTTCACTTCCTTGTGTTTCAAATATATTTTAAGCTTATTCATCAACTGTAATTCAATGCAATTAGCTACTTTGTGTTTTATTTCTTCTTACATGTATATTTGTGAATGTTAATGTTTCAACATGTATTTGCCAAGCCACTAATCACCAAGCCTTCTGTTTCATCATACATCTCTATTATTTATTTGTTATTATCATTAAAGCATTAAATAAATCAAAATGCAGAGTTTGACATGCATCTTGGATGGCTTTGGTTAGCAACAAGTTGTTGATATCATAAGCATTTTATTCAATAATATATAAAAAAATAAAAAATTTAGTAAGATACATGACTTAACAAAATTGATGAATCAAATACTCCTTCAAGTTGAAAGGTGTCCCTTTTTTATTTATAACCCACTAATGTTCTTGTGGGTCCAAAACTTATGCCTTATCTTTTCTTTTGTGGATGATACATTATTGGCATTTCTCTTTTATTAATATGTTTTAAAGGATCCATTTTTGTTATCTATAGTACATGCATTTTTTGTTATTTTTCGTCCATCAAAACCTAGAACAAGGCAACTACTTAAATTATTCACCTAAATTGTATAATTTAAGAACAAAATAAATAATAGAAATGATTGTTTAGCCTTATTGCCAAACTTGAATTGGAAGAAGGTTATGACGAATTATGTATAGGTTGCATAAACATAATATGAGAAGTAGTGGTTGAGCCTTTGTTCCTCCCTCCCAAAAGAAATCAAGGGTTGACTTGGAGAAGAGAGCCCCCGTTGAAAAATTACCATTCAATCTGATCCAAATCAAGAAGGTCATCCCTCCTCATTGTTTTAAGACCTCTATTCTCCACTCTTTCCAAAACCAATTCCTTGCACAACTTTTTGTACAGTCTTTTATACATATTTGATTTAGAACGTCTAGATCAAACTTGGATAGTTTATATTTTTTTTTTTTAGATTTTTTTAAAAAATGTAGAATACAAAATAAAAATAATTTTTTAGCTATAAACTTTGAGAAAATTTATTATTTAAATAAAAAATTTAAAAACAAAAATACGAGATTTGGATCGTCCAAATAGAATTTGAATAGTTTAGATTTTACCTTAAAGATGTACACATTCTTAAGATATGTAGAGAATTTAGGTTGTCACACTTTCTCTTGCATTGTTCTTAACCTTACTATAGCCTTTTGCCTCTTATACTTCACCACCCATTAATTTTCCCACCTCATTCACCCTTTCTATCTTTTTGGTCAACGGTCAACCCCACTTACTAGGCTTTCCAAGGCTACATCCTCTCAAGCCTTTGGGTTATAGCCTAAGTGTGTGGCCGCCATGCCTTAAGCAACTACCAATGGCTTGATGACACGATTGACGTCATTCCCCACTCCTTCCTCCTTGTCTTTTACATCTCTTAGAAATATAGCTATTGTCACCACCACTCCAATACCAATTCACTTGATCGCAATGAAGTCTTTGTACCTAAGTAGAAGTTCAGCTTGTAGCAATACTCTAAATACCTCAACAACCCACCAAGTAGATTCCTCACATTTTCCATCACACTCACTTTGGATTAGCCGCTCTACCTAGCCTTCAACGTGTCAGGCAAGGCTTATCCACACCTCACAAAGCCACTATGAACCTTTCAGACTCATTTGCTTTGACCATGAATAACTTCAAGTATTTATATCAGACGTAGGCTTGCTTGGTGTATGTTTGGGCTTTTAGCTTGTTGCCATGGCAAAAAGAGTTTGGTGGGTTTTGTGTGTTTATAGAGGCTTATTGTTGGTAGTGAATAAGTTTTTGGTGTTGATCACATATTTACAACACATTCACATTTTGTTGCCACACTGTGGTTTGTTTAAGTAGGAGTGGTTTAAAGGAACTCTATCCATAGTGGATATAGATTATAGTATTTTGAACAAGGTTTTCCATAATATAATGGACACCTATGTGGTTTATCACTTGTTTGCCATAGTGTCACGTTATCATGTAATAAAGGCTACAAAGGTAATTGAACTAGTTTTGCGAAAGTATTATCAGTTTGATGGGACTTCCATTTGAAAGGCAATGTGAAGAGAGGCTAAAGAATATATGTATGTCGCTGAAGAAGGTGGTTAAAGCAAATGTATGTTTTGGTATCATAGTAAGTTGTGAAATATTTAATCTTACCTTCCCTAAGCTAATCATTAACTATCTTTCATTCAATCTCTAATTGCAGTTCAATTTTGTTTCTCTTATATGATATAGTTGACCACTTCCTTGATAATTGTAATAGGAACATTGGCATTGGCATGGTGTCAAAAAGATTGTAACATACTAGACATGGAAAATTTATTTATTTTTAAAACCAAAGGTTATATTATTGAAGTTGCAGGTGAGGGGAATGTTCAAGAATTATGTAATCAAGTAGTAATGAAAGCAAACGAGTTGTTATAAATGCTGTGTCCTATCCCTGCTTCGTGCAGTGGATCCATTCATCACAAATTAGAGCAATGCCTAAGGTTTATGTGTTTTTATGTCAGAACAGTCTTTGGGAATATTACTATTGTCTTAGTTATATACTTTATTTCTCATTTTGATACAAGCTAACTTAACAATGTTCCTTATTGTATTGGTCCACCTGGAGTCTCAGAAATTGAGTATATGCTCCCCTAATTACAAAGTTAATTTGATATATATATATATATATCGGGTTAAGCTAGATAAATTGCAGAGAAGGTAACAAAGTCATTGAAAAGGATACTTTGGCTATAACGCATTGTAGCTTCACCAAGCCATAAAGAGAGACTTCTTATGGATAATATGGTTACAATACACCACTCATATATTAACAACTATCCACTATAGATGTCCAACTTACCTAATAAAAATAAAGAATATTCTAATAATTAATTACATCAACTAGCTAAATAATGGAAAAACAAACCAAAGAGTAAAAAGAAGTAAACAATCAAGAGTGATGTAAATTTATATATCTTAGCACCTCCTTCAAATGAGTGGGTATATTAGTAACTTTGAGTTTGTCCTTTAAAGACCAAAAATGAGAATGAGACAAAGTCTTTGTCAAATAATCTACAAGTTAACCTAAAGATGGAATATATCCTACTAAAAGCTATTAAGCAAGAACTTAATCTCAAATGAAATGGACATCAATCTCTATATACTTTGTTCTTGCATGAAAAAGAGGATTAAAAGCAAAAGTATTGGCATTGATATTGTCACACCAAATCAAGGGAACCTGATTTAAAGGAAAGATAATTTTATTGAGTAGAGATTGTATCTAAGCAATTTCAATAGCAAGATTGGCCAATGATTAGTATTTTGATTTTGTACTAGATCTAGCAACCATTTTTGTTTCTTAAAGGACTAAGAAAAAAGTAAGTCTTAGAAAAAATACATAATAGCCTCTAATTGATCTTTTGTTATCAAGGAATGAAACCCAATTAGTTTTTGAAATTCCTATTAAGGACAATGTTTTAGATTGTTTGATATGTAAACCATAGTGTAAAATTCCCTTCGGGTAATTGAAAACTTGCTTAACAACTTGCCAATGTATAGGTGTGAGTGCACTCAAATACTGACTAAGCTTATTAATACAAAAAGAAATATCAAGTCTTATATTTGTGAGATATTGCAAAACACCAATTGCACTTATATAAGAAGAAGAAGAAGAAGAAGCATCCTTTAACAATTCACCATCTTGGGTTGAAATATTCTTCTCAATAACAAGAAGAGTAGGGCATAGTGCTACATGTAACATGTTAAAATTCTTTAACAAGTCAATGACATACTTCCTTTGGTTTAAGTACATTCCATTAACATCTCTATGTACTTGTAAGAAGTAATGTAATGACCCTAAGTCTTTAAGGATAATAGACCTTTTAATTTATTAGTGAATAGCTTCAAACTATTTAGGTTATTGCTAGTAACAAGAATATCATCTACATAAATCAATATCATTATAACTTGTAACTTATCTTTGAATAAAAAAAGTGAATGATCCCTTTTTGTATTATAAAAATCCCACTTAATTAGAGTGTTTTTAAGTTTTTCAAACCATACTTGGGATGCTTGCTTTGACCCATATAGAGCCTTAAAGAGTCTATAAACATGGTTAGGGTTTTGCAAGTTAACAAAACCCTCGGGTTGTGACATAAAACCTATCTTTTAGAATTGTTCATTTAGGAAAGCATTGTTTATATTAAGTTGTCTTATCTCCCAATTGAATGAAATAGCAATAAAGAGAACTTACCTAACGGTTGAAGGTTTGATGACATAATTATAAGTCTCTCTGAAATCTATTACAAGATCTTGTTGGAATCCCTTTACAACTAATTTGGTTTTGTACCTTTGAATCCTTTTACAACTAAATTGGCTTTGTACCTTTGAACCAAGCCATCTACATTGTATTTGATTTTAAACACTCACCTGTAATGTATAGTGTTTGGTTAACCAGCGTAAGGGACAAGAACCCATGTTTGGTCTTTCATAAAAGCATAAAATTCAATCTTCATAGCTGTCTTCCAACGAGGGATTTTCAGTGCCTCAATTGTGTTTATAGATTCTATTTCTAAATCTTGTTCAGCTTTTGAAACACCAACAAATGGATGATTAGTTTTGAAAATACCTAATTTACTTCTAGTGATGATTTGATGTGTGTTTACTGCAAGTTCATTCATTTATTGATGAGAAATATCATGATCAACTTGTTTTTTTACCTGTCATTTCTAATAATTTAAAAGAACCTCTTTGGGATGAACTTTGCAAATTCTTTGAGTTTTTTAACTTTGAAGTTGAAAAATTTACTAAGGTATCATCATTTAGGACTATGCTATTATTACAAGCACCAAAAGCCTTCTATAAGCACTGTCTTGTAGCATTATAGGGAATGTTTATTACATTCATAGAGAATCAACTAGTTCAAGCACCAAATCAGATTGAAATATGGTAGGAAAGAAAGTAGTAGTAAGTATTATCTCACATTATTATGACTATTTACTATTCATGAAACCAAAACTAAAAGGGAAATCTGATTCATTAAATATCACATGTTTGAAAATATAGATCTTGCTAATTGGACTCAAGCATTTGTATCCCTTATAAGATCTATTGTAACTAAGCAAGTCACACTTCATTATGTGGTATTGCAATTTGTGGCTGTTATAAGGCCTTAAATAGAGAAAACATGCACATCCAAAATCTTTAGAGTCTTATAGTTTGGTGAAGTTTTAAACAATTTTTGAAAAGGTGAAACACTTCATAAAACATCTATTGGCAGCCTATTAATAAGATACATAGTAGTTTGAAATGACTCCCACCAGTTATGTAATGGTAAACTAACTTGAACAAGTAAGGTCAAACTCATTTTAATAATATGTCTGTGCTTCCTTTCTACATTTCCATTTTGTTCAAAAGCGTGAAGACATGAGTGCCTGAAACTTATGCCTAAAGACTCAAGCATACTTGTGAAACTACAATATTCACTACCCCAATCACTTTGTAATACCTTAATCCTTTTATCAAATTAATTCTCAACAAGATCTTTAAAATGGATGAAAGCATTTGATACCTATTCTTTTGTCTCAAGAGGATAGATTCATGCATAACAGCTATAGTCATCAATAAAATGAACATAGAATTTGTAGCTAGATGTGCTAACAAAAGGGGATGGATCCTAAACATTAGTGTGTGTTAAATCAAGTAGGTTGCTAGTATGAGATTGAGATAGTTTAAAGGTGAGAGAATGATAATTCCCATATTGACAAGCATCACAAAACAAAAATTCTTTATTAATTTTGAGTTTCTCATTACAATTTTTCAAAACTTGATTTAGAACACAACTAGAGGGGTGTTTTAGCCTTTTTATGTCATTCTTGTTGTTCAAAATCATTGGTATTATTCTTAATGGTGTGCAATGAAAAGCATCTTAATGAGAAGGGATTATTTCTACTGTCAACTTCATAAAGACCTTGTCTGCCTCCTTTGCATTAAGATTTTCCCTATTAGGTTGTCTTTAACAAAGCAACCATATAAGTGAAACTTAACACAAACATCATTATTAATTCTTAACTTATATACACTTAACAATTTCTTTATAATTTTGGGAACATATAACACATCATTCATCCTTAGTTTGTTACAGGAAGAATAGTAGAGAAAATCAAAATTGTTGATTGAAGTTTATAACTGATTGATTTCATGGGCTACATGATTATTTGTATCACTATCCATGATCCAGGACTAGTCTCCTACTATGTTAGGCAACACCAAGTTGCAAAATGCCTAAAAGTGAAATTAAAGTACTTAATATTACTGCCATACTCATTTCTCTTGTTGTGGTGCATTAAGGTACCTATGTAGCTCTTATCAAAATTGAAGTAGTAGTTAGTAGTAGTATGACCCAACTTATTGTAGACCTAGCAAGTGGGTTTGTTCCTCTGCCTCTTCCTCCATGAAAGGACCTCTAACCAAAGGAACTTTGATTGCCATGATTATGATCAAAATTTACTTAACTACTTTTGAACTTCACTAAATGGGCAAAAGAGTTTCTTAAACTCAAGTTCGTTAGGTTATCGAGTTGGCCAAGCTTACTCTCAAATGTCATTAAAGTGGCTTGTAAATCTATCTAAGAGAGATCTTCTTTTTCATAAAGTCGGATGACAATGGGATTATATTTAGCATCATGACCTGCAAGAGCTTGTATGACAAGGTCATCCAATGAGATAGGACTTCCCACAAGTGTAAATTATTAGAGAGGCTTTTTATTTTGTTTAAATTGTCCTCCATCTTCAAAGATCTTTTATGAGTCCTTTGTAACACACTTTTGTAGAGAGTGATGCGAGAATATGTGTGAGCACCTAATAGGTCCTTAACGACCTTTCAAAGTTCCTTGGACATGGTACAATTGATCAATTGAGTAGCAATTTCAATAGTCATTATATTAAACAACCACTTGATAAGCAATTGGTCAGTCGTAATCTACTTCTCATATTGAGGGTTAACTTTCTTCTTTGCATCTGCAGAGAGAAATTTAGTAGGATATAGCTTTGTTCCTAAAATGTAGCTATAAAGTTTGTTTTTGTGAATAACAAATAGTATCATCGATTGTTATAGAAGGTAGTTACTTCTGTCCAATTTGATAGAACATATTTGGTTGTGCGAGTTCATTAGAGGTAAAGGAATGACAAAAATAGATGAAGACTATGGTTTAATGGCTTGCTTTCTAGCGGTAGTGCTTAATCTAACTAAAGCTAGAGAATTCATGACAATAAGCCTATTGAAAAGCTTTGATACCAAGATAAATTTCAAAGAAGGTAGCAAAGTCACAAAAAAGGATATTTTGGTTTTAATGCATTGAAACTCCATCGAACCCTAAAGAGAGAATTCTTATAAAAAATGTTAATTACAATACTCTACTCTTATGTTAATAGTTGTCTATTTTAGGTCTCCAACTTACCTAATAAAAATAAAAGATATTCTAACAATAAAATAATTACATCAGCTAGCTAAATAATACAAAAATAAACTAAAGAATTAAAAGAATTAAACAATTAAGATTAAGGCAAATTCTTATATCTTAACAAAGCTAAAACTTTTGTAAGCTAAATCCAATTCAAATTTTTTGGGAAAAAAAAGTTTTAACTCAACCCACAACAGCCGTCAATTTTGAGATGACTTATTGGCAAAATTTGAAAGCACTCGGCAAATGCACAACAACAATAGAGCCCTCCATATTGGCGGAAGAGAAAAAACAAAATCCATCAACATTCCATGGCGCTTTCATTCAGAGTCAAGGATGATGGAAGATAAAAACAGGTTAATGCATTAGTTTGACGTGTGTTGAGGCCATCCTTTTCATGATTAGGCACATGTTAATCACTGGGTTATACAAATTCCAAAATCAATCATGGTTTTTTCGCTTAATTTTCGGGAGAAAAGATATGGATCTCGTTTTCTTAAATAATTATATACACTATAAAACATTTTCCCATAATGAAAGTGACATCAATTTTCGATTTCACAGTAGACAAATGAAAACAACAGGGATAAACGAGGTTGTACCATGGAATTAAGAATATTAGTCAAATGGAAGTTTTCCCTTAAATAGACAAGTGAGGTTGCATATAATAGGAAAAAAGAATTTCAATTAGAAGTGTTTTCGAGAAAAAAGAAGAAGGAACGTATGCGAGCAGTTATATTATATATAGGGGAGTGTAATGAGTTACGAAGAATAAAAGGGTAAGAAGAGTAGGTGAGAGGCGCAGTGGGGTTGAGGTCACAAAATGGATATGGAGAATCCAGGGTGCAGGGAAGCGACCGCATGGAAGCACGTGGACTAGGTGTGAGTTGGAGTCACCCACTCCCTCTTTCCGAAACTGAAATCGGTTGGTTCCTCCCTCACCAAACCCAGCGATGCTTCCTCTTTTCTTATTCCCGCACGTCGCCACGTGGCTTTAGATTCTTTTTCCTGCATCACGTGGACCGCATCAGCCAGCATCTCTCGCTCTCTATCCCTTCTTAGTTATACTTTTAATATATATATATATATATATATATAGGATATCTATATTAATATAATTTTGAACTCTTTATCTCAAATTAATCTAAAATATAAAATAAATTTTAAAATATAAATATATATTATGATTAAAGAAAAAAATTAAAATGTATGTGAAAAAGTACAAAATAATTTAACTTTTTACTATTTTTTATTTTTTGGATATAAAATATTTTATAAAAAATTTTAAATTAAAAATATTGAATTTAAAAATATCGACATTAACTTTTCACGTTAAGTAACTAGTATTCTTAATAGCTAATAGTATCCATTTGAGAGCTTTACTTAACAAAATGCTTTTCTTTTTTAAAAACCAACAAAAGTTTTAAAGTTCTTTTAATGATGCAGTCATCAACTAAAAACTAGAATTCATTGTCTATTCTGCTTTTGCGTGTTTGAAAGGAGTAGAATTCAACACTTTTCAGTTTATGAATGTGTTTAAGCCAAGGAAAGATTATTAAGGTATAAAACAAAAAGAATAAAGATATTATAGTCAAATAAATTAATAAAATTGATAAAAAAAGTAAATTTAAATTACATAAATTTATTTTTACTTTTTACTCAAAAAAAAAAAAAAACATAAAGTTATAAAGCAAACTTCTTTTGTTTAGAAGAAATGGAGAACAGCTATCAGTCTATCACTAATAACTGCCATTTTTTTTGGGGGTAATGGTGGTCATGGGTACTTTTATTCCACATTTAGTATGTTAAAAAAAAAAATGCTAATTTCACCAGTCTTTTACAGATTGAACTCAATGGAATAGATCTCCTTTTTTTTTTTTTTGGGTTACAGATAACAATAAATTCAAATTAAAGTTGAGTTTTTGATGTTTGAGAATTAAGTTAAAATTATGTCATGATCATTTGTTTGTATCAGTATAGAAATTAATTATATATATATATATATAATAACAAAATTTCAAAATGTAGATTTCAAACATCCAATTTATACAGTTATAGTCCAAAACCTATAATATTTGTATTTGATGAACTCCAGACGGAATTAGGAGTGTTGTATTTTACCATTTATTTCCAATATTATCCCACAAATTCAAACTAGTCCCTCAAAGAGCTAGGAAATTAAATAATTTTGTTAATGATTAAATTGAATAAATAATAACCATATGAGTGGGGGAAAAGGGCCACAATGTGCATGGGGTAATATGCTTAATATAAGAAAGTCATACACACACACACACACACACACACATATATATATATATATATATATTGTAATTAGTGGTTGGAGATTATGATGGTTGAGGTTGGAAAGCTCCATTAACAAGTAGTGACAAACGCGTCTACACGCCGGCGGCAACGCCATTGCCCATTTATTCGGCTCTGATGCAACAAATTCAATACGTGAAGACAATATTGGCAATTATTCCAATTGCATTGTTTAATAATGTATTTGAGATACCATATATGCGAATTTTGTTGAGGTTCTTTTCCCAACTGTGTTCACAAAATTATACTAATTTGTATTTAATTTTGGCTTCTCTGCTATTAAGGAAGAGGTCAGGTCAATTTCCACCTTTTTCTTTTGTCCCAGAATTTCTAAAATAAATGTTCTACAGTTTAAATGCTCTTTAAATAAAATTCTAAAAATATAAGAAAATAAATGTATACATCTTAACAATTTGTATTTATTTTATTTTTATGAAATCGGTGCTTGGGATGTATGATCCGTTTCATAGTAATCATCCAACTATGGCTTTCATGAAATTCGACTCTCAAATTGTGTGTGAAATTATCTTTCTTAATTAATTATTGTACTCTACCCCTTTAGTAAGGGAAAGAGATGCTACTCGATTAGAAGGTTCAGTGGTTAATTAATTTCAAAATCTAGAGATATCAAATCACAATGACAAGAATGCGGCTCTAACTTTTCTAGTTGCCAAAAGGCCTTATTTTATTAGTACTTACAACAGATTGATCCCTTAATATTGCCTAGATCTATACATAATATTTTATTTTCTTTGATCTCCAGTTTAACCTATTTATTTCAATAATGAGAACTAATACGCTTTGGGTTGTTATATACTTATATTGGTTCAATTTGGAAGGAATGTAGTTTTTTATTCTTAAAATATACATAATTATTTGGTTTTTAAATTTTAAAAATGTATGATTTAGTTTCTAAAAAATGTATATCTTAACTATTTGATTTTTAAATCTTGAAAAAAAAAAAAGATTCAATTCTTAAAACTTTTTGATTTGCTATTCATTAATCTTTGCTAATACATGTTTTAAGAACTAATGAGTAATAAATCTAAAATTTTCATTCATTGAATAATATATTTTTAAAATTTAGAGATTATAGAGTTAAGCTATATTTTTTAAAGATTAGATTGTGTGTGTGTGTATGTGTAGATATAATTCAGAAATTAAAATAGTTAAAAGTATGTGTTTTCCAGGATGAAAAGGGGTACATTTCCTCTTAAACTTGTTATGCTCACATACAATTACAATATTCCACTACAGTATTTCTAATTTTGTGTCAATTAGCAAAAACGCCATATACAATTGTAAGCAATGCCCAGGAATAGGATCGCAAAGACAAAATTAATAACAAAGCCTTGCACAAATATAATATAAAATGGGAGTAAGACAATATGGGAGATGCATGAGAGGCAGTGTTGGTTGGAAAGTTACTCTTTCTGAAACACTGATTACGTAGGGCTGTCGTTTGTGCAATCCTTGACATGTGGGGGTTTATTCCATCCACGCGGATTTCGTGTTATAATTATCCAACACCAATTTCAAACGAACTTAATTTAGCTCTACACTTATTTATATATGTTCAACGTATCCCTTTTGTATCCCCTTCTAGTTTCTTCTATGGGTCTCATGAATTTGATTTTTATCTTTTATTTTTTTAGATGTAACATTTTTTCTCCTTATAATCCAAACATCATGTACGACATCCTTTGAAATTAATTATCATTGACGTCGTTTCAACTATATCTTGCGGAAAAACAAGACTTGTATAGGGATTAGAGTTTACATGTGTAATAATGAGCTCATATGTCCTTAACTGTTGCCTGTAATGCAGATCCCATACATGAAAGATGAAAGGTTCCATTCACTTATCGGAATTTTTTGGTTCAATTTCACGATGATGGAAACAAGATTGACATCCTGTTCCGTAGCTAATTTAAAAGTTGTCTGTGATTAAATTAAATTAATTAAGTACCTTGCAGTGATAAACAAAATTCAAAAGATTATAATGCAAATTAACTAGGATTTTTATGGAGAAATACACACATATTGAGGCTGCTTCGATCATTTAAGGGAAGGTAAGGAAACTTATTTATTTTGTCTGTCCACATCTCTTCTCCCCCTTAATATATATATTTACATTCCATAAATATAATATATATTTACATTCTATAAATATAAAATATATAGTAACATACTAACATTTCTTTTAAAATCAGTGCAAGATGGGGGACCATTGAGTTCCGATTACTTTATTGAGTCTCTCTTGCATTTGTCAGACAGGGATTCATCTAATCCTTGCTCCCAACAGACGTACAGCTAGCTGGTTCTTTTTCTTTTAAATTTATATATATATATATGTGTGTGTGTGTATATAATTTCCCTATCTTCTTTTAGTTCTAACAATTGCACAAATCTCTCAAACCCTTCTCCCCTCTCCCCCTCCTTCTGTGTCTGTGTCTCTTTCTTCATAATTTTCATGGAGAACAAGCTGAGACAACATCCCTGCATGGCCGTTGGAAATAGACCTTCCTTATCCATTAACAAAAACTCCCAGGCAATATTGAAAACCAAGCCCAAGATACGCATAATTCACATATTTGCACCCGAGATCATCAAGACTGATGTTGGAAACTTCCGAGAACTAGTGCAGAGGTTAACTGGAAAACCAACTGCTGAAAAGCATTGCAAAAAGAAGCCAAGAATAGGAGCAAGGCATCAAGGTACAAAAAGCATGAGTGGCCTTCAGTCCGACAAGCCCAAAATGAGCAACATGGAGCTGAGAAATGGGATTTGGGGTTTGGACGATGATCAATCAAGGGAGAGAGTAGTCATGAAGGAAGAACAAGTTGGACTTTGCAATGATGAAAACTCTGGTGGGTACTTGGGAGGCTTTTCAGATTTGGAAGGCTTCATTTCTGAGCTCGGTCAAATTCCCTTGCTTCCTTTGGATGATACTCACATTCAAGGGTATGAACAACAACTTTGATTCATATATATAGGACAGTTATACATTAATATAATAAATTTTCCTTTTTCTTTTTTTTGGGGGGTTTCTATTCAACCTGGATGTTTCACTTCTATGTGTGATTATATATATGATTTTGCCTTATGATATGTACGACTAACTGGTCAGTTTCATATATATATATATATATATATATATCCTTCTCTTTCTCTAATATTACAGTCACATTCATAGAGAGAATTGTTACCACCGGTGTGCTTAATTCTAATGGATCGTGGGTGTGTTGAATCAATTCACTATTAGACACAGTTTGTTTCTTTCTTCTGAGAGTGGCATAGATACTGTTTTTGTCCTTTATATGTGACCCTCTCAGAGTTGTGGAAGACGTGCTGGGTAAGGTAGCATTGATGGTGATTTCCATTGCAATTAGTTTATATGTTGTTTTCGCAGTCTTCCCTACTATATATCATCTTCATCTGTTTAATTTCATGGGTAATAGCTGTGCAGACTTTTCTTTCAGAGATGGGAACTTGTTAATAACTAGGGAGCATGAGCTGATTTGGTCATCTCCACCTGCTAATTGTTTCCCATCAGATCCTGCTGACATCAACAAAATTTGGCGCTAAAAACTTTATTCTTCTGCAGATGGATTATTAAAAATGACAAAATAAGATGTTGAACGGGCTAATTTTTTATGTGTATTAATTGATTTGAAATTTGGAGAAGCGCACCCCTACAAGATGCATGCTGTGCTGTTTCTACTTTCTGCATTTTAAAATAGCATACAGGCACTAAGGCCTGCCGAGCGGCCTCTATTTGCAAAGTGGCATGCGAACCCATTCTTAATTTCTTCAAAGACCCTTAATCCATCTGGTGTAATTAAGATGATGACGCAGATACTTGTTGCCATTTTCCACTGCCTTGCTTCTCGAACCTCAACCGTACTTTTGATGTTAAAAAACAAGCCAAGAAAGCGGAATACCAGACTAGAAAAAGTACCGTGATATAGCTTTGCAAATTTAAGAAAGAATATTAGGGGCTTGCATTTCATATTGTTTATCTGTAAATTTGAATTCACACCCCGTGTCTAAAATAGAAATAGTAAGGAGTAATTTGGTACGCATCAAATTAGATACAATGAAAATAAAAAAAAGATAATTTTAAAAATGAAAAATAACTTTAATATCTTTATTTTAAATAATTACATAATAATTAATAAATAATATTAAATAATAATTAGAAGGACAAAATATATATCACACAAAATTTTTTATTTTTTTCTTTCTTCGTGCTACTAAACGAGCTTAAGTCTTTGATATACCATAAATACAATAACATATGATAAAATCCCACACATAAAACACAGTTTTAAAATTGGGGTAGGAGAAAACTCCCTAGTTGCTTTTTTTTTTTTTTTGAAATGTTAATCTCTAAATTGCTAGGAAATGTCCCACCCTTAAGTTGGCTTATTTAATGTTAGAGCACATATTAGAAAATCAATATGACTATTTATATTCATACGCATGTTTTTTAAGGGGGAAAAAACTAACATAAGTATTTTGACTTAGAATAGAGGCAGGTGAAGTCAATAATTTTGGTTCAATTTATTCGCAAATTGCACTATTAATTTCTGAGGAACCTTATATAATTATTTAGAGATGAGTTGGTGATGTTTAAAAATAATGGGATATGAGATATGGGAATTTTCGTTTAAAATCGTCGTTTGGCATATGTAGACAATATCTCAACCGAATTTGCGTGATCACTCCACCTATTATGACTTTCTGGATCAAATGTGCATATCTCTAATAATATAGATAATGTGATATCCCTGTAATTAATGAATGAACACTTACTCCCTTTTCTGCAATTTCGCCATTCTGTGTTTCCTTCACACAAGCTCTCTTCTTCCCACTCCCGCCAGCTGCATTCTACTTGAAAAATGTCAATGCCATTTCTTGTGCCAAGAGGGAAGCCAATCTGAGAAATTTTAATTAGGTATCTATATTATATGCAAGAGTTTGAATTTCTCTTTTGACTAATAATTTGGTTTAGTGGTCGATTTTCTTATGCTCAAGCAAGGCATTAACACCTTCAAGTTTGAAGGATAATTTTGGAGTCACTTACCACTATTATAATCTTTTATGCCAAAAAAAAAAATACTTTTTAATCTTACTTGAAGATAATTAATTTTGATAATATATATGCATTGAAAAAATATTGAATAAACTATTTATACTAATTTTTTGCTAAATTACACATGATATATTTTTTATTTTTTAAAAAATATTATTTGACTTTCCTAAAATTTGATATATATATATATATATATTAAAAAAAATCTTTTCATTCAATTTATTTTTTATCAATCAAATTAATTTTTTATATAATATGAAAATGTGATTTTATTTTTAATATAATAGTGTTAAAAGTTACTAAATTGATATTAAACTTTTAAATAAGATTGTAATTTAATTTTTAATATGATAATAAAGATAATTAAATAATTTTATTCTAAAAAATTTATATTGTATAAAAATTTAATTTTATTAGCAGAAATAAATAGGGCTTTTATAATATAACCAAATGTTAGGAGAATTTGATAATTTTTTAAAATAAGGGGATACAATTTAGTGCCATATTTTTACTTTGTTTTCTTAATACCATTTATCCTATCTTTCTAAGCATCTAATAATAAAGTGCAATAACTAATAAAGTCTTTTCATAATATATAGTTAAATGAAAAAATTATTATTTTAAGAAGCTTATCAATTGATACCAGTACAGCATAATATAGCATATGAAATTCATATGTAAAGTTTAATATTTTTTTATGAAAAAGGTAAAAAAATGTAAAATATTGAATCTTGAAGTATATGTGATATATATATATATATATTTATAGTAGGATAGAATATATATAAATTTGTTTGATGTTACATAAAATGAAATATTATTTATTACAAAAATGCTTTAAAAATGAGATCAATTATTAAATTAGAATAACTAATGGTTCATAGTTTAATAATTTGATATTTAAACCCGAAAAAAAAAATGATATGGAAACGTTGCGGCGTCGTCAAACCCAGCTAGTTAACGCCGATTTTGTCAGATCTTAAGCGTTGAATGAACATCATGACCGCTTGAACCGAACCGGGCCGATTTTCTCAAATCAATGTAGCTCGTGCTGCTCGCCCTTGTCGACGAGTCAGTGAAGTCCTTCGTTCCCGCCATGGAAATCGATTCGGAGAAGAGTCTCTGCAGAGTGCCATGTGCCTACAACTCCATGGTTCACTGCTCTTCCTCCATTATTTTCTTTTCCTTTTTCTTTCCATTTAGGTTTTTGTACTTTGAAGTTCGTTTTTTTTTTCTCCAACCTCTTGAAGCTTCTAGTTTGGTTGTCGGAAAACCCTGAGAAAAGCCACAGGGAGGGAATAGAAATTGAGAAAAAAATGTATAGGAAGATCTTGCAATATCCCGCTTAATGCCAGCCTGTTGTGCGCCCGAAGTGCTATTTTGTCTTCAGGTCTTATGTTCCTCGCCTTTCATTGCAGGATGAAGTGTTTGAAATTCAGAAAGAAACGTATAGGGGGCAGCAATACAGCCAGATTTACTTTGCTCGTCTCCACTTGATGAGAACTCTCCTGTATTCCCTCGTTTCCCAGCGGAAACCTCACTTACCTGGTACCTATTTTTCTAGTTCTGAACTTCTACTAAGTATTTTCGTGGAAAATTTTGACTGCACTAACCATCAAACCGGTTCCAATATTTGTTTCAGTATTTTTCTGTTGCTAATCATTTGCATTGCTACTTTAACTTAGGGTTTACGTGTAAATGATTTTCTTGGTTAGTTTAATTTGGAAATTGCTTCAAAATCCTTACGGGTTCCATTGAAGATTCAATTCTTCTCGCCTTTGTCTTCCCCTTTCTCATTGTTAGTTTGAAACCTCAAATTCTGGGGATAAAAATGTAGTTCTTAGCTTACCAAAAACAAAAAAGTTCTTAGTTTGATATAGCACTGCTTGTAAAGCTAAGTCCATGCTGATGGCTCTTCTGTGCAGGTATTCTAATTTTGGATATGGCACTAGATTATAAGGCTGCCTTGCTCCCCTCAACTGAACGATGAAATAATCGTTGACATTATTAAAACATTAAAGTTTAGAGCGTTCATCGCTTAAAATTTTTTTGCATTCATTAATCTTCATTATTAGGAAACACTTGCAGGGGTTCTGGGCCATGAAATTCGTTGAAGGAAAATCAAGGGTGACTTTGTGATTCAATAATGCTGACAAGATGTTAGTTGTTTGAGGTTCCTATAAGAAAATTAAAATGATGGAACCTTGTGCTAGTTCAGCAGTTATATACTAGCAAGAGGAGTTTTCTTTGTTTGTTGTGCTTTTCTTTGTCCTTGTAATTATGGGTAGAAGTTATTTACTGGTCTAAGTTTGCTGCAGTGTGCACGGTGTTGGGACTGGAAGAAGGGAAGGGATGTGTCATCGTTGGAACCCTTTATAAACACATGAAGCTCAAACCTTGCATACTCGAGGAGTATTCTAAGGAGGTAGGCGTTTTTTTAAGTTTTTTATATTAATTTTACATGTTCTGTTCATGAAATTCAGAATAAAAAGTAAAGTGCTATATTTCTCTGTCATAATTTACAGAGATCTACAACGCCACTTGTCAAGCCTCATAACTTCATGCACCCAGATGATCATCTAGTTTTGGAAGATGAAAGTGGGAGAGTTAAGCTCAGTGGGAATCTCCTTTCACCTTCTGTGTATATAACAGGTCTATGTCATGAACAACTTATCTTACTCGAGTGAAATAGCTTTCAGGATAGGATGGCAATCCTGAAACATGATGCCCAACTATTCCAATAACATTAGGTGTAGTTATCTGCTTCTTTGCTTTTTCTTCTGTACCGTGTTCTTAAGGAGGGGAAGTGGTTCAAACAATATTGGATTGCTTAGCAAACATTTGATATTCTGAACTTAAATATTTCTTATTGCATTCAAACCTCTACTTAAGCAGCCCAGAATTAGTTTTTTTTCTCTCTTGCAGATAAATCATTATTCATCTGCTCATGTATCATAGATGGCTGGTGCATATAGTCAGACAGACCATGGACATGGGAGAGGTTTGTGTGAGTAGAAAGGTTTTTTGAAATAAATACTCTAAAGATCCCAATACCCAACTAACAAGATCAACTTTTCAGTGGACATAATGGCACCCCTTTGACTTGCCCTAAGCTGTTATATTTTTTTAAGGTCTGAGTATTGGAAATGAGGAAACTTAAATTATCCATTTAAGAAAATTGAAAAGAGATGAGAGATGTAGAATTATATTGTGTTTGAAATGTTTGAAAGCTTTTGTTTTTAACAAGCAAGCTTTTAAAAGAGAGAGAACATAAGAGAAAGGGGGCGATTAAAATAAGTGCACACTGCATTCTATAAAGGTTTGTCTTGGATTGCAGTGATATTCTATGAAAAAGATGTTTTTTGTAATGATGTGTTATATTACATTATATTCTTTGTCTATTTCCATTACATGAAAGTTTCTGGGCCTTTCATGCTGCTTCATTGGGGGAAGGGCAGCATGGTCCAGCTCTGTTTCTATTTCTGAGCTTATCTAGAATTCTGACATTTTTTGCTGCTTAATGGTGTTTGTTCTCATAGAAACACAACTTGCCTGTCATACAAATCCTTGTCTGTTGGCACATTATTATTTTATATTGACATCATGTGTGGCAGGAATTGTGGTTGCTTTACATGGAAAGGAAACTGGGGCAGGTGATTTTTTGGTTCAAGATGTCCTGGAAGCTGGCCTACCACCACAGATAGAACTTCCTCTTAAATCAAGTACTTCTTCCCAATCATTTGCATCTGTGATGATTCCTTTACCTTAATAGAGCACGTGCATTGATAATTAGTTAAATGGAATGTCCTTTAGAAATTTTTATTCACATCTAAGTCTCATATGGTAGACTTTGATATCTAAAATCACCAGTTTAGTATGTTGTTATAGGATGTCTAATTGAGTGAGCATGGTGTGCGTGAGTGTCCCACTTTCTGCACAAAACTGTTTCTTTTTATGTGAGCTGAGAAGTTGTATTGAAAAATGTGAGTTGTAATCAGCAAGAGTAGGCTGCCTTATGTTTTACTTCTGTTTACCATGGATGTCTTTCCATTTGATGTTATATGTTTTTATTTTTTCTGGAAGTTAAACTGGTTTCTTAGCTTGCTCCATATTTTGTCACACTTCCAAAAGTTATCAGTGGTCATACTAAATTTGCTACTTGCTTTATGTTTCTTTTGTTATACTTTTGTTAACAGGGTTGTGATCAGTAAGTTTGCCGTTTTGTGCTTCTAGTTGAATGTTATTTATGTGCATTTGTTTTATTCTGGTCACTAAAACTTCCTCTTTTGATAAAAGTATTGGTGCAAAATTTCTTTAACTTGGATTCAACAGGGGAAAGCAAATATGTTGTTCTCGTGTCGGGGTTAAGTGTTGGGAGCAGCAACTCTAATCCTCTCCAATTTCAACTTTTTATTGACCATATTACTGGACATTTAGGAGATGAGAAGGTTTATCCTGAGCTTTTTAAGCTTTCATACTGGTATTTAAATAACCTTTCAAACTTTTAACCTGTCCATGACAAATTAAACAGGAGCAAATTGTTGCATCTCAAATTGTTCATGTTGTTATTGCTGGGAATTCCGTTGAGTTTGCTCGTGAACTTCTTAATGGGCAGGTATGCAGCTCTATTAATTGAGTTCTTGAATGATAAACCACTTCAGCTTCTTTCCTCTTCTATTATTTGGTTTTCTGTGCTGATGTCTTTTTTTCTTCACAAATTTAAACAAAATTCTGTCAATACTCAATATATCTCTTTAACTGTATTTGATGCCTTACTGCTTCATAATTTTTCTCCTTTGTCTCTCTTCTTCTTCTTCTTTTGGTTTGTAAAATGAAACTACCTTTGCTTCAGGCATTGAAGATAAAGTCATCACATCTTGCCTCGTTATGGCATTACTAATTCATCTCCTTTGGCATCTGAACTTGTTTTCACTCTCCTTTCCCGTGATTGCCATAGTGAAGAACATTAATAGACAGTCATTATCATTTGCACGTGCTTTCAAATAACTAACCTTTTGGAGTCGTGCCTTTACGTTTTAGCTTTCATGAGTTGCAATGTTGACACCTCAGTGGTAGCTGATGGCCCCTTCTTATCTGGGGAACTAGATATCACCCGTTGCAAGTGAACTTGCTACTTGCCATACAGGCTTAATAGCGCATTACTACTAATCTTGGTTATATATACTTAGTTATAAAAAAATTTGGATTTCCATGCGGCTTTGTGTTGATAATATATTTAAAAAATAGAACTTATATAGTCATTATGTTGCACATTTGCAGAATTTGGCTGCAAAGGATCTCTCGAGGTTGTCTGAACCAATAAAAGAACTGGATATTCTGTTGAATCAGGTCCATTGAATTTGTTTGATAGCTAGATTATAATCTTTGTCTTTATGAATGAAGTTGCCTAATGTTTTTACATATGTTTAGATTGCTGCAGGTTTGCCTTTGGATATCATGCCAGGACCCAGTGACCCTGCTAACTTCTCATTACCGCAACAGGTTCTTATTCTGTCCTTTAAGAGTGTATACGTGCCATGTATAATCTGTTTTGTTTGACTTTGATACTAAGATTTGTCCTTTCAGCCTTTGCATAGATGCCTTTTCCCTGGGTCATCAGCTTATAACACTTTTAGATCCTGTACAAATCCTCACTGCTTTGAGCTTGATAATATCAGGTAATTAAAAATTTTGTGGTATCATTATTGTCTGCTAGAATTATCTTTATATTAAACTGACACCTTATTGCTTCCAGATTTCTTGGGACATCGGGTCAAAATATAGATGATCTTGATAAGTATTCGGAGGCCAAAGATAAACTTGAATTCATGGAAAGGACCTTACGGTGGAGGCATTTAGCACCAACAGCACCTAATACCCTTGGTATACATTATGTATGCTGCAATGCATTTACACTTTTACTAGCTTGGTCATCAATCCAAGTCATTTTTCACTTTAGATTGGAAACCTTTATGGAAGTTTGAACGGCTGTCAATCTAATATGAACTGCTATTTGCTGAAGAATCTAGAAAGCTAAAATTTGAAACTTTCTCAAAGCTGTCCTTGAAAGAGTTATTTCTTACATTTATATTAATTGTTGTCTTCCAGGGTGCTATCCTTTTACTGATAGGGATCCTTTCTTCCTTGAAAGCTGTCCTCATGTGTATTTTGTTGGCAATCAGGATAAATATGAAACTCGTGTGATAAAGGGTATTTTTATTTTGAATTCAACTTCTGAAAAATAATTGTTATTTTTATTTCTGATTTGCATTTAATATAACTTCTGCTCCCCTTTACACTCAAATCAAAAGAAGGAAAAAAAATCATATATTAGTATTGCATGTTGATTATAACTACTGATTGCAGGATCAGAAGGGCAGTTGGTGAGACTCATATGCGTTCCTAAATTTAACGAGACTGGAGTTGCTGTTATGGTGAGCTTTAAATTATTCACACTATCCCTAAATCACTTCTTCTAGTGTTTGAATAACTTGTCTCAAAGGTGTAAGGAACTTCCCCTGAATGTACAAATTAAACTAACCATTACGATAATAGCCTTCCAATTAATTAAGGAATCTGCCTCTATAAATAACCAACAAAGTGAGTATGATTCTTTGCTAGAAATTTTGTATCCTCTTTCTTGTTGCTTTTCTCCCTTCTATCATTGAATAAAGTGAGTTTACAAAAATTGGATTATAAGAAAATAATGTCAAATGATTTATATCATTTTTCCTTGTTTTCAACTCAAGGGTTGTTCTTAAGAAAATAATGAAAGAAAAATGGAAGGATTATTTTAAAACTGATTCAATTTTACTAATAAGTCTGCATGGATATTATGCTTGTTAGCCTTAATAACTCAACTCTAAAAAGTCCGAAATTTTCTTACTTATTCTGTTTGATTCCTTTGGATGACAACTCACCAATATTAAGATTGGGTGTTTCCAGTTGTTTTTGGTGAGGGGACATGAGTTGAGATAGGTGCACGTAGGTTATCCTTTCTCTTGGTACTTTACCTGAAAGTGATAGCAAATATCATGGCATGCATAGGAGTTTTTCTTTTAAGCCCTCTATCTTTGAGTTATAACTCAACGCCAAAGTTTGGTGGATATTTTTACCTGTTGGATGGAAGATGATTATTGTGTAATGAATAAACTATTTAGGCCCTGCTACAACTTTTTGAGCTCATGTCAATTATGTAGTTGATAGATTGATAGTTGATATGCTATGGTCTTTATTCACCTGGCCATGTAATCTCTTTGGCATCTCCTTTTAAAGGTAGAAGTTTTGCTTCAGCCCTACATGATTGATACTAATGTGATTTTGTGGCTTCCTCTTGTTTGATGAAAAATTGAGGCAAGACTAGGAAAGGAAAGCATTGTTTTATTTTCTCCTGGTTGAATTTCATGGCTACGAAACATGGTACAGGGTTTCATCTGACGTGATTCTTCATGTTTACTTACATTTTTTCACTGTCTTTTTTGCAGTTAAATTTGAGGGATCTTGAATGTCATGCTCTTAGTTTTGGGACGCAATTCAGCTCTTAAACATGCACAATGAAGTTTCTGTGGTGACTGAAGCTGTGACCTGTTAAAATTTTGTAATTGTTCGAAATATAATGTGGTTTTTCCATTAAAATAGTTACAAATACAATTTAATAAAGCTAATCTGATTGCTAAATATGTTGATATATGTTTAATAGCTGTCACATCATCCGTGTGTGTTGTAATGTACCTATGTATTCTGTGCAAGTTTTCAATTTTCTGAAATATATATGTATTTACATCCCAGGTACGACAAGCATACTACAGCTTATTGGATGTTTGTTAATTGCTGCCATTTCTATCCTTAAAAGAGAAAGCCAAAGGGTGAAAATTGGGGTCAAAGCTGATGAGGGATTTTTTAGTGTAACATACTACCGGTGTAGTATCCTAATCTATAGACTTGAATTTCCAGTTGCGTTTATTAGATGTATGTTTATGCATTTGGTGTAACAGTAAATATTAGGGATACTTAAATTGTCTTAATGAAAAGGGACTCTTTTCCAGCATAATATCATTTATTTCTATTTTTTTGTTTCAATTGGTGCTGTAATAACAGATTCATGATCGGAATGAGAAGTAGAACTACACAGCCAAATCATACCTGTGTCATTTATGGGGACAATGTGCGATGGTATCACATCTGATTCATTGTCGGAATATCGTTAACTCCTAAGAACGAGAAACCCTTCATTCTTCTGTCATTCTCATAACCTCTTCTAGGAAGTAGAAAAATAAGAAAAGATTGGGATTTACCCACCCCAAAAGAAAGCCGTGAACTTGCGGGACCCTGTATATTTCATGAGTTACTAAAAAACACTTCTTTTCTTATCTATATTATGCTGTGTTTGGAATTGCGTTCAGAAATCACGTTTGCACAAAAGCGTAAATTTGTTGCTTCCCATAAAACGTGGTTTGGGAGGGATCAAACGCGTTTCCAAACACGCACTTAGTCAACAATATTAGTTTACCAAAAAAAAAAGAAATCAGCAATACTAGTTTACTATTTTGTCACTGACAATCCCGATCCAAAACCATCTCCCGGTATTGGCAACTTGGACTTCTGTATTGTAGCTGTCAGGAAGTGACATCCCATGCCACACAAATCATGGTAAAATCATGCCCAACGGCTATAAATTTCCTTGTTTCTCGTATTATTTTCTATTACCATTTGGTTGTTGGCATTCCCACAACGGTCCATTTTCCACATAACAAGACACATAAAATCTGAATCATATGAACCTAACGCAAAAATCTATGCTATACCATTTTGCTCCCTCTTCTGCACAATGGAAACTCCTACCCCAGCCTCTGCTAAAGTTCAACATATAACCAAGAAATCTTCGGATGAACGCCTCAGAAAGTTTGCTGACGACTCCGAAAACGAGTCCCAGAAGAAGAAAGATTTGCGTGCATTCAAACGTCGAAAGAAAAGGTGGGCTGTAACGGAAGATGGTCAATGTGAGAGCCCATCAAATGGCGGCACTACTTTTGTGGAAAGGAGGTCGCTTCTGCCTCCAGCAGCGACGCGGAGGTCGTCATTGCTCCGGCAACTCGGGATTGGGAGGGCACAGCTCAGGGCGAGCGATGTCAGGAACAAGGTTCTCTTGGCAACCATTGGAAAGGTGAGGTTCATTCATGTTCTTAAAAAATTTCTACTCTTTCTTTACTGTTATTGATAAGTAATGTGACTGCGTGACAGTTAAAGGTCGAAGTTATTCACAATATTTAGTACTATCGATTTATTTCGTTGCTTAGTTACTTCAATTTTGTAGTCACAGTCTCAGACTCTGAAGTGAAATTGACAGCGTCAAACAAGATTGCTGCTAGAGAATTGTAGGAAGTTAATTAAAAAAAAATACACAAAAATAATTGTTTTAGTCTGAAAAAGGGAAGCTGTGAACTAGAAAGTCTAGGTAGGATTAAGATGGTCATCCTTCATTGGAATCAGTTTGTTTTCGAGAGTCGGTAAGAAGACTAATTTGAAATTTCATTTGCTTTATAAATTATTACGTGGGGCCCATGCCAAATATAAAAAGAAATTATTAAAAAAATGTCATATAAAAAATAAGTTATAAATAGTGTAAAAAATTGTATTTTAATATGTAGGATAAACTTTAATTATTCTACGAATACCAGCTGGGTTCCAAGACTCCTTTTTCAATGCATTTAGTGACAGCCTTTGCTTGCCTGCATGACCCAAACCAGGCGGGGACAAA
The DNA here is from genome assembly GCA_032878935.1 of Erythrophleum fordii. Taxonomy (NCBI): domain Eukaryota; kingdom Viridiplantae; phylum Streptophyta; class Magnoliopsida; order Fabales; family Fabaceae; genus Erythrophleum; species Erythrophleum fordii. The sequence continues at coordinate 11,812,465 of JAVQMF010000045.1, read as the reverse complement.
TATTTTAGTAGTGAAAATTTCCTAAACCACGAATATTGGGGAAAGTATTCAAAAAAAAAAAAAAACACTGTGCCTATTTGATAGGAAAAAAGATAAAAATTTTTTTTATATAATATTTATTTTATTTTTATAATTATTACTTAATTATTATTTAACACTATCTATTATTTATTATCAAATCATTAAAAATAAAATTATTAAAATTATTTTTTATCTTAAAAATTATCTTCTTCTTTTTTCTTTCTTTTCATTTTTCTACTTAACTTTTTAGTTACAAGTCCTCAATTAGTTGAAAGCTTTCAATACTCTGGGATGGTCAGGGCCAGAAAAAGGGCTTTTACTGTTTTAGTCATCTAGTTCCTTTCGGAAAAGGCTTGTTGGAACATGAAATATGACGAAACACAAGACGAGGAGCTTGTGAGATGGACAGGATGGAACTTGTCGCTGGCCTTTGTATTATTGCTATCTAAGATGTCAATGCCTATGCATTAAAGTCATTGCTTCTTGCAGAAATGGCGTAGAACCATGGAAGGGGCATCTAGAGTTTTCATGGAGAAGCATTATTATCGCCACAAGCTTTTGAACAATGACATTGCTTAACAGACTCTCAAGGATGCCACTTGGCGCATGCTATTTCCTCAACAGAGGGAGAAAAATCTTATCCTTTATAATTTTGTATATTGCACGGTCAGTTTTTGTCAATTGATGCTATTCTTTCATCTCAATTAATAAACTTCACTCGTTCATTAACTCAAGGTTGCGAAAAGGAGTTGCCTTGAGGAATTATATTCCATGTACTTCTAATCGTACTCCATGCAAAAGTACATACTGGCTTTGTCTCGTGAACTCTTTTTTCCTTCTATAGCCATCTCTTACGGTGATTTATTTGGCATACCTAAATCCTACCCATCTCAACCAACTTCAAAAAGTCCTTACTTGAAGCTGTCCCTTTGAATATCAGATTCACAACACATACTGATGTCCTTGTAGTTTTATTAACTTGCGATTTTGCGAGAGAAAACACACAAAGGTTACTCTATCAGTTTACCTCGGATCAAGTGTTATGTATGCCTAGCGGGAACAGAGCCCTGATTACGTCAGAAAAAAAAGCATGCTTAAAAAATTTAGAATAAAATCGTAAAATTGAATGATTTTTCATTTCTCTGTAACGTTGACCCCTTCTCCCCAACCCAAAAAAAAAAAAAAAGAAACTATTATATATGTCAATGACAGACGGGAAAGGTGAAACTTGACAATTTAATATACAATAATCTCAGGTATGAAACAACTGTTTCGTAGCCAAGCTCTGCTGGATCATAAAGCCCTCAACGGATTTGATCGATTCCAAACTCTTCGGCCAAGCTTCGCTGTAAAGGTATTTATTTTGTAATTATAGGGTGCTTGGGCTAGTTATTTAATAAAAATAAGTTACTGTTTAAATAATAGTAGGGCGAAACTTTTTGTTACAAGAAAAGGTAAAAATTTAGAATTCTCTTTTGAATTAGAAGTAAATTTCTTTTAAAGATAATTGTATTTACACTCAAAATTATTAATTATGATAATTATTTTTAACTTTTTTATTTACCCTCTTAAATACATTACTGTTAATAATTTGACAATAGAAAATCTTTTTTTGAAAGATATATCAAATACATTAATATTAATAAAAGTGTTTATCAAATAATTTTATTAAAAATAAATTGATTTTGTCTATGGTACTTCTTATGAAATTTTATTTAAAAAATAATTTTAAAATAAACAAAAATTCATAGGAATTAGCCAACGTAAATGGAACATGACTTATGATGGGAGTGAGCAAGGAATCACTTTCTGACACTCGCCATGCAACGTCCCAAGATGTCATATACTCAGCCGTGTGATCTCAATGTAATAGATGGTTTTTTGGGGGATCAAATGGTCCTAGCCTCCTAAATAGCAACTACAAACCTTTAATGCAGCTGTAAAAGTAAGGGATTAAATAAGATTAGCTGAAAAGTGAAGATAAAACCGAATATTGAAATGCAAAAACAGCCCTTGTGATTCAGAAAAGGCCACTTCACAAGCCCCATGTGTTGAGTGACTTTCCCTTCGGTTTTGGAAAACAACCCCGACTCTGCTAATCTTCCTTTAACCATCTCACCCTGTTGAATAATTTATAAGCCACAACTACTCAATCACACGTGTCCCTTTCAGACGTTTGATTGCTTTTGAAGCATATGATATGCTGCGGCCAATATTCATCAAAGATCAAAAGCTAATTTAAATTTTAATAAGACCCAAAAAAACAGATGAATTTTTATGCAGAACACAGTTCATTGGACCGGAAAGTCATATGGCCAAAGCATATGGCATATGCTCCTCTGGCATTTTCATTGGGGTTGATAAAGGGGGAAAATCGAGGACCACTTTGAGAGCTAAGTAAGCAGTGTTGAAACTTTTCACGAGCAATTTTTGCGTGTAACATGGTGCACGCACACGCAGAGATTGAAATGCAACCATGCGTAAGTTTCATACATACAGACGCAATCTCAATCATTGCTGATTGGGTTGAACCTCTTAAGGAAAAAGTTCACAACTTTCTTACATTTGGTAGCAGGTACTGTTGATAAACAAAAAGGTCATAATATTTCCAAATGAGCCTAAACAGGCTAGCAGCTGATCTGCAACGCGGGTTCACTCAATTTTAAAAAGCATGTCAAGCAATGGCAATTATGTAAATAGGTCGTTTGTCAGAAAACAGAAATGTGGTCAATGGAAATTTGTATTAAAAATAGAAAAAAGGAGGAGGAAAATTGATGCGCCCCTCTCTTCTTTCATCCACTTCATCACAAAGTCAATACAGGCTTCCGCCAACTTTCCTCTTCCTTTCACTTCCCACCCAGCATTCTGCAATCTGCACTTTCTTTAGTAACCGTGGTTTCTTGCTTGCGGCAACAGGAATCCTCTACTCAAACCCCATGATCGCCCATCCTTTCTTCTCTCTTTCTCGCAAACACTGTGTTTAACCCAATATGTATTCAACCTTTCGACGCTGCAAAGAAAACCACTCACTTCCTCCTTTTGACTACCAAATATCAGATCTTTAGCTGTTTTGAAATTCTAATAACAAACTCTATCCACTCAAATCCAAATTTGATTCTTTGATTTATTCTTTCTTGGATACAGATTTCCGTTCTCTCTTCATATTACTACTTATTTAGTCTTCTTTGTCCACTAATTCTCGTCTCTTGCTAGTGAATTACAATCTTCCCTTTTTTTGTCTTGCTTCAAGCTGTCATACTCATAATATTTTCTTTCCACCATCATCTGTAATCTTTAATCAAGAAATTATAATTTCATGCTTCCGGAATTTTTATTCATATTTCAGAAATCCGCAGTGTCTTCTCTAGAGGCATCCGGGTTTTATTGTTTACCATCACTGCTTAATTTTTAAGGGATCTGTTAGAGAGGGAAATGTGGGATGTTTTCGTGGTTGGCAAGGATAGTTTCTGCGTGCTTGAGGCCGGTCAGGCGGTATGCCCGCATGAGCAAGGATGACGTGGATGATCCTTCCCCCGTTGAAGACACGCTACTGTGGTACAAGGACCTCGAGAAGCACTCGTGCGGCGAATTCTCTTTTGCTGTGGTTCAAGCCAATGAAGTTATCGAGGATCACAGTCAGGTCGAGACCGGCTCCGACGCCATGTTCATTGGAGTGTACGATGGCCACGGCGGTCCCGAAGCGTCTCGGTTCATCAGCGACCACCTCTTCCATCATCTAATGAGTGAGTCTTTTGGAATTACATGCAAAGTTATGGGTTTATGCCACTGAACGGGATTAATTTGCTCCAGTATCATCATTGGGTGTTGACTTTCTGGACTTTTTGGTTGCAAAAATCAGGTTATTTTTTGCGGTGCCCTGCCTTTGTCTTCTTCTTGTTATTTGGATGGCCCTTTGGCTTATATAGTCTAGGCCCCAGATGGTTTTGTTTGTTTTGTTGCTTTGTTCATATTGCGCGTTATTGCGATTGAAAGAAACTTAGTTGAAAATTCGATTCAAAAGCACCAGCCGGCTAACATTGCTTTCGTATTCCTCCTCCCTCCCCTCCATTTTCCTTTTATAGGATGTTTCTTGAAAAGAGGTAGTAAGGATTGAAATATATATATGATTGTATATCAAATAAGAAAGGACGGGAGATATGTTCCTAGAACCATCATCCTCAACTTGGCTAAATAATATCTTTACGTGTATTTCTTCTCCGCCTAAATTGGTGGTCATATGCTTCTTTTTGTAGTCTTTACAGATTCACGGTGTCGTCTGAAATTAATTTCTTTTAGATAATGCCGGGAGGATGTATTGAAAAACGACTTTTCCATTTTTGATCTTCCAAAAACTGGCATGCATAATATGAGATCTATGGCACATGCCACAGATTGATTGACCTGCTGGTTCTGCTTCAGTTTAAGCAGTTTGGCAAATCTGGTTACAGGGATTGCTCGAGATAATGGTACTATATCTGAAGATATCCTCAGGGATGCTGTGAGGTCGACTGAAGATGGATTTCTGACTCTTGTTCGAAGGACTTATGGTATAAAGCCATTGATAGCAGCGATTGGTTCCTGTTGTCTGGCTGGTGTTATTTGGAAAGGGATATTATATGTAGCCAACCTTGGAGACTCTCGTGCTGTAATTGGTTCTATAGATGGATCTAAGATCGTTGCTGAGCAGTTAACCAGAGAGCACAATGCTAGCAAAGAGGAGGTTAGACGGGAACTCAGGTCCTTACATCCCGAAGATTCGCAAATTGTAGTCATGAAGCATGGAACATGGCGCATTAAAGGCATCATCCAGGTTTTCTTTTCTTTTCAAAAGGACTTGTTAATGGTCCATGTTGCCTTTATGTTTTCTTTTTTACTTCTGATTCTATGTGGCATTTGTTGGTTTTGAAGATTATAAGTATGCTCTTTGAAATGCTAACAACACTAATTTTATCTAGTCTCCCTTATTTATGTGACTGGGAACATCTAGTCTAATTTTTGCTACTACACCTTTATGTTAGCACACGATGGATGGATGGAAGGTGACATTCCTCTCTATTTTAGGTGGAAGTCTTAGTCATAATAAACTATGCTTGTAGCAAAACTTCTAAGCGTACATGTATGATGTTTTTTTTTTTTGGTAGATACATGTATGTATTTGTGTGTGCATGTTTTAGATAGGTTTTATAATGGAAGTATTTAATAAGGTTTCATTATCAGTTTGAGGATATTATATTGCACATTTATATTTATCTGTTGACTAATTCAAACCTATGGAAATTATGTTGTACTTAAAGTATTCATTATTTGTATATACTGCTAAGGTTTTGCAGCACTTGGTATTCAGGGCAACTTATCTCACAATTACTATTGTTTATATGCTTGTATTTTTAGTCTTTTCAAGTTATACTTGACTAATGCTGCATTTGGTTTCTGTTAACCTCTAATCTTGTCATTGTATTTATTGCTGCAATAGTAAGTAATTAATGTGATTGCTGGTAGTAACACAGCAGTTTTCTTGTTTATTCCAAATACTGCTTTTAGGTATCCAGATCTATAGGTGATGCATATTTGAAGAGACCGGAGTTTTCTCTTGATCCTTCGTTCCCCCGGTTCCACCTGCCACAACCTATCCGCCGTCCTGTGCTGACAGCCGAGCCATCTATATGTTCAAGGGTCTTACAACCTAATGATAAATTCCTAATATTTGCATCTGATGGACTTTGGGAACACTTGACAAATCAGGAAGCTGCTGAGATTGTCTATAACAACCCACGAACGGTATGCTTTTGTGCTACTACTTTCTTCTTCTTTGCCTCCATTGATATTTATAAGCTCTTTTCTTGAATGTCAGGGGATAGCAAGAAGACTGCTTAAAGCGGCTCTGAATGAGGCAGCTAGGAAACGGGAAATGAGATATAAAGACCTTCAGATAGTTGAGAAGGGGATCAGGAGGTTCTTTCATGATGATATAACGGTTGTGGTTGTCTTCATTGACTACGAGTTGGTTGGGAAGAAGATTACCGTACCAGAATTGTCCGTCAAAGGCTTCACTGACACGGTGGGTCCATCCAATTTTAAAGTTATCCGGGATTGACGTGAATGCAACGTTCACTTTCTAGTTCTACCACCATCAAACTTGAATGACTCTACCTGTTTTTTTGGGGAAACCAGGTTCAGAAAGTTGCATTTCACGTTGACATTTTTGCAGGATCTCATCGTTGTTTATTTTGAACATATGCTCGTGCCTAACCTATACAAATTGACACATCATCGTATGGTAGACTCACGCTGGTGATAGATGACGAATGCCAGGGGTTTTTGCTTCTTTTCCGGGGGTTTCTTAGAGGGGATAGAGACAGACATTAGAGTGTGAGAGTATATTTCCTCGTTTGTTTGAATAAAGTTTGATAATGGTAGACTCACGCTGGTGATAGATGACGAATGCCAGGGGTTTTTGCTTCTTTTCCGGGGGTTTCTTAGAGGGGATAGAGACAGACATTAAAGTGTGACAGTATATTTCCTCGTTTGTTTGAATAAAGTTTGATAATTTGAAGCATGATTTTACTCTCATTGCTAATTACCAATATAGACGTGTGAGTCAAGCATTCGCGTTCCTTTTGATCATGATTCATGAGCATTGAAGATTGTTAAGGAGCTGTCCCCGCTCTGATGCGTGTCTTGTGCTGCATGCATACAGGTGGCTGAAAAAAAAAAGGATTTTCTTTATTTTTTTTTCAATTTTAGAGAAACGGACTTGAGTGTGTTTGGCTGCCATTGAGAAAAAGAAAAATTACGTTTACAGTCCCTTTTATGCAGAAGCAATAATTTATTGTTTCTGTCCAAACCGCATTTTTCTTCTTCTCTAACACGCAACGAAACATACACTGAGTCGGTGACATCACTTGTGTGAATCTCATATTCAAGTAAGATTCATTATTTAAATTGGTCTTATATATTGTATGTTTATTTTTTCTTAAATTAACAAAAAATAAAGAGAAAAGAAATAGAGAAGATTTAAATTAAAAAATAAATCGAGTTATCAAGCTATTCTAGTTTGGGAGTAGAGTTTTGGTATTCTCCTAACTCAATTATTGTTTAGCAAACAGATGCTTTTAAAAAAATAAGAGTAAATTAACATATATATTTTTTGAATTTTGTTGAAATTATATTAATTTTTTTATTTTTAAAATATATACAAATCTTTTTTAAAATAAAAGATTGTGTTACACTTTAGTTTAATTTAATTTTTTTATTAAAATACTTTCCACTAAATGATTTCTTACACACTTTTATGAGCAATTTTTTAATGAAAAATAGATTAAAATATTTTTTTTTTTTAAAAAAAAGATCTGTATAATTTTAACAAAACTCAAAAGAGATATATATATATATATATATAAAAAATTTACTTAAAAAATAATTATTTTCATGCATTTTTATTTTTATTTAAGTTTTTAATAATAATAATAATAATAATAATAGGACGTATATTATATCGTCCGTGGAGTTCTGAATCAGTTTTTTATAAGTGTTTCTGTTTTTGTTTTTTGTTTTACTTTCTGATCACACACACACACACACACACACACACACACACACACACACACACACACACACACACACACACACACACACACACACACACACACACACACATATATATATCATCAGAATACTGGTAACATTTGTCCTAGAAAAGCATGTCTTTGTCTTCGAGACTCGTCGAGAAAAAATTTTTTATTTCAAAAAACTGTAGTTTCATAAGAAAAGCTTCGAGAATTTTTTTTATTTCAAAAAACGGTAGTTAAGAAAAGCTTTTTAAACAAACTAAAAACAATTTTTTTATTTCAAAAAACTGTATTTTCATAAGAAAATCTTCGAGAATTTTTCTATTTCAAAAAAATGTAGTTTCATAAGAAAAGCTTTTTAAACAAACTAAAAACAATATTTTTATTTCAAAAAACTGTATTTTCATAAGAAAATCTTCGAGAATTTTTCTATTTCAAAAAACTGTAGTTTCATAAGAAAAGCTTTTTAAACAAACTAAAAACTTTTCCAGGAAGACAAAGACATGCTTTTCTAGGACAAATGACACCAGCAGTCTTCCTTCATCTTATCTGAATGACGTGAAAGGCATTCGCTCTCAACGGCTGTGTCTGTTCTCTGATGCTTGCTTGCTGGCCAACTTTTTACGGATTTAGCTACCACCAAACATATCATTTTTGTGCGTTTTGCGCATGAGTGGATGTGGCGGCGGCATCATCTCACTGCATATTCTATGGTTGATGGATTATGTCCTGTTCTGTAATCCTCATCAATGTCACGTTTTTTCTTCTGTTTCTCTTGCAACTGTGAGATAGGAGAAATACTACTTTGGACCAAAAAAAAAAAATTCATACTGCTCATTTGGCCTCGGCCATGAAGGTTTTTTGGCTTTACATGGGAGTGGGTGCAGAATAATATATCGGAAGTCCGAGGATACTCTGGTTGCCTCGCATTTTCCTGATATTGATTGAAAAGGGGCAAAGAATGAGGATCTTCGAACTACCCGCCAGAAAAGAGCATAGTTTTGTTGTATAGGAACACCAGAAATGTACATAGTTTGTCAAAGCTTAATTGCTGCTGATGATACATGCACCCGCATAATTTGTTGATCAACGCAGAGTCATATAATTCTCACAAGCCAGTTAATATCAAGTTGGCATATTATAAATCTACACTCAAGGCATTGATAATCAGTGACTTTTATTGCAGTCATTCAAAAATCAAGTACATAATCGCTAAATCAGAATAGCTTATGAAAAGAATTGTTGATTCAACCAACCCAAATCCGTAACCATGCACAGCTCTTCTACAACAAGGTGGTCATGCAGAAAGGGAAAAAAAAAATCTTACATATCTTGCTTGTCTTCATGCTCTTATCCCATCATATGAAGAAAAGAAAACACAGAAAGAAACATGATCCAAAAAAATGTTTAAAAATAGGAAATGAAAGTTCCGCAACCAGTGGATGCTACCCCTGTAAAGCAAAATGTATAGTGTAATTTTCAGGTCCACTTCCTGCTTTCCATGATTAGAAGCATTTCCTGTGAACAATTGATGGCCCGGATTCATCGTACTCTGCCTTTGCAATCCACATCTGCACTCAGGAATGAATACATATCAGAAATACTTTGAGTGTGATGAGAGAAATGATCAGATTAGCAGTTCAGCACGTGGCCTCTGTAAAACTGAGCATGCTACTTTCAATGGGTTGAGCAGACTTGAAGCAAGTACTACAGTACTACACATGAGCCCAAGAAGAAAAAGAAGTACTACATTCTGTCAAACCCCATTCCCCCATGGAAAAAATAATCCCTATTACAGACTAACATTGTGTTTGACCGCTTCCCATAATCTGATCACTATGTTTGTTATTTCGTTTTAGTTGGTTTTTCCTTTGTTTTATTAAATCATTACTTGTTCCAGACATAGAATTTCCAATTAAATTAGCTGCATTATCTTTGTAAAATCTAACAGTTTTGTACATATGTATTTAAAAAGAACAAAAAAAACTATGCACTCTACCTGTTGGAAGGTGCTGAGGGATGCCAAAATGGAGCCTCCAATCCAGACACTGTACTTCCTCTCCGGGGGTGCCACCACCTTGATTTTCATGCTACTTGGTGCCAAAGCTGTGATCTCCTTACTCATTCTATCAGCAATGCCTGGGAACATTGTGGTGCCACCACTCAAGACAATGTTACCATAGAGATCCTTCCTAATGTCAACATCGCACTTCATGATTGAGTTATATGTTGTTTCGTGTATGCCAGCAGCTTCCATCCCAATCATGGATGGTTGGAAGAGTACTTCAGGGCAACGGAATCTTTCAGCACCTATGGTAATCACCTGCCCATCGGGTAGCTCGTAGCTCTTCTCAACAGCTGAGCTGGTCTTTGCTGTTTCCAGCTCTTGTTCATAATCAAGCGCAATATAGGCCAGTTTTTCCTTCACATCTCTCACAATTTCACGCTCAGCACTAGTGGTGAAAGAGTATCCACGCTCAGTTAAGATTTTCATCAAGGCGTCAGTGAGATCACGCCCTGCAAGGTCCAAACGCAATATTGCATGTGGGAGGGCATAGCCTTCATAGATTGGAACTGTGTGGCTGACACCATCCCCAGAGTCCAGAACAATACCTGAAAAAACATACAAACCACCTTGTCATCTCGTTCCATAAACCAAATTACACCATTAAATCTCATTCAGCAATTGTGAAAGAAAATATGTGCTCACAATAAGCAGAGAGAACAACATTTCTAAACCCAGGAAAAAAAAAACCCGAATTACTTACGAAATCAATGTGCTAATGCGGCTATACGTTATCCAAATAAGTTGCTCCTAAAAGGAAACTTTCTTTCTCTAATCATTAGAACTGCTAAAAGAAGAGTAAAAGAACAGGGAAAATACAGAAATAAACATATTTACTATACCATCCTCCTTGCCCGCAAGAATTAAATTTTAAGAAGATCGGTAAATTATCCCAATGTTAGAAACTAAAATAAGAAAATAGATGCTGATGATTCGTTACCAGTTGTGCGGCCACTAGCGTAAAGGGAAAGGACGGCCTGGATGGCGACGTACATGGCTGGAGTGTTAAAGGTCTCGAACATAATCTGAGTCATTTTCTCACGGTTAGCCTTGGGGTTGAGAGGTGCTTCTGTCAGGAGAACAGGATGCTCTTCTGGAGCTACACGGAGCTCATTATAGAAAGTATGATGCCAGATCTTTTCCATATCATCCCAATTGCTAACAATGCCATGCTCGATTGGGTATTTCAGAGTCAAAATACCTCTCTTTGACTGAGCTTCATCCCCAACATACGCATCCTTCTGTCCCATGCCAACCATCACACCGGTATGGCGAGGGCGACCCACAATGCTAGGGAATACAGCCCTTGGAGCATCATCTCCGGCAAACCCAGCCTACAAATTTGGGATATATCAAATGATGTATACTTATGTAACAGATATCCACATGAGATCCGGAAACCAAACCGATAACATTTGTCATCACAAGCTTGGATCCTTACCTTGACCATTCCCGTTCCATTGTCACAAACAAGAGGCTGAATATCCTCAGCGTCTGCCATTTTATATCGATTGCTGCAGAAAAGCACCGACCTTAAATCACAATATTAAAAACATACATATGGAAACAACGAAACGCCCCCCCCCCCCCCCCAACACAAAAAAAAGGGAGAGAGAAAGAAGAGCCCATTCCATTAGACAAGGTGCTAAAAGGTAATCGCGAATTTCTGTCTGCTAGATGTTCAAATCCTCAGACGTAACAAAATCCAGATGTAATCATACAGAGTGGCTCTCTAATGCTAAAAAAGGACCACCATGGACATTAAAAGATAATAAGAGATTCATTAAAGATTCTAAACAGCTAATATGACACATTTCCTATGTCACAAATTGCCGATAAATATCAGAGCAATCAGATGATTGCCATACCCATCCCATTATGATCAGGATACCTTGAAAATAGTGAATGTTGAAACCCCCCGAATTTGTTGTTTTTAATTACTTGCCCAGTGCATCTTCCAATGGAAGGAAAAATTGAGAATCAATTGCATCAAATGATGCTCAAAATATCTCAGGATATTGCATCAGAATGGAAAATCATTCCATTGTTATGAAAAGAGAAGGATAACAGGTTCAGACATCGGAATTTGATCATACCAACAGGATTAAGCTGATTATAAATTATGGACAAGAAATAGAGAAAAGAAAAATCGGGGTTGTTAATATTCTAAATTCTTACCCCCAGTGATGATGACGAAAATCAGAGAAGGAAGAAGGGAATTGGAAGAAAGAGAAGAATGTGTACCTCTGAAATAAAATGAATGAAAGTGCGTTCGTTTGTGTGTGTCTTCTTTATTTTTTTTCAGCTCCTTTAACGGACTCTGCGTCTGTAGCCGAACTACCCGCGTCTCGTTTAAAAAAGGGCAGTCCAGCTCCCCAAATGAAATTCAGCTCAAATGAACCGCAAATTCGCTATCCTCAAATCCTCACCGTCTGTTTCGAATATCTCGTTCACAGACCGATCACAGCTGGCACACTTTGCTTACTCTCTTCGTTATGACTGATTTCTCCCTCCCATCCCTTGATATTACCCAATCTATCTCATTTGAACCGCATTGGATATCAACTCTATGTATACGTATACGTATATGTATATATTCTCCAACAAATCGAATCATTCATATCATGGACTGACAACAATATTTGTCCATGTTACCTGTTAATAGATGATATAATTCAAAAAGAAAAAATCACTTTATTAAATCTTACTCTATAGTTAAATGGATGACTATGAATTTGGCGTTGTAGATTGTCATTCGCTTGGAGCTTAATATTTGTTACCCCATTATGCATGTGCGACCAATGTAATGGTGACAGGATTAAATGGAAAGGGTATTTTAGTCATGACAATTAGAAAAAAGCGCTTTCTGCAAAAGGTTCCTTGCCAACTCAGCATTGAATTTGCAAGTGTTGAGAGATCACGTCAGACGTGTTTGATTGAATGCGGTCCGATTCACTCACGCCGATTGTTCTTGGCCAAATATTCGTCGCTACAGTCGGATCTTTCGTTGACCCTTACGAAATGGTCCAAAATCGATCGCTCCCTCCCAGGCCTTCTTCCAATTAGTTAATGACGTGTCATCCCCATCAACAAACCAAACACACAACGAGATCTCTAGCTTCGGACAATCTCGATTCCTTCGTTGACCATGCTCCTCATTTCTTTTTCCTTTCTTCAATATAGATTTTTTTAAAATTTGTTTATAGAAAATTAACTTTTATATTTTTACAATTAACTTTTTTAATAAAAAAATAATAATATATAATTTTTAACATACAAATTTTACAAGAATTAGACTTAAATACAATTATTTATATTTATATTATTATGAATTTATATTTATATTATTATCTTCCTTAATTAAAATTTAATAAATGTATAATCATCTAATTAAAACATAACAAGCATATAATTTAATTAAAAAAATTATACATTTATTTACGAAAATAATACAATTTTTCATACTTTGATTAAAAAAAATCTAATAATAAAAATATAACAAACTTATATATAATTTTTTTTTTCATTTTACAGTTCATAATCTAAAGATTGAATTTTAAAATTTTTTTATATATAATATTTTATTAGAGAATTTCCTAATAAAATTGTAAAATTATATTTAAATTAGTTTTTTATATCTATAATCATATCTCTAATTTTGTTGGGAATCTTTTTTAACCGAGCGCTCCTTAATCAGTCACACTTCCCAGTGTGCAGTGTGCTTTCCAACATGAGGTGTGTGCAAATTGATTTCATAATATTTAAAAAAAAAATTATAAGTACAGTAATTATATTAAAGTTATAAAAAGCATAAAGAAGTTTCTCTACATTCGTTGTGGATCATATGAAAAGTTAATGTCGTGGGGATCAAAACGCATGTTGTTATTATTGCAAATGGGGATGAAAAAAGAAGATATATAGGTGACTTTGGATGAGGAGGCCATTCAACTTTCCCAAAGTAATAATGAATTTGGGCAAAGCAGAAATAAAAGTGAGCGACAGAAACCAGAGGGGAGGGTCTGCACATGTGAATGCCTTCTTTTGGGCCATCGTCATCCTATCATCAACTATCAAGCTTGGCCCCGTGCGCGTACTAAAGAAAATTTTTTCATTTCTTTATACATCCCTTTATCTGGCCACCAACTTAGGTATCTAAAATTATATTACAACTATCTCATAATTTGATTTGGATAAACAACTACTATCAAAGATAGGTTTTCTTTTATGGTTTTTGTATTTTGATTTCATTAAAGTTGTTTTTTTTTTTTTGACAGAAATTTTTTTTTTTTCTAATATTCAATTATGAGTGAAATCAACTATGATTAGCTCACCTATGATATCAAAACTATGGCCATGAGTTTGATAATTTGAAAAAACACTTTGCAGAATACAAATGTTGGAAGGGAATATTAGAATGGTCAATATTATATCTTAGCAAGATCTGTATAGACTTGAAATCAAATTGAAACTTAGACTAGTACAATTCAGTAAAAAGAGTTACACCATGGTTAATTATTATAGCTTTTGACTAAGTGGTCAGCATTCAATCCAATAAAATGCATATCAGAAAGTTGACATTTGTAAAGTGTTATCAAGTTTATTCTCATTTTGGAAGAACTTTTGAGTTTTGATCGTGGCCGTGGACACCATGACTAATAGATTATCGGTTTTTGGCATATGTTCTAAATTGTTGTAATGAGAATCTGCTCTAAAATTAAACTCAGGATAATTATTAATTGGCATTGTTTTATCATATATTTAGCATATGTATGTTATTGGGCAAAGGTTTTTATAACTTGGTGGGAGTTCCCTTGGTTCTTGGGGCACAATTCTGGGTCTTGGGAGATTGGTTTCGATGTAAATACCATTGTCAATCTTTCCTTTAGTCACAGGAGGTTAGTCCTTGGATTAAATACTAACGTTTAAAATTTCATTTTAGTTCTCACGATATAAGTATTTACTAATGTGATTTTTTATAAATAAAATTAGTATTAATAATATCTTTTTATCAATTTACATTATATTATGTGATGATAACTAAGTGATAACTTGCTAAAAATATATATTATATGCCATTATATCAATTAATTTTACTATTAGTAGGATTGATACAATGATGCTATTAATAATAGTTTTATTTATGAAGAATTAAATTAGAAAAATAATTTTATTAAGAATTAAATTAAAAATATCTCATCTGTAAAAAATCAAATTGAAAAAAATGATTTTATAAAATACCAAATTAAAAATTGATTCAAGGGATCAAAATAAAATTTTAATCCCATTTAAACTTGGAAATTTAATAAGGCCAAAATGCAAATAAACTCCTAAATTTGTGGGGCACATGCAAAGAACAACCCATCACCTTTAAAATTTGAAATTGAACTTCTTCGAACTCTTATTTTTGTGAGAATATCCCTCTATTAGTAAAATTGTTAAAACACTAAAACATTATTTGGTATACATAATTATTAGAAATGAAAATGAAAATAAAATATAAAAAATTATTTTAAAGATAAGAAATAACTTTAATGTTTTTATTTTAAAAAAGTAATAAAAAGAGATAGTTAATGTTGAATACTAATTATTAAGATATAACAAATATTGCACAAAATTATAAAAAATATTTTTTTCCTTGGTGCATACCAAACAAATTGAGAGGTGCCACATCAAACTCAATGAAGCCATACCTGGCCTAACATGGATTCAGATGTTCATAAAATGCCATGTTTATGAATACATGGTCAATGGTTTATGTAATATTGGCCGAGGATATGAGAATCAATGGATTCGAACCTTCAGCATTTGAATTGAGGTCCATTATGTATGGGGCTATGGAAGATTAAAATTATTCAAAGATTTGGAGAGAATGGTGATTTAAATGGAGGAAGAAGAGTTTATTCAAATATGGTTCTTTCAATATATAAAATTCACGGTGAGTGCATGAAGATGGTTTCTTGTCATCAAAGGATGAGAAATTCATTGATTTCCTTTTGGGGCAAGGACTTATAATTCTATTTTGAATTCATGTTGTATGTATTGGATTATTGGCACAAAGTTATTAGACATAATGACTTTGATGATAACAAAATAATTATCAAACTTTTGTAAAAGGTCATGCTTTAGATCGGCCTAATAATTTATTTTAAAATGTTTTTAAACTAATGTGACAATTCATCTTTAAATGGCTATGCTTATGAACAAAACAACAAAATACATTATGTATAAAAAGACAATCAAATTATGAGTTCTTACATTAAGGAAAAAACAAGTAAAGTAGTAAAATCAGTGATTGATGTTGAAAATATGATTGAATGTTAATTTTCACTTTGAGTTTTGTAGCTAGCATTTAATGCTAGAAGACCAGTCAAGGTTATAAGGATAAACAAAATTTGAGAAGACTTTTTGAACATTAGAAACAAAATTAAGAAGGAGCCAGTGAAGTCTGAAATGTCTCTAACGGATAAAAAAATCAAGATGCATATAAATATTTGAAGATATGAATATTGTAGGCATGGAAAAATATATTAAGATAAGGCACTAAGAAAGAAAAATGATTATAGATTATTCATCATTTTCACTTATTACATATATCTACTTATAAGAAACTATTCAAAAAGAGATTGCAATTCATTGTCATAGTGATAGAAGAGTGTTATAAAATTTGAAAGAATTTGAGGGTGAGTTGTCAAAAACTCTATTAAGAGATTATCTGGTAGTGAAAATTGTAAGGTGGTATTAACCACATTTTTATAAGTTTTCATTATTTAGTTTAAAATCTCTTAAAATTTTAAGAGAATTGGACGTAAGTCAAAACTAATTGAATCAAAATAAATCATCTGTATTAAGGTCCTTCACTTTTCTCTTTTCATCTGTTTGTACACAGGTCTTCCACTTTTTATCAACTGAGTTAGAAGACCTTTGGTCTTTTACTTTTAAAATTTTAAAAAATTATATTTACTGCATAATACACCAATTCATCCCCTTTAAGTGTGTTTATCAGTATGACCATAAAAAAAATTATTGGATTTGAATGGCTTTTCTTTGTCAACTAAAGAGTTGAATGCTAATTTGGAAGGAAATGAGATTACAGTGTTCAACGTTTATGAATTTTGATTTGTGTTTTTGTAGAGTTGAGATAACTCTTTAATAAAAGCGTACTTACTGGGGAAACAAAAAAAAAAGTGTACATACGGGGAAGCACTATTATAGGAAGACTTAATAAATTTTGTTTGGTTGTCAATTAATTATATAAAAGAATTATAAATTCTTTTCTATTCAAATGTTAAATTTTTTTAATCCACTTCTTTGACTTATCTTTTTTTATACCTTCCTCTTCTATCATTAATCTATAGTAATATATGATATTAATTTATCATATTATCTTTTTAACTCTTTCAAAATGTTATAGCAGAGTACATCCATAAAATGATTATTTATGACATACACATAGAAAGGAAAGGAGTAAAAGAAACTTCTCATTCCTTGTATATAAGACTAGAATTTTTTCAATATATAAAACTTGTTGTCCCCTTTTACATTAACAACATATCAGCAAATATGTTCATGATAATGAGATAACTCAAATACAAGGAGACAATTGAGATACTTACACCACTTTGTATCTTAAATATAGGGAATAAAATTAAATTGGTAATTTAATTTTTTTTTAAAGCAATATAACAAGAGTTACAAGTGATAGAAAGAGAATTGATCAAAAACAAGAATGGTTGAAGTGTTACACTCAGGCAACCATAAACCCTTCCTAAGCTTTTGCTTGTAATAGCAAAAGTGCCTCCCTATTTTGATTGCATTCCCATATACCCTCAGTATGGGATTTGGGAAATATTATCAGCTGGAGTTGTTATGCAGAAACATTGTAACTCCTTTCACCACTTTCTGCAACTCTACCTTTTCTTTCCCCCCCTCTTTTCCCTTTCTTATTTTCCCCACTTTTTAGCTTCAGTTAAATTGTGCAGTTAGCCTGAAAATTCAGTGTCCTTGGCGGAAGAATCAAAGCCCATTTAGTACATATCTTGCACACATTATAACCCCATTTTCAAGTGTTCAACGTAATAGTACATTTTTTTAGAAGAGAGCATAAAAACTTGAACTAATTAAACAAACAGGGAAATGGAAAAGAAGATTTCTGGCTATTATCATATTGGGTCAATAAAAATCACCATTTTCACAAACAAGAAAGTTAAATGTTGAGAGTAGTGTGTTTCGCTATGATGTTTACTTAAGGTAAAAGGGAAGGGGGGGGGGGGGGGGATTTGATATCAATCTAAGAAAGGTTAGTGCCCGTGACTTCTAAGTAAGGTTAGCGCCATATAAAACTAAAAGTTGCCCGCCTCGCTTCACTGTTTATATCAATTTATATCTTGGTTTATGCAACATACTTGAGCTTTTAAGATCCTTTAGATAGGCTTAAATAAGTTTGCATCATATAGCGTGCTGCTCGACCCGAGCAACAAAGACCCCAATCTTCTTCCAAGGGGTTGCCAGGGCACTGAGTAGAATTTTGAACTTCTCTTGGTCTTTTCTTATAATTTCTTCGTATAATTGATCATAAGAGAAATCAGTTAGGTTAGGCGTGTTGAGATGCTATACAAAATAGAAGTTCAAGTCTTGCATTGCAGCTTATCGATGTTTATGCAGGAAGCTGTTGGTAGATTAAGGCCACTTCAGAAATCACTAATAAAACCCTTTAACTCTCCCTGCACCCACCTTGCTTCCGTTGAAAAATAACAGATTGTCTCAATTGAGCTCTGATTCACTAAAAGGTATATGGATTCTCACTGTTGACATATGCATCTAAAGATTTTAGGCAAATTATACTTACTTCCCTTAACCATTAGTTAGTGTATATTTGATTTTTTTTTGGTTAAAAAAAATTCTACTTGATTTTTTTTTTAATATTTGATATACAATACGATAATCTCCTATATTATTTTTTCTGTCAATAATATTAGTTTTTTACATAATATGATATTACAATTTTATTCTTAATCTAATAGTAGAGATAATGAAGTTAATATTAAATTTATGATATTGTAATTATATTTTTACTATAATATTAAAAGCAACCACAAAAATTTTATTTTGAAAACACACATATTATGTAAAAAAAATTAAGTTATTGACAGCATATAATATGGGAAAGCTTTTGCAATATATATTCACACGTAAGAAAAGTCAGATAATTTTTTTTCAGAAAATATCAAGTATATTTTTTTTTTAACTTTAAAAAAATTAATATTAATTTTTTTTTCTGATGATGTTGTATTATAGACTAAGGTAGGGTTGACTGGAAATAAATTGTTTTTTTTTTTTGGGGGATAGAGGCGGGAAATTATTTTATGCAAGTACAATTCGTTTTTAGGTATACATTAGTAATCAATATTAAACAATTTAAAATGATTTATATTTTTGGTTTTTTTCAATTATCATACAACTTGTATTTATTTAAAATTATTTGATAAATTTATACTAAGCATATTGTGTTTAGATTGTTTTTGAAAGTATTATTGATTTATTTTTATGTCATTTGCAGTCAAAATTATAAATTGATATTAATAAATACTTCGAAAAAATATTTTTAATAAACAATAGAAAAAGAAAAAAGACAGGAGACCCTGTTTGGCCGTTTGCTATACGGAAATAGGAACCAGCGCATTTTCTTCAAAATTCGACGATAACCGCAACCATCAGGATGTGGAGGCATTTGCACGGAAGACAAATCAATGTCTGGACTGAACCTATCTCGTCCCATCTCTATCACTGTAAGCCCTCTGTTCTAATCTTCAGTGGTATAGAAAAGCAATGCTGAAAGCTATTCAGATCCTGGGTTGTTCATCAAGTTTAGTTACTCAACGTTGGAAACCCCTTAGCAGTCAAGGGCTCCCCTCCATCGCAATCTCTTCCAAACCTTTCTCATCTTTCTCCACAGTATCCTTCTTAAAAGCACTTCCCACGATGGATTCTTCGTTCTTGCCCAAAGATTCAACTCACAGGACTCAATTAAGAGCAATTCATGCTTCGTCAGCTCGTTCGGACTCAAATACAGATGGCACCTCGTCTTCTCCGCCATCATTATCCGTTGCAGTTCAGTCATCTGTGAGTTTTCTTTACAGCTCATTTCTAATTTGATAGATACGTTCGGTTAAAATTAATTGTTAATATGGGTTTCTGTGGTTTTTGGGGGAACTGCATGATCCACTCACATATCATCTTTTTATTCCTTAGTTTTGAGGGGAATGCAATAGGTTTCTCGAAGATAGTTGGATCCTAGGTTATTGCAAGTTATGCTAGCTGTAGCTAGTCTTTTAGAGAAGATAGTTGCAAAATGGGTTGACTTTGGAACCTTAAATTATGATATTTTTAATAAACCAGTTGAATTACAATGTCGCAATAAGAATGCTGCCACCAAGTTTTCTTGACTTATAATGGAAACTGTTGACAGTGGCGCCACATCAGAATTTTTTAATTTTAAATCAAATTACTTCACTGAAATGCATGGTATTATGTATTTCTCTTGGTCATCTTCCTTTTAACTATTGATCATATTGTTTTGGTTCCATTGCAATGTAGGGGATTCAAAACATCAAGTTCTGTCAGTGGTGTGGTGGTCCAACAAAGCATGATATACCTGAAGGAGAAGAAAAGTTAAGAGCAATATGTACAATTTGTAGGAAGATTATCTATCAGAATCCAAAAATGGTAAGTCTGTAAAATCACAGGGGCCTCCATTTGAGTTACTGCAGTCCTTATGCAAAAATAGGAGATTAGTAGTCTGTTTGCTGTGAGAGTGGTGCTATTTGGACATTAGCTTGTATAACTGCCAAAAATCAAGGGTAATTTACTTGAATGTGCAAGATATACACAAAACTATCACTGTTAAAGTGGAAGATCAGGAGTGTGTATGGGATGCATTATCACAGCTATGCAAGAAGCTTTTCTTCGTTTTTTTTTTTGGGGTTTAAATTATGCATCTTAAAGTGGGTATTAGCTGTTTATTTGGGTCTTCTTTATCTCTTTTTCTTAATTTCTCGACAGGTGATTTGTACTCTTTGGTTATTAACATAATATTTCCCCTTGAATTTAGATAAGGACATTGGTTTGTATCATAATCCCTATCAAGATTACTTCTAAACAACTATATGGATTACTAATATACTGCATACATATTGAAGCTTAACTTTTACCTCAAAAAATAAGGTCTACTGTTGAAGTTTACACAAGGACGGGCTAGAGGTTCTTGTTCCTGTTGTAAGTAAATGGACAATGTTATGTATAACTATGGATAACTTAAACTTCCATCCAAGTTGATTTAGGATGACCTTGTAGATTGAAAGTGTTTTACAGTATGGTTTGTTATATGCTATGGCTTTTGCTGAATTTTCTAAAACGTACTACTAGCAGACATAGGGAAAAAGGTAGTTCACTGTTGCATCTTCCAAGCATTCCTTGACCTGAAACAATTCAGTTGGATTAGCTTTATTTATTCATTTATTGTTATTTTTAGAAATGATGCCTGTATTTGATACTGAAGTGGAAATGGATGTCAAGGAAAACCACTGTTGGATTAGCTTTATTTATTTATTTATTGTTATTTTTAGAAATGATGTCAAGGTAATTCACATCTAACATTCTTCAGACTGTATGTCTACGCTCGGATTCTCTAAACTCTAAAGTAATTCTGTTTATCAGGGCCCGGGAAATGCAAATTAAAAATTAACAAATAAGGAAAAGCAGATTTTTTTTTTTGGGTGGTATTCTGAGTTGTTGGGCAAATTTACTTTAATAGTTGTATACTGTTTGTCAGAGCATTTATTCCACTTCATGTTGCTCATATCAGGGTATCAGACTAATTGCTTTCTTCTGAACATGTCATTATTTGGCTGGCAAAGTAGGTTGTTGGTTGCCTCATAGAACATGATAACAAGGTCCTGCTTTGCAAGCGGAAGATTCAACCATCTTACGGCCTTTGGTAGGAATTAAATTTTTACTGAGTTGCCTATCCTCATCACTTCTTTATATCTTGCAATCTTTTCCTAGGAAATCTGCTTATAAAATGAGATGGTAAATTTTTGTTACAATGAAGATACTTCTCTTATGAGTTTATGCTATAATGTTAATTTCTTGTGTCAACAAGGACACTTCCTGCGGGCTATTTAGAAATTGGAGAGTCAGCCATGGAAGGTGCTATCCGGGAAACAAGAGAGGAAGCAAATGCAGACGTTGAAGTGCTGTCTCCTTTTGCTCAATTGGATATTCCTCTAATTGGCCAAGTAAGAAAGAAATATTGATTTTTTCATTTTTGTTTTCTTAATACTTTTTTATTCATCATTCTCTTAACTAGCTAAATAATTTTGGTCATGATTTGAGGCAGACTTATATAATCTTCTTAGCAAAGCTAAAGAAGCCCCACTTTTCCCCTGGTCCAGAATCATCAGAATGCCAGCTTTTCTCGCTTGATGATATACCTTTTGATTCTTTGTCTTTCTCATCAATGGTGGTTACCTTAAATTTGGTATGATTCAGATATTTGAGCATTTATTACATTTTGTGGCTGTTTTTGTGCTATTAGAGTATTTTAGTACTCATAATGTGTATCCTATGGTTTATCTCATGGATGCAGTATGTTGAGGATATGAAGGCTGGAAAGCTCAAATTCCATTATGGCACCATTAACAAAAGGTATTTTCACCCCATGTGTCTAATTTCTCAATTTCCATCTTATGCATTATCTCATTGCAAGGAAGAAAATTATTTTTTCCAAAAAGTATTCACACTTGGGTTAAGGATAAGAAAAAGGTAGCCAGCAATACATCTCAACTAGTTGTACTGGCTCAACACTATTCATGTTATTCTGCTCTGTGATTATTGTTATTATTATTTTTTTTATGGCCATCCTGTGATTATTGTTATTATTCAAATGCATATGCATAAATTATGATTGGAACATATTTGTAATCCTTGTGTGAATTACAATCATCACCTTTATTTGCCCGAACACATGAAAGCATCAATATGATTTTTCTCATCATCATGTCGTGCTTCTTAACTCCTGACCTGACTTTTATCTGCTGTCTTATTGAATTCTCAAACCTCTTGCCCGTGGTGTTTGAATTTATTCTGATGATTCTTGTTAGGCCGGGCACTAGTCCCTCTGATATTCATGCCTATACACTGGATAATCATATGCAGTCATGACATGCTGGTGAGTCCCTTATCGGATATCATGAACCAAAATAATATATTAGAATAGTATACTTAACATTCTGCTTCTGTGGGTTCAACGATTAAGTACATGCATTTATTGTATTTCGTTAGTTCACTCCCATCTGAAGACCAAACAAAAATTATCCTGAGCTTAAATTATAATTACTTATTACTTATCCTTCATAATGCAGATATAAGATCAACCATAGTGATGAACATTTCGTTGGTTGCAGCACCCTCTGAAAATCTGAAGGTTGTAACCAGAAGAAATTTATGTGAGAGCGCAGTCTGCCTATCCGTGTCGTGCAGTATCTTCTACAAGATCTACATTCAACCCATTCTTTTAAAAATCAGCCGACCGTCAACGAAAAAATTGACATCACATGAAAAGTAATAAAATTCCTGGCTGAAATTTCACCGTTGTCATAAGATTGATGGGCTGTTGCTTCCATTCAAGGCATTGTCAATTCAGCGGAGCTCGCTGTAATTCATGGTCACCCACAAATTTTTGCGGCGTGCCATATTTAATTGATGAGGGTTGCTTTCTTTGATTAAAGATTGAGACTTGTTATTGTGATAACATTGGTCAGAACTGTTGTAAACGTAAATATCCATCAAGACAAACGAAATTGATCTTCAAAAAAAACAAAAAAAACTTACGTTAAGAATAGCACTTTGCAATCGGGTATTTCTAATCAGTAGATACGTTGTCGGGAGACTGCACAAATTTGAAAATTGAAACTACTTTTTATTGTTTACATTTCGGAAGGTCAATTTGCTTTGTGTGACGATACATAAATACCTAAAATCTCGAGAGACAGCCTATCCAAATTATGAACGCTCAATTAAGGCTCAACTTAATCCGTGTAAGCGAAATTTCTTTACGAAATTAACAATGTAACAAAATATTTTATGAACACCAAACACGTTTTCCCTCTTGGGTGTTTTGCTTAATTTTAAAATTTATAGAAAGTTTCGCTACATTTTAAGTTTGGGTGTTTTGCTTAATTTAGAAATTTAGAAATTTCATATATTTTTAAGGCTCGTTTGGTACGTTAAAAAGAAACAATAAATAAAATGAAATTTATTGTTTTTTATATTTGGTAATAAGAAAGTATGATAAAAGCAGAATCTATTGAGATTTGTACAGTAATACAAGGAAGATAAATAATTTTAAAGATAAAATTTTGAAATGTCATTAATATCTTTAGGTACAAATTAACATTCATATTTAATAAATAAAAAATAATTTAACTATATTTATGTAATACATGTTATTTTTTATTTTTTAAAATTATTAATTTATATAATTTTAAATAAAAAACATTTAAATACTACTTTTAATTATTATATAATATTTTTTAATAAGAGAGATTGTAAGATAAAGAATTTTTTTTTTATTTTAGTATTTTTTATTAAAAATATTATTATTTTTAACTAATTAGAAAGTCAAAAAATTATTTTAATAATATTTAATATTAAAAATAATAAATTATATATAAATTTTAAAAAATAACTAAAAAACAGTCAAAAAAAATTTTTGTCTGGCTAAATATTAGTCGAAAATAAAATTTTGACTAATATTTAATCAGATATATATATATATTATCTTTATTATGTTTATTTGTATTTTACATATATACAAATATATATTAAAATATAAATAATATTATAATATATTATAGACATAATATTATTATTATTTTTAAATTATTTACTTTATAAAATAAAAAAATAAATACTACTTCCGGTCCCTTTTATAAAGAAATCTGAGTTACAAAATATAAGGAATATAGTATATTTTTTTATTTCATTAAATAATAAATTTCTTTTTTATCTTTCATTTATTATTACACTCAATACACTTAACCATACATAATGTTTTCTTATGCAAAATAAAGATGGATAAAATAGGAAAGAATTGTCAAATTTGAACCTAATTAATGAGTTAGACTGATATTAATTGTTTTTCTTAATACTAAATAAAATAGTTTTTTGTCTCTAATAAATAGGATCGGAGGAAGTATTATTTTAAAAAATTATAAAAAATAAAAATATTAAAAATTTATTATAAAAATAATTAATAATTACTGTATTGTAAAAATAATAATTTTTTTAAAATCAAATTTAATAAATTATATAAAAATTTACTATTAAAAATTAAGAAAAAAACCATCTATTACAAGTGAATACACACACACATTGTGTTTTTTAATATATATTATTTATATATTAAAATACATATAATATTATAATATATTTATTATATTTATATGTATTATACTTAAATAAATAATCAAAATAATATATATAATTTTGAAATAAATTTTATTTTTATTATATTAACATAATAATTTATAAATAGTTTTTTGAAAAATAATTTTATTTAATATAAGAAATATATTTTTTGAAATATTTTTTAAAAAGTATATTTTCATTAATATATACATAATTTAAATTATTTAATTGTAAAAAAATTTATATAATACAAATTAATGAATTATAAAAATTTTGTCCCAAAAAAAACTTTTGACAAATAATAAGAAAAAAAATATAAAGAATAGAAACAATGTTCATTATTATTAATATAATATGAAAGCATATAGAATAAAGGCATTCTTATCATTTTACTTTTTTATTTTTATTTTGTTGTATTCTACTTTTATCTAATTAAACAATCAAATACAAATATATATTTTTAATTATTATTAAATATAATTTTTTTATTATATTCAATTCATCATGTTTTTTTCTATTGCTAGAACCAAAGAATCGAAGCTTAAGTTGTTTACATCACCTATCTATCTTTCTAGCAGCTTACTATTTTATTAACTATTTCTCGTTGAGTATTCAATAAAGAGAAAAAAAAAATCTCAAAAGCTAAGAAGCTAAGAAGCAAAGCAATGGAGAGAGTATATGAAACCATCAGAATCATTGGATGTTAACATAAAGTGAATCTCAGACGACCGTCGTGAGAAAATTTAAACCCAGATTCATCATTTGATTTCTCTATTTCAGAACTAGCAACTCTAATGATACAACAGTAACACGGCTGCTTTTCAAATAGCAGAGAGAAAAATTAAACTCAGAATCACCCATGTCAAAGGATCACAAGCACCATCGAAGCCCACCTCCCCCCAGGACTTGGATTCTCTCCACCAATTTTTCCCTTCTCTGCCTCTCCACCAAAATCTGAACCCTTGGATTTATCAACCACTAACAATCAATAATAAAATTTTTTGAAGATGCAATATTGGCCATCAGATTTTTGTCAATGCATTTTAATATATTAATATTTAATAAAAATTAAGATAATTTTTTTTATTAAATATTAAAAATAAAATAATATAAAATTAAATTTATTCAAATATAATTACCTCTCGTCTCTTTCCTTCCTGCCCAATCATCTTTTCTCTCTTCCAATTAAATAGAATTCATCAAACCTCCCCCTTTTTTTTCTCTTTCAACCAAATAAAATTCATTAAACCCCCTTCTCTCCCCTCCCTTACTTTCTTTTAACCTTTCCTTTTCTCCTTTCCGTTAAATTAAACGGAGCCTAAACATGTGTGTTTGTAATTTCACAATTTTTTGCCTGACTCATTATTAAAAAAAGATCGTTTTTGTAGTTTCCCTCGATATTTTTTTTCCCCGCTCACTTTTGTTTTCATATATCTGCTTTCAGGTTTGGTGTCTGACGCATTTCACTTAACTTTTGGTTGTGGTGTTCTGACTTTTGCATTATTTGTTATGGCTGCCTCAAGGAAGAAGGCTGATAGAGATTATACTTATAGGTGAGATGGCTGATTAAACTATTGTCTTCAATGATGTAGCGTGGTTTGGCTGCTTAATTATGTTGGTGTCTCGCCAGTGTCATTTGTTTGTGTCTGAAATTGATGCATAAGGTCTTTTGCTTGGATAATTTATGCTAAGATAAGGCTAATGTATCATTATCATCATTATAATTATTTTATTGAAAATTTTTCCTATACAGCTATATGAGATATTTCAATTGAAGAGTTCTTGAATTTATGTATGATAATGTTGTACCTTTTGTCAAAATGAGTTTTCTTTTTGGTATATGATCATTCCCCCCTCCCCCCACAAAAAAAAAAAAAAGAGAAAATTGCTTACGAGTTTTTTTTTCATAGTTTTGTGCTTGAATGAAACATTTCTTCTCAGTCCAATATCAAGCACTGGTTCTCATTTAATGTTAAAGAGTTAAAGTTCTATACTTTTTTCTTTTTTTAGAAAGAAAAGAAGATTAAAAGCTTGATTTTTCATATTAAATAGGCTTAGAGCTTGGTGTAGAGTTTATTTTTATTGATTCATCAGAATAGCTATTGAATGACTAGTGTGGCTAAATTGAATTCTGTAGGATGCATTCATTGGTTGAGTTGCTGCGTTATTGTTACTATTTTATTTTATCTTCAACCATCCTACGTTTGCACATGTATTTAACTCTGTTTGGGTATCTGGTCTACTATAATATACGCCTCGTGTGCCTATATGTGCTTGCACAGATGTGGCATGCAAGTAAATTAATTTGTCCCACTATTACTTAGCTGCAGGTGCACACATGCCAGAACTTCTGAATTTGTTCTTTGTCTGGGTGACTACAGACATGATGAATTTTGGACTCCTCTTAACTATTAGATTCAATATATCAATCTGCATTTAATTATTTATGGTTTTAACTATGGTTCTATAATTTTAGGTATAAAAGGCTAGAAGTTTTGTCTGCATTTACAAATGTTGTAAGTATCTGAAATTTCCTTTGCTACTGCAGTTGTCATGTTGTATTACAGTAAATTAGGTGAATTGATACTGTCATCAAGTTACGTTCTATCATATGCACTAACATATTGAACTTTCTTTTTCTGCTGCTTGTGCAGACAGCTGTTTCTTTTGTTTATGTCATTCTCCCTAGCAGTTGAAGCTCTGCATGCATTCATACAAGGTGAATCAGAGCACAAGTAAGTTTGAGTTAGTATTATATATGATAAGACTTGTGATCTATATTACTCTTAATTTTTTGGTTGATAGTTGGGTTACATTTCATGTATGTCAAGATACTTGCAATAGCTGTCGCCTGTCATCTACTATCTGTTTTTATCTTTTTATAAGAAAAAATGATCTTTTGTTGTTGTGAATCATTACAAGCTCAATCTTAAAATATAATGCTTGTTTTGTCTTGAATGATGCGTGGCATAAATCAGCCACACTTTTTTCTCAGAAATTCGTGGATTTTTTATTTTCTGTTTCCATCGTATTTTATAAATATCACTATTGATGTGATCTTTTGTTTCATTATTTTGTGTATGTTATGGGGATCAGATTAGTTAATGAAGGAAGTGATCTATTGACTATTAATGCTAGATAGTTTGTTTTATACATGTGTATGACTTGCGATCTCATCAAATTTAGTATGTCAGGTTTGTGCTAAATGTTATTATTATCATCTATTGGAAAAGGGAAGCAAAATTTATCTATATTAAGCCAGTAACAGGTTCTTTTGGCCTTTCATTGGTCTTTTTATACCCAAATAAATACTGATTTGTTTCTCTAGTAAGAGGAGGCATTTGTGTCTGCATTGTGCTCCTTGTCTCATTTCTACTTTTTGTGGCTCTTCAATTTTTTTTTGTTTTTTTTTTGGTCTTTTAATATCTGCTAACCCTGATCTGCTTGTAGGCATTACTTGATTGTTTTGGCAGTAACCAATTTAATTGTGAATCTCATTGGCGTGTGGTTCTTCAGGAGCTATGCACGAATTAATCTTGGTTAGTTTTTTTTTTCTGACGTAGTTTTCACTGCTAGACATTGTGTTGGTTTAAGTCATTTTTATTCATTTCCAATGATGTGCTCAGATATTGAAGGTTGCATTTGAGAGTTGACATGTTACATTCTTTTTCTGTTTCTTGTGGTTTACTTCTTGCAGCTTTCAGAAATGCCAAAGATATGAATAACCACGCAGTTTTCCTGCATGTTCTTGCAGACTCCATTCGCAGGTAGATATGCATGGTCTATATATATATATATATATATATATATATATATATGTCACTCTGTCTTTTACCGTTAGCAACACCCTCTCAGTGGCAATGACTTCCTTTCCTCTAAACATCCATATCAAGCTAATATACTTAAATGGTTTTTCAGTGCAGGTTTGATATTGGCATCGTGGTTATTGTCAATGGGGTAAGCGTTGGTTTATTTTCTGTCCATAAAATAACCTGCTTGAGAGAGGGGGAGAATATGACTGTTTTCCAACTTGATTTCTTCAGATCTTGTAATATCTTTTCCTTCTCTTTTGTAGGATCCAGAATGCAGAAGTCTTGTGTTTGGGACTTGTTTCAGTTTCAGTTTTTATGCTTGTCCAGCCACTATTCAGGGCAACTGGTGGTATTTTGCTCCAAATGGCTCCGCCCAGTATTCCAACTTCTGCTTTGAGCAAATGCTTGAGACAGGTTATTACTTCTTGGGCAAAATATGCTTTGCCACTGTGGTAGGGGTACTAACATCTATTAATTTTTCTGGGACTCTTGCACCTTTGGTTTTAACAGAAGTGTTAAAGATATAAGTTATCGGAATGAGTTAAAATTGGAATATAAGCCAGCAAAATTCTCTTAAATTTCAGTTTCTATGTCTTAGCTAAAAACATATAGACTTTGCCAAATTTCTTGAAAATCAGGCAGTTTTCTGTCCATCTCACCTTGGAGCTGTACAGGAATTAAAATTTATGTATGTTGTATAATAGTTGACAAAGCTACGGATGGCACTTACCACCAAAATGCCTATACACTCCGTCTTTCTTTAACAGGTCCAATCCTTTTGGGGGTGGGATTGAAATGTGTACTTCTCTCTCTCTCTCTCTCTCTCTCTCTATATATATATATATATAATGTTCTTTAGCCTTTTTAAATGAATACAACTGTTGATGCATTAATCTTCATATTTCTCTTTTTCAGTGTGTAACTCGGGAAGAGGTGCTGGAAGTTTCTCAAGCTCGGTTTTGGAAGTTGGTTCCTGGTCATGTGGATGGTTGGTTCAATCTCCTTATTATTTGTACCTTTTCCCCTTCGCTATTAAGGTTGTGCTTGGAAGAATGAAAATTGGGAAGTTGTTTGGATACAATATATAACAAGTTTTCAATTTTTTCCCTTTCACTGCTACCACACACATTAAGGGTATCTATTTTGTGGAGCAATGTATTTCATTTTCTATTTTGGTATGGCATGCTTAGTTTTTTGTTATTGAAGAGTTGCAATGTAGTTTGATTTCAGTAAATTATACTGACAGGTCACGAAGGGGATGGATGATCGCCCAATACTTGGATTTTTGCACGTTCTATACCATGATTTGGGTGTGCATGACCTCACAGCGCAGATTGATAATGTATGAGCTTTTCTAGTTTTCTGCGAATGGTTATTGGTCTGGGATTCTTTTGATATGAATGTCATTGTTTATTACCGATGAAGGGATTGTAACATGACTTTTTATTTAAAAGGGATCGATGATTTTGAGTTATGATATGTCAATTAAATGGAAGTCTGTATCATGCAATTCAAGTCAAATTGCACGATACGATCTGATTCACATGGCCACTGATAAAAATCGGTGGCCAAATCATACCTGTGCTTGAATCATTGTTGGAATCGCACAAATCATTGCAATTCAGGTACCAAAATCGTGCAATTCTGTGATTTGCACTTAATCCCATCTTGGGTTTCTGCAACAGGTCACCCAGCTGCTAAATTAGGCTGAATTTATTTTTTTTAAAGAAAGAAAAAAAAATTGAAGATCTAATATGGTGCGTTTGATAATTTAGGTTAGTAAAATAATAATCAAAATTTAAAAGGTTTGGTGCTGTGTGTGATAAACAATTTCAGCGCCCTTTCCAACTTAAGGACTGCCGTTTTGCTTCTTGCCTTTTGCGTCATTTGTACTTTCCTAGCATGTCTTTTTGTCTCACGTTTCAAGCTTCATTTGGGTCTTTCTCTCTCAACCTTCACATTCTTCAAGTCTTATTATAGTTTGCTGTTGAGAGTGTTTTTAGCTGTTATCAATTATCATGCCTCCGAAATTGAAAGCCAAAAAGTATGCAAAGGTGAGGATCCGAATTGTCTATGAACAGTCTAGATTTAATTTTTGTTTAATATTAATTATTATTTTTTTAATTTTGCAGTTAGAAAATTATTTTTATTTTATACTCTGTTCTTTAAAAAAATAAAATAAACATAAATTCTAAATAGTCCAAATCCTCTTCTGTACGCATTAGAGAGGGTTTATTTTCTGAGATATTGCTTGCAGTATAACATATCTAAGCCTTATAGTTGATTTGTACAAGGTATATTCACTTTGTAAATCTAATAATTTATGATTCACAATTCGAAAGTATGCCTTCCGATTTGCAATTTGACAACCATGATCAATTTTTATTGGTTCTCTTTGCCAGCCAAAGTTGACCAGTTTGGTTATCGCTCATCAGCGGTCGTGCATAAATTCTTTTCGGTATATATGTTTATGTATTGGCCTTTGCACTTGGATGAATTTGGATCACACTAGGATTGAATACCTTGAATTATTATAGTAGGGTTGGAAAAATGGAAAATGATGGAATTGCCATTTCTATATATGCCAAGTTTGGTACAACATGAAATGGGGGAAGGAGCAAAGGGAGAAGGGAGGAGAGGAAAACATTAATTTGGCACATTTGATAGACTTAAATGGGTTTTTTTTAGAGACAGATTTTTCATTTTGGGACTTCCTTTGCAAATTTGATGGAAAGAGAAAATTTTCAATAAAATAGTAGGCAGAATGTCCAATATGCCCATAGCAGAATAATTTCATGACAGTGCAATTTTTTATTATTGATAATCAAAAATTATTTTTTAATCAGAGAAAAAATATTTTTTAATTAAAGAATAAACAACTATTTTATTACTTTATACAAAAGGAATACATATTTTAATATTTTTCACACTACGAATGTTATGATTATTTGTGTAGTTTTTTTATTTTATTCTCATATTATTTTTATTTTACAAAACATACAAATAGAAATATATTATTATTATTTTCATATTATACAAAATATAATTTAAGATTTAAAATTTTATTTCATTCTCATTTCCATTTCCTTACAAATTGTACCACTCTACAAACATAAGATAAGATTATTTATGTAAAGACAAACATAACTCAGGCATCCATAACACCAATTGGTGCATCTTTGATAAATCCAATCATCTACGTGAAATCGCAGTCAATACAAGAAACATCCAAACTAATTAGGATCATTTGAATTATCAACCCTAGACAGCCAAATTAAAAATCATTAATTAAAATTCTGGATAAATGACTCATCTGCCAGTGACTTCCAAGTCTCCTAAGAAGGGAGTGAGTTGGCTTCCTGGGATAGATTTATCCACATCTTGTTTGAATGAAGGAGGTAAGGCAGGCCACACAAAAGCAGGTCTTTCCTTGGGTACCACTGGTGGAGCTGCTTCTCCTGTGAGAACCTGCATAACAGTCCTCATAGAGGGCCTGTAGTGTGGGTTTGGATGACAGCAGGCCAACCCCAGAACAAGCACATCTTCCACTTTTTCCTCTATAATTTCCTTTCTTATCCTATTATCCACTGCAGTTAGTATTTTCCCCTCGCCGTAAAGCTCCCACACCCAATACACGATGCTATTCTTATAGTTGTCCATCTGGGCATGCAGATTCCCTCGTCTCATTCCACACACAACTTCTAATGCAACAACACCAAATGCATACACATCGGTCTCCACAGTTGCCCTCCCAGTAAGGAAGGTTTCTGGAGCCATGTAACCAGGTGTTCCTGCAATTTCTTTTGTAGAGTGGTGAGTTTCGTCTCTTTTCTGAATAGCACGAGCCAGTCCAAAGTCTCCCAACTTAGCGGTGAAGTCTGAGTCCAACAGTATATTACTGGCTTTTATGTCTCTGTGAAGCACCTTTTTCTCACACCCGTTATGGAGATAGTCTAGTGCCTGAGCCACCCCATATATTGCACTGTGTCTAGTTTTCCAGGTTAGTATTGATCCATCTTTGTAACCAAACTTCTCATCATCATATAGGTACTTGTCTAGGCTCCCATTCGGCATGAACTCATAGACAAGGAGCAGTTCTCGCCTCTCATAACACCAGCCAAACAATTTCACCAGATTCTTGTGATGAAGGCTTCCAATTATCGTCACTTCTGCTATGAACTCTTGCTTGCCTTGACGTGAATTCTTGGAGACTCTCTTCACAGCTATCTCTCTATCTCCCAAGAGCCCTTTGAAGACAGTTCCAAAACCACCTTCCCCAAGCCTGTTTTGTGGACTGAATCTGCCTGTTGCTTTTCTGATTTCCCCCAGTCGGAACTTCTTTGGGGCCATGGAGGAGTGTTGAATCTGATCCTCTATTCTCGGGTATGCTTCATCTGGTTCCCCCATACGGCGTTTCCTTTGCCATAGCAAGAAAAAGATCACCCCACCTATAACAATCAGGGCTGCAGGAATTGTGATCCAGACCCACAACAGCTGTTGATTATCATCTGCAATATGGGTGCCGTTAAATTCCCAAGCTCTTACACAGTTCAACTCTGTATAGTTACTTGTTGAAGCTGAGAAACCCATAAAAACCGCTTCTGGTAGATATGAAGATAGATTAAGAGGTGGAGAAATTAGCAGGGTCTTCATGTCTGCAGTTCCATTCATGGAACCAAAAACAGATAATACATCTTCAGCATACTGAATTCTTATCGTTACATTTTTACCTGATGAAATATCGATCCCAAAGTTGGTTAATGGAACCTGTTTCATGGAGTTGATGTTATTGATGTTGACACCAAGATGGTTGTCTGGGCCATCTTCCACGGAGTTACCTCTCGTGTCGAACTCTACTGCCAAGATCCCTGGTTGAGAAGTGCCATTGGTTGTAGTATTTACGATTCCAAGCCATTTCCCTGCACTATTTTCTGGAAGAGTGGTATCTCCGGTTAATATGAAGGCCAAACCTTCGCCTCCTGGGGAAGTTTGAGCTTTGATATTGAGCACGAAGGTGGTATTAAACTCAGCAATTTGGTTTTTGCTCTTGCTCCAGAGTCTGTATGGCCTTATATAGAAAACACGTCCAGAATAATTGAATATTTCACGACGAACATCAGGGGTTACTTGAATGGCATCTAGGAATATATTTGAGTTTTTGCTCAAAATTAATTTATCTTTATCCGATGGTTGGAAGGTTAGGAAATTGAAAGAAAAGCAGCTAACTTGAATAAGGGCAATAATACTGAAGATTACTGCTAGTAATTGAGACTTGACTACCCAAGAAATGAGCATTATTTCTACTCATGAAACGGCCAAGAATGGCCTTAATTTGGGGGGATTGATAATAATGGCAGACAAGGTGAACACTAGCCAAAGAGGTTGTTGAGGGCAACGTCTCAAAAACTTATTAGAAAGATTGAAAGGCAAGAATAAATGGCTTATGAATCTTCGTTGTTTGTGTGATCTATGAAATATATGTTGGTGGGTAAGGTCAAGCAACCAAAATAGACTGGTCTTATATTGGACACTTACTTGTCATTTCATCCTCTTGATTTTTAATGTTATTCAATGGTGGAATAACATAACATGTGACACTTGACGTTATTTCTACGAAAATCTTTAAGGGCTCATTCGAAATACTTCTTCCTAATTCTCCAGCTCATATGTACGACATTGAACCTAGCTGCAGATGGTATCTGCCTGTACACAAATTCCATGGTAGGGACTACAAAAGGAAATGTCAATTAAATGTTATTATATCTGACTTGGACGTGCCTCATGATTCTTTGGGGTTTACTACTAATTCTCAATTATTGAGGTATACCAAAACCGCGTTGGAAAATTCTATAGTATATCAACTTGTCAGCCGAAAATAAACGTGTTTCACGGTCATGATGTTTATTTGTGGTTTATTTTTGACAAGGCTTTTTATGTCATTTTTAGTTATTCTTTGGTAGTTTTTTTATTTTTTTAGTTATTTTTGGTTCTTGGGATCTTTGTTATTGTGTTTATATTTCTTAAATTACTCAATTTCCTAGTATGAATGATAGTGGAATAAGAAAACAAAAAAGAGAGACAGAAGAATTTCAAACGGTAAACAATTTAATTTCTTCAATGCTTAATTAATAGGTAAACAATATAAATAAGAAAATTGATGAATTGAGGGCGACGGTAATCAAATTAAAAGTTTTTCCCATAGTTAAGTGACAAAAGAAAATAAGAGTTCTGCTATAAGAAACTTTATTTTTTAAGAGATTAAACTATTTACTATGAGATTTATTTTGAGACTTTCATTTTAATTTCCTATTAATAAGTTAGAATTTTAAAATAAATCTAATGACTAAAAAAAATCTATTTTCAAAAGGTAGAGTTGTCCAAAGCAAGATCCAAAATGTAATAATACTCATACAACCATTTAGGTTATAAAGAAATTAATCTTTTGTAAAACTTAAGATATTTGGATCTATTTATATTTTGATATCAACAATCATCTCTAAAAACAAAAAAAAAAAAAGACATAGGATGAAAGTGTATGAGGTTCACATTCCTTTGAAAAAAAAAATGAAATAATATGAAGCCTATATCCCTGTGCCTATCTCTGTTCACCGTAATTGTTCACTTTGACACTAGAAAATGTGCAAATCGAAATCACATCATAAATGGGTTTCTTATATGGACACAAATAATAAGACGCTGTAAATGAGTTTCAGTTATCCAGTAGTTTGTTGAAAAATAATGATATTTTACGCACCTTCACTAGTTAATGCATCCCTGTTCTTGTAGAGTACTTCACATATTATTTTGTTACCATTGATAAATTTTACTATAAAATGGTTAGCAGATGGTGTTAATCTTTTCATAAATTACTTTGTTTCTCGTAGCTGAAAGTTAAAATCAGAGAATTTGCTTCAGCAGTTTAGCGCTGAAAAAAGGCAATACTTATTCTTTTCATTTTTGTTTTGGGCCTCGATTTCAGAAAAACAGAGCAAACAGCGAATAGGGAGAAACTTCAAATTTGACTACTTCATTATTGCGACCCCAAAAAAAAAAAAAA
The DNA here is from genome assembly GCA_032878935.1 of Erythrophleum fordii. NCBI lineage: Eukaryota > Viridiplantae > Streptophyta > Magnoliopsida > Fabales > Fabaceae > Erythrophleum > Erythrophleum fordii. The sequence continues at coordinate 11,776,477 of JAVQMF010000045.1, read as the reverse complement.
AACACAGTTGATGAATGCCCTGAAGTGGCCGCTAATCTTTTCGACAATTGTTGCCTTGAGATCCATAATCGCTGATATAACGTAAGTTGCCAGGGAATTCACAGTACAGTGATTACTGATCGGTGACTGTAAAGGCCATGCCGGTTAAGGAACCAACGTCATTATTCTCCACAATATCTGCAGCTATTATCTCTAATTATTAGTAGTCAGCCCAAAAGCGAAGTTCTGCATCAATTATATCAGTCTGCTATCCACACTGCATCATTTATCTATTTGGACCATGCTCCACTCTGCTGTGAAGTTCCCCCGCCACAACCAATGCACGATGCTCTCGTTATCACTTTGATGATGGCGGGGCATTCTTCCTCAGATAACTTCCAGTGTAAGCACACCACATGCGTATACGTCAGTTTCAATTCAACACTTTCCCTTCGAGTGTGTAAACTTCCTGGTGCCATATACCCTGGTGGTCCAGCAATTTCCTTTTTGAAGTGATGAGTTTTCTCATTTAAGACGAATGATAGAAGCTAAACCAAAATCCCCAAGTCCATAATTGAACTTTAAATCCAACATTAAGTTACCGGGTTTTACCTCTGTTGAATCAAGTTTTAAATATATTTTAATTATGTGAAATAAGATTATCATATTGCAAAAATAACCCCTGGAAAATTAATTTTCATGAATTGGGCGAAAGTGTCTTTATACAAAGTCTTATATATATGCATCTGCGCCAAAGCTTTCTTGATTCAATTGGCAATGGAACAAATTGCTTTTAATCACTATGTTAAGCCAAATTTTTTTCTTGATACAAAACATTACTTGGGCCAAAATATTAATTCATCTTACTCAGCCGAAATGTATAACAGAAAACAATAAAAAAGCAACTTGGGGCCATGAAGTTTCTAACGCGTTGACTTCGTCCTTAATTCTTGTGCACATGGGACCATCGGGCAAAAAACGAAGAAGCAAAAACATGGAGCTAAGCCATGGGCAATGTAGAAAAGTGCTTACCTTAAAAATACATGGAAAGTCCAACATGTAGCATAATAGAGGAAAGCGCAAAAAAGTAATTGTCAATATGTCCTCCGGTTCACTCCAGGTAAAATTTAATACTCTAAAGAGGGAAAACAAAGAGGGGCTTGACCTAAAGAACTTTTCATCTCTCTTCACTGCAACCAGCTTCATCTTCAAATAAAGAAAAACTAAGGCCTTATTTGATTGCTTGCAAGGGAGAGAAATTCCTTTTCAAATTGTATGCAATATTTATTATGACCTTATAATCATTATTTAACAGTACTTTTTTTAATTATTTGTTTTAAAAATATATATATAAATTATTTTTTGTTCTATCTATTCACTTTTTATATTTATTTTTTATTTATATCTTTTAACCAAATAGACCCTAAAACCATGAACAAAACAAACTAAAAAAACTAACATTTAAAGTTTCAGTTGAAAGTTGAGAAAACTACACCAAATTAAACATTTAATAAAGCTCTTCAAGCTATTGAAAATGATATGAAAACAAAAGAAGATTGTCTCTTTAGGTAAGGACTCCTTTGCTTGTGATTGAGTATTTAAGGAGAGCATTGAAGAAGAAAGAAACAAGAGAACTCATGAAACATTCATTAAGTCGTACATTCTTCATCTACTTGCTTATTAAGTTTTTATTATCATTGATTCTTTGAGTCAATCTTAAACTTATATTCCAAGTATTCTTAGTGAGCTTGCACTTCATCAAATTATTTCTTCTATACTTTACTTAGATTGTTAAGAACATGTGAAAACCCTAGTGATTTTTCTAAGATCGTAAAAGTTATTGTGACTAAGCCTATGTTATTAGATTAGTTAGTGATTATGGAGTACAGTGAACTGAACCTAAGTGTAAAAGTTATCTTTTATATTTAGGTTGTAAAATAATTATGTGATTATTTAAGACTATCTTATGATTGGGGAGCAAAACCTTCTTAGTTAAGCCTTTGAAAATATTTCCTAATTTATAACTAATTGTGATTACCTTGATATTATTGGCACCAAATATCAATAGCTAATAACATGGCTAAGGAGCACTAGTTGAGTGGGCTAACCAAGGCAGTTAGTAGAGAAAAACTAGTTGAAATGACAGTTAATAAGAACATCATTTGACAATCAGAGGCATATAGATTCTTAGCCAAAGGCCATTTCATCAAAAGGAAGAAGACATGATCAACATGATAAGGCCACAAAACATGCATATGAGCTAAAAAGGAACCACGACCAAATGTGAAGACATGCTAGAAGTTCACACAAATAAACTTTTCCAAAACTTGCATTATAGCTTCTTTACCATTCTAACCATTGTCTACCACTTTATTTATAGCTTTATTTATTGTTTTCCAATAATTTACTACTTTCCAATTACTTTTAAGCAAAGTTATAATCAATCTCTTTTAATACTTGTCTACTTACTATTCACTCAAATTTTGTATAGTTTTTTATCTTGATCATGGAACTCAATGAGCAATTCTATTTACAAACTCTCTGCCTCATCAATCATGCATATTTCAGACTTCTGTCCTAGGCTTAGTTGTATTTAGGATTTAGAAGGACTCTTCCTCTAGAAAAATTATGCCCTATTCCTCTTTTTGCTTATAAAATGGGGATTAAATGTTAGTTTTTGATATTAATAGTATGATTTAATTTCCTCGACTAGTCAGCTGATCCCCTTTTAAAAAAATATATTAATAGATATAAAATTTTCTTACTTTATACTTAAAGAATGAATATAGGATTATCTTAGTCTAAATCATTATAAATTTTGTGACATGATTTTCTTTTTACCATGTACTCTTATGTGTTTTAATCTTTGCTAACTCTAAAACTTAAGAGAAAATCACTCTGCTTACTTAAGTTTCTACTTACATCACTATTTTGAAAATTTACATAATTTTTTAGAAAGTTGATTTTCACACAATTTTGTAGCAACTTAAACTATTTTAGAAGACCATAATTTTTAAACTTTAAAGAGTTCAATACAACCCTTCTTCTTAGCCTCTTCTAGACTAACATCTCTATGAAGCACTCTTTTATCACACCATTGTGGAGATCATCTAGAGCTCGAGCCACCCCACGTACAATGCTCTGCCTTCGTTCCCAACTTAGAACTGAGTTCTCTGTAGATGGATATCATTCGAAAAAATGCATTTGTCTAGGCTCCCATTTAGCATGAACTAGTAGTCATGGAGTTCACTTTTCTCGAAGCATCATCCGACTAATTTCACTTGATTCTTGTGATTGAGATTGCCTACAGTTGTAATCTCTGCTATAAAATCTTGCCTCCCATTACGTGAAACCTTTGAAATTTTTTTTAAAGCCACCTCCTTGTCGTTCAAATTCCCCTTATAAACTGTCCCAAATCCTCCTTTTCCTAACTTGTTTGTGGGGTTGAAATTCCCTGTGGCAACTACGAGCTACTTCAGCTTAACTTTATGAGGGGCATTGAGAACTCTTTATTTCAAGCTCTATGTGCAGGTCCTCATCCACCTCCTGCTTCTTCTTTCTTTTTATTTTCCAGTAATATAAATCAACAACTCCACCAACTCACGTATCACAATTATTGGAATCAAGATCCATAGGCATACGAGATTGGTTGTATATGAACCTCTGTATATACTCCCAACTAGTGAAATACCAAGCCATTACCCTGCACTGTTATGTGGAACAGAACTGTCGGGCGCTAGTACGGAAGCTCACCCCTCATCAGCTCCTGGAGAAGTTACGGGACGTTATTGAAAGCAAAAGTTGAATTGAATGAAGCTTTCGTGCCTCTTTCATTGTCCTAGAGCTTGAGCTGTGTACTGTAGAAGACCCTTCCAGACAAGTTTAAGAGATTAGGCTTGATCCTACAGTGTCAAGGGTCACTTGAATGTTGCCTTTAGCGTTTTCCATGATAGAAAGTTGCATAGCTGAAAGTATCCCACTTGAGGTAGAGATCCAAAAAGGAGACTTGCCAGAACTATAAGCGTCAAAAATGAAGAAACGTAATTGAAATTGGAAAAATGGAATATATCCATCATATGTGCATGAATAGGGAAACGATTACTCTCCTGCTTTTTTGAGCTCTCACTGAATCTGGATAAGATGAAGGTCTAATGTAGTGTGAGTTGCATGACAAATGATGCAAGGTGAACTATTACTCTGTCCATTTTTTCCTTTTTGGGATTGGGACAAGCGTATTTAATAAATTGTTTACCGTAAAGAGTCAGTAGCATGGATTTAGGGGTAAATAACTAGTTATCATATTCAGTGTTTATTGACTTATCCTAAGTTGAATTGGAGTGGATGACGGTTAGGAGAGAGTGAAAATGTTGGAATAAATCACTCACACTCAAAAAGTCTGCAAATGCATGGTGGAAATTAGAATTACTGGGACATTAAATCCTTTGAAAAAGGAAGAGAACAACTTTGGCCAAAAAGACAGAGGAGAACATCCGTAAAGGTGCACGCATGAGTGGACTTGCCGACCAGTATGTCATGAAAGAGACGATTCACGGCAAAGCACTGAATATGAGATCAGGTAAACCCATGTGATGGCTAAGAATGAAGAAAAGCAGGACCAATGGGTATTGAAAAATGATAGTGATGTATATAAAGAGCGTTTTTTTTCTTTTAATTCATATAGCTCTTGTTAGTTACCATCTCACTTACAGACAAACTACTAGAAAATTTCAGATACTTGATAATTATTAAGGACGTAAATGAATTAAAATGAAATATTAAAAAGTTATGCTACTAACTATTTTTAAAATAAAGACAAGTTTGATTCATCATGACAAAGAAACAATAAGATTCAATCTCAATCGCGTAGCTGAATAACATGTTTAATTTAATTTAATCGGTTCAATATTTGAGCATACTAAGGGTAAATTGATTCCATAAGAGAATATTTTCGCTTCTAGAACGAAATTTCATCCATTTTGTGATGTTTTATGTGCAGCTTAATGCGTATTATTTTTATAGAACTTAAGTAAGGAATAGAATCTTCTTTTTATTTCCTCTTGTCTCATGTATAAAAAATAAATAATTAATTCATGAGTATTAAAAAATTTAGTTAAAAATAATTAATTTTCTTAATTTGGTCTCAAATAAAAATTAGTTTTTAAAAATATCTTTATTTAATATGTATATTTTTTTAAAAAAATTAATTACCACTATTACTTATAATTTAAATGACTTATTTAATAAAAAATATAATTAATATGGTAATTTATTTTTTATATATAAAAATAAATCAAATTTTTAAAAAATCTTTTATATATGAAACCAGAAAAAGTATTAAAGTGGGTCTTCCAAAAGAGAGAAAACTAGATAAAGAGATGATCCGTTCGGAGAAAGAGTCTGGGCATTAATATGATCTCCAAAACAAATTTTTCTTTTGTTAAACTTTTCATCTCGGGTTAAGAGTTTCATAAATTTCTCAATAATGAGGGCGACAGGTGTTGCATAGTGTGAAGTCATTTTGTGTCACGAGCAGATAACGCTGAACGTTTCTAGACAAGCTAAAATCTGTCTCATTTCCTGGAGTAAATGTGAAATTAGAGCACCAAACTTGAAGAACAGATTCACAAATAAGACTCGCCAGAACTAGAAGGTTAACATATTAGCGGAAGTAATGGAAATTGTGAAAAATGAATAGTTGAACTAGAATACTGAGTGATATGTTACTGACATAATGCCCCACCTAACATTGTAACTGAAGAACGCGGATCGCCTCAATTCAGGGTGTTTGGCTCCGCGTTGGGTATAGGAAAAATCACGTTCACCAATTGTTTTTATGTAAAAGCAATTCTTTGTTATTTCTAACCAAATTACTTTTAAAAAAAATAAAAATTAAACCAAACATACACTAGGGCTGGTATCAATTGCTTTCAAATTATGTTTTGGATTATTTAGATTTTATATATTTTTGAATCTTAATTATTATTTTTTAAATTTATAGTTGAAAAAATATTTTTATTTTATTATTTATTTTTTAAAAAAATTTTGAAAATAAATAAAATATAAAATAAAATTCAAACCATATAAATCAAATATAAATGATTCAACTCGCAATTTACTGAGGCAACCCGCGTTATGTAAGCGAAGCGTCCCCTTGGGCTCTACTTAATGGACACCTTGGGGGTGGCGGCCAATAGGTTTGCAGCGTACCTATCCCTCATGGTTCCTGGAAGTGTCAAGTACTTTGCACTCTGTTTAAATTGTTCCCAGAAACAATCCCCTTCTCGGTGCACCCAGAATTTGCATTCCCCACATTCCAAACCCCACCCAACGCACCCTTCTCCACACGCATCACACCTACGCTCACGCTGCTCTCTAATTCCTTCCACAAAAGTAAGAGCGTGGGAGGGATAATCATACTTGACACTGCCTCCAAACTTGACACGCCTTGACTTGCCAACCACACAACATGTGTGAGCAACGAAGTCACAGTCATCACAGTAGTAGAACCATTGCTTCCGACACCTTTTCTCTTTGCAAATTCCACACTTACGTTCTCCTAAATGCTCTTCCTCAGCGTAGTTTAGCCTCAGAGGATGTTTATCATACATGTGCCACGCTGTTGATGGTAACGTAGCACACCTACTGTCGATAGCAAACTCCTCACAAACATCACATACAAACACATGCTTCGACCTAAGATTACACCCTTTGCATAGCCTAGCAATGCTTGACTTTTCTAGGACAAGTGGATGCTTGTGACTTTCATGCTTCATTGTCTCTGGAAGGAGACCACAACAAACATCAAGGTCGAACTGACACTCATCACAGCGATATACAAACCCATTACTCAATGATTTACAGCTATCGCACCTATAAATGCCATCATAATGAGGTGCCTTCCAAAAAAGGGTTAACCGGTGCGGGTGAAACCGGTGCTGTTTGGTTCTGGGTAATTCAGCACAACTTTGGTGAAGAAGGAAACCGCAATTTTCCGCACAAGCAAACAAGGGAGATTTGATGGGTTGAATACACGCATCACACAGTTTATCAGCATATTCTATGCTCTGTCCCTCAACATATGTTATTAGTGTTAATGCATGGCCATGACCCATGAAGTGTTTCGGATGATCAGCTTCGATACCTTCGTGGGATTCCAGTAAATCAGAATGATCAATTACCTCTTGCTCTTCATCTTGAATTGCCGTCTCTGAGTGGTGTGGGCGATAGAGAGAAGCACATGGGATGTCAAGGTCATAACTGCAAAGAGAACAATGGTAAACAAAGTTGCTGCGGACTTTTTTGCAGGCGTCACAAATGTAACGTCCAGAATAAGGGGAGGAGGAGAGGAGAGTGAGGGGATGAAGAGGGTGCAATGGGTCGTTGATGTGGAGTGGAAGGGTTGCGCATGATTTGTGAAGGACATAGTTGCACTGGGAGCAACAGTCACAAGGGCCTGAAACTGGTTCTTCGCATCCACAACACGAAACTTGACCACCATCGTTTTTCTTCAAAGCCAATGGGTGTGTATGGCTGAAATGCTCAATCTTCTCCATTTTGCTTGTTCTTTAGGCATGCTTTTGTTTTGGGATTGAGGATCATACATTTATGTTGACATGAAATTCGATTCTTGACTAATTGGTTAACGTTAGGAATAAAGTTTAGTGAACGTTTCCAGTGGGTCCTTCCTACTTGCTGCCTCCACAAGAAATGAAAATTAATTTACGTGATTAGCCCACTGCAGTGCCCCAAAAAAAAAAAAAAGAATAAGAATCTCCTACTAAAGGAACCGAAATTAAACCTTCCCGTTTGATCGAATAACTAGGATACTGCAAAGCAGGAACATAAGATATACGCTTATTCTTGTCTTTCCTTTCCTCAGAAGCTTATATATAAGATGGCATCTTTTCCGTAAAACTTGAAAAGTACACTAGTTTAGGCAATGACTGCAAGGTCGTCCCATGTCCAAATAATTACGACTGTTCCTGGGGCATATCTGGAGCGGTGGATAAGATATCAGATCTAAAGTACAAATGTAAATTTAAGTTCAATTTCATTGTAAAAAATAAAATAAAATGTTTGAGTTTATTTAAATTTAAACTGACTTCAATTCTCATTTCAAAAAAATTTCCATTTTCATCGATGGATTTTATAATGCACTAAAGTGAAATAAATAACAATTTTTTGCCGTGTTGGCAGAGGTTGTTCAAAGAGTTGATAATCTTGGTAAGATGTTATTAGCACATGATTTTTTATTGTGTTAATAACAAACTGTTTAAGGTGCTGGCATCTTTACTAAAACATTACCATTAATTGTTACTAACACATTAATTAAAATTTTATTAATATGTTACAAAGGGGTACTAACACGATATAAAAGCAATTATTAATTGTACCAATGTATTTAATATCTTAATGTATATCGGAGAAAGCATATCTTTCATTGGTCCTATTTTTTATATATTTGATCAATTTGCTTTTAACTTTCACAATGTTTCAATGGATGAAAATTTGTTAAGTTAAAAAAAAAAGTTAATTTGACCATTAGCATCCATATATAATCAATTTGAAAGCATAAAAAAACTAACAATCTAAAATTATTATTACAAAATTTTTAGAAGGGTGATTTACTGTTTTAATAATTGCAGTAAGGGTTTATTAGAGTTGTGACTTTTTATGCGAAATCTGAGTGCACTGAAAATTACATTTAAACGTCCAAAAATGGATTCCAACCCCTCAGTCTGGGTTTAAGTGGGATAGAAATGGCAAGGTATGGATTGGGTCATTCATTGAGCGGTTCGCATATCAACAAATGCTAACTAAGCAGCCATACACTGCAGAGCAATTTCTAAATTAAAACTCAAATGAATTGCCCAATTTATAAATAGCTTAGTAAGAGCATTTCCATATATTTTATATAATTCTATATTTTGAAAGGATGAATACAAAATTATAGTCAGGCTGCTAAGTCCGACATAATGTAATAATGATAATGATAATGATGATATGGAATGCAAGGAATTAAGTTGGATAGACCCATATAAAGACAAGGGCATTGACTTTGTTAGAAGATTGTTAATTAATTAAAAAGCTCTGTTTCATGAATTAATTGACTTATATCATCGGCCTCCGAATATGTTTAGGAGGCAGAGAAGTGAGTGTACTTTTGTATTCTGCCCAACGTATAAGACAGTTTTATGTACGTGTTTGGATTGAAATTATGCAAATTTGATTTCAAATAACTTTGATTTTGGTTAAAAGAGGACTTGCATGACTATAATTTATATTTAAAAACTATTAATTGAAAAGTGAATTTCATCATCGATGTACTTCTTCTAATGTAGAAGGAGGTTTGGAAGACAAATATGATTTTGGGAGAAAATCAAATGCCAACCTAAACAAGTTAATTTATAAGGTGAACTCATTTTTTAATATACAAACAAGTTTTTTTAGCCTTTCAAATGCCAAACCAAACACCTCCTTCATTTTTTCCATCCATCATTGTCATGTCACTAACAAATCTCATCACACCCACCAGCTGCTAGTTTTCAATTGTGTTTGGATTCCTTGCAAGGCATGGTGTGATTTGGATAGTTTAAATTTTATTTTATTTTAATTATTTTCAATCTCTATCATCTACTTGTTTTCATTTTGATATATATATTTTTTAATTTTAAATAAAGTAAAACTAAGATGAAACTAGTCTTCTACCTTCTATTAACCAATATCATTAGCAAGTTTTTAATATGAAATTAGTAGAGATTGAACTAAATTTTATCTTTTTATTAAACTTTCTATCAATAAAATGGATTGCTTTTCTTTGCATCTAGGAATGTTCATATGTATTACTGGTTTAGTAGGCCTAGTGCTGCAGACTAAGTCGAGCTAAGCTAAAATAGTTAAAAAAAAGAAAAGAAAGAAAAATAGACTAGTCTAATCAACTTGATTTGTCTTAACGATGTGTGTATATATATATATATATATATATAATTAAAAAAATATAGAAACTAAAATGAAATTTCTATTTTTAATGGTCATTTTATAATTTTAGCTAAAAATTTTAAAATTTATTTAATAAATTATAAATAATAAGGAGGTTAAATCTATTATTGTGCCTCTCTTGAGTATTCAGACAAGAAAAAACTATATTAAAAAAATACATATTTTGAATGTAAAAGCAAAATTCTCAAATTTGAAATAATAGACAGTTTTTATTGAAAAAAATAAGTTGGCATATCGCCTTTGACTCTTGCATCACGTCGGTTTAAAAAATATCCCCAAAAAAAAAACCAATTGGATCCTTAGGCTCCTACTTGTTGCATTTTGAAATTTCATCCTCTAAAATTATGTTTTTTCCATATCTTTATTTGAATTCACTTTTTTTTTTCATTTTCATTACATAAGTTTCACAAAAACATATCAAAATAAGTGGTTATAAATTCAAAATAATGAAATTATTACAAAAATATAAGCATTCAAAGTTTTAAATATTTTTTTAAAAAATAATCTAACCTAATTTTAAATATTATATCTATTCAAGTTAATATTAGATTGGGCCAGGCCTCAAACCCAAAGTTTGAGCTCAACTTTAAACTAAGTCACGGTCAAACTCAACCTGCATGCACCCATATTTACACCACTCCACCCTTTTTTAGCAATCACATCATTCCACTCTCTTAAAAATTCTTTGACAATTTCTAAACCCTAAACTATAAACAATTCTTATAAGGTAGGATGTAGAAAGAATTAGTATTCTATTTTTTCTTGTAATTATTCCATCTCTTAGTCGGCCATCACATTTCAGATTTATTTTTAAAAAAGGAAAAAAAGTATGTTAAATAATTATAAAACGTTACTAATAAAAAAGACAAGGCAAGAATATTTACCGTCCAATTGGGAGCCTGTTAGAAGTAGATAGCTACTGGTTGAACGGTTCGGAGAATTCAAGATCAGACATAGTTAATTACAAAACCTATGCCTATGCAAGTGAAGGATGAGAAATATAAAATATGTATATTGAAAAGATTAATGGACCCCATACTGATTACTCGAAGAAACCTAAAATTTTCTCAATTCTAGTGCTCTCCATTGGCCTTTCCTCGTAGTTGACGAGGCACCACCACGAAGAAATATGCTTTAATTAACTCATTAATTTGAGATTTGAACTTCTCGTCCCTAACAATATATGCTTTTCCAAAGTGTTAAAAAAGGTGAGCAAAAAATATACCGAATATGCTTTTACACTAAGTATAGGTTTGGCCTCCTAATTAAGGCATTTCAACCTCCTAGGCTACCAACACCTATGGAATGTAGACAGAACATGCGGTGTTGGATGTGGCTTGTCCTTTGCCACACCTTAACAACGACAGTGCTTTCACCCATAACCGTTATTTGAATTTGTCAGGCCATCCACCTATCACTTACCAAAGCTTTTTATTCTGAAATGTACAAGTCTCTTGGACTATGATCGGATTTTAACTCTTTCTATATTATACATTTTATATGTTTGTAACTGGACTATATGGCTAGAAACATCAATCAATGACTTAACCGTTCATGTAAAATCAATCTCAATTTATAAACTACGGCAAGCATTTCATCATGTTGTTGAGACTCACAGAAATGATACCAATAGCATTAATAAAATCATTCTGACGATGCATTCGCCGACTGAAATGTGGGAATCCTTCTAAAGATAGCTCTTACTTTTATCTACACGCAATTCTCAATGCAAAATTATTATATGTTGGTTTGACAATTGAACAAACCATATGAAAATCCCAAGAACTAGTCAGGGAGCCCCATAGGCAACTCGCAAGAGCTTTGAGAGACAAGTGTGAGTTTTAACAGCTTTCGAATAATATTCTACTGAACAGAGTAAAAGGAAAATTATAAAAGACAAGTCAGCACTCTATATATGAAGAAAAATAGAAGAAGTAAAAATACTTTCACAAAAAGGAGAAGATGGGATCACCACAGAAGGACCTCAATGTTTTCCACTTTAGCCATCCACATCCTTTGGAACTTACCACTTCACCCCCTACAGGAAACGCTAGCTGCTTTGGGTGCAAGCTAAACATTACGTCTGGTAAGAGCTATTACGGGTGTAAATCCTGCGCTTTTTGTCTTCACTATTTTTGCTACAAATTGCCCATAATAACTAAGCACCCTGCTCATTCTACACACGATCTAGTCCTCCTTGTTATACGATCATCCCCTGTAGCTACCGAAGGCACCCTCAATTGCCTGGCCTGCGGACACCATGTCACTGCCTTCTGCTACCACTGTGCTGAATGCAGCATCTACTTTCATACTTTCTGCCTGGCCCTGCCTCTTTCCCTTTCAATTACCTACCATCCTCACAAAGTCAAGCTCGAATTTTCACCTCCGTATGACTTCTTCTGTGATTTGTGCAAGAAACCCAGTTATAATGGGTGGCTATACAGGTGCAACTTGTGTGAATTCGATACGCATCTAGCTTGTGCTGTTCAAAATTTAGAGCCCCACTCACTTCACCATCTATCTTTCTCACAATCAAACACTTTGTTGAGAAAAATTGGGAGTCCTCAAGTGACCCATATGAGGTTTAATGGTGGGGTAGTTGATAGTAGTATAGGCTCGGAGATCTTGCATTTGATGACACAGCAAATTGGTGGGGAAATTAGAGGGAGCAACGGCGGTACGGTTATTGGATGGGATAAGAGGATATCCAGTCCAAGAGAAAGTGGGATGACAAAAATTGTTGAGTTACAACTAACAGAACCAAGTCCTGCTAGAAACCCTGCAAATTTAGAAGAAAGAACGCCGCTTCAAGATAAATTGACCCCACGTTCTGATGTGAGTACACCTCCAAGTTACCAATTTAGCGATGTCTGTTTTTCAATAGACTTGGCTAAGTCGTATCCGGAAACCAGAAGTCTAGCTGAAGTAAAAGGAACAAGTAGAATGATAAGCAATTCAGGAGAAGCCAAAGAATCGCTTGGTCATGTTAATTGGCCAAGCTTCAATTCATACAATGGGGCGCAACAAAATAGATTGAGCACAACATTCTTAAATGGAGGGCGTACTAGTTCCTTTGGGGAATCAAGCCAGAAAGCCTTAAAACACACTCTCTCCAAGTCAGACTCTGTAAGTTCAAACACATCCATATGAATTTCCATATGATCTTTTCATTCAGTTCTATTTCCCCAGATAATAAACACAAATCATTCCAGACATTCTCCTGGCAACCTTTTTATCTATAAGAACAGCCAGCAGGGGAAAACACTACTAATTAAGTAAAATGCCCTGAGCTTGAAAGGGAGTTTGAGTACCTTTTCAATTTCTGCATGGGATGTTTTAGAACTCATGTCATATTTCATTTATTTATATATCTTGCAGGAAAGATACAGCAGTGATCGTTCTGGTTGGAAGAAGTTCGTATCTTGCTGCCTCTAGTACAGGCGTGTGGAAGGTGTTCAAATTTTGAAGCATGGTGTATGAACATTGTAGGGATACAAAAAAATGTGGTGATGAGTTTCGCAGGAATGGATAGCTACTTACTAGCCGCTAAAAATTTACAACTTCACTTGATGTATACTATTTTAACTAAATTATTATTATCATATAGTTTGAACGAGTGTATATTAACAAAACGAGGAGACCCAATTTTCCTTTTTCTCGCTGTTTCAACAGTAGCTGAACACGTTTCAAGTGGTTGCTGACCGTCATTGATACGCATGGTCATCGTTCTAGTGGCTTGTGAGCAAATTTTGACTTTGCTTTTGTAAATTTACAGCTACTAACAAAAAAATACTTTTTCACGGTTGCTATTTTGCTATAGTAAAGTTACTAGATGTGATTTAATAGTGGAAAATGAGGATAGCTCACAAACAGTTTTAAGATTGAAACATTGCTCCCTTGTGTTAGAAAAAAAAAAAAGAAAAAAAGAAAAAAAAATAGTACAGCAGCCAAGGAAAGTGGCTCTTATTGATTTGGTCTCAACAGCTACGAATGCCTCTATAGGTTTTATGTGCAAGCTATGGCAGCCTGTGCCGAGGCACGAAGTCATTTTCTTTATTTGTTTTTGGACGCTGGTCAAAAGACAGTTTTGGGCAGGTGAATATATATTGCAGAATCATTAAAATTTTGTAATACTATAACCAGAACAAATTTAGTGCAGTATTTGACGTTTAATGGGATACAAACAAATTGCTAAATGACGGGAACAAGTAGCACCAGCATGTGTATTGGCGTTTGCATTGTCCAGTTTGAAGAGGCTACGGTTTGTTTTGTTGGTACACTACTCACCCCACAAATTCCAGGCATTATATCATAAAATATCCATTCACAGCAGTTCCTGCCGCCCTATGCATATCATTCTATCATTAAAAGCAAAAAAATAAAGTGAAAAGTACCGACTACCACTGGTTCTATAGAACAGTTGAAGTAGCCTGAAATTATCAAAACGATCTGCTCAATTGCGCTTGGTTTAAGAGATATATATATATATATATATATATATATATGGCAGCACCTAGTACTACGCTGGACCATGCACGTCTAAAATTGAGTCGGAGTATCTGATTTCAATCGCTGCCACCAACCCAAGCAGTACAGAATATGAGGTGATTAATTAATTAACCCTTTGGAATATTCTGAAGTAATAGTAAAGTATGAAAAAAAGTTTGTTGTATAGCATTACCTCGAGTGCTTAACCCATCTAACAAGCAGGACAAAGACAGCTGCAAATTAATTAGGCCACTCAGCTACAATCCAAACATAGTAATTAATATGGCTTCAGCATTTCCCTTCAAGCCCACCTAACAATTAGGGTCCCATCCCCTCTCGTATGTACTTGTTTTCCCTCAGTCTATGATCGAAAATTCGAAATTGTGAATCTTCAATGGCTCATCTAGACATCTCAACGAGACACTGTTATAATTATAGATACAGCTATTGCCGATTATGCGAGGCATAACGTGCTTCTTATCTCTTATTATCATCGCCATTCACCACCGTTAATAATTTGGACGCTGCCATTGTCTTCAATTCTTGCTCTTCACCGATTGTTCTGTTCCTCACGAGAAACAACCAAGGATCAGTAATTATAACGTATTTTATGCCCCCCTCAGCCACCCGATATATATATATATATATATAAAATCAGAAACATCGTCATCATGGTATAGAATCAAAGATAGCCACGGCAGACCTCGTCAGGAAGCAGCGAGCGAGACCCACCATTTCTAAATCCCCATTTGAAGCAATAGTGCTTATACAACCAGATCTCCAGGTTTAAATAAACATGGAAACCAAAAGGGGATGCATCAAATTATACATATACGTATACACAGTACAGCCATTTAAGCCTCAGCCTGCAGGGGGGTCCACTGGTGGCCAAAGATGAATCAATTATCAAATGATTGTGATTGTGAATTCCATCATTAAGGAGCTACAATTCAATCCCTCTAATGTTTGTGGCTCTCTGCTGAACGCACCAGCCTGGCCATCACCTCCACACCCGTATTCTATAATTCATTGATTTGTTTGCAACCTGTGCTGGCCGGTTGTTTTTTACCTCAACGGAGTAACGCAAATTCTGGAGATTCTTATACGCAAATATAAACAATAGTGAGGGCTTGGATGATGCTTTGGTTAAAAAAAAAAATAACGAAAAGAATTAAAGAGCAAAAGAGTAGGATGATTAGATATGGCATATTAGTGTGAAGTAGCATATGGGTTCAATTGGTGGGGCGCCTGGCCACATGACATTGAATATATTATCAAAGTGGGTAAGGATGCCAAGACTGGCTTTGCCATTTGGGCCCCTCAGGCTTTCCTCAGTTTGCCCTTTCTCTACTCACTAGTGGTCATGCTAATTGCCAAGCCACCAAAAAAGTCCTCTTGACCCTTCCACCAATAATAAACAGGTTCAAGCATGTGAATTGTGATCATTCCTTAATTCCACAACTAAAGCAACACGCAATCCATTTCAACAATTGGCTGTCCTACGTATCTATCTTATATGCTTCCTTTTTTCTCCGGATAAACAATTCTACTTTAATTTACCTACCTACATATGTAGTGAAAGCAAACTCTATAATTCTTTTTTCTAATTTGTTTCCACTACTTTCTATAGTAATGACAGGATTCAGTTTTAGGTACTTCCTATGTCATAAGAGATTTTCGGTACTTATTCAAGCTGCAGCAACTCACATCTTTCTCATTTTATTATTACAAGAATCTCAAGATTTCTTGTTCAACAGGAACATTGAAGAACATGATAATTGCTATCGCCATCTTTGTTATTTCACGTAGGTTGAGGAGCTATAGGGCAGAAGGCATGATTCTTGTGGTTTATATAGAAGTGCCGTGATAGGGTCTATATCCCAATAGTCTCTATCCTGAAGAATGTGTCACGTTTATATTTTTACCCAAAAAAAAAAATTACTTGCAACTTTACAAAAACTAAGTTCTCATGTTCACCGAAGAATATATTCTTGTTTTAATTAAAAAAGATATATATATATATATATATGTATATAAATGAAAAGCACAGCAATGGTTCGAAAGTGGATAGAGACAAGACTGTAGCGTCCTATTTATTACACATTTGCTTCCTTTGATCCTTACTAAAAGCCCCGAGTCAAGAAAATGAAAAGAAAACAAAAATTAATTAAAAACCAGAGGCCTGAATTTTAAGCATCAAACCATCTTGTTAAATAGGCTATGCGTAGTAGCATGCTATCAAATCAATTTCCCTTTTAACAGTATAAGTTTCATGCAATCACGCATAACTTGTATAGCGCCACTTACAAGACTCAGATTTGGTGTAAGTCTCGAAGAGACAAGGAGGTTATGTATATATGTAGAAACGAAACCAAAGCATTTCAAGAGTAAATTAATATGGTTGGTTTAGTACGGGGGTGGAGGTTCGGAAACGATCAACCAAACTTGGATTTCGGGTTTTGCACTACAATGGAATACATGAGAACCACGTCATTGCCCAAAAATAAGATAAGGAAATTCTTGTTAGCTGTCATCCCCAAACCTATCCATCAAGGCCATCGCTGTACCAAAAAAGTCTGTAAAGCAGGTTACAAGACAACCTTTTGAAAGAGATGGAATACTACTCCAATGTTTATCACAGAGAGGTTAGACAAATTGAACGCATTGACTTTTCTAAGGTATCAAAACGTAACAAGCCAATAGGATTTTAAGGGTAGTTATAAAATTCTTAATAAAGGCAAAACATACATGAGGATGTTTCTCTTGTTGAGCTAATAAACTTTCTCGTAAGGTGGAAAAGGGAGAAGAAAGATGGACAAGAAAACTCTATATTAAGGTGAATATTATATACCGCGCTACTATATGCCATCAAAAAAACATTGACCAAACACACAACTTTATTGATTTAGACAGGTTGAAAATTCTGCAGTCCGATAGTAGAGAATTTGCTACTGGGCATTACCATAGTGCTCATATGTAGGGGTCTACCTTCATTATGCGCGAATTGACCCATGTCCAGTGATCACGTCCTCAACTTTTTATTAGAAACTACTGCGAAGGGACGCACCTCACTGCCTCGAAGTATAAAGTAACACTGGTCCTAGTTGAGTAATCTCCGCGCTGTCGAACAGTGGTGAGTTATGTCTAAAGTTTTTTTTATTTTCTTTTTCGTAACGAATCAAATGATATTCCATGGGCTAACTATAATTACAATTTGAGACTGGTTTAAGCTGTACCGTCAGAGTTTCAAGTTAGATGGGCACTTTTAGTCCTTGCGTGGTTCGTATATGACATTCTAACCTTGCGTGATATTGGACTATTATGTCCGTGATTATTTGTTAATGAACATGATTACCTACATATCATATTGGGTTCTACACTCCCATTCCTTATATAATAGCTTATTCAAACCAAAACTTTACCCTGTTGATTGGATCTTTACTCCTACCTCTATCAATCGATTTCTTTTTCTTTTGTCCGACCACAAAAGTTAATTTTCTCTACTGAACATGATTACGTTGTTAAGTATTAGTGATGCATACAATTAAAGTTCTGAACGAGCAATGATAGCACCAGATTTCCTTTTGCATAGAAAATATAGACACAGCATCGGAAGCCATTAATATGATAAACCGTCTGCAATCCAAGAGTTTGGGGCAATAAGAATGCATATATAAAAGCGCATAATAGCGTAATTACTGTTTCTCAAAAGATAACTAATTTTCGGGTACATGAGGTGCGTAGTGCGTAGCAACTAGCAAGAAGAACCGTAGTAGGTCATGTCATGCGAAAGGAAAAAGGAAAAGAAGGGGGTCGATCCATCTAAATCAAAACCTGCCCTCCTCTCAAATTAAACCACTCAAAGACAAATACCAGAACGTACACAAACAAACTAGCTAGTACATTGCCATATTCTTGCATTACCTCCATTTATAATCTTATTTTCAATTTATATATACGATTATCAAAATTCTATTGTTATTTGAATAGGAAACAAACATATCCGCAGTTGATGTAAACCCTATATAGACAAATCAACATGATTTTTATGAAAAATCACAAGAAAACATCATGGAAGTAAAAAGAAAATTGTTGAAAATGTAGATGAGACTCGGCTCTATTTCATTCGAACACTCGACTTCAAATGCATGATCCCTGTATAAAACGGCAATCCAAATCCCATTAGACCATTGCCGTTTGAAACTACAAATTCATGTTTTAGTAAAATTTTCATCTGTAAATAACAGATTTAAACTTTCGGCCGAAAGGAAAAAACAAATTTAAACTAGCCGTCATGATTTGCTTTTGCACATATGGTTACCGTCAATGTAAATGGAAGGTGCAGATGCTGAAAATGGAAGGTGCAAATGCTGAAACCATGTTTGGGTGGCTTGACGACGAAACGATAAGATTAAATTATATTATAGTAATCACATCTTCATCAAATTATATTCTGGTAAAAACATATTATAACCAAATATGTTTCACGTGATAACTAACGGCCAGAATTGTCGTTGTTTCATTGGTCAAAGCACACCCACTGGTCGCGATCCAGTCCCCTGGGAAGAGCCGTAGGATAATTTACTCGAGTACGTGTATGAATATTGCAGTCGGCTGCAAAACAAACAGTGCCTCCCCAGTCGAATACTTGACTAACAATCCCATCCCAAGAGAGCGTCGAAACAAAAATAACACAAACAAAGCAACACAATATGGGTATTATAAAGAAAAAAAAAAAACATGATGGCATAGGAAACACATGGAATGATGAAAGCTACTTGACTCACAAGCAGTTGCACCCAATTATATTACAAGGTCCCGTATTAAACTTCCTTGCATGAAATAATGGCTTTCTGCACTTAATTTGTATATTATTGCCCACCTTACTTGTTATTCTCAAGTACAGCAACATGGGTGTTGGTTTGTCCCAGCAGGCTGCTTATGGAGCGCGCTTTCACCACCCCAAGCTTCATCCTCTTCTTCGCGATTATCACTGGTTTCTTCTCCTCTTTGTCTTCTTCACCCTCATTCGTTTGCTTTTCAAGAAACGAAGAAGTTGAAACTTGCGATAATAGGTGAGGCTCCAGTTTCTGAGGACATGGTGCAATGGCGGGAACAGATCGGCTTTTTACACTAGTGATGCTCCGGAGCCTTCCCTTGCCCAAGTGATGCTCACACAGCGAGTAACCCACAAGGGTTTGCTGACAACACCTCCATCCTCTCCCATTCACACGACTGCACCTCGACCCTTCCATGACTGCACTCCCCCTCCCCCTCTTCCTACCCGCGTTTCGTTCCCGTTTCGTTTCTCTTTCTCCTTCCTCTTCCACGACGTTGTCTTCGTGATCTTGATCGTTCTCGTTTTGCCTAGAGCATTTCTTGTTCATCTTCGTCTTCATCCTAGTTTTCGCCTTCTTGTTATTATTCTGCGTCACCACGTCGTACTCCTCCATCCTTATCCTCTCGAAGCTCCCCCTTCGTTTCTTCAACGGAATCGCTTTCTCTCCCTCACACCATCTCCCGTCTGTCAACACCAACAGATTTATATATATGCGTTATCATCGATATATGAAGTATTATCATAATTAGTTTGATTGACAAGTGAGAGTGTCGACCTTGATTAGAAGGGCTTGAGGGTGAGAGGACGTGATCAGCGGCTGTTTGTGAACCCGAGATGTTCCCTTTCCTACTAACAAAACAGACCGAGACAACCACAAAACCATACATACATGAAATTTACAGCCAAAACAAATGAAATAGAAAGGGGTGTAAGTTGTAATATTGAAAGAACAAGATGTAATGTAGATGCGGACCAGCATTTGGGTGATACCTGTGCACCTCAAGGCCATATGGTAGTCACCCAATTTAGAGCCCAAGAATAAAGGATGTGATAGATAGGAGAGGGTATGGTGGCTAGCTATCCCCAAGCTCTTATTTTTATAAATTAAAATAACTTCAACAGTATTTCCACTAACAGTATTTTTCTGCCGTGCGTGCTATTTTTATTTTTTATTTTTAAAAAGAAATGATCTTTTTTAGATGATGGGTAAAATCAAGTCATGGGTCTCCATGTTTTCACCTTTTTTACTTCTACCAGAGATTTCATGAAAGAAGAGCAGGGAAGATATTTTTCTAATTTATATGTTGAATCACTATTTTGTTTTTATTCTCACCTGGTATCATTACCCTTCTCTCCTTCCTCTCCTCGCCCTCTCCCATCTTCCTCCTGCAAAATTACAGCAAACACACATAAAGTGCCCCTTTTGTGGGTGTAAAATCGAAACGCAACCCAAATTTCTACAACCACCCCTCGTGCTTATGCAAGAGATCGGACAAAACTGCACTTGTACAAACCCACCCAATCCAACTCAAAACACAAATCTAGAAATAGTAAAAATTAAATGGCTATCTATACTTCACTCACCAAACCGTATTGTTTTTTGCTCTGCTGGTGTACCCCACCCTCCGTGGAGACAGCTGCGATACCGGAGGAATCATCGGAGGCGTTGGTTGGCTTCCCGATCGGTAGGAGTGGCTGATCAGAGGGCTGAGGATGATCCAAGTGGGAAGGTGGAGCGGAAGGTTTAGGAGGGGGAGCAATATCGTTGAGTTGCACCACCGGAGACCGGTTGATCAGGTGGGGATCTGAGACGGGAACCGGAGAGAGGGAGGGAAGAGGGAAAAAAAGCGGCCTTTTCCGGATCCTCATCGGTGCAAGATAGGATTTGCCGCTATCTCACGAGATTTAGGCCACAGAACACCAATAGACTTAACGCTCAGAGCCAGAACTGATCCTTCACTTCAGATTTCGGAAGGAAAAAGATAATAATAAACGACAAGATAGAGACGGAGAGAGAAGGGTAAACCCATCCACTGTTACAACACCCACACCCCCTCAAAGACCAAGAAAAATTTATGCTTTTTATCAACCCCCGCACACTCTATCTCTGCACATATATATATATTGGCGCTGTGGGTTTCTCTCTCTAACTTTTATTTGTTGCACCAGAGAAAGAAGGGTGTTTGTATGGATGACAGAGGGCACGTGTGACAGGGCTTGGGGGGAGGAAGCACGTGCGAGAGAGGGAGGTAACCGGATGAGATGGTAGACGGTGAGAGAGAGGGGAATGGAACTATGGAAGGGGACAGAGTACGGACGAGGATGCCAGGGTGGATGAAGAAGAGTTCCAATTACCCCAACCCCAAAAAAAAAAAAAAGGGAAAAGAGGTAAGTAGTTTTATATTTATCTTTATGAGAAGAGGAAGAGTGGGACCCATCTCTCACTTAACAACCACACCCTACAGATGCTCTTCTGCTATCTCTCACCCTCTCTGCATTCTTTTCTTTCCCTCTATATACCACTTTTACTTCTACACCTTCCCTAATTTTTCGTTCTTCTAAATCTTTTACACAACATATTTTCCCCCTCTATTTTATGCCCAACTATTTGACATTGTTTCACAATCATATGATGTGCTTTGTGTTTTTATTTAGAAAGACCAGAAAGTATATAAAATTGTTCAAAACATAAATCTTCAAAATTTTCTTTTATTTACGGCAAATTTTATTGAAAATGGTCAAATAAAATTTTTTTTCGCTCTCTTTTTTCAGAAAAATTAAGTGGAAGCTGTTTGACCTCCGAAAGACAAACAGTAATAACCGAAAATCTTTCTGTTGATAGGATTGACTAAGTAAAGAGAACAAATAAAGTTCCAACATTTTTATTTATAGATCACATTCCAACAAAACGAAGCCTGTGGTAACCTAACATTCTATGCATAGACAAATTTAAGAAATAAAAAACTGAAGACAGGCATGCTTGAAAATGTATCTTATAAAACTACCACTTAGGCACTGACATGCCAAAACCGGAACTGCTCATGTAAAACAAATGCTGGTTTGAGAAATTAAGGAAACGGATGCTATTGATATTTCCAGTAGTTGAATTTGATCACAAGTGTATTCACTCCCAACTGCACACGTCAATGAGGAACCTGTAGCTGCAATTATAGGAGAATCTATAAACTAAAGTTTAGATAACAGTTACTTATTTGCTTCGATCAAAATTAAAAGATTAGAGTGGGAAGAGTTTATGACTACCTCTCGATACTAAGTAAATGTATTATATGACAAATACTTGATTGTCATCCCCTGCCCTTCCTTTCCTCCTATATGAATACTAGTACTATAAATGCTTAAAGAGATTCAAATTACCGAGAAACGACCTCAACAGAGTCAGTCTCCTCATAAATGGATAGTTATTTTGTTTATAACTAATTGTACCAAATCAGTGTTTGATTAAATTATTCGAAGTTAAAGTCGCTGAGCCATTCATAATAATTTAAATATTAAAATAGTGAATTAATTGGTTGAGTTTAGAGGCGTAAATCACATAAAGTCAGTCTTGAAAATTAGCTAACTCCACTATATAATAATGGATTCAGTAGTGAAAATTGCCCCATAGCTAAAACAAAACTCGTACCGAAACACGGGGTGTATTGTGATTGAGTCCCAACCCTATCGTAACATGGATCACTTACCTAATAAAACAACAAAATTATAATACAAAGGAAATCTGTACGAGATAAATAGGAAGCAATACACGCGAACGGACATCAGTCATTCTTGTTTTGGAAAGTTCAAAATTTAATTATTTTTTAATTTTATTTTTTTTAAAAAAAGAAGTAAAATATAAAATAAAAATAATTTTTAAATTGTCAACTTCAAAAAAATCGCTATTCAAAAAAATAAAATTTAAATTTAAATTTAAATTGTTCAAATTAAATCTTAAAAAACAAAAAAACAGTCGGAGATCCGCGTTCACAACGTACACTTGTTGCATGTTGCGCGTTCTGTACGTTTTAACTGCATATATACAATTTGTAAATTCACTATGTCTAATTGCCTCCATTATCATACTAAGGGCGTGCCTGCACTTCTCGCATAGGGCAAAGCAAACAGATTCGGTTGTACGGTCGCCCTCTACTGGGCCTCCGTAACTTTGTGTTACCTTCAAAACTACTCTCCCTCTTTTTCAATCTTCCATGATCAACCCTTCGCCAACTATCAATTTCCCTCCTTTTGGTTCATGCTTCATACCATTTTCTACAGTTCTTTAAATTATAATGTGGCCCGATCAATGCCTTTGAGAAATTGTGAATTTGATATCATATAGAATAGAGCAAAAGCCATCAGCTCAAGATACAAAATCCGAAGGAAAATTGCAAATATGCACGTCATCACTGCTACAACCTAATCTAAAGTGTATTCCTGTTTGGTCTCTTGTCCCACAACATATGCATGATTCAATAGTTTATGACATTTCCAAGATTTGGGCTTGGGCCTTACATTGGGTTGGGCTCCAAACCAAATGAATAAGTTACATTGCGCCTCTGGATAACCTTTGCTCAATCAACTGATTTAGTGATCCATCGTTTTATGCTCTAAATTTTCGAGTTCCGAAAAATTAAGATTGACTGATTTTCATGGTCCCATTTTACAATGCTGCACGTCGATTTCCCATACTCTAAAAAGTTTGAGCAGTTTCTTATACCTCAGACTCAAACCTAGATCCTAGGCAAATTTTACGGTGCCCAGTGTAATTAATAATAACTTTTTTTTATTGTATTAATAACGATTGCTCAAAGTGACGGTAACTCTAATAAAACATAATCATCGGTACATGGCCTTTTACTTTGTTGATAATCTTATTAAAACGTTAATACTAATCGTAACTGACACATTAACTAACAATTATCAACACAGAGGTATCAGCACAATGTAAAAATAATTGCTAATTACATCAATATGTTTAATTTTTTAATATGTACTGAAAAATTCACTCAAATCGTCTTCATTCATTGAAAAATTTACCCACAAATTAAGAACATGTACAAGGACTAGTGATAATAATAAGATTAAATGTTAGTCTCCAAATAATATTGATGCAATTGTCAATTTTTTTTTTTGGTTACAATTCACTCAAAATAATATTGTTAATTATTTTTTTGGTTACAATTGTCAAATTTTAAAAAATTATAATTTTTAAAAATAGACTTTATAAAAATTAATAAAAAAATCTCTGAAAAAAAATGTGTAATAAAATCAAAATTTATGATCGTGAAATGTTGTTCGTTTTCCACGTAAATTTGGAATTTTGCATGTTAAACGCCAACACTAATTTGCGCGGAATGAGATATTTTTCCAACTGTCCGGCCCACATGGAGAAAAAGATAATATACCCTAATCATACAACGGCCTTGAAGTCAATAACAGCCTGTGTGCATCGTTAAAAAAGAGGGAAAAAAAAAAATACAGCTTGTGTGCTTAATAATTCCAAGAAAACAATTGATGGTTTTAGAGGGAAGACACAAAACTAAATATTTGAAAATATAAGAACAAGACAGAGAAAAGAAAAATCTCAACTAAATTAATGACGTTCAAATTTGAAGTTATACTGCCCATCATATAGACTAAATTCCAATTATATTCATTAATTTTTTTTTGTTAGTGTCTCAAGAGACGAAACCTCTATGCAAACCAAGTGAAATGTTTTTCAGAATACATAGAAGCAATGCTTTTAAAATTAGATTAGTTATTAAATAAATGAAAAAATTGATTTATAATTTATTAGTTAAACTGTAGTTAAATTGATAATAATTAAATATATATTTTTAAGATTTTATATATTAAAATTCTAATATAACAAATAAATATGATTAAATTTTAAATATTTGATTACTAATTTAATATTTTTAAAAATATTTGAGAAATTATTTTTAATTGAAAAATAAAAATTATTTATGATTAAAAGTTAAGAGTGTTTAATATTAAAATTCTAAAATTTTTAAATTATATTAAGATTTTACTTATTATTAAAAAATAAAAAAAAATAACTATAATTTTATTCAAACACCTTAACATTTAAAAGAAATATTGTTATGAGACAAGATATAATTAAGAGTAAGCAAAAAAAAGAGTCAAGTTCAAGTTTATTTATTTATATATATATATATATATATATATATATTAATTTCTCTATATTTTAACCCTCTATTTCTTCAACTACTTTTTATTTTAAATTTACTTAAGATAAATTATTCTATTATATAAAAAAAATTAAAAAAAAAAGTTTTAGATAGATTCATATCAATTTTGATCAATTCAATCTTGACTAATTTAACCAATTTTGAACCGATTTGCAATTAGTTCTTTAGTTAATTAATTTTTGGGGTTAACCGAATTGAATCAATAACTTATTTCTGATATAATTGGTCTAATCTGATTTTTAAACTAATGTATAAAACTAATAAAATATTTAGATACTAAAAATTCCTCAAAATTAACAAGAGAAGAATTCAAGTCACAAAAGTGATATCCCAAAGCAAAATGAATCAAATTAGCGAAAAGAGAAAAAATAAAAATCTTTCTAGGTAAGCGTAGTCAAAGGAATTGATGCGCAAAAATAGATTTGTGGGGTTGTGAAAATTAGCCGACTAATCAAAAGCTGTAGAGCACATTAATTAGTCAGTCTAAAACAAAAGTTATACTTCAATTAATTTGCTGGCGTTATTATGCCAGACAAAACTGCCATCTTCTTTTCTTCAATGCTTGTGTTCTTAAACAAGACCAGAATTTAAAGAACAGCAAAACATGTATAAGCGTCATTCGTGGAGAAGGAGGAGAAAGAAGACAAGAACAACTGACCAAGAAATCAAAGAGTGGTGGGCATGAAGGCATGGCCTGTATATATAGAAATTAATTTTGGTTAGGCAAAAGTGTTTTTTTTTTTTAAATAAATTTGGGCTTTAATTTTGCCCTCCATATATTTTTTTGGGGTCAATTTCATTGTACATATTTATAAAATTCATCAATGTCTTCTTAATTTTTAATATCATCTAAACTGTTAATGAAACTAACTTTTTTATTGAATATATGATCATTAGATGACGCAAATATAAATACTACTTATAGCCAACATGAATATTTAGCCTAATATTTCATCTAACAATTCCTCAAGAAAAAGAAAAATGTTACAGTTAAAAAATATGAAATGATACTATTTTGGATTTATTAGATTATATATTTACTTTTGCATTCCCTAATTGCCACAAGTTTGACAAGTCAATTAATTTCATTAACAATTTGAATAATGTTATTGATTAAAAAGGCACTAAGAATTTTTATAAACATATAAAACAAAATTTATTAACAAAATATGTGGAACAAAAATTAAAATTGACCCAAAACTAAAGAGACGAAAAAATAAAATAAAATTTTCCTTTAGATGATATGATATACCAGATGACATTTTGGTCTTCATGCATGTTGAAATATGTTGATTAATGAAGGTCGACTAGGAGCAATGGTTTAATGTCAAAAATGACAGCAAAGTAAGCACCTAGATTCAGCAATCCCAGTTCAGCAACAATTATGCCACGGCTTCTTTTATCTTTCAAACAAATATTACGAAACTAACTCTTTTTTATATATTACGCTCTCTAATATTAATTTATTCTAGACCCGACCATTATGTGATGTTTATGGGAGATGAAAGGAAATATTTTTTGTAGTTATTAAAAAATTGATTGTATTATTGTTTTTTATACTTTAAGAAATAAATAGATGATTTTCATTTAGAATTTAGATTCAATTAAAGTATGATTTAAAATAAATTATATGGCTATAATTAAAAAATGAATTATCTAATAATATATAAATAAAAGTAATAAAAAATTTTCATGACTACAATAATGTTAAAAATAAAGTCAAGATGAGACGCTTTAGGGTTAGAGACACCAAATCAATCCCTTTTCCTTCAAGCACGAAAGTCTGTCTCCTCAGAATCCAATAGAAATGTGAAAAATGTTTTTGCTTTTATAACAAAATCATTATTAAAAGATTTCGCCCAAGAAAATTATTATTAAAAGACTGGGATAAAGCTATAAGGAAAATTTTATTATAATTTTCTTATATATCACTTTTATATATATATATATATATATATATATATATAGAAGCCTTGGGAGATTTATTATGTATTATATCATATAGAGAGAGAGAGAGAGAGAGAGAGAGAGAGAGAGAGAATTTATATAGGAATATATATGATGTCTTTCTAGACAGGAGAGAATCATGAATTAAGATTTAAACAAATGATTTTATTTTTTTTGGTTAAATTCATGAAGACACTAACACCCAATATACATGAAAACAAACGAAAAAAAGAAACAAAGTTTCAATAGTCGTCCCTACAGAATGATCAACTTGCCAAACCTACCTATTAACTGGTATCTAAATTTCGTCATACCTCCCCTTTGATTGCGGAGATGCTTGTATTGGAAAGGATTAAAGGTTAGGGAGTAGATGTGGCACCTTTTGATTTTGTTTCTCGGCCTCGACTTCGATGGTAGTACCTCCAAATAAACAAAGACTTGCAAAAAGAGCAAATCAAATATAATACAAAAGTAGATCTTTGGTAATTTTTTACCTTTATCTCTCGTTTTCAGATAGAATTGATGACTTAACGGCAAAGAAAGACAAATTTTTTGAAGTTCTTAATTTGCTAGCTTAACTAATACTGTCATTCATAGTTAGGCAGCTGGGGGAAAAAAATTAAGTGTGAAATGAAGACAACAAAATAGACTGAGAAGTAAGAACGGTGTCGGGGAGCAAATGATTGGCAGTATTTACTATTTTATTCAGTTACTAAGAACTTGGTTTCTTATTTGATAAATATTTTGTCGCATGTAGAGAATGCTTATCAATAAGAGATTATTAATATAAATTGAATATTCTTTTTTGCTTGATATAATTTAATTTTACTAATTAAGTCAAGTTTTATTGGCTCAAATATTTTAAGTTAAATCTGATATTCGTTGCATATAATTTAAAATGTAATGACATAAATTTGTATTAGTAACATCTCTATTATTTATGATATGATAAATCCTAATATGAACAAATTTTCATTCTTCTTAATCATATCTTTTGAATATCAATAAAATATTATTAATACAACTTGATTTTTTTTTTAAAAGACTCTTGCTTAATGTAACTTGATTCCCCTAATTAAGTTGATTTTTATTGATTAAGATATTTTGAGTCATATTTTATGTTCCTTAGACATAATTTAAAATGTAACGATATAAATTTGTATAAATAATATCTCCATTATTTTATGGTGTGATAAATTTTCATACGAATATTATTTTCATTCTTCATAATCATACCATTTGAATTTAATAGACATTCTAATGATCTCATTCAATGGCTTCTTAGATGTAATTTTTAGGCATTTACAACTATTGAACTGACCAAAATATTTTGTAAGCTTCCACCGCAAGTTTAAGTTACAATCACTGTAGTTTGAAAATTTCTCAACTTTTCCCATCATGTACCTAATTTACATTATAAAATAGAATTATTTACTACAACTAGAGCTGGCACTTGTTAAAGGTGACAAGACAACGCGCTTTCTTTTGGCTATATATATGTTGCCTGGATATCAAGCACTAAACCCCACCATTTGACAACTAAGACACTATAGCTGAACAAATCACAACCATGCTTTTTTCCACTTCTTATCCCTTGCTGGCTACCATTTTCATAGCTCTAACCTCGTATTATCCCTCATCAAATGCTCAACTGAGCTCAACCTTCTATTCTAGCACATGTCCCAATGCGTCTTCCATTGTGAGGAGTGTTGTTCAGCAGGCTCTCCAATCTGATTCTCGTATAGGCGCCAGCCTCATTCGTCTCCATTTTCATGATTGCTTTGTTGATGTAAATCCCCTTCATTCAAATTATATTATGATCATGTATATATACGTAAGATTGATAAATCATGTGCTTTTTGTTTTAGGGATGTGATGGCTCCATTTTGTTAGACCAGGGGGGTAACATTACACAGAGCGAGAAAAATGCAGTTCCCAACAACAATTCCACTAGGGGATTTGACGTAGTTGACAACATCAAAACCTCCCTTGAAAATTCATGCCCTGGTGTCGTATCTTGTGCTGATATTCTTGCCTTTGCAGCCGAAGCTTCTGTATCTTTGGTAATTAACTAGCTATTTACCATCTCCTTTTTTCCAGTTTCTTCTTAATTATTTGCCACCTAAAATAGAGACGTGAATGTTTTGATATTTGCAGTCAGGAGGCCCTTCATGGACTGTACTACTTGGCAGAAGAGATAGTCTAACAGCAAATCAAGCTGGTGCCAATACCTCTATCCCCAGTCCATTCGAAGGCCTAACCAACATCACAAACAAGTTCTCTGCCGTCGGTTTAGACACAAATGATCTGGTCGCATTGTCTGGTAATTAATTAACTAACTCTGTCCTCAACCCTTACGTTCATGTCAATAATAGTTGTTGATTCATTTGATTCGTTATTTGACTCGAAGGTGCACATACTTTTGGTCGTGCCCAATGTCGATTCTTCAGCAACCGACTATTCAACTTTAGTGGCACTAGCAACCCTGATCCGACTCTGAACACCACCTATTTGGCCACTTTGCGACAAAATTGTCCACAAAATGGAAATGGGGCTACTTTGAACAACCTTGACCCCTCATCCCCTGACACTTTTGATAACAACTACTACACAAATCTCTTAACCAACCGGGGACTTCTGCAGTCAGACCAGGAACTGTTTTCAACAAATGGTTCTATTACAGTGTCCATTGTTAACAATTTTGCCAGCAACCAAACCGCATTCTTCCAAGCGTTTGCTCAGTCAATGATAAATATGGGTAACATTAGCCCATTAACGGGAAGTCAGGGAGAAATCAGATCCAATTGTAGGAAAGTCAATGGAAGTTAAAAGTGAAGATATGATTAGTTGGTTACCATGCATGGGCTTGACTAATCTGGAAGCACAAACTTGTTGATGGCCGACAACTTAACTTTATACCTAAACTAGTTTTGCTTTTTTGTGTGAAATGTTAAGACTTTAGATTTATGTGTAATGTTTCAACTTCTGGTATATGACTTTTGGGTCTTCTTGCCTCCTCATACTGTGATATTACGATTTACATGTATTCCTTAATAAAAGGTCCTTTATATGATATAAAGGGGCAAACTCTAGTCTTGTTCTTACGGCCGTGACTTGTAAACTCCAGTTAATTCTGTGATACTTATTTACTTCAGATTAATGCATCCCGTGTCTGGAGTCAACTTGTGAATGGGATAGTTTCAAACAATATCAAAAAATGAAATATGACATTACGATAAAATTTATTTAAGAAATTTTTATTTTATATCGCCGCTTAGTCTACTTCAATGTGATAAGGATTATTAAGGATAGGGTATTACATTTCTCATTCTTGAATTCATATTTTTAGTGGGTAAAAATTTTCTATTCTTATTGAATCCTTGAATTTTTAAACTTGAAAACATTTGCGCAAAAATATTTTATAATGGGCAATTTTTTTAAATTAAGACTTATTTACATATAATTTATTCTTATAAAATTATAATAAAAAATAAAATATTTGAAATAACTATAAAGGTAATTAAAATTCATACCGTGCTATCTGAATTTTTTTATAATATATTATATTGATTTAACTATAAATGTAAAAATCTTTTTTATTCTAAAAATTATCTGTTTCATTTGCTCAGCAATTGTATTATTTTACATTTTAACTACCAAATGAGCATAAATTTTACGAATATCCATTCGAGCTTTGTCATAGACTAAATGAAGAGAAAAATTGTATTTAGGAATCTAAGCTATGTAAAAATTTATAATAAAAAATTTTAAAAAATAAAATCATTCTTAAAAATTAAAATTATTATCACTTACGATTAAGTTTTAAAATAATTATTTTTAGATTTTATGAGAATTACAACTAAAATTATTCAAATTGTAATTTTTTAAAATTTTAATAATAATTTTTTAAATTTAATAATAAATATTTTAAAATTCTGTAATAATTTTAGTTTTTAAAAATAATTTTAAATTTTAAAATATTTTATTATAAATTTTATAAAATTTGAATTTTTAAATATAATTTTAAAAAAATCACCTAAAATGATGATGATAGCAATCTTCTTACGTGTGTGTGCCGGCAGTGCTGCACCGTCATCAAAGGAAGACATTATAAATTGGAATTACTTTATTGCAATCATTGACAAACATATTAATGCATTACTCAGAAATTTAATCTATTTGTTATATGTTAGAGTTCATATTTTTCGTAGCAAGCCGACGGCAACTTTCTGGAAGAAGATATTGCAATCCAGTCACTTAGTGGTCTCGAATGTGTCTTTATCAAGTAACCTTATTATTTCCATCAATAATTTTTTTATCAAAGATTATGCAAATACTTTAGTATATATATATATATATTTATATATAAAATATTCTCACACTTATTAAATTTAAATAAATATTTTTTATTCCTTTTAATGTACAAATATTTTTTAAATTATTATTTTTTATTTTCTTCAATTGAAACGTATTCTAACTATGTTGTATGAGATACCCTGGTCAATCATTAATTGTTTGCCTGTTCTTCTTTGAAAGGGGGAGAGAAGATCCAAGACCAGTTAGGAACTATTGTCTGACTGTAAAGAGCAGGGTAATCAAATTTAGATATAAATAGAACCCCCAACAGACGCATGTGTTACTAAGTATGGTTCCTTGAATGAATTCTTATTTTGTTTTACAGAACGTGTCCTCTTTCAACTTAAATCCAATTCAACAACGTATTTTTGAATTTACAAGGATAAGGGTCTCACCATTTAGAAGCCTATCTATGCGAAATACATAGAAATGTTTTTCCACTTTTAACATATTTTTATTATCAAAATTTTTTAATTAAAATATGAAAAGTTTATATTTTTATAATTCAATATCATATAATGAAATTTTTTTTACACATATTATAATTTTCTTAAAAATCTTAATAACAAATATATATAAAAAAATATGTCTATATTTAATTTTTTAATACACTAGTCATATTTTTTTTTAATAAGGTTCAGATTGATTGAAAGTTATACATATAAAATTTTATGATTTAATATCAGTAGGATAATTAAGATTTATAATTAATTATTGAAGTAATTGAATTACCAATTATCAATTGTGATATTTATCTTTTTACATAATTTTTTTAAATCAACCTAAATTTTTTAATTTAAATATTGAAGTAGAGTTAATTATAATATTCCAGGCAGTGCAGTGATTTTTTTTTTTTAATCTTTGTGCATTATTATAGGAATATTTTATTAGAGTGAATTATAGTGATTGGAGTTGCGCAAGTAGAATAAACACGCGCCCCCTGATTCAATACAAAGGAGAGGCAGTTGTAAAAGTGATGGCACTTGATCCAAGCCGTCCATCTCCATGTATGAGTGAGATCGGAAGGAACAGCGTTTGCGTCGGCTCCTTCATCCTCAGTTGCCAACACGTCTGGCGGTTCCTTTCTCTTTCTCTCTCCTCTCTTCCCCCAAGTCCTGAGAATAGTGACTTCCGATTCATATCGCACACTCTTCTCAACAGCCCAACTCCCTTTCTCTCCTGTGCAAAGGGCACCCACAATGGTCAACTCTACTACCACCTAGCTTTACTCTGATCTCCTCCGACCGCCGATCTCTTCCTGCACACCAACTGCAACTCAGGTCTTCTATCTTCCTCTCAATTCTTGCTTGTTATGTTTCCCTTTGTTTTTTTTTCACCCCATTCAAACCACAAGGCTTTCAAGATTTCTGCTTTTCCTAAGCTCGTAGTCGCCAAACCCTTATTCGTGTCACTTGAACGTCTTGCAGTACTACCCAAGGTTATTTAGTATCAATTCCTTCAAATTGAGTTGAATTTGAGCAATTCGGTGCGGGTTTTTCCTCGAATTGTGGTTGACCCTGGGTATTCGATCTCGGCTCATTCGTGTTCGTAATAAATTTAGGGTTTATGAGTTATGATCAATCTTCTCACTAATTCGGGGTATGGTAATTTTTTTTTTTGGTTCACTTTCACATGATTGATTCTTGTTCTTTGCCTTCATTTATTTACTTTGTGATGAAGTTGAGCTTTCGTATATTGGTTTCTTGTTCTCAAAATTTTCTGGGTAGCAGTGTTACCCCCTTTTCTCCCTAATCTTGGATCGTCAAAAATTCTGTACAGTAATCTTTCTGTCTTGGACATCCACCACGTGATGGGGGAAGAGACATCTGATGCGATGAACCTTGATTTGAATCTGGGTCCCGTTCCAGAGCCACCGGCTGACTCCATAGCCAGTGAACATGTGATCTTTGTAGATGATTGGACTGAACAGCCTCTTCATAGAGTCAGTGAAGCTGCACGGTATAGGGCTCCACAACAATGGAGATGGCAGCATCTTCTTGTCCCACCTGAAGCCCAGCGGCATGTTAATCCGCCACCTGAATCACAAAATATTCCAATGGAATTAAATCAATTTGTGGTGACCCCTGGTATTAGAACTGCACTACAGCCTGGTCAGGGCAGTGTGGAAGCTGAGCAAAGATCAGGGGAGGTACTAAAAGCATGTGAAAATAACAATGGCGTAGCGGAAGATGAGGGATCAGAGAAGAAGGATGATGTTGAAAAGGGTAGTGGCGATGATGGGAGCTTTTTCGATTGTAATATCTGTTTGGACCTGGCCAAGGATCCTGTTGTGACCTGCTGCGGTCATTTGTTTTGTTGGGCTTGTCTCTATCGATGGCTACATATGCATTCAGATGCTAAAGAATGTCCTGTTTGCAAGGGTGAGGTGGCTTACAAAAATGTTACCCCAATATATGGTCGTGGAAACAACAATGTCCAAGATCCTGAGGAGGATCCTACTCTTAAAGTCCCTCTCAGGCCCCATGCAAGGCGTGTTGAGAGTTTGAGACAAACCGTTCACAGAACTGCATTTGGATTCCCTATGGAGGAGATGATTAGGCGTCTTGGAGGAGGAATTGATCTTGCTCGGGATTTGGTTCAGCCGCATGACCCTGACAGTGTGCGTATAACTGCAGAGAGAACTAGTTCCTTGCTGAATAGGATTTTGACATCTCGAGCAATTCGGAGAGAGCAAACTTTTGGGGCATCCCCAGATGATGGAGGGGATCTAACGGAAAACAACATGGGTAGTCTTGATCCAGGGGATAACCGTAGGCTGCAATCCCTTTTCCTTCGAAGAACACAATCACACAGAGCCACACTTTCATCTCTTTCGTCAGCTTTGAGCTCTGCGGAGAGGGTAGTTGAGACATACTTCCGTAGCCGTGCAGTATCTAGAAACCAAGAACAGGCTCAACCAGTGGATGATAGAGATTCTCATTCAAGTATTGCTGCTGTTATAAATTCAGAGAGTGATTCCATGGTATCATTGTCAACATCCTCTTCCAGAAGGAGAAACGATGCTTCTAGAGTTTCTGATGTAGATAGTGGAGATTCTCGTGCTCCTAGGCCTCGGCGAAGACGTTTGAACTGATTAGAAGTATTATATCCTGTAATACTATTATATCCTGTGACAGGCAAGATAATAAATTTTCAGCAACTATACAAGTGCTATTTGCCTTTGTATTTATCAAGTATTATCCTCTTCATACCATCCTTCGTGGTTTTAATGTGACTTTGGAAGCTTCGGCGTCTGTCCCCTGCAGTATA
The DNA here is from genome assembly GCA_032878935.1 of Erythrophleum fordii. NCBI lineage: Eukaryota > Viridiplantae > Streptophyta > Magnoliopsida > Fabales > Fabaceae > Erythrophleum > Erythrophleum fordii. The sequence continues at coordinate 11,741,389 of JAVQMF010000045.1, read as the reverse complement.
GGATAGAAGTGGCCATGTTTAAGGATTAACCCGCTGATCTAGTTGTCCGCAAATCTAATTATTGCTTTATAGAATAACCCCGAAGGTTTAATTTGTCTTATTATACTGCGACACAACCAATATTTTTTGCATTCCGTTTCTCCTTTCCTTTTATTGTACCTAAGCACCCTGAAAACTCTTTCATAGCTTTCTTTTAGTGACATCACTCCTCAAATATTCTGAAGTTGGACATGCTTTTGTGCTTACTAGTACTGTTTTAACTTTGACAAATCCTGCACGGAAGCACTGGGTATCTAAACTGTGCCTTTGAGGTTATCATGCTATTACATTGTTTCATTGTGTCTGATCACCATGTAACCCAATTGATCTTGCGTTTCCCACGTCTCATGCTTTTTCATTCGGATCGAAAGAAGTCAACTGAGATCTGTATGGGATCCCTTTAACATTTACCTTTAAATTGTGATCTTGACAGAGGATGTCTTCGTCACAGAGACTACTTTTATTTGTCATAAATTAGGAATACCCGATTTCATCTTTGCGGCACAGTTAAATTCGGTTACTTTACTAGGCAACAGCTTTAAAATTTTAATTGGCTAAATTTTTCATATTTAACTTGACATCCAAATCAGAATTGTTATTGCATCCTCTGTTGGATAAAAATATTGTTACAATTTATTATGTTGAGCTGCTTCCTTGGTTTCATGAAATATGTAATAGTCACTCGTTCTGCTGATATTGTACGGACTTGTGGTTAGAAATTATAAACTCAAATAATGAATTAATCTTTTAGAATTTAGAATTAAATGAAATCTTTTAAAAATAAATATAAATAAGTGTCTTTAGTTTAGTATGTGGCTTTTGGTTATGTATGTTATTTAATGTGTAAACAATTACAATGAGAATCCAAGAATATGAGCATCATCATCAATATGTCTAGTTTAAAGAGTTAGAAGAATTAATACAAATAAGTCTTTGAATGTTTAGTTTTTTAAAAAATAAATTTGTAAAATAGTATATAATATAATATAAAATGTAGTTTATATATTCTTCTTTCATCTAATATAATAATAATAATTTTCCTATGTCTCTGTCTTTACCTCCAACACTTACTTTGAGGAGCAAGGTCAACGGTCAATAACAAGTCATGCTTCTTGTTTGAGGATATTATTGTCAATAATGCCTTGTTTCCAGCAAATTTGTTTTAGGAAGATGTACAAGCCAATGGACAGTACGCTTCTCCATGCTGCTCAATATTAAGTTTCCCCTCCCGGGTACCTTGTTTGATAGAATTCCCTGATTTACTTTCATATTAGCCCCTGAAATCAATGACTAATGTTGTTGTGAAGTACTTTGGAAATTGATGCTTCATAGGATTTTCTCAATCAATGAGGTTATGGATCACCAGTTTCATTCGTTAAGCTTAATAAGCATCTTTTTACAAAATAAATTAAATTCAACCAATGGTGTATTTTGATTTCAGTTTGTGGTTCAGTTCAGTTGTGAGCTGGGCCAATACGGGCAAGTAGTTACTTTGACAAAAACATGTTAAACCGAACAGTTAGTTTCCATAAGGCCCACATGAACCTTGTTAAATGCGAGCCTTTTTACCAATAGAAAAATCTTTTCTGCTTCCTCCATATTCTGCCATGTTCGCGGTTGAAGTATAGCTCAGGTTCACTATATATATACCTTCTACGCTTTTTGAAGGTAATAGAAGTCACATTGCATTGATAGCCGTCTTGTTGTACATGATTGTGCAGCATTGGCATGTGATATGTAAAGATGTGCCTTGTTAACTGGTAAGTAGCCAGTCCCTTTGTGGGGTTAAACACCTGTTGGTGCCTCTCTCTTGTATAACGGACAATCCTTTGACATGAAAGGGATAGGGGCCCGTTAGGCCATTCCTTGTGTTATGTAGCCAAGCGCCATGTCTAGTCAAAAGTAGCAAAGTCCAGTTTTCTCTTTGTAAAGCTTTCTTCAAGGCCTCTCAAATTATCGAGTTCCACTTGGCCAACACAAGGCAAGGCTTTATGCTTATTTTACTGAAACATCTTGATAGCTGGAGATGATCAATGTTAAGATCATCAAAATCTTTTAGGATTTTTTTCATTATAATTATTAATGCTTTTTATTTTAATGTATGTGAACTTCTTCACATTTTGGTAGAATATTGAAGTATGAGGAGTTTGAGAAAAGATGAAAGGGAACAAAATGATGAATGGAGTGAGGAAGAATGATTGGACACACGGGTGAGTGTGTTTGAAGGAATCTCATCCCATCTTCCATTCTCTCTGGTCAACATTCAGCAATCCTCGTCATCATTACCCAACATCATCCTTCTTTTTATGCCCAAATGTTTATGGTTCTATCTCCTAGCTATCATGAAAACCAATATATTCCCCTTTCATTCCTATCATCATTATTTTTCTGGGCGACATATTTACATTATTGTTTATCATTACTATGATCACCATCATTATCATCATAATTATATACTCATCCCTCCGACTCAGGCATGCATGCCCCCATTCTTGAAATTAATATATAATCACCAAATTGAAAGGAAAGCTTTTTCTTCGCAGACCAACGCATATCATGTTTATTATTTGAGACACTAACCTAAACTGTTGACTTCGTTTTCCCTCTCCCCCTTCAAAAACCATGGTTGAGAAACAAAGTACTCCGAATCACCTTTCGTCCTCCCCCTCACACTCCTGATGCTGTATATGTCACAGCGTGATATAATCTTCATCTGAACCTTGGTGTGAAAGAATCTGCAGGGATAATTATGCAGGCAAAGTATGATGAGATCTGTACGCCATGAGTACAACTTTCAGAAACACTTTTGTTTGTCTAGAATTATTAGTTCTTCATCGGTATGGGAGAAACTTTGCCACCCGTTAAAGATTCCTCTCTCTCATCTTTTTTTTATCTATTTGATTGTGTTCACTAAACATGTTACTCGATCCGAAGGAAATAAAAAGTAGTTTAACGGAATTCAATTTGTGAAACACAGCTTAAACTTCTATGTAAGATGGGCTATCACGAAGTTAAATGTTAAAGTATTAACCAATGAAATTTGGATACGGATCGTCTGCCATGCGATGAAATTTTGGTTGGTACTATACAATGGAGGAAGCATGACAAAATATAATGGGATGAAAGGGATATTAACTACCCCGCTGCTGCTTATGCCTACAATGCGACCGTTATTATAGGCTACCAACCCCCTAGCCATGTTCTTCAAGTGTTGTATCCTTTGATAAGATCCTTCTCATTACAATCTGTTTTTCCCACTTTATCGATTAACGGAAGAACGAGCATATAATTAAAAGATATATAATGGTCAAATTTGTATTTAAGAAATATTGCGTTATTTGAACTTAAACAACTCATAATTTAATTATAGTTTACAATCAATCTGATAATATGTTTTAATCAGGACTTATAATTTGTAAATCCCAATCAGAGTCTTCGAACCCTTACAAATTTACCGGGAGAGCGACGGAGTTGTTGGGCCGACTGCTCGCGATGTGTTAATGCTATAATAATTTATGATGATGTCAAACTAGAGTTTTCAAAAAGGCACCATGGAACAGGAAAGGACATCCTAAGCGCACAATCATCATCATTATGATCCACAGTACTCAAAGGTCAAATATTTTAGGGTTTGGTGTCCCATACTTTGCCGGCATCCAACAGGATCCCAGGTCGAAGAAGTCGAAGACCATGATAGCGACGATTATCATTATTATGATAATTAATGAAAGGGGAAAACAGCATTGAAAAATGTCTCGTAGGGATGTGTGAGGGGGGAGCAGAAACCCTTCTATGTCCAGGATCGCATGCTGAGTTGTCTCTTCTGTATAATGCTCCCCATTCATGTTGGTAATCACATAATTGTCAAACAATTATTTGTTTAATAAATGCAATCTAATTACTTGCAATGTGTTTAGACTTTTAATAGCCTGCAATCATGGAAGCGAGGTAGATTAACCATGCTATCATAATTATTTCTATCTCTATTTTTTTTCTTTCGTTTCTACGCTTTCTTTAATTATATAATCCTGTCTTAGATTAGATGTTGCCACTGTATGGTTTAGGAAGCTAAGTATCATAAGGAGAAAGGAAAAAGAGAGAGAGTCCCCGGGTACGGGTACTATGGGCGGGTCGATAGGAACACAGAGAGACCCACAAGTCATGAATAGAGATTGAAAGGGTTGGCATATCGCATATGGCTCTTGGGGAGAATAATATTAGTACTCATGATTACACAAAGATACAATTATGAAAAAGGAGACTTGACTGTGTCCTGGCTCGGACTGGGATATCTCTGTAGTGTGTGTCCAAGCTTTTGCACGGACACACAGGGCATGAGCTTTGGGGGTTGTAGGGGATATAGCTGCTTCTATACCTGCACTCTTGATTTGTTAGAATGCGCCAGCTTAGCTGCGTGCTCTTGCTGCATTCCTACGTACCTTGAAACAGGCCTTAATTATCTTCTCAGCTAATGTCATTCAAATTTACGAAGTTTGGGCATTGTGATATATCCCTTTGAATACGAAACATTCAATTACTTGTCTAGGAAAAGGGAAAAAAATTATAATGACACTGCAGCATAGGATGTGGATGAGCTCATATGTAGACCAGCTTTCAGCACTATCAAATCATTACTCAAATGCAGCTACACCTGCATCAGCAAATTAACCTCTCCCAGAATGAATGGATCTCAATACTAATGGAAGATGGTCTTTGCAGACAAGACGATGTGGTTAGAATTGAAGGGGCAGTTCAAGTATTTGAAGATGAGTTGGTGTATACATTAATTGCAATGAATGGCTAAATTTGCATGATACACAAATGGGTGTACGTACAGTGGACACTGTACAGTTTGGTTCGTTTGATAGGAGTAGGAAAGGGTAAGTAGGGGGGAAAAAAAGCAAGAGGAAACCAACCAAACAGTGTAAAACGAAAGAAAAAGGGCAGGTTATAATGAAATTGATTGAAAGTTGGGGCAGGCACATGAATAAAAACAATCTACTGTTTGTAGTAGCAGTCATTATCTAAGTCAGTCATAACACTCACGGGCTTCTACACTTTTCATGGTATCATACCCCAAACGTCTTTTTTTTCTTTGAATCTCTGTAAAATAAACTTTGGTCAAACTTCATTAACGGAACTTGCAAGCCAATAAACATAAACTAATTATTTATGCGATAATTTTAGCGTGGCAATTTAGGGAACAAAACATGAAAGGCATGGTAAAAATGCAGGAGAAGCAATTTGCGAAACAAAGCCCATTCTGTGATCCGACCTGGTTTGGCATAGACCGAGTGGTTAATGAGAAACTAGGGTAGGGATGGCCCATGGAGAGAGAAAAAAAACAACATTAAAGAATTGTTAATGTTGCTAAAAATCTCCATAGATCTATATGAAGATCCGACGTACAAATGATTGCTGCTGCGTTGATTGTCTCCTTAAGACGCTGCACCACGTCCCCATCTGTGGGCCCCCCTTATCCCCCATTCCTATTAATTTCATTATACATAAATATATACTTCTTTTTTTCACACCAATCATGGATTACACTACCTCCCCGGTCCCACCCCCAACTCTGCTCAGGCATCCTTGTGTCTATTCGCTATCGTCAATTTCTAAATCAAATCTTTTTTATCTTGAATATAGATATATATATATATATATGAGATCAGGTTCAAATGTCTTTTTTATATTCACAAACAAAGTTTTTTATTAGAAAAATACGTTTAAGTCTAACAATGGTTATTGTTAACAATTATTTTACTAGATATTTTCATTGGTTAAGTAAGAATCGAAAGACATGAAGTAATTTGCAACTGCGTTCTGCGGAGGCAGCCAGAAGGGCAGAATAGAAGAACAATGAGATGAAAACCCCAATCAGTAATCACTAATGGCACATGTACCTCCCTCCTCCCCCCTCCTCCCTCCATCACGTCATTCCTCTGATTCCTGACATCAAACCTCATCATTACTCACTCACGCCATCCTCACGTGGCGCTCTTTTCCTAATCAATTTATATCTTGCACCACCAGGACCACACCCGCACCCTCTCCACTCCCCCCTATTTATTTTGTTCCATATTCAGTTTGCCATTTGGGATCTAAAACAAATATTTTTACTTTCTCAGGCGTTAATTAATCAATCCTCCATTATACATTGAATTAATTTTATTCACGGAAAAACATCAGGAGCAACCCAGTTGCTTGTATAACAAGCAATAAAATGAGAATTATATTTTGGTAAAGCCTACGTTAGTTACATAATTATTTTAGTGCTAGTTGTTCGTTAATTTAATTTGAACTAAGCTCACAGAAGATCACGTGTACAACTGCATTACACCTCCATAATTACATACTTATTACAGTCTCGGGTCTCAAGTATAAATCACTATACCTACCTTACAAATATTTAAAAAATTAATTAAAGGTAATTTAACTAATTAAATTTGTACCAAAACATATTTTTTTAATATTTACCCCTAATTAAAGAACCTACCTCTACCCTTAGTAAATTATATTAATCTTAATGATATTCTATTTAATTAGAAATACTTTAAAAAAAATTATTTAATAACCAAGATAATTTTAAGAAGTGATTTATATTTTGGATTAAGATGATTCTCTAATGAGTGACCAGAAGGAGTATTATATAAAAGTTAATGATAAAAGAATAACATATATCAAGCATTTGCAAACGTTAACAAACACGCGTGCGCCTTTAACTCCGCATTAGGAAAAAAAAAAACAGAGAGACATGGACAACATAAAAAATAGGAGCATGTCTTATATTATTTTAATCGGTCTTCTTCCGATATGGGAAAGAAGACAACTTTTGTTGCTGGCCTGTGCTGTGGGGTGTAATATAATTGGTGAACAGCACAGATGGACGGGGATAATTATTTCCCAAGTTTTCATTTCGTAAAATCAACCCTCTAGGTCTAGGACAGCCCATTCTACGCTTCTCTATGAAATTTAAATACGAATCTTTCAAATTAGAATAGTGTCACAAAATAACGGGGACTATTTGTCTTGCTTTAAGCCCTTCCTCTTTTATATTCTAATCTCTTGTAAAAATGAATACCAAAATGGTGAGTGTGTCAATAAATCCTTGAGAACTAATTACCGAATCTAATAGTAGAAAAAAACAAAAAACCAATTGTGATTGTGTATAACAGGGGCTTGACCGAGTCAGCCACGTTTCCCCTCTTGTACTAATAGGTGTTGGTAGTGGGAGGTGTATATTTGTTCAAAAAGGGTGATTGAAGAATATGGAGGGAAGAGGTGGTGGGTTCTACATTCCATTAATTATTAGGAGGGGTTCACTTCATGCCATGGTTTGTTTTCTGGAAGAAAGGGTCCCACCTAATAATTCACCCATCCCTATCTTTCTCTCTCTCTCTCCTCTCTGTGCAGCTTATCATTAAAGTCTGCATCACTTCAATTATTGCATTGATCCCAAAAGCATGACACATCTCACCATCCTCATTTCCCCTGTACCGTCTCTAGAAAGTTTTTTTCTTACTCACTCTTTTAATTATATATGACATTCCCTAAAATATTTTCAATCCATACATGTGCTAGACTAATTAATAACTATAAATATACCGAGTTAATTTGGACGTCCGATCTGTGTTTTCATTTTTCCAAAAAAGGAACACTTCAAAAAATAACTTTATTATATTATTAAATCTTAAATAATACCATACGGTAGCTATTTAGAGAGATGCTATTCGTAGGACGGCTTTTCTTGTAAAGTTAACCCACGCGCGTGGGACCACCATCTAGGACGGCTTCTTCAGTTATTGTGTCCCATAAAAAAATCAATTAGGGTCCCTATTTTGTGGACTCATTGGATACCTATCCATCCCCATTTCTGTGGCATCATTTTTTCCCCTAAAGTTCCATGTGGACTATGGGGCTGTTTCAAAAGTTACAAAAGAACTTTTCCCTTTTATATTAAATCAGAATTATTTACTTACACACTCCAATCCAATGCAAACCAAAATTGAATGCGGAAACTTTTCTGGGAATAGTAAAAGGTGGTCGCTTTGTCTGCCTCAACTTAAACCTTATTAAATATGGTCAAGTTAAGATCTCGTGCTAATTATCTGACCCATCTTTGTCTCTGTATTTTTCTTTGTTCCCATCAGGCTTGTTTATAAAAAGAAATGTTTATTACTTTCAGCATTCGGGTAGGTGATGGAGCTTTGAAGGAGAAGGGAGAAGCGCTGTGATTGTCGAGGTAGGTATAGCGGTCATATGTAGGTCGAAGCTACTATTGGTCATTTCAATTCAAAATGGTTTCACTTTAATCAAAGCTAAACTCGGAAACTGCAAAAACTTTTTAGCTTAAGCTCATGGGTTGTCAATTGAGCAACACCATGGCAAATCAAGTCACTGTCTCCGTAGGGCGTAGCCCACATGATTGTGTATTTGGCACCGAAGACAACTAATCATTTTTATCATATTGTCTCATGCATCAGCAGAATAAACCATGATCAGGATTATATCATCGCCACTATACATTATAATTTGATGAAACTGGCAAGTCAATAAGACAATACACCAGGTTTTAGATCTCATCCCTCTCTCTCTCTCTCATGTTTTATCATTTTCCCTTGTCGTCATGATATACTCTGTGCACTTTGTTTGGTACAACCTGATCGATTTTGCGTCGTTTTAAGTGAATGTCCAACGTATTAAACATTGAGTATAATTATTAATGGAGGCCCTTCACAGGAAAGAGGGGTTGATGCCAGTAGTAACTTGGGGGGGGGGGGGAGTTAGTCTTCCAATTCACATTGGACATCAACGGGCTGTTTAGATAAAGAATGTAAAGATAAAAAGAACTTAGAAAATAATTACGTGAGGATATGAGAAATAAAAAATAATTTTTTAATTTCATTTTTGAAAATAATGATTAAAATAAAAGTTTAATAAATAAAATAATAATTACGAAAATATGATAAATATTATATAAATTATATAAATAAAATACATTCATGTTATGGCAAAATCGAACAGCCCTTCATGATATGCATTTGATTCCTAATAGGGGTGTACATCGGGCCCGGCGGCCCTAGGGTCCCACCCTAGCCCGGCCTAATTGGGCCGGGCTAAAAATATAATCGGGCAGAATTTTAAACAAAACTATATCGGGCCGGGCCGAGCCACGGGCAAAGACATCCTGCCCAACTTGCCCTAATAATTTTTTTTTAATTATTAATATCTTGTCATCTTATATATATATATATATATATGTTTATTTTATCTGATTCTCTTTACATGCTGTAATTTTTATTATCTATTTAAACTTTTTCTATTTCTTAATTATTTTTATTATTGATGTGTATACTTACTGACATTTCTTTTATTGAACAATGAAAATACACGTATTTACCTAAAGCTAATTATGTTAGTATAGGTTATATTTTGCTTGACAATTCTAAGCTATCTTTTTATTATTGATAAAAATATGAAGGTTTCAAAAGCTTATTGTTTTGAAGTATATGCCTATGAGTCTACAAAAAAATATTTTTATATTAAGTATCAATTCATAAAAAAAAAAATTCGGGCGATTTAGGGCCGCCCTAATTTGCCCTAAAATCGGGCTTGTTCGGGTCGGGCCGGACTACGGGCATAAAAATAAACCCGATGTCTTAATCGGGTTGGGCATCGGGCATACTAGATGCCCTGTCCGGGCCTGCCCACGAACACCCCTAATTCCTAATAACAAAAAAGATATATTTTCTTTATACAAGTTATATAATATTTATTATATTGTTATAATTATTATTTATATATTAAACTATTATTTTAATTATAAAATTATTTTTAACAATAAAAATTATTTTTTATTTTCTATATATTTTTTTATATCATTCAACTAAATAGATAAATCTTTACATATAATCAAAATAAATATTTATTTAAAAATATATTTTGATACGTATATTGTCCACCATTAGAATTAAAAAAATAATACTATAAAAGAATTAATTACTCATATACCCTATTTTTGTGCTAAAGTTTGAAATAGGTTGAATTTATTAGATAAGTCCGTTTAACCACTAATTTATGCTGCGTTTAAAAACAGGTTTGAACATCTCAAAACGTGGTTTCACATGAAGCAATTAAATGAAGTTTTTGGATAAACGTGATTCCAAAAGTTAGATTTACTTCCTATTTAAAAAAGTTTTGTTGTATGATGATTTTCAACTCAGATTCAGTTGACCCTCCTATTATACAAGTCAATTTGCATTATCTACAAGCTAACCTGCTTTTTTTAAAAAAAAAAAAATCATCCTAAAATACTTAACCTAAACTAACATCTTGTCTTAAGGTGAGACAAAGCTTCCTCCTGCTTTAGTTTAGCCAATGCAGCACAGTTGACAGTAGTTTCTCAAGTCATGACCCATTTGTCTTGATCTCGATAGACGATAGCTTTTTTGGTCACAGCCAGAGATTGAGATGAGACAAAGTTGACAACTTCTTAATTTCAATTTTGTTTCTATGTTTTAGTCTTTTTAGATTTGGTCGGTGCTTTATTTCTTTTTTATTCTAGATCTAGTTGGTTATCTATTTTGAATCTTTAATGCTTTTACATTTAACTGATAATTTGTTTCTTTTTTGCTTCTCAAATTTTGAAAACAAATTTGAACAAGAAAATAAAAAACTTGCTACAAGACAATATTCAAAGATTGATAATAAAGTTTAAGGTAGTTGTTTATATTTAAATGTCTCTTAAATGGTTAATCTCATTAGAATAATAAATGTTTACTTTGTTGATGAATTTCAAAGTGTGTTTTTGTTATTTATTTTTTAATGTATCATGAATTAGAACTATATTTGACTTATATCGTTTAATCCACCTAATAAGTAAAACCTAAGATTTTAATCCATTTAACCATATAAATTTAAACAGGTCAAGTCGTTTAAATATGACTAATAGTGGATTGGCCAACATGGGTTGAGTTGATTTATTTGACAACTTATATTTATATTGATCGATATATTTTTCCTTATTTACTTCTAAAGTTTGATATTAGGATATTAACAAGTCGAGTTAAATTATGTTTTTGCCAAATTCGATATCCTTCCTCATTTAGTGTTAGGCTATATTTTCAATCTCAATACCCGAGTCCAATTTAGTTTAGTACCAGGTTGCCTACTTCATCAACCACTTTTGTTTTTTTCAAAATTTTTGTTAATAATTATAAAATTACACTTAAGAAAATAAGTTTTTATACAAATATTAATAAAATTATGTTTTATCTTAAAAAATAAAATTTTTTATGTAAATCTCTATAAAATAAAATTATTTATATATATATAATATTAGATCTACTCAAACTTGATAACATAATCAACTCAGGGGATCCAATTTTTTTTTTCAATTTAACCTTACTTGATATAATCAAACGAGATTAGAGTGACACTTAATTCACCCCTAGTTTGGCGCCATTTCACAACCCATTTTCATCTAAAACGGAAAATACTACTATTACATTAGAGTTATTAATTTGAAATATCACGAGTGAGGCATGGATGTGGCAAAGGATGTATAAATACCCGATTAAGTGTGTGTTGTGTTGGGGGGGGGGGGGTGTGGGAAGCATTGATGGTTTGTATATTTAAATAGATTCACGTGCGTTTGTCAACCTGGATTTGTCGGTCAATCTCTACTCCCACATGCCAAGGGAGCAGAAATAAAAGGGGCCGCAGGTGGAGAGGGGGATTCTGCAATTTCCGCTTTCTAACTTGTGACTCTCTTCGTTTACATTGAAGAAGAGCGTGACTACTACATTACGAGGTCTGTTGCTTTCAAAGCAAAGAGCTTGCTTCTTTGGGTTTTGCTTTCTTATACCAGAAACCATTCCTGAGTCATATCTGTTTCGGATTTGTCTCTTTCTTGCCGAACATGGAGCTGGCTTTGAGCTTAGGAGAAGCACCAAAGGGGTTCTCTATACTGGACAAGGCCACAAGAATGGCCAACAAGGATTCTGGTTTCGGCGTAGCACTTGGGGAAGGTCTCAGTGGAAAAGCCTCGGAGGAGAAAAGAGGGAATCACACAGAAGTCGAAGATGAGAGGGACTCCTCAGATCCGCCTCTTCAGCTCGACCTCCTTCCTTTCACCCCGGTTCCTCGACACCGCTCATCTTCCAACCTTCGGATCTCTTGGCTCTCCGATTCATGTGAATACCTGCTTCTCCACTTCTCTACCCCTATGCTTTCTTTTAGTTTTGTTATTTATCAAACAAACACCCATTTTGGTAGTGAATCTGAGCTTATTCTTCAGTTAGGCTTATTTAAGATAAAGTTATTTGTCCTTGTTGATGACAGTGGGAATTCAACGCTTCTCGTCAGATGGAGGGGCGAAGGCGTTGGACGTAAACCGTTTACCGGTGGCTGGAGCGGAGGAGGCCGACGATGGTACTCCAATGTCTTCGTCCCCTAACAGCGCTTCGTCATTTCACATGGACTTCTACATTAGGAATGGTAATGTAGGCAGCAAAAGCAAGAGAGAGCATGAAGGTGAAGCAGAGAGAGCTAGTTCCAGAGCTAGTGATGATGATGAAAACGGGTCAACTCGCAAGAAACTCAGGCTCTCTAAGGAACAATCAGCTTTCCTTGAAGAGAGCTTCAAAGAACACACTACTCTTAATCCTGTAAGTCCAACAACACCTATGTCTTTGGATGTCCTATGTTTAAGTGTTTTGTGTAATTGTTTTTCTGATTTTACTTAATCTGCAGAAGCAGAAACTCGCTCTGGCAAAACAGTTAAGCCTTCGTCCTCGTCAAGTAGAAGTTTGGTTTCAGAACAGAAGGGCAAGGTAGAGATATGTGTTTCATTAATACCTTAATAAATGCACTCTCTATATCCTTATCCTTCGTGTTATGTTCTTTTTTAGAAACAGAAAAAATTGTAATATGAAGATGATACGGTGTTTTTGAAAATGTGATGAGAACAGGACAAAGTTGAAGCAGACGGAAGTAGATTGCGAGTATCTAAAGAGATGCTGTGAGACACTGACAGAAGAGAATAGGAGGTTGCAGAAGGAACTGCAAGAACTAAGGGCTTTAAAGACGTCTCAGCCATTCTACATGCAGCTTCCAGCTACCACTCTCACCATGTGCCCCTCTTGTGAAAGGGTGGCCACCAACTCACCCTCTGCCTCTGCATTAACCTCCGCCACTCCCCCCAACAACGCTTCTCAAGTCCCGCCAATCATGTCTCTCACCAACCCCAGAATAGTTCCCTTTGATCACAATGGTCAACCACAACCCCAGTCTCATCAGGCTCCTTCATCATGATCACATTCTGATGCACCCTTTTTGGCCTTTATAATATATTTCTTTATTATATTATAGTGGAAAAGGACAATGCACTCCCCTCTCCTCTCGTTCATTTGTATAGTTTTTTTTCTTTAATTAAAAACTTGTTTACTCAGTTTCAAAGATCCTTTTTGTTGTTCAAATGACAAAGTACGAATGCCTTTTGGGTGAACCCTTCATTTAGGTTTTCATTGTGTAGGTTCATTCGTTTTTTCCTTTTTAAATGACAGAATGATAGTATTGAGCAGTAACTAATCAGCGGTGATTTGAAATTTGAATCCCATCCCAACTCTAATAACTATGTAGTTACTATCCACAAGTTATTCCTGGAGGTCGCCAAAGTACTTGGGAATAAAAATCTGTTATTTCTTTTATCCTATTTCTTCAATGAATGGCTAGGGTCTAAGACTTTTAAGCACCGGTGAGAGACAAATCTCAAGGATAAAATTTTTGAAAATTTAAGAAGAGACACGAAAAAAATGAAAGTAGAAATGGGTTTAACTTTGTATGTTTTTTGAATTTACAGGAATTTTACAATTAAAGAGTTCAAAGAGTCTGAACTCTTGACATCCATATGAAAAGTAATAACTAAGCATTTAATAAAATCTCATTGCCTAAATAAGTTTATTTTTAGTACTTCTATAAAATAATTAAACATTTGGAATTAATATTATTTATACGTTGTCATATGTAATTTAATTTTACTTTTTTTAAAGTTATATAATTTAATTCTGCATTATCATTGAATTGAATATTAAGTTTTAGACTAATTATTATTAATTAAATATGAATAATAGTAACACTCTAAATTTTAGTAGGTCAATTTTATTTTTTGTTTTATAAATATATTTTATATGTCGTACTCATCATAAAAGTATATTTATTTTAGATAAATTCATAAATTTTGAAATTTAAAAAAATTATTAGAGTAATTTTGTTAATGTTGCGTCGTTAGCGATAATCATGGTTTCATAGCTGGCATTTACTCAGCGTCTCTTCTTCCTCCTATTGGGTATTCAATCGTCAAGTCCCTCCGCTTTCGCATCTCATTGGGTATTCTAGAGCAATTTTGTGGGAGTTTAGATCATCCCTTTCAAAAAACATTGATTTTAAACTGAATCAGCCCACCCGAACAAGTTGATTGAATCAATTAATTCCATTGAACAATGGAATTTACGTTCGACCACCATCTTTGGCATATGTGGGTCCAAGGTAAATTCACTTGTGAAGATATAATCTCACGCAATTTGGTTCACACATCAAGGTCCAAAAAGATAAGGGAGGAGGTCCATGAATTCAAAATGCTGAATGTCATCTATACTCAAATTTTTTAAGATAACAATTGTGTCATAAAGATTTGATATATCAAATTTTCAAAAAGCCCTAATTTTGTGAATTTAGTAGCTGGAAACCATAGTAATTAAGACATATGACTTGATCACTACAGCCTTAACTTTATTAGATCTCATTGTTTTGTCTGGAAGAATTTTGAGGTGTTTTACAATCTAATCACTATAGATAGTTTGAATGATAAGTTATTATTATATGTTAAAACATTATATATTTTGCACACTGTTTGATATAGATAGAAAAAATAATCTTATAAATGATTAAAGAGAGAGAGAGAATCTCAAACTTGGTGACATTAAGATTTTAATTTTCAAACTTGGTAATAATATCAATATGTTTAAAAACAAAATTCAAACCGACAGTGCTATTAAGTTCGGATGAAATATAACATTTGAAAAAATAATTTTTTATATTGTAATATCTGCTTTTTTATATTGCAAATTGCTCAAAATACAATAATGTAGTGCCGTATAGGTAAATAGGTTTTCAATGAAGGCAACAAATTTTTTAAAAAAATAGAAGAAAAAATTACACATGGTACGTAGTGAAAGGAATGGTGGATTTTAATTCTAGTGTTGGGGTGAGTAGAAATCCTTAAGCAAGGCAAGGTGTTAATAATGCAAATGATGGTTGGGACCCAGAGATGAAGGGATGCACCCAAAGGGACCCTACACCTATTTATAGTCTACACTCCCTTACGAATGTGTCAGAGTTGAGATATTGAGATCTTGTTTGTCCAGAGACACACACCTTTTTATTGTTGAGCCTGCGTGGCAGTCCTAGGCTGAAACACAAAACAAAAGCATATAAATGCCCAATTAATTCTTTTGGATGGACTAGTAAGTCATTGAATCAACATGAACGCAAAGCATCTCAAGCAGATCTTCTCGCAGGCCTAAGAGCTTAAGAATCATAGGTAGCAAGATATGCAAATAACCTTCACCAATGACATTCCCTCCCAACCTGTGTCCTTACGCAGCTGGCTATTAATTGCATCTCATCCTTTTCAAACACACGACTATATAATGTTTCCTAATCCTTACTTAGCAACCCACTAATTGTGGCACGCCCTCCCAATTTGAGGATTGCCTTCTTGTAATATTAAAATTTTTACAAATTTAGTTTCTTAAAAATAATATCAAAATCGTTCATAATTTGAAATTAAATTATAATAATTTTAATATAAAAAATTATATTGTGTAATAAAATAAAAATAACAATAATACTATTTATTGCTTAAAATTGAACTGATTTGGCGGTTGTTGTCTGTTGTGGCTCTCATCTACAACGTCAAAATGAAAAACAGGAAATTATCATGAAGAAATTGAAGACACGAACAGCCTCGAGGATCCAATGTTGGTAGGCTGATACGTTTTTACAATATTTGTTGGTTAACTTTGTTCATGCCCCAAGTGTTGGCCCATTATTGACACCAATCACGGCTCCCACGTGAAATGAGGACTCAATATTTATGTCTCCAAGTTCCTCGAGCTTTTCATTTCTAGGGTTGAATTAGGCTCTCTTACAAATAGATGCACTTAATTCAAAGAGAAGAAAAACTAAAGATGCCGCTTTTGTAAGAAAATGAATATATTTTTTTTAATTTTTTTGTGAATATCTCTATATTTTTTGAGCTTGAGATTAATTTCAGGGTGTTGAAACTGTTTCTTCCCACAAGTGTTTTTTGCCAAGTTAAAACTAGATCATGGTCATGCAACAGCTCTTCAACCAATAGGCTCAAACTTGTTTTACGACTCGAATCACTTATAATTTTTTTCCTCAATGAATACTGATTAGATGTAGGGTGGGCAATCCAGAGTTGACAGTGGTTGATGGTGTTATATTGTAGTGGGGGATTGGATAAGGCAAAAAGAAAGCAAAGCTTTGATATGCTATGTGGATGATTGAGTTAGTAGTGTGGTAGAATAAATTCAGTAGAATGAGAAACATTAGTGTGTTGGAGTGATTGGCTGTTATACAGGGGATATGAGTGGTTTCCTAGCGAGTTTAGTAGTAGCTACCAAGCATTTACACTTCCCTTAAGTAAACGTCCGAGAAATGCTGCAAAATGCAAGGCATTGGTGGCTGATCATGGATGGTTACGAAATGTCACTGAAGGGGTTATGCATGATGCTCAAGTTGGGTCTTGGCATGTTGGGCTTGGTGATCAGATCAGGCCCAAAACATGGTTTGTCAAATATGTCTTCTTAGTAATGACTTTAACATAGATAGAGAAATTTTATATTTTATAGATGAAAAGAAAATATCGGAAAACCTCTCAATGGTCACGTTGTTGATAATAAGAAAATCGCTCGGGGA
Organism: Erythrophleum fordii; assembly: GCA_032878935.1. Taxonomy (NCBI): domain Eukaryota; kingdom Viridiplantae; phylum Streptophyta; class Magnoliopsida; order Fabales; family Fabaceae; genus Erythrophleum; species Erythrophleum fordii. The sequence continues at coordinate 11,724,346 of JAVQMF010000045.1, read as the reverse complement.
TTTATTGTCTAAATGCGTGTACAAATTTCGGGTCCATTACTACGGTGCTAGAAGCTTGCGGTTATATCATTTTAAAACAAAAGCCTGCCCCACGATATTCCCCGTATGCAAACCGCGTCCAGAAACAGTATAAAAATGGGTGTCTGCTATTCATTTTTTTAACAAAAAAAAACAATAATTGAAATTTTTTATCATTCAGTTTCCAAAATTTGCATTTTTTAAAAAAATAATTTTTATATATTATTTCTTTATTACAAAACTTGAGAATAAATATTTCAATAATTTTACCTAGATATTGGATCAGTTCAAGATTTATTATACACCTTTGGATCTGCGCGTGTATCGTGGATGCAATCTAAACGGCTTAGATTTTATATATATAATTTTTTTAAAATTTTAAAATTTTTTATTTTATAAAATACAAAATACAGAATAAAAATAGATTCATAACTGATAACTACAAAAAAAAAATGATGTTTTGTATTAAAAAATAAAAAAAAATTATAAAATTTGAATTGTATAAATTAATTCTAGATAATCTAAATTGAAATTTACACAATGTGCTCACCCTTCCCTATGCGCCGGGGATCTGCGTTCAGATTGATACCATGACCCCTTGACACAAACCCTCGTACGATAGCCCAAATTAGGGAAAACTAAGACAGGACACCAATAACTTGTCGAAACACAGACAATCGAAACAGGACGCGGAATTCTGTCGAACACTTTGATGACACAGGTCCAAAAGGCCACTTGGGGGTGTTACAGGTTTTTTGTTTTTAAAAAAGCCCAATATTAGGACAGAATTCAAGCATAGGATTTTAAAAATTTTGTTCTCCAACTGAAACTGTCATTGTTCTTTCTAGGTTCTTAGATTACTGAATAATAAGAAAGTTAAACTAAAAGATTTCGATTTTATTACTTATAATACAAAATGATCATTACAGATGAACAACCAACCGCTACTAGTTTTTTGTGCGCAGATAAAAGTTCTTATCGAAACAAACCCGAGTGCGACTCAGCTCATGTTTGAGCGGAAAAATGAGCATCCACAACATGACGCTTATTTTCCCTCTCAAACATGAGCAGATCCGCACTCAAACAAACACACAGAAACCTCACTTACATATGACTGGCTAGGAAGTTCAAGAGGAGTGGGTTGTAGAATTTGTGGAGGGTTGGAGGAGTAAAGCTGGGAAGCATCACTACCCTGATATACCCAGAGCACATGACACTATGACAGACAAAGACAAAAATAGACACAAGCACAAAGAAATTACCGCAGCAGCATAGTTTGGAAACTTGGACAATGATTTTTGTGAAGCCAAACAGACAGTTTGAAAAAGCCCTGATCACATCAACGCATGGGTTAGGTCGAGCGTCAACGTTCAAAGAAGCGTTGTGATGTCCTTGTATGACTGCATTTTGAGTATTCACAATACCCGTGCTTTCTTGCTTCCTACTATTCTTGAAACTATTCATAACTCCACTTACTCACACCACCACTGCCACCACCTTTGAACTTTAACTGCAATATCCATATCCAACAAGCTTCATGGCCTTCCTTATATTTATATGTATATCTACTTCTCTCTGTTTGTTCCTTCAAAAGAAGCCGTATCCCCTATCATAGTTGCCACTTCCGAATTTCATTTTAATTTAATTTAACATTGACTTGAAAGCAAATCTTGCGAAAGCCTTCAGCATATATATGATATTATTAACTTTTTATTATGTATGTAAGAAAACGATTATAAAATAGTAGATATCCAGGAAAAAAATTAGCTGTCTTTCTTTTCTTTTAGTGTTTTCTCAGACGCCACTTTATGATTTAAAAAAAAAGAAAATCAGGTGTTATAATATAAAAAATGCATCTATCTGCACCGTTAAATAACTAGTTTAACAAGAACCGTTAATAATTTTTATATTTTAAGGCTATACGTGAAAACTTAAGTCGCTTTTGTCATTGATTTAATTTTAACATAGTAGTTGATTAATACATATGTTCATTCGAAACACGTCTAATTAAGTTGCATCTGATTCCGCAAGCACCATCTGAGCTGAAAACAGCAAAGGATTCGCGATTCCTTTTTCACTCATTTTGATTGATTTGTTGATGGGAAAATATAAAATTCCAAAGATCACAATATTATTCCATTGGTTGCTTTAACTACCTCATTCAGTGACCGACATTTAATACTACTAGTTGAAAGAGATGACCTGTACGCAACGTAACCTGATGATGTGATCACATCTTATCACTATCCTTACCCTTACTGTATTTTAGAGATTCCAAATAAACTAGACTGCTGGTTGCATATATATAATTACGTAATTTAAAAAAGAAACTGAGAACAAAAACAAAAAGGCACAGAGCACATATATATATATATATATATATATATATATATACTTTTACGACTCAACACGTCACCACACAAGGCTAATGGAAGGGTTATTTTACTGTGACTTCTCTTCCGGATTCTTAGTCACTGTTTATCTTCTTTTTCTTTTTTCAAGTGAACATGAACTAATTATATACCAAGAGGTTGAGTTGCTAGTCTTTCCACAATCATAACCTACAATCGATCCATTTGTCTCGCTTGTCTAATAAAGACTATATAGTATTCTTATTTCTATTGCAACCATTTTATCAGAAAATCAAGTCTAGATGTAAGCTTGAATATATATATATATATATATATATATATAGTATATGGTTAGGTAAAACACATGGCAAAGTGTTATCTTGAGGAATTTGTAGCTAGGTAAAGTATATTGGGTTGAGGCCGAGAACAGTTTCAAGAGTCCAACCTTTGTGAATAGAAGTGTAAATTATTAAGATGGTCATCTAAACACCAGCAGCAGATGTGGAAACGTTTATCGCATTTTGAAGGGTCAATTAACCTGGATGCGCAAGTTTGGAGTTCATTGAGTGGCAGCCCCGATAGGAAATTTTAAGAATGGAGGACACAAGTTTCTCATGCTTAGTTGCTTCCTCTCTTAAAAACTTGACCATCAGTTGAGAATCCTTAATAATGATTTTTATATAACACAATTTCTGTTGCATATTTATGTAAAGATTCTTTAGAATTATTTATTATAAAATCATCATAGAATTTGAAAGAAAATGACGCAAATAATGAAAATATGTATTGAGCCCATTTTCTTTTTTCTCCCATCTTTTTTTCCTCTCTTTAAATTCTATAAAAACTTTACAATAATAAAGAACTTTAAATTATGATAATTAATCAGTAAATATATAAAATAGTATTTTATTAAATAATTATTTAAAACATTGACTTATTTAATAATTAATCATTCTAAAAAGAATTAATTTGATTTTTGTGTAATTAATAAATATAAATATAGTAATAAATCTTTTATTATAAATAAAAATATTATTTTATATCTAATAATATTTAATAATTAATTACGTCATAATTAGAACATATATTTCCAAGAACATAACATTGTTATTCTTCAAAATTTGGCACCATCACTTAAGTTATTCTTCTAAATGAAGCACATTAATGTGAAGGGAACACTCTTAAAATAATATAAAGAGATATTTAATTTCTATTAATGCACAAACTATCCTTAGTGTATAACGTTAAAAAACAACTAGAAAAAAATACTACATAGATTAGTGAAGTGAAAATAAATCAGTAAGCAAATATTATCCCATAAAGAGAGGTTTAAAAATTAAAAATTTTCAAAATAGTTATCAACTCGACATAGTATCTTAAATAATAAAATGCTACAAACTTTTTCTTTAACATATTACCCATACCACAAACCAAACTCAAACTTATTAGGTATCCCACGCGCGCACACACACACACACTTAAATGGGTATCAATTGTTCAATCTGGAGCAGGGTAATGCTGTGACCCCAAACAGGGAAGCCTAGCCTGTTTGTTTCTTAATTTTTTTTTTTTCAAACAGAATGGATCCCCTACGTAGCATAGGATCCATTCTGATCAATTTTCCCCTGCTCTTCGCATAAATAAGAATATCGTGCCTCAAGATGATTGAAGTACATAAAAAATGACTTAATTTGCAGTGTGTTTAGAAAGTAATATCCGGTGATTATGAGCCCGTGATTACTCCAGTCCAATAACGACAGAGCAACATTATGAAAATAAGATTCTCTTTTCCGGAAGAAGACAGCAGGAAAACAAAAACTTCAACAAACACAAATGCTTTGATTTATACATCACTATTATTAGTCAAAGATTTCAGGTGACTGATTGAGAAAATGTTCATCTATTGCCATTTCAGATTTTCTTATGTAGGAACTTTTCCACTGATTAAAGCAGCATAGACAATCATCATCGAGCTATAACTTTTTAACTTCCAAACTAATAATATTGAGAGAAAATTATAATTTAATATCTAAAATTAAATATATTTATATTAAATAATTTTAAAATTTAAAATTATTTTGAAAAACTTTAATATCAAAATTTTAAATTACACAAAAAAATATATTTTATAACTTTTAAGTTATAATTTTTTATTTTAAGATTCTTTGCAATAATCTTAAAACTTAAAATCCTACTTTATAAACACTTTTAATTTGGCTGCTGAATTGTAATTTTTACTTAACATTTGACCCGAAGATTGTTGGAGAATATGTGTGTGTGTGTGTTAAAAGGGAAAGAGAAAAAGAGGAGTCCCACATTACTCAAACAAGTGAAGGCCAAAGGGTATAAATATTAACATGTGATTATGGAAGAGCAAAATGTGCTTAGGAGGAGAATGGATTCGCGCGCACAAAAAGTTGGGCCAACATAGTTGAGCACAGTTGAAATTCGGCGATTTGCCCCCTTGCGCGCAAAAATATATGCGGTGTTGGACAATTTTTACCGTTGCCAGAATTTATTTTTTGAAAATTAAATATTTTCAAATAGCCTTCCAGAAAATTCACAATTTTAAGGCTTCGGTTATGAGTTTATTATGTGAACGTTTCTGAACGTTGATAATTATTTACCAGTAATTACTAATCCATTTTTTTTGTTTTTATTATCTGATTTAATGTTTATTAATCCTAATGTTGAAAACCGCCCAACGTTCAAAAACGTCCTCATTAATATAATTAAACGTGGTCCAACATCTCGCTGCTTTTGTGTGCCTATAAATACCGCGTTCCTCATTGGGTTCTAGGCACCACAGCTCCAGACAACACTCGAGCTGCTCTCTCTTCTTCTCTTCGTCCCTGAGTTCTCAATTCTGCTGTTCTGCTTCCCTGCGCCATCGCAGAAGAATCCGTTCAATCCTGGGGAGTGCCGTCTTGTGGCGGAATATCTCTCAAGGATAGTGTCCTTATGCACAACTCGGATTTATTTTATACTAACAAATTCCTTGTGCAACTTTTGATTGATAATAATCTTGAGAGATATAGAGTCACAAAACAATGCTCCTGCTTCCGAAGGCCCTACCGGTGCTAGTCTTGGTCCTACATCCTGTGTTCCGTTCACACGATGCCACTGTCTAGGCCACCACTAGATATTTCAAAAATTGAAATGTTCGATGGCAAAAACTTTTGAAGGTGGCAAGAACGTGTTTACTCAATCCTTGACCTATATGGAGTTGCTGCTGCACTCACACAATCTGAACCTTCGCTAGATATTGATCAAAATCAAAGGATTGCTTGGGAATATACCAACAAGGTATGCAGAAATACCATCATTAACACTTTGTCTAATGATCTGTTCGATGTTTACTATGTGTACAAGGAAGCAAGCAAAATCTGGGAATCGTTAATTGCCAAATATACTGCTGAGGACGTTGGGAAGCAAAAGTTTGTTATTGGAAATTACTATAGATGGGAGATGACCGAGGACAAGGATATTAAGCTGCAAATTAACGAGTACCATAAGCTGCTAGAAGAGTTGAAAGTAAAAAAAATTAACTTACCTGACGAGTTTGTTGCTGGAATTCTGATTGAGAAGCTGCCTGAATCATGGAAGGACTACAAACAATAATTGAAACACAAACAAAAGCAATTGCCATTGTCAGACCTAATCACTCACATCATAATCGAGGACACAAATCGAAAAGAGATGCAAGCTGCAAAAGGCAAAGAGATGACCTCAAAAGCAAATTTGGTGGAGACAAAGCAGTATGCCAAGAGGTATGACTCTAAAACAAAACCTGACTACAAGCCCAAAAGTTCTAACCCCAAATTCAAAAAGAAAGGGAGTTGCTTTGTTTGTGGAAAACCAGGTCATTATGCTGCTCAATGCAAGAAGAAAGTTAAAAATGACAATCCTCCTAGGGCCAATCTGGTTCAAGGAGATGAAGAAAATGAAATCATTGTAGCGGTCATTTCTCAAGTTCTCTTAGTATCTGATGTGAAAAAATGGGTGGTAGACTCTGGGGCTACCAGGCACATTTGTGCAAATCGTGAGATGTTTGCCTTCTATAATCTTACTAAGAAAGGAGAAGACCGTGTTTACCTTGCTGATTCCCGAACTGCAAAAGTTCTAGGAAAAGGAAATGTTGAACTAAAACTCACATTTGGAAAAACTTTGTCACTTAGTGATGTTCTTCATGTGCCTGATGTTAGAGCCAATTTAATTTCTGTAGCTCTATTAAGCAAAGTTGGGGTTAAGGTATCATTTGAATATGATAAGATCGTAATAACAAAGAATAATGTATTTGTAGGGAATGACTATTATACTCAGGGGCTGTTTATACTCAACATTGCTGATATGAATGAAAATGCATCTTCTTCTGCTTACTTGCCTGTCTTTATGGTTGATACTTTTGATATATGGCATGCTCGATTAGGACATGTTAGTAAGTCATATTTAAAGAAAATACAAAAATTTAGTTTAATTTCTGAAATTAAAAATGATTTTTTAAACAAATGCGAAATTTGTGTAGAAGCTAAATTAACCAAAAAGTCTTATTTTTCTGTACAAAGAGAAATTGAATTTCTTAGCTTGATACATACTGATTTAGGTGATTTAAAACAAACTATGACAAGAGGTGGCAAAAAGTATTTTGTAACTTTTATCGATGATTTTTTTAGATATACTAAAGTTTATTTATTGAGAAATAAATATGAAACTTTTGATAAATTTCTTTTATATAAAGTTGAGGTAGAAAATCAATTAAATAAAAAGATTAAAAATGTTAGGTCAGATAGAGGAGGAGAATTTGTTTTATTTAATGACTTTTGTGAAAAAGAAAGAATCATTCACGAAATAACTCCTCCATATTCACCTGAATTAATTGGAATAGCAGAAAGGAAAAATAGAACTTTAAAATAAATGATGAATGCTATACTTGTAAGTTCTTCTGCACCAGATAATTTATAGGGTGAAACTTTGTTATCTGTATGTTTTTTACAAAATAGAATACCTTATAAGAAAATAAATAAGACACCTTATGAATTATGGAAAGGATACACTCCAAATTTTAAATATTTGAAAGTGTGGGGGTGTCTTGCAAAAGTTTTATTAACTGATCCTAAAAAGAGAAAAATTGGTTCTAAAACTTCTGATTGCATGTTTATTAGATATGCTGAACATAGTGTATCATATAGATTTCTAATTTTGAAAAGTAATGTTCTTGATCATAACATTATTATTGAAACTAAAGATGCAGAATTTTTTGAATATATTTTTTCATTGAAAATTCAGTATATGTCTCAAACAGCTGAAAATTTGCCTTCTTCATCTAAAGTAAATGAAAGTGAAAATTTTGTTAAAAATTTAAGGAGAAGTAAAAGACAAAGAAAATAAACTTCTTTTGGAAATGATTTTTATACTTTTATGTTACGAGATGAGCCATCAAATTTTTCTGAAGTAGTTTCATCTTCTGATACTCATCTTTGGAAAGAAGCAATTAAAGCTGAAATAGATTCACTAAATCAAAACAAAACTTGGGTTTTGACAGACTTACCTCTGGGAGTAAGACCTATTGGTTGCAAATGGATTTTTAAAAGAAAATATAATCCTGATGGATCCATTGATAAATATAAAGCGAGACTAGTAGCTAAAAGATTTACTCAAACATAAAATATTGATTATTTTGATACTTTTTTTTTCAGTAACAAGAATTTCCTCTATTAAAATTTTGATTGCTTTATCTTCAGTTTACAAGCTTTTTATTCATCAAATGGATGTTAAAATTACTTTTTTAAATGGTGATTTAGAAGAAGAAATTTACATGATACAACCTGAAGGGTGTGTTGCTCCTGGACAAGAAAATAAAGTTTATAAACTTGTTAAATCATTATATGGATTGAAACAAGCACTGAAACAATGGCATGAAAAACTTGATCAAGTCTTAACAAGTGATGAATTTTTCACTGTTGAAGTAGAAAGATGTGTTTATACAAAAATTGTGAATGATGGTTGTGTGATTATCTGTTTATATGTTGATGATATGCTTATTTTTTGTACAAGTATAAATGTTGTGATAGAAACTAAAAGGTTTCTTTCTTCTAAATTTGATATGAAGGATATGGGTGAAGTAAATGTGATATTAGGTGTTAAGATCATAAGGAGTGAAAATAGTATTTTACTATCTCAAGAACATTATATTGAAAAAATTTTTAAAAAATTTAGATTCTTTGAAAAAATACCTGTAAGCACTCCTTATGATGCTAGCACCAAATTAGTTAAAAATAAGAGTGATCCGGTAGCTCAATCTACATATGCACAGATTATTGGGAGTCTGTTACATTTAATGAATTACACCCAACCTGATATAGCATATGCTATGTGTAGATTGAGTAGATATACTCACTGTCCAAGTAGTGAACATTGGTTAACTTTGGACAGATTAATGAGTTATTTGAAAGATACCATGAATTATGGTATATGTTATAATGGATTTCCCGCTGTATTAGAAGGATACAGTGATGCTAACTGGATCTCAGATTCAAAAGAAACCAAATCCACGAGTGGCTATGTATTCACTTTTGGTGGTGGTGCAATAACCTGAAAATCAACTCAACAAAATATTATAGCGAGATCCACTATGGATTTAGAGTTCATTGCTCTAGAGTTGGCTAGTAATGAGGTTGAGTGGTTAAAAAACTTCTTGGTAAATATTCCATTAGGTGAAAAATTAACACCATCAGTGTCATTACATTGTGATAGTCAATCGGTGATAGCCGTTACTAAAAATAAGACCTACAATGGCAAAAGTAAGCACATTCGTTTAAGATATAATATTATAAGACAGCTGTTGAAAAATAGAGTTATATCGATCGATTTTGTAAGGTCAGAATTAAATCTGGCAGACCCCCTAACCAAACCTTTAGGGAAGAAACAAATTTTGGAAACATCGAGGGGAATAGGACTTAAGCCAGTTTGAAAATTAACAGTGATGGTAACCCAACCTCTGTGATTGGTGATCCCATGAAGGAGGTTCATATGGGTAAAAACAAGTCATTTGTTAATTCTGCTAGCACTTTATTATTAGTTTTTGATCTCTTCCTATGATATGAAAAAAAGTGTTAGAATGCATTGTTAGCGAGGCTGAGTAAAAGCTCTTAATGATTTCATATTCCTTATGGATGGTGTGATCATTGCAGTCACACTTGATGAAATCACCTATACGAATGTGGAGTGGGGCCTCTCCTATGAGATCATGGCAAAAATCTCTAGAGCATTCATTAAAACTAGACACGCGCAAGGTCGTAGTTTAAAGCGCAAAACTGCGATGACAGTGGAAATTGTGGGGGTATAAATTGACTTTTAAGGCCTCTAGTATACAACGAAAAATTGTTAATTCATAGAAACTATAAGTTTCACCTACAACTTTGTATACTAAGTTTTATTAGTCTAGGAATGGTTCATAGTCCATAAGACACCATATTCGAAATGTTTATACTCATATGTATAACTCAGATGATAGTAATCTTTTGACACACATGTGGGGGATTGTTGAAGAATATGTGTGTGTGTGTGTCAAAAGGGAAAGAGAAAAAGAGGAGTCTCACATTGCTCAAACAAGTGAAGGCCAAAGGGTATAAATATTAACATGTGATTATGGAAGAGTAAAATGGGCTTAGGAGGAGAATGGGCTCGCGCGCACAAAAAGGTGGGCCAACATAGTTGAGTACAGTTGAAATTCGACGATTTGCCCCCCTGCGCGCAAAAATATACGCGATGTTGGACAATTTTTACTGTTGTCAGAATTTATTTTTTGAAAATTAAATATTTTCAAATAGCCTTCCAGAAAATTCACAATTTTAAGGCTTCGGTTATGAGTTTATTATGTGAACGTTTCTGAACATTTGTCATTATTTACCGGTAATTACTAATCCGTTTTTTTTGTTTTTATTATCTGATTTAATGTTTATTAATCCTAATGTCGGAAATCGCCCAACGTTCAGAAACGTCCTCAATAATATAATTAAATGTGATCCAATGTCTCGCTGCTTTTGTGTGCCTATAAATACCGCGTTCCTCATTGGGTTCTAGGCACCACAGCTCCGGACAACACTCGAGCTGCTCTCTCCTCTTCTCTTCGTCCCTGAGTTCTCAATTCTACTATTCTGCTTCCCTGCGCCATCGCAGAAGAATCCATTCAATCCTGGGGAATGCCGTCTTGTGATGGAATATCTCTCAAGAACAATATCCTTGTGCACGGCTCAAATTTATTTTATACTAATAAATTTCTTGTGCAGCTTTTGATTGATAATAGATGCAACACCTCAAAATGCTAAAAACATGACTCACGGCCACCTCCATGACAGCGAAGTTTGAGTACTTAACCATCACCGCGTCTCCAACAGTCAGACTAAAATAAAAGAGCAAATGAATAATTTAAAAAATACAAAAAGAGGGACCCAGATATTAATCTCAGAATTTGCTTCCAATAAACGGAAATCTATTTGATTAGATATTTTACAATTGAGTGATGATCTTATAAATCCAAAAACACCGTATTCTCATAAGATAATATTTTATCTATTTTAATAAATTTATTTTTATAATTATACTACTAATCTACACAAACATCAAACTAATTCTTTTAAAATTGTTAACCATTAAAAATTAATATTTTCCGAAATAATAATTATTACATCATAACTAAAATACATGATATTCTCGAATTTACAGCAGCATAACTCTTTAAAATACCGCCTCAGCCCGCAAAGAAAAATTGAAAGGGATAAGTGATTTAATGATTTACAATGACAGGCCAAGCCACCCACTGTTGTCTCCTCTTTCCTCCTCCACTGTTGTCTCTGGTATAATCTTACATTCACGTAACATAATCTTTTTGAACCTTTGAACTGTATAATTTGTTTTCTTACCATGCCCAGGAAATAGATAGGGCAAGAGTGGAAATATATTGCATCTGCCTCAGCTTTAAGCTCAAGTCATTGAATATGAATGTAGTTGGTGGTTCAGCTTAGGGTCTCTTGTTCTGTTTCTGATTCTGATATTGTGTGATTAGAAGCTCAGCATAGAGAATCTCATTCCAAGCATCAGGAACACCGGGAAGGCACCAGTGACTACAGTCCTGGTACCCCAAAGGTGACCTCCTTTCCTCGGGTGATAGGTTTTGCTTCCTATATATGGAGGGATGACCATCCTTCCGAAAATCCGTCATTCTGGTAACATTCAGGTATGTGACATGCGCTTTCATATACTTGATCACATTTTCCAAAACCCTCATCATTGGTGGGTATTCTGTCAAGTACTCCTCGTTCTCGATAGGCACAGTTTCACTGTCACATTGCCCACCAGAATTCCACTGTCCTCCACTGCATTCACATCAAAACACCAATGTTTCCATGTATCATCAGTTTTCTAGTTTCATGCACTAATGCTAATGCAAGGCCAAGTAATAGTATTATAACCAATGCAATTTTAGTTTACCTAAAATGGGAAGCAGAATAGCCTCTGAAGAAGATCATAGATTTGGATGGATTTATGTTGGCATCAATCCATCTGCTCCAAGTTGTTATTGCTCTTCGAAATGCCTCAAGAACATCTAGTTCATCATAGACATGGCTACCTTCTTGGTAATAGTCCTTCCTGCAGAACATAAGAATTAGGAGAAAGGTTCAAATTGATAAAAGAGTAAATAAGCAACATTGCAGTCTGTACTCTAAAAGGGAAATAGTAATGCATTTACCCTCTAGAAGTTTTATCATGTGTCCACCAGTGGGCAGTGTTGAAGATGATAATATCTGCATCTTTGTATTCCTCAGAAGACCTCCCAACCAAATCCAGACGAAGCGTTTCCTTCTTTGTTCCATTCTTGTCAACCATTTCCCATTCTTGAACTAAGAATGGAGATATGAAAAGCTCTACAGTGAAGTTATAATCCTACCGGCCCATAAAATACCAAGTGAACACCGTAAGGGAAAGAAAATATTGCACAAACCAGAAAGAGAAATGGAAATCTAAGAAAGAATACTTACTTCGAATATAAAAGAATAGGAGGCTTCCCCTCGGAATTGGACCCTGCCATTTGCTTCATAAACTCTGCTTTTATTTTTGACAGAGTTTCTCAGTATGCAAATTAGAGATTCCCACATATTCCTGTTGAGGGAATCGCCAACAAAAACCAATCGCTTCCCTCTTAGCATATCCAGCAATCGATGGCCGTCCAACCTGCATTTACATATATAAGCATTTTTTTTCCAAAAAAAATTAAATTGGGACCCAAAAAGAAGTTGTCAATTATATCCATTCTAGCAAAGAATGGGAAGAAAACTTCTTCACAGCGCAAAGCAGAATACAAACAAATCAATTAACAAAGTAAGCCACCAACACAAGTTGGACAAATCTTGTGGAATTTTTACGAATACAAACATTCATGTAATCGAAAACCTCAGTACCTAACAACTGCCAAGCAGTATAACAGAACTCAGATAAAACGTAACGGATGTAGTTTGAAACAAACAATAAGACAACAAATTCATCGGATTCGCATACCTTGGAAGGCTGCAACCCTTAGGCTTCCACTTATATTTCTGATAGTCTTTATCAGGCCTGCCATTCTGAATACAATTGAACTGTTCATCAATCAGACTGCAAGAACCAGGTTTATAAAGAGGATATGAATCATCCCTAACCCATTCCCCATCAAATAAATCACATTTCACCAAAGACTCAATCAACTCATCATTCTGTGTTGTGATAGTCGCATTACTCTGTTTCTTCGCCAAGGAAGCCGTATAATTATTCGACGCAACACCCTTCACTCCCTTCTCAGGATGGGACCGTGCCGAAGAATTAGGTTTCAGGGCAGAACTCAGATTCTTATTGGGGCTCACTGGGACAATTTGGAGAGGGGGAGGCACCAAAATTTTGGGTGAGGCGGCAGCTTTTGTGGTTGGATTTGCCTTCACAACTTTACTTTCATCGGACTTCGCATTACTCCGAGTATGATTTACAATGCCAGATGGTTCCTTATTTACAATGGGAGGCGACGTCACTGGCAAAACTGATATCCGATTACGTGACGTCTGAGAATTAGAAGAGGAAAATGGGATCTGATTGGTGGTGGGAAATTTACTTTGAGATGAAATAAAAGAACTTTGAGTTCGGTTTTTGGAAGAGGGTGGTTTTGATGTTTCTTTACTTAAGTTGAGAGATGGAGAAGTGGCATTAATAGATCTAGAAGTGTTGGTCTGCAAGGGAAAATTTTGGGGATGGTTGGGGGATGAAGTGTTGGGGAAGAAGTAAGAGAAAAAGGAAGTGAATTGAGATTTATATGAAGCAGGCGCAGAACTTGCAGTGAATATGTTGGTGAACAAGGGGGAAGAAGCAGTTGGGGAAGAGAAGGCCAAGAAAACAGTGAAAGCAACAAAAGCAAGCATGAAGCCATAGGCAAAAGTTACTGATCTTCTTCTGGCCTTGAGAACAGAGAAGAAGCTCTTGAGGTCTGAGATGATGGGAAGGTACTTGGTGGCATCAGCCATGGAAGTAAAGGGTCGCCCTTGCTATCGTCCCTATTTTGAGCACAGTGAGAGAGAGAGAGAGAATGCAGTATCCGTTGCTGTGAAGGTTGTGAAAAGAGAGAAGCCTGTGGATGCGATGTATGCCAAGGACGGTGACAAAGGATGTGGTGTTGATTCTAGAGGGAGAAGGTGGGTTGGTTTACATTATAGACTTCGTGACTTGCGAGTTGAGAGGAGGAAGACGAAAATGCCACTATCACTGTGTCGCCTCCTCGTTGTGTGTGTGTGTGGCGTTATAAAGATTATTCGAAGGGAACCATACCTTCAGTGAAGGAGTACACCATTTTAAACTGTCATTATTAAATTTTTTTAATAAAATTATAATAAATATTATTATTAATTAAGTAATAATAAATTAAAAATATTATATATTTATTCATAAAAGTCATATATTTATTTGTTATTATTAAAAAATTTAATACTTATTTTATTTTAATTAAAAATTTTGATAATAAAATTATAACCAACTGCCAATAATTTTTTTCTTTAAATCTCATTTGATATATATAATAAAAAAGAATAGATAGAGAGAGAGAAAGTAAAAAAGAATTTTATTGATAAAAAATAATATTGATATACTTATTTTTAAAAAAATAATAAAAAATAAATATTTTTAAATAATTATAACAAAGATATAATAGATATTATCAAAAAAATATTTTCCTTTATGCAACGAAAAAAAAAAAGCCACTCTCTTTAAAATTTGATGATCATTTTTTTCCCTCTTTTAAACAAACCTTAAGCGATCGAATATTATACATATTCACGTCAACTTAAAAATTTGATTCAATCCAAACGATAAATAAAATAATGAAAGTTTTAAAATCAAATCTAACAATTAGTACAAATAAGTGATAGTTTTTATATAAGAGTTAAAAGAATAAAATTTTATTTTGGTTTTAAAATTTTTAATTTAGTCTTTTTCAAAATAAATTTAGTGACATATAATATATTTTTTATTGGTAATATTTTTTCATTAATGTACTGTTAATTTTATTTATTATAGATTAATAAAAGAATATTATTAATAACAATTTTATTCTTAAAAAATAAATTGATAAATATTTATTCATGCGAGATGAAATAGTAATATTTTACTTGTGAAAAATTAAATTGTGACAAATTATATTAAAAAAATAATGTAGAGGATTAAATTTAAAAATATTTTATTTATAAGAATCTAAATAAAATTTAAATCAAAATTAAAATAAAGCAAGAATTGATGGGCCAAAGTGACAACTTTTAATAAGACCATTTTCCAGTGTTACAAATTTCTTCTCATACTGGCGTACTCTGACTTGCCATCTCCATTTTACGGAAATGAATTCTCTTTGTTATTTTTCTCTCCATTATCTTTCTCATAAAATTTCAACTATTCAAACTAAAATCTTAATAGTTTAATTTTTATTTTGTTTTGTAAGTTAAAATTTTATTTTTTTCAAAATTCACAATAAAAAAATTATTTTTATTTTACATTTTATATCTTATGAAAAAAATTATTTTCAAAATTTTAAAAAAATAAATAAATTTTGACCGTCCAAATTAATCTGGACAATCTAGATCTGTAGTAGATCTGGATCCTCATTTTACAGCCCATTTGGTTTATTAAGAAAGAGGAAAGAACAAAGAAAAGGTAATAAAAAATTTAATAAAATTTTAATTTTATCTTTATAATTATTATTTAATTATTATTTAGTACTCTATTAATAATTATTCAATCATTAAAAGTAAAGATATTATAAATATTTTTTATTGACAAATTTATTTTTTTTCTTTCCATTTTCATATCTAACATTTTAGGTATCAAACGAGTCGTCAGTTTTCCACCTCTAAATCACTTATAAGATTGGTTGAGGGCAGGGAATAAGCAAAAGATTGATGGTCTTATATTTATAAAAATAGCATATTTTTAATTATAATATAGATAATTATTAAATATAAAATAATAATTTTCTTATTTTAATTAATTTTTTTATTATAATCATTTTCATAAATTACACAAAAAATAAGTTAACTCTTTCAAAAATTATTAATTATTAAATAAGTTAATATTTTAAATAATTATTTTATAAAATATCATTTTATATTTAATAATTAATTATGTTATAACTAGAGAATATGATATTTTCGAAATATAAGATCACCATCTGTAATTAAAAATATTAAACCCAAAAAAAAAATCTAGTTATTGTATTTTATATTTTTATTATTATACTTTTTAAAAAATATGATATCCATAAAAAATATAAAAAATTCAATTATATAATCTTGAATTATAAAATTATAAAATTATTACTTTTTATTAAAAAATTTATAATAAAAGAATATAGATGATATCAATTTAAATAATATTTAAAAAATTATATAAAATTTCTTATATTTTTCTATCAAATTTCTTAATTTAAATAGCATAAGTGTTTAAATTTTTAATAATGATATAATAGGTGTATAATTTTTATAAATAAATATATAATGTTTTAAGTACAAGTATTTGTTATATAAAATTATTTTTATTTAAAAAATAATTTTTTTAAAAAATTTATTTTAGATAATTTTATAAAAATATTATTAAATAATAATTATATAAATATAATAAATATACACGTAGAAATAGAAATTTTCTCTACTTAGTCAAGTCGCCTTCCCACCGTTCCCAACGAAACTTCCGTACGTGTCAATGCCACGGAAGTCCCTTCACTCACAGTTCGCCTCAACAGAACTGTGATAGTTTTAGAGTTGAAGTGTAACGCCAACACAGCCTTTTTCCTTATGCTTTCTTTTTTTCTGTCTACAAATAATTATTAAGAAAAATCGGTAGACACGTCTGTCGCATCGAACGCGTTGCCATTCCATTGGTGGGTTACTACTGACACTGATGGTGCCACAACGGATTATATATTTTAAATTAAAACCAAACTAATTTTTTTCTTTTTTCAAGTGGGTACTCGGTTTTTTTCCTCACATTATTCATTATTATTTTATAACTATTTATAATTTATTTATTTTTAATCTTTGAAACCTTTATGCTACTTTTAAATTTTAAAATATTTTTCATAAGTGTTTTTAACATATAATTTTAAAATATAATATTTTCTAAATATTATTAAATAATAAATATAATAAATATTGCACTTAATTTATATAGAAATTACCTCTACATTATACTTAATCAAATCGGGTCTACATCATTAGGTAACCAAATCAGGTATAAGAAAAGTGAGAAAAGGTTGGTAAATAAGAGAAAAAAGAGGATGAGGATTGTGAAAGAGATGGGAAGGGAGCATTTGATGAGTCTGGCTTATCTCTATTTTAGATGAAAAATAAATCATTTTAATTAAATCATAATTGTTGAAATGATTTACAAAAATAAAATTATTTTTTAAAATTTTTATTAAATAAATAATTTAATTATTTGAACAATTAAATTTTATTTTAAATAATTTTTTTCTCACCTAAGAATAAGGGTATCGCAGGGCACATTTGATTGAAGGTCATGGAATGGACTCAAGCTGTCGGTGATTGATTTCCTCACTCACCCCCTTTCCCTCCCGTAGGACAGCTTCAATTCCACTCATGCCTCGTGTCTTGTCTTGACACGCACACACATTCAATTTCAACCTCTCCTTCTCATTCCTCTCTCTCCTAATAATCATTCATATTTGTCATATATCACTTAACCCAAAATTATTATTTTTCTTTATAACCACTCCTTCCTATTCATTTCAATATAATATCTAATCTTTCTTTTCAACTATTTTGAGTTTAGTATAATACATCAACGTATTTAAGTACTTGTCATCATTAATTACATATATATATATATATATATAATTTTAATATATTATATAATTTGAAGTAATGGTTAAAAAATCAAATCAATCTTTATTTTGAGGTAAGGAGTTATTTATGCTTTAATGGGTTAGTTGTGATTATTAAATCATTATATATATATATATATAGTACCCACAAAAAATATTTTAGATATATAATATTTCACAATCAAACTAGTACATATATTGTAAAAGAATACTTAAAATAGATATAATTTTTAATATAAAAAATTAGTTAAAATATTTAACATATGATAAGAACTTCATGTGAAATATATAATTTGATGGAAAAAGTCAACAAAATGTCATAAATATCCACCACAGAAAGCAAAAAATTCTAATTTTGACAAGATAAAAACATAGATTATTGAATTTTTTCTTACTAATTTTTACAGTTAAATAAATTGAAATTATGACTAATTTATCAATTTTTCTATTAAACCAACCAAAATAATTCAATTTTTAAATCACTAATTTGAAACTTTAACATTATCTATATTCTTATCTCACCTTTATTATTTAGACCACTCTCATACAAAAATTACACCTTTTGATTTTTAACTTTAGATCTTACGTTTAGTAGTTAAGATTTTCTGTTATGTTTTTAAGTTATTATTGTATCATAATGATTTCAAATTTTTTTAAATCAAATCTAAAATTATAAAATTTTTATACATTTTATATCATAATGTATTACACATGATTCGCCAAAAAAAAATATATTACACAACATTAACTCAAAGTAATATTGATCCATATGTGGCGTACTTTATTATTCTTTTTAAAATCAAATTTTGAGTCTGCATTATTTAATTGAAGAAGCAAGTCTGACCTTATTTATTAAATTAAGCCATAATGCTTGTTATTATCGTTGGAAAACTCTAAGAGGCTGTTAATATATTCAAATAAAATGTCAGAGTTTATTGGGCGAGGCCATGATTGCGACTTCCATCCAAATTCATTGAAAACGTGGAAAACATATATAAGCATCAGATTACACTATAAACATAATTAATAGAAAAAATTAGAATTGAGGATCTAAAATTAAAAATATTTATTATTATTGTTTTAAGATAAATTATTATTGGCATTAAATAAAATTTTTTAAATTTATGATAAGATATCCTTTAAAATAAATATTTTTAATTTTAAATTCTTAATTTTAATTCTCTCTAATTAATAATTTACGGATAGTCAAATACCGATCCATTCGCAGTTGGATTAGGTAGAAATCATGTTATTGCCCGAATACGTAGCAGCAAAGAAAAAAACTGGAAGGATGAAATCCACCATTTGCCTCTTCAGATGTCTTAAAGGTTCAAACTTTTTCTTTGGAATAAATTACACAAAATCTTCTTAAATTTTGTTGACACTACACATATTTTATTTTTATTTTTAAAATTAACACAATTTTTTCTTGAGTCTTATTGAAATTACATATATTTCTTATAAGTTTTGCTTAAATTATATAAATCTCTTATTTATTTTCAAAACTTCCTCTGAAACAAAAAATGGATTATACATTTTTCATAAATTTTGGTAAAACTATACAAACAGACCTCTTTTAAATATAAATGATTTATATTAGTTTTGAAAAAAAATGGAGTTTATATAATTTTAATAAAATTTAAAAATTGTATTAATTTTTAAAAAATATATAATTTTAAAAAAATTCTGTTAATTTTAATATATATATATAATTTTAACAAAAGTAAAAAAAATTACATAATTTCTTCAATTTTCTCTTGACAGCCAAAAAAAAATTAGTAGAGGTTTACTAACGGGAGACAACTTACCCGCCACCTTCAATTCCACGTCTAACCAGATTAGTAATGATTTTCACAAAAAACACATCAGTTGCATTTTTCTTTCCTATTTTAATGATAACGCATAGCATTAAAATTTTGTAAAAATAAGAAACTAAGTAGTTAAAAATGAAAGTATAAATGTAGAGGGGAGGATGAATTTTGGATAGACAAGTCATACGCTTGTAATAAAAGCATTTCCTCCACCGACAAAGCAAGTGAGCATGGCAACAATTGTGCTGACTTTGCGTGGTTCAAAATGACAAATGAACGCCCACGCGTCATCCAATACAATTTCTGGTTTGGCGACCCGTTTATGTTAAATACAACAATCATCGCACTGCCCGAGAGTTCTTTATCCAATATTCAAAATGCGGCAAAACGCGGATCCAACGCGTGTCCATTTAGGCATCTGCTTTGAAAAATAGAAAAGCCATTTGTCAATTCTCAGTGTCTCACTTTCATGGCGTATTTATAGCCGGTGTCTGGGGCCAAACGCACAGGACGCATTTGTTTTATTGAAGGTTCCAAGCTTTTTAAACTCTTACTTTCCCAGATGGAAGCAAAGGGGAAAGACTGCTACGTATATCTATAATTCCATTCCTCCAACAAAATTCATGAAGCTACACTAATGCCCATTTCATTTTGACTTTCACCACTTCTAAGCAACCCACGTGTTTCCCATTATGTATTGGAAAAGGAGGCCACAATGAATGATGTGTATATCATAAGTATTTGACCCGTTTCTTAGGTGGTAAGAATACCTACCGTTTGAAGGGTTTGTGTAGTGTTAAGGGTGTTTTCTTTCAAATGAGGTTGCATAAGAGTGTTGAAATAATTTTATTAATTATTTTATATTTTATGAATTAGCATTAATTGATTATTTGGTAAGTAATACATTAAATTTGATTAGTTAAATTACAAGCTATTAAACTTAGAATAAAATTAGACTTCGTATATGCATATGTGATATGTGATAGGTGGGTTACACATGACAATCCATCTGGTTAGAAGCCCAACTCACAGCCTTTAGTGGTCAGTAAATTTTCTATTACAATACTGACAAATATCATGATTATAAGATAGAGAGTTTTATTATTATTTTATAATTAAAAAAACAAAATAGAAAGATATTGTGTATCTGGCGGTTATTTTGAACTGGTCAACATAAACGTTTACACGTTCATCATTTTAAGGAGCCAGTAGCACAGTAGAAGAAACACAGTGTTGTTTTGATTTTCCATTACTCTCTCTCTGACTGATTTTGACTCTAAAATACTAAAGTCTAGTAGATTACAATTCTGGCCGAGAGGTTCCTTACATATCAATATCAAATGGGATCTTCAGGTACGCTTGTATTACCCTTATTGTTTTTTTGTGTAATCTTTGTTTGATTTTGAATCTTATTTAGCAAATGGTATTAGAGCTTGCTAAATATAATAGTCAAAAACGTAATAATCGTCAATCTCACGAGACGAATATCTTCAGCGTCTTAAGCAAATATTGATCTGTTCCTATGGAGAGTATCTCAATATAAATATACAACAATGCGTCGAAACACAAAGAAACCTTCAGGGAATGTGTTTCTGATTGTTTCGTTGCTGTCGCCGTCGTGAAAGAGGGCCATAAAACGACATTCAGAACTAGATTTGGCGTCGAGTTGCACGCGGGTCGTAGGGATCCGCCAGAAGTTGAAGACGCAATCCACATCGTCCGTTCGTAACTAATCTGAGCCATCAATCTCCTTTAAATGAAACGCACCGTTTCATTTATTGTGAAGATATAATCCTGGCCGTTCAATCATGAAGACGCAATCTGATCCGTCCAATCCTTTTAAGTGAAACAATGCGTTTAACTTAATAACGAAGACTCGATCTGGACCGTTAATTTGATCAAGTAGATCTGGTCCGTCGGTTTCACGTTATAATCCTGGCCGTTCAACGAAATAATAAGATCTGAGTCGTTGGATTTAAAGTTCCTATAATTGCAGCTTAAGGTCTTCGCTGTAATTATATTTTTTGTCCCAAATTTTACTGTAATTACATTTTAGCCCCAAAATTTCTTATAATTACATTTTGGCCCCAAAAAATTCTTATTTTAATAATGTGTTATATTAATGATTGATGTACCCCATAGGTATGATATTGTTAATATAATTTTAGGACTTGGACTTTTGGTGATAAGCATGTAGTATAATGTTTTCAATATTTCCCCATAGGTATGGTTGTATTGAATTCATTTATTATGGATCTTGAGTTGAATCTTTGGTGTGCATATGAGTCTTCTTTGAGTATTTTGATACTATATAGTTGCATAATTGAAATTATATTAGAAATTTTGCATCATAATTATGTTGTGCACGCATAATTAATATTTCCAATTTTGTTGTTTAAATTTCGGTTTCAGCTTTTTAGCAACTATCACTTGTGAAGACTCTCAATGGGACCAATTATGATGATTGGAAGGAGTCCCTGAATATGTACCTTACAATTTCAAAAAAAGATTTGGCTCTTGTAGAACCCAAACCAGCGGATCTCACTTCACAATCCAATACTACTGAGAAAGCTTATCATAAGCAATGGTCTGATTCAAACCGGTTTTGTCTAGCAACCATCAGATTCACAATTGAGAAAGGAATAAGAGAAAGTATTCCTGATAAAAGCACTACAGTTGAGTATTTGAAAGCCATTAGTGAGAAGTACAAGAAGCTTGATAAGACTCAGAAGAATTATTATCTATCTTTACTTCACAGCATGCGATATGATGAAATGTCTAGAGTAAGGGAGCATATTCTAAAACTTGTTCAATATTATAACAAACTGAAGTCATATGGAATTGATATCGAAGAAAGTGCTCTAATCTTCCATGTCCTTGAATCATTGCCAGTTGAGTATAATTTTCTGCGAACCTCCTATAATTCACAAGAAGCTTAATGGTCTGTAGACCAAATGATTTCGATTGTGACTCAAGAGGAAGAAGCAATAAAGAAGCATAAATCGCAATCTGTGAATTATCTGTCTCAAGGCTCGAGCAGTAAGTTAAGTGGTCATGATAAGAAGAAGGGAAAGAAGCCTGAGATACAGAAGGCTGGGAAATCAAATTTCAAGAAAAATAATGACAAGGGCAATACTCAACAAAAGAAGTTTTTCAAGGGCAAGTGCAGTTATTATAAGAAAATGGGACATAAGATAGCTGATTGCTATAAGTTAAAAAATAAGCAGGAGAAGGAAGGTACCTTTTGTGTATTTATCCCTCTAACTCTAGTTTACTTTGAATCCAATAGTCTTGAAACCTCATCTGACTCTTGATTCTTGGATTGTGGTGCCACTGTCCATGTTGTGAATTCTTTGCAGGGGCTTAAAAACTAGAGAATACCAAGTGAGGCAGAGAAGTCTGTTTTGGGGATTGCAGGCAGGGTTGCAGTGGAATGCATAGGATCAATTTCTCTTAAATTATCATCTGAACATATTTTGAATTTGAATAATGTTGTTTATATACCTTCTGCAAGAAGGAATTTGATTTCAACTTCTGAGTTAGACAAATGTAGTTATTTATTTATTCAAGGAAATGGAAAGATTGATGTCTTTTATGATTCACAACTTGTTGGCACCGTATTTATGTTAAATGGTTTATATCATTTAAATAATTATACAATCGAATATTTCGATGCTCATGTAAATGTTGTTGTTGGGCAAAAAAGTCAGAGACCTAGTGAGAACTCCTCAATGTTGTGGCATCGACGACTAGGTCACATCTCTAGAGAGAGATTAGAAAGAATTGTTAGTCAAGGTGTGTGCAAAACCTTGATTTTTCAGACTTTAAGGCATGCGTTGATTGCATTAAGGAAAAATTTTTCGCTAGAGCTAGAAATAAAGGGGCAAAAAGGTCTGAGAGCGTCTTGGATCTCGTTCATACAGACATATGCGGACCTATCACACCTGCAGCTATGGGTGGTTTCAAATATTTTATCACCTTTATAGATGATCATTCGAGATATGGTTGGATTGAACTTCTGCATGAAAAGGCAGAATCATTGAGAGCCTTCAAGGATTTCAAGGCAGCTGTTGAATAAAATCTGGTAAGGCCATCAAGTGTGTCAGATTTGATAAAAGTGGAGAATATTATGGAAGATATACTGAGGTTGGTAGAAATCCAAGTCTATTTGCTCAATTTCTACAAGAACACGGTATTGAGGCCCAGTATACAATGCCTGGCACCCCACAACAAAATGGGGTTGCAGAAAGACAAAATCGTACTCTCATGGATATGGTTAGAAGCATGATGAGTCATTCCTCCCTACCAGACTTTTTATGAGGTAAGGCACTTAAAACAGCTGCTTATATTCTGAATCAAGTTCAGTCTAAGTCAGTACCAAAGACCTCGTATGAGCTTTATTTTGGCAAGACTACCTTGAAACACTTAAGATTTTGGGGTTGTAAGGTACAAGTGAAAGCCTTTAATCCTCAATAGTCAAAACTTGATTCTAAAACTGTAACAGGTTTCTTCATTGGATATTGCATTAGATCACGTGGGTACAGATTTTATTGTCTGGATCTCACCACTAGGGTCATTGAGTCTGATCGAGCTTATTTCTTTGAGGATGCCTTAGATAATGAGAGAACTATCCTTAGAGAAATCACTATACATGATGAAAGCGTTGTTTTACCGGTACCGTTGTCTTCAGCTAGATCAGATAATATCACGAATCCAGATGAAGGTGAAGAAGAAACACCTTTGGTAGACAATGAAGAACCAGTTGTAGAGTTGAGGAGATCTCAGAGAACTCGTAGACCTGCGATTTCTGGTGATTATATGGTATATTTGCAGGAATTTGACTCAGATGCTGTTGATGGTGTGGATCCCATGTCCTGTAAGGAGGCAATGTCCAGTTATCATTCTTCTAAATGGTTAGAGGCTATGAATGAAGAAATTGCTTCAATGCATCATAATTATGTGCGAGAGCTCTCAGAATTACCAACTGGGTTCAAGACAGTTAGTTGTAAATGGGTTTTCAAGACCAAACGCGGAGCCACTGGTGAAGTTGAGAGGTATAAAGCCAGACTTGTAGCTAAAGGTTATAATTAAAAAGAAGATATTGACTATACAGAGACCTTTTCTCCTGTGTCCACACAAGATGCTTTTAGAGTAGTCATAGCCCTTGTTGCTCATTATAATTTTGAACTTCATCAAATGGATGTCAAGACTGTTTTTTTGAATGGAGATTTGTATGAGGAAGTCTATATGACTCAGCTAGATGGTTTTGTTGAACCTGATAAAGAGCATCTGGTGTGCAAACTGAAAAGGTCTATTTATGGGCTAAAGCAAGCCTCCAGGCAGTGGTATCTAAAATTTGATAAAGTTATTACTTCTTTTGGATTTATTGAGAATATTTCAGATCACTGTATATATTAGAAATTTGAAGGAAGTAACTTTGTAATTCTTGTTCTTTATGTGGATGATATATTGTTAGCCAGCAACTCGGTGAATTTTCTTAATAATACAAAACACTTGTTATCATCTCATTTTGATATGAAGGACCTGGGTGAAGCTACTTTTGTTCTTGGGATACAGATTCATCATGATAGATCACGCAGTATTCTTAGCTTATCCCAAACTACCTATATTGAGCGAGTACTTAAGAAGTTTGGAATGGATTCATGTTCTTCCACTGCTGCTCCTGTTCAAAGAGGAGAAAGTTTGACTAGATCATAGTGTCCTAGTACCGAAAAGGAGAAAGCCGAAATGGCTAAGATACCTTACGCTTCCGCAGTGGGGTGTGACGACCCTAGATTCTAATATCAGTGATTATAGCTGAATACACGATTAATAAATAATGATCAAGGTTTGGAGTCATTGCAATTAATTACATTAGGGAAATATAGGGAAAATTTAAACCTTGATACTACTAGGATCATCAACTAACAACCATAACGGGAACATGCATGAAAGGGGTTGTACCATCATTAAAGGTTTAGGATTCATCCATTAATCAATTTCAACCCACAAAAACATCCCACCAATGTACTCATACTATTCCCTAACATTAGCCTTACTGAAATTAAGGTTTCTAGGTCAAATATAGGAGTTTGGGGACCTGCGCCGCGACTTGAAACTTTTCCGCCGCGGCTAAGCTAGGTTCTGGAGCTTGAAAACTGAGTTTTTAAACTTGCGCCGCGGTTTAGAACTCTTGCGCCGCGGCCAAGTTGCTCTCGGGAATTTTCCTGACTTTCGCCGCGGCGAGTTGGACCTGTGCCGCAGCCAACGTATGTGGCACCGCGGCGAGTTTTGCTACTGTAACCTCCCTAATTAATTTTCTCGACTCGCGCCGCGGCGAGGTTACATCCTGTCACCTCCTGGGCGATTATTTTCACTCCGCGCCGTGGCGAGATTTCTCAAGCCGCGGCGTCCCTCGCTACTGTCACTTCCTAGGCCGCGGCGAAGCCTTCCTGGCCATGGCGTGATTCCCTTCTGTCACTAGTTTCACTATATTTCGCCCCCTACACTCCATTTCTCTTCTTAGGGACACTCTAAGGTCACTTCCCCTCATTTTATATAGCTCTAATGGCATTTATCTACCTTATTTACTCAGCTATTCTTCCATTACCAATTCAAAACTTATATGCCTATTTCCGTTCTCTAATCACCCTCTATTAGCAAGTTTATAAAATAGCAACAACAGAATATACATGAATTACCAGCAACTATCCTTTAATACTCAATCAATAGGGGTTCCATACAATGGGGGTTCATACTAATATCTCAAGAGTTACATTTCCATTGACAACCATATTATAAGTCAACAAAGTTTACAGTAGATCATATGAATCCATACATCAAATACTAAGTCAAGAGGGGGTCTAACCCTTTAGTACATACATTCTCAATAAATCAAATGTTCAAGCCTACACTTGGCAATGCAGATACATGATGATGCTATACATTAAGGAATACAAAATTAGCATCTATACTAGCTAAGTCAGCCCAAGTGTAGCCATCTCCCCATAGGTTGAAGCTTATGAATTTTCATCCACTTGCTTACCCTTATCCTTACCCGAGGAACCTTCACCTGAAATATTGATCCCATAACACGGGGTGAGATATAAATCTCAGTAACCAAAATAATTCCATCATATAATCCCGTTTAATCAACATATATGCATGAATCAAAATCCATACCAGAATCATATCAGTCATTTCAGCAAATGAAATAATTAGGCTATCATGATTACTATCCCATACTAGCAATCATATATTTAACATGTTAAAGGCCATTAACACTGGGAGAGACCCGTCCACGACACCTACTCCCTATTGAGCACACCAGGGCTCAGTGCATCTGGGGTTGATCATACCCGGTGCCCGATCGCGGCACATGCACGGGTGGCAGCCGCATCACAGCTCCACCATGGACTCACAAGGTCCAATCATAATACAACAGATAGCCAACCAATTCATTAACATTTCAAATCATTCACATATAGCAAATATGAAATTAAATTAGATACATGCATAGAATTAATGTAAACCCCGGTTACCTCACTTGCAGACAATTGCGACAGCCACCACAATTTTCAAATTCTGATTCAAGTATCTCTCACCAGAATTCTCAATGTTTCACCCAAAATCCTAAGTAAATTCGTACCAAGTTAATACCCATAATATAAATAAGCTATGGGGGTCTCAAACCAACAAAGAAAGCATCAAAATGGGGGGTTTAAAGTCACCAAATACCAGCCCCAACCTCAACCTACGAATTTCACCAAAAAAACCCCCAAACACTCACTTTTCAGATTTTGAGTATAATGAAATCTCTCCAAATGAAAAACTAATCAGACCAAATTAAAGAGAAAGACGAGGGAATTAAATTGTATAACTATTACCTTGGCCAAATCTTACTCCAAATGTGAGAAAATGCAGAATTATGTCAAGAACCCTAGCCTCCTCTCCTCATCTCCGAATTTCTCTTCTATTTTTGTGTTTCAGCAAATGAAGGGAAAGGTGGCTGAAGCATTAGGGTTTTAGGTGGGTTTAAGTTAGGTCAAGGGGTTGGGTCATGGGTTGCTCCAAGTCCAAATCCAATTGGGTTTCAGATTTTTCTTGTTGGGCCAATTTTTAATTGTTGGGTTACATAATTCTGTTGGACCAGTTTTCACACATTGGATTGCTAAAGTTTAATGGGTTTTGGGCCTAATTTGAAGGGCTCAAGGGCTTGAGTCTGCACAAGGGTAATTGGGCCACTTAATTGAGCCTATACAAGATAAATCTTGGGTCTCTATCTCATTAAATTAGTTTGGGTCTACCTCTAATGCATTGGGCCTCCATCAACCTCTCATCATGATTTATTAATTTGGGCCCTAATAAAGTTTCTATTCCAATTAACTCTCAAACCCATATAAATAATTTATCTATCTAAAATACCTATTCACTAACTTGCCCAATTATCCTTTATTAATTATCCTTAATTAATCCTAATCCATGATTAACACCTTAATTAATTTCGGGGTGTTACATGGGGAGCCTTATGTATGTGCAAGTATGCACTCGTCCAGATATAGCTTTTGCTATTGGTGTGCTCAAAAGGTACTTGAGTAATCAGGGTAAAGAACACTGGACTGCTGCTAAGAAGGTAATAAGGTACCTTCAAGGTACTAAGGACTTTATGTTGACTTATCGTAGGTTAGATCCTCTTGAATTGGTTGGCTATTCAGATTCAGATTATGGCTCTTGTTTGGATGATCGTAAATCCACGTCTGGATATATATTCATGATATCAGGAGGAGCTATTTCATGGAAAAGTGTGAAACAAACACTAACAGCTACTTCAACTATGAAAGCATAGTATATTGCTTGTTATGAAGCCACATGTCAGGCTATATGGTTGAGGAAGTTGATATCTGGGATGCGCTTAGTTGAATCTATATCGCGCCCTCTAACCATTTACTGCGATAATTCATCTGCAGTTTACTTCTCTCAGAACCATAGGAATTCAAGTAGGACAAAACATTTTGATGTTAAGCTCCTGTTTGTTAGAAAGAAGATTGCTGAATCTCAGACTCAAGTAATTCACATTTCTAGTGATCGCATGCTTGTAGATCCACTGACTAAGGGCTTACCTATAGGAGTATTTAAGAGTCATGTAACTCATATGGATGTTGTTAAATCATTTGAAGATGATCAGGTTTAGTGGGAGTCTGAGACATGTATTCTATAATTTTCAATGTTTATAAGTACTCAATTCATTATGAGGTGCTTTGTATATCATTTGTTTCCCCATATGAATCAATGATCTTGTATTATTCATGCACCTGTTACTTGTTTCCTTATAGGAATTAGTAATATCGTATAATTCTCTTATGAACTGAAACTGATGATATGAAATTTCTCATTTTATCTAATATCACTTGTTTCCCATAGGATCCAGTGATTATGAGTAATTTCACTATCTGTATATGTAATAGCTTAACAAATACCAATGACTTTTATTGTTGTAAATAGAATCAAATAACTGATTAATTCTATTCTAGTGGGAGATTGTTGAAATAATTTTATTAATTATTTTATATTTTGTGGATTAGCATTAATTGATTATTTGGTAAGTAATACATTAAAGTTGATTAGTTAAATTACAAGCTATTAAACCTAGAATAAAATTGGGCTTCGTATATACATATGTGATACGTGATAGGTGGGTCACACATGACAGTCCATCTGGCTAAAAGCCTAACTCACAGCCTTTAATGGTCAGTAAATTTCATATCACAATACTAACAAATGTCATGATTATAAGATAGAGAGTTTTATTATTATTTTATAATTTAAAAAACAAAATAGAAAAAAGATATTATGTATCTGGCAGTTATTTTGAACTGGTCAACATGAACGTTTACACGTTCATCATTTTAAGGAGCCAGTAACACAGTAGAAGAAACACAGTGTTATTCTGATTTTCCATTACTCTCTCTCTCTGATTGATTTTGACTCTAAAATACTAAAGGCTAGTGGGTTGCAATTCTGGCCGAGAAGCTCCTTACATATCAATATCAAATGGGATCTTCAGGTACGCTTGTATTACCCTTATTGTTTTTTTGTGTAATCTTTGTTTGATTTTGAATCTTATTTAGCAAAGAGAACTTCTTTATGTCTCTTTTTTTATTAAGACACAGTGTTAATATGAGAAAGTAGAATAACAACATGATAAGATAAAAATTATAAAGAAGTTTTAAGTGATAAAAAATTATTTCCTTGTATTAATCTTTTAGTCCTAATTATTTTATATATTATATTTATTAATACATCATTCTTAATTTTTTAAAATATTAAGTAACTCTCTCATTTTTTTTTTAATTTTTTTTCCAAAATCATCATATAATAAACAAAGTAGAGGTGCTTTGGGGGATTTTTGAGAAAATAGAAAAAGTTGAAGAGATTAGCTAAAATTTTCAAAAATTAAGAACAACGGATTAACAAAAATAATATATAAAATAGTTAACAGGTAAAATGTCAATACAACAAAATAATTTTTTTGTTACTTAAGATTTCTTTATAATTTTCACATTTTCATTTATTTATTCCACGTCTCGCACCAGTACCATGTCTCATAATAAAAAAAAAATATTTCAAGATTATAACTTGATAAAATGAACACTAAAAATCAATTTTTCTAATAAATGAACACTAAAAAAGCCTTAAAATTAAAATTTTTCATAAATATTATAAGATATATTAATAATCTTAAAAGTCACGTATAACTTTAAAAATGTCTAATAATAACTTTGGTACTTAAATGTCAATTTTCAAAAAGACACACGAGTTCTTCTTCGCAGCCCCATTTTAGGGTTGCTTGGAAGAAAGATCCGGGCTTTAACTCATTAAAAAATCATTGTAAAAGGAGGTGACCGCAATCAAATATTATATATATGTATGTATGTAGTGGAATCTTGCAATTGCTTTTCCCCATATATGCCTACACCTTATGACATTAAGTTCCTCGGTAATTTTTGTATTGTTTTATAATTAATACTTATTGTGTCATAATTAACATATATTATGTTTCAAAAAATATAAAATTATCACTATTTATTTTTTTAAATTAAATTTAAATATAATTCTTTATATTCTTTTTATTAGATTTATTCATGAAAATACGATAAGTATATAATTTAATAATTATTATAAAAATTTTACACTTGCCATGCCATTATTGTAGAGTCTTACTATTACTAATTGAAAATCCTATAAGTAAAGATATCAACTTCTTAATTTCTAGTTGAATTTTTTCATATCAATCCGCAATACCTAATTTGGTTCGTTAATTTTCCATTAACGACTTCAACATATAGGTCAAACCATTGAACGGAAGGGGACGGGCCACTCCTATCAGCTCAAATATGTCGCAGACATACAGTCTCGTTAGTATAGGAAGCCCAAAATTGAAGTTTCCTGTTATTAGAACATAAAGAAAAGTAATGATATTATAAATTCAAAAATACTGTATGTTTTAATTATAATATAATAATTATTTAATATAAAATAGCATTTTGTTCATTTTATCAAATTTATTATTATAATTATACTCATTATTTATATACAAATCAAATTGGTCCTATTAAAAACTATTATTTATTAAATAAATTAATATCTTAAGCAATTAAACATAAAATATTGAACAAAGTATTCTTATATTTAATAATTATTTCATCATTTAGTATATGTTGTTTCTAAATTCATGGCATCATCACTTGTAATAAAAAGTATAAATTACAATTTGAAATTTTGTGATTTGGTCCGTTTGCATTTTAGTATTGTATGATTTGAATGTTTACATTTAGGCACTTTATGGTTTAAACCCTTAATTAATATATTAATAATTTATGGTTTCATTCTATTATCTTTAAAAAAGAAAAAATCATTAAAATTTGTCATAAATTTTTTATTTTCTTACAAAAATTTTCATTTTTTTACATATTGAAGACCAAAATTTGTTCATTGACCAATTATTGGAATGCCAAATTTAGCATACAGACAAAATAGTTCATTAATTTTGCCTCTATATAAAATCTTTCATTTTATCTCTAATTTTATTTTTAATTTTTAATTTTTTTATAAAATCTTTAATTTTCTATACAATCAAAACTAAAATTCTTCTTATGACTAATTAAAATTTCAAATTTAGCGCACACACAACATAAAATGGCCAAAATGTCATTTCCAAAAAGAATCATCAACTTTTATTTTTCAATGTTGTAAAAAATTCTCTATTTTCTTACAAAATTTTTCATTTTTTATGCATCGAAGATTAAAATTCCCATTTGATACACATGACACAATATTTTATCAAATTTTGCCTTAAACAAAATCTCTAAGTTTGCTTATAATTTTGCTCTAAATTTTTAATTTTGTTAAAAATCTTTAATTTTCTATGCAGCAAAGGTTGAAATTTTAACCAATTAAAATTGTAAATTCAACACATAAAATATAATATGTTTTATAATTTTGTCCTTAAACAAAATCCTTAGTTAACTTTGCCCAAATTCCTAATTTTTATATAAAATCTCTAATTTTGTATGTAGCAAATATCAAAATTACTCTATTGACCGATCAAACTTTCTAATTTTGAAAAAAAATTAAGAAATTAAGGAAAAATTAAGTTACTCGCACAATGAGGTAACAAAGTTAATGGAAAAATAACGCATAATACTAATATACTAATGTTTGGATGAAATACTAGAATATAAACTTTCAAATTATAAAGTAATTAACAGACAGTTCACTTTCAAATGTGATATCTATCATGATGGTCTTTTGGTTAGAAAATGGGGTTGGGACTTGGGAGGAGAAGATTCGGGCCTCAAGCAACTTTGCTATTCTCAATGGAATTCAAAGAGTGTTGCACTGGCTAACCAAACAGGATTGTATTGTGAACACAACATCCTACACGCTGCAAATTATGGTTCTGGACAAGAAGCACTGGTCGTGGATAGTTAAGGATAGCCTCAAATATCAATGCATTCAGCGTTGGGAATGGACATTAAAAACATGATGAATTATTTCCACAGGAGTGAAGTTCAGGTCATGCAGGGAAGAGACAGTCAAGGAAGGTGGTAGGACTTCAGAAACCAAGTTGGTTTCTTTTCCAAAAATTGTTAAAATGTGGTTTTCTAATCTTTTTACTTTCCCTCTTTGTCCTTGCACACGAAAACAAAAAAAGTACAAACACACTATACTACAAGATTCTAAGGTGTAATTTCTTCTGAAGTAAAAGATGATGGTGTAACTTTGAAGTATGAAACTAGGAATGGTGGTCCCGCTTTTCTGGATTCCAGAATAACTTTTTTGTTACGATTAATTAGGATAGGAGACCAGGTCCCTGCAAGGCTGCAGCTGCATGTGATTATGAAGCTATTTAACTTCGTTATCATCTAATTTAATGTTCACTTGTTGGATTTATCCGTCTCTGTAGCCATGTGAGTGGGCATTGTAAACAGATTCGACAGATGTGAGAACATCCACGTGGCGTCATACAAAGTAAAGTTATAGTATAGTTCTGAGAAAAAAGAGTGCCTAACTGGACTCCACCACTAGTTACTGCCTAAAACAACCTGAGACTTTAGACGTAACCAAGAATGGATCCAATTGAAGTTTGAAAAAAAAAAAAAGGTACCCTACCCCCAAATACATACTGCATATGAATAAACCGTAATGCTACAGAGTATGAATAGAGAGTATAGGAAACAAAAAAGACGGGGGCAGGGCTCACATGATCGTGAGCTTCCATGTCTAGTTAAGTTAATCCAATCAAAAGTGGGTCAAACTATTCATCACTCTGAGAGCCACTATGTCAGAGACATAGTGGCACGCGCGCTTTGCATGATCATGATAAGTCCCAGCTGATGACATTGGCATAAACTGCCAAGTCTATGACTTAGGCGTTAATTAACTATTTGAGAACCTTCCCCACTTGCCTCGCCCGAATTATTTATTATTTTAATTTCATCTCTTAAATTTAATGTATTTCCAAATGTTCTTTCAAATTTCAAATTTATCTCATAAAATTTCTTTTAATAAAGTCTCTAAGCAACTGACATGTAGAGCACACGTATTTTTTTATTTTGTTTTGGTACAAAAGGGGGTGAAAGCCCAAAATAAAAGCAGGGAAGAGATTACAAGTAGATACTTCAAGAAATAGTTGGTTATCCTCGTTCAAGATGAAAACTAGCCCTACGCCCTTTTGGGAAGCGTAGAATTTTTGGCAACTAAAAGAATAATTTTTAATACAATCAAATTTGGGTCTAATTCAACTCTAAAAATTAGTTCGGATAACCCAACATCGAATCAAGATTCTAATAACATAATACAATTAAGTGTAAATCTAACTTAACCCTAAAAGTTAACTCGTAAAGAAAGAGTTGTCACAGGTGTTATAAGGAGTACTCTAACTTAAATATTGATCGACGTAGGAGTTAGCTTGATTAAGAAGCCAGTAACAAAATAGTTGATACATCTGTTTGCTTTCCGGTAACAGTATGCGAGTGTCACCATCAAACGGGTGCATTTTACCACAACTATTCTCAACAAGGAAAACTGCAACGCGGAAATCAAAGTTAATAATTAGCTTCTTGATGTTGAGATTTGAAGCTATCCGAAGTCCCAAAAAATGACCCAACGTTCACCATGTATAATGCTACTAAAACTTAGGTTTCATATTTTTTGTATGATGAAGGTGCAAACTCCTCTCAATCACTCTCCTTGCTAACTTGAATGAGTTTTCTCAACAACAACAACAACAGCAGCAGCAGCAGATCGTCTTGTGACTCTTATTCCATGCTTTCTTCTCACGCCAAAAGCCTCATAAGCTTTCTTCTATGGTGGGTTCCCCCCCGCCCCCCTCTTTTCAATTCCTTTAGAATTCTGATCTTCTTCATCATCCAACTTCTCTTTCTTCTCCTCATGGATTTATTTTCCTTGTTTCCTTTGAAACCATAGTTATTTGAGGAAAAGAAACTGAAAAAATTGTCCTTCGATGGAGGAGAGTAAATTTTTTTCTTGGGATAGAAGTTCGTTTCTGCCCTGGCTGTCACTGAATTCATGAAATTATTATGCGCAGAAAACCCTCTTCATTATTAAAACACAGTAAATTGTCCATCCTCTGTTGTCATGTATCGTCACCTTTTGCACTCCGGTGCTTCTGCATTTGCCTCTTCTCTTCTGGACAATAGTTCTCTCACCGGTGCTGAATCTCACTGGAATTCTCTTGCTTCCCATTCTTCGACTTGGCGCAATTCAGAGATCTCAGGATGAACTGCAGTAAATAAGTCCGGATATATACGTACCCATTATCAGCGAAGAAAACGGGCGAAGCAAGGAAGAGAAGGAAATGAATTCCACAGTGCACCCATTCCTCCGCCGCCAGGACTCCACTTCCGGCCTCCGTCCCCAAAGCCTTCTTCACTAGCCGCCGTCGCAACGACTCTGTATCATATCCCAAAACCCAATTTCCTTGTCTTCGGTCTCACCCACGAGTCCTTCATCTGGTTCACTCTGACCCACCTTGGCCGCATTGTGTTGCTTGATGAGAACGAATGGGTGGCGGTGGCGGGGAGGGTGGTGAGGAGGGGTGAGTGTGAAGAGTAAGGTGAAGAAAGTGAGGAAGAAAAGAAGGCATGGGCGATTATTGGAGGTATGCGTCTCAAGGGAAGAGTGGAGATAATGAGTTTGGTGTTTGGGTTAATATTATGGGGGGAAAAAAATACTAATATCACTACCCGTTCTTCGAGAGAAAAGATTAGTTTAACATCAAAGTTTGAACCGCCAAGATGCCCTGAGAATAGAATACGTTAGATTCATAAGCAAGGAGCCTATGGTAGGAGTCGGAGTCTATCACCTATAAATCATGGTGAGAATTTGAAAATGACTCTGGAGGAGGTGACAGTGGCTTCAACCTTTTATCTTTCCTTAAATTGCCATTACAACATACTTTAATTCTCATTAGATTCCCCACAATCAAACTTTCGTCTTTTTAATTTTATGGGATCTAAAAATATGAAGTAGCACGAAGAAAAAACATAATTGGGAGTTGGGAGTCCAAGCTCGTTTGACAAGCATATGCCAAAGCTCTGCCACACTTCAATGAACTTTATTTTGTCCACAAAAACAATTATGTACATCAAAGAAAACAGATCTAAGATTTGTCTCACCAAATAGAAGATTATGTACAATGATTGAGTTGTAATCATGGTCAAAAAGCGAAATGGTAGAACCACTAAAGCATGTGCTAGTCAATCGACGTGGATAATTTTGCAAAATGGCATGGCTTTAAGAATGCAAGTAAAGGAAGAGAAGCATCGGTCACAAATTTCATATGACACTAACACCCCTGCTTTTCTTTACATTGTTACCCTAGGAATTGAAGTTTGATAGTTACGTGCCAATTTGGGGCTAATTTAACAACTTTCTTCTCATCTTTTTCCTTAATGGTGGATTTGTGCTTATTTGTCTATAGAATATTAGAAACAAACAATGATACATTGCACTGACTTGGTAATTGACCCATAATTTGGTTTGAAAGTAATTCTAGGTTTTTAAGAAGGGGTTCAAATTTGAATCCTCAATCTTGAACCGTCGTACATGGGCCTGTGTCTTATAAACCTTAGATGCTTTCCAAATGAATCTAGTCCAACAACTTAGAACTTTTTGTAGGTGGATTGGATAAAGTCAGGCCTATCTCCATTTGGGTGGAACAGAAGATTGTATTCAATTGAAAATTAGCATCTTAACCCAAAAAAAGAAAAAACTCAAAATTAATTTGATCTTTGATCTGATTATCTCTCCAGACTAAAGTGATTAAAAATTGGATGGAACAATGGCAAGTTGTCTAAAAGAATAATAATTCATAAACGCTATAGCGGGCGCAAGGATGATAATTGAACTGATTGAAGAAGCAGAAGAAATTCTCGACTATAATTTTTCTTGTTCAAAAAAGAAAAAAAGCTAATTTTGGAATGTAACCAATATTAAAAAATCTGGGAAAACTAATATAATTACCTTTAATTATAGCTAAAATTCAAAAACTAAAATGTAACATTTTATTATTTTAAATTATTATAACAAGTAAAAATGCTATATATTAATTAAAATTAATATTTAAAAATCACATAATACTTTATATATTAATTTTAAGTAATACACAACGTTTTTATAAGTATTACATAACGTTTTTATTCTTTGTGATAATTAAAAAAAAAAAAAAGAAGTGTTATGATTTAAAGTTGAAATATCAAATATTCAAAATTCGATACTCCTTCTATAGCCGAAGCAGAGCTTTC
Organism: Erythrophleum fordii; assembly: GCA_032878935.1. NCBI lineage: Eukaryota > Viridiplantae > Streptophyta > Magnoliopsida > Fabales > Fabaceae > Erythrophleum > Erythrophleum fordii. Next base: position 11,687,439 of record JAVQMF010000045.1, on the reverse strand, counting down.
AGGCATAGAAAACCCCAACAAGGCATGACGAAGATGCTAAATATGAAACACCATCACCACCAGTTTGCTTGCACACGCTCTTCCATTTTCTGCCTATTCTTAGTGGTAGCGCTGGCTAATTTGTTCATCATGAACCAAGATTCTTTCGTGCGCCATTGTAAATTCTGTGATTGTCTGGTGCAATATTATTATTAGCTTCCCAATTCAAGTGTTTCAATTTTCTCTTATTTTTGCACCCACTTACAAAACTTGGACATGGAAGAACCAAGCTTGATCAGGGAAATGGATGAATACATTGACCCGTGTAGAGAGGTAAAAATGCCAAAGCTTTGTTTATTATTTATTCTTTATGTTCTCATGCAACGATACCACAACGTCGCTTTGGCCGAGTGGTTAAGGCGTGTGCCTGCTAAGTACATGGGGTTTCCCCGCGAGAGTTCGAATCTCTCAGGCGACGGTCTCTTTTTGGCCCACCAGAACCCGAAGTCCACCTAGCCAAATTTCCTGTTATTGGCCTTTGTTTTGTCACCTGAGCAATCTGAAAGTTTGAATGGCAATCTCATGACGCGTCATTCAAAGTCAAGTCGAATCTTTCTTCTACTTAGTATTTACCCCAAAAATTAAACCAAACGTCATGCGCATTGTTATTTTTTGGGGTGAGATAAAAACATGGATGCCCCAAACCAAACAATGGATTTGGATCCCCTGCTCAGCGTTCACCTGCTCAGCGCCTGCTGCCCCGAAAAACGACATCGTTCAGCTTCGATGACACGCAGCCTCACTAATCCACGCGGCGCCGTTTCGATGTTGCTATATTCGCGAAATCCTGACCGTTGCTTTATTATGAAGAAGGCTGAAAAACACCCAAGCTCTTGGACATTGCTGCACCCGCGGGAAATCGTCTTCATTTTTGCTGCTATTCTAAAGAGGCGGGAAGCTCTTCTGAACAGCTAAACCAGTGGAAGCTTCATCTTTCCCAGCGTTTTGTTTTGTCTGCAACTTTGTTTACAACCTATTCTGCTTCTCTTTCTGCCATGTCTGTGCTTTACTACCTTACTTGACTCTATAAAGTATTTGCCATGTCTGTGCTTCTCTTCAGCTGTGTGGGTTCGAATGTGTGTATATATATTTGTTCAAAGCATATATTTCATTTGAATCAACTCTGTAGCGTTGCGTTCAGATGTGTGTGAATATATATATTTATTTAAAGCATGTATTTCATTTGTATATATATGTAAATAAATAAATATATATATATATATATTTAGAGTTTGATATTATTTAAAGTTTATATATATTTAAAGTAAATATATATAAATATATGTAAATATATTTTGCAAAGTATAAAGAATTTTATTTAAATTTTGTAAAGTTTAAAATTATTTATATCTAAAAGATGTAGAAAAGTTGTAATAAATAAATGCAAAGTTTTTTGTTTTGTAAAGTCTTGGGCTTTTTATGATATGCAAAATTGGGGTATGGTATTTGATCTTTAGCTTCTGAATTATTAAATCATGAAAAATAGTAGCAGACTTCAAAATTGGGGTATGGTATTTGATTGCCGCAGCAGACTTCAATTGCATTGATGCATCTACAGGAGATGTATGTTTCTTGATTACCATCAAGATTATGGGGTCAGATTTGAATTTTTCGCTTTCTATTCTTGATTACCATCAAGATTACTTGTTTATCATGTTAAAAACTTTTACCGCCTTTTAAATGGGTTAAAAATTGTCACAGTGAAGGATAACAATTATAAAATTAGCACTTTAACAGAGTATATGATACCAGCAGAAGGAAAATTTAGTTAACAAAGGAATCTAAAGAGAAAAGCAAGAGTAAACATAACGATGGAAATTAATTTGCATACTAGTTTGATCTCAACCCATCTTTCCCTTGACTATTAACCATCATCTTGTCTTCTTGATTTGATGTCATTTATAGTTGAAGAAGTAAATTTACCATGACATTTTATTAATAAACTAATAAAGGTAGTTCAACAGCACGCCATATAGGCTGAAAAACAAAAAAGAAACTCATTAGGATACAATGGGAGTGAACATTGTGAACAACACTTGCAAATTTCAGGCTCATTTTTAAAGAGGCTCCATCTTGATTGTTCCATTCCCTTCCTGCAAGGATCAACGCAATTTAGAAGAAACAAAGGAAACCAGCACCCATGGACAAGAGGAAAACAACTAAAGCTTAAAATATATTAGATCAAATTCATCGCCAATCAAAAGATAATGCTTAGATCAAAGATCTTTTAAGAAACTCAAATTAGCAATTAGACAGCTTTGATTTGGGATTCATGATGAGCTCAAAATGTCAATCCTAAAATCAATCCACAGGGAACAAAGGCAAATTAAGCTTCAACTCCTTTCTTTTACTTGACACTTGAATTTTTTTTTTTTCAACATAACAAGAAATGGGAAATAGCCACAGTTTGACGAAATGGGTTATTGCTTTGGGAAAGTTTGGATAGAGCTTTGCAAGAGGAAACGGGTTATTCACCTGTAAATGAGGATTGAAGAGCTTTGCAAGAGGAAATGTCGTACTGCGGAATTGCTTGAGGAAACGCTGTGAGAGGATCATATGAATGCATGCGAAATTGCTTGAGCAAGATGAAAACCCGAAAGGAACTACTGTGCTGCGTGCGGACTTGCTTGAGGAAGATGAAAATCAGTGGAATGAAAAATCAGTGCCGCATGCGGAATTGCCCTGTTTCAGCAGCGTTCTGCGACAGTTTTAGGGGCTCCTTGGATGGCCACGATCGCATAGACATAGACGTCCCAGATGTAATTTTGTTCATATGGGCTACGTGGTGCACGTGAGACCGTCAAATAAGGTGGAGGGCCAGGATTGAAGCACCGAAACGGTGCGTTTTGCTGGCTAGCAGGGGCTGAGCAGGCACGCGACGAGCAGGGGATCCGAACGCACCAAACAATACATTAACTGCGGTAAACTAAATACTCTTTGCAGTAGAGGAATCAGCTGGAAGGGAAGATCTTTCATGAAAACCAAGGGGAAACTACGAGCCAAATTTGTTGAACAATCTGTGTTGTTATCAAGCCAAATTTAATAAAAATCATTATACTGGTTCAAACTCAAATAGAGTGATTCTTCATACCAGGCACTACATCGTCAAGAGAAATAACTTGCTTTCGGAATCCGCAAACTGGAAATTTCAGATTCTTGCTCATATTGGAGACAGTATTGGGTGTCTAATTATAATATTCTCCAAATCTGTCTAAATAAATTTCTAGCAACTAAGCAGTTGTTATTCCAGTCTAAACAATCCCATACATTGCTTCCTAATTCAACCTAAATATCTCAGAACCTTAGAGACTGAGCGTCTACTAATTCAATGAAACATGAAATCCACAATGAAAACAGAGCCACCACACCCTCCAGTTAACAAAGCAATCCAACACGAATGGGCAAATCATCCATTTTCTTCAGCCTCCATATCATAGCGACCTCGAATAATCATTGCCTGAAAAATAACTTCAAAAGCATAAACCTTTAGCCTGAGAAAGAATTCCTAACAAGCCTTAAAATGATTAAAGCAATCATTTCCTGCGGAGTTCAACAGCTGTACTTCACTCTCAAGAACCCAACATAGTAAATGGAGTGGTTCAGTTTAGACTAGACAACTGGTTTATTGCATGACATTCAAAGCCGCTTAAGTATACATGTAATATTGACAAAGGGAGTAGCAGCAGCAATTATAAATCTCATTTAAACCACACATAGATCAACAAAAACCATACTATTCAACGAGAGATGATGAAACCCGTTTCAGGAGGAGAATCCATTTCATTTAAACCGCACATAAACCAAGTGTATTACAGTCCACAACATCCAATTGTCAATCCTAATATTTCCTTGCTGAAAAGTTAAATATCCGTGGAAAAAAAAAATCCTAAAACACTGGAAAGATTATTTGAAAATCTTATAGTCCAAAGCCAAAAACTGCCCGTATCCTTTGGAAAATGAGATCCCGCCATCCTCTCTCTGTGTTCTCCACCACAGTGGCATTCCCATATCTGCATTTGCAAGCAATCAGCTCGGTAAACTCTTGTGTAATAAATACAAGTGGAAAGATTCCAAAAAAGATCAATAATAAGACACTCACCTGTCTTCTTCGGGCACATCCGAATGTGTCAGCTTGATGATCGTAACCCCTGGTTCAGGTTCCTCAAACACAAGTCTTACCTGCAAAGTTTATTTCCACCGGGTACATTATTCTGTCACTCATTCTCGTTTAAAGTATCCAGATCATTAAAGATTCAGGGAAAACAGAACTTACCGTAGAGTGCATCCCATCGGGCCAGCTCCCAAACCTCCATTTTTGCACAATCAGTTTAGCTTCCCGCAAATCCACATTGGTTCCGGTCACCGACCCATCAAAAATGAAAAATTCTCCACCAACGTCTTTGCTTATCCTAGCATTGCTCTGCGTAATACCTTTCCACCTATTCTCATCCATCAATATCTCATATAGATCCCTTGCCCTGCAACTAAACTTCTCCGTCAAGGTGATTGTTTTACAACCTTTCTTGCTGTCACTCTTGACCTTCTTCTCCACCGCAACCTCCTTCTTCGCCGCCGCGACCGGAGCTGAGGCAGCTTGATTCTGCGGAGTCAATTTTTTGGGCTCCAATTCGTCTTTGACAGGCCCACCTTTCGCCATACTCTCCACCCAGACCCTAATTTTCTCCAAGATAAGAGGCTTACCCTGGGAAACCATTGCCTCCTTGAGCCTCTTGCCAATGGGTCCTTCGTCATTGACAGTAACCTTAAGCTCGGGGTCCTCGTCGGCATTCTCGTCGGAGATATATGGAACCTGCACAGTCCCATCGACCTTGAGTGAAGATTCGCCGTCGGAATCCTTGGCTTCTCCTTCCCAAGACAAGGTGAGACTAAGTTCATAACCAGGTATGATTTTGCCCTTTCGCACATTGACATAGGCTTCGCCATCGACCTTGTCGACGTTCTTGGTCTTGATGTACAAGCCGCCCTCGCCATCAAGAACGGTGAGATCGGAAAGAAGCTTGGCGAAGAGGCTCCTGGACCATTCGAGACAGTTAGTTTCGGCCCAGTGCCAATTGTGAACGTTGGTGCCATCAGCCCTATCCTCCACGATCCAGCGCTTATCGCCCTCGCCGAATCTAGCCATGGAACAAGAGAGAGAGAGATACAAGCTCCGAGGGAAAGGGAAGGTAAGAGAGGATCCGAGTGGCGCAGCGACAGAACAGAGAAATAACGAGGTCTCTCCCCAATTTAGAAGGATCCAGAACCTCACCTTTCAAGTAGACCCAAGAAAGGTCCAGAACCACAGCATCACTCTCCAAGGTCCACACGTTAACTACTTAGCCTGCTAACGCTAAATTCTTTTTTTACAAGAAAATTTTCAGTAGAGTGTTCACTTATCTTTCACATGATTAGATGATTCAACGGTTGTCTGAAAGAGTTAAATTGAAAAACCAGTTGATGAGGCTCATTCTATAACCCACGCATATCTTTTTTTTTTTTTTTCTTTTTTCCTATATTAGTTTTGACAACTTTACAATAAAAAATTTGATAAATAAAAAAAATACATATTATATGTGTTAATAAAATATTCACATCATCATATTAACTTGTTATAAACTCTTGTAGCGCTTATAAATATAAATTCTGTGAAAATTCTTTTGTCTCTTTTATATAAAATGTCATCTTACAAGAGAGAAATTAAAGCGTATGAACTTCTTTCACCCTTATCATCTTTTTTATAGAATTAAGTCTTATGTCTTGGGTTTTTTTTTAATAAAATGTTTTTTTTTTACACGGGAGAGAAAGGTATTTTGTATATTATATATATCACTTTAGAATCTTTGTTTTCAATTATTTTAAGAAATATAAATAAATTAAGATAAAAGAAGTTAAATATGTAAGAGATTACTTGTATTTGTTATTTTAAAAATATAAAAATATTATAATTTAATTTGTATTTACTAAATTTATTTAAAAATTATTTAAGAGAGTATTAACTTATATCTTAATACAACTAGTGAAAATAATGTAGTTTTCATCGAGAATTCAACATGGAATAAAAAATTCTTCGATGTATGATGAAGAAACCCATTTGAGTCGAATTTTTGTCAAGTTAAACTAGAACAGCTGATTAAGCAAGAAAGAAAAAAAAAAAAGTGCTGAATTTTAATACTTACAAGAAAGTTCAACTCAATTCCATTGCAGTTAATATATGTTTTTTTATGTGCACTGTTTAGACTGAAAATTAGAATTTATAATGATGGCATCAAGCATCAACTAGTAGTTACTAGAATATGTATATTCATAGTTCATACATAAGGTTTTGGGATTATTTAGTTGACAAATGGAAACTAGTTAGTATTTTTTTTTTTCTTTCTCTGGATCAGAGGCGAAAAAGAATGATTGATGAATAATGACCATATGGGTGAATGAAACGACTGAGGATACTGCAATGCATATGGTCGAAATTGGATTCTCTACTGACCCCTTTTCTGCTATTTCAATGATCATTATTTTTGGATTGTCCACATTTAATTTAAACAATTTAGATTGTAATTTTTTTTAAATTTTAATATTTTTTAAAAGAAGATAAATTTTTAACTATTAATTTAAAAAAATGTCAAAATTTAAATTTTTCGCTAAAGTTTAGAATCTGACTCTCTATAAGTAGAGAATCCCCCCCGCCGGTACAATCCGAGGTGCCCCATGTCTTTCCCGGATTCAATACCCGCCAAGGTCCAAGGTGAGGCACCCTCTGCATCAGTACCTGCTTCTTTGTTTGATTCATTTTGCTTTCGTGGCCAGCGAATGCTAAGAACCCAGCGATTCAAACGAGTTGCAAACCCCAGTTTACCGATTCCAGAGACCGATCCGGACGATGACCGCCGAGTTGGGACGAGTCAGCGTCACAAATCAACGAGGCTTAGGGTTAAATCCAAGCCCCAGCTCCAACCCCAACCCAGATTAGATGCTTCGCCACCATCAGATAATTCTCTTGGAAAAATGGAAATCTTGCCACGAGATTTCTTTCAAATTGATGCGCTGGACCTTGCCCCCCGTTTGCTGGGAAAGTTTCTCCGCAGGGACGACGTCGTTCTTCGGATAACTGAGGTAAATAACATTCTCTTTCACTTCGCCTTTTCCAGTTCCACGTTGGATTGCGATAAGACGACAGCAATGTTTTGTGAATAATTTTGCTGTTTAGAACGGGACAAAACAAATCTATGGTGCTGTACAAAGCGACAAGACTAGTTGGCCTCCTTTGATATAGCATGCTTAATTGATGCAATGAAAGTCTTTGCCTTTTTCAAATTTTTAACAAGTTATTACATGCCTAATGAATTTTTTTAATCTCGTAAATAAATCAAGCGTATGGAGTATCTCTTAGTCAAGTCTTCTGAGGTCTGCTGCGAAATCTGAATGTAAAGCAACAAATTACTCTAAGTCAAGTTCTCTAATTGTACGTTAGTTGCCCTGAAATTTAAGAAGGAAGATATATATATATATATATATATATATATTTTCTTTGAATCTTCTTTTTCCTCTTTTGGTTTCACATACTTTATCTAGAGAGGAAATGAAAGCACAGAGGATTGTATCTTTTCCTTTTTCCATTTGCTTAGCACCATGCAATGGTTGTGTCTCACTATATGTGGGTGAGGGTGTGGGGCAGACTATGGTTGGTATTTAACGAGGAATACATATCAGGCAGGTGGAAGCATATAGACCAAATGATTCAGCTTGTCATGGTCGATTTGGCATTACAGCAAGAACTGCCCCTGTTGTAAGATGCTTCATTTACTCTCTCCTGTAATACACGTTTTCACCTTAATCTCTGCCTTCATTGAAGATTTGAAGATGCTGAGTAATCCTGTATAGATTAATTTCTTTTAATGGCTTGTTACTAACTTGTAGTTTGGACCTGGTGGACATGCGTATGTTTATCTTTGCTATGGTCTCCACATAATGCTGAATGTTGTTGCTGACAAGGAAGGAACTGGAGCTGCTGTTTTGATTCGTTCTTGTGCCCCCGTTAGTGGTAAAGCTCCATCATTCCTTTGCTCAAATAACTTATTCAGTTATTTATTGAGTTTAGCCCTTCTGTCATGCCACACGTAGCTTCTATTCAATTCTGTACGTAGTTTGGGCTAGTCTTTGAGAGGAAGTCATTCTCAGTCCCTTACCTCTGCATAACACTGTTTATTTGTAAAGAACCATTAACCTAATAATTGTGTGTGTGAAGAGTTCAACTCATGGATAATTAAGGAGATAATAAATTGCTAAATCATCAGGATCACTAATTGGCTTCTTAGATTGGAGACAATATTCACATTTTTGCAGAAGGAAAGGAAAAGAAAATCAAGAAGAAAACTTAAGGAGATACTTTTCTAGGTAATGGTTGCCCACCCATGAGAAATTTTCATAAGCCTATAGATTGTAGATTCTTTTGGAAGTTGGGGCTTTCAAGGGAATTCAAAGTCAAAATGCCATTAGCATCTTTGTTACATCGACCTCTGATTCCTTGTTCATTCTCCTTCAAATAAACTGTTCATATAATTCTTTGAAGAAGACCTCAATATCCTTACTAGTACTTGTTAAAATGAATCCCTCCATAAGATGTATCTTTATAGTACTCGACAATATGACAGGATTGGATGTCATTCAGCAGCGCCGAGGTCAGAAAACTGAGAAACCTATACTTCTTACTGGCCCTGGGAAGGTTAGTTTCCTATCCTTCCTTTCACTCTCCTACTCATCTGTTTGATATGCTTTGGGGAACTCAACTCGGTTAATGATTTGCTCTACCATTTTGATCTATCGAGTTATCTACAATAGTAGGCTTCAAAATCAATAAATCAGTTATATCATATGTTTGTGAATTCATTATTGGTCCATTTTAGCAACTTGAGTTTTATACTCTGACTTAATTTTATCTTATACAAAAGTTCATTCTCTATATCAAAAGTTTTCAATGATATTGCTTACTGCTTACCCTTCTTCTCTTAGAAGTTTTTAGAAATTGTGTCCATACTCCAAGAACCACCAATCTTAAATGCACCTTATATATGTTATCTCACATGGTGTTCTGAGGAGGTTGGAACCATTTGTAAAATATAACTTTTATATACATCACAATCCGCTATAATAGAATTGACAAAGATCTTAATGATAACTGAAGTTCTAGCTGGACGGTAAGTTGGGAGGAGAAACATAAGGAAGAAAGTACAGAAAACTACTATTCGCTGTTTTAAGGTTCCTTCATTATGTTATGTTGCTCTGGCCACCATTCTTACTGAGAAATTGGGTGGGAGCGATTGTTTTTCTCACAAGATCGGCATAGGTTTCGAAATTGATTAGTGTGATTGTTGTCCAAAATCCTAGGTTGGTCAGGCACTGGGTCTTTCAACGGAATGGTCCAACCATCCCCTTTATAGCCCTGGTAAGCTCATAATTTCTACGTCCGAAATGTGAACTTGACAAATGGATAGAGCGATCTCTGAAAAGGGAAATGGTTGAGTTGTGACGCAGGAGGTTTGGAACTGTTAGATGGTCCAAAACCAGAAAGCATATTGGTAGGTCCGCGGGTTGGTATCGAATACGCTTCGCCAGAGCATGTCAGTGCATTATGGAGATTTGCCATTGCAGGTACCCCTTGGATAAGTGCTCCCAAAAACACCCTCAGACCGCCCCTATAACAATGTGCTTTGAGGGAGCTGGGTTTGTTCGTAAAACATGGCTTTCCAATTTACATTAAGCTTTGAATTATGAATCATTACATGTTCTTTTCCCACCTTTGAATTTTACAAACGCTTGCATTTACAGCTATTGGGTGGTTGCACTGTATTAATGGTGTTACGATCTTGATGCCAACTTAGCGCGTGCAATAGAGGTTAAAAAAATACTACGAAATCTTTTTTTTTTTTTTAATTTGAATTACAAGAATTAATAATTTTATAAATATTATTTACGAAGCAAAGTTAATAAAGAAATTGAAAAAGAGTTAATTTACGAGTAACTTTAGGTGTAAAACTGATGATAAAGCTAGAATAAATAGAAGCGATCAATCCTAAGAATGGAAAAAAAAATCATTTTTTCTTGGCACTGTTTATTTGACAACATTCTATATCTTTTTATAGTTATCAAATCAAAGTGAATTGACCCCCCAAAAAAAGAGTTAAACTTTTCTCTTGTAAAAGTTTTATAAATCGCATGATCTTTTTCCTTTTTTCGAAATTAATGATCTTTTTATAAAATCAAAAGGTAAACTACATTTACTTTCTCAACAGCAAAAAAATTAAGTTGTAACTACACAAATTTTAATTAAAATACTTATATATTTTATTTATATAATATAACAAGAAATATATTCACAAAATCTTTTAAAATTAACTAATTTATAGATGATAATCTAATTTCAACAATAACAGTTGCATTAGATATATATTATTAAGCATTGCCATTGTCATAAGCTTAATAAAATTTTAGAATAAATTAAATTTATAATTTTTAAAACAAAATAAATAACATTGAGATATAATTTAAGAAATTCATTTTCTAATAAATTTAAGAGATGTATTTTTAAAATAAAAAAATAACTATATAATTTAAGTATCTCTCAAAAAAAGAAAAGAGTTTTTTATCCCAAGAAATATTGGACAATAAATGGTGTAATTTGTAGAAAAAAATGCGCCTAAATTCACCAAAGAAAACAATGCTAATACATAAGTTTAATAAACTCTTAAAAACATGATATATGCTTACTTTATGTTAAAATTTTCTCATCCTTTCCTACGGTAAATTCTTCCAATCTTGGCTGTGTCCTGCACTGCATGAAAGTATAGTTTTGCCAATCCGTCAAAGAAGAGGAATGGGTTTTCCATTCAAAGGCAAATTAGACGTTGGTTACTACAGAAGACCTCTTATCCGAGAGACGGCAGAAATGGACAGCGCCTGAACTAAGGCCCGTTTGATATGAGGAATTAGGTTTTGATGGAATGAGAATGAAAAATAGAATGGGAATGAAAAAGAATCTTATACCTCATAATTATATTTGATATGATAAAAAAAAAATAAAAATATTTTTACTTTTTATATTTAGAGAAAAATAACATAAAAATATAATGAGAAGAGAATTAAAAAATAAAAATATTTTTAATAATTATAAAATATAATAAAATATTTTATTTTTAATTATCAATAATAATAAATAATAATAAAATAAAATTTTAATTTAAAAATTTATTTTTAATTTACCTTTAATAAAAAAAAATATCTAAAAAATAAAATAATCTTAATTTTTATTCTCCGATTCAATAAAACTCTCTCTTACCACAAAATAATAGAATAGATTCTCCCATGTTAATAAGAGACAATTCTCTAAAAAAAAAAGTCTTCTGCCTACCAAATATGCCTTTCTCTCAATCCCATTTCCTTTACCTCTCCATCACTCAACTCTCCCACGAACCAAAAACATCAGTTCATAATTTGTCTAATATCAACTCCAGCGACAGATGCAATGGACTGAGCTAAGTCAATCTTCCACCTGAAGATTTTCCTTACAAAGCATTTTGCAACATAGGCAGCTAAATTCACAGATCACAAAACTTGCACCAGTCTTCATCTAAAATTTTCTTGAAAAGGATTGACGTGGCCAAATAATTTTTGGAGTTATATGCAATTTTAGTAGCTTAAGAATAATATCATTTTGAATCTCGCGCCCTCACGATAGCAGGTCCTCCCTCCAGTCCAGGTCTACACCTGCTCTTTCAAAAACTCCAAACCCATGGTCAATCCCTCCGAACTTTTCAAAATACTCCCAAGCTGCTGGATTTACTTACCGCTCCAACATTTTTAGTCAAACCAGTAATTATTTCCATGTAAATATTCGACAATTTTAATAGAACACATTGCAACAAATCTTTAGACTATGAAAATTTTTTTCCTAAAGCAAAAAAAGTCAGGCTCACATCACCCAGATCTCCACAGTGAAATACAATGACTGTTACAATATAACTTACAATTAAAAGACGTCAAAGAGATTACTCTGCTAACGCGCTATTCTATTTCTTCACATGCAGCTAACAATTAATGCTGCGTTTGGAAACGCATTTGGAAATCTCTAAACGTGGTTTCATAGGAAGCAATAAAATGAAGCCTTTGGATAAAGGTGATTTCAAGCGTGATTCCAAACATGCGGTAAATGATCAAAGGACAAGACTTTCCGCTCTACAACTCAAGGACTCAGCTTACGTCAATTCAAATATATTTTCTCTCAATATCTTCAGAAACACGTTTGAAGCATATTGAATTGCAACGATATTCATGTTTTCTTCAAAAACGAACTAGCCATTTATCCTGCAAATAGGATCTCATTGCAAGGCAAGAACTTTGATACTTCAACACCTGTGGCTTTATTTTTAATACCAAAGGGCGAAACTCAAGCACTCTGCAGAGTGAGAAGCTATAGTCAACGCAAAGAAATAGAAGGTAATGCAAAAACTAGATTTTAAGGCATTCTTTTTCATTCAGCCAGTACTGCTAAAGCTATGACACAGATATACAATGACTGAAATGCCCAGCATGCAAAACCCGCAGAAAATGACAAATTAATCATCAAAAATCAAATACGAATGTGTATACTGCCCACATCTCACACCAAATCAGAATATTAATACCTTCACATCCACCGCAAGCTACCATGCAAAACACCAGAAGAGTGAAAACCATCTGCAGGGGGGAGAGAGAGAGAGAGAGAGAGAGAGAGAGTCAGATCCTACACTTAAATTTTTTTAAAAAAATTTGTATATACAACAACAACAACAAAATACAAGTCTTTTGTCACTAGGTGAGGTCAATTAAAAAAATTAGTATATGAGAAAGGCAAATTATCCATCGTACCTATAGCCCATTAATGAACAATGAAATGTTTGGTTAGTACTGATACAGTTGTTCCGTCAATCACAATGGTGGTTAGCAGGTCGCAAAGCATATTTTTTATGGCTTGTCGTCTTATAGAAACAATGCTTTGAACTGAACCTCTAGATTTTCATATATTTCCTATATGCTTGGACACAGCCGCCCATAAAATTCACTAAAGTCAAGACGGAAAAAGAGGAACTTAAGATCAACATGCCGCTGTACAGGCAACTGAGAAATAAATTCCTCTTGAATTGATGAATACTCCTCAGCAATCACATTCAGATTTTGTCCCATGCTTAGAAGAAATTCACCAGCACGTTGTGTTAGGGCTTTCCTGCCATCAGCAATCCAGGATTCATGTTCCACAGACTTATCGTTCATTTGCTTTCGTGATTTATTCTGGTCTTGAAAGGAGGATTCCATAATTCTAAAGCAAAGACATGATCAAATATCAAAGACAGTGATATGATATGTGGAAAATTGGGACGATATTGTTTATAGTCAATAAAAAACATAATAGAGATGATACAGTAAGTTTTATACCTTGATTGCAACTCACTGATTCCTTCATACAACCGATCTGCATGACTCCGAAATCGTAATATAAGATCAAATACTACAAATAGTGACTTGTAAAGGGACTGAGAATGCTCTCCAAGGAGAGATTTCTCTACAATCGAATGTAGATATTTCTCATGTGCTGCAAGTAGGTCATCAAGATCCTTGGCTATTTCCATCTCGTTTAGAAAATCTGACCATGATACCTCCAAGACTTCAAACATTATATAATATTGCAAGTTTGAAACAAAGTGATTCATTTCAACCCAAAGAACCTGGCAGCGCCTCAGTGTTGAAACTAATTGCAACTTCACTGCATGTTGCAGCTTGGTAAAGGAATGGGAAGTAATACAATTTGGTTTCATGGTCTTCCATGCACCAGTAAGTGCATGTTCCACTCTTCTAAGCTTCCACAGAAAATTAAAAATTCTCAAATACCTCGACATTACAGACTCTGTGAACACAGTATCTAGTGGAACTCTTGCATCATATTCAAGTGAAAATACATCCCAGCCCCTATCACCGCTTTCATGTGGCATAATTTTGACCCTCAGCCTATCCAATATGCCAGGGTCATCGTATTGAGCATTGGATGATCGAATTGCAGTTTCCAACAATCCAGCAAGTTTGAAAGAGCTTATAGTGTTAGCAGGTTCAGAAAGCTCAGGCCCAATAATATCCATTAAATATTGAACAAAATCACCTTGGCCAAGAAGTAAATACCTCTTAATTGCAAGACAGTGTTCTTTAAATTTGTACCTTTTGTACATTACATCCAACAAATGTTTATCAATTCTTTTTGCTGCTTCATCAACCAAGGATTCGAGAGCATCAGTTTCACCATAGCCAAACCCACCTCTTCTTGCTGTAGCCCTTGTAGCAGTGGCGGCTTCCGTTGCAGCATCAGACCAACCGCAATCCTCACAACAAACACGAAGTAAATTTATGGACTTACCAGTCCTCAAGATACGCTGAGCGAGAGAAGGTGAAATGAATGAAGGAAGCATGGCAGCATGGAGCTTGTAACCTTCTCTCCAGAGAGATTCAGCTTTCACTGGCTGGCTCACAATAAAGAATTCAGTGAATATATCTTCTAACTCCCCTTCCAGAACCCATCTTTTCACCATTTCATAAAGTGGAGAGCACACTCGTTGCAGTAATCTCCGCAGAAATTCACGAACTACTGGATCACCATGTTGGGCATGCAAATGAATTGTACCAGCCATTGCACCGCCCCTTAAAACCCTACACTTATCAACCAAATCAGCCATTAACCTCATTTTCACCATTGGCTCTGCAAGCCAAACAACTAGCCTCCTTAGTGAAAGATAATTCGCTGAACTAGCTGATTCTGATACTAATGGAATGGGATTTGAAGACTGTACCTCAAGCACTGCCAGCAACTTATAGTACTCAGTAAGCTCGTCTTGCAATGCGGCACAGAACGCCTGCCCCACAGTTCCTACATCTTCAGTTGGAAGTCGATCCGTACTCTGCGAGATGTACCCCGTAACCTTTTTAAACAACCTCCCCAGTTCACAAAGTTTGTGTACCATAGTGCTAGTGGCTCTAGGGACCTTAATCAACCCTGATAAAACATACCCATCTACGTTATTATCAAATTTCACATACTTCCCATCAACTCCTTGACATGCATATAACACGTCCCTGACCAAGACCTCTTCAGACAACTCATTTTCTTCCTTAACAAAATTTACAAACTCGCGGAAGGCAATATCACGACGATTATCTGGATCCTTGGTAACCAAAAGAACCCCATTATTCCATCCCTTCTCTTGAGCAGCACGACTATGCAAAATCCTTGAATCCTTACCCGACTCACCTTCAGCTAATGCCAAATTGGGTAACAAAACCGAAGTATTTAATTGGCTTTTCATGTTGTTTCGATCTTCGGATATAATTTTCAGTAAATAAATTACTGCCCATTTCTTATTGACACCGGTTTTTGAAGCAAATTTGGAGTAAAGGTCGGCAAAAGTAAGGGCTTCAGCGGATCTACCTTGTGTAGCGAGGCGGCGCTTGATGGACTCAGCAATGGCGGCAGAGTCTGGAGCAACGGATGGTGTCAATCTGCTGGAGAGGATGCGAAATGCATAGCGAAGAGACTTTTGAAAGTCGGGGGAGTTAGGGATTGTGGTTCTTGAATCGGATGTGTGATTCTGACACAGCAATCGAAGTACCAATTCCTTGACCAGATCTGCAACCTTCTGCTGGTCTTCTTCTTCATCCATTGCGACATCAATAAGTGAATTGGAAAAGCTTCTCGCAGAATTTGAGGAACCTCTGCTTTTCCCAAAGGAGTGCGGGGGCGGAACTATTAACCAAAACACTGAAAAGAGTGCTTTTTTAATTTTTATGTGGGCGCGGAAATGAATGTTTTATGCGTCAAAAAGCATTTAACAGTGTAATTGCTAACCAAACAAACATAATAGTGTGTAATTAAAAAATATTATGCCACAAGTTCAGGAAGCGCCCTTGTTGGGAGGGAAGCTACCTCAACACCCTGCATTTTTCGAATTTGGATTAGTTGGACCTGAAGGGTTATAGATACCGAAGGGAGAAATCTAAAAAAAAAAAATATATTATGCCACACTAATTCTGATTTTATTGATTATAGCTTTATAAAAATATACAATAATTTTTCTATAAATAAAACCTTTTTATTCGATTAAAATAAAACAATGAAAAATGAAACCAGTTTACGCTTTGGCAGATTTGGAAGAATTACGAACCAAGTATTTTAAAATGTTAAATATTCACTATTAAAACTAAATTATTAGTTTAAATTGCATAGTTATTATAAATATATTAATTTAAATACAACTAGTTTTGCTTGCAAGATGTAGGAAAATGTAAAAAAATATCAGTGAGTCTCACCAAAAAATTAAAAAATTAAAAAAATTATGTGAATAATAACTATACGAACATGTATTATTTATATACGAATATCAACTATATTTTGGCACATAGTTCATAAAAGTTATACTGTCCATAAATTGTTGCTTTGATGAATTTTTATATAATATATTAATTACTCATTTATGCATAATACTGCTTTTAAAAAAAATTTGAGATGACCACATAAATTTAATACCTAGCCACCTAGGCAGTCGATCATGTAAGCATTATGACATTTAGGGGGTTTTATGTGGGCTCAATTATAGGTCATTTATATACCACGGAATTATAAACAACGTGAGCTTTCATTCATAACATGAAAATTTTCAGTGATCCCTTTCACAATGTGGCCCATCATTTACTATGGTCCAAATTCCCAAAAGGCCCTAATCTAATGTCCTTCCTCTGTTCACCTACCACTATCAAAATAAATAAAATAAAATAAAAACGAACTGAAGATTTTATAGTGGATGGTTCAAACTCTACTCTAATTTAATTTAATTAAGCGTAAAATGTGGCTAAGTTTAAGTGATATTCAAGCAATATCTTCTTCTTTTGTATCTTACATTTATATTTGATTTATTTATTTGTTAAATCATATACATGAATGTGGATCATATATATATATATATATATATATATGACAAATAAAGGATACAAATTTAGGTGAGATAGGTGGTTATAGGTCTGGATGAAATTTAATAAGCAAAAACAATAATTTCTTATTTGAGGAACAAATATTATTGTTCCATTTTTAGTACTTATTGTTTATAGGTAATACATGCAGACAAATACAAGTACGAAATGTAAAATATTTTTCTTGTTCCATTGCTCGAAGCTGTTGAACCTGTATTTGTTTTTTTCTCTATCATTCTGTTTGAGCAACGCCGAATACATTATTGTTTTTACTTTCTTCTTCAAACTGAACATGCAAGCAACTTAGCTAACTTCAATGATTATACACCAAAACCTCTATTATATAATACAAATTAATTTTTTTAAAAAAAAAAATTGTATCAAGTATTGTGTCTCCTATTTTGAAGAAGTTATATTAACTTTATGTAGTAAGACTTGATCTCGTTAAAAGCCTCAACCACTGCTCACTAAGCCAGTTCTTGGCGTGGAGTGGTGCAAGGTGGAGCACCCAAGCTTTTCTTTTACCAAACATGGCACTTTCTGAATCCCTTTTTCCTTTTCGTTGAAGCCTCAACAAACACAAATAGAACTAATAATGCTTCATGTAGGTTTTTAATTTTTATCTTTTTTAGGACATATAATGATTTAGAAAATTGCCCAACAAAATAATCTGCATAAGACAAAAGTTGTTGACCTGTAATGTCCCACTGAGACGCTAGAATTCAAATAAATAACAGCTCAAACTCCTCTCTGCCAATGAAAGGTAAACAAGTCGGACTGTGTTTCAGAGACCAAGAATCCAGGAGAGATGGCGCTCTTGGCAATACAACATTTAGTGGTTTAGGTGGAAAAATAAACATTTTCTGTCTTTTACAAGATTAGTATACTTCATATAATAATATTTAAGTCAAAATTTTAGCACAAGAAAGTACGTTACATACTAATAATAAATGACAGAAATAATTATACCACTTGTGTTTATAACGGCATTTTTTTTAGTTGAAGAAAAAAAAAAGAAAGTGAAAATTTGGTAAACTTTTATATAATCCTTATTTAATTACTAAAAATAAGGATATTATAAATATCTTTTATTTATAATTTTTTTTATACTTAATTATGATACTAATACTACCTTTACTTATTGAATCCTTCTACTACAGAGAACCTGTTGTTTTGTTGGCATTCATTAATATTTAACACCAAATATAAAGATCAGAAATTTTATGAAAAAAAAAAAAAGCAGGGTGGGAAAGTGTAAGCGCGGAACAGGTCAAATAGGACAAAAATATTAGGTTTCTGAGAGAAAAAAATTTATATATAATTTTTTATATTTTGATATCAAAATTTTTAATTAAATTATAAGTATATATGTTTTTTAATAATATTATAATATGTATATAATTTTTATAAAAATTATATAATATTTTAATTAAATTATAGATTATAACATTATTAAAAAATTATATATTTATTATATTTTATTTAAAAAATGTTAATAATAACAATATAAAAAACTATTCTTAAGGTTAATCATCAAGAAAAAGCAGATAGGTAGGCATAGACATGCAAGAAAAATAACGCAACGGACAAACTCTGTCGAAAATAAAAAGAAAGGGAAAGAAAAGACTTTTGTTTGTTTTTAAACGTCGCGTGCGGGAAGGTTCACTGGTCCACCGTAGGGAACGTATCGGTAGAGACGACACACAAAGGCGAATATTTTTTTTTTTCGAAAACTCAGAACACGAAATATAAATAAATGAGAAAATATTGCGATTTCGAGCGCACAAGATGAAGATCAACGAAGAACTTTGATGGTCAGCGTCGATACCAACAAGACACTTTTTCTTCTTCAATCTTCATAGCTGGGTGATATGCGCAACATCCGGGGCTCGTGGTACGATGCATTTCTCGTTTGATTTTTTTTTTAAATTTTATTCTTTTTTTTTTCCTTGTATTCGAGTGCAACCCAGATGTTAGAGTTTGAATTGTTTGGATGTAGACGCAGTAGACTTGGAATTCTCAACTGGTTATCTGTTTTTTTTTTTTCTTTCCGGTCTGCTCTTTGTTCACATCTCGTGGTTTTGTTTTTTTCCTCTGATTCGTAATGGTTTTGGATGCCTGTATTGGGTTTTGTCTTCATTTTGCCTGTCATGTGCCCGATTTTATTACATTCTTTTTCTATATAAGGGCGTAGGTTGCTATTGGATAACCGCGGTTTGGCATATAAATTGGTAAAACTTTTCCCCCCTTTTTTTTCCTAGTTCGTTCCGGTTTTTGATAGCTTAGATTGCATCGGAAAAGGTAGTAGTATCATGGCAATTCCAACTAGAACTATGTTGCTTGTTTGAATTCCTGAGTTTTTGTTTTCTTCCTGTAGATTTCTATCTCATTTTGATTGATTTGATGGCTTATCGAAGCCGGGAAGGAAAAAAGGGATACGCGGGTATCCTGTTGGGGAACATCCATTTGAAATATTTCCTTTAGATATGAACGTCAGTTAAAAAATTTATCATAGTTTGTCCTTGTTTCCCTGTACACGTAGCATCTGCGGTGAATGAGCCATGGGAGATCTGGGATGAAATTGTAGTTTGCAGTTATGATTTTCGCTTTGGCAGTTCGAAAATTCAAGATGTAGCTTATAAGGAACTTAATAGTAATTTAGTAGTTGGAACGGCATATTATTTGTTAACAAAAAAACATGTTATACTTTGTGGCTTTTTGTCCAGTCAGCATGCGGCGAGGTAGATAAAAGGTTCTCATATGCTTGAACAATCAGGATGTTAAATATCAACAGTCTTGTTTCTGTTGTATGAGAATGTAACTAGGCTTGTAAACCAAGCACAATAAAATTTAGCCTTTTGTCACAACCTTCAAATTGTCCAAGTCAAACTCCACAAGGCCAGTATTCTGGCCCAAAAAGAAGTAATGCCTTGATTCTTCTTCTCACTTGTTTTCATCTCTTTTCCCAAATGTTGGGCAATTTGAATGTAATACTAGTGTCCTTTACAAATGTAATTTTTTATGCTTTGATCAAATTACTGTTTAACAGATGTAGCATGCCTGTAAAAAAACTCAAAGCAGAAGAGATTGGAGTACTAAAGTAGAAGTTTGTGTCCTAGTGATTCAGAAGAAATACATCAGATCTGGATTAACAATGGCTCCTGGAGGCAGTGCTTGCAAAGAAGTTCTTGAGTCTCGCCAGACATTTTCAGATTATGATACAGCCAAGGCCAAATCTGAGGCTAATAGTAATAGTACTCATACAAAAACTAGCAGTGGGTTGGGTGGAAAACATGGAATTAATTCAAAGAGCGGTGTGCATGCCTTACTTGAGTGTCCTGTCTGCAAAATCTTGATGTATCCTCCAATCCACCAGGTGAAATACTTGCATTTCCATTTCAATTTCAAATCAATTTTTTTATTACTTGGACGTTTAAAAATCCATTTTCCTTAAGGTATGGTGCAAACAAAGCTGCTGAGGATGCACTATGCGTCTTATAGCTGTTGCATTTTAACCGTAATAAATTGCTAAAAACAATGCGGAAGTAACTTAGTTGTTGGTTTTGATTGAGAATGATGGTGAGAGATGTAGGGAAGAAAAGAATAAAATCTGATTGATGGCGTGTGTCCTCTGGTTTTTTTTTGTTTGGTCAAGTGAGTCACCTGTTAGTATTCTAACTTGGAGAATTTTTTCTTTTAAAATCCCCTGTTCTTAATCTTTTCCTTCTACATAAACGAGCATTGTAGAACAACATAAGGCAATAACATACAGTTGAAAACTTAGTTGCACTCCGTTTGGTTCGCTACATCGCAAATGTAATCTTTTTACATAACTTGTATAATGTTTATTATGTCCTTATACTTATTATTCTATCTATCAAATCACCTTTTAAAAAATAAGAATAAAATAATCATTTTTTATTTTACTTACTTTTACCTATTGACATTTTACATTCTATTTACTATTACATCCTTCAACCAAATATACCCTTAATAACGTGCATCATGTAAAAGGAAGGTTAGGAATGAGACTGCAAATTCTCAGCCTTTATTGAGAAATATTAATTGTGATCCCACTTGGATTTGGACGGTGATGCTATGGAGAGGGGTTCTGAATAGAGATTTACGCTTGGGTGGGTTAGGAACAGTTAAACTAAAAAATTTTTGTTTGAAGTTTAGATGTTGCTAGTTGAATATCGCTGTCAATAGAGCATTACATAATTTCTCCAAGAACTCGATGGTTTTCTCTCCACTTGTTTTTATTGAGAGTACTGTTGGATTGACACGGGAGATTGCTGATATTCAAAATCTTTATACATATTCATTAGTTGATCATATTCTTTCTTCCATTAATTAGAAATTATATGGCGTATTAGAATATACTGAAACATTGAATCATAAATTAATTCACCCTGACATTCTTACCGTGGAATTATCAAGCATGTTCTTAATCTTTTCCTTTATGACTGCATACGGGTTTCAGTGCCCAAATGGCCACACACTATGTTCAAACTGTAAGATTGGAATGCATAACCGTTGCCCAACTTGTCACTACGATCTTGGAAATATAAGGTGTTTGGCTCTGGAGAAAGTGGCTGAATCATTGGAGATTCCTTGCAGATATCAGAATCTAGGTTGTCCTGATATATTCCCATACTACTCCAAGCTTAAGCATGAGCAAAACTGCAGATTTCGTCCATACAATTGTCCCTATGCTGGATCTGAGTGCTCTGTGGTGGGTGACATTCCAACTCTTGTTGCCCATCTCAAGGATGATCACAGGGTTGACATGCATGTTGGAAGTACCTTCAACCATCGATATGTCAAATCAAACCCACATGAAGTCGAAAATGCTACATGGATGCTAACTGTAAGCCATTTTATATATTGCACCATAGATGGTCTCTTTGACCATTTGGTATTTTGATATTTCAATTGGTCAATTATTTCAATCATATATCTTAAAAGTTTTATTTTGTATGCCCATAACGTGGCCGTACTTTTTTTCCACATGAGAAATATGCACTTCTTCACTCTCTTTAGATGGCTTGATTCGAGGGAAGAGGCTTTCAAAGTATTGGTTGGTTCATGGCTCACATAGGAAGAGGTCATCTTTTGACTTTTTGATGATAATTTGATCAAATTGAATTTAACTGTAGGGTGGAAAATTTTCCCCCTTGATTTGCACCTAAGCATTTCCTGCCTGGTGTGCAGGTTCACCTTTTGTCTTTTTAATACATATCTTCACAATTTTCTTCATGTCATTCTGATGATCAAGTCTAATCAACTTCTGATATATAACTCCCACTTATGTGTTGAAGTCTCTTTTTTGGCAGGTTTTTAATTGTTTCGGAAGGCATTTCTGCTTGCACTTTGAGGCTTTCCAGCTTGGCATGGCTCCAGTATATATGGCCTTTTTAAGATTCATGGGTGATGACAATGAGGCAAAGAAATTCAACTACAGTTTGGAAGTTGGTGCAAATGGCCGCAAACTCATATGGCAAGGAATTCCAAGGAGCATTCGTGACAGTCATAGGAAGGTTCGTGACAGTCAAGATGGACTTATCATTCAGAGGAACCTAGCTCTTTATTTTTCTGGTGGGGATAGGCAAGAGTTGAAGTTGAGGATCACTGGTCGTATCTGGAAAGAAGATTAAGAAATGTAAATATATCATCATGGATGTTGCTGTGATTGTACAGGGTCAGAAATGATGATTTTGTGCCTTTGCTCTCTGTCTCGCCATGAAGCTCTTATTTTATTTTTTGAAATTTTGAATAAGCTTCAGGGTGCTTGATAAGCTAGTCTTAAGCTTTCCATCCTTTCTTCTATTTTTAAGAAAACTAGAATTATGTGCTTCTAAAAATAAGAAATGGAACTCTACAGACCACACTGAAAAATTGGGGGTTGCTACAAGGTGCCGGGAGTGAGGCTCAGGCTCGGACATGGAACAAAATTGTTTTTTTATATACTGTTTGACGAAACCTAAAATGATGATTTAGAGTGTTAAAGTCAAATACATAGATATTTAACTGGTTAGGTTATTAGTATACTCCTTAAAAGTTTGTCAGATCTTCGCTAAAAAGTGTTGTTTACGCGAAGCAAGACGACACTTAAAATCCTTTTTATTTTTTCTTAAGAAATGATACTCGGGGAAAAGAAAAAAAAGTAAACAAGCGGGGAAAAAACATGGTTGGGCCATGCCATTGGGGATCTGGTAAGATTATCATGATCAACCAACGTGCGCCAAACTTGCAAACCATTTTCTTTAACTTCTTAACATAACAACCCATGTTTGAAAATCTTAATTCCAATATTAGCATAGCTGAATTTATAATTTTCCTTTTTGGGAAGTCTATATTAATTCAGTAATTCTCGTTATGTGGTCAATGAGATAGAGAAAAAAGGATGAATTAAAAAAAATAGAGAAATTATACGTATACAATTAAGCCTTTTTTTGGGTCAAAAGTGTAAATTTAAGCCTTGATCTTTCAAAGGCAGAGGGGAAAAATTGACCCAGCTGAGTCAGCCAATGACTTGACAAAAAGCGAAAAATAATTTTGGTGCCTAATATTTAAGGACTAAGCAATTTAGGAGTTTTGTCTTTTAATTTAAATATAATTACTTTTCTACCTTATTAATCATTAACAATATTTAATAAAAAAATATATTACTTAAATGACGAGTTAACATATTATCCAATACATATGTTTTTCATTATTCTTTTATAAATTGAACAATATATTATATGAGATAAAATTGCAGTATTCAAGTAAAATAATTCTAGTATAATTCTTGCTTTTGAATTAAAAAATAACACCAAAGTTATTTAACCTGAAACGGAGGAATATAGAAAGGGTGAATTAGAATGCACTTATCATTCTGATATAAGGTACACTGGAGGGCTCTGTGCCGTCCGATTAGAACAAAGAAAATGAAGATGCATTAAAATAGAAATAAGCGAAGGACGTGCATCGACGGGGGGAAGAAAGCTGTATTCTAGTTTCAGCGGTTAAGCTCTGCATCAACGAGGCGACTTTCCCGGGAAACTGAAATACATAAGCCTTCCCAAAACAAAGCTCATTGGAGGGAGTTAGTTAAAAAAAAGAACTTTCTCTTCTTCTGCGTTCCTATTACTCGCTCAGCTCTCTTTATCCTCAACATCTTCTCTCCTTCAATTTTGGTCTCATTGAGCATTTTGGGTTGATCAGGAACAGGTTAAAGACTTACAGGCAATTTTTTTTTTCCTTTAACGTTTAGAATTTTCTTGTTGATTTGATTAAACGAGAAGGTTTTGATTCTACAATAATGTTCTCTTGTTTGGTTGGTTGTTTGTCAGTTGTCATGAATGCTAAAACACATTTTGAATATCTAATTTCTTGTTTACTTTTCCAATTGCATGATCGGTTAGAGAGCATTTTCATTCGGAAATTTTGATTTCATGATTGGGAGAGATTCGAGCATAACAGGGGAATTCATTCCCTTTAAAAAAAAAAAATACAGGGACAAAGAGAACCCTTTTGTTATCTCATTAGTAGAAGGAAAATACTTGACACTCCTGCAATCTTATTACAACCATCCCACCCCCCCCCCCCAACCCTTTCATTGCAAACACATATATTTGTTTTTCTCCGAGTTTACAACGTGGGGCCTTATATTATTTTTCATTTGTTTAATATCATATTCGAGCAATTTCGAAGACAAATTGGGGGTTGGAAGAATTTTAATCCATTACTTTCAGGTTGTTCATTGATCATCGTTTACTCTGAATGGCTCGTTGAGACCACTGCTTCGGCTACTTTGAAGTATGATGTGCTGCGGAGGAGCAGAGGAGGAGATCGCTGGCCCACCGCCTAACCAATACTCTGCACCACCTGGAGGGGGTAATACATATGGTGGCGGAGGAGGTAACAAGCTCATGTTCATCTATTTCTTACTTCATGTTTCATTTTCTTTTTACTTGGTTTGAGCATATAATGTTTGCGCTCTTCTTGCTCTACTCGCTCGAAAAAGTTTTGCTTGCTCTTTGATAGTCACAAAAACAGTTCAAATCCGAAGCTTAAGAATTGGAAGAATTTGTCTATTTAAACTTGTTTTCAATTTATCTATTTACTTCGAAGTTATGTGACAGGAAACTTATCTGTGGCATTTTGTTGAATTAGAAAGTTGCTAATAGGCTAAGAATATAACCAGAAACTAAGAATACATGCTCTTTAGTTTTTGATACTATATATTTCTTCTATACTGAAGGCCTTTAATTGTCAGTCATCCACCCTTGACTTATTGAGAGCACTGAAAATGTTCTCAGACTTCATTAGCAACATCATAATGCTTCAGCATAGTGTTTGCTCATCTCATAAACATCTCAGAGGAATGCCTTTCCTCTTCCAGATCATGAGTAATAATTTAGAGTAACCATGTTTGAATATAGGAGGAGAGAGAGGAGAACCAAGGGGCAATGTTGTCAAGACAGGCGGTCCACAGAAAGAATTACCAATTGAGACACCCGCTATTTCATTGGATGAGTTAAATAGTATAACAAGCAACTTTGGTTCGAAGGCCTTGATCGGAGAAGGTTCCTATGGACGGGTTTTCTACGCAAAGTTGAGAAACGGTCAGGATGCAGCGATCAAAAAGCTGGATACCAGTTCTTCACCAGAACCAGACTCTGATTTTACAGCACAGGTGAGATTTTGATTTGAGATTGTAAACCCATTGAGGGAATGTTTTTGGTACTTAAATACTGTCACACTCTGCATTGTGTAACTACGGATCATGCAGTTATCAATACTTTCAAGATTAAAGCACGAGCATTTTGTGGAGTTGATGGGATATTGTTTGGAGGCAAATAACAGAATTTTGGTTTATCAGTATGCAAGCCTGGGTTCTTTGCATGATATATTACATGGTAGGACAAACTGTGCGACTAAGTCCTCTTTAATTATTTTAAAAATAAAATTCTATGTTTTGGTTAAATAGTGGAATTTGGCTGATGCAGGAAGGAAAGGTGTACAAGGGGCTGAACCTGGTCCAGCACTAAGCTGGAGCCAGAGAGTAAAAATTGCATTTGGTGCAGCAAAAGGCCTTGAGTTTCTTCATGAGAAGTGTCAGCCGTCCATAGTTCATCGTGACGTGAGATCTAGCAATGTCTTACTGTTTGATGACTTTGAGTCCAAGATTGCGGATGTCAACTTAACAAATCAGAGTTCTGACACAGCAGCTCGACTTCATTCAACTCGAGTCTTGGGAACTTTTGGCTATCATGCTCCCGAGTATGCCCTTGAATTCTACCTTCCTGATTAGTTTGACCGGAGATTCGGTTATGCTGACTCTTGCATACTTTCTTTTGAAAAAATGAATCACTAGTTAAGTTTCTCATTAACGTCAAGCGGGCTTTATAATTATCATATATGACTAAGTATAGTCGTTTTTTAAACAAAATGAAGAATATTATTTATATATTGTGCCAAAAATAAGTGGACTTCAACTTCAGAATATTTGGGTCTCTTTGTAGCCCTTCATAGTGAAACAGGTAATCACAATCCAACATATCTTGAAAGGAATTTCATGTTAACGCATTTTTTTAGGTATGCCATGACTGGACAGATTACCCAGAAAAGCGATGTTTACAGTTTTGGAGTTGTGCTTCTAGAACTCTTGACAGGAAGAAAGCCAGTGGACCATACAATGCCCAAGGGGCAACAAAGTCTTGTAACGTGGGTATGTCATGATCAACACAGAGTCCTGAATGACCCGAGCCCCATTTCATTTATCCACATGGGGTTAAATGGCCTTGGTTCCTTTCTCCATTATTGTTTACTCTGCTAATGTTTTCTTACTACAACAGGCAACTCCGAGGTTGAGTGAGGACAAAGTGAAACAGTGTGTGGATCCTAAGCTAAACAATGACTACCCGCCTAAGGCAATTGCTAAGGTCCTCTCCTTTAGTCTTTTTCTCTTAACTTGATCTTAAGAAAACGAACATACTTGGAGTTTCTTCATGGTGTTTGATGTGTATATGTAGTTGGCAGCGGTTGCAGCACTTTGTGTTCAGTACGAAGCTGACTTCCGGCCAAATATGACGATAGTTGTCAAAGCTCTTCAGCCACTTCTCAATTCAAAGCCGGCTGGCCCAGAATCTAGTGCTTGACATTCTGATCTTAAGTAATCAATTATCAGGGTCTCTGATCAAATTTTTGTGCAATCTGTAACTTAATGACCTCGATTTTAATCCTAGTTCCTTTGTTCCAGATTGTATTGAGCATGATTCAGTCCGCTTGAGTTCCACTTCAACTGGAAACTTACGTATTGTTTGCATAAGGCAGGAACAAGGCCCATAATTCTGGCCTATGAGAATTCAAGGCCAAAAAAAAATTAAGAAACATTTGAGAGAGTACGTGAAACGAAAATTTTTTATGTCCATTTGGTTTGTTTGAGCTTAACTTTTTTATTCTTGCTTGTGCTGAGTATTACACCATAACATATTTCTCATTTTTTCCATACACATATAGTCATTTAAAGCAAATTTATGTTAACAAAACCTTTAGTAGCAAAACTTTTAGTTACTTTCCATAATGCTCATATATAGATTTTTATTATTCTATCTCTCAAATTCATTCATAACTAATTTATTACAATCAAGATAACATATAGATAAGAACAAAATCCATGGAATTAGTGATTTAAACATTTTGACCCTAGAACATCTTTTAATGTGTAAAATTTAAAAATTCATAACCTAAATTATACAATTTTAGTTAACATAAATTAGGTGTTCTTGAAAAACTTATAACATGAATTTTTTACTGTAAAAATTTTAAATCAAAATGAATTTATTTAGCCCCTCAAAAGGCATAAAATTCAAGAATTATGTAAAGGGAACAATAACGGTATAATTCATGTTTTTAGGGATCATATTCAAAATTTTATTAAATATTCTATAAAGTTTTAAAAAATGAAAACTTTGAATTATTGAAAAACTCTACATGTCTTCTAATTATTTGCCAAATTTCAACATCAAACTAAGTTATTTGGATTGTCAAAGATAAAGAGACATTTTAGGATTGAAATAATCCAAATTTTGCTTCCAAATAGTATCAAATAAGCTCTAAAATGCCATTTCTTATTTTAAACAACTTTCAATCCACAAATACGTCATGTATGATTGATCTATCATGTAAAAATTGCCTTGCATCTAAAAATCACTATCCCGTATACAATAATAGATGTGAACATCAAGGATCCTCATATATCATGTCATATTTTATTAAACTTTACATACATCAAATGGCCTTTATATGATGGTCTGATGCTTTTGGATATGTTTGCATTTCAATACATTGTAATATATGATTATATATTCATTTATATAATAACATCTCCTAGGTTAATTTCATTATCAAAAGTGGTTCTTTAGGCTTTTGGCCCATCATTCTCCTATATTTGGGTTTCATCTGGTCATGTAGAGATAAGGGAGAGTAAGATCTAAAAAATCTTAATAACTAGTCTAACATTAAAACACACATATGGTTCACTCAAATACATGAAAGTAAATGTGCATTTCATACAATCATAGCTAAATCATAATTTATGCTTTAGGAATCACTTCTCTCAGGTAAGAGTAATTCATGTTATGAAGATTTTTGACTTAATTTCATCCAATATCTAAAAATTTTTGGTTTAGTTTTACTTATATTTAGAGACTTTTAGTTTAATCTTACCCATATGTACGAATTTTTAACTTAGTCTCACCTATATTAAAAACTTTTAGCTTAACTTTATCAATTTTTAAGGGACTTTTGGCAATAATCTCATTTATCAAAGACCCAATCCAACCTCAAATGCAATGAATGTCATGCAATTGCATTTTATATTCAAACAATTAACAACACACATAATTTGCAAACAACGCATATAAACAACCAATCACTCAAACAAATCATCCACACATATATAAAAATGAAAGAAAAATACCTAAATTTCAATTGGTTCCCTTGGCTAGCTTCTTTTCTTCCATGGCCTTACACATGCATGCACGCACATACACACTTGGATATAGTTTTACTTGTTTGGTGTAAACATATTAAATAACATATAAAATGATTAATGAAACTATATTTATAATCATGTTCGTTTTACATATACAAATTAGGTTTTTAGGTATAACTTATAGCCTCTATATTTGCCTTAAGTAGCTACTCCTAAAATTCAATTTTTAAGTTTCAAAATCTCATCATATATGATCTTCATAATTTCCATAAAACTCATTAGAGTCATTAAAAATATAATTAAACCCACTTAAAGTTATGTGATCTTACTAGGCATCTTTAAATCCTAATTGTTCACTTTAGAAAATGAAGTTCCTAAATTCATTTCAATAGTTTCATTAGTGTTTATAATTCATACCTAGGTAATTCATAATCTTAGAATCAATGAAACAATTCTCTAGGTACCAAATTCCACTCTTGGTTGAGACCTACACTCTTGATGCCTTTTTTGGAGTTTTGTTTGCATTTTAGAGAATTTGATAGTTTTAGGATTTCCATGATTTATTCCTTCTTCAATTACAATATTAGAAGGTTTAATTAACTCTTCTAGAGTTTTGAATCTCTCAAAAGCAATACCAAACCCTTAGTATGGCATTATATTGATTCTTTATCAATTTGAATCATATATTTTTATTGTTCACCCTTCAAAACCCTTATTTTCAACATGGTTTCATTAATTATATACTCCATTCCTTTTACCCTTCTCTTGGCCAAAACATAAGGTGGTTATGGTTCCAAAATTTTACAATTTTCTTAGTCTAAGTTACACATCATTTGAAAGTGCTCTGGTGAAGAATATTTTGATGCAATTGGTTTTTTTAAAAGAGCTTTTTCATCCAAAAGTTCAGCCACAAAATTCACTTTTTTAAAAAACCAAAACTACTATGAGAAAAAGAAGAAAGAGTATAAAAATGTTCCATAATAATAACATAGACAAATTTAGCATGTTTACTAACTTATACGAGGCCTTTTTCCTTTTCCCTTCCTTCCTCCTTTGTCATGTCTCCAATAGACCTAAAATGGCTGCCTCAGGTCAATCACAAGCAAGGGAAAAGTTTTTTAGGGGGGGGGGGGGGGGGTGCCACCTATATATATATATATATATATATATGTATGTATGTATCTAGGGTTTTTATAAACTTTTCAAAATCACCAATTTTGCCTCTCCATTTTAATTCTTTTGTTTGAGTTCATTTCTCAATATTTTCAAAAACTGATTGCTACATAATAAAATGTAGATTTTACTCTTCATTAAAAATATCAAGTTTGAGGTTACAAGAATTTAAAATAGTTTAAAAATGTCCAATTAAGTTATAGTCAACTAAAATTCTAAACTGTACATTATAAGAGATTTAATCAAACCAACCTATTTTAGTTAATTAAGCGATGCAATAGCTATAAGAGATTAGATTGCTATATATAATAATGCACTCATAGGAGTTGGAAGGGAGGCCTAGAAAGTCCATGTGCAGGTTTTTTTGGTAAACCCTCCTATATTTGGTTTTCATCTTTCATATTTTTGGTTTTCAAAGTCTTTTTTATAATAATTGATTTAAATAGATTTGGGGTCAAAGCAAGCTCTTCACTTTTTATTGGGCCAAGCCAGCCCAAATAAAAGAAAAAGAGCTCAGACGTAGAATATGCGTATTTAAAATAAAAAAAATTATATGTAATTACTTATATTTTTATTATTAAAATTTTTAATCAAAATATAACAAATATGTAATTTTTTAATAATATGACGATAAACATATAATTTTTACAGATAATTGTATAAAATTTTAATTAAATTATATATTTATCATGATATTATTTAAAAAAATTATAAAATTATTATGTTTTAATTAAAGAATTTAATAATAAAAATATAAGTAATTACATCTAAATCTGATCCTATACAGATACCCAACTCATTTTAATAGTGTCCCATAGCTAAATGGTAATCATTATTATTGTGGTTGCCATCTCATAAAAATATAGATTAGTGTTGAGCATTGTTTGAATTTTGGATAAAAATAATTATTTATTTATTGTCGTATTTTATAACTCGTATAACAAATTTATATATTTAGGAATAGCCTTGTGGCAATTTTATAAAGTCAGTCCCCAACCAATACATAATTAGTTTGGATTAAGAGTTAACTTCATTCAACCTTCAAAAGTCTCAAGGTTGAAATTCAACTAACAATAATCGACGGCTCTAATTATATTATACAACAGAATGTGTTATTGTATGTGGTGTAATAAACACATGCAATTCAAGCCTTCATTTTAATCTCAAAGAGTTAGGCAAGGCCAACCAGGAGAAGGATAATCAAACTCGAATTTCTAATTTTAAGTGGGAAATCAAACTACAGCTTGGACAATGCTCAAAGTGGCCATAGAGCGTTTCCTTATTTGAATTTGGATGTTTTAAAATATAAAAACTGAAAAGTATTTTTAATATGAAAGTAGAGAATAATATAAATAGTGAGAGTGTTTATAAAGTTTACTTTTTTATTTTTCATTTACTTTTTTTTCTCTTTTATTTTAAAAACATTTTGCATAGTTCACATTTCAAATGAACAAAACTTCAATTATTTGCTTCTCAATTCATGTTATTTGGGTTGCGACTTTGGATAAATTATCTGGGTTTGTAGTTATGAAGTTAAAAGTAAAGAAAATTCTGACTCTCAAACGAAGGGGGCTGGGTAATTGTCTTGTTCGCGTCTTTTAAACCCTCAGGCTATTGCCTTATTCATTTAAATTTGAATGCAAGAACTTTTATGGGTATTTTATGAATCTGATTTAAAAAATCATTCAAATAATATTATAAGTTTTAAATTATATTAATAGTTATTTGAGATATTTTATTTTTTATTGTAATATTATAAACAAATCTTATGTAAATAAATTTCAACCTGAAAAAATTTAGTTGTCATAAATTTTTTTTAAATAAAGAAATCTAACTCTACAAGTAAAAAACTTAGTAAAAATAAAAAAAAAAATTAATCGTTAATATGAATGAAGAGTATGATCAATGTTATTTCAAGGGCGCAAGTTTTCTGTTTCACAATACATCATGTTTAGTGTGCTGCAGTATAAAGGGATCACAACTTTTTTCTTTTTTTTTTTTAAGATTTAATAGATCTTACACTGTACATTATTGTGTTCTACAGTACATTTGAGTTATTTCCCAAAAAAAAATAGGCTACACCTTTTTACAAGTTTGCCTTGTCAAGCCTTTCGCTCACAGGTCTGAAAGTGTACATCAGGACTTTTTGCAGCAGGTCATATGCCCGTGTGTGCACGTTTATATTCTATTTTAATATTATATATATTAATTTGTTATAATATATTATATATTAGAATTATATTGATATAAATTAATATATTTAAAAAAGAAAGAGATTAAAAAAAACAAGGTAAGAATAAGGAGGTCGAACTAGGTGTATAAAATTCAATAGCTATAAAACAACTCTTTGTTTTGTGAATGTTTCAAAAAAAGATTCTCGAATCCGATTACATCTAAGACATAAATAATAGGTTTACGATATGGAAAAAATATATGTATATGTGATATTAGATATTAACTAGTTATATATGAATTAAATATATATCTAAATTTGTCCTACTACTATAAATTTAGATAAGTATTCAAAAATAAAAATTCTTCCGTTTCATCTAAAATTGTGACTTGAATCTTGAATGACTAAAGAGATTAAATCAAGAAAAGGAATGAAGAATTCAAAGAATGGTTTGGAAATGTAAAGTAAGATAAGAACAAAAGTTGAAAGAATTCACAAAAACTCTGTGGATAGAAACTAAAAAAGCAATATTAAAGTCTTTTTGATAGTTCGATAAATATTATTATAGTTCAATAAATATTCTTTTTTCAATTCGGAATTCTTAATTACTTCGATTAGATAAATCTTAGTGATGGAATAATTAAGTCATAATTTGTTGGTTGATTGTATCATTAACTATTTCTTTTCTTTATTTTGGGTGCGAGGAACTTATCATGAATCCACTGATTTCTGCCGCTTCCGTTATTGCTATTGGGTTGGCCGTCGGGCTTGCTTCTATTGGACTTGGGGTTGGGCAAGGTATTGCTGCAGGTCAAGCTGTAGAAGGGATCACGAGACAACCTGAGGCAGAGGGAAAAATATGGGGTACTTTATTGTTTAGTCTGGCTTTTATGAAAGCTTTAACAATTTATGGGTTGGTTGTAACATTAACGCTTTTATTTGCGAATCCTTTTGTTTAATCCTAAAAATACAAATACATATCTTTTTTTTGGAAAGATACGTGGTTCTAAATTAAAAATGTGATTTTACGTAATTTTTGAATTTTTGCATGCAGATTCTAAAATAAAAATGTTAAACGTGAATCTGAAAAATATGGTAGTGATATAGATAACAAAACTAAGTTTATAGGAGTAACAAATTTAAAAGATATATTTCGAAAATTTGAAGAATATAACCTTCTGGTAATAAAGAAGAAAAAGTGAAAAATTTTTTAGTTTGAGTTTTTTTTTAAATACTTTTAAGTTTTAAAAATTAAAATATTATTCTTTTTAATAATCATTTTTCACAATTTAAATTATTCTTTTTTGGTTAATTATGTTAATTTTTTTAATAATAATGTCACTTCAAATTTTATTATTTATTATTTTTAAATAAATAGGAGTGTGTCATGTGATAAATAAAATCCCCATAATAAAATTAAAATCTAAAAAGTGTTTGAAATATCTAAAAGAAAGGAGGTTTTATATATATATATATATATATATATATATATATATATATAAATAAAATTATTTATATATATATATATATATATATATATATTTCAAAATAAAATTATTTTATTGACATATAGATCCCAATATCTAAGAACAAAAAATTGCCAAATTGTATTGGTTTGTGATTATAAAATTATAACTTTAACATCACCTTATCATTTATCTATTATAACAAATTTAGGGCTTATTTGCTTTAAAGCATGAAATGCAAATTGCATTACATTCCCTTCACAAAACCAATTTGGTTTGCTGCATTCAAATGGTGTGAAGGAATAGTGATGAAATTGAGTTACAATAATTAGATTTAGATTAGTTGTCATAATGTATTTTATAGCAGCATTTGTTGTAAACAAAATTTAACCATCTATGCAATTTAATGATACTAGATCTTCCCTTTCCTTTTTTTTTTTTTTTTTTTGAATAATGGTGCAAAACGCACCATTTCACATGAGGTGCATTTGGCGCCTTTTTAAAAGAAAAAAATTTATGGCCTTCTTAAAGCACTAAACTATGTCATTTGATCAAGCCTTCTCTCCTGTGCACGTAACCTTCGACGTCTTCAACAATGGAGTAGGTGCATGAAAATATGAAAGGAAAAAAAAGGCAAATATGTTGGCGCCAAATTTGCAATTGATGTAGCAAGAGAGAGAGCAAAGTATTATTGTGCGAAAAATTTGTCATTTTCTTAGATTATCATTTATGGATCCAAATAACGCATAACCTTTACAAACCTTTGCCAGCTATGACAATGGTTGTCGTAGATATGGTTCCATTGGTGGCAAATGGTGGTTGAATCTGTATTGGTGTTGAAGTCAACTCTTTTTATTGATGTTTGTATGAACACTTCATGCTAACTATCTCTTTGCTTTACTTGTGTCTGCATTGTGATGGCTCTTTGTGTTCCTTGTATTTTTTTCCATGTTTCTGCTATATTTTCCATATTTCCTTATTTTCTTATGTGTTTTGTTTCTAGTGTTGTGTTTCTTTATTTCTGCATTTCGAGTATTTCCATTTTGTGTTAAAAGTGTTAAACTTTGATAAAATTTGATGCTTGAGGCAATATTAGTTTTAAAAAATATTTAGTTATTATCTCTCAAGGTTTTTAAAATATTTTAATATATATTTTGATAAGTTTAACCATTTGATTTAAAACGACAAATAAACTTTTTTTATTATCTTAAAAATGCCTTTGTTGATTAACCATTATAAACCATGTGTGTGCTTTCCTAGATGACTTTGTTAACCTTTGGTGTAATCAGTCATTTGAATAATGTTATTGTAGTTTGGAGTCACATAAAAAATAAATAATCGTTTTCCCTCATTAAGTGTTCATATGCTTATAATTTATAGTCATGCAAGTGTAAGGTTGCATGAATGTTAGATATTTAATATTGATGGAAAAAAAAATAAACTTAATATTTATGACATTCAACATTTTATTGTATTTTCAGGTAGCATTTGGTTGTATTGTTAGTATTTTGTACAACCTTGTTTGGAGAAAGGAATAACTTGCAAAGTGACCATAGATCACTCAACGTAAGTGTCTTGCAATTGTTTGCGAGACTGAATGAAAGAAAATGTTGAGTTGATACTTGTTTTAATGTAATCTCTATTAATGAATTTCAAGGAATGCAATGCCTCTACTATTCCACTGACTGGAGATGATAACATAGGAGATGATTGGAAGCCTATAGTAGGAATGGAGTTTGATAGTATAGAGGCAACCTGACAGTTTTGGTTGAAGTATGGTGTGAAAGTTAGTTTGGAGTTCAAAAAGATTATTTAAACAAGAACAAGAAAAATGGCTCTTATCGATCATGTAGATTTATTTATTATAAAGAAGGCCAAAAGAAAGATAAGAAATATTCTACATTAATTAATTTTTGATGAGAGACAAGGAATAAGTGTAAGGCAAGACTGACAATATGAAACAAGAATTGACGATTTCAGGTGTATAAATTTGTAAAGGAGTATAATCACATTATACAACTCTCATAAATAATACATATGTTGGCACGTCAACGTAAAATATCTAAGATTTAAGCTCAGGAGATTGATATAACTAAAAGAGTTTGGACTTCATTTGAGAGTATCATTCTAATTAATGAGTATACAATCAGGAGGTAAAGCTAATCTTGGATACATAAGATTAGATGTAAAAAATTATTTATGAATAAAGAGACAGAAAACCAAGGCTTATGAAGAAGTTGGTGTTATTGGCTAGTATTTCTAGCCGTACTTATTGGAAAATCTCTTATTTTACCATACATATTAACTAGATGTAGAAGAATAAATTACTAATATTGTGAACACCGTATTTTGTATAGACATTTAATAAAAATAAAGAAACAAAAACAAAATAAAACAAAACATCAAAAAATAAAAATAAAAATAAATAAAAAATCCAAAAAAAATATAAAAAAAAGAGAAAAATAAATAAGTAAACACAGTCTCTATCCGAACTACGTGGACTTTGATCTCTCTTAGAGGATACGTAAGCCCTAGGCTTCATCCTAGGTCAAGTCCGCTGTTGTAAATAAAATCTTCTTAATTTCTTTTTAATTGTATTTTCTCTCTGTCTTATTTTTAATTTTACTTCCTTAATTGCCTTGTGCTTTATTTTATTTCCATAATTCTTCCTTATTTATTTTATTTCCTCAATATCTTTCTTCATTGTTTTTAATCTCATTCTTCTTACCTTATTTTACTGTTAATTTTGTTTCCTTCTTAGTTCTTTGAATTTTACTTTACATGTGATTTGTTAGGAAGAATTGAAATAGGATAAAGGCCATTTTAACTTTACACAACTAAATTAAGGTAATCGTTTTCAAGAACGGGTGTAGTGGGGTGCCTAACACCTTCTCCACTCACAATCGACTCCCGGATCCATTTTCTGGTTTGTAAACTATTTTTCAAACTAAAAAGGTTTTTTCCAAAGTTCTACCTTTTAAAAAATAAAATTTTGGTGACGACTCTACTACTTTTAATTTTGATTTCGATTTGGCGCTGCAAGGTCGCATTTTCGGGTGTGACAATATGGCGACTCCACTGGGGATATCTCGAGAGTCAAGCTCAATTTTAAGTTAGTTGCGCAAAATATTATGACTCTTTTTATTTATTTTTTATTCTTCTTTTGTTTGTTGTTTGTCTCATATGATTAGAGTATATAACATGCCATTCATATGCTTGTTTCACCTGTTTTATTTCATTGATTGTGTATATAACATGTGTTAAAGTTAGATAACATGTGAAATAAAACCTTTTTGCTTCATCTATTTTATTTCATTAATTGTATATATAACATGCATTATGATAGATAACATGTGGAATAAAATCTTATGACAGATAACTATACTTATACATATTTTATTTTTTTTTTGTTTATATCTGTGTATATACTTCTTTACTTTTTATCCTACCAATCTGCCTAGCAGATGAGGCTTGGGTAGCCCATAAGATGAAAAGATAAATGCTCTCCTCACACACACCACTGTAACACAAACATATCACATATATTATAGGCCCTATACCCGGGTCTGAGTGCTCCCTATGTTAGCAGAGGTTTATATTGATTTCCCTGTGAAGCCTTGTGCTTCCTGAGACTATCATGAAAACATCACCTAAATTGTGTTTTGTTATATGCGTTTGACTTGTGTAGAATCTTTTTCTTCTCAAGGTCAAATTTATATAGTGAGATCTTCATCTCACAGTGGGGGCAATTTAGGGACTAATGTTTAGGAGTCATAAATCTATCTGGTAAATTTGCACTGATAGTCAAGCCATAGATACCTTCCAAATAGTTAGAATCAGGCTCCAGTGATCACAACCTAAGATCTACCCACATTAGGACAAAGGAGGGCGTTTTAATTATTTGTTCATCACATCCATGCATCTAATAAGATCTATAAGAAAAGTGACACATCATCACTATTTATTGGAGTAGTTAATAGGTCATCATGGCACAATTAGACGTACATTAACTATGATAAAAGTCTGCATTAATTAAACCAACCCTTGCCTAATGGGTTTTCAACCCTGAAGAGGCCATAACCATATTCCTTATAGTCCCTTAAAAGGGGAATCTTTCAGCACATATTTATTTTCTTTACGCATTCATAAGAAAAAAAAAGATAAAATGAAATAA
Organism: Erythrophleum fordii; assembly: GCA_032878935.1. Lineage (NCBI taxonomy): Eukaryota > Viridiplantae > Streptophyta > Magnoliopsida > Fabales > Fabaceae > Erythrophleum > Erythrophleum fordii. The sequence goes on along the minus strand of JAVQMF010000045.1, from coordinate 11,649,397 downwards.
TAAACAATGCACAATCTATTTTTATTAAAAAAATCTCCACCTCCACAAAACAACGAATTACTAATAGAAAATGAGTATTTTCAAGATTTTGGGAATGATAAAACCCATAAGTTTCGCATTGTCAAGGAATGGGTATGATGTCTCGATTAGAGATTTGAACCTTTTTAGGACATCAATCGTGTAAAAAAATATATTTCTTTCAATTTAACTGTCGACTCTTCTCTTCCATGGAGCAATAGACTCCTCAAGAAAAAGTACAAAGTTTTTTAATTATTTCTCATGCCGAAGCATTACATCCAACGTCATAGTATGAATGTTAGTGGATTGTTATATGAGCTTGCTAAACATATCAATGTCAATTATGTAGGGAGTTATTCCTCGTTAAATTGATCCTCACACCCTCATTTTTTATAGAATAATAAATTCCTTGAGGATTGGGTAAAATTCTTAAGCTAGCAATGATGATACACTAACCAATAAGTTTTGATATTTTGAAACAGTGAACGGTTGTATGTACTAATTGGCATAATGGAGGTAATAGGACCTTTGGACAATAAGTGATATTTGAGTTCAAGACAAATTGGCCTAATTGCGACTGGAACAAAGCTTAAAATCAATGCAGAGGTTGAATCAGTTGAGAGCTTAGTTATATTGAGTAAGAAATTAAGTGGAAGGCATATCCGAGATTTTCGAAGAGATTACGGGGACATTCTAGACTTGCTGCGAATACTGGTACAGCCAGAGCCGCTTTCAGCCTTGGCCCAGCATTGGGATAGCTCGTTAAGGTGTTTTGCGTTCTCTACATTCCAGATCATACCCACTTTAGAAGAATATATGAGCTTTATGAATACGCCTCTAGGAAAAGATGCCTCAATTTATTACTATCCGGGATATTTACCATCAAAACGTATAGTGACTTAAATTTTAGGGGAAAATCCTAGTAGAATCCAATTGCATCAGAAAGGATAGACTGAAGGCCTTTTGAGGAAATATGTAGAAGGGTGTTTGAGGATCCTAGTTGAAAAGGAAGATTGGGCGAATTTTAAGAAGGTCTTTGCCTTAACCATATATGGGTTAGTATTATTTCCTTCAGTGGTGGGAATAATTGATTTGGAGCCGCGCAGTCACATTTTCGAGTGTGACAAATATATTTTGGGTCGATGTAAAAATGATTATTGATTATGACTACTTTGATAATATAGTATTTTTGGACACAACTTATTATACTAACAGTGTGTACAGGCCACTTGTTGTATTTGGAGGATTCAATCATTTTAAGAAAGCAGTGATATTTGGGGCTGCCTTATTGTATGATGAAACAACAAATTTTTTTAAGTGGCTATTCGAAAGATTCTTAGAAATGCACCGCCAAAAAAGGCCTTAAACTCTATTCACATAATGGGACCAAGTAATGACCAAGGCATTGCATGAGGTTATGTCTTAGACTTGGCATAGATTATCAACCTGGCATTTAATGCTAAATGCCGTCAAACACCTAGGCAATTTAATAAGGGATAATTCTTATTTATTGACTAACTTCAATAAATATGTGTATAAGTACAAGGAGGAACTATTGTTTAAAATAGCATGGAAAATATTGTTGTAAAAAATATAATGTTTATGACAACTCTTAGATTAAATCAATGTACATTGTCAAGGAGAAATAAGTTGCATGTGACATGAAACAGGCTTTCACTCCTGAAATGAGGAGCACACAATTCATAGAAAGTTTGAATGCAACTTTTAAGGAGTACATAAAGCCACATATTGACATTCTTTAATTTTTTAGAAATTTTGAAAAGTTGGTAGATAGAAAATGGCATAAAGAGGTTATGTGTGAATTTGAGTCATAACATAAAGTACCAAGGTTGAGAGTAGTTTATTCACCTGTGCTTCAACAACTTACCCAGACTCTTACCTCTATAGTTTTTGACTTGTTTTAGGAAGAGTTTGATATATATTTTGCTGCATGCATAAAGCAAAAAATTGAAAGCTAACCACTAATTAAATATATTGTCACCATGGCTAGTCAACATGGTGAGTGGTAGGTTTTATTCAATCCTAACAATAAGTCTATTTATTGCAGTTGTAGAAAGTTTGAAACTTATAATTGGCTTTATTGCCATGCTTTGAAAATGTATAAGGTGAATGATGTTAAGCTACTTCCTAAGTAGTATATCTTCAAAAGGTGGACAAGAGACTCTCACGAAGGTGTGATACACGATAGAAGGAGAAATGAAGTTGAAGAAGATCCTAGACTAGATAGTATTTGACAGTATAAACAACCTTGCCTTAAACTAATATGACTAGCATCTGAAGTTTTAAGTAATGAAGAAATAACTTTGTTTATTGAAAAAGCTTTAGATCATTTAAATAGGAAACTAATGAAGTTTCATTTGAGTCAAAAGCATTTAGACATCAATAATGGAGCTTCCTTCCAAAATGCACCAAAGTGTAACACTGTGCCACAAGTAAAAGGATTCACAAAAGGAGTTGGTCTCAAGATGCAAAGATGCCATAAAAGTTGGGTAGAGCTTCAATGTAAGAAGAAGAAAAAAACTCCAAATATTGAAGGTTCGCGAACTCAACAATTAGAATCGCAATCTATGGCATGTTGATTTATACTTGCATTTTTTTTTTCTTTTGTAAAGCTATCCTTCTTTGATTTAGTGCTTATATTTTTCCTTGAATTATATTACTTTAAACAATTCACAATTTTCCATCTTTGCCATCAGTAATTGAATCTTTGAGTTAGATGCATCTTGAATTTTCTTATTTTGCACCTCCATCAACATATAATTATGCTCAAACATGACTAAATCGTTTTAGTTTTACAAGATTCTTGATGGCAAGATTAGTTAAGCTACAAGTGAAATATGTCAATGTTTTTGCATTTGGTGTTCATGTTTTCATTTTTTTTTTCTTTGATAAAATAGGCCCCACTTGATACTCCCATGAAGTCACTTGGATCAGCAGAGTTGAGGAATAATGTTTCATATGTCATCAACCTAGATTATCCATCAATATAGTTCATTATTATATTACACACTTGCTTGAAATAAGATTTTGTAAATGCTTATGACGTTTTGAAATATTCAAATGCAAAAGAAGTTGAAATACAAACTACCATGTCATTATGAGTTTTATTCCATTTTCCATTTTGAAGCATATAGTATGTTAAAGTACAAAAAATTTCAAGTATATCACCTTTGTTCATCCTAAATTCATGTTCACAAATTCCATTACAAAGCAAGCACATTCACAGATTATATAATATGTCAAAATAGAATTCACAATTTGGGATGTGGGGTTAGGCAATTGTAGTGTATAGCAAAAAGTAGCCCCAATTATTTTTTGTTCTCATTCTATATGTAGGCTCCATTTCTCCCTTTCAACATATCCTTTGTTACATGTATTATAATGGACAAATCAAGGATGAGCAACCAGTAAGGATGTAGGATTGGACAACTACAATGTATTGCAAAATGCAACTTTAGTTGTTTTTTGTTCCCATTCTATATGTAGGCTCCATTTATCCATTTCAACATATCCTTTGTTGCTTGTATCATAATTGACGAACCAAGGTGAGCGACTAGTAAACTAGTAAACCAATAGTAATATGATAAGCACAACAATCCTTCTTTAAAGCAAGTTTGCCACAAGAATATATTAAACTGATTTATGCTTCTATAACATCATTACCATTCCATGTGCTTCTGAATTCACTTAGGCAAAAAAAAAAAAAAATGAAGACTCACATTGCCAATACCCTTAACCTAGATTCATTTAGGTAGATAAACAAAGACTCACAAAGAAAAGCATTTACCAGCCAATCCAACCAAAACAAAAACCCTATGTAAGTATTTAACAGACAAAATGGGTCTAGTTCAATGTTTCCATGCTTAACTCTAATTAGATACTAGCCTCGCTAATAACCAAAATAGGTTAAAGTCTAACATAATGATAGCAAGATGTAGATTACATAAGACATTAGCAATGATTAAATCAAATTGAAGATGTGATTTAAGAGGTTACTTCTTATGGAAATTCGATAATCTTATTTTGATTACTCTTCTTGCAATCGAATATCAATTTTGGATAGGGGCTACATATAAAGAAAGAGGTGAAGTCTATTTGAATCGTTCGATAAAGAATAAAAGGAGAGATCACACTAATACAAAATAGGCATGGAGAAAGGATGACAAACTCCTTTACAATCTGTGTTCAGCTTTGGCTCTTCAGTGCTGCAATTTTGGGAGACACAGGCCCAATTGCATGGATGAGGCTTTGCAATATGTGTTTAGCTTTAGGTCTTCAATGTTGCAATTTTAGAAGACACAGGCTGGATTGCATGGAAGAGTTGATGCCATTGGATCTCATAGACGATTAGATTTTGTTTATAGCAAATGTTGCTGTAAAATACATTACAATAGCTAATTTGAATTTGTAGTAATTGTAATGCACATAGTTTGAGAGTTTTTGAGCCAAAAGTACAAAAGGCATAGTTTTATATTTGAAGTGAGTGAAGATCCCAACTTAGTGCTTCCAACCCCACTAGATATAACTAAAATAGGGTAAGATTTACCTATAAGTTGTTGTTTAGATATCAAAATTGCGAGGTTGCAGCCACTAAATGCAGTAGAGAATGGTCATTGAGAGCTTAGGATGATTGAAGCTTTAAATTTAGTGATCAAAGGATGACAAACATTGTTTGACGAAGCTAATGATCTCCCATAAATGTGCCTTAACCTTGATGTTGCTGAGAAAGGCGACAAAGCCCAACATTGATGATGAAATTTCATTTCATTTACCTAAAAATAACAAAATCTATTTTATTTTTTATAGGGATATTTATGTCATTTTATCATTCTATCTTTGTATTATTATATTATTTTTATGTAACAAAACATACAAATGACAAACTTTTTATTTTTTTATATTATACTAAATATAAATAACATAATTTATTTTACCTTAATATATTTTTTAATAATTATATCATTGACAATTTTTTAAACCAAACAGACTTTTATAATTAAGTAGAAGATGTAAAATTTTAAAAGTTAAAATTAGTGTCTATAATTCTTTGGGTTTTTGGACTTCTGTGTTTCAATGGTAGGAATATATTACTGGAAAACATAGCCACCAAAGCATTCTTCTTAAATGTATCATTTGTTTTTTGTTTAAAGAACACAAAGGAATTGTCTTTGTGTTCAAAAGAATTCATTTGTTTTTTTAAATATGCTAAAGGTGGAGGAAGCGTTCAGCGACAAATTTTTGGGGGCGCGGGGGATTGGGATGGGGGACGGGGGGAGATAAAGGGATGAAGGAGGTATGTTATATATATAAATATATATATATATGTAATATTTTATATATTAATTATAATATATATTTTATATTATATAAATTAAAGATAATATATTAATAGCATGTTTAATGAAAGTTTAATAATAATGAATGAATTAAAAATTCAGTTATTATATATTTCTTAATGAACTGTAAATTTTTTTTTCATATTAAAAAATTATTTAAAAAAACAATTAGAGTTCAGATTTTAGATTTTTAGAGTTTAGATTATTAGTTTTTAGATTTTAGATGTATTCTAATTATATTTCCAATCAATATTAATACCATTTTTTTTCTTTGTAAGGGGGAAAGAAGTATATATATAATATATTATATTTTTTTATATATACTAAATATAGTATATTAATAATATACTTAATAAAATTTTAATATTACTAAGTATATTAAAAATTTTATTATCAAAAATATATTATTGAATCATAAAAAATTCCTTAAAAAATGATAATATTTTTTATTTTTAGATTTTTCTTATTATTTTTTCAATTTAGATTATCACATTTTTATTGTAATTGAAATTAATCCAAAGTATGAAAACATAAAAATGTAAAACAAAATTTTTTTAACACGTGAAGGCTTTTTCTGTCATTCATTAAGAAATATATAATAACACAATTTTTAATTCACTCAGTATTATTAAATTTTCATTAAGCATGCTATTAATATATTATATTTATTAAGTTATAATAAAAAATATGACTTTATCTATAAAATAAAATTAAATTTTTTTTATTATTAACTATATTTTAATATTTTATAAGAAATTAAATAATTTAAATTATTATATATAAAAATATAATATAATATATTTATTGTATATAATATGAAATATATATAATATTTATTATATAGAATATTATATATATTATATATTGTACATATTATTATATATATATATATATATATATTAATAATATATCCCCTTTATCCCTGATCTCCCTTTAAAAAGAAATGATACATTTAAAAAAGAAAAAACGTTTTGACAACTTAAATTTCTAGTGCCATTGGGACACATTAGTCAAAAGGCCTAACTCTCTGAGCTTGAACTCAGTACTGTTGCACAATTTCAAACGAGGCAGGAACAACACCCTTTTTTTTTTTTGGGTGTTCATGTCACCGTTCACAGTATAATATGAAGTCTCATTCTTGTCTTTTAGTTAAGATTTTTCTTTCTTACCCATACTCTCTACCACGACTGCTAAATGATGGGTTTACCGTTAAACATTGCTCATTGGACCTTCAACACATTACCTATTTCTTAAAATACTTTTTTCAAAATATCAGTAAACAATACGTAATATAGTATCTCGTCGAAAAAAGGTTAATTAACATAAATGGTCAAATATTTTTTATGTTTAATTTATATAAAATATAAAATTTATATAACTACGATAATTTGACAAAAAGTGTATATATATTTATTAAAAATTAATATATTACATATATACAGTGCATACTCTTGTCTCTGTCTTAGATTCTAATTTCTTTGTACATAACAAAGTTGAGTTTTCAAACGTTTAAATTTGATTTAAATTATTTAAATTATTTAAATTTTAAATTTTAAATTTTTAATTTTAATAATTATTTTTTAGTTTATAATTAAAAATTATTTTATTTTATATTTTACTTCTTTTAAAATAAAAAATTTAAGATTTTAAAAATAAAAATGTCTAAACCATTTAAATTAAGATAAACACCTCTGTCCATTCCAAACAATGTACAGGGGATCCGTTTCACACTGTCCCAACCATGAATTGACTCTGCTCCCCCTTGCTCATGTCCCGTTTCTATAAAAAGAAATTCGTATCGGTTGGAGGAATATGAATTTACAGCTTTATCCCTCGCCAGCAAGTAGGGACGGCGTGAGATAAAGGCTTTGAAATTGGAACACGTGTAAGTTATGATGCCGAAAGTTGAAAAAAAAAAAAAATTTATATGCGCTTATTTAATAATTAAAATTTATTTTATATATAAATTTTATTTGTATAAATAAAATTTTGATCATTAATTTTTTTTATGTAAATAAAAAATTTCAAAAAGGATACGCGAATCCCGCTGTTTCCTCAAGAACCGTCACCATGGCCAGCTGGAATATTTAATATTAATTTCAGCTTGAAATTAAGAGTAAGCATTACATTAGGCTAAGAAGAATTTACATGAAGTTTATAATTTTTTATTAGCTAAATTGTATAAAATTTTTCTGAATTTTTAAGTTATATATAAATAATTTTTTAACTTTTAATACTTGATAATAATTTTTTTAAAAATTTATAAATTTATACATATAATTTTTTGTTATTAATTAATTTATTATTTTATTAATTAAATACGATACATAAGTGATAATGAGATTTTTAAAATTTATTTTTTATACAAATAATTTTCTTAAATTTTGAATTATATACAGATAACTCTCTAAAATTTACAGCATTACTTACTTGTGAGTCTAAATTTAAAGAAGTTACGTATAATTTAACTTTTTTTTCTTATTTAATGAAAGTTCACGTTTTGGTTCAAATTTAAATTCATTTCAAATATAAATGTATGCATTTTCGTTCAAAAAATCTGACCAATATCAAAGACATGCAAAATTTGAGGTACAAAACCTTGGCTCCTTGCATTGAATAAACGTTGTCCCTATTTCTGCATTCCAACTGCATCTGGTTTCCAGAATGACCTCATCCCATTCCTATATGTTCCATATATAATTCGTTTGTCTTTTAGTATTCCTAGTTATTTGTTCTATTATTTTATAGTGCATTGAATTTATGCGTTGGTTCATTTTAGTCACAGAAAATTTTGGATTTACGAATATCTACTACTTTAGATTTTTAAGTTAGAAAACAAAAGATTTTATCTGCGTTTAAATTTTTTTAAAAAAGATTAGTCCAAGATCTTTCGCTAAATTGTGTTAATTATCTTTTAACTTAATAAAATAATATTTGAAAACAAGGTGGTTTATGCAACTTAAATTTAAAAATTATATCCAAATTCTCAATCACCTAAATTTTGGTAAAAACATACAAAATTCTTAATAACTTTAGTTGAGTTAAACCTTAGTCACAGAACAACAATTATATTATTATTATTATTATAAGTATAAAAAAAATTCAGTTATTTATTTTTTTTTATTTTCTGCTATACTCGTAGTATTTTATTTTGTATTTGGTATTTATTTGTCCCCAATTTTTATTCCTTAACGGATATATTATCCCCCATTAATATTGTTTATTGTATGTTTTGGGCTACCATGTAATGTAAATGTAACAGTAATCGGGCTCCCTTTAGCCGTGTTCCATGAGCTATACCATTACCAATCTTCGGATCTGGATTCGGTGCTTTTCCAAATCTGGACGGTCTTCTGGCTGTCTCTCCCCTCCTACAAATATATACACGCACGGCATCAAATCTCATCTTCGTCAATTAAATACTCTTTCGTCGCCGCTGTTTTCGTTGTAATCTCTCGCAATTCTCACTCCGCTTCGATCCCTGTTGCCTCTTCGATCGTATTCATATCCAGACTGATCTATTTCGATCCCAGCACTTGGTCGATCTATGAATTATTGCTAATTTCATTTTATTAGACTATAGTTATATAATCGGATATCCGATTCATATAAATTTCTCAATATCTATTAAAATTAGATCCTTTTTCGATTCTATATGCGGTGGAATTGTGTAGTAAAAGAATGGAAGTTGTGAATGAACCTTTCAGTGTTTAAAAATGCCCGGATTAGCGCAAAAGAATGACCAATTCAGTAATGGGTTATCGGCGGCGTACAAGCTTTCGGCCAATGGATTTTGGTCCAAGAATCGAGACGATGTTAATTACAATCAGCTCCAGAAGGTACTGGATTCAATTATTTTTATTTGATTTCTCTTGATTACCGGATTTTCTTGTTAATTAGGATGCCACTAGATCAGCTGTTGTGTGTTAATTAATGTGTAAACATTTATGGGTTGCCTGACTCGGTACTGGTTCTTTGCTGTTGAAACAATTCATTGATTGCGTAGGTGGGTTTTAAAAGTATAATTGTTGGATACAATTTTTGTTTTTAATTCATTTTTTTGGTGTTTGATGACTGGGGTTCAGTTTACTCTTTCGCGTCTTTACATATGTGACTGGTAAAGGCTACCAAAAAATTATGTTAGATGTAATTTCTAATGCAACAAATTACCTAACTCAATTGCCCATTGAGTAACATCTACCATTTTACAAACAATGCTGCTCAAGGTTAAGATTCCTGATACCTTTGAAGCTGAGGCAATGACTTACCAGTGCTCGCGAGCAACAAAAGGGATTGCAGAGATGAAGGGGGGAGAACGGGGGAAAAAGTCCACTGGAACTGTTACTAGGTCCTAGAAATTAAATTTGGCCTGAGAACATGTTGCATATGTTACCTTGTTTTGTAGATAAAATTGCTATTTGTAATATGCTTGACTTGTCTCTTGTGGGATGTTTTACATTCTTGTGATACAGTTCTGGAGTGAGCTGTCACCTCAAGCTAGGCAGGAACTCTTGAGGATAGAAAAGCAAACCCTCTTTGAGCAAGCTCGTAAAAATATGTACTGCTCCAGGTGCAATGGGTTACTTCTCGAAGGTTTTTTGCAGATTGTTATGTATGGGAAATCTTTGCAGCAGGAGGGAGGAGGTGCTCACTTTCCTTGCAACAGACCTGAAGGTTTGAAAAGCCAGAATAATGGTGGATCAAGCATTATGAATGGGTGCCTAGATGAATTTCAAGATCCATCTATCCATCCTTGGGGAGGTTTGACCACAACACGGGATAATTCATTGACACTTATGGACTGTTACTTGTACTCGAAATCTCTGAAAGGACTGCAAATTGTAAGTTAGGTACACCTGTATTGGATTCTTGTTCAATCCTTTTTTCCTGTTTGTTATTTTAACTTTTGTTCATATCAGGTCTTTGATGGGGCACGTGCAAGGGAGCGAGAAAGAGAACTGCTCTATCCTGATGCATGTGGTGGGGGAGGCCGTGGTTGGATAAGCCAAGGAATAGTGAGTTACGGCAGAGGGCATGGGACAAGGGAAACATGTGCATTGCATACTGCCAGACTTTCTTGTGATACACTGGTGGATTTTTGGTCAGCACTGGGAGAGGAGACCAGGCAATCTCTTTTAAGGATGAAGGAAGAGGATTTTATTGAGAGACTCATGTACAGGTGTCTATCTATTTGTACACCTCTTACATTACGTTAACCATAGATAAGTGACAAATTGCTAGCACTGGAATACTGATGCATATTAGAAACAGTCTGCAGTTGAAACTGATACACAGAGAAAGAGAATCTGGAAATGCATCTGAAGGATTAGAATATCCTGATTATGGCCATGTTCTTTGGGTTGTCCATTTTTTCCCCTGAAAATTTAAAAAAAACAAAAGGTTTTGGTTGTTGATATTGCTTATCATTCATATGCAGGTGATTTGTAATGGACTAGCTATCTGTGGGATTATAGAGCTCCCTCATAGGCTTGGAGTTAAAAATTTGAACAGAAGCATGCTTCAGATTTAATAAAGAGATATAATGCTGCATTAATGGAAAAGTTTGTCTCTGTTACATAGTCAAGCAGTTGAATGGGAAATTTCTTTGTGATTCATGGACTTTTAAGCAGAACCATTAATACATTGTCAAAGATAGATTATGATGGGAAGCTGCATTGAGGGCCTTATATGTCTGTCAGTGATGCTATGTGTCTTCAGTTCTTCTCTGCTAAATATGCCTGTATTCTGTCTGCTTATGTGTGGTCCTGGAGCTTACTAACCCAGGGGGGCAGCCAAGGGCTGGATCTATTAAATTTCATGCCTTGCCAGAGCCCATCTGATTTTGAAGGTTTTATCTCAATTCCTGCTCAGGGTAGTTTTGATATTGTATGATAAAAAGTGGTCCCCAATATAGTTGTAGACTTGTAGTTCATGCTAAAATTATGAGTATGTCATTAAACTGGAAAAGCAGAATGATTCAGATTTTTATAAAACAGTGTTCATTTCACAAGATGGGGGAGGTCTGCACAATTGGATATCAAAGGACTTGAGACATGGACAATCAGATAAGAAAGGATCACTTTGTTAAGGAATTGTCAAGCAATCATGCAAAAGATATATTATCCGATAGGCTGTTATTGCGAGTGAACCCAATTGCATTCTCTGCTCAAATGATAATTGTTATTTCTTATTAAAGCTTTTAGAAAATTGTGTAGTTTATGCAATATGCATACACATTTTGTAAGGTTATGGTGATCTTGTTGGGGAATTGGGAAAGACAACACAATTGAGGATTCTGTATTAGATCTTTAGAACATGGGAAGAGTGAAGAGGGACAAGGAAACAGGGATAGAATTTGAACCATTTTTATATATAAGTGGGAAAATATTATTATAGTTCTAATGGAGTAATTGCCTTTCACATGATAGTACTTTAGTGTTTTATGCTACTATCCTTCATTCTAGAGTTACATGATAGTAAGCTTTAAGTTCTATACTATTTATTTTAAAATATCAACGTATTGTTTGATTGTTGGCTTGTTGTACCTCTCTAGAAAGTTAGTTGCCTTCTATCATCATGTGGGTCTTCATGCTATTGGAGATGTGTAGAATTTTCTTTTCCTAATTCTGTAGCCTTTTCTTCCTACACGTCATGTCCATGCTAATTACAATAACAACAACAGATAAGCATTTTCTCACTAGGTGGGATCGGTTATATGGATCAAACGACGCCATAAAGTTATACTTATGCTAATTGAAATGCATAAGTGCAAAATCTGTTCCTTGATTTCGATAATGAATTAGTTGATATTGTCATCATTTACAGAGATTTACTTTAATGCAGCTTTATTGCATCTGTTGAGATATCTCTTGACCTTGCTGATGTACATATTAATTTTCTGTGTTTTACAATGAGCTTTTATGCTATCCTTCTATTTTTATTAAGAAGTTGTTTTCTATCTCAGGTTTGATAGCAAGAGATTTTGCAGAGATTGTAGAAGAAATGTTATTCGAGAATTCAAGGAACTCAAAGAACTGAAGCGCTTGCATAGAGAACCTCGTTGCACTAATTGGTTTTGTGTTGCTGACACAGCCTTTCAGTATGAGGTCTGTCTTCCATATTTCTATGCTGTAAAATTCTGGTGATTGAGATTCCAATGGAATAGTATACAGTAATGTTGTAATAATAAGATCTTTAATTAATCTGCCTGTACATATAGAGCATATATTCATTCAAGCACATAATTTATCCATTTGTTTTTACCAGGTATCTGATGACTCAATTCAAGCTGATTGGCGGCAGACATTTGCTGATACTTTGGGATCATATCATCACTTTGAGTGGGCTGTTGGGACAAGTGAAGGGAAATCTGACATTTTGGAGTTTGAAAATGTTGGAATGAATGCATGTGTTCAAGTCAATGGCCTAGATCTTTGTGGTCTGAGTGCATGCTTCATCACTCTCAGAGCTTGGAAGCTAGATGGACGGCGTACTGAACTTTCTGTCAAAGCTCATGCATTAAAGGGTCAACGATGTGTCCATTGCAGACTAATTGTAAGGGAAGGTTATGTTACAATCACGAAAGGGGAAAGCATCAAAGGATTCTTTGAGCATGCTGAAGAGGCAGAGGAAGAAGAGGTAGTTTAAGTTCAAATAAGGAAATAAATTTCATTTCTATTGTCCTTAATTCATGTGTTTTTGAAAATCATTTGGGGAATTTTGTAAGAATAAGTTTCATCTGTTATATAATGTATGCTTATAGGATGATGATTCAATGGACAAGGATGGAAATGAGCTTGATGGAGAATGCTCCCGTCCCCAAAAGCATGCAAAGAGCCCAGAACTTGCTCGAGAATTTCTTTTAGATGCTGCTACTGTTATTTTCAAAGAACAGGCACGTTTAGCTTTTACCTTTTTTTTTTTAGAAAAAAGTCTATTCAAATGTTTCCCATTCTAGGCATATTTGTATATTGTCCTTTGAGGTCTTTGCATCATAATTATAAATCGATGATATGGTATGCATGCAAAGTTGCAAAAGTGTAATTGGTGCTGTATGGAAGGGACCTCAACTGGATATAATTGATGGAATTTTATAATGTAGGGTAATGGCAATCAGCTTCTGCTTTTGAATCGCATTACGAGTGTTAACTTATTTCTGACTTTTTTTTTTTGGTCCTTTTTTTGGGTCCCCTTGTAATGAGGGAAATGTTTAAGAGCTTACCATCTATTTTTCTAATTGGTCAGGTTTGCTAGCTTAAAGAAAACATAGCGACAAAAGAAGTGCATGTTATTCCATTCCTAATTTTGCTGCTCTAGAGTGTCAGTTCATGTTATTCTATTCCTAATTTTAATCTGATTGATTAAAACCTTTTGCAAAACTTGATGATTATGCAGACAAAATAAGTAAAACCTGGAGAGGCAGTGATGGCGTAGGCTGATGTCTAGAAAAAGACTAAAGTGGTACAATTTGCCATGTCAAGATTGATCTCTAACATGCAGATCTCCCCCAACCCCTTCCCTTCCATTTAGTGGTAGATGCTTCATACAGGGGAATATTCCTCAAATTTTGTTCAGTGACTCCTAATGCAAGGTTGTAGTGCTATGAAACAGGAGTGCAGTCAAGCCCTGTCTATTTGGCAGTCAAGAAGACGTAGGCATTGAATGAAACATAGTTTTAAAGACTTTAACATGGTATTTCACATGGACTTGAAGAAAAACAACTTTAGTACAAACTGCATAGATGTCATGTGGAAGTTATCCGATTGTGTCTCAACACAAATTATGGATAGTACATGTGCAATTCAAATAAAAAAAATAAAGGTGTAGATCAGCTAATGACAACGAGAGAAGATGTGAGCCACGGGGTCAACTTTATCCATCTGTGTGCTTTTTGTACCACTATTTAAGATAACATGGATGCTTAGATCTAGGGTTCAAAACTTGGAACATGCTCCAATTATTTAATGATCTACCCAAATAAAGTATATTCAATGGTATTTTAAATTCTGTTGCTATGCTCCTTGAAAGTTTTCTGTGTGTTCAACTGCTGACTTTGTGTTATTCTATCAGGTTGAAAAAGCTTTCAGAGAAGGAACAGCTCGCCAAAATGCACACAGCATCTTTGTTTGTCTTGCACTAAAACTTCTAGAGGAACGTGTTCATGTAGCATGTAAAGAAATTATTACATTAGAAAAGCAGGTATTATTGAAAAGAATTTAATGGACCAACAAAAAGAAAACAAGAATTCTTCAATTTTGGGATAACACTTCTGAAATTCAAATTCTTAACTACGTGATTTTTCATACAGATGAAACTTCTTGAAGAAGAAGAAAAGGAAAAGCGTGAAGAAGAAGAACGCAAGGAGAGGAGGAGGACAAAAGAGAGGGAGAAAAAGCTTCGGAGAAAGGAAAGACTGAAAGGAAAGGAGAAAGATAAAGAAAAAAAAGGTTCTGAATCAAGTAGTGTTCTTGACTCTTCTGAATTTTCAAAGGAAGAATTCTCTGCAATTGTTGCTATGGAGGAAGCTAGTCCTAGTAACTGCAGGGATTCAGTTATCGAAACTGGTGATGCTAATATATCAAGTGATAAATCTCCTAACATTCAAGAGGAAGAAATCTATAGTGAATGTAATACTTTGACATTGCAAGACCACTCTTATAATGAATGTGGTGGAGAAATCATCAATACAAAAAATGAGACTGGTACTTTCACAGTTGAGCAATCAAGGCTTTCTCGTTGGAGATTTAGGAAAGATTTTCAACTGGATATGCCTATGAAGTGGTCTGACAGACGCCGTTATGCAGTTGTTTCAGAAAATGGTGCAATGGTTGGTAGATCTGAGCCAAGACATTATGGTGATGCCTTTGTGGCATCATCCAGGGGATACAATGGATCAAATAGGAAGTTAAGAATAAATGCTCCAAATTTCAACAGTCGAAATGGTGGTCTCAAGTACAATGAGAAGCTGCATTGTCCCAACAACCGCATGAACGATAAATGTGACTACCATTCTTGCAGTTGTAATGTGAATAATGAATATAGGATAAGGGTTGACCAACGTTCTCCAATAAGTAGAGTTAGCCAGGAGAAAAAGCCTACAATTAAGTCTGAATCTGCAGTAGATACATCTAAGCAGTCTTACTATACTAGTAAGTATAACCAAGTAAACTTTATGCATGATAGTTGTGGGAGACCCAAAAGCAGAATCATCTCAGGTAACTATGCCAGCAGGGATTTGCTTCAATCAAAGAAAGTTTGGGAGCCTATGGAGTCACAGAAAAAGTATCCCCGTAGTAATTCAGACTCAGATGTTACGTTGAGTTCTGTTACTTCAAACGTTCAAAGAGTTCAGTCTGATAATAACGTGGTCAAGTCATCCGCTGATGAAGCTGGTAATTCAGGCGAAGTTGATTATGGGGATAGTAATTTGAAGAGATCAAGTGGAATGGATGAAGGCTGTCTGAAATATCTTAAAGAAGCAGAGTGTTTGTGCAGCTCCACAGAAGTTGCTTCCGAGGAACCTGGACCATGTCAAACCAGAGCCTCTGCATTGAAAGGTTCTTCTGATCCAAGTCAAAGTAGCACTTCTAATTCTAATAACTGCTCATCATGCCTTAGTGAGGGTGATAGTAATACAACCTCTTCAAACCGCGAAAATACAGAATCCTCAACCACATCTGATTCAGAAGATGCTAGCCAACAATCTGAAGGAAGAGAAAGTTCAGCACACATCGAAAATGGCTTGTCTGACTGTTTCAAAGTTGGGGTGGAGAAAAATCACAACTCATATGGTGAGGGTTTGGCAAGCAGGCTACCATTTGGTCCATCCTTGGATGGAGCAGGAAGTGATGTATTAGGCAACCCTGTGACGAAAATTTCCCAAAATTTGGACAATGATTTTTCGACCACCAATATGTGTTCTCAACCTCAAAGCACGCTTCCCCCAGTGCCAAACCTCAATATACAATTTCCAGTCTTCCAAGCTCCTTCGTCAATGGATTATTACCATCAAAATCCAGTATCATGGCCAACAGCTTCCACAAATGGGTTGATGCCTTTCCCACACCAAAATCACTATCTATATGCTGGCCCTTTTGGATATGGCATAAATAAGGACCCACGCTTCTGCTTGCAGTATGGTGCCTTACAGCAACCAATGCCCCTATTTAACCATGCCACTATTCCAGTTTATCAGCCAGTTGCTAGAGCCAAAGGCTTAAAACCAGAGGAACGAACTCAAATTTCTAAGTCGGCTTCAATCAAGGAGTATGTTGATGGATCTACAATAGAGAGTGTTCTTCCAGCTGGAGCGAACTCCCAAAAACCAGCGTTGAATGGGGAAGTTGGACATGATAACTCTGCCAAGTCAAAAGAGAATAACAATGGTTTTTCCTTGTTTCATTTTGGTGGGCCTGTAGCTCTTTCAACAGGTTGTGAATCAACTTCAGCGTCTTCAAATGGTGAAGCTGTTGGGAATTTCTGCTCCAAAACTTTGGCAGATTGTGTCCTGAACGATCAATCTTGCAATAAGAAAGAGACTACCAACATGGAGGAATACAATTTGTTTGCGGCAAGCAATAGCTTAAGGTTTTCGATTTTCTAAAGTGAGGCATAAGATGGCTGTTGTGGAGTTAAGTCATTATCTTCATATATGGTAATAGAGGTTTGAGTACCTTGTAATTTGGCAGCAATAAGCTTCCTTCAGCGATTTCCAATTTTAGCCTTTAGTTTAATCAGCTGTTTGTTACCGAGTTTGTCTCTTCGTTTTTCTTTTAATGTAGAGAAAGATTGTGAGAGTGCTGATATTTTGAAGGCTTTTTTTTTTTGTGAGGCCAAAATGTCCCCCTTCTAAGTTTCAATGAAGCATTTGTTCATGGCAATTTTTTTACCTTCTGTCATGCTGCAATCAAAAACATTTGATAATGAAAGCTTTATTGGGTTTTTCTCGAGCAGATTTTCAAAATAAATTAAAGTGGCACATTTGCTTGACTCTGGCTGGTGGTTCTCCTGTTGGACATAATCAATACAAGAATAACTGACTTTGTTGATGATCTCTAAGATTCATACAAGCTCGAATTTGAAAGATAAAATAAGACTAAGATGCAGTACCTCGAACAAAACTAAACATAATCACTGCATACGATGCGTTGGAAGACAGATCTTAACACGCAACATAGCAGGAGTTCAACCAGACACCGACCCGAACTTTGTCCCATCATCAAAGTCATAACTAGGAACAAATATTTTATCAACATAATGCAACTTATACACCCTTTTTTGTAGGAATGATTAACACTACAAAAAATCCAAAAGGCAAAAACCCTACACAAGAGTGTGAGTTCTTATGACAAAAAGGGGTCCGTGAGAAGCATTACTCCTCCAAAAGTAAGGCCAGAGAGAAACTTCCTAGTGCCCTAGAACTGGATAGATTTTAAATATAAGAAAAGGCCTGACGTACAAACATGAAAATTGAATCCTTTGTAACGAGTTTCCACTCAATACACACGGTAACAGTCAAAGCCAAAAACCATATGACAGGTCCAACCAAGGTTAAGTAAAATGTTGTAAAATGAACCTGTGATAAACTTTTAATTACATATCCACTTTAGTTTTTAAGCCCCCGACCAGCTCAAAACTGCCAAATAAAGGCCATGTTCATCCACGAATTCAGCCACATCATAAGAATAAGCAGCAGCAACTTTCTGTAAAGTTGTTTTATCAGGCAGGTCAGAAACTACTACTTCTGGGTGCAGTTGCCGTTGCTTTTTTAATACTTCTCTCCCTTGAGGATGACTGATAACCACCCTTCCGCCTAAAGAAGTCCAAAGTCAGTGAACCATCTTGACAGCAAATTAAAATAACAAGAGTGGTCTCTGATAATAATAAGCTAATATAAACACGTAGTACACCAACAACCACCCCCAAAAAAAAGAAAACAAAAAAAAAAACTCATGTTTATCTCAAATTTGAGATCCAGAATGTGTGAAGAGATAAAATGCAATGACAAGATTATAAATATATGAAGAAGCTACATCTGGTTTACTAATTACAACCATACAATCTGCAACAAAAGGTAAGGGATAAAAAGAACGAAGAGGAACAGCTTACAAATTTGAAGCAACAGATAACTAACCTGGTGAACATTTTTTAGCAAGAGATCCCAGAATCTTATTGAGTTTGAAGGGCAGAGCAGGTAGGAAATAAAGAAACACAACATCCAAGGGAGCCCATTTCTCTGGAACATATATAATTTCTCCTTGCCAACACTTAACCTGGTCATATTTCTCTTTAATACCAGCTAACATCAAAAGTGAATCATGGACAACAAGCAGAAATTTGCATGGAGATGAATCAACCAGGCGATCCACAAACCCTTCAGAACTAATTGAAACCAAAACCCTTGAAGTTTCTTCAATCCTTCCAGCAGAAATAATGCGGTCAATATTTTGATTGAATTCTTCCTCAGAACTCGATTTATCAGAGTCGAGTACTGACCAATCCTTCTCAATAAATTCTTCAAAGTGAATACCGGATACAGCTCCCTCAGGCAAAGAAACTGGAGCATCAATATTTGAGTCAGCGGCATGAAGCAAAATTGGCTTACTGAATGAAGATGTACGAGAAATAGATGACATATCGAGAATATTGCAGCTGTGATGGTGAATATGTTGATGCTTTATATGAAGGCGTGGGTG
Organism: Erythrophleum fordii; assembly: GCA_032878935.1. Taxonomy (NCBI): domain Eukaryota; kingdom Viridiplantae; phylum Streptophyta; class Magnoliopsida; order Fabales; family Fabaceae; genus Erythrophleum; species Erythrophleum fordii. The sequence continues at coordinate 11,630,328 of JAVQMF010000045.1, read as the reverse complement.
GAACTTGAATATTGCTGGTGAAATAAGGTTGAAGGAACCCAAAGAAACAGAACTCATGGAAGAAACAACTTTTTTTCAGCTGAGGTGTTACTGACTTATTGCCTTTTCAAGATGAGCAATACCAGAGGTTTATTGAAAAGGCAGCGGGAAAGAAAAGTCAACCCAAAAAAAAAAATGAACAAGCCAATCTTTAAGCAGTAGACTCCTCAACTCTGTCTCTTAGAAGCTTACTCACAGATTGATTACTACTTAGTATCCCTACTGAGAAAACCCATCATTAGCAAAACTTGAATTGCCAACAGCAAAGAATATCAAGATGAATTAGACTTAATAATTTTCAGATCACAAACAGGTAAAATACACAAATCTTTTGAAGTACATTCTATCATGGGCAAAACATAGAAACAGCAAGGATAATGATAGGAGATAAAACAAAAATTTGTGATTTACAGCAAACATCAATTATATACTTTCCATGCACTGACTCGCTATACTAATGCATGAAACCTAAACCCTAACACTCTTACGAAGTGCTACGGAAATAATTTTTCTAAATCAATTAGTAACATTAGTACAAAACAATTAAACAAAAGTCTATCCGAAATTTCTAGAGAATATCTCATCAATTTACAGCCACTGATATCTATTTGGCTTAGCAAAGGACTTACACTTTAAAATTGTTTTTAATTTTGATTGAATCGTTATCTTAATCCGGATTTCTCTCCAAGTCTCATATTTAAATTTTTAAATTAAATGAGAAAGGAGATGCGTGTATTAGAGTCAAAACTAAGGTGAGTTCTAGGCTTCAATGTGCCACCTTCAGAGTAGGGGCAGTTGCACATACTGAGAATAAAAATAACGAGCAGAAGACAATATGAGAACAAATTATAACATCGTTCATGCCAGCACAGAACAGAAATTACGATGGCTAAAACTGCAGGGAAATCACAAATATGTTCCATTGTCTACTTCAGGAAGCCCCCAAATGAAAACACAATCAGCATCTGACAATTAATGCTCTTAAAACATGTATAAAATTCCAAGAGCATTATTCCCAATTCCTTGAAATAACTCTTGTATTTGTTGCTTTTTAAAGCCTCTTCGGAAAACAATTCTTTCAGTTTCTACCTTAAAACAAATACCCCCACCATCCTGTACAAACTAGCCAAAAAGACGAGCGCTTTCCTAAAATGGTGCCTGCTACTATAGCACTATGTAAGGGCTTATAGAAGAAGGAAGGGGAAAAACTCGCACGAGCCAAACCAAAATAAAATACCCACACCGTAGAAGCTATTAAACTAGCAATACTGAATAGTATACACACGACACGGAGACAAAGATGTTATGATCGCCTGAGCCATAGAGAGGAAGAGATCGAATACCTGAGGAAGCTGGAGCTCCGGAAGGGGGACGGTCAAGGTAGTGTAGGGAGGATGACGAGTGGCAAATCTAATTTTAAGAGGGGATAAGGGAAACTCGGGTATTGCGGGGCCAAACGAACGCAAGACGAGAGGGACGAAGGAGCAGGTGGAGATATATATATATATATATATATATATATATATATATATATATATATATATATATATATATATATTTTAGATCCTCTTGTTCACAAGCCTGACGAGGCCAATGGGATATGTTTGATATAATGTAATAAAAGGGATCTAAACGGGAAAAAATGAAAAAAAAAAAAGAAATGGATAAGAAATCATTTTTTGTATTTTTACTTAAAAATAATTAAAAATAATTATTATTAAATAATAATTATAAGAATATAATAGATATTATAAAAATATTATAATATAAATTGTATTGCATTTATTGTACCATTATTTAATATTATTTTATTATTTTTTGAAAGTAAAAATATAAAGATTATTTTTATTATTAAAATAATTCCTTTACTCTCTCTATAATCATATATTTTTTTATATTTTATGTTAGAGAGCAATATGGAAAAAAAAAAAAAGATGTTTCATTAAAACACCTCTTTTATAAGTTATTAATAAAAAGAAAAAAAAAATTATAAATGACTTTATACTAAGTCTTTATATATATATATATATATATATATATAACCATTGATTTTCAAAGTTTTGAAGAAGAAAGTTCTTTAAATAAAAATATTTATATTATGTAATATTATATATATATATATATATTTTTTTTTTCTTTCTTTAGATTTCTTTCATTTCTCTGAAGGTCTCAAACACTCCTAGGTTGGGGAGAATATGAAAAATCCGATTGACTAAGTGTGAATAAAAAGATCAAATGGACCGCTTAGCTGTTAACAAACCAAACCAATACTCCTGAGTCTTAAGTTGGCAAAAGTCCTGCAGAAAGAGATGTAACTGCCAATCCTCAGTCTGCCCTCTCAGTGCTCAAACGGCTCCAAATATTTATATTTTTACCTAATTAAATTAAGAAATTATTTTTCTTAACCAAACGGAGGGTTTGCGATGTCTTGCAGTTGCAAGGAGAGTGTGATATCGATTGATCAAAATGAATTGCATCATGTAATAAACAAGGCCTTGGTAACAAATTTAACAACTGGGTGAGATCTCTTTCTTGTTCACCATTTGGGTCACATTGATCAATGTTTATGATTCATCAAACGAAGTTGAGTTTCTGAATCTCTTTCTTCTTCCCGTCATTTAGCTAGTAGTCAATGATGGTAAGTAGGAAATGTGCTTATAGCGAATAATCTGCCACATCGTTTTGAACTAAGAATATCAATTGCATTAATGGTAATGCAAAATGCTTGAGCACCTAATTTGCCAGTTTATTCTCCTATTAACTGCTGAAAATAATTCCATTAATCTATTTTTTCCTCTACAAAACATCTTACAGCATAGAAGCGTCAACTCTTCTAGTCCTTGAGATTATAATACAACAAGGTTTCTATCACCATTAGGAAAGATAAGCTGCTAAACAGTAAACCTCCCCCGTCCTTCCCAAATTTACAATTATTACGCTAAAGCATATCAAGGGAATTAACCAAGCGAAACAGAAGCATCTAGTGAAAATAATTCAAATAAGAACATGGTTCATTCAACAATTCTTAGAAATCATAAGCAGAATTGAACTATTAAGAGCACATTTTATGCAAAACTAACCTAAAATAAGCACACAGTTTATGCAGAACTCAACTAATTAAAACACAGACGGATCAAAATGGAAAACCATAAGGAACTGAGGAAAACTATGAAAAATCGCCAGAACACAATGTGCATGCCCAGTTAAGTTGGTAACAAAGAAAGGTCAAATCACATGCCAGGATAAACCAAACAGTCTCATCCAAACCATCCCACAAAGCAAGATGAAGTTGTTTCTTAGTCTAACCCAGCTTCACCCACTAATTTGCAAATCTAACCATTTCCAATTACTTCAAAAATGTGACCGAAAATTGTATATGGATTAAACTTCAAACCAAGTCCCAAAATCAAATCGTTTGGGTAAAACCAAAATTGACCTATTTTCAAGATCAATTATGCTAATTAAAATAGTCCCGCCTTCCATTGAGAACCACATCACTTGCAAAAGACCCCAATTATCCAGTTCCACCTAATCTTTAGCCTAGAACTTGCGATAAAATTTGTTATATGATATAAGAAAGCACAAAACCGAATTAATTGGTCTTGGGATCCGGAAGAGGGAAGAGTCCAGCACTGGCACCCCTTGGCGGCGCGAAACCCAGGAACTTCTGCAAATTCGTTCGGATGCCAATGGAACACAAGAAGTATAGAAACGCCATGGAACAATCAGTGGGATCGTTTCCCTGCAACCCTCGATGGCTCATCTTCATGACAAGCCCGAAAGGTTTGAAGGGCAATTTGGCGACGACCTTGCCTTCGAAGAGCGAATTGAGCAAACCAAAGACGACGAAGAGAACCAGCGCAACCACGCCCCCAGATTTGAACTTGAAGAGAGACAAGTCGCGGCTTGATTCTTTGAGGCTGGTCTCGACGCGGTCGATCTTCTTGGTCTTGGACTTTTTAGCGTTGGTTTTGTTGCCATCAGTCTTCATGGTCTCGAGCTTCTTGGCAGCTCTGTCGATGGAGTTTCGAAGGTTCTTGTAGGAGTTGGTGCGGTAGATAAGAACCCATGAGATGGCCTCACAGACAATGGCTGTGCAGATGGAAATACCCACCAAGGCCAGACTATCTGAGTACTTCAAATTGGAGAAGGGAGATGCCATGGATGTTGATCTCAATTATTGTGGTTTCAGTCGAAGGCTTTGTTAAAGGATGCAAATTTATTTATTTATTTTTTCGTCTCCCAGAGGAAAACGGATCCTATGCTGATCACTTGTGAAGAGAAGTCGGTACTTTGGGTCATAACAGCCGTTCAAATATGAGTAATTGAGATTTAATATTTTTTATTTTAAAAGATAGAAAATATAAAATAAAAATATATTTTTAATTATCAACTTTAAAAATATATATATATTAAAATTAAAAAATAAATAAATTTAGATCATCTAAATTTAATTTAAATAATTCTTGTACTGCATAATACTTATTTATTAATTGTGATGATTAAAAAATCGGAGAGTAACAAAGAGGCAAGTGATATCAGTTTCCTGGGCCCAACTTTGCCTTTTGCGAAGCTCATTTGATTTTTTTTATATAAAAAATTTAAATGTAATTATTTATATTTTGTTATTATATTTTTAAATTAAAATATAATAAATATATAAAAAATTTTAAATATATCAATATGATTTTATAAAATAAATATATAATTTTTAATTAAATTATATATTTATTATATTATTACTGATAAATTATATATTTATTATATTTTAATTATAAAATTTAATAATAAAAATATAAAGAATTGTACCCTATCTAATGCTCATAAAATTTGTTGTAAAGAACTCCGTCTCCCCTCTTTCGATCACATTAAAAAGTTATATAGATAATAATAATAATAATAATAATAATAATAATAATAATAATTTAAAAATATATCCAAATCTCGACATACAAATTTCGACCGATAATAATAAAATCAAAGCCCTAAAATGAACATCTCACGTCTGTGTAGTTATGGGAAAGATCTAGCTCGGTCATCCAGGAGGCTCTTATCTGCGTAGCCTTGGACAAAATTCAAATGTGGAAAAAAACAAAAGGGAGCTCCATTTTTTAAATTGTTCTTATGATATCATTTTCAACTTTTCCCCCATCATCCAATTCTCTTTTTCCTTAAGATAGGTTTATATTTTCAATTTCTTTGTTCTCTCTAAATGCTTTTTGAGAACTGATAGTAAAAATAACATTTAATTATATTAAATTTTAGTTTATTTGATTTAATTTCGTTTTTTAATTTTTAAAAATTACTCAAAAATTCTTTTCACTTCTAGTGAACAGTTGAGCGATTTGAAACTTGCTTGACGATTAGCAGTGTGAGATTTCAATTGAAGGCTGGTGCTTAATAATTTGAGCCTTGTGGTTTGTCACTTCCGTTAATTAATGGAAGGCTTGGTAGTATTTTTGTTCGTCTCTGGATTATCTGCTGCGTCGCAAATTAATCATATAAAAAAAAATATTTAAAAGTGCCAACCATCTTATTTGGAAGGTCGGTAGTGTTGTTTAGTTTGAACAACAGATAAAATTACATTCGCTTTGTTTTGATCAGAGAGGGATTTTATTTTATTCATAGAAGGATTTAATTTTTTTCACGTATATAATTATTAAGTTGCCGATTCTCTAATAGGATTAATGTGATTTGAAGCTAGCTCAGTGATGCACACGTCTCAAGTTCATTTTATACAAGCTAACGTTGATGCCTTGCAGCTTTTTTCAATATTCTTCTTTAAAAATTAAAAGAGTAAAATAGAATCAAACAAATTTAACCAATAAAATTAAAACTTGATGCAGAGTTTAAAGATAAAAATGCACTTTTCTCAAAAGTAAAAAACAGCTAGCTTTGTTATTGACATGTGTGGTATATAAATTTAAGATAGTCTAAAAACGACGTGGTAGCTGCCCATGGTCCTCAGAGATTGTTCTAGGAAGGATGAGGAAAGTATTATCAGATCTTTCCTCTACTTCTAACGTTTTTTGGAGGGTGTTGCTCTTTCTTTGTACACTCTTTTTTTTTTTGTTGGGGGTATGAATACGAAATCTTTCTTTGTACTCTGCCTTCCCTTTTCTTCAATAACGCGGGCCACGCAGTTATTGTCTATACACTAATCTTTTAGTCCCAAGGAAAAATGAACATAATGTGAAAAAAAAAAAAAAAAAGTGATGAAATCAACAGCTAATAGTTGTGGCAACCCAAAAAAAAAAAAAAAGGAACAGTCAATACAAAAGCTAAGAAGGGGAAAGTTTCTAGAGAATTTACAAGTTGTAAAGCCAGTGTTGCTATATTTTCAGTGAAGCACTGTTAGTCTCCTTCGATGAGAAAGAAGAGCAGGGGTGTATGCAGAAAGGATAAGAGGAATGCTAAGGTGAATAGCGGAGATAAAGAAGAGGGTTTCTTAGTGAGTCAAGCGATTTTTCTGAGACTTGGTTTGCTTTCAAAGCTGGAGGTGGAGGGAATGATGTGTGTCATCTTGCCGAAGGTTTTGCTGCTTGACCTAATTTAGCCACCTAATTAGAGTCATGAAGCTAATATTTTAAAACTGTTAAAGGTCTTAGGGTGATATTGGTAATCAAAAAATCTAAGGAAGGTATGTAAGAAGAATAGGTCGTTCTTAGTCTTTTTTATGGAGATTAAAATGGTGGGAATAAAAATATAAAATGTCTCTTTTTTAAAAATGAGTATTATGCTGATCTAAAAGTTTGGCTGGTGGTTTGGCTTTTATGGCAGAATAAGGAAGTGTTAGTAGATTTGTTGTTGAATTCCAAAATTTTAATTCATGTAGGGATTTCCTCTTATGTGTCAGGTATTCCAAACTTTGTTTCTTTTATCCACGGTCCTCCTAAGAAAGCGGAAAGAATGATTGCATGGGGGCGTAACATCCTCTTCTTAAAATACATTATGTGCCAGATAATTATTATTTCAAATAAGTTATGGAAATTATGCGATGTATATGCTCAACTTTAATTTTATACATGCTAAATTATATGTTTCATACAATCAATTATCACTATTTAAAATGAACTATGTGAATTGTGTGATTTGTGATAATAATTTTAAATTATAGTTTTATTGAATATATTTATTTGATTGTTGTGATATTTTTGTACTCTACCTAATTGATCAAAATAAAGTTTATGCTTATATTCAAAGTAAAAATAAATAAAATATACCTATTTGATTTTGATTAATACATGGTAGCTATGAATTGTGTAATTGTTAAATGTGTATTTCAAAAATAAAAACATATTTATTTAATTTAAAAACATTTTGTACAATTATTATTTTAAATTACGTGAAGTATGTTTAGTTTAATTTTAAATAAACATATTTATTAAAAAATAAATTAAATAATTATTTAATGGGATGTTATTATTTAGTGAAATTAAAATTAATTTAATACTTTGTTAATAATAAATAAGTTTGACTAAAATTTACATGAAATAAAAATTTTAAAAATACATTACATAAATCAATTTCACCAATTAAAAAAATATGCGTAATTAACTAGACCACCTTAGGGCAAATGAAAGAGCGATTTCGTGCATACAAGGGGAGGAGGCGCCACATGCTGCATTTTTCATTCTTCCATCTCACATTATGAAATAACAGATGATGTCACCATTTTAGCATCACCAATCCAATTGGCACGTGCAATAAATGAAGGAAAAATCACAACCACGCAGCAACACACGTGGCATGATCTTACTTATCCCTCACCCATATAAAAGGCGCACCACTCCTCCTCCTTCGTAGGGAGGAAACAAAAAAACGGAAGAAAAAATTATATTTAAAGATTAAATTTTTTTTTAAGAACCTATTATTATTAGTTTTAATTATTTGTTATTAAATTTAATAATAATTATTTTAAAATAAATGGTAATAAGTCTTTAAAAATAAATTTTTTTACTTTTTGATCATTTATTATAATTTTCTCAACAAAAAAAAAAAAGATGAGAGAAAGAAAACAAGAAAAGGAAGAAAAAAAAATTTAGGGTGGAAATCATAGTTTTTTCTTTTAACATTTTTGCTATTAGATATCTTTTTAATATTTTAATGTATAATTATAGTGTAATTATAATAATTTTTATTTATAATTACACAAATAAATTAGTTTAGAACTTTGAATATATAAATTATAGCACTTATGTTCAATAAATTATTTTGAATTGTTTATATCTTTTATGTTGAGAAATTTTTGAATTAATATATAATATTCATATTAGATCATTTCAAATAAACCATACCATTAGTATGATATAGGATTTTTCCATATCTTTTGTCCTATGAATTTTTCTTAAGTTTATATGCTAAAAATGTGAAATAAAATATTCTAAATTATTTACATTAATTATGGAAATTTTAATTAACATACAAAAGTAAATTATTTCAAACATACATAAACTTTGAGTGATTTAAATTCATAAATTATCATGGAACCATAAAATTAAGATGTTAAACATGCATGAATTTCAAATAGATAAAGTAGATATGACTGAAAAAGAATTTTTATTCCACCTTGAATTATGATTTTGTATTTGGATCATTTTTATATGACCTAAAGGGAAAATTGAATATGTATGTAGACTATTCGTATATAATTGTTTATGAAAAGTTATAGGAAGTAATACTTAAAAGGGATGTAATAAGAAAACAAAAAAAGCTTATTTTTAGATTATGAAACTATCTATAAAGATAACAAGAAATGATCCTCAAAAGTGAGGTGATCCATAAGAAATGTTAAGCATAAATGACCTTTAAGAGGGAGATAATCTCAATGAAACAAGAAAGAATCCAGGGAAAGTGATTTTGGAAAATTACAAAAGAGGTGACTTTTGATTACTTGATTTTCCAACTATAGATTCATTATAAGGGACACCCATGAGAAAGTTCTTAGTAATTTGATTTCAATTCATGATAGTAAAATTATTAAACAAGTTCCCAGCAAAATTGATAAAGATAAGAATGTTTTTTATTTTATTTCTACCATAATTATTACTATGCATGCAACGTGATTGTGAAACATTTTTTCATTGCTTATTTACTTTATTATTATAAATGCAGTATAACTATGAGAATAAATTTTGTAGCCTTATATAACTAGTACCATCATATATTTTATTTTTGTTATTATCTATTAGTAATTTTAAATTCTTACTATTTCTTATAATGTGTCTAGCTTATCATGACCACGCTAAGTTTAGCATTTGAAGTAGTATTATAGGCAGACATCCTATTCGTGTACCCCACTCCAATCATGCAGAATATATGACTTGTTGCCTGGCAAGTTTTGGATTAGTGTACACCTAGTTATAGAACAGGCAATAGATGTAGGGATATTTTTTGTATTTTTATGAAAGCTTTTTGTCATATATATACATATATATATATTTGTGGGTACTATATTTTAAAATCCTTACAATTAAATGATACGAAGAAAAAAGTTTTATATGATCATCGCAATTATGTCTTATTTCTTTAGTTCTTATTCCTTTATAGAAGATAATAAGATAAGAAGTCAAGTGGCTACCTATAACTAAGTAAAACTTCATAATTCCAAATTAAAGAAACAATAATGTAATAACAAATATCATAAAAGAATAAGCTAGGGGTGTTATATGGGTGAGGAGTTTTAATGATATAATGGCCACTAAGCTACTAAAATATAAGGTTCTTAGTTGTGTGTGGGGGACCTTAATGATATAATGGCTTAGTTAAAGAAGACGAGGGGCAAACTTAGAACTAATAAGAAGATAATTAATTTCCAAAGTCTTTCGTTTGATTGTAATCTTATTTACTCAAAGTTTAAGGGGTCTTAATATACTTGGAATAATAGAAGGATGGGTAAAGCTTATATTAAAAAAAGAATTGATAAAGCATTAAAGAATGTACAATTTAAAGATGATTTTCCTAAGTACAAGTTTTCATTGGGGACCTATTGGTTCAAACATCATTTGTTAGTGATTATTTGGTGTCATTAGAAGACTAAAACCCCTCAAGCTTTTAAATTTGAATCCTTTTTAGTTGAACATCTTGATTTTCTCAAGGTGGTGAATGGTAGTTGGAGTTCACTAGAAAGTGGGGTGGATGACAAAGTGAAAGGTATAGTAAAAATGTTGAACAAATGTACATATGCTTTAATTCAATAGAGCAAAATTATTTTTCTAAATAATGGAGTATTGATTGAGAAGCTAGTAAAGTGGTTAGTAGAATGCAATGAAGGTTTTTTTAAAAAGAAAAGACTTGTCAAGAGAAGAGATAGTGAGAGAAATTGAAAAGGCTTAGGATAGAGAAGAAACGTATTGGTGTTAAATATTAAGAATTAATTAGCTTAAATATGATGATAAGAACATTAAGTTCTTCCATGAAACTATCATTCATAGAAGGCAACGACACAGAATCTTGAGATTGAGGAATGAAGATGGATGTTAGCTTAAGGAAAAGGAGAAAATTTTTAAAGAATTTATAATATTCTATCTAAGTTATTCACTCCTTATACTCCTAGACATTTACACTTAGCTCTCAGTTATGTTAGCAAGGTTACGCAAGAAACAAATAATCAACTGTTGCTTAATCCAATAACCATGAATGAAGTAAAGAAGATTATGTTTCAATTAAGTGCACTGAAAGCACTAGGTCTAAATGGTTTTTTTAGGTCATGTTATCAAGCAACTTAGTTAAAAGTTCGAGAAAAGATTTTTTAGATTGTGATAAGCTTTTAGAGAGAAGATTTTTTAGATTGTGAGAAGCTTTCTTAAAGATGAGGTTCATTGGGAAGAATTAAATCTAAGTAAGATTGCGTTAATACCTAAAGTGGATAAATCAAAGACTATGGATCCATTGAAACCTATTAGCCTTTGTAATGTCACCTATAAAATTATTTCTAATTAGCACATATTAAAAAATCCTTCTTCCATCCAAAGTCCTTTTCTTCAAATTAAATAGCATTTATACGAGGGAAGGTGATTCAAAATAATATAGTCATAGCTTATGAAGTATTCCATTTCTTAACGAATAAGAGAACAAGGGGAGTTTTGAATTTGCATTAAAGATGGACATGTATAAGGCATATGACAAGATTGAGTGGGATTTTTTAAAGGGTGCTTTACTTAAACTTGGTTTCTGTGATCAGTGTGAGAAGAAGATCATGAAATATGTTTTTTCAATCAAGTTTAAACATCCAACTATCTAATAGAAGGGTTGTTTATTTAGAGTCTGGGAGAGGAATTTGGTAAGGTGATCTTCTATCTTCTTACTTATTCATAATTGCAACAAATGTTATTTCTCTTATGATTTTAAAGCATGTTTATAATAAGGATCTAAAGGGTGTGAAGTTTGCAAAGAATTATTCCGCCTTATCCCATTACATCTTTACTGATCAGGCTTTCTCTTTTATGAATGCAAGAAGTGTTATTTGTTAGGTATTAAATAAGATTTTGATAGTTTATTGTGATGCATCTAGTTAGTTGGCAAATTTATATAAATCTTGCATTTCTTTTCTTAAGTAATATGCTAAAAGAAGTTAGGTCTAAGATGAATAAGATTATGTGTATTAAGGGCACAAATGACCTTGGGAAATACTTGGGATTGCCAATTCTTTAAAGAAAGTTTAAAGTTAAAGCTCTTGCCTTTACAAAAGATAAGATTGCAAAATAGGTAATGGGGTGGAAACATTATCTCAATAGGAATAAAGCTTTTGATAAAAGTTATTGTTATTGTAGTGCCCATTATACCCTATGCTTTGCTTTAAATTCTAGGGGTGAATATCGGGCCTGGAGGCCCAATGTGCCCAGTCCCCCCAGTCAAATTAGGCCAAGTTGGATTGGGCACAAAAATGAAAAAGAAAAAATAAGGCCGGGTTGGGCTATAAAACCAAGTTGGGCTAATAAAAAATTAAAAAAAAATTACAAGAATTTATATGAAAATTTTAATTTTTTTTTTATAAATAAAATATAACTTTACAACAACTTATATAAAAATCTTTTTTAGAGTTATTTTATAATTTTTATAATAAATTTCAAAAAATAAAATAAAAAAAAAACTAGACCAAGCCAAGCTTAAGCAACAGGCTTCATTTTTTAAGCCCTTTTAAAAATGAATCGGGTATTGGGTTAGGCCAAAGCTTGGCTCGGCTTAACCCGACCAATATTCACCTATATTAAATTCCTTAAAAAATTTTGATAAGAATTTGATAGGATCATCTCAAAGTTTTGGTAAGGTAAGAAAAAAGAAGAGGGTAGTACTTAATAAAAAGCTTGAAGTATATTTGACAAAAGCAAAAAAGGAAGGAAGGTTAGGATTTAAAGAGTTTTCTAATTTTAATCCTGCCTTGATTACTAAAACTTGGAGCTTGCTACAAAATCCTGAGGATCTATAAGCAAAAGTCCTTAAAGGATTGTATTTTCCCAAGTTTAATTTTCTTGATGCAAGGAAAGGACATAATGTATCATGGGCTTGGTCTAGTTTGTTGAAAAGGAAATATTTGTTAGCAAAAGAATTGTGTTAGCAAATCAATGATGGCGAGGTTGTGAATTAGGTATAGGGCAGAAATGGATATCGAATATCAAGAGTTGTTGTATTGATGTGGTGAGACTTAATGAAAGGGAAAATGAAATGATGGTTGTTAAATTGATTGTGAATGGTAAATGGGATTTGTCATCAATTGTTAATAAAATTTATGGATAAGCAAAAGAAGGGATTTTGAAATTTCCAATCTCTTTAATTGATAAAGCAAATGAGTTGATATGGTTGAAAGACAAAGGTGGTATTTATGGTGTGAAATTTGGTTACAGAGTGGTTAAACAAATAGGTGGAAGTGGTCTTTCTTTAAGGCCTAGTTGTTTATTCAATCCTTTTAATTAGTTGCTGTTACACCCGAAAATGCGACCGTGTGGCGCCTTTAAAAAGAGAAATGGAATTCCAACTTTCAAAGAAAATGAAAACTGAAATCAAAATTAAATATAACTTTTAATAAATAGGGTTCAGGAGTCATCACCAAAATTTTATTTTTTGAAAAGGTAAAACTTTGGAAAAACCTTTTTATTTTTTGAAAAATAGTATGCAAATCAGATTTGGATTCAGGAGTCGATTGTGAGTGGGGAAGGTGTTAGGCACCCCACTATACCCATTCTTAAGAATGATTACCTTAAATTAGTTGTACAAAATTATTATGGCCTTTAATCTATTTTAATTTTCCTTAACAGATCACATGCAAAACAAAAATAAAGAAATTAAATAAAATTAAGGGTAAAAGGAGAAAAGAAATTAAAAAAAATAATATTTAGAATAAGAGAAAATAAATTAAAGAAATAAAACTAAAGGTAAATAATTATTTACAGGAGCAGACTTGACCTAGGGTGAAAGCCTAGGGCCTACGTACCTTTTGAAAGGGATCAAAATTCACGTAATTCAATTAAAGATTGTATTTGGCTTATGTTTTTTTTTTTGTTTATGTGTTTTATATATTTCTTATCTATGTTTTTTATTTTTTATTTTTAATTAAATTTGCTTTTGTTTTGTTAATTTTTTTTTTATTTTGGTCTTTTCCCTTTCTTTCCTTTTTTGGTTTTGTGTTGTTTTTTTTTCACCTTTTTTGAAAAGACAAAGAAAATAAAAATTATTTTTTTCTTTAAAAAAATAAATTTTAAAATTGATTGATGTGTTTTGCTTTGTTAAAGGTAAATTTAATTTTACTTTTCTTGCCCCTTCAGTTTTTTTCTCTCTTTTTTTTGTCATTTTTTATTTTTTTCATTTTCCTCTTTCTATATCTCTTTTATTATTATTTTGTTTAATTTTTGTTTTGTTTTATTATTTCCTTTTTTTTGTTTTATTTTGCTTTTGTTTTTGTTTGTTTTCTCTTTTTGTCTTTATTTATTTTTTTGTTCACCATTTTTATTTTCCTTATTATTATTATTATTGTTATTATTATTTTATTTGTTTTTTTTAAAGAAAGAAAGAAAGTAAAAATCATTTTAGGCTTTTGCAAACGAAATAGCTTTAAGATCGTTTTGTATGTTTAATTTGCTGAACTAAATTGACTCCACTCCTTACTCTCTCTCCTTTCCTATTTCTTTCTTCTTCTTTTTTTAAGTGATTTTTTATAATTTTTCACTTTTATTTATTGGTTATTCTTTTTGTTTTTGATTTTTTATATTTTTTACATTTTTAATTTTTGATTTTTTTATTTTTGTTTCAGTTGAATTTTTCCTTTCTCCTTTTTTATTGAAATTTTTTTTGGATTTAATTTCATTGGATTTTGACTTTTTATTTCTTATGATTGATTTTTCATTTTTATTTTTTGTTATGATTTTTGTTTTTATTTATAAAACTCCTTTTTTCCATTTTTACCTTTTTTTTCAAGAGACACTTAAGAAGGAACAATTAGTTTCATTTTTTTAATTAATTAAATTTTCACTATTTCAATTTTCGCAAAAGAACCTTTAGTAAGAAAAAGTTAAATCTTTTAAGACCCAACTTGATTTTTTGTAAAAGATTTTTAATCCTCTTTTGTTTTTCTTATTCTTTTTTTTTTTGGTTGAAAATTTTCTCTAAAGAACCATCTTATAAGGGTCATTGGAACCCCAAATATATTAAAATGTAAATTCAAGACCTAATAGAAACCAAGGAAGCTTTATTACCCTACATGACCCAACTGTGAACACCGTATTTTGTTCGGGCATGCTCCAAAAATCATGATAAAAAATAAAAAATTAGAAAACAAAAAAGAAGAAAGACAAAAAAAAAACAAATAAGTCCTTTAGCTCAACAAAAAACAAGAATAAAATAATAACAAAAAATAAAACAAAAAAAGAGAAATAAAAATAGAAACCAAAAATAACAACAAAAACAAATAATAAAAATAAAAGAGAAGAAAAGAAAGAAACAAAAATTAAGAGAAAATAAAAAAATAAAAGAAAAAAACCCAAAGCTCCAAAAAATAAAAAAAGGGAAAAAGGAAAAAATTGGAAATAAAAAAAAAGAAATTTTTTTTTTTAGCCCAACAATAATGAATGACCCAATGTAATAAAAAATATTAACTCAAGATGAATAAATAATAAAAAAAAAGATCTATTTATATTTGGCCCAAATTTTGAATTTAGTTACCTCAAGCCCATCAACTTAAAAAAAAAGATTTGACCCGAATTTTGAATTTAGTTGCCACAAGTCCATAAAAAAAATGAAAAAAAAAAGATAAACAAAAAAAATTAAAAAATCCTAATCATATACAAAATTAAAACAAAAAAACAAAAAGAGAGCAACAAAAAACAAAAAGAGAGCAACAAAAAACAAAAAAAAAATAAAATTTAAGTCCAAAACCCTAACCTAAAACCGATCCCTTTGCCCCAATACTTGAAACAATCAAAAGCCCAACAACATCTAACATAAAAAAAAAAAAAACCTAACAAGTCTGATGGGCCTGCTTAATTCAAAACTGGATCCACTTTATATTGAACCCTACCCATTTCTTTTCCTGGGGACGCTTTTGAAAAAGCAGAGGGAGACACAAAAACAAGAGACGCACAAAAGGCACGGGGAGAGGCACAAACAGAGAGGGACAGACGCGAGGAGAGACACCAGAGGGGGAGAGGGAGGCACAAAAAGGAAACGACTCTGAACTGAGGGGAAAAGAGAGAGGACAAGGGAGGAGCACGACTCGAATACGGGAAAAGGGGAGAAGGGCCAAGAGAGGATGAAAAAAAGAGAGGATTGAAGCAGAGAGCGTGAGGGGAGGAGGCAGCGAGAAAATAATAGGAGAGAACCAGGGAGGCCGGAAGGAATCGAGAAAGGGACACGATAACAGAACTAAGGAGAAAGAAGAAAGGGGGAGGAGGAACAGAGTGAGTCGGCGAGGTTGGGGATGAGAAAGGGAAAGAAGCCGAGAAGGATTTATAGGAAAAAGAAGGGAAGATTCAAAATGGAGAAACAAAAAGGGGACCGAAAAAACTGAGAGACAGGGGGGTTCTAGTTTTCAAGTGGGGGAAAAAATCATGGAGGGATTCGAGAGGAGGAGCCTTTAGGTTTTAGAGAAGCCGGGGATTCTTTTCAGAAGGAGAAAGAGATGCGAGGTTCAGAAAAACGGAGGCGAAAGAAATTAAAGAAACAAAGAGGAAAGAACTCAGATCAAAGAAGCTGAACCAAATTCAAGTAAGGATTCAGGTCTTGGTATCGGCCTCGACGAGATCTGAGCAGAGAGAAGGTCATTCAATCTTTCGAATGCTAGAATAAGAGCCAGCGGGGTATGTGTTTTGTATTCTTCTTCTATTTTCAATTCTGAAACTATAGAACCACATATGTGTGCTGTTTATGGGTACTGAAATCTGAGCCTCCTCTGTTTTAGATATGGTTTGATTCGTTTGCTTTGGCTACTGAAATTTGAGTTCCTTTAGGTCGTGGGATTTAGAATGGATCTGATTCTGAGGCTTGGTTAAGGCAAAGACTCACACTATTATCCTTAGTCTATTATATGTTTGTCTGAGTCTAATGCATCTGGCCCTGATAAATTTTGTAGACTATTAGATTTTATATTCGTTGGCCTGTTTTATATTTACGTTTTGATGTTTATTGCTATAATGCTCTAATTCTCGAAATTGGAATTGGGACTTTGTTCAGTTTGGCGTCTTTGTTTTGAGTGGGCTGATGATCCTGGTTGCATTGTTTTACTGTTGACATGAGGTGAGTTTGGATCAAGCTAATCCTCACTCACCACAAGTAACCACCGTAATATAAAGTCTGAGTTAGAATTTTACCTGCTATGACACCCTGATTCTTGTGTGAAAATTGAAAAAGTATGCAGTTGCAGATATGACATGACTGGGTTAAAAGTGTTATTATTTGTAGTTAATTTGAGGTTTAAGCTCTAATTTCTACATACACTCTCTTTTGCCATGTTCGCGCCCCTCATTAACATGAATACCTGGATCTAACTATCTTACCAGTGTCATTAAGACATAATTACTTGATGGGAATGGATGAATAATGTTGGCTTAGGAATCCCTTTTTGTGCTGTATTGTTACGTATTTCATAAGAAGTCTTTATTGCTTGAAACGTTGTATTGATGTTATGGATACATTGGTTAAATCTTGGTGCAAATTTTCGTGCATTGGGCAGTGTTTTGAATTGTCTATAAATCTTAAACATACTTATAAAAACTTCTCTGTTACATGTGGGTGCATATTGATGCATTGATTTGGTTATTCTTGAAAAACAAATGGTTGGCTTGAATTTAACCCCCCTTCCTTTGTCTCTTCTACATGAGCCCCGTGTGAGGATGGCAAAGAGTTGAGGAAAAGCAAAGACCCAGGTGACGCTTAAAGGGAGGCAGCAATGATCAGAAGTTGAGAAATGGAAAGGCAATATCCTAGAGAAAAGCAAAAATGCAAACAGAGTGATGTCTTTCAAATTCCTATTTCTTTCATTCTTGTAATTATGGTTTGAAATAATGTATTACTTGTTTGGGTGTACACAAAACACACACCATCACCAATCATCTCATACTTGTACATATTGTGGCTTCATTTCATTTCATTTTATTTGTTTAGAATAGCCGTGTGAGACCTTGTGTCTCCTTAGGCACATAGGAGCGAACCTAAAGGTCATGTAGGGCAATAAAGATTCCTTGGTTCCTATTAGGTCTTGAATTTACATTTTAATATATTTGGGGTTCCAATGGCCCCTATAAGATGGTTCTTTAGAGAAAATTTTCAACAAAAAAAAAAGAATAAGAAAAACAAAAGAGGATTAAAAATCTTTTACAAAAAATCAAGTTGGGTCTTAAAGATTTAACTTTTTCTTACTAAAAGTTCTTTTGCGAAAATTGAAATAGTGAAAATTTAATTAATTAAAAAAAAATGAAACTAATTGTTCCTTCTTAAGTGTCTCTTGAAAAAAGGTAAAAATGGAAAAAAGGAGTTTTATAAATAAAAACAAAAATCATAACAAAAAATAAAAATGAAAAATCAATCATAAGAAATAAAAAGTCAAAATCCAATGAAATTAAATCCAAAAAAAATTTCAATAAAAAAGGAGAAAGGAAAAATTCAATTGAAACAAAAATCAAAAAATTAAAAATTAAAAATGTAAAAAGTATTTTTTTTTTTAAAAAAGAATAACCAATAAATAAAAGTGAAAAATTATAAAAAATCACTTAAAAAAAGAAGAAGAAAGAAATAAGAAAGGAGAGAGAGTAAGGAGTGGAGTCAATTTAGTTCAGCAAATTAAATATACAAAACGATTTTAAAGCTATTTCGTTTGCAAAAGCCTAAAATGATTTTTACTTTCTTTCTTTCTTTAAAATAATAATAATAATAATAAGGAAAAGAAAAAATGGTGAACAAAAAAATAAATAAAGACAAAAAAAAGAAAACAAACAAAAGCAAAAGCAAAATAAAACAAAAAAAAGGAAATAACAAAACAAAACAAAAATTAAACAAAATAATAATAAAAGAGATATAGAAAGAGAAAAATGAAAAAAACAAAAAAATGACAAAAAAAAAAGAGAGAAAAAAACTAAAGGGGTAAGAAAAGCAAAATTAAATTTACCTTTAACAGAGCAAAACACATCAATCAATTTCAAAATTCATTTTTTTAGACGAAAAATAATTTTTATTTTCTTTGTCTTTTCAAAAAAGGTGAAAAAAAAAACAACACAAAACCAAAAAGGAAAGAGAGGGAAAAGACAAGAATAAAAAAAAAATTAACAAAACAAAATAAAAATCAATTAAAAATAAAAAATAAAAAATAAAAAGCATAGATAAGAAATATATAAAACACATAAACAAACAAAAAATCAAAAAAAAAAAAACGTCAGCCAAATACAATCTCTAATCGAACTACATGGACTTTGATCCCTTTCAGAGGGTACGTAGGCCCTAGGCTTTTCACCCTAAATCAAATCTGCTCCTGTAAATAATTATTTACCTTTAGTTTTATTTCTTTAATTTCTTTCCTCTTATTCTAAATTTTATTTCTTCAATTTCTTTTCTCCTTTTACCTTTAATTTTATTTAATTTCTTTATTTTTGTTTTGCATGTGATCTGTTAAAGAGAATTAAAATAGATTAAATGCCATGATAATTTTGTACAACTAACTTAGGATAACTGTTCTTAAGATTGGGTGTAGTGGGGTGCCTAACACTTTCCCCACTCACAATCGACTCCCGAATTTGAATCTGGTTTGCAGACTATTTTTCAAAAAATAAAAAGGCTTTTCTAAAGTTTTATCTTTTCAAAAAATAAAATTTTGATGGCGACTCCTGAACCCTATTTATTAAAAGTTATATTTAATTTTGATTTCGATTTTCGTTTTCTTTGAAAGTCAAAATTTCATTTCTCTTTTTAAAGGCGTCACGCGGTCGTATTTTCGGGTGTGACAGTTGCGAGCTACTATTTAGAGTTTGTTCATTCTCTTAAGGTTGAGCATTTCATGAGAAGAGCTGTTTCAAGTGCTTTAACTACAAAAGGGCCTTATTCAAAAGAAAATGTTCTATTACCCCATTTGCCCAATTTGCAAAATTTGAGCATGAATGTTAAACACCTATTGTTAATCTATCCTTAAACCGTGAAAACTTGGTCAAGTTGTTTTCTAGCTTTGAATGTGCAAAGAAAGAAAATCACCAAATTTGGTTATTGGTGTTATAATATGTTGTTAAAGATAGAAGGTTTAAATGAGTATGGTAGGTAGTTTTGGCTTGTATTCGTTAAAGAATCTAGAAAGAGAGGTGTGTTGCCATTTTTAAAGATATTTTAATGGATCCAAGAAGGGTAATTGTTAATGCAACATCCTTTCTAAATGAATTTTGATAAGCAAAGGATTGTAAACAAGTTATTATGGATACTAAGAAAGAAGGAAAGAAAAGAAAGTCATGGAGATTTCCATCCATTGATCAAATTAAATAAATTTAATACTAATGGATCTTATAATTCTAGATTGAACAGGGTTGGGAATCTATAAAGATAGTAAGGGGAATTTTGTGAATAACTTTGGTAGTTTAGTTTATGCTAGCTTAGCTTTCATAAAGGTTTTGACTTTTAAAAAGGTTGTCTCAATGGATTCTTCTTTCCATGACAAGATTATTTGTATTAAAACAAATACCAAAGCTTTTTTCAATTATGTTGAAGGGTAGTCATATTGGATGTGACCAGACACGTACTATAATTCTAAGAGATATGCTTTGTCTTAAGGATTTTTCGCAATGGAAATAAAGCTACTAATTAGGTTGTAGTGAATGTCACAAAAAAGATATGCCTTATTGATTGGGTGTTATTTCTATTATCCCCTTTGTCTGAGATATTGTGTTAAGATCTTTTTAAAGTTAATGTTGCTAGTGAAGATAGAGAAAAAGGAGGTCAAGGATGATGAAATTTGTTTGTATTTTTAGTGTCAATTTCTTGTTTTAGGAAGTTTTTTTTCCCTACTTTTTATTTTATTAATTTTTTTGTTTCTTTGATAATTTTATGAATTTGAATCTCTTCCCCTCCCCCCCCCCACCAAAAAAAAAAAAGAGTCAATAACAATACTTGTTAGCTATATTGATTATAACACACACATACTTGTTAGTTATTATTTTAGAATTTGAATATAAACTAACAACTAACAAACCACTTAATTTTAGGAGTTATCAATTTATGTTAAATTATTAAAATTTTTAAGGTAATGTTTGGTTATTGGGCATTTTATAATTTGTTGGTAAAAAAATATTTATAAGATTTGTGAATATAAAATATATAAAATAAAAAATCAAATTAAATATGTTTTAAAACTATTATATTAGCCCAAAAGTTGTGAAATATTTTATATATAAAATAATTATAAATAATCTTTGCAATATCTATCAATTTAATATACTATTACTTGATGAACTAGGTATATTTCTTTAATTTACAATGCAACTTGTATTGATAAAAAAATGAACCATTTTATTTTTTTTTAAATTAACAATTTCAATTTCAAAGAAAAATAGACAGAGTATACGAAATCCATTATTTAAATAGACCTTACACATTAGGACTCATCACTCAAATAAGTCTTATGGATTTTGTAATTGTCTTTATCTAAAATTTACCACATTAATTTTGAAAAGAAATTATGTCGATCCAAGCTATTATTGATTTTGTTTCCTTTACATGCCTAATTGGCATCCTATCCTATTGCCACGTGCCAACAATTAATGAATTATTTGCAACTTTTTATTTGCGAATAAGGTTAGGTTTAACTTAAAGTAGGGCATAGTGTAATTTGGGAAAGTCTATCAATAAGAATTATCAATAAAAATCAAACTTGGAGGTCTAATCAGCAAGCAAGCCGCACGCACGCCTTCTTGGAAGCAGCATGCCTAGCGCTTCTTTTTATCCTCAATCAGGGGGTTATTTCTCACGCTCATTTTCACCTCTTGAAGCTTGAAGTCCTTTCTAAATATTATTACTGTTTATTTATTTATTTTTAAATTAATGCTTTAGACTTTAAACCTTCCCATCAAATGCTACAAATAGAATTCTCGGCCTTGTTTCAACGGCTTCATCTGGGCTAAATTATTCTCTTGACTTAGCCTCTAGAGGGATGAAAGCATACGATTGCTCACAAAACCTTCCATTTTTTGGTTCGACTTATAATATTACGTTATTATAATGCTGATTTTGTAGGGAAGCAAATCCTCAGTTGCTGATCTAAGAGAGCAGTTGAAGCAAATATGGATTATTTAAATCAAATTCAAATGGTCAAATTTTTAATTTTTTAATCTCAATTATTTATTTATTTTAAAGGAAACAAATGAAAAGTAAAGATAATCATCTAACTTTTATTAGACAAATTATCTGCCTTATAAAAATTTAAAAATGGTCTTCATGTTACATTTTTTTCTTAAAAAATAAAAAATAAAAATACGGCAGAGGATCTGCTTCCATTTTGTAGTGCAATAAACTTTATATTCATCATCAGAAATTAAAAAACAAAACAAAACAAACATCAAACTTATAATTTCTTTTTTGTATTGACGCAGCTTGATTACATATAAGATTGTCAAGATGATTAGGTGGATAGAATTTAAGTAGAGTCATAAGTTTATAATCATCCTTTTGTATATATATAACAAATTATTACATTTTTTTATACTAAAATTTGAGTTTCTTAGTGATCTCTACCTTTTTTTTTCCTTTCAAACAGTACAAATAGGGAATGAATCCTTACATACAGAACACACATCACACATAGTCAAATATTTATCTCATATCGGTTATAAGTTCATTGATTAATAAACTTTATTGTTTGACGCACTAAGCGCATTAAAGTTTTATTAACTCCTTTGCATCCATTAATTACTTTGAGAGTTATTGTGTCGCTAAACATTAATTTGACATTAATTTTTGAGGAAAAATCGGCAAAGAAGACACATTAATTAGTCGGCCTTTTGTTTGTTACAGTTTTTCAATGGCAATGGCATAGAAGTAGGGTCATTTGTGGTGGTGCATCACGCAAGAGAGTAGTAAAGCACAAAAGGTTAATTATGCAACGTCCTAGTTCGTAGGTTTTTATCTCTCTTTGTCTTCTTCTTTAATTTTCTTTTTCTCTCTCTTGGATTAATGTGAACTGTTTTTTTTTCAAAGATATAATATAGCTTGGTCAAGGAGCTAACTCTGAAGCGCCCAATGAGAAGGCAAGGGCAATTAGTTCGATCATAGAAGCAGCCAATATGAGACGATGAATGTATGACTTTAATGCACGCCAGAACACTTGGTTTGCCTTATTGGGGACGTCGCTATCCATGCATTAGAGAGAGACACACACGCAGGAAACAAGAGAGAGAAGCGAGCGGTAAGCTCGATAGTGGGTTGGTATTTTCTATTTTTTTATCTTTTTCTTTTGGGTTATTGACATTTTCTTTTGGGACATCATTTATTGTGGGTCTTACAAAGTATGAACGCATACATACTTATCCTCTTCCTTGCTTTTTTTTTTTTGTTTTCCTCCCCGCAACAATGAATCACAATTTGTCTCCTCTGCTTGCCACAATAAATTGTTGTGTCATTAACATATCGGTTTGAGGCGATTTTTTTTTACCACTCAAAGATGATGGTAATTATTATTTTACATTTTAATTAACTAGTTTATTATTATATGATTACTTTTATACGTTTTCCAGATGAAAAGAAAAAAGTGGACCTTCTTATATTGGGGGTTAGAGTGCAACGTTTACTTCACTCCCAATTCTATACCAATTATTATTATCTTAAAAATTATGAAGAGTCCAAATCCTCTTAATTTAATGAGTCATATAAATAATACATGTGTTAAATATATTTATAATTATTTTCTAATTCATCAATCTCTCTTATATATAGGACTATTTAAACCTTCAGATCATTATGATTGTTATACTCTTCAGATCTTTTCAAATATGAAATTAAACCCCTCCGATTCTATTATCTATTATCTATATCTCTCATTGTTATTGGGCACAGTTGGGGAAAAATTTCAATGATAGGATAATCATAATGATATGAAGGTTTAAACAATCTTATATGAGATAAGAGAGATTGATGGAATAAAGAGCAGTCACATCTGCATAATGTATATACTATATATGGGTCTCACTAAATTGAGAAGATCTTGACTTTTCATCATTCTTAAGATGTTATTGTTCATTCAACGTTTACAATTATAAGGGATTCATATATTTGGAAAGAAAATAAAAAATCAAAAGAAAAAAAATTTAAAGCTCCATCTTGAGCCATTTTTCTCTGCTTTATTTTTAAATTTGTCGGAAAAAATTAACTTACAATTTTCTTTTGTATTAGTGAGAATTCGGGTTATTCATAGTTTTTATCTTACAAATTAGATATGTACTCTATGGAGGAGACCTTTATGAAAGAAATGCAAAAAAATAAAAATTATAAGTCGTTGTTGAATTTGAAGTTCTGAACATATATAGGATCTTGCAAAATTGTTTTCGAAATAGTATCTATATATGGGGTCATATTGCGAAATTGATTCTTTGCATTTTCCAAAGGGAAGCTTAATTTTTAATATGAATCATTCAGATCAAATTTGATGGTTTAAATTTATTTTTATTTTTTAAAATTTTTTAAAATTTTATTATTTAAAAAATATAAAATATGAAATAAAAATCATCTCTTAATTATAATTTTTTTTAAAAAATAATATTTTAAATAAAAATAAAAATAAAAAAATTAAAATCTGAACCGTTTAGAGAAGTTCTTGGCATGGGGTCAAAATTTGTTGATGTGAAAACCATAAACTTGTCTTTTCCCCCTTGAGAACGTTTAAGCGGAATGCCTCGAAAATCAGACTATTTAACACTAAGCATTGAAATATTACGTAATAGATTTTTATTATAATTTTTATAACAACAGATTAAGGAAATAATGAGAGGGAAAAACTACGTTCTACGTGCTGTTAGACATCATTTTCTTTTGACTCGTATTCTTCAATTATACTGACCGAATCAGGATTAGCATTTATGACCCCGTCCCTAGTTTATCAAAATCAAAACCAGACCACTTAAAATTAACACCAACACTTTGTTAAGAGAAACTAGTTTTTTTTTTGTGTGGATTTTATAGGTACAGACATTATTTGTTATATTATTTATGAATTATGCTCATGAATAAATTAAAATTAATAATAAAATATATAATTTGAATATGATAAGTCAACGAAATCATTTTTACATGATAATCATGATATATATGTATTGTCTTATCAGGATCTCTCTTATTTTATTGTAAAGACGTGTATTTTTAATTAATATTAAATATTAAATTTGGCTTTTTTTTTTAGTTACTGACATATTATATTAAATGGGATTGAGTTTGATAAAAAAGAGCACAAGATCTTAAAAATTGAGAGTTGAGAAAAGAGTAAGAACTGAATCCACATACATGTCCATCCCATATGACACTCAAAATTCAAGGTGCCACTTGATGTGAGACTCGAGGGCTGGTTTTTGGTAATTTTTAAGAATATTATTTCAAGCCCTGAACCAAAAATTGCGAAGTCATCCATTTAACCATGGTTAAGAACTTATTTCGTGAGACCCCACGCGTCCTTCTATCTCCATGCAGTTTGTGCAAAGCCTGGTTTTCCCACCCACGTTCTCTTCAAACCCTAAAAACTAATTAACCCCATCTTTAATCTATCTCTCAAGGTAAAAACCACCCTCTTTAACCCCTTGGTTACACTATGTCGCTCCAAACTTTTTCTATAAATACCTTGTCAAGAAAATTAGCCCTCCACCCCTCCCAAATTAACTCTTCACTGATTTGTTTCTTTCTTCCATATCCTATGTTCCTTCACAAAATCAACAAAATGCTGCGTCTCCAAAGGGCTGCTTCTACAGAGAGCTCATCGTCCGCCAGTAAGTTTGGACCAAAGCTAGGTGTCTGGTTGAGCTTTGTCCCTCGAAAACTTTACAAATGCTCACTCTGCAACCTGCGCTTTAATTCTATGAATGCCTTGGGTGGCCACCAGAATGCCCATCGCCACCAACGCAATGAGATGCAAAAGCTCATGAACATGCATCTCCGACCAACAAACCGCCAGCCCATCAGAAGCGGTGCAACTTCAAAGCAGAAAACTTTTTACGAGTTCCTGCCTTTAAAGGAGGGATATAATGGCGTATATGGATATGGTGTTGGATTTGGAATTAAAGACACTTGCCATCAAACCCCTAAGCATGTCAGCCCTGCTTATAATAATGGCCAATCCTCCTTGTTTCGTGATCAACAACTGCATGTGATGATGGCTGCTGGTGGTGGTAGCTTTTTGGAGGCTTCAATTTCGTCCAGCGCAAATGGGGCGCTATTTTATGGAGGACTCAACACCACTATAGGTGCTTCCATGACTGAGATGGACCTCACTCTCAAGCTTTGAGCATCCTAATAATGGTCTCTCTTCATATATCTGTAGTTCTGTATGAATCTCGACTAATTAAGTCTACCCCCCAACATCACCCCTCCCCCCCTAAAAAAAAAACTAAGGAAAAATTCTTTTTTTTCAGTTTAGTTATGCCAGTGCCTGGCCGTGTGGTTGATCTTGGTCGCCTTAATTATGAGGTGCCTGAATAACGCAAACTATATAAAAATGAGCATCGGGAATTCTGTCTGGTTATATATATATTTTTTCTTTCTCTCTCTACAACATCTTTAACTAGTTCTTTTAGAAAAAGAAAACCCTTACAAAATTTCAGCTATTCATAACCAAGTAATTAGTCTTCCCGCAGTGTAATATTGTGTAGGCAGCGCTTTAATTAATCATAATTAATTAATTACCTCTGCAACGCAATATGAAGGCAATGAAATGCAGAAGCAACTGCAACAGCCTCGCTAAAACAATCCAATATAAGCGTTACAGAGTCAGTGCTATTGCACCTTTGAATTAATTGTGTTGTCACAAAAATCCAGCAACTCTTGCTGGCCATTTTTTGTAATTTTTTGATCCATAAATGTGTGATATAATACAAAGACAAAATTTTCTCTCTATTCTAATTAACTAAGTCCATGTCATCCATTAAGGTAAATTTCAATCTCCGTTAAAAAGGCTAAGAAAATAAAACTACCTCTATTTTCAGCAGGCATCTTCCATTGCTAGCGTAGAAGCCCCACCGATTTGTCATGATGACGTGATTATTTCCCTTCCTATAATTAGACACATCTATATAATTTTATATAGATATACCATTTTAATTAGTTGTGTTAGAATGCTCTCTCTCTCTCTCTCTCTATATATATATATACTTTCAATTAATTACTTGTCAATTTGTCTTATAGAATCGGTTGCTAATTGGTGGTTCATTGTGCGTAGGGATTTGGTATATAACATCCATTTAGACCAAACATGTTTATATATTAGTTAAAAAAAAAAAAAGCCCAAATTACAGTACATATACAGTTACCACTGCGCTTCAACTTTTTTTTTTTTTAAAATCAATATGGTCATTGGTGTGGGGCTGGATATAACAAAAGTGATAAATGCTATATATGGTATTGCAATGAATCACACGCGTATTTGAGGGCAAATCAACCTAATTACCATTTTATACACTTGATAGAGATATAAAATATATATAGTCGTGCCAGAGGTTTACATTGGTGACCAACAAAACCACTGCATAAGCCAAAAAGGCTTACCTTTTGGCGTTCTTCTTCATCTATTTTGTTTTCTAATGAAATGAAAAATAAGCATATTTGAGTTCCTTTTGGCTATGTATTTCATTTTAGCCAATATTTGCTAATTAAATACAATCAGTCATTAATAGGATTCTCTTCCATTCCTAATTTTGTGAAAATATATTTCTTTTTCAAAAAGGTATACAAAACACATCTCAAAACATGCCTCTTAATTTCAAAATATCTATGACTAATGTGGTATAAATGAAATCCTATTTGATCTTTAGTTCATAATTTGTTTAAATATCATTTTTGTCCCAAATAACTTCGTTTTAAGAAATTTCACACCTCCGAAACAGCACCGTTCCTAAGGTTAAAATTGGAACTTGTTGTCAAAATGTTCTAAAGGTCGAATAACTCCTACCGTCCCTCCCTAATTTGGCCTGTAAAACATTTTGTTGAAAATTGTAATTATAACTCTAAGAAGGAATGGAAAAATTCTATGAAATTTAAAAAATGATATTATTTTGTGAGAAAATGACATATAAGCAAGTTCAAATCATGAATTAATAACTATATGAAATTTTATTTATGTTATATTTGCAAATTTGTTAAGTATCCTTGATTAATAGATGAATTATTTTAATTAAAAAAAGTTTTGTAGGACTAAAATTAAAAAATATTTTATAAAAGACTAAATTAAAAAGTGAGTAATCTTTTATGAATTAAATTAATAATTTAATCTTTACTTTACAAAAATACTGCAATTTTTATAGCAAATTTAAAATCATAATTGCATAGATAAGGTGCTTAACGAAAGAACAACTTATCGTAAAATAATAATTTACGCCTTTACGATTTTGTTAAAATGTCTAATTAGTACAAAATAAAGAAAGTAATGTTAAATTAGTAATAAAGGTAGGCCATTTGATACACGACAATGGGGGGAAGAAAATGGGAAATTTTTTTAAAAAAAATAGAAAATACCCATTATATTTTCATTATTATTGCTCAATAATATTTTATTATTATTTAGATAAGAATACAAATATCTTTTTTTATTTTACCTATTTATTTTTTATTTCATTTCATTTCATTTATTTTCGCCGTACCAAATGTGAAATAAATTACTCTATCCTTAAAAAATGACTTGGAGAATAATTTACTTTAAAAATAAATACAAATATTTTGCATGTTAGACATTTGTATGCAAAAGACAGTATTAGCTTTAACAAGCACCTTGCCACGTGCTATTACTTGTTAGAAAACTCTCAAACCATGCACCCAGCCTTTGTGCCGAACTATGGTAGCACCAGTTAATAGTATTTGGGCTGGCCTGGCTACGTTCCAACCCAACATGAGTCAACGGATCCCTAGCTATGTTGTGTACCCATGGAGGTATTGGGAGCTTTGCCTCCCCCCCCCCTTTCTTTTTTCTTTTTTTTTTTTTTTTTTTTTCCCCTCCTCAAACCTTACATTTTTTTTTTTTGAAAAGAAGAAGAAGAAGAAAAAGAAATCCTTTCAAACTCTTTACATTTGAGTGCACAACATGCTAGGCACAGTAAGGGATTCATTCTAAACCTATATGAGTCTGTACACAAATTAAATTTTTTATAGTTATACAGTTGTATAATTTGAAAAAGAATAATACAAAAAGATAAGAATATATATAACATTTACTTCTTTTTCTATATTACTTTTTTTCGAGTCTATTTATAAACTGCAGATGATCAAACTGATTTGTACACAAGAAATTTTATTATGTGCTCTGGTCTAGTAATGCCTTAAAACGGAGAAAAAAGAAGCAGGATTAATGGGGGCATTTCCTTTTTTTCCTTTTAATTTATTCTTTTCATCATTTTATTGAATCAAAGAGCCTACTGGTAAGATTCCTTCCAGAGATTGGAATTACCAAATTATTGTACGTATGTGGGTGGGTCGGGCCACAATTTGATCAAAGTCGATCATCTTACGTGTTCGTTCACATTTACATTTAGGCCCAATTTAATTTAGGTTTATTATTAAATGTTGGGCCATAGATTAATCAATAAAAGGTTAATCATGGGCTGGACAAGGGCTTTTGTACTTTACCAATATTTCATTTGAGCTATATAGATAAGCATAAGTGTGCCTTGGATCCTGGCTTAATGTTGTCTACACCCCTAATCTCCCAGTGCTATGATAATTTGATCCAATTTCGCTTATAAAATAGGAAGGATTCGTTCATAATGGAAATTCAATTGCAATAAGCTCTCTAATGTGCATCTAACTGATTCATTTCAGTTAAAAAAATATATCAGCTGGATATTGTTAATCAAAAATTAAGGTACGAATCACACAAGTAGGGGATTATTACCCAATTACAATCAGCATCTAGCACGTTGTAGTAAACAATGAGCTACTTTCTTTGTATTCTGGGAGACCAAGACACAACGAAGTCATCAAAACAGGACCCAAAGCTAGAGATATTAACCTTTCGTTTCCTTGTACTTTATTCACCCACGCAATTCCTGCGGCGTTACTAAAAGTAAACAGAGAAAGATCCTCTCACAAAATTAAGTCAATTATTGCAAATTAATTGCAAACATGTTTGTCCAAGTCGAATAGAAATTTAGAACTATTCATGCTTATAAGAGCATCAAAATTTCATTAATGGGGAAGCAGAGAATTTGACCATTTAGAAACTAAGTTGTTTTGGTCAAAGCCTTTTAGGAAATCATTCTTTTATTTTTACCCAAGAAATAATAATAATAAGTGAACTGCCCATGGGACTTACGGCAGTCAAAAAAGTTTTGTAGAATCCATGCAATTGTGCATAGGTCTCACAGGAAGTTTTTTTTGAAAAGTAAATAATTTAAAAAATAAAAAATGATAAAATATCTCTGTTATTATATATATTAGATTCTGTTTTCACTGTAGGCTCTGTTATAACTCAGTACGATAAAGAAGTGGTCACAGTGGGCCTCGTCACAGATTGTTTTAAGGGTGGACTTCAACGGGGCCACCGGTACCGGTGTTTTTCTCCCTTCCTACAGATGTGAGACTTCGTATGCCATCAAAAATAAAAAGTTTCACTCTGCTATTTTATAAAAGAAAATAATAAATAAAAAAAATTACGGTTCATTCGATAAAAGTAGAGCATGGAGAAGTGTTCACGACTTGCAAGGACGGAACTCACAGATCAACCCTACCTGGGCAATTGCTAAATTGAAAGGAGGAGGAGGTTGTGTAGCCTAATTAATAAAAAGTTGCTACGTTGCTTGTGGAGGAAACTGCATTCGTACAAGGTACATTAATTAGGGAACAAACTTCAACGTATTCGTTTTATTTTCGGTAGTAAGCCAATTTCATCATATTTGATTGTGAGTTATGCATGATGGCTAGTTTTACTAAACAGACAGACACAAATTAACATCTCTATACCAATTTGCTATATCTCTCCAATTTATAACAAATTTGTGATAAAAAATGATGGCCCGCATGTGAATTATTATGGCAGTTTCTAAAGCGTCTTTATTAGCTAGTCAGAACCACCAAATATGATATTTGATACAATCCCATAATTGTCCTATAAAATTGTTTTCCTAAACACTCAGCAGAAGCAACCTAATCATATCATTTTATCCAGCTGTAAATAGTTCAATTGATAGCTCCTGTCATGCACCCATTATTTCTGAATTTTTCACCCAAATATGGATGGAAAAACTTGCACTCATTGGTTATTCGACTTGAAGTAAATATGAGTTTAGTGGTGGGGTTGTGCAACTGTTTGAAATCCATAAATTGGGTCATTGATTTGTTAGAACTTCCAATCAAAACCCTAATATGGGTAACCTTGTAGATGCCTTAAAAAGCCCCTAATGGCTTATAGAAATGAAATTGTCCCATAACAAGATCTATATCATTATCAAAAGCCTAGTATGACCTCTCTTGACTTGTAACTCAACGTGGTTCATAGGCGACGCGAAGGTCCAAAATGAAGTGACGATAATTAATTAATTATGACAGTGAAGGTTTGCATAGCTGCCACTTGGTCATCGCTAGGCCCACCTTTTTAAAGTAAACGAAATACACAAAAATAGAGTAATGTGAAGAGAGAAATTAATTATATGTTTAGCCTTGTATAACTATAGTTATAATTGTATCGCTGCTGGTTAGTACTTGGTTTAACTTTACAGTTTTGGACTGTATAGGCAAGAAAGGAAGGTGCATGTTATGTTTGCGGGGGTACGAATGGATGCTTAGTTTCATCTCACCCACTCCTCATCAAAGGGGTCCTACGCTAATAATTATTAAATACTAAAGCAAAGGCCAAGTATGTTGATGTGTGGAGGAAAGCAATGCAAAAGGAGATAAAAAACACAAGACATTAGGACTGCTTCTTCAGGACCACCAAATACATCAACATATTAACTCTCTCTATCTCACTATTCCACACTAACTCTACAAAATATGGATAGTTTCTATACAAATAACTGAAGCGTGGATTTAATCGTAATTTATTGTGGTTCGTACTTAATTAACTAGCAGTTGAAAGGAAAATTAATTCACAAACGTGTATTATTGCTAGAGAAACAGTCTCTCTAGTGTCAACATCTTGATTTATGAATGTGGACCAATTTTTCAGCGATTGAAGTAAATGAAGGGAACATTATTCATGTGAACGTCCCTAACTTACAACTACCAAAATTCAGATACTATTCTGTGCTATTTTTAATGTGAAACTCAAAAGAGGTACAATTGTGAATAAACCTTTCTCTCTCCATCTCTCTCCCTCTCTCAAACATGATTGTCTGTCACAAGTCACAACAACGACAAGTGAATTATGAGTTACTTGCTTAGGAAGGCTGTAAATTTTCACGGAATTAAAATCTGAAGAATCCATCCCGATAAGAACATTCAAGTCCACAGCGGCACAGCCTTAGGAAATTTTTGTGAGATCATTAATTGTTTATAGTTATTTAAGCTGTTTATTTTCATATTCTCCTTCAATATATATGTCCAGCGCTGTCCAATCTAAATTACATGTGTTGAGAAGATTGATAAAAAATCTCAAAGAACTTGCACCATTATATATATGAGTTGCTCGTTATGTATCAATCTTAAAATTAAAGGAAGAGGAAGATATAATTAGTGACTTTAGGTTTGTAGAAGCCATACATATTGTGCTCTTTTCACAATGTCATCAATTTCATCATGTATAAAATCAAGGCACAGGAACCCCAAATCTCTATCAATATGACAGAGAAACAACCATTCGTTATCCATCATTGCGAATCCATATTAAAATCCAGAGAAAATGATAAGATGATAAGAACTTCTGTGGATGATTAAGAACTCCAGCTAGTTGATCCGGACAATATTCCCACCTACAAAAGGGCTTTATAATTTTTCATGAAACGGCAATTCTTACAGAACCTTAATTACAATAGTGAAAGATATTTGAGCAAAACTACTATGTAGTTTGTCATTTCTTAAATTTTTTATTATTTGTCCATTTTTAAATGATTTATTAAACTTTGTTGTGATCAAAATAATGTGAAGGCGGCACGTACGTAAGTATAGCTTTAAATCTTCAACTCATATTCTTGTTCAAATTTTGTTGTACTGCATCCACAGAAGCTTCATTTCTCAATTTCCTTTGAGTAGAAGTTGATATATCTTTGAGAGGAAAGAGAGAGAGAGAGAGAATAAATTCTGTGTTTCATGAAATGGTACTTTTAAAGAATAGATCAAACATCTGATTGATATAATATAAAGAATAGTTAAGGGTGAGAAATATAGAAGAAGGAGGAGGCGAAGAAATTATCAAGCACGACTGGAGAGTTTGGAAAACAAAAAGGCATAAAATAGAATTTGATTTTAGGTTACTGTAGTTATAATTTATATAGCTGCATAGGATTACTTTTTAGTTGTTAATTTGGAATTTTAAATAGGAAAGAATGATTATATAAAATGGAAGCAATGAAAACTATGAGACAAAGGATATCATATAATCTAGAGATGGCCCCACAGTGTCTATTTAACATTTGGAAAGATGCCATTTTGGTGGTCCAATTCCCCTAGTTTCAGGAAAAAAAAATGATATCATGCCCACGAAGCTTTTAATTCAAAAGAACTTATATCCATATATTTGACAGTCATGGGTCTACCATGTAGAAAAGTCCCTTATTGATCGATCCGTCATGCTCGCATAGTGTTAGATACATAGATGTTGTGAACTTAATGTATATGTGCTTGATGGTGCTATCTAGCTAAAGCATTTTTTATCCTTCAAAATGGTGGGCACTCGTTCTCAGGGCCACTTGCATTAGTTTTATTGCATCCGCAATCTTGCTTTCTCCTTTTGCTTTCTTCTGCTAAAATATTCCTCCATTTTTTAATTCCATATATTCATTAATTTGATTTAGTGAGTCAAAAAATAAAAAATAAGGCCATCTGGATCTATATATGAAAATCATATGTCAATGTATTTATCTTATAATATGATCATTCCTGACTAAACCAAAACACGAAATTTCCAAAACACGAAATTTTTATGTCTATACACTAAACTAATAAAATAGAATTGAATAATATAACAAATTTCACACAATAATAGTGTTATAGTAAGTAATAAAGTATAGATTTCATACAGCACTATATTTATGTAATATATAAATTAATATTATTTTATTAGAAAGTGGGTTCCATTATATTTGATTTGGCATTTCTTATTAGAAAGAATACAAATAATATAATATTTTAAGAATATCTAAGAATTTCTCCCAAAACATACACACATTTAAATGTGTGGAAAATAATAATTTTTGATATTCTTATAGTGAAAAGTAAAATATAAAAAGTTAAAGTGGGAAAAATTAAAAAAAAAATGTAAAACTGTGCAAAATGAGTTTTATATTTACACTTGTTAGGTTCTTTTTTTTTTTCAATCATGTACAAATATATAAGAATAAGAACAAAAATAGTAATATTTGTATATGCTCATGCAAGAACATGTTGAATTAAAATGACTAATTAAATATGCAAAACTGTTTTATACGCTAGCTCACCTTACAGTTATACAAAAATGGGGGAAAGCGAATCCTCATATATATATATATATATATATATCAATTTTGTGCATCTCAGAAGCATCTATTGAGCATTATAACGTTAATTTAAAAAATAATAGTACTGATCATGACATCTCTTCATGTAAATTACGCCCATATTATTCTTTTTATTTCGTTAACCTTCACAAATCTCTAGACAGAGGGGGCCTTGTGAATGCAATAGGAAAATTTAAGGGAGCGTGCCTGTTTAAGTCATGGAGGAGGCCTGACTCTTGAGTAAGTTTTTTATACACAAAAAAGATATTCAGAAATTAAAATTCTAATTAATTTTTAAATAGAGTATATATATGCATAATTTTGACAAAATACAGGAATGTGGGGATAATTTACTATTATAACATCCAAAAAAGATGTTACAGGATTTGAAGTTTCTCCATCAGCAACTCTCAGCATATTTCTCCATCAATATTCTGTCAGAAATGACACCCCCGCAAATGAACCCTATGTCAAAATTAAGCAGAATCTTAAATTCTGAAAGCAAAAGACAAGCATTCTGAAAATGGAATCTAGCTTGACATATATCTAACACAATAAAAATGTTCGCTGGTTAGAGGTATTGAAAATAAACCCAAATAGTGACAAACAATAAGTATATGTCGCATCCAAACAAGGCTTTGTAGAAGGGACACACCCACACTACAAATCTATATCCATTTGCATGGTCCACACAAGGAAAGCGCTTCCATATATGTTTAAAGAAGCCTTTGTATATATGGATTCATGAGTATGTGTGTATGTGTTGTATATAATTTGATATTGCAAGCAAATTGGGAGGTCCAAATTAAGTTGTAGTTCTCAGGCAGTGTCACAGTCAAGGCACTTAGTGGGAAAGAAAGATAAGGAACAAAAGGACAGTGACCCTTCTTGTTTCTTCCCTTATTACGTACGCCAAAAGAAGCCACAATTAACGAAGATCATATGGCTAACGAAGAAAACACCAACTTTTGAGCCAAAACCAGACCAATATGCCTGAAAGGGAGGTTTTTTGACTGTCTTCCTCTCAATATTCTGAATTTGTGACCGTTTTGCTGGTGGGGGAATACTGGACAAATACATGGTCACATGTCTTTAGGTTAATTCCCAGTGAGGACGTCAAGTATTTAATAAGTACTTGGCCGGTAGCTGGATGATGGCCTTTATGTAAATCTACATATATAGGTGCACTTTCGTGTTAATAACGTCAAATTATTTTCAAACTGATGTAATTTAAGAATGCTAAAGACCCTAGCTAATTTTGTTGAAACCTTTAGCACAATTGTTCCCTTTTTTTGTTTGGGGGGGAGGGGAGGTCAATACAGTTGCTCGGTGCTTCTTCTAATTATGGATAAAAACATCTAATGATTTTTTAGTTGATGCAGGAAAGTGATACACTACATACAAAATTTGTTCTTCTCAAACTAATCAATGTGAGAGTAATTGCTCGAATATGGAAGCCAGGATTATATAACATATAGGTCTCACCAGGCCTGCACCGACAATCCGACACAATAAGGTTGAAAAAATTTTCATTTTCTTGCTCAAAGATTTCGAATTAATTAACAATCAAGAGTTCTATAACATGTCAGATGTATGTGTCCCTCTTTCTGAGGCTTATTAGGGTATACTGAATTAAGCTTGCAGTTCCAATTACGTGCCCACTATCATCGTTGATTTAGATTACTCATTAAATGGTGATCCCATTGAATATGACTGAATTTTCATAGAATTAACACTTTGAAGGTTTACCATTAAGTAGTTCGATGTAGGTCGTAATTTTAATAATACTAAATATCAGTTGCTTATTCATGGCCTCACCAGGACGAAAATTTAGTAAAAGTCATGTCCTTTTTCAAGATTCATGAAATGTCGCTAACCATGTTGCCAATTCAAGAGGCAAAACAAATGGCAAGCTCTCATGCTTACATATTCACATCGTATCATTTTCTACTTTATTAGGGCACACACACACACACACATATATATATATATATAATATAAGTGGAGCAGTTGCATTGAAACCCATATGTTTCTGTGGTCCCCTCTTTGCTCAAAAACCTTTCATGAGTGTGACCCTATTGGCAAAGAGAAGGTTTGCCTGAACCAAGGGCTCTCGTTGATGTTCTAGCTAGCCAGGTAGGATTAAGAGAAGACTTAAGTTCCTTATAAATGTTCGATATATATAATATTTTTTAATAAAAAATAATATATAAAAGAAATTTTTTAAAATACTTAATTATCTAATACTAATCAAGTTGTAAAAAAATTAACTAATCGTAATGTTACTGAAGGATCTTGATAATAAAATCTGTATCTAAAACTTTTTCTTGAAAATGAGAAGGAGGCCCATTTTTTGAGAACGACGCAAATCTATATCAATGGGGGGCACTTCACGAGTTATTAGAACTGAGAAAAAGCAAAACTACCATAATCGTGTAGTATAGAGATAGGTTAGACATTTAATTACCTCAAGTACTTCAGCGGAAGCTCATTATCTTAGACAGCCCAGAAAATAGTTATGAGAGAGAAAGAAAGAAGGGGATGGTGACATGTCCTGGGATGGCCAAAGAAAGGCGTAGAATTATGGAAGAGTGAGAGATCATATGGGCAAAACGAGTCAAGCATGCATGAATAAAGCACTGTTTTGTGCAGAAAGTAAAAGGCCACTAAAAATGTACAACATTGAATTACTATTTCAGATAAATTCCATAAAAATTTCACTGACAACCAGCTGAGAAGCCCTCACAACTACTTATTATAACAACGATGTATCGAGAGGTCACCTTCCCTCTCTTTTTTTACTCTCTCTGGCTGATGAATTAGGAGTAACTTTTTGAGCTAACGATGAACGATAAAAGGGACGTGGGTAGTGCGGTCACTAAAAGAAGCGGAAGAGCGAAAACAACATATTGACAGATATACCCCCTTTCCTTTTCTGTAGATGAAACATATAGATTTATTTGTTAATAATGTTACATTTCTGATGAGTTTCCTCAACTATTCTTACAAGAATATAATTTTTTTGTTCTTAACGTCTGTTGGCATGTGAAGTTAGACTTTCCGCTAAAGTGATTTAATTTTATTTTTCTTAGTCTAACAGCTGCAAGTTTTTGTTTCCTACTATTTATTTCATTGAACATTTTCGTCAATGTTTTACAACAGGAAATCGTCAATTCGTCATTGTACACTGAATCTAGATATTATGACAGGAAGAGACTCAAGTCTTTCTCTCTCTGTAGTTCATATTAATATATATAGAAAAAAAAAGAAAACATAAAGATGGTGAAATGAGATGAAGAAACAAAAAAAAAAAAAAAGACAAAACTTAGGGAACTTTTTTCTAATCTTTGTAGTCACCTAATAAAAACACGAAGAATTAAAAAAAAAAAACTCAATCGCGCTAATTTGTAAGACAAATGTAAAATAATTAAGTCCCCCCCCCCCCCCCCCAAAAACCAAAAAAAAAAAAAAGACGGAGACATGGGGCATGGAACGTGGTGAATAGTGAGGATATAATAGAAGGAAGACGATTTACGAAAGTAGGTGTACTTGGTTAGCCAGAGGAAGAGGGGAGGGAGGGGAAGGGCGAGGGAAGCAAAGTGCATATACTCTTACCCATTCGTGCAGTCTGAATCAATTTAACAATTTTGAGGACCACTTTCTCTTTCTCTCTCTGCAGAATCCCTGAGACAGATGTAAAACAGCCAACAAAGAAATAAAGAACCGACACCAAACTAATGGTACCATATATGGTCCTTCAAAGATAGAGAGAGAAGAAGGACTTTACCAAAGAAGTTGGGATCATTTGATCCTAGTCTTTTGAAACTTACGGATTCATTCATTAACGAACGTACGCGGTGGTGTCTGAAGAATACACTTACATAAAATAATAAGAGAACCGTGAGAAAGAAAGGTGTGTGCCAGAGAAAAACTAGTACTGCGGCAGTAGTGGTAAATCTATCATACCTCTTTTACCAAATAAAACCCCGCAACGTTATTTATCAATTTTACCTAATCACTCTGCAACTTGTTAAGTCAATTATGGTACTCAGATAGTAGATAGATGCACCAGCCAAAAGAAGGAAGACGAAAGCAATTATATATATATATATATATATATACGGGCCTAGGATATTTTTTAAGACGTAAGTGTTGAGAGTCATGTTATACTTAGGTTTGAATCCTCTTTTCCCATTCCTGTCTCGTGGGAGTACCATTGAAACATGCAAAAAGCCAATACGATGCAAACAACTATTTGAAACAGTAGCTAGGTTAATATCGGTTAAGAAAATTCAGTGATTTTTTCTTTTTATCGAGACAAGAAAATTCCTTTGCCAGCCTCCAAAGCTTTGGCTTCTTGAAGTGATTAAATACCTGTTGCTTTTAATGCTAGCATTATATACTGTACGGGCCAGAGGAAGCATGCTAATCAAACAAGAGAACCCACGTCAATAATTGAACATGATGTGAACAATATGATTGAATATGATTAATTAACTAAATGGACAACCTTTTTTCAAAAGGAAAGTGCTAAATTGATTTATTTTTATACTCTTCTGTTAATCACGTACGTCTA
Source organism: Erythrophleum fordii (assembly GCA_032878935.1). Classification (NCBI taxonomy): domain Eukaryota; kingdom Viridiplantae; phylum Streptophyta; class Magnoliopsida; order Fabales; family Fabaceae; genus Erythrophleum; species Erythrophleum fordii. Next base: position 11,591,454 of record JAVQMF010000045.1, on the reverse strand, counting down.
TGGTTCATCAAACAATTATTTTCCCACACAACAAAAATACCATCTTCTAGCCTTTTAGGGTACCTTCTTTTGTCTCTATAAAGTAAACCGTTTGACAACTATTCGAAGATATTTATTATGTAATATTCCGTCATGAATATGTAGCGGTTTTCCTTTTTTTCTTTTTTAAATCATATAATTAAAATTTTGTAATTTTCATTATTTCCCTAATTTTAAGTAATTATTTCTTCATTGCTTTGCTCAGGCTATATTTAAAGTCATTTTTTATTTAAGTTTTCACTTTTAACTTACTCACATAACTTCCCCACGCTTGGGGGAAAATGTAAATCAATCTTCGTAGCCTCTCCCAAAAAGAGAAAAAAAAAAAAAGGCCTGGAAGATAATTCCAATTTTCAAGTTTGAACCCTCTAATGGGGCGCTAACCGAATTAGCATAAAAATAGTGGGGTTGTAGAGAACATATTCATATTTACATGTGAAACCAAAAATTAAGTGAAGGTGGTACTTTGAGAAGCCAAGGCCAGTCTCAGACTTTGTGGCCTTGTCAGGGCTTCAGTTCTCAGATTTATAAGCCCCAATTGTCCTTAGATCAGTCATCAGACCCCACCCCTCTCTGTTTATAGGATCCAGCATACCCTCCCCTTCCCTTCCCTCCACACCACACCCCCACATCCATCTTTCTTCTCCTGCTTCCTCCCATTCAATCCTCTAGCTAGCCCTCTCTCTCATGGACAAGGCTTCAGAGAGTAACAGTAGAGAGACCCACGACTTCATGAACGTCGACTCTTTCTCTCAGCTACCCTTCATCCGCCCTCCCCCTCTTAAAGAAAAGCCCATCAGGCTTTTCGGCATAGAATTTGGCACCCCCGAACCAACCACCGCCTCCACCGCCGACGAATCCGAGTCAGCCGAAGATTCGAATGGCAAGGACAACACCACCACCGGGAACAGCGAGAGTAACCGGAGATTCGAATGCCATTACTGCTGCAGAAACTTCCCAACTTCCCAAGCCTTAGGTGGCCACCAAAACGCCCACAAACGAGAGCGCCAGCACGCCAAACGAGCCCACCTTCACATCTCTGAGGCCCAAGTCTACAGCCTCGTCAATTACAGGTCCTTCACTTCAGCACCACCTCCAACGTTAACCACGCCAATGCCTCCTACTAATTATCCAACTCCTGCTGCTAGTAGTGCAAGGTTTTATGGAAGCCCATATTCTCATCATCACCACCAGCCCATTAACGGAAGCCCCTTGGCCTTGTGGCGAATCCCCACCCTCCAAACTAACCCTACTTTCAACCGTGACCGTTCGTTGCATCCATTGCCCTTGTTTGCTGGCGAGGATATGAACATGAGGGCCTCATCGCTGCAGCTTGGTGGGTCTGTTTCGCCGTTACAAAACCGCTACGTCCATGGTTCCAAACCAAGCATCCAAGACCATGTGAGTTTGGATCTTCATCTGTAACATCAATTATATTATAAATATATTAATAACTTTTGAGGTACTTTGGAGTTGATCAGGGGCTGTGGAGATTAATATTAAATTATCACTTTTTTGTTTTTTCTCTCTGTCGCTGGATTTTTATGACGTAAATGATTCTAAGATGATCCCCCAAATATATCACTTCGTTCCTAATTATCCTTGATTTACTTTAACAATGATTTTAGATTATTTGGTTTATTTATAAGAGATGTAAATGGAACATATATATATATATATATATATTATGATTATATTTTGTAAGCCGCACTTCTCAAATTTCTATTTTATTTTCCATTTTCTTCTAAGCATATATATGTTGAACTCTAATAGTTGCAAGGTATAGTGTACGCAGAATTATTATGTATTTGCATTGTAATCTATGTATTGTGTCACGTCTGCATTATTGTGAAAACGTTCGCAAGTGTGGAGAGCATGTAAAGCGTTGAAGACTGCTGGGAGTACGCATGGACATTTTATCGAAACACAGGTGTGGGAAAATCATGAAAATGTTCAGACAGGTGGGCGTGATGAGAGAGGGTGCGTTTCTGATTCAATGCGCAATGTAATTGAGAAAGGTCATGATGATAAGTTTTGATGGTCTGCTCAAAAAATTGCAGAAAAGAAAGTGATATTTCCATGTCATTTGCAGGCACCATATGCAGCTCCCCATACTTCAAATTAATGCTTTTTTATTCTCAGCACTTATTTCCAAGGCAATTTAAAGGGCGAGAGGGGAAGGAAAGTGAAGCAAGATATATGGATATGGATAAATAGATCTATAATATGGATGTGTGCCTATCAACTTTAGAGTATGTCTCTTGCGTCTAGCTAAGATATAAGGGGGAACCTCCCATGAGACCTAAGGCTTAGGAGACAAAATGGACAACGTCAAGGCCAGTACCAAAACACACTCTCACTCTTTCTTGCTTTCTCTGAGTCAATTAATGGAGAAGGAACATGTTCCGCAACAACATGTGCGTCCTCCTTTCTGATGTTCATTACTGGGGGGAGTTTAGGTTGACAGGAGTTGACTCAAAATACAGCAGATTGAACCAAATGGTTTTGCCGTGTTGGGAGAGGATCTAATGGTAGAATAAGAATTAATAATAATGGGGTATCATTCAAAATTAAATTGACAGAAGTAATAATAACTAGGTTGATTTGTATTTTATTCAAATTCAAAATGAGATAAAAGTTATTAATTACTAACTTGATAAACGTCCCACTAGGAAGGCATGGATCATGACTATGCCTCATTCACAGACACAAATTTCATTCAAACTTCAGAGGCAGGGGTACCAAGGGCTTTCATGGCTTTAAAATGACAGAACCATCCCCTCCGAAAAGGACGTGTCTTCCTTTTCCATCTAAGACTCTAGGGAACACATGAACATGGTAGTTAGACTGCCATCTTTATTTTCCCATCTTCTGTACCTTTGCTTTTATGTCTGATATACGTAAAAAGAGAGAGAGACAGAGAGGGCTGTTAGGTGGGTTAGTTTTGGTGAGTAAAAAAGTGGGACTGGGAGATTCCTTCTCTAGGGAAAAGAGGACATGTTCTCCTTAACAATAATACAGTAATAGTTAGTACTGATGGATCTGTCAACTTTAGTCATCTGTTATTGGGGCAGCACAAAGGGTCAAAGATTTATATGACAATGGACGCTACCAGTGTATCATCTTACCTATAAAATTCAGAGAAAAATGCAATCAATTACCACATAAATGTTAAAGTTCCCTTCTCCTCACAATTGCCTTTGCTGGGATATGATAGATTTGACTAGCAATACCAACGTGCAGACCAGGCTTTCCTATTCATTTTCCCCGGCCCTTCCGAAGATTTGTGATTTTGAATTTTTAGTTTCAAGTATTTTAACCTATTTCACCCATCCGCCACCTAGTTTTGAAGTCTTATTTATACAGTTTTCCAAAGTTTGAGGCAACTTTTTGGTTTTCTTCCGCAGAGATTAAAACATGCATTTTATAAAAACATGTCACAATCTACTCTTGGCAGTCTTCAAGACAGATTAACCTTACAGTTTTGACAAGGAATGTAAAAAAGTCTGAGGATGTAAGATGCAGCTTCTTTACACCGCAGATTTGGTACTTATCAGTACAATACATTTAGACAGTTTAAATTTTATCATTTTGTAATCTCAAAAATCATTTTTGTTTTTTGTAAGTTTACAGATGAGACTGTCTTTATTTTTTTTAATCAAAAAATAAATAAAAAATCTAAACCGTTCAAATTGGCAATATCAAATCGGTACAAAGACGCTATATTAGAATGTAAAATGGCCTTCTACTTTAAGGCATCTAAAATTAGTATGTTTTGGATATACTCCAAAAAAAATAGAGATTTTGTAAAATTTATGTGCCACTAAATTTGGAAAAATATGCATCATTGAGAATCTTTAAACAAATTTAATTTTCATAATTAATGGGATATGTGGAAAGGCAATTTAACATAAGCTATCAGGCAAAGTGCTCTCAATGTTTCTCCAACTCTCTTCTTAAAATTTAAAAAAAAAAAAATCATTTAAAAGAAGAAGAAGAGATTATTACAATTTGAAGCTTTTCTCACAGGAATTCGGATTACAATTTGAATTTGCAATAAAACAGAGATAAGGTAAACAAGTGACGAATAAAGACAAATCCCAAAATACTACTGCGCTATTAATATCAACCGAACTATAGACCCCGCAAGTAAATGCAACATAAAAAGCGCGTGGGAGTAGCAAAGGTGGAAGAGACCACAATGAAGACAGAAGATTACACACATTATGATTAGGACCACTGGCCCCTGCTTTCAGAAAGAGGAGAGGAAAGAACAGTGGACTTTAAAAAACATCGGCCCACTCCCCAACATAGTTAGTAAACGAAGTTGACAGTTTATACAGTAGCCTCAAGCTAACCTGCACAGACGGCGCATTTTAGAACACAAGAAAAACCTTTTCCTTTATATGCCATTGGTAGCAGCCGTGTCAACAATGTTGCTATAAATTTCGGATCATGTTGGTCAGAACCAAAGCCTCGTCCTTGGTCTTCTCAAACCATCTTTGCCTCTTAGATATTCCCCTCAAATATTAAACATAATCAACTACCAAAACTATCCCCGCCTACAAGTCCTACGTGCTGAGCTGCCCATTAATGGATCCATATGTTCATATATGACCATTGGGTCAATGCCAGTTCAATTTTTTTTCACGTTGTAGAGGCTCATATTTAATTGGTCAAGTTTGATCCAGAATTAGATGTAATAACCATCTACAGAAATTAAATTCAGCTTCTGCACTAGTCCAAGGGTAATTAGACAGCGATGCAAGTTGGATTTAGTATATTCCTTCATATACAGCCGTCCAGCATCAACCAGTAGAGGCCTCATGAAGGCAACTAAAACGGGAAGTTATTTTCATAACTATTGTTTTCACAACTCTGTATAACTGATTATGAGTTTAGACTTGCAAGCAAACACAACCAGCCTCTTTAAGTTATTGATTTCATAGCCAGTCAGCCATCCGGTGGCCTGCATAATTTTTTTTTTTTTAATAGAGCCACCTACACAGTTGAGCAATATTGTGAATGCAAGACTTGTACATGTAAGCATTGCTTTGCAGCGAAACAATAACCTTCGTAAACTCCAATAATAATACCTAATTTCTTTTTCTTTTTTGGTTTTTTTTTCCCCGGGGGGGGGGGGGGGGGGCGCGGTGTAGAAGTAACACCACGAACAAATCCAGTCCCAAGCTGGTTAAGGATAAAATCTGCCTAAACATGCTCAAACAACATAAGGTGCAGACTACTCTTGCAGTCTAGCTTAGTAGGCTCCAGAGCTCAAGATTTTCAGTCAACCTCTTTCAGCTGGAACTAATGCACACAAGAAACACTTGAAAGATAAAATATAATAAGCAATGAGCTTAAAGCAGTCCACACATGCCTGAATGCCATATAGTGTACCATGGCTGAAATTAAAGTGATAGCTATTCAAGCTGACAATTAGTCACCCTCACAAAATTCCATATTTCCCGGCCAGGTTTAAGCTTAACCTTTACACAATCTACCCGTTATAACATATATCAGATCCTTCACCTACCTTTCCACCCCCTGCAACTCCCACAAACAACTCTAATCCTAGCATTACCAGACTAATTTTGGTGGAGGTTCAAACTCTCTACAGTCTACACATACAAGGTATGCCACTGATGGCAGGAACCAACCACTATGCCCATATCGAGTGATACCTCAACTGCCGCACAGGAAATCAGTTCAGGAACTATTCCTACCAAAAATGACTAAAGACTAAACTTACGATACAGAAAGATAGTTTCTAGGAATCAGCTGATCAACTAATGCTACATTTGATACAGGGAATCATTTTTGTGGGAATGGAAATGAAAATTGGAATAGGAATGGACGTTTGATAGAATAGAATTTTGTAGTCCATAATCATGTTTAGTGTGACATGAAAAATTGGAAATGCTTTTCCATTTTATTGTTTGGTTGAGTTAAAATAATATAGGAATGGAAATAAATGCTGAGAAAAACACAATAGTACCCTTACTATAAATTGTGGAAAGGCAAAGCAGTAATTCACCACTCCATTCCCAAAAATGAAGCAACATTCCATAAAAAAATATTATGGAATGCCCATTCCCAAATTCTTGGGAGTAAGCATTCCCCAATTGTTGGAATAGAAGCATTATTCTAGCAACCAAACATGCATAAATGGGAATTTCCTTTCCATTCCTAACTCTACAATGAAGGATACTGGCAACCAAACGGGACATTAAAACAAGGAGTGAAAACGTTTTTGGAAAAAAAAAAAGAGGGGGGGGGGGGGGGGACACACACAATTAAGCCAGTCAAGTATTAACCCATTCTGAAGCAGAGGCAAATAAACAATAGTATCCACTTAAGTATATCATGTATCAACCTCATCAAAAATCTGCTAAGCAGAGAAAGGGAATCATTTAATTTCTGGCTAACAACCAGCTCAAAAGACATTAAAACTACAGGATAAATGAAGATGGCAAGAAGAAGATTTCATCTGACACATTTGAGTCAGTCACATAGATCTTTCATCAAAAGTAACTCGAATCTGCCACATGCATTCTTCTAACAACTTTCCATTTAAAACATCTAGCAACTTCACGGAAGATTTTAAACAACCAAATTCTCCTACTCTAAGCTAAGATATTAGCTCCATTTAAGACAAGATCAAAATGCAGGATAAAAGAGCTGGATCACTATTAGTGTAGTTACATAGCTAAATCTATATTACACAAAAATCTTGGCCCATGAAGCACGAATGCTTCAAACAAAGAACCATGTCTATGTCCAACACATATCGAACACTCATATAAGACACGACTTGACACTACACAACATTTTAAATTACATTTGAACACTTCAAATTTTGTTGTGTTAGTGTGTCCATGTCTGGTGTACATGTCAATATCCATGTTTCCTAGATCCTAGCCAATGATATGAGTCCCTTAAGAAGATTAGTTTTGCAACTCAAACTTGTGAGTAAAATAACCGTTAGAAATTGTTCATATGAACTTTCTTTGTTTTCTTTCTCAACCTCTTTCTGAAAACATTACCCATTAAAGATTACATACTCCACATTTAAACCAAATGGATGGGGTATTACAACACGAAATGTAAAATTAAAAACATAATATTCACATGAAGTGATGTTCCACATGGAGTAGCAATATATAACATAACAAATTTGGACAGTCCTACCAACCCATGGGCTAGTATATCTAGAAGCATTATTTAAAATGTAAACAAAATTGCCCAAGCTAACATATCTTCCTTGTATGTGCCCATCTAAATAATTATCTGAGCCTCTCTTGCAGAGTATGGGAATTGTAATTCTCCTCAATATGCCAAGAAGTGAGATTCTGTAATGTGAGGCACTTGAGGCGACATAATAGGATGTTACAGTGAGTTGAGCAAACTTTGGAAGCACATAACCTACAAATTTCACATATCATCTGAATTAGTCATGACTCATGAGTATCATTGTAACATCACTATAATAAACTACAAGTCTTCAACACCTCTGGCTGATACTTCCTCATAAAAATTATTAGACCAAACCAAAAGTATAAGTAGATCTGAAACTTCACAATGCCAATTCCCAAGTATTACATGTTAAAAGCAAAACCCATCAAATGATGAAGTCTGATTAAAGCCCATATTAAATGCCAGCACAGTCAAAGCTAAACCCCTTAGTGATCAGTAATCGAAACAAATAATAAAGCGTGATCTAAAGTGGATTGCGAACAAAACTCAGAAAAAAGCTAAATACTGACTTTAAGCTAAGGAGACGGCTTGGATCCCAAACCAAACCTATAGGAAAAAGCTTAAAGAGCCTAAGAGGTTTGACATTCCTCAGGATCCATCTCAGAAGTACTCATCTGTCATTTTTTGCACAGTTGCCGGTTGTCAACTTTTTGGGCTAGTAGTTAATATCTTGTAAACTGTAATAGGTATTAGAAATTAAACCTAATAAATAGGCAGGTACAAGCATTTACCTCCAAATGCAGCACTTGCACCTGAAAATATTAGCAAGGGAGGGAGCTGTGAACAAAGGAGGAAGAAAAAAATGAGTTAGGTAAAGAATATGAACAAGTTATATGGTACATATACTCTGCTGAGTGGAAAGAACTAAAGATGACAAGAAGTTCAATGATAGCACTAGTCTAGGCATCAGCATCACTGCAAGGCCACTAAAGCACAGTAATTGCAAAGGAAACTCAAAAGTATAATAAATTATGCATACCCCAACTAGGAAAGGAAGCCACTTTGGTCCCTTTAGACGATTTTGAAGGTATGGGATCCCTGCAATCAAAGATTAATAAGAAATATCAACAACAAAGGAGGCCTATAATAAAGTAGGGGAAATAAAAACCGAATTAGCAATACCTGTGTTAAAACCAAGAACTGCACTAAGCATACCACCGATACCCGAGCCAGCCTAATCAATATAAAACACAAGATAACATAAGGCAACAAGAATATCTATAGAATGATGGACCACGCCTAAGTAACAGTGCACTCAAGAGCACGGCACTATTCCAATCCCCAAGTCACAGGAGTCTACAGCCACAATTGAAACCAGATAAACCAGAATTCAAAACAAATCCTAATGCTCCAGTAACTTGAACCAATGTTTCCAATAAATGACAATGAATTACATGAAGCGGGAAACGAAAGAGGCAAGATTAAGCAAATAGAAACCAGATGTATACACTCAACATTAAGCCAGCACTTAGCAATAAAATTGATATCAGAAATTAAAATTTCTACGTTATTTTACCAAATAGTTTTTTTCAAAAAATTTTCCAAGTTTTAAATCCTTTACTCACCAGGGCAGTGGCGTCATGCAAGACGGAAGTGATTGTCCATTCAGCTTTTTCCTGAATCCAAATGATCCCATAAATAGTTCACAGAAAATTTTGAGAAAGTAAATTCATGGAAATTTTGTAAAGAGAATAGACTTACATAATTAAGGTTTAGAAGGGAGAGAGAGAGCGAGGGCAACGAGGGGAGCCGAGGCCAGGATTGATGGTAGGATCGTGGTGGAGATTGCCAGTTCTTAGCTTCTCTTCATACACTTCTCGAGTTCCCATTATCTCGCTCCCTTTGTCGCTTGAGAGTTACCCTTCGTACAACACAAGCGAGGAAAAGTTAAAACTGAAACCGACTTCCTTGCTTGTTTCTCTGGTTTTTGAACAAGTGAACGGGCTTCTAAATTTTGTATGACACAACTGGAGCCTGATAAAATTTGAATATTACATATCTGTCTTAACGAAGGATGTAAAGATAAAGGTAATCTAAAATGTGGTTTAAAACATAATTATTTTATTTTTATTTTTTAAAAAATAATTTAATAAATTAAATAATAAATAAGAAGATATAATAGATATTACATAAATTATATAAAAAAAATACGTTTACAATAAATAAAACCATAGTGTTTAGTATTACATTCTATAAGATATATTAGAGTATAAAATTAATATTTTTATTTATAAATAAATATTCTTTTAAATATTTATAATTAAAAATTTTAGTAAATTCAAATTTAATTTTTTAATTTGTAAACAAATGTTGTTTTCAAATGTTGTTTCAAAAAAATATATATGAGATGAACGTTTTAGATTGGTAATTAAAAAGTGGTAAAAAATAAAACTTTATTTGAATTTATATAATTGTTTGGTTTCCAAATATGTCACAAACTTAAAAAAAGTTTCTTCCATCGTCAAACACATTAACATGACACTGAGGAGTTAGTTGTATCATTATGTCATTCATTTGTGTTATCTAACCATCAATTTTGGTCAAGCTTTTCACGGGGATCCATTTGACCATAAAAGTAACTAGAAGCAACGTATCAAATTTAGCAAAAAGCGATAACCACTTCTGATTATGGGAATAGTGTGTTTAGTCTAAATTTAAGAGTAAACGAGAGAGAAGTAAGCAAAAGTATTTTAATTCTCTACAAATTTAGCAACTGTGTATTAAAATCTTTTAATAATAATACATTCTTTAATATTTTATATTTATTTTGAAAAACTAAATTTGCAAATATAGCATATAGATAGAGTGGTTAATGATTACTGCAATAAGATTACGATTAAGTACATCTATTGCTTATATAATGTACGTGTCTAGGATAAATAAATTAAAAAAATTAAATTTTAGAGTATATGCTTCTTAATCTAATATTCTTATTAGCAATATTAGGTGAGAGAGAGAGAAAGAGAGATGGAACCCACCTCTGCCATATGAATCTCACTTTTTTTTTTTTTTTGACTTTCTCCTCGTTCCATCTAAAGTATTTTAGGTGATCCAAATGCTACTATTTAAGCCCGCTAACTTTAATTAAAATAAACAAAAAGTATTAATTATAATTTAGGAATAATGAGCTCTCATTAAAAAATCCATTACTACCAAAAGAAATTGTTTATTTAGATGGTTTATAGCTATGTGGATGATGGATGATAGCCTTACGTTTCTTATATCAAATATTTGTGGATTTCATTTAAAAACTCGGTACATATTCATGGTTTGAGTAAAACTCATTACAAGACTTGGATTTTGCCATTAATCTTGACAGCAACAAGCTTATGGAGTATGGATGTATGGTAATAATGATGAAGAATAAAAGCTTGACCAGTTGAATGTTCACTTTGTGATCTTTTTACGTTATAAACAGCAAGGTGACTAATAATGAGCAATATTGCACAATAAATTTGAATAAAAATGAGAAGAAGCTATGAGAATAATAAAAAGACGAGCCAAAATGTTTTAGAAATAATAGAGGTAGAACAAGGAAAGTAAATGTTAAGACCTATAAAAACTTCAATCTTGAAATATTATGAAACTCCTAAATACTTGTCAAACTAGCCTAAAAACACACAAATGACTTTTTCAAAGTTTGTTTATTAAAAAGTCCAAAATATATATTATCAAAAAAAAAGTCCAAAATATGAATGTTTGAATAGATTAGGAGTTTGAGGCAATTTTTTCTTCTTTGTCAAGTTTTTCTACATTCTCCTAAGACAACTGGGACAAAATTTATAATTAAATGTTAAGAGCAATTCTATAATTTAAGATATAAAGATTTAGAATATAAATTAATTTACAAGTAAGAGACCATAGGAATAGTTTCCTTTATGATAGTATAATTGTATAGATGACATTTGTATATTTCCAAGTGAATCACAGAATTGCAACGTTTTAAAATTAAAAATTTCAAGCTGTAAGCACTACTAAAAATCCTAATTAAATTGTATTAATTTATAAAATAACTGAATCTTTCAACTAATAATATAATTTCAAATTTAATAAGCTAGAAGGGCATAATGTGAAGATAACCAAAATGAAATAAGAAGAACAAGACTAATACCCATGCTTAACATTATTGCTAATACAAAAATAATATGAAAAAAATTTGAAGCCCAATGTGTTAAAGTTTTCATCAGCAAAATCAACAATTGATTTTGTTGAAGATATACTACTTTTGAAACTAAATTTTTCATTCCTTCTTCATTCATTATTATTCTTAGTTCTTACAATCAAAATTATTTGAGGGTATAATTAAAGAAGACATATGAGGTACAACATTGCTTACTTTAAATTCAAGAAAATGAAGTGCTAAAAATTCCATGTCTGACACACTCAAGAAAGCAACCATACAAGAAGTCTAGAATTATACACATTGAAAAAGGAGACTATAGTTTTGAACAAAGGGGAGGCATTGGAATTAGATGAGGAGTAAGTATTAAATCACTTAATCTTATAACAACCCTTCATCATAGATCTAATGCCACAGTCATGCATAGTAAGCACATTAAAAATTCAACATTTCAACATGCCTTAATGTTCATCATAGTGCATTCATCAAGTATGCATTATTGAAAAAGATTTTACACTCAATTTTCAACTAAAATTTTGCTTAAAAGCATCCATGAGAGGACACCAAGAGTGGTAATCAAGATACTCATAGTTGTCGAATTGGCCAAAATTAGTAAAAATCCTTAGTTTGCAATATAGTGCTTACCAAGTCATCTTTTAAGGAGCTTTTAGTCAAACCAATCTAATTAGAAATTCATAGAAACAAAATTATTTTAAATAGGGGTTGTATGCAAAATTGAAAATTTTATTCAAATAAAAAATTAGCTACTGAAAGAGATTAAGAAAAAGAGCAATTTACTAAGACATAATTAATCCTAGGTTCCTTCCCCTGATATCTCACCTTCTTCATCTTCTAAATATTCTTTTGGTCCAATTTTAATCTCCTAATTATTGATATCTAATGTCTCTAAGCTACCACTTAAGATTGTGTTCCGTTTATTACACTTAATGCAACTGCACCAGATTAATGATATAGAGCCAATCCAATTCTTGTTTAAATGCCCCAAAAAAGTCACACAAAAAACTCCTAATGTGAGTAACAAAATGAATTTAATTGATTGATTAATCGATTAAATCAAACATAACTCTCAAATAATGCAACTAAATTATCCAACCGATATAATTAAGATTAACATAAAAATAGAGAGAAATAGAAACGAAAATTTATTTGTAATTAAAATCAAACTAGTGTTCATTCAAATCATAAACTTGAGTTCAACGTTAGGTTTAGTATTCCCAAATTGATTACAAAGAAACTCATAAAACCATTACAAACGCAAAACACTCCATAGAGAAAACATTCATGGAGGCTTTAGAGGTATTCACATCAAAAGAAAAGTGTTATGACTAAAGATAACCTAAAAAAATCTAAGGTATAGATAGGCCAACATTACATTAGATGGTCTAGAATTTTTAAAAATACAATATTAATTCCTAAATACAACAAGCATACCAATTCAATTAGCAGCCACAATCACAAGATGAAACATAAGCAAAGCACATTAAAGTCTATAATTCAGCAATCTTCTAAAATTCTTAGAATAAAATCCTTTTGAAGATACAACTTAAACTAGTTCAAAATGTGAACGGATGAGCTTGCTTCAAAATTTTCAATAAAAAAAAAACCAATATCTCTTAAAACTAAGAGCAATCCCATTACAGGTTCCTTCCAAATTGAAGTAGGAAAGAAAAAGAAAAGCTACCTAGTGTTCCAACTTTGCAGCATATATGATATCATAATGAAATCAAGGGAAGGGATTTTAGTTAAAATCAACCTATAAATGCTTTAAGAGGAAACAAAAAGTTCTTCAATGATTCAATAACATCAAACTCCATAAAAAAAATTACACTTAAAATTTTACGAGGGAAAGAAAATGAAATTTCTTAACATTGAATCCCCTAGAGAAAATATGCTTAGAATTGCAACATGTAATTAAACAAAAAAAATCATGAGGGAAAGCAAAGAATGAGAATTTACCCCATAACTATTCCTTTTTAGCTTAGTTTCATTCCTTCTCTCTATGTTTCTCTATTTCCTCTTGTTTTCTTTTTCATTATGCTCATACAAAGACTTTTTTTTTCTCATATTATTTGTTCAAGTTTCACTCTACTTAGCTCTCTTTGATGATGTGGGTCACTAGCATCCACCACCACCACCACTTAAGGGTATTCACAAGGTCGGCTAGGTCAAACTTTACCCTAACTTGATGCCTCGACCAAGCCTAATTTTAATTAGGCTTTAAAATTGAAACCCGTTGTCCAAACCTGATTTAATACTGGGCAAGGGCGAGTCAATACCAGGCTGTTTGATATTTTTCTCTTTTTTATTTATTATTAAAATTATAAAAATAACCTAACAAAATTTATATAAATCTTTATAAAATTACATTTTATTCTTAAAAAAATTAAAATTTTGATATACATTTTTATAACAAAACATTTTTTAAAATTTTTATGGACTTAGTTAGGCCAATATGTTTTTTAGGGCTAACCTGAATTTATTATTAGAATTATAAAATAACCTCTAAAAATAATATTTTTATATAAATCTTTATAAAATTACATTTTATTCTTTAAAAAATTAAAAATTTGATATGCATTTTTATAACAAAACATTTCTTTTAATTTTTATGGACTTAGTCGGCCCAATATGTTTTTTAGAGCTAATTCAAATTTATTATTAGAATTATAAAATAACCTCTAAAAATTTTTTTTATATAAATCTTTATAAAATTATATTTTATTATTAAAATAATTAAAAATTTTGATATAAATATTTATAAAAATATTTTTTAAAAGATATTTTTTATTTTTTTAAGTCATACTAATATGACCCTAAGAGTTGGCTCAATGCCCAACCCTAACTTTTTTAAAAAAATTTCTTTATATTCAGCCCAACCTAATTTGATTTGACTGGGTAAAGCTAGGCCCACCAAACCTAAACGGGTTTAGATTGTCTGCAGTCCACCCTCTCTCCAGTCATCCAGTCTCGAAGGATTGGTTTTTTTTCTTTATTTTTTGCTCTTTGAAAAATCAAAAACAGAACAGAAAGAAGAAGCAAATACACAGACTGGACGGACTGGAAGGAGAGAGAAGACTGGAGAGAAGCCGCTCGGAGCCTAAACTCCCTTACCACCACCTTTCTAGAAAGGCTTTGCACTAATTTTAGATAATAAGAAAAGAGAGACAAAATGGAGGTGGCTTCAACAAATCTTCCCCAACAAACCAAAATAAAGTTTTCAAATTTGGCATATTCTCTCTTTAAAAAAAAATATTATTAATTAACTTGGTTGTTGTTTTCTAATTTTATTCTTCTCCCCATGTATTTTTTTTTTTGGCCATATTTTCATTTGGCTGATTTTTTTATTTACTTGCTATTTTTCTTTCAAGTTATTTAAGCTTTTGGTACTTAGGCTAGGCTTAAGTTGAGTTATTTGGGTTTGGGCTTAAAAATTATGTATTTTGTTTTTCTTAATCTATTTTCTTAAAATATTTTTTTTTCTTAATTTTATTATTATTTATTTAAAATATTTTTTTTTTATTTTATTTAGGATTTACTAATAAGATTGTCTGAAAATAATTAAATAAGACTCGTACTAAAAATATCTATGATTCTAATAACCTTTTTTATAATTTTGTTTTTTTTTTGCGTTTTATTTCTTATTTTAATTTTAATTTAGTGTTTTTTACATTTTTTATTATTTTATTTGTTTAATATAATATTAAAATTGATCTAAAATTAAATACAACTTAAATAAAAAAATGAATTCAAACGAAATTTAAAGTGACTCTAAAATTAGCCATTACTCATATAACTCCACCTAAGATTTAAATGTTTCAATTTGATGTGTTTTTTTTATTATTTTTAGAAAATACTCTAATAAAATTTCACAATATACTTTTTAAACATTTAAGAATTTGTTCCTACAGTTTTGTCATAACTTCATTTATTTGTGGCAAATGATAAAGACAAAATTTTAAACACTTGATAAGTATAAGAACCAATTTGAAAGAAATACAAATTTTAGAAACCAGGTTGAAAACTTAATTAAGCTATGAGGACCGAATTATTAATTTTCCTTAGTAATAATATATTCTTTAATATTTTATATTTATTCTGAAAAACTAAATTTGTAAATATAGTATATAAATAGAGTGGTTAGGGATTACTGTAGTACGATTCAATACACTTGTTATGTATATAATGTATGTATCCATGAAAGGATAAATTAAAAAAAAGAAAAAAAATTAAAAATTTAAAGTATATGCTTTTTAATCGAATGTTCTTATTAGTAACATCCGCTTAAAGACATTTCAATAAAGTGCTACTTAAGGCTGTTAACTTTGATTAAAATAAACAAAAAGTATTAATTATAATTTAGGAATAACAAGTTCCTATTAAAAAATCCATAACTACCAAAAAACAAAATGTTTATTTAGATGGTTTATAGTTATGTGGATGATGGATGATATGTAACATCTTTAAAAA
The DNA here is from genome assembly GCA_032878935.1 of Erythrophleum fordii. NCBI lineage: Eukaryota > Viridiplantae > Streptophyta > Magnoliopsida > Fabales > Fabaceae > Erythrophleum > Erythrophleum fordii. The sequence goes on along the minus strand of JAVQMF010000045.1, from coordinate 11,575,550 downwards.
TTAAATCCTCAATTAAATTAATATATGTTTTTTAATCAAATGTTCTTGTTAGTAGTATAGGGGAAAAGACAATTAAGTAAAGTGCTATTTAAGGCGGCTGACTTTGATTAAAATAAGCAAAAAGTATTAATTATAATTTAGGAATAACGAATTCGCATTAAAAAATCTACTACTACCCAAAAAAAAAAGTTTATTTAGATGGGTTATAGGTACGTGGATGATGTATGATATGTAACACTTTAAAAATTAAATTTTTGACTAAATTAATATAAGATGAATTAAATGATAAAAGATATTTAATTGATGACCACATAAGAAAATATAATTTTTATCTGAGTTTTAGGTACCAGAAAAAATGAGAAAATTATTAAAAAAATAAAAAATTTTATGGACCAATTAAAGATTTAATAGGAATCATTAAGAATTATTTATAAATTATCGAATAATAGCTAATTAAATAATAAATATTTAAAAAAATCAATAATTTTTCTTAAAGTTTTAAAAATATAAAAAAATTATTTAAGAAATAAAAAAATTTAAAAATTGAAGGATTAAAATATAATTATAAAAAATTTAAAATAAAAATTCATATTTTCATTAAGAATCAAATTGCAATTTTTGCTCAACTTTAAAAAAACGAGGAGACGCTACTTATTGGAGTAGTCATACTTTTTAACCACGAGGAATTGCAAGCTTTATGATAATGAAAGACGCACACACACATATACATATACAAATTATTTAATAAAATTAGAGTTAATTTAATATCTCATTAAACAATAAATAAGCGTCAATAAAACTTATTTGAGGAAAATATTTTTCTTAAAAATCTTTAAAAATATATTATATAAGTTATATTTATTAATAAAAAATTATATATAAGAATTAATCTAGTATCCTTATCTAATTAGAATAAGATTAAAGAAAATTAACTAAAGAGTCATTACTCTTATAAGATAAAATAATATGTTCTAAATGTAACTATTATTTTAACTTAATATGTACATGAAAATATATTATATAAGTTAGATTTGTTAATGAAAAATTTTATATAAGAATTAATCTAGTATCATTATCTAATTATAATAAGATTAAAGAAAATTAACTAAAGACTTATTACTCTTATAAGATAAAATAATATATTCCAAATGTAACTATTATTTTAACTTAATATGTACATGTAAATAAGAATATAAATATCAGTGCAACACGAAATTAAAGTTGGTGAATTACAGTTATATATATAACGATATATCTTCCAAAACAACGTGTACAGAGCCATCCAAATACAGATTGCCAAGTTTTATTATGATTATATATGATAACATCATCCGATATGAGAACAGCTCCACGAAGCTGCTTGGAAGCAAATTATTAAACTCATCGGAATTCTATTGCATGCCGTATAACACGTACTCAAGTCATTCATTGCACAGTGACTTAGACGTAATATATATATATATATATATATGTGTGTGTGTGTGTGTGTGTGTGTGTGTATGATCTGACACCCAGTTGGCAGCAATCAGACGCCTCTACTTTTTTTTTTTTTTTTATGGACAAACGACTCTACTTCTAGTACGTAAGGAGCGTTCTCTTTGCGCCAAGGTCCTTTGTTGTTAGATTTTCTATATTTAAAAAATTAAAAAAATAAATTAGTAAATTTAATTTAAAATAAAAAAAAAATTAAAACACATTTTATTTTTCTATTAATTTCATAACAACAGATAAAATTCAACGGCAAAAGACCCAATCTCCGTTCTCTTTTTATGAGCGGTTTCGATGAATCAGGAAACAGAGGGAGGCGAGAGAGAGCAAAGTGACACGCGTGAGAAAAGAGATAGAAAAGAGAATACACACACACACACACACATCGAAGGTGAGAGAAAAGAAGAAAGAAAGAGGCACGAGAAGGGGAAGAAATTTCAACAAGAGAAGGAAACGAATTTGAGGTAAGAATACAACTTTTGTCTAGCATATCAGTAAAGTTTATAAGTTTTTAAAAGATTAAAAAAAAAGTGTATTATTTTTAAATATTTAAAAATAATTTTGTAAGGTGTTTAATTTAAGAATTTTATTATTAAATGTTTGGTATATTTAAGTTGAGTTTTGTCATTGAATGTTTGATACATTTAACTTAAGTATTTATTATTAAATATTTAGTATGTTTAATTTATGAGTTATTAGTTGTTTTTATAAATTCTTTTAAAATTTTATAAATTTAATTCATGTAATATGTTATTTAATCACCAAATAAAAATATTATGGACTCCATGCATAGATAATAAAAAATAAATAAACTATTCCTATACATAGATAACCTTAATAAACGAAAAATCTTTATCGAAACTCTTATAGATGATTGAATTTTGAATTATTCCTGCATATAGATAGCTTGAGTAATTGGAATATCCTTATATGGATCTTATGTAAACTTAATTAATACATGAAAGACATTAAAAGATATAACAAAAAGGAAAATAATGTTTTATTATAATTTATATTGGCAACCAATGATTCTTTAGCCTAGTTTTAGAAATATGTCTAAATTACATAATTAGCATAATAATATTTTGTAAATTATTATTTGTAATTTATGTTTTTATTTGTTGACTGTGACTCATGCTTTTGTTAACCATTGATAATTTATATTACAAAAAATAATTAGTACTTGTTATGGTATATGACCCAAATAATTTGGAATTTGAGAATTAATAATATAATAATAGATGTGTTTATATCTTACATATTTGAATATTGGTTGTGTAATAAACACCGCTTGAAATGAGTTTTTGCAAATAAAAGGAAATTTCAAGATAAAGATAAGATTCTCAAGGAATGGATTCTAGCTAAGAAATTGTTTTTGGAGATGAGATGTTATGAATTTTCAATTTTATAATAAATTTCAGGAAATAGAATTCTCAATGGAGTAAATTTCATTAAGAGATGATCTTTATCCATAAATACAAAGTAACTGTCTTTATGAAATGAAGGATATGATTATCTGGAATCAACGTGAGGGTAGGAGTTCCTAATGATATAAGTCCCGCTCTTTTAGGGACAGTTATAATAAGGGGTTACAAAAAGATAAAGAGGCCTCATGTGATTTCAAATTTTAAGTTTCAAATTAAGATTTGTAGATCCCTTATAGAGGATGCCCTAATTATATTTATTATTGTCAATGGTGATTTTATTGATTATATTGACCAAGAAGAATAGTCTTCTTTCATTGATTGTGTTAAAAAACTATGCCTCACACCAAATAATATGGAATATTTGATGGACTACCTATGATTACAAAACCCCAAACTTGTACAAGTTATATAGGACACTTGTTACGAGACTTGCAGATACATTATTTTTTAAATAATCAGCACTTTGAGAACAAGATCATCTACATCTTTAAGGATAAGAAAAGTTATATCCATTGACTCATATGATATAAAATTTATAACAAAGGACTATAAAAATTGAAATTATTTTTAAATATTATTATTACCATCAGATTTTAAAAGATTTACTATCAGTTTTAGAGAATTTACTATTAGGTGTAGAAAAATTCAAAACTTTCCTACACTTAATAGTAAATCTCTTAAAATTAATAATAAATTTTTTAAAACTTAATAGTAATGATAATCTTTAATAGTAATTTTAATTCTTAAAGTCCTTCATTATAAATTTTATATTATATGGGTCATTGGATGCAATTTTCCTTTAAGAATATATATAAAAGATAACTTTTTAAAGTACTATTTAGGCTCTATAAATCAAGTGATGATAATGGCATGCCAAATTGTATTAAAATTATACAATACATGGATTAAAAATATGAAAAATTAAGCATGTCATGATTATGTTGAAATCATACTCATAAAAGATCTTGTCATAACTATGTTATTATAAATGATTGCCATGCAATACATGATGTTTAATTATATATAAATATGTCAATTTAACATGTTGCTATTATAATATATTTGAACATGTTATGTATATAGTTACATATTTTGCATAGTTATTTTCTTATACATAAATGTTTTTGTATATGTATTTGTCTATTGTATTGTATTTACTATTTTTATATACTATCAATAAAGAAATTAAAAGAAAAATAACTTTTGCACATGTGATAGCTAGCCCATTTGTAGTTTTCAAAATTAAATTGTATTTTTACTCAGAATATAAATTCTCACTAGAGTTAGTGATATATTCCGATAAGGACTTTAATTCAGATGATGCAATTTTGATGATAGATTAACATGATTAAAATACGTAAGAATGAAGTCAATATAGATATCAATGTCAACTCTAACAAGCTAAAATAACTAGATAACGGTTATTTTAAAATATTTAAAGTAATAATAATAATGAACACCAATATGTATTTGATGGTCCATTTTAAAAACTAATTATACTTTTATATTTTAGTAATTAAACGCTTTGATGACCTCATTTGCAATTATATAACTTATGAGACTTATGAATATTGGATGTATGGAATTAGTTACTTGATATAGAGTAAAAAAAAATATAATGCTCAAAATTTTGCTACGTTAATAAATAATTAAGAAGTGTATTGCTCCTTAAAGTAAAAGTGTTATGTGATGGCCATGTGTTTCTTATATCAAATATATATGTGTGTGGATTTCATTTAAAAACGTAGTACATATTCACAGTTCATAATAAAACTCATTACAGGACTTGGATTTTGCCATTAGTATTAACAGCAACAAACCTATGAAGTATGGATGTTTGGTAATAATTATGAAGAATAAAAACTTGACCAGTTGAATGTTCACTTTGTGATTTGTTTACATCATAAACAAGGGGACTAATAACTAGCAATACTACACAATAAAGTTGAATAACAATGAGAGGAAACTATGAGAAAAATAACCAAAATATTTCAAAAACAAGAGAGGTAGAACAAGGAAAGTAAATGTTAAGGCCTAAAATATAATAAGACTATCTTAAATACTTGTCAAACTAGCTTATAAACACACGAATTACTTTGTAATGTTTGTTTGTTTAAAAGTCAAAAAATATGAATGTTTGAATAGATTACGAGTTTAAGGCAGTTTTTCCTTCTCTGTCAACTTCCTATACATTCTCTTAACACAGTAGAGACAAAATTTATAGCTAAATGATAAGAGCAATTCTATAAGTTAAGATATACAGACTTAGTACATAAATTAATTTACAAGTGAGAGATCATAGGAATAGTTTCCTTTATAATAGTATAATTGTATAGATGACCTTTTATATATTTCTGGGTGAATCATGGAACTACAACATTTTGAAATTAAGAAGTTTCAAGCTTTAAGCACTACTACAAATTCTAATCAAATTATATAAAATAACTGAATCTTCCAACTAATAATATAATTTTAAATTTGATAGACTGGAAGGGCATAACGTGAAAATAACCAAACTGAAATTAGAAAAACAAGATTAATGCCACATTTACTGCTAATACAAAAACAACATGAAAAAAAAAAGAAAGAAATCCAATGTGTTAAAGTTTTTAAGAGCAAAATCAATATTTGATTCAGCTAAATATGTACTACTTTCTAAACTAATTTTTGCATTTCTTCTTCGTTCGTTAGCTGTTCCTAATTCTTACAATAAAAAATATTAGAGAATATAATTAAAGAAGATAGATGAGGTACAACATTGCTTGCTTTAAAATTCAAGAAAATAAGGTGCTAAAAATTACATGTCTACCACAGGGAAAAAAGCAACCACGAACAAATAAAGAGAATAGTAATCGTAAGTTATATGTTGAGTCATTCTATTTTGAACGCGACAACACTTAACAATTTTCAATTATTTTGGTTCCCCCCTCAATTTTTTACAAAAAAAAAAAACAATACAATAAGTCTAGAATTATACATAGTTAAAAAAAGGATAGTAGAGTTTCAAACATGAGAATGATATCAAACTTTTACCTCTCTTGTTCAAAACCAAAAGGTTCTATTTCAGTGAAATCGACGGGGGCCAAGACACGATGGTAGGTGGTTAGGCAATCAATGATCAAGCTATCCTTCAAAGGATGAAGCTTCTATTTTAGGAGCCTAAGGTTGAAATGGGAAAATTAGGATTGGTTTATTTGTTAAAATTTAATTAGAACTAATCATACCTGTGATTTAATTATTCATTACTATAATTTAACATATAAATTACATTTATATAATATATTAGGTACACTAAATAAGCAATAACTTCATAATATATTATATTTATATAATTAATATATGCTATTAAGCACCTAAAAATATGACCCAGTCGCATAAGTAAAGGACAGAGCATAAGAATTTTTGTCAAAACCCCAAACCCAAAGTTGCAATGGACTATTGCGCTTCTTATACAAATTAGGCTTGAATTAAAATTATGCAATACAAGCCCAATAAAATTATTCCAACATTTGCAAATTTATCTTTTATTTATTAATTTAAAATAAGAAAGTCAAATATCATAACTATTTCTTAATATTTGTTGTAATTAACTTATGAATTGATTTTTCGTTTTTATTTTAAATAAAATGTGATAGAAATTATAAGTCTACTTAAAAATGTTTTGACTTTTTAAAAACTATTCTATAGTATGAAAAAAAATAATGTATGGTAAAAATCTTATAAAATTTGATTTTAAAAATATAATTGATTGATAAAGTGTTTAGTGATAATTCTTAAAATTTTTATAATTGAATAAAATGACAATGATGAGTATATACTAAAAAAATTTTCTATTAATATTAAAAATTTAATGAAATTATATCATGTTAATAAAACAACACATGTATAGGGATAAAAATTAGTAACTCATCAAGCAAACAACTATAAAATTATAAGTAAAAATTAAATTAGAACAATATATTTTTATCATAAAAGTTGAAGAAATATAAGAGATTTGTGAAATATGAGAGAGTTGTGTATTAGATATTTGTAAAAAGATAGTACCAATTAGTGTTTTAGTAAGGAACTAATAAAAAATATGAAATATATATATATATACACACACGCCCCCCAGGATAATATATTTATAATCAGAATTTATTTATATATGAAATTATTGAAATAAAAAGATCCTTTTAGAAATTTTGAATTTTCAACTATCCTTTTAGAAATTTTGAATTTTCAACTAATGCAATTATTTTTAAGAGCATTCTTAGGATACTTTTTAAAAGTCACACTGAAAGAAGCACTTCAAAAATCTTTTTGTAGGCGACCATAAAGAAAATTAATAAAATTAACAATTTGGTCCATATTGTTTATTTGAGTTTTATATTTGTTTTCTATGATTTGTATTTATCTCAAATTAGTTTTTATACTTTTTGAACATTTAAGAGTTGGACTTTAAAGTTTGCCACAAACAATTGAAGTTATGACAAAACCAAGTAATAGGAACCAAATCTTAAACATTTAAAAAGTATGTGAACTAATTTTTTTAAAAAATACAAACTATATTGATTAAATGATTAATTTTTTTCAAGTAAAAATAAAATATAAATATAAAATTATAATATAACAAGGGATTTTAATTAATACACATATGGGATAGTGGAAAGTTAAATAATTTATGGTTTCAAGATCTTTTGATATATTGATTCCTAAATTATATATTAGTATTGGACTAAATTTAAATAAATACCAACTAATAAATAAGTGATTATTAAAATTAAGGGAAAGTAAGAAGTTATTCACCTTCCTACTACATGCATTCATTTTTAAATATTAAAAAATTAATTATTATTTATGTTATTTATTTGAATAATTTATTTAAAAATATTAACATATATTTTAAATAAAGTCCAGTTATGGGTATTGATATACATGACTTGTTACACTCTTATATGCTCGAAACATAAGTTTATATTATGTAAAGAATCTCAATCTTCAAATATTATGAGACCATGTTGAATACTTGTCAAACTAGCCTCTAAATATATGAATTACTTTTTCAAAGTTTGATTGGTTAAAAATTCAAAAAATATGAATGTTTGAATTGATTAGAAATTTGAGGCAGTTTTTTCTTCTCTATCTACTTCTTTTATATTATCCTAATACAATAGAGAAAGAATTTATAATTAAATGTCAAGAACAAACCTATAATTTAAGATTTAGTACATAAATTACTTGACAAGGGAAAGACCATATGAATAGTTCCCTTAATGATATAGATGACATATATATATATTCTTGGGTGAATCATGGAGATGTAACATTTTAAAATTAAAAATTTCAAGTATTAAACACTACCATAAATCCTAATCAAATTGTTTTAATTTATAAAATAACTAAATCTTCCAACTAATAATATAATTTCATATTTGATAGACTAGAAAGGCATAATGCGGAGATAACCAAAACAAAATTAGAAGAACAAGACTAATGCCCATGCTTGACATTACTACTAGCACAAAAACAACGTAAAAAAATGAAGTCCAATGTGTTAAAGTTTTCATTAGCAAAATCAAAGTTGCTGAAGATATACTAATTTCCAAACTAATTTTTGCATTCCTTCTCAATTCGTTAGCTGCTTTTAGTTCTTGTAATTAAGATTATTAGGGAGTGTAATTAAAGAAGACAGATGAGGTACTAAATTCCTTGCTTTAAATTCAAGAAAATGAGGTGTTAAAAATTCCATACCTGACATAGGGAAGAAAGCAACCACAAACAAATAAAAAGAGTAATGATAATAAGTTATCAGTTGAGTTATTCAATTTCCTACACAACAACACTTAACAATTTCTAATGTTTTTCTTCCCCCTTCAATTTTTTGCCAAGGAAAAAAAAATACAAGGAATCTAAAATTATATATAATGAGAAAGGAGAGTAGAGTTTTGAACAGGGAAGAAGTAACAAACTCAGCGTTCTTATTCAGAACCAAAAGATTCTGCCTCAATGAAATTGACGAGGGTCGAGACGTGACAGTGGGTGGATGAGTGATTAACGATCAAGTTGTTCTTCAAGGGATGAAGCTTCTGTCTTGGGAGACTAAGGTTGAAATGGAAAAATTAGGATAGGTTTACTAGTCAAAATTTAATTAGAACTAATCCTACTTGTGATTAGATTATTCATTATTTTAATTTAACCTATAAAAGAGCTTTATATAATATATTAGGTATAATAAATAAGTAATAATTTCATTATTTATTATGTTTGTATAATTAGTATATGCTATCAAGCACCCTAAAATTATAACCCAACCGCTCAAGGGAAGCACAGAGCATAAGGTTTTTAGTTTTCAGTCAAAGCCTCAAACCTAAAGTTGCTAGACTACTGCACTTCTTAAACAAATTGAGCTTGAATTGAAATTATGCAATACAAGCCCATTAAAATTATCTAAACATTTGTAAATTCATCTTAAAATGTAATCATTTTTATTTTTATTTTAAATAAAAAATAAAAGCAATTATTAGTTCATTTAAAAATTGATTGAGAAAGTATTTAGTAATGATTTCAAAAAATTGTTATAATTGTATAAAATGACAATGATGTGTATATACTAAAAATTTTCTCTTTTAATATCAAAAAATTAAAGAAATTTTTATCATGTTATTGAAACAACATATTCTAGTTAACCTTTAAACTGAAATATATAAATAATATAGAGATAAAAGTTAGTAACTCGTTGAACAAGCAATAATAAAATTATATGTAAAAATTAAATTCGAACAATACATTTTTATGAGAAAAATTGATGAAATATGTGAGATTTGTGAATTTGATATTTGTAAAAAGACAATACCAAGTGGTGTTTTAGTAAAGAACAAATAAAAATATATAATATATATATATATACACACATCAGAAAAATATGTTTACAATAAGAATTTATTAATACATGAAATTATTGAAATAAAAACATCCTTTTAGATATTTTGAATTTTCAACAAATGCAATTACTTCTAAGAGCATTCTTAAGATACTTTTCAAAAGTCACACCAGAAGAAGTACTCTAATTTTTTTTTTTTGTGGTAAATAAAATGAGAATTTTGATAAGTCACTATAAAGAAGTTTGAGAAAATTAATAATTTGGTCCCTATAGTTTATTTGAACTTTCAATTTAATTTCTATAATTTGTATTTTTTTCAAATTGGTTTGTACACTTTTCAAACATTTTAGATTTGATCTTTATCATTTGCCAAAAACAAATAAAGTAATAACTATGGACAAGTTTTAAAATGTTTAAAATGTATATTGTGAACATCATATTTTGTTTAGATATTTTTTAAAAATGATTAAAAAAAACACATTGAATTGAACCATTCAAATTTTAAATGAAGTTATTTGAGTCATGGCTAATTTTGGAGTTACTCTAAATTTTGTCTGAATTCATTTTGTCATTTGTGTCATATTTAATTTTAATTCAATTTTAATAGTATGTTAAGCTAATAAAATAACCCAAAAAAATAAAAATCATTAGAGTAAAATTAAAAAAACAAAACAAAACACAAAACAAAACAAAGTCATAAAAAAAGTTATTAGAATCATAGATACTTTTAGCCTGTGTCTTATTTAATTGATTTTAGACAATCTTATCTATGAACCTTAAATAAAATAAAAAATATAGAGCAAAAAAAATATATATATATAAAAATAATAAAAACAATTTAAGAAAAGAGATAGAAAACAAACAAAACAAAATACACAATTTTTAAGCCCATGCCCAAATAACTCAACCTAAGCCCCGCCCAATTATCTAAAGCCTAAATAATCCAATACTCTAAAAGAAAGAAAAATAACAAGTATTAAAAAAAAATTAGCCGAGTACAAATATGATTAAGTGGCTTAATACTTATTCCTCATCTAATTTCAATCTTGATAAATATGTTATTTGGTAAATATTATGTGGTAAATATTATGCATATCATCTTAGAGATAAGTCCAAACAAGAAAGGGAGGAGCATTGCTTGAATCCTTGAAAATATTATTCTAATGCAAAATTGTGTGCAATCTTGGTTTCTTGGTTTATGTTTGAATTTATGGAATATGATTTTAAAACAAGAAGCCTAAATAAGCCTCTTTTGTGCATCAGAATATGTTTCAATTGCTAATTTTAATAATTTTTTAGGTTCTAATAATCAATATCCAATTAATTTTGTTTTCAAAAGTTCAAAAGTTAGTTTTTAAAAAGCAAATAAACTTTTTTTTTATAAGAATAATCCTTAAAATTATTTTTTGATAAAATTACAAAAATTTATTAAAATTAAAAAAAATTGTACTCTAGTCACTTGTGTTTTCTTAAAAATTTAAAGAAATGAAAAATATAAAAAGAAAGTGATATTTTTTAAACTTCACAAGTCTATCTTGTTTTAAAGATAATCTCTTTTCCTTAAAATTTTTTAAATTCAAAAGCTAGCATTTTAAAAATAAATATGAAACCAGTTTATTTAAAAATATTTTTTTAGAATTTTTTTTCAAAATTCAATAAAATAAAAAAACACAAAAAATAAGAAAAAAGAAAGAAAAATGATGTCATAAAGTTTAAAATTAATCTATTAAACTAACAAAGATTAAATAAAATTTTCCAAATTTAAATTTTCTTAAAGAGTTCGATTCAAAAAAATAAAAAATAAATTAAAGATTAAATAACTTGTCATTGGTTTAAGAACTTTTCTCAAATTTTTTTTTTACAAGAACTATAGAAGTCAATCAATATATATAAATATATGTACTTAAAAAAATTTCTTTTTTACTTAAATGAAAATGTTATTTTTAAAAATAAAAAATAAAAAAAATGAAGAGAATAAAAAAGTGAAATTCACTTAGCTTTTTCAAATTAAAACGTATTAACCAATTCAAAAATCATTTTTTTTGTAAAAATAAAATAATTTTTATTTTCTTCTTCTTTTTTTAAAAAAATAAAAATCACCAACCAATAGACACCATTTTTTACCTAATCGAACCTCATGGATTTTAATCCATTTCGTAGGGTACATAAACCCTAGACATTTATTCTAAATCAAATCTATCTTTGTAAATAATTTTTTTTCTTTTTTTGTTCTTGTCATATTTTCTTTTTTTATTTGCATGGAAATGATTAAGGTAATTAAAATAAGATTGATGCCATATCATTCTTTTACAATTAACTTAAAAAAACCATTTTTAGAAATAAGTGTTGTAAAGTGTTTAACACTTTCTTTTTCATACAACTGATTTCTGAATTTATTTTTGTTTTGCAAACAATTTTATCCCAAAATTTTTTTTCTAAACTTTTACCTTTTTATAATTAAAATTTTGATGGTAATTAAAATTTAGTTTTAGTTTATGAAAATCAAAATTTTCTTTTTCTTCACACTGCGGTTGCATTATTGGTGTGACATATATGGACTAATTTGAAAAAATGTAAACTATATAGACTAAATAATTAATTTTTTTCCAAACAAAAGTAAAATACAAATACGTAATTATAATATAACAAGAGATTTCAATTAATATACATGTGAGACAGCGGAAAGTTGAGTAATTTATGGTTTCGAGATATTTTAATATCTCAATTCCTAAATTATATATTAGCATTGAAATAAATTTTAAAAAATATCTACTAATAAATAGGTGATTATTGAAATTAAGGAAAAGTAAAAAGTTATTCACTTGCACTTCATGCAACACAAGCCCAATACAATTATTCAAACATTTGTAAATTTATTTTAAAATGTAATCATGTTTATTTATTATTTTAAATTAAGAAAGTTTAATATCACAAATATTTCTCAATATTTGTTATAATTAATTTGTGTGTCAAATTTTCATTTTTATTTTAAATAAAATGTAAAAGCAATTGTAAGTTCATTTAAAAATGTTACAACGTTTTAAAAACTATTGTATAGTATGAATAAAAATAATGTTTGATAAAAATCTTATAAAAATCGATTTTGAAAATATTATTGATTGATAAAGTGTTTAATAGTAATTTTAAAAAATTGTTATAATTGTATAAAATGACAATGATGAGTATATACTAAAACTTTTCTTTATTAATATTAAAAATTCAAAGAAATTTACCTCATTTTATTTAAAAATGTGTCCTTGTTAACCTTTAAATATAGAGATCAAAGTTAGTAACTCGTTAAGCAACCAATTATAAAAGTATAAATTAAAATTAAATTAAAATATTTTATTTTTATGATACAATTCGAAGAAATACATGAGATTTGTGTATTTGATATTTGTAAAAAGATAATATTAATTAGTGTTTTAGTAAGGAACTAATAAATATGAATATATATAACATATAATAATATATTTATATGACCTATAATAATATAAATATATATAATAAGGATTTATTTATATATGAAATTATTGAAATAAAAAGATCCTTTTAGACATTTTGAATTTTTAACAGATGGAATTACTTTTAAAAGTATTCTTATGATACTTTATAAAAGTCACTCAATAAGCATTCTAAAATTTTTTTTGTGGCAAATAAAATGATAATGTTGATAGGTCACCATGAAGAAATTTTAGAAAATTAATAATTCAGTCCCTATATTTATTTAAGTTTTCAATTTGCTTTCTATATTTTGTATTTCTTTCAAATTAGTTCTTATATTTTTTAAATATTTAAGATTTGGTCTTTATATTTTGCCAAAAACAAATGAAGTTATGGCAAAACCTAGCGATAGGAACTAAATATTAAACAGTTAAAAAGTATATGAACTAATTTAAAAGTATGTAAACTTAATGATTATTTTTTTCCAGGTAAAAATAAAATACAAATACAAAATTATAATATAACAACGGATTTTAATTAATATACAAGCGGGATAGTGGAAAGTTAAATAATTTATGGTTTCAAGATCTTTAGTTCCCAAATTATATATTAGCATTAGAATAAATTTAAATAAATATCAACTAATAAATAGGTGATTATTGAAACTAAGGGAAAGTAAGAAGTTTTTCACCTTCTTGCTACATGCATTTATTTTTTAAATTTTACTAAATTAATTATTATTTATACTATTTATTTAAAAATATTAACATATATTTTAATATATGTTAAGTCACTGGTATTAATATATATGACTTGTTACATTCTAAAATGCTCGAAACATAAGTTTATATCATGTAAAGAACCTCGATCTTCAAATACTATAAACCTATCCTAACTTGACGAACTAGTCTATAAACACATGCATTACTTTTTCAATGTTTATTTGTTAAAAAGTCAAAAAATATGAATGTTTGAATAAATTAAGCGTTTGAAGAAGTTTTTCTCCTCTGTCAACTTCCTCTACATTCTCCTAACACAGTAGAGACAAAATTGATAACTAAATTGTGAGCGCAGATTTATAATTTATGATTTACAGATTTAGTGCATAAATTAATTTATGAAGGGGAAACCATAGGAATAGTTTCCTTTATGATAATATAATTGTATAGATGATATTTATATATTTTCAAGTGAATCATGGAGCTGTAATGTTTTAAAATTAAAATTTTCAAACTTTAAGCAATATCATAAATTCTAATCAAATTGTATTAATTTATATAATTACTGGATCTTCCAACTAATAATATAATTTTAAATTTGATAGACTAGAAGGACATAATGCAAAGATAACAAAATGAAATCAAAAGAATGAGACTAATGGCCATGCTTGACGTTACTGCTAGTACAAAAACAATATGAAAAAAATGAAGTCCAATGTATTAAATTTTTCATTAGCAAAATCAACATTTGATTTTGCTAAAGATATATTACTTTCTAAACTAATTTTTTGCATTTCTTTTCCATTGTTCTTAGGCTTCGTTTAGTATAAGGGATTAGATTTTGAGAAAATAGGAATGGGAAATGAAATGAGAATGAAAAGGAATCTTGTATCTCATAATTATGTTTGATATGATGGAAAAAGAAATAGGAATGTTTTTATTTTTTTATACTTAATTAGATAAAAATGATATAAAAATAAAATGAGAAGAGAATTAAAAAATTAAAATGTTTTTAATAATTATAAAATATAATAAAATATTTTATTTTTAATTACCAATAATAATAAATAATAATAAAATAACATTTTAATTTAAAAATTTATTTTTAATTTACCTTTAATAGGAAAAAAATTATTTGAAGAAGAAGAAAATAATCTCAATTTTTATTCTCCTACTCAATAAAACTCTCTCCCACCACAAAGCAATGGAATGGACTTTCCTATGTTAGTGGGAGACAACTCTCCTAATGAAAGAAGTCTACTACATACTAAACATGTTTTTCTCTCAATCACACTCCCTTTCCCTCTCTATAGTTAACATTCCCACCAACCAAACGAGGCCTTAGTTCTTACAATCAAGATTATTAGTGAATAAAATCAAAGAAGAGAGATGAGATAATGCATTGCCTGCTTTAAATTCAAGAAAACGACGTGTTAAAAATTCCATGTTTGATACAAGGAAAAAAGCAACCACAAACAAACAAAAAGAATAATAATCATAAGTTATCAGTTGAATCATTCTATTTCCAACACGACAATACTTAACAATTTCTAATGTTTTTCTTTTCTTTTTTAAATTTTTAATAGAAAAAATAATACAGGAAATCCAATTTAACAGTACCAAATCTGCAGTACAGAGACGCTACGGTATAATGTAAGATGGCCCCCTTCTTTAATTTATCTAAGATTAGTATGTTTTGGATATCCTTCAAAAAAGATATAAATTTCTAAAATTTATGTGCCGCTAAGTTTGGAAAAATATGCATCATTGAGAACATTTAAACAAATTTAATTGTCATAATTAATAGGATATGTGGAAAGGCAATTAAATATAAGCTATCGGGCAAAGTCAAAGTGCTCTCAATGTTTCTCCGACTCTCTTCTTAAAATTATCAATTAAGAAGAAGGAGAAGAAAAAGCAGGAGCTACATCTCCCTCTGTAGTCATTCTCTCTCACTGAACAGATGATTAGCTCTCTTTTGTACGTGTTATCCAAATTTTCTATCTCACAAGTCATGATTTAAGGAATCTGAATCCAGCAGTTAGATTCCGTTTAAAACCGTGCGTTACTTACTTCCTGAGTTCCTGACTATATTTTGGTTACATACCAGGGCACCTGGAGACTAGACTCATTGAAAAACCTTAATAATTATGAGCTTTAGTTTGGTCACGCTTTAATTCCCAATCAACATTTCAATTGACTATATTTCTCCACCATCATAAATTTTCAAATAAATTCAGCTCACTCCACAATATCAACAAAAGTTTGATATTCACCGAGTTTCAATCTTCAAATGGAAGCTTTTTTTCACAGGAATTCGGATTACAATTTGAATTTGCAATAAAACAGAGATAAAGCAAACAGGTGACGAATAAAGACAAATCCCAAAATACTACTGCGCTATTAATGCCAACCGAACTATAGACCCCACAAGCAAATGCAACATAAAAAGCGCGTGGGAGCAGCAAAGATGGAGGAGACCACAATGAAGACACACAGGATTACACACATTATGATTAGGACCACTTGCCCTCACTTTAAGAGAGAGGAGAGGAAAGAACAGTAGAATTTAACAAACATCAGCCCACCCCTCAATATAGTTTGTAAACGAGGTTGACAGTTTATACAGTAGCCTAAAGCTAACCTGCACAGACGGCACACTCTAGAAAAGAAAAACCCTTCCCTTTACATGCCATTGGTAGCAGCCACTGGTTAACAACGTTGCTATAAACGCCAGACTAGCTTTCAGATCATGTTGGTCAGAACCAAAGCCTCGTCCCTGGCCTTGTCAAACCATCTTTGCCTTGTAGATGTTCCACTCAAATATTAAACATGATGGACTGCCAACAAGTCTTAGATGCTGAGCCGCCCATTAATGGATCCATATGTTCATGTATGATCATTGGGTCAATGCTAGTTCACTTGGTTTTCACGTTGTAGAGGCTCATATTTAATTGGTCAAGTTTAATCCAAAATTAGATGTATCCAAAATTAGATGTGATAACCACCTACAGAAATTAATTTCAGCTTCTGCACTAGTCCAAGGGTAATTAGCCAGCGATGCAAGTTGGATTTAGGATGTTCCTTCATATACAGCCTTCCAGCATCAACCAGTAGAGGCCTCGTGAAGGCAACAAAAACGGGATGTTATTTACAACAAAGAATGATGTTACCTTCATAACTATTGTTTTCACAACTATGCATAACTGATTATGAGTTCAGACTTGCAAGCAAACACAACCAGCCTCTTCAGGTTATTGATTTGATAGCCAGTCAACCATCCGACGGCCTCCATATATATATATATATATATATATTTAAATGGAGCACCTACACAGTTGAGCAATATTGTGAATGCAAGAGTTGTAAAGGTAAGCATTGCTTTGCAGCTAAACAATAACCTTCATAAACTCCAATAATAACACCTAATTCCATTTCTGGGGGTGGGGGTTGGGGGTAAAAGTAACACCACGAACAAATCCAGTCCCAAGCAGGTTAAGGAAAAAATCTGCCTAAACATGCTCAAACAACATAAGGTGAAGACTACTCTTGCAGTCTAGACCCTAGCTTAGTAGGTTCCAGAGCTCAAGATTTTCAGTGAGCCTCTTTCAGCTGGAACTAATGCACACAAGAAACACTTGAAAGATAAAATATAATAAGCAATGAGCTTAAAGCAGTCCACACAAGCCTGAATGCCATATAGAGTACCATGGCTGAAATTAAAGTGATAGCTATTCGAGCTGACAGTTAGTCACCCTCACAAAATTCCATGTTTCCTGGCCAAGCTTAAGTTTAACCTCTACACAATCTACCTGTCATATATCAGATTCTTCACCCACCTTTCCACCCTCTGCAAGTCCCACAAGCAACTCTAATCCTTGCATTACCTGACTAATTTTGATGGAAGTTGAAACTCTCTGCAGTCTGCACATACAAGGCATGCCACTGGTGGGAGGAGGCAACCACGACGCCCATATCAAGTGATACCTCAACTGCCGCACAGGAAATCAGGTCAGGAACTATTCCTACCAAAAATGTCTAAACTTACTATACATAAAGATAATTTCTAGGAATCAACTGATTAACTAATGCTACATTTGGTACAGGGATTTATTTTTGTGGGAATGAAAATGAAAATTGAATTGTCTAAAAATATGATTTATAATAAGACTTTATGACATTGATTGATCCATGTAACCGACCTCACTTAGCGAAAAAATTTTTTGTTGTTGTTGTTGAAAATGAAAATTGGAATGAAAATGGACGTTGATGGAATGGAATCTTGTAGTCCATAATCATATTTGGTGTGATATGAAAAGAAATGAGAATACTTTTCCATTTTATTATTTGGTTTAGTTAAAACAATATGGGAATGGAAATAAATGCTGAGAAAAAGACAGTAGTACCCTTACTATATGTTGTTGAAGGGCAAACCAGTAATTCACCACATCATTCTCACAAATGAAACAACAACAACAACAACAACAATAGGTCTTTTTCCACTAAGTAGGATCGACCACATAAATCAAACGATGCTATAAAATTTTAACATAAATCATATTTTTAGATAAATTTACAAACGAAATGAAGCAACATTCCATAAAAAAATATTATGGAATGCCCATTCCCAAATTTTTGGGAGTGAGCATTCCCAAATTATTGGAATAGAAGCATTATTCTAGCAACCAAACATGCATAAATGGGAATTTCCTTTCATTCCTGACTCTACAGTGAAAGATACTGGCAACCACACGGTGCATTAAAACAAGGGGTGAAAACATTGGGAAAAAGAAAAAAGTAAGCCAGTCAAATATTAACCCATTCTGAAGCAGAGGCAAATAAACAATAATATCTACTTAAGTATATCATGTATCAACATCATCAAAAATCTGCTAAGCAGAGAAAAGGAATCATTTAATTTCTGGCTAACAAGCAGTTCAAAGGACATAAAAGCCACAGGATAAATGGAGATGACAAGAAGAAGCCTTCATCTGATACATTTGAGTCAGTCACATAGATCTTTCATCAAAAGTAACTCGAATCTGCCACATGCATTCTCCTAACAACTTTCCATTTAAAACATCTAGCAACTTCATGGAAGATATTAAACAACCAAAATTTCCGACTCTAAGCTAATATATTAGCTCCATTTAAGACAAGATCAAAATGCAGGAAGAGCTGGATCACTATTAGCATAGTTACATACATAAATCTGTATTACACAAAACTCTTCACCTACAAAGCACGAATGCTTCAAAAAGAACCATGTCTATGTCCAACAAACATCAAACACTCATATAAGACACAATGTGACACTACACGGCACTTTAAATTACATTTAGACACTTCAAATTTTGTTGTGTTACCGTGTCCATGTCCTATGTACTTGTCAATGTCCTTGTTTCCTAGATCCTGGCCAATGATATGAGTCCCTTAAGAAGATTAGTTTTGCAACTCAACCTTATGAGGAAAATAACCATTAGAAATTGTCCATATGAACTTTCTTTCTCAACCTCTTTCTGAAAACATTACCCATTAAAGATTACATACTCCACATTTAAACCAAATGGAGGGGGTATTACAGCACGAAATGTAAAATTAAAAACATAATATTCACATGAAAAAGGAGTTCCACATGGAGGAGCAATAATAACATAACAAATTTGGAGAGTCCTACCAACCCATGGGCTGGTAAATCTGGAGGTATTATTTAAAATGTAAACAAAATTGCCAAGGCTAACATGTCTTCCTTGTATGTGCCCCTCCAAATAATTATCTGAACCTCTCTTGCTGAGTATGGGAATTGTAATTCTCTTCAATATGCCGGGTGAGAAGTGAGATTCCGTAATGTGAGGCACTAGAGGCAGCATAATAGGATGTTACAGTGAGTTGAGCAAACTTTGGAAGCACATAACCTACAAATTCCGCATATAGTCTGAATTAGTCATGACTCATAAGTATCTTAAGATTGTAACATCACTAATAAACTACAAGTCTTCACCACCTCTGGCTGATATTTCATCATAAAATTATTCGAACAAATGAAAAGTATAAGTAGATCTGAAGCTCTACAATGCCAATTCCCAAGTACATGTTAAAAGCAAAACCCATCAAATGACGAAGTCTGACTAAAACCAATACTAAATACCAAAGTCAACACTAAACCCTTAGTAATCAGCAACCTAAGCAAATGATAAAGCCTGATCTAAAGTGGATTGAGGACAAAACTCAGGAAAAAGCTAAAAAGTAACTTTAAGCTAAGGAGACGGCTTGGATGCCAACAAAAACCTAGAGGAAAAAGCTTAAAGAGCCTAAGAGGCATGACATTCCTCACAATCCATATCAGAAGTACTCATCTGTCACTTTTTGCACAGTTGCTGGTTGTCAACTTTTTGGGCTAATAGTTAATATCTTGTAAACTGTAATAGGTATTAGAAATTAAACCTATTAAATAGAGTAAATAGGCAGGTACAAGCATTTACCTCCAAATGCAGCACTTGCACCTGAAAATATTAGCAATGGAGGGAGCTGTGAACAAAGAAGGAAAAAAAAATGAGTTAACTAAAGAATATGAACAAGTTATATGGTACATATACTCTCCTGAGTGGAAAGAACTAAAGATGACAAGAAGTTCAATGATAGTACTAGTCTAGACATCAGCATCACTGCAAGGCCACTAAAGCACAGTAATTGTGAAGGAAACTCAAAAGTATAATAAAGCATGCATACCCCAACTAGAAAAGGAAGCCACTTTGGTCCCTTTAAACGATTTTGAAGGTATGAGATCCCTGCAATCAAAGATTAATAAGAAATATCAACAACAAAGGAAGACTATAATAAAGTAGGGGAAATAAAAACAGAATTAGCAATACCTGTGTTAAAACCATGTACTGCACTAAGCATACCACCAATACCCGAGCCAGCCTAATCAATGAAAAACACAAGATAACATATGGCAACAAGAATATTTATAGAATAATGGACCACGCCACGATAACTAAGTAACAGTGCACTCAAAAGCATGGCACTATTCCAATCCCCAAGTCACAGGAGTCTACCACCACAATTGAAACCAGATAAACCAGAATTCAAAACAAATCGCAATATTCCACTAACTTGAACCAATGTTTCCAATAAATGACAATGAATTACATGAAGCGGGAAACGAAAGAGGCAAGATTAAGCAAATAGAAACCAAACGTATACACTCAACGTTAAGCTAGCATTTAGCAATAAAATTAATATCAGAAATTAAATTTTCTACTTTATTTTACCAAATAATTTTTTTCCCAAAAAATTTCCAATTCTTACATCCTTTACTCACCACGGCAGTGGCGTCATGCAAGACGGAAGTGATTGTCCATTCAGCTTTTTCCTGAATCCAAATGATCACATAAATAGTTCACAGAAAATTTTGAGAAAGTAAATTCATTGAAATTTTGCAAAGAGAATAGACTTACAGAATTAGGGTCTAGAAGGGAGAGACAGCGAGGGCAACGAGGGGAGCCGAGGCCAGGATTGATGGTAGGATCGTGGTGGAGATTGCCAGTTCTTAGCTTCTCTTCATACACTTCTCGAGTTCCCATTATCTCCCTCGCTTTGTCACCTGAGAGTTACCCTACGCACAACACAAGCGAGAAAAAGTGATAACTGGAGCCAACTTCCTCGTTTGTTTCCCTAGCTTTTGAACAAGTGAACAGGCTTCTAAATTTTGCGAGACAATTGCAAAAGTTTGATAAAATTTTAATAATATATAATATTTGATATAATATTATATAAAGTATGTTATATAAGATATATTATCGTATAAAATTTTTTTTTATTTTTTTTATTTATAAATAAATATTTATAATTAAAATTTTAAATAATTTTAAATTTGTGAACAAAAATTGTTTTCAAATGTTAGTTAATAAAAAGTATAAGATGAACTTTTTAGATTGGTAATTAAAAAGTGGAAAAAAAAAATAAAACTTGATTTGAACTTTTTATAATTGTTTGGTTTCCGAATGCATCACAAACTTAAAAAAAACATTTGTTCTATCACTAAAAAAGTTAACATAACATTAATGAGCTTACTTATATCATTATGTCAATCATTTGGGTTATCAAACTATTGATTTGGTTCAAATTTTTTATTGGGATCCATTTGTCCCAAAATTTAAAACCACTCATTGAAGAATTTATATCTACAAAAATAACTACAAACGACATGCCAAATTTAGCCGAGGGTGATAAACACTTGAGGTCATGGGAATAGTGTGTTTAGTCTAAAGAACACAAATTTAAAAGGGAGAGAAGTAAGCACGAGTATTTTAATTCTCCACAATTCAGCAACTATGTATTAGAATCTTTTAATAATAATTTATTCTTTAATATTTTATACTTATTTTGAAAAACTAAATTTGTATATATAGTATATAGATAGAGTAGCTAGCAATTACTACAGTAAGATTACAATTAAGTACACCTATTGCATTTATAATGTATGTGCCCATGAGAGGATAAATAAATTAAAAAAGATTTAAACTTTTTAGAGTATATGCTTTTTAATTGAATGTTTTTTTTAGTAACATTGGGTGAAGGACAATTTAGTAAAGTACTATTTAAGGCTGCTGACTTTGATTAAAATAAATAAAAAGTAGCAGTTATAATTTAGGAATAATGAGCTGCCATTACAAAATCAATTATTACCAAAAAAAATTGTTTATTTAGATGATTTATGGCGATGGGGATGATGGACGATGGCCCCGTGTTTCGTATATTAAATATTTGTGGATTTTATTTAAAAACTCAATATATATTCACAGTTTATAGTAAAAATCATTATAGGACTTGGATTTTGCCATTAGTCCTAACAGCAACAAACCTATGGAGTATGGATGTGTGGTAAAAATGATGAAGAATAGAAGCCTGACCAGTTGAATGTTCACTTTGTGATCTTTTTACATTATAAATAGCAAGGGAACTAATAACTAGCAATACTATACAATAAATTTGAATAACAATGAGAAGAAGCTATGTCTTTTGGATCGAGCCAAAATGTTTCAGAAACAAGAAAAGTAGAACAATGAAAGTAAATGTTAAGGCTTGTAAGAACTTGAATTTTAAAATATCATGAGACTTTCTTAAATACTTGTCAAACTAGCCTATAAACCCATGAATTACTTTTCAAAGTTTGTTTGTTAAAAAGTCCAAAATATAAATGTTTGAATAGATTAGGAGTTTGAGATAATTTTTTCTTCTTTGTCAACTTCTTTTGCATTCTTCTAACACAACAAAGACAAAATTTATAACTAAATATTAAGAGCAATTCCATAACTTAAGATATAAAGACTTGGTACATAAATTAATTTACAAGTGAGAGACCATAGGAATACTTCCCTTTGCGATAGTATAAATGTATAGATGACATATATATATTTTTAGGTGAATCATGGAACTGCAACATTTTAAAAATAAAGATTTCAAGCTTTAAGCACTACTATAAATCATAATCAAATTGTATTAATTTATAAAACAACTTAATCTTCCAACTAATAATATAAATTCAGATTTGATAGACTAGAAAGGCATAATGTGAAGATAACCAAAATAAAACTAGAAGAACAAGATTAATGCCCCTACGTGACATTACTACTACAACATGAAAGAAATGAAGTCTAGTGTGTGAAAGTTTTTACCAACAAAATCAACAATTGATTTTGTGAAGGATATACTACTTTTCAAGCTAATTTTTGCATTGCCTCTTCATTCATCCTTCAATTTTTTGCCCCAAAAAAATGAAGTCTAGAATTACACACAGATAAAAAGGAAAGTAGAGTATCAAACAAGGTAGGGGGCATTAAAATTAGATAAGAAGTAAGTAATAAGCCATTCAATCTTATGATAGCCTTTCATCATAGATCCAATGCCATAGTCATGCATACTAAACACAAAAAATTCAACATTCCAACATGCCTTGATGTTCATCATAGAGCATTCATCAAGTATGCATTATTGAACAAGATTTTACACTTAATTTTCAACTAAAATTTTGCTTAAAAGCTTCAATGGGAGGGTAGCAGTTAAGAGACACATTGAAGACTCAAACCAAACACAAAATCATGCAAAGACATAAGTGGGATAACAACAAGCATGAGACAAGTTCAAGATTTGAACCAAACTGAATATTAAGTTCTAAGAAACATTAATTAGACAACAGCACATATAAGAATCAAGGTTTGTTCATGTTAAAAACACCATTAGGACAATAGCAACTTCTTAGGCACAAAATGAAGCTAGAAGAATAGGATTAAAGTAATTAAAGGCCATAAGACAACAAACATAATCTGATTTTTACATGAAACTCCACTGAGGAGTGAGGCTAAAAGCAATAGGACAGCAACCACCATCTTTTAAAAATATGTTTAAATCCTTAAATATGAACAAAAATAAAACTATATGAGGAAAAGCATACTAATTCAATTAGCAACCTTAATCATAAGATAAAACATGAGCAAAGCACATTGAATTCTATATTTTAAGAATCTTATAAAACTCTTAACATAAAATCCTTTAAAAGATATAACTTAAATTATCCAGAGTGTAAATGGATGAGCTTGTTTCAAACATTTCAATCAAAAAGACCCATCCCTCTCAAAATTAAAAGCAATCCCATTACATATTCATTTAAAACTAAAGTAGGAAAGAAAAAGAAAAACTATCAAGTGTTCAAATTTATGCAGCATATATTAGAGCATAATAAAATCAGGGGAGAGATTTTTGTTAAAACCAGCCTATAAATGCTTTAAGAGGAAACATAAATTTATTCATTGATTCAATAACATCGAACTCCATAAAAAAATATGCTTAAAATTTTATGAGGGAAAGAAAATGAAATTTCTTAACATTGAATCCCATAGAGACAATATGCTCAAAATCGCAACACAGAATTACAAAAAAATCATGAGAAAAACTAAAGAATGAGAATTAACCCCATAACTAATCCTCTTTGACTCAATTTTGTTCCTTCTCTCTATGTCTCTCTATTTATTTTTGTTTTCTTTTTCATTATATTCATATGAAGACTCTTTTTCTTGGATTCTCTATTCAAGTTTCACTTTACTTGACTCTTTCTGACAATGTGGACCATTGGCATCCACCACCACCGCCTTTTTGGAAATGCTCTTCACTAATCTTAAACAACAAAAAAAGAAATACGAGAGAGAGGTAGCTTTAGCAAATCTTTCCCAGCAAACCAAAATAAGCCTTTAGGTTTAGCATATTCTCTCTTTTTTAAAAAGAGATATTAATATTTTAGCTAACTGATGTTTTTTAGTTTTATTCTTCTTCTTAAGTATTTGGCTTTTTTTTCATTTGCCATATTTTCATTTGGTTTATTTTTCTTTTAAATATTTGTTATTTTTCTTTCCTTTAGGGTATTGAGTTATTTAAGTTTTCGGTAATTAGGCTTGGGCTTAAACATTGTGTTTTTTTTAATCTCTTTTCTTACAATATTTTTCTTCTTCTTTTTTATTTTATTTTTTTATTATTATTTAAATATCTTTTTTATTTTCTCTATTTTTTATTATAAGGTGTTTAATTTAAGAACTTTATTATTAAATGTTTGGTATATTTAACTTCAAAATTTATTTATTAAATGTCTAGTGTGTTTAATTTAGGAATTATTATAAGTATTAGTATATTTAATTTATGAGTTATTGGTTGATTCTATAAATTTTCTTAGAATCTTACAAATTTAATTCACATAATATATTATTTTATCATTAAGTAGAAATATTCTGGAGCTTATGCATAGATGATAGAAAAATAAACTATTTATACGTATGGATGACCATAACAAACAGAAGTCCTTTACCAAAATTCCTATGCATGGATGACTGGATTTTGAATTATTTTGATCAAAAATAACTTAAGTAATTAGAGTACTATTATATGGACTAGATATGAACTTATTTAAAACTTGAAAGACATTAAACAATATAATAAAAAGAAAAAAGGGTTTCATTAGAATTTATAAAGGCAACTAATAATTTCCTAAACTTGCTTTAGAAGCATGCATAAATAACATAAGTAACATAATAATATTTTGTCAATTATTATTTGTAATTTATACTTTTATTTATTAATGATAATTCATGCTCTTGTTATCTACAGATGCTTTATATTATAGGAGATAATTAAAACTCATTATGATATATGGCTTGAATAATTTTGAATGTGAGAATTTAGTAGAATAATAATACAGGTGCTTATACCTTATGCATTTGAATGTAAGTTGTATGATAAATACTTATCTATATGCTATGCTTGAAACAAGTTTTTACAGACAAAAGGGAATTTTAGGATAAAGATAAGGTTTCCAACAAATGGACTTTTGCCAAGAGATGGTCTTTGGAGATGGGATTATATAAATTTTCAATTTTATAATAAGTCTTAGAAGATAGGATTCTTAAGGGAGAAAATTCCAATAAAAGATGGTCTTTATCCATAAAAAGATAGTTATTGTTTATATGAAAGGAAGGATATGATCATTGGAAATCAATCTAAGAGTTAAAGTTCCTCAGGAATTAAGGTGCCACTTTCCCAAGGACAAGGTTGTGACAAGGGGATTATAGAAAGATTGAGAGGCCTTTAAGTGACTTCAGATTTCAAGTTTCAAGTTGAGGTTTATGATTCTACTATAAGAGACACTCTAATTATATTTACTATTGTCAGTGGTGATTCTATTGATTATAATGATTAAGGAGAATAGTCTTCTTCTTTAATGGTGCTAAAGACTTAGGTCTGACATCAAGTAATATGGGATGCTTAATAAATTACTTGTAATTGTGAAAACTTAAATTTGTACAAGTGGTATAGAACGCTTAATATAAGACTTGTTAATATCTTTTCTTTATAACTAACACTTTCAAGGCAAAATCATCTATGTCTTTTTAGAATAATATGTATAAAGGATACTTATTGAAATATTATTCCAGCTTTATAAATGAAGTGATGATAATGGCATGTCAAATTGTATTAAGTTTATACAATACATGAATTACAGATATAAGAAACTGAATGTCTTATGATTATGTTGAAATCGTACTTATGAAAGATCTAGTCATAACCATATTATTACATCTAGTTATAATTCTACATGATGTATTGATTGCCATAGAATATATGATGTTTAACTATACTTGAATATGATTAATTTAGCATGTTGCTATTATAATATGGCTGAACATGTTATGTATATAGTTACATATTTTTTACAATTATATTCTTATGCATGAATGTTTTTGTATATGTATTTATTTATTATTGTATCTGCTATTTTTATATGTTATAAACAAAAGAATTAAAAGAAAAAGGTTTTCTGCACATGTGATAGCTAGACCATTAGTAATTTTCAAAATTAAATTATATTCTTTATTAAGAATGTAAAATCTCAGTATACTTAGTAATATGTTTAGATAAAGACTTCAATTTAGATGATGTGGTTCTAACAATAGATTAACATAATTAAGATAGATAAGAGTCAAGTTAATATGGATATCAATGTTAATTCTAGCAAGCTAAATAACTAGATAGTGGTTATTTTAAAATATTTAAAGTAATAATAATAATGAACAACAATATGCATTTGATAGTCAAATTTAGGAACTAATTGAAATTTTATATTTTAGTAATTGAATGCTTTGATGATCCAATTTGTAATTATATAACTTATGAATGTTAGATGTATGAAATTAGTCACTTGATATACAGTTAAAAAAAATTAATGCTCAAAATTTCACTATTTTAATAAATAATTAAGAAGCATAACACTCCTTAAGGTAGAAGTGTTACATGCTAGCCCTATGTTTCTTATATTGAATATGTGTAGATTTCACTTAAAAACTCAATATATATTAATATTTTATAGTAAAACTCATTATAAGACATGGATTTTGCCATTAGTACTAATAATAACAAACCTATAAAGTATAGATGTATGTTAACAATGATAAAGAATAGAAGTCTAACCAGTTGAATGTTCACTTTGTGATCTGTTTACACTATAAACAACAAGGGGCCTAATAACTAGCAATATTGCACAATAGATTTGAATAACAATGAGAGGAAGCTATGAGAAAAATGAAAAGAATAGGTCTTTTGGATCAAACCAAAATGTTTGAGAAACAAGATATGTAGAATAAGGAAAGTAAATGCTAAGGCTTGTAAAAACTTAAATCCTAAAATATTATGAGACTATCCTAAATACTTGCCAAACTAGCCTCTAAACACACGAATTACTTTTTCAAAGTTTATTTGTTAAAAAGTCAAAAAATATGAATGTTTGAATAGACTAGAGTTTGAGGTGGTATTTTATTCTCTATCAACTTTCTCTATATTCTCCTAAGACAACAAAGACAAAATTTATAATCAAATTTTAAGACCAAACCTATAATTTAAGATATAAAGATTTACTACATAAATTACTTGATAAGGGAGAGACCATAGGAATAGTTTCCTTAATGGTACTATAATTATATAGATGACATTTACATATTTCCGGGTGAAGCAAGGAGCTGTAACGGTTAAAATTAAAATTTTCAAGCTTTAAGCCACTACTATGAATCCTAATCAAATTGTATTAATTTATAAAATAACTAAATCTTCCAACTCATAGTATAATTTTAGATTTGATAAACTAGAAGGGCATAATGTGAAGATAACCAAAATGAAATCAGAAGAGCGAGACTAATACCCATGCTTGACATTACTATTAATACAAAAACAACATAAAAAATGAGGTCTAGCGTGTTAGGGTTTTCATCAGCAAAATCAACTTTTGATTTTCCAGAAGATATACTACTTTCCAAATTAATGTTTGCATTCCTTATTTGTTCATTAGTTGTTCATAGTTCTTACAATCAAAATTATCAAAGAGTATAATTAAAGAAGATAGATGAGGTATAGCATTGCTTGTTTTAAATTCAAGAAAATGATGTGCTAAAAATTCCATATCTGACATAAGAAAAAAGCAACCACAAACAAATAAAAACAACAATAATCATAAGTTATAGTTAAGTCATTTTATTTCAAACACGACAATACTCAACAATTTCCAATGTTTTTCTTTCCCCCTTAATTTTTTACGCAAAAAAAAAAACATGATAAGTCCAGAATTATACACAATAAAAAAGGAAAGTGGGTTTCAAATATGAAAGGGGCATTGAAGTCTTACCTCTCTCATTCAAAACCAAAAGATTCTACTATAGTAAAATAGATAGGGGTCAAGACACAATGGTAGGTGGTTGAGTGATTGATAATCGAGCTATCCTTCAAGGGATGGAGTTTTGGTTTTAGGAGACTAGGATTGAAATGGGAAAATTGGGATAGGTTTTCTAATTAGAACTAATCCTATGTGATGTTTGATTATTCATTATTTTAAATTAATATATAAAATACATTTATATAATATATTAGGTACACCAAACAAGAAATAATTTCATAATATATTATATTTATATGATTAATATATACCATTAAGTGTCTAAAAATATAACCCAACCTTATAAGTGAAGTGCAGAGCTTAAGGATTTTGGTCAAAACGTTAAGCCCAAAGTTGCAAGGGACATATGTACTTGTATAAATTGGGCCTGAATTAAAACAATGTAATACAAGCCTAATAAAAGCATCCAAAAATCAATAATTTTATTTTAAAATGAAGTTATTTTTATTTATTAATTTAAATTAAGAAATTCTAATATCATAAATATTTCTTAATATTTATTATAATTAATTTATGAATTAATTTTTCATTTTTATTTCAAATAAAACGTGATAGTAATTATAAGTCCATTTAAAAATGTTATGACTTTTTAAAAACTATTCTATAGTATGACAAAAAAAAAATGTATGGTAAAAATCTTATAAAGTTTGATTTTAAAAATATAATTGATTGATAAAGTGTTTAGTAATAATTTTAAAAGATTGTTATAATTCCATAAAATGACAATGATGAGTATATACTAAAATTTTTTAATATTACAAATTTAATAAAATTATATCATGTTAATAAAACAATATATGCTAGTTAACCTTTAAATTGAAATATATAAATAATATTGGAATGAAAATTAGTAACTCGTCAAGCAACTATAAAATTATAAGTAAAAATTAAAGTAGAACAATATATTTTATGATAAAAATTGAATAAATATGTGAGATTTGTGTATTAGATATTTGTAAAAAGATAGTACCAATTAGTGTTTTAAGAAGGAAGTGATAAAAATACAATATATATATATATACACACATCCCCTAAAATAATATATTTATAATAAATATTTATTTCTATATGAAATTATTGAAATAAAAAGATCTTTCTAGACATTTTGAATTTTCAACTAATGCAATTATTTTTGAGAGCATTCTTAGGATACTTTTTAAAAGTCACATTAGAAGAAGCACTTTAAAAAAATTTTGTGGTAAATAAAATGATAATATTAATAGGTCACCATAAAGAAATTTGAGAAACTTAACAATTCAATCTTATTGTTTATATAAGTTTTCTATTTGCTTTCTATGATTTGTATTTATTTCAAATTAGTTCCTATACTTTTCAAACGTTTAAGATTTGGACTTTGTTATTTGTCACAAACAAATGAAGTTATAACAAAACCAAATAATAAGGATCAAATCTTAGACATTTAAAAAGTATATGGACTACTTTAAAATAAAATGCAAACTATATTGACCAAAAAATTAATATTTTTAAATAAAAATAAAATATAAATATAAATTTATAATATAACAAGGGATTTTAATGAATACACATGTGGAATAGTGGAAAGTTAAATGCTTTATGGTTTTGATATCTCGGGATATCTCAATTCCTAAATTATATATTAGTATTGGAATAAATTTAAATAAATACCAACTAATAAATAAGTTATTATTAAAATTAACAAAAAGTAAGAAGTTATTCACTTTCCCACTACATGCATTTTTATTTTTAAATATTGAAAAATTAATTATTATTTATGGTATTTATTTGAAGATTTGATTTAAAAATATTAACATATATTTTAGTATAAATCCAATCACTAGTACTTATATATATGACGTGTTGCACTATTAAATGCTTGAAATATAAGTTTATATTATGTAAAGAATCTCGATCTTCAAATATTATAAGACTATCTTAAAGTACTTGTCAAACTAGTCTATAAATATATAAATTACTTTTTCAAAGTTTGTTTGTTAAGAAGTCAAAAAATATGAATGTTCAAATAGATTAAGAGTTTAAGGCAGTTTTTTCCTATCTATTAACTTTCTTTATATTCTCTTCAGATAGCAAAGATAAAATTTATAATTAAATGTTAACACCAAACTATAATTTAAGATATAAAGATTTAGTACATATATTGCTTGACAAGAGAGAGACCATAAGAATAGTTCCTTTAATGATACTATAATTGTATAGATGATATTTATATATTTTCGGGTGAATCATGGAGCTATAACATTTTAAAATTAAAAATTTCAAGCATTAAACACTACCATAAACCCTAATCAAATTGTTTTAATATATAAAATAACTGAATCTTCAAATTAATAATATAATTTCAAATTTGATAGACTATATGGGCATAATATGAAGATAACCAAAATAAAATTAGAAGAACAAGAATGTCCATGCTTAACATTATTGCTAATACAAAAATAACATGAAAAAAAAATGAAATTCGGTGTGCTAAAGTTTTCAAACTAATTTCTGCATTCATTCTCCGTTCATTAGTTACTTTTAGTTCTTACAGTTAAGATTATTAGGGAGTATAATTAAAAAAGAAAAATGAGATAGTGAATTGCTTACTTTAAATTCAAGAAAATGATATGCTAAAAATTTCTTGTTTAACACAGGAAAGAAAGCAACCACAAACAAATAAAAAGAATAGTCATCATAAGTTATTAGTTGAGTCATTTAATTTCAAATGACAACACCCAACAATTTATAATGTTTTTATTTCCCCCCTCAATTTTTTACGAAAAAAACAATACAGAAAGTTTAGAATTATACACAGTGAGAAAAGAAAGTAGAGTATCGAGCAGGGGAAAAGTATTAAACTCTTCTCTTATGCAAAACTAAAAGATTCTACCACAATGAAATTGACGGGTGTCAAGATGCGACAGTGGGTGAATAAGCGATCGTTAATCAAGCTATCTTTCAAGGGATAGAGCTTTTGTTTTAGAAAAATAGGGTTGAAATGGAAAAATTGGGATAGGTATATTGGTCAAAATGTAATTAGAACAAATCCTATTTGTGATTAGATTATTCATTATTTTAATTTAATGTATAAAAAAGCTTTATATAATATATTAGGTACACTAAATAAGTAATAATTTCATTATATATTATATTTTTATAATTAATATATGCTATCAAACACCCTAAAAATATAACCCAGCCACACAAGGGAAGCACAAAGCATAACGATTTCAATTTTCTGCGAAAGCCCTAAACCTAAAGTTGTAGTGAACTATTGCACTTCTTATGCGAATTGGGCTTGAATTGAAATTATGCAATACAAGCCCATTAAAATTATCCAAACATTTCTAAATTTATTTTAAAATGTAATCTTTTTATTTATTATATTAAATTAAGAAAGTCCAATATCATAAATATTTCTTAAAATTTGTTATAATGAATCCATGAATTAATTTTTAATTTTTATTTTAAATAAAATATAAAAGCAATCATTAGTCCATTTAAAATTTGATTGATAAAGTGTTTGGTAATAATTTTTAAAAATTGTTATAATTGTATAAAATGACAGTGGTGTGTATATATTAAAAATTTTCTCTTTTAATATTAAAAATTTAAAGAAAGTATTATCATGTTATTAAAACAATATATTCTAGTTATACTTTAAATTGAAATATATAAATAATGTAGAGATGAAAGTTAGCAACTCGTTAAGCAAACAATGATAAGATTATAAGTAAAAATTAAATTAGAACAACATATTTTTATGATAAAAATTAATGAAATACGTGAAATTTGTATATTTGATATTTTTAAAAAGATTGTACCAATTGGTGTTTTAGTAAGGAACAAATAAAAATATGATACACACACAATAGAATAATATATTTATAATAAAGATTTATTTATATATGAAATTATTGAAATAAAAGGATCCTTTTAGACATTTTCAGTTTTTAACAAATGCAACTACTTTTAAGAGCATTCTAAGGATACTTTTGGTAAATAAAATGATAATATTGATAGGTCACCATACAGAAATTTGAGAAAATTAATAGTTTGATCCCTATAATTTATTTAAGTTTTAAATTTGATTTTTATAATTTTTATTTTTTAAATTAATTTTTATATATTTCAAACGTTTTAGATTTGATCTTTATCATTTGTCACAAACAAATGAAGTTATGACTAAGCCAAGTGATAGGGGTAAATATTTAAATGTTTAAAAAGTATGCTATGAATATCGTTTTTTATCTAAATATTTCCTAAAAATAATTAAAAAAGCACATTGAATTGAAACATTCAAATTTCACGTGGAGTTATCTAAGTCATGGCTAATTTTAGAGTTACTTTAAATTTAGTTTAAATTCATTTCATCATTTGTGTCATATTTAATTATAGGTCAATTTCAATATTATTTTTAGCCAATGAAATGGCCAAAAAATATAAAAATCATTAGAGCAAATTTTTAAAATAATAAAACACAAAACAAAACAAAACGAAGTCATTAAGAAAGATTTTAAAATCATAGATATCTTTAGTCTAAGTCTTGTTTAATTGATTTTAGACAATCTTATCTATGAACCTTAAATAAAATAAAAAATAAATTAAAGAAAAAATAAAAAACTTTAAATAAAAATAATGAAAAAAAGAAGAAAAAGATTTGAAGAAAAGAGATAAGAAAACAAACAAAACAAAATACACAATTTTGAAGCCCATGCCCAAATAACTCAACTTAAGCCCATCGTAATTATTGAAAACCCAAATAACCCAAATGAAAGAAAAACATCAAGTAAATAAATAAATAAAAATTAGCTGAATGCAAATATGGTAAACAAAAAAAGCCAAGTAAATAAAACATTAGCTAGGTAAATTAATAATAAAATTAAAAAATAGAGAATATGCCAAGCCAATGCAAAGCCACCTTCATCTCGTTTTTCTTTTTCTATTATCCAAAATCATTGTAGAGCCTTTCTAAAAGGTGATGGGAGCATACGCCAGTGGCCCACGTCATTTAATAGAGCCAAGTAAAGTGAAACCTGAATAGAGAATCTGAGAGAAAGAGTATTTATACGGGCATAGTGAAAAAGAAAATGAAAGGAAATGAAGAGACATAAATAAAAGAGACGAAACTGAGCCAAAGAGGAATAGCTATCAGATAAATTCTTATTCTTTGATTTTTTTCATGATTTTTTTTAATTACATGTTGTGATTTTAAGTATATTTTCTTTGTAGGACTCAATGTTGAGAAATTCATTTTCTTTCTCTTGTAAAATTTTAAGTGTATTTTATATAGAGCTCGATGTTACTAAATCATTGAACAAA
Organism: Erythrophleum fordii; assembly: GCA_032878935.1. Classification (NCBI taxonomy): domain Eukaryota; kingdom Viridiplantae; phylum Streptophyta; class Magnoliopsida; order Fabales; family Fabaceae; genus Erythrophleum; species Erythrophleum fordii. The sequence continues at coordinate 11,541,044 of JAVQMF010000045.1, read as the reverse complement.
TTATAGTTCCCTCTTAAAGCATTTATAGGTTAGTTTTAACTAAAATCCCTTCCCTTGATTTCATTATGCTCTGATATATGCTACATAATTGGAACACTGGGTAGTTTTTTTTCTTTCCTACTTTAGATTGGAGTTAACATGTAATAGGATTGCTCTTAGTTTTAAGAGTGATTGGTCTTTTTGATTGAAATGTTTGAAGCAAGCTCATCTATTCACACTTTGAGCCACTTTAAGTTATGTCTTTTGAGGGATTTCATGCTAAGAATTTTAAAAGATTATTGAAATATAGAATTCAATGTGTTTTGCTCTTGTTTCATCTCATGATTGAGGCTGTTAATTGAATTAGTATGCTTTTCCTCATATAGTTTCATTTTTGTCCATGCTTGAGGATTTTAACATATTGCTAAAAGATGGTGGCTGCCATTGCATCTTTTTTAGTTTCATTCTTTAGTGGAATTTCATGCAAAATTTCGATTAAATTGATGTTTGTTGTCTTATGGCCCTCAATTGCATTGATCTTGTTCTTTTAGTTTCATTTTATGCCAATGAATTTGTTGCTGTTCTAATAGTGTTTTTAACATGAACTAACCCTGATTCTTAAACATGTTGTTGTCTTATTGATGTTTCCTAAAGCTTGATCTTTAGTTTGGTTTGAATCTTGAACTTGTCTCATGCATGTCCCACTTACATCTTTGCATGATCTTTTGTTTATTTTGAGTTTTCAGTGTATCTCATAATAGCTGCTCTCTCATTGATGCTTCTTGAGCAAAGTTTTAGTAAAAAATTAAGTGTAAAATCTTATGCAATGATGCATACTTAATGAATGCTCTATAATGAACATTAGGCCATGTTGGAATGTTAAATTTTTATTGCGTTTGTTATGCATGACTATGGTGTTAGATCTATGATCAAGAGCAGTCATAAGATTGAGTGGTTTAATAGTTACTCTTAATCTAATTTCAATTTTGATGTTGTTTGGTAAATATTATGCCTATCATCTTATAGGTGGGTCCTCCCGAGTAAGGGAGGAGTATAGCTTGAATCATTGAAAATATTATTCTAATGCCCAATTGTGCACAATCTTAGGGCCTGTTTGAAATTGTTTTTGTTTTAATGTTCTCAAAACAGATGTTTTTTAAAACAAATTTTGAGAACAAAAAAATCAAAAAATCTGTTTAAATCATTATTTTGAAAAGTAGCTGTTTTTTGTTTTTTTTTTTCTGATTCTGTAGAACAAAAATTACAAAACATAAAAAAAATGTTCTAATTTTTTTGTTTCCAAAAACAAAATTCTATTTTTTTTGTTTTACAAAACACTTCATTAAAAACACATTATCAAACAAGTTTTTTTGTTTTTTTGTTCTTAAAAATAAAAAACTATTCTAAAAATAGGAAATCAACACAGGCCCTTAGTTTTTATTCTTATTTTGTGCTTGAATTTATGAAATATGATTTAGAAACAAGAAGTCTAAATAAGCTTCTTGTGTGCATTAAAATATGTTTGGATTGCTAATTTTAATAATTTTTACCCATATCTAATTATTTTTGTTTTCAAAAAATGAAAAAAAAAGAAAGAAATATGATATTTCAAAAAGTCCAAAAGTTTGTTTTTAAAATCAAATAAAATTTCTGTTTATAGGAATATTTCTTAAATTTTTTGTTGATGAAATTACAAAAAGTTATTAAGATTAAAAAATCAAGTTAGATTATAGTCACTCGTATTTTCTTAAAATTTTAAAGAAATGAAAAATATAAAAGAGTAAAAAAGTTAATTTGAAAATGAAATAAATCTTTCTCTTAGAAGTTTTTCATTAAAATAAAAATGACATTTTAAACTTCAAAAGTTTATCTTGTTTTATAGATAAATCTATTTTTCTTAAGAATTTTGTAAATTCAAAAGTTAGCATTTTAAGAATAAAAATATGAAATCAGTTTATTTAAAATTTTTCAAAGTTTTTTCTTCAAAATTCAATAAACTCAAAAAACACAAAAAATGACAAAAATTAAAAAAGAGAGAGAGAGAAAATGATGTCTTAAAGCATAAAACTAATCTCTTAAAATAAAAAGATTAAATAAACCTTTTCAAATTTCCATTCCAAAGAAATAAAAAACTAAATTAAGCTCACTTTTCATAAATTTAGGAAATTTGACAAAAACTATAAGAGTCTATATATATATGTACTTAAAAAAAATTCTTTTTACTTAAAGGAAATTTGTTATTTTCAAAAATAAAAAAATAAAAAAATAAAAAGAAAAAAGAAGTGAAATTCACTTGACTGTTACAAATTAAAACACATAAACTAATTCAAAAATTATTTTTGTTTGCAAAAACAAAGTAATTTTATTGTCTTCTTCTTTTCAAAAAACAATTAAAAATCATTAAAACAATTTTCTACCTAATTGAATTATATGGATTTTAATCATTTTCATAAGATATGTAGACTCTAAACTCTTCTTTTAAATCAAGTGTGCCTTTGTAAATAATTTTTTTTTTGTCTTTTATATTCTTGTATTATTTTCCTTTTTTATTTGCATGTGAATGATTAGGGTAATTAGAATAAAATTAAGACTATATTATTTTTATACAATTAATTTAGGATAACTGTTTTTATGAATAGGTACATGTAGAGTGTCTAATACTTTCTTCATATATAATTGATTCTCGAATCTATTTTTGTTTTGTAAATAATTTTTTTTAAATATTTTTTTAAAATTTTACCTTTTTATAATTAAAATTTTGATGGTGATTTTATTTCATTTGATTTTAGTTTGTGAAAATCAAACATTTATTTTTGCTTGCCTTATGGTTACATTATAGGTGTGATAACTATTGTTGAATAGTTACAAATAACTTAATTGTAAAAATAAATTTGTAGATGGTGATGTAACTAAAATTGTCTCTTCTGGAAATGGATTCCAATTACTTAAGGAAGCTAATAATTCCATAAGTTGATTAGGGATTAATAACTAAAATTAACAGTAATACAAGAAATAAAATGAAACTACTAACTAAAATCAAAGGAAGTGCTAACAATTGAGCAATTAAGTGTAGCTAATATTGAGTGAATTCTTTGAAATTTGATTATCATCATTCAAATTATATTTCACTAAGATTTGGACCTAATCTACTTTAGTATATTTATAATAAATTTTTTCAGGTGACCGTTTAAGAATGCAAGAATTTAATAATTTAATGACTCTTAAAACCTCAATACTGCATTAACTTATTAATTCTTGAATTAAGTTCATTGAACACACCAAAATAGAGAGTAATTGATTTTTATAGGTTCTACACTTTCATCCTAGATGTTAGATTAACCAATTGAGTGTCAAGATTCCTCAATTCAAAAATTAAGCACAAAAATCTAACAAGATTACACAAAAACTATTGCATTAATTAAGCTAAAAATTTAGAGGAAGACAGAATGAAATATGCAATTATAAAACAGAGGAATAATTTAACAATTAATCCTCTAATTCAATTTCTAAAAGGTTAATCTAATACCTCAACAATCTCAAGAATCCAATCCGAAATTGTAGCCACAATTATCAAGTAATTACAAGCTAAATTTAGACTCATAAAATCAGAAAATTGCAAAATTAAAAAGGACAAAAAAAAAGATAAGAGAATTAGTCAAATCTTAGAGTATTTTTTTTGGATTCAAATCTGCACTTCAAGATTTTCATCCCAAGCTAGCTACATAGCGGAATTAAACTCTCATCGGACAAAATTGAATGAAGAAATGGTGGTGATAGCATTTGACCATGAGCTTCCAGAAGAAGGGGATATATAGAATGGAGATTGACATTCTATTCTCTGTCTGTGTTCTGTCCTGAAAATTTGCGCCTCTTCCCTTCCAAAAACCCCACTTGGATGTCCCCAATCCCTTCAATAATCCGTGCATGTGAGAGAATGAATCTGCCTTGGACGTGTGTGAAACTCCCTCCTTCTCTAGTGCTATTCCATCGTGAATGAATGAGTTAGTGGGCTAACGTGTGATTCCGTGCATGAATTCTTATGTGTACGTGATTGTGTGAATGAAATGCCGTCGAGCCAATATGTCAATGTGTTCGTGAATGAGAAAGCTATGTTTCACCTCCTTGCCTTCATGTGTGAATCGGAACTTGATATGTTATTCCCACGTGTGAAATGAGAACTCCCTTCACATGAGTGAAATGTGTGAATATGCAAGTATGTGTGTGCCATGTGTCTTTGAGAGAATATGTGAATGGAGCAAGCAGATTGGATCTGCACTTGGCAGCGTGAAAATTTTGTCCCTTTCCTCTCATTTTTTTTTCTAATTTTTATTTTCTGAAAATGCATTAAAATTTCTGGACAATTATACACAACTTTAAGTTGCACACCTGAAGCTTCCATTTTTAAATCTTGGTCCTTTTATAGCCTTAAATTATTCTCCAAATTAATTTTTACCATTTAAATCCCATTTGTCTATTAAAATTTGCATAAATAATAGAAAATATTAAGTAAAAAAATTATAAAATTATTTAAAAATAATTTATGCATTAAAAATAAAAAATTTTACAAATTAATTTCTAGAGTACAACAATGGGTAATAAAATTAAATCTCATCTAATAAACTATAATTTATGATTAAAAAGTTTAAATAAAGAAGAGTAAAGTATATAAAAATGACAGTTACCAAGGTGTGACACATATGGACTAATTTGAAAAAATACAAACCATATAGATTAGATGATTATTATTTTTTTCAAATAAAAGGAAAATACAAATATATAATTATAATATAACAATGGCTTTTAATTAATATACATGTGGGATAGTGTAAAGTTAAATTTATGGTTTTGAGATCTTTTAATATCTTAGTTCCTAAATTTATATTAGTATTGAAATAAATTTAAAAAAAAACTAATAAATAGGCGATTATTGAAATTTAGGGAAAGTAAGAAGTTATTCGCATGCGCTTCTTATACAAATTGGGCTTGAATTGAAATTATGCAATACAAACTGAATAAAATAATCCAAACATTTGTAAATTTTTTTCTAAATGTAATCATTTTTATTTATTATTTTAAATTAATAAATTTTAATGTCATAAATATTTCTCAATATTTGTTATAATTAATTTATATGTGTATATGTATATATATTAATTTTTTATTTGTATTCTAAATAAAATGTAAAAGCAATTGTAAGTCCATATAAAAATGTTACCACATTTTTAAAACTATTGTATGGTATGAATAAAAATAATGTTAGGTAAAAATCTTATAAAATTTGATTTTAAAAATATAATTGATTGATAAAGTGTTTAGTAATAATTTTTAAAAATTGTTATAATTGTATAAAATGACAGTGATTAGTGTATACTAAAAATTTTCTCTGTTAATATAAAAAATTTAAAGAAATTATATCTTTTTATTATAAAATATTAGTTAACCTTTAAATTGAAATAAATAAATAATGTAGAGATGAAAGTTAGTAACTCGCCAAGTAAGCAACTATAATATTAGAAGTAAAAATTAAATTAAATTTTTTTATTTTTATGATAAAATTCAAAGAAAAATGTGAGATTTGTGCATTTGATATTTGTGAAAAAGATAGTACCAATTAGTGTCTTACTAAAAAACTAATAAAAATATGAATACACACACATACACATACCCTTGAATAATATACTTATAATAAGGATATATTTACATATGAAATTATTGAAATAAAAATATCTTTTAGACATTTTAAATTTTCAACAAATGTAATTATGTTTAAAAGCAAATTTAGGATACTTAATAAAAGTCATAATAGAAAAAGTACTTTAAAAGTTTTTTTTTTGTAGTAAATAAAATGATAATGTTGATAATTCAATCCCTATATTTATTTAAGTTTTCAATTTGCTTTCTGTAATTTGTATTTCTTTCAAATTAGTTATACGTTTCAAATGTTTAAGCTTTGGTCTATATCACTTGCCACAAACACATGAAGTTATGACAAAACCAAGCGATAGAGACCAAATCTTAAAACTTTTAAAAAGTATATGGACTAATTCAAAAGTATATAGATTTAATGATTAATTTTTTAAATAAAAATAAAATACAAATACAAAATTATAATATAACAAGGGATTTTATTAATATACAAGTGGGATAGTGGAAAGTTAAATAATCTATGGTTTTGAAATCTCTTAAATATATTAGTTCCTAAATTTTATATTAGTATTCGAATAAATTTAAATAAAAATCAACTAATAAATAGGTGATTATTGAGATTAATGGAAAGTAAGAAGTTATTTACCTTCATGCTACGTGCATTTGCTTTCAAAAATTTTACTAAATTAATTATTATTTATGTTATTATTTAAAATTAACATATATTTTATCACATGTCAAGTCACTACTATTGATATATATGATTTGCCACATTAAAAAATGCTTGAAACATAAGTTTACATTATGTAGAGAATTTTGATCTTCAAATACCATGAAACTATCTTGAATACTCATCAAATTAGCATCTAAACACATGAATTGCTTTGTCAAAGTTTGTTTGTTAAAAAATTTGAAATATGAATGTTTGAATGTATTAGGAGTTTGAGGTAGTTTTTTATTCTCTGTCAACTTCCTCTACATCCTCTTAATACAATATAGACAGAACTTATAATTAAATGTGCAGAGTAGTTTTATAATTTATGATTTAAAGACTTAGTACATAAATTATTTTATGAAAGGCAGACCATAAGAATATTTCCCTATGGTAGTATAATTGTATAGATAACATTTATATATTTCTGGATGAATCATGGAGTTGCAAGGTTTTAAAATTTAAAATTTAAGCTTTAAGCACTATTATAAATTCTAATCAAATTGTATTAATTTATATAATAATTGAATCTTTTAACTAATAATATAATTTCAAAATTGATAGACTAGAAGGGCATAACATAATACAAAGATAACCAAAATGAAATCAAAAGAATGAGGCTAATACAATTGTAATCATCGTTTATTATTTTAAATTTAAAAGGTTTAATATCATAAAAATCTCTCAATATTTGTTATAATTAATTTATCATTTTTTATTTAAATAAAATGTTAAAGCAACTGTAAGTCCATTTGAAAATGTTATGATTTTTTAAAAACTATTGTACAATATGAGAAAAAATAATGTTTGGTAAAATTCCTATAAAATTCAATTTTAAAAATATAATTGATTGACAAAGTGTGTAGTAATAATTTTAAAAAATGGTTATAATTGTATAAAATGATAATAATGAGTATATACTAAAACTTTTCTCTTTTAATATTAAAAATTTAAAGAAATTTATATCATGTTATTAAAACAACATATCCGAATTAACCTTTAAATTGAAATATATAAATAATATAGGGATGAAAGTTAATAACTCCTCAAGGCAACTTTAAGATTATAAGTAAAAATCAAACTAGAATAATATATTTTTATGATAAAAATAAAAGTGTGAAATTTGTGTATTTAATATTTGTAAAAAGATAGTACTAATTAGTGCTTAAGTAAGGAACTAATAAGAATATGAAATACATACATAATACATATATACATTTGTATGCATATATATATATACATACATACATATAAATATATATACACTGTAAAATAATATATGCGTAATAAGGACTTATTTATATATGAAATTATTGAAATGAAGAGATCCTTTAAGACATTTTGAATTTTCAACAAATGCAATTACTTGGCATTCTTAGGATATTTTCTAAAGGCCACACCAAAGACAAAATTTATAATTAAATGTTAAAACTAATTCTATAATTTAAGATATAAAGATTTAGTACATAAACTAATTTACAAGTGAGAGACCATAAGAATAGTTTTCTTTATAATAGTGTAATTGCATAGATGATATCTACATATTTTCGGATCAATTATAAAATTGCAACGTTTCAAAATTAAAAAGTTCAAGCCTTAAACACTATCATTAATCTTAATCAAATTGTATTAATTTATAAAAATAATTGAATCTTCCAACTAATAATATAATTTTAGACTTGATAGATTAGAAGGACGTAATGCAAAAATAACCAAAATAACATCAAAAAACGAGACAAAAGCCCATGCTTGATATTATTGCTAATACAAAAACAACATAAAAAAAATAAAGTCCAATATGTTAAAATTTTTGTCTGCAAAATTACCATATAATTTTACTAAAGATATACTACTTATCAAACTAACTTTTGTATTCCTTCTTCATTTATTAGCTACTTTTAGTTCTCACAATCAAGATTATTAGAAAGTATAATTAAAGAAGACAAATAAAATACTGCATTACTTGCTTCAAATTTAAGAAAATGAGATGCTAAAAATTTTATATCTGACATAAGGAATAAAGCAACCACAAGCAAATAACAAAATAATAATAATCATAAGTTACTGATTAAGTCATTTTATTTCTAACACGATATCACTCAATAATTTTTTATATATATTTGTTCTCCTCAATTTCTTACAAAAATTATGTAAAACATTTTATTTCAAAATTTGCTTTATAATTTTATCACTAACAATTCTACAAAACAAATGAGTCCTAATACAGTTTTCAGCCATATCTAATCTTTTCATTTCAATTTCCCTTTTCAAGGAGACCGAAGACAACATAGGTCAGCAGAGTAAGGGAGTCAACGATTTCCTTCCTCCTCATAATCAAATTATAAAATTTTATTTGAAAAAAAAAAAAAGCAAACGCGGAAAGCACGGAAAAGAAGAAAGCGAATAAAATAAAACAAGTCTGAGCAATCAATAATGGAACACGTAGACGTTGTACTCCACTACAGCATCCCCTGTTTTGAGATTAAACGTGTGAGTCTTGGCCTGAGCATACCCACGTGCGAACCGGAAAGCGCCACTCCCTCCGACTATGGGCATCTCCCTGACGGCGGTCAACACCTTGTTTCGCCCTAACAAACTTAAAGTGCTGCCGTTATATTTCCCCGCCGTGAAAGCAAAGTTCAGCACCATCAAATACCCCGCATCTTCTTGGGACGCCGACGCGTAAATGCCTTGGGCTCTTCCCACAAGCTCCGACCTGGGTTCGGGCCCTACGGTCAATGGGTCGTCCATCATCACCACCGCCCCGAACCCCGTTGGGGAAGTGTTGGTCATACGGGCCTCCGCCACTCTCACGGCGCTCGGCTTCGGGCCGCTGACGATGTCGTGGAAGTAGAAGTGAAGGTGGCTCAGCTTCTCCCTATGGAGGCCCAAAGATGCCGGAGAGAGGGTTCGAGAGAAACGGGTGGTTTTGGTGGCGGCGAGGGAGGATGAGAAGAAGAGGAAGATGGTGGCGAGAGGAATAAAGAAGCTGGAGGCCATTTTAGCCATGGCGGAGAAGATCAAGTAAGAAGCCAATTAGTGTGAGAAAGGAGGAAATGGAACACTCAGTAATGTTTGGTTGAGGAAGGACATATAAAAGGTAAAGAAGTAGAAGTAGATGAGACAACGAGGAAATGGAACACTCAGTAATGTTTGGTTGACGAAGGAAATATGAAAAGTAAACAATTAGAAATGGAGGAGATAAAAAATAATGGATTTGTTTTTACTCTTAAAAAATAATTTAATTGATAGAATAATAAATATTATTTAAATAATATAAAAAATTATATTTATCATATAATAAATTAAATGAAAGTGTAAATATTTTAATTTTATAAAAGTTATTATTATGATTATATTTATTATTATTAAATGTATTGATATTTTAAGAAATTAAATCAAAAAATATTATTTTCTATTCAATAATAATTATTTCAATATATAATGTTTCAAAGTTCGTTATATCATCATTCCAAGTCAGATATTGCATGCCCATAGATTAGATCTTTAATTATGTCAAGTACTCCAACAAAAACAGAAACTCATTATCTGAACGACAGCTAGAAAATAATTATGAGCGAGGGGAAAAAAAACGAAAGAGATGGTGACGTGAGAGATCAGACTACTCAATTCAATAGTGATGTCAAACTTATTATCTGGCACTTTTTGTTTTGGTCCAATCATGATCCGCCATCTTTTGACTTTTTGCGTTCATATTTGCCCGAATATTCCAACCTTTTCCTTTGTAAATTATTCGGAAATGAGCATTGAGTGGGCTCCCTACCCACCAACCCACTCCAACTAAGTAAAAATTATTTAATATAAGATAAATTACTTTTTTTTGGAATTTTTTTATTTTAGATATATACACAAATTTTTTATAAATTAAAAAATCATTAAAATATTTTCAATTATAATATTAGTATTTTTATTAAAATATAACTTCTTAAAAATATTTTTTAAAATTTTTCATTTTAATATTATTTATTGTATTAAAAATTAAATTAAATTTGTTTTAAATTTAAAAAATAAATATTTCAAATTAGCTAAATATATATTTAGTACTTATTATATTATAAAAAATAATGAATATAAATATATTTTAATTAAAATATATATAATTATAATTTTTTACTACAATAAAATTAATAGTGTATTTTTTAATTTAAAAAATTATATTTTTAAAAAATATATAATTTAATTTTTTCACAATAAAAAAGGTATGATTTACCCTTTAATACTGTTCCATGGCCATTTTAATGCTTTTCTTTTCCAAAGTTTGCGGCTTATAAAATGCATAATTCTTGGAAATTTATTCATGCTTAAGAAATTTGTGTACAAAACCTAACACGCTTACAAATTGTGTAATTCGGATGGAAACCCTTCAAAATAAGAGTTTGGATAACCTAAATTTCTCTTCTATAAATTTGGAAGAGAGAAAAAGAGAAAGTAAATGAACAGAAAATTAGATTTGTAATATATTCTTTTTTTTTTGAATTATTCCCTCTTTTAAAGTTTGCAAAAAAAATTATTGAAAAAAAATTGAACGATTCGAATTCATCTTGCACTGAATATTGAGTATAATAGCTAACCCATTGCCAAAGGGGCCTAATCGCCTCTACCTTCCCGCGTTCTTTGGTATGAGATGATTGAATATATGATCAAATGATCTTACTTTTTGAAATAAAATCTTTCAATCGGCTTGTATTCTCTTGTCTTCATTATTTTATTGTGTTGGTAAAATAAAAAAATTAACATTCGTGTTATTCAGGTTTATATGTTAACCTTATAGATGTAATATTTGCTTCGGATTTTGTGTCGATCAAATCTCCAATTTCAAAAATGAGTCAGTTGGTATCAAATATTTGTATATTATATGGCTGATGTTGTGAATGATATTCATTAATAGACACCTGGTGCCATTATTAGTTCTTTAGCCCTTTTTCTTCGTTTTGGGTAAAGCGCTGCCTTGCAATTCCGCCTTCGTCTGTACAGAAGTAGAAATTATATTATATATTCATCAGTTTAACGGCATGTTGTTTGATGGGTAAAGCAAAAGAATTGTTAGCGTGAAAAATAAAAGTATTTCATTTTCATTTATAACATATTTGATAAGAAATAGTATATATGATTCAAAATTGTTCTCGCTTGAGCATTTAATTTTATATTTTGATCTCTTACTTTCTCCCTTCAGAGTGAAAGAGATTTTTATCACTAAAGTTATGTGTGATCTTCAGGGAAAGAGGTAGTTCTCCATAGATGGTAAGCAAACATCAATCCTGCAATACGTACTCTTTTGATTCCAAATTTAATTTTTATTAGAATTTAAAAAGTGCATTTAATTTGAAAGCTTTAAGAAGACGAGTAAAATTAATAGATAGATGATAATAGTTATGATTTGGCATTAAAAATATATATGTTAATATTTTTAGTTAAGTAAATTAACAGCGTTAATAATAAGAAATTTTTTCTTTGGTCTCTAAAAATTTTGTCTTTTACCAAATTAATTAAAGAAAAAATTATACTTCAAAATTTTAAATTAAGAATATTTATATTAAATAATTTTAAATTTTAAAAATATTTAAATAGGCTTTAAGATAACAAATTTTAACTGAGATCTTAAATTATAATTTTTTTTGTTTTAAAATTCTTTCAAATAATTTTAAAATATAAATTTTTTTATTATAAATATTTTTAACTTACAAAATTAAAGTTTAATTTTCCCTTAATTATATGCCACCGAAAGCAATAATAAAATTCAAGGCAATCTTTTTGACAAAGCGCACGAGTAACGAGTAAAATATATTCATTAAAATTACAATAACAAATCTTAAATATTATATGCAAATAGTGAATATTATAATTTTATTTGTTTAACAATTAATATATTTTATTTCCTTTAATTATAGTTTAATTATATTATTAGTATATAAATTTTAAAATATAACACTAAAAAAAATCAATTTAAACTATATGTATAAGATGATATAAGTACTTTTTTAAAAATAAATAATAAAAATTAATTTTTGAAAGCTGACAAATTAACTTCTATTTGTTAAGTGAATGTTACATATTAAATTTAACATATAAATAACTATTTTATGTTTTATAATAATTCAAAGGGGCAAAGTTCTATTTTTTTTTAAATTCAGCTATTAATGTTATAATTAAGCTATAGTTAAAGGAGATAAAATATAATATTTTCTGTTTCCTTTACCCTTTTATTAGGTAACGTTTTGACCTTATTTTTTGTTTTCATTTTCATCTTTTATGGAAGACACCTTAGATTACTCAAGTTGTTGATAATTTTAGAGTGAATATATGTATATTTTATACTTATTCAATATTGAAATATTTTTTTTAAAGGAAAAGGGGGGCTTTGAAGCCCAACAAAGGAGCAGAAAACTACAAATCAAGGTCTGAAGTTGAATGACAAATCAGCTTCTAAAAGCTGAATACAACCAGAAGGGGAAGCATTAGAAATATGAAATCCAGGGGCAAGGTATGAGCTAACACAGCCAGCCAATTGGCGCATTCGTTTGCCTCCTTAAACGTATGCATGACCACAGCCTCCAAAGGACGTTGTAGGATGGTATCCAAGGCAAGGTTAAAGGCCATGTGCTGCATATCACAACGTTTAAGGATCAAATTTAAGGCTTCAAGCGAATCATTTTGAAGGATAATCTTCCGGAACCCAAGACTCCAAGGAATCTGAAGACCATAAAGAACACCCCAAAGCTCGGCCATGATTATAGGACAGTAGCCAAGGCTACTGCAGAACCCAGACAACCATCGACCTTGGCCATCATGGATTAAACACCCACAAGAGGCCGCAGCATTCTTCTTCACAGAACCACTAACATTTATTTTCTTCCAACCTCTATCCAGAGGACTCCACTTAATGCTTCAATCTTGGAGATGAAGTAAAATCTGAGATTGACGCACCTAATATCTTGCATTGTTCTGCAAGTGCAACTATAGAAAAGAGACTCAACCGAAGCATCATTGCCGCTGAATATCTTCTAACGCCTAGAGGTCCAAAGAAGCCAGCATCTGTGTCTGTTTGAACAGTTTCCTCCAAGGAAGATCCTTAACCGCACTCGCACTAGCATCATTCTTAAAGCTCCAGCCAAGCCAACCCTGTAACGACAGCGAAGGAAAAGTGTGCCAAAGGGAAGGTTTCACTAATTTCTTCCGAAGACTAACGACCCTGTCACAATCCCGAACAACATGTAAAGGTGTTTCCGTATCGGCACACCCAAAGGGACAAGAGAAGACCCCCGTCAGACCATGCTTGAACCTCAATGAATTCTTATGGAGTCTGTTTACGGTAAGGAGCGAAAGAAAGCTATGGACCTTCTTAGCTATAGGCCATTTCCAAACAGTCCTCCAGATACTTGTCATGGGAAGCCGAGTTGCACTCCGTAAGATACCTGTACACTAAATGTATCACAATTGCCCAAATTAAATTTTCTATAAATTTAGACAAATTAAATAACACCAATTATAATATATTTTTTTGCATAATTTATTTTTGGTCCAAATCAATAATGGGTCAAAATAAAAAATAAATTAACCTATAAGACTACAAATAAATTTTGGACAAAACTCAAATTAGGCCAAATGCATTTTTGCAATCTCAAATGGCCCAAAAGGTTCAAAATTGGGTTTAAAAAGCCCAAATACCCTTTTTACCCAAGAAATGTTTTTTTTCTATCCAAAAATACCAGTCCAACACCATGGCCTGAATCCCATATAGGCTAGTGCCTCTCTTCTGTAATTGTTTTTTTTTTTTTATGTCTAGAAAATTATACATGAAGCTTCAAATTACTAAGCCTAAAAAAAAATAAAAAATTTGACAAAAACATGAAGCCCAGAAAATTAAACAAGAAGAGGCCCAAACAAGACACTGCCCAAAACAACAAGTTGGTCATCTTCTCTAATGTACTGGGTCAACTCGACCCAGTTCGAACTCGTCACAAACTTCAAGTTTTTTTGGCAATTCATGCCTCTATTTTTGTGGTGTTAATGGCAATATAACCAGAAATGCATGGGCTATCATTTTTTTTTGTGTATTAAAATCCAGCAAACATGTTAAAATTTGTAAATATAAAATATGCATAGCATAAAGGTTTCAAGTTTCAATATTTTCTTTAAGGTTTCAAAACTGGGCGAAATCCTCATAATTCAATGGATCTAGGTTTTCAACCATCAAATGTAACAATCATGCATAAAAGAATAGATCTAACATACAAATGGTTTTAACTCTTTATATCCTTTCAAGTTACAATCTGAAGGCAAACAAATTCTCTAGCTAATCACATAAAGCAAAGCAAAATTAAATAATTATTATCATGAATCAAAATCCCAAAAAACAAACATAAAACCTAAGTTCCATAAAGCACAATAACAAGGTGATGTTCAAGATTCATATTTCAGTTATTCCAAAAATTTGTAATTTGGTGCAATCAAATAAATAAATAAAGACACACTTCTTCCATAAATTAGATTCTTTGTTCATACCCAATCAGTAGGCAAAAATAATTAGAGTCAGGCTTTGATACCACATATTAACTATTGTTCATTTTTAATAAAAAAATAAATTGCAATTCAAATCACAAAATTATATAAGCAAAATTAAGGATCTAAATATCTTCAGCTATACCTTTAGATATTTGATATATAACCTAATAACAAACAAAGATGTAGTGAGATTTGAAAAAAAAAAAACACAGGAGAGATTAGGACAAATAGTTGTTAGAGAATTTTTTTTTTAATAAAAGTTTGAGTTACAATAATGGCCTATTAGATTTATTTTACTTATTAAGAACCCTTAAAAGAATATGCTAATATTAAATTAATCAGTCTCTTATCAAAAGAGGTCAATTATCTAACATGTAAATATCTACTAATCTATTAACTAAAATATTTGACAAATAAAGCTTAAAATTTGAGAATCACTAATAAGAATATTTTAATTTTAAAAAATATATTATGAGATATTATTTAATTATTTTTTATTTTAAAGTATCCTAATTTCAAGCATAAAATATCTAAAATGAATATTTAATTAAAATAATATATTAGTAATTAACTTAAATTAAATATTCCAACAGAAATAAGAAGCTAGTTCGGCCATGGTGGAGGGAAGAGATGAGCCATATAATAAGAGAGAGAGATCTTTATAACGGTGAATAAGTTGCCGGTGGTGACGTCGACTAAGTGCTTGTTTGTTTCACCCATTGGGCTTAAGGTCATGAAAAAATATTACATTTTTATGGAAAGTGATTATACCTTATAAGTGTTAAAGTGTGGCTTGAATCGTCGAAGTTGTGACACTTGGGTTCATTGGCTTTTGGACAAGATCCACCAACCCTTCTTCTAATGCAAAGGCCGTAGCTTTCGTGGAAGGAGACATGTAACTAACATATATGCTCCGTTTATTCACGTGTAACGCGATCGTATTTTTTTTTTATATAAATTTTACAATATTTATTATATTTTTATATTTTTTATTATATTTATTAAATTATTATTTTAATAATCAAATCATTCTTTTAAAAATTAAGATAAAAAAATTATTTTTTATCTTATTTATCATTACCTATTTATATTTTATATTTTATTCTCTATCTCCTTTTTCAACCAAACAAACCCATAGGGATTTTCTTCTCCTATGTTGCATGGCAATAAATGCAGTTACTTTTTCATGCTAGATGAAGCATACTTTGGCAGAATTTGAAAAGTTCATTATTCCCACTTTCCCTTTGGCGCATAAGAGATCATTTAAATTGTTTATATTTAGTTTAAATGATTTAAATTTTAATATATATTTTTTTATTTTTTTAAATAAAACATAATAGAATAAAAATATTTTTTAATTGCAATTTTAAAAAATTATAATTAAAATGAAAAAAATAAAAAAATTGAAATTTTGATAATCCAAATTATCTCACGTAGTCATGGGAGATGGCGTACATGAGAGATCATCCAAATTCTATTTTGGTAACCTTTTCTTGCATAAGAGAGAACAGAAGCAACGCAACGTGGAGTGAGTGAGAGTGGTTGTAAAGGTGTTTTATGTGAGTGAGGAGCGATTCACGCGTGAAAAAAAAATTGTGAAATATATTTTGACATATTTGATGTATAAATTTTGAGAATAGCCAAGCCAGTCATTACATTCTCTATTTGTTTTTATGAATGAAAATTTGTATCATGTGAAAAAGATATTGTAAAATATTTTTTTAATGCATTTAGAGGTTAAATTTCAAAGTAGCCAAGTTATTTATTATATTTTTCATTTGTTTCTCTTACTGAAATTCTATTTGCATCTTTGCTATAAGCTAGAAGTTGAACCTCATAAATTCTTACCAAGAGATCTTTTACAGTTCAAAAAAGAATCTGTTAAAAAGAAAGAGATATAAATGTAAGACCCATATAGATGAAGCCTAGTTCTCTCTCATAGATTCCTCTTCTGAATTAGAGAAGATCTTGATTCTAAATTCTTTCTTTCTATTATTTAATTTTAATACTTTATTACCATTTATCATATCAGTGGTCTCTACCTCCGACAATAACTGGACGTAGTTCATTTCTTGTATCAAACCCTGTTCTATTTCATGACTACGGATAAACTGACCTCAAAACACTTTTTTTTTTCCGGTTGGAAAACAAAAATTGATGTAAACCCAAAAGAAAAGAGCAAAGTTTAAAAGTTTAGAAATTAATAATGTTTTTGTGAAGGCTTTCGCAAGAAGGTGCCTATAAGAAACTGATAATTATTAGTTTTAATTAATCAATCAATTAATTAATTTTAATTTTAAGATTTGAATAAAAATTTTCCCTTGTGATAATAAACTCATGTCAAAGGATTAGTTTGAACATTGTAGCGGTTAATCATTTAATTATTTTGTAAACAAATAATAAGTGAATATTTTTTATATAATATTAAATTATTGAGTTATAATTTTTGTATATATATATATATATATATATTATATTTCAATTGAAAATTTTAATAATAAATATTTAAGTAACTATACGAAACTCTTGTTCAATGTGAAATAAAGAAGAAGAAAAAAGAGAATAAAAGGGGCATGCATGACACATAACATTTTGCGATAGCGTTTTTGCCTTTATGGATTGATAGGTTTTTTTGGAAGGTGGGGAGACGGCTAGAGATATATTCATTTCATGAATAAAGAGGGAGATCCTGAAAAACAACGCAGTCAATTATACAGAATTAACGAGACAGCATTTAAAACAAACAACCAGAAAAACAGATCGAGACTCAGAGCTCTGGGACAAGGCAAATGGGGCTAGCTAAGTAGTGACTTTCAGCTAAGAAGACGACTTGGATCTCAACCCAAACCTGTAAAAAAACAGCTTAAAGAGCTGAAAGGGCGTGACATTAATCCTCGGGATCCATCATCATTAGAAGTTCTGGTCCATCAATTTTTAATATAAGTCACTAATAATTATTTTATAGGTATATTAAAAAAATTAATTAAAAATAATTTAACTAATTAAATTTATATCAAAACATAATTTTTTAATTCAAAATTTTTAATTTTTAATTTTAGATTTTGATATTTTTTTTATTTTAAAAGATATAGAACGTAAAATAACAATAATTTTTTAACTGTAAATTTTAAAAAAATAATTTAAATTTAAAATGTCAAAAACAAATAACGTAAAATCTAAATCGTGAAGATCAAAACCTAAACAAATTAGATGAGATGTATATTGTGTACATCCTGGAGATGCAAAGAAATGGGTTCCGGAACTAAACCTAATTAATAAATAGGCAGGTACAGTACAACATTTACCTTAAAATGCAGCACTTGCACCTGAAAAAGATTAGCAACGGAAGGAGCTGTGAAAGAGGAAAATCAAAATTGTTAGCTAACGAATTTGAACAAGTTCTATACAGTACATCTCCTCTGCTAAGAATAAAGAACCCAAGAAGATGACTACAAGTTGCTTCCACATGATAAGTTATAAACTTATAATAATCTACTAGCTAGTGTAGGCATCAACATCATTGCGAACCCATTAAAGCCCAGTCGTTGTAAAGCAAACGAAAAAGTAAAGCATACAGACCCTACTGGGAAAAGAAGTCACTTTGGAGGTATGGGATCCCTGCAATCAAAGATTAATAAGCAATACCTAATTAAGAGAAAGGAGGTTTTTAATTAGGGAGGAGAAAATAAACAAGCATTACTGGTTTCTGGAGCTGGAACTGAAAGAACATAACTCAGACGCACGAGTGAAGCCCTCAGCACTGGATCTTCGGTCAAGCGAACAAGGTTTCGGCGGAGTATAGCTTTTCTTATAGAAATTGGGCTTGAATCAAAATCATGCAATACAAACCAAATTAAAAAAAATGGCAATATTTGTAAATGTATTTAAAATTATTGTATATCTTTATTTATTATTTTAAATTAAGAAAGGTTAATATGAACAATATTTCTCATTATTATTTTGATTTGATTTTAATTTTATTTTAAATTGAAAAATATAAAAGAGATTAAATAGATAATAATAATAATAATAATAATGATCTTTTATTGCAACAATAGTAATAATTGTGATAAGAACAAATTATTATTGTCATCATCAACATTCATAACTCCTACTCTGATCATTTGTTAAATAACTCTTTTATTTTAGTCCATTTATGCACTACTTGCACGTTTAATATTTAAACATGTACAATTGGTGTTCATTTTCCAATAACTTTTAGCTTCGGTTTAAGTCTCTACTCTTTGGATAATTGTAGCATGGGTCCCTACCATATGTTTTTTTGCCCTTTTGATATATTTTCTTTTTCCAAAAAAAAAAAAAGTTTAAAAATCAAAAGGACGGCTAAGATTAGCTTCAGAAAAAAGTCAAATTTAATGAACAGTAGAGATTAAAGAACTCCAACTTGATTAATGATTATACAGCTTCCGAAACCATAACCATAGTTTCGGGGCGAACCCGTGGCTTATGTCATGTGGGACATATACATGGGGACATGATAAGTGAAATACTATAATGTTAGATATGTTCAGAAAAATGAATAAATAAAATAAGTAAAAAAATAATTATTGTACTTTTATTTTATAAAAATAATAATAATTATTGAATAATAATTATAAAAATACCATCAACATTACAAAAAATATTATATTATGAATTACATTATATTTTAATAACCTAACATAGCTGAAATGTCAAACTTCTGATCTGCCAAATCTTTTTTTCGTATATATATATATATATGTTGCCCTAATATATTTTTAGCGCATTTCCTTTGTCATTATTCAAGAAATAAACAAATTATGGGGCTTTCTCATGTTTATTAAACTACTCACGCCTTCTAAATTCATGTAGCAGTTGTGAAGAATATAGATAATTACTAAGTAGTTGTAAATTTAAACTCTTGTTTTGTCATACACTTTAAATAATTAAAAAAAAAAGCCTACTCACACCTCCTGAACGAGAATATTTTATGCTGCATTAGTCGCACCTGTGCCACGAACCCTTTTTATATTAAATTTCTCCTCCGAACTTCGCGACTTATGAGAACGCAGAATAATTAGAGCTTTATTCGTTTATTTAGAAAGAAAAGCCTGCAACAAATTAAAAAAAGTGCGCGTCGTTGGAAAATGATTGAGAACCCTTCAAAATAAACCATCGAATTCTACTTCATTAATTAATACGCCAACTACCCATTGTGGCCACTTATATGTAGTAGTTTACTGAAATATTGATCGCAGGCAAAAGATGCCATAGGAGCCTAGAAGGTAGAGGTCGGAGCCATTAGCTCCGGCCCCCTCTGGTCATTAATTACTAGTTCTTCTTTTTCATTCTGGGTTTCATTGAAATTATTACTTGACTATTTTTATCGCAGAAGGACCAGCGATGTCTTGCAATTCCACATCCATCTGTAAAGTAGAAATGACATTATTTCTCACATTGAATGAATGTAATTGTTTGGTAGGAAAGGAAAAGAAGTTGTGAAAAATGTGAAAAGTAAAAATATTATATTTTCATTTAGAAGACTTTAACCTGATAATGAAATATGTCTCACCTTCTTCCTTTCTAGTTGAACTAATTCTAAATATTATACGCCAATACTGGCCATTCTATTCATATTATGTTTATCTTATAACAGACATCCTCTGCTCAAAATCAGTACAAAAAAAACTAATATCATTTTACTAAAATGCGCACATAAAGTATAAGTGATGTAGAACAATATTAGACGAGGAGAGAATCAATTGGTATAGAATCTGAATTTCACAAATCAACGTTTTAAAATTTAACGAAAACAAATAAAAAATTGGATTTCCTAGAGCTTTTTACTATAAGTTTTATAAAATTTAAAAAGACAAAAATGAAAAAAGTAATATCATACACACTGTCATTCTTTTTTTTTTTAATTATTATTTTAACGAATCCTTATACAAAAAGTAAAGCAAGGGCATTTTTGGAAACGGAGAAATTGTAAATAACACAAAACATCTTTGAGGGATTGATCAATAATGGAATACGTAGACGTTGTATTCCACGACAGCATCCCCTGTTTTGAGATTAAACGTGTAAGTCTTGGCCTGAGCATACCCACGCGCGAACCGGAAAGCCCCACTCCCGCCAACAATCGGCATCTCCCTCACGGTGTTAAACACCTTGTTCCGCCCCAACAAGCTTAATGTGCTGCCGTTATATTTGCCTTCCGTAAAAACCAAATTCATCACCATCAACAAGCCCGCCTCCTCTTGGGACGCCAAGGCGTAAATACCTTGGGCACTTCCCACAAGTTTGGAGCTGGGCTCGGGCCCTACGGTCAACGGGTCGTCTATCACCACTACCGCTCCGAACCCGGTTGAGGAAGTGTTGGTCATACGGGCCTCCGCCACTCTCACGGCGGTGGGTTTTGGGCCGCTGACGATGTCGTGGAAGTAGTAGTGAAGGTGGGTGAGCTTCTCCTTATGGAGGCCCAAAGATGCCGGAGAGAGGTTTCTAGAGAAACGGTTCGTTTTGACGGCGGCGATGGAGGATGAGAAGAAGAGAGAGACAATGGCGAGAGGAATGAAGATATTGGAGACCAGCTTAGCCATGGTGAAGGAGATCAAGTAATGAGCTATAATATGAGAAAGAAAGAGAGCTATATATAAACTATGTATAAGATGGAAAAAAAAGAAAAACTTTGCAGTGATTGACCGGCTAAATATTTTTTTTGGTTTTGGACGCCCGACCCGCTAAATATTCCAATGAACAATTTCGGTGCAATTTTATGTTGTTGGTGGTGGCGGTGAAACTTTCATTGACTAGGTGATTTCCTTGTCTGTTTCATACATTGGGCTAGGTCGTGAGAAAAATACATTTTTAATGAAAGTGGTTATATTTGCATTTAGGTCATATTTTTTATTAGAAGTTTTATTAGTTTTTATTTATTTAAAAAGTTTAAGGAGTTTAAAATTTAACTAGTTATTATTTATCGTTTTTATACCTGTTTTTGTGATAGTTTTCATAAGGTGCTTTGAAAAAAAATAAAGGATATAAGTCTTAATTAATTATTAATTTTTACTGCCGAGGTATAACAAACATATTAGCGGACAAAATTAAGATCAGAGGTGGGGAAGGCAAGAAGAGGGGCAAAGGGCACCAACCCAATTGTTAAATGAAAAAATGTCACCATAATTCTTAACTGTTCTATTAAAGAAAAATAAGGAAATAGCGAAGCAAGGTGTTGGGATGAAAGGTGATATAATAATGGCGTCAACTCCAAAGACATGACTTATGGAAAGCAGTGCGCATAGTTGTGTATTATAGTTAATGAAAGGAAATACAATAATGCCGTCAACTCGAACCCCAAACTTCTTTGCTTTTTTAAAGAGAGGGGGGGGGGGGGGGGGGGGGGGGGGGGGGGGGGGGGGGGGCAAATCCCACACACCCAGCGCATCGCACGGCTTTCTTGAACGAAAGATCTTGGTTCAGCCATAATAACAAATTAGCAAATACCCTGATTAAGTAAATATGACAAATTAACGAATATTTTGATTCTTCTTCCAACTCGAAACTGGCCTTGTCCCACTACGTTTGTTGCCCAAAACCTATGGAGGGAGCTTGCTGAACAAAGGAGCCAATATAAATCGAACAAGAGGAACGGACAAAGATGTCAATGAGCAAACACTAAACGAATAGGAGAAAACTGAACGAACAAACGAGCTTGCTAACCGAACAAACGAAGTCCTAATTATCCGCGTTTATGCCATGCGCTCAGATCAGCCCTGCTTGTGTGTGGCTTCGACGTTTTCCTTTGCGTCTTATGCCCACCTCAGATGCATCTCCTAATGTGGCTGTCGCGTCTACATGCCATTTGACGCCTTAGCTAGAAAATTACCGACATTTGAAAAGTGTAAGAATTAATATCGAGAAATTTAAAAAGGGTAGAAATAATTTTAAAAAAAAATAAATTATAAAGATTAAATTAAAAATTAAGGCAAATTATTGAGATTAAATAATTGATTTTTTCTAATATTAATGTTAAACGTTTATTTGAAGACCTTTTTTTCTTTCACATTGTTGATGTTATGGATACATTTCTCTGCTATAATATCTGTAAACTTTTTGAAGATCTTACTTTTGAGAGGCATAAACAAATTGGAAAAAAATATATTATATATAAGTAAAACAATTAGTTAGCAACTAAAGAGTAAATTATTCTTTCTATATGTGGAAAATGACTTAATTAAATATACAATCATTCTCTTTATTATGAAAAATTACATAATTTTTTCAAAAATAAAAAAGTATATTAGAATTAAAACCATTTTAACTAAACTACTCTCAAATTTGATATAATAACTATTTTTAAAAAATTTAATAATTTAAAATATTTTAATAAAAATTGTTAAATTAGAAAATTTTCTTAAAACAAACATTTTAAAACTTTAATCAATTAAAATATAATAATTAATAATATCTAGTTTCAACGACAATATATGCATTAAATATATATTTAATTAACATACACACTGATATAAATATAATAAAATTTTAAAATAACTTCAATCTATTATTTTAATTCAATATAATTAACAGTAAAGTAAAATTTCAAGAAATAAATTTGTTAATAAACTATATCTTTAATAAAATATAAACTTAAATATATTTTTAGTTTCTTTAATTTTAAAATTTTTTTATTATGGCTCATATAATTTTAAAATAGATAATTTTGTCACATTTTATTTTTAATCTAAAATTTAATGTTAAATTTTACAGTTTACTAATATGGACACAATGCCAAATAAATAAATAATATTTAAATTAACAAATTATTAATTTGGCATTATATAGACAGTGGTTGAATTATATTATATTTTATCAGAGAACCTCCCCCCCTCTTCCCCAAAACGAAAAACAATTATTAGGGACTCGTTGAATGATACTTTGGGCTATTTATAGGCCGGTTTTAACATAACAGCACAAAGCAATATGGTCTGAAACCCCCAAACTGGCCCAACAAGAAGCCCATTTTCTTTTTTATTAAAGGTGGGAATGAAACCCTAGGCACCATACCTCACATCCCTTGGCACTCTGCTCTGAGAGGAAAACCCTGGTACCTGAAAATGCCGGCCGGTCATGGTTTGAGATCTCGTACTCGAGATTCGTTCTCACGGCCATTCAGGAAGAAGGGTACCATACCCCTAACGACTTACCTTCGCACCTACAAAATCGGAGACTACGTCGACATCAAGGTCAATGGCGCCGTCCACAAGGGTATGCCTCATAAGTTCTACCATGGTCGCACCGGCCGTGTCTGGAATGTCACCAAGCGCGCTATCGGCGTTGAGGTCAACAAGCAGGTATACATCCATCTAGTAATCGCGTGATACTTTCTACCGTAATTTACAACTTTGGACAATGTTTTGTTTTTGCATTTGTTCTTTTCTGTTTCGTTTAGTATGTATAGATATTTGAATTAGCTTATTTTGCTAATATCCATGATGATGACGTGATTCATTTTGTGTCATTTACTCTTGAGGTTTTTACAGGACGCTTGCCTGTGTTCTTGCCCATGTTGATATCATATGACTAGTTTTAATATTCTTATATCTATTTTTGTGATCTAACGTAGACAAGTTGATTTTTAGATGTGCTGTAGATATTTAATCTTTAGTTTTGTATTCGTTTAATTTTATAATTCTTGTTATAGTTTTAAACAGTCATTGAGCTAAACTGATAGAACTTCGGCTTGATTGTAAATCGTGTTTGAGGTGAAGTTCTATGAGTGGTTAAAAGATAAATTTTACGCTTGGAGTTGTTATACTTCTATACGGCCATTGCCATAGCGTTAGCAAATTGTTGTTATTGATTATTAATTTCCAATTTGATAATACTTTACTTTTATTCCTCTAATTCTCACTCTTATGGCCTTTACAATGATGGTGGTCATATGGGTAATCTGAATATCATTGATATTGCTAATGACACTCCTTTTTCTTTGGTCCCTTTGTTTGCAAACATGGATTCTTTTAAGGAACAAAGTTTAGCCATGGATTAGAGCAGAATTCTACTTGACTCGGTGATAATTATCTTCTTCTCTCTGTTCTGAGCATTCATCGTGTTTTTATTAACATATATGCACTTCCTGTTACCTTTTGATAATTCTTCTATTCAGTCCTCCCTGCCCTGTCTCTTGGTTCAGTACATAATTTGATGCTTGTGATTATTATTTATAAAAGTTTCCTGAGTTCACTTTATGCATCTATGTTCCAGGTTGGTAACAGGATAATCAGAAAGAGAATTCATGTGCGTGTTGAGCATGTGCAGCCTTCAAGGTGCACCGAGGAGTTCCGTCTGAGGAAGATTAAGAATGATCAGCTGAAGGCAGAGGCAAAGGCCAAAGGAGAGGTCATCAGCACTAAGAGGCAGCCTGAGGGCCCTAAACCAGGTTTTATGGTGGAATGTGCTACATTGGAGACTGTAACTCCAATTCCATATGATGTCGTCAATGATCTTAAAGGCGGTTACTAGTTCTGAATTTAGGTGTTTTTCTTGTTTGTTGAACCAAGTAGCTTCATTTGGATTTGACTTGTTAGATGTTGTCATTGGAAGAGCCCTATAATTCTATGCATAATTAGACTCCTAAGTTTTGTCTTGTTTATTTCTAAATACAAGGATGTGTTTTTAACCTTTTTTTTTTTTAAAATACCTTAAGCTATGAATTCATGATTTATGTACCGTCCTGTATTTGCGCTTGATTTTGTTTTATTTCGGTTGAACTACTATTTGCCAAGTTTGTTGTAAGCTATATGACCTTCTTCAGAAGGTATAAGGCTAGGACTCGCAAAAAACCGAGCAAACTTAGTTACCCTATCCGTGATGGTCGCTCCAACCATTGCAGCAGCAACAGAGAGCCAATATCTGCAGTTATGGAGACGCTGCTCATTCTCGAAGCTTCAATATTTCCATTTACAAAACACTTGAAATATTAAGGATTATTGACATTACTGTCACTGTTAACAATTTCATTTTCTAATATTTCTAGGAAGAAATCCTGAAAATTGACAAAAGCATGAGCTACATTATTCGTACGTTTAAATTTCACTCCCCAGGGAACCATGTGTCAATGGTATTAGTCCAAAGACCCGACTGCATTCCATTCCCAGACAACGGCTGCCAATATTCAAACCTTGTGTTTACTTTTCCAGATTCTGGCTTATCTCAAACCGGGAGGAATTTGTCTTTATATAACCATTTAATAGTCAATCTACTTCCCTTCCCAGTTATAAGGATATTGCGTGTTTTTACAGATATGGAAGCAACACCTTGAGAAAAATGGACAACCAAGTTAGGTTTCAAGACAAAACAGTTTACATGGTCTTCCATGATGTGCTCATGGTTATTTTCTCAGTCAATAATCCTTTCTCAATAGACCTTGGCTTCCTTCTCATAGAACTCTGCTTTCCTGTGTCACAAACACAAAGCACTGCAGAATTTTTGACGGTCTACGGGCGGAGATGGGGTTCACAGGGTAAATAAGAAAAGAAGAGTAGAGTAGAGCAATGACTTTCAATTATTATTTCATCGGAAAATCAATTCAAAAGAACATGAAAGAGGTTAAATTTCACCTAGTGTATTTACTATTTAGGTTTCAGCATCAAGATCATAAATTTGTACGTTTGACTGCCCAAGATTTAATGCATATGAATCTGTTTCCTTTTCCCCCCCCCCCCCCTTCTTACAGTGAAAAATGGTATTTTTAATAAATTTCATTGAGTATTGTTCAATTTTTTTTCCCTTAACTTTAAGTTTTGTGCCTCAAAATAGTTTCAGCCATTTTCTTTTTGTTTTGTTCTGTTTTTTGTGGGGCAAGTAAATGAAGACCTCATGGGGAAGCCAGAAAGCACAGATGGCAGACGGGTCTAAACGTCTAACACTGCCAATTGGATCAATTATATCTCATATACAGAGGCAACAAAGTACAAACGGGATGAGAAAAAAAGAAAATCAGATTATTCCTAACAACACTTTGGTTTGATTGTTCTCTTTTTCAGCAAGGAACTCTTCTCATCAAGATTTAGAGAAATAAGCCAAAAGATAAGAGCCTAATTAATGCAATACGGATCTGACTTCAAGTGTCTTAAGGGCAGATATACGTGCAGACACAATGAAAGATGTGCAACCCAAAGTGAGCACATTCTCCCATCCCTCTATACAATTGTAGGCACTCTTTTTGACAAGCAGATACATCACATTGGTTAGGATCTAGCTCCACTGAACAAAACCTTCGGGCCTTGGCTCCACCCACCATCAAAGCAGCTGCAAAAATTTCAAATTCAGTCATCAGAAACAGAAAAACCCAAAGAAAGAGAAAGGAAGGTGGAATTTTGATCAAACCTAACAAATCTATGTTATATGAAATTTTTCACATAGTTAGGGAACAAAAAAACACCGACCCCAAATTTACTCTTCATTGCTGTAATGATATAGAACTTAGAACATACCCGAGATCAAAAGGAAAAGAAGGAACAAATGGGAGAAAGGAAGCTTGGCCATCTCAATTCTCGAGCTAACTAGTAAAGACTGAAGGGCAAGGGGGAACTCTCTTTTTGGTGTTTTTATAAGAACTAATGGGGTTGTGATCTTGGTGATGTTTCGGAGGCATTTACGGATAGGGTAGCAGATGATGATGTTTGCCCATATCGTTTTAATGGCACTACTACAATGGGCTGTCTGGATACTTGAAGTGTTTCCAAATTTGCATATATTAGCTGTATTTCGATTCACAGATCCATATGCGCTCTTTAATTCCAAATGTTTAATGTGTTTCTGGCAAAGTTTTTGATTTTGTAATTTTTATTTACATCGTGAAAAGTAGGTTCATTTAGCACTTTTGAACACCTACCCACACGCATATAGCAATAAAATATTGGCGAACAAGTTGAGAGATTATCTTGCAAGTTGTAACTCCTTGAACTATCCTGCGCTTAAAAGTTGATGAATACAAGATGTCGTTTAGAACTAGTACAATAAACTTTCTATCGTTATCGCTATGGACACGTAATGCCAACTCTTATATGTTGAAATTAGTAATATTATACATTTTTTTTATTCTTACTTAATCATGACACTCTCAACAAAGAAACACATGCATTATGCACTTAGGACGGTTTGATTGTATGATACAAAAAAGAAATGTAAAAAATATGTATGTGAAATGAAAAATGATTTATATATTTTTTTAACAAAATTAATTTAATAATTAAAATAATAATTTAATAGATAAAATAAAAATAACTTAAAGGTTAAAATAATAATTTAATAAATAAAATAATAAATACATTAGTATAATAAATATTATGCAAATTCTAGATATATATTACGTTTAGTTTATA
The DNA here is from genome assembly GCA_032878935.1 of Erythrophleum fordii. Classification (NCBI taxonomy): domain Eukaryota; kingdom Viridiplantae; phylum Streptophyta; class Magnoliopsida; order Fabales; family Fabaceae; genus Erythrophleum; species Erythrophleum fordii. The sequence goes on along the minus strand of JAVQMF010000045.1, from coordinate 11,512,814 downwards.
CCAATCAAACAAGATGTAAAGAAAGTCGGCGAAGAAAAAAGTAAAGATGCAAAGTTATTTCACTTTGTAATTATTTATAATAGACGTATTCAAATTTACTTGGTGCCAGTATTATTTAATTTTGACCTATATATATATATATCCATTAACATGAGTCTGTAAAGTTATTATTTTCCGGTACTCCAGACTCTAAAAATAAAAGAAACAAAAGCGGAGAGAAAATATAGGATTATATGTATATATATATTGTTAAATACTTATATTTAGTATGTTTATTACAAAATAATAAAATATATAATCAATATTTATAAAATGTGAATTTAAAATTTAAGAATATAAAATCTCAAATTGGTTAGATGACGTGAGATATAAGTATTTTGTTTTTCTTTTCCCCATTTTAAATACTAAGATGCTGATATGATAATACTGAATGTGTTTTAATAGTTAAAATAGTGTATTATTAACCAAATTTATCGCGTTCCAGCCGATTGGTGATTTTCTTTTTTAGACTTCTAATTTTAAATTTTAACTTTTAAGCAATTTAGAGGTATAAATGGAATTAGCACTCACCCCTGCAATGGCAGGATATTAAAAAAAAATCAGTGGGTTCCACATGAAAAAAAAAAGAAAAAAAAAAAAGAAAAACGTGGGTCTCACAGACAGAAAAAAAGGATATAAACAGTAATAAAAACAGTAATAAGTCACGAGAATATATATATATATATATATATAGATACTTCTAAATGATTTTCTGGATAGCCGATCTAAAATACCATAAAGGGCATGCACCAAATATATAAACGGCGAATTAATGTTTACTGGTACTTTCTTAATAGTCTTTAAGCTGCATTTACTACTCGTGTATCAAACGAGTGAATTTCAGGATATGACAGGTGGGTATCATGCTATTTAGATCCGAAGCTAAATCATTAAAATTTTTATAAAAATTTTTATACCTAAATTAAAATAGATAAATTTTATAAATATTCCAAATATATAAATATTTTATCATAACCACATTCCACAGTTATTCAACTCTATGCACACTTTTTTTCCCCTAATTATCTATCTCAATAATTTTTTCAGGACTTTTACAAAATATCTTATTCTTCCGCATTCTGAAATGAATTATTATGAAGTGCTATTTGTAACGTGAAAAATATAATCAAATACCACGGATTGCATATTGATTAGTAATATTTAAAGATTATTAGAAAACTGCTATGATTATTTATAAAATTATATAAATAAATATTATTATATTTAAGAGATAAAATTTATGTATTAAAACTAATATTCTTAAAATTAGATCGGTCATTAAATTAATAAAAATATTAGTTCACGATTTATTGATGAAATTGTAATTAAATCATAGTGAATCAATAATACTAAATATATATTTTTAAAAATTTATATATTAAAATTTTAATATAATAAATAAACATGATCAAATTTTAAATATTTGATTACTAATTTAATATTTCTTAAGATATTTAAAATTTTATTTTTTAATTGAAAAACAAAAATTGTGTATGATTAAAAGTTAAGATTATTTAATATTAAATTTTTTAAATTTACAGATTATATTAAGATTTTACTTATCATTAAAAAATAAAAATAAATAAATAACAAATTTAATCAAATAACTTGATATTTAAAAAAAATATTATTAAAAATGTGACATAATAGCACTAAAAATAATTAGATATGCATATTTTATTTTTTTTATATTCTCTCTTTTTCTTAAAAAAAAATTCTCTATATTTCAACTCGATATTTTTTTCTAATGTCTTTTATTTTTAATTTGTTAAATTTATTCAAGATAAACTATTTAATTATATAAAAATATTTTTTTAAAAAATTTCTTAATTGATTCATATCAATTTTTGCTTTAAATGGTTCAACTAATTTTTGTTTACTTTGACCGATTATTTGATTGATTAATTTTTTTAATTAACCAAACTAGATTAAGAATTAATTTTCAATTCAATCAGTTGAACCAACTGACTTGGTTCAATTTTAAGAATCATGATTAAAACGTGAATTATTACTTGATATCTTGTTAAGGGAACAGAATTGTAGGATGATTATGAGAAAAAAGGGTAGAGTTCCATAGTTTCTATCTTCATATTCTTATTTAATAAGTAAAAAGGTTTTATTCTTATTGAATTCTTGAATTTATAAATTCAGATTTATTTACTCAAAAGAATTCTTTAAGTCACAAGGTTTTTTTAAATTGAAACTCATTTACATAAATTTGTTTATATAAAATTAGAACAAAAAATAAAATGTTTTAAGTAATTATTAATATAATTCAAAACTCATAATTTTATTTAAATTTCTTCTAACTTTCTATAATATTATATATATAATGATTATGGGACAGAATATTATACTACCCAATTTAAATTTAAACCCTTAAAATACTAATACCCAGACTTAAGCAAACAAATTTTATTGAGTACCAATAGAGTATGGTATCTTACTCATGCTTAAATAACTGTTAAGCATTTCGAGTTGTAAAATAATGAAACAAAATGGGCATTTTTTATTTTTGGAGATAACAATGTGAAAATGTAATTAGTTACAGGACTATGTCTATAATTATGCCTCTCTTTAGAAAATGCTGACGGATTGTGATAGGATGTACCCAAAAAAATCAGTTGTAAATGTAGTAGAATTCCTTTTTCTTATTCACAATAAATTAATTGGATTTTTTTTTTCTTTTATGCTTCAGCATTGAAATTGGAAAGCCAAAAAAAAAAATTCTCTGCATTAAACAAAGAATAGTTACAAATATAAAAATGTTTTTACATACACCTTGTACATACAATTAATGATTAAAATTTAAATTATATGAGTGGAGTTAATATATAATATAAATAGAATTTATGTATAAAATAAATTTTGAATATTAAATATATAAATGACGTGATATTTATATATAAAAATTATTTCACAAATATATATTTTAATCGGTGATATTTCGTTTCGTGGCATATTGATATACCCGTAATATTTGATGTTTTTGTTTCAAAATTTTGTTTTCTCATAAGAAAAATCTAGTGATATTGTCGAAAAAATCCATCGCATGCTCAAAGAAGTGAGAGAAGGGAGAGAGGAGTGAAAAGAGAACCGAGCCCAAAACCGAACAGGGGCAAAGGCAAAGAAGCGCACACGAGAGGTCAGAAATAGGGAGAGGGAAAACAAAGTCGCATGTATCATAAAAAGAGCCTCCTCTTCTCTCTCTTCGCCTCCCCCATAGTTATGAACCATAGGCGATTACTGACACTTCCTCTGTAAAACCCTAAGCATCGATTTTTTTTTTGTTCCCTTTTTGTTTATCTCTTTGACAACGAGCGTTATCTCCCAAGAATATTCGATCCCTGACACGCCGTTTATTGATTAAATCCACTTCAACTACTCGGTGGACGATAACTTTCTTCTCTCATTAAAGAATCTGAAATTCTTTCTTTCAAGATCTGTTGGTGGCTTTGATTAGGGCTGTGATTTCTTGGGGTTTGCTTTTGGTCCCTTAAGGCTGGCGGGTATTTGGTTCAAGTAAATGGCGGATCCGCCTGGCATCCGCCTCTGCACGTGTATTATTTCGGAAGCTAACAGAGTCGTTGGTCTTCGTGTTCGGTTACAGTACTGTGACGATTGCAAAGAGTAAAGAATGCTGAGCGTGCTACGCGTGCACCTCCCCTCTGATATACCCATTGTAGGCTGTGAGCTCACGCCGTACGTGCTCATACGGCGACCGGACAAGATTGTTACCACCGACGATGTCCCTGAGACGGCCCCTTTAGAGGGCCATTTCTTGCGTTACAGGTGGTAAGTGTTGTTTAGTTCGTTCCATTTGCTGTTGTTTCTTTTAATTATTGTGCCTGTCTTTTTGTTTGCTCTGGTGTTGGGTTACTTTCTTTCTTCGGACGACTCAGGGCAGTTATCCGATGTTTGCGAGTATTTTATATGGTTTCGTATTGTTGTTCGTCATGGGGCTTAATAAATATTTGAGCTTCAACGTGCCTTGTAGGATTTCTTTTGATTCTTTGGAAATTATGTTTTTTAATTGAATCCCTCTGTGGAATTTATGCTCCCTAGGTTTTTCTAGTAATGTGTATGGCTTGTGGTTCTTCTCTATCCTTTTTTTTTTCGGTTAATCTATTTGAAGTTCCTTTATTAAAAGGTTTAGTTCAAAAGTAGACTTAGTATATTTTCCCCTCTGGTTTGCTTATTATCTGTATAATTCTTGCCTAAATAGTCAAATTGAATTATTTCTTTTTCCCGCCCACCAATTAATTCCAATCTTTTCATCTGATTAATATTGTTTTGCCTGCATTGCAAATGAAGGCAAAATCATAGGATGGGACGCAAGCTCATGTGAAACCTTCGAATTGACTTAAATGATTGGAGATTTGATTGCTGAGTATACAGTATTTCATTACCAAGAGAATTTCTTTTGATTATTCTGTACTAGAGATTTTTTAGAAGACCATGGCATGTGGACAAGTAACTGTTTGTTCCTTAATTTGTTGCCTTGTCCGTTACTTTTTTTTTTTCAGTGTTTTTAATTTGCGATGATTACTGAAATATTGCTTCCTCAGCTGTTAATTACCAGTACTGGAGTGCACAATGCAGTTATATACGAATAATCTGTTTATCTTGCCATTTATATTATAGTCTTCTCTATGGCAGTATTAATTTTCACAAAATCTCACACACATATATTGAAAGTTGAATTTGTAATATTATATTGTCAATAAATCATATGGTGTTGAAAATTTTTTGCGTAAAGTTTTGAATGCTAATGTATGTGATTTCTTGTCCATTAAATATCATTGTGGATCTATGTGGTCAGGAAATTACACTCTGCCTGTCCTACCCTTTGAGGATTATTGTAGCTATTGCAAGATTTGTTGAAGATTATGCTCTTCATGTTCACAACTTAATTCTGCAATGGGTCTAAACTGTCAGTAAACTTGCACATTTTTTAACACTCTCTGTCTGTCTGTCTGTCAATTACAATAAAAGTGTGAAATAGGTAGCAGATTGTAAAATATGGCCTTGTTGAGGAAATTTTGTTTACACCCAAATTACTTGCATATCTTTTGTTTTCGGTAATTGTATCTACTTTCCTTTAACCCAAAGGAACAGCTCTGTTCCTGGGTCATGGTTCAAATTCTATATTTTAATCCTGTGGGTTAGACAGACACATGCGTGCGCACACACGCGGTGTTATAATAATCAGATGCTAGATTGTCCTGAATATGTTGCTTTTTTTTTTCTTTTTCCTTTTGTTTTTTTTAACTGATTTAAAATTGCATTTTGGCTGACATTTTTGGTTTTATAATGATCAGATTCAATAAGTATTAGTACGTCATGAGATTGAATGCTAGATTGTCCTGAATATGTTTTTTTTTTTTAACTGATTTAAAATTGCATTTTGGGTGAAATTTTCTCATTTGGCTCTTATTTTGCAGGTATCGTGTACAAAGTGATAAAAAGGTTGCTGTCTGTAGCATACATCCATCCGAGCAGGCCACACTGCAGTGCATTGGCTGTGTTAAGGCTAAATTACCTGTTGCCAAAAGTTATCATTGCACACCAAAGTGTTTTTCGGATGCATGGCAGCATCATCGTCTTTTACATGACCGTGCTATAAGTGCAGTTAATGAAAATGGAGCTGATGAGGAGGAAATATTTGGACGTTATAATAGTTCTGGATCTGGGGTAATTAATAACGGTTTATCTACCTCTGCATCAAGTCCTAACTTGGCAAATGTGTCCGCTCCTCTGTATCCAGCTGCTGTTACACAACGAAGTGGTGGCGAAACTTGGATTGAAGTTGGACGATCTAAAACGTATACCCCAACAGCTGATGACATTGGCCATGTCCTTAAATTTGAGTGTGTTGTAGTTGATGCAGAGACAAAACTACCTGTGGGGCATGTTAATACTATACTAACTTCTCGTGTTATTCCTGCTCCCTCTCCTATTCCCCGCCATTTGATTCCTGTTGATGGGATGGCACATATAGATGCAGATGCACGCATAACATCTTCAGGGACATTTACTGTTCTATCATACAACATTTTGTCTGATGCATATGCTTCAAATGATTTATACAGTTACTGCCCTCCATGGGCTCTTTCATGGCCATACCGCAGGCAAAATTTGTTGAGAGAAATTGTTGGTTACCGTGCAGATATTATTTGTCTTCAGGAGGTACATTAACATGCTCTAGGTTCTGGTTTTGGGTTTGACGGTTGATAAACTGATTTGAACATGGCTGATTTTTTGCTTTCTTTTTTTCAAAAAATCATTGGATGAAAAAGCAATATATGATGTTAACATCTGTGTTAAATACAAATTCTTTTATGTTAGAATTCTGAAATTATGGTTATTGGTCAGTTTTAGGGGGGAGGAGGGGAGGACTTCGATGACATTTGTAGCTTTTTTGTAATAATATATTATACCTTTGTGTGATTGAGATTTTTGTATGTATTTCTTGCTTAAATAAGCTTCCATTGAATGTGATTTAGTGCGCTCGTTTTCTCCTGGATTGTTTTCAGTTACATGCATTTGTATCTTATATTATGGGGGATAGTGTAAGTCAACTGTAACCCAACCATCTGGACTTGGAATCTCTTGTTCTTCACTTACATAACCAAGGCCCTAACAGGCAGATGATTGCTCTGTTAATAACTTCTGTTTCAGCTAACACGCAACTTTTCCCCCCAGGTACAAAGTGATCATTATAATGACTTTTTTGCTCCTGAACTGGACAAACATGGTTATTATGGTCTATACAAGAGAAAAACTAATGAGGTTATTCAGATATTCTGCTTCCTTATTGTTATAATTTTTAAAATTCCATTTGATGTTAACCTGTTCATTTTTTGTTTACAGGTATTTGGCAGCAACACCATCACAGTTGATGGTTGTGCAACATTTTTTCGTAGAGACAGATTTTCGCATGTGAAGAAATATGAGGTTGGGAAGTATTTTGTGTGTATGGTAATGCTCTTAATCATGTACACAATTTAATATGATTTCTGCTTGCATGCAGGTTGAATTTAACAAGGCTGCACAGTCTTTGACAGATGCTATGATTCCAACCACTCAGAAGAAAACTGCATTGAATCGGCTGGTTAAGGTGGCTTATTGCACCAAAGACTACATGTCACCTTTGTTCCTTGGCATAAAGATGGTTGACTCTTGTGGAACTGATGCTTATCTTTTCTTTTCTTTTCTTTTTTTTCCCCCTTAGGATAATGTTGCACTAATTGTGGTTCTAGAAGCAAAAGTTAACAATCAGCTAGTTGACAGTCCTGGGAAAAGACAGCTTCTTTGTGTGGTAAGCTTTTATGTTGCTATTAATTATTTGTGACCCTTTGGCAATGTTGTGTTTCATGCATTCATTGTGCATGATGCCATGATATATATTTCATTTCTAGGTTGTGTTTGGTTTTCATTGTTTAGTCTTTCTTTCATTGCCCGCAATTTCCATGATTTTATATGCTGAATACTAGAGCCTGCCTAACATAATGCTTCATAGATGTTCATTCTTTATTATGGATGGTTATATATAGTGGTTTCTTCTCCACTATGATTTACTTCACTGAAGTTTGTTCATGGAAAATGTTGTGGCTTCTTTATTTTTTGGTGTAGAATAAGAATTCTGTGTAATGGAGGTTCTGAGGTGTTTGGTTTTTCCTTCAATTAGTGCTCCCCTTTTTTGTTAGTGGATTTAGCTTAAAGTAACTTGTTCGATGGTATTTCTCATTGACTCTACTATTCTTTTGGACTTCAGGCAAATACACATGTAAATGTGCACCAAGATTTAAAAGATGTCAAACTCTGGCAGGTAAGCCATTTATTTTGCTTATGAGTAGTAAATCTCTTTGTACATAGCGGTTATAACCCCTCCACTTTTTTCTTTTTTTTAATAGGTGCATACTCTCTTAAAAGGGTTGGAGAAAATTGCTGCAAGTGCAGACATTCCGATGTTGGTTTGTGGAGATTTTAACTCAGTTCCAGGAAGGTCAAATAACTTTATTATGTTGTTTGATTTCAGCTTATTTTAATTCTATTGAGCTCTTATAGCAGAATCAGTGAATTGTGTCTGAAAGTGATACTGAAATTTGTTGCAGTGCTCCTCATGCACTTCTTGCACTGGGGAAGGTGGATCAATCACATCCAGATTTAGCAGTTGATCCACTTAATATCCTGCGACCTCACAGCAAGTTGGTTCATCAGTTGCCACTGGTAATATATTCTTTGAAGTGTAACCTTTATTGGATTATTTTGTTTATGTACTTTCTCCCGTTTTAGTTGTTTTCCCTTAAATGTTTCAATTTATGATTTTTTGTTTTTGTTTTTGTTTATTGCTTATGGATAACTTTCAATTACAGGTTAGTGCGTACTCATCCTTTGGAAGAACAGTAGGTCTTGGATTTGAGCAGCACAAAAGGAGAGTGGATAGTGCAACAAATGAACCCTTGTTCACAAACGTCACCAGGGATTTTATTGGCACTCTAGATTACATATTTTACACAGGTGAGCTATTTTACATGTTGTATCATTTGTTGAATGTTAACGTGCAGGTCACTGTTTGATGAAGTAATAATTTTGTGGTTCAGCGGATTCATTGGTGGTGGAATCACTATTGGAGCTATTAGATGAGGAGAGTTTGAGGAAAGACACGGCACTTCCTTCTCCTGAATGGTCATCAGATCATATAGCTCTCTTAGCTGAATTTCGCTGCTGCAAGAATAGATCCAGGCGTTAACACTTGAAGGTAGGAAACATCTTCTCCTTTGGCCCTTTGCTATCATTCTTGCTTATACCTTTTTACTTTATTGTTGATGGATGATTTGCTTTGGTTGTTGTTAACAGGTATATTTAAGCTTGAATTATTTTGAGAATATATTTGGAAGTATTTTTCATAGTACTTTGTCATTTACAAATATCTGTTTGGAGAGGTTTATGACAGTAGGCATTTTTAATACCTCGGATATCTAATTAGGTCTAGGAATATGTAATTGGAATTTCATTTATACTAAAATTTTCACATTCCTTGAACTTTCTTTTGGGGCTCGTTTCCTCCAAGAATGGCCATTTTTGGTATTAATATTTGGAAAAAGGTGAAATTGAGCAGGATGTCTCCTATAGAATTTGGGAGCGGGAAACTAAGGATGACATGATGAAAGTAATGCGGAGATATGGCAGAAGTAGTTATATGAAATTTACGAATCATGGTTCTGTCTCTAGGAATTTGGGAATATGCATTGCCAAAGTAAATCTGCAGGTCTGATTGGATTTTTTGGAATCTCCATTTTGCTTTGGCATTGAGAATTTTCCGTGTTAGGCTATTACCTTTAAATTTTTTTTTATTTTCTTTCATCCTGTTGACCTCGGTAAGTAATGAGCAACAGGGACTAGGATGTTGTGAGATCTATTTCAATGTCTCTTGTGTGAGGTAGAATCTGCCTTTTTGTAAATTATATGTTTGTCTGAGATTATTTACTCCAGTGTGCTGGTTAACATTTAACTAATAAATTTGGATTTATAAAGAATCCTTGAGTGGATATTTTACCTTGAGACTGTCTTCAATTAAGTGTTGGTGCACAGTTTGCTTGTGTCTGTTCACCTCTTTGGTTCACCTTACCTTTCAGTTCAATTTTGAGTCTGTCTCTGTATTTGTGGATGCTTAAGTTTTTTAAAAATTACTTCTCTCAGTGTTTGTAGGTCAGATCTAAAGACAAGCAAAGAAAGAGGCTGAAAGAAGCATTTGGATGGTAGATCATGCCCTAGTCTTTCCTGGTATCTCCATGGGGGTCCTTGCAATGATCTGCTTTATAATATGCCACCCTCGTCTCATAGAAAAGTTTTTATACACCCTATTGAATTGTGTCCTTGCCCCCTCCTCCCCAATCTTTTCCCTCTAAAGAGGGAATTTTCTATATAGATGTTTAGTCGCCCAATTCATTCTAGCAATTGGGTAATTGACCCATTTTTCCAAATTCCTGGAGATGATCTAGTGGCCGATGAACATAGATTTCAAATCCCTTCCCTTCTCTTTCTGTAGTGATAATATCCAAAACTTAGGTTATGCTTAGTTGCTAAGTGTCAGCAGAAATCTGACAAATTTAGAATGGCATGATATTGATAACGAAGTATAGGAATCCTTCCAATATGGGAAGGGTTGACTAACATGGGCTTTGTGATCTGAATTGTAGCTACCATATGTAGCGTTGTACAGGGATGCAAGATGCTAAATGTTGAATGATGGTGCATCATAAAAAAGGGCATAACAAGTCAAATACTTGATTCTTCAGCTCTGCTATTTTCAAATGCCGTTATGGATAGCAAATGCACATTTAATCTATGTATTCTAGTGACATCTTCAGCATCCTTTTCATGGAGAATGTGCAAATGTTAATCTGATTCTTTTTCTGCTTCGAGTGTTCTTATTTTTGAAATGTTGTTTGATATATGATACATCAATAGATAGAAACAGTCGTATGTGACCGCTACGATAATTATCTGGATTTGGTAGTTTCCTACTTCAATAAATATCATTTTCAAGATGTCTCTGGCGAGAAATTATTTTTTTATAATTTTGTTTTATGATCAGAAAACAGAGGTAGGTTATAAGTTACGAGTCATGACAAATTTCCCTGCTTAAAAAAATCATATTTTTTGGTGATAAATATATTTTTAATTTTTTCACATGGAAAGAAAAAAGGGATTGTCTGGAAGAACAGGAAACAAAGACAACCGTGCGAGTTTGGGGTTCATGACAGTCCACAAGAGTTCATATCTTGACAACCTTACTAACTCAGAATATTACAAGATTAATGGGTTATGTGGATTTATTGAACTAGTTTTACTCCTAGAGGTGTTTGTTCTTTAAATTTATTTATAGCAGTGTTATTGAGAACTGGGTGATGAGAACTTTCTATTTTCAATTGACCGCGTCGATATACGTTAGCGCAACACTTTTTCCCAGGTGCGGAGATTCATTATATAGAGAAAACATTGGTGGGAAGAGGGGCTTCCTTGCTCTACTATAATTGTGTGTATGCAATTCCGAAATAAATCAGTCACCATCAACACTTGTCAGACTTCAAAAAAAAAAAAAAAGAACAAAACACGTTAAGCAGTCATATAATTTAAAAGAAAAGTGTCTCTCTAATTCTTATTTAAAATTAGGAAAACAAATTTTATTTGTCCAAACTAGAAATTCATTATAATTTTTGTACATAAACTTTAGAAAAATAACAAAATACTATGTTCTTTGAAAAAAAAAAATACTATTGTATTAAATGAGATTCACTGTTAATGTTTAAATTTAAAATTGTACTAAGATTATAATTATGTATTTAGGGAATTTCTGCTTGAAGTTAATATATATATATATATATATATATATATATGCACCCAACTAAAACTCTACACCACCCTCTTCTCCCAAAAAAATTATATGCCTCCATTTTTTATCCGGATTTCGAGTTCAACTTTGTCTTAAACAAGTTATTTATTATTATTATTATTATTATTTTATTTTAGGTCAGACTTTTCACAAGTTCATGTCTGCAATTCATTGAAGGAAAAGTTTTCCAGAGAGAGTGAATGTACAGAGATTGGAAACATTACAAAAATATCGTATAGAGATTGGAAAAACACACGGCAGGAGAGAGGTATTCCTAAACTAAAAATCCAAAGAACAGAAAATTTAGGATCTGTTTGATTTTATTTTTGTTTTATTGTTTTCAAAATAGATGTTTTTTAGAACAAATTTTGAGAACAAAAAAAATTAAAAAATATATTTGAATTATTATTCTGAAAAATAACTGTTTTCTGTTTTTTTTTTGATTTTATAGAACAAAAATTACAAAACACCTAAAAAATATTTTAATTTTTCTGTTTCCGAAAATAAAATTTTATTTTTTTGTTTTACAAATAATTTCATTAAAAACACATTATTAAATAAGTTTTTTTATTCTTAAAAACAGAAAACTATTCTGAAAATAAAAAACCAAATAGACTCCTAGGATTTGTTTGATTCTGTTTTTGTTTTAATGTTTTCAAAATAGATATTTTAAAAAAAAAATTTTGAGAATAAAAGAAATTAAAAAATCTGTTTGAATCATTATTTTAACTGCAAAATAAAAGTTAAAAAAGATTTAAAAAATGTTCTGATTTTTCTATTTTCAAAAATAAAAAAAAAATTTACAAAAAAATTTATTAAAAATAAATTATCAAATAAATTTTTTTATTTTTTTATTCTTAAAAACAAAAAACTATTTTAAAAACAAAAAATCAAACAAGGTTTTAGTCTCGTAAATGACATTACAAAAGTTTCATAATTGTAGGCAAACCGTTCGCGCGTTAGGCTAGGCAAGGTTTGGACCCAGACCCATATCGATATGGCCCAATGTCATGGGCCGAATATTAACGGCTAATTTGTACAAAAATACTTGTATATAAAACACATGGATTTTATTCTTCAAAATCAACTACATATATAACTCATCAAGCTCGACGATTTCTCACACACACACACACATAGTACTTCACAAATATTTAATATAACTATAATCAATTAACCAAAAAATTGTAAAAGATACCATATGAGTATAATTTATGTTAGAAAATAAACCTATCGTACAATATTAAATATGAGCAGTTTTTTCCAACAAAAAATAGAATATCTAAAGTTAATTTCCTAAGTAATTTGTACTTAAAATAATGAAATTTACTTTTTGATCATTCAAAATATCAATTTTTGTATCTAATAGTTATTTTTTCAAATTTAACATTTGAGTCAACCTCATAATTATTTATAGCTCAAGAATTATGTGGATAATAATGATTTCTTATAAAAATTAAATATGTTAAAGCGTAATTATACATGAAAGAGATAATTTTGTTGTTAGATGATAGAAAAAAATTGTATATTGATATGATTTTTTTTTTTTTTTGCATCAAAGGTCATAAACACTTGTCTTCATATCACCAACATTTTTTTTATATATATAAATTAATGTAACAAGAAGAAGGATGAAAGGAGTATTTATTGTCTTTTTTTTCTTTTTGGAAAGAGAGGGGGGTGGGAGGGTCAAAGTAATATTTCAGTAAAAGAAGAGGCACCAATAGACAGGAGCAGTGGTCGAAATAGACCGAGTGATGAGTTCGACTCATTATCATTCGAAGAAAAATATCATTTAAGCATTGACTGATTTTTATATCAATTCATACTTTTTCGATTTGTTCAAAATGCGTTATCTCAAAAACTATGTTTCTTTTAACATACTTAACATTATATTCATTTTAAAATTTTAATCCCTGTTAACTCGAATGAATCCCATTTTTGCCTTTTTTTTTTATTTGGTTGGGTTAAAATATGCTGATAAATTGTATATGCTTTACATACAAAGATTAAGACACTTAGAAGATGACATCATTAAGAGGGCAAAATAGTCTAAGACTTTTAACATATAAGTTTTAGGACCCGTTTAGTTGGATGATACAAAAAATAAAAAATATAAAAGGTAAGTAGGTGAAATAAAAAATTACTTTTATATCTTTACTTTTAAAAAATAATTTGATTATTAAAATAATAATTTGATAGATATAATAATAAATAAAAAAACATAATGAACATTACATAATTATATAAATGTATTACATTTATGTTGTTGCTAATCAAACAACCCTTAGTATCAAAACTCTTCCAATTTTAAAATTGAGTTTAATGCGAGAAAGAGAAAAAGGAGATGAAAAAAAAACAAGCCCACACATATTCTCACCTATTGTGTTACTCTCCTTCTTTTTCACTTTAAAAATACCTTATAAACTTTACATTTTAAAAAATCCAAACTAGTTAAAAAAAAAAAGAATTTCACTTTATATATAATATTGAACTATGTTGTAACATGTCATATTAGGTACCAAAATTATGTTGTGACTTGTCTTATATCTAAGATATATAGACTTGGGCGTTGAACGTAGATATTTTAGGTCGAGCATATTCATAGACTCATTTAGTTCTTAGAGTAAGTTTAATCATGACACCCAAATATAAAATATCTAATAAAAACTTATTTTTGGACTTTCTAAAGCACACTATTAATTGCGAAAGCTTTTGAGTCTTTTCATCACATTGGTGTTCAAATCTTTTAAATTTTCTTTCTATAAATTTTTTGTAAATTTTAAAAAGAAAAAAATAAGAGTCAGCGAAAAAAGAAGAAAGAGTTCCAAACATATCTAATACTCTTTTGTGTTCTTTTTTAATAGTCATGTTTCGTCCACTACCCATATTTATTCTGATGGGTAATAATTATATAAACCAACCAAACTGTACATAATTGAGATATCCGTTTTTGAGTAAAATACTGAATACTGAGGCAGAGGATCTTGTTTATATAGAACTGATATCACAAGCTACTTGAGTTTCACCATGTTACCGCATCCATGTAGACAAATTTAGACAAATTTTGGATTTTGCTTTGTTTGTGATTCAAGTTCTATATATCTACATATAATATATAATAACTATAGTTCTGATGAAAGAAGCACTTTTTTAAGGCTTTTCAGTGCATTGATATGACATCAGTTTGACAGTAATGAAAGGACGACCTCAAGTCATTTCAGCCTCGGACTTTTGGATGATATTAATATATCCGTTGCAGAAACAAAGAAGGGAGACGAATGCAGAAAAAATTTAAGCTTGCATAGTTAATAATTACATGAAGTCAGCGTGGGTTTATGCAGATCAGAAACATAAGACCTGAGTTTAGAGGACAAATTGAGTCTTTCTTGTTATATTTTCCTAAGATTAGGTTGTTATAATATGCATGAGGTATATATGCACCTGAATGTGCAAAAACAAAATTGCTCGCCACAGACACGGAACCCCGAGCTTTGAAGCCCTTTCCCCAGGGAACAGTGAAAAGCTCTAAAATCCTCGTGTGTGATTGATTGACCCCAGGCAAGATCTTTTGTCCTTGGAATGCACAGGTACGAGATATAAATCACGTCCGAGCTGTAAGACAGGATATGTCTTGTTACGTTATTATTATTATTATTATTTTAATTTTTGTTGCATAGGAGGTTGAAGAGAGAAGAAAAAGGACAAAGAATTCGAGATCCAACTCAAGACGTTAAATTTATCTCAACTTTAAAATTAAAATGATGCCATATGAACTATGCCATTGTGCTGCTTTTGTCTGCATAATTTAGAGGACAATTAGCTGGCCATTTGAACAGATACTGGAATTGTAGGTGAACATAGCCATAGGAACCCTCATCGGCCCCACAGGTCACTTCTTCTCTTCCACCTCACGAACTCCAATAGATACTGGCATTGTAGGCGATGAAAACAAGGAGAATCAAATGATTCTCGCAGGCTAATCCGTAACAAAAATTGGTGGAAATCTTCGTGACAAATGCTACTAAACCATTAGATAACCTTGAATATCGAATAGTTTATGAGCCAATAACTTTTTTAAGTACGTAATAAAATCAGATCAATAAAATTCATGCTAAGTAGGGCTAGGTTTTGAGACTTATGATTAGACTATTCAGCACCCTTTCAAAGCATGTTGTACTACTACTCGCTGCCAAAATCTATTTCCACCCTCTCCCTCTTCCGAAGGGGCTTTTCGGATTGCTTACAGAGCAGAGTTATTCTTCTCCAAAGGCAGCTTTTGTATTTTCAACCCGAGTTGCTGAATCTGCAACACCAAGCCAATTGTAAATCGCCTCAGCATTAGTTTAATCTGATCTGGCCCTAGAAAATTTAACAAAAAACCTCTTGCACTTAGGAAGGCATGATGACATGAGGTAAATCAAGATCACCATTAAAGTTTTTCAAATTTTACATGCACTCAACAAAAACTTGAGGATGAATGGATAATAGGACACACTAATCCCAAGCACTTGTTACACCAGGACCATACCCTCCAGCATAACTGGCAGGAACCCCATATCCACCAGTTCCACCATAATATTCTGTTGCTATTCCTCTATAAAATGAGTTATCCTTCCTAAAATCGCGGCCACCAAAACGGGCTCCTCCTCCAGACCGCCTGTTTCGGTTGCCACCACCATAAGAAGCTCTTGCTGCATATCTTGCAAGCCACGCAGGCACTTCTTGATTGGCTTCTTGCATCAGATCAGCCAAAGGCCTAGCTAATGACAAATTATTGTCATTAAAAAATGCTGTTGCTAATCCCATTTTACCAGCTCGACCTGTTCTTCCTATCCGGTGCACATAATCATCAATGTCATTGGGGAGATCAAAATTCACCACATGAGCTACATGTGGGATGTCAAGACCACGTGCTGCGATATCTGTTGCCACTAAAATTGGTGTGTTCCCTCTCTTGAATGATCTCAATGCTAGTTCTCTTTCCTGCATACAGAGCCATTACATTCTACACGTAAATGATGGCTTGGTCAACAAAGCAACAGGACAAAAGGAAAGAACAACTTTCAGTCAGAAGGTCCAAATAGGAAAGTTTCTTTCCTAAATTGTGAATAAATATTAAACTGAAGATTCGTAGAGACTTTCAGAGTTTTTGGTTTTTCTTTTTTTCCTGCAATTCCCTTCTATTTTTATGGAGTAGTTATTATTAGTCTCGGAATCAGTCTTTTTCTTTTTCTCCTTCCTATCAGTAGCAATTCCTTTTATAGCCCATCCAATTTGAATAGGTAGCCCAAATATATTGAAGTCCTTTAAAAGGGAAAGATAATCTTTACAGCTTCAAAACTAATCAAAGTTTGGACTTCAGTTAGATGCTGCCGCAAAAACCAAATTCAATTCTGACATTAAGACTGGGGCGTAATGCCATGGTTGGCAACAAGGAAAATAAAAAAATTCAGAAAGTTCAGAGCATAAATCCTATCTATTGGTTTTAAATAAGCGCATTGTAAATCTTAATAAGAATAAATTTAATCCTTGAGATGCTCTAATTTAGTAAGCCATTAAAGCCTCCTGAATAGTTTAGAAATCCACGCCATAAATTAAACTCTGATCAACTTAGTCTAGATAGAATAAAATCAAATTCAATCCCCCGGCCACATCTGTAAACAAGCAACATAAAAGCAGATAAAATAAATAGATAAGTGATTTCAACGAAATAATGACCCTGAGATGTTTGAGATTTGAATATAGATTTCAGTTAGCCAAATAAACCCACCTGTTGGGTTCTGTCACCGTGAATGCTAGTTGCAGGAAACCCATTGATACACAACCAGTGTTCCAATGCATCGGCTCCTTTCTTTGTTTCCACAAAAATTAATGTCAAACCTTGCTGCAAAACCACCCAAAAATCCTTAAAAGAGAGCTGATTATAAAAAATCTATTAAATCATATTTGCATATTCTTAAACAAGCAGATCCAGTCAGCATAATATAAAAAAATATTGAAGTTCGCTGACAAGAAAATTTATGGGCCTATGGCATACACAAAGACAGATCAACATTTCAGAATGGATGGGTGACAGATTACCTTGCCATTAATTCCATTGTCCCTCTGAGCGTGAAGAAGGTCCATAAGGTGGCTTCTCTTGTCAGACTCGAGCACATATTCTACTCTTTGAGCAATTAGATCAGTACTTGAACCAACCCTTCCAACAGCCAGAAATACATAATTCGAAAGAAAATCTGAAGCAAGTCTCTGCATACATTTGAAAATTGCAAAATATTTCTGAGTAGAACAGCGTTGTGAGAAACATTTCCTCCACCAATTTAAAATAATAGAAATAACAGTAGTCAAGCTGCAGTGAAACAATCACCATCGAGAGATCCTCCACTCCGTTTATCATCATCATGATCAGTACAAGAGAAGACAGAATATATTTAAGAAACATGAAATGCTCAAGTTATAAATAAAAGAGATACCTGTATCTCTTTGGGAAAAGTGGCACTAAATAGCATTGTCTGTCTCACACCTTGAGGAGGCATATCCATTTGTTCAACTATCTTCCTTATTTGAGGCTCAAAACCCATATCCAGCATCCGATCTGCCTCATCAAGAGCCAGATATTTGATCATTTGCAATGAAACCCTAGCTCTCTCAAGCAAATCTACCAATCGTCCTGGAGTTGCCACAAGAATATCAACTCCTCTCTCAAGCTCCCGTAGCTGAACAATGCAACACATCATTATTATCATTATTATATAATTAAATAGGTGCAGATATTCAAACAACTGAACTAATATACTAAAACTGAAAAGAACACTGCTGAAACATATAAGCATAAGGAAAGAATACATAATTATGAATCTACACATTTCATCCAGCTAGCATCTGCAAATATGGTTTCAAACAAACCAAACCACCTCACTAGCCTGTACAGTGACATTTTGACACTATATAAGGACTACGCCATTGCGATTATATAATTCAGCTAGCCAGGTAAGTCAATCCAATCTCAGCAGAGCACTAACCATTATACCCTAGAATTAAGCACATTCTTAGTCCAGTACTATTAACTCAATCCATAAGAACCATTCAGTGTTGGAGGATTTACTGGCACCTTAAAACTCAATAGGATGACAAATACTTCAAATCAATCTGCCTTTTTTTCTTGGTAATAAAGTCACTTGGCTTATTAGCCCAGTGTAACGAGGATCATGAAACATTCCAATGCAGGACAGAAGTACAAAATGATAATAAAAGCTAGATATTGTTATGGCATACAATCTAGAATCCACAATGTTTAAAGTCTGGAATGTTCATGGAAACAAGGGAAGACTATCTCTCTCTCTCTTTCACACACACACACAGACACTCGTACCTGCATTTCCCTTTCCTTTCTACAAATCAAAGAAAAGGCCATTTCTATACAAGCACATTCACAATGCATGCAGGTATGAACTCTGATGTCAAGTAATTGATGATAAATTAAACAAGCAAAACATATAATGTGGTAGGCAAGCAAAGATAACAGGAAATCATTGCATCCTCGGCAGCTAAAACGAACCTGTTGATTGATTGGTGCTCCTCCATAAGCAACTACCACCTTGACACCAGTTTGATAGGAAAACTTTCTCGCCTCATCATGTATCTGAAAGGTGGTGAAAAAATAAATTAAAATGAAAATTGTTCAGTCTTTGAGGAAACAGATACACATAATGAAAGCAGTGAAAAGTGTAAAGTAAAATCAGAATCATACCTGACATGAAAGTTCCCTGGTAGGGGAGAAAATAAGTGCCAAAGGGAAAGCAACTCGTGCTACACGGGGTCTTTGAGCGTACCGCTCCCTCATGATTCCACTTATAATAGGAAAGCAAAAAGCAGCTGTTTTGCCTGATCCTGTCTGAGCACAAGCCATCAAATCTCGGCCGGCAAGAGAAATCGGTATGGCATACCTCTGAATTGGAGTTGGTCTGAAATACTTGCACCGCCGTATATTCTGATTTAATGTCTCACCCAAGTCTATTTCTGCAAATGTATTTACTGGCGGAGGCACCTTCACCCCACTAGTCTCCACAGGAATATCATCATAAGCTTCAAAGTTAATGCCTGTGTTTTCTTGCTCACCAAATGCATAATCTGTTGCCTCATTTTCCCCAAAAGGATTCACCTCAGAGTCCCTTCCACGGTTCCACCCTTCACCTCTATTGTTCCAGCCACTACCAGTTCGATCACTAGAACCATATCCCTGCTTCCCAAGATCAGGCTTCGAGGAACTGCCACCATGAAAACCAGCAGCCGGCCCACCATAATTTACCCGATCATTAGCTGATAAAGAAGATGAGTATGATGTTACACTGGGTTCTGAAGATGTTGGCTTGTTACGAAGATGTGGAGGAACATAAGTTGACCTGGAAGGGCGAGTCAGAGCATTGGTATCAGAAGAACCAATTGAACGGTCGGCAGAATCCACCCATGACGTTCTCATAGCTGCAGAAATTTAACTTTGCTGATAACAAGCAAATGTTAAAAACAACTCTGCTTCCCAATTGTCAATCCTCTTATGCGTGTTTACGCATCACTTAGCACATCACAACCTTGATCAATCATTCACAAGGATGATCAACTTAAACTGAACACGAATTTGAAGAGGCGAATACGCACACACAAAAAGAGAGATCGTATCCAAAGATGCACAAACACTGGAAGAAACATCAAATTTGAACTTGAAACTAAAAGGAAAAAGGATTTATGAGAAAAATTGTCACAGTAAAACTAAAAAAGAAAAACTGATTGACAAAGAATTTTTATAAAATTAAATAACACATTAAATCAAAATGTTTACAAAATTACAATTTGCAAGAAAACAGAGCAAATGAAATATCTTCTTATGAAGAAAATGCAATCGAATCGGTAAAATGTTTCAAAAAACAACGAGCGAATCAAGTCTCAGCCAGCATGAACGGTATGCAATAAGCATCAGGTGAACGATGAAATGGAACAGAAAGCGATAAAAATAAGCTTCATATCAACAGGCAGAAAGAATACTAATAAAAATGTATTCGAAAGAAAATGCAAAGGAGCAACCTGAATGAATGGGAGATGAGACGAGCTTCGATTGCAGCAAAATGCAGAACAATTTAAGTTTGATATGGGGGATGACCGAAAGATACTAGCGAAGATATAGCTCTCTTTCTCTTTTGTCAATGGAGAGTATTCAGATTTCTTAGCGTTTTTTATTCTTTTCTCTTATTTTTACTCGTTGCCAAACACATCACACTGGGAAAAAAAAAATATCTAAATCCACTGGCTTCCGCACGCTTTTGGCCTAGCGAAAAATGAGCTTGCGCCTTGCAACGTGAAAATCCTGTAACACATGCTTTTCGTTTACCTATCCGAAATAGCATTTCCATTTTTCTCTGTCTTTTGCGTTAGAAATTCGAAATTTATGGTCCTTTCTATTTTGAAATTAAAGTACATACGATCCCTGTTTAATTACATTAACTAGTTAATTTTTAATTTTTTTTAATACAAATTGGTATAAACAAAGATGTGTCTGCAATAAGTGAAAAATTTTCAGTGTTATTGGTAGATAAATAAAACTTTTTTAAAGAAAAAATGTTTAATAAGATATTTGTTAAAATAATTAATTTAATATTGTTTGAGAGCTTCAATTAAAGTGACATTTTTTTTAGATGTAACCAAAAACTAATTTAATATTTAGTATACAATTTAAGTTAAAGATAAATTTCAAATAAAGATAAATTTCAAATTTTTATTGCAATTATACTTAGCACGTTTCTTTTATGATATATTTAATTCATTGTATATAAAAACTGTTTTTTGAAAAAAATCAAGTAATAGAATACTAATAATAAAAATTACAAATATCATATGGTGGATAGTAATTACTTTATTGCGAAGGTACAATAAAAAACACGAACAAATTTGTAAATAAAATTATAATATATTCATAATTTTACAATTTGATGTATTAACACACCTAACCTAGTAAGAGGTGTTAAACTGACTATTTCCATAGTTGCCATATGGCAACAAACTCTCTCTTATGTAGGATTAACTCCCAAAAAAAAAAAGTTGTTTTCATTATTCCTTTCAGGTTAATAACTTGTATAAACTAATTTTTACATGTTTTTAAATAAATTAGATATAATTTTGTACATATTTGGTATCAAATTTTTTTAATTAAGATATAATTTTTTAATAAAAACATAATAAATGTATAATCTAATTAAAAAATTATATAGTTATTTATAAAAATTATATATTTATCATATTTTCATTAAAAAATATACAATTATTATATTTTTATTAAAAAATCTGATAATAACAATATAATTAATAGTATATAAATATTTTCTTACATATTAATTAAAAAATAATTGCAAAAAACATTAGTGCAGTTATTTTTATTAAAAAAAGCCCATTTCTTTATAAAATTCATTACCTGCATATGTGAGCAAACTAAATTCTTTTTATAGATTTCAACCTGAATGATTATGTTTTGTGGATTAGTGATTTATTCAAAAGACACAATTATTATATCTCCTGTGTAGTAATAAATGAACAATTTTTTATCATCCACATCATTAAAAGAAAGTTTAACCTAAATTTTTTCACAATACTCCATGGAGCCACTTGCCACTTGATCATCAATAAAATTTTCACTTGAAGAACATTAATATATTACGTGGGCTAATCCCATTGGAAGCGAGAAGTTTTTCCTCGTTCTAACCGCAGATGAATTCGGAAAGGTTAAACAAAAATTAAAAAAAAATAGCAGTTACAGTGGGAAGCAACCCCAGTACCCCCATTCGCCCATTACTTCACGCGCCCTCTCCACTTTCCACATCCTTTTTCTTTTCGCCCCTTTTCACTCTGCACACTGCGAGCAGCTAGAGAAGGACGCCGGAGAATCTTCTTCTTGGGTTAGGGTTTTCCCTAATTGGGATATTGCTCACCCGGTTCTGATTGAGCAAAGTAGCGACATGGGTGTGAATTCCCTGCTATCGGAGTCGAGCAACGATCTCGACGACCAGATCTCACAGCTCATGCAGTGCAAGCCACTTTCAGAGCAACAGGTTTGATTTATATCACCTGACTGGGTAGGATCTGCTTGGTTGCTGTAGAAACATAGCACTTAGATATGGGATTAACATGGAATAATTTTAGAGCCGTATCGCAGCGAATAGAAATATCGTAAATATAAAATTGAAACCATGTGAAAGTATGATTGATTTGTACAAATGACGACAGAGATTCGATGAGTATTAGCTTTTACCTGGTGAGAAAAAAAAATCATAGAAAATGTTATTTGTTTGCAAAATTCGATTTTTAGCTATAACAATCACGTTATATTTCGCTTAGAGAAATTACGTGCTCTGCACTGTTAAAAAATTGAAGGAGTTTCCACATACGGCGAACCATGGTGTCTGGGATGTTATTAGTGACTTCAATAGGATGAGGCAATCACCATGTCCTGCTGAAAATTACAGGACTCTTTTGCAGTGGTAGTTTTGACATTTCACATGATCACATCGTAGGATAGTTGTATTTTAAATTGTCTGGCTATAGGAATTGGAAATATCATGAGGTCATGAACTGTTGCTAGCGCCCTAAGGTATCTGGCAAGATAAGGTAATTTGTTTCATATTATCTTATGGTATGGCAGTAAGGGTTTTCCCCACAAGGTCTTTCGCTTTGTTGGCATCTTGGTGAAGCAGGTATTAGCTAACTCTGGGTTTTGATTCTTACTTTTGAGTTGAAGTGCTACACTATCTTTATTGTCAAATGTCAAAGATTCATCACATGTATGGGAAGGGGTGCTTAGCACATTGTGTACGTGCTACTTTGTTGATTGCATTTATTTTTCAAAGAGGCATTTTATCCTTTATCACTTTTGTATCAGCAGTGTTGCATTATTTACTTTTCCCCACTGGAGAGCTCATTTCACAAAGTTCTTTCACTTGAAACTGACTTAAATGGGGAAATAACTGGATTTCTTTGCTTCTTGAGTGATCAATGTTAGAAAAAGGCCAAAGGGTTTGTAATGTGTTAATTTTTTATAAATATTATTTTATATTGATTTCCTTGTATTGTTTGTTTTGAGCAGTCATGCTCCATTTATATTGATAAATATCATCTTATCGCTGTTGCTGTTGTTATATAAATATAAACTAATGATATTGTTTTCTCTTTTGCCTTTAGGTTAGAGTTTTATGCGACAAGGCAAAGGAGATTTTGATGGATGAAAGTAATGTCCAGGTGCTACTTTTTCTTCCTGCTTTTTAACTTGTTGTCTTACTTCTCAGTGATGACTTTGCTGTTTCTTAAGTCATTGATCTCACTTCATAACTGTTCCTTCTGTTGCTTGCCTTGTGTGAAAAGTAATCCTTTATTAAGTCAGAAATGAGTTAATGAGCTATACTTTTTTTTATTTGTTTTTAATATTTGAGTTCATTGCTCTTATGTCTGTTCGTTTTAATGCTTTTTAATCTTAGAGCGATGCCATTTTTGTGGAAGGAAGAAATAATTCTTTCAAGCTTTCTTTTTGTCTCTATATGCTTAAATTTCTTATGCTACATATCCTTGTGTAAATGCCAATCACATTACCCTATTTCATTGCAACTTTAATTTGCAAAGTTTCTTAGACAGAGAAAGCATTAATATTTTTTTGGGTATTTCCTGTATCACAGCCTGTGAAAAGTCCTGTGACAATTTGTGGCGATATTCATGGACAGTTTCACGATCTTGCTGAGCTATTTCGAATTGGAGGGAAGGTATCAATTGTGGCTATTACTTTCTCTTGATATTCAAATCTTTTGTTTCAGCTGGGGGGAATGATGTAACTAATTAATTGAGACCTACTAATCAATAAGATTTTGAAGATTGAAGTGCATCAGCGTTATTGAAGAGTAAATTGCATAAAGGGAACTACTCATTGAATTCAATGCAACCCTTACATTATTATTTTAAAGTTCATTTACCATTTTTCTCTTGAAAAATAATTTTTATGATCTGGTTTGCATATTTTTCAGTTTGTGGATAGTATATTTTGCTAATGATTTAGTGAAACATTCCTTTACCAAGTTATGATCTGACATCTAAGAATACCACATTTCATTGACAGTGTCCAGATACGAACTACTTGTTTATGGGAGATTATGTGGATCGGGGTTATTATTCAGTTGAAACTGTAACAGTAAGTGCACTGAAGATAAATTTAACTGAAATTTTTTTTTTTTTTTCCGTAGTATCATTTCATCCCCCCCCCCCAACCTTTTTTTTTTTTGGGTCCTCTTCCTTTGTGCATTTGGACATTCATGAGGTTGAGTGAACTCAGCCACAAAGTTTTTCTCAAGCCAAGTCTATAAGTGTGGGTGAGCATCATTTAAGCTGTCTTCCACCAATTAACATGGTTAAAAAGGAAACAGAACCCTCCCCAATTTGCAAATAACTTCTTTCAAGATCCTATCACACAAGCATATGTAAATGATGCTATTGTACAGCATAAATCAGAATCTGAATCATTATAAAAATAATAAGGATGTTTGTACTTTATTACAATTACATTTCCAACACAAGTTTGTGAGCATTGAATTCTCAACTTGTGGATTTTTGGCAGCGGTAATTGCCAAGACTTTTTGAAACACTTGAGGAGGGTTTTAAGCAGCTAAGCAGAACATCACCTAATGAAGTTTCATACTTCCAATTACTAAATTTTAGGTACATTGCACCTTTGAGAGCTGTTTCTCAGGCTTCTTATGGTTGGTGAATTAGATTATTGAAAAGTGATACACTGAGAGTAGTAAATCTCAATCTTTTATTGTAAACTCTCAATCAATTAGTGCCAAGATTTTATAAAGACGTTTCTATTGAACAATCTTGCTAGATACAACTTATGACTGTTTCTTTGGTATTTTAACATGCCATTTTGTTTCCTGTTCAATAAATTCTCTTGGGATTGACATTGGTGCACGCTTGAGATGCTAATTAGTTATTCTATACAGCTCCTTGTGGCACTGAAAGTGCGGTATCCTCAGCGGATTACTATTCTTCGAGGAAATCATGAAAGCCGTCAGGTGTGCTTTTGCTTTCTTCTTTCATTGAAATTTGTAGATTTCTTATGTTTTCCCTGAAGTCCTCTATGCTGTATGATTCCATATTTATTTAACTATTTTTATTCTCAAGGGATGCTAGAATTTGCTTGTCTTGGAAGATTTTTTAGTTGTATAACAAATTGTAATTGTTAAACATTTGGGTTGATTCGCAAACTTGCACATGACTTATTAAGCTAAGTGTTACTTTATCATTTTTCCTTTTTGCAGATTACTCAAGTATATGGATTTTATGATGAATGCCTAAGAAAGTGAGTTTTCAACACTTTCATGTTGTGGTCCTAGGGAGAAAACAGAGGATACTTCTGTCCAGAGAAGACTTTTATGTTTATAATTTTGTGATTGTATCAATTGAGTCTCTCTTTATTAATTAATAACTGCCAATATACAAATGAGTTATTGTTAATATTACCATGATGGCGATACAGTTTTTTTTTTTTGGGGGGGGGGGGGGGTTATATAAACTTCTTGTTCAGATATATTATAAACAATAGGTTACTTGAAAAACTTTTTCTTTTTCCCCCATATGTATTTGTGGTATTTTACCATTAGATTTTGAGTATCTAGTTTTTTGTTAGAATTTGAGATTCTTGGTTTCAATTCTTTCAATATTTGATATTGATGCGTATGTCATATGTGGCATTTTGACATCTGGTTTTATAATTAGTGATGTAATGGAAGTTGTGCGATACTGGCACAATAAAGGAGTGGTTTGTCTTTATGTTCTAGTTAAAATAATCACGAGCATAGAAATCTATACATTAAGTTATTATTGGTCTAAAATGACACAGAAATAGAAGAAAATAAATATGTACTTATGCTTGGCGCGTCATTCCAAATTCAACACCTAGACAGATTCATAGCTTCAGCGTGCCTGTCCAGTTGGGATTTCAGAAAATCTTGTAATTTTAAACAATTTTTCCTGTCAAAACAAATGATATTTTTTCCCTTTTTTTGGGGGGGGGGGGGCATTGAGGATGCATGGGATGTGATCTCTGTTAATCTATCATGGGACTCGAACTGGATAATAATAAATTTAAATGCTAAGCAGAGTAGCAGACTTCTTTGTGTTTATAAGCTTCAGGAATGAGATTGTTGCTACTCTCATCATGTGCTTACACTGTTAGTATTAGCAATTGATCTACAATCATCAAACACTTAAGTGGTTTGAAGTATATGATCTGTGAGCTTCTAATCGGGCACTTCTGTGTTGTGAAGATATATGATCTGTGGACTTCCTGTGCAGGCTAAAGTGGGTCTGGAGATAGATTATATGATCTGATAATGTTAAGATGCTGGTTACATCTGGTGGTCTCTTTATATAAATCTGAACTCTGATTTGAATCTCTTCATATCTTAATTTCAATGGTGACACCAGTATTCAGATTTGAGATAGATTTTGGATTTTTAAATGGTAACAAAAACTCTTTGGTGCATATAATTTGAAACCATATTTTGTCACAAATTGATATATGCAGGTTGATTATTGTCATATGTAATTGGATCGAGATTCAGATGCAGCTTGATCTGCTCTGTTGGATCTGACCCTTTCTGATAGTAATAATTACATGAGTCTTTTAATTGGAATGTTATAGATTTTCCTCTTTGCTTACTGATTTGCATATAAACAATCTGATTTCCTGTTTCTTCTTTCAAGTCCATGATAGTTCTTTTGATTATTTATTTGCAGATATGGTAATGCCAATGTTTGGAAGATCTTTACGGACCTTTTTGATTACTTTCCATTGACTGCATTGGTTAGTGCATATTTTTTTCCATTTGTGCATTTCGGTTTTAATTTTTAGTAGTCACAAGGACAATAAAAAATGGAGAATAAATGACTGTAGAAAAGTCAGAGAAAGATGATTCTGAATTCATATTTAAATCAAAAGAAGAGGAGATACAAATATAGGGACCATGGTAACAAGAATGCCACTAGAATCCCATAAAATCAGCAGAGATAGAAGAAAATAAATCACATTAAAATAGGCGAGCAGAAAACTAGCAAGCTAAAAATCAGGGATTTATACAGATATGACAATGGTAACAATCCAGCATATATGGAGAGATCCTCATAATAGCCAACAATGACATGAAAGTTATTGTGTAAAAAATAGGAGGAAAGAGGTTTCTGGAGTAAATACATTCCCCTTTCCCAAGATTAAGGGAAACTATGAACACTTGCTCTCATCTTTCAGAGGTTTTTGGAGTAATTACATTCCCCTTTCCCAAAATAGGAGGAAAGAGGTTTTTGGAGTAAATACATTCTCCTTTGTTTAATTTTTTAATGGGATAGATGATCTCTTCTTTGAATTGTTGAAATTTCAAACAGAACGCCACTGTCAGCCCTTATATTACTTTGTCATATTTAAACAGCTTTCGTTTTAAAAATCTTATATTAGCCAGTGTAGTCCTTTTTTTTTTTGGGGTTGAGAAAGTAAAATATGAAGTGTTAGAAGTAGTGAGTACATGTGAAGATGTAGTATTAAAATTTGTGAATGCTTGTGGTGAGTGTAAGCGGAAAGGGGATGTTATTGCTTTTCCAAATAGGAACTTATCTTTTGGCATTTCCTTGATTTTAAAATCTGCGTAGTTTTCAAAACAACTTCAGGAGTTGTGAATATAACAAATTGTATTGTTAAGTTTCTTGTTCAACCTAGTTCAACTAAGGTTCCTTGTCTATATCATGATTCTACAAGTTAAGATGTACGGTTGATTGGTGAACAACTTACTTATATTTGCCATAATAACTTGATAAGAAAATGTTAGTTTCAGTTTTTAGTCATTGGTTTTTTATCATTTCAACTTCTAACTTAATTTTCTCACTAACAGGTTGAATCAGAAATATTTTGTTTGCATGGTGGACTGTCGCCATCAATTGAAACCCTTGATAATATAAGGAATTTTGATCGTGTACAAGAGGTTCCTCATGAAGGGCCCATGTGTGATCTGTTATGGTCTGACCCAGATGACAGATGTGGCTGGGGAATTTCTCCTCGCGGTGCTGGATATACCTTTGGCCAGGTAATCTTGTACTTAATAGTTAATTCTCTATATTGTTTATTATGACATTTTTGAAGCACTGAGAGGTGGATTATTGTCTTCGCAGTTTTTATTTTGAATTCATACGCTCTGTTGCAGGATATATCTGAACAATTCAATCACACAAACAGCCTTAAGCTGATTGCTAGAGCTCATCAGCTAGTGATGGATGGATTTAACTGGGCTCATGTAATTGTCCTTCCTGTGGAATTGTTTCCTCTTTGGCTTTGTTTGCTTTAAAATTAAGGTGATTTAAAGCTAATGTCCAATATTTTGTTGAAACAGGAACAAAAGGTGGTTACCATATTTAGTGCACCTAACTACTGTTATAGATGTGGGAACATGGCTTCCATTTTGGAGGTTGATGATTGCAAGGGCCACACATTTATCCAGGTCTCTCACTCTCATTCAACATAATTTGTCTTTGTTCTACTTGGTATGAAGTTGATCGATACATGCATAAATTTGTTATGCATCTTGCAGTTTGAACCGGCTCCTAGGAGAGGAGAACCGGATGTCACCCGTAGGACACCTGATTACTTCCTATAATGTAGCTGCCGAATGTCACACTGGTATCACAACTTACTGCACTAATTTCAGGTAATATCGTAGTAGTGCATCCTCTTTCCTGAGATTGCTGTAAGCATTTAAATCCATGGATATACACTTTCCATGCTTTTGTGGTGTTCTGGAAGACCGCTTTGATGTATTATAGGAAGGTAATATTCCACTGATTTGTTACGCCCAAGAATTTGTTGGCTACCCCTTTGGAGGAGTTGTCGGATGATGGCTATGTGAGAATATGTATCATTCCATCAAAATGTGGTCATTTTTAATTTTTCCCCGTCTTTTTCTGCTCCCCCCCCCCCCCAAAAAACACAAAAAAAAAACCCCACCCTTCTTTTTTTTCTTTTTCTTTTCCCTCGTGTCATACCGAGGTCTCAGGGGCTTTAAAAGCAATGACTGGGACTTTTATGTCTTGTGCACGTTTTGCTATGTACTATCAATTTTTAGAAAAAAGTCGCACGGTGGTAGTGGTAAGTTTTGATCTTTACTATATCATATTCTATTTAACTACTAGGCCATGTCCACTTGATTGAACTTTTCTTTGAACCTTTAATCTCTTCATGGCTTAATTGAAAGTCCATGTATAAACTCGTCAACAATTAGTTAGTCAACTTTGGGGGAATGAAGAGGGATTGCTGGAATGTTCACTCTGAACGGTTTGCCCCGTTTATATGCTTTCTGCCTGCCTTTTTACGTATATACATGTCAATATATCGTCGGAACCTAGCTGCTTGGGCAAGTGATAGTCTTCCTGACGGATTTGTTTCCTCTCACTATGACTGAACCTAGTACCTGGCGTTTTTAGCTGCATAACAGTGGATTTTCATATTTCGTTTGGAGAAAAATTATATATATATATATATATATATTCACAATCAGTTTGGTTTATAAATATGTTGTAAATTAAGTTAGCCTAAGAATTCTTCCTTTCAAAAGTTGAATCGGCAATTTCTTAGGAGACATTGTAAGAGACAACGAAAAGAAAAATTAAACGAAACTTATTTGAGAGCAAACAGAATTTTGGTTACAGTTCGTTGGCAAGTATTCAGCAGATATTTTACAATGATTTTTGGGTATTCGACGACGGTATTTATGAAACTCGCTCCTATAGGGAGAAAAGTACTGGCGAATTGGCCTCTTACTTTTAAGATTCTCAACATAATATGACCATAATGGGGTAAAACCTAGCTGTAAAAGATATGATTTACACTAAGATGTACACCTTTGTGAACGAGTTGATGGTACATACCTAAATACCAGCATCACAAGCGCAAATATAAGAAAAGGTGAGGCACAAGGTCAACGGCAGACCACGCTAGACCTGCATACTGAAGAAATCTAATTCCTGTGTCTACATCGAATGCCTCGTGCTGGGAAAGAAGCTTCTGCAAATAACCTCCATGTTTAAGCTTATCATACTTTTTTCCCTTGAAAGATCCATTCAATGTGGGTATATAGCTTGTCGATTTTATTGGGACGCCCAAGGTACTTGATACTACAGGAAGAGTCCATTTTGCAAGCGCCTTGCTACAGAATTTCACAATCAGAATTGTGGATATTCCCAAAAGCACTCTCCCTACAAATATAGGTATTGTGATTTCTGGAGAGAACAAACGAGGAATGGGGTCATGGTGAAATTGATGGTATGTTTGCTGTATTCCAGCGACCTGGAGAACATGACCACTTTAATTAACATAGTACAGGGAACAACAACGTAAAACTGTCAAAAGTGTTATCCATGGATTTCGAGTCTTTGATAAGGATGTTAAATTGTCTGTGCTAGATGAATGACAAAACTGAGTACTCGGCATAACAGATGAAAAATCTTGCTTCAAAAGCAAATTTCAGAAAAATACCATGCCTGAGGACAGTGAAACAACTATAAAAATATCAATTTTGAAAACAATGCCATCAGGTGAATAATCATGACACTTTCGTTATTATAGTTAAGTAATGCTCTTCCAGACAACCATCAAATTGTTTAAAGAAAAAGAAATGAATTTGGCATTAATTACAAAGCGAAGAAATGATTAGAACAGGCATTTCGATGTATCGCCAACATTTCAGTCTTAGATTTCCATTGCTTACAAGCAGTTGGATCAACAATGTTGCCTATTCTCTTCCAATTTCTGGTCCAAAATTACTGGCATTACGTTTTCTATTGTAGTTACAAGAACCATTCAACTTCCATTTTCAAAGGCTTTTAACTTCAAGTAGTTTTTCTTCCCCCCTTTATTATTATCCACCCCTACGTCAGATATAATAATTATTGACATCCAGGGTGCCTTTTCCAATTTTCATAGGAAAGATTCCAATCTCTATATATATTAACCAGAACAAGTAATAAACTACTCGCAAGGTCAGAACACACACGTCTCCCTTAAGAACAAGGACTCTTTTTGAAACTAAACAGAATGACTCCAACTTTGAGCCTGAATACTAGTAAATCTTCCATGTAAGCAACTATTAGGCTACGTTTGGTATAACGGAGTAGAAAAGGAATAAAAAAGCAAACAAAATAGATGAAAAATATCACTTGTGCTCTTACTTTTAAAAACATAAATAAATACTGTTAAGTAATGATAATAAAAATATAATAAACAATGCATAATATTCTTTTTCCTTCTCCCCTCTCCCATTCTTCTCTCCCCGTCATACCAAACAAGGCCTCAATCTTCTCTGCAGTTCTAACTGGCGCCTACAATGTCCTATCCGAGTAATAAAAACAAAATAATAAAAGAAGAAACACTGATTCAAAGAACCAAAACTGAGAACAGCTCTAACGCTGAGAGTCTTAAGTCATGTATTGGAGGAATACCAAAACACATCCTTGGAGAGCACTTAATTCTATTTCTATTTGGAATATTACAAACTCGCAATGATCAGAACTGCATTACTGATACATTTGACCTTGAGCCTATGTAGCTTCAATTAGCATGCTCCACAATAATATGCATTCAATATCATTCATCTCATACATCACTATGTTATGCAAATGAGTGCCGTACTGCTAAGCTGGTTAATTTGCATGTCCAGGACATCCAAATTTAAGTTCAGTTACAGTGTCCCAATATTCAGAGTTAGACAGTGCAAGTTAAATTGCTCTAAGCAAGCAAGTAGATAGAACCATTTTGGCGGAATGCTTAGAAAAAAGAATAACTTGGCAGTATAATATTTTACTTTGGCAGCTTGATAAAACAAAACAGTTAATTAAAGCTAAAGTATCCCAAGAATCTACTCAGGATTCACTCATATAGATAGAACCATTCAGAGGTAGACAGTGCAAGTCAAATTGCTCTAAGCAAGCAAGTAGATAGAACCATTTTGGTAAAGTGTTAAGAAAAAAAAAACATAACTTAGCAGTATAATATTTTACTCTAGGAGCTTGATAAAACAAAACAGTTAACTAAAGCTAAAGTATCCCAAGAATCTACTCAATGATTCACTCATATATAGACCTAATAAAGGACCAAGATGAAATTATGTAATCTTGCCTCTATCCACATATTGGCAGAAGAAAAATGAAAAAAAAATCTTATAGATGATTTTAAATGTCAAAGTTTTCTTACCATTCCCAATGTGACACCATTAAAAGCTGTGTGATACTCAAAGCTTGGAGTTGGAAGTTCAGGAGTTGGATATGCAAAGAGCAAGAGGAAACTCAGTACAGCCCAAAAAGATGCAACTGCAACAAACACAGATCATTATGAGATACATTACAATGAAAGCTTGCTGAGCTTACTCCAATTCAAAGAAACTTCTATGTTGAATATCAAGCTTTTTACTTTTTGTAAACAGAAAACGCCTTAATAAATAAAAGGGAGTCCAAAATCTTCACAGGTTTATAAACATTCTGCTCGAGATTAGTTTTTCTGATCTGATAATTACAATTATATTCCAACTTCTAAAAGCTGACTTCCAGAATGTGCTGTCAATATTTTTCAAGGATAAAGCTCCTTTATGATGAATATATTAATTAGAAGTGGAGATACCATTTTGTCCTGAGACCACAAAACTGTCTATGCATTCATCAACAGCAAACCAAAATGCAAGGACCCCGAGTCCAATAAGAAGACCACCAAGGACATCAACCAAACTGTGCATGCCAAGATAAATTCTTCCTACAAAGGAGAACAAGTATTTATCATAGTATTGATGTGTAACAAGCTAACAATATGAAGTTTCTAATAACCTCAATGTAATAAAAAGTAAGAACTTACCCAAACCAATAAGGGCCACGAGCGAGCAAGCAAGAGCAACTCCAAGAATATTAACATAGGCACCTTGAATTTGAGTATGAGTCAGGACATAGTGCAGAAGGTAGCTGACAAGCATCCATTACAAGGAGAAACATCAACTAATGACAAGCAAAGAATGGAAGGCAAGGTTCCAACTTTCTCAAGGATAACCTGACTTTGACAAACAAAACTATATGCCTTCTAATCAACAATATGTTTACCGGCATTAAGTCCTTGAACTGATGATAGAATAGCTAAAATATTCCGTGAGAAATAAGTAATCAATTCTTTATTTTTATCACATTTTTCTCTTTGGTCAATCCCAACAAAAGATAGGGAAAAATATTAGCCTTTCTTGTAGAACAAAACGAGAAGGGACAAAGGATGAAAGGAAATAAAGTAGGAGGAATGAAAACAAGGAAGCAGAAGATAATCCACTTCTCTCTTGTTTGGATGTCATATAATGAAGGCAGTGAAAACAACAGAAAATTTTAAAGTAACATATTCAACCCTAACTAAATTTTGTTAAGATGGTATTTTAAGAAGGAAAATTGTAAAATTTAAAATACTATCACATTATATTATAATTTTCTCTTCACCTTCTCCCCATTTTGGAAGAGATTAATTTTGGTGTACTTTAGGTGAATTTATTCTATTCCTTCCATATGCTCCTCTGTTTCCTAAACAAGGTATTGTAAACTTCTCCAATTTTTATCCATGCCAAATTCATTCCATCCACTTTCACCCCTACCAGACGGAGTATAAAGAAATATATACAACCAATTAACAATTCTTTGCTAGAGAAGTTTAGTCTATGTGACTTGGCTGGTAAGGTATGCAGTCTGCTACACTTTCAGACTCTTTGAGCACATATCTAGTGCCTCAACAGCATCCCGCGACAACACCAACAACCTTATACAATCACACAACATTTGTCCTGAAGACATACCTCAGATTCCCCTTCGGTTACCAATACCATGCCAGCTAAATTTGCCCACGCCCAAGTAGGATGACTTGGGAATAAAAATGGAAAATGAAAAGAATTATATATACCCAGATAAGCAAACTGTGTTAAGGGTGTGAGAAGAAGGCAATCCATATTCCAATGAATTCTCTTCTTCATCTTTTGTAGCTGTTACTCTCCGAACCGGTGGAGAAGCAGGTCTTGGAGCTGATACCACATCCTATTGAACAACATAACAGCTCAGGTATATCATGTGACATGTTAATAGGTAACGGCGATGTTCACAGGTAGAAGAAACGGTGAGTCCAATTCAAATACATACCTTTATGCAGTTACCTATATAGTCACAGAACGCCATCAACAAGGTCATCTGCCTCGCCAATTTGCCATGTCCACTCTAAATAGACGCAAAAAAGTCAAATTTTCAACAGGATCATTAAGAGAAATTTTCAGTAATTCGTGAATTTAATAAACCCCTGTACAGAAGGAAAGAACACATACCCAGAATAGCAGAGGAAGAAAAGCAGTGTAGAAGGGCACAGAAACAACACAAGATAACGCGGAGAAAAGAGCATCCAGGAATCCAAGCCTGTAACCCTGCAGAAATCCACCAAATAGCAGCCACAAAATTTGCAAACAAAATTTTAAAACTTAAAAACTGTTGTAAGAACAAAAATCTGGGATTTTTTTTTTTTGGTTTTAAATCATAAATTGTTAGTTACCTGGATCCGGAGGACTATAGGGGTTCCAGTCTCAACACGGTGAGCCACCCAAGGCTGCAGGAAAGATCTAAGCTTGCGAGTGACATCGAAGTATGAAGCTGAGACGATCCACAGTAGTATTAAGGCCAGAGCTGTCCCCTGCCACACCGCTGAGCCCTCCATTATTCTTCTGCTCTCTTTCTTTCTCTCTCTGTTACCTTTTGGGAAAGAGGGACTTTAGAACCAACGATAGTAGCAGAAAACAATGGCAATTTAAGAACTGCTGGCAGAAGTCCAGGATATTCAGCTCTGATTTTTAATTTTTTAATAGTGATTAGTGCAGCTTGATTTGAAGTGATTTTTATAATTGTTTGGACTGCAGCTTGTTTTGAACCATGATTTTTATAACTGTTTGGACTTTGGACCTCGGATTCTTCGGCTTTGGCTTTGGCTGGCCAACGAACATGCCAGACCACCAACTTTTAAGTTTCAACGCGTGGTGATTTCAGGGGAAAAGAGAGGGAAATTTCTTTCCTTTCTTTTTCTTTTTTTCTTTTTTTAATTTTTCCGAAGGGATGTCAAGTTAATTAATTATAAAATCACAAAGTTAATATTTATTCTTTCCGTAAGGTCGATTTATTGGTGAGCCAACTCTACAGACCAAATCAGGTGACGGGAAGCATAAATTGCTCATTTGAGTCACACCGTAGGTCGTACGTATACATCTTGCATGTTTCTTTGTTTAAATTGCTTATTTGAGTCACAACGTCCAACTTTCATTTCTTTTTCTTAATTTTTTTTCTAATGAAATTTATAAATAAAATATCATAACTTTATTGTAATGAGTATCTAATGCCATAATCTAAAATGGAGTGAAAATCTTTGGACATGTTTATGAAGACGCATTACTATTAATAATTCATGTGAAAACATAGGAGAGAGACACAAACTAAAATTATTTTGTCGATGCTCATAGCATTAATACAAAATTTAATATGTCTCCTTCCTCAGTGCCCAAAGTACACATGGGATCGTCTTAACACTTGAAATATTATTAGACGTATAATTATATTATCATTTGTCAACTATCGTATGTCTAATAATTGATTTGGAAACTATAGTATAATCTTTCCCTCAAGTTGCTTCGGTTTAGGCTGCTAGAACAAATAAATAAGATTTTAAAAAAATTGACTAAATTAGATCTACTATTTTTTATTTATTAATAAAATCAGATTTTTATAAAATATATGTTTATTTCAAAAAAAATTATTTAAGTATCTTTCCTATTATATCAATAAAACTATAAGTTCATTTTGCATAAAAAGTTAATTTTTTGACAAAAAATAAAATAAATAATTTTTTTTTACAATATATATCAAAATCATAGAAGAGTTATGTATAATTTTTAAAATAAAAATATATAAGATATGATGTAAATAAAAAAATGTTAGTAAAATCTGTTATAAAA
Source organism: Erythrophleum fordii (assembly GCA_032878935.1). NCBI lineage: Eukaryota > Viridiplantae > Streptophyta > Magnoliopsida > Fabales > Fabaceae > Erythrophleum > Erythrophleum fordii. The sequence continues at coordinate 11,476,262 of JAVQMF010000045.1, read as the reverse complement.
ATTATAATATGATTACTGGCATAACATTATAACATGACTTGCGCGTGGAAGCTACCAAAAATGCAATTTAAACTTCAAACAAAAAGAGTAAATTATTTAATTTTGACTAATTTGAATAGGCCAGGAAGGAAGAGAATGGGAAAGCAATTAATTAAACTACGCGTTATGATCCCACCAACAGAAAAAAAAAAAATGGATGGACTGCAACATAGGCAAAATTTAAATTTCGAAGGGTCACAAAAAAATACAAATACTTTATCAAAGAAAGTTTCAAACTAGTGAGAAGATGATTATTTTTTATTATAAGATAGTCCTTTTTTTTCATTTTAAACTCTGTTTGTTTCGCATGGAAATGAAAATTTATTAATTTTTCGGTATTTTTTATAACACATTTTTTTGTTATGCAAGATGTGAGAAAAAAAAAAATTACTCTTAGATTACAAATTAATAATTAAAATTAATGCAAAATTTGCCTCAATTGTATAGCATCTTTTTTGCTTTTTTTTTTTAATAATTTTTGCATTAATCTCAATTATTGATTTGTGATATAAAAACAATTATTTTCTTTTTTTCCTCATTTTTAAAAGTTTTTTTTTCAATTGAATTATCCAAAAATAAAAAATCTCAATTTAGTACACAAAATATTTTATTTTCATTTTTTAAAATATTTATAACCTTTTGATGCGTTAAAATCTAATTTTATTACAAAAAGAATATTGTTTTAGAAGTTCAAAACATTTAAATAGTTTATATCATTAACTAATGGCATGTAAGATCCCATTTTTTGCTTGACAAAAGACTCACTTTGATTGGACAAAAATTTTTTAGAGCGGCTTTATCAAATTAAAAAATGATATTTTAGAAACTAAATTGTTTATTTACTCGAGATGTAGGTGTGTGTCCATACATAGGGAGACATCAATTCAGGTGAATTATTTCATATGAGAATAAATGGAGAAAATAATTATTTTTAAATTATAAATTAATAGTTAAAATTAATGCAATAATCAAGAAAAACATTTATTACACATTTATGATTATTTTTGCACTAATTTTAATTATTAATTTATAATTCAAAAGTAATTTTTCTCATTTTATCTCTTACATAAGACAACTCTTTTTGTTGGATACCGAATGTAAATTATTTTCTTTTTCTTTAAAGATGTGTAAATTATACAGTCTTTCTATTTCTTATAAAAATGTATATAATATTTTTAAAAAATAAAATATTTAAAGTTTTGTTTTAATATTTTTTGTGTGTTAAAAACTATAAATTAATTTGTTTTAAATTTAAAAAATAAATATTTTATATTAATCAAATATATATTTAAAATAATGTATAATTATTTTATAGAAATTATATACTTAAATTTTTGTTTTAATATTTTTTGTGTGTTAAAAACTATAAATTAATTTGTTTTAAATTTAAAAAATAACTATTTTTATATTAATCAAATATATATTTAATACTTATTTTATATATATATATATATATATAATCAATATTTGCTCTCACTTGATGTAGCCCTTATTTGTAAACTTCATAAATTAATGGGTAGTTATAGGTAAGTTTAATTGGTTTCTTCTTAAAATTTTGAATAGAATTAGTTAAACTAATGCGCCCTCCATTCTTTAGCAAGTTGCATGTGTACTGCTTCGGTCTTCGTCATAAGCAGTCAATGGTCAAAGTTCGGCCTCTTGTTTTCGTAAACTGCACGCCCTTTCCTTTTTTAAATTCTAACAGACCTTTTACGGTATCTAACCTGTCTGTCTACTTGGCCGAGATACATCCCATAAAAATATTTAAAAATAGATTGTGGTACGTCAGATATCCCCTGTCTAGTTAGTTGTGCCTGTGATACCTCGGATTAAAACATTTAAAGATGGATGATATCAAATATTATATATTCAAGTTACAAGTTATTACGTAATAATTACTAATTATAAAATAATTTTATTAAATAATTACTTGACATATCCATGTATTTAATGATTAATAGCTCTTAATAAATTTAATTTAATTTTATGTAATTAATTAATATAATTATAAATTTAATAAAATAAGTAAACTATTATAAATATATATATGGTGATCATTGCTTATATTCAAATTCATTTAATAATTAATAATAGCACCAACCAAGTAATACAGAGATATATTTTAAGTTCCGTGTTCTTTCAAGTTTAGCAATCTCACTTGATTATAGTTGGCATAACCGTTATTCTAACATTTTTAAATTAAAATAAATTGAAAATGAGTAAAAACTTACAAATCATTTGAGACACATAATTGTTTTTAATAGAAATGAAAATGGAGCAATGAAATAGAATAATTATATTTGGTATAATATAAAAATGAATAAGAATGTTATCTCATTGATTATTGATATATTTAGTTAGCTAAAAATAGTATTAGAATAAAAAGAAATAATGAAAAAACAATAAAAATATCCCTATTGAAAAAAAAAAGTAATAATAACAAAAGAATAATGAATTTTGAATAAATTAAGTATAATAATTATATTCAATTTATGCGTTTATACAAAGAACATGAATCTCATTTCCTCATCTGATGTTTGAATAATATTTGACTTTCAAATAAATCCTTTTCAAATTTTCTTCAACCACAAGCTACTAGAGCTATCAAACAGAGTTTTAGGTTGAATGTTTGAATCATGAATAGACTTATTTTCATCCTCTATCCTCATAGGATACACATGAAATCAAATAGTCATTCATGACAAAAATTTGATCATTAATAAATTACGGCATGGATAAATGAAGGTCATCCTTGTTGCCTCACTCGATAACTTTCAAGGAAAAAAGGCAATGCACATTAACATTGACGATTACATTACATGCCCAGGATTTATGTCACTAGCTTCCCATTCCTCTTCCCTTCATGACATGTCTCCTTACGCCCCCATATATGTACATTGGTGATATAAAATTCTCAATCTATGCTCTTCACATCAAATCTCAAACTCCCTCTTCTCTCCCTCGGACATGCTTTCGATTAATCTCTGAGTATTACTCTTATCAAACCTGCTTATCACACTTGCTGCTTCTAAAGCAATAACTTATTCCAGAAGATGAATAATATTTATCCACTACTTGAAGAGTATGAAGTGAAAATTTTTTAACCTTCCACCATAAAATGTGTATGGCTCCTCTTTATGATCTAAATCATAAACAAAACACAGTTTAATATGTGATCAAGAAGTAAAATTGTGAATTTTGACAAATTCATACTAATGAAAGAAATTTTTATAATGCGAATTGTTGCAACTTTGATTTCAACACCTTAAAACCAATCATTCAACTAAAGAGTTTTATTATGAGGGACTTTCTATAAGGATAATTGGTCCTTTTCTCTTTATGACCAAAAAGAATGAATTTAAGAGTAATAAAATTGTTAATTGGATATCCAATAATAACAAATATTTTCACAAAAATTACTTCTTTAATACCATTTTTTGATAATTCCTCTTCACTACTAGCGTCGTGCATTTTTTAATCTTCTTTACTACTTATCTTATCATTTGAAACATGTCTTTTTAGTATTCCACTACAAGATTAAATTTTAGTTTTTTTAAAAAAAGCCGCTTCATAAGACCTCAACTTTAATAACTCTCCAAAGAATCTTCGATTAGCACTTTTGATTTTCTTGGTACTCTTTTTGAAAATGACATCTTGCTTTATCGAGATTCATTTATTTATATCTATTATTAGAGATTCAAAAAGAGCAACCATTGATTTTCTCAAATAGCTTTTAACATAAAAACATAAGAACTTTGCAAACTATTTCATTTCAATTGCTAAATGGTATTTTAATAAACAAAGGTATCACAATTGAGCTATTTGTGAACGGTACAAATTCAACCTCAATTCATTTATTAATTAAACAAGTTTGAAAATTAGATGCTCTCCCTTAGTTTAGTTTATTTTAAAATAAAATAATATAAATATTTAATTATTATATATATATATTAAAATATTATGAAAACTTATTTTAGTCTTCTAACTTTAGGTGAGGGGCGGGCAATTATTTGGGAGAAAACAGTGAAGAACATAAATTTTAGTTAACAGCGTATTACCCGGCGTTTGTAGTCCAACGGTTAGGATAATTGCCTTCCAAGCAATAGACCCGGGTTCGACTCCCGGCAAACGCATCTGACATTTCACATTTTGCTTTCCATCTCATTATTTTGAACAGGAAAAGACTGAACGATTGTTAATGTTCTTAATCCACGTAATTTGCCAAATCTTGGAGAATCATGTATGAACCTTTTTCATTTACATTGGAAAACCCAAAACATTACGTTGTTTGGTATATCAAAATTTTAATTTTTTAGGTGTGCTAAAAAATTTATTTATAAGATATTTAGATACAATAAATATATAAACATAAACGATACAAAGATATCAACGTCTTGGTAAATTAAAAATACTAGCCTACAAAATACCTTCAAAAGTAAAATACTTGCTAAGCATCAGAGTCCTGATTCTGAGTTGTTAACCTACGGTATACCATTTTAAGCGGGCAGGATATCTATAATATTAGTTACTGCTCCCAGAGACCAGACGTTAAAATAAATTTTTGGACTGATATGAAACCATGACCATAATAATGCTTGCATTCCCCTCGTTACATTCTGGGTATTATTTATGTAATGATGAATGACTATGAAAGGATGCGAGGAAAACTTCGATGGATCTTTAGAGGAAGATAATAACAGAACCCATTTTTCTTAGCAATAGCATGACCACATGTTAATAAAAGAGAGACGAAGTAACCAAATCGGCGTCGTCCATGGTCCACAAACATGCCCTTTAAGGTCATTCCAACCATACTTTCGAATTCATTTGTTTCATGGAGCAATTTGTTCCTTCTTTACAGTTTCACTAGACTTTGTGTCCCCTTGTTATCCGAGACATTTTTAGAGGCATTTTACATCAATATCAAAGCTAGTGAGCTAGAGGCTCACAGAGGATCCATATTATGACGAAAGTTGTTTCTAACAATTTATATCAAAAAAAATATTTAAGGAAAAAAATATTACTGTACCACGGAGGATCTGTGCTCAAGTTTGGATGCTAGATCAAATCAATGTACTTTATTTTCTCTCCTTTTGGCTGGATAAAAATTTGCTTCAATTGTCCAACAAATGAAGTCTGAAAAACGAAAGTAACAACTTTCGAATTAATTTTGAAAAGAAAAGGCCCACGTATAATACAATTAGCATAAGCGGCAAAAAGAGGCATAGAGCTTTCTATTTTTTTTTTTTTTGTGTGTAGTTTAATTCCTTATCAACCAAAAGGCACCGTACAAATTGGAAATGGGCCCAAGCTTATATCTATATGTAAGTAACTATACACTATCAAATATCAATATATATATCAATCAATAGCTAACATCAACTATGCCCAGAATGAGTAACACAATTTCAGAGGATTATATACTAAATAACAATTAAGCATCAACCCATTTTTTAGCAAAAGAAAAAGTTAGCACCACCCACGATAAAAAAGTTTCCATCATCTATGCAAGGGTGATCTCCAATCCAGATCTTCTTCTGGATAATCTTTCTGAAGTTCCTTAGGAGGTATGAAGCAGTCCATGGATAAGCCTGCCACGTTGAATGCCACATCATCAATGGTCCATGACTCTTCCAACCTTGTGATGGCAGGACCTGCCTTCAGATTATCCCCAAACCTTGTAATGATCACCGTTGATTTTCCTGCGTGAGCAATCATCACACCATCCACCAACTTGTAATCCTCGATTTTGGTTGACATTGTTGTCTCCCAATATGTAGGGTGTGCCCCAGGTGATTGAATCCTGGTCAGGTAAGAGTCCTCCAGGAACACTAGAAGTCCACTTCTTTGGCTGAAGTAACCAAATATAACATGCTTGATCATCTCTGCTGTGTTATCACTACGATCAATGAGGTCCTTCTGATCAGCTGAGAGCTTCAGCACGAAACAATCGACGTCTGAGATTTGCTTTTCTCCCATGTACTGTGCAGCAGAGAATACAGCAGACACTGCCAAAGGGTCCAGTCCCTGCAACGTACAACGTACAACCATAATGTCGTTTAAGGATGACAAAAGCAGAGTCACTGACATTGCACAAGGCAATATCAAACAGCAGAGGTGCCATTTTTAGGTGCTGATCAAATCACTGCACTCTTCTCTATAGTTTCAGAGGGGACCCGGAAGGCCAGAATCAACATTTTTCCCTCTAGTATAGGAGAAATTTCAGAGCAACATTTATATAACTTTTTTAGTTGTTTGAGTAAGCCAAAATAATAAGGCATGATGATCATATTTGAAGGGAGCCTCTAAAATAAAGAAAAGGAAACAGAGGAATGTGGTTAGATCGAACAATTGAAGGGAATTTGATAGGGAAACAAAGATCCCTTATATATTGGCCAGTAGCATATGTATTTATGCAAGCTTGGTACCAAAGATAATGAACAAGGACAGTCATCAACCAGCATTTATAAATATTTAAAAAAATTGAAGAATTTTGCGTAGGAGTCAACATCACTTACACGCTTGTTTCTAAGATTTGACTAACCCTTTCTTATAATAATGTTAAATTCCAAGCCCTCCATCTACATTTTACAAGGGGTAAGTATCTCATACTATATTGTAAACTTTAAAAGATTGAATCATTTCATAAAGCCAAGGTTTAGGTGTATAACCCCTCTATTTTCTGACAATGGGTGGTGTGATACTACATGGTTAAGGTCATTAAATATTAATAATTACACATATAGCTGTCTTGCACTATATTGGAACCTAGATTAGATCCCAAAAGATTAAAGAAAAGCTTAAATATGCCACCAACATTTTTGAGAAAATTATTGGGAATGTAAGGGAAATTACGTAACATTTAAAAGTTCACCCAACCCTGCTTTACCAAATGAAAATATAAAAACAAACAAAAACAAATAACAGTAACAAAATCAAACAACATCCGGTTGGTCCGAAGATTTTCAAACAAGGTATGATTGATGAACTTGCCTGAAGAGCACGACGAAGAGGTCGTACGCCACCTTTAGCGGCGTGCGCGCCGAGCCATGGAGTGTGGCGCCAAGCCACGGCACCGTCGCTACCAGCGACAACCTTGTGGCCAGCCACGACAAGCTCTATCTGCCATTTGTCGGGAATCATTTGCCACATAACGAAGCACCCTCTTTCTGAAACTCCGGTGGCACCTCCGCCGCTGGATCCGAGCTCATCCACCACACCCATTACCACCTTCCCTGTCGCGAAGATGTTTTTTACTCTCCCTTCCAACTTTCGGCAACCCGTCGCCGCCGTGAAGTGTTGTATAATATATTGAGCTGAAGATGATACCTATTTCACAGTTTACAACAAACAATGAAAAATTATCGAACTGCACTCCCTTTCTCTTTCTCTTTTGCTTTTTCCTCCTGTGCCAATTTTTTTGAGTAGAAAGCAAGAAAGAGATCAAATATTCACGCTTGATAGTTAGAGATTTAATTAATTACACAATGGTCAGAGTAAATCAGATGCACATGATATCTTAGAGGGAATGCAAAAGAGAAGAAACCCATTAGTTTTTTTTTTATTTGGAGGGGGGTGGGGCGAATGACGACTTGTCATTAGCGTGCCATACATAAAGAAGTTCCAAGTATAAATAAAGTGATCAAAAGAAAACCCGTTATGATACTTTCTGCTAACTTTAAGCCATTAACTATCTTATCAAAGAAAACACAGTATACTAAACACTTCAACCACAACTACCAAAGAAGGAAAATATTCATGCTTCTAAAATTATTTAAGTTTTTTCAAAACACCAAGCAACATTTTATCCTGAGTTGTGGGCAAATTTTGCAGTCCAAACAGCATTACACCCCACCTCTTTCTCTTGGAAAAAGAATGTGGAAGAAAAAAGAAATGAGTGAAGTTAAAATGCTTGCCTCATTGAGGGGTTGTTTGGGGAGAAGAGGAACAGGGAAGAGAGGGCAACCCAGAACGCTGAGAAGGATCTTGAGGTCAGACTTCTTATTAAAGACGAGGGAGAAGTGGGTCTTGATCCAGCTCCAGTTTCGCCATGCCTGAAGACCTTTCCTTGAGCCGGTGGCTCCGTCGTCTTCTTCATTAATGGGTTCCTCTGACAGAGGAGCAAGTCGAGCCATCTCAGCTCTTTGCTTGTTGAAATTTGAGAGAGAGAGAGAGAGAGAGCGGAATTGAGACGGGCGGTATAGCGGAAACACACTACTAAAGGGAACAACACGGCACTGTTTTGTTGCGGTTTAAGCACGCGCAGGGAAGTGCGTGTTGCTCACCATGGAAAAGGGTCAGAGATGCACTTAACGAAGGGTAATATGTGGATTAACTGCAAAATTCAATGCCACGACCAACTGATGATACTGGGAATTTGGTACATCATGAATTTTAGATAGTTATGATGTAATAATTATTTAATATTATTAAAATAAATAATATTTTATTTATTTTATCAATTTTATTATTATATTTATATTTATCAATTAGATAAAAAATAAAATTTATTAAATAAATTAAGATCTTAAATAATCAAACATTAAATATTGAATAAAATATTATTCTTTATCTAATAATTATTGGCTCATAATCGAAATTCATGATGCAACGAAATTTATAACATGGTCACTCAAATGAATTAGGTTCGGTAAAACAACTCTTTTTGTCCTTTAAATTGGGTGAATTTTATTTTTTTATGAATAATTTATTTAACTCAATTTCTTCTTATACTTTTTTAAAAAATTACAATACTATCTTAATAACTAATTTTATTAAAATAATAAATAAATTAATATCTTATATGAATTGTCAAATTTAAAAAGAATGCTGAAATATATAAAAACACGGTCATCATAAATAGGAATTTGTGAAATAAGGATCAGACTTGAATACACTTCTATCTTTATATTTTTGTTATTAAATACTTTAATAAAAATATAGTATATAAAAATTTTTTAAATTCAATCATATAATATTAAATAGTAAAAATTATATATTTATCTACAGTAATTATATACTTATTATATTTTTATAAAAATTTGATAATAAAGATATAAAAATTATATCTAAATTTTTTGCTTAATGGGATAATTGCTCAAACTATGTGAATTAACTGCAAAATTGAATGAATGAAACCAATAAGCTAAAAGCGATTTTTTAAAATTAATTTTGTAGGAGAATTATCGAGCAGGAAGCAAATGTAAGTGCATTATAAAGAGAATGAGAGAGGTGAGAAAAGACATGAGCACCAATTGAGGCTTTTAGATTGCATTATTAATTATTTATATGCTTCCTGCCATTGCAGATGTTGGAGATCACATATTGTTTTCGCAAAAGATTTTCACCAGTTTGTTCGCAAGTGGCCCATGCTTTCTTACTTTTTTATCTCTAGATTAATTGCAGGTACATGTGTTAGAAGAAATTGGGGACCAAGGATTCCCTTGTTCGTAATTTTATTAAGACCAAAGTTGTCTGACTTTATTGTTATTTTGGAAAAATGGCCAAGCACATGCATTGCAACAACTTTTCCATATCACGTGCTGCGCATCTTATCTTCAAGCAACCCATGAAATGTGAAAAATGGTCAGAAAAATAAAGTGTGCAAAAGTATACATATTAAATCATCTTTATATATCTACATATATATATTTCCATTACCTAAAATTATAAAAATTACATAACGGGGATTCTTCTAAACGACACAGTTGATACCTATAAAAATTCGCTATAAACATTCCGGGCTCATTCAGTTAACTGAATTGTTATATATGGAATGAAAAATTGAATAGGGCGTAAAATGCAATTAGTTCGATTATATTTGATATGACATTAATGAAATGTAATACTTTTGCATTTACATGTTTAATTGGATAAAATTGATGAAAGAATGAAATGTAGTGTGATCAAATGACAAAAGTGGCCCTGTTTAAAAAATAATAATTTGTACTAAAAATTAATTTTTTTCTCTTTGGTTTCTTCTAGGTATGACATCGAACTGGACCACACAGCTTTCTCCTCCATAATATTGTGAATGCTATTAGGTTGTGTATGTCATGTAAAAATCATAATCTTCATTATCGACTAGAAATTCTGAAAGACACCAAGGGCAAAAATGTCTTTCTCCAAATGTTGGCTTCAACTCATTGAAATTCTCCCGTGCTGCGATGGATGCATCCAATTGTCACTAACAAACCCAAGGTATCAACCAAACGACAAATTGCAAAGTAATATATTTGCTTTTATATCTCTTTAAAACAACCAAACAGGTCCTTTAATCACAACCTTATATTAACATCAACACTGTTAAGAGTTATTTTCTTTGGACCAAACTCGACCTCTCTGGAGTTTAGTATTATATTGTTTTATTAAAAATCAATTAACAAGAACTCAATTTTTTTTGTATTTTTTTTTTACAGTAATAACATTTTAAAGGTTGGTTTCTATGTGAATGAAGGCTAAATTTCTTTTTATATAATGGCACACCTTTCATGTAAGCCTAATGTAATTAAAAAGTGAACTCTGTAAAATATTAATTCCAAAATTTAAACAAAGAACACCTTCTTAATTAATTGAGAAGTTTTGTTTAAGGCTTTTAAAATCATGTAATTGTTGTTTCTAAGAAACATGTACAACTAGCAATGTTTTTTAACTTTCTTTTTCCCACTTCCGATGAAGATTCAAAGACAAGCTATCTTCATGGCTTGTTCCCAAGTATTATATGGGCTGATTACAGTGCAATTTTTTTTTTTTCACAGATGCTCATAATTTTGTTCATTTTTAGTTCAACAAGACGTTTGGTAAAAATAATTAAGGTTTCATTTTCTTCATACAATTTATTATTAACAAAAATATATTTTGATGTCATGACTGCACAACTCAACCAGCTATCACAGTCTCGATGTGGTGCTAAAAAACCGAAAGAAATAAAATGTTCTATAAAAATATATTTTGTATGATTATAATAAAATTAAAATGAATTGGTAGAAATTGTTAATAATATGAATGGAGTAGGCGCGTGGGAAAGATGAAATGGGTGTATGTATGGCTGCGTATCTGAGGTGGGGAACATGGGAATAGGGAGAAGGAGCTTTTAAGGGAGGCAAAGAAATGCAGGTGACGTGTCCACATCCTTGCCCATTTGCAATAATGCTTCTTCGGGTAGTTTGGTGCAAATTTGGGGACATATGGTTTGTTGCTTCAGTTTGGTTCGGAAATTTCTGGCGACGATATGAACGCCTTCAACTATGACTCCATTGCGATGGTTGCATTATTTATTATGCTTACACCATCATTAATAATTTGAAGATGGTGTACCGTAGGCATGGACTCAGAAGCCATGGGATTTAGGACAGTCGCCCACTATATATAAATATATATAATATTTTTAAAATAGAAAAATTTAATCTGTTGCCTTTAAATTTTTTCATTTGTCCCATTTGTTTCTTTTAATTTTTTTAATGTCTACAGCACATACTAAATATGCTCTTGCTCCCTCCTATTTTTCCCTTCCACCTCTTTCTATTTTAAATTCCTCTTAAATCAACACTATTTTATTATTTGCCTCTCACTATATTTTCTTTTTACTTTCCAAAAGACATATATCTTCAAAATAACAACTATATACTATTTTTTATTAAATAATAAATAATTATGATCGAATTAATATAAAAAATGTGATTGATAAGTAACTAATTATCCTAATTTTTAGGCAAATAACAAGACTAGAGTTTTAGTTGCATTGTTTAATGTCATCATGTTAAACTTTGATAAATTACAAGAAAATATGTTATACATATATTTCTTAAGTTATGTATTTGAGCATGTTAATTTTTTGGGAAAATTATAAATAAGGTTTTAAATTTTTTAAAATTTATAATCAAAAATCTTAAAAATCAAAATTATTTTTAAAACCCTAATCTTATTTTGTTACTAAAGAGAAGAAAATGCCTTGGGCCTAACATTGGCCAACAAATCAAAATTTAATTCTCTAATATCTTATTATTCGATCAAATTTATCATTACTATCCTACCGTATTTTAGGATAGTTATTATTATATTTTAAGAATATGACTACCACATTTTAAATTTTGGGATAGTTATTATTTTAGCATAGTTACTATTATGTTTTAGAAATATTATTATTACATCTGAGGTTTAAAAAAATTATTATTAAATTTAAAAAAAATGATTATAATATTTTAAAATTGTTACTACCACATTTTGTGTTTTGAAAAAGTTACTATTAAATTTTAAAAAATTTATTATTATATTTTAAGAAAGTTATTATAATATTTAAAAAATATTATTACCACATTTTAGGTTTTAGAAAAGTCACTATAAAGTTTTTTAAGAAAATTATTATAATGTTTTGAGAATGTTATATCATGTTTTTAGATTTTTAAATTAACCATCTAGTTTTTTTTTTTCAGTTTTGGCTTTAAAATTGATCGTTTTTATAAAATTTTTTAATCTCCGTAACTTTTGATTTTATGATGACTTTCTCACTTCTTCTTGTTTCTCTTCTACTGCCTCACACACTCTTTTATCTAAGCTCAACTATAACTGCTATAAAAAAACATGCCCAAAATGAGAGGAAATTGTAAAATAATGAAGGAGAAGCAGCTATCATCGCCGACCATCACTGTCCTGTGCTGCCCTCTACCTTTTCTTCCACGACTATATGCTAAAAGGCTGCGACGCCTCTGTTCTCATCTCCAACAATGCCATCAATCTGAGAGAGAGTGAGAGAGAGAAGGGGGGGGGGGGGGGGAACATACTAAAGGCATTTTGGTCTCATCATTCTAAAAATAAAATCCTTTTAGCCTTTAAAACTATTTGAGTTGTTAAGATCCTTCGTTATATATATTAGTAACTCATATCCCTTATTTACAATTTTTCATAATTTCTTTTAATTTTGTCCACTATTAGTATAATCCTACATCCTAGTCTCCACTATCTTTTTGATTCTCACTCTTTCATAAAATACCTCTCTTTTTGATTTCTTTAACCATGCTTTTTACTTATTATGAAAATAAGGTTTTATAATAAAATGAAAAATTATTTTCTTATAGACAATTTAGCTATTCATATTGAGAGTGAAATTGCAAAAAATTTTAATATAAAAGAGATTATAGCTAAATTTTATTCAATTAAAAATCAGAGAGCATCATTCTAATGGATAATATAAACTAAATCACTTCTAGTATATGCTTTGTTTATATTAAAGTAGTTATATTTATTTTGAAGTTATTATATTTCTCTAATTTTATTTTTGTGTATTTTATTATTATATTAATTTAGTAAGTGCTTGAAGTTTTATTTTTAAGATAAATTCTTAAATGCTTTTAGAATGTTATATCATTTATACTCTTTTCAATTAAAAAAAAATATCTAAATCACATAAAATGAGATTAGCTAACTAATAAAATAATATCAAATATATAACTCAACCCCACATTTAATTATTCACTACTCTATTGTGCCATATAAGGTCATACTCTATTACCTACTATAGTACTACAAATGTGTAAGTTTCATTATATTATATTATTTTATTTTATTGGTTAGTATACAAATAATATTGTATATCAAATGTATATAAAAATTTATTATTTTTAATAATTATTAATATTTGTATTAAGTATATATTTTCACTCCTTCTTACTATTTTTCTTAGTTCTGTATTTGGGGTAGTATTTTTTTTTTCTTTTTGGTGCAAATAAATTAACTCCTTTGGACGTCATACAAGGTTCACGCCAATCGAACTTTATTAGTCTTTATTCTTTTCCCTTTTTTTCTCGCGTGTGGATCCTTTGCATTAAAGAGGATTCTAGCATGCGAAACAGTAAAACAGGTCCTGGCCTTTCCTCCAATTGCACCGTCCTTGCTCTGCCACGTCGCACTGGTATTTTTTTTTTTCTTCCTAAATTCAACAAACAAACGGATCATTTCGAAAGCATGTCTTGGATCAAAACATATTGTTCTCATCTCATAATCCGAGAATCCCATCTCAGAATCCCTGAAGCTCATGGTTGCTAGTTTTCTCTAGATCCCTAAAGCTTGTTGTTGCCATTTTCATCTAGTTCTTGGCCTCTTTCATTTTCGCCAAATCCCATCATCCCTCATCATTGTTGCTCTAGTTCTTGTAAGTGCAGGGAAGCCCGGTGTTTGTTCTTGATTGTAGCAGCCTTCAAGCTTGTTGCCATTTTCATCTAGTTCTTGGCCTCTTCCATTTTAGCGAGATCCCATCATCCCTCATCGCCGTCACTCTAGTTCTCGTAAGCGAAAGGAAGCCCGATATTTGTTCTTGATTGCGGCAACCCGAATTGTTATTTATTCTCGATTGCAGCAGCTTGAAGAAGTTCATTTCTGATGTAGGAAAAAGAAGTTCATTTGATTGAAATATAGAACAACGAATAATTGCAAAAAGAGATAAATTGAAGAGGTAATGCAGATACAGCAACAACTATAAAATAAAACTCATATAAAGCTTGGATGAAAAAAATTGATTTTACCACTCTTTGTTGAACGAAGTAAACTCATTAAAAAAGAAAAAAAGCTTTTACCATTCTCTTCGCCACAACTCCCGTAATCACCCGCATGCTATGCTTTTAGCTTGGGAAGGAAAATTGATTTCGATTGGTGCCAATCTCACTTCTAGCTTTTGCGAGATTGAAGCACAAGCAATTCAACAGTACATTGCACATGTAGTGGGTTAATGGAGTCCAAGACATAAGTTTGAAATAGTCTAGAAATTTAAATTACAATGCCCCGTTTTGATTGTTGAATTCAAGACTAAAAAAACTGGTGCAATGTGACAGAGTAAGGAAGGTGCGGGTGGAGAAAGGGCCAAGATCTACTTTACTGTTTCACGTCCTGTAATCCTCTTTAATGCAAAAAATCCGCACACTTTTTTCTCTTCCCCTTTTCTATGCTTCAAAAAAAAAAAAACTTAGGTAGGTATTATTATCATAATCCTATTAAAAGGAGACGCAATACAAACCCGGCTGAGTGGAAAACAATTTTTATGCCATTCCACGTCCTCCGTAAATTGATTTCATAAGCATTAAGCATGGGGCACTAAGAATGTCGTCTCACTTCATAAATCCGATGAAAGGTGAAAACATAAAACATTAGCATACGGCAATGATACACCAGGTTAACAATATATTAGCAAACTAAGATCCAAACACAAGCCACATCATGAAATAGAAACTCAAGCATTGTCCAGTCCGGATTCGGATTCCTAAGAGAGCTCTCGAAATTAGTCACTGGGTGCAGCCTCAGAAAGCTCATTCAAATAGGTCACCTAGAGTAGTCTAGACTTCGACTCCTGCTCCTGCTGAAGCTCCTGCTTCGACTACGGCTTCTAGATCCATAAGGTGATCTGGAGTACGATCGTTCCCTATACCTTTGGTCTCTGGGTGATATTGACCTAAATCATAAGGGGGATTCCTCTAAGTATACAAACTTTGCAAACCTCTTACATTCCGTGGTAAATAGAAAACTATCTAAACAAGCTAATCTAAATAAATACCCGGTATAACGTCTTCGCCTTGGAGAAGGTGAATACTCCGGACTACGAGAATAGGTTCGTGCATAGCGTGGTGAGCGAGAATAACGAGGTGGAGATCTCCTCCGATCATATGACCGGCCCCTGGAGATAGACTAAGCATGTGAGTATTCCACACATAGAAGAAAACAAAATAAAAATAAAATCTACTGTCATGATTCAGATACCTCATCTGAAACAACAGAAGTGTATATCTTACCTATATCGTTCTCTCGCTCTCATTTCTGCAGGCTTCTTTCTGTTCTCCTCAGCAAACACCACAGTCAACTCACGACCAAGTAGGATTTGACCATCCATGTGATATTTAGCATCAGCAGCATCAGCTGCATCCACATATTGGACAAATCCAAAGCCACGTGGCTCCCTGTAACATAAAAACCACTAGTGTCACAGAACAAATATACACGATGCAATTTCAACACACCTGCATACCAATGCTGGGTTGATTGCAGAAACCCACAAATTTAACCCTGACTCCAAAGTATTATATAATCCTATCTTGACACTCCTATAATTCACGAGTAAACATCACATGGATGCTAACCTTGTGGAGGCCAAAGTATAAATTGAGATGAAAATCTTCAAGACTTGAACTTCTTCACAATGTATTCAAACTCAACCTTCTCCGAATCTTCATGTACACTAACATGACCTTGAACACGACTCTTATTACTTGATTGGTGTCTTCAACACAACACCTTTATTACTTCTTTGTTGTCTTCAACACAGTACTCTTATTACTTCATTCGTGTCTTCAACTCTTTCAATAAAACAACCAAATTCCCATAAAACGATCGTAGTAGTTATATTGAGAAAGAAGTGGCAAAACCAAAAAAAAAAAAGATTTTTTTTTGGGGGGGGGGGGCGCCATTATACTTTACAAATTCCTTAATCAACTTAACTTCACAGATGAATATCAAAGTGATAAAATAAGCACCAGTGTTCATAGTTCCTTTTTTGGATTGGTTTTTTTTTTTTGGGTTTTTTTTGGGGGGGGGGGGGGAGGGGGAGGGAGGCCTGTAAGACTTTCAAAATAGAATGAGCTATCTTTCGGGCAATAAAAAATATACCTACCCAGTATAATAATCTCGAGGTAGGTAAATGTCCTTGAGAGGACCAAAGTGGCCAAAAGGTCCACGCAGATCTTCCACCCTGCAAACCAAGTATTAAATAACAAATTGTAATTGGGTCAGTGAAGGCCACATAAGAAGCAACAATACTGCTCCAACACTATCATCCCATCTACTTTCTTCTCTTGCATTCCATAAATACTTTCCTTCCATGGAGTCTCTAAAGCATATTTAGAGACAATCTATTATTTACAACCTCCCAAATTCTAATTCTTACGCCATATATCAATTGCTTTAGATCATTAGCGACCACCAGTGGGTATTTTAATCTTGCAACCACATATCATGGCTTACAACAGGCAGAAAATACAATTTATTAACATAGACATCATAAGTAGCAGTGAAGTCACTCTGAAGATATAAGATAGGCAACAACTAGACTCAATGGAACTCAATGAGAATTCTAGTTATTGATAATTAAGTTGCAATTGTATATTAACCTAAAAAACTGAGCAATTCTTGAAGCTAAAATTAAACAGCATCAACCAAAGATATGTAAAAAGAATGGAAAGTTCATAGGCCAAATCCACAAGATAGGATTGTACTAACCATTATGAAGATAACAGTATCAGCAAAGCTAAAATTCCATAGTCTATACAAATACAAGCAACTGAAAAGGTACCTGCAATCCCTGTGAAGATTCCGAACCAGAAGACTTGTAGCCAAATCCCTACCACGGCCTCCATATCGAACCCTAGGACTAGGACTGCAGTGTCTTCTGCTATAACCTCTTGGAGGTGAGGGACTGTAACTGTAGCTTCTGCCCCTCATGTTGCAGTTGTACTCACACCTATCATCATCAAAAGGAAATAATGACTCAATAAGGCACATTTTGAAACCATAAATAAGGATCATTATAAATAAACAGAGGAAACTCAACCGTGCATGACTGCAGTTACTAAACAAGAGCCAAAATCGTCTCACATCATCTATAACTACAATTACCTTTCAATTTTTATAACAACAGAACTTTTATGGACATTACGCCTTATTTTCTTCAAAGCTTGAAAAATAATGACCAGCCGAAATTACAAGTGTTGCCTCGTGATTTACCAGGTACAAAGTTGGAGTATGGGTCCAGGATACACCTATTATTCATATAATTCACAATACAACATGCTATTTTGTTATATGTTATGTGATGAAACAAGCTTATTTATATAATTCATATATTTATTATAATTAGAATAATATACATTAAAATAATTTATTCATAATTATCATAAATCAATCCTATTCCCACTATTCTTCTTGATTATCTCTTCTTTCCTATTCCCAACAGAACCAACATGGATCCTCTGCTGATCGGAGAAGCACTACAGCATGTCACAACAGAACAGACGTCTCGTTGAAGCAATATATTTATTATAATTAAAATAAAATATCTTAAAATTATATATTATAAAATAATATGCATTAAAATAATTTATTCATAATTATCAGCCACTCCTATTTCCACTATCCTTCCATTATCTTTTCTTTCCTATTCCCGCTCCCCCATCTCTCAATGTTTCTCTTCCTTCAAAGTTCAAGAGTAAAAATTATCTTCTGTAAATCAATCCTATTCCAACGTGCCTAGTTTTTTTCAACTCAATCGATATCTTCCTCTCATCCAATGACTCTCTGGTCTATCGGCCTCCCTCTTCTTTCATCTAGGTTATTTTGCCAATCTGTGCTTTGGACTCTGCATGCATCTACATATCGTTTATTGGAAGCTATTAAATGCATCCGCATATCGTTTATCTAGGTTATTTTGCCTTTTGCGAATCTGTGCTTTGAATCTGCTCTGGACTCTCACCCATGGAGGAAGAAACAGCAACACTACAGCCAAGGTATTAGCACACTTGTTCTCATTTCT
This sequence comes from Erythrophleum fordii, assembly GCA_032878935.1. NCBI lineage: Eukaryota > Viridiplantae > Streptophyta > Magnoliopsida > Fabales > Fabaceae > Erythrophleum > Erythrophleum fordii. The sequence continues at coordinate 11,457,661 of JAVQMF010000045.1, read as the reverse complement.
TTCTTTGCTCTGAATATTAACCAGATGGGAATTGGGTATAGGTCACAGGACGTTCTGGCATGCAAACAACACATGATTGGGGTTGCACATACTAGAATGGAGTCCGGCAAGCCCTCTGCTGAACTAGGCATCACTTATTACACCACAGATGCTAGTTAGAAGCGAAGTTTAATGAGAAATTCTCAGATGCACTGCAAGGAGACAATAGAATTTCACCAAAATAGATGTGATAATGGGCCCAACAACATGACACCCCCATTTAAAAAAGTTTCATTGACTGCTTGTACGGATAATAAATTTTCAAGATTAACTCTGAGCCTTTCTTTTGTAAGTTGCGCATGCATATTGTCAACCGAAGACTCCTACGAAGCTCTCTTGCTAGCGTCGTATAATCAGAGGTTGTTTTGGGGGGAAAAAAAAGCCAAGACAACCCGTGTAAAGAAAGAGGTAATCAACAAACAACGGCCAGCAATTAATCATGCATTTTCCCACCCTAAATTAACCGCATTACTGCCGACAGAATCCTTCTTTGCGCAAAATCCTAAAGAAAATAGCATTACACCACGCATAAGATTCGAATCACTACATATTTACCGATCAGTCAAGCCAGCAATATCTTCATTTTCAGACTCATCCCTTAAAGCCAACCAGAATCATGAAAAAAATACATGCGTAACAAAAACATACCCACCGCGGTCTTCGTCCTAATCGCTCATAGAAATCAGAAGGAGACGGTAGAAAGGAAAGAACAAAGAGATAGATTTACCTTCCTATGTCGTATGTGTTCTCGGATATGGATCAGAAGCAGATGTTCCGAATCGGAAAGGTAAAGAGAGATTGAAAGGAGGACTTCCCTTAACTGTTGAAAAACCGGCAAGACGCCCCTCTCTCACGGCGTAGTGGAAAGCTTTGATCCTAATCTTTGTTGGTTCTGTGATTCTCCCAAGGAGTTTTAAATCAAAGGCACCTCCGCGTATTCGAGAAACTTCTACCTGGGTTGGCTTTGTTTGTGTGATTGCGCCCGCAGGGGTTCATATGAAGCCGCGTTGAGCGGACTTGGCCTTTTTGTAAAATGAAAATCAAAAAACCAAAAATCGTCTAGGGCCTTAGAAAGACTCCCCTGAGTAAAGAGCCCCTTGGATTAGAATCTGGCTCCTTGAATGTGCTGTCAAATTGTACGGCTAATGACATAAAACGAATGCCGTGGCTCTGCTCGTCCAAACAGCCCACGATTGGGGGTAGTTTACAATCGGCCAGGGTAATTATAATTAACTTGACCAGCAAGCCGAAAAGATATTATTATAATTATAATAACCAAAAAAAATATTATGCGCAGGATCGGTGAAAAAACACTTATATACTTGAAAAAAAAAAATGAGCCACTTGAGTTACAACTTCACAAAATATGTAACATGATAAATAGAATTTTGAACATTCAACGTTAGTAGATAGATTGGACCAACTAAGCCATCACTGAACCAAACTCAATTCTCTCCTTAAGAGGTCGAGGGCATCTTAATTTAGCCCACTCTAAATTATCAACGCGGAGGACGATAGAGACTATATTTGGTACGTAAAAATAGAGATTGAAAGAATGAAAAATATGCTAAAAAAGGAAGAAGAAGAAGAGATTGAGGGAATAAAAATTAAAAAAAAAAAAGCAAGTGAAATTAGAAACCATACTCATATTCTTACTTGCAAAAAATAGATAAATAAAATGAATATTATTAAGTAATGATTTATAAAGATAAAATGAATATTTTTTAATTTTATTTTTTTGGAAAAAATTTTCATTCCCTTAATGTGGATTGCTTGGCGCCAGAAGTGCCATAAGAACGCGGATTGTGGCTTCGTAACTTATACCCCATTTGTAATGCATGACTCAAAATCAAATCAACCTATTCATGTCACATGCCTTTGTTATTATGCACACAGATCCTTTGCTTTGTGTTGTCTTTTTTATAAAACAAATTTGAATTGTTTGAATTAGATTTAAACGATTTTGATTTTGATCTTTTATTTTAAATGAAACAAAATACAAAATGAAAATAATTTTTGTAGAATAAAAACACTTTTTTAATATGATTAAAAACCCAGACACTTATTACTATTCAGTAAAATTATTATAACATTTTAAGGGTATGTTTGGTATATCATATAAGGTCTGATAGTATAAACTAATACAATACATTATGAATTTATCACTTATTTGGTGTAAGTAATGTATTGTATAAACTTATACATTATATTTCTTTTATATATCAAAATGATATATAACCTAATCATACTTTAAGGGGTGAGATTAGGTTTGATTAGGTTTTAATGCATAAAGCCTTATTAATATTTTTTATTTTAACCCTTCACCTATGAGAATATTCATTGACTAGGTTAGATCGGGTTTAATTAATAGTAGTTGAGATTAGGTTAGTTGGGTCATTTTTAAATTTTTTGTAACAATTATAAAATTATAAAATAACCCCCCAAGAAATAAAATTTTTATATAAATCCTTATAAAATAATTTTTGATAAAAATTATAAAATGACCCTAAAAAATAAAATTTTTATATAAATTATTATAAAATTATATTTTATCATTAAATTTTTTTATATAAATCGCTATAAAATAATTATAAATTGACTTTTAACAAATAAAATTTTCATATAAGTCCTTAAAAATTATATATTTGTCCTTAAAAAAATAAAATTTTTATTAGATTGGTTGAAATTAGCTAATATAGCCAACTTGACTTAATATGTCTAAATTATTTTTAATTATTTAACCCGATATGACTAGATGGAATCGAGTCACTTAGGTCACTAGGTAACCATGCACTATGTGCAACCCTATTCATTCATATATATTTTTTAAAATTAATATAATATAATTAATTTAGATAAATATAATATATTTTTTAAGCAAATGATATTTTTGTCATAAGAATTGATTTTTATCATATCAAATATTATATAGTATATTATCAAATAAATGATAATATTATCTTATACGATACATTATTTTATATAATATCATACTAAATATTATATAATTTTAAAATTTTATCAATCTTACCCTATCCTATCCGACCTTATATTATTAAACATTATCTTATACATCATATCAAACGATTCCAAGGATCTTATATATAAATAAGCCAGAGTATGGCTCAGGCCCTCTGTGCTTCTAACACTCTATGATCGTCTACTAACGTAGCCATTCGTTCCCTGTGTCGATCACCATCGACCAACTTGAAGCTCGCCCGAACACTGGTTGACCAAAATACTAATCTCCGAAGTATATTAAAGAGTGCTCATTGTTTGGCTTAATTTAATTAGTTTGGTTTTTCTCCATTATGATGTCGGAGCTCTCCTAGCTAGGTTCAGATCTCATCAATTGGGAATGGTGGCACCTCTTTTGATCGTACAGTGGAAGAATCAATGCATCAGGGAGTCAACTTTCTTTACTTTTAATAGCTTTAATGCTATCCTTTAGTTTCTAGTTTCTTGTCTGTTCACCAAAAAGAAAAAAATTATTGTCCATTTAAATTGAAAATAATTTGAATTAGTGTCTTAATACATATTTCATTTAAGAGTCAAACTACTAGTATGAATACCAGTGGTAATTTTTCAAATTTATTTTTAAATAAAAAATACATTTCAAATTTATAAATAAAGTAATAAAAAGCAAAAAAAAAATTAGATAGCTTTTCATTCTCCTCTTGTATCAATAATTATAATTTTCCGTTTCATGTTTAACTTATTAATTTCAAAATATGAAACAGAGATTATAGTTTAATTTTTTATTCAAGAACGAATTAAAAAATAATATTTACCTTAGTATATATCAAATCAAATAATTTTAAACTAATTTTTATTTTATTTATTTGATAATATAAATTTTTATTCAAAAAACCATTTAAAACTAAATGTAAAAAATAACATGCACTTTACTACATGTTAAATAAAAAAAAAATGCTTTGATTTTTTTTATATTATATGCATTCTACTGGTTTAAATACTCAAATAATCTTACACATATAAAACTTATTTTGTATCTTATATCAATTTTGGTAATATAAGCTAATATAATATGTTATAAATTTATTGCTTATTTAGTGTAAGTGATGTATTGTATAAACTTATACATCAAATTCTTTTTATATATTAAAATGATATATAATCACATCAAACTTTAGGGATATGATTAGGCTTTATTAAGTTTTAATGTAATAGATATTATCAACATTTTTTTATTCTAACTCTCACCCATAGAAGTGTTTATTGGCCACGCTAACCTAACCTAATATTAGTGATTATTGGCTAAGTATTGGCATAACTTAATATTTGATTCGATTTTGTATTAACTTCTCTTTTTAGACTTGATACTTAGGCCTAATCCAATTCAATTAGTACTAGTTATGATGGTATTAGTTGGTCTTTTTTTATTTTTGGTAAAAATTATAAAACTACCCTTAAAAATAAAATTATCATTTAAATCTCATAAAATTACATTTTACCATCAAAAAATGTTTGTATAAATCTTTATAAAATAATTTAATAGAATGGGATAGATCATGCTAAAACTATTTAGTATTAGATTTAGCCTTGTTGGTTTAGTATCAAGTCAAATTAAATTGGTTTCTCAAATTAGCCAAATCATTTTTTTCTAAATGTTTGATAAAAATTATGAATTGATTTAAAAAAATTCATATAAAATCCTTATAAAATTATATTTTACCTCAAAAAAATAAAATTTTTATATGTCTCTATAAAATAAATATTTTTTAAAAAAATTTATAAGATTTGGCTAGATTGGTCAAAGCTAACTAATATGGCTAACCTGACCTCATTTATTCAAATTATTTTTTAGCTACTCAACATGATATAACTAGGTGAGACTAGGTTGCCCAAACCTCTGTAGATTATTTGCAACCTTACTCACACTATAATCTTTTTAAAAATTAATATAACAATAAATTAATATGAATATAGTATATTTTTTAGGTGAAGGGTAATTTTGTCAAAAGAATTAATTTTTATTTTATTTAATGTTATACAATATATTACTAAATAAATAATAATATCATTTTTATACGATATATTATTTCATAAGTTTTACACCAAACAATATACAAGTTTAAAATTTTACTATAATTTATCCCATCAAATCTTATATCATTAAACATTATCCTATATAGCTAGCGTATCAAACAGACTCGTATTAATGTTTAAGTATCATTTGTTTGTAAGCCAAACAAAAAAGAGTATCATTTATTTGATTAAAAAAATGGTTGTTTGATATAAACCGAGTGTATGATTTTTTTAAATACAAATTTTTAAATGCTTTTAATTAAAGATTTAATTCTATATTTTATTATTAATAAAATATAATATTTTACTCTTAAGTCACTTTTTAAAATTTTATATCACAATTTATGTTTAATTTTTTTTTATATTCATTACATAACTAAAAATACCTAATGAGAATAAGAAAGGAGGCTTAATATTCAAGACCTCACTAAGCCTAAAACCCTATAAACTTTGTTTCAGGGCTCCTCCTTCACACAAGAAGCATACTTATTGCTCTTGATAAACATGGCATTATATTCTAAAAATTTAAAGTCTTCTTGCAAATTGGCTATTATTCTAGCATATAAATTTTGGCTGGCTGATATTATAGTCTTCGAGCTCAAAAACAAAGAATAACCAATTTCAAATTATGTGTTGTGTAGGCAAGAAATGTCAATTTATATGTTTTTATCATACAATATGTATGAACAATTACATAGATTTATAATTATCATACAAGCTAAGTGGTAGGATATATACTAAGCTCACGATGGAGAATTCTTCTCAAGTTGTCAACAAAATTAAGTTTATTTTTTCTAATAAATTCAGTTCATTTTTATATATTTATTGCTTGTTTAATTTTGTATAAGATAGGGAGATTCTCTTTATATAGTTATATATAATACTTATTTTATTTTTGTAATTATTACTCATATTACTTAATAATATTTATTTTTAAATTAAAATTAAAGCAGTGATACAAATTTTTTTATCTATAAAATTATTTTTTAAAAATATTTTCTTTTTCATTCAACATAACAAAGTTAGTGCAACGTATGTTTCAAATGATATGGCCAATGACTACTAAATAAATGGCACATCCCGACTTGCCCAAATGGTATAGGTGTTTTAGATGCTAAGGCCAATGAATAGCATGGCTCAACTTGTCTCAAATTGGTAAGCCATAGGCTAACTTACAAGTTGCAATTTGTATTTTATTGGTAAACTTTAACAAAATTACCTTCGATCAGACTAATTACAATCAAAATATAATGTGCGGGATCAATTAGAAAAAAAAATCATAAGTAAAGTGCACTTTGATTACATGTAACTTTTTTTTTTTACCAAAAAAAAATGATAACATTTTACAATAAAAAAATTAAAATATGAACATGTAAAAAGTACATAGAATTACAACACATTGATATCTCTGTATTTTCTCTACTCTTCACATATTGTGCTATATTTATATTATTTTTTAAATATAAATATAAATAAGTTATATAATTGTTAATAAAAGTATAACTAATAGTTATACTATAAAATAGCTAATTCTTTATAAAAAGATCAATTAATTCAAAACTTTTTCTTTTGAAAATTGTGTAATTGCTAATTGATTTAAATAAAATTATTATTATTTTTTTATTAGTAGTTATGATAAGAAAGCAAATTATCTTTATTTCTCATCTTAATATCAATCATACAAATAAAAGGAATTAAATTATTTTCTAATGTTTAATAAGAATATTAACAAAACAGAAATTAAAGATATCATCATACCAAAGACACGTAATATATATATATATATATATATATATATATGAAAAGAAGGTTTGCTCTCATTTTATAATCATTTTAGAAATACTATTCTATAATTATTTATTGATGTGATAGCATTTCATTTTTTCTATTGTAATTTTTTCTTTTCATTTTAAAATTTGTTTTCTTGAGCCTTATAAGGCCTACCCATTATAGTTAAGATAATGTTGTTGGACCTTATCTTTTTTCCACCCTCCCTTTAACTTTGATTTGAGCACTCTTTAATGCTTTCCAATCACTTGCTAACTTATCTTGTGAAACTTGTATTGAGCTATTATTATTTACATTGATTATTGTTTTGCCTTGCAATATTACACCACTTTAGTATGATTTATTTAACTAAAATTGATAGGCCCCACTTTAAATATTATTGTTCATTTAAATAGCAATAAGCTTGAACTAACTTATTAATATATATATATATATATATATATCAAATAATATATTATAAATCTTATGACATGAAAAAGTATCTTTATGTTTACATAGCTTTGAAACAAAGGATGCATGTGATCTAAAAAAGAAGGAAAAACTTATGTGAACATGTAGAGATAAGGTAACAAGCCTATATAGCCTTAAACGACAAAGTCCAATTGACCTTAATCATAGAAAATGATATAACCTTTGAAAAAGGTTTGTTCATTATTTAACAAAAGGGAAGGGAAGCCAACCCTGTAATAACATTAAAAATGTCTTTATAGCTTAACTTAAAATGATTCTTATGAAATCATCCATTAGTAGCTTGAGCAGTTGATAAAACTTGACCATAACAAATAAACAACATTATTGACTGCATGAGCAAGAACACAATTGACCAACTTAGCATGCAATATTGGACTTTAACATGAATATAAACAAATTATTTGCACATACAAAATGGCCAACGTGGCCCTCACAAATAAGGATGACAATTTCATAAGGTGGGGTAGAGAGTGCTCCTTACTATCCTTATTTCCTATCGCAAGGAAAATATTCTTCCTATCCCTATTCTTTATGAGGATGCAAATCCCCACGAATCCTTATAAGGACTTGAATTTTTTGTAAAAAAAAAAAAATAGAAAATTTTGTAAGGATTAATTTTAAAGTTTAAACTCCTTGTTCAAGTTCTCTAATAACCTCTAATCAAGTCAAAAAAACTAAAAAAAAAAAAAAAGAATCAAATAACAAGTTCTAAAAGTTAGATAATTGAGAGTCAATGAAAATATCTTTATTAATTTGTTTTATTTTAAATTAATATAGATATAAATAAAGAATAAAATGACTAAATAAGACAGAGGTTAATAAAACATGTTTATAAAAATTTTAAAAGTATTTATGTAAAATTAGCAAGAATGAAGACCCTTCGAGGTGAGGAGTATAATCCTTCGAGGTGAGGAGTATGATCCTCATCTCTGTCTTCTTCCCTAAATTACCTTAAGTAATATTTTCTCTTCTATCTCTATCCTTGTAGGAAAAAAAAAACCCCATATGCAATTCCTAAATAGGATAGTCCTTGTGAGAATCCCTAAATTTAGGGATTGTTGCCATCCCTACTTAGAAAACTCCACATTAAGAACGATTTTGATACATGTTAAGAAAATATTGAACACCCATAACTTCCTGAAGAACAAACAACCTTCTAATAAATAAGGAGCATAACCTACCTAAAACAAAAGGAAAAGAAAATACTAAAGCTATGAAAAACTAAAATAATCTTTAATCATAAGATGATTTCCTCTTTACAACATTGGATATATATTGTAGCTCGTCTCTAAGATCTTACTTCGAGTCCAACTTTATAAACGTCTCTATGATGGTTATTACCCTTTTAGCAAATTTGTTAACAAATTGTGTTTGCTTTGCGATGGACGCACAATGCTTAAATTAACAGCATCTTCTATGGCATTTAAAATATATAAAAGATACCTATTCCTTGGCAACCTTATCAAAGCATGACAAACTACTTTGCTCTAGACGACACCATTTAAATGGCCATCAGCCTTCAAATGAAAAGGATTCTACTAGCAAACTAACATCAAAGGAAGGAGAGAAGGGGACATTCGAAGTATTGAGCACCATGATAACATTAAGTTGTCTTACAGTGGAAAGCCTCATAATGTAATGGAGAATGTCACTATTGAGGCCCAAAGTTTACATTATAAAACATAAATTAGCAAGAACAGAATAGAAACATGAGTAAAAAGCATTACAATGAAATATAAACTTACATTCATACACTTGGTAAGTAATAACAAGTAACCTTCAATACCCATTTAGAGCTCATAGATGAGAGTGGAATAGCATTAAGTTGAAAACCCTAACAAAATACATCAAGAGAGCAACATCATCTTGAACCTTGCCCACGCCTTATCCTTTTACCTCATTTGCATCATAGCCAATTATAGCTACATGTTAATGAGTATCCAAAAAAAGGATGCTAGCATTTCGAATGACGAAGAAGTGCGAGGCCCATCTTGTAAGATGCATGTATCATCCCTTGAAAAGATGACGTTCAAATCGCTTAGCGATCACAAAGACGCCCTGGACCTCAATATACACTACTGCATAAAAAAAGTTACCAAAAAATAGAAAAGAATGTCCTATCCTAGCAAACCAACACAGGCCCACAACACTAACAATGAAATATAGGTCCATTAAGGCTAAGTAAACCAAAGCCACCTCAAGAAATGTCACCAAAGAGTTAAAATTTTTGCTAAAAGGAAAACACACGCCAATATGGAATACATCCTCGTACAACATTAGAAAGATCTCATCATATTTGAGGTTAAGAATAAACTATTGGCGAGAAAGAATGGATAAAATAAAAGTGGAAAGAATATGATAGTCATCTTGGGACCGATGAAAAAAGACTTATATTAAGAAGCTTTGAAGGTATGTTAAACGCAAAATAGCTATGGTTAATAAAGAGAAATAACAACTCAGATGAATAGGCCAAAACAAAACAAGGAAGTGAAGAGCTTACAAAAAACCACAGATTAAACAATGAAGTTTAAAAGTTTATGGAAGCAATTGTTCACATTTTATAACGACTAACTAAAGAGGCACAACCTATGTACATGATTAACGGCAAGGAAAACCAAAGGCAATAGTATCCAATGAAATAGTTAACCTCTAACTCATTCACAATTGTCAGTTACAATCTCAAATTATGAAATAGTCAACATTTCAAACTAGTGTAATGGGTTATCCATGAATGCACCCTTGATACAATTATAACCTTGAAAGTTCAAACAGTGCCTCCTTGACTTCCTCAAGTCTACTTAGCTCATCACTTCACCAATGAATTTGGGGGCAAATGTTATAGAGGCTTTAACAGTATAATATCCCTATAAGCCCAAAATGGACAAATCTATAATGCCAATGCCCATGTCATTAGGGAACTTCATAAAAGTTAGCACAGATCCTTAGATATAAAAAGGAAATGAGTCATAATCAACTGCAAGTAAGTATATTGCGACTATGACACAATCTGAGAATTTAGAATTTTGCAACTATATATTAGGTTTGATTATGAGCCGAAAAGTCCACTTAACTCAATAAGCTTGATTAAAAAAATGGATATGTGAAAAAAAAAAGTCTAATACAAAATAGGTCCATTCTAAAAAAATTTGAATTTAATATGGATCGAACTTGAGCTTTTTTTAAAACTTGGCCTAAGTATAGACCTAAACTGTATTAAATCAAATTTTTTAAAAATATTATTAACTTTACAAAAACTTACTTTAAGAAAACAAAAAGTGGGATTTTTTCTTTATTTCAAGATTGAAAAAGAATAAGTAACTTATTTCATATTGATTATATATATATATCATGACAACAAATTTTATTGCTTTGTCTTTAAATTTTTGATGCTACTTATGTTAGGATTCTTGGAATACGTACAATGAAAATTTAAAAAAATGAATTCGAATCCACCCCAGATCCATCAATGTTGTTTAAATAGAGTAAAGTTAAAAACTTTTACTTTTGTCACGTGATCCTTCAGGCTCTCTTTCTATCGTCGAATCTTAGGAACTAACGCTTTAGATTAGTTTTCTCTACCGGCATCCACACAAACAGTGATTGCAAGTCCAATGACGTGCTAGCACCACTGAAGATAAATATCTATATGTTCAAGAAGAGAAGACGTTCTTCTCTTTCTCTCTCTAAGTGTTCGTACACACTCTCTAAGCCTCTATATGATTTTTCTCTTTAAGATGGGAGGCGGCTCTAAAAAACAATTATCCACCTAAAAAATTCTAAGAGGTGTGTTAGAATTCTAGGATAAATTTTATTAATTTAAATATATTATTTAAATTAATTCAGATTATGATTAAATATATTAGTTTAAATTTAAATATATCTTATAGAATAAATTTAAACTAATTTATTTAATCTCAATCTAGAACCAAATTTAAATTTAATTTATCACATAGATTAAATTCAAATTATCACATTAGTTTAAATTTAAATCTATCCTATAAAATAATTATTTAATCTAAATGTAGAACTAAATTTAAATTTAATTTATCACATAGATTAAATTTAAATTATCACATTAGTTTAAATTTAAATATATCCAATAGAATAAATTTAAACTAATTATTTAAATTAAATAGATGATATATATATTGAAATATATATTTCAAATATATATATTTTTAATTTTTTATAATATATATATATATATGAAATATATTTATAAAATTTATTCATCCTAAATTGAACGTTATATTCATTGAATTCATACGCATTTTTAGATTTAATGAATTTAGAAATTTTAGCTTGAGTTGATCCCTTCTTATATATGACTCTGTAGGCCCATATGATGTTAGCAGTAGGCTAATAACGCTATTCTGCCCACAAGTCACAAGTGACCTCTAATAAGACATTATAATTACCCAAATCATAAGAGGATCGATGATCTAATGCAACCTATTATACAACCCTATTATAACTTTTTTGTCACATGATATATAGATCAAATATGAGGTATGGAAATGTCATCCTCATTTTATTCGACCATCACTTTCTTGATCTCTGAGTAGACTGACAAAATAAATAGAGAACTCTTCCATCCAAGTATGACCATGTATTTCTCAATCTCATTCATCAAGTAGCCTAATGACATCTCTTTACTAATGAGAAAGACAAATTACATCTCGACTATTTATCTTCCTCTATATGAATTCTACTATGTCTGATTACAACCTTTATGAACACCTGATTAAAGGTGACTTTTGACTATGTCAAAGCACAATGTTTCTCATGTAGAAATATATGGTGATATCAGGTCCAAGGGTTTAGTGACACGGCTATATATAAGATACACTTATGACTTAATCTATGTAGTTATCTCATGACGAGTCGATCCATCACTATGTTTCCCAACAAGTGCCTATGACTTTGATTCGTATCTTCATACATAATTAACACTTAATTATCAATCAAAATCATACTAGATTTAGTTCATCATCGTTCCCACAAAGATGATTGACTAAAGATGTTTAGGATGATCAGTCTGATTTATCTAAAGATATTATTATTATTATAATAAACATGTAAACAATATAATAAATGTAATAAAAGAAAAACTCCTTTTCCTTAATGAAATACAATGTTCATAATATAATAATTAGTTTATGACACAATCTCCAACAATTTATATCTTTGATCATAGAGTTCAAATTGTCTAAGTGCTATTTATGTGTTATAACATATCGAATGACATTTTACTTTGTTTAATTCTTTTATGTTAGATTCTTCACATCGTGTTTAATTAGTGTTTGTTATAGTATTGTATTGTTGGTTGAAACAAAAGTTATCAAAATCAAACTAAAAATCAATGAATTACCATTGTTCTAGTCCTATTAACTAATAAAATCTGTTAATTAAAAGATCAATGAAAACCTAATAAACTAATAGATTGGCTAGTTTATGAGAGCTTGCTTTAAAGTGGGCTTAGCCTATTATTTATAGTGTGAAACTTCTGCTCCTCTCTTCACTTTGCTTGATGTGGGACTTTGAGTTTTTACAATAGCTTTTATTTCTTGTTTTACTCTCGTCTTTTGTTTCTTTATCCTTAGGTCTCTTTAAATTCTTTCACAGATGCTACCTTTCATTGGAATTTTGTTGTTCAACATGCTTTGACTTAGTGCAATTTAGAGATCTTAAGATGCAATGGACAGAAGGAACAAATTTTAGGTGTATATTACCAACAAAGAAAACGAAGGAAACAAGGAAGAGAATGAGATAAATTCCATAGTGCACCACTTTTGGCTTTCGTCTCCAAATCCTTCTTTTCACTCACTGTTGTTGAGCTTTTTGCCATCATATCCACTCTACTTCAAATCTTAAAACCTAATTTCCTTGTCTTCAGTCTCACCCACATTTCCTTTATCTAGTTTGTTCTTTAAATCATCATGGTTGCATTATGTTGCTCGATGAGAACAAATAAGTAGTAGAAATAGGAAGAGTGGTGAAGAAGGGTGAGAATGATGAAAAATGTGAGTAGAATAGGAATAGAAAGGGAACAAATGACATATTTTCAATATCTTTTGCCTCACCTTTTGGGACATTATTTGTTGTTCAACAACCTCACATTACATTGCTTGTTGCAAACCCATTTAAGCTACTCAAAAATATTTTAAAGGATCTCAACTATGTTGTATAGTCTTTGCCTATACCCTTAACTTATAATCAAATTAATGGAGGAAATGAACCAATCATAGGAGCAAAATGAGATTGTTTTTAATTTCAAATGAGATGCTTGAACCAAATGGAAGGTTGGGCTTTTGGGGTATGTCAAATTCTTCTTGGTTTGAATTACCTATGTGGGACTTTTAATTAATTAAAATGATAGGATAAATGAATTAAGCTGCATGAATGAAAAAAAAAGTGTATATGTGTGTATGTATGTATACACACACACACACACACACACATATGAAAAGAAAAATAAAAATAAAAATTGTTATTATTTATTATATTATATTTTTAATATATATATTATTGGTTTGACTACAGTTAATGTCTTACTACTTTAATAATTGGTTTGATTTTAAAAATATTAATTAAGATTGACCACCACTAATTATTTTTATGTATCTATTAGGACTAAATATATGTTTTTACAAGTTTTACTAAATTTTTGCGACCTTGACTCATTGAAGATTACTATATAAAAAACTAGTTTATTTATAATATTATCAATGTTAATTTGGTGCAAAAGACAATTGAAATTAATTAAGTTAAAATGTCACTACTATGATTTGAAATTAAATTCACTTGTGATAGAAATAAACCATTTTTTGCATAAAAATGGATAACAAGGAAGCAAAAACAATGTAAAGGGTTAAGTTTTACTATAAGTGAGATAAGACAAACATATGTATAGAATTGAAAATTTCATTTCAAATAACATTTATAAGTAACACTTGCTCGTTTTTTAAATTCAATTGTTGTATCATCTTTTTCAACAAACTTAACCCATAATTAAATCTATTATATACCAGTGATATAGTCCACTTCTTTCATAAGCTAAATAGAAATATATATATATATATGTGTGTGTGTGTATGTGTAGTTATCTTTGATTGATAATAAAATCACTTAATAGAATGATACTTAACATTAAAATATAAGGGTACAAGTGTTAAACCACTAGAATTCATACTATTGGTTTGGAATGTACTTTAATATTCATTGTAATACTTAAAAGACGCTTATAACCTACAAGAAAAGAAAATTACAACTAAAACTTTTAAGTTTACAAACCTAATTGCAATTAAGTTTATCTAAAGTTATAATCAATTATTCCTAAAAATAATTACTATAAACTTGCTGTCCTAAATGTAATTTTCTCGCAAAAGGAAGCACTACCGCTAGCCCTCACTTTAAAATGGGAACGGATTTCCAACATTTCTTTCACACGATATAGGTTCTACATCTCTCACAATCTCCACCATTGAAGCCATCTAACGATCCATTTGTGGCCACACATTCAAGACATCAAAACGCATCATTTCGACATTAATGAAATGGTGCATTTTGATGTGTAATTCTGGGAAAAAAAAGAAAACATCTAGGTTGTCCATTTGTATGCGATCTCCATCGTCCATCTGAGAACACAGAATATAACCCTTGCATCTTTTTCTTCCACAATTTTGTTGTTCCATTTAGGCGAGAATTTCTAAATTTCTTCCGCCAAGTATCTCTTGCACATTAGAGGACATTCAATGTTAAAAAAGTTCAAGATTATGGGTTTTGCAAACAAAGCCACCTATTGCATTTTCTTCTTCCATTTTCGTTCTCTTGGATATGTTGAGCATTATGGGTTTTGCAACAAAGTCAGCATCTTTTTAAGAAGGAGATAAGGAAAGGCTACTTGGTCCATCTTATTGGAAGTGTAGGTTGTTATATTTGTTAAAAAAAGTTTGAATTTTGGGTAATGCAATCACTATTATATTATGCACTTGGTATTTGTTCTGTTTGGTATTGTAATGCATCACCTTTATTGGTTCATATATACTATTTACTTGGTTCATAGTTACTAATCTATGACATTACTGAAAGTAAGGATAAATTATTGAATTATGTATAATGTTGAATACTTATAATGAATAATTGACCAAAATAAATTATTTTCACTTTAAAATCAAATAATACATAATGTTAAATACTTACAGGATAAGGTCTCATGATATATATTTAAAATTATTAAAATTAAAAAAATGTTAATCATGACCAAAATAAATTATTTTCATTTTAAGATTTGGGAAATTCTAATTAGTGAATACTTATAGTAAGAGTTGAACATAAATAATCCTTTAGACTTAATATTATTGTCATTAAGTATATAAAAAAATTTATTGTTAATGTTAATGATATATAGCTATTGGATGCAACGTGTTTTTCTTTTAGTTGCAAATGTTATATTGTTTTTTTTTTTCCTTAGGGACCATTCAAGGGAGGGTGATTTGGCCCCAAAATTAGGAATGAAATTTGACAATATAGAGGAAATATAGAAGTTTTGGATTGCATATGTTGGGAGAATGGGATTTGGTGCGAGAAAATATAATTGTACTAAAAGTAAGAAAAATAGCGCTATACTATCGTATATATATATTTATTGCAAAGAATGTATCTGAAAAAAAGACAAAAGGGACACTATTACCACTAAGTATTGGCCTGAAAATATGACCAATTATAGAGCAAAAATGGGAGTTGTACTTATTGATGACAAATATGTAATCAATGTATTTGTTGAAGAGTATAACCACCCACTTTATCTTTAAGAGATTGTTCATATGTTGACCTCTCAACGTAGGTTAACCAAAGTGCAAGCCTATGAGATTGATTTGGCTGAGGAATCTGGGCTTTAACAGAAAGTATCGTTTGATTTGATGAGTAGATATACCGGAGGAAGAGCTAATCTTAGTTACACTCGGTTAAATGCTAAAAACTATCTAAAGTTAAAAAGGCAAAGAAGCATAATGTATGAGGAAGCTGGATGTTTGTTGTTATATTTTCAAGAACAACTATAAGAAAATCCATCATTTTATCATACTTATCATATAGATATGAAAGAACATATTACCAATGGTTTTTAGGCTGATGCTAAAATGTTGATAGATGATGCTTACTTTGGTGAGATGGTGTCTTTGGACACAAGATATATCACAAACCTTGATCATAGATCCCTTGTGATATTTTTAGGATTTAATCACTATAGAGGAGTGATTATTTTTAGAATAACGTTATTATATGATGAAATCACAAAGTCATTCTAATGGCTTTTAAAAATTTTTTTAGAGGTACATGAGTAAAATAGACCTCTTACGATTTTCACTGATCAAGATCAAGTAATGACAAAAGCGTTGAGTGAAGTGATTCCAAATACGAAGCATGGCTTATGTGTCTGGCATTTATAATAAAATAGGATTAAGCATCTTAGAAACCTAATGAAGGATGGATCACATTTTTTGACTGCTTTTAAGAAATGCATGTTTGAGTATGAAGAAGAAACACAGTTTGAGGAAGGATGGAGCTAATTGCTTTCAACCTACCAGGTGAATGAAAACACGTGGTTAACCTTAGCGTACAAGAAAAAAAAAAAAAGAAATGAGCATGGTGTCATATGAAAAATGCATTCACACTAGGCATACAAAGCACACAATTAAGTGAGAGCTTGAATGTAGATATCAAGAGTATGACAAAATCAGACTTGGATATCAATCAATTTTTCAAGCATTTTGAATGAACTGTAGAAGAAAAGAGATACAGTGAGTTGAAGATGAAGTTTGAGGGACGACAAAAATGCCATGATTGATTGTATAGAGCTCACCAATACTATGACAACTTGCTAATATTTACACAACCCTAATATTTGAATTGTTTCAAGAACAATAGGATCTCCATGCTACTACATGTATAAAGCATAAAAATGAGAAAGAGCTAGTGTATGACTATGTTATCACTATGGTTGACCAAAAAACGGAATGTAAGTCCAATATGTCCCCTGTAACGAGTCTATTTCATGTAGTTGTCGAAAGTTTGAGACAGTTTGAATTATATGCTGCCATGCTTTGAAGGTTTATGATGTAAGAGTTGTGAAAACTCTCCTTAAAAAATATATTTTAAAGAGGTGGACCAAAGAAGCGACGAGCAGTGTAATACATGATATTAAAAGGATATGAAATTCAAGCATATTTTAAGTCTTAAAGTACACAACAATATCGACAACTTTGTAGCATGATGATAAAATTAGCAACTAAGGCACTTGACTGTCCAAAAATATTATTATTGGTGTAACAAGGAATGATAGAACTAAGTAAGCAAGTGACTGAGCTTCATGCAAACCTACAGGGTCCAGACAATATTGGTGGTGCAAACGAAGCACCACTAGTGAAAAGACGGTGTACTACCAAAGGGATTCAAAAAGAAAGAAGATATAAGGAAGAAGAATAGACCAAAGGGTTTGCCAGAAAAACTAGAGAGAAAAAGAAGAAAAGTTTCCACTATTAGAAATTCACAAAATCATGCATTTACGGTATGTATATATATGTGTTTCTCCATCTTATGATTAATGTTCAGGAAGTCTTACTATTGTCTTTCTCTTCTAGGACAATCAGATGTAAGTAAACTTCTCTAGCATTGTACCTTAAGCACTCTTTTCACTTTTAGCACCACAAATACCATGGGTATCTCAAGCATTGTACACACCATCAACCTCTTTTGTCCCTTTGGCATTGTATGCCTCTTTAGCACCATATACATGTTCTTAAACAGTTGAAAGTAACTTTACCTTTACTAAAATGTTACTAGTAAGAGCAATTTAGCATTTGCTACTTATAAATTTGTTCTAGTTAATAGTTGATTATATATTTATTAGAATCGCTTTGTTTTGTAGGAGCCACCTACATGTCCTATGCCATCACTTGATGCAATGGAATTTAATGGAAGTATATCACATGGTACATAATAATAATGCAACCCTAACATTGAAAGAATGATAATAAAATATGCAATTTCATTGAAATTAATCTTTATTACAACTTAAATTGCGTACAAGCTTATTCATAGTATAAATAGCTGTTCGTTACATTGAAATTTTATTTCTTATCTCTTTTGCCAGGCTACAACCTAGCACAAAAGAAGACGACTTAAAAGGGTTGAAAAGGCAATCAACTGAATGTTGGTTTTAACAGAAGTCTTGATATTCTCTTGATGCTTTCTTAATGCTTGAATATTGTTTTTTGCTTTCTTGATGCTTGAATGTTGGTTCTAGCAGAAGTATTGAAATTTTGTTGGCTCTAGCCCGGTTATAATCTATCACAAACACATGCCAATACAATGCAGTAAATTTCATAACCAAGGAGCAAATCAACTAAAGACATCATTGAACAATGTAGTCAATTGAATTTATATAATTTGCTGATATGTATCTCTTTCTTCTCTGTTTGAATATGTTATGTGATTTGGTTTATAGACATTCACTTTTGTTCTGGGAATTTAATATGTATTCATATGCTTCCATGTGTAACAGATAAAATCAACTCAAATAGGGCATCTTTCTTTTACAAAAATCTTACCCACAACAATTGATTCAATATAATATTTTATGGCACTTATGATGTGTGGAACCACCTATATTAACATCCCAGAAACTCAGTAAACTGCTTTTTATCTATACAATACAAGTATGTAGGTAGCAACAAATAATGACAATTATAATATGTGTATCACCTAAATAGTTTTTTCAAGGTAATAGCCTTTATGTTCCTTCTCAACAATAGACTGAGCAGAAACCAAAGATGGTAGTCAAGTTATGAAAATTACATGAAAATATGGAATAAATTTCATTTTTTTCAATGTATCATTAAATCATGGCAAATATAAAAGCACCTAGTGTATTTTTCTAGTGGTGGTATTATTATTCTTTGTAAGTTTGAAAATATATCCACTCTTCAAACTCAAAAGAGCCCGTATATCCATCTCAACTCTGTAGTAGCCATAGTGAAATTGGAAATGATCTAGGTTGTTAGCATTCTAGATCTCTTACAATTTTTGAAACTCATTGTGTCAATAAAGATTACTTGAATAATGAAGAAAGTGCATATGGTAATGTTTTAATATCTACTTTTTACTGTTTATGAGGATTTTCTTGTCTAAATTTAAAGGCAAAATCTTGCAAAGTGTGTTGCTTTTACTCAATATAAATCCATTTATTTATGTAACAGTCATGACAATCAATATCGTCCCTTTTTTTAAGTAGCACAGTTTATTCATCCATGCAAGATGAAAAAGTGTTTAATTTTTCTCCAATGAATCTACATCACTTGAAAATGAGGTAAATTGGTCTAAGCAAAGATCTTTCATATTGGCGGAGGAGGATACGACTGTTAGACAATTAAGTAGTATATCCAATTTGGCAGATTTCCCAGATCCAAATCAAAAGGAATAAAAGGGAAAAAAGGAAGATATCGCAAAACAAACAAGAATCATAAGACATTGAAACATCAGAATTAACTGGATTGAGTTTATGTCCAAACAGCCAAATAAAATGTTATTTTTTCTGTCCAATTAAAAAAAAAAATTCGTTTGAAAAAACAAAGCTTAAAGATTAAAGAAGAAACGCTAATTTTTATGTGCGGATAAGGATACCGTTGGACAGCAACCCCATCTCTATTTCCTTCGCTAGGTTTCGAACATAAGCAGGATATGATTCCTCTAAAAGATGTAACTGGGAAGGGAAGGGACAAGGGGAAACAGATCCAGTAAATGACGCTCCAGCAAAGGTAGAATAAGAACTGCAGCTTTAGTGTGTGTTTGGATGTGCGTTGATTTACCTGCGTTTCGGCCCAAACCAAGGTTTGCTGTGAAAAAGCCCGTTTCTGTCTTGTTTGGATCCACGTTGAACTGGCCGCACCATGGTTCTGAGGTGTATGAAATCACGTTGGCTTGAAGTAAAATACACCTGCTTCCTACCGATGCATTAAAGTCACATTGTACATAGGGCGCTGCTCCAGTGAGTTGAAAAGAGTAAGACACCGAGACCAAACTGCGAGTCTGAGCGCCCTACCTTCCCTTCATCACCATTAAAATGAGACTTTGGAAACTGACTCGTAAACATAGATAGAGAGCGAGGTAAAATAACTCCAATAGATAAAAGAGTGAGGTACACTAAGCCCAACTACCCTCTCCTTACTAGTTTTCGCTTCTTGCGCAAACAAGCTCATGCATGGGTCGAGCACTTCATGCATCCAGAAAGCCTTTGCGTGGGTCGAGCACTTCATGCATGGAAAAACACGTGTTTCAGAGTGCTGTGGAGAAACTTGCCTATCCTTTACTTGGCTTTAAGACAAAGAAGGTGCGTAGCTTGCTTCCCCGCTCTGTCAGAGTCTAGTTCACGTTCACTTAAACAATGCAATCTTTCTCTGTCTTGGAAGATTGAAAACTGGCCTGGTAAGGTTGCATTCCATTAGCTGATTTAGCAACAGTAGCATCTTTGGCTTGAAGCTCTCATTTTTCCCTAGGGTGAAAGCAGAAAGAAAGGGATAGAAGGTTAACTCTTTAAAAGTTTAATACCAGTTTGTCATACCACTTGCTTATCACATATATGATTTTTTATGTATCGAGAAAGGCTACCAAATCAAGGGATTGATTCATTTAATAAGTGAGTGCATGCAGACCATCAATAATATTTAAAAGTGCTTAGTTTTTTAAAGCATTGTAAGAGTAACATGCGTGGTGAGTGAGTGAGATGGGGATTAGAGGGCCTACAGGGAGAAGAGGACGAAAGAGTCAATTGTCCAAGCATATAGCTTGTGACAAGTATATTTGTACAGAGTGTAAATATTCTCTAATGTTCAGGATTGGAGCTAGGGGAAGACGTGGTCCCTCGCGGCTTTTTTGGATTCATAATAGCTTAAGACCACCAAAAATACACAGGAAGGTTTCTGGCTGAAGTAACAAAGGAAGTTTTGTCAGATCTTGAAGCAAGCAAATATCAGGTTTCTTGACTTTGGGGTAGTTGAGTTTTCCCCTAAGATCTTTCATATCTTAATTCATTTGTATATGTGAAATTTACAGATGGCTGAGTACAGGATTTCTGTATATGGAAGAAAACAGAGTGAATGTGATCAGTTGGCAAGTTGGTTTGTTAACAATTCTCTTTATAGTGAAAATGCAGTATGGTTGATTCAGGTAATTTGTTATTCAGACTTATATTTTAGCAGCATTTTGTTTGAATGCATAGCGTGATGGTTAATCATTGGATCCCAGGTCTAGTCCATCATAGTCTCGATTTAGTGTCAATTTTCATTTATTTGTCTTCTAGTGTTTGATAAGACTGTCACAGTGGTTGATCTTTCCATGAGATTGGTACAGACTGACTTTCTATGAGTTTAAAGCAAAATCAGTTCCAATATTGCAATAGCATTCCTTTGTATAGTCTCTTACTGGAGTAGTTGTTCCTTATCTTGTTTCAAGTTTTAGGACCTCTTTACTCTTCTGCCTGAAATTGCACTGGGGGCAATGGGGCAGTATTGAGAAATAATCTTGAAAAATGTTCTTTGTTAGGTAATCGAAGTCATTCATGCTTTATTATTCATAATACAAAAGCAAACTTTTCAATTATTTCAGCAAGCTATAGGATTAATTTGTGAGTACCAGGAGATGTATGACCCATTTTTGCAACCACTGGGATGGGTGTTTTTTAAATGTGTTGCTGACACCAGACTAATTGTTGCCAACATTATTGTCTTTGTTTCCTTCATGGCTTCCGTCATATATTATTTCTTGGCTTCTAATTTCTTTCTTTCCAATTTGGATAAAGTTTCCACTTCTCCATGGAACGTATTCGTTGCAAGTAAATGATACTGGTTAATTCAGGGAACTTATCAGGAAATTCATTTAAAATAAATGCAATTCTTTCTATGAGAAATTATGAGTATAAATTGGATGAAAAAGGAGAACTACCACTAGTTGTAATGTCCTGTGTGATCCTTTAACATATTGATCTTTGTTTTATAGATTTTATTCAGTATGATGTTTTCCCTTGGGTCTTCTTTAAGCCTTGGAATTATTGTTTATTAACTATATTCTTTTTCTGAACTTTCATTGGCACAGTTACCACGGCTATACAATGTGTACAAGAATATGGGAATTGTCACCTCCTTTCAAAATATTTTGGATAATGTGTTTATTCCTCTATTTGAAGTCACAGTAGATCCAAATTCTCATCCTTAGTTACATTTGTTCTTGACGCAGGTTAGTTAATCTTTATCAGTGTGTGCACATGAGCCCCTATTACTGCTATGGACAAATGAATTTAATCCAACTTACTCTTACTACCTTTATTACTGCTATGCAAACTTGTATATGCTAAACAAGGTTTCTACTACATTCCTCCAGCTTCAAGCCTTAACAAATCACCAAAGGAATTTTTGGCTATCAACAAATTTAACTTCCTTATATTTTTTTTGTTGGTTTCAGCTGCGTGAATCTAAAGGAATGACCACCATAAAATTGCAGCCTCATTGTGGAGAGGTTATCATTATATGATTGTATTATAATCTATATATTGTTGAGACGGTTATAACTACTATACTTTGTGCAGGCAGGTGATATTGATCATTTGGCTGCTGCTTTTCTCCTCTGCCATAACATTTCCCATAGGATTAATATGCGGAAAACTCCTGTTTTACAATATTTATATTACCTTGCACAGGTTAGCCCTCATAAAAATTCATTCTGTCGTTATAATGATCTAAGCCCTTCTCACATGAGAGATGTTGCTGCTGTACTGAGTTTGAGTTTATTGTAGTGGGAAATTCATGTAATATGACTATCTTTTTTGGTAATTTTACACTTAAAAGTGATTCTGGTATATAATATCCAAACAAAATCAATTCTACCAAAATCACTTTTCACTTAAACTTTCCAAACATAAATCACGTTCATGTAAACTTACTTTATCTAAAATCAATTCTACAAAATCAAGGTTTGGAAAATCAATTTTATTCAACATCAATCCAAACACACACTTAGATGCCTGCTTCTGTAGAAAAAACATGCTTATAGCTGTGTTCTCATATAGATGGTAGAGATCGCACCTGAATGGACGGCTTGGATGTTTTTTTTTTTTTTATAGAATTACACGTCAAAACGCGCCGTTTCATTAATGTCAGAACGGTGGTTTTTGATGTCTTGAATGCCTGGCTACAGATGGATCGTCGGATGGCGTCAACGGCGGAGATCGTGAGAGATGCAGAACCTACATCGCGTGAAGGAAATGCTGGAGATCCGTTCCCCTCTAAAACCCCATGCACCGTTTGCGGTTCCCCCTCCACGCCAAGTGAGGCTGCCGCCGACCCTCTTTCTAAAACCTCATAAACCTTGGTTTTCGGCTACACCTCCACGCGAAGAACAGAGGCATTGCTGTCGGTAGACATGGCATCTTCTTCTAAAAAATCCCACAAGAAGAAATCCAAAGGCAAGCTCGTGGACAAATCCTCTAAGAAAATCTTCAAAGAAAAGAAGAAACCAAACCACGCCGTTAGCGCTGAAGCACTGGGTTTGCAGCTCCAAGACGACGTCCCTGATTTTCCCAGAGGTTACAAATTTTTTTTCAAAGACTGGCCTTATTTTCTCAAGAAAATACGATTTCTTTTTGCTAATTTCTCTTGGTTTATGAAATTCAGCTCACTTGGAACAATTGGTTGTGTCTTTGCGGAAAACCTGTGGAATCGAAAAAAAATGTTATAGCATTAATTTCTGTCTTCTGTTGGAAACCATCGAAAGATATAGCTATAAATTCAGTGTATATATGTTTTTTGTTTTTTATTTTATTTTATTTATTATTTTTTATGGGTCTTTTAGGTGGAGAGAGTTCTCTGAGCTCAAGGCAAATTCGAGAAATACGTGCAGAAGATAATTATGAGTTTGGGGCCGGGGATCATCTGAAAAAGAGGAAAAAGAGAAACCATATGTTTAATAAGAGTCATGCAGCCGCAGATGATTTGGGCTTGCTATCCAGTGATGGAATCATGGGAAAGCTACCAAGACACGCAAATAGAATTACTTTCAAGGTAGGGTGTAATTGTTTATATTTATTGTTTGTTTCTTTATATGTGGTTTTCTGTTATATGCATCCTTTTGCAATGTTGCCTCTTCAACTTTCAAATGTAATTTATTTCTTCATATCATTTCAACAATAATCAAATGTTAATAATTACGTTATTGTATGTGCTATATTAAGTATGACAAATGATTTGTTACAGTTGGCAGAGTGAGTATTGGAACACTTTCTCTTTTGAGTGCAACATGAATGTGAACTTTTTTTTTTTGGGTTTGTGCTCTAAGTTAAAAAAAAAAAAGGAAAAATCAGAACTATAACATGTATGGAACTTAAATCTCTTTATTTTCATGTCCAAGGGTTGGGTTTCTATATCAATGCAATAACGAATTATAGTAGTTCTGGCCATAGAAAATTGGTGTTGTCTTTTCTTGTTCAATATATTTAATTTAGAATCAGAACCTAGTCTTAAATTTCATCTAAAAAGAGAATGCTAGTCTTGAAACGTGTCTTTAGTCTTTATCGTTTCCATGTGACTTATTTCCATCATTCCTTAATTGTCATATTCATTCATACACACACACACACACTCACACACACACACATATATATATGTGCACACACACATGTATATGTGCTTAAACTTTTCATTTTTGCATATATGCCAGAATATATCTCCTGGAATGAAACTTTGGGGACTTGTGGCTGAAGTCAATGAAAAAGACCTTGTGGTTAGTTTACCAGGGGGTTTGCGTGGATTAGTTCATGCATCTGATGCAATTGATCCTATTTGCAATGATCAAACTGAGGTTTGTATTAAGCTTTTTCTCCCTGATTACCCATTTAATCTGCCTCTCGCTCTCATTACATGCTTTCTCTAATGGTTCAATGCTATTTTCTACTATTCTTTACTATTGTTAAGTTCAACTTTAGCTTATCTTCCTCTATTGTCAGGTTGGAGAATGTTTCCTTTCCAGTTCATTTTGTGTTGGGCAGCTGGTTTCTTGTGTTGTATTGCGATTGGACGATGACAATAAAGAGAAAGGCAAACGAAAAATTTGGCTTTCTTTGCGCCTTTCAATGCTGCACAAGAACTTCAATTTGGATGTCGTTCAGGAAGGCATGGTATGCAGCGTTTTTTAATCTATAGAACTGAAGTATTTATGGTGATATTTTTTATTCCCCATTTAGAGTAGGTTATTATTTCATATTAATTTAATGTGGGGCTTTTAAGTATGACATACATGGAGGCAACTATATGCATATCAAGGTTAAAAAAAATGCTTATCACCATCTTCTTATAAAATTAAGCTCCACCATGTTGAAGCATTCCCTTGCTGACCTTTCAACTTAGGTTTTTGTAAGCATGCCAATGTGAATTGATGCATCCTACCATTATTTATGACTTTGTATCTCTACTTAATTGGGAATCATCATCTGAATTTCTACAAATCTAGGAATTACTTTACATTTTATATGCATACTAATTAATATCATTTAGAGACATATATTTGTAGCTTGTTATCTCATATCTCCTTTGCAGTATCCTGTTTGATCCAAACAAAGCAAAGCAATTACCTTGTAGAAAATTTCCCACATTGCATTAAGGGAATTAAACTTCCTCAAGAAATGGACTTTAAAAAATTGGTGTACTTTATTTCTTTCTATTTGTGGACATAATTTTCAAATTAGTTAATGCTAGTGACACACACTAATGTCCCAAAAAATTTGCAAAATGTGTTTCTTTTTTGGTTATCTATTAACTTCATATTTATTTTTGCGCATGCATTAAAAAAGCAAATGATAATAACTATTTTTGTGGATCTAAATGTTCATCCCTAACATCATTCAACTGTTTTCCTGATGAGGCCTGTAACTCTGATAAAGAACTATGCAACTTTCAT
The DNA here is from genome assembly GCA_032878935.1 of Erythrophleum fordii. NCBI lineage: Eukaryota > Viridiplantae > Streptophyta > Magnoliopsida > Fabales > Fabaceae > Erythrophleum > Erythrophleum fordii. The sequence goes on along the minus strand of JAVQMF010000045.1, from coordinate 11,431,315 downwards.
ACATAATTACGTATGCATGTTACTTATAGATATCCAAGCCCTTTTCATATTTTGACCTAACAGCAGAATCAGATCATCAAGAAATGGTGCTGATGTTTCTTCCTTCTTTAAGAGAGGGAAATAAAAAGATCTTTTACAAGTGAATATATCATCAATTTCTTACATATGCTATTTTGATTCATCACGATGCTATGATAGTGCATTTCATTTGATGTCCAGTTTTGCTTGTCCAACCATATATTATTTTTGGAGCAGTTTATATGTCATACTGCATATCGAGGATGGAACTTTTAATTTTGTACACCTTGTATATACAGGTCCTTGCTGCTTATGTGAAAAGCATTGAAGACCATGGTTATATTCTTCACTTTGGTCTGCCTTATTTTAAGGGATTTTTACCAAAAAATAGCTGGGCTGGTAAACATCAGTCAACTTTTGTGAATTTTTGTTGCTTTATTTTGTCTAGCATGGTTCAACCAAGTTTTGTTTTTGGCTTTCTTTTCCTCTTTTTTTGTTTAAATTCCTGCAGATGGTCGGGGTGATAAAGTAAAAACTGGGCAACTTCTGCAGGGGGTGGTTAGGAGCATTGATAAAGGTCGTAAAGTTATTTATATGAGTTCTGACCTTGATACGGTGTCCAAATGTGTGGTATGCTTCCTCAAAATTCATTATGCTGTATTTTTTCTTTTTTTTTTGGGGTCATTTGATGTTTTTCTTTCTTCATGGTGTCCCTGACATTGTCTTTGTACACTTGATACAGACCAAGGATCTCAAGGGTATATCAATTGATCTTCTTGTCCCAGGCATGATGGTTAATGCCCGTGTAAAGTCAATACTTGAGAATGGTGTCATGTTATCATTTCTCACTTACTTCACTGGAACTGTAAGCATATCATTTACTTGTCATGATTGTAATGTATAACTGATATATTGAGTAAAGAAATTCACTGAACAAACCCAATATTTTTTAATATAATTTTTGGAACATATTTCATTATTTTAGGTTGATCTGTTTCATTTGCAAAATATCTATCCTACAGCAAACTGGAGGGATGATTACAGTGAATCTCAGAAGGTACTTTTGCATGCAACTTTTCCATCCTGCAATGCACTCATTTCTACAGGTTGTAACTCATTTATTTTGCTTTTGTTACATATATGTATACAGCCTTTCCATTGTAGACCTATAGTTTGAGTTGGTGTCTGTGGTCTCTCACTGTTGTCTTTGCAGACAGACACCAGTTGAGCTGAAAATGATATGAAATTTAATTTGTAGTGGAACTATGGAAGTCAGGTGATCCATTAGTTAGGAACTTGCTGTTTTAAAACTTTATTATCTTCCCTCCTTGTTGACCAATGCTAATCAGTAACTACATTAAAATTTAACTCCATAATTGGTATAAACATCAATAATAGGCATTTTCCCACTAGGTGGGGTTAGTCACATGGATCAAACTACGCTATAAAATTCTATTATAAATTATATCTTTAGTTAGACCATTTAAATTTAAATCTTTCTTAATAATTTCGCTTATAGTTTTTTGTAGTTTCCCTCTACCTTTAATTATTGGGCTATTCTCCATCTAATCTACTTTTCTTACTCGAGTTTCTATAAGTCTTCTCTACACATGGCCAAACTATCTAAGACGCGATTCTACCATCTTTTTCACAATAGGTGCAACTCCAACTTTCTCTTTAATGTATTCATTTCTCATTCTATCTTGTTTGGTATATCGACTCATCCAACGCAACATTCTCATCTATGTAACATTGACCTTATTCTTCGGTTGGCTTTTTAATGCCCACACTCAGTCCCATACAACATTGCCAGTCTTATAACTGTGGTAAAATTTATCTTTAAGTTTGAGTGATACTCTTCTATTTGTTATAGCACCTGAAGCATTCCTCTATTTCATCCACCCCGCTTGAATCCTATGATTTATATCTTCCTTTATTTCCCCATCCGATTGTATAATGGATCCGAGATACTTAAACCGAGTGACTTGTGATATGGTGTGTTTTCTTATTTTCAGTTCTACGCTAGAATTAGTGCGCTCCTTACTAAACTTATATTTTATATATTCCGTTTTATTTCTACTTAAACGAAATTCATGTGTTTCTAAAGTTAGTCTCCACATTTCTAATTTTTCATTTATTTTCTCTTTCGACTCTCCAACTAAGACTATATTATCTGCAAATAGCATACACTGTGGCACTGGCTTTTGGATATGTTCAGTAAACACATTTAAGATTAAAGTAAAAAGATAGAGGGTCAGAGTTGACCCTTTATGCAGGTTAATAGTTATCGAGAAATCTTTGGTGGGCTCATTTTGTGTTTTCACACTAGTTCTAACCCTATTATACATATATTGAATTGTTCGAATATAAACAATACGAATTTTTTTTTTCCAAAGCCTTCCACAAAACATCTCTTGGCACCCTATTATATGTCTTCTCTAAATCGATGAACACCATGTGCAAGTCCTTTTAGTTTGTTCGGTATTTCTCCATCAATCTTTGCAACTAGTACATTGTTTACATGGTTGTCCTATTAGGCATAAAACCAAATAGATTTTCTATAACTTGAGTCTCTTGTCTTAATTTTCATTCAATAACCCTCTTTCATAATTTCATATTATAGTTCATGAGTTTAATTCCTCTATAATTTGCACAGTTTTGTACGTCTCCCTTATTTTTATAAATAGGAATTAAAGTATTTTTCCTTCACTCGTCCAACATTCTCTTTGATTTTATAATCTTTTTAAATAACTTTGTGAGTTAACTTATATCTTTTACTCCTAAGTTCTTTCACACCTCAATAAGTATATTATCTGGTCCTACAACTTTACCATTCTCCATCCTCTTTAAAGCTTCTTTTACCTCTGATTCTCGAAGCTTGTGGTAAAAGGTATAATTTTGATCTTTCTCTGTGGTGTCTAACCTATCTGAGTGTCATGAGATCTCGCATCCTTCGTTAAGTAGCCCGTGAAAATAACACTTTTATCTTTTCCTAATATCCTACTTTGTGGTTAGAACTCTCATTTCTTCATCCTTAATACATTTCACTTGGTCTACGTCTTGTTTTTCTTTCTCTGCTTTTATCAAGCTTATAAATATTTCTTTTCCCATCCTTAGTACCTAAGGATTGATATAATACATCAAATGTCCTAACTCTCGCTTCGCTTATCGCCCTCTTAGTGTCTTTCTTAGTTAGTTTATAGTTTTTCCAACTTTCTTCACTTTTACACAAAGACCATGGTTTACAACATTCCCTTTTAATGTTAACCTTATCTTGTACGTTTGCATCCCACCACTAAGATTCTTTATCTTTAAGTTCAAAACCTTTTGATTCCCTAAGTATTTCTTTTGCAATCTTTCTAGTCTTTTTAGCTATCTCGTCTCACATATCATTAGCACTTCCTTGTGTCTCCCATGATCCAAAATCTTTTTCTTCAAACTCTTGTCTTTTTCACCTTTCAATTGTTACCACTTTATCCTTGACACCCTCTCTTGGCCTTTGCCTTTTACTTTTCTCATAATTCGAACATTTATCACTAAGATCCTATGTTGTGTAGTCAAACTTTTTTCAGGTATAACTTTGCAATTTATGCAAAGCTTTCTATCCACTTTTTTTATTAGAAAGAAATCAATGTGAGAGCATGTTCTCCATAATTGGTATATTCTAAATAAATAAAAAATTAATTAAAATGTATTGACACATATTCGGAATTTAAGATGCTAGAATTGCAATGTAGTTATGTGACATTCTTCTTGATTTATTGGTTCTTTGGCATCATTGAATTTCATATTGCAATCATAATGTATCATCATGTCAATTGTGCAATTACCTTGAATGACTTGCACACATGATGAATTTGAGTTGATGATTATGTTTCTTTGGCTGATTCTGTCTGTCATCTGTGCCATGATACTGTTTTCTCCTTTGATAGTTACAGATTAAAGTTCTACTTTCATTAAGCAACTTCTGTCTATGTGATTCAGGTTATTGCTAGGATATTATTCATTGATCCGTTGACTAGAGCTGTTGGTTTGACACTGAATCCACATCTTGTTCAGAACAAGGCCCCTCCATCTGTAAGTATATTACCATTTGTTTGTGCTCCCATACACAAGTAAATTTTCACCCAATACGATGAATTCTGCGACTATACTATGTAATGATTTGTTGTATGTCTTTTCTGGTGCTCATGAAATCAGATTATAGTTATTCTGAATTTGTAAGGAGAGAAAAAACAAATGCAGTACTATGGAAATGATAACATATTCCAAAAAGAAAATAAATATAGCCAGCAAATAAGATGACAAAACACAACAAGGCATTTAAGCAATAAAAGAACTCCAAACCCCAAGTCCCTAATACAATGCATTGCTTTAACTATCTTTCGTTTCTATTCTCAAATATTCTTGGTTAAATTAGAAACGATTACTCAAAATCTGTATAACATACCCATATTTCATTATTAGTATGAAATGGTTGATTCCTGATACACAATGCTACCTCCTATGAAAAATCGTCTTAGAATTTTTAAAGCACTAACATTAGATGCTAAAATCATATGGGGCCTTCGAACCAGCCATAGATTATTTCTATTAATTTGATTGAGTACCACAGTCTAAGTTTTAACTGTACGGGTAATCTTGCTTTCCTCCACAATGTCATTGGCAATTACAACATCCATCTAAAATTTTACTCCCTGCAATAAAATTACTCTTGAGAAACAGAAATATTGTCCCTCAAAATGTCATGTTAAAATCTTATCCCCCAAAAAAAAACATCATGTCAAAAGAATATAATTATATGGGCTTTTATCATTGGACCTATGCTGAGTACCTCTAGTACTGGTAGGTTGTACGACATGTACTACACCCTCTGCCTCTCTACAACTACAGAGGTTCAGTAGTCTGACAAAAATAAGTAATTGCTTCAAATCCTCCCACCTATCTCCCTTTCTCTTTACACATCACATTTTCTAATAGACAGTGTCTTTACTGTAATCCTGTAAATGCAGGAATCCCAACTAATTAATGGGTCTATACTTTATTATTAACTAAATGATTCTTCTGGAAACCATTGTGATAGAAGGAGAACTTACACCAATACAATCCCCCCTGCCTCCTACCACAAAAAATTCTGGAATGAAGATCAGGTGTCATTGTCTTTAGACTTGAAGTCTCTGTAAAACCTCATCTCCTGGTGTCTTTAGTATTTACTTTAGCATTACAGATAGTCATTTGTTTCTACGTTGTCAAGTTGCTTGGATAATTTGAAATCTACTTTTTTCTCCCCCTCCTTCTCTGAATAAAATTTCTTTTTGTATGTTAAAAGAGTCCTTAACAATCTGACTGGTTCTAGGAGCTTATATTATTAGACCATAGCAAGATAAAAAATACATGTCATGTGGCTTTTGTCTTATGTTAACGATTTTTCTTGTTTGATGTAGTTGGCTGTTGTAAATTAAAATTTGACTTCCTGTTCCTTAGCTTTTCATTCTCACTTCCTGTGAGTACAAATTCTTTCCAGCCAAGATTCAAGAAATGTTTTAGTATACTTTACTCATTCATCTTGTTTGAGATCATTCTCTCTTCGATACAAGCCTAAAATAGAGATGAATCTCCCTACCCCCATTCCTCTTCAACAACCTAGAGAAAGCTTGTTGGTTATTGCCAAGGTGGTATTCTTTTTATATAAGTAGATAATTGTGTGCACAATGTTATACACTGATGATTTGCTTTGTGGCGCAGGATGTTAGAATCGGAGATATATATGATGATTCAAAAGTTGTCAGGGTGGATAGAGGCTTGGGCCTGTTGCTTGAAGTTCCATCAATTCCAGATCCAACTCGGGCGTATGTCAATGTATGTCATGGTCATTAATTCAGTTTCTGTACCAGTTTTTATAATACGTTACAGACCTTTTTTAGTGTGAATGGTTATTAAAATAAATTTTTGGCAGATATCTGATATTGATGAAAAAGAGATCCAGAAGCTTCAGAAGAAGTACAAGGAAGGAAATCGTGTTCGAGTTCGAATTCTTGGGTTAAGGCATTTGGAAGGACTTGCTACTGGAATTTTGAAGGTTGTCATCAATTTTTTTTTTTTTTTTTTTTTTTTTTTTTTTTTTTTTTTTTTTTTTTTTTTTTTTTTTTTTTTTTTTTTTTTTTTTTTTTTTTTTTTTTTTTTTTTTTTTTTTTTTTTTTTTTTTTTTTTTTTTTTTTTTTTTTTTTTTTTTTTTTTTTTTTTTTTTTTTTTTTTTTCTGTTTTTTTTTTTTTTTTTTTTTTTTTTTTTTTTTTTTTTTTTTTTTTTTTTTTTTTTTTTTTTTTTTTTTTTTTTTTTTTTTTTTTTTTTTTTTTTTTTTTTTTTTTTTTTTTTTTTTTTTTTTTTTTTTTTTTTTTTTTTTTTTTTTTTTTTTTTTTTTTTTTTTTTTTTTTTTTTTTTTTTTTTTTTTTTTTTTTTTTTTTTTTTTTTTTTTTTTTTTTTTTTTTTTTTTTTTTTTTTTTTTTTTTTTTTTTTTTTTTTTTTTTTTTTTTTTTTTTTTTTTTTTTTTTTTTTTTTTTTTTTTTTTTTTTTTTTTTTTTTTTTTTTTTTTTTTTTTTTTTTTGGGGGGGGGGTGGTGGGGTAGTATGTGGGTTAAATCAAACAGAAATAGGGTTTGCCATTTAACCTGGAAAGCAACAAAGATGGATGACTAGTTAGTGCAGCTTTTCCTGTCAGTCATGTCTGAAAGATAATCTTTGAAGGGGTTTGACCATAGTTACTCTTTGTGGAAAAGATTGTAGAATTGTGCCTTAGATGGTTTAGGCATGTAAGGAGAAGATCTATAGAAGCTCTAGTAAGGAGAGTAAATCAGATGAAGATTAATCTAATAGTTAGAGGTAGAAGGAAATTAAGAAAAATTATAAACGAAATTATTAAAAAAGATTTAGAATTAAATGGTTTGTTTAAAAACATGATTAACGATAGAACTTTATAGCATTGTTTGATCTATGTAGCCAATCTCACCTAATGGCAAAAGCTTGTTATTGTTGTCGTCGTTGACCATGGTTACTCTATTGTTAATTTATAATTTTCAGTTGGATAATCATATGCGTCTTGTATATTGAGTCTTCTTTCCTTCTGGTGGCTTCCTTATTTATACATAACTGGGATCTGGATGAATATAGATATTCTTTAAAGTTGATTTAAGATTATTACAGGCAGCAGTTTTCTGTAAAAAATGTTTCTGTTAGTTTCTGTATTTCTACTTCTTATCCCAACTCTAATTGTTGTAGACTATATACTTAGACCATCAGATAGTTTTGTTGTTGTTTGAAAATCATACTCATGATATCAAGCGTGTGTGTTTATTTTTTGAATTTTTAAGAGTTTGGGCTAATATGCTAATAGATATAAGATTTCTGTAGTAAACAGCCATCTTTTTCAATTTATATATTCGATAGGTATGTACAGGGGGGAATATATACAGCTGAGAGGAGAATCACTTCTCCGAGAATCAAGGAGAAAAAAACAGAAAGAATCAATCTTATAATATCTCATAATAATTCTACCCGATATTCCCTCTCAATTATCAACTAATATTTACAGCTATTATTTACAATAAATACTCGGTCTAACTAAACTCCCCCTCAAGTTGGATCATAGAGGCTAATCATGTCCAACTTGCTAATGCAACTATCAAATGCTGGCTTGTGTAGTCCCTTGGTTGGTACATTAGCAGCTTGAAGCTTTGTAGGTAGATATATGAGACATACAATTCTTCCTCTACCTTTTCCCTTATAAAATGTCTGTCAATCTCCACATGCTTGGATCTCTCATGTTGGACTGGATTAAGTGCCATACTGATTGCTGCCTTATTATCACAATATAGTTTCAAAGGAGGATCAACTCTTACATGTATCTCATCCATGACCCGCCTTATCCATAACTCTTCCATTATACCTTAAGCTAAAGCTCTTAGTTCTGATTCTGCATTGCTCTTGGAAACCACCCTTTGTTTCTGACTTCTCCAAGTGACTAAATTTCCCCACACAAATGAACAGTAACCAGAAGTGGACCTTTTATCCTTGTATGTTCCTCCCCAATTTGCATCAGTATAGATCTCAATTGATCACTGATTCTGTTTCTTGAACAATAAACCTTTACCTGGAGCCCCCTTTAGGTATCTTAGGATCCTATATGTAATCTCCATATCCTTCTTCCTAGGATTACTCATGTATTGGCTTGCAACACTAACTGCAAATGCAATATCGGGTCGAGTGTGAGAAAGATAGATCAATTTTCCCACTAGCCTTTGGTATCTTTCTTTATACATTGGCTTTTCTTTCTCCCTATCTTTCTCACCTTCTTCTGGTTCAGCTTCATGCTCTGATTCCTTACTCTCCTTCTTCTCTTTGGGCTTCTTTTTCTCCTTCTTGACCATAATGGGTGTCTCTACAGGTCTACACCCTAGCATGCCTGTTGCTGTTAAAAGATCAAGGATATACTTCCTTTGGGACACATAAATCCCTTTCTTTGATCTTGCTACCTTCATACCGAGAAAATATTTCAAGTTGCCTAGATCCTTTACTTCGAATTCTTTCCCAAGAGCACTTTAAATCCTACTTACTTCTCCCTCATGATTACTTGTAACAATTATATCGTCGACGTGTACTATGAGGATATACCTCTTGCCATCCTTCCATTTTACAAACATAGTGTGGTCCGATAGTCCCTGTTTATACCCTTCTGCTCTCAAGACCCTTGAAAATCTATCAAACCAAGTTCGGGGTGACTGCTTTAAACCGTACAGAGACTTCTTCAGTTTACATACTTGATTGTCTCTGCCTGCATCAAAACTTGGTGTAGACTCATGTATACCTCTTCTTTGAGGTCCCCATTTAAGAATGCATTTTCAATATCTAGTTGATGTAGTAGCCAATCCAAATTGACAGCTATAGAGATCAGTATTCTGATGGTGTTCAGCTTGGCTACAGGTGCAAATGTTTCCTTGTAATCCAAGCCATATGTTTGAGTGAACCCCCTTGCTACAAGTCGTGCCTTTACTCTGTCCAAGGCACCAATAGAATCATACTTCGGGGTAAAAATCCATTTGCAACCCACAACCTTCTTCTCTTTCGGTAACTCCACTATTTCCCATGTTCCATTTTTTTTTTCTAATGCTCTCATCTCTTCCATTAAAGCACTTCGCCACTCTGGTATACTTAGTGCTTCTTGGATGTCATTAGGAATCTTCACCTTATCAAAGTTAGTTATAAAGGCATGATATTTAGGAGAGAGAGCATGGTAACTTACAAATCTCTAAATAGGATGTTGTGTACACGACCTGGGTTGCTTCCTGAGAGCTATTGGAAGGTCTAACTCACCCAATTCTACCTCGGGTTCACCTCTTACTTCTGGTTCATCTTCTTTCTCATTACTTTCCACTTGACCAACATCAGAGATCCCCACCAGTTTTGAATCCAGCAGTGCTTTAGGCACAATAGTTCCTATATCACGCTTCTTCCTCTGTGAATAAGTCATTGGAGCTCTTTCCAGTGCTGTACCTGCATTTTTATTGCATCTTAGAGGACTCTTCGCTTCAGTTTCTGGCCTAGGAGTCTGGATTTTAGAGTGTGGGATATCAAAACTCAGGTTTTGAAATTGAAACTATTCAGGAGTTGGAAGAGGGTCTATAATTTTGTTTCCCTCACTCTGTTCTCATTCCAAAGGCTGAAATTCACTCCCCCTCTCCCCCTGAATTGAAGGTTTTGGATAGGAGGGTTTAGTTTCAGCAAAAGTGACATCTCGGCTAACATACATCTTCTTAGAAATAGGATCATAACACTTGTACCCCTTTTGGGTGGAGGAATAACCAAGGAAGACACATTTGACAGCTTTAGCTTCCAATTTGTGAGCTTGGTGAGCATGGACAAAGGTGGTGCAACCGAAAACTTTAAGAGGAAGATGAGTGTCAAGGTGAAGGATTGGGTAAGTCTCTTGTAATTTTTCAAGTGGTGTGGAATATGAGAGAATATGACTAGGCATTCTGTTGATTAAATATGTGGCTGTGAGAATTGCATCCCCTTAGAAAAATGTAGGAACATTGTGAGTGAACATTAATGCACGTGCAACTTCTAGGAGATGTTTGTTTTTCCTTTCGGCGATGCCATTTTGTTGTGGAGTGTTTGGGCAAGTACTCTTATGAATTATGCCATGAGTTGTAAGGAAAGTGCTCAAGGTCTTATTAAAATATTCTGTGCCATTATCTGCATGTCGAATTTGGATTGTGGCATCGAACTGATTTTTAATCATTGTATGAAATTCAGAAAAAACTGTTGGAACACTTGTTTTATCATGCAGTAGGTAAACCCAACACACTCTGGTATGATCGTCAATAAAAGTAATAAACCATTTAGTGTGTGTACGATTCAGGACATGTGTAGGACCCCTCAAATCACTATGAATGATAGAGAAGGGCCGAGTGGATTTGTAATCAGAAGGTTTGAAGCTTGATCTTTGATGTTTGGCAAACTCAATCAGTACAATGAAAGGAAGAAATTTTATTAGATTGAAGTTCAGGGAACAAATGACATAAATATTGAAAATTTTGGTGACCTATTCTCCTATGCCATAACATAAAATCTTTAGAATCCTTATTCTTAGATGTGGATGCAAGATTGCACTGGATTCGAGACCATAGATTACTCACGGTTGATTCATCGAGATAGTAGAGTCCATTATGCTCCTTAGCACTGCCAATCATCTTCCCCGACGAGAGGTCCTGAAAAATACAGTGAGTGGAACAAAAATGAGCCCAACAATTTGCTTGTTTGGTCAATTTACTAATAGATATCAAACTACAAGCCAAATAGGGAACATGCAACATATGGTCTAATTTCATAACTTCTGAAATAACAACACTTCCTTTTCTAGCTATAGAAGCGGTAGATCCATTAGCTGTATTGATGGTCTCATTACCAGCACTAGGTATGTAAGTACTGAACATCCTAGAATCCGAGGTTGTGTGATCTGATGCACTAGAGTCAACAATCCACTTGAAATTACTTGTAATAGACAGTAAGGCATAGTTACCTTTATGAGCTACAGAGGCAGTATGACTTGTTTTTTGGGTTTGCTCGGTCTTTTGTAGCATACTAAGCATCTCAAGTAGCCTACCTAACTGGTCTCTGTCCACCTGAGACATTGGTGTTGCTTCTAGTTTCTCTTGCATAAGTTCCTGGGATGCTTGATAGCCTCGGAGCTTCCCTTTTTTAGGCTTTCAATCAGCTGGTTTTCCATGTAAGTCCAAGCAAATATCACGAGTATGCCCAGATTTCTTGCAATGCTCGCATGTAACCTTACTCCTCTGGCCTCTTGAGTAAGAATCATTGCTTCTACTTACAAGGGCAGCTGATTCTATTTGAGGAAGGCTTGGAGTTAGAATAGCATTAGACATCATTACCTTTCGCCTTGAGGCTTCCCAGTGAACTTCAGAAAATACTTCCCTTATGGATGGCAGAGGGACACGGCTTAAGATACCGCTTCGTACATCATCAAGAGAGTGATGTAACCCTGCAAGAAATTGAAACACCCGTTCCTTCTCAACTTGCTCTTTATACTTGGCAGCATCTTGTCCACAAATCCACTCTATGTCTGCCATCAAGTCTAGTTCTTGCCAAAGTGCTGAAATCTCCAACCAGTAGGCTGTAACTTCACGATCTCCTTGCTTTAAGGTCCTAATCTTTGTCTTTAGTTCATAAAGACGAGCCAAATCCTCCCCATCAGAGTAGGAGTCTCGAACAACCTTTCATATTTCATAGGCAGAAGGTAGAAACATGAAACTTCTCTTTATCTCTGGTGTCATGGCATTTATCAACCATGATGATACAAGCGAGTTCTCTGTGTGCCACTACAGGAATGCTTTGGTGTCAAACTCTTCTAGGACTTTGGTTAACCCGTCGAGAAATCCCATTTTCCCTCTGCCACCGATCGCGAGTTTCACTGCTTGAGCCACTCACAGAAATTCGAGCCATTCAGTTTGTCTGTGACAATAAGTACACTCGATCCTTCAAGGCTAGCAGTCGACCCAATGGGACCGCCGGCCTTGCTCTGATCGCTTGTCGAGGACTCGTCACTTTTCGTCATTGTGTGCAACGGAGGACTGGGGTGCAACTCGATTGAGGTACTTGTCTATGGTGATTCATTGACGTCGGAATTATCTGAAGAAGCAATTGGGCTCTGATACCATGTAGTAAACAGCTGTCTTCTTCAATTTATATATTCGATAGGTATGTACAGGGGGACATATATACAGCTGAGAGGAGAATCACTTCTCTGAGAATCAAGGAGGAAAAAACAGAAAGAATCAATCTTATAATATCTCATAATAGTTCTACCTGATATTCCCTCTCAATTATCAACTAATATTTACAGCTATTATTTACAATAAATACCTGGTCTAACTACAATTTCTGATATTAAAGAGTGCTTAGTTCTTTTTATTGTGCTCAAGTGCTTGGAAACAAATGCTGAGGTTATTAATCTCTTATGCCAATTTAATAGTTATAATTGTGAAACTGTGAGGTTTCCTTAATCTTATTGGTGCTATGTAAGAGTTGTGAATTGGCACTGGTTCTTGCTTTACTTTTGGGAAGCTTACTTTTTTTTAATGAACAAGCTATTTATTCCCTTACCCCCCAGCTTTTGCTACTTTGCTGCCAATCTTTTATTCTCCTGTTATCTTATAGAAGTTAGTAGTTCCAGAAGCCCTAGGTTTGTGTTTTCCAGGGCCTGTTTTGATTAATTGGTTTGACTGGAGTTTATATCCCATAATTATATTTGGAATGTATTTGGAATCTGTTGTACCTATTTGAACTAGCCATATAGTTAATTTGTCTTTCATTTGATGGTTCTTGTCTGATAACTGTTCTAATGTGTTGAATTTAGTCTATTTGGGTTTACAAATTGATAGCAAATCTTATTGAATGTTTGATAACTGCTTTAGCCTGTTGTTCATGTGTTCTCAAAATTTCATATAGGTATTATATAAAATGAAATTTTACCTGAATGATGTTGACTCTAGGAGGTTTCATTTAATTTGCTATGCGTTTCTATATCAAGCAGGCTAGTGCTTTTGAAGGAGATGTGTTTACACATTCCGATGTCAAGCCAGGGATGGTGGTGAAGGCTAAAATTCTTTCTGTTGATGCCTTTGGTGCTATTGTGCAAATTCCTGGTGGTGTTAAGGCACTTTGTCCGCTTCGTCATATGTCTGAATTTGAGATTGCTAAGCCTGGAAAAAAATTTAAGGTTTTGTTCTAGTTACATATTTTTAAAGTTCTATTATATTTTGGATTTCACACTGTATAAGGTTGTGCATTTTTTCACAAGTCTGTGATTGGACAGACAAGGCATCTTATTGCATAAGTTTTTGCCTTGATTATGGTGCAGGTGGGAGCTGAATTGGTATTCCGTGTGCTTGGTTGCAAGTCAAAAAGGATAACAGTTACACACAAGAAAACCCTTGTATGTTGCTTGTTTAAGCTCTTCTTTTGCTATGTAGTTTTTACACAAGTGAAGTCAATATACACAAAATTTTGTTTCCCTTGTATGTGAAGTTTTAGCTTTATTAAACCTCTATCTCTAGTTGGTCATGTTTCAGACTATAAACTAACATATTTAGTTTGCACTGTTCTAATCAAAAGAACAAATTTAGAATTTGCACTGTTGCAAATGTTATACAATTTCTTTTTGCTGATCAAGCTTCAGTCTTTACATTTGCTGATGGGCTTTAACAGTAAAATAGTAGGCTACTGTAGTTTAACAAATAGATTCTAATTGTAATATGTGTTGAGTTTATGGAATTTGGTGGACAGGCAATGTGAAAAAACTATGAACCTTGTTTTTTTTTTTCCAAAAAAAAAGTTATGTTGATGCTGAGTCGAGATATGATAATCTTTGTAATAAAGGTCATCAAATGTGAAATTTGGAGGATTTCTTATCTTTCTGTGCTGTAACTCTTCTTTCATAATAAAATTTTTCCTGTGTTGAAAAATAAGGGTCATCAAGTATAATTTTCACTTGATTTCATCCGTCTTCCCATTGTAGGTACAATTCCATCTACTTATCTTTATAGTGAAGCATACCCCTGTAGTAAAGCGTAATACATTATGGTTTTGTTTGCATGTGCTTTGGATCTGTTACCTTTTTCTACAACCTTTACTTGATGAAGTACACAGTGGAATGTTGGGAGAAGTGGGTGAGAGAATATATTCTATGAATATTTCTTTTTTTATGTACAGCTTTGGTCCCTACACAGACCTCAATGAACTAAAAGTTATGAAGTATATATTACTTAAAGCTTTGGCCATGTTTTTGTATTGTATTCAATTTGAAGCAGATATTGTTATGATTTTTTTTTTTTTTTTTTACAGGTGAAATCAAAACTTGGGATAATAAGTTCATATGCTGATGCAACTGATGGATTGATAACTCATGGATGGATAACAAAGATCGAAATGCATGGGTGCTTTGTACGGTTTTACAATGGAGTCCAAGGATTTGCTCCCAGGCTAGTCTCTTATTTATCAGATATACAGATTCTTGCCTTGGCCCACTCAATTATTTTTTATTTTGATGTTTGTGTTATTCCACATATGAGCTTCTCTAAGTAACGGACACATCTTCATATTCCCCCATCTTTCTTGTGACTAGTCTTATCACTTTTATGATGTTTCATTATTCATTTCCTAGGTTTTCCTCTGAAGTTGGAATCAGTTCTTTTTTCCTGACATGATGGATAACATATCCTAAGGCTATTGTGAACAAAACTTTTGTGGAACTGGATTTTACCCCTCTCTCTTTTTTTTTTTTTTTTCCCTTCCTTCTGGTTTTCAGCTCATACTTTCTTCTAGTGGGTTTCTTTGTTGGTTGTGCATAAGAATTGGAGAGCTCTTTCTTGCAATTGTTTTTGATCTCTTGTAGTCTTTTTCTTGGTTGAATCACTTGTAAATTGCATATTGTTTACCAATTTCACTGCACACATCATGCATGTTTGGAATAGCCTGTCGAATCATTCATTCCTGCTAGCACCACTGTTGCTTTCCAACTTGATCCATAATTTTTATTTCTCTTGTATGGATCTGTGACAGTACCGAATTGATTTTGAAGTTAAAACTCAAAGCACTGCTTGTATGAGGAAGAATAAAGATCATTATTCTGGCTTACTTATGGTAGCAGGGAAAATTTGATGTCCTTGATAATAATTTTATGGTATGCATGTGGGAATGTGCTTCTTATTAGGTTACTTTCACTTAAGTTACAACAATGGTTTTATCTTATCTTATGAGAGGAAAGTTTCACTGTTACTACTTTGTTTGGTTATGAAGTTCTTGCCTTCTTGTTGGCCCAATTTTTAAGTGCCGGAAACTCTGACTATGCAAGCCTTTTTGTTATATGTGTTTTTTTCCCTTATTTTTTTGTTTAGGCATCTTGAAAACTTTTAATGACAATCTAAACTCTGAAGAAATACATTCTTGAAGTGATTTGATTAGTACTGTTACTCTGTGTCATTTTACTTATGGTAGTTTGATTATTTATTGTATTTGATATTGAAACAGATCTGAACTTGGATTAGAGCCTGGAAGTGATCCAGGTTTGGTGTATAATGTTGGACAAGTTGTCAAATGTCGGATAATCAGCTCCATTCCTGCTTCACGGAGGATCAACCTTAGTTTCATTATAAAGCCTACAAGGTGCCCCCCCCCCCCCCTCTCTCTTTTATCTTCTGACTTATGCAGCAGGCTATAATTAAAATGTGCCAGAGTCATCATGGGATATATTTCCTATGAACTATGCTAAATCAATGTGATGATTCAAATGACAGGGTTTCTGAAGATGATATGGTTACGTTGGGTAGCCTTGTTTCAGGAGTTGTTGACAGAATAACATCCAATGCTGTTGTTGTTTTTGTCAATGCAAGAGGTTTTTCAAGGGGTAAAATATCTGTGGAGCACTTGGCAGATCATCATGGTATAAGTTTCCTTCTGCTTGATTAAAGGTTTCCCATTGCTTCTGCCTCTTTAAGGAATGATGAACATAGCTACTTATTATGCAGGGCAAGCTACTTTGATGAAGTCTGTCTTGAAACCAGGATATAATTTTGATCAACTACTTGTTCTAGGTACATTGAACAGCCCTAACAGTTTCTGTGAAATTGCTTGTCCTGATCTTGTGGGGAACAATAAATATCGATTAATTATTGAATAAAATAATGTTCAACTTCCTATCTCTATCCTAACAGCAATAACAGTGAACTCATGCACTTTATTGTTTTGTGAAAGGATCTTGCAATTTTTATTTGTATGATACAATGATACCACAAACCTGATACCTTAGCGAGGTTGTTAGAGGCATGCTTTTGGACAACAATTTCCTTTCCAGTGAGGTTTGAAACTGCATTTTTCCTTATGGTGTAGATAAGGGGGCTGGGAAAGTTACCGAGTTTTGCTCATGATTTTATAAAATTTGACTTCTGATCCCCAACTTAGAAAAACCAGGGCCTCATGAAGTCAAATGAGATTTTAAGGATATAATATAAAGCAATGGGTCAAAGCAATTATATTATATGTTTATATCTTTGCTTCTAGAATTGCCCTGTGGTCACCTGTTTCATTTTTAGCATATATTAGCTTGATATTCACTGGGCACATTCTCTGTCAATCTGACTTCAATAATTTATTGGAAAATGATGAAATACTTCCCTTTTATTTAATTCCAGAGCTGAGTTACGGCAATATAGCTCAATTCATAGGGCATGAGCCGAAAAACAGGAACTACTAGTGGCAGAATTAAGAGAAATGAAAAGAAAGGTTCTCTGACATTCGAGAGGTTAGAGTTTCTCCACCAAGAGCCATAATTCTTCCTTAGCCTCCTCTCCCTTCTGCTTATGCCAAAATACCTGTATCTCCACTCACTCTCTCTCCACTCATTACACATGCGGGTTTGTTATATTGGGGCCACTCTCACTCTCTCCACTTCTCTTTTTATTCTTGTCTTCTGCTGTAGACGTGTAAGATTCCTGGCCCATTATGTTTATTGGGCTCATCAATACCCTCCCCAACCAAAGACACCTTGTCCTCAAGGTGGAATTCAGGAAACTGCATGTGCATTACATCATAATCTTCCCATGTGCTCTTAGACTCATCTAATCCTTCTTCCTTAACCAATAACTCCACTTTGCCATCAATCATCTTTCTTGCTTTTAGAATAACTTGAGACCGAACTTGTAACTCTAAAGTGTCAGTCAAGAAGGGAGGAATTTCTTTGGAAGGAACAGAAAGATGCAGGGACAGTATGAGTTGAGAAACATGAAATACCAGGTGAATTCTTGAAGTGGGAGGTAGTTCTAGGCGATAGGCCACTGGCCCAATCTTCTTCATGATTTTATAAGGGTCATGGTACTTAGGACTGAGCTTCTCGTTGTGCTTTTTAGTCAATGACTTCAATTTGTAAGGTTTGATCTTCAAGTAAACTAAATCCCCCACTCTGAAATGCACATCCCTTCTCTCTTTGTCAACCCATTGCTTCATGTATTCTTGTGACTTCTCAAGATGCTCCTTTAATTGTGCCAAAATCAGATTCCTTGCCTTAGTTGTCTCATTAACATCCTCCACTGCAGAATACATCCCCTAAACAATGTAGGCGGTTCCCTCCCATACAAAGCTTTAAATGGAGTCATCCTAGTGGATCTATTATAAGAGGTATTAAACCAATGCTTCGCCCTTGTCAACCACTTCGCCCATTGCTTTAGTTTGTCACCGGTGAAGCACCTTAAATATGTCTCAAGGTTGCAATTCACAACCTCTGTTTGTCTGTCAATTTCGGGATGATATCTCGTGCTATATTTAAGTGTAGAGTGTAGTTCCAGCTAGTTTGAACAATTCTTTCCAAAATTGGCTCATAAACACTTGGTCACGGTCTGACACTATGGATTTAGGGAATCCATGCAACTTCACCACCTCTTTGACGAAGCTTTCTGCGACTTCTTTGGCAATAAAAGGGTGGGCAAGTCTAATAAAATGCCTATACTTAGTTAATTGGTCAACCATCACTATTATAGTATCAAACTTTTCAAATTTCGGTAGTTTGACTATAAAGTCCATGCTTATATCCTCCAAAAATCTCTGTAGTACTGGAAGAAGCCACCTGGACTCATTTCTTGGTATTTGTTCTTTTGGCAAGTCTCACACTCAACTATTTAAGCCTGTATGTCACGTTTCATACCCTCTCAAACCACTTGAGAGCCTTTTGATCTCTTCTTATAATAGAAGGATGACCCATGAGGTAATGGTGCCATTTCTTCACTGAATAAACGATGGTCATTAACTTTCTTTCATATATTGAATTTTGCTGAGCCTTATTTGAGAGAAGTTGGCTGAAATAACAGATTGGCCTCCCTTTTTGCATAAGTACAGCCCCTATACTAGACCTAGATGCTTCTGCTTCCACCTCAAATGGTGGAGAAAAATCTGGCATAGGTAAAACTGGTGCTGTTGTCAACCCTTACTTGTGGAGCTTAAATGCCCTTTGGGCTTTGTCATCCTATTTAAACCCATTTTTCTTGAGTAATGTAGTGAGGAGGGCAGCTATTTTGCAATAGTTTCTCATGAACTTGTGGTAATAACCTGTTAGTCTCAAGAATCCTCTCAAGGCCTTTAAGTCTTTGGGTATGGGCCAATTTATTATTGCTTCTATCTTAGCGGATCAGCCTCCACACCATTTGCTAAAATAATATGACCAAGATATTCTATCCTCGGTTGTTCGAAAATGCATTTTTTTCTGGTTAATCACTAATTTCTACTCTTGCAAAATCCTCAAAGTTTTCTGCAAAAGAGCCACATGAGTTGGGAAGTCTTTGCTGTAAATTAAAATGTCATAAAAAAAAACTAATATAAACTTATGCAAGTATGGCCTAAAGATGTTGGTTCGTGAGAAATTGGAAGGTGGAGGTTGCATTGGTTAAGCCAAAAGGCATAACCATAAATTCATAATGGCCCTCGTGGTCTATAGGCTGTTTTCTCCTCATCCCTAGGTCTGATCCGAATTTGATGATATCTGGATTTAAGGTTCAGCTTGGAAAATATAGTTGCTCCTCCTAACTCATCCCATAACTCATCTACAACTGGTATAGGGAACTTATCCAATATAGTAACTTTATTAAGTGCCCTGTAGTCAATACAAAACTGCTAACTTCCATCCTTTTTTTTAACTAACAACACGGGGCTGGAATAACAGCTGCTACTAGGCCGCATGATTCCCAATATTAGCATCTCTTTGACTAACTTCTCAAATTCATTCTTTTGAGAGTGAGCATACCTATAGGGGAACACATTGAGGGATGGTTCCCCTGCTTTGATCAGAATGGCGTGGTCTTTTGACCTATGGGGAGGGAGGCTTGTAGGTTGTTCACAAACTTCAGCAAACTCCTTCAGCAAAGCATCAATCTCAGGTGCCACTGGTGACTGTTCTGTTTGGACTGAGATCTTACCAAACTCAATAAAAAATCCCTGTCCTCCTCCTTTTAGTGTCTTAAGCATGGAGTTAAGAGGCACCATCATTTTAGCTAAAGAAGGATTTCCTTTTAAACAGACCCACTCCTTCCCCACCTTGTACTTCATAGTTTGTTGCCTCCAATTCACTTTAGCCTCACCAATTGATTCTAGCCAATCAATCCCAGCACCACATCCTCACCTCCTAATTCAAAAGGGTAAAAGTCTTGTTGAATTTTTGCTCCTTGTATCTCTAATGTCAACTGCCCACAGACCCTTTTACTGAACAACTTGTACCCATTACCCACTATCAGTGAGTATAGTTTGGTCCCTTGCAATGGCAAATTTAACTACTCCACTAACTTCAAAGAAATGAAGTTATGAGTGGCTCCATTGTCTATCAAAATCATCACAGGTTCCTTCTTCAATTTCCCCAGTAATTTCATAGTTTGGTGGCCTAAAAGTTCCACAATGAAGTGCATTGACAATTCTATTGATGGCTCCTTTTTTCTCCTTCATCTACCTGAGCTTCCTCTTTATCACTTTCTTCAGCTTCCTCACACTCCACAGATAAAATCAATAGTTGCAATGATTTATTCTTACACTTATGATTTGGGCCAAATTTCTCTTCACACTTGAAGCAAAGGCCTTGTTCCCTCCTTCCTGTGATTTCTGTTTCTGATAGTCTGCAGGTAGCATTGTTGCTCTTGCTGGTGCCAATGGTATTGCTGCAGCTACTGCTTTTAGTCTTCCACCCCCTTACTATTGAGACCCTTTGTAAGGTTTGGGTGACACCTCGTGACAAATCCCAAGGATTGGGTAATTTAGAAAAAGATGGCTTGTACCCTGTCCACTTGGTTTCTATGAGAAACTTAGTGCCCTTAGCAATTTTTTTTCTCTCTTGCCTTCTCCAAGATCACATTCCTTTGTTCCACTTGGTAGGTCATGTCCATCAGCTGCTATAGGGATTGAGTTTGTATCATCTTGACCTCCGCCCTTATCTCATCTTTGAGTCCATTTTTGAAAGCTCCCATAAGTATTTCTTTAGAATCTTCTGTCATTGGAGCTAATATCATCTTAAATCTCTCCTTATACTCTGAGACAGTTCCTTCTTGTTTCATGGCCATCAAGACTTAGTAACTATCCCCTAGTTGTTTGTGATGAAATTGCCTCAACAACTCTTGTTTAAACTCTGCCTAAGTCTTCACAGGGGCTCTCATCTCTAACCATTGCAACCAATTCAAGGCTTTCCCTTCCATGCACACTACTACTGCCTCCCTCTTTTCTTCCTCACTCACTGCATTTGAAGAAAAATACCTTTCAACTCAAAAGACCCACCCAATTGGGTCCTCACTTGAAAAAAGAGGAAGTTCTAGCCTTTTGAATTTGTTTAGGTCACGTTCTCCAATTGGGGTTTCATTCACACCATTTACTCCACTTACAGTCTTGTTTATTGACGCTTGTGGTTGTTCTAAGGAAGTTTGAGGTTGTTTGACCACTTCCTTACCCTTCTTGTTTTTCATGTTGCTCTGTATTTTTGTTACCTTCTCTGTCAAATTTATCAAGGCCTCCATTATCATTGATAGTTCACCTCTCATTCGCCCAATGTCCCTTTCCAGTGTATCCACTCGCTGCTCCATCCTCATACATACCATTCCAAGATTGTAACGGCTTTGATCCCAGATTGATGATATACTTCTGTTTTATTTAATTCTAGAGCTGAGGTACAGCAATATAGCTTAATTCACAGGGGATGAGCCAAAAAACAGGAACTACAATTGGCAGAATTAAAAGAAATGAAAAGAATGGTACTCTGACGTTTGAGAGGTTAGAGTCTTTCCACCGATAGCAGAAATTCTTCTTTAGCTTCCCCTCCCTTCTGCCCACGCCCAAGTACCCATATCTCCACTAATTCGCTCTCCATTCATTACACGTGCGGGTTCATTATATTGGGACCACTCTCATTCTCTCCACTTCTCTTTTTATTCTTATGTCTTCTGCTGTAGATGTGTAAGACCCCCGGCCCATTATGTTTATTGGGCTCATCAGAAAATTAGTTTTGACTTGGCAGTATAGTGTTTAACTTTGAGTCTTTATCAGTCTTCCTTATAATTCTGGCAGGAATAGATCCACATATTTCCTTTATGCTGCCTAAAATGTTTATGGTCTACCTACTGCGTTGAGCCCAAATGTGGATGGCATATTATTTTGTATGATGTACATTGTGGGCCTGGTAGAAAGCGGTGAAAAGCAATTTAAATAGTGTGTACCGATCCTTTCTACAAAAAAGTTACTGATTAAATAGTGCACTCATTATACACAAAAAGATATTGAAAGGGAAAAGAAAAGTTAAACCACTGTTGTACTGAATGTTGCTTAGATTTCCTCCTTTATATTGATGTTTTACAAGGATAAATTGTAATTTTATTTAGTGTGAAGCAGGTTGGTCACAGTTGTATTCTTATAGGCTTCCTCCTTTATATTGATATTATACAAGGAGAAATTGTAATTTAACTTAGCGTGAAGCAGGTTGGTCACAGTTGTAGTTCTTATCAGACTGCTCCGATTATTTTATTCCAAGAAGGTCTTTCAGTTTTGAGTTCCTTGTAGCATCTGTGCCTCATTCGCGGTGATTGAGTTGCCATATTTCTAGGTTAATTATATTATAATACTGCTTGCTTCTACCACTTAAAAATTATAAATTCCTATGGGGAGATTATTGTGGATGAGAGAAAAACATAGGAAGCTTCTTGGTTTCAAGGACAGGAATGGATAGAGTGGAAAAGTTTTGCTGTTGCTGACAACTGATATGTAGTTAGATGCTAGGGAGAGATGGACAATATGGGCATATGATGTTAGTATTTTAATGTACTTTTAAGTTTCTTATTCTGTGGATTGGAATTGTTTCCTTCGTGCAGTTGTTGCCCAAAATTAATGGAGCCTTAGTTCATCATTAGTTCATGGTGTTATGGTTTTCTCAACCTAATATATAAAGTTCATAACATATATGAAAGGAATTTTGAGTATTAATTTGAAGTTGTGTTGTAATGAATGCAGATATTAACGGCAACAATTTGGTTCTCTCTGCCAAAAGTTCGCTTATCAAATTTGCTTGTCAGATTCCCGCGGATATTAGTCAGATTCATCCTAACTCAGTTGTGCATGTAAATGTTCGCTCTAAACATACAAAAACTGCTTGCCACCCTTTCATTGACAGACACATCATAAGCTCTTTCTTCATTTTTCTTTTGGAAGTTTATTGCTTTTTAGTGATAGTGTTAGTGAACTTTCCTGCTTCAACTGAATAAGTTCTTTGTGTGGAGCAGGGCTATATTTGTAACTTAATTGAGACAGGTTGCTTTGTCCGTTTCATTGGTCGATTGACTGGTTTCTCTCCAATAAAAAAGGTATTCTATATTTTACATTTCTTACTTCTCCGTCCCTCCCCCTTCACTCTTCCCCATCCAGCTTGTGTTTGTCACTTATACGACTAACCTGATCTTTATTTTGTATAGGCGGCTGATGACCAGAAAACCAATCTTTTGGAAGCCTATTACATTGGGCAATCTGTTCGCAGCAATGTTTTAGATGTTAGTATATTATTTGAGGCTGGCAATTTCAAATATATCAAAATTCGGTTTAATTAAGAGAAAACTTTTTATGTCTTCTTTTCAGATAAGTAGCGAAACTGGTAGAATAACACTTTCTCTAAGGCAGTCATTGTGTTCTTCAACAGATGCATCTTTTATTCAAGACTACTTTCTTATGGAGGAAAAGGTGCAAACAATTATCAAATACCTCTTTTATATAGTTGATATCTAGTCTTGCATCCATGTTGTGATTCACAAAACTAACTCTCTATACGTCCTACATTAGTAGCACACGCACAGGGCATATCCTTTACTTTCTTAGGATGGAACTTTTCTGTGCTAGATGTATCTTTTTTCCCCACAATTTAATTTTTCCTATAATAATCAATGCTCTAATGTAACTCCAGTGGAGAATTGCTTTATATTATATTGTTTCTTTTAGTTCTCTACATATTTCTGATGTACCATTATCTTCTACCACAATTTTTTCTTTCTGTCTTCTTCTCAGGAATTCCTACAACATTCCCCTCTTCCCCTTTTTTCATTGTTAATGCTTATAAATTTTCTTGGCCTTTCTTAATTCAGATTGCTAAGTTGCAGTACTCTGGCTCCAGCGGATCTGATTTAAAGTGGGATGAAGGATTTAGCATTGGTACGGTTGTGGATGGGAAAGTTGAGAACGTTAAGGAAGTGGGAGTTGTTATAAGCTTTGAAAAGTATGATGATGTTTTTGGATTTATTACAAACTATCAGTGTAAGTTCTCTCTCTCTAAATTTGTTACTTAGTACAGGCCTGGTTGATTCTTTTTCATGTGCAAATTGCAAGTACTAATTCTAATTGTAATGCAAACTTTCAGTAGCTGGAACTATATTAGAAAAAGGCTCTGTTGTGAAAGCAATGGTTCTTGATGTTGCCAAGGAAGAACGCCTTGTGGATTTATCTCTAAGACCTGAGTTCATTAATGGATCTAAAGAAGGAAGTTCCATGACTAATGCTAACAAGAAGGTTGAGCATCTTTTCTTGTTTCACATTGTTTGCATATTGCATATTTGTCCTACTTGGCAGAGACACAGCAGAGTAAAATAATTTATACAAATGTCATGCTATTGAGCTATTTTTTGGGAATTGGTTTGAAATTAGGAATTTTCTTTACTCCTTATTCATTATACTATTTACTTTTATTCTCTTTGATAAAATTTCTTATTTAGTTCCAAAAATTATTTGGAATTTGTATACCAAGGTATACTAAATTTGTATCAGTTATTCATTTTTATCCTATTTTAACCAAATCAATGTCATGCCTTGGTTCTAGAAACGGAAAAGAGAAGCATTAAGGGACTTGGTGGTGCATCAGACAGTGAATGCAGTAGTGGAAATTGTGAAGGAGAATTACTTGGCAAGTGTTCGATATCATTGTTCAATGTTGTCACTGGTTAATCAAGTTTGTTTTAGTATATCAACATATTTTACTGAAGTCATTGTCTGTAAAGCAGGTTGTATCTATTCCAAAGCATAATTATGCTATAGGACATGCATCGCTATCTGACTATAATACTCAAAGGTTTCCTCGGAAGCAATTCTTAAATGGACAAAGGTGAACAAGAATAAACTGATTAATAATACAGACTCTCTTTCAACTCTCATTTCCATATTACAATGCCATCGCCTTATTATTATTGCTATTACTACTACTACTTTTTCTTTTTTTTGGGGGGGGGGGGGGGAGCTTTCCTTTCCTATATTGTACTTGCTTTTACATTCTGCTTCTCGAATCTTTTGGCTTGGTAGAAAATATGCTTTTGGGTCATCATTAAGACTTCCTTTTGTTTCCTATTCTTTTCCATATCTTGGAAAGTATTTGACATCTGGCCTTAAAATGTGCATCACACAAGCTCATTTTCTTTTGCTACTGTTGATGGGTAGCTTTCTTGGAGGAGGGTGGAGGGTTGGCTGCAATTCTTGTTTGTTTGTTTTTTTAATGTAGTTGCGAGTGGCAGATGCAGGAACAGTTTTATTTGGAAGTTGAAGGTTGATGGTGCACAGGGCTGATGAGATCACTTATTTTTATAAAAATCTCCCCCTCACCCCCAAAAAAACAGTTCTTTTGATGTTTTGGATTATTGCTGTTTCATAAAGGAGAGTGTCTGGACTATAATTTTCTTCAGAGTGCAATACAAACTACAAGTTAGCAGGGGTTCTTAGATTGATATTGGATAGTTTTGTTGTTAGGGTATGCTTCTTCTTTATAGACGTTCACTTTGTCTTTCCTGTGTTCATAAACCACAATTTTCTCATGCTGAGCTTCTATACTTGAAGGGTTTTAATTTCTCTTAAAATTTTATTTTATTTTATTTTATTTTTTTTCATGAATCTCAACTATCTAAGAAACTTCTGACCCTTACAACTAGATAATTTTTCTTCTCTTCCACAACTATACTTTTCAGATATATTTTGTCTTATTAAAGTTTTCTTGAATTTCTTTCTTGTTCACCCTCTAAGAATGATTTCCCACTTGCTAGTTCTTAATAGAAACCTCAGGCCTTTCTATAAGGTTATGGCTTTTGTTTGGTTTGCAATGCTTGACTTTCAGAGTACAGAATCGACAAGTTTGTTGATGCATTTCATGCTGCTTGGAACAATAGGTGTATGTGATTTTTATGTATCTACAGGTTTTGGATGGAGGTTGGGTTGAGGAAGTGAAGTAATGAAGTAATTATGATAATGTGTGGTTTTGGCTGTGTTTTTTTTTAATTTTTATATGGCTTCTCTACAGAACTCTTATGCTGAATTCCCCCCCCCCCCCCTTCTTCTTTCTAGGGTGCATCAAATGCATATACAACAATATTTGATGGCCTAGTTATCCTGATGTTTTCACTATATTTTACTATATTTATCTCTACTATTGGAGGATAACTTATAGTCCTGAAATGTACATTTACTCCTTTCTGAAATAGTTTTGTTTTTCGTTTTAGAATATAGAGTTGCCTTCATGAGTTTGTAGACATTTTATTTCATTATGTATGCCGAGTTTCTTCACAACTGGTTGTTGATACTTCATAAGTGGGCTTATATTTCAATTCGTTTACTTGGTCAGTGTCATTGCAACTGTTATGGCCCTTCCGAGCCTTGAAACATCAGGAAGGTTGCTTTTGCTTCATAATGAGCTCAATGAGGCTCCTAGTTCAAAAAGAGCCAAGAAGAAGTCTAGCTATAAAGTGGGATCTCTGGTTCAGGCGGAGGTACATAACTCTAGTTTATTTTAACTCTGTGTGTGTGTGTGGGGTTAAGTATGTTTTTATGTATGAGAAGGGTTCTCATAGCATATTGATTTGCATAGTTATATGGAGCTATCATGAGCTTCAATTTTTATTTTTATTGATTGTTTTGTTGGTTTCTAAAGTTTGACAGACAGTTTTTTTTTTCCCTCCTTGGCTTGTAAAAGTGACTTTACTTTTTGGATAACCTTGTTGTACAGATTACAGAAATCAAGCCACTTGAACTGAAACTGAAGTTTGGAATTGGTCTACGTGGTAGGATTCACATAACAGAGGTGACTTATAGTATATCTGATATAAACTAGCATTTTAACATGCCAAATTTGTATGTGATTTTTATTATTTTTTTTTTCTGATTTTCTGGTTTTCTACCTGTGTCCAGGTACATGATATAGATGTTTTGGAAAATCCATTTACTGGCTACAAAATTGGGCAAACAGTGACAGCAAGGATTGTTGCGAAGCCTAATGAATCAGATAGCCATAGGAAGGGCTCACAGTGGGAACTGTCAGTCAGACCTAAAATGCTTACAGGTTTTTTATATATCTGATTACTTTCTACTTGTTCAAATTTGTACTTCCTTCCAAAGCTATCTCTGAGCTGATCTTGACTTTATTTATTTTCTAAAATTTTCTTACCTTCAATCCATTGTGCTCCAACAATGTTAAACTTGCTGATGCTATATCTTTTATCATTAACTTTATTACATCCAAATTTGACAATAGCCTCCAGATAACTCTCCATTTTTGTCTTGAAACATATGTTAATTGCTTAAATTATGTTCTCTATGGTTATCTTTCACAATATTGTGTTTTTTCATGAAACACTTAACCTTAAAGCTTACACTGTTAATTAAGAGGCCAGGAATGGTTTTTTTAAATTATATAATGTGCCATCTGAAGCAAAAGCCTGTTAGGAATGGTGTTGTTTTTTAATATTGTTTTTTATTGGCAATGTAATTTAAGGCAGCAACTTTGCAACTTGTCCTGTGAACCAGGAGATTATTTATTTTCTTCTAGGGAGCTATTCATACTTTTACCTAAGTACCATCCTTATTACCATCTTTCTTCTAATGTTACTGATATCAACTATATGTTCAATGAAGATGAGGCTGTTTGCATCTCCCTCTTATCTCCACTGTCTTTAAGAAGGTTCTAAAATGAATCATATAAAAACCCATGACTAATTTGTTTGTGTTCATTTATGTTATTCTTGTCTAGCCATATTTTCCTTTCTGAGTTTGAATTTTTCATGAAGATTCATCATAATATTTTTATTTTTTATGGACTATAATTGTTAATTCATTATTTCCAACTATAATTTAATTTCAATCCAGGTTCTGGTGACATAGGAGACAATATTAGCGAAAATTTTGAATTCTCAACTGGGCAATGTGTCACCGGTTATGTATATAAAGTGGAGAGTGAATGGGTCTGGTTAACAGTATCCCGAAATGTGAGGGCTCAGCTTTATATTCTTGACAGTGCCTGTGAACCCAATGAGCTTGAGGATTTCCAGAATCGATTTTATGTGGGAAAACCTGTTTCTGGTTATATTTTGAGTATCAACAAGGAGAAGAAGTTGTTGAGGTTGGTTCTACGTCCCTTTTCTGCTCTACATCATAGAATTGGTGATGACACAGTGGTCAGATTGGATGATCAACAGACAAATATTATGAATGAGGATATAACTGCTTATATTCATGAAGGAGATATTTTGGGTGGAAGGATTTCTAAAATAATAGCAGGCGTTGGTGGATTGTTTGTTCAAGTTGGTCCTCATACATATGGAAGAGTACATTTTACTGAACTTACAGAAACATGGGTGCCTGACCCTTTGTCTGGATATCATATTGGGCAGTTTGTCAAATGTGTGGTTCTTGAAGTCAGCCACTCTGTCAAGGGTACTGTTCATGTTGACTTGTCCTTTCGGTCTTCAGATGGGATGCTTTCTCAAAATACCAGGGAAGTTCGCAACAATGTGTAAGTACTGGGACTTACAGACAGAATGAGGTCCAAAGCCTTTGCTTTATTAATCATTCATGTGATGTTGCCTATAGTGTGTTTTGTACAATTATAGGTAGTTAGGTATAACAGACATTAATCGAAAAGGCTTAGTATACTTATTATGCTTCTTCCATGCAATTACCTAGAATATATATATATATATATATACACACCACTTTATTAGGTTACTGTTGTTATATTTTCTCTCTTTGCTCTGACTTTAGGCATTAGAATACCCTCGAAATTGTTCTGATAAAACACTTTCTTTTAAGGGCCCTTGGCTAGACAGATTTAGAAAGACTCATTGAGCCGGTTAGCTAAAATTATAGTATGTCCAAGTGGATTGTTCTTTTGGTTGGGATTGTAGTCTTTGACAGACCCAACTGAGAACAGACCAAAATTATAATGTCGATCCAACTAGCATGGCCCACAGCATATGTAGTCCAATACTTTTGGAAGCTACATCAAGTGCAGCTTTTTGCGTTTGCAATGTCTAATTTATCAGGCTCCAAGATATTGCAGTTATAATGTCCCATTTGGTTGCTGGAAAATTTTTGGGGCCAATGTAAATAAAATTGGGAATGGGAATGAGCTTTGATGAAATAGAATTTTGTGGCCCATAATCATTTTTGGTATGACATGAAAAACCATGAAAAAGAACAAGAATGCCTATCTATTCCTATACTTGGTAACAATGCAGGAATAGAAAGGAAAGTTGAACACATAATCATAATACTCCTAGTGCAAAAAATATTAAAATATTCATTTTTAATTTTTTAATTTGTAAAAAAAAAATCTGTTTTACATACCTTTAATAAAATATATTAAAATACTCATTTTTTATTTTTTAATTCAAAAAAATATTTTTTGAATTATCAATACTAAGAAAAAATATTCATTGAGGTTGGGGCATTTTTGTCAAAATATTTTTCATTCCAGGAAAGCATAGGATTCCATAAAGTCTTTGATGGAATCTTCATTACTATCATGGGAATGGTCCCTGCCCTTGGAATGGAATGGATAACTATAATGTGCTGCCAAACATGCTTATTCAATATTGCCCTTCCCATTCCTTTTCCGTTAGGCCTGTTTCCTGTCTATCAAATGGAACATAAGGGTTTAAACATGCGGTTCTTCATCAATTTAATTCTGCTTAGCTCATCATGTTAAAATATATAGGTGGTTTGCTGTGGTTTGGGTGTAAACTTGAAGATGCGTTGTGATCATGTGATTTTAGATGCTATAATATGCTCCTATCTTGCTGAAACTGACAATTAATTATGGTCAAAATAGTAATATTATTGTTTTTCCAGGTCTACTAGTAGCAAATGTGTTGAGAAGATTGAGGATCTTCATCCTGATATGGTTGTACAGGTACTGGATGATTTCTTTTCTTGTTCTATTTCTTAAATAATGATTTTTTATGCACTCTAGTCTTTGCTTTAGTTTGCATTAGCTTCTCTAATGTTATATGTGTTTTAACAAACATGCATGGTGAAATCTTAAGTTGTCAATATCACATTCACCATTAAACTAATGGCATGCTCATGCTTATTTTTTGAGGGAGTTTCTCTTTCTTTTATGCAGAGAGATGGAGAGCTATTTTGCAATAATGATCTTGTTTTGCTTTTGAGTAACATACACCAATCTCCCCTGAATATTTTCCCCCTTCTTTAACAAGCCTCATATCAGGGTTGTTTTATCATATCCTCCCCTTCTCATGTAATCCCTCAGTCGTCAGTTTAATAAAATTCCTTTTTTTAGTCAAGAAAAATCTTTTTTGCCAAGCACTACAGTTTGATAATGGTTTCATTTAAAAATAAAAATCCTTTATTGAGAAACCTGTTATAATTGATGTCTTGTGTTTGCATTATGCTCACTGTAACAGGAGGTTCTGTCATTATCTTAAATGTTTAGGACTTATTTTTCTTGTCAATTTTAAGGAACGTCTGCTTATAATACACGATTCAAATATTTTGACCACCTGAAGATTTTTTAAGAATTGGTCATACAATAGGATTTCCAGCTTTGGTTGGTTCAAAGTTCAAACCATTGGTCAATTTCTGAGACTAAAATTAGTATTATATTACTTTTTAGCATATTTAATTCAATTTTCAAGAATCTACAAAGAGATGTGTGAATGTGTTCTGATCCATTTGTAATTGTACTGAACTTCCTTGCTGAGATTTTATTTGAGTATGGATTTTATTCTTTTCCTTTGTATTTTCCCTTAGATATGAGATTGTGAGCCATCAAATTTATTCAGGGATGTCTTTCTTTGGCCATTATAGGGTTATGTGAAAAATGTCACACCAAAAGGATGCTTCATTTTGCTCTCACGAAAGATTGATGCCAAGATTCTTCTGTCAAACCTATCTGATGAATATGTTAAAGATCCTGAAAAGGAATTTCCTGTCGGGAAGCTTGTAATTGGCAGGTAAGTGATCAACCCGTCTTATCCCCTATTTTCAAACATGAGATGAATGAAGAAATGAACTGAGTCAAAAAATTGCAGGGTTTTATCTGTAGAGCCTCTTTCAAATCGTGTTCAAGTTACATTGAAGAAATCAAATGGTACCAGTAGAACCAATTCTGAAATTGTTGATTTGAGTAATTTGCATGTTGGAGATGTTATATCTGGCAGGGTTAAGCGGGTGGAGTCATATGGTTTATTCATTGCAATTGACAACACAAACATGGTACATTAAATCCTCTTCCTTCATAGCCATCTGTGGTCCATGTAATATCTAGTCTTATTGCTAAAATGAAATGAGAAGTTATATTTTTCTTGGTGCTTTTAACTTTTCATTTTCAATTTTCACAACTTAAATATCAAATACTGCATATATATATATATATATACATATACATATGTGTGTGTGTGTGTGTGTGTGTGTGTATTTTTTCCTAATTTCATGATCTAACTATTGCTTGATTTGGATGGTGTCTACAACTCCATCCAAACAATGTCTGCTTGGATTTTTGTGTTAAATTATATTCTGAAAAGCATGATTGAAGTGGTTGGATTATGTGATCTCACTTTATTAAGTTCTTTCAATTACCTAGGTTGGATTATGCCATATATCAGAGATTTCTGATGATCGTATTGACAACATAGATATGAAGTTTAGAGCTGGAGAGAAAGTAAATGCAAGAATATTGAAGGTAATTTTAGTACAGCAGCTTCAAATCTTCTAGGCTTTTCGGTCACCTTACTTTGGCTGTCAACTGTAAATGTTTGTAAGTATAATCAGAGGACATAAGCACGGTAATAAGTCTAGCTATAATTGTACTAGAATTCTTAGGACCAAGTAGGAAAAAATCTCTATAATTCACCAGAAATGAGGAAAAATCATTGAATATCATCAATTATTGAGGAGAAGAGTTGTTTTTTTCACTTTACATGGAACCTTCTTTTTTTATAGTCATAATACTCCTAGACCATATAATAACTTGTCAAGGCTTCATTTTCCAATTATATTCCCTAGGACATTTCCTTCTAAATTTACATTAATATCATCATTAATAAATACATAATTGACCCCTTATCCGACTTTAGTTCTCCTCCACTTGAAAAGGAGACTCATCTGATAGTTGTTTGCTGATCTTCTCATCTTTCACTCCTTATAATTAGATTCTGGAATATTTATAGAACTGTATACATTTCCTACAAGCTATAAAATTATATGTGATTTTAATTGACATCCCTTGGGTTCTTTTACGATGGATAGTTTTGTTGCTTTATTAGTGGGGATTATAGTGCTAATTATTTCTTGGCATTTTCCTAACATATATGATCAGGTAGACGAAGAAAGACAACGAGTTTCTCTGGGAATGAAGAATTCATACATGAGAGACGAGTCTACTCTTGAAATTTCTTTAGAACAAGGATCAGATAAACCTTTTTCAGATGAAATAAAGTCTACAGCTTCAATGAATAGCAGTTTGCTTGACGCCCAAATTATGAATATTGAAGTTGAAGATAATCAATCCCCAATTTTTTCACAAGCAGAAGCAAGGGCGTCCATTCTTCCTCTTGATGTCACTCTTGAGGACTTTGATCAGTTTGATGTAAATAACACTAATAGTCAAAGTCAAGAGCATGCAAATGAAGAAACCATAGATGAAAAGCAAAAGAGGCGTGCAAAGAAAAAGGCAATAGAAGAGAGGTTGGTATGCGCGTAGTTATTTGGTTTTTGGTCTGCTGAGCAATGATTTCTCTGAACTTACTATTTTCCTTTTTAATTTGTAATAAATGGCAACTGTACTCTACAGGGAGAAAGAAATAAGGGCTGCTGAGGAAAGACTACTGGAAGATGACATACCAAGGACTGCTGATGAGTTTGAAAAGATGGTTAGATGCTCTCCTAATAGCAGTTTTATTTGGATAAAATACATGGATTTAATGATTTCAATGGCTGATGTTGAGAAAGCCCGCTCAATTGCTGAAAGGTATTTCACAATTATTAACCCCTTTGTTATCCATACTTGTTAAATGCATCTTGAAATCCTATGGTTGAGTTTGGGTGTTGGATGTTTAAATCCTCACGAGACTCAAATTTAATTTCATGAACCTTGATTTGAATCCTTAGCATTATCTAATACTTGTTTATTTTTGGTCAATTATTGAGCAATTAGATGGGGTTTGATGTTTAGGGTTGATAAAAATATCTGAATCATTATTTGTCTAAATTGGGTTAAAACATAAGGGAAGGTCTGAAATTATGGGCATGCTATTATCAGGATATGTGATCTTCCCCAGGTTGTAAGGATCAACTTTCATTGCCTAGCCATGACAACAGTGTAGTGGTTTCCTTCTTTCAATGGCCTTTACACCCAAATTCTTTCTCTTTTTCTTGACTTCTAAGTTGTTTTTGACATGATTGTTGACACTGATACCAAATTCCCGATCATAAACACATTTTCAGCAGTGTATAATCATAACCAATTTCCCAGGCATGTAAACCTGTATGCTAAAACTAAATGATGCCCTGTGACTTAGTGGCAATTTAACTTTTTACACATCTGATTATTCTAGTTAACGTGGCTGTTTTAACATCCTTGATACTACTTTTGGAACAAATTATTTATTATGTTCCTGCATCCTCTTGAGGGCATGATAAAATCAGTTGCGACATCAATTTTAAAAGGTCTCTTTCCAAGATCGGTCCAAATTGCTGATAGGAGATAAAAATAACCTCTAGGAATGAAGGCTATCCATCATCTGAACTGTAAACTTTCTGGTTTTGGTTATCTGATGAATATATTCTTATCATACAAAAAAGATGACAAATAAGGGTGTAGGATGTCATTCAGACGCCCCAAAAAAAAAAGGGCACATACAAGATTCTTTCTTTGTTTGAATTATGCTTCCCGTGTGCTGTCCATATTAGTTGTAGGATTTTATAATAGTGACTGCAGCGTAGAGTCATCTATTGCTTATTAGCTTTTTATGGCGATAGAAGTGGGGGAGAAGTTAGGAAGGATGCTATTTTTGGTAATCATGTTCTTTCAAATATCTGTTTCCAGCATTTTTACAAAGTCAGAAACTCATATCTAAGACAATGAAGCAGGGATATAACTTTCTATTGGTGACTTGACTGGTTCCTCCCCCCCCCCCCCCCCTTTCTTCTCTCCTTTCTTCAACTTCTCATGGAACCATCTGTGTTATTGTCATATTATCTAACTTCATTTATCTTCCTGCCACCCTGCATCCTAAACTTTCCAAGGGCTTTGAGGACAATAAACATTCGAGAAGAAAATGAGAAGCTCAATATCTGGAAGGCCTACTTGAATTTGGAAAATGAATTTGGAAACCCTAGAGAGGTAATAAGGAGACAGCAATTTTATGTAGTTTGTCATTGACTTGGTTATGTGTACATTCTTAATTAAGTTCCTTTTTGTAGGAGGCGGTTATGAAAGTATTCCAAAGAGCACTGCAGTATAATGATCCCAAAACAGTCCATCTAGCTCTGTTGGGAATGTATGAGAGGACCGAGCAGTATAAGTTGGCTGATGAGCTTGTCAATAAAATGACAAAGAAGTTTAAGCATTCATGCAAGGTATTATGGGATTTTCTAAATGTAAAATCCTATTTTTCATGGCCTTAAAATATTATAATATT
Source organism: Erythrophleum fordii (assembly GCA_032878935.1). Lineage (NCBI taxonomy): Eukaryota > Viridiplantae > Streptophyta > Magnoliopsida > Fabales > Fabaceae > Erythrophleum > Erythrophleum fordii. Next base: position 11,396,774 of record JAVQMF010000045.1, on the reverse strand, counting down.
CATTTAAGGGACTAATGTTGGACTGGGTTTTAGGTTTGGTTGAGGCTTGTACAGAGACTTTTGAAGCAAAACCAGGATGGAATTCAGTCTGCTGTCAATCGTGCTTTGTTAAGCCTTCCCCGACATAAGCATATTAAATTCATCTCACAGACAGCAATTCTTGAATTTAAAGCTGGGGTTCCTGATAGGGGGCGATCCATGTTTGAGGGAATATTACGGGAATACCCAAAGCGAACAGACTTGTGGAGTGTTTATCTTGATCAGGTAAAACCCTTTCTAACCACATCATGTTCTCTTCATATCAGTATATACATAAACTGATGTTGTGTACTTGGCAGGAAATTCAACTAAAAGATTCGGATGTAATTCGTGCATTGTTTGAGAGGGCAATTAGTCTGAGCCTCCCGCCTAAAAAGATGAAAGTGTGTACATATTTCATATATCCAGTTTTGCTGACGTTCCCTTTTTCTATTTTTTCCTGTCATCCTTATTAGGATAGTTTTTTTTGTCTTAATTTGCAGTTCTTATTCAAAAAGTATCTCGAGTATGAGAAGTCCCAAGGTGATGAAGAACGGATTGAATATGTGAAAAAGAAAGCCATAGAATACGTCGAGAGCACTCTGGCTTGATGCAAATTGATTGCTTTGTAGTATGCAGATTTTGGCATTTCTGACACTATAGTTTCCAGATAAAGTTTTTAAAAAAAAAAAATACCAGAAGCAGCTGTTGCTTGGTACAGTTATCGACTTGCTGACGTTATATTCCTCAAGAACAAAAGAGAAGCACCAGGTATTAACGGACCATGTGTTGTGCAGGCATGATAATCAAGCAATACAAAATCTATCCGAGTTCTAGGAAACAGGAATTGGAATTTGGTTATATTCCACTGCTCTTTCTGTGGTTATAACACCACACTGCTAACCTGTTATCTGTAGCATAAGCTGACTGCATGGACGAGAGCTTATGGGATGGAATGGAGGCCTCTGAATGCATCAAATGCGCACCCTGCTAGGAAAACGATCGGCATTGCTAATTTTTTGGTGAAATTGAGGGTTACACAGGGAGATAGGCCACCGTATCCATTTTTTTCCCAATTTAACCATACAAACGATATGTACGTTTTGTCCAGTGTAACTTCACAGTCTCTTCAGTATAATGGTAACGATCCATTGTAGATTGAATTTTGTTTTATTTAATTTTATTAAATCCTCCCTTATTTGTTTCTAAACAAGCAATTCCTCGGACCAGTTTTAGTTCAGTATATTATTTAATTTATGGAGATTTTCCAATTTATGCCGCTTTCTGTAGTGACTATTACAATTTCACACCAATAATCATGCTTGCCTTTTGGATTTAAAATCAGGTCAAAATTCTATTTTGATGCTAAGTGTTTTATATTGTATTTAAAAAAATATTTTTTAAATAAATTCATAAATTTAAAAAATGTTTGAAGTAAATTTCAGAGACTAGCCTGTTTAGTTAACTTATGTTAAAAATGTATGGCACTTTAATATCTGTGGTTGTTATTTTGCAACCTTGACATCACAATATTTCATTTTCTTTCTCGTCCTTCCTACCTCTCTTCCCAAGGATTTTCGATGGAAAGGTTATGTGTTCAAAAATATTTTGGTCTTTGATGGATTTTATCTTCAGATATGGGTATTTAACGATAGCAGTGAAGAGGCCATGTTCATGGCGCACTCTGTAGCTCACTGCATTGCAAATCTGGATTTTGTCTTTCGTCCGAATTACTCTGCCATGACTAGTGGGTGCCAAAAATTCTACTTCCTCTTGAAAAATTAAGTACTCATCTTACCATCAAACAATCAAGAATTTGGAGGAACCCAAGAGCCGCTCCATTGTGCTCACGTCCTCTTCCTTCGTAAAAATTCAAGGCTTTATTGCTTTTTGTTTTGGGTGTCATTGAAATTAGTCGAAGCATGGATTTTTTTTCCCCCAAGTTTGGTGATTAAAAAAGATAGATTTGGGTGTCTCTAATTTGCTACCAGGATTCGGCCTCTTTGGATTTAATATCCATAACTTGTCTGTTCTTTCTCCTTTTTTTTTTTTCCCTTCAAAGGAGATGCAATGAAAGAGCAACTATGGTCATCTTGGAAGAAATAAGAGCGTGTGGTTCGCATGAATGAACCTTCCAATGTGTCGGTAGATTTTGGGGGAAGAAGTAGCAGAAGTAGAGGAATAGCTTCGGTTTAAAGCTATAAGAAATAGTCCACTTAAAGTAGCAATCAAGAATTAGAATTGGCCTCTTTCTTTTTTCTTATAAGAGAAGACTTCACAGTCACTTTACTGACAGTGATTTCTTAAGAACTTTCAAAAGCAAAGGGTAAGCTGTGAGCTGAGGAAAATGACCTTCCGTCTTCAGAATCCTGAGCTTGGAATGAGTACCCACCTTTCTCTTTATGTAGAACGCAACAGATTTTGGAACAATATAGTCCTGTCTGGATTGAATTATTGTGCAAGGCACCAGAACTGGTGGCAGAACCCATCTTAGGTCACTTAGAAAAACTGTTTTAGCAACAGTTAGTGCTACTTTTGGTTTCATTCTCCCCGGACTGTACCCAAACTGAGCAATGGCAGCAGGGTTGTTTACGCCCACAGCAATTGGGAAGCTGTGAGCCCAACTTGAAAAATTTTGGTTTATTGATTCGAAGATTGTGTCAAATTCTGATCTTTGGAAACCTCCTTCATATCCTTTTTCATTGAGGTACCTATAGACAATTTGCAGTTGCAGAGCTATATCACAGTGAGAGACGCATTGGTAATTAAAATAAGACTAGGAATAATAATAGGAAGGACTGTCAATAATTATGCTTGAAGATCAACCAACCAAGAAATTTGTTTTATCCAAAGAGTCAACTGTTATTACGAAGACATAATCTCTTCTTCTTCTTCTTCTTTTCTTCTCCCCCTCCCCCCCCCCCCCCCCCCCCCCAAAAAAAAACTGAGTTAATTCTGTGGAGCATTTTGAGAATAAGATGGATGCGGGAGTGGATTCCAAAATCTAAAGACCAGAACCTTGAAGTAGCATGCAAGGTAAGGAATAAGGTAGTGCCATACGGTCTGGTCTGTGCCATATCCGTGAGCCAGAACCAAGGTTTGAGTGTCATTTCCATAGATATTAGCATTTAAGGCTTCAACTATGCCTCCTCCTTGATCCCACCGTGTTCCCATATTTGTTAATGTAACCGTTAAGAAAAAAGATTTAAAGAACTTGATAGGACAACTAAGTGTAGAGTATATATAGGACAACCTGCTCAATTAAGAAAATAATTATTAAAAAGCACGTAAATAATCAGCATGAGGAGTTCATTTTTCATAATCCTTGTGGTATTAAGCTATTGGTATTATCTTTTATATATTTGTTAGATAATTTATTATGTTTTTTGGTTAAAGTTATGCGATCTAATTTTATATTATGATTAAATCGCATCTTATTCTAAATACGAAGTATTTATTTATCAAAATATAAATAATAAAAAATAGTAAAAAATTAAAATAAATTTTTTCAAATGATGGCATATATGTTCTCTTATTTTACATAAGACCTTATGTTCTTTTTTTTTTTTCCTTTTTGAAATAGTGATTCACAGAATTGCTAAAATAATGGACACGTTATATTGTATGCATACATGGAAATAATTGAAAAATAAATGAAAAAAGATAGAAGGAGAAAAGCAAAATGCCATGATTGGGTAGGTGTAGATCCTTTCAGGTCCCAACTGTCAGAGCAATACTTTGTTTGAATTAATGGGTTACAATGACATTGTTTTGAAATTGACTCTTTTGCTATCAGCATGATCTAAATTAGAGCTGATAAAATAGATCTGCTTTGTTTATGTAAATTAACTTATCACAGAATATGGGTCAAAGAAATTAGCTCATTTAAATTTATTTAATTAAACAAGTCAGGATTTTAAACCCAACACATGAAGCAGGCTAAACAAGTCAATCCATCAACTCACCAAAAAAAATAAAAAGGTTATTTCTAAGTTAAAAATCTCCATGGCCATAATTTTTAAGGAAAAGGTTACTGAGCATGCCTTGTAGTATAGCGTAAAATTTCACCCTGAACACATCAATTGATTTTTTCCCCTTGAAGGCAGAAAAGAAAGAAATGAAAAAAGGAAAAAAAAAAAAGTTAAAAGGACAAAACACCAGCAAAATTTCTCCAGTCTTTGCCATGATTTGAAAAATCAGTAGACGCAAATTGTAAATAGCATGGCGTGATAGCAGAGTAGGATTTCTATTCTGGATATAAACTGGGATAAAGCTGCGCTAAGCAATCTGAACTCAATTGGACAAGCAAGCAAAGTTTTTCTGCTTCCTGATATTTGTATATATTTAGTAAAGGTTTCTGTATTTCTCTCAGCAACCAAACTTTAGGAAATTTGAAAAAACCCAAAAAAAAAAAAAAAATCTAGCCTATGAGTTATGCGAATTGTTTTGTATATCAAGTGAGTTAAGTGGATCAGGCAAAAAATGATTCTATCATTAAACAAAATGAGCAAATTCAACTCACCTAATTAGTAGGTTAAATAAGTCAACACCTAGCTCTAATTCATATAATATTTTAGACAAAAACATATATGGGTTATACAAGACTTAATCATAATATTTCTATTGTCATCTCAACTTAATCAGCGCACTTGAGAAACTAGGTATGGTAGAACTAGCAATTTTTATAATTTTGTTATAAGATTTTATAATAAGAAGTAATATGTGAATATTTTTAACAATTTATTACAATATGATTTTAAAAAAATCTACAACTCATTTTTTTATTAGTAAACTTGATAATAAATATCTGAAGAATATTATTTAAATCTAATCCATAATTTAATGCTAATAGTTTGTTGCAGAAGTTCGAATGAATGATACAAGAATCTACATCTTCTGCTGTAGCCTCCCAAATTGGAGGGTTAGGCAGCAACATTTTTATTTTTATTTTTTTTTAATTTAGCCCTTCTCTACTGGGATAGCAAGTGATATCCTAGTAGAGGATTTATTTTCATGATATAGGAGATGGAACTTAAATCGAATAAAATGCACGCAAAAAAAAAAAAAAAAGCTTTGAAATATGTAAACTCAGTACATATACACCAAATCAGTAATAAATAAACACGTAAATGTGTTTAAAATAAATTCTATTAAATGTTTATTTGTCATTGATATAGATACACTGCTAAAAAATCTCTTAAGAAAAGGCCCCCTTAGATTTGGGCCATAGCGTCCTTGCTTGCAGCCCCAATAAAAGCAGTATGAATGCAGGCAACAACTTTGCCGGCGCTGGGTTTTTATTAAATCCTTAGCCAACTTTTTATATTTATACTGTCAGATGGCAAGGACAAACCAATCTCTACGTTGAGCAAAAAGCATCCCAAATCATGGTTTTTGGAATTTGATAGGTTTAGCTTAGGCATTATATCTTTGCCTGAGATTCGGCCCAAGCATTCACTGTTTTGTCCATCCTCCATTGGATACAGTCGTGTTGTTTCCACCAAACTTATTGAACGCTGAATCTGACGGAAAAAATTGGTCCGTTTTAATTAATGATTGTTAAGTATCGCCTCCCTTTCAAGGAAGCTAACTTCTATCCTCTTAAGTCATTCTTTCGTGTATATCATTAACACTTGTGGTTGTCTCCCCTTTCATCGTAAGTAATAAAGTCATTTCTTGTAGAAGTTAAATGTAACAACTCCAGCAATTGTGGCTAATAATCATGCTTACCATCTGAGTTTTTTTTTTTTTTTTTTGGGTTAGGAAAGGAAAATATTAAAATTAATCCTCCAAAACATCTCGACACCACCATGAGTTTCTTCACTTTGAAAGATAGGAAGAAATACATCTCAATAAAGGGGATAAGGACTATTATTTAACAGCGTTCTCTCTTCCCTTCCTTTCTCTATATTCTTGTTTCTTTTCCTTCCAATTCTGAAAATCCACCAAAGTAATATGGCCCAAGGAATACCAAATGAAAAAGCGCTCAAACGCCAAGATTCTTTTATTAAGGAATATACAAAGATTATTTCTATCTGAAAAAAAAAATTTATAAGAAAAAGAATGCTACTCTCACTAGTTTTGCTATTGCACAATTTCTTGCGCCAAGTAATGTGAACGCTACAATACATGGAAATACATGAGAATAAGTATTGGAAGAGGACTGCAACCTCGCCCAAGTATTGTATTCCCCGTGCAGCTGTTAAAGCGCTCTTACCAACGGCGTTAGATAGGATTCAACAGTCCTTTCCACATGATTATTAGCTTTGCACTAGTATCCGTCGGATACACACAGTGTAGGTCCATAGCTGACCTCACATTATGCAAACTGGTTCATATTTCAGGCCAGACAAGAAATGAACAGAGTATCCTCTTCCATTGAAGCCAGGAAACCACTTTCATGTCCCATGCAAAGGCAAAAAAAAAGTGATGCAGAGGACGAAAAAGGCGTATTTAGTTGAGTGCATAATGAACTCGCTCAAGAAGTTGGACCACCTGGTTAACCTGGAAATGTGCAGGTGGGAGTGGCTTCAAACTTGATTTAACCACGTCTGGTGGTTCAGAAGATAAAATGGCCTCTTGCTGCATACTTGTTAGCTCCAAAAACTGAGTCAGCATGTCACCATCAAGTATCTTTGGTGTTCCAACCTATCCACAACAAGAGTAAGCAAAACGAATGACTGAAGGAACAAGAGTAAGCGTTTTTGTATATAGAATATAAATTAGAGAATATAACAAGAAGTTAGAATCTGTCATAAGATAAAAACCAATCCTTCTACTATTAACCTTTCAGAGATGCTTAACAAAAGACTAAACCTGTAATCATGGTCCCTTGAAAATATGAGGGAGATGCAAGAAAGTAAGATATCAGATTTCGGTAAGCATATGAAAAGCAGAAAAGGGAAAAGGGACTTACTTCTGCAAAAAGAACAAAAAATAAAAATGATCGAGGAAGTGCTTCAACAAGCTGAAGGATTTTTAAAATTATTAGAACTTTCTCGACAGCACGGAGTCAGGGACCATGAAAAGATTTCTCCCAAACAGCTAGAAATTAGAGCCAGAAAGATGCTACACTGAAGACACAACTAAAATTAATTGAATCCACTTAGAAGTACTTACCGGATTTTCACGGCTACGAAACTCATTATGATCATTTCCCAAAATAGGTGCAGTCAATGGATGGACAACAAGTCTAGCTTGCACAGCTTCTAAGAGTTCATATTCTTCCCTACACAGAGACAAATGATGTTTCTCAGACGTGTCAAAACTCAAACTAAAGACATCGCTACTCTGCACTAGAGCATCACCCCAAAATCATCAATCCAGTGAAAGTCGAAGACTGCAAATGTTAATATGTGGTGTCTAAATATCTGTACAGAATACTATAATGGAACAGAGTTACAAGGTATGACCCGAAGGGAGAAAAAAAATTGTTAACGTTTAGTTTCCCTAAATGAAATTATCTTTGATTCATTAAGGAAATGGCACGCTTAACAACACTGATGGGTATTCCATGATCCCTCATCAATGTGAGAATGTAGATGATAATTGCTTCTACATTACCTATCCTCACTTATCAGTTGACTTGTGTCCTCACTTACTAATTATATCCTTCGGAGATTGCAGGAGCAATTTAGATGGAGCAGCTTTGTAATGAAACACTCACTCCAAATAATTTTCAAGACTACATCACTATAATGCAAGAAATGGAAAACACAAGATCCTACAATAGAATAGATGGTCAACCAGTCAACGGCAGCCAGACAAAACATCTAATTAAAGCATGGCGGCCCATCCACCCCTAGTAGATGGACTGCACTGCATACAGGTGTTGTTGCAGCTTGTGAAAATGTAAAAGGAACACTCAAAGAACATGAAACAATCATGACAAAAATATATATAATTTGAATGCCATCCAGAAATATAGCATCAGCTTGGACATGATCCTCAACTTTTTGAAGAGTAGCATTTGACTTCACCATGCATTGTTGGAACTCAATTGAACTGAGAAAAAGATTGGCTTCCCCAAACTCTAAACTATGCTTAAAAATTCATAACATAAATTTCTTTCTTACTTATAGACAAAGATTATTGCCTCAATCTTTCCATGAGAAAAACCTAATCCAACCCAGTCCCCAAAATGATAAAACCATGTTTACCAGGTATCCAGTGAGAAACTGCCTGAAACAGTTAAAAATTTTACCCATTGGATCAGGTCAAGTACTCAAAGGCCTGACCTGGCCTATCGCTTCTCTCAATTAAACGTGATACATGAGAAATAATAATCCAAGCTGTTGCCTGACGGCACTGTCCATTAACTAACCTGCCCCCAATAATTATTCACCTTAACATTTGTAGAGAGAGCTGCTGCCAACATTAATTGGTACCTTGATAAACGGATGAAGATCATTATGCTTCCTAACAGAGTAGTAGCAATTATAGTACTTTGTAATGAATCAACATTTGTCTTAGGGCCATCACCACCTTGCAAAACATCATCAGCTGGAAGTCTGTATGAATATGAGCCCTGAAATAGAACCATAAACTATATCAGGTGAATTATGCACAGCAAATGAGAAGGGGGGAAAAATGAGAAGGGTAAGGAAGAAGGGATAACAATATATTGGTAGATTACACAACAATTACCAAATCCAAAGAAGAATAAACAAGAAGTAATGTAAGCCACTTGGGACAAGCAGAAGTGATAAGGGTGGAGTCGGGGTATAGGTAATGTAAGGGTTTGATCCCTCCAATGTAATATCAAAAAAATAAACAAGCAGTGTGAAAACCCATCAAGCACAGATATATATTAAGGGACAGCAACTTCTTTATTCCTCATTCATTTGTATTTACAATACAATATCCCATGGGCAAAGAAACACACCAAAACATGAGGCTAATGTTGGGAGGATAGCATTGGCCCGTCACCTGCCTTTACAAAGGCTTAGGAACATTGCAGGTCCGTCTTCCCCCCCCCAAAAAAAAAAACAACAAAACAGCAAAAATAAGTTTGGGTATTTCATCTAGAAAGTCATCATATATTCATGAAGAAACAAGTATGACTGAAACTTATGACATCTCCTGCAGAGGAACCATTGTTACCAACTCAGATGATTAATTTCAGCACATTGGATCCGCAACCTTTATCCTCAAATTTCTACAAAAATAATGCAAATAAATAACTTTTCATCCATGATATTTAAAGGATGTACCTTCTGAATGCTCATGGCAACCTCAGCCATATAATAAGCACAGCTTAGTTTCAAGTTGCATTCTGGACTGGCATTGTCTGAGGCAGGTGCACCATAAAAAATTAAGATTACAATCTTGCTTCAGGGGCATAAAAAGTCAACAAGTAATTAAGCTAATAGCTCTTTCAAAAATAAAGTACAGTAACAGCATGAAAATAGGTTTTTTTTAAAAATTTGTAAATAAGGGATCATACAAAAATAAACACCTTCAACAATGATGCAAACAACACAAATTTTTATGAAAAAACGGTAAGTTACTATTGCTTTTCAAGCAATGCAGAAAGGTACCAACCATATACAAATTACAAGGCCTTTAAATACTTTTCCAAACAAAGTGTAATTATTAAACCAGCATGAAGGAAGATCACTCTGTATGATATGAATTTCATACAGGCAGTACTTTATGCATAAAATTTTAACTCAAACTAATACTCAGAGGAAGAGAACAGATAGCCTTGAGCTATCTGCACACAATTCAATTATTTCATCCACACCAATCCCTTTCCCACTTACCCTTATGATGGAGTCCCACATTGGGTAGCCACAAGCAATTCTTGTGCTGTTTAAATGGCATGGTTATTCCCCTTTACAAGTTGGTTTTTAAGGGCCCCATATTTGCTTAGATCTCTTTTAGTAGGTATTAGAATTGAACTGACATCCGCAAAATGGGTTAACTGTGGAAGGTGCAACCCCGTGGCTGGAGTGAGTGCCAGAGTGTAGCTGTCAAGGACGGCGGCCCTTTAGGAGTGATGCTACAATGGAGTCCCATATTGAGTAGCCACAAGTAATTCTTGTGGTACTTGAGTGGCATAGTTTTTCTCCTTTACAAGCCAGTTTTTAAAGGTGGATTCCCCATGCTTGCTAAGGCTTCCATCACCTTATTTATACTACTCATAAGGGTAAGTAGGTAGTTATAATTGTCAGTTATTACTAACATCTTATTCAGCTAACAATGACTACTAGCTAACTTTCTTTAGGAACTATTAGTGAAAATTCACTAACTACCTAATCCATGTAATAGAAAAAAATTGATGTGGTGCTGTAATATAGGGCACAAATCTATCACAACCATATGCATGCCCATGAAACTTTTTGTTCGCAGCAAAACCAATAAGTTCATATTTTGAAAGCCTGAGGCCTGAGCACACAAAAAACTCAACAAGATAGGCAATAAATCCTATAATAAAAGATTATAATTGATAGTTGATTACTTGAAACACAAGAGGCTTAGTTCAGTCCTACCTTCCAAATGACTGGAACATAAAACAGAAATGTTTCCTTTACGATCTGAAACAACAGCAGTCTCAGCATCCACGAGAACGCAATCAGCAACTAACCGCTGCACTGGATCACAGTAAAGTTGCTCCAATTTTCTTTCTTCCTGGCATAGAAGATGCAAATTAAATAAGTTCAATATTGATTTTACTTAATGAAGGAATATAATAAGCAATATCATGACAAGGGAACCTTGACCCTGCAATGTTAAATTATAAACAACATATGATAATTTATTATACAAAAGAATATGAAGAGAGGGGAAGAAGCACCAGACTTAAAAGAGATTTTATAAGAAACATAGGACAACAGAAAAGCATAAGGATAAGTTTTACAAAAAATAATCGAAATTAAACAAAACATCAGTACAGAATAGCCCTCCAGTTTCTCTGCAAGTCTTAACAAGAAGAAACCATAGCCAAAAGCTCAAAATTATTGTTTTCCTTTGTTGTTTCATTAAAAAAAATAATGACAGGACAAACAGCCATTGCCACTCACCTCTTGGTAAGAATAGAAAAGGATACCATCACGACAATCACCAACAGCAATTCTAGTAAAATGAGCAGTCAAAGATGTTATCATAAAACGCGTCCTTCCAGCAGCAAATTTTCTCACTCTTTGGGGATTGTCATTTGGAAAACCACAAACATAGAACTGAATAACAAGACAATAACTTAATCAGCAGACCATGTAAAGTAAATGTGGTAAAATTAACATACGTTAAGCATAGATACAGAACCTTCTGATGTAGAAAGAGATAAATTGAGAAATGAGGGGAGAATTAGGAGAACGACATAATGAAAGGAGAAAAGTCAAGATTTTACAACTTACAGCATTGCCGGCAGAAGCCAAGAAGTAGCGATCAAGATAAGGACAGATGGCAAGTACCATTCCCTTCCACTTGGATGCATAAGCCAATCGCAACTGCCACACATCATTTTCATCAAGTTTAGTGCCATCAGAGCTATTATCATCAGGGCTACTCCCAAGGCTACTGCTTGATAGTTGCTCAGGGGCATATCCAACAATTTCGCAGAATGGTGAAGTTCTTTGAGATAAGGATCCTGCCTTGGAACAAAATATTGTTGAACCACGATCTGAATTTTGCACATGTTCAAGGCAGAGAACAAGAAGACGGCCATTGGTACTGCCAAAGAAGCATCCAATTATTAAATTGCTACCATATGACTAACCAATTAAAAGACTTTATTGACATTTTTTATCATAAAAGTCTATGGAAAAATATATTTGGAATTTCTCATAAAAGTAAACAAAATGAAGTTTGTTGGCAGTATACTAACATTTTAATACTTAACCACATATAAGGATAAAGCAGAACATAGTAGGAGAACAAATCAGCTCAAAAGTAGAATATTAGCTTCATGTATAAAAGGCAGAATTGAGATGCTAAACAGTTCAAGTTTATCTTGGTTGTGAAACAACTACTTACAAGCATTTATTGCTAAAATGCAGCTAAGGCTACCCTAACTTTGAACCTATTGCATTCTTTGCAGCTAATGATACCAGCACTGTAGCATAGACAAATAATTGAAGCCATACATGTCACATAGTGAAGATTCTGAGTGCCCTTCAGTTTATATCTGTCAGGGAAGGAGTGACCACTCAGGAGGACAAAGCACTCCTTGTGAACAAATTCTCCAAACAGGACTTTCATAGATGACAAGAAAATAAAAAATTTAAAGTCCTGTATTGGATGGTGAAGCATGCACTAGAGATGGACGTATCTTGATAAAGTTTACTTTTGAATATTATAAATAATGCCAAGTATCATTAGCATACAGATATTGCATTCTTGCACACCTGTAAGACTTAGCTGAGTCAATGAAGCATGAGTCAATATATATATATATATATATTTTGTTTAGATTATTTAGGTAAGTATGGTCCTTAAGAAGCAGGTTACAAGTCGCTCAATAACAGTTTAGGTTATTTAACTCATACAACCCATAATGCAGTTGAGGAAAGATAAGCCATCAGCAATTCAAAAGTTGAAGGGCAACAAAACTTGTCAATTAGCTTGTGACTAAATCGGAGAAAAAAAAAATGATAGATGTGACACCTCTCAGCTTCACCACTTGGCATTGTAGCAGGACCAGAAGACAGACTAGTTCCAACCACCAGCACCTGATTACTTCCAACCCTTACTAATTCCAAGGATTTTCCTGTTTCTCCAATTCCAAGTTTAAAAGACAACAGTACTGAACCACTTTGCGGATCCACACAACATATGTCAGATGAATATGTATCACAATTCAATTCAGTCCTCAACACAATCAACATCCGGCTTTCACTGTGATATAAGACCTTCCGTGGAGTACCCTCCAAATGAAACTTCTGCACATTAAGACTGTCCACCATCTCCACCTAAAGCATCACACAATTAAGAACATATAAATAATTACACATAAGCAAGACAAGAAATAGACCCAAAAACAAAAAGCAGCAAGTATTACTGAAGTATTTTTTTTTTTTTACCAGATGTAAACTGTTTTCTGCAACAAATAACATTCCTTTTGGACACTCAACAGAAAAAACAGGAGTAACATGTGTAGAAGGCTGAAATGAGATAGAAGTATAAGAAAGACTGTGTCTTGCACTATGCAACAACCACCGCCTATCACTTAGAGCAATTATATCAGCATCAAGTGTGTCACCCAGAGGCACCAAGAAAACAGGAGTAATGCCAATGTGACGAATAGCAATCAATTGAAGAGTGACAGGAAGGTCTTCTGCCTTGTAAGAAACATTTTCCTCAGAATTCACCAAATTTATATTAGATAAAGCAGTATCCACATTTACTGGTGGTGAAGTAGGTCGATCTGATGGCCACTCAAAGCGAAGAAGCATTCCATTCCTTAATCCGGCAAGAACATAAAACCTATCAACACATACAAGCCGAACATCTTGAGGTATACAACTGCTTATAGTTGTGCCCATAGTACTCATAAACGAAATTGTCCCACAAGCTATAAATCTAACTCCGCTATCAGGTGTAAAAGACAAAATTTCCACTGATGGCCTATGTGTGCCAATAACAAAGGATTTATTGATATCAACTCCACTTGGAAAGTAAGCAGTGAAGTTGCTATTTGCTGAAATGGATAAATCTGATTGTTTTTGCTCAAATTTTTGTCTAGGAACGGAAATGCATGATAATTCAATTTGCAACTCCAAGTGTTGCATTTCATAAATTTCATACTGATAGGCTGATTGTAACCTAACTCCAAGGATCAACAAAAAACACGGATTAGAGGTTGATACAACTATAAAATTATGCCCAACAGCCCCCAAATTGATATTTACATTATCTGGGGACCAAGATGTGCAAATAGGAGAGGACAAAGGGATACCTTCAGAGTGTGCGGCCTTAGTGGGCAAACATAGCCTAACTGCACATTGGTGAATCTGAACAAGCAAACCATCACTCACAAGGCCACAAGCCAAAGTACAGACATTAGGTTGGAAACCAACTGAATCAGTCACATCAGTAAAACTTAAGCCAACTGACAATATTCTGGTCTCTTCAACAAATGATAGCACAAGAAAAGAATGATATGAATCAATAGCTTTCATTTGAACTGTCCAAGTACCAGTTATCCCTTGATATATAGGAGCAGTCCTCAGTAGCTGTTCTACACTGATACCACTTCGAATAATCCTTAAAGACCCCTCTGGCGCCACACCACAGCAGGCAAACATTTGATCATTCTTCTCATCATGATGATCCACAACAGCCATATCCAAGATTGGTGCAATGTTTTGGATAGGACTTGAATAGCATAGCCTTCCATCTTCCAGCTTCAGGACCATACCATCCCCCATTTCTACAAGTGCAGCTAGATATCCACCCTCAACCCACAAAAGTGCCTTACAGGCTAGACCTTTATAAAGACATTCTGAGAGATTGACTTGAAGGCCATCAGAATCAAAACAAATCTCAATCATGAAAAATTCTCCACTATCTATGCAGAAGATCATCTTAGCATCTTTATTATTTTCAGGCTCCCAACTCCATGAGCAAACATACTTGTAACCTGAATTAGTACAGCCACTGTCACTGTCTATACACATGGGATCATAACCACTCAGCGCCAACAAGGCACAGGCAGCAACATTAAATCGTTCATCATCAATATCTTGTAATTTACATGAGTCTTCAACAAAATTCTGCTCTTCCACAGCATTGGGTAAAAAATTTAAACTAGTCCTGTAGACACAACATGGGTTGTGAGTGTCTCTAACATCCATTAAGAGAGCATCACCAGCCCTGAATAGAAATGCAAGTCCACTAGAGTTGGGAACTTCAACAATGTCATGTGCTAGAGGCCCAGGTTCAACAAACCGGGAAAGAACATAGACTGCATGTGCTTTAATATTCCATTCCAATAAAAGTACCTCATTTAGAAGCTCCCCCCTCCTGTAGGATATAATTTTCAGTAAGTACACATCATCCAAAACAAGGACAACACAAGAGAGATTTCTTTCCATCATAGATCCATCCAATCTTAAAATAAACTCTTGACAGGCTAAGGTACATACTCAATCATCATACCTATTTAGAAGAATAGCTACTACAGGATTATGCTCCTTACTTAGTTTCCCCAAATCTTGTGAAATAAAGCACATACTCCAAATAGTGCCATGTATACTGGGTCTCTGGATGCTTCTATAAGTACTTGGAGTCCCTTCACTTTCGGAAGGGTACGTTATTCTCTAGAGTTGGACAAAAAAGATCATATAAGAATTTTTATTTTTCAGATAGAAGAAGAAATGTATCAATCAAAAGCAGAAAAAAAAGACAGTATAAAAAAAGAGGATAAAATATACTGCTAAAAGTCTAGGACATCATAAAAAAATAAAAAAAGAAATAATTTATTAAAGAAAAAAGAAAAAAAGATGAAAGATGAATAAAATTATAGAAGACACCATGCTGATAAAGCCCTTCAATATCTTCGAAGATTCATCAAACCTTTTCAGCAGAATAACTAAAGGATACCCAAAGAGACAACTTTGTCCAATAATGTATGTTTATGTGCCAGAAAAAAGCCTTATCTTATATGCATACACATGTATGCCAACACACAATCACATGCAGATTTTCTAAAATGGAAAATGGTACGGTAGTTTTGGACCTCATCAATGATATCACTGCTTTTAGACATTGACATTGAAAACAGAGCTAGCCGATCTTCATATGCGCTGACAGCAATAAAACAACCACTGCAGAAAGGAAACCATAAGTTAATACAACCAGTGCCGAACGAAATTGACATATGCTTACAAGTAAAACAGAACACAGAAGTTGGAGATACCCAGAAGGCTAGTATAGATGCTTTCCAAAAATTTTCTGGTCAGAAAAGACATCACCTGGTATCAACTGCTAGCATTCTTCCAGGAAGATGCCTTGTGTTTCCAGCATTAGATAGCTGAACATGCCTTACAGGAAAAAACCTACATTGATGCATATAAAAAGAAGGAGGAAGCTTAGTGGAGAATAATTTAAGGACTTCACCAACTCAGTAACAGCTAACTAGAATATTTCCACTTTGAATCATACAAAGTGGTTTTTTTTTTTTTAATAATATGCAGTCACTGAATTTCAAGAATATATTGCTCAAGACCAATAAATAAACAAAATCACAGCTTTCTTCTGAACGACAAGAAAGAACCCCCAAAAAAAAAAACAACCAAAAAAAAAATCCAGTAGACATAGTCAACCTGTGCATTTCATTGCAAAATGTAAGCAATGTCAGCTTCCCAGAATCAGATATAACAACCAAAAGGTCTTTACCCCACATCTACAGAACAAAAAGGGACTAAATAAGATTCAGCCTTGGTGAAAAAATGCCAATCATAACAACTGATTTCATTCAACATAAATAGTAGTCTCTCAAGAAAATAAGCAGATTTACGAACAGGTCTGTCAGCTATTAGTTAAGACAATAAGGAGTTCACTAAAGGTGAAAGACAAACACACCTTTGGATCTCGCGCATGAAAATTCCCATTCCAGGGTAACATGGCAAGATCTTTAATCGTGCCAAAAACAGGCTGATCACAGACAGATTGTACAATCCCATCCTCACCAATTATTACCAACTCTATAGATGTCTCCTGAAAGTATAAATCAAGAGCAGCAGCATAATATTAATCCAATAATGATAGTTGTAACAACAGCATAAAATAGTTGGATTAAGCTAGTTATACGAAAGAAAAGAGGTCCGTGCCACCCCCTGGCCATGTAATAGACATAATCAGATTTTACATCTTTAATTAAGGAGAAGTATTAATGCAAGAAACTAATTATAAAAGGGACAATATTTAACAATCAGTTGATTCTCCCAGTCATCACTATCTTTCATATGGCATAGTCACAAGCATTGCAGAGTGTACCAACAATGACAAATTAAAAGACTTTGAAGGTCCCAGTCGAAGTCAAAATTAACCAAAAGAAAAAAAATACTTAAAATGGTTCCATCCCTCGAGCCAAACCTAAAACCAACCACGAAAGGAAAGTCTGATTCGCAGGTTGATTTTAATAGTGACCACGGGAAATTTAACAAATTAATTCTAATGAAGGAATAAGACAGCGAAGAAAGATGGATATAGAAGGAGAACCTTGCCAAAGACAACGTCCCTGGAGGAGGGTGAACGGATGTGACCATACAGGACCTGAAGAACGACACTTCCTCTGAGAACGCACTTGGCAAGGTAGTGGGCCGTGCTGGAGGAAGACGATGAGGGCCCGCACTTAGCAGACGAACACTCTTCCTCCGAAACCGCCATTGACAATAAGTTGGAGCTTTTAGTGTGGAGTGTCTAGGTTAATCTGGATGATTGTTTTCCGAGAAAATTAAAATGGAAACAGCTTTGAATAATGTTTGAAGGTTCCTCTTGCTTCCATTGGAACACTACAGACGCATGCTGCATAGCTTAGGAGGCAACGAGAAGACTTGTCGAGTGCTTTGCATTTCCCATCTGGGCGAGAAGGGGAGTATCGTCGGTGCAGACACAACCTTTTTTTTTTTTTTCTTCCTCCTCTTCAATCTTTCTCTCTCTCTCTCTTACTAGTTCTTTTTTATTTTTCTAATCTCCTTTGCCATGGCTAAGAGTTCATCATTAAATTTATTAATAAAAATATAATACATCAAATTTATAATTTAATATTATATTATTAATTTATTAAAAAATGTATATGTTACTAATAATAAATATTATAATTTATCTTTGTTGGTGTTTATGTCATAGGAAGAGATAAAAAAAGAGATTTAGTTTAGTATATTATTAAGAATCATAGATAAAATTATAAGTTTTTTTTTTTCTAAGAGTTAGGAGGAAGAAGAAGACAATTTGTAGTTATCATAAGAGGATAGTAAAAGAATGATAAGATCATGAATTCTAAGGATTATATCCTCATATTAATGTGTTTGTTTATTGCTTTTGATTGAGATTCATTTTCTTTTTATATATAAGAATATATGTTGATTATTATTAAGCTCATTAAGGTTGGTAAGGTTGCACCAATGATATGGGTCTCGGTACCATAGGCTTGTTCATTATGGATTTATGAGAATATTATGATATTATCCTTATAAAGTATTTATAACATTCACCTATAACTTTGTTGGCAAAGTGACAAGCTAATTAAGCTTAAAAGAATTAGAGAATTGTCATTTAAGTTCATGAGAGGTTGTATTAAAAGTACATTTGTGGTAAGTTGTTGTCCTACCCTGAAGGGGTGGTTATATAAGGCCTCTAAATCATGATTGACATGACAATTAAAAGGGGAAACCAAAGGTTGGCTATTTCTCTTGGTAGTGCCCTTTGACTTTCTTTGTCATTAATCATGTTTGAGTTTTATGTCTCTCTAATTGGCCATTACGGTGTTTCGTTTTTTTGTTTGAGCCTTGCGCTCTTTTATTACCCTTTCTCAAAGCTTATAACACTTCATTGTTTCCTTTTATACATTTTCAAACTTCGATCAACACTCATTTCCTTCTATACAATTTTAAACTTCACTCAACACCTTATTGACATTTCTTTGCCTATGATTGTGAGTTCTGCTAGCTTTTGGGCAAACGTTGCTTTGCATAGTGTTGTTGGATCTTGCATTAATGTTTTTTCTCATGTTTCTTACAACTCTTCTATTTTATCATTCTTTATAAGAGGCATCTTGCATATTGTTTCTTGTCTCATTAGATTCGTAGCATGTGTCATTTTCTTCTGGTGGCACATAGTCTTCATTGAGTGATGCTTCATGCATTTGCCTTCTTTGTTTATTAGTTTACACTCAACTCGTGTGAGAGTGCTACCTTGTTGCTCTAGGTATGTCTTGCTCACGAACTACTTTTCTTTTCTGAGTTCTCTCAAGTTTGCTTTCACATAGATATCTCCTTATAACTATTAACTTTTCATGCATTGTTATCATGTATTGTTGTTATTGATATAGCCTTTAAAGCAATTCAACATTATTAACTTATGGATTTGTAAAAGTTTTTATGATAATTAGGTTGATGCTATAGCTCATAAATGGATGGATGACATTTTGCTACCTAGGAAGGTTGATTTTTTTTTTTGTTTTAACATCTATGTTGGAACATTGGCATGATCTACTAATGTGGTTTCAATTGGAATTGTCAAATATATCAAATCTAATACATTGGGAAGGTACTAATTGTTATAATGTTTGTTCTCATTAGGTTGTAAAGAAGAAATAACTTGGGAACACTCTGCCAAACATACTTTGCACAAGATTTTAGTGTTGTAATCAATGTTCTAGTTACTAAAATAGTTTCTTCTCATTTGCACCATAAACTATGAAAGATGGATAAATTTAAGAGTCTAAACTCCTTTAACTGTTTATAGAGCAAAAAGTCAAAATAGCATATTTGATGCACCAAATGTTGGTGTTTAATTAACCTATGATTAGAGATAAATAACGAGGCTTTGTCCAACGATAATGTATGTATTAATAAGAATAACATATGGATTACTAATTCTTTCTTTTATGAGCTAAGAGGAAGAAAATGATGGTCTATAATTGCTAGATAATATTAAGAAAATGGTAAGTCAATGAACTTTGGGCATTGTGTCTTAGTATCAATGCGCTTATTAGCTTGCTTACTTGCTATGATTGGAATTCATTATCCCTTTATACTTAAGGGTTTGTGTCAATTATTATTAGACTTTTTAATGTTGGTAAAATTACTCTAATGATATGGGTTTTAATATTATGGATTGATCCATTCCAAACATACAAGTTTTAATATTATGGGTTTTAATAATAATTAAATTATTTTTACATATCAATCTATAAGGGTATCCACTTATGTACAACTTTTATACATTTGCTATTAGTTTTTATTACTAAAAACATAATTGATATATAGTTTTTAAAAATAAGTGTATAGTTTTTACAATTCAACATCATACGAGTGAGTTTTTAATTTTTTTTATATACCATATTTTTATTAAAAAATATAGCAATAAAAATATAAGAAATTATATTTAAATATAATCAATATATATATATCACTAACATTATAAGTTATTGTTCATTGCTTATTTATGAAAAGATTACTCTTTTTTTTTTCTCTCTCATCTTGCTAATGTTCCACAATTTTCTTTATTTATATTACGATTTCTATTTTTTTAATGAAAAGACTTGTACATGATGCAAAACTAGTTTATATATATATATATATAATCTTTAAATTACAATGAATAGAGCTCATGAACAGTAAATTTTTTAAAATTTGACTAATTAACATAAATTCTCATACATCTGCACAAAGGCCTCACTTTAATTCTTAATAAATCTTGTAAAAGTATGCAATTATGCATATGTAGATTATTGAAGAAATTAAAACTTTTCATTTTATATACTCTTTGTTATCAATTATAATTAAAAAAATATAGCAAATATATAGGATAGAAAAATTAATGATTTATTGTATCAAACAAATAAAAATTAACAAACTTATAACATGATTTAAAAATATTTAAAAAATTAGGAAAGATACGAGGAATTTAGATTTTACATGATTGGAGAAGATAAATATATATTGTTTTTATTTTTATAATAATTAATTTAAAATAAAATAGAACAAAGAGGAGCATTTAATATTGCTCTTCACCGCCTAAAATTAGCCAGCTTTAAAACTCCACAACCTTTGTACTCATAAAACAATTAGCCTCATTTAGATTATAATATAATTTGTAATACAATTTTTTGTTTATAATATCTATTATTTTTTCATAATCACTATTAACATCATCCATTTTTATTATTTTCTAAAAATAAAAAAATTATTTCTTGCCTTACTCATCATTTTGTTTCTATTTTCTCTTTTTCTTACCTTCTGCTTATTTCATTTTCTTTGATATTTTGAAAGTTGATTGGTTTCAAGCAAGGGTAAGCATTGACCTTTTCAACATTAACTCTTTAGATCCTAGAATCTATATTAGTATGTTTTGTTCTTTTATAACTTTTTGCTTTCATGAATTCGAGAGGTGGGATTTAACTTTAAGGGGCTGGTTGCATTCGATACAATGGCTCTATGATGATAAACATATTGATTTACACGGATCAATTGTGTTACTATGCGATAAATTAATGTCCAATAGTGAATTGGATCTATGAATGCACACAATTAGTAAGTTTCAACTTATGAATGCTAAATATTTTGCTTCTGCTTGTAGAATGAAGGAGGAAGTGGAGTGGCAGGGTGGAACATTAGAGGTCCATTGGGTTTTCAGAAAATATATGTTAGGTTTTTTGTACTATTTATAGATTTAGTATTTAATGATTAGTAGCTAAAATGAGATCCTTAAAGTTGATTATTGTCTCCTTTCCTTGTTTAGGTCTTATAAATGATAATGATGCTTTCATTTCTAAAGTTCATTAGATCATCAATATTGTGCATTGGATGCTAAAATCTTTCTTATATCTTTAGTGACCTAGAATACAAGCCATTAAGAGTATAAAAGATTTTTATTAAGAAACTTAAAGTGATGTCAAATATATTAAAGGGCATTGAGTGATACTTTCTGCTTGAAACTTCTTTGTAAGTGTTATCAAGCATGGATCTGCTTTAATGTTATTGATTGAAGATGAGAAAGAGAAGTCCTTTATTCTATTGTGATCTTTTTGATACAAAAGTAGTTTACAAGTTAGTTTTAATGTTATTTCTAAGATTAGCCATTGTCGGTGTTGACAACACATCAAGAGATCTTTTTAAGAATCTTACTTCATTGGTTGTTGATTTGAGTAAGGAATGATAGATTATCTTACCCAAAGTAATGAATCATTTGTTGCCGAGTCTACTATCTTAAAAGGTGATTTAAAAGGTGAACTATCAGATCATCATTTTGATAACATTTCTTATTTTATTGATAACTTTGCAAGTTCTAAAAGAAGGGTTTTTTTTTAGTTAGGTTTTAAGATGGTTGCTAAGCAAATCAAGAGAAGATAGAATAGATTATTTTGTTCAAGAGATGGAAATTGATGGGTTTTGGTTGCTAAACATGAGAAAAATACTTGCACAGATTTTGCTTAAAAATATTAACTTTAAGAAGTTATTTTAATGCAACATGAAATTTTATTCTGCACAGCATCCCAATTAGGTTCAACATTGTAGCATTAGATCTAAGATATGCAAAATCAGGGATGTGATGCAAATTTTGTCCAAGTCATTTAGAGAAGCATGATTTAACTTGTCCTTTTAAGATAATTCCATGCAAACATAATTGTTTAGGTAGCATTATAAGACATGAAATGTATAGACATTGCATAACCATTTGCTCAATGAAAGTTGTAAACTATACTTTTATGCAATGGGTTATCGATTTGCTATTGCACAAAGCATGATTAATAAACATTAGTCTGACAACCTTCATAGTCACTTGTTGTACATTTTTTAAGGCATATATAGAAAAGCATCTTAGGAAGATTTGAAATGGTGAATGGAGAAATTTCTTCAAGTTAGTCTATGGGTATATGAATGATCAAGACATAAATTGTATTTGAGAACATCCTTGAAAGAATTTTGATTTAGATCAATTAATAGCTATCAATTGAAGACAGATAAGATTATTGATAGAAACCTTTGAATCTCTTGTATTATTTATGTATAGAATAACAATATTCCTCCTAAAACAGAGTAAGATAAAAGGGATGAATCACAATTTCAAATTCTTACAACAGAAAAGAAAAGAAAGGAAAACAAATGTAGAAAAGATAGAAATCATCTAACATTTGAAAGCCAAAAAATTCTTTTAAGCAAGTCCAATTTTTCCTTACCTCATTCAAACCTTAAACCCTTTTATAAACCTCTCTGGAGAAACATTCTCTTACTCCTCTAGCTCATCCACCCTTATGTCCCCTGTGATAAAGTTAGTTACTATTATTATTTCTTTTTCTACCCCTTTAACTAGTTCATCAAGGATTTTCACTTCTTGAGACTCTTTTCTCATCTTTCTTCTCTCACACATCTTCAATACCATAGGCTCTATAGTATTGGCTCCATCATTTGCTACCCCATCAAGTTTCACCTTATTCTCAAGGTAAGAATTAAATGTTGGGATTGATAATCTTTTATCATCAAGACCTTGTTCTTGCTTCCTCCAAAAACTGAAACCAGCATCGCCCAACAAATTCAAAGGATATGTATATCTTGGTTTTACATTTATGTCCCTAAATTCAGAAAAAAAAAAAAAAAAAAACATTGCATATTTTAGAAATTCTCTTGCTAAGTTATCTTCACATCTCCCTGATCACCATTTAATTGATGTTGAATAAGTCGATCACTAGTTACATCATTAGGTTTATCTTTTAATAGAACTTTCCTCCATGGTGAAAATAGAATATCTCATAGGTCTTTCGAAAACCAAGGAGTTAGATCAATTTCTAAATCAAGGGGGTTTTCAGTCAAGTCTACCCATTATGAACCTCCTTTTGGTTATCAATATTTCTCACTCAACCTTAGAAACTCTACGATTACCATTCCTATAGTAATAGACTTAATTTGTATTCTTGCCTTCTAATCATCTTCATAATTTACTTTCAAATCATGCTCATCTCTACCACTATCAAGAATTATTTCTACATCCTTATAGGTTATTCTTATCAAGTAAGAAATTAGTATAAAGTTAGAGGCTATTGACATTTTGGAGACAAATGACAATGTCAGGCCTAAATGTTCTTTTAAGTTTGTTGCACCATTGAAATTCTTCTTATATTTGCATTTATATACTAGCCTTGCTGGTTCTTTTGTTGAATCTTATAGTTCCCCAAGCTTTTCATATAGTGAATGGTTGGTGTTTAGTTAGTTAAGTGAAGCATTTGATATGCCTAAATTTGCTCTTATAAATACAAGTGCTAACAACTTTTTTTTAACCTTTAAGCCACTTATAATTCAAGATTTGAGTATAATATAATGCCGGATTAATGAATTCCCTTAGAGCCATTGCCACTGATGTATGACTATACTTATAGTTCCTGTGTGTGTTTCACAAAGTTCTAATCCAAAAGAGCATCTTCAGCACTGGTAATTGCAAAATTATATCGAACATAAAAAAAGCATTTTTTAGATCATACTTGTGAGTACTATTTTGATTGCAGGTGAGATTTTCCATCACTATAAGGTCACCTTTATCCTTTCTTCCAATTTTTGTGTATCTTTTAGTTGCCTGATATTTACCTAGAACTTTTGCAAGACAAGTTTGGCTCCTATACTTAAATGACTTCTTTATATATTTGAGATATCGAGGAGCAAAACCCTAAAATAACTCAAGTTTTATCTTTTTTTTTTAAATAATGAACCTATCATCAAGTGTCTTTGTAACAAAAGACTTGGTTTTTCTACCCTAAGTATCCCAATTTTTACAATGGCTTAAAAAGGTAATATAATCAAGCTCAAATGGGCAAGATTAATTTTGAAGCTTAGAGAACTGGTTAACATATTGACGAATCATTGAGTATTTTTCTCTTCCAAGAGATTTTGCATATATGATTTTTCAAAATTTTTCATGATCTTTTATCAATGAGAAAGGGATACTAGTTTTCATAGATGAAAAAAAAAAAAAACTAGTTAGGGCTTTAGACTCAACTCTTTCTATTACCTCATGATCAAGTATATTGTTCGTTCCTCAAGTGATCTTTTGGGTTTGGTCAGAATTGACCTATATTAAGTTGATCTTGATCCTATTAATTTTTTGCCTAGAAAGATTTATAAACTATTTTCCAAGTTTGGCCCCAAGTGTGTTCTCTAATGCTACCTCCCTTCCGTTAACCCCATAAGTCTTCTACAACATTAACTCAGTTTACATACCTTTCCTAAACCTATTTTGGATTGCTTCAACTTCAATCAATACAACTGCAAAAGTTATTTTTAATGGAGACCATTCTTGTGTATCTCACTACGTCTTTTTGTCTTAGTGCTTTCCTTTTTTTAATACCAATCTAGCCTTGTTTGCTGCTGTATAACTTCTTGCCACTTCCTCCAACTTTTTACTTGAATCTATTGGTGTTGGTTTTTTAGTATTAACCTCAACTTTTCCATTTATATGATGTAGAACATGTCGCATCTCTATCCCTGCTTTCTTATTTGTTATCTTCAAATTGAATAAAAGCCATACTAGTATTACAATGTCCATGCATGGAGGAAAGACATGCATGCTTACCCTACCTAAGTTTGTTTTCAGTTGGGTAATGAGTTACCCAAATGTGGTAATTAATTGGGCCACCCTTATAATGTATTTAAGCTTATAAAATTTGCCTCTCACTTTCAATTTTGGGCTTTTACCCCATTTAACCCTTATAACCTAGTTTATGACCTAAGTGGTCTTTTTTTCTTTTACTGATATCATCATCTTTCTCTGCTATCTATGAACTAATTTATGGTTAACCACCATTCTAACATTTGGCCTCGTTCTTCTTTCCATTATACCCATTCTTTAACTTTTTTTTTTTTTGTTAGTTCAGCATCACATAGTAAAAGAAATTTCGTGGATCTGTTTGGCACTGAAACCATAACAGAAATTAGATTCTCTTCACCCCTTCGTTGCACTTCCTTGGTTAATGATGGACTATCAACATAAAGGATTTTCATAAGCTCAAGAATTTTTAAGATAGTTGACTTCATCTTTTTCTTTTAACTTGTTCTCATAAGTCAATACAATAGTAAATCTAGTAACCAAACCACCCTATTCAAAATTTTCTTTTCTAACTTTCCTCACCCATGGTTGCTGCTTTTCCCTTATTTTTGACTTAATTGATTCTTTATCAAAAACCAGTGAACCTCAGGTAAGCTCTTTCTCAATTATCTCCTATTTTTCTTTTCTAAACTCTATCTTCTTTTTTTTACATTCTATCATTTGTTTTTCAATTTTTCACTTGGCCATCATCCTTTCCCCCTATATCTCCCTTTTTCATTTAGTTAACATTTGTTCAGTTAGTTCCTTTATTTCTCCTATGTCGTTCTTTTCTAGTATCTCCATATTCCATTTGGCAAATGGTTTTTTCACTTTTTTCACTAAAAATTCCCATATTCTCATATTTTTCTAAATTATCATGGTTCTACTACCAAATTGATGGAAACCTTTGAATCTCTCGTATTGTTTATGTGTAGAATAGCAATCTTCCTATCAAAACAGAGTAAGATGGAAGGACAAATCACAGTTTTAAACCTTACAATAGAAAAGAGAAGAAAGAAAAATAAATATAAAAAAGATAAAAGCTATTTGACATTCAAAAGACTATAAAACTCTCCCAAATAAGTCCAAATTCCTCTTCACCTCCCTCAGACCCCAAACCCTTCTATAAACCTTTCCAGATACATACTCTCTCAATCCTCCAACTCATCCACCCTTACATCTCTTGTGATAAAGTTGGTTGCTATTGTTATTTCTTTTTTTGCCCTTTTAGCTAGCTTATTAAGCATTTTCATTGCTTAAGACTCTTTTTTTTTGTCCTTTTTCTCTCGCACATCTTCAATATCATATGCTTTATCGTATCGGGTCTATCATTTTACATTTGGCCCAATCAAGCGCTGCTCGATTTTCTTTAATATGTTAGTTTCTAATAAAGGCAATCATGGGAAAATGCTTTCAAGTAAATAGGATAGGACCATGGAGAGTTTGAAAGCATTGATTTGTTTTCCTCCTGAAGTTAATATATTTAACTTGTGCCATTACGTTGTCCACCAATAGAAACTTGAAATTGTAAGCTTTTATCGTTATTTACTATTTAGTTACCATAAAATGTGTTGTTCTTGCCATATTCTTTCTAAAAGGGATATGTCAATTGCCTTATTATAATCAATATTAGGCTTGTAATTTCTTTCCTAGGCATTATTAAACAACTAGTCAACAAGGATTAGGGTGTGAGATATTTACATTTGATTATAAAGATTATTGAATCCAAGCTAGAGCATTTGGAAGTCAGTGCCAAGAAAAAAGAGAGTGCAAAGAATGTTGACAAGAAAGAAGATAATGATGATGTTAATATTATAATAAATGGCAATGAATAATGTATACGGACTTTAAATATAGTAAATTCATTAGATAAAGTTGAAGTCAGTGCCATCATGAATAAGGATAGTGCAAAGAATAATGCCAATAATAAAGATAGTGAATGTAGTGCCATTAAAACCAAGGGTAGTAATGAAAGGATAAAGTCTATAGACATGGCAATTTTATAAGTTGAAGCTGAAATTAGTTCTATAAACAAGGAGAATGAAGAGGTTTACAATAAAAACAATGATGCTAAAGATAGTAATTTGAAAATCAAGTGAAATGTTGAGAGCAAGAAGACTAATAAGAAAAATTCATCAGATAAAGCATAATTGAATCCCACAAATAAGGACAGAGAGGCCAATAAGGTCGAGAATAAAAGTGCTAAAGATAGTAATTTAAAAATCAAGAGAAATGAAGAAATCATAGAGACTTACACAACAAGTTTATTAGATAAAGTGGAACCTAGTACTAGAAGTAAAGATGGTGTTTATTGAAGATAATCATTTCAAGGTTAAAGATAATGAAGAGACCATACATACTTCAAAAAAGAAAAATAAGGATAGTGCAAAGAATAAAGTAGAGAACAAATATATGTAAATTGATAACTTGGAAAAAGGCATACAAGCTTCAAAAATGGAAATTTTATTTTAAACAAAATGAAGTTGGTGCTACAAAAAATGATGGTGCAAAGAGTAGACAAACTCTACAAAGTTGTTTGATAAAAGTAAAGGCTAACTCCAAACTTAATAATCCTCATTTACTGGATCTTTATGTATTTAAGAGATTTTTTTTTCTCACACTAATGATGCATGTGGATTCCTCCCTAAGGGACAAGGTAGGGAGCACCCAACAAAAGAAGAAAAAGGAGGAACTATGGTTGCCTTTTCTTGCAATTATTGTACAACTTCTAAGCTACCTTGCTTACAACATGATTCTTTTTCTATTGTTGATGAATTAATTGTAATATACTTCAACGTTGAGTTGTTAAAAAGACATACAAGATATTTTCATGAAAATATGTTCTTGAAACATGTTGGTTGAAAAATGAAAATATTTTCATTTGTCAAGAAAATGAGTATTTGTAAACAACGGTTATAAAAAAGAATAGATACTATTTATTAGTGATTACAAGGTATAATAAAAATATTATCTTTTTTTTTTTTCAAGTAACTAATGACACATTTCAATTTATCTTCCCTCTCCTAAAAAATAAAAGGAATTGTGGGTGCTTTTTCTTGCAATCATAATATACTTTAGTGTTCAGTAATTAAAGAGACATATTAAGATATTTTTATGAAAATATGTTTTTGAAACAAGTTGGCTGAGATAATTTATCTTATGGAGAAAGATCACTTGTCAAAAAAATAAGTATTTGTAAACTACGGTTATAAAAAAGGATAAATATGGTTAAATAATGAATATAAGATATAATAAATGTTAACTTTTTTTTTATTTCCCTTGAGTAACTAAATGTGTTAGTTTAGTATATTCCTTAATTTGCAAAGATTATTCCATTTTATGCCACTCTCTTTAACCAAATAAGATGTATGGCAATTAAAAATATTCAAGTATACCTCTTCCTTGATCCCATAGTGTTCCCATGTTTATTGATGTAATAATTAAGAAAAAAAATTAAAGAACTTGATACAACAACTAGAGGTGTAAAGTATATATAGTACAAATTGGTCAATTAAAAAAATAATTTTAAAAAGTACTTAAATAATCAGCACGAGAAATTCATTTTCATAATGTTTATAGTATTAAGCAATTGGTATATCACCACCACCACCATCATCATTATCTTAGTGGAAATCATTGGAAATTATTATGGTTAACTTATTTATGAGTTGACAGTTCTTCTTTTTATTTTAAGTTTTTTTAATGATAGAATTAACTTTGATTTTTTGCTATTTGAACATTTTTATTAGATAATTTATTTTGTCTTTTTTTGGGTTAAAATCATGTAATCTAATTTTATATTATGGTTGAAGCATATTTTATTTTAAATGAAAAATACTTATTTATCAAAATATAAATAATAAAAATGATGATAAAAAATTACAATAAGTATTTTCAAAGGATGTCATATGAGTGGGGATCCTTTCTTGTTGGAATGCCAATATGAGGAGTGATTTTTTTTTTTTTATGATGTGGGGCCCTGTTCTGCGAGAGAATGCCAACACGAGGAGATCTGCATTCATGGCATATATGTCCTCGTCTTGCATAAGATTTTTTATTTTTTGTTTTTTGTTTTCATTGGAAACAGCAATTTGCATAATGGCTAAAATAGGCACAATGGACACGCTATCGTATACATACACAAAAATAGTTGAAAAATAACTGAAAAAAGATAGAAGAAGAAAAGCAAAGTATTAGAATTGGGTAGGTATAGATCCTTTCAACTCCTGAATGGGTTACTTACAATGACAACTTATTATTTTGAAAATGATTTCCTTACCACAAGCATCATGTAATGTCTTAGACTTAGATATATATGTCCTAACATAAAAATTAAATATAATATCTTTATTATCACTTCCATTTATTTAGAGCACTAGAAGTGTGATTAAAGGCTTGATTGATTTATAAAATTGTCAGTGATATTATTGAAAAGGAATAATATAAAAAGAAAAGGAGATATTTTGTGTTTTGCATATTTGTTTGTATAAAAATAATATAAGAATAGAAAATTTCAAAGATAGGATGATAAAAATGACCCTTTTGAAATAAAATAAAATTGATTTTGTTTTCTTCTTCTTCTACAAGTCCTTCTTTCCCTGCCAGACCTTTGACGTCAGCAAGTAAGGGTAGAGGGATGGAGGAGAGTAAGAGTGACAAATTGATCTCAATTTGATTGATGATGCAAGTATCTGTTCCATCATTTCAAGGAAGTACTCCCTCCAATCTATATTATAAGGCACTTTCAATTATTTCACATAATTTAATAAAATTATTTAATTACTTTGAACTCTTCAAATTTATCACTTTTTTCCACTTTTACCTTTATTTATGGAAAAGAGAGAAAAAGAAAAAAGTTAAACTAACATTTCTTTTTAAAAAAGAAGAAGAACATTTCTGGAAAATCAATACAAAATATTACATGGTGCCTTATATTTTGGACCAAGCAAACCTTTTAGAAAATGCTCTATATATTGGACCGGAGGGAGTAACTTCTATTCTATTTACTTAAATAAGTCATTCTTTCTTGTAAACCATTAATATTTGTGATTGGTCTCCCCTTTTATTGTAAGCTTCTCGTCGAATTTAAATGTAACAACTGCAATTGTGGCCAAGAATCATGCCCACAATCTTTACGCGAGTAGAAGGGTTATTGTGCCACGTCTGATCATTTTTCAGGAAAGGAAAATCTTAATATTAAAATTAATCCCCCCAAACATCTCGACAGCACATTGAGTTTCTTCTTCACTTTTACAGATTTGAAGACATACATCTAATTTCTGTACATCTCAATCGCGGGGATATAGACTATTATTTAACATCTTTTTTTTATTTCCCTTCCTTTCTTTTCGTTTCCTTCCAACAAAAATTGCTAATCCACCAGAGCAATATGGCCCAAGGAACGCCAGATGATAAAAATATGGCCCAAAAGCGCTCAAACGCCAAGTTTTTTTTTTTTAAATTAAAGAATATACAAAGATTATTTCTATCTCAAAAGAAAAAAAAAATTATAAGAAAAAGAATGCTACTCTCACTAGTTTTGTTATTGTACAATTTCTTGCGCCAAAGTAATGTGAATACTGTAATACATGTAATTACATGAGAATAATTATACTGTGTATTGGAAGAGGACTGCAACCTGGCCCAAGAATTGTATTCCCCGTGCAGCTGTTAAAGCGCTCCTACCGACAGCACTAGATAGAATTCCAGAGTCCTTTCCACACGATTATTAGCTTTGCACTAGTATCCGTCGGGTATACAAAGCGTAGGTCCATAGCTGACTTCACATTATGCAAACTGGTTCATATTCCAGGCCAGACAAGAAATGGACGGAGTATCCAACTCTCCTCCATTGAACCTAGGCAACCGGATTCACGTGCCATGTGAAAAAATGCAGAGGACAAAACAAGGCGTATCTAGTTGAGTGCATAATGAACTCGCTCAAGAAGTTGGACCACCCGGTTGACCTGGAAATGTGAAGGTGGGAATGGTTTCAAGCTTGATTTGACCACATCTGGTGGTTCAGAAGACAGAATGGCCTCTTGCTCCATACTTGTTAGCTCCAAGAACTGAGTCAGCATGTCACCATCAAGTATCTTTGGTGTTCCAACCTATCCACAAGACAAAATAAGTGTAAGCAAAACGAATGACTGAAGGTACAAGAGCAAGCATTTTTGTATATGGAATATAAATTAGCAAATAGAACAAGAAGTTTGAATCTGTCATAAGATAAAAACCAATCTTTCTAAAATTAACTTTTCTGAAATGCTTAAAAAAAGATTAGATCTGTAATCATAGTCCCCTGAAAATATGAGAGAGATGCAAGAAAGTAAGATATCCAACTTGGGTAAGCATATGAAAAGTAGAAAGGGATTGACTTCTGCAAAAAGGAAAAAATAAAAATAAAAATGATTGAGGAAGTACTTCAGCAAGCTGAAGGATTTTAAGTTATTAGAACTTTCTTGGCAGCAGGGGGTCAAAGACCATGAAAAATACCATGAAAAGATTTTCCCAAACAACTAAAAATTAGGGCCAGAAAGATGCCACACCGGAAACTCAAGTAACATTAAGTAATTGAATCCAGTTAGAAGTACTTACTGGATTTTCACGGCTACGAAACTCATTATGATCGTTTCCTAGAATAGGTGCAGTCAATGGATGGACAACAAGTCTAGCTTGCACAGCTTCTAAGAGTTCATATTCTTCCCTACACAAAGAAAAATGATGTTTCTCAGACATGTCAGAACTCAAATTAACGATAAAACGCTAAGCTGCACCAGAACATCACCCCAATTTATCAATCCAGTGAAAGTTGAAGACTGCAAATGTTAATATGTGGTGTCTAAATATCTGTACAGATACTATAATAGAACAGAGTAACAAAGTATGGCTTGAAGGGAAAAAAAATTGTTCATATTTAGTTTCCCTAAATGAAATTATCTTCAGTTCATTAAGGAAATGGCACGCTTAACAACTCTAACGGGTATCCCACGATCCCTCACTTATCAGACTTGTGTCCTCTCTAGCTAATTGTATCATCCGGAGATTGCAGGAGCAATTTAGATGAAGCAGCTTTGTAATGCTTCCACTCACTCCAAATAATTTTCAAGACTACGTCACTATAATGCAGGAAATGTTAAAAAAAAAAAAAGGAACATACAATAGAACAGATGGGCAACCAGTCATTGGCAACTGGACAAAATATCTAATTAAAGAATGACGGCCCACCTACCCCTAGTAGATGGACTGCACTGCATACAGGTATTTTTGCAGCTGCCTTTAAAGAGTAGTGAAAATCCAAAAGGAATACTCAAAAATCGAGAAACAATCATGACAGAATATATATAACTTGAATGCCATCCAGAAATATAACTGCAGCTTGTACATTATCCTCAACTTTTGAAGAGCAGCATTTGAATTCACCATGCATTGTTTGAACACAATTCAATCGCAACCAATGAGAAAGAGCTTGGCCTCCCCCCAACTATAAACTATGCTTAAAAATTCAGTCTAAATTTCTTTCTTATTTATAAGCAAAGATTCTTCCCTCAATCTTTCAACGAGAAAAACCTAATCTGACCCAGTCACCAAAATGATAAAACCATGTTTACTAGGTATCTAGTGAGAAACTTTCTGAAGCAGTTACAAACATGACCCACTCTGACCCAATTACACTTCAGGCCAGAAAATTCAATCCATTGGATCAGGTCAAGTACTCAACAGGCCTGATGTGGACTATCATTTCTCTAAATTAACTGTGATGCATGAGAAATTATAATCCAAGCAGTGGCCTGATGGCACCGTCCATTAGCTAACATGCCCCCAATAATTATTCACCTTAATATTTGTAGAGAGAGCTGCTGCCAACATTAATTGGTACCTTGATAAACAAATGAAGATCATTATGCTTCCTAACAGAGTAGTAGCAATTATAGTATTTTGTAATGAATCAACATTTGTCTTCGGGCCATCACCACCTTGCAAAACATCATCAGCTGGAAGTCTGTATGAATATGAGCCCTGAAATAGAACCATAAACTACAAAGGTGAATTATGCACAGCAAATGAGAGAAGGGGGGGAGGGGGGCAAGAGAAGGGCAAGTAGCAATATATTGGTAGATTACACAAGCATTACCAAATCCAAAGAAGAATAAATAAGAAGCAGTTTGAAAACCCATCAAGCACAGATATATATTAAACCACAGCAACTTCTGTTTTCCTCATTAATTCATATTTAGAATACAATACCCCATGGGCGGAGAAACATGCCAAAACATAAGGCTAATGCTGGGAGGGTAGCAATGGCCTGCCCCCAGCCTTTGTAAAGGCTCAGGAACATTGCAGTTTTTTTTTTTTTTCGGTTTAGGTATTTCCCCCGGAAGTCATCACTTATTTATGTACTAGTACGACTTAAAAGATATGACTTCTCCTGTAGAGGAACCAGTGTTACCAACTGAGGTAATCAATTTCAGCACATTAAATCTGCAACCTTTATCTTCAATTTTCTACAAAAATAATGCAAATAAATAACTTTTTATCCATGACATTTAAAGGATGTACCTTCCGAATGCTCATGGCTACCTCAGCCATATAATAAGCACAGCTTAGTTTCAAGTTGCATTCTGGACTGGCATTGTCTGAGGCAGGTACACCATAACAAATTAAGGTTAGAATCTTGTTTCAGGGCATAAAAAATCAACAAGTAATTAAGCTAATAGCTTTTTAAAAAATAAAGTACAGTAACAGCATGAAAATAGATTTTTAAAAATTCGTAAATAAAGGGTCACACTAAGATAAACACCTTCAACAATGATGCAAACAGCACAATCTTTACCAAAAAATGGTAGGTTACTATTGCTTTTCAAGCAGTGCAGAAAAGTAGCAACTATATGCAAATTTCAAGGTTTTTAAATATTTTCCAAGCAAAGTGTAATTATTCAACCAGTATGGAGGAGGATCACTCAGTATGTATGAACTTTCATACAGGCAGTACTTGATGCATAAAATTTTAACTCAAACTAATACACAAAGGAAGAAAACTGATAGCCTCAAGCTATCTGCACACAATTCTATTATTTCATCCACACCAATCCCTTCCCTAATTACCCTTATTTATATTACTCATAAGGGTAAATAAGTAGTTATAATAGTTAGTTATTACCAACTAACTTCTTATTCAGCTAATAATGACCACTAACTAACTTCCTTTAGTAACTAACAGTGACAACTGATTAACAACTAATCCCATGAAACACAAACAAGTTGATATGGTGCTCTAGTATAGGACACAAATCTATCACAACCATAAGCAAGCCCATGAAACCTTTTGTTTGCAGCAAAAACCAATAAGTTCATATTTTAAAAGCCTGAGGCCCGAGCATATAAAAGGTTCAAAGAGACAGGCAATAATTCCTACATTAAAAGGTTATAATTGACAGCTGATTACTTGGAATATAAGATGCTTAGTTCAGCCTTACCTTTTAAATGATCAGAACATAAAACAGAAAGGTTTCCTTTACGATCTGAAACGATAGCAGTCTCAGCATCCATGAGACTGCAATCAGCTACTAACCGCTGCAATGGATCACAGTAAAGTTGCTCCAATTTTTTTGCTTCCTAGCATAGGAGATGCAAATTAAATATGCTCAACATTGCTATTTCTTAATGAAGGAATATAATAAGCAATATCATGACATGAGAACCATGTTCCTGCAATCTCAAATTATAAACATCATAAGATAACTTTTTATAGAAAACAATATGAAGGGAGGGGAAGGAGCACCAGAACTAAGAAATTCTATACGAAGGAAAGGAGTATAGAAAAGCATGAAGATAAGTTTTAAGTAAAATAACTGAAATTAAACAAAACATCAATACAGAATAGCCCTCCAGTCTCTCTGCAATTTCCTTTGGTCCCCCCCACCACCACAAAAAAAAAAGATAGAGAGAGAGAAAACCAGCCATTGCCACTCACCTCATGGTAAGAATAGAAAAGGATACCATCACGACAATCACCAACAGCAATTCTAGTAAAATGGGCAGTCAAAGATGTTATCATAAAACGCGTCCTTCCAGCAGCAAATTTTCTCACTCTTTGAGGATTGTCATTTGGAAAACCACAAACACAGAACTGAATAACAAGACAATAACTTTATCAGCAGACCATGTAAAATAAATATGGTAAAATTAACATATGTTAAGCATAGATACAAAACCTTCTGATGTAGAAAGAGAGATAAATTGAGAAAAGAAGGGAGAATTAGAACAATGATAGAATGAAAGGAGAAAAGTCAAGATTTTAGACTTACAGCATTCCCAGCAGATGCCAAGAAGTAGCGATCAAGATAAGGACAGATCGCAAGTACCATTCCCTGCCATGTGGTTGCATAAGCCAATCGCAACTGCCACACATCATTTTCATCAAGTTTAATGCCATCAGAGCTATTATCATCGGGGCTACTTCCAAGGCTACTGCTTGATAGCTGTTCAGGGGCATATCCAACAATTTCGGGGAATGGTGATGTTCTCTGAGATAAGAAGGCTGCCTTGGAACACAATATCATTGAACCACTATCTGAATTTTGCACATGTTCAAGGCAGAGAACAAGAAGACGTCCATTGGTACTGCCAAAGAAGCATCCAATTATTATATTGCCACCATATGACTAACCAATTGAAAGATTTTATTGACATTTTTCCCCCTATAAGTCTACAGAAAAATATATTAGGAATTTCTTGTAAAAGTAGACAATGAAGTTTGTTGGCAGTATACTAATCTTTTCATACTTAAAGGAGAACATAGTAAGACAACAAATTTGCTCAAAAGTAGAACTATAGCTTCGTGTATAAAAGGCAGAATTGAGATGTTAAACAGTTTAACTAAGTTTATCTCGGTAGCCAAACAACTACTTACAAGCATTTATTGCTAAAATGCAGCCAAGGCTACGCTAACCTTAAACCTATTACATTATTTGCAGATAGTGATAGCAGCACTGACACAGACAAATAATTGAAGCCATACATGTCATCTAGTGAAAATTCTGAGTGCCCTTCAGTTTAGATCTGTCAGGGAAGGAGAATGACCACTCAGGAGAACATAGCGCTCCTTGTGAACAGATTCTCCAAACATGACTTTCAGAGATGATGAGAAAAAAATTTTAAGGTCCAATTTTGGTTGATGAAGCATGCACTAGAGATGGATGTCTCTCTATAAAGCTTACTTTTGAATATGCATAAATAATGCCAAGTGTCTTCAGCATACAGATATTGCATTCTTGTGCATTTTTAACTTGTAAAACTTAGCTAAGTCACTGAAGCATGAGTCAACATATATATACATATATATCTTATTTAGATTATTTAGGTAAGTATGGTCCATGAGAAGCAGCTTGCAGGTAGCTCATTGGCAGTTTAGGTTATTTAGCTCATACAACTCATATCACAGCTCAGGAAAGATAAGTCATCAGCAATTCAATAGTTGAAGGTCAGCAAAACTTGTCATTTAGCTTGTGACTAAACCGGCAAAAAAAAGGATAGATGTAAAACCTCTCAGCTTCACCACTTGGCATTATGGCAGGACCAGAAGACAGGCTAGTTCCAACCACCAGCACCTGATCATTTCCAACCCTTACTAATTCCATGGATTTTCCTGTTTCTCCAACTTTAAGTTTAAAAGACGACAGTACTGAACCGCTTAGGGGATCCACACAACATATGTCAGATGAACATGCATCACAATTCAATTCAGTCCTCAACACAATCAACATCCGGCTTTCATTGTGATATAAGACCTTCCGTGGAGTGCCCTCCAACTGAAACTTCGGCACATTAAGTCTCTTGCTGTGCACCATCTCGACCTAAAGCATCACACAATTAAGACCATACAAATCATGACACACCGACAAAGGCAAGAAATAGACCCAAAAGAAAAAAGGAAAACAACAAGTATTACTAAAGACTGTATATATATATATATATATATATTTTACCAGATGTAAACTGTTTTCTGCAACAAATAACATTCCTTTTGGACACTCAGCAGAAAACACAGGAGTCACATGTGTAGAAGGCTGAAATGAGATAGAAGTATAAGAAAGACTGTGTCTTGCACTATGCAACAGCCATGGCCTATCACTTAGAGCAACTATATCAGCATCAAGTGTGTCACCCAAAGGTACCAAGAAAACAGGAGTAATGCCAATGCGACGAATAGCAATCAATTGAAGAGTGGCAGGAAGGTCTTCTGCCTTCTTAGATGCATTTTCCTCAGAAGTTACCAAATTTATATTAGATAAAGCAGTATCCACATTTACTGGTGGTGAAGTAGGTTGCTCTGATGGCCACTCAAAGCGAAGAAGCATTCCATTCCTTAATCCGGCAAGAACATAAAACCTATCAACACATACAAGCCGTACATCTTGAGGTATACAACCACTTATAGCTGTCCCCATTGTACTCATAAATGAAATTGTCCCACAAGCTATAAATCTAATCCCTCTATCAAGTGCAAAAGACAAAATTTCCACTGAAGGCCTATGTGTGCCAATAACAAAGGATTTATTGATGTCAACACCGCTTGGAAAGGAAGTGGTGAAGTTGCTATGTGCTGAAATGGATAAATCTGATTGTTTTTGCTCAAATTTTTGTCTGGGTATGGAAATGCATGATAATTCATTTTGCAACTCCAAATGTTGCATTTCATAAATTTCATAATGATAGGATGATTGCCATCTAACTCCAAGGATCAACAAAAAACACGGATTTGAGGTTGATACAACTATAAAATTATGCCCAACAGCCCCCAAATTGATATTTACATTGCCTGGGGACCAAGATGTGGAAATAGGAAAGGACAAAGGGATACCTTCAGAGTGTGCAGCCTTAGTGGGCAAACATAGCCTAACTGCACATTGGTGAATCTGAACAAGCAAGCCATCAATCACAAGGCCACAAGCCAAAGTACAGACATTAGGTTGGAAACCAACTGAATCAGTCACATCAGTAAAACTTAAGCCAACTGACAATATTCTGGTCTCTTCAACAAATGATAGCACAAGAAAAGAATGATATGAATCAATAGCTTTCATTTGAAGTGTCCAAGTACCAGTTACCCCTTGATATGTAGGAGCAGTCCTCAGTAGCTGCTCTACACTGATACCACTTCGAATAATCCTTAATGACCCCTCTGGTGCCACACCACAGCAGGCAAACATTTGATCATGCTTCTCATCATGATGATCCACAACTGTCATATCCAAGATTGGTGCAATGTTTTGGATAGGACTTGTATAGCATAGCCTTCCATCTTCCAATTTCAGGACCATGCCATCCCCCATTTCTACAAGTGCAGCAAGATATCCACCCTCAACCCACAAAAGTGCCTTACAGGCTAGACCCCTATACAGACATTCTGAGAGATTAACTTTAAGGTCATCAGAATCAAAACAAATCTCAATCATGAAAAATTCTCCACTATCTACACAGAAGATCATCTTAGAATCTTTATTATTTTGAGGCTCCCAACTCCATGAGCATACATACTTGTAACATGAGTTAGAACAGCCATTGTCACTGTCTATACACATGGGATCATAATCACTCAGTGCCAACGAAGCACATGCAGCAACATTAAAGCGTTCATCATCATCTTGTAATTTACATGAGTCTTCAACAAAAGTCTGATCCTCCACAGCATTGGGTAAAAAATGTAAGCTAGTCCTGTAGACACAACAGGGGTTGTGAGCATCTCTAAGATCCATTAAGAGAACATCACCAGCTCTGAATAGAAATGCAAGTCCACAAGAGTTGGGAACTTCAACAATGTTGTGTGCTAGAGGCCCATCTTCAACAAACTGAGAAATGACGTTGACTGCATGTGCTTTAATATTCCATTCTAATAAAAGCAACTCATTTAGAAGCTCTCCCCTCCTGTAGGATATAGTTTTTGGTAAGTACACATCATCCAAAACAAAGACAACAAACAAAGAGATTTCTTTCCATCATAGATCCATCCAGTCTTAAAATAAACCCTTGACAATGGCCAAGGTACGTACTCAATCATCATACCTATTTAGAAGAATAGCTAGTACAGGATTATGCTCCTTACTTAGTTTCCTGGAATCTTGTGAAATAAAGCACATGCTCCAAATAGTACCATGTATACTGGGTCTCTGGATACCTCTATAAGTACTTGCAGTCCCTTCACTTTCGGAAGAGTATGTTATTTTCTAGAGTTGCATAAAAAGAATCATATAAGAATTTTTTTTTCCCAATGTGTCAATCAAAAGCAGACAAAAAAGAAAGTTCAGAAAAAGAGGAAAAAATATACTGCTACCAGTCTAGGACATCATTGGAAAAAAAAAAATGAAAGAGGATGAAAGATGAATAGAATTATAGAAGACAGTCAAGACACCATGCTGATAAAGCCCTTTAATATCTATCAAGAGACATCAAACCTTATCAGCAGAATAACTTAAGGATACAAAGAGAGACAACTTTGTCCAATTATGTAAGTCTATGTTCCAGAAAAAAGCCCTATCTTATACGCATAAACATGTATCCCAATACACAATCACATGCAGATTTTCTAAAATGGAAAATGGTACAGTAGTTTTGGACCTCATCAATGATATCACTGCTTTTAGACATTGACATCGAAAACAGAGCTAGCCGATCATCATATGCACTGACAGCAATAAAACAACCACTGCAGAAAGGAAACCATGAGATGATATAACCAGTGCAGAATGAAATTGACATATGCGTACAAGTAAAACAGAACACAGAACTTGGAGATAACCAGAAGGCAACTATAGATGCTTCCCAAAAATATTTCTGGTCAGAAAAGACATCACCTGGCATCAACTGCTAGCAATCTTCCAGGAAGATCCCTTGTGTTTCCAGCATTAGATAGCTGAACATGCGTTACAGGAAAAAACCTACATTGATGCATACAGAAAGGAGGAAGCTTAGTAGAGAATAATTTAAACCAACTCAGTAACAGCTAACTAGAATACTTCCACTTTGAATCATCCAAAGTGGTTACTTTGTTATAATAGGCAGGCACTGATTTTCAATAATATATTGCTCAAGACCATTAAATAACACACCTTTCTTCTGTGGGACAACAATAAACTAAAGGAAAAAAAAAAAAGTAAACAAAGTAAACCTGTGCATTTCATTGCAAAATGTAAGCAATGTCAGCTTCCCGGAATCAGATATAACAACCAAAAGGTCTTTACCCCACATCTACAGAACAAAAAAGGGCTAGATAAGATTCAGCTTTTGGTGGAAAAAATGCCAATCGCAACAACTGATTTCATTCAACAAAAATAGTTGTTTCTCAAGAAAATAAGTAGATTTACTAACAGCTCTGTCAGCTCTTAGTTAGTTAAGCCAGTAAGAAGTTCACTGAAGGTGAGAGACACACACCTTTGGATCTCGCGCATGAAAATTCCCATTCCAGGGTAATATGGCCAGATCTTTAATAGTGCCAAAAACAGGCTGATCACAGACAGATTGTACAATCCCATCCTCACCAATTATTACCAACTCTATAGATGTCTCCTGAAAGTACAAATCAATAGCAGCAGCATGATAATAATCCAATAATACTAGCTATAATAACAGCATAAAATAGTTGGATTAAGCTAGTTATACGAAAGGGAAGAGGTCCGTGCCACCTCCGGCCATGTAATAGACATAATCAGATTTTACCTCTTTAACTTAGGAGAAGTATTCATACAAGAAACAAATAATACAAGGGACAACTTTTAACAATAGTTTGATTCCCCCGGTCATCACTTTCTTTCATATAGCATAGTCACAAGCAATGCAGAGTGTACCAACAATGACTAATTAAAAGATTTGGAAGGTCCCAGTAGGAGCCAAATTTAACCAAAAGAAAGAAAAAATACTCGAAAGGTTCCATCCCTTGAGCCAAACCTGAACCCACCCACGAAATGAAAGTCTGATTCGCAGGTTGATTCAATAGTGGCCCCAGGAAATTTACCAAATTAATTCTAATGAAGGAAGAAAACAGCGAAGAAAGATGGATATAGAAGTAGAACCTTGCCAAAGACAACGTCCCTGGAGGAGGGTGAACGGATGTGACCATACAGGACCTGAAGCACGACACTTCCTCTGAGAACGCACTTGGCAAGGTAGTGGGCCGTGCTGGAGGAAGACGATGAGGGGCCGCACTTAGCAGACGAACACTCTTCCTCCGAAACAGCCATTGACAATAAGTTGGAGCTTTAAGTGTGGATTGTCTAGGTTAACCTGAATGCTTGTTTTCCGACAAAACTAAAAAGGAAAGAGCTTTGAATGGGGTTTGATGGTTCCTCTTGCCTCCATTGGAACACTAAAGACGCATGCCGCATCGTGTAAGAGGCAACGAGAAGACTCGAAAAGTGCTTCGCATTTCATCCAGGCGAGATGGGGAGTATCGTTGATGCATCCACCACCGTTTTTTTTTTGGTTTTTTAATCCTTCCGCCATCAGATTGTTACCTCAGAGTTTGTTATTAAATTCATTAATAAAAATATAATACATCAATTTTTTTAATTTTAATATTATTAATGATTTATTAAAAATGCACATGTTACAAGTAATAAATATTATAAATTTATACTTAAATTATTTTTACACATCAATTTGTAAAAGTATGAATTTGAATCTTATAAATTTAAAAGTAAATGTATGATGTATAATCAAAGAGAAATAGAAAAAAAGAATCTCATATATATTTTATTGTCTCATGCTATCTTTTTTCTTACTACAAGTGGTACAATATTGTAGAGGACTAATAAGACATAAAAGAATGCATTCATGAAAAAATTTAAATATTGATTTTATATATTTGCTATTAATTTCTTTGATAAAAATAAGATAAGTATATAATTTTTAAATATAAATATATAGTTTTTATAATTTAATATTACATAAATAAGTATTTTAAAAAATTTGTATTTTATATTTTTATTAAAATTTTTAATGATAAAAAAATAAAAATTATAGTATGATACTTAATAAATCTTGTAAGAGTATGTAACTACACAACTTATTTGGTATGAATAAATGATTTTTTGAGAATTGAAATGAGAATAAAAATTACAATTAAAAATAATCTGTTGATTTAAAATCATATTTAGTATGTTTGGAAAAGAATAAAAATGTTATTCTATTTTTATATTTAGTTAAATAAAAATAATGTAAAAATGAAACAAAAGTAAGAAAAAGACCAAAATGCTCTAATTAAAAAAATGGTAATGTAGGGCATTTAAGATAGGTGTGATGAATGAGAATGGATGGCAAAATGGTAGCTTTAAACCTAATTAAAAAAAAAATTTAAGATTCCATTGCAATTGCAAGGTGGAGAGATTTCCATTCAGATGTTGAAAATTGATTTCCAATTGTAACATTCCTAACAAGTATCATTTCCTTTTTCTTATCAGACCTTGTCACACTACCAAATAAGACAATAGAGTGATGGAAAAAATTATATCTTTTGATTTTAAAATTCTTTGTTATCAATTATAATAAAAAAATATTGTACAAATTTATAATAGGATAGAAAAGTTAACGGATTTATTGTATCAAAAAAATAAAAATTTACAAATTCATGACTTGATTTGAAAACCTTAATAAAATTAAGAAAAATATGGAGGGGCGTAGATTTTACATGATTGGATTGCAATATATAGGGTGGTTAAATTTTTTTTCTTAACTAAAAAAAATGTATATATATATATTAAAAAGAAATATTATTTAAAACAAAAAAATAGCAATGCCTCTTTTTATCTTCTTCAAGATGGAGGAAGGTTTTTATCTCTTAATATTCTTCTCTTAAACTTGCCTCTTCATTCCAAAAAAATAAGAGATGTCAACTATACTAGGGAATCTTTTATAATGTTTCTTTGTCTTTTTCTGATATAAATGATTCATTTTAACCTTCCACTTATCCAATTCCCATAATATGAATCCATTGACCTCAATTATTTGAGTTAAGTCTAATTAAATGACATAATATTAATATGGAAATAATGATACTATATAAATCACAATTATCTAGACAATTTTCCAAGAATATAACTCAACATATAGTGATAAAATGCCACAAAAGAAAAAAAAAATCATAAAAGCATGTAAAATTTCATCAATTTCAGTCAGTGATATAACTAACCACATGCAAAGAGTAGAGTTCATCTGCTTTGTTGCAACTTGAACTAAGTAATGGTTGGTTTACATG
Organism: Erythrophleum fordii; assembly: GCA_032878935.1. Lineage (NCBI taxonomy): Eukaryota > Viridiplantae > Streptophyta > Magnoliopsida > Fabales > Fabaceae > Erythrophleum > Erythrophleum fordii. Next base: position 11,353,270 of record JAVQMF010000045.1, on the reverse strand, counting down.
AAGGTCATAACATCGTTTGACAAAAGTTAACCCAACTGGTCTACACACAAGTCAAGAAAGATACTATTATTTGACCTTTGTATGTCAAGTAAATGACAAAAGCAATTAATATACAAAGTTCTTAAATCAATAAAAGTAAAAACAACATTTAAGAAAACCAATTTAGGAAGGAACCATTATAAGTACAAAAAAATAGCAACATGAATCAATATATGTTCAAGGGATAAAAAGAAGACTAATATCTGTTCCTCAGTCCAATCATTTTGCATTGTAGTTGATTAGTTACATCAATGCATATGTACTTCAAATTAAGAAAGACAATTGTATATTTCATCTCTGTCCACGATCTTTCAGATGTCCACTCCTTGAACGCATGAGCTTTTACTTCCATCCATTGAAACTTAATCTACATAGGTTTAAATGAACCTGCCAAGAATCAAAATTGTTAGATCAAAATGCATAGCTTTAAAATACTATCATAAATCTCATCAAAGAATTTTAAAATAATTAAACAATCTAAAACAAAGAAAAGGAACAACAAACATACAAAATAGTATAACATACTTATCATATTATTAAAAAAAATAGTCTTTTACTTCAGGTATGCCTATGTAGAAAATGGGAAATGGTAGGTATATGAGAATTTGATGTTGGCAAGTTAATTTGATGCATGATAAATTACAAAAAATAAGAAAATACAAAGGAGTGGAAGATAAACCATTAAAATTTACAAATTAGTATCTTTAATCAAAACAGTTCATAACTTCTTTTTATAGCAAACTAAGTACATCATATAGTAAGACCTTGACATCTATATTATCATAAAAATATGTAAGAACTTGTTTTTTCCAATATCTTTGTAACTGCATTTTGGACCTCAAAATATGTATAGAAAAGATACAACTCTACTATCTTAAAGGGGAAGAAGCATTCTTAAGGCTAGTGACCCTAGTTTCAGCTAAAAGGCATGACTATGATGTTGCTTAGTTGCTGGAAAAACTAAAGAGTTCTCCTAAACCAAGCAAGTTAGATATATTATCACTATTAAGCAAAATTATAAAACATAAGACTGATATTAAGCTACCAAGTTCTAATATCACTTAATAACCTCCCTAAACCCCTAAAACAAGGGACCTAATTGCTAATGGTCAATGCCGAAAATAATTAACACACACAAGTGCATTGAGGTTTTATCCCCAAATCCAGAGCTGGAGTTAAGTAGAAGCTGCAATTCCAACAAATGAAGCTGAAATTCTGATGAAAATAAATTCCTAGATCACCCAAAATGAAGCTTAGAAACACAAAAAATGATCGGGTTTTCATTTGGGTTAGTAATGGATCATAACAGGGTCGGATCGACTTGGCAGGAGGTCACGAACAAGTTGTATGACACGCCATTTTGTCCTTGACGCTGCTTCTGCATGTTAGATAAAACGGCATATAGTTTTGTATTTTCAAATAAAATGGCTACTTTGACATATAGAGGATTCAAACCCAGGACCTTGACAAGGCAAGTTTGAATCTTAGCCGCTATAGTCATGTTTCATTGTTACTATATATAAGCAACATTTAATATATATATATATATATATATATATATATATATATTGTGGCATTTCCACCAACTCCATGAATTTCTTTCTCCCATTATTTGTATATATGTATATTATCTTCTGATATTAAAAAAAAAATTTGAACAAAAATATTTTATTGGCCAATATTTAATTAAAATTTAATAGTAATTTATTATGTTAGCTATTTATTTTGTTCAAAATTATTAAGTACATTTTAATTTATCCAAATTTTAGAAAAACTATTATGGACAAAATTAAATTAATTTTGACAATATTTAGTTATTTATTTGTCAAAATAATTATGAAATTAATTTTATACTTTTAAAATTTACCTAAATCTAAAAAAGTTAATTAATTTTAGGCAATTTTGGTATATTTAAAAATAGTAATTAATTTATGGTGTCATCTAATTTATGCCTAAATTTGCTTAAATAATTAATTTTTATTTTTAGGCAATGTTTATGGCACATTTAGATTAATTTAAAGGGAGAATATTAATTAAATTAATTAGTCACATTTGTTGATTAATTGATTAATTATTGAAATTCTCAATGTTAAATTATATTCAAGCATGTAATTTTATTTAAATGTCATGTGATTTGCGTAATTTTAATTTAATTAAAGTTTAGCCGTAGCACTTTTAATTATTTTAAAATTATACATTAAGTGTTATAATCACATAAAGTAAAATGATATCAAATTGTAATTAATTATATCTAATATAATAATTATTATTTTATAGGAATATTATCATATTTTATATGATTAATTATGATGGAATAGTAAATTTTTCTTTTCTTGATTTACCTACAGGAATTAAGAAAAAAAAAATATAATTTACTAGTTTTAACATTAGTATATGAGTCTCATTAGATAAAATTTAGCCCACAAGTAATTTTATCTATTACTTGGCTCATAATTTGAATTGACATGTATTGTATTGACATGACATGTCATTTAAGAATATTTATTTATCTCAAATTATTAACATAGCATATAAATTGTGTAACTTTTCAACCTTTGAATATTTTTTATTTTCAAGTTCTTGAATTAACTGGAGATAACTATAATATTTGGAAGGAGAAAATAATTCTCCAATTAGGGTGGATGGACGTTGATGATACAATTAGAAAAGATGAATCTCCTAAACCCACAAATATTAGTAGTGCATCAGAAGTAAATGTTTATAAATCTTGGGAGCGATCCAATCACCTTAGTATGATGTACATCAAGACTAAAATATCAGCTAGTATTTGTGGGTCTATTGGAGAGTATCAAAATGTTCAAAATTTGCTTAAGGCTGTTGATGAACAATTCGAATCTTCGGATAAAGCCTTAGCAAGTATCTTAATGACAAAATTATCATCAATGAAACTTACTGGCATAAGAGGTGTGCGAGAGCACATCATGAAGATGAGGGATATAGCAGATCAATTAAAAACACTTGAGGTTGAGATGTCAGATTCTTTCCTTGTGCACTACATCTTAAATTCTCTGCCACAATAATGTGGGCCTTTCAAAATCTCCTACTACACTCATAAAGAGAAGTGGTCAATCAATGAACTTCTAACCATGTGCGTACAAGAAGAAGGAATGCTCATAGCAGAGATAGGTGAAAGTATACATACAGTGACACAAGGAAGGAAGAAAAGAAAGACCAAGATAAAAGAAAAAGATAAGATTCCCATCTCTAAGGACATTAAGAAAGAGTCCAAGTGTTTCTTCTGCAAAAAGAAGGGACACATGAAGACAGACTGTGTCAAATTCAAGACTAGGCTTCAAAAGAAAGGTAACTCAATCTCATATTTTTGTTATGAATCTAATATAATAGATGCTAGTAGTAACATATGGTAGATTAATTTTGACTCGATAATTCACATCTATAATACCTTGCAAGGCTTTCTAAACCAAAAAAAGCTAATGGGTAATGGGCAATACATTTATTCAGGAAATAAGATAGACTCAATTGTTGAAACTATAAGAACATGCAGATTAGTTCTTAATTCTGGTTTTATTTTAAATTTGGAGAAGATATTTTATGTATCAAGTTTCTTTAGAAATTTGATTTCTGTTTCCAAACTTGTACCATTAAGGTATTGTTTTAAATTTTCAAGTAATGAATTTAAATATTTTATAAATCTAATATTGTTGGCAATGGTACACTTTGCGATGGTCTATTTCAAATTCAATTATGAAATAGTAACCTTTATGACTTAATGCATGCTTCTAGTAGCATAAGTATTAAGAGAAATGTTACTAATGAAGATTCCTCTATGTTATGGCATTGTAGGCTTGGTCATATCTCAATAGAGAGAGTGAAAAAATTAATAAAAGATGGAGTACTCAACACTCTTGACTTTACTGATTTTAACACTTGTATATACTGCATTAAGGGAAAGCAAACTAATAAAACCAAGAGAAGTGCTAACATGTTAAAAATCATACGTACGAATATTTGTAGTCCAGATTTGAACTCTAATGGTCAGAAATATTTTATCACCTTTATTGATAATTACTCACAATACATGTATCTCTATCTGCTTAATAATAAAAATGAGGCACTGGATGCCTTTAAGATATTTAAGGTAGAAGTAGAGAAATAATGTGGTAAACAAATTAAGATAGTGAGATCTGATAAAGGTGGTGAGTATTATGGTAGATACACTGAAGATAGATAAGTACCAAGTCCATTTGCTAGGTTTCTTCAAGAGCATAGGATTATTACCCAATACACCATGCTTGGGTCACCTGACCAGAATGGTGTAGCTGAAAGAAGAAACTGAACATTAATAGACATGGTAAGGAGCATATTAGTTAGCTCCAAACTTCTTAAATCCTTGTAGATTGAAGCCCTTAAAATTGCTGTGTATATTCTTAACCGGGTTCCAACTAAGGCTGTTGAAAAGACGCCATTTGAGTTATTCAAAGGTTAAAAATCGAGTTTAAGATATATGCATGTTTAGGTATGTCCATCTGAGGTTAGAGTTTACAATCTACAAGAAAAGAAGTTAGACCTTAGGACTATTAGTGGTTACTTTATTGGGTATGCTGAAAAGTTTAATGGTAATAGATTTTATTGTCCATCTCACAATACTAAGATTGTGAAATCAAGGAATGTAAAATTTCTTGAGAATGACTTGATCAGCAGGTGTGAGCAAACTCAGAATTTAAATTCTAAAAATGATCAGTCTGATATTCAAACTCCTACATCAAGTGATAGATTGATTGTAATCCATGCCTCTTGAGTACAAATGGGTATTGAATTACTAATCATTCAAGATCCACAATCTGTTGACATTGACCAAGTTGATCCAGTTAATGAACAGCCTCTAAGGACTGTTGAACAAACAGTTGAACAACATGCTTTCCAAGAGAATGTTGAGTCAATATTAAGATGATTAACTAGGATAAAGAAGTCAGCAATTCCCAATGATTATGATGTGTATCTACAATAATCTGATTACAATATAGGAGTTAAGAATGACTCTGAAACGTTTTCACAAGCCATCAGTTACAGAGAATCAAAACTGTGGCACAATGCCATGAAGAAAAAGATGGATTCTATGGCATCTAATGGAGTCTGGGATCTCGTCGAGTTGCCTAATGGCTCAAAGGCTATTGGATGCAAATGGGTCTATAAAACAAAAAGAGATTCATTAGGCAACATCAAGAGATATAAAGCAAAACTCGTGGCTAATAGATTCACTCAAAGGGAAGGAATTAATTATACAAAGACATTTTCTTCTGTATCTAAGAAAGATTTTCTCCGTATAATAATGGCATTAGTTGCTCATTTTGACTTAAAACTGCATCAGATAGATGTGAAGACAACGTTCTTTAATGGGGAACTAAAGGATGAAGTATATATAAAACAACCTGAAAGATTCCCCTCTAGTACTAGTGAATATTTGGTGTGCAAGTTAAAGAAATTCATATATGGATTGAAATAGGCCTCCCGCCAATGGTACTTAAAATTTCATGATGTTATCTGCTCATATGGATTTGTGGAAAATGTCATAGATCAATGTATATATTAGAAGGTCAATGAGAGTAAAATTTGTTTCCTTGTGTTATATATGGATGGCATATTACTTACAACTAATGATAAGGGGTTGTTATATGAAGTAAAACAATTTCTCCCTAAAAATTTTGATATGAAGGATATGGGTGAGGCATCTTATGTCATTGGCATTAAGATCCATCGAGATAGAACTTAATATATTTTGGGTCTGTCATAAGAAACTTATATCAATAAGGTCTTGAAAAGATTTCAAATGAAAGATTGCTCACCAAGTGTAGCACTTGTTGTGAAGGGTAACAAGTTCACTTTGAACCCGTGCCTAAAGAATGATTTAGAAAAGGAACAGATGTATAACATTCTATATGCTTCTATTGTTGGAAGCTTTATGTTTCTCAGGTTTGCACAAGACTTGACATTGAATTTACAGTTGGAATGTTAGGCAAATATCAGAGTAATCCAAGTATAGATCATTGGAGAGCTGCAAAGAAGGTAATGAGGTATCTTAAGGGTACCAAGAACTACATGCTGATATATAGACAAACTAAAAATCTTGAGGTAGTTGGCTATTCAGATTCAAATTTCGCTAAATGTGTTGATTCACGAAAATCAATATCAGGTTATATTTTCACGTTAGCCAGCAGAGCCGTATCTTGAAGGACCGCAAAGCAGACTTTAACTATTACTTCTACTATAGAAGTAGAGTTCGTTTCTTATTTTAAGGCAACTTCGTATGATGTTTGGCTTAAGGGCTTTATATTTGGATTTAGAATTGTCGACACTATTTCTAGGCCATTGAAGATATATTGTGACAACTCAATTGCTATTTTTCTGGCTAAGAACAATAAAAGTGAAAGTCAAAGTAAGCATATCGACATTAAGTGCTTAGTCATTCGTGAACGTGTCAAGGAAAATAAGGTTATCATTGAACACATTAGCACTGAGTTAATAATTTCTGATCCTTTAACAAAAGGCATGCCGCCAGTAATATTTAGGGATCATGTATCTAAAATGGGATTTGGTTCCACTTTGTGTTATTGATATATATACTATATATATTATTTGTAATAAAGCCTTTATTCATTTTAAATTGTTTTCTCATTTATGAGTATACATTAAGCTTGAGAATAACGACATTTAGAGGATCTAGAATAAGCATATGGCTTATTCATAAATTTAATATATAGTGGGTAAAGAAACAAAATACATTGTGATATATAGAAGGTATTACTCATTTATAAAGAAACTACCACTATGATTCATGCATTTGGTTTTATTTGAATCTTAAGAAGCCATTATATACAATAATTTTTGAACCAAGTGGGAGAATGTAAGACGTTGCATGAAACCATGATTAGGTAAACGTTGCATGAACAAAACCCATATTACACATCTGAACGTGGCTTGCAACGTCTCCATTATGGTTCAAAAATTATGGGCTTCATGAGATGATTTCCCACGTTTGAAAACATGTCATTTTCTTCAATAATGTGATGGAATTGTCATTGAAAACTTTGCCTATAAATATAGGGGTCCCCAAGCTTGGTAAATACAATTATCTGAACATAACACCATCATAAAGTGCTAACTAGAGTTTAAAAGCATTCTTTGGGACTTTCATACGATAGAGCTTCCATCAGAAAATAGAGGATTCTTGCAATGGCGGAAGGTAATATTTCAATCCATTTCTCTTGCATTGGATATTATAAATATGATTTTGTATATCCATAAAGTCTAACAAGGAGTCCATTAAAAAGCAATTGAAGCATATGTTTTAACATTCTTAATATGGTCTGGCATCCAATAGTAATGATATAGCATTCTTAATATGTTCTCGCATCCAATAGTAATGTTCGCATGTGATTTCATTTTGAAGTTTTAGTTAAAGTTGCAAAACTATATTACTATTAGTTTTCGTTTTGATTTGTTTTCAACTCATATTTCAATTTTAGTCTGACTTCTAGTGAATAGAAGTCACAATTTTAAGTTAAGCCTATCACAAAGAGGTTTAATTAATTTCACTTTATCGTTGCCATACCAATTACAATGCTATTTTTAGTAGCACATATATCCATTAATATGAATGTCAGTTGATAAAGCATTATAGAATGCATCCACATGGAAAAGTGTTCATTACAAAAGCGAATAACAAATAAATTACCATCCAAATGCTTGAATTCCAAACTCTTTTAGGGATACTTGATTGATTGAATTCAAATTGCACTAATTCCTTGAGAAGATAATAGTCTAAAACTCCATGGACTTAAAGATACACTATCAACAAAAAATACAACTGCATAAGTTCATATTAGGATTCCTCTTTGCCCTTGCATATCTCAATCAGAGCAATAGAACATGGTTTTGTATTCCAATTAAACTCTATACTATTAGAAAAATAAAAACAAAATATAAGAACAATTAAAACACATAAGATAACAATTGAAAAGGTTGAGGCAATATGAGCCATGAATTACTACTCCACTAACCTCATTCTTATATGATCAGAAATAGAATATCAGGAATCCTTCAATAATATGCATACATGTTTTTTGTGATGAAAACAAATGCCTAACAATATATTCAAAGCAACCATAATTGTTCAGCATTCAATTGGACAAAGGGAGAGTCTTATATTGCTAGTGGAAACTATACAAATCATTTTCGTGTCTCATACTCAATCTTTATCTCATTTAGTCACACATTCACCATAGAGGAAAGAGTAACAAACAAAAATTCCTCTTTAACACCCAATTTGGTATATAAAATAGAAAGAGAAATGGGAAAGGAAAAAGTAATTATGTGGATACAAATAATTGTTCTGCTCTTACTATAAAAAGTAATAAAAAGGGATAAGATATTATCAAGTAATAATTACAAAGATATAATAGATATTTTGTAACACTTCAAAAAAGGACGAACCAAACAAAGCCTATCAAAGTGAAAAAAAATTTATAAGAGAATGAAACGAGAAAAATACAACTTCAAATGTCATGCTAAAAAAGAAATACATAAAAACTAAACAAAATAAGACACATCAACTAAACGAAACTCTTTAAACTTTCAGCATACCCATAAGAGGAACAATTGTAAATCATCCCAAAAAAAATTAGCATTACTCTAGAAAATATGCATATCTAGGTAATAGTGTACGAATGAATGGATAAAAGGATCAATAATAACAATACAAAGAATGATACTACAGTAATAAAAATAAAAAGCTATAAAATGAGGAAGATATTAGTTCCTAGTTGTAACAAATATACCAAACAGAGTGTCCGAATTTCCTCATCTTTCATGGCTACCATATTTCTTAACTCTGTATTTCTTGAGCGATGAAGCATAACCCCTCTTCTAAATCTGACTGAAGAACCACAATCTCTTTTTACAAATGTATGATTGTTCTTGTTGTGTCCATCTCAACCTCTTTGCAAACTAATTCAATATGGTGTGTTTGATATAGCTGAAATGCCCGTTTCTCTTGGTATTAGTCATTAAGTAACTGTAACTTCCTCAAGATCCTTATCCATTTTTTCTAGTTTAGCTTCCAACACTTTCTGCCTGTTATCTTTATTACCTTTAGCGAGCATTTATTTGGCACCTAAAGCATGTCCATCAACATCATCAACTGCCCAAGTATAGGATGGCATCTCATCTCAAGAGTCACTTTTCAGATTTATTTTATCAACATGTAAAATCTAACAGATTTTGAACTTAATTATTAAATAAGAAAGCACATATCTATATATTGTTTGACAACTTTCACTGAGCTCCATATGCAAGTGTTTGCCTTTGATTTTGTGAATGATTTCTAAAAAAAAAAAATGCCAAATATCCCTTAACAGTAATTTGGTGAACAAATAATGTACCTAGGATATTTCATTCATTGCTCAGTGTATGGACAAATTGTTTAAGAAGAAGGCAAGAAACTCTCTCTTTGCCTTTCGACTTTCAAATCATAAAAAATCTATCATATTCATCTTGAAAATCCAATGCATTCAATAGCATAGAAAAACGATCACGATATGCATAAGATATATTTATGATAAAGACTCTAATATAAGCCAAACTGCTGTTAAAATATATTAAGCTGAAAATCTATTTATATCTCACGAATGAACATTTATCTATCTCTAAAAGTTCATTTGAAAGTTCCAATGAAGAATTTAGAGCGTACAAATATGAAAAATGATTAGATGTGAAGAACCAAGGTTCAACCATATGTTCATAGAAACTGTAGATATATTATAAGCAATTCTTGTGGAATCAGACTTTACTCGATTACAGTTAATATACTTTGCAAGTTCTGTTTGTAATCAATCTACATATTAGCAACATAAATAATAATGAAAGAGAAAGAAATTAAATAGGAAAATGTTCAAACCACATGGAATAAAATACATTAAAGAACTCCATTTATGGTTTTGGGAAACTATACCTATATAAGCAAGAAGCAATTGAAGCAAGTACGAAGCTTTCATTCTTCTTACAATATCATGCATATTGTATTTATCACATCTATCCTTCCTTCAAGTTTCTAAGGGCTAAATATGTATATTATTTATTTGTAATATGAGTAAAACTTATATTCTAACTAAAGGAACTTACCTGGACATGTACAAAAAAATGGGAGTTTCTATACTGAAGGAGAATATCCTAAAAGAGCACAGGAAAAACAACTAGCAATAGATGAAATTGTTGAAGCAATAGGGAAAAGAACCAATATCTCACAAATCACAACATTCAAGTAGTAAAGAATTTCAAGATTAAGACCTAAATCTCAATAATCCTGTTGCCAGCTATTTTGATATGTGATATAACTTTCTAAATGGAGGAACAATGAGGCTAATGTCGCTAGCTCGGCTTTGGAACAGTAAATAGAGCCTATATATATATATATATATATATATATTGGTACAACTTGCGTGAAATATGGCATCTATTATTTTTTACAATGCTAAGCATAATTGTAATCTTCAATAAATTTGATGCAAGATTACAACTAAGTTATATAAGATCCATCGTCAATAATAACAATAAGAAATTCAATACGATACACCTTATGCAATATCCATCTAATTTATGAGAATGGAGGAAAACATGTTACAGGGGGATATAGAATAATCTGAATTTTGAAAGCAGAGATTAAAGAAGCATACAAAAATTAACATAGTAGATAATATAAAATCTGCTTTATATTATTCAGAAAAAACATACACCATAAATGAGCTGGGAGCCTTTTGATTTAGTAACGAAAATAAAATCAGTTTGGTACTCATTAAGAAATTAAAGCTCAGTACTTGGGCAACATCCCTCACATGATCTTTTTCTTTTTGCAGCAATGGTAAGGATTAAGGTAATGGAAAAATCCTTTAAGATGAGGTTATGGAGGTCATGGAGAAATCCTCCCACGGGGGAGATTGGCATATTAAAATCATTTGAAGTGAGGATCTTATACAATATTTTGACACGAGAAACAAACAAAAAAAAGTTTGATAAATTTTAAAAAATAATATATATGTTGAAAAAAAAAAAAGAATAGGAGAGACTTCACCACTTCAAAATATTCATTTTGAGAGATTGACGGACATTTAATCGAATATATATATATATATATATATATATATATATATATATATAAATTACAAGTGCTTAACATCTAGCACACACATGATACAAAATACATAAAATTAACATAAAGATGTCAAAGACTTCCCAAACAAATATTGACAAACAACACTTGAAGCTAATTAAAACATATAAGAGGAATAAAAGATACAAAGCTTATGAAAATAAAAATTAAATCAACACTTACACAGATACAAAATAGTTGTGCTCTAGCTATTAGGATGATTCTGCATTAATTATTAGGTAAGTTAGTGAACCAACATTACTTCAAGTTGCCTTTCTGATAGAAAAACTTAGTTCAAATTTCTATTATTTGTCTTGAAAGTACTTTTTATTCTTCATTTTCTCCTTAACAAGTCCTTTTTCTTCTATGCAACAATATACCAACAACCTTTCATGTTATTTATATTCAATTCAAAACCATTACCCCGTCAGACTCCCAAAATAAAAAAGGGGGATTGGATATCCATGATCTTTATATAAATAATATGTTGTACGAAAGTTAAAATATAGAAGAAGTGTACATGTAAAGTCTAACCACTAAATATTGCATGTCTTTTCTGGGCAATAGCTAGCTTAGTGAAAAGAGAAGAGAGAGAAGGGGGAGGGGGGGGGGGGGGGGACCTTTGCTCCTGACATCCGAGCTAACTATTTGGCTTTAACTTTTCCACAATTGAGAATGGATGATACAAAAAGGAAAAGAGGGAGAGAGGAACAGATAATAAAGCTATTAGAAATAAACAATAGTGGGTGTGAGCCGTAGCTCAATCGACTGCAAACAATGCTACGGAGGCTTAGAAACAGTAACAAGGAACCTTAAGTATCAGTGGAACTACGGCTTAAAAAACAATAAGCATTAACCTTAAGTGTACACAAAAAATAAATTATACAGATTTTTTTAAATTTTTTTAAAATTGTATAGATGTTTCTTTTATTTTTAAAATATACATATTTTTTTTTAAAAGTATCTGATATTTTAATCTTATTATAATTTTTTAATTTAAAATATTTCTTATTAATTTAAATACTTATTTTTAATTAAAAAATTATAAATAAAAGATATTTTTGTCAAAAAATAAAATTACATTAAAATATAAAGAAATTTTTTATTTTATCAAAATTTTATATATTTTTTTAAAATAAAAAATATCTAATTTTAATAAAATTCAAGCATAATTTGTATATTTTACTTATATATATATGATTTTATTTATATAGTAATTATTCTTTCTTCTGACATAATTATAATTTCACAAGAGTGGATCAAATCCTCGTTAATGTCGAACGGTTAGAACTGTGGTTATTACAAAAAACGAAACGGGGTCGAGCATCCGATCCTGCCCTCTTTGTAGTCGTAGAACAGTTGCGCATAACTAGAGTATTTCCTTAAACTTGTTACTGTTTTCTCTCTATCTGCATTTTCTTACCTTCTGCTTATTTCGTTTTCTCTGCTATTTTGAGGTTGATCGGTTTCAAGCCCGTGTAAGCACTGACCTTTCAACGCTAACTCTTTAGATCCCAGAATCCATATCCGTGTGTTTTGTTCTTATGTAATTTTTTTTTTGTTTCTTGGGGGGGGGGGGGAACGAATTCGAGAGGTGGAATTCAACTTCATTGGATGCGATGGCTTTGTGATGATAGATGGTTTTATTTACACAGATCAATTGCGTTATTATGTGATAAATTGATGTCCGATAGTGAATCGGGTCTATGAATGCTCGCGGTTAGTAAGTTTCAACTTATGAACGCTGTATGTTTTGCTTCTGCTTGTAGAGTGAAGGAGGAGGTGGAGTGGTGGGGTGGAACATTAGAGGTCCATTGGATTTTTGGAAAATATATGTTGGGTTTCTTGTACCATTTCAAGATTCACTTTTTAATTATTGGTACTGAAATGAGATCCTTGAAGTTGATTATTGTCTCCTTTCCTCATTTAGGTATTATAAACGATGATGATGTTTTCATTTCTGAAGTTCATTAGATCATCAATATAGTGCAGTAGATGCTGAAATCTTTCTTATATTTTTTGTTGACCTAGAATAGAAGTCACTGAGAGTATAAAACAATTTTATTAAGAAACTTAAAGTGATATCAAATATATTAAAGGCATAGAGTGACGCTTTCTGCCTGAAACTTCTTCGTAGGTGTTATCAAGCATGGATCTGCCTACGACTAATGTGGATCTTGGGCCTGAGGAGATTGAAGATGAGAAACAGAGAAGTCCCTTGTTCCATTGTGATCTTTTTGATACAGAAGTAGTTCGCAAGCTGGCTCAAATGTTACTTCCAGGATTAGCCACTGCCTGTGTTGATAACACATCAGGAGATCTCTTCAAGACTCCTGCTTCAGTGGCTGTTGATTTGAGAAAGGAAATGATAGATTATCTTACCCAAAGAAGTGAATCGTTTGTTGCTGAGTCTGCAATCTTAGAAGGTGATCCAGAAGGTGAACTATCGGATCATCCTTTTGATATCATTTCTTATTTTGTTGATGACTTTGCGAGTTCAAAAGGAAACTTGTTTAGTCGGGTTTCAGGATGGCTGCTAAGCGAATCAAGAGAAGATAAAATAGATGATTTTGTTCAAGAGATGGAAATGGATGGGTTTTGGTTGCTAGACAGGAGAAAAACACTTGCACATACTTTGCTTAAAAATGTCGACTTTAAGAACCTATTTTGGTGCAGCATGAAATTTAATTCTGCACAAGAGCTTGCCAGTCATGTTCATCATTGCAGTTTTAGATCTATGATCTGCCAAAATCGGGGATGTGATGCCAGATTTTGTGCAAGTCATTTGGAGAAGCATGATTCCACTTGTCCTTTCAAGATAATTCCATGTGAACAGCATTGTTCAGGCAGCATTATGAGACGTGAAATGGACAGACACTGCATAACTGTATGCCCAATGAAACTTGCAAACTGTCCTTTCTATGCAGTGGGTTGTCGGTCTGCTATTGCACAAAGCATGATTAATAAACATCGGTCTGACAACCTTCATAGTCACTTGTTGTACATTCTTCAAGGCATCTACAGAAAAGCATCTGAGGAGGATCTTCAACGACGAGTGGAGCAAATTCTTCAGGTTAGTCTGTGGGCATATAAACGATCAAGACATAGGTTGCATTTGATAGAACAGAAAACTTAGTAGCAAAGCATATTATTAAATTTTCAGAATGACTAATTTTAAACACAAATTGTAGTGCTCTAGGAGATTCTAAGCACTGAATTAGTAACATTTGTAAAGATTTTCAGTTTAGGTATTGAGGATTTATTTTGGGAAGCTATTGTAAATAAAATAAACGAGGGCAAGTTGATGGAAAAACAAAGGAGGAGGAAACGACTATGTTGGAAGTGTTCCATGACCCCATCCCATTGTTAAATTGAGAGCGTTCCACTTAAACTCTTTCTTGTCATGGCTTAACAAACACCATTAAAAAATGTTGAATGCAAAAAGTTTTTCATTTTCAGCATGTAGATGAATTTTTATACATGCCCGTAATGTAAATATATGACTACAAATATCTTTTATTGTTTCTGTGAGCCAACCAATATTTTGTTTGGTTATTTGAGAACATCCTTATAAGAATTTTGATCTAGATCGGCTAATAGCTATCAATTGTGCTGAGATAAGATTTTACCTTTGGCCCAATCAAGCTCTGCTTGATTTTCTTTAACATGTCAGTTTCTAATGAAGGCTATCAAGGGAAAATGCTTTCAAATAAATAGAATATAGTACTGTGGAGAGTTTAAGAGAATGGATTTGTTTTCCTCCTGCAGTTAATATGTTTAATTTGTGCCATACTGCCGTTACCTCATCCACCAATAAAAACTTGCAATTGTAAGCTTTTACCATTATTTACTATTCAGTTACCATAAAATGTGTTATTCTTGCCATATTCTTTCAAAAGAGAGATATGTCAATAGCCTTATTGTAAACAATATGAGGCTTGTGATTTCTTTTTTTAGGCATCATCAAACAACCAGTTAGCTGAGGCTCAGGGTGTGAGATCTCTATATTTGGTTGTGAAGGATATTGAATCCAAGCTAGAGCCCTTGGAAGTCAGTGCCAAGAAGAAAAAGGGTGCAGAGAATATTGCCAAGGAAGAAGATAAACAAGATATTAATATCATAATAAATGGCAAGGAACAGTGCACAGAGACTTCAAATATGGTAAATTCATCAGCTAAAGTTGAAGTCAATGCCATCATGAATAAGGATAGTGCAGAGAATGATGCCAAGAATGAGGATAGCGAATGTAGTCGTATTAAAATCAAGGGTGGTGATGAGAGCACACAGATTTCAGACATTGGCAATTTTATCAGTTGAAGCTGAAATTAGTGGGAAAAGGCCCTGTTATTGTTGTTGGAGCTTAAGCTAGTTCTGTGAACAGGGAAAATGAAGAGATTTACAATAAAATCAAAGGTGCTGAAGATAGTAATTTGAAAATCAAGGGAAATGTCGAGAGCAAGCAGACTAATAAGGAAGAATCATCGGATAAAGCATAAAGCAGAAATCAGTGCCACAAATAAGGATAGAGAAGACAATTAGATCAAGAACAAAGATGCTGAAGATCGTAATTTAGAAATTTAGGGAAATTAAGTGATCACAGAGACTAACACTGCAAGTTTATCAGATAAAGTGGAAACTAGTACCAGAAGTAAGGATAGTGCTGAGAAGAACATAAAAAACAAAGGGATTGAAGATAACAATTTTAAGGATAATCAAGAGACCATGCGGACTTCAAAAATGGAAAATAAGGGTAGTGCAGAGAATTAAGTAAAGAACAAAGATATGGAAATTGATAACTTAGAAGGGGCATACAGACTTCAAAAGTGGAAATTTATCAGATAAAATGAAGTCGGTGCTACAAAAAATGATAGTGCAGAGAGCAGACATGTTTCAAACACAGCTAAGTTGTCAGATGAAAGTGAAGGCTGACTTCAGACTCAATAACCCTCTTCTACAGGATCTTTACATGTTCGGGAGGTTCTATTTTTTTTTTTTGGGGGGGGGGGGGGGGGGGGCATGGAACTGATCATACATGCCTATTTCTCTTCCCTCACCCAAAAAACAAAAAAAAAAGGAAAAAGGAACTCATGGTTACTTGTTCTTGCAACTATTTTGCAATTTCTAGGCCGCTGCTTACAGCATGATTCTTTTCCTGTTGTTGATGAATTAATCATAGTATATTTTCTGCAGACAAGTATCTACTCTGAGAGTGTTCAGTTGTTAAGGAGACATATGAGATATTTTCAAGAAAATATATTCTTGAAACGTGTTGGCTGAGATAATTTATCTCATAAAGATAATTTGTCAAGAAAATGAGTATCTGTTAACTACGGTGTATTCATAAATTGCTATCAGTGTAACTTAAATTATGAATCTATTTACGTGGATTGCCAAGAAGAGCAATGATTCTGCGCATGAACGTGTGGTTAGACAGTTCAGCGGTTTTAAAGGAATTGTGCTTCCAGTTGTGAACCCCCTAGTGTGAATAAAATTCAAGACACTATTTGATTCTGTTATCAACTCTTGTATTTAATTTTTATTTTCCAAGAAATTTTTTCAACAAAAAAAAAAGAGTAAGGTTGGCTGCACCTTGGACTAGTAACTACGTGTTCTTCCCAGGTTCATTTTCTGCCCGTATAAATATCGGGCATGTTTACTATCATAAACTGCTTTATCTTCATGACCGTTGAGCCTTATCTTCCCCTCTTCCTTTTCGGCCAATGCATGGAATCCGGTGAGCTGTAGTATCTGTAGGGTTACTCCTCGAGGCTTAAATTAGGGTGGTAACCTAGCAAATGAATAAAGATTGAAGATTTTTTTTTTCTTCTGGGCCATCAAGATTGAAGAAATATTTGCTCAGTAAAAAACCAATTCAACTAAGCTGCAAAATAGTCATTCTCGTCCAAAAAGCAAATATTGGATTTTATTAGAACTTTATAATTCTAACAGACTTAGAAAAGCTGTCGAAACATTTGTCTTAGGGAAGGCAACCCTGTAGTGCAGGGATGGGGGCTCCTTAATCACTTCTTTTTTTTTTTTGGGTCCCTGGTCTTGATCTTCGCTGGGAGAATTTTCTTCCTATTATTGTTTCTCGTGTCCCTGCAAATTCCTATGTGAACACCACAGGGCAACAGGCTACAGAGGTCTTTAGCGATGATGAAACAAAATCACAGTTCTACAATTAAAGAAAATAAAAAATGAGAGAAGATATGAGAAAGTTTATAAGATTTTATTTTATATTTTAAATGAAAATATATATTAATATAAAAAATGACTGAAAAATTATTTAAAATAAACATATTTATATATAAATGTTAGGAATACTTTTATAATTTGACAAAGGTGAAAATCTTGCAGATAAGAAACACGATTCTTGTTCCCATCTCCACCTACCCTTGGGACTCCCTTGTCTATCAAAGAAGCCATTAGTTTAATGAAAAATCCGAAAATTTTTACATTTTAAAGCAGCCTATTTGATATCATTCAGAAAGCTTTTCATATTACTGAGCAGTTTTATCATTTCACTTACTTATACACAATTTAGTCAAAATTTAAAATAATAATTGGTTTTTATCCTGTAATACCATAAAATGAGACACTTAGACTCTTGTATCATAATACCAAAAATAATTCTGTTCTGGGAACTAACACAGCCTTCCTATAAATTACTATCGGATAAATCTGTTAATTACTTGAATCAGAAGAATATTTTTCGCAGCACCAGCGAATTATAGAGTGATCAGTAAATCCGAGGTCCAACAGCATCAATACGTGCGAATTCAGTTGGTAACCTCTGCGTTGGCTACAGGAAAACCATTTAGCAGATATCTCGGCAAAGAAGCAGCGGGGTAGCAACCACATGAAGCAGTAAAAAGAGAAAGCTCTTGATAAATCAACGAGTCCCACCCGCTTCCCTAAGGTTATTGTAGTCTATAAAGACAGAAACGTAAGAATTTTGGATTAAAAAAAAGAGTGTTTTTTTTTTGTTTTTTTGGGGGGGGGGGGGGGGGGGGGGAGGGTAGAAGACTGTTGGTTACATGATATTTCTCTGTTCTATAGTCTACCAACCCTTTCATTTCAACAAACAATTCTAAAGTAGAGAGATGGAAATCAGGGAAAAGGCGACGTCAGCAACCCACAACGCCAAACAGGAACCTTAACTATGCAATTTCAACAAAATAAACACAAGTAAAAAGACGAAAACAATGGAAGCAACAATCTGCAAAGTATTAGAAACCATGCATTTCTCACTGTGACTTCAGATCAAATACATAAGAAGCATTAAAGGTCGAAAATAAAAACCAGTTATCAAAATTCTATTCCAATACATCAATAAAATTATCAAAACTGAAAGATCGGGCTTGATTTAAACGCTAAAGCATAAACCATATACCCCGTACAACACGTTTCTTTAAACATGTTTCTTTAAGCACGAACTCCCTTAAGGCTAACCATACGCGTAGATGCATCCACCTGGGCTCCCCTCAGTGCTGAACCACTCTGAGTTGCCCTCCCTGAACCACCATATGCGGAGTCTTGATATCTGGTACTCTGATAGCCTCCACCTGTTCCTCTTCCTGTTCGGTCCCTTGAATAGCCACTCCCAGTGTTTTGGCTCAATGCCAATGGCCTTCCACCACCAATACTGTATCCTGCACGTCCAGTACCACTGCCTTGCCTTGTCTGAGTAAGTGGCAAGTCTTGCCACCTACCACCTACAGTAGCTGTTGCAGCAGCAGCAGCATAGTCCTGGCTATCTCGCCGCCTTAGAGGAAGATCCAATCCACCACCACCTATCCTTGCCTCTATTGCTCTTTCGTTACTCTCCGCAAGGATAGATAACTTCTCTGTCAACTGGAATGCCAGAGCCTGCAATCTAGAGTGCTCAACATCCTGGAAAATAATGCACCCAGTTGGCTGATCCCAGCTTGCATGGAGCTCCTCATTGATCATCATCCTACTAACAATGCTATGCGTGTGAGCAACAGAGAGGTCAAACATTTTCATGAGCTGCTCAAGGCTCAAAGAATCATAGGATGAAGAGAAGGTAAAGAGATAGGTCCTTAGTGCCTCCTCCTTTATTTTTTCCTTAAGCATTTCAAGCACATTATCATGATTTCGAACAAATTTCCAGACATCCAGAGACTTGATAATGTCATAACTCTTATGGAAGTCTCCCTTGCTAAGGGCCCTTGTAGCAGCCATAACATGATCTCTGACATTTTCAGGTGGACCTGTAAATGTTTGCTTCTCACTAACCTCGAGCAAGCGACGGAAAGTCTTACTAATAACCTTGCGCTTTGCATCATGGACATTTGCTGCCATGTTAGGAACTTCCAGAAGCATAGCACATATAAGATGCACCGACTCCAGGAGCTCAAGGTTTATGTGCATATGATATGGCATCTGGCGTCTCCTTTCCAACCTTTCCTGTAAGAGGAGGGGGGAGGTTAACTGCTATGTTTCTTCAAATATAATTCTTATAATGCTAAAATAAAAGTTACTCCAGATAAAAATGTGGTAGGAAAATAGTTTTGCCAGTAGCGTAGAAAATATTTAGTAATACAAGCAACAGATAACAACACTATAACAATAACGGCTAAGAGTTTATGAATGGTATATGAAAGAAGTGATGTATGTAAAGCATGTCAAGGCATGAACTTAAGACACCTTTTCAGGTAGAAAATGGTACACATTGATGATGGCAGTAAACAATCATTAAATATTTCCACTATTAGCACAGAACATGACTATGCACTGACATATACCCTCTGCCCCCACAGCAAAATTATTTTTTGGGTGAGTGAAGTAACCATCAGTACAACTTTGATTCAATAGAATCAAACTCAAATATTAAGAACGATCCAGCTATTAGGTTCCCAATTTATTATTCTCAAGTATCCTCTAGCTCAACTTCCTTCAGTGTGTCTGTAAGGAATGCACATTACAAAATCCAGTCAAACTTATATCACAAGCGATAGATCCACAGGCCACAGAAAATATTACAAATACCAAGGTGACAGGGAATCTTGGGGCCTTAAGGTGTTCTAATAGACAAGTATTTTTCAGCACCTTTATCAGTCTCAAACTCTCAATAAACACATTAAACCCAGACTAACATCACAGCTTAGAAATCACCATGTGAAGGCACAAGAGCTACTTCAAGAAAATAAATAGTCCATAGTTGATAATAAAGAGGCAAATATGCAAATCTCCAACAATATCAACAATAACACTATAATAGCAAAAAATATCAATAATAATTTAATAGTCACATTAACGAAATAATTATCCCCACTTAGTAGAAAAAGGTTTCATGTTGTTGTACTAACGAAATAATCATCTGAAAAGAAGGGTATATTCAACACCTGTTCAGGAGTCTTCTCATGATAGCGACTTTGTGAGACACCCTGTGCAAGCAGCTCCTTCACCCTTCCACCAGAATAAAGTTCAGAGAGACAGCCATGAGCTTCAGAAATCAGCCCAACCCGAAAAGCACATAGACCTAGCTGTGACATAGCCCTGTTAAACAGTATCTGTGTTGATATGTCCATATGCTGAACGCTATCTTGCAAATGACTCATAAGCAGCAGATCACGGGCTGTTGAGAACTCATCCAGAAGAGCATGGTGATATATATCACAAAGCATTGCACGTGCCTTAGTCCGCTCATCCCCATACTTGTATATCAGGGACACCAATAAATCCATTAGTGTCCTGCTATTCTCTGGAAAGGTGGGTTTTCGGGGCACAAGTTCAGGAGTAACAACAAATGCAGTAGGAATCCTTGTTTCCTCAAACCCCTTAGACTCCTCATCTACCTCTCCATTATCGTCATCTGTCAGTTCAGCCAATTTTCTCATGGCATCATAAACCTCATGTGGTTTGTAATAGACGAGTTCAACCCGTCTAAGGGCTACCTTGGAAGAAGCTTTGAAATCTCCAACCCTTTCAAGATAGTCCTGGACATTCTGAGAAAGAGCCAGAAACATCGGCTCATCCCTAAGTCTCTCAACATACTCACGAGTATGAGGATCAATGCATTGCAAGCTTTTGAAAAACTCAGCATCTATTCTTTCTAAGAATGCAACTAAGTTCCCCCATACCCGAATTGGTCCATTATAGTCAGGCCCCTTCTGAGTTTCATTCTCATCAGGCTCAACTGTATCATCAACAACTATGTTCGGGTACTGCACTAGAATATCAAGAATAACCAGCATGTTCTGTACGCATTTCTTCCACACATTTATAGGCATATGCCCATTTAAACCAGGATTAACATCAAACTGAGCAGAAACAACACTAAAAAAGATTTCCAGCTTCTGTGCAGGGGTTTTAGCAACTTTTGTTAAGAAGGTGAGCTGCTCAACCTGTTCAAACCTTCCAGTTCCCCTCCTGCCTCTAGCAGCCACAACCTCTTTGAACTTCTTGTTCACCATGTCCCAAGTGATCTCACTAGGGTCTTTCATAAATTGCCTATCCATAAGCCTGTCTTTCTTGCTAAGTTTTTGGTCCCAAGGTGTATCAATTGCATCTGACTTCTCATCTTGATCACCATCTTCAGAATCTGACTTTTGCATCTTATCAAGCTCCTCAATTACCTCCTCCTCACTTTCATCCTCATCGTCAGTCTCCTCTTCATCTTTGTCTTCCTCACTCTCAGGATGTTCTCTATATTTATTAATCAAATCCTCATATTGCTTATTATTCTTCTTCAATTTCTGCTTCATTGAGTTCAATGCTTTAGCATTGCTACTACTCATCTTCTTTTTGGCATCCTTATTTGACAAAGCCTGTGCCAGGAAGTCTTCCAACATCACAAGTGCCTTAATATAAAGGGTAGGGACCTTCTCAGATTCAGTGACACGCATGACTTTCTCAAGTTGTTTGTTTATCTTATCAAAGCTCTCTTGCAAGCTCACCCAGTCATTAATCTTCATAGCATTCTTCATCTGGTCAATTGTAGATGACATCTCTTCAAATCGCTTGTCTTTTGCTGACCTAACAACGCGCTTCTGACCATCAGAATCATCACTATCACTGGCATTACCCTGCAAGTATCTGCTTTTAACAGTTTGGTTGGCAGATTCACCCACTACATTCTCAACGTCTTCATCATAGTCACTCTCCTCCTCCTCAGAGTCGCTACCACCCTGTCATTGACAAAAATATATATACGTTTTAATGAAGAGCATAAATATTCTTCAATTCCACAGAACAAAGAATCAACCAAAAGGAGGTAGTGAAACATATTTTAATGACCTGGGTCCAGAATCTTGAAGCCATCCTTTGTCAAGAGCAACAAACAGCAAATTAATATAACCAAGAATCTGCAATGAAGATAAAAATATGATCCAGTAAAAACAGCAGACAGAGAAATTAAAAAATAAGAGGTCACCAGAAAAAACAAATGTCCACACAGTTATAACTATAACTATAAATAAATCTATTCAAAATATAATGCCCATTATCTAGATAAGGGATACGCTATATAAGACCTCATGGTTCAATTACCTCAAAAGCTTGGCTCAGTAGATGGGAAGGTCCGAAGTCAGATAATATTCAATCACAGGTTCGTAAGCCTGGTAGAAAGTACCTGGAAGACACATAACTACTGCTTAACACACAATTTGTATTACTTGACCATTTTCTCATTTGCTACCTAATTTGTGTTCTAGCGTAATGCTATTAGCTGCAACAGACTTTAAATCGTATCCTAAAATCAGAATCAGTAAAATAATTGCGTACCCTGAAACATATCCTTCAGTTGATTACAACAAAAGCACATCTATATCTTTCCAATCGCACTTCAAAAAGAAATAATAATTAAATGGAGCCAAAAAAAAAAGGAATTATACGAGATAAATTCAAGAAACCGAATTTCAAGGCCGGAAAAAGAAAAGTACTAAACAAATGAAATCTGCATATAGATCCCAGCGGTGAGTTTTAAGTATATACATAAACAAAACCCAGTATCCTCTTTGTTTGCGACAAAAATGTTAGAGAAATTTTAATTTTTTACCTGTCTGCCGTTCATGTATCTAGTGGAATTCCTCTGCTGAAACAAGGAGAAGAAGATGAAAGAGTAACTGCTCGTGGTGCTTGCAACACGTTGATGCGGCGCACGAGCAGAGAGTTGAGGCCGCGAGGGCGTTTGGGAATAAAACACACAAGACGACGATACATAAAAGGGGTAGGGCACCAAAGAAAGTACAACAGGCCGGGCTATGCTATTGCCGTTCAGGGAGCCCAATGTGCAGAAGACAATAGAGTAAGGCCCATATCTACTGGTCCAGAACGCCCAAAAACTCAATGATACTCTTATGTATTGACCCAAAAAACATACTGGAATTTTCCTATAGGCCATAATAACATTCTCTTGCATTTATTCACTTGGTCTTTATTTTTAATTGTAACTTTTTTTATTTATAAAAATTATAATTGATCTCTAATAATTTTTTTGCTATCTAAATCAACCAATAAAATTACTAAAATATTATTTTTATTGTTTGATAAGAAAATGCATCTTATTAACTGTTTGGTATAAATAAAGGAAAAGAGTTCCATTTTCATTTTTATGAATAACATTTATTATGTTGTTGTAATAATTATTTAATAATATTTATTTTTTATTATTTTTTAAAAATAAAGACATGAGAATCATTTTGCATTTACAAAATCATATTTTTCTTTTACATTTCCATTTATATCCCAATAATTTTATGTACCAGTTGACATATTAATGTTTGCTCCAATTTGCAATTGCCTTCCATCTCTAAGCCTCTTTAAGAGTCCATAACTCCACCACTTGATGTAATCACTTTTAGCATTTTTTTATTGCTTTCAAGATTATGATTAATCCTTATAAGCATAGAGCCTAAAATAGATATAAACGCAAGGGTTTTATCGTTAAGGTTGTGATTGCTTGTCCTCCAATTCATGATGTAAATCAATAATGTAGAGGAAAGATGATGAACACATCTAACATCCATGTTATGCTTAATACTAAAAACCAAGATGAAAATAAGCAAGAGAAAGGGAAGATTTTTACTCCAAAAACTTGCTACATGTGAGCAATAATGTGTTTATGAGTATCAAAATGAAAGTAATACTTACCTCCCACCATTATTGTAAATAATTTCACAGTGACTATCAGTTTGAATTATAAAGCCACTTTAGATAATGTGTAAGTCTTTTAGCACTGAAGTCAAGGACCCCAACACCTTTTCTCTTAAAATCCAACAACCCCATTAAGATGCAAAGAGATGAAATGGACGAAACAGCTGCTACCATGAATTGCCATGAACGAGCCACTTATGAACATTACATGAACAAAAAAGGCAACATTATAATCTCCCACTTGGTCCTTATACATTGAACCTTCCATCCATATGAAGAACCAAAACGTATGGATCAAGGTTATAAGTCCTCTACAAACAAGTATTATATTTCACGTATCACAATGTATTCTGTCTTTTCACTTAATAAATAAACTTCAAGTTTATTTTGGGTCCAATAAAGATTGTTTTTCTCAAATATAAATATATACAAATGAGAAAATAATATATTATAATTTTCATTACAAATGGTATAAATAAATTACAATAAAATCCACAAGTGGGAATTAAGTCTCATTTTCAAAACATGATTTTTAAAACTAAGTGGTTATATGCCTTTTGTTAAAGGATCATTTATAATCAACTTAATGCTAATGAATTCAATGACCACTTTCTTTTTTTAATACATTCCTTTATAGCCAAATACTTTACGTTGATATACTTACTTCCACTCTAGCTTTTATTATCTTTAGCCAAGAAAACAACAATTGAATTGTCACACAATATCCTTAATAACTTAGAAATCAAATTTACAATGTTAAGCCTAAAAATAATACTCCTAAACTATACACCATGTGAGGCAGCCTCAAAGTAAAAGATAAACTCAGCTCTCATGATAGAACTAACAGTCAAAGTCTACTTCACACTTATCTAAGAAATGGCCCTATCAGCAAGTATAAAGATGTAATCTAATATTGATTTTGGAGAATCAACACAACTAGTAAAGTCAAAATATAAGTAGCCAACTACCTTTAAGCCTGTAGTTTTTGGTCCCCTTAAGATACCTTAACACTTTCTTTGTAACTCTCAAGTGGTCTATACCTGGGTAACTTTGAAACCTTCCTAATATTCAATAGTAAAAGCTATGTTAGGCATAGTACAAACCTAAGCATACATAAGGTAGCCTACAATAGAAGTATATGGAATATTGCATATTTACTCCCTTTCTAAATCATTATTAGGATATTGATTCAAATTAAACTTATCTTCCTTCAAAATAAGTACTACACTTAGTGAATAATCCTTCAACTAAATCCTCTTTTAAAACCTTATTAATGTAGGTTTTTATAATAGCCTCAAAACATAATGGGATCTACCCCTATAAATCTTAATGTCAATGATATAAAATACTCCACTCATATCTTTTATATGAAAACTTGTAGAGAGAAATTATTTCACTTATTATTGCAACCCATTATCATTGGTTCTATGTAAGATATCATCCTCATAAAACACAAAGAAATAAATTTTGTTCTCACTTATCTTTTGGTGTATTCACTTATCTATGTCATTCTTTTCACAAACAAAAGAAGAGATAACATTATGAAACTTTAAAAACCATTGATGGGAGGTTTACTTCAAACTATATATAAATGTTTTAAGCTTACAAAACAAATGCTCACATTTGTTAAAAGAGGACCCTTCCAGTTATTTCATATAAACCTCCTATTCTAAATCCCCATTAAGAAAAGTTATTTTCACATCCATTT
The DNA here is from genome assembly GCA_032878935.1 of Erythrophleum fordii. Lineage (NCBI taxonomy): Eukaryota > Viridiplantae > Streptophyta > Magnoliopsida > Fabales > Fabaceae > Erythrophleum > Erythrophleum fordii. Next base: position 11,327,222 of record JAVQMF010000045.1, on the reverse strand, counting down.
GATACAATTTTAAGTTAAAATAGACAACTAATACCAAAATTATTTAGAGAGAATTTTTTCAGATACAAAAGAAAAAGTATTTATGTAATTAATTCTTTTATATTGAGTGAATCATTTAGCTACTAGCCTGCCCTTATATCTTTCAATGTTACATAATAAGTCTTTTTTTATCTTTAAGACCTATTTACAATTGATGGCCTTGACATCAGTCGACAACAGAATAAGATCTCATACTTCATTAAGAGCCATTAAATTATACTATCCTTTATAGCGTGTAACCATAACTTATAATGTCTATAACTTATGGCTTATGAAAATGTTTCTATATCATTTTTAGCACCAATGCTAAAGTTAAATTCTTGTAAGTACACAATATATTCACTAGAAATTACTAACTTATTTTCCCTAGTTGACTATCTTAATGTTGTATCAATATTCTCCTTAAAAAAAAAAAGCAGTATAATAGATCTTTTTAGATCGTCATCGACAAGGAGAATTACAATGATTGGTTTAACTCACAATTGTCTCTAAAGGATATTTTCAGTATTAACTAAAACATTACTTGAAATAGGATTTTCCTCATAGTGACCTACTTTAGAAACTATGGTTCCCAATTGACCATTCTCACTAATTAAGTTATTCTTAAGAAACTTGGTGTTTCTTGATTTCATAATTCAAGTATTATATGATGGATAGTAAAATCTATATTCCCTTAATCTTTCAATATAACTAATAAAATAGTTGTTAGTGGTCCTAAGTTTAACTTCTTCTTTTGTGGATTATAAATCCTTACTTCAGAAGGATAACCCCAAATGAATACATGTCACAAACTAGGTTTCTAATCTTTCCATAATTCAAAAGGTTTTATTAAACAACCTTAGATGGAACCTAGTTTAATATGTATATGGCCATCTCAAAGTGTTTCAGTCCATATGGATCTAGGAAGTTTAAAGCAGCTAAGCATGCTCTGCACTTTGTCTAACAAAGCTTTATTTTTTCTTTTTGTCACACCATTGGGACTTGGTGAACCAAGCATGGTATGTTTAGCTACTATCTCATACTCTTGAAGAAACTTCATAAATGGACTTAGTGTTTGTCCATCCTTAACGTATCTATCATATTATTCAATACCTTTATTTGACCTTACAATTTTTATTTGTTTATCACATTGCTTCTATACTTTTGCTTTAAATACCTTAAAGATATCTAAAACTTTGTTCTTGTTAAAAGCAAGTCAAGATACATAAAACGTGAGCAATTATCAATAAAGGTAATGAAATACTTTTGACCTTATGAGTTCATGTCTGGATTGCAAATATCTACATATATTACCTCTAATGGATCTGAGCTCCTCTTAGCACATTTCTTAAACTTGTTTGTCTACTTTTCTTTAATGTAGTCAAAACAAGTATGAAAATTAGTGAAATCTAAAGTTTTAAGTGCTCTGTCACTCACTAATCTCTTAATCCTTTATGTAGATGTATACCCTAGCTTATGATATTATAATATAGAGGAATTTTTATATATTATAGTTCACTTAACTTTAAATTTAATGTATATGGGGTATCAGGCTGCAAGTTAATTTGAAAAAGACTATCAAGCAACATATCATTCTTAACTAATTCAAATTTGTAAAATAATTTAAAATTTACATCTAAAAATTGAAAGGAATATTCAAAAAGTACAAGTCTAGAAATTGAAATTAAAATTTAAGAAACTATAAGTACATAGAAAGTCTTTTCAAATTAAATACATAACCAGTGCTAAGAATTAATATATAAGTTTTAATATCCTAAATAATAAAGCCTATCTTATTGCCTGAATAAATGTTTAGTTCACTACCCATTGGCTTATTATGTTTTTCAAATCATTATAATGAATTTGAAACATAAATCATAGAATTAGGGCTAATCTACTAAGCATTATGGCAAATGTCAACTAAATGAAATTCATAACAAACTAGAGATATTGGAATATCTTTCTTAATAAGCTAAACCTTAAACTTAGTTCAATTCTTCTTAACATGTCTTTTTTTTTTTCTTTTAGAAAAGAAACACTTAGATTCCTTCTTAAAGTCTGATTGAAAGAATGTTTTACCTTCTTTTTTTTTTTGCTTAACTTAGCTATTCTTACCCTTCGTGACTATATGTGTACTTTCCAAATGAAAACTCTTTCCTTACTCCATTAATAGTCTCCCCCCTCTGGAATGCACATGGTCAACCATTCATTAATGGACTATTTTATCTTTATGTGTATTATAAGAAATTTTAAAGGGTTTATACTATTAAGGAAGTAAATTCAAAATAAAATGCATGACGAAAGATTCAAATATCTTAATCTCTAGTGCCTTAAGTTGTGTTGCAATATCTCTCATCCTTGTGATATGCTTAAGCACACTTTTAATTCCAATTAACCTAGTTGATGATAATTAAAACATTAGGGTGCTAGCAAAAGCCTTATTTGAAGATTCAAACTATTCATCAATAACCGTTAACAAGTTCTTCACATTAGTATGCTCTCCGATGGAACCTTCGATGCTTGGAGAAATTTTGGTCTTAATGTATCTCATGCTAAAATGATTAAATCACTCCTAAAACTTATAAAAATCAAATTCCATCTTATCACAGCTATCATCCAAAATTGGTGGTTTATCTTTTCTTATAGCATAATTTATGTCCATCAATCTTAGTTTAAGGAGAATTCTCTCCTTCCAAATGTTATAATTATCATTGTTTAGATTAAAATTTTTGTTTTGGATATTAGGAAAATTAACAAGTTAAAAAGTTGCAAAAAATAAATATACATACTAAGTCAAGTACGAGACTAATAAATTAATTGTATGGTTACCTATGCAAAACATGCTACAAAATAAAATAAAACTATTTGTAGGTTAAGTTTTATTCAAGTATAATTGATATAATGAAACTAATATATTATTATCCTTTCTTAATATCTGTAGATAAACTAAACAAGGTAATTCACTTTTTCATCCTAATTGGTCATCTAAATATAATAAAAATTCTTGTAGGATAAAAATTGTTATATTTAAATAAATTATTTACAAATTTTGCCTCATCTTTATATGATTTAGTTCCCAATATATATGACTTAACTAAACTAGCTAACTTCTAATTTAACTAAGTATACATAAATCACTAGCTTTAGATTTTAATTACTAAATTTTACCTAAATATATAAAAAAGGTAAATAAATAAATCAATAACATATTAGACAAACATAATATTAATGTATATATTTTCCAATTTAATCAGATTTTTTATTATATGTAAAACAAGCCAAATATATTGCATACACAAGGTAATAAGAAATCAATAATTATAAAATTATTTAAATAATAATAATAATTTCTAAAAATAATTCCTCAAAAGAGTAGTTAAATACTAAAATCTTAAAAATGGCAATATAATAAAATATGGGTAGAAAATCAAATTTCAAAAAATAACATGAAGCAAGCCTTATATATAAATTAGGAAAAATTACAGTTGAGAACCCATATTTAAAAAAAAAAAAATTTGAAAGACCTGTTATCATTATTTTAGAATAGATTACTACTGACTTTAAATAAAATCTTTTAAATCTAGTGGTAATAAATTCTTCAGAATAAATTTGTTTAACTTTGGGTCCTTAACTATAATTTTTCCTATAAATTAAATGTCATATTTAATTAAGAAATACAATAAGAGCACTTAGCAAGTAGATATCTTACAAAGCATAAGGGTGTGGGTTTTATCTTCAATGTAGCCACACTTGCAATTTTTTAATGATTAACATACAAAACGTATGGTTTGGTGCATTTTCTTCCTTCAGTTGGGTTTACTTTGAATCAACCTGACCTGAGTTAGATTTAATTAGATGCCCATCCATAACTTAGTCATTTTTACTTAATTTTGAGCAATTGAAAATCCAAGATGCTTAAAATTTGATTTCTTATAGATCTATAAATTATTCTTAAAAAAAAGTAAAATATGCAACAACAAAAAATATTCAACTTCTAATAAGAAAATTAGTTAAAAAAAGCATATTTAGAACTATAAACTAAGACACTTTTCAGCAAGGCAAAGGTAATAATATTGCTTTGATACCAAATGAAAGCAATAATAGCGTGTTTATGAGTGCTAAAATGGAAGTGATATTTATCTCCCACCATTGCCGAAAATGCTTCTATATGTGACTGCCAATAATCTTTCAAGTTCTAACGTTACTCCAAATGGTGTGGGAGTTTCTCAACTCTAAATCTAGAGACCTCAACACTTACTTCTCTATATAGATCTAAAATCCTAGCATCCTCATCAACACGCCAAAAGATAAAATAGACATGAACAGATCATTTATGAACATTGCAAGAAACAAAAAAGCAATGTTACACAACAAAGTAATTCTATTTCTCTATAAAAGGAAAATAAAAGTGGCTGGGCCCATAAAATATTCAACCAAATACATTAGGTGAACAGATGTTAAACATGAATTGCAACCTTTGAACTAAAAATTCAAAGCAATTAACTAACCTCCCAAATAAAGTTCATTCCACACCTTGCAAAGAGGTAACCAATTTAACAAAAATACATTTAAAATTCCAAATATTTATTATTAACATTTTTAAAAATTTAATATATTAACTAAATAATTTAGATACCACTAAAAGTTAACATTTATTATTAACAATATATATTTAGTTATAAAGGAATACAAGAGTTTTTAATGAAAAGTTTCTTCCTTTACATGTTCATTGGGAAAATATTACTTTCACTAACCCCCTTATGGGTTTTAGCAAATAAATTTTTTAGGTGGGGCATCCCTCATGGATTTACAAATGAATCGAAAAGCTTTTTTAAGTTAAAGAGTCTTTCTCTTTTACATCTAATTAAAGAGGATCTATTATCTTATATTTTTGTATTGTTTTCTTTTCATATCAATAAACTTTCTCTTTTTTATTAAAAAAATCATGATGATATATGACAAGAATTTCTTTAAACTTATATTTGTTAAATCATAGTCATTTAACGTTGGTATTAAAGATTTTCAGTGCACTATAGATAATTTACTATATAAAAAAGGGATAGATCGATAGTAGTAACTCCTAATAGAGAAAAATATAAACCATAAAGTACAATAAACTAAATAAAGAGACACAAAACAATCAAGTTTTACCATGGCACTTTAGTAGAAAGACAAAATTAGACTAAAAGTAGGATTCATACTATTTGCAAAATAAAAAGCAAAATTCTTGAAAAAAGCATATTATCTCTTGAACTCTAAAAAATAATTTTATAATTTTAGTCATAACATACTGATTAACTATAGAAATGTGTAGATGTTTTGGAAAGCAATGTTCAATCAATGTCACACATTATTATTACGTATCATAGCTAATTATTTTCTAATATAGAATAAATTATATATACTTCTTTTAAATTTTACTAAAATCATATTGAGTTTTTATTTATTTTTTCAAATATACACAGACTTCCTTTAAAAGAATAATTACACACTATATTTTAGTCCAATTTAATTTTTTTGACTAAGATACTCTCAATAAACCTAAATATATATTTTTCTTGGTTAAATTTATTAAAATAATTTTGTTATTCCTATATATTTGAAAACAAAATCTAATCTTTTTTATTTTTATTTAGGCATATTTAAATATAATACATATTTATATTTAGGTTAATAGATGGTATTTTAGTCAAAAACTTGAAATTGAGCTAAAGTGTACATTTTTAAAATAGAATGAATGTTTGTGTAATTTCAACAAAACTAAAAGAAAGTCTTTCGTAATATTCACTCTTTAATATATTGTCTACCTATTAAGCTTAATGGTATATAGTTTGTCATTCAAATGTATAAAAGTAGTTCAAGGAAGTTGTGTTTTTGAAATGACAACAACTAGAATTTCCATGACACTTAAATGATAATGTACTTTATCCATAAAAAAATATGTCATTGGCAAAGTATATGAGATGTAACTATCATTCAATGTCATTTAGTGTTAAAACTATGTCTTGAAAAGCATCTGTTAAAGATGGTGCAAATGGAGACCTTTTTCATGGACTAAATTTTAGCCTTTTCTATATATTGTGTAATTCAAATTTGACACTTTTAATTGATTTTTTTGCATCACTTAGATTGTTAAGAATATTTTAAGCTCCATTGCAACACTAGATGGAAGTGGCCCAAAGAGGCCTTTATAAGATTTAGGTGCCTAATCATAATCAGGTTGACTATAGAGGCCAAAAGGTTGAGGATGCTAACGGTGGTGCTGTTGATCATAGAATTGTTAGAAATGAAATGGGTTCATTCAGTATGGACCAAACATTGAAGCTAAAGAATTAATTGCAACAACATTCATTAGAGGCATTTAAAAGAGATGGGTTCAAAATTGGATTTGGAAAAGGATGAATCACAGGCATGGAAGATGCTGGAAAAGGTGGATTAAAAGGACCACTTAAGGGATGTGTTGATACTAAAAACTTCTAATGATAGATTGATAGTAACTATTGTCACAACCTTAAATTAGAGGTATGATTAACACAGCGTATACGACAATGTTGTGTCCATAAATTTGAAAAACACACAAACCCTTATTTACTTCTAATGCATTATCAAACTTCATATGACATTTCCAAATTAGAACACAATTTTATAAGTTTATTTATCCTTATTAAGATCACAAATTTTTTTACCATAATTTATATCAAAAGCACAATTAACTTGTTATAGGAAATTTGACAAAGTTTCCCCCTAAAATTAGGATAATTCAGATTATATGCAACTAGCCCAACCAAACACATAATATGAAAGCTCCATTGTCAACCACTAAACAATATCAAAACATAAATAATAGGGTAAATATTCGGTTGGTAATTTATGGAGTGGATTATGCTGTATAAATATATATATAAAGATAACAATTCATTAATATTGGACAAACTAACCATTGGCTTTTCACTAACGACTCTTAAAAACTTTAAATATAGAAAGACATGAAATAATTTATTTTTTTAAATAAAAAATCAAATTTATGAATCTTTAAATTGAAGAGGTAATTCACTATGTTATCAACGGAATTAAAAAAAGGAAGGCATATGTATATAATATTTTAATCAAAATGAAAAAGTTATAAGAGATAATTATGAAAAACAATTCAAATAGAGAAAATAAATAAAAATTTAATTCAAGCATTTAAAAGTTTAATGCTAAAAAAATATGATTTTTATACTGAAAATAACTTAATAAAAACAAATTATTAAAAATGTCTTCTAATATATATATACTAATATGGGTATACAATTTTTTAGGATAAATAGTCATAGATTTAATCTCAGAGTATTATAAGCGAGACTACTACTACCATTTCTACTTATCACCATTTATATAGTCTTTAAACATTCAAAAAGTATCCAACTCAGTATTCTTCGAGTACTTAGCCACAAAAATCACATAGCAATATCCAGTGTGCATCAAGGGCTAAAAGGATTGCCGTTAGCAACTAACATTCTACACAATCCTAACTTATTTGTATGTTGGTGTATCATATAATACATAAATAAAAATCTTTCAAAGTAAGTGATCTAAAAAATAAATTTCATAATTAACAGTATAGTATTTCATAATCAAATACTTAATACCATAAAAGCATATTGAGTCAAACTTATTATTATTTGAATTCCTGAAAAATAACACTTTAAGTCCACATGCTATTTTATAACCATTTTGATAACATAACATGTATTGCATAATTTAATATAGAAGATTTAATATCATAATAATACATATACATTAAAGCACTATCTAAATTTAATATCACAATAGTATACATATATTAAGGCACCATCTAAAATGCCCGTTCTAATGGACACACAAAATGCATATAAAAAATTGAAAAAGTAAAAGTAGAAAGAAAAGTTTAAAACATATCATGTTTTATAATCTACTCACAGTGATTGGCAAATGATAATGGTTTCTCTGGACATTGAACCATTATCAAACCCCTCCAATGAGAATATCTAAAAGATTCCTAGAACAAATCATAGGAATTCATTCAAATGTATTTTATTTTATTTATATATTTATTATTATTTATTTTAACTTAATTGATGTTTTTCTTTTCCATCAACTTAATTAATTTAACCATCCTTCACTTACTTTAAATCCTACCTAATAAATTCATACCTTAGTGTTCACCTTAGTTTACTATTTAACTTGTTTTAGTTAATTTGTTATTTAATTTATTTTTTACTTAAAGTATTACCTATCTCAATTCATTCTTCATGTTAGTTTATAATTAGGCTCAAATCCTACCAAGATTTGAGTGAAAGGAAATCAAATAAAAGGTAGGTAACCCTACTTAAAATTCATGACGCCCACTATCTTCTCTACCTTACTAACAATCCACCCAAGACCCCCCATCCATCATCACAACCAAAAGGAAAGGAAAGACAGAACATGAAATTTGAAATCATGAAAATGTCTCCTCAAATTGTTCAGGACTCTTAAAATCACAATAATGTATTAGGTGAATGAAGAAATTGGAAGACACAGGAATTAAATATACCTAAAGGAAAATATGGCAATCCAACTTAGTGTGTTACAACCAAGAGAATGAGGGACTGAGTTGAACAATTTCATCTCACAAAGGAGGAAGATCAATCATGTGACAAGTAGTTGAAACTTAAAGGATTGAACAAAATAATGAAAATAAGATGAGTGTAAAAATGAAAATAAAACATTGCACATTAAGAAGCACATTGGAACCCTTAATAAGATAACAAGTACTTTGGCCAACAATGACAGAGAAGAATAGCACATTTTATAATAGCCAAAAAATGAAGGAAGTTATTGTGCAAGGAAAAGAAGAAAAAGGTGGAGATGGCAGACTTAACACAAACAACAGCTAGTTAAAAAGCCTGAGCTAAAAGCAACAACTAAAGAAACTTTGCAGGAGTACCACAAGACCAAACCAAATCATAGCGATTCAAAAACAAAGCAAATGACGACAAGAATGCTAGAGACCTATGAAATAGCAATAACAATAGAGAATAGAAACAATTAATGAGCAAAGCATAATCAAAAGTAAAAAGAAGCTCCACATAATGGCCAAAAGGATGAAGGAAAAGCTAAAAGTTTAGATTATGATACTAAGCAAAAAAATGGGTTTCTTTTCTAAAGTTTAGATAAGGATAGATGGGATAAGAAGCTTTTGATTACCCTAAATAAGGCACATAATTTGAGTTGATAAAGAATGAGGGAGAAAATGGATTTATTGAAAATGAAGAATGATAAAAAAAGAGGAAATAAAATTTCTTCTTCTCGTTATTATTATTCAAGTCAATCTTAGGATATTTGGTAATTTAGGAAGAGGAAAAAATAAGATAATGGAAAGAATTCCCAAAATGGTCTCAATTGGTTCAAAACATGGACACTAAGGAAATGAATTGTTAAAGGCCAACTAGTAGAGCTACCACAAGGTTGTATATAGTTTTCCCTTTAAATGAATTTTATTTCATACTTAGGCTAAGTTATTTTAATTAAATTCTTCTTATTATCATCATTACTTTATATCCCAATTAAATTTATATTTATAAGTTTAAGATTAAGATTGTTACAACTATGGCCCTCCCCTCCAAAGAGGAAATTGCGAGAAGGATAATCTTGTCATTTTCACATATCATGGTCTCAAATTCTGTCCCACTTTGGTAGCATACTCAACAAGCTTGTCAATACATTTGTAGAGCTTGGGATTAGAAAAGGGAGCAACAGGGAGTGGAGTAAAATCATATTAACCATTGAAGGATGATGGAACAAATGGAGGTGGAAAATAAGAAGGAAAAGCAGGTGATGCTTGATGCTGCTTCAGAAGAAGAAGGTGAAGAGGCAAAGGAACGGCATGAGGGTGTAATTGTCGAAGTTGCTGCAGCTAAAGGGTGATGGGAGGGGAATTATTGCAGAGAAAGGATGTATTCCCGGGGGTAGAAATGGAGGACCATGCACTAACGAATGAAACTGCTGAGATTGAGGATGAAATCCAAATAGTTGTTGTTTTTGTTGAGCATATACTGTAGTAAAAGCTGCATAATCACGACCCTGTTGTTCCATCAACATTTCTATCATTTTAACTGCAATTAAGAAGTTTCTTAATGTACCCACAACAAATTAAAATGAAATTCCTTTATTTTACTATCAGATATTGAGATAAGTATTCCATGACATGACATTATATCAACATGACATATTAGTCTTTATAATGATTTTTAATGGTACTAGAAGCCTAAACTACAATTACATCAAACAATCAAACCACTCCTCAAAAACAAGTTCGCTTAAATTCATTTGTACTGCCAGCTGGATTAGGAAGGTCATGAATCGTGGCAGCTTGTGCATTACCATATGAATAATTGAACTCCTTTAACCAATGTTGTCTACTATCCAAAGAAAATGACCTATTGTGACAATCCATATGGTATCAATGACGGGTTATAGATTACATGAAAATGCTTAAGAAGATTACTTTGTTGTTCCTCCACTAAGAAAGTAGCTCACGTGAGATTTGTTTTCCCCTAATCATTTCTAGTATTGCTATTTGCTTCAGCAAGAGACAGAAAATTAATACATTAAGAGAACAAAAAACAATAGGGACTAACAAAAACACAATGCACGAATCCCAATTAATTAGTCTAAAAACACACCTAAAAGCTTAATATGACTTTGCTTTTCTGAAACTGATGATTCTGTAAAATGCGTTCAACAATTCTCGAGGTGTTAATAGAACAATAAACCTTAAGAAGGGCATAGTTGTGCATGAAGGGAATAACAAGAGACTAGGAAAGCGAAGCAACCCAGCATAATGCTAGAATCAAACATTCACAGTCGATCCAGCTGAGCTAAGTCAAATTCGATTAGCCAGTATGGGCTTGATACTCTCATTTCTTAGCCAGTTTGCTCTTATTGATAGTAAGAAAACACAGAAAGCCCAAGGTGGGCCTACAATTTGTGTCACTAGCATTTAGGTAACTAGCAATAACCCCATACAGATCCAAGGGTTTAAAAAAAAACGTAGGTCCCATAAGAAAGAAAAAAATGGGGGGAAAAAGTATGGATGAACAGTACATAACAGTGACAAAATAAACAATATAATAGTAAATGAACTGGGCTAGCGACGCAACGTTGAGAACGGTGCCAAATGAACAGTGACGGACCACAGCTTTTAATATATAAAGGAGATTGATTAAGTTTCATGGCCAACCAAAAAAAAAGAGTGATGATATTATATTTTTGGTAATATTAATTTTTTAAAATTATAATAGAATAATTATTAAATATTACTAAATATAAAATAATATTTTATTTATTTTAATACATTTATTACTATAATTATAAACATTAATTACACAAAAATTAAATTAATTTTTTTAGAATTATTAATTATTAAATAAGATAATATTTTAAATAATTATTTAATAAAATATTATTTTATATATAATAATTAATTCCTTCATAATTAAAAATTTTTTGAGAATATAAAATTATCACTCAAAAAAATAAATAGTCAATGAACAAGAAAAGAAAAAGGATTAGAATTTTATTTTGGTTCTTCATAAATAAGTTATTTTTTAATTTAGTTCTTTATAAAATTTTATTCTCTATTTGATCCTTCATAAATAAGATATTTTTCAATTTAATCTCTTATAAAGTTACTTTATCAATTTACTCCTTTACATAGAAGTATTTATCAATTTAGTCCCTCATAAATAAAAATATTATTAATAATGCCTTTTTGTTAACCTACCGTTAATAACACAAATAGTCAATATATGTTATATAATAATGATTAAACAATAATATATTAAAAAATATTTTATATATTATTAAATTTGTTAAATTTATATCCAATAAAATAACATAAAGACACTATTAATTATGATTTTATTTGTAAGAAATCAAATAGAGAAGACAACTTTATAAAATATTAAATTAAGAGGAAATACTTTATCTATAACAGATTAAATTAAAAAAATAATTTTATAAGAAACCAAAATAAAAAAAAAATGCTCTATCCCTTAATTACCAAAATAAGATATTTTGGTTAAAAAAGTAATAATCTGAAGTTTAAACTTCCCCTTATAACCACCATAGCTTGTATTAACTGAGTTCGCTATCCAATTAACTTCCAATTTCTGCAATATGGGAAAAATGCTAAACGATCCATTTGATGAGAACTTTATTTTGAATTTAAATAAACGTTTTAATCATTCAGAGTGAAAAAAAAAATTAAATGAATAGAAAGGAAAATAGATATAAGAATATATAAAATTTTGTGATATAAAATCATGTTTGATAGAATATGGAAAAAATATATATATATATATATATATTGTATTTTAATATTTAGTAATGTGAAAACAATATAAAAATATAAATGAAAGATGAACAAATAGCCAAAACATTACTAGAGCAAAAAAAAAATAAAAATTAATTTTTCCTAATTAACATAAAATAAAAAAATGTAATTAAAGTCTTCAAATTATAAATATTTTTATTTTATATTGAAAATTTTCAAATTTTCAAATTATTCTAAAACACCTAATAACAAATAAATTATAATTCAAGACCTTAAATTAAAATTTGTTATTCTTAAATTCTCCGAAATAATTTCAAAATATAATATCTTTCAATATAAAATATTATTATCATTTAAGACAAAATAGCATATTTCATTTTTTTCCCATCTTTAAGAGTAACTTTCCTTCATAATTTAGCTAAAATGAACAGTATAATTCAAATTGTAACTTTGAATCTATCAATCCTTCCCTACCTAACATGCCAAACAACGTTTTTCTCGCCTTCTATCTCCCTCTCCCATTCCTCACCTTTCTTTTTTAACCTTCCAAGCATGCCCAAGAGCTTGTTGAAAAATGCTTTGTTTTGAAATTTGCCTTTTGCCAATACAATACGCAGGGTAGTTTATTCTAACCCAAGTCCAAGAGCACCTTGAAGTTAAAGACATGTTTGACTCTGTTTTGATTTTAATATTTTTAAAATAAACATTTTTTAAAACAAATTTTAAATAAAAAAATAAAAAATTTATTTAAATTATTATTCTGAAAAATTATTATTTTTTGTTTTTTTTTATTCTGCAAAACAAAAATTACAAAACATTTAAAAAATATTTTGATTTTTCTGTTTCTGAAAAAATAATTATATTTTTTTGTTTTACAAAACATTTCATTAAAAACACATTATCAAATAAATCTTTTTATTTTTTTTAAAACAAAAAACTATTCTGAAAATAGAAATTCTAACCGATCCTAAATTATGCTGTTTGTTTTTTTTTTGGGGGGGGAGGGGCGGGCGAAACAAAAGAGGCCAAATTAATCCAAACTGGAAATTTTAAATAATAGGACTCAACAATATCAAAACTTAGTCACGGTACGCATAACTTGTAGATCTTAGACAACCCAAGATGCATTCACATCTGGCATCCACTATCTACCACAAGAAAATAGTAATGTCTTGAGTATCCAAAAATGAGAAAAACTAATGAGAAACAGTCTAGCGCAGTCTTCTAGCTTCCCTTTCAGACTCAAGTAAGGTAAGAACATCTCCTTCTCTCACTGGTCCTTTCACATTCCTCATAATGTAACGGTTATGATCATCCAAAAACTTGACTCTAACTTGAGTCACTTGCCCTCTGGATCCAGTACGACCCATGACTTTAACAACCACAGCATGCTTCACCTGAGACTCCATCCTGTTTACACAAGCACCAATTACAAAAGGATAGAGGGCACGGAATGGGGATGAGGTCGATGACATTGCAGAAGTGCCATGGAGAGAAGTGTAGAACTACACATGTACCATAAACCCAAAATTTATGATATCATGGCTCTTCAAATTTCAGTAAAACACACACCAACAGCTCATTAAGGCATTGAAACTAAGAAAAAGGATGAAAACCGATCATAACAGAAATGCATGTAATTCCCCCACGATTAAGGTACAAACAATACCATTACCAGCTTGAATTAACAAAGATCAATGTTCCAAATAAGCCTGGGAGAAATGTCAGTCACTGTGTAGGCTGATAATGTGAACAATTAACTCATAAGAGCAACAGAAAATAGAAATCATAAAGGACATAACTGGTTCAAAAGCTATATAAAAATATACAAGCTACTTGAATACTTGTCAAGAACGTAAGATAGTTTTCATTTAGTAAATACCATGTCAACAGCTTTAGAATTATAATACGCCCTCAAGACTATAATTTATGATATTTAAACTGAGAAAAAAGATGATAACTAATCATAACAGAAAAGCATATAATTCCCCCACGATTAAGGCATCATTACCAGCTTGAATTAATGAATATCAATGTTCCAAATAAGCCTGAGAGAAATGTCGGTCATTGTGTACGTAGAAAGATAATGGGAACAATTAACTCATAAGAGCAATAGAAAATAGAAACCACAAAGGACATCAGTGGTTCAAAAGCTATATAAAAATATACAAGCTAATTGAATTCTTAGCAAACGTAAGACAGTTTTCATTTTGTAAATACCATGTCAACAGCTTTAGAATTAGAATACACCTTCACGACTATATAATTTATGATATTTAAACAATATTTTCTTGCAAGTGTTCAATAAAATATGAACTAGATCAGAATCTGACGTTGGGAGTAGTGGTTTATCTGAAGACATGACCCAACTGAATAGCTGATGAAAAGAAAATCACAAAACTACACGATGTCCAAATTCCTTAAAAAACATTAAGGAACCAATTTAAAGCAGACACTACAAAAGATTTGCTAAATAACTAGTCTAGAGATATTAGATGCAGCAAAGCTCCTCTAGACAAAACCCAATGCTAATATATTGGTAATGTTGGTGCCACCTAATCTTTGATATGTTAACAGTAGTGTTATTTGTTACAAAAATTCCACTACATTTAAGTAAAGGTCCGATCTACTATACCAGACAAGCCAGAACCAATCAATACAGACATTTTCATAGTGCTTCAAAACCTTAGGATTGCAACAATTAATTTATCTTTCTTAGGGCCATATGAGAAGAAAACCACAGTTCAAATTCAGCTCAGCTATATATCCCAATTCATGAGCGAACGCAATAGGATCTACCCTATATCCATGCATTAAAAACCAACACCTAAACAGCAAGCATTTTCTTTACTGAACGACGCATTATCATCATAAGCTGCGAGTGACATCAATAAACCTCACCAGGCACCCAAAATCGGAGTAAAATTATCTAAGGAAAACTCAAAACGGCGTAGAAATATATAGTCTGATTGGCATACTCAAAAGGCAAGGGAATCATCATGAATATCACACAAAACATAAAAAACCAATCGGTTGTTACGTCCTGCAGTAGAGAAAGGAACCCCACCGTACCTGAGCCGAGCAAAGACGAAGAGGGAGAGACAGATGACGAGCGCTGTGCCCGCTGCTGCTTTCTGTTCTTAACTGTAGAAGAGGATGGATGAGTAAAACCCTACTTCTTCAGATTAGATATATGGGGACACGTAATTCTCTAAATGACGAATTTACCCCGGAGATTTTTCGCCAATAATATTTTAAATATTTGTATGAGGAATTTTTTTTTTAAAGTTATCCTTAAAAATTCAACCAAAATTTTAATGTTACCCTAAATACTTACTTAAATACATTCTTGTGAATTATATCTTAATGAAAAAAATTAAATTTTTAATTTTTAAAAGGTAAAAAAACTCTTTAAACTATATTGACAACCTTAATTTTTAATTAAAATTTGAAATTATAAAAGAATTGTAGGTTTAGTTATGTTAAATATTATCATCAAGTCAAATTTTATAGCACCACTTATTGAAATTTCTTTACTTATTTTATATTTTAATTATGTTATGTGTAACCAAAATTAAAATTTTCCTATAACTTATAACATGATAATAAGAAAATTACACATATATAAAGTCATATATAATATTCTTTATTATTATATTTTATTTGTAGTGTTATGTCAGTATAGACCACTTGTTATATAGTTCATACAAATTAATTCACATTATTTAAACATAGAACTAATATTTACATAAATGCATAAATTAAAAAAAGGCTATGTGAAAGATAGTTCTACTATCAAGTTATCACATCTATTCTTGGACAACTATCTCAAACTGGAAGGGGTAAAGAAGCGGGTGTCTATTGAACATAATAAAAAATGGTCATCATTTTTTGTTTCATATTTATCATAATTTATACTTGACCCATACCAAGTATATCAATATGAATTTATTCAATTTCAATCACATATCTATTTACCAGCAATTTTGTTATTCGAGCACATTACCTAAATAAATAATGATTTAGCTATCTTGTGTGCAGGAAATACTTTTTTAAATTCATCCTTTGTTTATTTAAAAATATTATCTCAATGAATAATATTTAAATAAGTCAAGCATCAATTCACAAATATATGAAAGATAACTTGGTTAACAACATAATCATAGAATAATATCCTATATAAGTCATATAGCTCATATATAAGATAGCAAGCTACATAAATTGTACAACCCACAATAATCTATAACTCATATGTAATGCCAAAATCATTAAATAAATCATTTTAAAGAACCATAATTAATCATGTTTAAAAATGTTAGTCAAAATAAGAAAAGCTTCATAAGTAGCTACTAAGCATTTTATATTACTTGATATAGACATATACTTTTAAGTACAAAAATGTCATATCAAGCATCCAATGTTGCCTAATAAGTAATCTAGATTTTTAGCATTTTTAATATTGAATAACCACTTTCTTTATTCTTGCAAATCATAAAATTTATTAGTATAATTAGCCAAATTATATGATTGCAACTAGTACTGGATCTATTTATTACAAGAAACTAAAATTCATGGAAGACCTTTCTCCACCCAAGCCATCCTTTATAACATGGTGCTAACAGAAATAATTTTTTTTTCTTAATTATGCACTAACTTCATTTGCATAATTATAAAATTTACTTTCATTTTTCGCATACCAAACTTTAAAGTAAAACCATTGATATATTTGATTTATAAGAACTATAGACAACATCAATTAGTCATACTTAAAGTTACATAAAATAATTGTTAAATATATCAAGCAACTCATTATAATCATAAACAATTCTCATACAATTACACAAGAATTAGTATAAAATTACTAATTTCATGTTTATAAAAGTTTCATGGCCAATAAGTACACATAGTGACAAAATCAGCAACTCAAAATATAAAGATAAATGAAATTGCCAAAATTACATAACACATGTATGTTTACACACCCTAGGGGGATGCGAATCTCTAAAGGATGGGCCATGCTATACCACGCAACCTCCCCATATATTTTCTAGGTATGACCTATGCTCTACAGCACGGCATGGCCATGTTCAAACTCCTTGTTTTTTTTCATTATTTGTAAAATGTAGGTTTTAAAGTTTTTAACTTATTTACTTCATCATATATAGCTTAAACATCATACAAGCAATTGAACAAAATAATTGTCATGTTAGAACGAAGGTTTACATCATTTAAACTTTCTCCCAAAACTTCATAACTATACTTTTCACCATGTTTGCAAATCCCTTTAAGTTAACATTTTAAAGAGGATAAAGAACAAAGTGATTTAACCATTCTAATGTTTCTAACAACCAATGCAATAATAACATGGAGGATTTTACACAACACACTCATCCATGTAAAATATTAAATAAAAAGGAAGCGATGAGATGGAGAAGAAAATGGAGAGGATGAGGAGACAAGGAATATGAACAAGGTGACAAAGGAGATGCATTAATTATTAGCAAGATAAAGAATTTCTCTTATCAATTGGTTGATTCCAAAAGCCTTGTTCTTTTTCTTTTGTTTTTCTCCATTCTTTTTTTCCTTTATGTTATTTCTTGTTATCTCTTTTCAAGCAACCAAATTTTGTGAAGTTTATGGAAAGGTGATGTTAGGAAGTAATGTAGCAGAAGTCTGGGATATGTTAGAAGTATGTCAATTTAAAAGGGAAGAAGATAACTTTTATAGAGAAGTAAAAGGGCTGACTCTCTCTCTTCCTCATGGACCATCACATGAGAGAGAAGAAAAATCCTCTTCTTTTGTACATATATTTTTCATATATTTCAATATGTAACATTTACATATAAAGGGAGATTTAGATAAAGTGATAGTTATAAAAGTTATCTATCTAACTACAATGGTCAATTTGAACCAATCCAATTGTCCATAGTGTACAACTTTTTTGCTCCCAAAAAATATTTCAACCTCAGCTAAAATTACACTTTAGAACTATAAAAATTTGCTAATTGTATTTTAACCTCCTTAAATTCACTTGAATATTTTTTATTCTCCCGAATACTTTTCTTACATTTTAAGGGCTTCTATGGTTTTTGAATTCCTTAAAATTTTATCTTCTAAGTATTTATTCTTTAATTACTAAGTATTTGCTAAATTACTTTTAATTTTAAATAAATCCTAAAAATTCATAAAAATTTCAATTAAATGCATAATAACTTTAGAAAAATTCTAGTTTCTTTAAAAATTTATAAGTTTCCAAATTCACTTATTAAGACTTTATTTATCTTGAATTCAAGGGTTCTTAATTCACTTAATTTGATTTAATTTAATTAATCTAATTAAAACAATAAAAATTTTATTTTGAGGAGGATGCTACATTTACTATTAATTAAATAGAAATTTAACATTTTTAGTTTATTTCAAAATGTAAAAGTGTTTTGTTATATTAAAAAAAATCTAATATTCTAATATATATATATATATATATATATTGTAAGATAATTATAATTTTTCATTGATCACTATTGTTTGTGAAACTCTCACAATTTCTTTAGGCATTTTTTTTTAAGTGAAACCCATAACAATTCTTGTTATGAGATCCGCATAAATTTTATAGTCTTCTAGTTAAACTTTAAACTAAGAGAGTAAAATATAATTTATCTTAATTTTTTTTTTCAATCACATATAAAAATATTAATAGGACAAGGCAAAGGAAGGGAGGCCTTCCCATGCCCCTCTTTGATAGAGCACACACGAGAAAACGGTTAATTTCTCTCATTATTAGTTAGTTTAATATTAAGTTAGTTAGTTAAGATGTATAGCCGCAAATAGTTGATTCCCACGTGTATAAATACTGTACAATGTTTAGATAATCATACAACTCACTTTTCCATTCTTTCCTTCGTTTCTCTTTCTCTCTCCTGTTTTCCTTCGATGATGGTTTTGTAATATGGTATTAGAGAATGCCATTGATTTCTTTGATCTTTCTCCTTCTATTCTCATTTTCTTGATTGATTATTGGCTTTCTCTTTTTCCCTTTCGCCATGACTGATTCTGGTAGCACTGTGGCTAATTCATCTTCGTCACAGCTTCAAGATGCAACGCAAAATCCAACGAATCCGTTCTACTTACATCCCAACGAAAATCCTGCGTTGGTGTTGGTCACTCCAATACTCCCGGGATCCAATTACCATTCATGGTCCAGAGCCATGAAAATGGCTCTTCAATCGAAGAACAAATTTAGATTTGTTGACAGATCTACCAAGGCTCCCAGCTTCACCAATCCTCTGTTTCCGCAATGGGAGCGCTGCAACACTATGGTAGTTATGTGGCTTACTTGATCTTTATCTTCCACAATCGCTCAGAGTATATTATTGATTGACAAGACCTATGATATTTGGGACAACTTGAGGAGTCGATATTCACAAAGTGATATATTTTGTATCGCCGATTTGCAAGAAGAGCTTCATTATCTGAAACAAGGAGATTTCTATGTAAGTGAATATTTTACTAAAATCAAGATTATCTGGGATGAGTTAGCAAATTTGCATCCTCTTCCTTCTTATTCCTATCAAAATCATTGTTCCTATGGTGCTTTTGAATGAATGTGTCAATATCAACAACAAGACTACATTATTCGTTTTTTAAAAGGGTTGAATGATCGTCATTCCACCATTAAGTCACAAATAATGATATTGGAACCTCTCCCCTCTGTGAACAAAGTTTTCTCTCTTGTTCTTCAACAAGAACGGGAGATGGGAATTCTTGATGTGACCTCTAAATCCAAGATTTTGTTTAGTAAGGCAGGAAGGAATATAAACTCCTCTTATGGGCAAGATAGAAGTACCAAACAATGTACTTTTTATGGAAAACCAAGGCATACAGTGGAGACATGCTATAAGAAACACGGCTTCCCTCCTGGATTCAAGTTCAAACATCAATCTGCCTCGGTCAATAACATCAGTCAAGAACCTCGAGATACTTCTGCCTCAGTGCTTCAATCTTCGCATTCCACACAGTTAGACTCACCATTAGCCAAACTTGGTCTTACAGCTGAACAATATCATAAATTCTTAAAATTGGTTCAAAATGATTCTACTCTAGCTACTCATACTATAAACCATGTCTCAACCAGTACAGGTAACCATATTACATTAGCTTTTTTTTCTTTCAGTACCTCCTGGATCATCGATACAAGAGCCACAACACATGTATGTTCTTCTCTTTCCTTTTTTGTCTCTTATACTTCTATAACACCTACTACTGTTCATTTACCTAATGGTTTTTCCCTTATTGCTCGCTATTCTTGTACTATTCGAATTTTCGCTTCTCTTGTTATTGATGATGTCCTTTTCATACCTGAATTTCAATTTCAAATTCTCTTAGTTTCTAAACTTACTAAATCTCTACTTTGTTGGGTCATTTTTCAGAATTATCGTTGCCTCATTCTGGACCTACACTCATGGAAGATGATTAGTTCAGCTAATGAATGTGAGGGCCTCTACATCATGCAACATCATACTCCTCAACTGACTTGTCTGGCTTCCCAAGCTGCCATATCATCTGCTCATTCTAAAACCTTTGACCTTTGGCATTGTTATTTAGGACATCTGTCCCCTTCTACTTTACACTGCTTACAACAGCAATATTCATATGTCTCCTATAATAAGAATATTGAGTATTGTGATATGTGTCAATTTGCTAAGCAAAAAAGACTTCCCTTTCCTGTAAGCTCTTCTCATTCTAATATGACACTTTCTCTATTGCACGTCGATATTTAGGGTCCTTATCTTCTTGTTTCTATTGATGGTTATAAGTATTTCATGACCATTGTTGACGATTTTTCCAGATATACCTGGACTATTCTTTTACGCAGCAAAGCTGACACATGCAAAGCTTTACAAGATTTTATTATTTTTTCTAAAACTCAATTTCATCATTGTGTTCAAATCATTCGATTAGATAATGGGGTTGAATTTTCTATGTTTGACTTTTTTAAATCCAAAGGAATTCTTCATCAGACAACTTGCATTGAGACTCCCTAACAGAATAGCATCGTCGAACGCAAACATCAGCATCTTTTAAACGTTGCTCGATCCCTTCTTTTTCAATCACACCATCCAAAAATATATTAGTCTTATGCCATTAAACATGCTACTTACATCATTAATAGGCTGCCAACACCTCTTCTTAATAATCACTCTCTTTATTTTAAATTTTTCCATGAATTACCTAACTTATCTGTTCTACATGTCTTCGAATGTCTTTGTTTTGCTTCTACTATTTCTCAACAAAGAACCAAGTTTGACCCATGTGCTCGAAAATGCATTTTCCTTGGCTTTAAAAATGGCACTAAAGGCTATCTTTTATTGGACCTCAAATCTCGCTCTATTTTTCTCTCACGTGATGTCTATTTCTACGAAAATGTTTTTCCTTTTACAGATGGTCAAGCTTCTTCTGACACTTCTGTCATATCTCTGCCACAACCCATTCCCACTTTGGACTTTCCTGATCCCCTTCCTGCATCTTCTTCATCACATTGAACTCGACTGCCACATCATTCGTGAGAAGCTCCAAGCTCATACCATTCACTTATTACCATCAAGTCCGCTGATCAACTTGCTGACATATATACGAAGCCTCTTGATCCTGCTCCCTTCACTTCATTCCTTTCCAAGTTGGGACTATATGACATACACTCTCTAGCTTGTGGGGGCTAACAGAGCACACACGAGAAAACGGTTAATTTCTCTCATCATTAGTTAGTTTAATATTAAGTTAGTTAGTTAAGATGTATGAGCTGTAAATAGTTGATTCCCACATGTATAAAAATACTGTACAATGTTCAAATAATCATACAACTCACTTTTCCATTATTTCCTTTGTTTCTCTCTCTCTCTCTCTCCTATTTTCCTCCGATGATGGTTTGGTAATACTCTTCATTCTTGTTATACAAGACAAATTTCTTTTAATTTCTTCATGGAAACACATGACTTTTGGGAAATTATATATATATATATATATAATCTTGTTAAAATTAAATGCAATTTTATAAAAGTTAAATAAAATTTTTCAAATTTAAAACAATATAATCTTAAATTTAAATAGATCCTTAAAGAAACATATATTTAAATTTATTAGTATAAATTAGATGAGCTGTCTGTGCAAATATGTAGGCAGTTCAACTTTTTAGTGCCCTTGTAAAACAATTTTTTTTAAAAAAAATATGCGTTAAAAAAACTGCATACGAAGCTCAAGATATAATCATACTATTTTATAACTTATAAATACGATGAATATATATATATATATATATTGGAAAAAAAATGAAATTTTATAATATATATATATATACATTAAAAAAATAAATAAATCCTTCGCAATTCTTACAAATAAGAATAATTGTCATTTCCAATTACATCTTTATAATTAAAATTTTAATTAAATAATTTCCTCCCAAAGAATGTGACAAAATGGCTAACAAAAATTGAACATGTGTAATCCATAAGTTCATCCAACATGATTGAAGTTGTCCAATCAAGAAACACTTCTTTAAAATGTAAGCTCCAAGGCATCTTGATGCATGAGGTTCGATTTTCCACCCATTCATCATCCTTCCAAGGACAAACTCCCACTGGAGTCTTTCTTCATGTTACAAGAAGGGTGAAAAGTGATGGATTACGAAGGAGTGGCGTGGTGGCACCAACATCCACAATTGGTACTAGTCTCGCAACGGCCACTTGTTCAAAGCCAATAATGTTGACAAGCTTCATTGCAAGGCCTGCGTTAATAAACGCTTACCTGTACCTAGATATAAAATCAATGTCATTGTGTTTTGAGAAGGATAAGCTGAGGACTTTGGTGCAAATCATTGCTTAAGGTCAATAGCATACCGGAATTTCATGAAGATGAGAATTCTAAACTCAGATGTCATTGTGAAGGATGAAGGGCTCATTGGGAAGCTATTGAAGTATTGTTTCCATGGGAAAGCCTCCGATTCATAAGAAAGTTAAGCTTTGAGGGCAAAGTATGACCCCAAAAAAATTGTACGACAAGAAAGTAAGTGTAAAACAATAACTTTGATGGAGAGGTTTTATGTCAGAGCAAGAGATTTATATGAGATATTAATGAATGGGAATTGTTAGCAAGGTTTTTAGCATAGTGATACTAAGTATGATAATTAAATATTTGTAGTCATTAAAAAAAAGGAATTTGGCACATATTACACTTCAAAAAAAGAGTCGATTCAACACTCGTTATGTTCTCAATACTAAGAAAGCATGTATTCGAAATGTTCAATTTATCTTATTTTAAGAGGGCTAACATAAGAGAAGTGATTAAAAGAAGTTTTAAATTTGAGACATTAGTTTGGGGAAAAAAATATTTAAGACAAACTAAAACATTGACTAAATTAGAATTTTTTTTTTGGAATTTTAGAAACATAATTAAAAAAAAGTGTATATTTTAATAAATGATGAACTATCCTTGTCAAACTGCACCATTTTCATGTGCCAGTCTTCGTACTTTTTTACCATGACTCGCTGGCTGTTTCAGGCATTCGGCCGAAGGCCAGTTTGTGAATGAATGATAATGGTGTGCTTCAAGGGCTCTTCCGTAGCTCCTTACGAGGAAGTGGCGATGATTCCTTTTCACTTATCTTCAATTGACTTGCTTAATTACGGTGAAGAATTGTTCTGCTTGGGGCCTTTTTCCTTTTCTTTTTTTTGGGTTACCATTGATATATATATTCTAATATATAATTTATTACGACTCGAATAACTGGGGATGTAGCTCAAACGGTAGAGCGCTCGCTTTGCATGCGAGAGGTACGGGGTTCGATACCCCGCATCTCCATCCAACAACTTTCCGCTTACAGAGCCTCCTTTTGAAGTTTAATTTAAAAAACAAAAAAAAATAAGTATCAAAGAGGCCTCTTTTTGGCCCTCTTTTATGGCAAAAAGAAAAAAAATAATAATAATTGAATGTGTACTTTTCTGGGTGTATCGTCAGCTTGCTGGGTTGCTGCTTCAGAGTTGAGAGCCAAGGAATATTTGGGGTTATATTATACCCTTTGGGTGAACCGAGAAAGGGACGTAATATGGGGAGATACTGCATCATGGGTTTTTGATGTCGGAGACAAATTTTGACGCTCCAGAATTCGAAACCGGAGCTCAGATGGGTAGTCTCTCATGCAACCAATACGAGGACCTGCGCCCGTTGTCCATCTGCTACTTAATTGGTAGGCCAATTGATACGACTTCATTCCTTTGTGTGAATCTATTCTCTTCATTATCTTCTCTTTAGGAACTCTGTTTTCTTCTTCTTCTTCTTCTTCTTCCTCCTCCTCTCGATCTTTATTAACAAACAAGTTCGACTTCACAACCATAAATTCCTCCTCATCAACGAATGATTCTTCTGCTGTCTCATAACCATTATCTGAGAATGAGTCTGGAGTTTGAAAATGGCAACTTGGCGAATCTGCTTCCTTCCTGAAAATTGCAGACACGTCACCTCTCTTTGGTATTTCAAGTCTCGCTATTTTAGATCCTAATCTTCGGGACAATCTTGATGGGGCATAAAATGTCTCTTGGGATGAAATTCTGAAACGCTCGGTTTCACTGTTTTTAGGTAGCTCTGCATCTGAAGGATTGCCTCGGAAGAGAAGATCCTTATTCTTTCTAGCTATATCTTCTTCTTCATCTTCAGTTGGACTTTTCTGGATATAATGAAAAAGACGAGAGTGACTGGGTAAGTAATTAACCTTTATTTTTTTCCCCTCCTAGCGCTTATCTACCAATATATCACTCTTACTGAAGCAAAAGTCTTTGCAATTTCTACCTTCACATCTGTAAGATCGACGTTATGCTCCTCAAGGAATGACATGAATTCCTGGAAATTTTCTTCTGTTGGAAGATAATGCCCGCTGTGAGGCCAAACTGCCTTTGAAATTGAAAATTATCTTATGTCAGTACCAAACAAAGGCAAATAGAAAGCAAAGGAACACAATGAAATTATCTGGGTTTGTTTCCTTATCATACCCTGAGAACACCATTTTCAACCACTAATCTTCCGGCAGATAACGTGGCTCCGCCTGCCAAAAAGCTTGAATGTTGAAATGTGCCCTTGTTCTTCTGTCCAACGTACAAAGTCTTGGATACACTAAGCACAAAAATCCACTTAGCATCTCCAGTTGTTTCAACACATTTCCCACTCTGCTTGTAGAATAGCCTCCCATTCTCAATTACCACTTCATAAGCCTCTCTTTCCACCTGCAAAACAAAAACTTCTAAAATTCCTGGACATTTCTGGATTCAAGAGGAAGAACAATTTTAAAGGGAACAGGAAACGCACTGGACCCAAATACTTGATGCATTGCTGTTGAAGCTTTGATCTCGGGCATCTCTCATGACTCACTTCCTTGCCTTCGCCAATATCAAGCCTACAATTAAAATACTGATAAATACAGACATCCTTTGCTCTGATGGAATCTTGGTTGACAAACAGGAACAGAATTCTTTCATCTTTATTCTCCTTTTGGGACCTTGGAAATCTTACCAATAGAAGAAAGGTTGATTGCTGTCACAGTGGAGCCATTTGAGATAATAAAATTGAAGATTGTGACCATAGCGATGCCGAGGATCAATCTGTTCAAAGAGAACCAGTTAGAAATACTAACAGTGTAATTTTAAAGTTGTAAACTCTCTCACTTTTGCAATGAGACTTACTGCCTCTAGCCAGTGCTGTAAAGCAAGCTTACGAGCCTTCTCATCCTTAGATAGACCCTTCCCAACCTGACATATAAAAAAAGAATCACCAGTTCTTGAAGTTAAAACATCAACAATAACATCTTAAAATGCAAACCATCATGTGAATCAGATCTTACCTTTGCAGCTCTCTTTTTTGCTCTTGACCAACGTGAAAGGGCAGTTTCTGTTCTATCAATGTCAAAAAATGATATAGAACTCCGCTTTAGCTCGGCAAAATCCAACAGTTTCCACCTATCCGAGTTATATATAAGAATTTACGAATTGATGAAAGCTAATATAACAGATAGATCTTTAAATAGATTCAAACTTTTTGTTTACAGAAGTGCATAGAACTAACCATCTCTGCTCAGCAAGAACAGCACAATCTGCTAGCTGCCTCCTTGTTCGGAAACTTTTGTAAACTTTCTGCAACTTTATTGCAGCTTGGTCTCTTTCATTCTCTGGCTCTGGCAATTTCGAATGCAGGTTACTCTCGGATGAGTTGCTATTTGATCTTGACAAGTGATCAAAGCTGTCTATATCCTTTTTGCTTACTAGTTTACCAAAGATGTTATTTTTTATATCTGCTTTTGGAGAACTAAAATAGAAAATGTTCTCCAACTCGCAGCTCTTGAAGCTAAGTGATCCCTTGAGTATCATCGATTTCCTGAATGATGTGATCTCTTTATGGCAGGTTCTGAGTCACAGCAATTGAAACTGATCGGAAAGGATACTGTATATCTTCAGCCTCAAAATTGATGGATCTAGAAAGAATGGCTTCAAGGGGACCATTCAAATAATCGAAATCAGTATATGGACGAGGATTTTCTCATCTAATCAAATTAACATGATAATTATATTTTTCAGGTTAACAACTCATCAGCAACAAGATTTGTGTGATGCAGGTACCTAGTAAAACCAACAAATTTTTTTTCTTTTTTGGGATAGTGGAAATGCATGAGGCTTGGGAACTGTGGCTAGCCTTGAGGTGGAGGGCTTGGGCATTAAGAACAATCTTGGAGTCTTCACCTACACAGGCTTACGAAGTTCTTGAAAAATAAGGATTCTGGCGTATTAATGGAACTAAATTCTAATAATGTTCATTTCTTTCAGAGATCTTCAGAGAACGAAGAGTTGAAGACATGATTTGCAAAGTTACTGAACTTATGAATTCATGTAGAGGAGCACTAGTCAGATTTCTGCTGTTCGTGAATTTTAATATCTCACATTATTCTGTCCTAATAATAGCAGAACAAAAACTCAATCATATACAGTTTTCACCAGTTCAGGAATTGAATGAACATAACTTTTAGCGTAGTTATAAATAATTTTTTTCTCACAGATTGATGTAGAATACGCCTTTTCAGTTGCCGCATACAAATAGGATAGCTAAAACCAGGGCATCAGAATGGATTCTACAGAATCCAAGCGTAGGAGGAAAATAACGTAACATCACAGTCCATCTATAGGATAAAATCTTGTAAATTGAACAGCCCATTTATTATGAAGTAACTAAATTTGATTCTGTGAATACTGGGAAATGCCTGAAACTGCATCTTTCACAACACATTTTAAAAGCATTGCAAGTTAAGAGGGGTTAAAATTCTTGGGAGACACTATCACTGTTGGGTAATTATTCTCTTCTGAAATATTCATCAACAGCCACATCGGAAATGACCGGATTAATGTCAAACCAAGAAATATTTACTCTACCAACAGAGTATATCTTAGAACACCAGAAGTAATTTTCACAATCTTCTCCGGTTTTTTCACATCTCAAACATAATCTCCACATTGAAAACAATGATTTTACTGAGATTGTATTTGGGAGAAAAAACAAATCTAATGAAGAGTACGAGGGCCTTACCTTAATCTGTGATAGTGGCAGAGAAGAAGAAATAGGCTTGAGACGAGCTTGGCAAATGAGATAGAGCCAGTTAAGGGCAGAGGAAGAACCAATTAATCTGTAGGAGCAATGCAGGAAACCAGACAAGGAGACTGCACAAAAGGGGGCAAGGGAGGTACCAATGTTAGAGAGAACGAACAATGTGGGGAGCACGAGGAGCGAAAGACGTTGGATTCTTGTTTCGGAGTCTTGGAGGGTTACAATTAGTTTTTCTCTTTTGCAATTTGCTCAATGCTGTCTGTTGTATATGCCATTCTAACAAGATTTATATATAGAGGGGAGTTAGGATTCAGGAAGGTGGACGAGATGGACGTGGAATAAGGAGGTGGGTGCTACTGCTGAGTGAACTGACTGACGGTGAGTGTCCAACCACGTGGGGCTTCCGATTCTCTTTTTTCTTTTTATCCTATTAACTTTACAGTTCATTCTAAATTTGTGTGGGTACGTCATAAGCAGTAAGACTCTGGCTCGACTCAATGGAAATAGAATTAAAAAAATACAAAAAAAAAAACAATTTAATTTAGTTTGTGTTGAATTTTTTTTTTGGATAAATCCGTGTTGAATTTGTTTTATTTTGATTCCGTTATTACAATCTTTGTAAAAGAACAGTAACTTTTATATCAAAATAATTATATACCAAACCAAAATGAAATTATGAATATTGAAAAACTAAACTTTGTTACATATATTTGTGTGATTCTTTATTCAACTTGTCAGTTGTTATTACTAAGCGAATTGTTTTTATAAAATTTTTTTGAGTGTATCATATATGCATACAAAAATCAAGATTTAATTTATGTAAATGAAGCTTGCTCACGAATCAAATTTTGACTTTTAAATATACATACAACTGGTGGGATACACGTAAAAATTTCTCTCGTTATGGTGAAAAGCCTCGACTCGGAAGCCTAAGAATTGCTCATACAGCTCAAATTATATGAACTACGAGGACTGAGTAGAATAAATCCAAATAAGATAGACATGAATCAAACGAGCCAGATATTCCAGTGAAGGCAAAACTGCGCAACTAGCCTTGTAGTTACAAACTGAAGCGCAACGTCATTGCCTAATTAATAAAAAGGTATAATCAAGAATCTGTCACTGCTCATGATGCAACCAATGCCAGCATAGACTGTCGGGGTTGCACTGCTAGGTCCGCCGCAATGCATCCACCGCTAGAACGTGAAATGGCGACGCCCCGACATTATCTTTAACAGGGGTTACCTTGGATTGGAAACAGATGAAATGAAACCGACGCTCCGTGCCAGCTAGTGATTTAAATATATTTTATTTATTATAAATATATTTATAACATTGTATAAAACCTGAATGCTATTATTTATTATATAAAATTGCAAAATACCTGTTAAAAAATATAAAACAATTCATGCGTACTTATATATTTTAAAAAATTACATTCAAAAGCTTAAATTTTATAAAATTTATGACAAAAGATTTTAAAAATTAAAATTATCTTAAAGACAAAAATTATTATTAAATTTCAGAAAACTTACTACTATATTTAGGAAAATTATTATAAAGTTTTTAAAAAATTACAATTTAAATGATTTTAATGTTAATTTTTTAAAAACTTAATAATAATTTTTTAAATCTAATAATAAATAATAATAATTTTAATCTTTAAAAATAATCTTATTTTTTAAATTTTTTTATTATAAATTTTATAAAACTTGAATTCTTAAATATAACTTTTTCTTATATTTTGTGTGTGACACTTTTTTTTAACTTTATATGTCTTACAATTAGAAGATTCAAACTTCGTAAACATGAGAGGAATAGAATTAGAAAGTCAACATTCAAACAGAGATTTCCGACAATATGTTATCTCAGCTAACTTTCCATACAAAAGGCTACGTACTTTTGCAACGTACGGTGTAGGTTACGGACCTTTGCCCACCCATACGCGTCTTCATTAATATTCCATTGTCCAAGTAGCTGGATATGTCAGTCTTTTTTATTTTTTTATTTATTTTTTAGATTAGTCAGGTCTAAATAATTTTGACACCAAGAAAAAAAAAAAGGTCTAAACAATATTAATAACTCTACTACCGCCCAGTGCAGCTGTAAAGCAATGCCAAAGTTGTTTTATTATTCTTATTCAACCTTTCGGTATTCGTTTTCGTTTTCGTTTTCGGGAGTGAGACAATCTAGGGAATCACAACACTAAATTCAAGTCTTCGTTAACCTTGCGGAAAGGCTTTCAACGCGTTTCTGGGCCACCGACGCTCCCAGCTAACCCTTCAGGCCAAATGACTGCACAAATTCGGACAAGCCTCTCTCTCTCTCTCTCTCTCTCTCTCTCTCTCTCTCTCTCTCTCTCTATATATATATATATATAATAATGGATATTTGTGCTAAACCAATTGCATTCTTTTTTTTCTACAGAATAATCCTACCATTTGCTTTTTTTTTTTTTACAAATGAATTCATCTCAAAAACTTAAAAATAAATCATTGAAAGAGTTTTGATAAATATTTTTTTTATAAATCTCTCCGCTTAGAAGTCTTTTATCTTTAAGATAGATGAAGCATAAGCTCATAATATCTTGTTCTAAAATTTATGTTTATTATTACTTTCTATTCTACAAGTATTTGTAGGAACATGATGTAAAAGAATTCATTATCTAGTGTTTGAAAATTCAAACTAGGGAAGTTGGTGGATTATATTGTTCATTCTCCTTTGCCTGTATTGTCCATATAGCTATGCAATGTGGAAGGTAACTGCAAGAAGCGGAATTTGCTTGGAAATCATCGAACATAATCTTTTCCAGCTTATTCCTGTGTACTTTTTGCCTCGAGTCTCCTTTGTTTAACTACTGCCCTACTTTATATATATATATATATATACACGAGCGCGTAGATAGAAGCCTTAAGCTAGTATTAATATTTAATATTTATAATCAAAGCAAGTTTCATTAAGCAATAGGAATAATTGTGAAAGGCGCATAAATTTCTTGGTTATGTAAATTTAACATTGTTTCGTTATATAGCTATTAGCATCAAAAAAATATTTGGACCAGATTAAATTGTTAGCCTATAATTTGGGCTATTTTTTAAGTGAAACTGTTGAAAAATATTAGTTGGACTGGTCTTGTTTGATGAGTGAAGTCATTAAATTGGGTTTTTTAAAGTAAAAATGGGCCAAGACAATTTTGGACTACGTTTTACTCATTGAATTTTTTAATTAAATAATATCAATAATACACAACTAGGAAATAGAAGAATATTCTCATAATTCTAAGGACTATGTCAGTTGGTTAACTATCTCCCTACAAAGTAAGGATCGAGCTTGCTAAATGCTTCATCTGATCTCATATATAAAAAATAAATAACTAGTTCACATGATTTAAAAAAGTTAGTTAAAAATAATTGATATTCTTAATTTTTTTTTCAAATAATTTTTTTTTATAAATACCCTTATTTAATGTATGCACTTTACTTCTTGAAATTAATGACAATTATTACTCATAATTTGAATGACTCATTTAATAAAAAATATAATTGAAATACTATAATTAACATACCAGATATTAATAGTTGTTGCTTATATTTTATATCAAATCAAACTTTATAAAAGTCTTTTATGTATGATATCAAAGGAGTATCTTATAAAATAGGGAAATGTTTATGAGTTGACTAAGTAAAAAAACATGTAAAATGTAATTACAAATCATGACCCTAAACTTTTGGGACAAGGACATTATGATAAGCTCGCATGGTAAGGAGTTAGTAAATAAATAATTGTTATTATTTTTAGAAAGAGTTAACATGACATTCATTTATATAGAAACTATTGGCCATTATCTTACATTGTTGTAAATGTGGGTTGAAAATTCAAAGAGAAGTGGTAGACAAGTTTTAAAAAGTCAACAATTAGTTTAGAGCTATATAAGTTCATTTTACATAGTATAAAACATTCATGCCATTATTTTATAGCACTTTTTTAGTTTTATTTCTCTTTTTAACTTTATTCTTTTTTCATGTTATTTATTATTCTTCTTAGTTGTAACATTTAGCTACTAGTCATATCTTTGAATTAGGTGCTTCATCTAGTAACTTAGGGACCCAAAATTAAGAGACAAAATCTTTTCCTTAACATATCACTTGAACATAAGAATCATTTATGTAAAGTTAATTGATCTATTTAACTAATCAATTCAAGTTCACAACAAACAATGGCATAACTTATTAAACTGCAACATTTTATTAGTAGCCTAAATTGTAGATTAATGCTTCATTTGTTTTAATTTGACATATTTAAACTATATTAAACAATACTATGTATCATTTCAGTCTATTATATATTTTATCAATATAAGTCAATCTATAACAAATGTCTTAACAATGGCATTTTTAATGTACTAGCCAAAACTTAATAAGATATCTTTATTTCATGTTAAATTTGACCATAATAAAATATAAATGAATGGTAATGCAAAACATACAATCAACACAAACACAAATCAAACCACTAATTGGTAAAATTCTTTTCTCTCACATCAACTTTCATAAAATTATATTACATGCTTGTTTAAAGGTATTTTATTGAAATTTTGTCAACTAATTGGTCAAGGACAAATAGTCAAATGAATGAATCTCGAATAATTCATTTTAATGCCTATTTTTTGAATGGATCATAAAGATAAGATACAACTCTCCAAAGACAGGTTCTCACAGGTTTTAAACATAGTTAAACATAGATAAAGAAGGTTTTGAACTTGAAAATGACAAAGAAAAATAAATTGGCTAAAAGGAAATATTACTTTGAATTGATAGAATATCAATACAAGCAATAATAAGTGATGACTAAAAAACTTAAAAAAAAATCTAAATAGTAACTCTAACAATAGGTTAGAAACAACAATAACATACTAAAAATAAGTAAATGTAAATAAAAGTTGAAAATAAATGTGTATAAAGTAAAAATGAAAGTCAGTTATTGTATGGTTTCTTATATAGTTTAACTATGTGTTGTGTTATGGTCCTTCTTCTCATTTTATAAAAGATTCCTTAAATGGTAATTGCACTTCATAATAGGCCATTATCCATATTTTATGTTTCCACTAACTTCATGGCCTCTTTCATGTTTAATTATTTTCCATGATACGCCATCATCCATATTTATGCTTTTATTAACTTCATGGCCTCTTTTATACTTAAGTATAATGTTTTAGGTGGAAAACATGTTGAAATTGTGCTACCATAAGTTCTCTTTTTTTGGCTACTCAATTATTAAGTTATCAACTAGGCTCTTAGTTAATTAGTCAGTCATAGCCTCGATTAAATCACTATTTTTTATGCTAACACATTACCTTCTCATGCTTCTTGGTATGAATTGTCTTATACTATTTAGGCATTGGTATCCTCTGGATATATTTAAAAGTTTAAAACTTGTGTATTCTTATTGGGCTACCAACAAAATTGTTTGATGTATTTTATCAAAATTTTGTTGGCTAATTGGTCAAAGGCGAATAGTTATACGAAGGAATATCAAATAACTTCTTTTGGTTTTTGTTTTATGAGTAGATTGTAGAGATGAGATGTGACACTTCAATAATGGGCTATCTTAAACATAGTTAAGCCTAGGTAAATGAGATTTTAAACTTGAAAAGATAAATAAAATGGTTGGAAGGAAATATTGCTTCAATTTGATAAAATATTGATACAAGCTCAAGTAATAATAAATGACAAAAAAAGAAAACTTCAAAGAAACTAAATAGCAACTCTAATAATAGCTTAGAAACAACGATAAAGTGTTGGAAATAAAGGCTACAAAACAAGTAAAATAAAAGGTTGGAAATAAAGGCTAAAATAAAAGTGTGTAAAATAAATATAGTAGTAAGTTGCTAAATATTTGTTTATATAGTTTGGTTTTGTGTTTGTGTTTTGTTTTTTCTTTTCCTACTATATAAACTTCCTTGGTTGGTAACTATATTCTATGATAGCCATTGTTCATATTTTATGCTTTCATTAACTTCATGTCCTTTTTTCATGCTTGGTTGCTCACCAAGATAAGCCATCATTTATACTTTATGTTTACACTGATTTCATGGCCTCTTTTATGTTTAAATAGAATGTTTTAAGTGGAAAACGTGCTAAAATTGTGCTATCCCATATTCTTTTTTTTTGGGCTACTCAATTGTCAAATTCTAAGCTAATTTAGTTTAGTTCTTAGCTAGACGGTTAATAATATAACCTACACTTTCAGTTAATTAATCGTAATCTTAGTTAAATCATTATTTTTTAATGGGAGGATAAACAATGTTATTTATACTGTTAGTTGAGAAACTACATCCATAAACTTTTATAAATAGAGTTATTTTTTTATAACTGAGGATATTTTAAAAGAGTTATTTGTCATATTAATTTTTGAAAGTTTTTAATAATATCAATTTAGATGTTGACAATTTATTGACATTAATTTAGTTTTTAATATTTTGAAACTTACAATAATTTAATTATAATCTTAACTTAATTAGGAATAAATTGATGTAAATAAAATTGAGTCTAAACTAATTGATGGTAATAAATTATTAAAGATGAAGTTGATATTGACAATATCTTTCAAGATTAATATAATAATTTATTCATTTTAATATTTTATCTGCACTCAACTAAAATTATTTAAATCCATGATCTAAAAGTATCGTTAAAAGTGCAAATGATGTAAGCTGTAGCTTTACTTAAGGGATTTGTACTTGAATATTGGATATGTAAGTTTATAATTTTTTATGTAAAGTTTGAAGTAAAAAAATTAAAAATAAATTATTTTTTAGTTTCTAAACAATCATTTTCATTACAATTTGGGTTCCAAAAAAAAATCTTAATTTAGTATTTTAGACATTTTTCTAATCAAAATTATTATTCCATTAGGCAAAAAGTCACTTATTTGACTTAGCATAAATAAGAGCCTCATCAACATTTGTTTTAGACTTGTTCAGGTGTTGAATTTTCTCATATGACATCATTTGAATTTGAGAAAGTCTAAGGGTAGAAATTTCATAAGACCTGTCTCATTTAAAGTTGGTGAAAATCCTTTCTCATTTTGTCTAAAGCTTAAGCATGTGTACAAGGGTTCCGAAGCTTCATTAGTTCCTTATTCATCTTTCATTTAGGAAAAATAAGACGTTTTAGCAAATTTAGATGATAAATTAATGGCCACATAGGCTCCCAATTATGACTATTAGCTGATATATTAAATGATTGTGACTTTATTAAACAAATGGATCATTTTGATTGGATAAAAAATTTTAAAGGATTAAATTGAAAAGTTCTATAGAGAACCAATTTGAAAGAAAAATATTTTTTCAAAATTAAATTATTAATTTACTCAAAGACTAATCAATTTAAATACATGTAAGTTCTATTAAATTTGAATATAAATTAATTTATTGGTTTTTAAAGTTATATTTAATTATTAAATTGACATTTATAGTTTAAAAGTTTGTAATTGGACCCTTGCAATTTTTAAAAATTTTAATTTAACCTTTATTATTGAACTTCCATTAGTATATCATTAAATTTTTATTGATGTGCCAACCATAGGCCATCTAAATACTTTGAACATGTACTATTCATAATATTAACATTGGTAAAGTAGATGATATAGTGAAATTCATGCACATGCATGATATGCAATGTCATTATCATAAGTGATTTATGTGAGTTGATATAAATTATACATATTCAAAATGTTAAAATAATATTTGATTGGTTGCTCCAGCAAAATTTAATTATATATTAACAACATTTTAATGGAATGGACTATATTAATTTTTTTTTAAACTACAAGGGCTTACTTACAAACTTTTAAAAGATACAAGCTAAATTAAAAATTTAGTAAAATTTTATAGATCAACAAAAAGACTTAACCTTAAACTTATAAGGATTATACAATAAATTTTGAGATCTCAACTTAAAATTTTTTAATTAAAATAAGTTTTCAACTTTTGCATATTAATTGTGATATTTGTGGGGCACTTAATCCATGGTTTATCCAAGAACTTTCTAACTATGTGATATATTTCATTTAAAATTTGTGAATAGTTGTTTAGTAATTTATGTACATTGTTCAAAGTTTTTTTAGTGCGGGTCCTCCTCACAATAATTTAGAGGAAGTCGTGCTCTTATAAATATTTTGGTACTTATGGGAATGACTGCTACAAGGCTTCTTGAACTAGCTGTAGAGGATAAGCGAATGGTGTGATAGTACTTTTCGAGGAGATAGTTAGGTAAAATTAAATTTTTAGTATATATAATTTAAACATTTGTAATTAAATTCTTATAATTTATAAATTTATAAACTTAATATCTATTATTAAAATTCAGTCAATATTTTATTAAATTTTATTAATATAATTAATTATGTAATCTTTAATACTCTAATTATATATAATTTACACTAAAACATAAAAATAAAAATATCAAAATAAGATTAACTTACATATATAACAAAATATTGATAAAAATATAAAGAGACGAACTAAATTAAAAATTATTTAAATTATAAAAAATTAATTACAAATTTTTAAATCATAAAAATAAAAATAAAATTTAAGTAAAACTATAAGGCTAAAAGTGTAATTTTCTCACGTAATTATAAATGTGGACTACGTGGTGTTATTTGGTTGGATTTAAACTTTTGCTGAAATTTGGTAATTCAGGGATTCTCGTATAATGAGTATCAGAGCAACTGGCAAGGCTGAAAAATTTGTGTGAGATCAATTTTATGATAGTCAACTAGGCTCAGCCCAAGTTAATGAATTGGGCTTAGGTCTAAAATATCAAATTTATAGAATTACGTTTTTTCACAGGAGAGATATATCAAATTTTAAATTTCAACTATTAAAAAATTAATTAAACAAACATGGATTCAACTTGTCATCAGTTTGGAAGAAAGTTGTTGTCAGTGTTGTAAAGAAAGAAAAAAAAAAAGAAATTGTTATTGATATTCCCTCAAAAGCAGAAGAGTGACAATGGGCCCTCCAGGTTTAGCAATACATTCTGAGATTTTGATGCTGGTGCTGGCCCAGGCGAAACAATTTCTATTCCCTTTTGGGGCATCCAAACGCTATTCTTTTTATGGTCTTTTTTTATATTCTGTGTTTAGGGTTTTGATCTTAATATATATAGTACCCGAACATAGGGTTTTGCTCATACCCGTAGTTGCCCCGCGAGAGCTTCAAGGTTTAGCCGCCTTTTCCTCTGTGTCTGCTCTCGAAGCACAGGTTCGTCTTCCCGTTCTCCTCATCCGTTGCATTCTTTCTCGCTTTCACTAACTCTCTTGTTCCAATTGTTTAAACAGCCATGGCTGCTGCGGTGGCAGTTCCTCCTGAAGCTGCAAAGAATCTGGATCCGACACAGATCGAGGTGAAGCTCTTTAATAGGTGGACCTTTGACGACGTTCAGGTATTTAATCTGACGCTTTTCATTCTCAAATTTCATTTTGTTTTTCTACACACGATCATCTACATTGTTCTTCTCAAGGTCACTTACACTTGTTCCACTGCAGTGCCTGACTTATCTGATATATTACGTATATTTTACTTATCGGATTTGTTCGATCGAAATATTCTTTTCTGCTGATTTGTGATCATTCTATCGTTGCTTAATCACCTCGTATACGTAAGGATCAAATTAAGATTATATTAGATCCCCGCATTTTTTTTTCTTTTATATTATGTTGCTTTGAAACAATGGCTTTTAGAAACGTTTTCCATTGATTTTTGCAGTAAGAGTTGATACGATCTTCGAACTGTTAATGGACGCGCGGTCCTTGTGTGTCATTTTTTTTTTTAAATTAAAAGTGTTCCGTGTAACTAATAATGCCCAGTCAATTGAATTTTGGTGTTAGAAGCATGGAACTTTATTGAATACTACGGCACTAATTCCATGTCTTTCTTGAAGAACCCTTGTTTACTCATAAATCTATGTAGTCTAATTGTTCTCCGTAATGGTTTAATGCTGCTAGTTTCACTCTTACAGTTAGTTGGAATGAACAGACTGAACAACATTACAGAAGTCTTATTATACAAGAAATGTCAATATTGGAACATGGAATAAGATAGTTTAGATGTTCATGGGAATTTTTTTCTTTTATATTATGTTGCTTTGAAACAATGGCTTTTTAGAAATGGTTTCCATGTATTTTTGAAGTAAGCAGTTGACATGATCTTCGAACTGTTTAAAGGATGCATCATTTTTTTTAATTAATAGCGTTCCGTGTAACTAATAATGCC
Source organism: Erythrophleum fordii (assembly GCA_032878935.1). Lineage (NCBI taxonomy): Eukaryota > Viridiplantae > Streptophyta > Magnoliopsida > Fabales > Fabaceae > Erythrophleum > Erythrophleum fordii. The sequence continues at coordinate 11,288,958 of JAVQMF010000045.1, read as the reverse complement.
CTGCCAATTGAATTTTGGTGTTAGACGCCTGTAACTCTATTGAATACTATGGCACTAAATTTGATATATCTTTTTTGAAGAGCCCTTGTTACTCATAAATCTATGTAGTGTAATTGTTCCCTGTAATGGTTTAATGCTGCTAGTTTCACTCTTACAGTTACTTGGAATGAATAGACTGAATAACATTACAAAAGTCTTATCATACAAGAAATGTCAATATTGGAACATGGAATAAGATAGTTTAGATATTCATGGGTATTCTAAAGTGTTAATTCTTCCTTTAATTAAAATTTATCCAACTATGATAATGTATCCTCTTTTGCAGTTCTTGCTTTCTTGGTAGTTAATGCTAGGTGTGAAATATAGTGAGCTATTGATATGATCAGTAAAAGTAAAACGTATCCCGGAGAGTTGCACCTATTTGTTATACATTAATTTTGTGTTTCTGTTTGGTTTTTGAGAAAATTCCTTTTAGTTTATTTCATTTATTTACGTTTATTTTTATTTTTATTTTTTTAAATCAGGTTAATGATATCTCTCTGGCTGATTATATTGGAGTGGCAGCATCCAAGCATGCAACATATGTTCCTCACACTGCTGGTAGGTACTCAGTCAAGCGATTCAGGAAAGCCCAGTGTCCAATAGTTGAGAGGCTTACTAATTCTCTCATGATGCACGGTAGAAACAATGGGAAGAAACTGATGGCTGTAAGAATTATCAAACATGCCATGGAAATTATCCACCTGCTAACTGATCAGAACCCTATTCAAGTTATTATTGATGCTGTGATTAACAGGTATTTTGGCATGTTGGCGAAAGATTATCTTTTGGTTATTGATGACCATACATGACACATTGATTTATTATATTTGTCATAAATAATAATTAGGGGCAATTATAAAAAATGGAGTGGAGTTATGTGCTTGTTTTTCTATTGGCATGATTGCTGCAGTGACGGCAGCAATTATGCATCTGTGCCATACACTACAAGTTGATTGACTATCTCACTTCTAAATTGTAATTAGGGTTAATTTTGAAGGATGAAACAATGATATTTTTATGTGAATTGGTTACTTTTACTGCTACTTGTCTATTAGTGTTGGAGAATGAGATGATGATTATTTGTTTACCTATTAGTTTGATTGCCTGGATGATGGAATTTCTGTATTAGCTCTATCTGATCATTCTCATATACATTTTTGGTTTTAAATTTTGGGCAGTAATCAAATATATGCAATCTGAAAACAAAAGCTCTTCTTAAGGAGTTACCCTTGCTCCTACTTGTCTCACTGTTGGAGAATGGAATAATGATTATTCGTTTCCCTGTTGGTTTGATTAACTGGATGATGGCATTTCTGTATTAGCTCTATCTAATCATTCTCCTTATGTGCTTAGATATGCATTTTTTTTTTTCAAATTATGGGTTATAATCAAATATTTGCAGTTTGAAACAAAATCTCTTCATAAGGTGATACTTGAGTATGCAAATGAATCATATGACTGTTTAATTCTAATTGTTTGAAGTTTCTACATCTTAAATGATGTTTGATCTCCCTCGGGGAAAAGTTACTAAGTTTGATACGGTCGAAAGCTTTCCTAAATTGTTAGTATTTGAATTCTTTATCATTGTAATGGTAGAGGTTTATTCTTTTCTGCCAGGATTGGAGAATGAAATGATGATGATTTGTTTCCCTATTGGTTTGATTGCCAGGATGATGGCACTTTTATATTAGCTCTATCTGATCATTCTCCTGTTTGCTTTTGTATGAGTTTTTATGTGTAATCTTATATAAGCAATTTGGAAACTAAATTTTTTCCTGTGTGGTGTTTGATAATGCACCATCTGAATTCTTATGATGTTTTGTTGCTATCTTTTTGTTTCTATCTTATGATATTACTTTAGGCAAAAAAGGCTTGATATGCTATAACGACCATTGATGACATTTAGACCTCCTTGTCTGTTAGACTTGGTAATGTAATGATGATTAATTGTCTTCCTATTGGTTTGATTGCAGAGATGATGGCATTTTTTATTAGCTTTATCTGATCATTCTCCTTATTTGCCCTTTTTTTTTGGGTATTCATGTATAAGCAAGTTGAAAACTAAAATTCTGTGTGTGTGATTGATAATAGAGTATGTGAATTTTTATGAAGATTTGTTTCTTTCCTTATGTTTAAAGTGGTTACTGCATTAGAGATGCAATATCACTCCAGAAAAAGAAAAAGGTTTGAGATGTTTAAAACAACATTTATTGACATTTAGACCATAGTTATTAATAACCCACTATAGCTTGCGCCGAGGCTACTTTTGTGTAGCTTTAGCTTGTGCTACAGGCGCTACCTATAAATGAACGACAATTCTAATTGATTTTGCATTGGCTATTGCTGGAGATCACTTGACCCATCCTTAGATAATCAATATTGAATGATTTAATGTTCATTAACTATATCCAGAGCACAGGAAGAAGGCAATGTCATCCTTCTCTTTTCGTGCTCATGATATGGATGAACAAATGGAGCCTCAGAATATGAAGAGGAAATTAGAGGATTGTGTAATGGCAATCATTATGATGTTTGCATTTGATGAAGAGGAATTGGTTTGTATATCTTAGGATAATTTGACTCAAACTTCGTTAAGCATTGATGTATTTTATGATTCAAGTACTTGATGTTGTGATTTGTGCTTGATTGTTACAATGTTATGAGTTTTTCCCCCCTAATATAAGTTTGATTTCCTATATATGTTTGTCATTACCAATCATGTCTTGAATTTTATAAAATTGTGAGAGACATTTTCATATAGCTTGCGCAATGCTATGCGCTACATGATATAGTATTTTAGAGTTCTGGTGCTACATGGTGCTACAAGTGCATTACACGCCAGTAATAACTATAATTCATGCTTCCTCATCTATTAGACTTGGAGAATGAAATGATGATTAATTGTTTCCCTATTGGTTTGATTGCCTGGATGATGGCATTTTTGTATTAGCTCTATCTGATCATTCTCCTTACTTGCTTTTGTATAATTTTCATATGTATAAACAAATATAGGCCATTGGAAAACTAAATTTCCTCTGTGGTGGATAATGGAGCATGTGAATTCTTATGAAAATTTGTTTGTATGTGTTTAAAGTGGTTACTGGCTCACTGCATTAAAGATGACTGTATTATTGCGGGAAAAAAAGATTGATATGCTTAAAGCTACAATTGTTGACATTTAGACCTGCTTGTCTGTTAGACTTGGGGAATGAAATGATGATTAATTGTTTCCCTATTGGTTTGATTGCCTGGATGATGGCATTTTGGTATTAGCTCTATCTGACCATTCCCCTTGTTAACTACAAATGCATTTTTCTTTTCTTTTGTTTGCGTACTTAGATTGGCAATTTGGAACAAGAAAGCTTCACAAATGGGCTGTTAATGGAGTATATGAATTTGCTTTGAGAGAAATGGAGTGTGTGAATTTGTATGATGGTCTGTTTCTCTTGTACGTCAACCTGTATGCAGGTTATTATATAGAACATAAACATAAATATAAATCTAGATAAGAAATTACTCAGCAGTGTTACCCTAATTGACCAGCTCTGCTATTGGCTTCCTTTTTTTCCTCTTTAAAAATAAATTTGATTATGTTTTTCCATCTTTGTAGTGGTCCTCGTGAAGACGCAACTCGAATTGGATCTGCTGGAGTTGTTAGGAGACAGGCTGTGGATATCTCGCCCCTTCGCCGTGTTAATCAGGCCATCTATCTTCTAACTACCGGTGCCCGTGAAGCTGCTTTCAGAAATATTAAGACCATTGCTGAATGCTTGGCTGATGAACTTATCAATGCAGCAAAGGGTTCATCCAACAGGTATGCATGTCTTCTGTTCCTGGCATAAGCGTTTTTTCTTGTGTTTGGATCTTCCGTTGTTAACCTTTCCTTTAATATTTCTCGAGTTGTTCGATATACTGAATTGTTGCTCCATTTCAGCTATGCTATCAAGAAAAAGGATGAGATTGAAAGAGTTGCAAAGGCAAATCGTTAAGCCGCTTTTAGTAGTCTTGATGACTAGGAAGATTTTGTTATGAGCTTCTTTGTACTTCATTTATCCATATGGGCTAATGGCCTTTTTGCAGTTTATCTTGGAGGGTTCACAAGTTATGAACTACATTTTATTTTGACGTAGATTTATGAAGATTTCGTGCTTTTTAGTATCGGCCTGCAGCCCGCTTCACGCTTCTGCCTGAATGATGTCTTTGTGCTTATATTGTCACCAGCATTATTGTCTATCAAACCTGGTAGATAGCTCCCGATAAATTAATTTAGTCTTTGCAATATATATATATATATATATATAATTTGGTCCTGTAAGATAAAATTTTTAAATTTAGTCTTTTGAATATTTTTTTCCCACTCCAAATGTTTCATTCGGTGGACAAAAAGGGATTGATATGGATTTGTCTAAATGTTCAATTTTCATAATGATGATTTTTTGTTTGTTAGATTTTAGTGCGTTGAAGGGTTACAAATATTTTTTAAATGGATTATTTTGATTATAAAAAATTGTAAACAGAATAAAATTTAAAAGTTTTATTTTTAACAAAAATTGAAAATTATAATTTTTGAGGAGTACAGTGAAAAAATATTCAAGAATTAAGTCATAATTTACTCGATGTTAATGTATGGGGCTGGCTTGCCAGAGAGTGTCAAGGAGTCCTCGCCTCTTGCCCTAGACACTGTTGATGGTAAAAGCTGAGCTTGCCTAATGTGCTTCACGGATCAAGTGTTGTAAGCTTGGTTGAGTGTCCACTTCTGGTGTGTTTGGAAATCCGATGACAAACCACGTTTGTGTAGATGCTTGAATTTGTTGCTTCAGTGAAACCATGATTTTGGAGGAAGTTACCGGGTTTTCAAACACGCATTTTGCTGTTTATCTTAATTATGCCGGAGTCCCTATCCTTGGTATTACGATTCTGCGTCGTTCCATTGCTGAGTTCAACGGCAGAACTTTAGATAAAGCCAAGAAACTTGGATTTTTGCGATTAATTTTTACATACACCTGGTGCGTTACATCATTTGTACATTTTATGGATCAGATTTACTTTGCATGTGGACTTTACTTATACTATACATGGCCTCACTTGTATAAATTCAATCTTATTCATTAATTTTTTTAGGTGTATCATATTCACCTAAAAAAATTTCGGATCTTCGCTCTGGAAAACGTGATTGTTACAGTACACGTTGGAGCATCCAAGTCGGTAATCAAAATCGTACTGCAATGTTCATGTAAATATAAAGTTCCGAAAAAGAAAATACCAGTAAAAAGGGTCATCTATGGTTTCAGATGCTTACCGCTTCACAAATCAAGCCCTCTGAGTTCTGGTCTTCCCTGGCCTGAAATTTAGAACTAGGAATGGTTCTGTTTCTATGATAGAGAGCTCGCAATATTAAAGGATAATAGCAAATAGTCTCTCTGGGAACGGGAAAATTTGGGGTGCTACGGCCTTTTATACTTTTAATCTGAGTAAGCCATATACACTGGCACTTGCGAAATGATTATAGAAACTTATAATAATTATGTGGATATTTTGGATTAGGCTGCTTCACGATACCATTTATTCAAGCATAAGTTTATTTGGGTCCCCAACAGATGAGCTACATGTGCATTTCAGCCCTCTGCGCTTCCTTCAACTTGTACTTCCCATGTGCTCCAACCACCTTTACGTTTTTCTTTGTTGCCCCACACACACCCTAAACCTCGAGCAACTTGTTGCACTTCACATTTTAATGCTTGGTAGAGTAAAAAAATATGTAAGGAAATAAAAAAAAAAAAAAATCTTATGATTTAAGAGCTGGTTTGGAAGGCAGGAAAAAATAAGTGAGGAAAGGGAGAGAGAGGGAAAAAAAACATGAATGTTTGATAGGTAACAAAAAGCTTTCTTAAAGAAAGGCTATTCTAACATCTCTCATAAATGGTGATTTTTTCATTGAGTTGATGGAAAAAAGCAACAAAGCAATAGAATGGTGTACCAAAAGTCTAAAGACCGATTGGTAGGGGAAGAAAAAAAAAATGAAAAGAAAAAGATGGGTAAAATTTTAATTTTATTCATATAATTATTATTTAATTATTGTTAATACTCTTTAATAATAATTATTTAATATTTAAAGTAAGGATATTATATATATTTTTTATTTATAAAATCACTTTTTACCAATACTTTTTTATTTTCATATTTAATTTTTTGTGTATCAATTGAACTTTAATCGCCGATAGCACAAATGTTTTGTGTTTTGTTTTTTTACATAATATATTTTATTTTTCTTTTATTTCAATTAACAAAAATTAATATTTTAAGTATAATTTCTTGTATTTTATTATTAAATTCTTAAATAAAAATATAATATGTATAAAAAATATTTTAACTAAAGGTGTTTCATTTATTTTACATAGCAATATTTTGCGATTTGACTTAAAGAATTCCCCATCATATAACTGTATCACTATTCATAGGTGCTCTAAACTCAAGTGTTTATACTCGCTAAGATTACGGGGGCAAAGCCAACTCTTCTTTAGGACTTCAGCTAGTATATCTCAATCTTATATTATGATAATTAATCTCTCCAAAAGCCATAGAAAAAAAAATGTTACATGAATAGTGATACAGTTATATGATTACGTGGGGAAAATCAACTCTTCTTTACAAGTGCCTCTTTCCTTTTTTTTTTTTTGTTTTTCAATGTACTCTTCCGATGATGACAATTTATATCAACATAATTGTCATTAAAAACTATGATCATCATGTTAAGTATATAATTGTTTTATGGCAAAATTAGTGTTGATAGAAAGTATTGAGCCACTTGGGGTTAGCCCTAATGATAAAAATGTGATAAGAATATAAATAGTTTTAAGGGTTAAATTCCTGCAATAATATATTAAAAAAAACCTAAAAGTATTGTACTAATTACATTAAAAATTAATTTCAAATACAACTACTCATTCATATTTTATAATGTAAGTATATCTATTTTAATAAAAATATATTTATCAAAATATAATAGTCTGCTTTATCACGCAATCATATTTTGAAGTTGCTTAATGTAATATTTTATGAATTGATTGGATTATAAGTCCCAGAATCATATATTAACACATTAATAAAATAAAATAAAAATATAAACTATGATAAAAAAATCAAATTATATACAAGAGAGTAAAAAATTAAGTAACTGGTAACTATATCTTTTCATTATTCTTAAATATAAAAAATTAATTTAATTTTATATTCAAAATATCATTTATAATAAATTAATATATAACATACAATTTAATACATGTCAGTAGTATATGAATACAAGAGAAAATGACATCTTGGCAGTAGAGGAAATATGTCTCAAAGAAGAAAATGGAATATAATATTGAAAATAAGAAATGATAAATAAAAAGTTTAGACTTAAGTATAATTTTTTATATTTTATTATTAAAATTTTAATTAAAATATTATAAATGTATAATTCTTTAATAATACATTAATAAATATATAGTTTAATTAAAAAATTATATAATTATATTTAAAATATATATATATATTATAATATTATTAAAAATTATATATTTATTATATTTTAACTAAAAAATTTAATAATAAAAATATAAATTACTGCACATAATTTTTTTTAAATAAAAGAGATGTATGTTTAATTTTGTAATCTTGGACACGTATTAGGAACGAAACGCCGAACCGTTCTCAATTTCCACGTTCATCGCTCCTGGGATCCATCGGATCAATGCACAACCAACGAGGGACCCGTCCAACGGTGGGTTGGTAAGGTGAGATCCAAACCTTTTCAGAAGCATCTGAAATCTGAAATTTTATAAATTTGTATTTGTTAGAGCTCAAAGCTGCAGGCTCAAGCGAGAAGTTCCTTGCTAAGAGCCAGAATTATGAGACCCCATATAGTAACCGAGGTAAACATGGGATCCAAACCCTTAGTCTCTAGTTCTTGCATTTCTTTAATCATGTGTTCTTTCTTGTGATCTTTTTCAACTTCAATGAGTTATTGGGGAAAAACCCTAACTCGCCTGTTTGTTTCCCGGGAAAATGTGCGAAGAAGGAAAGAAATTGTGGATCCAACTTAGAATTTTACTTAATTGCTATTTAACTACTAGTTTTTCTTTAGAATTCACAAATTGTACTAACTGTTGTTGTTGGATGGTTACATAGCGATTTAATTCCTTCCCCTCTGTTTTGATGTCTGATTAATTCACCTTAATGGCATACTTTACGCAGGCAAGTGTGCCTACTAGGTTGAGTCAATGGTGGGAAAGCATTCCATTCCTCACTTCAGCCGTGGTGGTTGCTTGTGGAATAATTTACTTGGTTTGTCTTTTGGTTGGTTATGATTCCTTCAATGAGATATGCTTCTTGCCCTCTGCCGTTGTATCACGGTTCCAAGGTATGTCTTCTTGAACTAATATCCTTCCGGTTAGTCAGAATAACGAAATAAGCTCATGTTTGAACTGATCAGCCCATGTATAGGATTTCTGTTTGGCTGTTTTACTATAAATTAGAACACCGTTTAATTGCATTTCTTAATCCATGCCAATGCTTTCCATTGCTCCTTTTATAACACCTTCATTTTTGTCTGCAAGACTTCAACATTCAAATTCGGAATTTCCCGTTACTTTGTGACTCTTCAACAGTTTGTTTCAACAATTATTACCATTATTATGTGCTTCCTGAATAATTTTGAAAACCAGAAAAATTTTATATCAGAAAGCAAGCCCATTCATCATATTGTCTGTTACTTTATAAAAGTCTTTGTGCATCAATGAGAATTGCTATAGAGAGTAAGTGGCTTGCCCTTTTACATTCTTTATTATTATTGTGTTATTATTTATTATTATGCCTTTTCATCTTGATAGAAATACATCGGAAAGCTTTTTTAAATAAATGACTTAAGTACATTTGATTCATATTCTAGACTGGGATAGTTTTTGGGAGTGGGGGTGTGGGGCAGGGTTTATCAGAAATATCATGCGTGTATCTTTTTCTATTTTATTTCCCATTGTAAGTACATTTATCTTGTGTGACTGTCAGATTTTTTTTATACTCAAAATTATGTTTTCCCTTGCAGTTTACAGGATTTATACCTCCATTCTTTTTCATGGTTCACTTCTTCATGTTCTCTTCAACATGATGGCTTTAATTCCCTTGGGCTCTGAGCTGGAGAGGATCATGGGCTCAGTTCGCTTGCTATATGTCATTGTGTTGTTAGCGACTAGCAATGCTATATTTCATGTTCTCATAGCACTCCTGGTGGCGCACAATCCTTTTCATTCATATGAGTACCTCATGAATGAGTGTGCAATAGGCTTCTCAGGAATTTTATTTTCAATGATTGTCATAGAGACAAGCTTGAGTGGAGTTCAATCTCGAAGGTTAGTTTGTGTTCAATTCTATTTGTCTAAAGTTATAACTATATATATTCTGCTGCTCTGCCATTAGGAAAAGACAATTTGAAATGTTAATAATCATTTATCAAATTAGCTGAAATAGTGGTTATTGATATTTTTTGAGATTGTTGTAAGATGACACTCAAGATTGTTGAAAGTGTTGATATTGTATTCAAGCTGCATTCTCAGTAACTTTGCCAATCAGTTGATGGTGCAATGGCTTTCTTCACTCGTTTTATAATAAAGACAGGATACAATTTTATAGTTGTTTTATGTTGGGTATGGTGAACTTATAAGGTTTTACTTATCTAATAACTTTTTCCATTCATTCTGCAGTGTGTTTGGACTTTTTAATGTGCCTGCAAAGTGGTGAGTGTAAGTTTTGCATGGTGTTTCTTTCATCTTGGTAACCCCCTTTAATGATAACTGGACTTACAACGTTTTAGGTATGCATTCATTTTATTGGTAGCGTTCCAGCTTCTCATGTCAAAAGTCTCACTACTTGGACACCTTTGTGGCATTTTATCTGGGTTTGCTTGTCAGTTTTTGCTCTTTTTCTTCTGTTTTATTTCCTTTCTTACCAATGATATGAGTGATTCACCTCAGGTTATATATTGCTATTCTTATTTTCAGATACATACGGTTTGTTTAATTTCCTCTTACCTGGGACATCTTTTTATTCTGCCATTGAAGCCTCCTCTTGGCTTGTAAGTATCTTTATCCAATTGGCTTTGGTAGTTACATGATATTGAGTTTAGCATGTAAGGTACTCATAAAACCAGTGTCAATAGAACATAAGCAGAGCAGACTGGCTGGTTCAACCAGGAACTAGTTGATGGTCTGGTCTGGTTCTGATTATATAACTGGCAGTGATCAAACTGCACAGATAACTGGTGAACTGTTTTGTTTTATACCTAACCAGTCAAACTGGCTTGGTTCATTGGGTAGACTGGTTTGACTATATGCTGTGCGTCACATATTCCTCATATCTGCAAACATGGCATTGTGAGGAGTCAAACAAGGATACAAGGCAAGGATTGGCTGCTAGGCAGGCTGCTAGGCCAAATTTCCTTGTGTTACATATAAAGCAAAAATTGTATTTATTATATAATCATGGTGTAGCTGACTAGTTGTGGTTAGGGACTACTGATTATTAATGGTGCTTTAGGTCAGATAAATTGGTTTTCAAAGTGAAGGATGTGGTGTATTCTAGGAAAAGTTGTTGTGGAATTGTGAATGCAATTATGAGCTGTAGTAAGCACCAATGGACTTTCTTGTGGCAGCGAAGGTGGAAATGGGAATACATAGTTATAGCCTTTGCTATTAGAGGCAAAGATGCAATTTTTTGTTGTGGTGCAAGGATGGGAGCTTCTGGACTGTAGTGAGGGAAGAGAGCAGCATTTTTCTTTTTCTGAACATTTAGCAAGACAGAAGTTTTCATTATTTCATAAGTGATTTTTGAGAAAACTACCAATTTGGTCCTTTTCACAATGCATTTTTTCCCCTCTCAATTTGGCCATTGATTGCCGATTTTATCAATTTCATTATTCAATCTTTTAATTTGCTTTTGTCTGGTCCTTCTGTACACCTTCACAATTTTAGATTTAGAGAATTTGAAGCTTATAAAAGGACCAAATTGAAGCGAATTAAAACATTCAAGGACTCAACGTTAAACTTAGGAGTTGCTGAGTCAGGGACCAAATTGAGGAAAGATATTCTTTTAAGGACAAAAGTGGTAGCTCCTTTTTTTTTTTTTTTTTTAATTTCATCATATGGAACTATGAAGATTGGGATATTTGAGTTAATGATAGTTGATGCCTCTATGATCTTCACTTTCATAGTTTGGATAGCATAAACTATTTTTGTCTCTATCTTTATAAAAGAGAAACATATAATGTTAAGTGCTTTATGCATATGAAAATTCAGAATGGAGTTTCATTTGGCAAGCAGAATACTCTTTGTAACTTAACAAAATGTTTGGGAAGAGAAGTGTACTTTTTTATTTTTATTTTTTATTATTATATATCCTTGTTTCTGATGTGGTATCTTAATGACTTAAAGGAAGCTATCCAGTCAACAAGGAATTTTCTATGAAATTTCTCCCCCCCTTCTCTTAAAATTGTTTCTAAGACTGCGTAGAATCAATCTACTGGTTACAGCTGATATATTTGGTTTGTTGCCAGGTACCACTTCTAATAGGTCAAACAATTAACACAGGATTTTCAGGGATAATTTGGATACGGTGCCATGAATATTAATTGCAAATTTATTCATGCATAAATTGCATATGATTTGTACTGTTGGTAGTCTGGGTATCTGTGATTTTTTTGAATCTGCAGACTTGCATGCAGAATTGGCTCTTTACTTTTCAGTTTTCTTTTCTTTTTTTATTTTAAAATAATTTCTATTCACAAAGCAGACTTATGACCGTAACAAGTTATGATCAACTGGAACATTAAGAAAAATATTTTGTATTATATCTTGGCAACGGCTTTTAATTTATGAAGAGAAGTAATGGCCAATGCATCAACCATACCTATATTACATTATGCTTATAAAGTATCATGTGTGACCTTACCTTAATCAGTTATATTTTTGTCCTTGTGACTTTCAGTCATCATGCGTGAGACGGCCTAAATTTATTGTTTGCACTGGTGGAAATCCTTCAGGCTACATTCCTACACATTCAAGTCAAAATTCAACATCCAGGTACCATGTAGTTTTCACACCAAACCTTGCCAGCGACTCTGGATGTTTATTAATCTGCTTTTTCATGCAGCAGTGGAATTCTTTCTGGGAATTTATGGAGAAACCTGTCATCATTGATGCCACAAAGGGAAGTTTCCACTCAGGTATGTCATTCATCTCATCTCTTTAGTGCCATTGGTAAACCATCAGATAATTTTGTATATATTTATTAGTGTGATCTTAGTTTGTTGCTTTGCTCAATATTTGAAAAAATGCAATGGAACTGTGTATTACACATTCAATGTGTGTAAAACTGTAAATTGAGCTTCTACATGGACCTTTTGATGCAAGCGTTTTCTGTTGTGATAAATTTTTTTATTTGTTAGCTTTATAACTCCAGTTGGTTTCTCTGCTTGTCATATGAAAAAAAAGCAATGGATATTCTATTTATTCATGTGCATATTACCCTTTCATTATGGGGATTCCTTATACACAGGCCTTTTGCTGCATCTGATATTTGGGTTGCATTGTATTTCTCTTCTGCCATTCATTTGGTTACTTAGTTATTCATCTCTTCTGATACCTTTTTAGTTATTCAGAATACTGCTTCTTGATATTTATGCAGCTGGCAAGTTTTGAAATTATTTCACATGGGAAGAATGCAATAAGTGGAATAATCTTTTATCTAAAACTAAAAAAACTTAATAGTTCTTAAATCTGACTGATACATGTTAGATTCAACCTTTAACATCATCAATTCCTACATATGTATCCCAAAAATGAAAATTGTCTTTTTTCTGTGCTTTTCTTATCTTCCATAGTTTACTTCATTATTGTGGAATGTGAAATGTTATATAACATGGTTTGTCTCTCTGTTCACTTGAATAATATACTGCCCCTTTGTCCATTTCAAGCTGTGTATTTGCGTTGAGTGTTCAGCAACTTGGTTTTATGTCAAGTTGAAGTGAAGACTTGAAAGATCAAATCGTCCCTTTCTTTTATACACGTCATTGTTCATTGGTTCAAGTTTCTATCATCCATTTCTGTCCATGTTCTCCTCCATAATCTGGAGGTTTTAATTTTAGACAGCTGATTATATTATGTAATTGTAGCAGCTGGTACAAGACAATAGGTTCCCTGGGAGGGGGAGGGCCCTTGGTTCTGGTCAAGGTCAACAGGCTTCTGCTGTTAGTTCAGATTCAAATCTGCAAGCTAGACTCTTGGACAATAGCGATTCAGATCATCCTTTAGACTCATCAACTCTTGGTACTGCTCAACGAATATCAGAAGGAAGGTATGAGAAAAATAGCTTTGTGCATGTCTGAAAAGTTACAATGTTTGCTTATGGTAAATTTCTGCACATGAACCACAATCTTCTTTTTCTCTTCATGTGGATGATGAAGCGTTTCTAGGTAGCCAAATCCTTGTGGCTTCTTTCATGGATTATTATAAACTGACAAGTCTGCTGCGGGCTTGATTGAGTTATTTGCATTCCTATATTAGATCATTGAGGTATTTACTTGATTAAGTGGTGTCATAGATCTTGGGGGTCATACAAGGTAACCAAGGTTGGACTAATCGCGCATGTTCTGTTCACACATTTCAAACCTTAGGGGTGCAAACTAATTTTGGGCCAAACTACATTGCCCAAAATAGAAAGTGGCATAATGGGTTAGTTAAAAAAGAAGTGGGTAATAATGAGTATAGAGAATAAAGTGGAGGGGGCAAATTAGATTAAAGGAACAATTTAATTTAATTTCTTTTGTAAGAATAACCTTAATTTATTTTAGTTTATTTAGCAAATCTGTGTAGGTGTGGGTTTCTGTGGAATTATTAAATCTAGTAGTTAGACTGCTTGAAAGTTCTTTTTATCAGTATTAGGGATGAATAGATGCATATGTGCTACTTAAAGCATATTTTTATTGGGCTGAGGTAACGAACACGGATAATAAATAGCAATACCACTGAACGTGATAATTTTCATGAAGTTGGGTGGTCCACGTGCCACTTAGTCATGAATTTATCCTCTTCAACCTCCATGCCGAGTGAGGAATTGTGAAAAAAGAACTTGACTTGTAGTTATCTTTGAGTTCTGCTTTGGAGTTTGTGCTAAAATTAGCCTGTTTGCAAATTGCTGTTTAAAACCTGTCATAATACCTGGAATATTAGGTATAGGCTGAGATTTTTCTCTTTTTTTTTTTTTTTTCTGTTTCCGATGGAAATGGGAAGAAAGTAAAGCATGGCTGAGAATATCAAAGAATGGTATCTTGTTGAAATTGATAGGCTAACTGCAGTGTAGCATTAATATTATGATTATTCAGAACTGTGTTTCTAGGTATGAATGATGGGCATCTTTATATCTTGTTATTCCATTTAGGCAGACAGGTGTGAATAATGTTGCAACAGCAGCTGTAGGTGTTCCACAGCATCAGGTTTATATATTTGCAACGATTGGAGTTTTCTTGTTTTCTCCTGCTTCATCTGGATATTCAATGTTTCCTTGTTTTTCATTGCTTTGTATGCAGGGCACAGTTGCTTCTGACGAAGAGATAAAAAAGCTTGTATCAATGGGCTTTGATAGGGTAATAATTAACTTTTTCCTCTGAGTGTCAAGAAAAGGACTTGAAATATTTTACACCTTACTATTCTGTTTCTCCGGCTTATGACACTTGCACTCTTTTTTTTCTCTTATAAAAGCGATTAACCTTTTGGCCTAAATATTATGGTCTTTTTTAAGGAGTTGGTGGACTAAGTTGTGGTTCTTGTTGGTACCTAAAATCTTAATAAATTAGCCGCCACTTAAGTGTTTTCACAAGAACAGGTAGTATCTAATGTACATGCATCAAATTTAGATTTATAGCTTGCAGCTCTGTTCTATTCTTTAATGCATTTGTCTTGGGTTGCTTCAGACACAGGTGGAAGTCGCACTGGCAGCCGCGGATGGGGATCTTAGCGTGGCAGTGGAAATACTTATGAGCCAACAGGTCTGAGTTTGCTACTTTTATAATATCTGGGATTCTTCACGATTGCTTCTTTCTTCCTTTCTTCTCCCCCTCCTTCTTTTTCTTGTTTCCTTTTTTCCTCTTACAACCCTTACGCCTGGATAATTGCATTTGCAGAGTTAAAAATTGCATGCGAGCTTGTGCTTGATTCCTGAAGACTCTTCCCTGGCATTCTTAATTAAATATCTCGTCTGAGCTCTGTCTAGGCACTGCCTTCTTGTGCTACAATCATGTTAGTCTATCATCTTGGACCGTAACAGTTTTCTTACTGCCATTCTGACATCAATTAGCATAGTTGAACATATGTAACAGCGTAACCTGTACTAATGCCCCCAAAAATAAACAAGGGTGGAAAAGATATCTAATTTCAAAGAATTTTGTGCAAGTGAAAGGCCGTAGCGAAACTCATGTCAGTCTCCCAGTCTAGTTCTTGACTTCTCCCACAGCTGACATGTTTTCTCTTATGGGAGTAGCTGAGCGGTAAGATGATCTTTTGAGAACTTTGATTCAGTTGGGGTACTCATTTGCAATTCTAGACCGTTTAGGTAACTGGCCATTTGCAG
Source organism: Erythrophleum fordii (assembly GCA_032878935.1). NCBI lineage: Eukaryota > Viridiplantae > Streptophyta > Magnoliopsida > Fabales > Fabaceae > Erythrophleum > Erythrophleum fordii. The sequence continues at coordinate 11,273,262 of JAVQMF010000045.1, read as the reverse complement.
AGAACACTGAGTAGAGTGTCGGGATCAAGTCGCCTTTGGATTAGTTCATAACTATGTGAAAATGGAAAATGGAGTGTCCTTATTTGAAAGGTGTCGCCTGTCATCTTGCTAGAGCAATATAGTTCTTGCGAAAGGGGATAAGCCTGGATGATATTATCTGTGAATCAAATGTCAAGGGTGAACTCGGCACTATAGCTAGGAGTTAAGACCCTCAGATCAGACGTGATCCAAAATCCCACAACTCACGAGGCTAAAGATGATTAGACTAAAGCCAGAAGGTGTGGCCTGCGCCGCCGTGTAAAAATAGGCTAGTGACCCATTGGTGCAATCCAAGCAGCTGAAGATCAAGGAACTTTTTGTGACACCAAATAGAGCGCCAGAGAGGTCCTTGGTTGATTTGAATCTTCAGCATTTCACTTGATCTAGCTTAAGTTTCATCTCAAATCGGCACATTCTGAGTGTATATAGAATACATCGCCAAACTCAATCCTCTATCCTTTTTTGTTTAAATCTTTCTTTTTTTTGGAAAATTACACATATCTTTACCCCCGGTTACGAGGTTTCTCCTAATTTTAAAAAAATAACAATAGGCATTTGATCTATTAATTTAAAAAATTTAATTATGTAAAATTATTAAAGTATCCTTCTTATAATTTAATACTCTTGTTATCTTCATCATTTTCTTCAACCAATTTATCCAAGTATGTACCCATGGCTTTTCAGCATGGATTCATAACATCAAGGTTTGGCAGCTCTAGTAGTGATCTGCCAACGAGAAGTTATGAATGGTGATAGCTTTCTAGAATTTTGGACTTCCATGATTGTTTATCATGCTATCTGTAAAAGTACTTACAAGCTTCTAAGTAAATGAATCAATTTTTTCCTCAGTTATTCTCTCATTACTCTCCTTTTTTGGATTTCAGGCTTTCTAGTTCACTTTGTATCACTGCCTTAAAGTCAAGACGAAGACTAAAGAATGTTATAACAATGTTTTTTAAGTGATTTTAGTCGAATACGTTATAATAGGCTAAAAAGTGATGAGTTGGCCTGTTTTGAGAGTCATGACGTACTCACAATTATATTAGCTTGTGCATGGCAGTTTCTGTGTGAATTTGAGATTCAGAGCACCTCTTGGAGAGCTTGGAGAGCCAAGATATATACTTTGATAGATTAGTTGAAAAAGATAGAATGATATTAAATTACAAAAAGAATATTTTAATAGTTTTGTATAAGTAAAAGTTTTAAATCAATAAATATATAAAATAAAACTTTCTTTTTAGGCTTTTATTTTTTTTACTATTCATAAACTGTTCACAATGTGACAATTTTTTTACTGCATTTTAGCTTTTATTATTTGTGCATAATCTTTTCAGCTCCCGTACATCTATACGAAAACTTATCCTAATTTAAATAATAAAGAATATATTGTAGTTGAAATAATAAATCAAGAGATTGATTGCAAATTAATTAAAAATTAAAAAGGGCATTATAATTAGAAACAAGGATCGCAGCAAAGTGTAATTTTCTCTTTTCTTTTTTAAAAAAATCTTTTCACAACCCAAAGACTAATTTCAGTTATTATTAAACTCAAATAACTAAAAAGATAACACTAAACATAATCCAATAAAAGGAATGTGCCGTAGGACAAAAAAATGCAGGATGGTATGGACAATGAATCCAACTCCCAAAAGGAAAGAGAAGAAAAATACACTGAAGACCTGAATAAACTAAAGAATTATTTTACACGATCAGAAATGCTAATATATTTAAACTCAGAATAGCTTGTTACTTTTGGTGCAGCATATTTAAACTCAGCTCTCCAATGGATCTTATTCTACAGCACTCTGTAGGATAGTATACCATCAATAGTCTCAACAATCAAACGATTCATGCGAACTAAAAGCAGCAAATATGATCTTGCTTTAGGCCCTGAAAAACCCAAACATCATAAGATATATCTTTTTCCTTAAGATATTATCAATCATAATATAACTGGCTTAAGCCGATTCCTAGTACGAAGGTTGCTCGGTCTGGCGCTAGTTAATATATCTTTGGCTTGTGGGCAGGCTAACGAGCTTAGTATATTAGTTCTCAGCTGCTTAGACCAAAACCGGCTCCCAATTTCAGGTTACATGGGCGTTTTAAGGGAGGGAGAAAAAAAAAAAAAAAAGAACTTAAAATGGGAATAAAACCAAACAGCTAATTAAATTTCGCCCAATCCCGACATGCATTGAAGTGTCACTCTGCAATAATTGAATCAGGGAAACAATATGAAAGAACATTTTAGCAGAATATGACTACCTAAATTAAATGAAGGAATTTCATCTTGACAGAAAAAGTTGCATCCTTTGGTCTTCTTGCTTAGGCTTGAATTGATCTTATCAACCGCCACAAGTAGATCCTAGAAGGTCACGTTGCACAGAGAACAAACAGAATATTATCAAATAGGATAGCAAATTCCAAGCGCGTAAAATTGTGAAGCCAATTATCCCCAAGTTCTGATTCATAAGCTTAATATGGTATATAGACAATTTTCATCAATTTTCGTAAGTATAACCTGAAACTAGAGCATTGGCAGTAGAGCTAATGAATATTCTTAAAACCCTACCCAAAGGCAATAAAGCCATAGAACCAGATCTTCAGACCAAATTATAGTTAGTTAAGTTACCGTTTTCAGCATGACTAACACTGTCAAGTTCAGCCTACTTATATAATATTATATAACAGTATATATTTAGACGTTCCTGATATTAACAAAATAATAGGGTCTGATTTTCTATGTACAAAATCATCAATTGACATACGCCATCGATGTGGTTTTGAACAACTAACGTCCCTTGTAAACATCACTTGATAGTGAAAATCATGAAGGCCCACATACCTCCCAGGATGCCAGACCCTTCATATAGCGAGGAAGACTTTCGAATTCGCTCTTTAGTATCTTTAACACAGGACAGGTAGCTTCAGCTGACTCTAGGTTCTCCTTCTGAGCCTCTAAATTTTAATTTAAAAATAAATAATAAATCTTCATACACTAGAAGCAATAGACTCAGAGAAGAAAGATAGCTTCAATTACCATAAGACAAGCACTTCCTTCCTTCAGATGTCACCTTAAGGTCTTGTCCTTTGTTCACACTGAGCCTAGGAAATGAAAAACATGTAGAACTGTCAATAGAAATGCAAAAGATCCTACATAAGACGAATGACCTCCACACTTTTTAACTTACGTCTCTGGCTCTTGTGAAGACTCGTTAGCTGCATGAGATGAAGAAAGAAGGGGAAGGAAGTGGCGAAATTGGAATTAGAAACATACAAATAATTTGAGAAGCCAAGGATAGTCACATAAGGTTTACCATAATGGCACAACGTACAGCCAAAAAAAATGTCACAAAAAAGAACAATTTAACAAGGAAAAAAACCATGTTGCAATTAATATATAAGCGTGAAATTTTTTTAGCCTACGGAGCATGTGGTATTTACTTTGTACTAACCTTCAGATGCTAAGGTGGCTAGACATGCATCTGACAGCCCAAGCTTTTTTAAGCTCAATGATTCATCAAGTCTGAAGAGAATTAAGGAACACAAAAGAGTCTTTCATCAAAATACACCAATAACTGACCAGGGCTAATCATATCATCGCTTTAATTGTAACATTTTCAGGACTTCGACATAGAATTTCTAAAATAATATAAATAAATAAATAAATGGACGAAAAGTTGAATACTGAATCATATATGAACAATAAAGACACAAATAACTTAATTTGCTAACATCCAGGACTGGAAATCAAATCAATCACAGTACGGAAAAACTATTTTTCCCCCTCCCATATCTATCTTGCTAAGAAGCAGAAAAGCGTATTCGCTTAGTGCATTCAAAATCTCTATGGAATTTAATTATTCTGTCTTCCGGAGGCTAAAAATTATGAATTTTATGCAGCCAAAAAAAAAAAAAAAACAGCAACAACAACAACAACAAGATGATCATACGGATTCAGAGCATCTTCTTCCAAACTCTTGAATCGAGAATCCTCTACAGAGAGTGTTCCAAAGATTGAAGACAAGTTATGCAGTCCTTCTTCTGAACCTGGAAGCTTAATCGATCTCGATATACCATGAATTTCATCTTCATCGTCAATATCAGGAACTGAAGGCCCCCGCGCACCCAAAAAAAAAAAAAAAGGTGAGATGATCAAAATGTGTCGTAAAAACTTCTTTGTTAAATTACAAAGACCTCACAATGAACAAAGGAATTATCAAGCTGTCTGACATTACATCTACGGATAACAATAATTATTTGCAACTACCGTCAAAGAGGAGTAAGAAAAGGTAGATCTTTGTACCGGGAACGTAGCCGTAGCCTCTGAGACGTTCTTCGAGTTCAATTAGATCGGATTGATTCTTCTTGTATAGTTCATTGCAGTGACCTAAGAGCTCCTCGAAAGATACAGTGCCAAAAGACATGGAGTCAAGCAGCTCAAGGTCGCTGCTTGCGCTCGAGATGCGGCGATTAAGGCATTGTACGAAGGTCGATGACGCAGAATCTGTCACATATTAGAGTAAAAGAAATAAGGGAAAATAAAAAATTGAAATGTTATGGCAACTAGTCTACTTTTAACTTTTCTCAGCAACCAAACATGATTTAGTCAGGGATACCAAGAGGAATAGGTCGGCGATCGAGGGATTGTTTGAGTGCATCACAACTGGAATGAAGGTGGTTGCAAAATGAAGCTAAGGAGTTGCAGAAGCTGGAAACTGGATCCTTCGACATTATCTTTCTCTGCGGATCAGAAATCAGAGGTAGGAAAATGGAAGGGAAGAAGATTTCGAATTTTGGATTGGGGAATTGGGCGGGAATTATAAGTTATTACTTGAAATTTAAAATTATGAGCCCCAGAGTCCAAAAGCGCCTGTAGCTCAGTGGATAGAGCGTCTGTTTCCTAAGCAGAAAGTCGTAGGTTCGACCCCTACCTGGCGCGTGTTCACGTGGCAACTTTTTGTGTTCTTGCATTCATGTTATAGGCTGGGTTGGATTTTACTTTCGCGTTTAAACCGGGTTCTATGATCTGTGACCTTTGGCCTGACTCGAGATATGATTAAGCTAAATCAGGCTAGTTTCCTTAAGAAAATATTAAAAATTTGAAGGTTCATCTTTGTATTTACTTAAATAATTGGACATGATTTTTTGCTTTAATACATTTTTTTAGAGAAAATGAAAATAAAAACACAAATATAAAGACTAAAACTTTAAAATGAATAATTTGTATTCTTCTTGATTATTTATTTATTTATTTGTTTGAGTTTGTCTTTTTTTTTAACTTTTTAAAAATATTTGTGCTTGTCATTTTAGTTTTTTTAAATACAAAGTAAAATTTTATATTAGTCCCTTGGGTTGGTTAGTATACAAAAAAGTTAAATACGGAAATAAAAAGGAAAAGAAAAAAATATAATTTTGTAAATAGAAAATACTTATAATATTTTTTTAAATAATTGAATAATTATGGATAGAGAGTGTTAAATAATTATTGAATAATAATTATAAAAATAAAATAAAAATTTTGCCAAAATTTCTCTCATCCTCTCCTTTTCCCTTTTCACAACAAATGGGCCCTTACAAATGAAATAATTTTTCATTTAGTTTCTCATAAAATTACTTTTTTAATTGGTCATTCACTAATAAGATATTTCTCAATTTAGTTTTTTTATAAAATGACCTTTTCAAGTTAATTCTTTATATATAAATATTTTTTAATTCAGTTTCTCACAAATAAAACTATTATCAATAATAATTTTTTACATATGGGTATTTGTCAATTTGATAGAAGAACATTATTGATAATCATTTTATTTGTGAGAAACCAAATTAATAAACTAATTCTATTTGAGACTAAATTAAAAAATGTCTTATCTATGAAGGACTGAATTGAGAGACAATTTTATAAAAAATTTGAATTATTTTAATTGAATAAATGGTAAAATACTTTTTAAATGAAGAAAAAATGACACAAAAATTAGGATGTGTATGAGGTTCTCTTTTTTTTTATTCTTTTTTTTTTCTCACACTCTCTTTTCTTTCTATTTCTTCACTTGAAAGGTACTTTATTCACTTAAAGTTTTTTTATAAAAGGCTAAATTAAGAAATACATTATATATAAGAGATCAAAAATAAAATTTTACTTTTTAAATATTAGAATTCATCATTCTTTTAACTTCTAAAAATATTTGTGCACATTTAGAGGAAATATACGCATGGCAAAGCTGTATGATAGAAAAATTTTGAAAATTTCAACCGAAACATTAGTAAGACATTTGCGATTGCATGTTGCAGAAGGAAAAAGCTTGATTCTCAGAAATGCTTTTCTCTTTCATCTTAATTTTTGGCATGGCTCCAACCGTTAATATTTGTATTCTTCAACTTAAAGAAACGAAAATTTGAATTAAAGATTCCTTGGGGAAACTTGCATATGTGGCCAAAATGTATGGTTGACAGATTTAAAATATTGCAATTACTTATTGCACAAGAAAAAAGGAACATTCCCAGAAATGAAGAAACAGGCCACTTTTATCTTCCATCTTATATTTGGCATGCCTCCCACCGCTAAAGAAACTGCTGGCTTGTCCATTCGTCTCTCAAAAATTTAATGTAAACATGAAAATGGAGCTAAACTACTCTCATATTTACTCTACTCTTTACCCAACAAAGCAAATATTTACAGATTAACGAAAGCATAGCTTCCCATCTCCCTTTGCGTTGAATATTGGTTTTTAGGTGCATTCTCCTCTCAGCGCAGAAGCAGCTCCTTGAATGGCTCTAGTAACCCTCCAGATCTCATGCTGAATTGCCGCCACCCCTTCTTTTTCACTCATTCTAGTTGATAAAGTAATAGCATCAGCAATACCAGGGAAGAAATCCAGCTTGCTTCCATGGTTGCTGGGAGGCCCAAAAACCTGTACATGACAACAAAAATTGCCAGGTCTTCATGTAAGAAACTCTGGAAATGGTGTCTAATGGATTAGATTAGCAATTAAAATACAAGACAAAAATGGATTGGCATATAGTACTTGTCACATGAAACATCATGTGACAGATTGGGATATCCGACCAATGTGGTGCTCAACTTAAACTTACAATCATAAATTTTTCTACAGACAACTAGCCTATTTAGTGCATCAAATCTCGTATATACCTGGAAGATGCAGGCAAGTATACCTACAACATGTGTGAAAGGTAATAAACAAGCTTAAAGGAAAGTCAGGTCATATTTATCAAATTGGTTCAAACTTGCTATATCACGGCTGAAGAAAAAATGATGAGTTTAAATCAGCACGTGCAATACATAGAAGGCAACACACTCACAAGATGCTTGAACCACTGCCTTCCACGAAGTCCATCTGCATCCAGAAAGCTTTTTTCGGCAAGCATTAGTCTATCATTCAGAGCTCGCTTTTTCATAGTAACCAAACAATCTGCATTATCTTGCAATCTCAGTTTCTGCATTAAAATGAAGACAGGTATAAATACATGGAGATAAGGAATAAGTAGAAGCGACTATAGCATCATCAAAAGTTAAATATATCAATACACAATAATCCAAAGCAGTTACTTAGTTTTACCTTTGATTCATCATCAGCTTGTTTGGCGGCAGAAGTAAATTCTTCTATTGATGTTGTTAATGGATGTAGAGAGATTCGTTGGTCTAACACGTTGCTCAATATGTTCTTGTATACCTGCCCAAAGCAGGGGAAAATTATATAATCCATATAATATATGAATGCTTTGCAACATCAACATTGTTAAAACTGTCTCTTTCTTCAATTATCTCTCTTTGCCTAAGCCCTTCATCAGTCTTCTATTCTTTTTTAATAAGGCTCTGTTTGTTTATGAGAAAAATAAATTTTTTTGGAAAAATTTTCTAAAATAATAGGCTACAGTTAGGCGATGTTAGGTAAGTCTCCCGATTATATTTTAAAATAGACTGGTTATTCATAAAGACAAAGGAAACTTTCTTTCAAAGAACCTATCCTACCACCTACCAGCAGCCTAATTCCACCTCTTTTCAATACTAGCTTTATGGTTGATTCGAAAAAGAGGAGACAAAGATTGGCCGGTGAGAGGGTTCTTTGCATCAATATCCCATTAGTAAAATAAAGGGAAAGAGTGCACCAATCCATAAATGGTTTTGGGATTCTCCTCACTGCTACCGTATATCTCTCTGGTAAGATGCTATCCAAAAGGAACCGAATTTGAAACATTGGATAAGCCAATGATTTGGGTGGGGGATTGCTTGTGCAATGCTGATCTGTACTCATTTCTCAAATATTACACAGAGAATCCATAGTATGGGCCAAAAGCATTGTGATACAAATTGGCAACATATCTCACTAAGAGAAGATTACATGGCATATTATTCTATTTAAACTATTTTTCAGTCATATTCCTGCACTTATTAAGTAATCAAATATGTAAATACGCCTTTAATGTAGGCAAGTCAAGATTTGGGAATTCAGAATTGGTTGATAGTCAAGTTCCAGAGACCTCAACCCTGAGTTCAGACCATGACAAGAGAGTAGCCTCATAGAGAGCTCATCATTAGCAACTTAACATTTAAAGTTAATTATTATAATTAATACCAAAAGGCCTATTATAATAAAATCATCTAGGTTTAGCTCACGTGGTTGGAAGGTCGGAGATTCAGATAAAGGTCTTGTGTTCAAGTTGTCATTACAACTTCCTGACATGCCCAATAAAAAAAATTACCGTCAACTAAGACACCAATTTATAGTTATTAAATGATACAATAACTGTAAAATGAAATAATAAATGCCATCAACTTATAGGAATCAGTGTGTGGCCCCCACCAAAATTTGGTGGGCCCCACAGTGAAAAGGGAAAAAAAAATTCACATCTTGCTATAGGCTAGGAACAGTGCCAGAAAATTTGGTATTGATTACAGCACGTTTAGTTTTAAATTATTATTAGGTTCAATAATTAATTCAAATATATGCATTGTCTGTGTATTATTTGTGCAGTGTCCATTCATTGGATGAGTCCCTACGTACTAGGAATTAATCCTACTATAAACTCGAGAAATGAAACTTCCTTAACTAGCGAGCTATTTTGATTTCCTATGCCAAAGGACATTACTTAGCAAGACACTAATAAAAAAAAATTGTGAACATAAATGCACACCTGTAACTGATCTGCATAAGGAAGGTAATCGAAAGGAAGAATGGAATCATCAGCCAGGTGAAGGGCTAAAAGTCCCCAAACTCCAGCAACTAAGATTACAATACAGAGCAGAAAAGAATTATCATCTTATGATCAGCTCATGGATTAACAACTTATAGACATAAAACATAAAATATTCTTTCTTAACTGCAATGGCACACTTAAGGGGTTAAACAAGCAACTTACCAGCCACATGGCGCTGAAATAATGGATCTCCATACTCTGCCATCCAATTATAGGAGTCAAAAGCAGTGTGATAGACTGGAAAATCTGAAAAAAAAAAAAAAAGGAAAAGAGGGGGTTATTGCATTACAAATCATTGAAAATCTGACATTAAAAAATCATACATTATCCATGTCATATTAATGAGGAAAAATACCTCTTCCATAATAAACATCAATAGATGGAATCCCTGCATGTTGCACAAATGGAGCAAAATCAGAATCAACTCCACTGAGCCTCTGAATCTGCAATCAACCAAAAACACACTGCTAAGCAAAAATGATGCGATCTATCTCCACAACCAATATATGATGAAACATGAAAAGTAACATGATATTTGTTTTTATTTTCAAACATTGGTGCCTTTTCACATTGACCTTACTATCAATACAGACTATGACACCTGAATAGGTAACACTAACTGCACAAAAGAGAAGGAACTGTGAGCTTGCAGTAATTCAATTCTCATGCAGACTCTGGTGAACAATATGACATCAGAATTGGAATTCACTTTTAACATGATGGAACAGATCCCTACTTTAGAAAATCCACCAGTGGCTGCCCAATTCTCATATACTGTTTTACCCTCAGAGTCAGGATCCATGACCTGAAAACAATGTAAATGGCAGTTAATGTTCAGCGTCACTCAAATACCAGGAGCAAGCACAACAGTTATCTAAAATAATACCTATATATTTGCCTGGGCATGTAAAACTACTTCACATACCTTTTTTGTGACCTCAAGAAGAAGATTGTCCAGCTGAGGGGTTGAGCCAGCAAAGAAACCATGCCCTTGAACAGCACAGTCCACGTTGAGGTAAGCTACAGCTTTGAAACCCAGATTGACTAGGTTTTGTTCAACCCACTCAGTGGATCCCATCTACATAAATGGCTAAACTTGATTAGAGAAATTCATATTACAGGAAGTGACACCATAACTGCAATCTAGCAAACTCATCTATCTAATTTGATAATTTGTGAATGAGTCTTTTGCAGAAGTAACTAACCATGGAGTAAAAATAAAAAGGTGTATAAGCATATATCTGATCAGAAACTACAATTTGTAAGAAATTAGTATTCTGCAAGACAAGCAACCGATTCAAGCAAAGAAGAAAGCTTAACATGGAGGCATAACAAAAAACTTACAGAATCTGCTCATTTTCCACATGATTTCTGCAGCCATGAAGCAGATAAATTAAGAAGAGAAGTAGGAATCGCTACCTACCATTCCGAACTCCTCTGCATCCCAACTACAGAGAATGATTGTCCTCCGTGGAGTCCAACCCATACGTAATAGAATGGAATATCGACGAGCAATGTCAAGCAGGGCTGCAGTACCACTGCTGGGATCAACAGCACCATATGTCCATGCATCTCTGTGGTTCCCAAGCAGTACATAGCGATCAGGTTCTTCCAATCCCTTTATGATGGCAAAAACATCGTGAATGGTAGCCACCTTTTTTTCCCCCTAAAGAACAGAAGAGCAAGACAGACTGAAAATATGCGCATCAAACAGTATCACAAGCTTGAGATTGAAACTCAGACTCCAAAATCCCAAAAAATGAAATGGAATCAGCAAATAAAGTAGGGATGAATCCACACTCCAGATATTTCTTCTCTAATAGTATAATCTATGATAAGTCATAGTTAGTTTTAAGGTTTATCTGACTTCTCTTTGGTGTATCTCCGGTAGGGATCCTCCCTAGCAGATATAAAAAGGGATAGGAGGATCAGCTTTACTCGTCTTTTCTATGTTTCTTCTTTGCGCTTTTGCCTAGAGCATAACTTACCCTACACTTTTGTAATCTTTCTATCTCCTCTCTAATAATACTTTTTCTTTTATTTAAGAAAAGATGTAATATTCCCTGTCCCTGATTAATTTGCTCTAACCGTTGTTAGGTCGGAACAACAAGCCGTAACACGATTTACCAGAAAACGGAAAAGAGAATATAGCAGACAATAAAATCACAGTTAAGAAAGCCAATAAAAGAGAATATTGAGGAATTATATTAAGCTCTATATATGTCAATAACCTAACGAAAGAAAAGACTACTGAGTATGGATTGTTGTGTTTTCTCTGTCAAAGGACCAAATGCACAGCGAGTTGTTCACATCTACATCCTGTCCATATGCAAATTTGGCCAAATCTAGTACTGAACTAATAGTCTCAAATATCAAACACCAAAAGAGAATGTCAAAAGTCAAAGACAATTCTCCAGGGCTCAGACAAAATATTGCGGCAATTGAAAAGCAGATGACACACCGAGAAGAAAACCACAAAAGTTTGACCACAAAGTGGATTAAGTCCAAAAGATCACATCACCATTCACCAACCTGGTAAGTAAAATTGAGAAGCGTAGGGCCGGGACCAACATGCCTGACCTTGGACCGCAGGGTGCTCCTCCACTCCTGGGGCACCGGCGCCCCCCCAAGCGAGTACAAAATGGTCTCAGCCGTCTCACCGGACAGGGGCATGGATGGAATTTTGGGGAACCTTTTCAAAACCTCACTATCTTCCAAATCCAAGCTCTCGCCTCCATCAACCCCACCCCACCCAGGGCTCAGTGGGTCCCCTATCCCTCCTCTCATTACGTGCCCTCTCTCAAACCCCTTCTTATTAAAGCTGTCCCCATCTGTGTACATTAGCACCGCCACCGCACCATTCGCCTCCGCCGTCTCCACCACCGCACCCCTTGTCAAAACTCTGCCTTTCCTCGCTATTATTATGCATCCACTAATGTTCACCCCTAGCAGCCCAAGCGCACGGTAGTCCTCTTCCCTTCCGTAATTTACGAACACCGCCTTCGCGTACACCGACCCAGATGGCGAGTATGCATGGTAAGGTGGCACCACTTCCTGGTTAGCCTGATCAGATCGAGTAAGCTCGGTTAAGTGAAGCTCCGAGGAGGACCCGTCGCTGAAATGCACCGAGATGGAGGAGTGCACAGGGTAAGAGAGGAGGCTCTTGTAGCTCACAGTGTGTGTGCGAAGTCCCAGGTCTTTGAAATGGTTGAGGACGTAACGGGTGGTATCCGAGGCGAGTTTTGTGCCGGCAAGATGAGGGTGTAGGGTGAGTGCGCGGAGGTAGGAGGAAATGGTAAAGTTGGAGGCAGAGGAAAGGAAAATGTGCTCGAAGTGAGACGCGCTTGGGGGGGTGGAAGCAGGTGAAGAAGAGTGCGGGTAATGCAGAGTATAAAAACCCAGAATGCAGAGGATGAGTACGACGATGAAGGTGCCCAAAGGAGAGGACTTTGCTGTGAAGGTGGTGGTGGGCTTTGACAACTGAACCATTTTTTTCCTCTCTCTTGAAGAAAAACGGCAAGAGAGAAAGGTGCGATAGCTCTGTAGGAGTTACGAAATGAAGAGAAACAGGGGAGACTCTGTTATGGAGAAAGACTCAATTTTTGTGGGAGTTGCTAGCTTGGAGTGTTATGCAAACTTGCTTTTTCTCAATTTAATATAAACAATATTTTCCTCCGTGATTCGCTCGCCCTCATGGAATCTCATTTCTCGGCAGTCAGCAACCCCCTACGCAAAGGATTAAAAATTTAAAACAAAAAGGCTTGCTTTTTGTTGTGCAGATATGGGAATGTCGTACGACCGCGACCGCAAACAGCCACGGCCACGTTTCAATTTTCTGATTTTTCTTACTTGCAAGGCTAATTTTAGAAAGAAAATTGGTTTATATATGGATATTTTACTTAATATTGTTATTGTTAGTTAAAGATAAAAGATCTTATTTATCTTCTTTATTCTTTCTTTTAGATTCACATTTTGCATAATTACTATTTATAATAGAATAAATATAATTAGAAGTATAGTTATATATATATATCTAGCGCTAACCCTTAATAAAATTTTAAGTATAAACATTTGGGGTTGATTAACATAATTAATATTTTTTAACTACAATTATTCTATTTGAAAATTATTTATTTAAATATGTGTTTATTTGTTAAAGAGAGACAACAATTTACCAAAAATATTTGCTGAGAAAAAGGAGTCAATGAGATACCACTCATACAGATATATTATACGGGTTTATTTGGTGCATCCTCCTTAAAGAAACCAGTTCAACTTGGGAATAACGGAATTGGTTACCAGCACTTCAAATTAAATATTTGATAAAAAAGACTAGACTTTTATTCATTACACACTTGCATATCAGATATTCCAACAGAGACGAGATTATTGAGAGTGACTGGAGAGTGGGAATTATGATTATGTTTCAGCTGAAAAAAGTGATACTTTCATTATTAGATGTGAAGAGGTGGATGACAGTAGAGGTGTCCTGTGTCCAATCCATGCCCGGTGGAGGTTTTGAGTGAGTCACATTATATATCTGTCACCAGAACAATCCATTCTCATCTAAAACCAGTTACTCCTGCCACTACTCCCATGAATATCTTTGTTTTCAGGGACATCTTTTTTAGATACTAAGAATAACCCAATTTGTGGCCATAAATCCACAGAAGAAAAAAATAGAAAACAAAAGTGGGCCTCGCTGAAGAAGCAGACATGAAAACCTTTGCCTTTTCTTTATTTTTTTACTCATCTTCAGTTTGGTATGAAAAGGAATGAGAATCAATGTCTTCTTTCGCCCCCTTTCCCCTTTCACTCCACGATCCAGGCCAAAACTAGAGTGGATGTCGATGCCAGAGTGAGTGGGGAGAGCATTAGCTCTTGAGCATCCGATATGTCTCTACCCCTGAAAAAGATATATGCCAGCATTGCACGTTTTGCAATCATTAAAATATGCATTTCATGGAGCAGAGGAACTTGAACGGCAGACCCAGCTGTTCCCAAAAGATTCTCAAAGTCCAAACACAACTTTCCACGTGGGCATATCTTTTTTATACCAAACTCTGATTTGCTACATGCCATCATGTTATGGGCCGTCATCTTCTCCTCTCATGGGGCCTGCCGTAAATTATTAAAACCTTCACCGAAGTCTCTTTTGTAAACATTTAAGACAATGAAACAGACGATGAAAACGACTGAAATGGCGTTATGCGAGGCCAACCAAAGTAGATAAGTTCGAGTTTGGCATTATTCTTCCAAGTGAAGTGACATGCTTTATTTATCAGTGTAGAGTGGTGCTCTGGCCTCCACAACCATGCACGCAAGACAAAACATGGGTGCGGTGATAAACATGAATGAACCTGCTTATATTGTTGCCCTTTACTGTTTCTGTCAGCTCAAGTCAGTTTCATAGCTAGTTTATGGTATTCAGGTAAGGCCTCAAAATTGCCCAAATTCATTTCACGACTTTGTCGTGGTCCCTGGACCACAATCAAGTACTCTTCTGAGCAAAATTGTAACTGATATGGGCTCAACTTTTCATAAGCCAACCAATAAAACTATCCTCGTGAAGCTCTGAAGATGAATGCGCAACTAGTTTCACAAAATAAGTAGTGATGATAATATTGGGATCTCGACTCCGATCACCCAGAAGGGGAAGCTCATAAAGTCACGTTTCTGTGGAACTGTATACAGCAAATTAGGAGCACAAACTGGCTTATGCACCATGTAGTAAAAAATTACGTTGAGAGAATTTTTTAGTACATTTCTTGCACATTCAAGTGGCGTAACACGCTGTCGGTGCAACAGATGAAAATGGATTGAAAATAAGAAATTTTTTTAGGTGCACCATGCCTCAGGTGCACCTAAGAAAATCAATGGATAGGATTGAATTTGTATAAGTGGGGCTCATGTATAGTATAGGTGGGATCCACGTGTAGAATAAATCTAAATCGTAGAGTGTACAAAAGACATGGCGCACCGAGTGTATGTAAGAATTACTTTTAAAATAGATCCCTTGCAGTATTGTATAGAGTATAGTTAGAAAAAGAAAGATAGAAAAACTTCTAACTTTGAAAACTGTTTGATTCCAAATATTATACATTTATTTCAGGGATCTGAATTGAAATGAATTCTATGAATTTCTTTCTGAAATTAACAGTGTACGGTAAATTTTTTAAAAAAAAGATAAAGATAGTCAAAATTACATTAGAATGAAAAAGTGAAGAAAAACTTAATAAATATATAAGAAAAAATAAAAAATACACAAAGAAATTATCACATCAAGTAATAATAAAGGAACAGTAAAAATGGTGGCAAAGAAAAGGAATAGTGAACAATAATCAATAACCTTCTTATAGTAGAATTTATGATCACATCTACTTTAATGAATTGAGTTGCCACTGGTTTCTTGCAAATTAGAAGTATAACAAAAAAATTTTCATAATTTATATTACCCTATCAATCCTTGCTAAAAACAATAACCCTTCTTTATGCTACATGAAAACTACTGATTCTGTAAAATACAGGCTTCAACTCAGTAGGATATAAATACATTCAAACTCCAACTATGGTGCTGTAAGTGCCACAAACAGCAAAAGCTAAACCAACGAACAATAAAGTAAAATCCAAGGCCTTTTGCCCCAGATGGAGAGAAGAGCCAAACAATTTTAGGTGAAATGTGGCTGGCAGAACAAATGAGATCAATGCACATACTGCACTCCCCACAAATGAGACAAATACAACAAACGCTGGCACACACGAAGCTAAGACGGCCAACCCAGCCACCACAATTGCGCGGCTGATGTAAGTCCCAATTTTTCCTAGTCTTGTTGAATCGTTATCGTCATTGTGGGAACGCTTTAGACCATTTGAACCTTTCAAGCTTTCCTTCCACAATCTCATTAGCTGGGTGTACCATGATGGGGAATGTGAACACCAGCCCTAAGCATAATCCTACCTGTCACCATATTAAAAGAAACGATAAAAGATGAAAAATTCAAGGCAAAAGAAATGTAGGTAGCCTTTTTCCTACAGTTTCTCTAATGCTTAAAAATTGAGACGTTATGGTATAAAGTGGAGTTTGTAGGTGTGTAAAGGCACAGATAATTAATGTTTTGCGATGCCACGATCACGCACACACAAGCACATAATGCTATATTGAACAGGCACTAAGGAATGATGTGACATCAATAGGCAGATATACAAAATAGCATCATCTTAAAGAGCCAGGCGCTTCTAGTGGAATGTTCAAAAACCAAGGATGTAACGGATAGAGTGAGGAGTAGGAAACTCACTTTAATCACAATTGATCAAACCATAATGCTACATAGGCTAATCTAAGGATTTTCCCATGATGCTATGTCAATTAGTTATATCAAAAATTGTGGGTGTCCGCCATATATTTTAGACTAGTGAATATTACTTTACATGTATTTAATGTAGATTTGATTATGAGTTGAACAATGCATCTAATATTTATTAAATTTAAAAGATTTTAAATTTAAATCTGTAACAAGTTAAATCTCATCTCAATAATTAGTTTTAATTGAGTTTATAATACTATTTTAAAATAACAATGTTAAACAAAGACATATAACCACAAAATAAAAAGATGTATTATCTTTATTATAAGAAATGTCCAAGTCCTAAAAAGATTAAAGGTCACAATATTTCTAGTTTCATCGTTATAAATCATGTAACCATAAGATTCAAAAAGAATATATAAAAGTGTTATTCCATAAAGGGCCTGAGCCAACAATCTTAGAAATTTAGTTCTATCATACATAAAACTCTCTAGAACAATGCCATCACAAACCCCTCAAAGCCAACCAAAAAAAAAAAAGTTAGGCCTCCTACAAATGGCAACCTTTTAGACTCTGCTTGATACATGAGAAAGTTGAAAAACAAAATAAGAAAGGGAGTAGGAGAGCTTGCTTTGTCCTTTTGGCATAGCACATCAAAGTAGCCCATGGGAGGATTATTTTCGTCGAACTTAGGAATCTACTCTTTTTTATAAGATGGAAGGAAAGTTCTCTATCCTTGGGATAGTGAAGTTTAGTGACATATTTGCCCTTGAAGTAGACCAATCCAACCACCATTCGTCGTTGTGGCCTCTTCCTTGACCTACTTGTCTCCCATAGAGACCTCCTCCCCCAGCTTATTTGTCTCCCATCGTGGCCTCCTCCTTTAGCCATCGTCTACTAGATCCTATCATATAGTTGTGAAGAAGGATTCGTTCCTATTCTCTTTTGGGTTTTAATTCCAGAGCTATGCCATTGATTGGGTTTCCGACATATAGCTCAACCATTGTCTAAGATTTGTTCCTATTATTGCTAAGCTATTGTCTCATTCCTATTCTTTGGTCTCCTAATTTTTAAACTCTCATCAATTTCCAAGTCGTTACTCATTTGATTAGTGAAGCTTTGAATATAAAATGTTGCAAGACAAGTAAGATTTGAAATATGCAAATTTTTGCTACTTTCTAAGCCAAAATTTCTATTCTGACATGAATAAATATTCAAAAATTGCAAATAATATTTCACTTTGAATAAGAGATATTTTAGTTTTTTAACAATTTTTTTTATTTTATTTCTATCAAACTAAAAACGTAATAATATTTCTATTCTTCCTCATGTGATACCAAATATGATTAAAGCATATAAGACTCTTTCTCGTTTTCAATCCATATCCCATTTTCATTCCATGCGGTATGAAAAGAGGCCTTAATGTTGGATGTGATTGCCGTCCTTTGTCCAAATGAAAATTCACCCTTCATTAGCTGTGCTTTATCCTCCTTCACTACAATTCCCATTGCTAGCCCATTGCAAACATCAGCAAAAATGCTACGAGGTGCTAAAGAAGATAAGCTCCCTATCCAAGACAATCCAATTTCAATTGGCACCGCACTAACCAGAATATGTAGGACGCGAATGTGGGTCCATGGCCTTGGAATACAGACTGGAGGTTTTGCCCGATATGCACCGGCTCCTCCGCATTGTGATAACAAAATTAGTGCCTCTGTTAGATACCGACCTGTGATTTCTAGGCTCCTCTAACCCAAGTCCCCATATGTTTTTTCCTCAACTGATGACCCTTCCGATGCTAACTTCTCTCTGCACAGAACCTGTTTGAAGAATTGTCAAAACAGAAAATATAAAATAAAGTTGCATCTCCCAAATTTAATTCAGGTTCTTAAAGCAACATGATCCTTTTTCTTTTGGTAATGGAATTGTCTAATTTGGACGGCAAGTGGGTGAATTAACTTTTTATTTTTTTAATAAATTTATTAGCTCGACCATTTTCAGAAGAAAAACAGAGACAGGCAGACAGGTTAAGATCACTGACAAGGAGAAGGATGCAACAATAGGGAGTTACGCCAACAATAGCAACGCCGAGTGAGCCAGCAAGCCAGACCGCGATTCGAAAAGCGAAGGGCAAACCCCGTAACCCGGTACCAACAACGGAGACTATGATATGTCCCAGTGTTTGAAGCTTCGAACCTATTCCAGAAGGCAGAGATTCCAAAAGAGGGGTAGCTATGCTTCTTGTGTCTTGCTCCATTTCGTTCTCGATACCAATAAAAAACCTTTACCTGATCAGTCGTACTTGATAACCTTGTTCTGCTTTGGATTCAAGATAAATTGGGGTTCACTGTTGGATTAAGAATTTAAGATACGCATCTTACAAATCCAACAAAATTAGCCAAAATGGGGAAGTAGTTAAAAGCAGAAGAATATTAAACTCATTTGGAAATGTATGGTTAACTCGGATGTTCTGTTGTCAATAGGAAAACTCGTAATCAGCGCCGCGATAAGCTGCTGAATGCTTGTGTATCTCGAGAGTAGATGATAGTAGACTCGATAATAGCAAGGTAACAAGATCGTATAACGCTCTTTTCCCTAGGCAGAACGGGTAGAATGAAAGCCCAGACAGCTCAACATCGGCAATTGCAATTGTCACGTTTGAGAAGAAATGTTCTGACACAAAACAGAAGGAGCTAAACGTGATTGTTAGTCCCAATATCGCAGCATAAACAAAAGATATTCAACTTGTAGTCCCTTCATTGAGAAAACTGAAATATACTTCTCACAGAAGAAGCAGTTGTTTTGTTTATCCCATTTGCCGCTCTCCGCTTGCCACAAGTTTATATTTCAAATTATTATTTAAAAAATGAAAAAATTTAATAATCAACTCCCCGATATCGTTAAAATCTCATCCAAATACAACCTAGGGGCAAGTAATAAAAATAAATAAATAAATAATTCATCACCAAGTAACTAATCTAATAACACATATTTTATACAGCTTTTTTCTTTTTTTCCTTTTCCGCATAGATACAGTTGGTACCGCAATGGGTGAGTGTGTGTTAAATATCTTCTCGCCCAAGTCACACGTAACATATCAAGCGGTGGAAATACGAAAGATTGAAGCGCGATGCAGCCTGAGATATTCAACAAGCTTGCACCTAGCGTTTATGCATATTAAAATTAGAAAAAATTAGATAAATGCAATTTATAAAATAAATATGACCAGAGTTATATATTTGTCCATAATTAATATGATATATCATTTTTTAAAACAATATAAAGTTTGGCTTTCCCTTGACATTAATCACGCAAAATGGTTTCCATAAAATAAAAAAAAAATCCAGCAAGAACTTTAAATTTAAAAAGTTTATTTTTAGAAGAATCTAATTACAATTTTAAGAAGACTTAATGATAACTTTTAAAAAATCTCATTATAAGAAGTTATAAAAAATTATTGATCAATTTTACTTATTTAAAGTTCTTAACTTGAATTTTTAAAAAATAAAAATAAAAATAAAAACTCTCTTCCACGGACGATTCCTATTTCCTATAATCTTATTCTGTTTGGGACCCCTGTCTTAAACCCTCAACCCTTCAGTTCTCCGTATAATCGATCAGCACTGAATTGTTTAATTGGATAAAATTAAAAAAAAAGAGAGGAGAGAGAGAAATGAAGCGAATTTGCCTCCCTTCTAAATTAGAAGGAGAGGGGGATGGAATAATTTTTAAATTTTAATTTATTTTTTTTAATATTTTAATATATTAATATTTAATAAAAATTAAAATAATTTTTTTATTAAAAATTAAAAATTAAAAATAAAAATTTTATAATTTATAATTTTTTTTAAAAAATTATTAATATAAATAACTTTTTTATAAAAAATAAAATTAAAATAATATAAAAAATAAATTTATATAAATATAATTACTTCTTCTCTCCTTCTAAGACAAATAATAATTCTTTTTTTTTTTTCTCTTTTTCTTTTTAATCAAACATAATTCATTAAATCTCCCCTCTCTCCTTTCCTCTTTCCTCTGTTCTGTTATGCTTCCCCTCCCCTGTTGAACCAAACGGGCCTAAGGGACATTTTTTTTGTTTCAATTACGTTGGTTTCGGGTGAGTGTGTTCTTGACCATCTAACGATGACTATCCTGATCCTCAGCATTTATGCCTTTTTTTTTTGGTTTCTCGCTTTTTCTCATCAGCCAAACAGAAATCCTACGCCATACTCTTTAATTTTTTTTCCACGTATCATGTAAAATTAATCATGTTCAATCATGACAAGAGCATGGGAATTTTCTCGTACTTGCGCTGATTTTTTTTTCCCCTCCTGTACCCGGGTTCTTTAGTTAGGGTTGGGAGATTGCCGGAAACGAAGAATGAAATTCGGAGAGGCATTTACAGAGTACTTGCGGGAAGAGCGGGAGTGGATGTTGGACAAGAAATGCGTCCATATCGAATATAAGAGGCTAAAAAAAGTGCTAAAGAGCTGCCATAGTTGTAAACGATTGCATGGTTCCTCCAATTCTGAGCTGCCTAAAAAACAGTTATGTCAATGTCAAGCTTGCCCACGTAAGTGCTTTCTTCCATATTTGTATTTGATTTCAAAAGCGCATTTATGCCCAAAAAAGAAAATGATATACTGGAGATGAGGAATTCAAAATTGATTGGTGATGCTGATGGCACATAGAGATAAGGTAAGAAATTAATATAAGTAACCCTAATTGAAGATGCGGTAGGGAGAAAAACTCGTTGGTTTAGCGGTGAAAGAATTATCATGGAAGATATCCAAGAACCTTTGATTCAAAATATATGTTGTCAGAACTACACACGAACTCAAGGCTTATTACTATAACGGAACTTATTTATTAGCAAGTAAGAAAGATCAATTTAGTTTACTTGTTATGATGGTAGATGATTCTCTTATTCTCCCTAACAAAAAAGGGTTGGCCTTTGAAAGAGAATGTACAATGAAGGTCATCTTCTATGTAAATAATTTGGTTAGTGCTTATGTCAGCTACTCTTTGCACCTGATTTTGCACGAACTTTGGAGTCTTGTAACGCCTACATCAATTTATGTCCCTGCAATAACAAAATAACAAGAAGCTTTTTCCACTGGATAGGTTCTTCTATATAAGTCAAATGATGCTGTAAAATTCTATTGTAAATCATGTATATAGTTAAACCATTGAAATCTAAATCCTTTTGCATGATTTCGACTATAATTTTTTTAAGTCTCCTTCTATCTTAAACTATTAGATTATTTTCTATTTGATCTACTCTCGTTATTAAGGTTTTTATAAGTTTTTTCCATACATGTCTAATTATCTAAGATACGATTTTACAAACTTTTCTCCAATAGGTGCGACATTGACTTTCTTTTTAATACATTTACTTTTAATTTTATCTTATCTAGTGTGTCTATTTATCCAATGAAAAAATATTCTCATCTGTGTAATATTGAGTTTATTCTTTTTTTGGTTTTTTATTGTCCAACATTCTCATTCATTTCTAAATTATGTGTTTTCCCTATTCTACTTTAATATGTTTGAATATGTTCCTTGGTGTTTTTCAATTGGTCAGAGCTTGTGAATAATTTGGTTGGTGCTTATGTTAAGCTGAGATTGGTACTGCTCTTTGAACTTTATCTTGCTCTAACTTCTCTAACTTCGGAGTCTTGGAATGCCAACGTCAATTTTTGTGTTTTCCCTAATCTACTTTATTATGTTTGAATATGCTTCTTATGCTTTTCAATTGATTGGAGCTTGTGTTAGCTGAGAATGCTAATTTAACACAAATGTGTTTCTTATAAAGTGCAAGCAAGAATTCTTAGTTAGAATGGGATTCCAACTCAGCACCTTTTGAGATTTTGACCTTTCTTTTTTTTTTTGGGTAGTTTCTGATTCCAAATCATTAATTTGTTTTCGCACCAATTGATTATTTTCCATTCCAATAAAAAGACATTTACATCTTGGTAACATAATTTTTCTCTTGACAACTTGCAGTGTGTGATCAGATGTTTTTCTCTGAATTGATAAAGGAAGCATCAGATATAGCAGAATACTTCAATTCAAGAGTCCAGCATCTCCTTCATCTTCATATTGCAACAGGAATTCAGAGATATGTAGTGCACTTGCGTCGATGCTTTAAAAATGATCAGCAAGCCTTGGCACAAAAAGGGAGGATTTTAATTGAGTACATTGCAATGAATGCTATTGCCATGAGAAAAATACTTAAGAAATATGATAAAGTATGCATTAGACGAGACAATAGCCCCTTAATTTCATTAATTATATTTACATCACTTGGTTCTGATGTTCTCTCAATCACCCCCTTTCTCTCATATCCCACTCTAGGTACACAGCTCTGTGAATGGGGAGAATTTCAAATCCAGGATGCATGTGGAACACATTGAACTGTTACATTCTCCTTGGCTAATTGAATTGGGTGCTTTTTATCTGAATTCTAATTGGTCGAATGCTGGTGAGCTGAATGGAGTCTGTGGTCACTTTTCATGTAATCTTAATATGGCTGAAGCTGCAATGACATTAATTCTTCCAGATTCTATAAAGGTTGAGTATGATCTGACTTGTGCAATTTGCCTGGTAGGGTTCTATTGTATGCTTCAGTAAGAAAAAGAGACATTTTATATGTTATTGTCAGTATCTATTTTACAGGCTTTGATTGTGATAATTATAGGATTTTGTTTTCAATCCATATGCTTTGAGTTGTGGTCATCTCTTTTGCAAATCTTGTGCGTGCTCGGCTGCTTCTGTGATGATTTTCCAAGGCCTTAAAGCTGCAAGCCCAGAGTCGAAGTGTCCCATATGCAGAGAGGTATGCATTTTGCATTAAAGAAGTACTATCTTTTTTTTCCTCCCAAAAAAAAGAAAAAAAGAAGAGCTCTTGACATTGCCTAGTTAAACAATCAAAACTGGAAAGGAAATAAAGCCGGTGAAATATTATATGGAGAGATTTCACAAGTGAAATTGTCCAACTTATATTTGGTCAAAATGATATTTGGAATAGAAACTCTGTTCCTGTAATGTATTAAGGCCTCATTCGTAACAAAGAGAGGATTTTGATGATAATGAAAATGGAATATGAAATGAGAATGAAATAGAATCTTATGACCTAAAATTATATTTGATATGACATGAAAAAGAAATAAATGTTAATTTTTTTTTTGAATGAAATAGAATCTTGTGATCTAGAATTATATTTGGTATGACACGCATAATGAATGTTAATTCCTTTCTTATGTTTGGTTGGATAAAAACAATGTAGGAATAGAAAGAAAAGCTAATCAAATGACCATAGTACCCTTGGTACAAAAAAATAATAAAATAATTATTTTCAATTACTAATAATAATAAAAAATTATAAAATAATAATTTGTAATTAAAAAAATGTTTTCAATTTTTCTTAATTAAAAAAGTGGTTTTTTAGTTACCAGTATAGGAAAACACATTACCAATAATAAAAACAATTTAAAATTTTCAATTTTAACATTCTAATTTGAAAAAAAAAGTATTTTCAATGAAAATAATAATATAAAAATATGAAAACCTTCAATTTTTATTTTTTAATTCCAGAAAAATGTTATTTGAATGACCAATAATAAGAAAACACGAAAAAAGTCATTATTAGTTTTTTAATTTGAAAAAAAAGGTTTTTGAATTACCAATAATAAAATATATATATAATCTAATTTAAATTTTTCTGCACAAATTCATATGCATATGCAGAAGCATATCACATGAAGGCCAACAAATTGCCAACAATATCTACCCTCTCTTCATTACTCCTTATAATATAACATAAATATATCAACTAACTAATAAAAGGTTACATAAATATAAAAAACGAGTTACTCGGTATATAAAATTGATCAACCTTTAACATATAAAGATATTGCCAAATACATATCCAAAAGAGTGCACATATTCAAAACACATTCAAATCACATATCCAATATACATCTCCAAAACAAATGTTGTCTTTAATCCAAACTAGCATGGCCCCCAGCGTGGCTAGCTAACTCTAAAGTCATCCCCACTGCCTCAAAATCTGGTATTTGGACTTGTTCCTTCTCTAGTTCTCCAATTATCACCATTCCCCATTGTAAAATTGATTGATCCTAACTACCTCTATAAACATAAAACTTGAAAAGAGAAAGATCAAAAGCATAATATGAATATTTTGTAGTCTAACAAGTTAGATGCACTAAACAGTACTATGTATATATAATGAGTATGGGCCACTAGTTGTCTCATGCTTCCTTTTCACTATCTAGAACTCATTGACATTGGGTTAATTTGAAGGAGCAATGCAATCCACAAAAGATACGAAAAAGAAGTTAGATAAACAAAGTAAGTTATATTAATAAAAGCTAAACAAGTTAGATACGCAACTAAATAAGTCACACAAAGACAATTGAGAACCTCCAAAAAGGATATATTGCACCATAAGCCTCTCAAACTCTAGAATCAGGGAACAATTACATTTATAGGAAATAATAAAAGAATTGATGCCATTCCACTATCCCACTTTCTACATTTATATTTATTTTATATGATATAATGTGTTAGCAGAGAGATAAAAGAAAAATTGAGATAATTGGAACAAAATAATTAAATAAAAAGCTCTAGCCTGCAAAGTCTAGTATCAAGGAGTGGTATTATAAAGCCTCCTTTGGCAAAGAATGTTAGGTGTTAAGAGTGAGTAGAGGGATTTAAGTAGGAATTAGTTAATAACAGAATCAATTGTCTGTTATTAACTAATTTTGTTGCATAGGAGAAGTTAGTTATTAATTAACTTCTGAATTCTTGCAATGGGAAGAACAGAAGCTAAGCAATTGGATGAATTGAGTTCAGTTCTTCTCTCTTCTATCCTTTGCTTCTTCTTCTACATATCAAGTGGCAGTAGAGCCACTGATACTCTGACCATGGCTGATGCTATGTGTGTGCAATCTAATTTGTGAGACATTGAGGAACGACTCAAGGCAAGCATGGACTAGCAAATGTTGTTTGTGAAGCAGCAAGTTTCAAGTTTGCATGAGTTAATAAAGGGATTATCCATGCAAATGACGGAAGTAATGAGATCTCTGGGTTCCAGAGATGAAGGTGTGATGGATAGAGGTAAAGAGTGCCAACGAGGAAATGCCAAAGACTATCAATGGCCCACAAGATTCACTAAGATGGAATTTCCCAAATTTCATCGAGAAGATGTGATGGGTTAGCTGGAAAAGTGTGAGATGAATTTTCTTTTAGATGGCACCCTTGAAAATATAAAGGTTACCATTGCTAGTTTACATCTTGATGAGAAGAGCTTGGCACAAGAGTTTTGAAAAGAGTCAAGAAGGAAGGGTGATCATATGAGAGATGTATACAACTGCTATCAAGAGGAGGCTTGGGCTAGTTTATGAAGACCCAATAGAGGAGCTTATGTAGTTGAGATAAGTGGGAAGTGTGGCTGATTATCAGGAAGCCTTTGACAACCTTTCTTAACAAGCTCACTAGGGGTCAGCTAATCAACTACTTCATAGCTGCATTGAAGGAGGAAATGGCTAAGGAGTATGATTATTTAGGCCTTAGAATTTGCTAGATACAATGAGGATAGCCAAATTATAGGAATTGGGCTCACAGCCATCAAATGGATTGGGAGGAATCAAGAATGGGTCAAGAACAAGATCTTGGGAAAATCAGAACTATAGCAAGTCAGAAAGAGGAGAATTCAGTAAAGCATCGATGGCCAGAACAGGGAGTAGCAAGTAAAAAGAGAGGCAAGCAAGTAATAGAGGAGGATTCAGGTTGCACAAGGTCCTTTCCCCAAAAAATTGAAGAACATAGGCTAATAACCTATGTTATTGTTGCCACAAAAAGCACACTCAAGGTCATGAGTGTCCTCAAAAGAAGAAATTACAGCTGCACTTGATTGAAGTTGAAGAGAAGGGGGTGCAAGAAGAGGAGGGAATTGAACAAGATGAGGAAGTTATCCAAGATTCTATCAAAACTCCCACGATTTCACTCAATGCAATTGAAGGGATGGATGGAAACAACACAATGAGGGTACAAGGATGTATGGGAAGATGAGTATTGCATATTCTAATTGATAGTGGTGTCCCCCATGACTTCAAACAGCAAAGAAGTTGGGAGTTACAGTGGAG
The DNA here is from genome assembly GCA_032878935.1 of Erythrophleum fordii. Taxonomy (NCBI): domain Eukaryota; kingdom Viridiplantae; phylum Streptophyta; class Magnoliopsida; order Fabales; family Fabaceae; genus Erythrophleum; species Erythrophleum fordii. Next base: position 11,246,534 of record JAVQMF010000045.1, on the reverse strand, counting down.
GCGAGTGACAGTAACTAGAGGGGGAAGCTTAACAATACAAGGAGTTTTTAAGGGGTTTGGATGGAGAATGCAAGGGGAAGACTTCCAAATAGATGCATTAGTTATTTCATTAAGTGGGTGTGACATGGTTTTATGGATGAGTTGGCTAAAAGCAATAGGATATGTGCAGTGAGATTCTGTTAATTTCATAATGATTTTTTTATATAAGGGAAAGTTGATAAGGCTACTAGGAAACACTCTTAACAGATGGAAGGTTGTATCTCAGAGACAAATTTAAGAAATTAAGGGTGAAGAGGCCCAATTCTTCATGATTCAGCCAGTACAAGGTAAAGAGGAAGGCCTAGAATGCATGGCAATACAAGTTAGTGATGGTGGAAGCATTCCACAAACCATTCAACAAGTATTGGGAGATTATAAGGATGTGTTTGAAATACCATACTCTCTACCACTACCACCCTTTAGAGAAGGGCATAATCATAGCATCAAGTTAGAAGAAGGTGCAAACCTATCAACATTAGACCATACAAATACTCTTCTGCAATCAGTGGTCATTCAGAATAGTTCGTCACCTTTTGCAGCACCTATAATACTTGTGAAATAGAAAGATGGCTCTTGGAGAATATGTGTTAACTATAAAGAGTTGAACAAACGTACAATTAAGGATAAATTCCCTATTCTAATGGTAGAGGAATTGTTGGATGACTTACATGGAGCAAAGGTGTATACAAAGTTGGATTTGCGTGTAAGATACCACCAAATAAGGATGGGTCCAAAAGATATTGAGAAGACAACATTCAAGACACACTCTAGCCATTATGAATTTGTTATAATGCCTTTTGGGCTCATAAACACACTAGCTATGTTTCAGGCAACAATGAATGGTATTTTTAATGAATTTTTTAGGACTTTTTTTTTTTTTAATGATATCTTAATCTACAGCCCCAATCTAGAAATCCATGCAATACACTTAAAATTGGTGTTGGGAATCTTAAGGAAACACTAATATTATGTCATGTTGAGCAAGTGTTCCTTTGCTTCAACTCAAGTGGAGTACTTAGGCTGCTTAATCAGTGCTAGTGTGGTTGTTACTAACCCACAGAAGATCCAAGCAGTGTAACAATGGCCTATACCAACAACCATCAAATAGCTAAGATCATTTTGGGGGCTTGCAAGCTATTATAAGCGATTTATTATAGGTTATGGGGAGATTGCAACACCACAACCCATGTTGCTAAAGAATAATAGTTTTTTATGGGATGAAGAAGCTACAAAAGCTTTTCAAGCATTGAAAGAAGCTCTAACTTCAGCCGTAGTACTTGGCGTACCTGATTTTCCTAGGACATTTATAGTGGAAACATATGCTTCTTGCCATAGCATAAGGGCTATCCTCTTGCAGGAGAACAACCATTAGCCTATTGGAGTAGAGCTCCATCCTTAAAACATGCAGCATTATCTATGTATGAGAAGGAGCTATTAGCATTGGTACATGTAGTGGAACACTGGCATTAGTACTTAGATGGAAGGCTGATGGAGACCAAGGTAGTATGGGATGCCAAAGTCCCACATTGAGTAGTATGGAATGCTCAATGGGGTATTTAAGTAGGGTGGTTCTCCCATCTCAATAGTTAACTGTTGGGTGAGGGTTCCCCACCTTATTTAGATACCCATCAATTGGTATCAGAGCTGGTGGTTGGCGACTCTGGAAAGGGCTACTCGTGCAGGGTTTTGACCGGCGGAGGATTTTGACTGGAAGAAGGCCGAATGAAATGCCATAGAGTGTAGCCGCCGAAACGTCGGCTTTCCAGGGGCGGCCAATTGATGGAGATCAAGATAGTATGGGATGTCAAAGTCCCACATTGAGTAGCATGGAATGCTTAATGGGGTATTTAAGTAGGGTGGTTCTCCCACCTCAATAGCTAGCTTTTGGAGGAAGGTTTCCCACCTTACTTAGATACCCATAAAAGGCACTTCATAATTTAGACAAATCAGCAAAGCTCGAAATACTTGTTAAATTAGAAGCTAAAGACTTCATTTTAGCTATTATGACTATGAAATTCAGTATAAGAAGGGCCGTGAGAATAGGGTAGCAAATGCTTTGTCTCAGGTGCAAGGGGCTCAATTACTACAAATGGCTGCTTCTTTAGTCATCATTGATTTATGGCATCAAATTCATCAGTCATGACAGCAAGATGATGACTTTAGAGCTATCATGAATCGCCTAGCTCAACAACTTAATAGCCAAAGCAAATATACATGGTATGGACATGTTCTTAGGAGAGAGGGAAAAGTGAAGAGATTGATTTCATGGATGCATTCATCTCCTCAGCGGGGACATTTTGGAGTAAAAGCCATGTACCAAAGATTGAAGGTTTTTTTTTTTTTGGTGGAACAACATGGAAGCTACTGTCAAAGAATTCATAAAGGGGTGTGATACTTGTGCTAGGTGCAAAAGTGAAAATATTGCTAGTCTAGGGCTACTTCAACCACTACCCATTCCTCAACAAATTTGGGTAAGCATTTCTATGGACTTCATTGAAGGATTGCCTAGATCAGAAGGGAAAGACACAATCATGGTTGTTGTTGACAAAATGAGCAAGTATGCTCACTTTCTTGCTTTGACTCACCCTATACAGCAACAACAGTGGCTCAACTTTTCCTAGATAACATTTACAAACTTTATGGAACACCAAATGTAGTGATGAACAATAGAGATCTTATCTTTGTTAGCAACTTTTGGAGAGAGTTCATGAATAAATTGGGTGTGCAACAAAATCTAACTTCAGCTTACCATCTCCAATTTGATGGTTAAGCTAAGGTACTAAACCATTGTTTGGAGACATATTTGAGATGCATGTCATGGGAAAAACGGAAAGAGTGGCACAAGTAGTTACTTTTGGTTGAGTGGTGGTACAACACCACTTTTTATACAGCCATTCAAGCCACTCCTTATGAAGTTGTATACGGTGAAAAGCCTCCTATTCACACTTCTTATCTACCTAAGGAGGTAGTGGTAGAAGCTGTTGATGGGACATTTGCAGCAAGGGAAGAGATGATTTCTATCATTAAGTATCACTTGAATAGGGCTGCAAATAGAATGAAGCAATAGGCAAATAGGAAGAGGATACACAAACACTTTCATGAGGGTGATTGGTTGTTCTTAAAGTTGTAACCATACAGGCAAATGACAGTAAACTCTAAGAGTTCATAAAAGCTCGCTCCTAGGTATTTTGGGCCTTCCAAAGTCTTACAAAAAATTGGCCTCGTTGCTTATAAGCTAGAGGTACTACCTGAATCTAGAGTGCACAACACTTTCCATGTGTCACTATTTAAGGCTTGTCCCAACCTATCAACACACCATGACATCCTTTTCCAGATTGGCCAGCTTAGCCAAACCAGCGAGTGCTTGAAAAGATTTTGCATAGGAGGATAGTGAAGAGGAAAGGGAGGCCTATAACAAACGTATTGATTCAATGGAAGGATTCAACAGATGAAGATGCTATTTGGGTTACGTTGTTTGATTTTATGTATTTTAGTTTTTCTATTAATGACAGCAACCCTTGAGGTCAAGGGGTTTTCAAAGGAGGGAAGTATTGTTAGGTGTTAAAAGTGAATAGAAGGATTTAAGTAGGAATTAGTTAATAACAAAATCAGTTGTTTGTCATTAACTAACTTCTGAATAAAAGTCTTGTAATAGGAAAAACAAAAGCTAAGCAATCAACTGAATTAAGTTCAATTCTTCTATTCTCTCTCATTCTTCTCTCTTCTATCCTTCTCTTATTTTTCTACATATCAAAAAACCACATAGCACCATTTTTGAAAATCCTAATATTCTAATTACACAAAGTTTGTTATAGGATAATGAACCAAATATTCTAAACAGTCCTAGTAGTTATATTGAAGTTGCATATCATTGGTTGAACCTTTGGGTATTTTGTTAAACAAATTATTAGCATTAAACTGAATCAAAGGAAAACACAAACTAAAAGATGGGCACTCCATCTTTGTCCAACTTATTGGAACCATGGTTATGCCTAAACACAAAGAATCTAAGTTGTGGCATATGTGTACATGACCCCGTAGTATATTGAGCATGAAATAGTTTTTAAACTAGGAAAAAAATTATGAGTTGCATGCCACCTTACCTAAATATGATTAAACATTCCATTACAATAATACCACCATGGCAATATCCATAAGAAATGCTCTATCCTAGCAAGTATATAATACAGAGGCCATGAATAACTATTTACAGTAAAACTCAAACCAAAAAGGGAAAGACCAATGACAATGATTTATCAAAAAACATAAACAAGAAAAGGGAAAGAGTAGCACAGATGTATAATCAAAGCCATAAGGAACAATACAAAGCTGGAGTAGCAATTTCAAACAAAGAATGAAAAATTTGGACTGCAATGCAAACCCAGCTTCCATACATTTGAATCTGATGCAGATCAAAGAAATTCCTAAAAGTAGCTAATTATGAGAATGGATTATACAAGGTTTAAGTGAGTTTAGTGCACTAGAGATGCAACAATGTCCAAATAGTATATTAAATGCCTAATTAGGTTGTGAACCGCACATAGACCTCATAAAGCACAAGAAATCTAAACCCCCTTGACCATAAATCAACGAGAACAGACCTATTTCTGTGTTCTTAGTTCAACAGGCTCCAACACAATAGAAATCCATTACACAGGACCAAACATTGAGAAATTGCAAGGAACAAACTAGAAAATGGGAAGAAATGGGTGAATAGACCAGATCTTACCTCCTTCTAGCTCGATGAATGGAGAAACAATGAAGGAAATATCAAATAACTGTGCACAACGGCCAATCTCCACCACTGATGGTGGCTGGCTGCTGAGGTTGCTTTGATGGGAATTGGCCAAGGACACAAGCGTCAGCAAGGCCGAGGTTTCTCATGACTAAACAAGATTTGCAGAGGGTGGAAGTTGAAGGTAGATATGATGGGGGCAATATAGTCTTTTAGCTCTCCTCTCCCTCAACTAGGGCTGCTTTCCTTTGCTTGAGCTAAGGTGATCTGTCTCCTTAGTTTAATGGAAAGTTTCAGACCTAGGAAGAAAGTTTCCAACATACCATACACGTTGACTGGCCCTTTCCTTCTCCCTCTCCTTTGCTTTATCACTGTTTTCCTATGTACCAAACATGCCTTAATTGTTTCTGTGGTTCAGTTTATTGTGCCTTCTCCCTACCCAAAAAAATTTAAAATAATAGTCATATATATTTCCCAATTATCCAAATTAAAGAGATTCTATCAAGAGAGAGAGGAAACTGACAGTAAGTGAATTGTTGTCACCAAACAATCATAAACATAATGGCTAGTCTTCATGGTCTTTCTTTCAGTTTGGAGAAAATGTCAATAGACTTTGCTATTGATAGTTATTATTATATTTTCAACATTCCTTCAATCACATTGCAGTTGTATGAACCTTCTTTTAGTAAATGCAGTGGTATGAACTTTGGCAGAGTTGTTTTTTGCCTCAAATTATATAGGAGTGGAAACACTTCAAAAGAATTCATGATAAGCATATTTATTGCTTTTGCAAACCTTCAGCTTGAAAAATTATTATAGATTTTTTTTTAAAAAATTCTATGGCTAAATAACAAGATTTACTTTGTATCCTTGACAAAAGAGCAAACAGGATAAATCACCATTCTAGCATCAAGTCACTTAGTGATAAGTTCTCTCTATAAATATAAATGCTCTACATTTAACTCAGATTTTCTGGATGCCTTTATAATCTTCTATGGTTATACTCAGATTTTCTGGATGCCTTTATAATCTTCTATGGTTATAATTTTACAAGAATATAAACATTTGTCATACCAGCTGATCAAAGTTCAAGAATATGAAGTTCTGTTCTGTTGAAAGATTATAATTTTCCATCCTTCCTCATGCAGGTTGGAGCATATTCTAAGGCAGTGCACATGTTAGAACTAGATCTGCTCTTGAAAAGAAGGTAGTAACTGCTTGTAAATGGTAGCAAGCATGCTTCATATTGTATGCTAATATTATCAACATGTAACTTCCAAAATTTTCCAGGTGCAAAGAGTACTGGAAAGAGAGGCTAGCTGATGAGCGAGTTCTGATGTTGAGGCAATCTAAGGAGTACTGGAATTTACAGTCCACCTATGCCGTTTGAATGTAAGTTTTTATACTTCGGCCACTATGACTGAACTTCCGTGGACAAGGCAGGGGTTATAGTTAGGTCTTAAGTCCCTAGCGTAAGGAGGGAATGTAGGGACTAGGGGCTTAATAAATCTGAATAAGTAGATTAAAATAAAGGTGCTATTTAAAATTTTCTTTGAATTTGTCTAACTTGGTAGTGGGACTTTTCATAAACCTCTGATTATAATAAGGAGTATCTGAGGGAGAATGAGAAAGGAATTTGTATGAGAGTTTAGTTAGTTTTAGCTAACTGATTTTTAGTTTCAGTTGACTGATAAGGATTCTTCTAGTTTCTAGTTAACTTCTTTCACACAAATAAACTAATGTTATGGATCTTATGGTTATAAACAAGTTGTGTTTGTAACGTAGAGGTCAGCAAAGTAATCCCTCTACTAACATTTTTTAGTTCAGTCCCAAGTTCGCTAAAACCTGTTGGCAACTCCACTCATGCAACTTTTAGTCCCTATGTTCACTAAACCCTAAACCAGAACTTCACAAAATTTAGAAACCTAGTTACACTCAACATTCTGTCATGAAATTAGGTACACATTCTCTCATACATTAGGAGATTATGACATAAATATTTCAGCCACCAATTCATGCCACAAATAACCTATACAAAACATAACAAGTAGCAAGTTCTCAGCCAATTGAATCTATTCACATGCTAAAACATCTTTTGCTACCAGCTATTTGCATAATTGCTATTCCACAACACACAACAACTAAATATCTACATGACACAAAAAGAGATTACACCCATTTCTCTATAAACCTGTGAACTTAGTAACACATATAATTATGCTTGGCTTCTTTTCCTTGTCTTTTCCTTGCTTAAACGTGGAAGTTATTGAAAACATGGCAAGTTTTGATGAGATAACATCATCTCAGTAGTTAGCATCTTCCATAAAATGTGGTAGTAAAAAGTATGAGTACTTCTATTTGGCTTTTGCCTTAACATCTAAAATTCATGATATAAACACACTAACTAGCATTGAATTTTGTAACACGTGCTGTGTATCAATCTCTACTTGGATCTTGAATTGGTTTTCTTACTAATACAATCCCATACTTGCAAAGGGGTATCTCAACAACTTGTGAAGAGTTCTACTTGACTTCCACTCCCATTGCATAACAAGGATGAGCTCTACTTGGCTCTTAACCACTTGCAACATATCAAACATGAATGAAACCAACTCAATCATACATAGCAAATCAATCCAATCCATATCATCAACTCATTTGAAAAGTAATCACAACCAAATTCAACCTAGCATTGAGTACAAGTAAGCTAGAGTATGCAAGAAAACATGGTATATACATAAAACAATTTATGCAACTCACACTTGAAAATTTGCCAACTACCTCAAATTTACCAATTGTCTTCCTCCCAAGCAACTCAATCTTCTTCTCTAAAGGGTTCCTTTTTAGCTTACTCAAGAGAAACTCTTGCCTCCATAGTAAATTAGTAACCTAATTACTTAAAAATAATCCAAGTAGAAGAATTTCTAAATCATCTAACCTAAGAAAAAGTATTTCAAAATCTTTGGGTTTCTCATCAATTCCATTTATTCTTTTCCTTAATTCTATAACAACATCAATCTTACAATTTATCAAACTTCCACTACTAATTTACACATAATGAATGTCATAATTTGAATTCAACTTATCTGGCTTTAATCCTCCATCTTGTTCATCATTTTGTCATCTAAAATCCAAACTCAAAATCTGATTAAACAACGCACAATTGATACCAAAAGATAGTTATGAAAATTCTCTACATTTTACTCTTCTAGCACTAAGGGAAAGGAGCATTAGAAGTACCTCATGCATGGCTCTCGAATCCTCTTCTTCTCTTCTTCCTTTCAACAATGGCCGTCTCTGTCTCTTCTCTCCCACTCTTCTCGACTAGCCACACTACAAGAAAGAGGATGGAATGATATATGGCAAGAGGCACATCCATTTGGTAAAGTGGTGGTAGGTAGCAAATATATGATAATGGGATGGTCAAATGCTTAATGGCTAAGCGAAGAGGTGCTTAATAGAGGGTGATGTGGAGTGAAGATGGGATACTTGGAGGATCACTTATGTGCTTAATGGCTAAGTGTATAACGGGATAATGGAGGTAGGTAGGAGTCGAGGGTATTGCATTGTTCACCTTCTCTAAAGGGAAATGGTTAAGTCATCCTTTCTCCTAACACTACCTCATTCTCTCTTTTGGCAGGAGTCGAGGGTATTGCATTGTTCAACTTCTCTAAATGGAAATGGTTAAGTCATCCTTTCTCCTAGTACTACCTCATTCTCTCTTTTAGCACAACAACACAAATGAAGTAAAAGTAATTAATGATATGGGTACGTGTTGGACATGCTAAACTTTTGTCTTTATATTATCTAACTGTGGGGATTCCATAAGTACACTACCTACAATTTTATATATATTCCAAAATATGGTGGGGAACTTCTTACAAAGGTGCAAAAATCCTCATGATGTGTCTAGATCAGGATAGCTCTCCAACTTACGTTGAGGGTTGAGATTGTGTGGATAGACATACTATTTATCAATCTCATCCTAATAATTCAAGATCTGCAACTGATAGATAAGTAGATTGTAGATTAAACCAAACAATAGATGAAGGGATTTTTGTACTTCTGTAAAAGTATTTCCACATTTTTTCGCATGTACATGTTCTGAGGATTTAAAGCTAGGGATGTTATTGTAATTATCCTAGATGTTGCAGGGAACATAATAAAAAAGAACCAAGAAATTTCGGAGATGGCAGTATTTTCAGTCTAAAAGGTCAGCGAATACTTTTTCTTCTCATCACATTATATATACTAAAAAAATTATGACACCAAATGGATGTGTCTTTTCTTTTTTAATTTATCATTAGAATTTGTTTTTGATCTCAATGTTTGTTTTATCTTGTTAAATTGCAGATTCAATTTAACGGTAGTTAAATTGTTATTAGATTTAGAAGCATTGTGTGGGTGCAACTGTATTCTAGTTTGAAAAAGACTATTTGGCCCGAATTTGTGCAACAAATGGCAAGCCAAATGACCGTGAATAGTGTATGAATAGCTGTGTCAAACTTGCTTAAACAATCTTGTTTGATCTAAAACTGCTGTCTCTAATTCGGTACATTTAGGATTTATTTTATTTGTTATAGAATTAACCGAATATGTAGATCAACAATTTTTTTGGCCAATGGGTAAAAGATTTGAATCAATACCTTATTGAGTATTTCTGTTCCGGACTATGTGATCTATATAACTGAGTGATTGGTCAAATTGAGTGCCCTGCGTGAATTGGGTGAGAATAAAAATGCAAATGAAGCAACATATTTTCATGACCATTGCTGTAAAATTTTAATAAAGACAACTTTACCATGTACAATTGAGACTAACAATTATGTAAATGTAAATTATATAGTCTGATAATCTGCTGACACTTTCATGATCATTGCATCACAGTGGCACCAGTCCACCTCTATTTAGATATAGCTAAAAATGACTACTTTAATCTTTTCCCCAATTTCAGCTGCATTCAATGGACTAATAGTTTAAGGGTCCCTTTCATCTTTCACCCTCTAATACCAACAAATTCTTATGAAGTCAGAAAGAAAAGGACAAAACAGTTTGTGGTGGTGCCTGCAATTATATACTGCTACTATTCCTATTGTGACTCAGAAAAGGGCTTGTTGTGTTGACCAATATTATTTGGAATTTGGAAGGGTGATCCATGACTTGATCTGGGCATGATTTTAGCTAGGATTCTATTTTGTTTGCGTCGTGCTATTTCCAAAAGACAACTTGCTCAGGTCTAAAAAGGCGACCATGGAAACGGAAAGAAGACAAAACAAGAATAGAATTGGGCAAGGTAGATTCTTAAGGGGATTCTTGAGGAACATATTGTTTAGTTTTATTAAGGTAGAGATCCCCACAAGATATGCTCAAAAGGAGCGAGGAGCTCTATGTTGTGACTTGTGAGTTTGGATTTGTCTATCCACTTCGATTACTGTTAGCAAGCTCGTGTTCCTATCTCCATAAAGGCATATTCCCATAGTGAGAGATAGAGAGAGCAGAGTGTATTAGCATCTAATTCGGATAATTGGGCCATGCGGATTCTCCACTCACTCTCTTTGATGCTTGATACATATTATATTTCGTGGCCAAAAGTTGATGATTACATTTTTTTTTTTTTAAAAAGGAACTATAGTTATTGTTATCCGATCTTAGAATTAAAGAAAGATTATGTTGAAAGAATAAATTTATTAAGAATTTTATAAGCATGACACTTAAGTATGTTTTATTATTGAACGAGAGATTTATGGTACACGTAACATCTCTCAAAAGACAAAAGCTATCTTGTCTGCTATTTTTATTATTTTTGGCAATTCATGCCTTTTTTGAGGAGAATAAATCCTCTACAGTTGCTGTGCATTGTATGTGTGCAGCAGTTTTTAATTTTTTTTTTTTGTAAATACAGCCAAATTCTTATATAGGTAAGATTTGCAATGTTTTATGTGCATAATATTTGGTTTTATAGTCATATTGTTTGATTCAATAAGATTTGCAAATAAAAATAACTCAAAATAGAATAAGAATTGTTATATATATATATATATATATTACCAAACCAACTTGTATGCACATGAAATATTACAAATTTTCCTAATATGAGAATTTGATTGCATTTAAAGAGGGAAAAAATTAAAAATATACTGTGCATACAATGCACAACAGAGGATCTAATCTTCTTTTATTCTTTTACAATATTGAAGATAGAAATTTACTTGATTGTATTTTAATTGCGAAAAGGCTCCTTTCATAGTCAAATTATTAATAAAAATATAATTAAAAATTTTATGAATAAATTACAATAACTTTTTCAAGATTGATTAAACTACCCTAAATACTCTCTTTATTTTAAAAATTATACTAAAATCTCTTACACATTTTATATATATTGCAAAACTCTTCCCTCTAATTTATATATTGTCAAAAAAGTTAAATTTTTTGAACAATATGAGATTATGATTTTATTCTTTAACATGACAATAAACAGAACTAAGTGGATACTAAAATCTAATGTAAAATTATAATTTTATTTTTAATCTGAAAGTAAATATAATTAAATTTTAGAATATATATTGTACAAAAAGTTGATTTAAAACTAAATTGGAAAGGAAAATTTAGCAATATATAGTAAATGTCAATGAAGTCGAATATAACTTTTTAACAAAAAAAATTAACTATAATTTAATCAAATCTCAAGGATTATTATAATTTACCCAATTTTTTTTTTTGTTTGCAGTGAGTAAGACAAACACTAAATAAATCAATTTTATGTGTCAATAAATTATGGGCAAAAGTGCATTTTGAATCCTTGAGGTTTTACTCATATTTTATTTTAGTCTCAAAATTTTATTTCAATTTAATGTAGTTCTCAAATTTTCAAAAATGGATTAATATTGTCTTTTTGCCTAAAGCAGTTAAACTTCATTAATAAAAGTATCCAACCTAACATCACACATTTTTTTGTCAGGTTAAATAAGATGATAGTATGGCAACTCAACTTATATTACATCGTTTTGCATTTTCTAATTCTTCTAACTCTCAAATGCCCATCTTTTCATCAATTTTGTCCATGCCTTTGAGTGTAAAACAACGTAGTTTATGGCTGGTACAGCCATATGCAATGCTACCTTGGACGCATTTGTTAGTAAGATTAACAGCATCAAGGGAGAAACTAATTTTCAAAATTTTAAGGACTATATTAAATCAAAATAATTTTTTAAAACTAATATAAAACTTAAGTCGAGCTGCAAAAGTTGAAACTTCGGTAATTTATGTGCAACGTTATATGTTCACTTCGGAATTTTTTCATTTGGTGTTATGACTTTTAGCTTCCATTCAAAGGTTATTCTAGAAAATCTCTATCGTTGAAAACAAAGAAATGGGGTTTAACTACCAAAAAAAAAAAAGAGGTTTATTGACTCTTGTTAGGTTAAATGCGTAAGGTAATAAAACTGTAAAAAAAGAAAACTATTATCATTACCTCTTATAATTATCATGGGTAATTAGTTTTGTTACTTGCGGAATGAATCCACTTATCATATGCTCATTGGTACACAAGGATTTTTCATCATGGAATTGTTACTAGCGTGAAAAGCTTTATAATTTTCAAAGTAATTAAAGTTACTTTTGCTTTTAATATTCTGGTAATGGAAGGGGGGGTGTATATATGAATAGTGCTGCGAGACTTTTAGGTAAATTTGACGTGCATACATTAAGCTACCAAAAGATAGATATTCAGTGAGATTTATTTTGAATACAATCTATTTATCATTAACTTGGTCTAAGTCTACCTTAAACTTTTTCATGACAAATTTGTTAGGCTGCAAAAAGTTGTATTTTTTGTCTTTCGATCCAAACTAGCAGAAAGAGATAATTTATGGTGCGTACGTAAGCCATTTGAACACAGGCCACTGGCTTAAAACGTGAGTGATGACCTTGGAAAAGCAATTAAATCGGGTTATAGATAGCCGGGATAATCCCCTTTTCATGGCTGCTGTGGGCACCTCCACTGTGGGCACCTCCACCACTATCAGTAGTACTACCACCATATAAAACAGACCTACATATGGGTCCAAGCTCTTCGAGGTCAAAAGTCCAATCACTACCCTTTTTATAGTGTCAAGTCTGATCTAGTTTCAATTTCCCATTAATTAGTAGCAGCCTCACCCAGCAGAAACCACAATAACAATACCTTTCTGGACAAGCTTGGAGACTTTTATTCTGTGTGAAGAATGAAGCAAGGGTCAATCCAGATTTGTTCTAAAGTTGTTGCCAAAAAGAAACATCCCCCTTTCCCCTATTTAGTACGTACTAAGCCTTATTTTGTTGTGTTTGTGTAAGATATATTAATCTCCTATATTAACATACTTTCTATCTAAAATTGTTGACAATATTGTATTTGAGATGTTAAATATCTAAGAGGTAAATGGTATATACAATCCTATAAGATTCTTAAGAATAAAATTTTTAGGTATGAGATATGAAAGACTTTTTTTTAAGATCTTCATATCTCTTGCAGCAATAGAAAAGGTATATAAGATTCTTATTATACTGTGTATTAATTGAAATATACTAGCAAAACATTTCCCATACTTGCTTATAAATTGTATCAACGCATTAAAACTAACCTTTTTATATGTAAATATTCGTTTAAAATATTTGAGGATATATATTGCATGCTTATATATAATAAAAATGACAACATTCATATATCCCACAATTTCTAAAATTTTAACCCTCAGGTTATACCAAAGCCATCAATTAGCTATAAAGCTATGGCAAAAATTTTTTACTTTTTTTTTTTAATTTAAAAAAGGATAAGTATGCATGTTCCACCAAGACATTCAATAATTTAAAACTAAAATTACACAATTATCCTCATCATTCCCCATTATCTCTCCCTATGGACCACCACCTCTATATATCCTTCCCTAGCAATGCCAGGTTCCTACACAGCCAATTGCAATAATCTAACGAATTAAAACCCATTAACCATATAACTTCAAAACAGAAACTATGGGTTCCCTTCCTCACATAATAGAGGACTGCCTGGGTTTCCTCCAACTCTACAGTGACGGCTCCATTTTCCGATCCGATGACATAGATTTCAATGTTTCACCCGTTGAAGACCACTCTGTACTCTTCAAAGACCGCCTCTTCCACAAAAGATTCAATCTTTCTCTTCGTCTCTTCAAACCCAAATCCTCCCCCCGCAAGCTACCTCTGATAATGTTCATACACGGCGGAGGATTCTGTTTCGGCTCACGCGCCTGGCCCCACCTTCATAATTGGTGCGTTCGTATGGCTTCGGGACTCCAAGCCACTGTCGTGGCTCCCGACTACCGGCTCGCACCAGAGCACCGGCTTCCGGCGGCGATGGACGATGCAGTGGAGGCGGTGAGGTGGGTGCAGAGGCAGGCTTTGAGTAAGGACGTCGATAGCGGTGGGGATGCATGGTTGAATGGTTCCGTTGACTTTGACCGAGTGTTCATAGTGGGTGACTCATCTGGCGGGAACATCGCACACCATTTGGCGGTTCGGTTAGGATGCGGATCCTGTGAAATGGATCCGGTTCGGGTACGAGGTTACGTGCTGTTGGCGCCGTTTTTCGGTGGACAGGTTAGAACCAAGTCAGAGGAGGGTGCTCGAGAAGAAATGTTGAGCTTGGAGCTACTAGACAGGTAATAAATAATAAATAATTATAATTATAATCAACAAAAATTAAATATAATTCTCTTGAACCAAAAATTAATTATAATTTTAGTAATCAAGCTTTAGAACATAATATTTTATATCTTAAATTATCATAAATATTGAAAGCATTATATATTAATAAAAATTAATCTTTAAAAAATCCCATGATTTGTCATATGATACTTTATATTTTCATTATATTTCTCAATTTTTTTCATTATAAAATTTATGACATGTGTTTCTCTCAAAATTATGTAATTTTTTAAAGTTAATTTTGACTAATAGCATTTGCACTTTTTATAATAATTTATGAAAATAAGTGTTAAGTTTTAAAATTTAGATACCCAAATCATAATTAAGTTATAATTGTAATAGTTTCACCTTTTTAGAGAGAAAAAAAAAAAAGAACCCAATTTTATTTACAGCCTATATATATTAGTTAATATAGATCACTTATAAATGAGATCCGGATTTTCTGTTATCATAATAAACAAATTGTGTATATATATAGTGTTAAATCAGACGTAAAAATATGTTAATATGAAAATATATCATTCATGAAAATTTTTTTAATATATATAAGAGATACTTGATATTCTTGAATTTATTTTTTTTTTAAAGTACATTTACATATCGAAAATAAAACGTTTGTGACATCTTAGAAAGAAAAAATATTGTGACCAAGACTTTAAGTCAATATACTATATATATATATATGTGCATAATTATTAAAAACGAATATATATAATAATTTGTTTTGGAATGTTAACAAATCAAAAGGGCAATGATAGTCCAAGAGGCTTAAATTTCACACACTTGGATTCTACGAAACTAGAGTAATAACATTTGGCTACTTCCTCTTGGACACATCTTTATATATATGTCACCCTCCACATCCCACATGGCCACATCAACTAAGTTTCTTCATCAAATTGTGGAGACCGGAGAAACGTAATTGTCATAGTTTTATATTATTTAATATTATTTTTCAATTTTGGCTTTTTATCGCTTTCAAAATCAATTACTTCGTAATTTTTGCCCTTTTGAATGGGTGCGTTAACAAAAGTTACACTACATTCGTTAATGCTAATTACTGTTTTAGTTTTACTCATAATTTTACCAAAGAAACTAAGAGCATTATGCCAAATCCTCATTCTTATATAATTACCATGGTATCGGGACCGATGATGCAGTACTTGCAAAGATGTCAATTAAAGCAGACTGAGAAGTGGTAATTAGAAAATAAAAAGATAAAGATAGTGCTAGCTAGTTAAACCTAATTAATTAAATTTATGTGGGTGGGGAATATTTGCCTAGAAGATTCTAAAAATCGGCCTTATTAACACTGAGAAACAAGTGGGTACAGTATACCACACAACTAAAACATAAAAAATAATTGAACCTGCCATCCATATCCACTAAATTGAAGATGCAGTTCTCTTCTCATTCTAAAGAACAAAATCATTTAGAATCTGTTATCAGTTGTTAGTGAAGTAATCAATCTTTTTAGACGATATGCCTAATCCAATAGAAAATTGCAATCTCTTTATATGTTCCAAATCATTTTTTAGTGCTGTGCCGCCTTATCCAAATGCTTTACAACAAAAAAATTCCATTATTTTTCCAAGTTTATGTCAAAGAGCACTATTCAGTATTGATATTGCAATCATTAATTTATATGCAGATTTTGGAGACTGTCAATTCCTGTTGGAGAGACTAGAGACCACCCATTGGCGAACCCATTCGGACCTGGAAGCCCTAACCTTGGACAAGTGAAGCTTGATCCTATTTTGGTAATAGTTGGTGGCAATGAATTGCTGAAGGATAGAGTAGAAGACTATGCAAGAAGGTTAAAAGAACTAGGGAAGAAGATTGAATACATTGAGTTTGAAGGAAGAGAACATGGATTTTTCGCGAAAGATCCGTACTCACAAGTTGCAGAAGAGGTCATGCAAATCCTCAAACGATTCTTACTTGAAAATTCTAGTTAGAAGAGATGACATATAATTAATTTTGAGCTTGGTATATAGCTTGTGGGTAGGGAATGTAGGTAAATTACCTTTATTGGTAATTTGTGGGCTTAACTGGAGAGATATATGTTGGTTTCAAGTGGGCAATATTGGTTGATATCTAAGTTGCTCTATCTTTAGCCTTTTGTGTCATTCTCATATCTTGTTGCTTAACTACGTCATTTGTATTAACAAGTGGAATATAGAAGGGCACAGACGTGTGTGAAATCAAAAGTCTTGTCTTTTTACATATATACGGCGACACCCATAAAAGGTTGATGTCTATTTTTTTTTTTTTTCTTCTTATGATGCATTTTGGGTGTATCTCAAAGAATTAAGTAATATTGATGTAATTAGTATCAACTTTTTATCTTGCTGTTAATGCTTTAGAAATATGCTAATAATGTTATATGTTGGTAACCAATTAATATTTTAAACAACCAGTTATCAATATAAAAAAACAAACTGTTATTAATTATATTTTTAAGGTGTTAATAGTTATATATTGTTACTTTTAATATTTAGTTACTAGTATATTAACGCAATGCTATCATTACATTTCAAAACTATTCCTGGTACAGTGAGAATATATTATTAATTACACTGATATACTTAATTTTTTAATTTGCATTATAGAATGTCCGCCTCTTAATAATAATGGATATGCTGATAATTGAAGGAAGCACATGCATCCCTGTTATCATTGTTCAACTTGATCGACCAATGTGTGATCCAATTTAAGAGAACTTTCAAGCCTTATTATATTAACTAGCAGTATCTGATTAGCTAATTAATTATGAATCACAATATATGACAATGCATTTCTAGCACTTGATTCACATTATATTATTATGAAAAACTATTTTATTAAAACAAATGGTTGGATGAATACATTGGGTTTCGCTAATGCAAGTTTCAACCAGCACCGGTTAATATAGTTTGTCCGCTTGCTTAGACAGAACTTCTTTTGCGAAAATTCTGAGGCAATTTGAGATAAGATATACTATAAAGTCAAGTGAGGCGAGATAAAGCAAATTTACTAGCTATAAAGTGACTTAAATTTAAAATTCATTCATTCTCAAGAGGCCGGCAGAAAAAATAATCTCGATCGTCTGTTTGCCATCGTTTTTAATTAATTAAAAACGTACCTACTCCTTTCCTATCCAACTGAGGATAACATTTTAATTTTAATTACTTTTTTAAACTTCTATGGTAAAGCTCAAAAGTCAGTTAAGTACTTAATTAGCCAAAACCAAAAGATTAAAAGAAGAAGAAGTGGTTGATGATTGAAGAGTGACTGGCATAATAATGATCAGACTGTGGGAAATCCTATAGGCCATTCAGCTTCTTGTTGATCCCACGATATCTTGAGGCATATTGAGTGCAAAAAGATGACGAATAACACCATTAACATCGGTTCATGGCTTTTAGTTCCTTCCTTCTCATTATTTTCTTCCTTTTTTTAAGTGTTCGAACCCATGTTGAATGACTTGCTTTATCTGAATTAGTATAGCCCACCAGGCACTAACAGTATGTTTAGTCTTTGTCTTTTAAGTAGATTGCGAATAAAAAAGGATATAGATCTATAATACTATTTGCTTTGGCTAAATTAATCATTATTTCATGGAAACTCCGGTGCAAAAATATCTGTTATACTATAAATGCGTGTAAGATCAATTTTATTTTACATTATTTTTTCTTTTGTCTGTGCGAAGAACTTGCCATATATTTGATAAAGCTAAGGCCCACTTAATCAAGCAGCTCATCAGTCAAATCCTCCATCAGAATTCAGAATTATAACCAATTATTACTCAGCAATCATGCACATATAAATGCTATACAGTATATATGTTTATTGAAAACCCATTATTAAATTAGCCGAAATCTTGAAACAGACAAAACAACACGTATGCAAACTTCAATTTATCATTTGAGGAATTGGCTATTACCTTTTGGCAAATAGTGTGCATTAATCTCAACATCAATATCCTTTTTGTGAGGATTTGGTGGGTCTCAAACCTGGATCTCCATCGCTTGACTTGAATCTTCCTAGCTGACTTCATTTCATATAATATAATATGTAATTATCTTCCTATAAATTTTATAGACGGCAGGTACCGTGAATATAATACATTGTATACTATATTAATTTTCTAAAGTTTGCTCCTTATCCCTTCTTTAAAAGATAATGGAAAGATGGATTTAGGGTAGAGCTATTCATATTTTCTGGTCCAAGTTCTGTATCATTCTTCCAAAGATCATGACAGGTTCAACGAATGTGCTTCACACATGTTTTTGACTACTTCAAGGTTTCAAAACAACAAAAAATTCCTCGTAATGACTATGACACCTTTGGTTTTCCTTTTTTTACCCAAAAGAGAACAGATTTTTTTTGTTAACCCTGATTTCTTTATTTGGAATGCTTTAGATTGATTTGGACACCTAAACAATCTAGTGGACAAAACCTAGTGTCCACTGTAGTATTTGGGGTTTTGGCGACAAAAATACTTTGGACGTGTGGGTTCCGGTGTGATCAGCTTTTCACGGTCTCAAGTTTCTGCCATTTGAAACAGTAACAGTCTTTATTAAAGCCAATTTCATTTTGGCCACCCAAAAGACCAAAAAGTGTAGTCATTGTAGGAAAGGATTTTTATGCCACACGATGTCTATCAAAGACGCAATATTCTTGAAATATAACCAAGAACTTGATGTATAATTTAGGATCAAGGTTATGTGTATATCTTGAGCGCAATCTGTGTAAGAAATCCGATTATTGAAGTTAAAGTCTCCTTCCTCGTGGCAGGAAGATGCTAATTAAAAGATCTCTCTAAATGTGAAGTTGGTATGAACAAACTCTTATATTAATAGGCAAGATCAGGGCATTTCTCTAAAAATATTACATGCGGAAGAATTTTTATTAAAAAATACGATAACAAACACTTAAAATCACTTAAATTTTTTCTTTTATTAATCCACCTCAAATGTAGTGCTCAAGAGTGTCAAGACCTGAAGTTCTATCTCTGATTAAAAATCAAAGCACTCATTATTCAACAAAGTGAGAGAAATATAACTAGGCCCCTCTTGACCAAGTCGGTTCATGTTGAATATGATTAAAAATCTGTTATTAACTGATATTTATAATTCTTCTAACAGTTACAGCTTTTAAAACCATACCAAAATGCAGCAAAGGATTCTACTTGCGGCGGGTGAATAATAACATTCCGGAATCAGATTCTGTTTTACACCCAAAAAAAATGTTAAAATTAACATATTTCTTAGATTAAAAAAATACAGATAAAACTCAACATAGTAAAGTGTCTTTTTCTTTCTTTTAAACCTTAATTTCTGTAATTGTAAATGTTGTGAATTATTATTTCCGACAGTGTTGAAGCCATTCAGAGTGATAGTACATTTGAATTTCTGAGTGTTCTGAAACCATGATGGATTCCCACATGCCGTAGGAAGCTAATCCAGAAGAAGCATTGTTCGTTTTCAGAAAGCAATCATGACATGGATCACTTACTGACGCAACAAAGGACTGTTGGTGGAATATGAGCTAGCTAGAGACCAGAGTGCGTGTCATAATAGCACACGGTGATCAGAAAGTTAAAATAAGGGCTAAGCTCTCAGACTCAGTAAATTGGCATACCAAATGCGAAAGACTAGTTTAAACTTCAAAACCACAATCAATATATATATTGACAAGTATATGAGTATTTTTTAGTCTTAGCACACCTTAACAAGTCTGCTGTCACATATAGTGGTCTTGGCCAGAATAAAATCCAGGATCAGTAGGGTCCGTTAAGAATAAGATGCATCCTGAAATTTCCTAATTGATCGATGACCCAAAAAAAATTTTCCAGGATCAGGTCTATATATAACTTGCATGGAAATGGGCCTGTTTCTTTGCAACCTTCCTGCCCCATCAATAAGATATGGAATTTAAATTCCAACCTCTGTGCTTTTTTTTTTTTTTGGATAGAAAATGTAACAGATATTATGAGAGGTAAGTGCCAACCTGGTAAAAGTATTCTAGGGACAAACTGAGGACATAGACCTGAAACCTTTCCTGACTTTTTTCTAGAACCAGTGATAAGACAGGAAGTTAGCGAGAATATTACGTACATCTTCCTGTAGCTGCTGATGATTTCCCAGAGTAGAGCTTTGAGTGACTCATATTTTCAGGCAGAATCAGGACATTACAATCAGAGTCACCATGAGGAACTGAATAGGAGATGAGCTGGAGGATTGGTCCAAGTCCATAAAGCACTGCAAAATTCTTGGTAAGAGGCCTTGACAAACCCAGATGACCAGACCAGAAAGGAACTCCCTTGCTATGAACTAAAATAATAACAATTTCCTCCTTTTGTCTCCGAGAGGAATTATAATACTCTTTCCACAGAACTTTAACAGTACGTAAATCCTCCAGAAGATTAATAATCTGATTTTCAAAAATGGCCTTGTTTCTTGACTTCCAAATAACACTAAGAATAACAATAATAAGTCTGGTGTGCTCCCTCAAGATATCAAAATTCTTTTCCAACTGAAACCATATCTTGAACTATCCTCGAATGGAATAAGGAATCAAAGTCTCAGTTAGGTTGGAGCTTGCAAGAAGCAATAACGATCTTTTACTGTGTATCTATCAGAATGAATTCAACCTTTCTTTTGAGTTTGGTTCGTTCTATAAACATGTTCTTTCAGTTTCTCATCTCCAAATAAATAATTAAATCATTCATATCTTAGAACAAAAATCAATGTGTAGAACAACTAAAATATCTGTATATTTCATAGGGTATTTAAACCGAAGCTATAAAGGAGAAAGGGATTACAAAAAAGCATATTTAATCATACACATGCCTAAGTTGATTTTATATAGTAGCATGAATGCATAGTATCACCTTTCTCCCATCTCATTACCCTTTGTATACATTCAACCTTTTCTTTTGAGTTCGATTGGTTCTATTTAAGTCTGAAGCAACGTATTTTTTTAGTTTCTTACTTCTAAATAAATAACTAAATCATTAAAATCTTAAAACCAAAATCAATGCGCAGAACAACTAAAAGATCTATACATTTCATACAGTGTTTGAACCAAAATTTCAAAGGAGAGAGGGACTACAATCTCCAAAAAAGCATTTAATCATTGGCATGCCTAATTTGATTTTACAGTAGCAAGAATGCATAGTGTCACCTTTCTTCCATCCCATTACCCTTTGTAGACATGTTGTACATTTTCATAAAATCCTTTAGTATTTTTTGAAAGGGACTACAATCACTAAAAAAACATTTAATCATACGTATGCCTAATTTGATATTATATAGTAGCAAGAATGCATAGTGTCACCTTTCTTCCATCTCATTGCCCTTTGTAGACATGTTGTACAGTAACATGCTATTCCTCTAGACTAAAACCTCTGTTAAGCCTATTAACCTGCACTAATCAAGTCCAAAAGCAACAAATTGACAAATGGTGCAATTGGACAATACTTGACAACAATATGAGGTGACAGGGAGCACAACTTATCTCCAGTTTGAGCACAAACCGGAGGGTCCATTCGAGAGAGAGCAAAATTATAACTTTGAAAAAAAAGAAGTGAAAAACAATAAAATAAGGTGGCTTCTCCCTCACAATGGGAGGGTTCAATTTGCACACAAACTAGAGAGTAGCTTCTCCGCGTGACAGGTGGATGTGGACTAAAAATAATTAAAAAGAAAAAGGAAAATCAATTATTAAAGGGTAAAAAAATTCATAAATATGCCTTATTTCTTTTGAATTTATTGATTCTTTCTGTCCAAACAAATTATATATTAATATGTATGTATGCCTTCTTTCATTCAAATTTATTGTTTCTTTCTAAACAGAAAAATTATATATAAATTATGTATATATTTGTCGAAATATACAGTTCATAGTTTGTCCTAGCTGCCCGCTTGGACTCTGAGGTTTATAGGTTGCAAACACACTGCAAAATTGCTTTGTCAAAATATACAAATATCCATGACTGACAAGCTCACACTAATTTCATATGTGATCGTCAGCGGATACGGTTTATATGAGCAAAGGGCTCAGGATTAGCCCTTGGTGTAGGTTTAGACAGTTCTGGGGTTCCAAACACATTCCAAAATCTCAGAGTCTCATCCCCAGCTGCAGAGGCCACAGTACACCCATCTGGACTTTGAGTCATATATAGCACTCTGGAGGTATGACCAGTGAGCTCTGCCATCTTCAACATAGAAGGATACTTCCAAAGGGTAAGCTGGTTCTGGGTGAAACCATGCGAGCTAAGCAACTCACGCTCATTCTTGTTCCATAATAAAGCACACACCTGCGAGCCTGTGTTCACAGAGTTTATGCACGCACCCGTATGAGTGTTCCAGAACTTGATGCATTGATCCCCCCCACCTCCACCAGTTGCAAGTAGATTTCCCTGGAATGGACACCAAGCTAGGGCCTTAACTGCAGCTCTATGATCCTCAAGCCTGTGAAGCCAATGGGTAGGCGAACTCGAAGATGTCATAGAGCTGTCCCAAATGTGAACAAGATTATCGTTGCCTCCGCTAGCTAATTGCTGTCCTGCGTTTGACCACTTCAGTCCACACACCTCTTGTTGGTGTCCCCTGTAGGTTTCAACAATGTGAGATCTTACTCTGACATCATTGTTGATAATTCTACCGTCCATTCCTCCTGTTGTTAGGATATGATTGTTCCAAGCTAGTGAACCTACTCGAGATCGGTGTCCACCCTTCAATGTTCTTAGCTGCATTTTGTAAAATCCCAGACAAGAGAAGCATCAGAATCAAAATGAAGTCAATGAACTACAAAAAATGGTCAAATCATTTACCAGCCTATTAGCAGTAGAATCCCATAGTTGGACATGGGAATTATTCAAACCAATGGCTATATGGCGTCCATCAGGAGCCCAGCTAACACTTGTGACAGGACCATCTTCCTCATCAACAGTGACAAGTTCCGAGGTTGAGCTATCCGTGGCATTCCAAAGGTATACGGTATTTCCAAGGGCAATGGAAAGGACATTGCTGCTTCCCCAGTCTAGTAGATTCAAGTAGAAATCGTCTACGATGTCAGGAGCATCCAATGTCCTCTCAGAACTCTGAAATCATTTTCACAAACACTTAGAATGCAACAATACTTAAAATCCATAGCCCTAGTCACACACAACTGCAGCACATAATTGAAAGTTTAAGCATAAATGACTTTAGGCAATTTATATACCTGAGGAATGTGCCGTTTGGTTTTGGTGGATTTGGATTGAAGAGGTGGGTCGAGGATGTGGTCGGGGATAAGTTCAACCGGGGTTGGGGGCTTGTTCTTGAAAGCCAGGATTCGGGTCCTGTTCATGTTGAGTGCCTCGGCCAATTGCTTCTGGTAGGCTTCTCGTGATGGTGAGCTTACAACTGGGTTCTCTTTGCCCTTCCTTCCTTCAGTGAGCATGTAATGAGCGAAATCGAAATCCATAGCTGACCTATTAGGAATGAACCTGTCCAACTGTTTGCCCAAAAGGAAAAATCAGATCAGAATCTTAGAATCCGTAAAATTAAACGTCTGATTGGTTACCAAGAAAGCAGACAACTAAACATAATTTTGCTTAAGAACCCAGATTCCCTTCTCTAGCTTTCTTCAGAGCTCTTTCCTTTTTGGCCAAAAGAGACTAAATAAAAATCACAAAGAGCAGAAAGCTACAAGAACCAGTCTGAATATACTGAAATAATGCAATTAAAAGTAAATGAACATTAACTCAAATTCCGCGTAAATTCGATAACCATATTGGCTCTAGATTTCCAAATTTGCCAAGATATATCCAAATAAAGATTGCCCATAATCAACGACAACTTTCCTTTCGGCTAAAGAATGCCCATAGTCATCTAATCCAAATTCTCCAGGGAAGATAGAGTAACGTCAAAAGACAAATATATTGAAAAACCCAATATCGGCCATCACTGATAAACACCACAATCTGAGAAAGGAAGAGAAGAGCGAAATATTTGGACAAAGTGTTGGAAATCCTTTTCAACCTGAACTTACGAAATCCCATCACCTGAACTAATTGTAGCCTTTTTCACACTGCAATAGCCTTAGTAATAGAGATAGATGGAGCCATCGACTTGCAACGTATAAATCCCACTATCACACTGCAAAATGGG
This sequence comes from Erythrophleum fordii, assembly GCA_032878935.1. NCBI lineage: Eukaryota > Viridiplantae > Streptophyta > Magnoliopsida > Fabales > Fabaceae > Erythrophleum > Erythrophleum fordii. Next base: position 11,221,898 of record JAVQMF010000045.1, on the reverse strand, counting down.
TCTTAAATAATTGCAATAGCTTTCTTCTCTTTTTGATCAGCCCAAACAGGGGTGCGACGATTTAGAATTGGTATATGATGAAACGAATTTGTAAAGGATATGGACGGGAAAACAAGAAAAGAAAAATATGAATCTTACGTTTTCTCGAGAATTTTTTCTGTGGATAAAATGATCTTGGAGAGGGGATCGAGATTTGGTCTTGCTGGAAGAACTCTGTGACCATGATCCTGTATCCATAATTAGAGAAGAAGGCACCAAGAAAGGAGAAACAACAGAAAGAACCTGCAAAACACAGAATGAAATAAAAAAAAATAGCAGAAATTATATGAAAGAAACAAGAAACTAAGAGTGAAAAAGAGAAGAAGGAGAATGGTTGTGAGCTTGTTGATCTCTGTTAGCCTGGGAGAATCAAAGCAGGGCTTGAAGATCCTAAGAGAGACGTTAATCAGAATCACAGATGAAAGAGTTATGGTTTTCTATGTTGGTTGTAAGATATAGGGTTTTTCTTTGGGGAGAAGTTGAAGGCAACACAAAAACGGTAGGGCGCACCCTGGTTTTCGAAGTATCCGTTGAGAAATAGTTAGACGAAAATACCCCTGGCACCCAACCTTGTAAATAGAAATGAGCAATATGCTCTCTAAAGCCTGTGAATATACATAAAATTTATTCACTTCGTTTTGAATTTAAAAGTTTTTATACTTATCTTATGAGTTCAGGTAATATTATATTTATTTCTCGCCATATATACTTATTTATTTATTATTTATATTTATACATTATTTTATGTATTAATCAATATGATATATTACAAAAAAGTAAAAAAGAAAAATCTAAACAGCATTTTATAGATTTTAAATTATATTAATAGTTTTCAGATATTTTATTTCTTGTTATGATTTTATATTAATAAAATTTATATAAATGAGTCTCAACTTATAAAAACAAAAATGTTCATTTTAATTTTTTTGGATAAATATATCTAATTTAGAGATTCAATGAAAATATACAATTTTCTATCCACAAAATATGGATTTATATTAAAATTATAGCACTTTACCTATAATTATCTTTACTCTGTGAGTTTCCATATGACAAGGCACGCCTAATGTTTGGCTTTTTGACCTATATATGCAAAAAATAAAAATAAAAATAAAAATTATTGACTTACAACCTCAACTATCAAAATATTTTCTTTAAATACTTTTAATTTTGTTTTTTTACGAGTCACGACTAACCCAAGTTATTGTTATATCGGTCTTGGCATTCCATATACTTTTCTTTAAATAAATTATAAATGTCATATGACGTGACCCATAATTTTGTTTTAAATTTTAATCTTTTTGAAAAGGCATTTAATTTGTAATTTTATTTTTTTAAAAAAATATATTCTTTTAATATATTATTCTTCTAATATATTTTTAAGTTTTAATAAATTTGTGTATAATATAGAATTAAAAAAACATAATTTTCTTTTGTAATGCTTATATTTTTATTAAAGGAAAATTAATAAAAGAATTATATAAAATTATAAATAAATAGAAAATGTAAAATATATATATAAAGAATAAAAAATAAATACAATTTACAAATAAATATTTTTTTTGTATATTTCAACTTACATTTAATTATTTTTATAAGTTTTTCCTTATTCCTATTACATATTATACATTATATAGATTTACAAAAATATATATCATGCTTTTTTTATTAAGTTGATGGTCAAAAGGTTAACAAAAAATTTTATTCCTCATGTATAGAAATAGAAATACAACTAAAATATCTTAAAAACAACAGAATAATGTAATAAATTAAATTCTATATAATCACATATACATATCCAAATTATTCTTTTTCAATTAAATGTAAGCAAATAAATAATATAAACTCAATATATTAACTATATAAATATGAAGATAATACATTATCTTAAAATTTGTTTCTTACCTCTAAAAATCTATTAACCAACAAACAATGTTGATTTGCAATTTATTATACATTTTTCTTCCGTTGGACTATAAAATGATTTTTTCCCTAAATATACAAAAAGTTTCAGATATCAAAAATGTAAACTAAATATATGGAAGTACTAAATATGTTCACCAATATTGAAATATTAAATGAAAATTCAACAAAAATAAACCTATACTTTTTCCCCAACATCACATATTAAACAACAAATTACTAAAAGAAATTTAAAATTTTTTTCCTATCTTACTATATTTCAACTTAATACTCATACTTGAAGAGACTAAAGAATCTTGCAAGAGTAAGGAGATGAAAATTTGAATATTTCAAATATGCTTTTTCGATTATTAATATATATAATGAGAGTTTTTGGAAGTACAACAAAATTTGTAACTCAAAATCTTTGTAATAGATAAATATAAACTAATATTACAACAAATTAATGAAGACGACAATAAAATACGAGAAGCACAAAAATAACAAAAGAAAGTGAAGGACAAGAGGTGTGACTATCTCCCTTTATAATGTGGAAGATAAGCAGAGCTATGGAAGAGGGGGGAAGGGTCGAATAATAGCTTTACTAAAGTTGCAGCAACTGTAACCTTAGTTAGGTTGCAACCTATTAGCTACATGCGTGCAGCTAGTAGGTTGTAACTTTTAGTAGGGTCACAAGTTTGTGACCAATGACCCTTTAAAAAATATATATATATATATATATATATTTTCAAAAGCTTGCGATAAATGAAAAGTCGCGGCCCTTAATTTAAAAAAGAAATTAAAAAAGTCACAATATCTCTTTTATTGTAACTTTTAATTAAGAAAAAGAAAACATTAAGAGGGTCACAACAACATCTCTTATACCATGAACGTCTTAATATTAAAAAAAAAATTGAAGGGTCGCAATAAAAGAAATGCTCCAACCCTTTAAATATTTGCCAAAATAGTTTTGGGAGCCCTTTCAGATATTATTATTATTATTTGTATATTAGTGTCAAAAAACCCCTAATGTTTTGCATTATTGGGCTAGGGCTTTAGACTTATTGATCTATATACAATTAAGGAAAAAAGTGAAAACCCAAATGTAATAGGGTTAAAGGTGTTGTCCCAATATGCAATATTTGGTTGAATCCAACTTTTTTTAATAACTACAGAGTTTCAAAAGAACATATTTAAATGCCACCAAGTTTAAAACTTGTCTATTTTTGTTTTGTTTTTTTGTTTATAAAGATTAATTTACTTGCTCACATTAGACAACTTGCGAAATAACATCTGAAGATATAACAGTAGTTTGTTAGCTATCTGACATAAACAAATAAGATAGTCTTATAAACTAAAACCAAACAAAAAATCCAGTTTAAATTTTTTTTCTAAAGTAATAGCCATCAAGATTGGAAAAGTATTCCATAGGGAGGCAATATTTTTTGCACTATTCAATCTAAATGTTTACTTTTTTATTGTTTTTGACTCAAATTTCGTATCTAAATTTAATCTAATTGGTAAATCAGTCCAAAAAATATTTAATTGATAAAAAGGACATGGCCAATTCTGAGATTAAATTAAAATTTAGAAATAAAACTAAAAAAATAAATGAAATTGTTACGGAGAGATTGACTCATCAACAATTCAATCATCTTCAGAATGATGCAATTGTCTCAAAAATTGTAACAAATAATATTTTATAATCATACACATATCTCAAAGAACAATTATGCCCATACAGGCATTTCAAGAAACACTCGAACAGGTAAGAAGTCAGTGGCCAAAAAAAGAAAGAAAAGGTTAAAGCGGTCTACTTCTTCGAATCAAAATCCAAAAATAAATTGACAAAAAATTAAATACCTGCACTAACAAAACAATATTATTGTGTTCTTATGATATTCTTATAATAATATTAAAAAAATTAAGTTGATGTTAAAATTTGACACAAGATTTTACTTTTGAAAGAAACATATATCATACACAAAATCAACTTTATAATAAAAAAACAAAACCAACTTTATTAATAAAAAAGATTAGATAGGATGTTTTTGTAATATATTTCAATTATTAAAAAAGTTAAATACTTTTTTAAAAAATAAATATAATTTAGTCACATTTTAATAGATTTTATTATAATTTATTCTAATTTAATTGGTAAAAAAGGAATGGCTAATTCTCAAATCAAATTAAATTTTAGAATTGGTAAAACAAATTGACATATTTTTTGAACATATATGATATCTTAATTTCAGAGCAATTGGCAAATAAAACACAAGGCATTATTGGGCAATGATTTTATCCGACTGATATCTAAAGGGTAAAAGGGACCTGGGTAATTCCCAAATTATTTTTTGACCAATAAGAAAATATTTAGAATCTTTGTTTTAGAGTAAATGGCAAATAAAATATATGGTCAAATTAATACAGGAGCCCTGATAACTCAAGACTGTACGTAAAGTGTAAACCGAAATGAACGGTGAGTTCTTTTCTATTTTAAATGAATGTATGGTTATTTAATTCTCACATTTCACAGTGAAAGTAAATATTAAGTATGCAACTAAAAATACCATCACAAATTCAAATTCTAATGTTTCTTATACGCATTCATTCAAGGCCATCACACGAGTGATTCTTTTTTATTCAAACTAGTATACGGCTTGTGCGATATATGAGATGTAAAATTATTATCTTTTTACTTGTGCGATGTGTAATGGTAAAGCTATAAATAAGGAGAAAATAATAGAACAAAGCTAAGATACCAATTATGAATTTTAAAGAAAATGCATAAAAGAAATTAATCATTGATAGTATGATAATCTTTTTTGTTCTGGGCAATGATGAGCGTTCAAAGTTAAGATGACGGGAGATCTTGTGGCATACAATGGAGTAAAGGTGGTGGGAGACTGTCCAATTGGGATGGAACTGCAGGTGTGTTTGGTTCTGTGTTTACAAGGTTTAAAATTATGTTTGGAAAGAAGTAATAATTTGTTGCTTCTATACAAATGTAATTTTAAAACGAGATTCCAAACATGCACTTCATTGACCAAGAAGCATAATCACGGCTCAATTGATATAAGTTTCATGGGGGTCAATGTTGTGAAAAAATGATCCATGCATGCACTACTATTATAATTGACCACTGTGCCTTTAAATGGAAACTTGGATATCTCAATTTTGTTGAAGCAATCTTATGACGAATCATAAATGACAATGGAGTCAATAACTGAGGTTCGTTGACAATCAACTTCCAAAGGCGAAGAAAATGGGAAAAATAACATATAAAGATTATAATTTGATAAAAATAATATTAAAAGATTTTAAAAATTGAAATATTTTTGAAAGATTAAAATATTAAAGTTATTAATAGTATTTTTTTAATTGTTACTTATTTTTTTAAAATTACAACTTAGTCTTCCTATTATAAAGATGTTTTCATTATTTAAGAACAATAATAAATTTAAAATATTTTTATAATATTAAAAAGATTAAGTTATAACTTTAAAGATCATAAATGATAACTTTAAAAAGTATCAATGATAATTTTAATTTTTAACATTTTAAAAAATTATAATTTTTAAAATTCATTAGAGTTATTTTTATCAAATTGTAGTCATTCCTACTACTCATTTTCGCCTAGAAAATTGTCCAGTGTTTCTGTTTTAGAAAAGAAGTGCGTCTCTAAATTTTTTTTAATAGTTGTCAAGTTGGTTTGAAAAAAAAAAAATAGTTGTCATCCAAATAGAACAAAAAACGAAAAACAAAGGTCAAATGTTGACCTCATTAGTTAGGTACATAAATTGGCCTGGTCAAATTAGCACATAATAACAAACAAATGGTTATTATATTTAGAAGGTTTACTAGTATCTAAAAAAAGAATAATTATTAGTAGCATATCTCTTTTACAGCTCTGTCAGCATCAAATAAACTATTTTTTTTACGCCAAAAAATCAATAATTTCTGTTTTAGTTTGATAATAATACAGTTTAAATGTTAAGAATTTTAAATATAAACCCAGAAAATTAGTTAAGTTCTTTTCAATATTTATTACACTTTGTAAATTTATTCCTTAAATAAAACCCAACTTTAATTAATATTATTACATATGGAATCCACATCTATATATATATATATATATCTTTATCTAACCGTGCAAGATGCAATAATGCAAAGTATTTAACATTGAATCACATAATAACTTTGGTTTCTTGGGTAAAAATCGCATAAAAGACACAAAAAGGTAACATATTTCAATATAAAACACAATGATATTTTAGATTTTATGTAAAATTAGCAGGTCATTTAATAATAAGCCAAAAAAAGAGTAGTGCAAAATTCAAAAATTTTTAGAGGGACAAATTTGTAACTGAATATTCCAAAAGAATCTTAAAAATAAAAGAGAGAAAAAAGAAAATGATAATTATTTAAAAAAATAAAAATTTGAGGAAAAAAAAGAGTAAACAAGATAAAAAGTAAAAGAAAAATTACTTCTAAGAATTTAAATTTTATAAAATTTATAGTAAAAAGTATAAAAATTAAAATTATTTTTAAGAACTAAAATTATTATTAAATTTTAAGAGACTTAATTTTAAAAAAATTATCATTTTAAAAAAATTTAATAGGAATTTTAATTCTCAAAAATAATTTTAAATTTTAAAATTTTTATTATAAATTTTACAAAATTTACATCCTTGATGTAATTTTTTCAACGTAAAAGCAAAGTGGTTGTAAACTCCAATGAAGCTCCGTGGAACAGGCCACTCCCCCGAAGGCTACACCAAACCTCACTCTTCGACCGTACATCTCTCCCTATCTCTCTCTCTCTCTCTCTCTCTGGGGGAAGGGAAAGAGAGGTCAATGGGCATTTAGCAGAAAACATGATCATGGAAATCTAGAAAACCTGAACGGAGGCGAATAATAATAAACAAACCTAAAAATTCTAAAAACCAGAATTACAAAATCATCCCTTTTTCTTTTTCTCCCCCTCTTTCGTTTCCCCTGTCCCTTCAATTTTCCTTCCCTCCAAACACCGTTCCCGCTTGTGCATTCTTTCCTTCAACAAAGCGCGGGGACAAGTGTGAAAAGCCTTTGAGGTTTGGGTGTTTGCGGTTGTGCTCTGTTCGTCCTTTGCCGGCTTTTCTTGATTCCTCAAAGCTACTCTTTCAAGGTGAATTTTCGATCTCTTTTTCTTTTTTATTTTTAAAAATATTTTTCTCGATTTGTTCTGGAAAAACTAATCCTTCGGAAATCCTTATACCTGGGAAATTCATTTATCTGGTAAAGCTTTGAGCTTTTGTCCCGAAAGGTAAATCAAAATAATTAACGATTGTTAGAGCTGGTGTTGAAAATTATTCCTTGTGAATTTGTTTAATAAGTAGCCGTCTTTCTTTTATTTGGTGTAGGTTTGGGGGTGATTGTTTGATCTGAGGGGGACAAAAAGAACAAAGGTGCGCTTGGCATGGAAAGAGGGGAATGCGATAATTTGTTCTCTTGTTATTGATTTACAAATTGTTCGGATTTGGATGTTAATTAGATATGGATTCGGACGAAGTTCCAGTTTCCAACAAATTGGTTAAAGGTTGCAACTGTGGGTGTAGATGTTCTTTGGTAGCTGAATCTCCAGGGGCGTGGATTCGTTCCGTTAAACGGAAGCATGATGAGTTCGAACGAGGTAACCAATTTTTTCTACCTGCCTTGGATTACTTTTCAGTTGCACGGGTCCAAATTGAGAATGAATGTGCTGCATTGCGCGAGATAGTTAGCAGTCAACAAAAAACTATACAAAATTTATATGCCGAATTGGAGGAGGAAAGAAATGCTTCATCCACAGCTGCAAATGAGGCCATGTCAATGATATTAAGGTTGCAGAGGGAGAAGGCAGAGATTCAAATGGAAGCCCGGCAGTTCAAGTCTTTCGTAGAGGAGAAGATGTCACATGATCAGGAGGAAGTTCTAGCATTTGAAGATTTGTTGTATAAAAGAGAACAAGCAATTGAGGCACTTACTTGTGAAGTGCAGGCTTATAAACATAGGATGATGAGCTATGGGCTCACTGAGTCCGAAGCAGATGGTGAGAGGAGTCTGCATATGGGAGATTTTGATGCTGAATATGAACCTGCCATCTATGAATACCCTCCATTGAAGTGTAATTTAAATGAGATGCATGCTACCATGGATGCTGATGACATAGATGTTGAGAAATATGCATTTGGTGAAACCCCTCGTGATCGCTTGAGGAATCTGGAAAATAGGATCTCTCAAATGGAAAAAAATCCCACTTATAGCCAGGTGGATGGGGATATTTCAGGAAAAAATATTCTAGAGAAGGTGGTAGTTGGGCAGTCTCCTAAACGAACTAAACATTCCAGGAAATTTTCAAGTGATTCTAGTACATTTGCTGGAATGGGTAGAGATATGGGAGCTGAATCTTTTATGGATTCTCCTAAGCTCAGTGCCACCTTTCGGAAGATAGATCATATCTCACAGCCAGAGGACCCACCCAATTTGAAAAGGGTAGATAATGCATCAGAAGCTGGTGATGACTCAGGTGACAGAGTTTATACCATTGACTCTATTCACAAGGGGGCACCATATAATAGTTACAGAGAGTCCAAACCTGTATCTGGTGTTTATGAAGATTATGCAACCACTCCGAGGGTAGATAATGTTGTTGGATATGAAGACCCTGACATAAAAAAGCTATACATGAGGCTTCAGGCACTTGAGGCTGATAGGGAATCAATGAAGCAGACAATCATTTCAATGAGCACTGATAAAGCACAGATTGTGTTACTGAAGGAAATAGCTCAACATTTGTGCAAAGAGATGTCACCACAAAGAAGAATGGCAGTGAGAAAGCCATCTGTTGGCAGATTTTCGTCAATTATCAAGGTAAATAAAGAATGGGTTCTATGAATACAATGCATGTGTTTCTGCTATATATTGGATGTCTCATATTGTATTGCATATTGTTGTTTATCCTTTGGTTGAAAATTTATTGCTGAAGTTCCTGAGAAACCAAGTCATGATTTCCAAAAATTTGGAGATGCCTTTGACGTTACTTTATCAAGTGAATGCAGAAAAAATTTTAATTTATTATTTAACAGCAGAAATTATTCATGTTGGTTGTTTTCCTTTCATATCTCAGGTTGTTCTCTCTATGAAAGATATCATTAATCACCCTTTGCTGTCCACATTAACCCCTTCCACACACCAAAAAAAAAAAAAAGAATGAAAAATTCCCTGCTCATCATCTAGAAATGCATCCTGTTTCACTGTTTGCATTGTTCAAAACTTGCATGTTTAACATTTCCATTACTTATATGCCTACCACTCACAAGTGAAGATTTTTATGTCCATACTTATTATATTCTTTTTTTTTACTCTCTTTTTTGTGTTCAGACAATCACAGCTGCTGTTTCCTGGAGAAAGAAAGCACGCCAATGCAAGTAAGTAGACAGTAACACTCTGTTAAGAAGGGGTAAAATTGGAGGGATGATTTTGGGAAGAATGAAATTTAGACGTAAAATTTCAGATAACAAAGGAAGATAAAGAAGTCATAAAAATGAAGAGAATATTTAACCTAAATTTCTGCAAAATCCTCTCCAAAATTGGAGAAGTGAAGAGAAAATTAGAATGTGAGGTGATAGTATTATAAACCATACCATTGTCCTTAAAATATAATATATATATATATATATATATATTAAAAAAAATTCCCTTCTTAAAATATGATCCTAGTAGAAGTTAGTTTAAGGATAGATTCGTAATTAACATGTTCTCTTTATTTGCATGCCCTCATTTATATGACATTGAAATAAAAAGAGGAGAATTTTTTTTTTACGTCTTCCTGTTTTCATTCTCTTACTATCTTCCCGCGCACTTTCTTTCTATCATCATGTTCCCAAACAAAGGTTAAGGGTCGCTGATGGCTCAATATATACTAATAGCTGACATAAAACGATTCATATTTTTGTCGCTATCAATCGAGTGGTATGCTGATATGTGAACAAAATCGGGCATGAACTCTCACAACCACCTTAACAAGAAATTGTTTCAAAGAGTGCACTGTACTTAAAATTTTAAGCAGCCAATGCTTATAAAGCATCATATGACATTTTACATTGAGACATGCCCCACTTTATTTTTGACCGTCCATCATTTGCCTTATGAGACTTTACATGCAGCGGCTTAAATTTCAACGCATTAGGTATACTTGACTAGCACTGATCCAAGAAATCAATTTTTGGTGTGCAATGATTATCAATATCAAGTGAGCCTCTAAATAATTAAGAAAAAATTAAGTTAAAGGGACTGAGGCAGAGAAAAGATCCTCGAGAGCCCTACGCTGGAACTTCTGAAGTTGTATCTAAGAATTGGTGATTGCTTTATTGAAACAGTTGTCTCAAATCTTAGGCATTTTATCCAAATAACAATTTCACTGTGTCGATGTCTTTTCTGTATGTTTAAAATTTCTGATTTAGTGGGTTCAGAGGGTATATTTGTTGCCTATAACTGCGGGTGAAAATTATCCATTATCTAAAATGCTTGTGACAGCAGGTATACGTTTGGGCAATCAGCCAACGGCGTTGGCTTACAAACGCTTCTGGACAATGGGCCTCGTGTGAGGCAATGGAGATGTCTTTCGAGCACACAAATGAGAGTCTAGTTCTTGAATTCCTGAATCACCTTACAGGGCAAAGCTCATTAGTGGAAGCACCAACTAAATTTTAATCACACTACAACGACGAGATATCGCTTTTCTTTTCTTTTTTTCCCCCTTAAATTTTTCTCGTGGAAGGTGTGGCGTTTTATGCATTGTTCTTTTATTCTTATTTATATTCTTTGCGTCAAATTGAATGTAATTTGTTGGCTGATCTGTGAAAATGATATGAGCATGCTTGCTTGAATGGTGTGTGGAAGCGGATCTCTGAGGTAAATGTGTTTTGACAGTCCTCTCTACAGTCCTGTACATGGCATATATAATATTTTAATGTAAGTTTCTCAACTCTTCATGCAGTGTTCATACCTTTCTCAAACCCACTTACAGATTAACTTAAGCCCTTGTTCATATTATCTTTGTTCTGAAAACTAAACCAGTCACACTAAATATTTTAGAATTATATCAACAATAGGCATTTATGAGATTGAATTATTTCAAAATTTATCACAAGTATTGTTGAATAAAAATTTAAGATTTTAAACATATCTAAGAATTTTATTCAACGCTTACCCTGAGAACGGCTAAGAGAGGTCTAGAGCATTTAAAAGGTGTCAATCATGTAGAGAGATTAATAAAGAGTAACTTGTAGCATGGAAAACACCTGGTAGTGTAAGAATTGGACGTGAAACTCAAATTCATGAGCACAAGCCCAATTACAACACACTAAAAAGCATGTTCATATGTTAATTTTTGCTTTGTTTTTGGGATAGAGCAACCCAAAGAAAGAACAAAAATCACAAAATAACTTGCGACACCCCTCGTATCAGCAGAAACCAATAAACCCAACTGAGGAGGAGGATGGTCATAAACCATGAGACTATAAGGAAGAAGGTGTGACTGAATAAGATATTGCCGTCTTCCAGCTTCCAATTCATGATTCTGTTCAGGGTGTGGCAATTGCTTTTCCCCACAGAATTCGATCCAGACGGACTCAATTAGCATATCCGATCAAGCCACCACATCCAGCCAAGCATCAAGTATTAACTTTAAACCCACAGCATGGGAGGAGGAAACCAAACAACGTCACTCCAATGTTCCTTACTCGACTGATCTTGACACGGCATACATGTTGGGTAATGGGTTCTATTTATTGATTTATGTATTTTGCCAGGACCATGGATACGCTTCTTGTTCCTAAGAGGTGTAAATTCACTGGGTAAAAATATAATCAAATATTAATTTTTTAGTAAAAATATAACTTATTCTAAAATTTTAAAAAGTCAGTCGTTTATATTAATCAAATATATATTTAATATTTATTTATTATATAAATATTAAATCATTTTAGTCAAAATAAATATGATTGTAAGTTATCTTTTGTTATAAGAAAGCTAAAATATCTTTTAATTATAAAAAAATATAATTTAATAAATCATATAATTTAAAAATATTTAAAAAAGGAAAAGAGTACCTTATCCATTTACTCTTAATAAGATATAATAACAATAGACCCAGTAATTTCCCCCAAAGAAAAAAAAAAGGGTAGATTCAGTGAGTTTTTCATTTTTTTATCTCAAGTAATATTTTTATATTCAAATATGATATATATATATATATATATAATATATATATATATATTTATATATTATGTACTAAGTGACACTACACTTACGAAGGGGACAAAACCTTATGCGAAAAAAAAAATTTATACTCATTCAGTTTGGTTCTCTCTCTTCCTTTTGCATTATAATTAACTTTATATACTTAACATCAAGTTTCTCAATTAGTTAATTCTACCTCAATAACCCAGTTACTAACATGGTTAACTTACTTTTTAACCTTAAAAAAAATAAATTCAAAAAATCCTTGGCATTCCCATATTCCATCATTCTCATCTTCTCCTCCCATAGAAATTAGGGCCTTTGCTGCGTTGATAGAAGTTTTTAACCTTGTCACCCAATCCAATGACTGCAATGTACCATCTTCATATGTAATACGTTGTGCGAACAATTCGACAAGTCCTCGTTTGGCATGTTTATAAACAAGAAACTTCTCATTCTCATTTTCTAAGCAGTGAACCAATGGGGGAAACATTCTTGTATGAAAAACCTTACTGAAAAAGTCCAATACCAATATGTAAGAATTCTCATTTTTAGTTGAATGAGTATCTATTAAGATTGGCAAAATTGAAACAACAGAATAATAGCCATGTAAATGAATAGAAAAAAATATTGAATAATCTTCAGTTAACTAATATTAAGCAGGAGCAGCCAAACAGTTCTCCTTTTCTTGGTAAGGAAAACTCCTCAACCAAAAAAGCCTTAAAATACTTCTCTGCCTCTACTGCCTTAATAATGGAAGGTTACCATCTTTTCCACACATACACACTTGATAGAAGCAAAATGCACCACCAAATTAGAAACTAAATTTACTCCCTTGGTCAATTGTCAGCAGAGCACCATTAGTAATCATACATCAGATCCTCTGCCCATCTAATAGTCATGTGCCCATATTAGAGGTTTCCTCACTCTTTTGTTTGCTATGATGCTCTCATACTCACTTTTCTTATTGACATTTCCTTACTCCACATTCTTTAGATCACCCTTTTCATCGTAATTCCCCATTGATTCCTTTTGTATGCATTTGATCATATCAATATCAATCCTTTTCCGACTATAGATATCCCACTGTCCAAAATACCATTGAAGAGATTACCTATATAACTGTGTTTGATAAGACTTACAATATTGTGAATCCAAGAAAGTTAAATTCAAAATGAGAATCCTACTTGAATTCAGAGTTTTTTCAAGACAATGAAATTTTTATAAATGAAATTCTTTATTATAACATACTTTATATAGTTAAACTCATATCATTTTCTTTCTAAAGCAATAAAATACAACTGCAGCAAAACTTTTAGTAATGATTTTTAGTCTTTTTCTGTGACAAATGAACCTTTTAGATGTCCAAATTAGGTTTTCTTGCTATTTTAATCCATAAATTCTATAAACATATTTGTTTTAACCCACATGATCAATATACAAGACCAAATTGCATAAGGAAGTTATATAATCAAATTTGGCTTCCTTTGACATAATATAGGCTAAATTTTAAAAATTCATAATTTTGGCCATATAACTCTAATTTACACAAATTAGGTGTTTATGAAAAACTTATAATCTAAACTTTATGTTATAAAAATTGTAAGTAAAAATAAATCTATTTAGCTTTTGAAAAAACACAAATTTTAAGGGCTATGCAGAATAAACAGTAACAACATAATTTAATATTTTTGGATCAAATTCAAAAATTCATTAAATATTCTATTAAGTTTAGAAAAATACTATTAAATATTCTATTAAGTTTAGAAAAATACTATTAAATATTCTATTAAGTTTAAAAAAATACTATCTTTAGCTTGTTGGAAAGCTCTATATGTCCTCTAAGTATCCACCAAATTTCAATCCCAAATTAAGTCATTTGGACTATCAAGGGTAATGATACAATTTATAGCTTATTTGGACCAACTTTTAGTTTTAAAGTAGTCTATTTGGGCCCTAATATGCAATTTATAACCTTTAACAAATTTTAATCCATTCATACTTCATTTTCATAAGAGTCATTACAAGAAATATGGCTAGAATAAAAAATTCACCATCTTACTTGCAACTAGCCACATGAGACCACTAGTATATAATATGGCAAATCATGGTCCATTCACTTGTAATGACACCTAATTGGCATATATTCATGATCACAATCTTGTATATAAAGTGTTATTTCATACCATTATAGAATACATCATGTTTGCTACCTCTTGGTTCCATAATATATATCAAATATGTCATTTAAATAACAAAACACGTTATAGTTACAAGCTTTTATATCTAAATAACATATGTACATTGCCTCACATTTATACATTAAAATCTATCATGAGATATAACATGATTTACTACTAATTTGTCTCAAAATATACATCACATTTGTATACATATCAAGGCTCCTATTTATTATCCTAATTATCTAAGCCTTCTTTGATTATTTCTCTTTGTTTAAAGTACCTGTCATAGTTAGTGGAAAATAAAAAGGATGAGATTCTTAAGAGAATCTCAATAGCAAATCTTATTCCACATCAATGCATATAATGAATGTAAATAAAAAAATATATAAGAATATATGTTATATGCATCAAGCTACTTAAACATGAAAATTGGTATAAAACTTTAATTCTCATCTAGTCTTGGTATGGAAACATACTTACTAAGTTCAGCCAGGCTTAACTCTAAGTTAGGAAATAACTTTTGTGCTCAATTATCTTCCATAGGAAGTTATGAGCCAAACATAACATTATACATGCATAAAACTCATGATAAAAATCAATTCAAAATATAACTCATGAAATTATCACACAACCAAATATACAAACATTTTAACTCATATATACAATCAATTGCATACAAGGTAGAAAAAGATAACTACTTTATAGTGCTAAGAGCCTTAAGCTACTACTAACTCCCTTGTTCCCTCCCTTTTCCTTGTTCTTTCTTGAGTTGACACCCATAAAATGATGGGCTTAGACTAACTTAGCCTATATACATCAATTTACAATACAAAACAACTCATCAATATTTATTCTAACTCATACTACGATTACATAGGTCTATTAGAGCTTAAAATGCAATTTAAACTATTTTAAGTCTCTTAAATATCAACTTCTCATGATTCAGTTTATAGGTTTCAAATTTCACTTGATATAAGCCATATGATTCTAATGAAACTTATTAGGCTCATTATATATAATTTTAAACAAACCAAATACTAAGTTATTTCATTAGCCTTTTTTTAACCCTAAATTTTTACCTTTCAAAATAAGATTTTCAAATTCATTTCAATAATTTTATTAGTGTTTATTGCTTATATTTAGACCCCTTAAAACCTTAGAACTCATAAAAATATTCTCTAGATACTTCATCCTATGCTAGGATGAGACATGCACTCCTTTGTAGCTTAATAAAGTTATTGTCATTTTCATAGACAATTTGATAGATGAATGTCTTTGATTTTTTTTTAGTTCAAGTTTGGTCTTAAATGATTCAAGACATCTTCTTAGGATTCTATATCTTCCATAATGCATTTGTAACCTTAGGTGCCTTAACTTAATCTCTATGGCTTTCTGTGTAATCATTTTTATATAATTTTACTCTCTTCCCTTTTATATAATTAGTTGCTTTGATTCCCTCTTTTTCTCAAGTGGTTATCCACCAAAGTTCTCCTTTTAAAAAACTAAAACTACCATTAGAAAGGGTCTAAAAAGAAGAAAAATATTGCTAATTAGCATATCATGAAATTAGGCACATTTTTTTATCTATTTGATTTTTTCTTTCTTCTCTTTCATCCCTCTCTTTCACACCTTTCTTGGTCTAGTTCAAAGTTGAATAAATTAGTGCAAAATAAAAGAGAAGAGTTGACTTAACCTAATAAGGGAGAAGATGATATTTTAAAATAAATTTAAAAAATTTATTTATATTCTTACACTTTAACTTCTCCTTTTGAGCTTATTTTAAATATGTTTTGAAAATTGTCAGTTCGATAATAAATTTTAGGCTTTATAGTCTATTAAAAATATTTACTTTAAAAATTTTGAGATTTAAAATAATTTGAAAAGATTTAATAAAAAATATCATTATTAGAAAGCTTAAAACATACATCATTAGG
The DNA here is from genome assembly GCA_032878935.1 of Erythrophleum fordii. Lineage (NCBI taxonomy): Eukaryota > Viridiplantae > Streptophyta > Magnoliopsida > Fabales > Fabaceae > Erythrophleum > Erythrophleum fordii. The sequence continues at coordinate 11,205,577 of JAVQMF010000045.1, read as the reverse complement.
AATTTAATCATTCTGACCTCATTTGATTAATCTATTAATCTTATTATACCACATTGTGATGAGTGGTATGAGTTTCTCATATTAAATCTCATTATTTTTAAATATTTAATTTTTATTAATTTTTCAGTTTGATTTGCCCTTTTTCTTGCTATTTTATGATTTTCATTCTTTTAGCCTTTTCCCTTTATTTTACTGGAGTGTATAGTCTCTTATTATCATGTCAGTTAACTTTTCTTTTAATATCTAAAATTTACTAAAAATACTAGTCATGACAGGCTTTAAAGGAACATTATGTAGAAAAATCCAAATTGCAAATACCTAATGACTTCGACAATCAGAATAGTTTCATTAGACGACTTTGATGGTGATAGCAATTCGACAGACTAGGCAACTGATAGCTCTAAACACGATTTCAGTAGGGGTAGAGGAAGGACACAGACAACACATGATTTTTAAGAAAATAATGCGTTCCTTTATTCGAGAAAAGGTAAACTCCAACAATTCGTTCTTTATCATTCCCTGCCATTCTCAGAAATGCGAGGTACATAAATACTATTTTTCTAATGACAAAACGACAAAATAACAACCATAAATAAATGAGACGCAAAAGATCTTGCAGGGTACTGTAACGGTAATATATTCTTCAGCCACGTTCCCCTTCCTGCAGGACCATTTGAAATGCATGCAAATCAATCCACGTAGTCATCCATCCACCCGGGTTTCTTCTTGCTCCTGCCTCCTTTGTTAATGGGCTGTGCTTCATTGTGTGCAATTGGGTCTTTGGTGCTTGAGGTGCTGGAGTGGTTTATTGGGCCTTGATTGCTATCATTACTCCCCCTTGAAGCAGAACCTTGTCCTCAAGGTTAAATTGAGGAAAAAGAGTGCGGATGGTTTCTTTATCTTGCCATGTAGCATTCTCTGCAAGCTGATTAGTCCAGGCAATGAGTAGTTGTTGTCGTTGTTAGGTGCCATAATGGACCATTCGTTCTGCCAATATTTTGGAGGGCATGCAATCTGTGGCAAAATCGTTCATGATATCTACCTTAGAAGAGATAGGTGTAGGTCCCTTATATTCCTTGAGTAAGGAAATGTGAAAGACATTATGAATTTTGGTCCCTGGTGGTAGTTCCAGTTCATAAGCCACCGGGCCAACTTGTCGAATGATTATAAAAGGACTGAAGTAACGCTTTGCTAGCTTAAAATTCTTGCGTGCTGCTAAAGTTTACTGCTTATATTTGTGTAATCTGACCCACACCTACTGTCCCACTTGGAAGGTCTGATCTTGCCTCTTCATGTCAGCTTGCTTCTTCATTCGAGTCTGGGCCCGAAGTAAATGACTGTGAAGATCCTGGATAAGGTCTTGGCGATCCAACAAGGTGACATCCAAAGCATGGACAGTAGAATCACCTAGCAAATAGTTTGGCAGCGCTGGAGGTTTAAACCCAAAAACGGCCTCATAGGGAGAACGACCAATGCTTGAGTGATGACTTGTATTATAGGATAGTTCAGCCCACGGCAAGTACCAGTACCAGAGTGCTGGTTTACTATGGGTAAAAGCTCGCAAATATTGTTCCAAGCATCGGTTAACCACCTCAGATTGACCATCCGTTTGAGGGTGGTAAGCGGAGCTAAATTGGAGTCGAGTGCCACTAACAAATGTTTCCAAAATAGACTCATGAAAATGGGGTCTCGGTTGGAGACAATGGTTTGTGGAAAACCATAATTTCGAACGATCATCCACACAAATGACTCTGCTACGGCAGAAGCTGTACAGCCCGGTTTCAAGGCTCCAAAGTGTGCCATTTTGGTTAATATGTCGACCACCACAAGGATTGTTGTAAAACCTTTAGAGCAGGGGAGGCAAGTAATGAAATTTAACGTAACATCGGTCCATGGCTGCTTTGGGATTGGTAAAGGTTGAAGCAACCCTTTTGATTTAGAAGTGGGCACTTTTATTTGTTGGCAAATGAGGCACCCATCTACATAGTTCTGGACTGTTTTTCGCATGTGGGTCCAATAGAATTTTTTCGAAATTCTCTTCAATGTCTTGGGATATCCAGCATGGCCCCCAATACTAGAATCATGGCATTCATGAGGTATAATGGGAATGAGTTCAGACGTAGGTGAGAGATAATATTTATCTTTAAAGAAAAGAATTCCATTGCGAACAGTGAATTGAGGAGATGCTTGATGAGAGTGGACCTGCTCCTGCAGCTGCTGGATGTCAAGGTTGTTCATATTTTCAGCTTGAAGTTGAGACATTAAAGTTGTTTGAAGGGAAGAAATAGCCAGAAATGTGGTAGTAGCATCAGTGGATGGTTCTGTATTTCGTGACAATGCATCTGCCACCTGATTAAAACGCCCCGGTCTATAAACAATTGTATAGTGATATCCCATCAATTTGCTCAAGTAATGATGTTGTTCTGGCGTTTGGAGAATTTGGTTCATTAAGTCCTTAAGACTTCTATGATCAGTTACAATGAGAAAATGCCTCCCCAAGAGATAGTGGTGCCATTTTTTAACCGCCTGAGTAATAGCATATAGTTCCTTTACATAAGCAGATGCCTTTTGAAGTTTGGGACTCAATTGCTTGTTGAAAAATGCCACAGGATGTTTATTTTAGACCAAGACTGCGCCTATACCAGAGTTAGAAGCATCAGTCTCTACTTCAAACATGATATCAAAATTTGGGAGAGCTAAGATAGGTGCTTCAGTCATGCATTGTTTCAATTGTTGAAAGGCAACAATAGCTGCGTTAGACCACTGAAAATTATGTTTCTTGAGAAGAACAGTCAGGGGGGCAGCACATTGTGCATAGTTTTTGATAAATCTCCTGTAGTATCCTGTCAAGCCCAAAAAACCTCTTAATTGGGTGATGTTTGTAGGCTGAGGCCAATCCAACATAGCTTGAATTTTTACAGGATCAGTGGAAACTCCTTGACCCGAAATGAAATGACCAAGGTACTCGATTGAAGATTGACAAAATAGACACTTAGATGCTTTAAGAAAAAATGAATGTGCAGCAAGGGTCTCTAGAACCTGTTTCAAGTGGTGAATGTGATCTTGCAAGGAAGCACTGTACACCAAAATATCATCGAAGAAAACAGCAACAAACTTTCTAAAAAAAGGTAGGAAAAGCTGATTCATGGTGGCTTGAAATGTGGCCGGAGCATTTGATAAACCAAATGGCATCACCAAAAACTCATAATGGCCCTGATGAGTCCTGAATGCCGTTTTATGGATATCTCCTTCCTTCATTCGAATTTGATGGTAGTCGGCACGAAGGTCGAGCTTAGAAAAAATGGTGGCACCATATAACTCATCCAAAAGTTCATCAATAAAAGGGATAGGAAACTTATTTTTGATGGTAATCTTATTGAGAGCACGGTAATCGACACAAAAACGCCATGCTCCATCTTTTTTTTTTAACAAGAAGAACTGGAGATGAAAATGGACTGTGGCTATGACGAATAATACCCGCTTTTAACATTTCAGCAACCAATTATTCAATCTCTGTTTTCTGATAATGAGGATAGCGATACGGTCGAACATTCATAGGGGCCATGCCGTCCTGTAAGTGAATGGGGTGATCAAGAGCTCTCTTTGGTGGTAGGGTAGATGGTTCCTGAAAGAGATGTTGATAATTGTCTAACAGTTGAGCCACCAGAACAGGAAAATCAACCGTAGATGCTTGAGAACTAGATTGAGGTTGGAGCACCTGTAATTGGAATAAGACAGAGATGCTAGGGGTCATTTTCTTAAGGTGCCGTAAAGGCAAGGGTTGCATGTTAAATGGAGTTTCTCCTTGCAAATGAATCGGTTGACCATCCCACCAGAAATCCATCGTTAGAGATTGATAATTCATCAGTACTGGTCCTAAGGTTTTTAACCAATCGCCCCCTAAAACAATATCCACACCATCCAAGTCTAAAACAAAAAGGTCCAACTGAAGTGTATGACCTTGAATAATGAGCTGGACATTTGGGCATTTGGAGTTGCAAAGAAGATATGCTCAATTGCCCACTTTGACATTAAATTGGCTGATGGGTTCTTGTAAGAGTTTCAACTTTTTGAGAATGGCCTGTTTGATGAAACTTTGGGTACTGCCCCCATCCACAAGAATAGTGGTCTGAATCTTGTTACATTTACCACATAAGCGAATGGTATTGGAATGCAAATGACCAGCCAAGGCATGCAAACTAATTTCAGGAGTATCTGAAGAAGGAGCATCAGGTGCTTGATAACATTGGTCCTGAATCCCATTAGATGGATCCTCCGGCAGTGAGTCTATAGGCAATAGTTCTTGCAAATCATTAGGACCCAAGAGCAGATGCATTTGACTTTTGCATTTGTGGCCCACTGAAAATTTATCATCGCAATTATAACATAAACCTTTGTCACGTTTGACCTTGAGCTCAACAGGAGTTAATTTCTTATAAGGAAACGAAGGAGATGGGGAGGCGGGCAATGCCTTTGGCGGTGGAGGAATCGGAGGAAGAGTTTGTAAAGGTCGGGGAGCGAAAGTGGTTACTGGACGGGAAGGAAAGTTAGAGGAGGAAGAGGTTTTTAGAGAAACAGATTTGGATGGGTTGGGATGAGAGAGTAGGTCAGAGTGTTTTTGTTCAATGAGTTTAGCCAGAGAGACTGCATGGAAATAAGTTGTTGGCTGAGCAATTAAAACCTCATGACGAATGTGATCGTGTAAGCCTGCAACAAAAAAACTCAACAACCACGTCTCAGAAAGGCTGGTGATCTTAGTGGAAATTTCTTCAAACTGGGCTTGATAATCGTTGACAGAGCCAGTTTGGCGAAGCGCTTTCAGGGCGGCCTTGGGATCATCATAAAGAGACCGACCAAACCGCAATAACAGGGCCTCCAAAAACCCTTGCCAAGTGGTGAGAAAACCATTCCTGCTCATCCATTTATACCAGCTATAGGCAAGACCAGTCATATGAAGGGAAGATAGAGAAATCCGTTGCTCAGTAGGTGTATTATACATGTTGAAAAATTCTTGAATTTTAAACACCCAATCCTCTGCAGCGGTCCCATCAAAAGTCAGCACGTCAATTTTCATGCCCTTTAAAAGAGAATGATCCGATGACACAGGAAAACCAGGAAGAGCAGAAACGAAAGAACTAGCGGGAGTGGGAGGTGTGGTGGATGAGGATAGGAGTTTCTGAAGCATGGCTTCCATATTAGCCATGGTAGACTCCATATGAGAAAGGCGTTGATTGGTAACATTCGTAAAGTCAGTCATGTCATCCCGACTGGACTTAAGAGACTCCTCCAAACGAGCTAGGCGGGTACCGTCAGCCATGACAATGAAAGCACCAAATGATAGCTCCAACCACGATTTCAGTAGGGGTAGAGGAAGGACACAGACAACACATGATTTTTAAGAAAATAATGCGTTCCTTTATTCGAGAAAAGGTAAACTCCTACAATTCGTTCTTTATCATTCCCTGCCATTCTCAGAAATGCGAGGTACATAAATACTATTTTTCTAATGACAAAACGACAAAATAACAACCATAAATAAATGAGACGCAAAAGATCTTGCAGGGTACTGTAACCGTAATATATTCTTCAGCCACGTTCCCCTTCCTGCAGGACCACTTGAAATGCATGCAAATCAATCCACGTAGTCATCCATCCACCCGGGTTTCTTCTTGCTCCTGCCTCCTTTGTTAATGGGCTGTGCTTCATTGTGTGCAATTGGGTCTTTGGTGCTTGAGGTGCTGGAGTGGTTTATTGGGCCTTGATTGCTATCAGCAACAATGGAGAAGATGAAAATGATGAAAGATAAGAATGTTAAGGGTTTTTTAATTTTTTTTTTCTTTTAAAGTTCAAAAGTAAGTTAACAGTGTAAATAATTGTGTTAATGAGTAATAAAAAGAATTCACATGTAATTAATAAATTGAAAATTTTGATGTTAAGTATATAAGTTTTCTCTATTAAAAAAAATCATTCATAAAGATTTTAATTTGACTTTGGACTTATACTTTGATTTTTTTTATAAATAAAATTTTTTATTGAGTTAATAAATTTTTTTATAATTTAACACTATATCATTAAATTTTTTTAAATCATATATTATATTTTAGGTTAAATTAGTATTTTGGCCCATTAACTTTATTTAATATTTTAAATTGGTCCCTTAATTATGAAGTATTTCAAAATGATCTCCTAATTTTATTTAATATTTCAAATTAGTTCCTTAACCTTGAAATGTTTCAAAATGGTCCCTTAACTTTATTGAATATTTCAAATTAGTCCCTTAACTTTAAAATATTTTAAATTAGTTCCTTAAAATTTAAAATTTCATTTTATTTAATGTTTCAAACTGGTCCTTTAATTTTAAAAGTTAAAGGACCAATTTAAAACATTTAAAAAAACTTTTTAATATAAAATATTTATTTTAATATGAAAATATTTAAAGAAAATAATTTAAAAAAATATACAAATTTTTTTATAGATAAAATTATGAAAAAAATCATACAAAAACACACTTTTTCAATTTAATCACTTGAATAAAAAAAATACTTATAATAAAAATTTAAAAACTAAAAATGCTTAAAATGTTCATTGAAATAAAATACTTTAAAAAATAATATTTATTTTGATATAAAAATCCATCGCTAATACTATTTTTACAAATATTTCATATCAAACTAAATATTATTTTTTTAAGTATTTTATTTTACTGAATTTTTTAAATATTTTTTAGCTTTTAAAATTTTATGATAAGTGTTTTTTTTTGTTTTAAGTGATTAAATTAAAAAAAGCACTTTTGATGACTTTTTAAAATAATTTTATCTATAAAAAGAACTTTTATATATTTTTAAATTATTTGTTTTAAATGTTTTATATTAAAATAAATATTTTAAATTAAAGGTTCTTTGAAATATTTTAAATTGATCTCTTAACTTTTAAAATTAAAAGACTAATTTAAAATATTAAATAAAATAAAATTTTAAAAGTTAAGGAACTAATTTAAAATATTTCAAAATTAAGGGATTATTTTGTAACGTTAAATAAAATTAAGGAATCATTTTAAAATATTTTAAAATTAAAAAATCAATTTAAAATATTAAATAAAGTTAAGGCTACATACTGATTTAACCAATATTTTATTAAAAATTATTAACAAATACTTAAAAAAGTTTATTTAAACTTTTCGTTCTTTTTCAAGTATCACAAGCAAAATATTTTCAAAAGCGTTTTTGTATAAACGTTTCTATTAGGAATAGAAAAGCGTTTCGGAATCATCACCAGCTTTCTTTTAGATTTTGGCACCCCTGTAGCTGTGACGCCCTAAACCGCCACAATGCTTAGCTTCAAGAGCTTCTTGTCCCGTAATAGAAGGATCAAGAAAAAGAACAGAAACAAGCGCAAACACAAAAGCCAATTTGCTTTCGCTATGCAAAACTGCATTTCCCATAAAAATGAATTGCTAGACCGAGAAGAAGAAGTAATAGAAGATACCGAAGATTTCAGGCTCAAAAGCTCTGCCCAATCACAAACTTATGGGGTTCAACCTTTGGGCAATCTTTATCTCAACCCAGGTTCTATCAACTGCAGAGATACAGGTTTAGGTAATCTCCACTCTCTGACAGATGAACTTGTTCTTGAAATCCTGGGGTTGTTGAGTGGGAACGACTTGGGAGTTTTAGCGACTGTGAGCAAGTCCTTTTATGTTTTCACCAACCAAGAACCCATTTGGAGGAATCTTGTATTGGAAAATGTTAGTGGTGGGTTTCAGTACAATGGATCTTGGAAATCTACTTATGTTGGTGCTTACTACCCTTTATTTGATATCTCAAATATTGCTGTCCTGAATTTGAAAGTGAGAGACTTTTATTCTGATTATCTTTTTCAAAGTTGGTTCTGTGCTAATCTGGAAATGAAACCCGAATGGCTGGTAAGAGATAATATAGTTCGAAAGAAGGGCATTTCAGTTGAAGAATTTGTAAAGAATTTTGAGGAGCCTAATAAGCCGGTGTTGTTGGAAGAATGTCTTGAAAATTGGGATGCACTAAAAAAATGGGATAGAGATTATTTGGTGCAATTGTGTGGTGATGTTAAGTTTTCAGTTGGGCCAGTGGAGATGAAGCTCGAAGACTATTTTAGGTACTCGGATCAAGTGAGAGAAGAAAGACCATTGTATTTGTTCGATCCAAATTTTGCTGAAAAAGTTCCAAATTTGGATTCACAATATGATGTTCCAGCTTACTTCCAGGAGGACTTGTTTAGTGTCTTGGGCAAAGAGAGACCCGACTACAGATGGATTATTGTTGGACCAGCTGGATCAGGATCCTCTTTCCATGTTGATCCAAATTCGACTTCAGCTTGGAATGCAGTAATCAAGGGCTCCAAGAAGTGGATATTATTTCCTCCTGATGTGATTCCACCTGGAGTTCATCCTAGCCCTGATGGCGCAGAGGTTGCATCTCCTGTTTCAATAATTGAGTGGTTCATGAACTTTTATGGTGCAACAAAAAGTTGGAAAAAGAAGCCTATTGAGTGCATCTGTAAAGCTGGGGAGGTTGTCTTTGTGCCTAATGGATGGTGGCATTTGGTGATCAACTTGGAGGAGTCCATAGCTATAACCCAAAATTATGTCAGTAGGTAAGATTCTGTACTGCTTTCAGTAGGTTTCTGAATTTAGATTAATTAACAGTATCATTTCAAGTAGTAGATTACTAATCAATGAAAACTAATTTGTAATCCACATCTTTGTAAGTTAATTTCTGTAAGTTTGAATAAGCTGCGCTTTAAGTAAAAGGATATCAAAGAGTGCTCTGGCTCATTTGATTTGGTTTTGCAATCACTTGTGGTAGTAATGTAGTGTTCTACCTTTTCCATTGACTATTAAGGAGAAGTAGTGATATGCTTCTAGATTCTTCTGTTCCTGCATTGACTTTTGTCTTCTGCACCTTGTGGTAGTGATGAATGTTCTATTTTTTTTATCATTCCATCGACTGTCAAGGAGAAGTAGTAGTTTGAGCTTCATAGAGTTAGAATCTTGAATGGTATAATGAGCATCTGGCAATCGTTTGGCTAGTCAGGTTTTCTACTCTGAGCAATCAAGTGCTTGATTTTAGTTGTTAAAATATATTTTGGCAGCTCAGTGAATTTGGTGCTTTACAAAATTATTATTTAAGCTAAACATGGAAAATATATTTGAATCATTGGAGTGAGGGTCGCTGGATTTGTAATTCACCGTTGCACATTTGGTCATTCCCTTGTATTTGGAATGAGGGTGTCATGTGTAAATAGGCAGTAGTCCATAGGTTAGATGTTAGGCTAAGTCACCTATGACGCTGGCATGAATGCCTGAAGTGAAATAGCTCTATTGAGAGACTACGTATATACTCCTGAATCTTGTTCATGGGCTAAAAGAAAGTCCTTTTTTATTGCTGTACTTCCTCTGGCTAATGGCCAAAGAAAGCAAATTTCATATTCAAGTTAATGCTATTATGTCTCATCTCACTCTATCATGCATATGGTTGTCTAAACAACTGGAAGAATGATTAAAACTCATGAAAAACTAAATATTAAACAATTTAATGACATAACTTTTGTGTAGTGTTTAATTTGGTTTCACCTTTGTATTATTTTGCGTGTGGATTCTGTAATCTCTAATGGTGCAGGGTGAAAATTTTTTATTTGACAGAACTCATTGGTGGTGACTTGTTGCAGGAGAAACTTGCTTAATGTTCTGGATTTTCTTAAAAGGCCAAATGCGAGCATACTGGTATCTGGAACAAGAGATCGAGTGAATTTGTATGAGAAGTTTAAAGATGCTATCGCGGATTCTTTTCCTGGAATAATTGATGAACTGACCCTGAAAGAGGAAGAGAAACAGATCCAGCAGAAGAAACTTTCCTTCTGGGATTCTGTCACAGATTCTAAAGTGGGAGCTTTCAAGTTCTCTTTCTAGGGAGGCAAAAGCAACAATTGATGTTGCTAATCGACAGTTCAGATGGATGACATAAGTTGCCATTTTGATTTGTTATTCTTTAAATGTACTTTCATTTTTGTATGTTATAAAATTGTCATTGTCACGGTGATTACCAATTTTTGGCAACCTGCAATAGTTTTATCATTTTAAAATTTTCTATTGTCCCTATCATTAGACTTTCATCACTATACTATTAAATTTTTACTCACATGGCCAATTCTATACCATTTTAGCACTCTTAATATGTATGATTCAAACCAGATTATTCAAGAACACAGATTGTATCAGATACCTTGCATATGAGCTAATATTCATTTCATTATTTATGAGCATAAATTATACATGTGTAGAATGTCAAGATGAGACATTTTAATCATAATAGCAAAATTAAACACATTGACAAAAGTTTAATGGCAAAAATTAAATTAAAAATTTTAAAATTGTAAAGATTCAATCATAATAATAATGTTGTAAAGAATAATTTGACCCTTTTTTTCTGAAAGATCAAAACCGACTGCATGGACTTCAAAGTTACATATTATGAAATTAAATGCTTGTATGTAGGTATCTAAATTTGAATTTTCTTTTTTTGGGAGATTGATAATCTAAATTTGCACCCTATATAATTGAAGATAGAAAGAAACAGAAAATGTGAACCTTACACATATAGAATCTACTGCTTACTGCTTTCTCTCCTACTGTACTTTATACAATACTACAGAAGATCCTAGAGTCACACATGCCTGCTACAAATGGACCCTTAAATCCAAACCGTACACATCCTCTATAAATGTTGAACAGATCAGGATTGTGTTCAGCTTAGACTAATTTATAAATGAAAAAAAAAAATTGTTCATGATTTTGCGATGATTCAAATCCAAATAGAAATTACATATTCAATCCATGCCTAGGATTTAAACGGATACTACCATCAAATGAGGTTATGCTTTCACAAATTACAATTGATACAAGACATTACAAAATTCTTGTTACAACGTGTTCCTCAAGGTAGATTTTGAAATACATAGGTATTCTTTTCTTTGGCAGGGGAGGAAACGGTAAGGGGTGAAATAATTAGTCAGAATGTGATGGAAACTAGAGTTACTTGTTTAGAGGATATGATCATACAGGCGATAGAGAAGCTGTATAAGAATCATCAGAGTACTTTAAGCCTTTTAGCGAACATGACCGCATGCAAGAGATGACTATGGCTCCTGGAATGCCAAATGTACCACTGCAGTTTTGCAAGCCTTCACTACCTGCAGCTTTAGATTCTGACTTCTCACAAGTTGATTTCAAAGCAACATTCAAGCCAATTGAGCTAGGTTCTGTCACAAAACTATATAAACCACAAAAAAGAAGTAATCATCATTTAAGAGCCAAATAACAATATCTCTGACACATCGTTTTTTACTTGATTGAATGGCATGTATCATGAATCCATCACATCACTCTTAAGATATGGACCATAGTTATACTACTAATGCTCATTATCATGAAATTCAGCTTATCTTGGAACTCCTGCTGACTCAGAACAATCGGCAGGTTGACACAAACCATGAAGCCCTGACATGGAAGGATAAGCTAATCAATGCAGCAAATGGGGAGGGACCACCTAATGTTCCAGATCATGTAAATCTTATCATTTTGTTAGTGCTGAATTTGTACAAGATGAATTCCATGCATGGGTACTAACCACATATTATGGTAGTGACCACATGAATTTTGTCCTTACCAAACAATTCAAATATGTAACAAGTATCATCATGCAAAAGCTATCCATACATTGAATCCCTAACATGGAAGGATAAGCTAATTAATGCAGCTGAGCTAGGAAATGGGAAGGGACTATCTAACATTCCAGCTCATGTAAATCTTTTGATTTTGTTTGTGCTGAATTTATACAAGATGAATTCCATGCATGGGTACTAACCACATATATCATGGTACTGACCACATGAATTTTGTCCTTACCAAACAATTCAAATATGTAACAAGTATCATCATGCAAAAGCTATCCATACCTTGCCTCAAAGTTTCTTCCTTCAGAACTCATCAATGAGCATATACCAGAAGTAATCCATGGCGGAAGAAACGTGTCTTTAATTTCAATGTTACAACAAAGGCCATCTGATGAACCTTGTCCGAGTTCAACATCTTTCCTATTAGATCCATCATAGGAGGCAGCAATATGTTCAGCTCTTCTCATCTCCATGCACTTAATCTACAAAAGAGTAACATTTATATTCCAATCATGTGTTGTTTCATAGCAAGTCAAAGGAAAATAACCACTGTATCTCAGTTGAGTTGACTTCTCCATGGGTAGAACTAGCATGGCAATTTTACTTAAGTGAGTTTACAATGAACATTCAATTTCCAAGTGAAGGGCCTTGTAACTGGTTTTTTGGAGGATATAATACATCTCATCAACACTAGTCCAGCTTGCAGATCCAAAAAATTAAGCAACTACTGACAATTATATTTGAGGTGTTGTCACAGGCTTCAGGATGGTACTTATTGCCCAATCCGGCATCAACCATAACAAATTCCATAAAAGAAGTACTAATACCTCTTCTTGCTAAAGTGATGTAGGTTTTATTAGCATGACAGTTCAACAATCAACTAAACATCACCTAGAAACTATAACAGTGTGCAAAAATAGAGGATGACAATTATAAAAGGGAAAAAAAAAAAAAGGAGGTATGACATACATCAGGAGAAGAAATGGCAGCATTTTGAAATGGCACAGGAGAACATAATACAGGGACATCCATACCAGACAGTGAGGTAAAGAAAGATCTGCAGACAAAAAGAATTAGTCAGCAACAAGTTAGAAATTGGGTAAACATCAAATTAGTATAACCTAATGTCATAATACAGAAAAACTGGATAGGAACCTATGAAAAAAGTTAAACCTTTAATTAGTTATATAGTCACCTGTAATTTAGTAAGAGGTCATATAAACCATGTACATTCATGTTGCCACCAAAAACCAGCAAAGAGTCTGGGGTATTATCAACATCACAGAAGGATCTTGACCGTCGAGTCTGCAATATGTTCACATAAAGCACCAATCAACTCAAAAATATAAAACTTATGTATGGTGTAGTTAACTTATAGACCAGCGTATTGGGAGCATAAGACAGATAAAAGAGGGACAATCATTTCTACCACAGTAATCTTAAGTGTTGAAATCTATGAGCAGATAAAAAAAGATTTGCAAACTTCTATTAATGAAATTGTCATACCTAATCATCAGAGTCAATAAATTTAAGCCAATAGAAAATTTATGGAGTCAGTGCAGACGTTATAGCAAAAAAATTTGCCCCATGATCACAGCAAGGGATTAATCAGGCATCCCATAGTAAAAAAAAGAAAAAGAAAAAAGAGCAACATGAACAGTATATAGATTCAAACCTGCCCCAGATTATGCTTCTCTATTTCTGAAAGCTCAACCAGATCTTCAGTAGCGATTTGCTCCACTTTAGAATGGCAAAGAGGCATAGAGAAACAAACATCCTAGTCAACAGGGATACAACCAAATATAAGTTCAGGCATAATCAAAAAAATAAATATTGAGGGTGCACTTCCATTATAAGAATAAAAAAAAGGAGAATTTTTAATTTCACAAAATGTAGTGCTTTAATTTTTAGCTCTTTGTTGATCCCAAACTAGAGAGAGAAAGACAGAGGGAAGATACCATATGCCTAATATTATTAATGAAATTCAAACATGCAATCTTTTATTTGGTTTGTGATACTCACAAGTTTTAACCAACAAGTGAGGATAATCTAGTAGATTTTGTTTTTATTTTCATATATATAAGCAACAAACAACTTATAAGCAACACCAGTGAGCTGATAGCTCACATGATACCAGTCTCAATCTTTAAAATTGAGGTGAGCTTGATATCTTGGGTTTGATCCCTACCCCTTACCTTTTCCCTAATCCCCTCCCCAGGTCATGGACCTCCTATGTAACAAAAAGAACAAAAAATCTAATAGTCAGTTTCACCAATATTTGCCTAGAAAATATTCTATCAAAAGCAAATTACTCTTACCCTAGGTAAACATTACGGGAAAGAACAAACTTTGAAAGAAAATTATATTGAACAGAGTGAATACTGAGAGTGAGCAGTGACATACAAGTACAAAGCACACATCAGAGTGAGTAATTTGTGAGTATATTCTTACATGCTCTCTTAACAATGATCTCAAACCTCTGGTTGACTTAGAGATATAAGCACTGCATGAGGATCTGGATCCATCAGAGCCATCACCGCCAGTGAACATCACCACAAACTGGGAAGTGCAAACTAGAAGATAAAGGGAACAAAAAAGGATTAATACTAAGTTTCCATTCAAAAAATAAATAAATAATGCAGTGAAACTAATGACAATTAAAAGGCAGCAAGAGGGGCGGGGGAGGGTGTATAATGAATAAATTTGTGAAGTCACTCTAAGTTAAGCTGACCCAACAAAAAATGACACGGGTATGTAATCACCATAAAAGATGCCACATATATTATTTCGAAGCATGTAATAGAGATCTCGAAAAGATTCTTCCCAATCTACTTGTCGTTTGTTTAAGAACTCCAATTCTGCAGTATAAAAGGGAAATATTAACCTCAGGAAAGAGCAGAAAAACAAGGAAGAGACTGGAAATGGAAGAAGTTAAAAGCTGCTTGGCAAACCTCCATCTGCTATTGATGAGCTCAACACTGATATAAGAGAAGGTGGTAGCATGGATTGAGGATACATCCACGAATGCAAAACTTTAAAGCCTTCAGAATTAGATGTGAGATGTGAATGGCCACTCATATTTTGACCCTTGAAAGTACTATGTTTTAAGGTGAATTGAGGCACGGTACAACACATAAATGACCTATGAATCCTGAAATTTGGAATCAACATAGAATTTCCAGAATGACAATCATGAACACCAAGGATAGTTGACACCAACAAAGTAAGCAGGCAATATACTATCCATATAAATCACATAAGGGGGTGCTGCATTAACAATTTAAAAATTGTACATCATTCCAATGCACCTGATCCCTCCATTCTCAAAGCCAGGATATCAGTCCATTTTATGCACTCACCAATTCACAGAAGAAGTTACCACACGCATACTAGTTTTCAGTGTAAGATCCAGAGGAGCCTTATGGCCAGGCACATGGCACTCAGTGATGAAATTGCCTGTGGTGGTTGACGTAGCATCTCCACGTCTTTCAGATGAATTAGCAGCTAAACCACAACTCCCATGTGGTTCAGGGGCAGCCAATCCTCTTAATGCTTTACCCTATAGTTGAAAAACGTATTTACAAATGGCATCCTAAATATAAGTACTTGAAAAGAAAAGAGTTCTGCCAATATATACCACATCAATAGCTGTCAAGCCCGAAGATCTATCAGCAGATGATGAAAGTTCAGCTACACTAAGAAATTTTCTTTGGCTGCACTTTTCAATTGTATGACAAGACTGCAATATACCATCTTTGCTAGCTTCACTTGAAGCAACAGTATTCTCCAAGCTGACAGCAATTACGAATACAATCAACATGGAAATTTTAAATTTGGACTAAAGAAAATAAATAGACAACGAGGCAAACCATGATATCTCGTGCTGTCTCATGGCAGTCGAATTAGAAAAAACATAGAGATTCTTCAGGTTGCTATTTTTCTCCACAGATGGATTTTCCTAAACATAGTAACAAGGTTACTTAGTTCAATCTCAGACACATTAGCAATCAGAGATTTGCTATCTAATGAAATTGGACAAATGTAAAAACCTTCGCATTTTCTTGTCCAGAAACCATTCTAAACCGGGACTTTTTGGCAGGAAATATGTCATCAACACGTGTATCAATGTATTTTGGGTTCCTTGACAGTCCTGGTCTTTTAAGCCCATTATCCACCTCACTGGTGTTGCAAACATAAATCAAACAAGTTCTCAGCACATTATGAAATAACAAATTGAAAGAGAATTAGAAGACACTTACTTTGAAGTACCACTTAAGGGGGATGGAAATTCATCAGTAAGGTCCCCAGCCACAGCACTAGTCCGCTTCAACTGCTCTCCCTGCCAAGCACATACAGATGATGTAGACATGAGAATTTTTGCAACAGTTCAGTAATAGTTGTCAATGTGAATGAAAACGAGCTTTAAGATAGAAATTCCCTTTCAGTTTTAATGAGAAAGACACGAGGGCAACAATCATTCATTTTGATATGAACTTTTAATATATAATAGGCTAAGAGGTATTCCTCATAACAAAACAGGACAAAATAATAATATACAATGTATTTCGTATGCTTAGGAAATATTTTAGTCCAAAGCAGCCAGTTCAAAATCACCCTGAGACTTAAAAAATGCTTGCGAGCATACAACTGAGTAAAGAGTACAAATGAAAGCCCTATTATCAGCAAACGGACAACTTAAATATATGATGCCACAATTTATATACTACAAGGCCCTACCAGAGCACTGGCAATAACTTCACAGTCACACAATAGCCACTTTACCCGTACCTGTAACGTTGAAGACTCCAACATTGGACATCCTAAGCATTTCCATCAGAATCACGCAATTGAACGCTTTAATTTATAAATATATAAGAAGTTTGGAGATTTACCCTCAATTCTGATGGTGTCTTTCTTTTAACCATTGTGCTACCATTTAGAGGCCCTGGGACAATTAGATGAGAGCTACGAGGTAAAGAACTTCGTGCAACGACTTCTGCCATGCCGTGGTTTCGGAAACCGCAATTGCGACTTCCTTACCAATCAAAGCACATCCTATGATTCATTATTAAAGTAGGTTTAGTGAGCATGCGAGGTAGATTTCAGGAAATCAAAATTTCCACAATCAAAGAATAAACACTGTAAACCTTAGCATATCCGATTTAAGCAAACGAAGCTCGGATTCTAGAAATTATAATAGGCGCAAAGAAACGTAGGATGACCAAGATTTTTCAAAGCTGTATATATAAAGACTGGGAGCGATTCAGAAACTAAAGAATCGAAAGGTCAATCTCATCTTATCTCCATTTTTAGGGAAATCCGAAGTGCCCTAACCTGAGATTGAGTCAAGTCCACGACTTCGTATTAGTTTCGCCCTAAGTACGATTTTAGGGCATACTCTGACCAGAGCTTGAGAGAAGATGAGATGAGGGGAGGGACTGAATTGAATGAACCGAGATGGCAGACAAGTTGAAATTTTGCGGCGAAAGTGAATAGCTTTTAAAAGCAATTTGATTTGAATTCCCTCCTGCTTATGACGCCGTGAGCGAAGCCGTTTATGACCGTTTATAATTTTGCAAAATTTTTGGATTAGTAGTAAACTTGATCGTTGAAAAGTTTATTTGACGCAATAGGTTCAAATTAAAAGATATAAATATGAGTTTAAATTTTTTTAAAATAATTTTTTTTTGTAGATTATTATTTATTTTTCTTCTATCATTAAAATTTAGTGTCCTATTAGTTTACTAAGATAAATTTATCTTTATCAAAACATAAATTTTATACTTTTGTAAGTAAAAATTCAAACTAATAAAAAGATTTATCAATAATTTGGATAAAAAAGACCTAGATGATGTTGCTTTAAATATGTTTAATTTGGCTCAACTCTAATTCAAATATCTCTTTATTCTTACGAATGGTTTATGTTCCTTTAAATATGTTTAATTTGGTTTAACTCTAATTCAAATATCTCTTTCTTCTTATGAATGGTTTAATTAAAAGTGTTTTAATAAAAAGCAAAATTTTGTTGCCCGTCTTATATATATGCTTTGTAATAATGACTCAAAAAAATGTATATTTTATTGTGTTTAAAATCAATTGTATTTTAAATTTATTTTTTTGAATATTTTTTAGATATAATAATACTATAATAAAATTACATAAATTTAAATTTTTTTAGTATTTAAATATATGATGAAATATGTAAGTTTGGTGAAAAAAAAGAAGAGTTTATCAAACGGACTAAGTTGACCTGATTTTTACCAAGCCAAGCCCAAATTCAAAATTTTGTTACAATGTTAAGCTCAGGCCTACCTTTTTAAGTATTATCTTTTTTTTTTTTTGTCTTAAACCTAACTTCTTTTTGTATAAATTTGACTCATGGTCAAGTCTAGTTAAAATAATTAATATGTCTAAATAAGTTTTTGCATATTTGGCCAAAAGCAATAACAAAGTATAAATAATATTTTTTGTAAAAATATTTATTTTGGTTAAATGATGTTTTTAGTTCAATTTCTTAAAAAAATTATTTTTGAGTAAGTATGAATAATATTTTTGTAAAAAAGTTAAAACTTTTCTTTCAAAATAAAAGTTAAAAAAAGATTGTTTTAAAAATAGTTTTACTTTACTTAAAATTATTAATTATTATAACTATTTTTAAATTTTTAACTTATCTTTTAAAATATATTTTTAATAAGTTGACAATAAAAAATATTTTTAAAAAATTTTAAACATAATAATATTGATAAAAATTATTTATTAAATAATTTTGTTTTCTTTTTTACAATTTTCTATGAAATTTTATTTAATAAAACATTTCAAAATAAATAAAAATTCATAACAATCATCAAAATTGCTAAAGTGTGAGCTAGGTCTTTTATAACTTAGTTGATATATAGAATAGAAATAAATGAGATAAAATAAAATAAAAAATAATTTTAAAAGTAAAAAAATATTTCATACCTTTATTTTTAAAAAATAATAAAAAAGTAAATAATAATTAATAAATAATAATTATAAAAATATAATAAATATCACACACAATGAATAAAAGAAAATTTCCATTTCCGCCCATTAATCCAAACCTCCCATCTATCTCCCAATATTTTACTCGCGCACACAACTTTTGCCAACCTTTTTTTTTTTAAATAGCACAATCTCCGGCTTGTTTTAGAGTGGCACGGTCCTTTAACTTGAGCTATACCCAAAAGTCCAAAACCTTCTCTAATTTTTTTTAAAGAACAGTAAAATTGTTTGAAAATACATTTAAACAAAACTAAATCAGATTCTAATTTTAATTTTTTAATATTTAACAAGGAAACCCTTATATATAGGGTGACGTTGGGTTAAACTTTGTCGTTATCAACTCTTGCAATTTCTTTTAGATATTATTATTTTATTGAAAGTCTTACAATAATCACGTGGAATATTTAATTTTCTTTTGAGATATACTTAATTTTCTTGACTATTTTTTTATTTTAAAAAATTATATTTCTCTTTTTAAAAATAAAATATGTGCTACACTTACTTCTCATATAATAAAATAGAAGTTATAATTATATTTATCTTGACTAAAATATTATTGTATTTTTTATTTGTATAATATAACAAGTATAAAATATATATTGAACTAATATAAAATAATTAATTTTATAAATTTAACATTTTAAAAAATATTTGATAAAAAATTATTAAAAACAAAAAAAATTCACAAAGTAACCTGTTAAATTTAACTCATTTATAAATAATAGTATAATCTCAAAAATAACATTTATATGAAATACATATTAATGAATCTAAGTAATGCCATAGTTTAATATATATTTAAAATAAATTAAATTTATAATTCTCATACAAAATAAATAACATTAAAATAATTTTTTAAAAATAATTTTTTTATAAAATAAAATAATATTATCTTTAAAAATATTTTTTTTTATATCTTGATTTCGGAGGATAAATATTTTTTTCAAATAAATAAATTATGTAATTTAGACATTTAAACAAATAAGTTATCTTAAAAAATATACCTAAATGACTGAAACTTACTTGGTTGTAAATAGCATGAACTTAAAACGTATGCAGACAAAAAGTTAAGTTCAAATTTCAGTTATCTTTGTTAATATTGTTGACATCTTCAATTTTCGTAAGTTTAGGATAATTTTCAAATGGTTATTTTAAAATCATTTTAGCTTCAATTATCATCCAAATTCGAATTGTATAATTTTCAAAATGATTACAATACCACTGAATCCCAATAAAATCTTTTAAATACATGAATTGTTATGATCAAATAATTTGACTACGCGATCAACTGTCAACATCAAAGACAGCGTATACTTGCATTCATTAAATTAAATATTTGAATGATTTATCATTCATTTAATGCTATATGTTTGGATAATTTATAAGAAATATATGCCACTACCAAATTAACTCATTTCATTTCCTTCTCGAGTTATTTCAAGCCCAATAAAACACCAGGTGACTTATAAGTGTGTAACTTGCACGCAAAGATGTTTGCCATGTAGTTTTCTTTTTTTGGTGAACTAGATTCATTATCAATTATGAATGTGCATTTATGAAATACTTGTTTACCAGACTACATTTTGTACGACAATACAACTCTCCATTAATTTAGTCTGAAAAAACGAGTAGATGAAATAAAATATAATAATTTATGAACAACTCAATAAATACGAAAGAAACTATTTTTCCCTTGATATGCCGTTTTGATTTATTTTAGAATTAATTGAATGGTGTAAAACAAAGTCGTTCCACCAAATGATCACGACATAGTTGGAACGATATAATTTGCGATGGGTTTTTCTTTCTCATAGCAAGATTGGGAAGTCTAACATTGAGAGTGTGTGATTTGACTTGCGTTTTTAGTTGTTAGAACTAAAATGTTGTTAAAGGAACAAGATCTCTTTTACCGTCAGTTCAAAAGGATCTAACATTTTCTTAATAATAAAAATCATCATCAGCCGCTATCCAAATATTCATCAAAATTTATTGTTTCTTGTTTTTAATAATATGAAAGAAGAATCAAACAAAGATAATGAAAATGACAATGAATCATCGGAGTTTCAAAATGGAAACTCTTTTTTGTTGAAAAATTTTCAAGTTAATTGAATATTAAAAAAAAAAAAAGAACCCATAGTATAAATAATCTTTTAAAGGGATTTGTCTCTTCCGAGTGCAAAATGAAAATAAATTGAGCTTTCTTTAGAACAAGATCTCTGAAAGCAATTAAAACAAATTTTTCTTATCCGAGATGAAAATGCAGCAAACAAATTATAAATTCAATACACATGAATTGATTTAACTCCATTCAATAAGTAGGTTCGAGTTTACGGTAATCTTAGTTAGCCCTTTAGGTTAACTTCTTTTCAATTTGATTTCTTTAAATTCTATCATGTATCTTACTCCCTTCTCTTGATCTCGTGTTCCTTCTGAGTAATGATGTAGTTTGAGTTATCATTACCCTCCACATAATTGTTGTCAAGAATTTCATTTTCTCTCTGTCATTAATAGAAAAAATCTCATATATTTTGTTAAAAAAAAAATCAATAAAATGAAACTAATTAAGTCACGAGGAAGCATCGCAAATCAATTCCGTGCAAAACACTTTGGCATTAGAGTAACCTATTCTTATCATCATTTTGCTAATCAATATCCATAGTTCAAACAAAATCCACAAAGTGTATTAATTAAAGGTTGAAAGTCAGTAGAAAGGCTAGCAAGCCCTACCCTGCCGACAAAATGCTCTAGTTGGGCGATCTCGTCCATAGTGCCCTGCGATGTAACTTGTCGGAAGAATCAGGAGAAGAGGTGGAAGAAGGAGCAGCAGCAGCAGATACTGGGTTGGAATTCCCAGTTAGGTGCTGCACGAGACCCATGAATTCTTGAGGCTTCACATGAAACACCTTAGGAGATCTCAAATATATCACAACTGGAGAGGAATGCTTTTGACCTCCAACATGCTTCTTCATCTTTCTGGAGCTCTTGCTCACCATAAGAGGTCCAGGCTTTGGACCCTGCAACTTCATTCTTCTTGCTTCGGATTGCGAATCCATCTTCTGTTTTGTGATGCTTCCTTCTTTCAATTTTGAATTCATGTCTTGTCCAATTTGGCTTAATTTATAGAAGGAAGTGGGGAGTGGGGACACTTAAGACTTTTTGAGCATGCAGGAGTGGTGTTTGTTGACAAAAGACAAGCCCTTGTGGTCAACTCTGATTTCGTCTTTTATGCATTATTTAATACGTTTTTTCCAGTGTTTTTGGCTGTATTTGATAGTAAAAAAAAGAAGATGGATAGGAATAAATTTTTTTATAAAAAGTAAAAAATATATCTATTATTATTATTATTATTATTATTCAACAATAGTTATTTTTTATATTTTTTAAAATAGAAAATATATCTTTTTTATTTTTTCTATTCTTTTTTTTTTCTTCAATTTTCTTGATCACGTATCAAAAGCAACTTAAACTTTTTGAAATATGGGGGAGGGAAAATTACTATCTTTTGTAAAACTTGCCGGCTGCGTTTGGAGAATTGGCACGGGAATTGGATTCGTTTGTCAAAATTCATCTGAAAATTTTAAATTCGGAAGTAGAATACTGGAATCTGAGAGAGAGAGTCACGGTCAAAGTCATCTTATGTGGACATTTTCCTTTCCATGCCCGATTAATATATTATTACGATTAGAGATTCAAATGTTAAGTAAGAAATGACCTTTCAAAGCGCTGGCTTTTTCGTTTTATCTCTAATTCAACCTTGGACGGTCTGATAAAATTCTAGATATTTAAGTCACCTATATAATTATTTAATGATAAAATTTAATTGGTTACTTAATAAATTTCGTTAAAGCAAGTTAACTCAACAAGTTGAAAGTATCCACATTAGGCTTTTGTATTGTCATTTATAATAGATTATGTTTCTCTCAATTTATAATAACACATTCTTACGATCCCTTTTCATACAGGATTAGACTCAGTTCCTACATTTTAAAAATGATTTTATGCAAATGCAAGCACAGTAAAAGCAGGTAGACTCAGTTCATACATTTTAAAATGATGTATGCAAATGCAGACACGGTAAAAGCTAATTAAACGCAATGTCAATGTAAATAAAAATAATTGGAATGACTATATAATAAGTCAAAATACTTTTTCTACAATAGAAAAAGAAAAATCCACATTTCGCATAACGTATTGATAATAACGTACTTAATAAAAAGTCAAAACAACAGAAATTAAGTGAAGCTCAAAGAGAGGCATGCATCAAAATGAATTGATTTGAACACTTCAAACTCCCTTTTGGTTTTCTTGCCCTTCGCCACATTCTATCTTCAGGTGATATTTATTGATGCTGAGTTCATATAGAGTAACAGCCTGAACATCTATCATATAATTAATCTCTTCATGCAGAAGTCAAGGGTTTTTAATCCAATTCCAGCTCTTTCCTTCACACATTCACATTCCTCCCTTCTCTTCATTACCAGTGAATATCCTTTTCTTGTGTCCACTAAACGTCATTTTTATCATCTTCTGCCCGGAATAAAAGTAACGCATTTTACAAAACAAGAAAACATAAATTTAAATGTATTTTATATTTTTATTATTAAAATTTTAAAATATAATATAATAAATAAATAAATTGTATGTTTTTTTAAATTAAATTATGTATTCATTATGTTATTATTGATAAATTATATATTTATTATTTTTTAATTAAAATTTTAATGATAAAAATATATAATATTATGTTTAAGTCTATTCCTTACCATAAACGTGTACATAGAAGAATAATCCATGTTCAACTTTTCTTACGATTCATTATCAAATTGCCATATAAACATATTTACATACAAGTTTTTTCTGTCTATATTTTAATTCAGCTTAAATTTTTACAATTAAACCCAATATTAACATATTCAGGTTGTTACATTATTCATACTAAAAATTAAAAATTTATATACAAAATCCTGAAATTTTTGGTACGCTTGTTGTAACTAATTTATTCTTTTCCGATTATTAACAGAAAAAAAAAAATCCATTCTCCTCAAAATATTCAGATTTTACGTCAACGATTATCCTCTCATTGATTCCCGTTTCGATATAATTGTTGGATCGATTCATGCATTCTGGAGATCCTGGAGCTCGACTGAACGTAAGTATTGTTTAGGTGCAATTAGGATATCCAGAATCGATGAGGTTTTCTTGGATGGAATCGTTCCTTCAAAGTCCCCGATTTTAACGTCAATGGAATCATCGGAGATCAATCTGCGCATTGGTATTCACAGGAGGCCGTGGAGGAGAACGCCGCGAGGGATATAATTTGATGGGCAACGTCTGCTTGGGACCTAACCTTGGTGGGAATGGGTTCTTGCAATCTGTCACAACCGCTTTTAGGAAAACCCGGCCGCCTGACGGCAGGCTTCCGCCGCCAAATGCCGATGACAATAATAAAAGCGCGGAAAATGCAGGCCCTGATTCATCCCAAGATTCTGATGCTCCAAAGCCAGTTCAAAGTACACCACCTGAACTGGTGAAGATTCCCAGCGTTGAAAAAAAACCGGCGGAACCCGAAAAGCCTGTGAAGCCGGAGGTCAGTGAATCTGCCTCTAGTACTGCTGATGCTGGGAAAGCCCAGAAGCCTGTTAAGCCGGAGGTGGTCAATGAACCCGCCTCTAATAATACTGCTCATGCTGGGGAAGCTAAGAAACCTACTCATATTAAAAGGGTATCGAGCGTGGGACTTCAAATAGAATCGGTGTTAGGGAGGAAAACTGAGAATTTGAAGGATATTTATAGTCTGGGGCGGAAGCTGGGACAAGGGCAGTTTGGGACAACATACTACTGTCTAGAGAAGGCAACTGGTAAAGAGTTTGCTTGTAAGTCCATTGCCAAGAGAAGACTGACCACACAAGAGGATGTAGATGATGTTAGAAGGGAGATTCAGATAATGCACCACTTGGCAGGTCACCCCAATGTGATTCAAATAGTTGGTGCTTATGAGGACGCTATAGCTGTCCATGTTGTTATGGAACTTTGTGCTGGTGGGGAGCTTTTTGACAGGATCATACAGAGAGGGTACTACACTGAGAAAAAGGCAGCCGAGCTCGCAAGGTTAATAGTTCGTGTTGTGGAGGCATGCCATTCTTTGGGGGTCATGCATCGGGACTTGAAGCCAGAGAACTTTCTGTTCGTCAACCAGGAGGAAGAGGCACAACTTAAGACAATAGATTTCGGGCTGTCAGTGTTCTTTAGACCAGGTATATCCATCTCATTATTGTCTTTAATGATTAATTATTCTTGATTTATTCCTATGCTGCCCTTGGAGTTGATAATGGATTTGCTTTTTTATTGAGCTAATCATATCGATTCCCTTTTTTATAATTATTTTTATCTACTGTGAATAAAGACAAGGCAGGGACACTACTCCATTGGCTTTTGTTGTCGCCAACATTTTAAATCTTTCTCTTGATGTTTCAATCTTCGCTAAATCAATTAAAAGAAGGCGCTGGGTGGAAAACAATAATAATTAAATGTGATGGTTACTTCCATCATTTGTTTTTTGCGTGGGACTGATGGCACGCTTACTTATCCATTTTCACTCTCACTCAACAAATCGTGTCAATTGTCCGCGTCCCCTCAAGTTCTGCAGCCTAAAACAGAAAATGAATATCTGGCTTGTCAGCCCCCGTTGCAGTCTTCCCACGTCAGGAAATCACTGTTTTCTTGCTGTTTGGTGTGCTTATTCTGAATTGAATATTTTCTACTTCAGATTGAGGAAAATATTGCACCTTTCAGGTGAAACATTTACGGATGTGGTTGGGAGCCCCTACTATGTGGCCCCTGAAGTTTTGCGGAAGTTCTATGGTCAAGAATGTGACATATGGAGTGCAGGGGTGATCATTTATATTTTACTGAGTGGAGTTCCCCCATTTTGGGATGGTGAGAATGCTGTGCCACTTAACTTTGCAATCTTAACTCCGTTGCAATATCAGTTTGTGTTTGTAAAGTGTATTAATTACATGTTAATTCCTGATGTTCTATTTTTGGATCAGAAACGGAGCAAGGCATATTTGAGCAAGTTTTGAAAGGAGAACTTGACCTTGTCTCTGAACCATGGCCTAAAATATCTGCAAGTGCAAAGGATCTTCTTCGAAAAATGCTTGTAAGAGACCCTAAGAAGCGACTAACGGCGCGTGAAGTTCTTAGTGAGTAACCATGCTTCTGTGATGCTATATAACCTGATCTAAGGTGCAACTTGGGATAGTTTTCATACCTTTTTTCTTTTTAATTATTACATATTAGTTTGATCTTTGAAAAAATTACATCCAATGACTCATATTATATAAAATTTATAACAAAAAATTTTAAAAATCAAAATTATTTTAAAAAATTATTATTATTATCAATTTTTAAAGAATTTATTGTTAGTTTTAGGTGATTTATTATTAAGTATAGAAAATTTTAATATTTTTTTATATTTAATAATAAATTCTTTAAAATTGATAAAAAATCTCCTAAAATCTAATAACAATGATGATTCTTGATAATGATAATTTTAATTTTTAAAATTTTTTATTATAAATTTTATATGATATAAATCTTTGGATACATTTTCCTTTGATCTTTTATGTAATATAATTGAACTGGTTATACAGGATTATTTTATTTTGACAACCTTATATGCATAACGCCAAATTATCTTGTTAGTAACTCCACTCAAGTAAAAGCTGCATTTATGCTGCATATTACAGAGGGAGAGTCCTTCTATGTTTAAATAGAAAAATATTCTCAGTTGTTTGCTCCCTCTTCATCTTTAAATAAACAAGTGCAATAAGTCGAGCTTTTGTTGATGTGCAGGCCACCCTTGGGTCCAGGTTGAAGGTGTCGCTCTTGATAAACCTCTTGATTCTGCAGTCTTAACTCGTTTGAAGCAATTCTCCGCCATGAACAAGCTTAAAAAAATGGTCATCCGAGTGAGTACCCACTAGCTATCTAAGACTACACGTATTCAATGTCCCACATGGAAATCTTGAAAATAATCTTGTATATTTGCTGTGATGCTGTTCAATCTGTGCGTGTGGAATATTTTTGGCATTCATAAGAAATCCCAGAATTACAAGCACATTTTCTTTTTTAAAAGACACCATGGCATCATATAGTTGAAATATACTTTTCCAGAGAAGTTTTACGGAAACTGTCTCTATAAATAGAGCATACTTGTCTGATTGCTTGAAGTCTTTATCATTTGAAGAATAAAGCGGACCCAAGGTTGTTCCTTTTTTTGTAACTTTAGAATTTTGCAATTTAGGACTGAAGTGTGAGACAGGTGCTCTGTTCAGCAAATGGCAGAGCTATTTGTAAGCCTTGATGTATCATTTTAAAACCCTAGGATGTGTTCTAAATTGTCTCCTTAGCTTTTGTACTGATAGTACTTGGTTGTTTAACATTTGGTAGAAGAATATTTCCATATCAAATCCCCTGGAGATTATTCTGAGCTATTGTTTTAGGTTGTCATTTGTATGATATATTATGACTTGCGGAATTATCCTTTGACAGGTAATTGCTGAAAGTCTATCGGAGGATGAAATAGCAGGGTTGAAAGAAATGTTCAAGATGATAGACTCAGATAATAGTGGACATATCACTCTTGAGGAGCTTAAAGTTGGTTTGGAGAGAGTGGGTGCTTTTCTCAAGGATTCTGAAATTAATTGGTTAATGCAATCGGTAAGCGCTGGTATGAAATTCAAATTGGCAACTGTATGTAGGCATGTTTCGTGTCCAATAAAGATGAGCAGCCCAGACATGGGAGAAAACATTGCTTGCATTATTTTGAAGATTTCAGGGAGAATATGAAATGCGAAAGTGCACGCAAATATGATGCCTGTTGATCAAGATATACAATATAGTAGTTATGACTAATTATGGCTTAATTCGTTTGAATATTTTATAAAGGACCTTAATATATGTTCTTTCCTTTCCTCCTGTTATATGCTAGGTGGTAACTGAAAGTGGGAGAAAATTTCTTATCTCTCTCTCTCTCTGTTTGTTTGGCTATCTTCTAGGGAAACTATATTTCTGACTGAGGATGTTTACTCTGCACCTTGAGTCTTGATGTTGTTGAGTTTAACCAGCCTGACAGTACCCAATGATTGGTTCTGAGTTCCATCTAATTAATCATTTTGCTTTGTTCTTTAAAATTCAGGCAGATGTTGATAATAGTGGTACAATAGATTATGGTGAATTCATAGCAGCTATGCTTCATGTAAACAAGGTCCAGAAGGAGGATCATCTATATACAGCCTTTTCCTACTTTGACAAAGATGGTAGTGGGTACATTACGCGAGATGAGCTCCAACAAGCCTGTCAACAGTTTGGTCTGGAAGATGTTCAATTAGATGATCTAATACGTGAAGTTGACCAGGATAACGTAATATACTCCATTCCAATGGTTTTCTATGGCTCCTTTTCCACTTTCCCTCTTCCCCAACAAAGAAAAACACGACGGATGTTCTATTTTCCATGTATTACTTCAAAATTTTTTTGTTTTGTTCTGTTTTCAGGATGGACGCATTGATTACAGTGAGTTTGTTGCAATGATGCAAGACTCTGGTTTAAGCAAAAGGGGACTACAAAATAGCACGAGTAAAATTGCGGATGCCATCAGGCATTAATTAGTGAAGCGTAGACCATGCCAAACGATGACTTGATAGATATCTTTCGGGTAACATCCTCTCTTCCACACGGTAGATTATGCAAGTGCATGTCCTTGTATAAACTGGGGAGAAGGAGGATGGGTATTAGCTAACTAAGTACTAAGTATAGTGTTTTTCCGGTGATTTTAAAGTAATCTTTTGGTGAATATATTTTAGTGCATTAGATGATTGTTTTTCCTCTGAATTTGTTGCCCATTTTTTCTTTCTTTGAGGGTGGGGTGTTAATTGTTAAACATCTATGAATATAACGATTTGTTAACATGTATTTATATCCATTTTGTCAGTCAGGCTTAGACTATGTAGCGTTTGCAGCTTATCCTGTTGTATCAACTCATTTGATTTGTTAATGATATTTCATTCTTGGGGTACATAACACTCTAATCAGTTCCTTTTCTTTTTCTTCTTCCTCTTTTTCTTTTTGTTTATTTTTTTTAATGATTTCTAATCTCTTTTATTTTTTGCTTGTGCTACCATTACGATGAGTTTGATAAGATGTAATTCTGTGAAACTCTTCTAGCACACAATGTTTATTGTCCAGCCCCCAGCATTTAATTTGTCTCTGTTAGTTTAGCTACAAACAATTCTCAAGAACGGAGTTGGCTGCGTTTGTATTTTGCCACTCTTCTTGGTAGGTGAATTAAATTGTCAATGTGACACCAACAAAATTAAATTAAATTAAATAAAAGAAGAAAAAATGATAACATGCTCTCGTATTGAAATATGCAGATACCCCAATTCTCTTTTTGAAAAATAAATTGATTAAAATTAGACCTTAAATGTCAAATTGTCGGTGCAGTCCTTGGTGGTTATTAAGCAAAAAGAACAGTTGACAGAACGACGTTCATATAAAAAATGAATAAGGAAATAATTTTTGAAAAAAAATTAATTATGGCTTTTATACTGTTAAAAATTATAAGAGAAGTAGTTTTCAAGTTTCTGGCCTTTTAAAATTTTGGAAAAGCTGACTTCTAAAAATTAGCTTTACACATACGTTGAAAAAAAAAAAAAAGTAATCACTGTGTGAATTAGACAGCTAATCTTTTCTCCCCTTCCAAGAACACAAAAGTTAAAGAAACCTCCAAGACTTCAATATTGTTATTGTTGATGATTTTAAAGTACTCTCTTTATCCCATATAATAACTATATAATTTTTCTTTCTGGAGTCTTTGGCCTCTCGTCATAGAAAGAAAAAAAATTGAAGAAGTGAACTTTAAGAATTACATTTTTTTCCCAAGTTAAAACCACAATTTCTTATATATCTATATCTATTAGTATATTAACTAATATAAAATTGAGATTTTTTTTTTTTTACATAGGAGTAAGAATTGAATCATTGATATGAAACACAAGTCAATTTTTAATTTAGTGCTATGTGAGTTATTAAAACAGCTATAAATTGATTAATGAAATAAAGAAAGGTTACGTGCGAGGGATCCATGAAATCAATATTTATCTATGTAATTACGAAAAAGGAAAGTGCAGTACTATATAGTCGAATAATAAAGTGCCTGGTTTGAACAAGATTTAGCAACCTCAGGTTATTGAACTGCACCTATTACAGGTTCCAGCGTAGGTGATAATAACAGTAATGGTTTATTCCTCACGTGCAAGCAAGAGACCCACAAAAGTCCTCATGAATCATGATCTGCACCTGCTCAAGGTTGAACACAAAGGTGAGATTAAAGAAGATTATAAACAAGCAACGTGTAACCAAGCGAAATGGAGTTTACTTTTGCTTCTTTAATGCAGTAATCAACCAGGAATACCTTTTTTTTTCCTAGCCCACGGGGTCTGAAGCACATGACACTCTAACTAACACAGACGACCTTTTTCCCAATTGCATTTGACGCTGTAATATTGTGTTATCGTGCTTTGAAAATTGGTGATGCATGATATACATGTCTCATTCTGAAAAACCCCTTTTCTGAGAAGAGAAAAGTGGCCTCATGTCAGTTTCATCTTCGCCAATCCATATATGGTCCATATATAATTGCTTCGCTTTTGAAAACAATTGATGGGAACAGACTGGATGGATGGATGGATGGATGAGGGTTGAGGTTGAGCTACGCCTTTTGTTTGATCGATGCATGCCAGGACACTATGCAGATAAAAGCTTGTCCGTCTACATGTGCTGTGCTCTTGTGTTGTGATGGCAAGTCAATCTACAATCTCCATTACCCAGCTGGTTCTTTTGTCTTCTACCCACCTCCCTTTTATCTCTTATTCATGTTTCCTTCTCAATAAATTTAGTTTTTATAAATATCAACTAAAACAAACAAAAATGTTATAATCACTTTGCTTTTCAATTCTAGTACTAGGCCTTAGCCACTCTTGCGCCCTATTCTTTTTAACGTAAATTTCATTAGTTTAATAATTAAGATTTGGAGAAGTATGTATGTATCATTGAGGGTACTCTTCGTACCTATAAAAATAAATATATTAAACAATACATGTTATTTTAAACAGTTGTTTTAATCGAGTTAATCATGATTAATTTATTCTATTTATTTTTCATAAATAAAAAAATCTTAAAATTTTCCATTTGTTTCCTCCTTTATAGGTTTCTCTTTCGCTAAAACATCCTTTTGTATATGCATGGTCTTTAGGATAATTAATGAATCAAATTGTCAAAAACTTTGGGGTTGGGGTAACTTAATCAGAAGAAGCATATACTTTTCAAAATTCTGTTGTCCATATCCAAAAAAAGGAGGTGGGAAGGTATCAAAAACGTGATGATCAGGGGTCCACGTGGAAGCACGATGGCGAAGGCGCGGCTGTACAGCACCCACGTGTCAGTGCATGATCTGAGGTGTGGTCAGTGGATTTTGGACGGCACACATGGCAAGCAACGAGGCATGTCTATTTGGCCTAGTTTTCTTTTCGCAGATAATGAAATAATTAATTTATTAAATTGAAAAATTGGTTTGGGAAAACAGTGAGTGGTGTGGACCACAGTGTGTCTGTCACAATCACGTCCCTGTCACGTGAGTTCCCCTCTCAGCAGGGGCACCGGCCCTCCCATTGCGTGGACTGAATTTGCTGTAGCAGTTGGCGGTGCACAGTCTGTTGGGTCACCCAATTATGTTGAGTGAGATTGAATCAAAAAATTTATTTCAAAGGTCATTATATAATGTTAACAAAAATTTTTAAATATATTTTATAAATTATAAATATCTAAAAAAATTAAGAGCTTTTCAAAATTTTTATGAGTATGATTTTTACATTTAAATAAAAAATATATAAAAAGTGTATTTTTTTAAATTTGAAAATAAAAACTCAAGTTTAAGATAATAAATAACTTTTTTAAAAAAGAAAATAGCCAAGAAACTTGCCTTCAATGATTCCATTGCATTCATTTTCAAAAAATACCCAATATTAAAAATTAATCATATCATTAGACTTTAAATTATCGCATTTTGAAATTTTAGTCTCTATCTACATTTTTTTAATCTATTTTCTCATCTGAACCTATATATTTTTTCATTTCATTATATATATCTTAAAATATGTATCAAAACAAACAATTATATATTCAAATGGTTAAATTGATATGAAAATATGAGCCTTCAGAATTTTAAAATTTGTTTAAAACATAAAAAAATAGATCTAATTTAACCCAGCCATAGCCAAATTATTGGGTCAAGCTAGATTACAGGCAAAAAATATTTGTCCAACTTAAAATTAGGTTGAATTTTGACTTGGCATGAAACTTAACTTGTATACATTTTTAGTAACACCTATTACTAAGGATTATTCAAATTAGATTTTTTTTATTTTTTATTTTAATTATTATTTTTTAAATTAGGAGCTAAAAAGATTTTTTCATTTTGTATTTTGTATTTTTCAAAATTAAAAATATATCAAAATATAAAGAAAGATAAAATTAATTAAGATAGCCCTCTTTAAAAGCGATACGCGCTGTTGAGCAGCACATCCAAATTCCCCCATGCTTGTAGCGAGAGACATAGAGAAAACAACCTTGATCGTTTTAATCTTTTCTTTCTTTTAATTCTATCCTAATGCATTATTATTATTATTATTATTATTAATCTTTATCTTTTTTACGGGTAGAGATTGTATTTAATTGAACCTGAACTTTATATCATTACTATATGCACATAAGATCAATCTTAAATAATTTAAATAAATCTTAAAAAGTGACCAGACATTTTAAGTATTTAATTGCTACACATGAATAAGCAACTTGATAACCTACTGTTGACGATCAAAATAGTTACAGATCACTTATTGATTGCTTATACAAAAGCAAGTATGGTTCTACGATAAGAGACTGTACATTCGCAAGACTTGGAACGGAAGTTATACAGTGTTCACTAATTTATTGATGTGTTTATAAATTAAATAGATACTAATCAATTAATGTAACAATAACATTAGTCTAATTTGTTTTTATTAAATAAATTGTTTTATAACAACTTGAGCGTTATAAGCATATATAGGTAGTCAAGGGACGGTGTGGAAATAGGAAATTGACAAATGAAGGAATACGTGGCGAGTTGTGGTGGAGAGAGTGCGACCAACCATCTACCAGAAAAGACAGTTGGATGGCTTCTTTTTCGTCAGGAACTACCCAACATCGCCTTCTGGTGCCACTCTTCTGTCCACCACTCATCTCCCCACTTAAACACCCCTTCCTTCCTTTACCAATTTACTTTCGTACCCTTCATTGTCAATGAATGGAGAAACTACAGTTACTTCACTCGAACAATATCATGATAAAATTTTAATGTATATTTTAGAATTAAGTGTGTCAGTCTACGTTAGTAATTATTTCTTCTTATCTTGTTGATGATTCAAGGTGTTAGTTACATAAAGTGTTAATAACTACACAAAAGTACTAATCATCAGTATATTAGTTAACCATTAGCACTTTTTAATAGCTGTTACCCCAAAATGTTGACAAGTTATTACTAATATGCACGGTGTAGCTAATTTCTTGATGTGCATTAATTAATTGGAGAATGCAATAAAATATATTGAAATCTCATTCTTTGTTAGTAAAAATAAATAAATAAATTTGGTAACATATCTGCTCATGTCAATAGACTTTAAATCTTTGCTCAAGAGTGAGTGAATTTGCTTTTATTTCTAACTAAATGCCAATTTGCGAATTATATATGCATTATTTGGAGGTATACGAAGACAAGGACCAAGAAAATTTATAGGTAAGCCTTAAAAAGCTTAAGCATTTGAAAGAGAGAATTGAAACTTCCGGATGGATGCATGTACGTATGTACTTGTGTTACTATATAGACCGAGCAATAATCATTTTGTGAAAAAAACATTAATTAATTATATATCGCTATAAATGATCAATGTGTGGATCATCAATCAAATTGTGGGGGTACTTAATTACGGATCTTTGAATGAAGTCTTTATAAGTAGCGGTACCAGTTTTATACTTGATTCCCCCACGAGCTGGTACAAGAACATAACGACACTGCTTTTTGGATGTTTGTAGCATTATAGCTTTCAAGCAAGCTTCTAAGAAATTTCACAAACTCAGCACGATCACAAGTGAATTCATCATCACTTAAATGGTGAAAATGGATTGGGGAAGCACGACGACGAAGCTGATGACAAGATATCGTCATCGTTTCATTTGTCCTACAGTATCATGCTGAACAACAAGATTGCACAAGGAGTTAACAAACACGTAGCTCTAATCCACAATCAAAACGAACACATCATTTGCATGCAAAACTCCAAAATTAAAGCTTCCCTCTTCTACAGGTAATCTTAGATTTGAAAGCAAGACCTCAGGCTGCTTCAAACATGCAGAGAGCCTTCAAATGGCCTTTAATTTGTCCACATTATGGCTATTTCATTAGCCGGCACATGAGCCACAATCGAGCCACCCTCATATAAGGTTAAAACCCTTCATCAATACCAAAAGTTTGCTTCTCGACGTCAAGCTCCAACTAGTATAGTAACCCTCAACGTCCAAAAATCCTAAACACCGAAACTTGCATGGAAAATGAGAAAAATGTTACGTTGCAGACACGTGTTCGGTGATGATGGCCATCTGATGGAGCCTAGGTCCATGACATAAGTCAGATATATGCGTCAGAGGTCAAGTTCTTATCACAAAGATGCAATTATATGGGGAAATGATATTTGCCGGGAAGCACAAGGGTAGTTTGGTAACTTTGTCTACGCTTCCAGAATCATCAATCGTCCCTTTATAAGAGGGTGAATGCTCCGCAGAGTGGGGTAAGATTTGAGCTGGTCTCTATTTCAAATTAATCATAACGCAGCTTTTCTCTCTCTAGGTCTTGTCTTCTACTTTGGGCAGAAAGGGTAAGGATGAATTCGATGATCTCGTACTATTTCAAAGTGTCTCTCTCTCTTTTAATTTTAACCTTTTTTATTGTTTAATAGTTAATTTATTATGGTCATCTGTTTTCTTGCAGTACTCTTGGAGTACATTATGACATGGTTCTCTCTCTCTCTCTCTTCTACTATATTAATTTCACCATTATATCCTCTCTACAAATTTTATATACAGAGAGTAATAAAGCCCCATTCATATCCTTCCCTCCTCGTCTTTCTCCATCTTTGTCACCTAAAGAAGGAAGAAAAAAAAAAAAAGAAGAAGCATTTTCATTTTCTGGTATGGTTCTCATATATCATCATATATGAATTATTGTTCAGTGAAGTTATATATATATATATATATATACACACACGCCAGAAAGTGTACATATATCCCGGCATTCTGGAGTCTAGACTAAATTAGGTAAAGATATTTATATTTGTTTATGACAGCTGACCGTGGTGATCATGGAGAAAGCAAATACGTGTGGGCTGGCAAGGACAAAATCGGATCAGCTGGTGGAGTCGGTGGCGGCGGCTCTAAAGTCACCATCGTCAAGTGAATCAATTGGGATGGTGGAGGGTGGGGGCGGGGCAACCCCGTCGAGGAAGTCGAGCCGGCGGATGACGTGGGCGTCGCCGGGGAGAAGCGGAGGAGGGAAGAACACGCACATAAGGAAGTCGAGGAGTGCTCAGATGAAGTTTGAGTTGGATGAGGTCGGCAGCGGGGATGCTCTTAGCCGAGCTTCCAGTGCCAGCTTGGGTCTCTCTTTCTCCTTCACTGGCTTCTCTGTTCCTCCCGATGAAATCGCCGACTCCAAGCCCTTCAGCGACGATGATATCCGTATGTTTGTTTCTACTTTCATTCATAGCCTTTTTTTTTTTTTTTCCATATTTTTGCACATTCATATATATATTCCTCGTTTTCTTGTACCACATTGCATGGAGAGAGACATACACAGAACTCGAGTTTCAAGTTAGTATATCTTTTGAAATTTGTGTTAAAATAATATTTTATTACTATATACAAATTTCAAGAAGCATTCACAGAAGCTTGAATTCCTAAGGGCTCAAATTCTCTCTGTCTATTTCAAGACGTTTTAGTTACTATACTCAAGATTGAACTTGAGGTGAAAGTTCTGCCACTTTAAAGGTAGCACGGGTTTCATTTGCTTTGTGAGATTTCAGTCATATTAGTAGTATCTCAATGCATACTTAGGAGAGTTGAATTAGAACAAAAGGCTACAACTGCCTCAATAAAGGCTTATGCCTTTATTATTCATGGTAACTAGGAAAAGTACAGTTTTGTGATGATTTGCAGACTTTGGAGAATTGGGTAGACTGTTTTTTCGAGCATTGATTCTCAAGGATTTGCAGGGTGTGATTAAAGTATTTAATATTTTATTTTTTAATAAAAATAAAAATCAGCATGCTTGGAGTGTCAAGTGCACATTTGCAGTGCACTATCACAAATAGAACCATATTCTTTTTTTTTTTTTTTTCTTTTTGCAAATGATGCCAGACAAGAGCCTTTTACACTCAGAGCTTTTAGGTTTGGCACAGGGGGAAAAAAAATAAAAAAAATAAAAATACAAACAGAAGGGTACCGTCCCCTGTTTTCGTTGTTTTATCAGCCGGCACAGGAAAGTACCGTCCCTAATGGTACGTGTCCGTGACCCAGATAAGTTGGGTGCCCTCTGCTCTATATATGGCTTCAGAATGAAACCAACTCAAGTTAGGTCCCCAGTGGTCCCAATGGATTAATTGAAAAACGGCGTCTAGTCTTTGCGTAAAAAAAAAAAAAAATAATATATATATATATATATATATAGTAGTTTTTATAAATGAAAATTTAACGATTTAGTTCATTTGTAAATTAGTTATTTTAGTTTTGATTTTGGGAAGCCGCTGTTGCAATTAAAACATAAGATTAGTGTATCTATGAATATTCTCCTCCAGGAGATTTGATTCCACGTCATCGGGTAGGGACTGCGAGTTAAACTTTTACAACATAAAGTGAAGAAAATTTACGAAGTGATGAAAAATAAAATAAAGAAGGCTATAATTATAGGCTAGTCTTAGGTTGTTGGGTTGCATTAAAAGAGAGAAGTCCATGAAGGACTCGTCAAACCCCCTACCCCCAAACCCGTGATTAACGGTCCTAAAAATGAGTGACTCTTGGTAGTTCCCCCCACCAAAAGGACCAAAACAGTACTGATTTTTCCTTTATGCACCACTTGCCCTCTATGGTCCCCGTTCTGGGCTAACATCCTCCTGATTACTTCTAATAATTAGTCATAGTCAAGTACCAAGTCCCCAGGACTATTTAATTCACAACCAAAATTTTAGAAGGTGGTTTGGTTGGATGATATTAAAGAAGAAAAAGAAAGAAATACAAAAAATAAATTAATATAATATAATTTTTATAATTTTATGTTAAAAAATAATTTAATAATTTAATAGGTGAAATAATTATTATACAAATTATATATAAAAATATATATTCCATTGGGTTGAAGACTTTATATCTATAACGCATTATCATGCATGGCCAGTTCTCTTTAGTTGATGATCGGATTCATTGTTGACCCTTTATTTGCTTGGGATGTCTTGGACTGTTGAGGTCATTTTCTGAAACACACCCCCCCCCCCCCCCCCCCCCCCCCCCCCCCAAAAAAAATGCAGGTCATTAGTCACCATGTGGTCCTGTCCAATAATGATATTATTACATCAAGCATCTATTATTATGAGTGAGAAAAATATCATTTGAAAATTAATTTTTATGTCAACTTACATTTTTCGAATTCATTCGTATTATGGTATGTCACAAGCTATGTTTATTTTACTATATTTAATATATTTTTTTTAAGTTCTAAAAGAACAGTTGATATGCTAGGTTATGTCCCAAAAAACAAAAAGAAAAAACACACCATGCTCAAATTTTTTCTCTTGCTTTTCTGAGACATTGATAGGTAATGTTTATCATGTCACTTACGGATCACACAAAATTTAAGAAAACTTTACCATATTAAATTTATATGTTATTGTTGATTTTTGCACATTTATGATGAATATCCTGAGAAAAATTCTACTTTTCACCGGATTACAACCGCGTGGGGGACATGACCCATTTGTTTGACTACGGTCCTAAAAGACGAACAGGTCGCACTTCTGGGGCCTCATAATTTTAGCTGCCTGTCGCTTCTGTTTTTTCGCCTCCTATTTTTCGGGAGAGCAATAGTCTTCATGGTTGGTCCCGGCATTAAAATTGAGTTTGACTTTTCTACGGCCATGTCCAATTAGCATGACTTACACTATCAAGTCGCATAATTCTGGTCCACGCGGTCCACCTCAATCAGACTTCATAACTTGTGTATATATACATGTCTATATTTTTAAGGGAATCATGCAGTGCTAATGATATATATCAGAAAGCCCTTCTTCAAGCATCATCCATATATGCATGCACTTTTTATTTCATACACAGTCATACTATAATTGAAACCATTTAGCAGTGAAGCAGCTTCTTTCGTCTCCTAATTTTATTATATTTCATAATAAAAGGTTGGTTACCTATGTATATTGCAGCGGAGGATATTGAAGCTGGAACTCATAAACCAAAGCTTCAAACAGAACCCACTCTGCCCATTTATCTAAAGGTAATGCAATTTACGTGCCATAAGTGAGTTGCTCTTCTCCATTATTTCCGTGCCTGTATGTGCCTCTCTCTCTCTCTCTCTCTCTCTCTCTCTCTCTATATATATATATATATATATGTACCTCTGCCAGTTTTGAAACCTGAGATACCAACATGCATGAGATTGATGTGGTACTACATTATGTATTTGGGCAGGCAAGGATGAGGCTTCATTTGGCGATCAACGCCACCAATAGAACATACATGGCTAGCAATATAGCATGGTCAGGTTCAGTCTTGTACAGAGTCTCATTTCGTATGACATTGATGTACAAGACTACCCCCTTCTTTCTCACTTGACCATTAATGAACATTAGTGCACTATAAATATATATATATATATATACACACACACACACACCTAGCTTTGGTACTAAAAAATTTTTGTGCCTAGAACAGATATATGAGCATGTCCACGTAAATTTCTCATATACTTGAAAGACATAGGGCTCAGGTTTGAATGAAACTCTGCTGGTTTTGAGGCTTTAGCCCGGAGAGTGAGGCTGTAAAACATGGTTTTGCTGAGA
This sequence comes from Erythrophleum fordii, assembly GCA_032878935.1. Classification (NCBI taxonomy): domain Eukaryota; kingdom Viridiplantae; phylum Streptophyta; class Magnoliopsida; order Fabales; family Fabaceae; genus Erythrophleum; species Erythrophleum fordii. The sequence continues at coordinate 11,166,578 of JAVQMF010000045.1, read as the reverse complement.
GAGAAGGGTATGCAGTATATATGGACAGTTAGATAACTATTTTTAAAGAAAAAAATTGTCTTGGCGCCTTTAGCTCACTTTTTATGCTCTACTTGATTATCGAAGTTAAATTGCTATTGTGGAATGTGCAGTTCAGGGATGTGAGTTACAAGGTGGTGATCAGAGGCCTGACAACAACGGAGGAGAAGGAGATATTGAATGGGATCACTGGCTCTGTAAATCCAGGAGAAGTTCTGGCATTGATGGGCCCTTCAGGTAGTGGAAAAACAACTCTTCTAAATCTTCTTGGAGGCAGGCTAAGTCAGCCCCCTGTACGTGGTTCCATCACCTACAATGACCGACCATATTCCAAGTTCTTGAAGAGCAGGTACATGGAAACTGGAAAAAAGTTATTAAAAACAAGCTAATTGATTCATTAACAATTCAAAGGTTATAGCAGGACTAGTTTTTATCTCAAATGGTACTATCATACTTACATACAGCATATGACAGGATAGGATTCGTGACTCAAGATGATGTTCTGTTTCCTCACCTTACTGTGAAAGAGACACTGACATACGCAGCCCGCCTGAGACTGCCAAAGACAACCACGAAGGAGCAAAAGGAAAAACGAGCTTTAGATGTCATTCATGAGCTTGGCTTGGAGAGGTAATTACTTCCATCCATGAAAATTAAAGACCAAAATCACTGTGAGCTCAAAGTAGTAATCATAGAAAATACATAGTTAGAAACATAACATCATAACCAATATAATAACGGCTGTGTTAGATATTATTACGCAGTCTGTACTCACTACTTAAGTGAGATATTATTACGTACTCTGTACTCACTACTTAAGTGGTATAAGTCAATCATTATAAATTGTATGTATGAAAAAAGGTGCCAAGACACAATGATAGGCGGTTCTTTTGTCCGTGGAGTATCTGGTGGAGAGAGGAAGAGAGTTTCTATTGGCAATGAGATCATAATCAACCCTTCTCTTCTGTTCCTTGACGAACCAACTTCTGGTTTGGATTCTACAACAGCCTTGAGGATTGTTCAGATGCTACAAGACATAGCAGAGGTACTTGCTTGCTCTCATTCTTCCCTTCAGGACTCAAGAGATTACCATGTCACTCTGCTTTTATCACTAAGCTGTAAATCATATGGCAGGCTGGTAAAACAGTAGTGACAACAATCCACCAACCATCAAGCAGACTCTTCCACAAATTCGATAAGTTGATCCTTCTAGGAAAAGGAAGCTTGCTTTACTTTGGAAAATCATCAGAAGCAATGATTTACTTCCAATCCATAGGATGTTCACCTCTTATTGCCATGAACCCAGCAGAGTTTTTGCTTGACCTTGCCAATGGAAACATAAATGATGTCTCTGTACCATCAGAGTTAGAGGATAAAGTGCAGATGGGAAATGCAGCAAGGGAAACCCGGAGTGGGAAACCACCACCAGCACTTGTACATGAGGTAACTTTTCGTCAGTTTTAATATCACTAGAGAGAAAAGAGAGAGAGAGAGAGAGAGAGAAAAAGAAGTTTCCCATCTGATTATAGATGAATCTTAGCAGTATCTGGTGGAGGCCTACGAGACTCGAGTTGCAGAAACAGAGAAGAAAAAACTAATGGATCCTATCCCCCTTGATGAAGAAGTAAAGTCAAAGGTTTCTTGTCCTAAAAGACAGTGGGGAGCGAGCTGGTGTGAGCAATATTCCATACTGTTCTGGAGGGGAATCAAAGAGCGGAGGCACGACTATTTTAGCTGGCTGAGAATTACCCAAGTTCTGTCCACTGCAATCATCTTAGGATTGCTTTGGTGGCAATCAGATGCTACCAACCCGAAGGGTCTCCAAGATCAGGTGAAGTAAACTATTCTGCCACAGCATAACTCCTAGCCTTGAGAGGGTACAGTAAATTCCACCTTCCAAGTTAACATCTAAACCTTTCTGGATTGCAGGCGGGGCTGCTTTTCTTTATTGCTGTGTTTTGGGGATTCTTTCCGGTGTTCACCGCAATATTTACCTTTCCTCAAGAGAGAGCCATGCTGACTAAGGAACGTGCAGCTGATATGTACAGACTAAGTGCATACTTCGTGGCTAGGACTACAAGTGACCTTCCATTGGATTTGATATTACCAGTACTTTTCCTCCTTGTTGTTTATTTCATGACTGGTTTGAGAATGAGTGCAAGTCCCTTTTTCCTCAGCATTCTTACTGTCTTCCTCTGCATCGTGGCAGCCCAGGTATGCATGTTAATAACCACTAAGAAAACCATCATAAACCGAAGATATATAGCCAATTATTGTAAACGATTGCTGTTTGTGAAGCAGGGACTTGGACTTGCCATTGGGGCTACACTAATGGACTTGAAAAGAGCAACAACTTTGGCTTCAGTTACTGTGATGACCTTCATGCTGGCTGGAGGATTCTTTGTGAAGGTAAGCATATCCATTTTCCTTGAAGTTGAAGCCATAGAAAATTCTCCTATAATTGATACCAATATGGTGGTCAAGAAGTTGAAGCAAATAACCTCTGCAAGCTAATGGTAGAATAGAACTAACTAACATGTGCTCTTAAATTTGGCAGAAAGTCCCTATATTTATATCTTGGATTCGGTACATGTCATTCAACTACCACACGTATAAACTACTACTGAAGGTGCAATATGAGCATATGACGCCAAGCATAAATGGGATGAGAATTGACAGCGGTTGGACGGAGGTGGCTGCTCTGATAGCCATGGTTTTTGGTTACCGTTTCCTGGCTTACCTTTCTTTGCAACGGATGAAACTTAAGTGAGTTTGGAGACTGGAAGTTAAAACCATCCTGGCATCTCTAAACAGGCCTGTCTTAGAACAAGCGCTTTCACTCTCCTAGAACAAGTGATATTGAATAATGGATCATAACAAAGGGCCAAGTTTGAATGAGCTAGAGATTTCAGGTCTCTTTCTATTTAGTATTTGCAGTACTGTATTTAATGAGGATTTTGAAGCCCCGAAAGGCGTGCGCGATGATATCTTAGGAACATCAGTAAATGGATAATTCCAGAGATGCCTTTTTTTTTTTTTTTTCAATATTACCTGACTCATGGACAGACACACTATGGTATTAGAATCTTTATTTTTCAGCTTTAAATGACTAGTGTTAGTTCAATTCAGCCTTTTTATGGTCGTTCCATATAAATTTTTTGCAATGCCCATTAAATATGTTAAACAAATTGACATAAACAATGATCATTTTGTACAGTTACATGATAATAACGAAGTTATGGATCTCTAACATTTAGAAAACAGAAAATGATGTTAACGAAGTATATAGATCCTTTGTATTTAATTTTTTGATACAGGAAATGAAATTAGATAGAGAAAGAGAGAAGATAAGGGTGGAAAAATCATTCACTCTCTTTTATTTTTTTCCTTCTCTTTTTTTTTTTTTAAATCTAATTTTACCCTTTGCATTTAGAAATTAAATGTGGGGATCCAAATCCTGACTTCAACTACAACCAAGATAAAAACATTTTTCTTTCCCACTCAGAGTTATGTCTATTTGGCATTTGTATATAAAAGCTTCATATATATTTTTTACACTTTTAACTATATCACATGTTCCTAACTAGATTTTTTAAAAAAATAATAAAAGAAAAATTAAACTTCAGTACAATATTATATATACCTATAATAAAAAGACTATTTTCCCGTTGATGCTGACATTGAAGATCATTAGTGAAGTCTTACTAGAATCATCAAAACATAAAATGACCCAAAACGGTGAGCAAGTCGCCAAAAATATCCACAAAGATATTGTAAATCAATGGGTAATGGCGTTTGACAATTCAAATTAGAAGTTTATAATAGCTAGCTGTAAACACAAGGACTATCAAAGGATATATGTGAGCTTCTGAAATTAGGTCCTAGTTTAGAAGAAATAGTAAACACTAAACAATATCTCACTGCATCAAAGAAAACCTTGGAACGTGGTTGATCCTTTATACAGTGGTGTTGCCCCCAGCAAAATTTTGCAAAATTTATATGTATATAATATTGAATTTTGTTATTATGCCCCTGTATTCCTTGAAAATTTGAATCCACTTAATTTACTGACCACATAAGTTTTTTTTTTTATTATTTGACATTTTAAATTAAATCCACTAAATTTACATATATAACATTTCTCTTTTTTTTTTTTCATTTCATTTTCCATTTTTCTATTTTCTCCTTATCTCTCATCTTTTCCCATTTCCCTTTCACTTTTTCCTCTTCTTTATCCCCCCCCCCCCCCAACCCCCGGGCGGAAAAAAAAAACTGTCCTTATCTTGTTAAACTTTACACAATGATTCTTCTTTCTCCTCCTGTTAGTACCCCCTGCTCAACGTTTATTCAATTTTTCAAATTATATTTAATCAATGCATACTTCTAATACATTCTTATAATTAATAATTCTATAATAATTAAATAAAAAATAAATAAGTTCAAATATCAATATATTATTTTCAGTTACACTAAAAAATTTCTACGAAAATACTGCAAGATATTTTGAAATATTATTAAATAAAATAATTTTTATTATGTTTTATAGGTATGTATTTTTACAAATTGACAGTTATAAATTTTTTTTTGTTTCATCATACAAATTTTTTCTTTCAAAATGCAATTTTGAATTGTTGATAAAATAATTATGATGTTGTCAATAATAATGTCTTTCTTTATATTAATATGAAAAATAATTTTTGGTAGGTTACAAGTGAATTCAAATTTGCTTGTAGATTTCGAAGGAAGGAAATCGCGATATTGCAAGTTAGTTAATCTCATCTAGTTTAATTCAAAATTCTAAATAGAAACATTTTATTTACAAGATATATATTATAAAAGTATAAATATTTTTAAATAGAATATAAAAAAAAATTCTATAGAAAATTTTTTTACTCCCTCTAACCCAAGGTATCTGCTCTGCCGCCCCCTCCATAGTCTGTCTGCAGATTATATTCCAAGGGGCTTCGGTTACTATCGGGGACAGGCTGCTTGCTTATTCAGAAGTTGTGGACCAAAATTAACTTTTATACCCGTATTTGCAGTGGAGCAAGCTGTCACTAAAGCAAGCTGCTTCTGCAAAAGGCTGATGATTCTGCATCCGAACTTGTTCCTTATCATATCTCATGCCAATGTTCTTAACCAACCAAGCATCCGAAGATGCATGGCATCCAACACTGATGACTTCTTCTCCAGCCCTGTCAAATGAAAAATTCAAGAGGGAGGTAGAAAAATGTAAGCTATTTTTGAAATCATCCACCAGTCTCAGTAGCAATTCAGCTATAATTCGCAAATGTATTAGAATGCGAGCGAAAATTCAAACTATAAGTATACGCTTTGACTAATATTAAAGCATAATAGAAGATCATCAGAAGGTTTCCAGCTAATGTCAAGTCCTTTGCAAATGCAAAGGAAAGCTATAGCTTACCAATATCCGCAGCTACTCGGTGAGCGCACATGACTCCTGAAAAAGCAACTGCAATAACACCTTGTCCAGGGAAGCAGCTATCACCAACACAGTAAAGACCATCTATGCCCTGTAGATTTTATTAATGTATAGTTGGGTTTAATCGGTATGCTTTACAAGCATGCAGAATGTCCTAAAACTGAAACTGCTAATTAATTTGTTGAAGTGAACCTACCGTGGTATTAAATGGCATTCCCAATAAGCCCTTTGGAATGCTGCGTGGAATTGGTCCATAAGTTCCCTTGTCACGAGCCAAGTATCTCCGGTGTGTCTTTGGTGTCCCCACCTACAGTGGCTTTAAATTTCAGAACCAAACATATAATCATGAAGAGTCAAAAGCCAAAAACCACGGGAAATTTTAAAACCATTACTCACAGAAAGTTTCATCAGTTTAAACAGATGATTCAAATAATTATTTTTGCAGAAAGAATCAGAGATTGTCTCGCCTAAAAAACAGAGTGAGGGGTTCCAAAAACATTAGTGGAATATTTTTTACATCAAAAGGGAAACCAGATTACTTAAGCATACCAGAGACTGTTGTTTGACATACCAGATCTGCACGGTTCCATATTATCCATGAAAACATCTACAAACCCAAAGTAAATGCACTGCCACATTACCCCAAAAAATAAAATTAAATTAAAATTGTCCAGCCAATTCAGACTGAAATTTTGTGTTTACACCCGCATAGTAAAGCTTATAAAGAAGCAGCGACATAATTATAATTAATTTCGGGTTTGCTTCAGAAATTGTAGAGTTGCTACAATATTGTTTAGAAATATGACATCATAGCTCGCACCTCCATAAAATCAATGGATGATCTGAGACCTGGAAACAATTTATTCTCTAGTCTGCTTATGATTTGATCAGCTACAAGTTGCTTCTTTGCCTCATATTCTGCTCTTGAAATTCCCTGGTACAGAAACACCAAAATCCTTGATATTTCGAAATTTATGCACATGTCAATTAGCATAAGAAAAAAAGATGAGTGTAGGAAAAATGAGGTAGTTTTTAAAATCATATAAGATGCAAGTTTCCAGTTTTATTCTGTCAGTAATCAGTATTGCCTACCTCCCATTCCTCTATGGAAGAAGTTGTGAATATATGAAGAATATGTCGGCCCTCAGGAGCCAATGATGAATCAAGAACAGTCGGTATACTTAAAAATATACTCCCATATGGCTCCTCCAATCTCGTCCAGTCGCTCTAGAAAAGTACCAGAAGGCAATAGCAGAACGCATAAAGTTGATTATTCCCATTTCAAAGCCACTAAGATTATTAAGCAATCAAGTTGATGAAATTTCAAATTACCTCAAGCACAAAATGGTGGCAATCCGTATCTGGTGGCAGAACCTCAGCTTTAACTCCCATGTGAATTGAAAGAAAAGATGGAGCTTTGACATAAACTTTCTGAAAGTTCTGTTCTTCTTTTGGAATGGCTTTTCCCTTTAATAACTTTCCTACAATGCAACAATATGTAATTAAAATATCACTATATGAACTAATCAAAGCAACGCAAGAGACGGCAAGATAACAATTAAATATTAACAGACAATAAGTCTTATCAAAATCTGAATTACAACCAACCAAAGGTATCCCATCTAGTAGCATTTGATATTATGGTTTTGGCAAAGAACTCCTTGCCATCTGAAAGCCTCACACCTACCTGCAAAAAGCATAGCATAATTTTATGAAACAAAGGACATCTCTTCTGAATTTATCTCTCTTGGTTCTTTACTGTTGTCTCACTTACTGCTTTGCCCTGCTCCACTCTAATGCCAGTGACATTTGCCTTGTAAAATATCTCACTACCCTGGTTAACTAGACCTTCTGCTAACAATTTTGCAATCCCACCAACACCCCCAACGGGGTAGTTAATTCCACCAAAATGTCTATCACAAAGAACCTGGCAGCGCAAAAATATAAGCAAAGGAGGAGGAAAACAATGAAATTGGGCCTATTACTTGACAGTGATGTTTGAATTGGTCTACAATTTTCCCATTCAAAGTTCAAACAATGTTGATACCACACTTCCAAATGTGTTACAAGGAGAAGAAGCCGGAAATGCTGATCCAAATTCTAGTCAGTTCCAATTCTTGCTATCTAATCAGCAATGAAGAAATATGACACCAAGACACTTTTGGAAGTACAAAGAAGACATTGCTTGAAATTAAAGAATGCAGAAAGCTACTTGAACAGCTTACCATGCTAGCATTGATCATTGGTGTTTGCAAAGCGTTGACTGTGCTCACAATGAAACACTGCAAACAGAATTTGCATGGATGAAATATATCAATCATGTACCAGTAAAATGAATTAATTGAACTTTTGACAGGATCAAGTTGCATCACCTCTGCATCTATGAAAGACAACAACTGTGGATCTTGAATGTACTTTCGAGCTATGTCTCCAGTATTTTGGGGCAAATAATATGCTGCTAACTAATAACATCATCAGAGAGGTTGGTGGCCAAACCAATAGAGAATATTAAGAGAGGAGGGGGCAGATGGGATAATAGAACCTCATCAATAGTGCACTGATAAGGCATTTCATGTTTTTAGTTAATAAAAGATTGTCTACCAACATGATGGCTGTACAGACAAAATATACCAAGCATAATCATAGACAATGACACCCTTTATTCTTTACATGACAAACTTCCTGTAAACAGTCAAAAACTCAAAAGCAAAGGTTTATCAGGATGTTCGGAGGGGTTGAAACAATGAAATCCTGGCAAATGAAATGTTTATCACCATTGGACAATACAAGAGTTCAGTATAGGAGTTGCCTTATTCATACCATAGATTATGGCAGACTACTTGAAAATTCAAGGCCACCTAGGAGATCAATATATATATATATATATATATATTCTTAAAAGCCAGCACTGTATACAAATTCTCCTCTCATTGAAGGGTACCCATGTTCTAGCAGTTCAAAAACAAATTGCACGAGGTAGCTCCACAGGTATCAATAACTCAAATCTTACCTTGCATCTTCATATATCAAGACAAAGTTAAATGAGTTAACTAGTTATCACACTTGCTTCTTGATTTATTCAAGCAGATAAATGTAAATAACATCCACTTTTTTGATATATTTGCTCCTTTTTTACCCTTGCTTTCCCACAATACATCCTTTAATTTATACATTAATCTCACAGCTAAAAGAAATCTATAAACGCTTCCAAGTTCCAAGCAATCAAAATATCATTGAGAACATATTCCAGGCAAGTCTACAAAACAAAATCATATATTGAACAACAGTTAAAAGAGGTACCTAGAGTCAAGCATTCAAGTGGCTTCTGAAAAAATTGTCCAAAAAGGTAGAGTGGCTCCTCGAGTGACTTCAGTTCCAATGAATTTAAGGAATTGAAAATCTAGCCACCATGCATATAATATCTTAAGTAATCAAGTACAAGTAAAGGCAGAAATGCGTTGAGGGAGCTGCAGTCACTTCAATAAAGACAAACCTTCCAGCATTCACTGTAGAACTTAATGATACCCTCCTTTTCATGGGGAAAGTTACTGGTTAGTTCTTCAATGAATTTATCATATTCTCTGTGCACTCGAACAGAAAGGTTATTGGGTAGATGGAAATGCACAGTTGTTGGATCTGGTATCACCTGCATCCGACAACCAACTGCTGCCAATGCTTGTGTTATTAAATTGAGATTACCCTGCCCAAGTTTGAGGTACATGATGCTGATTATCCTTGGAAGAATACCATTCAAAGAAGGAAGGGGGTTTTACAAATTACCCTATAACAATAGTTAAAGCTCAGAGCAATTCTTGGCTCAGGTATTATTAATAAAATTAGCAAATCAAAGTTATTTTAAGCTTGATTAATCCAACACCACACTTTCATGAAGCACCTCATGAGATGTTTCATAAAAGAAATATCTTTCCTTATTAAAATCCATGAATTTATTTATGATGTGGAGTAATTTTATGTTAGGTTCACCAAAAGAGCAAACAGATGCCGTGGTCTTGTTCAATGTCACTTGCTAAGCATGGGAATAGCAAGTTGGCAACCACAAAGAAGCAGCAAGCCCCTCTCATTAGAAACAAATTCACATTTCTCCACTGTAACATTCAGCTATTCACGATTGCTTGCATTATTGATTATCCATATCTTGTCATATATCACAAACAAATTTGCAGTATAAAAGTCAGCAGCACAAAAATATACACACAAATAAACTGACCTTATCACTGAAACCAAACATCACAGAAGAGCCAACATCAAAAGTATAACCATCCCTCTGGTAAAACCCGGAGCTTCCTCCAGGAATCACGTACTTCTCCAAAACCAAAACTCTCGCACCCTTCACTGCCAGTTGGGTCGCTGCAACTAACCCTCCAATCCCAGACCCTATCACAATCGCATCGAACTCTTTATTGCTATTCACCCTTCTCGCCCCTCCTTCAACCTCCACAGCTCGTTCGAGATTCGGCCCCAATTTCGAGCACACTCTCCATCCTCCTTTTCTTGGGTTAGCCCGCAATTCTCCATAGCGAGAAGCTTTTAAAGGACCACCTGCCAAAAATGATTGGGTCTTGCGCTTCAAACAAAAGGGAAGCTTGCGAGAATTGAAGTTCTGAGTGTGAATCATATGATGGTGACTAGAAATCTGGGAAGTGTAGTTGGGAGACTTGTAGGAAAACCCATGCTCGGGAACGGAGACGAAGGGAGAACCGAGCATGGTGAGTATGTTTTCAAAGAGAATAGAGGTGGAGGTGGAATTGTTTTCCGCTTATTTATTGGGGATGGCATAGTGGGTTAATATTAATGCCTTACTGGTGGGGATTCCACTACCTGATAAAAATGATTCCTCCTTCAGAGAAGACCAAAAATTTTCTTTCCTGCCTTCCTCGAAGACGATAAATTCTTGAGTAAAAATGTTGCATGGTTGTCCTACACCAAAGAAAGGAAGGAAAAAAAAAAAACCTGTACAGGTCTCCAACGCAATATTGGAAGCTAATCCACGTTCAATAGCAAGCCTTCGCAGAATTATCATGAAAATGAAAAATAAAAAAAATAATACTGTGAATTAAATAGATAACAAATATTTTTATTCTTATATAAAAATTAATAAATAATAATAATAATAAATACAAATATTATTAAATAATGATAAAAAAAATATAATAGATATTATGAAAAAATTATCTTTATTTGTTTCATATAACCAAACAACCTTTTTAATTCCCAGGTTACTTTGAATTTAAATTTTACTATTTAGAATTTTATAATTATTTTTAAATTATTTTTTAATCTCTATAATTTTATTTTATTTTTAAATTAATTTTTATAATTTAAAATTTTTAATTAGCTCCTTATAGTCAAATCCCGATTAATTACTTGGACATGCAATAGTCACCTCAGTATTCAGCAAGCAGTCAGCAGCGCACACCCACCCTGGACGTGCTAGACACATTCTCTTTCCAAGTCTCTTCTATGTCCACTAGGTTCTCTTGTTGTGTTTTTTAAAGCTTTGTTTAATATATAAAATAAATAAATAAATAATTTTATAGATAAAAAATAATACTTATACATTTATTTAAAAAATAAAAAAAAATGAAACACTATTAAAATATAAGTATAATAAGCACTATAAAAAATAACAAAAAAGGTTTCCCACCCTTATAGGCTTAGTGTTCGAGTTCATAAAAAGCAAAGCAACGCCAAGCGCAGTGAAAAAGAAATATTTGGGCTTTGCAAATGGCTTGAAGCTCCACGAGAATGAAATAGGCCTCCACATTCTTGTTTCTTCTCCTACCTCATTCAGCTAGAGAGAAGTTAAAGCAAAGAAAGCAGAAAGGATAAGACAACGCTACCGTCTTTCCCCTTGGTTGTTGTAGCCAAATAAATAGGAACCGCAAAAAAGGAATCCTCAAATAAGAGCTACAACACTCATTGAAACATCTCATCAAGAAGTTGGTATCCCATTTGAAATGCAGGGGTTGCTAACTAGCATCTCAAGTAGTACCATCAATCAAGTACAAACAAATTGCAAGTTTTGCAATCCGAGTAAAAATTTTATCCATAAACCCAAGCATTCAAGGTAGCCATATTAGAAAGTTCTTGAAATCTAAGAACAAATGAAGAATTGTGTGCAAACCCGATCATTAGGGAGCGTTGGAGGTGTCTAAAAAAGAAGTAAAACATGAAGTGAGAATCACCTCTCAAATGTGGCCCTAGAGAACCAGAGAGTATTTTGAGGTGGGTAAGGCAAGCTCAGTCGAGTATTCACCCTTCCATATATCATCTTTGGCAAATTTGAGGTGCGAAATGAAAGGTTCCAACAACTCAATAGCTATTTTCTCAGAAACAACCTCAAAAAAGTCCACCATGGCAAAAGATGGTAATGTTCTCTTCTCTCTGTTTCCTTTGCTTTAACTACTCTCTGGCCAACTGAGGTAGAGAAGAAGCAAGAATATGGAGGCCCATTTCATTCTCGCGGAGCTTCGAGCCATTTGGAAGCCCAAATATTCTCTCCTACTCCTACTACGCTTGGTGTTGTTTTGCATTTTACAAGCACAAACACTAACGAAATTGAAATGGATCACCTGTTGACACGTCTATGACTACAACAAATGCAGTTAAATGTGATCCAACCATTCAACTCATCCGACCGTCCAGCAATCAACACGTAAGAAGTTTATATCAGTCATAACAACTATTCCCTCTTATGCCATGCAACCGACTAAAGTTCCTAATGTCACTTGCTTAGAGATTGAGAAAATTCAAAGAAACTTCATATAAGGACATCAGCAAAATATGAGGAAGCCGCATTTAATTATTTGAAGCTGAATTTTCAAACCAAAAGACCATGGCGCATAAGAAAAAGGCATCTAACGACTAGGAATGACGCCTTTCTCATGAGGACTGGCTGGAAAATTAAATCCAACTCTATAGATCTCGGTTTTTTGGTGCTTAAAGTAAAATAGGGTAGGGTCTATGACTGGTGCAGGAAGTTCCTGGTTAAGAACCAAGACTATCTTCTCTGGAAGGAATTAAGGAAAGTTTGGAATTTAATTGAGGAAAACCAAAAATGGGCCATTGGTCGAGGTGATGAAGTTTATTTTTGGGAAGATGTTTGGGGATCCAGAGAAAAGCTACTTCTCCCTGATGTTATAACCCTTGTGCTTGAGGATTTAATGAATAGAAGTGCTAGTTACTTTGCTTTGGAGAGTGGTATACGGTTCGGAAAGTGATGGCCTCTGTCCATATCTCAATAAAGAGTCTCTTTAGTGGCTTTAAATTGAAATCACTCCTGATTCGCTCAAAGGTATTGACCAAATTACGTAGGGGTAGAGGAAGTAGTAGGAAATTTTCCATTAGAAGTGCATACTGGTCTCAAGCTTACCGCAATGATCAAAGTGATTTTTTTATGGGAAAAAAAATATGGAAGTTAAATGTCCTTGAAAGAGTTATTGTTTAATAGATTTTGCACGGTAGTCTCCAAAAAACTCAAGATGATGTTGCAAATGGAAAAGGGAAAGTCCTAATTGCTATTTATGGCCCCGCTTATGACAAGACATTCTCCATCTCCTTCAAGTTTGTCACTATGCTGCCCGCTTGTGGAATAACGTAGTTGTTTCCTCTATAATTGGTGACTTCTTTATTTGTGATGAGAAAATGGATAATGTTGAACCTAAATGAAAAGATTAGTGCTAATGGTCACCATCCTTAGGAAATGATTTAGGCAGTTGGTGTATGGAAAACTTTGGTGATGGCGCAACGAAAGTCTTTTTGAGGAAGCATATTCCGGGCCCTCTTGTCCTCTTGATCAAGTCATATGCTATGTGAACGAAATTTCATGGTGTTTTAACGATGTGTAGAGGTCTCTGATTCTGGGAGCAGATTCGATGTCTAAATTTCTTGAGAGAAGCTTGAGCATAACATGACTAAGTTGAATATTAATAAAGTCATTAAGCACAACTCTAGTGAAGTCGGTTGTGATGAGTTAATAAAAAATAAAGAAGATAAATAAATTTACAAATTCTCTAAAGATCTTGGAAAGTGTTGAATTATGAATTATTAAAATTGAGATGTCGGTTGCTTTTAAAAATCTCACTCTTGTCGTTTATTTGTTTATTTTCCTATTCAAACATGACTCAAAAAACCTTGGGGATGGTCTCAACAATTTTCAGTCATGATGTTGAATTATAAAGTATATTCAAATGCTATCAAAGACATGTTGAGTTGGAACTGGCAAATCAAAGTTTAACACGGCTAAAAGCAAGGCAATATGCTGGTTAGATTGTCAACTTCGGTGATCAACTATAGATTTGATTTGATCACTTATACCAACCCCTTCGGGGGGTCTTGATGCAGCCCACCTTGCTAATGTGATGGGGATTTCGTTGTCTCTAGTGTTTTGTTTCTTAGACCTAGGCCTCCTAAATTATTTACTATGAAAAAAAAAAAAATCCTTTAGTAAACTTTGCTTCTGTTCCACTTTTTCAATCTACTGAGTTAAGCTTCTTCGGTTTCTCAAGTATTTTGGTCGGTATTTCACTAACTTATATTAAGAAAAAGAAAAAAAATCTGATCTTTGGTTTAGCTTAGAAGGTATTTTCAAGAAAAAATTATGATTAAAGATTAAGAAATAAAAAAATTTATTTTTAAAAATCTTTATTATTAAGTTCAACTGATTGTTGCTAAATTCAGTAATAATTATTCTAAAATAAGTAATAATAAATTTTTAAAAAATAAAATTTTTTAATTTTTGATCTTTTATTATAATTTTTCCTATTTTCAATCTACTGAGTAAAGCTTCCTTGGTTGGTATTTCACTAGCTTCTATGCAGAAGCGATCTAGTCACCTTTTTTATTTTTTTAAAGGTAACTAAAAACGATGTAACTGTATGGTGAGTATTATAGACTACTAAATAATTAATCTATTTAAATGAAGAGTATAAAAATAGAGGGTGATGGGCTAATGACTCAGGCGTGGTGCTATATTAAGCCAAATTTGACTTCCCACGTGTCAAGTCTCCCTGGGAATCAAGGGACACGTGTGGACAAACATGATTTGAAGGTCACAAAACTGGGAGAATTGCCTTATCCAAATCTGAGGGTTCTGTTCTAAAGCATCAAATCTCCCATAGTCCTCTGGAAGAGACAAGACGAGCTTTGAATTTGAGTGTGAGATCAAATGGGAATGGGTATTAGGATCGTGTACGGGCTGTTGTTCCTTTCTATGTCATGCGCCTGCATCATGTTGCTGGATCTCATGCTTCGTCCTGTGTTCTACTTCACTTCTTGATTCTCACTTTATTACAGTAAGATCCCAGCAGCATGCTCTTCTCTTTTTATTCTTTCCAAATGTTTCATTCAACAGAAAGAACAACTCGGAGATCACCTGTTCGATTTAAATATTTAACCAAGCATGGTTGGTTTCTGGTGTTTATGATCCCACCTGTTCTTGAATATGAGCTTTGCATAATTCTCAAGGATTTGTTACTTGATATTTGATTTCTGATCATAGAATAAAGTTGCGTGCCTGATTTAAATATTATATTCTTGATACTTATGTTATCCTGTCAAGTTTCGTAAGCTAAATCTGCTAACGCATAAGATGCCGTAATCTTTAGTAAAGAAATTTTACATTTAATCTTCTGTATTCTCTTGAGCCAAAATAATATTTTGTATTCTTATATAAAAAAAAAGCACATAATTTAGTTGAATTAATATTTTTTTTTGCGTGTCCAGATTAGTTTCTAAGTGGGATCAAAATAAATTATCTCATCCAATCTATACAACACTAAAAAGGAAAATCGATTAGGATGAATGAACTCTTGTTTTTGTGGTCCGAAAATGGTATCCATTTTTAAACAAAGGGCCGAATATAGATAGGAATACAGGGGATGAAACGCGACAGTTAGAGAGAGGGAGTAAGAAGAAAAGACAGAAGTATAGGCCCAAATCAGTGTGGCAAAATAGAAAAACTGAAAAAGAAATAAAAACACTCACTAAATAAGGTTCTTTCTTTTTTACAGAAACCGTCCATCAATTTCATTGTCAAAAATAGGTGATCAAAAGAGACTCTTCCTTGTGAAGGCCGTCCGTTTATAAGCACAATCCATTTATAAAATTATGATTCCCTCTCTCTCTAATTTCCACATATCGTATATATAATGCCTCTATATAGTGTCTATCTGGTTGTGAAGCGAACCCCCAAGTTTGATTGTTTTGTGTAAATAACAAAGAGAAAGAAAGAAGGATGGAGGACTCTGTAAGATTAGGGTTCATGGCTGTGTGTGCTGTATCAGGAAGCATGGTGTTCTTGGTTCATCAAGTTCATAAGCGCTTGTTCTCTAACTTCATGGAGAAATTTGAGTTCGAAATGGGTGGTGTCTTGCGTGCCCATGCCCCAAACAATCTCAGAGGTACTACCATTATTTTCTTTCCTGTACTTGGAATTTTGATTCATATTATATACTTGAGAACTCAAAATCATGATTAAGAGTTTCGTGTTGTTTTGTTTTGACAAGTTTCTGATCATAAACATCTAACAAAGAAGAAGGTGCGGTTCTCTGAACTTCCACCGGAGAACAAAATTTTTCGCAGAAAGGTGACCAAGGCATGGCAGGGCATGGAGGATATTCAGAAATGGAGGGGTGGAACCAGATTAGAGGACATCATGCCTCCTAATAGGGCAGTTCTTTACAGGGGCATTATGAAATACAGGACTCTTAAGGGCAAATTTAGTTTTTGAGCCCTTTTTTCTTTTTCTTTTTGTTGGGTAACTTTGTACCTTATACATGCCCTTTTTGTGTTCATACAGTGTATATTTAGCTATGTTTCTCTTTCTCCCCCCCCCCCCCCTCTCTCTCTCTCTCTCTCTAGGGGCAAATTTAGTTTTTGAGCCCTTTTTTCTTTTTCTTTTTGTTGGGTAACTTTGTACCTTATACATGCCCATTTTGTTGGGTGGCAATTCACTTGTATTAAACCCAGAAATTGTTTGTATCGTGAATGTAAATAAAATATTTTTTTGTTCGTCTTGAGCATTAAGGAACCCTAAAATTGTTAGGTTTGTTTCCTTACTCAATAAATTAATTTTTTTTGGGAGAAATGTTCAAATTAAATATTATTTTTCTATTTTTATGATAAAAAAATATATGCAATTTAAGTATTTATAAAAAATATAAAATAATTTCCCATATATTTAAAACCATTTTCACTTTATAAATTAAGGCCTGTAAGCTTATTTTTGTTAGGGCTGTTCATGGACAAGATCGGACTGGACATTTAATATGTCCGATGCCCGACCCGATTAAAACATCGAGCTTGATTTTATGCCCGTAGTCCGGCCTGAACAAACCAGATTTTATGTTCGGTTAAGGTGGGTTATGGCCGCCCGGAGTCTTTTTTTTTTTATAAACTGATACTTATAATATAAAAATATTTTTTTGTAGACTCATAGGCATATACTTCAAAATAATAGATTTTTAGACACTTCATATTTTTATCAATAATAAAAAAAATAACTTGGTATTATCAAGCAAAATATAAACTATACTAATATAATTAATTTTAGTTAAACACATATATTTTCATTGTTTAACAAAAGAAATGTCAGTAAGTATGTACATCATCAATAATGAAAACAATAAAGAAATATGGAGGGTTTAGGTAAATAATGAAAGTTGCAGCATGTAGAGAGAACCAAATGAAATAAAAATAAATAAATATATATATATATATATATATATATATATATATAAGATGACAAGATATTAATAACTAAAAAAAAATGTAACTATTAGAATAAGTTGAGCAGAAATATGTCTTCATCTGTGGCCCGGTCTGATCCAATATAATTTTGTTTAAAATTTTGCTCATTTATATTTTTGGCTAGACCTAACCCACCCCGATTAGGCTAGGTTAAGGCGGGCCAATTGGGCCAATAAACACCTCTAATTCTCATAATGGAGCAAATAAGGTGAAGTTTTATGGGCCCGAAAGCAATCACGGGCTGTTTCAATTTTTCTCATTTTTATTTCTAGCCCAAAAAAAAAAATTGGATTAGATTATTCTGTTTGCTATGTAGAGAATTAAAGCCCGTTTGGAATTCAAGAATTGGCAAAGGAAAATAGGAGAAAAGAAATTTTTTTTAATATTTATTTTATTTTTATAATTATTACTCAATCATTATTTAATATTATTTACTAACCATTACTCAATTATAAAAAGCAAGAGGAATAAAATTAATTTATATCTTTTAAATTATTTTTTTTATATCTAACTTTCTGCGCACCAAATGAATCCTAAAAATATAAATAGAAAGACAAATAAAAAAGAAAATTTTATAAATGACATATTCTGCTTTAAAAAAATAATAAAAAATTTGATATGATTAAATAATAAATATAATAATATAGTAGATATTATATAAAATTATAAAAAAAGAATCCTTTTTTCTTGATGTGCAATTTTTTATATTATTACTATTAAGTTTTTCAAGTAAAATATGATAAATGTATAATTTAATTTAAAAATCTTAAAGTTATATATAAAAACTGTACATTTGTTATATTTTATCTGAAAAATTTGATAATAAATATAAAAAAAGTTACATATAAAAATTTTTTATTCTTGAGCATGCATTAAAAACCCAAAACAAAAAACAAAAAAAACGTATTGTGAGAACGTAAGTTATAATCTTGTTTTGTCTCTCTCTCATTCCCTCCCCATCTCTGTCAATAGTTTCAGCCCAACATCATGTATTGGGTTATCCAAACAAGAGAATCATCCCTTTTTTTCAATTTAATTTCTTTTTTTTTTTTAATTTCACTTCTCACATAACATACTATGCTGCACAACAAGTTTGCTACAAAAGGCATTGCCATAATTTATTCTTCCTCTATTAGAGCAAATGTCCAACAAAAACAATTGAAAACTTCAATGCACGTCATTTTATTATTGATATATATATATTGAAACAAAAAAAAAAAAAAGAAAAAAGAAAAGAGACTGTTATTTATACAATACATCTTAAATGATTTTCTATTATCTCCACCAAGATTTGAAGAGTGAAAATAAAAATGTGTCAGTTAATTTTCTTCCTTCCTCTATTTTTAATCATCTCATTTTTCAGCAATTCCATTAAGTACGCCTTTGATTTTCTATTGTTTTTGTTTTCTGAATTTCTGAGAGAGATATTGACATTTTGGCGCAATGTGTTACGCGGAAAAGTAAGAATTAGGCAAGCAATAATACCGTGTGAAGATATTTGGATTTTATAGTCAACGGCTTCAAATAATTACACCGCCAATTAATCGTAGTTATGAGGAACACTGTGACCATTGCTAATGTGACTGGATTCGATGGACACCCTACTAACAAATACAAGTTACGTGTTCCAGAAAAATTGTATCTCTATTTAAGTAGGCTAAGGTACGTGTCTGATCCATTTATATTTATTTTCTCTTTAAATTCCTCCCGGTATATTGTTAATTTCTCACGTGCTCCCATATTACTCTCCAACAAGATCGATCAAAATATCTATATCTATAGTATATTCGAAATATTTATTTATTTGGATTTGAATACAAAAATTTTATAAAGATTTTAAGAATTTGAGTTTAAATAATATAATATTCATCTTGCCTCAAAGGTAGACCCATCATATTTATTTATACATACATAAATTAATATGATATAAGAAAAAAATCATTCAAATAGTATTATATGGATTTAAATTAAATAAATAATTATTTGAAACATTTTATTTTATTTTATGATTTTATCTAGATAAATTATGTGTAAAAAAAATTAATTAAAAAATGTTCATTTTAAATTTTTTGAAATAAATAAATTTTACCCATACCAATCATTCCTACCCTGGCGCCAAAATCTTTGCCTATTTTGTTTTCCCGTCTCTAGCCTCCTTACGCAGATAAAATCTCATTATTTCTTCTACTACGATTATTTTACCATTCACCTCACCTCATGCAAGAGGACCTGCGATTGCATTGTTTTTTTTTTTTTTTTTTGGGGTCACTGCATTGGCAAGATAAAATTTTCAAGAAAGCTCCAGATAAATCTGATCATTTGTTTGTCAGGCGAGTTTGATTTGACAATTATTTTATTAATTTTCAATGAAATTTTTTCAACAGTTTTCCCATATGTTTCCCATGCTCCCCTTCTTGTCCTTTCCTGCTGGCTTCCGTAAGCTCCTACGCGAAAAAGGCTATCTGTCTTTCCTTCGTTTCCTTTCGCGGGTTCGGAGACTTCTAGAGAATCATGAAAAGCAATCTGGAATCAACCGCTATTTTAGTCTTTCAAAAATAATTGCTATTATCAATTTAATTTTTTTAAAATGTATGAATAATAATTTAATTTTAATATTACGAGAATTATACTATTTTAATCATAACTTAAAATTACATTAATGTTGTTAAAATCTTTTTAGAGTCTAAATTAATGATACTAAAATTTTAGTCAAAGCTAAATTGATATTATTCGAATGATATAAATAATAATAAATTTTTAAAAACTACATTAATATAATTCAAAATTTACAAGGATTAATATGACAGCTTTTTGATGGATTTATTTACGCAATGCGTTAGTTTGTTGCCTACATGGGTGCTTGCCAATGTCCGTGTCGGCTCTCACTTCATCCGAGATTCTTGATGTGCCTCTGAGCCTAATGATAGGCCACGTGGCTGAACACATCTTCTCACCATCCTCACGTTGTGTCCGGCTCGTCAGGTGCGTAAAAAAGCTGAGTTAGAATATTTAGTTTTTTATTATTAATTATTTTTTAAAAAGTAAAAATAATCTTTCAACTTTTAACATTTATCTGATAAACATTAAAACATTATCTTTTAACTTTTTGAAAAAAATATCAAAACAAAAATGATTAAAATTAGAAAAAAAATCTCAACTATCCAAATATATATAACTGATTCAAATTTGCTGATCCGGAACCGCGTGCCTTCACAATTGCCGGCCCTTATTTATTTATTTTTCACCTATCTGTTCTGTAGGCAATTGCATCTTTTATTCTAATTTCTAAGCAAGAAAAGTAAAAAAACAACTACTATAGCATATTAAAGAAAGCTACTTGTGCAACATTGGAAGCATGTCTTATATTTAACATCGTGCGTCTCTCTCTTTTTTTTTTTTTTTGGGTACATGGATACAGCAAGAGAAAAGGAAAACAACTAAATAGGATAAACATTATAATTCGCCACTTGAAATAGCCGCGCACTTTAGTCAATAATAAATTTAATGATTAAAATTAAAAATATAAAAAATTAAAGCTTGCTTAAAAAGTTTTGCTTTCATCTTGTTAAAAAAATGTCTTTTGTTCCATTTACTGAAACTAATTTACAAAACTAAAGAGAGAGCGATAGAGAAGGGCTTTTTTCCCTCATTTTTGAAGATCTATTGTAAAGGTATCTTTTAGCATTTTTTATCTCTCAGATGGAACAACATTGAAGGATTAGGTCCAGTGGTAATTTTTACGTTGAAGGAGTTTTTTGTGTTAAAAATTGTGTCCCTTGCATTGTTTATTTTGTGTGTGTGTGAGTGTGTGTGTTCTTGGACGAAATTTATTTTAAAAGAATTTCTATATTCGTTGAATATATTTATGCTTCTTCCATCTGCACTGAACACAGAAAAGATCACTTTTAGCCCGCCTAACCATTTTCACTGTCAGCTTTTCCCAGAATTTACTATGTATTATTTTAATTATATTAATAAGTATCACAAACAAAAATATTATCAATATCAGTTGTTAGTTAATGCTACAATCATCATCTTTTGAACCCAAAAAAAAAAAAATGAGAAGGTTGCCCGAGGATACAGATTATGTTATACATATTATTGAAAGACATAAATAAATAAATTAAACACATATTATTGAAAGACATAAAATAAATAAAATTAAACAAAGAGACATAGATATATGAAGGTGGTATATATTATATATTGGGGGAGGAGTTTTGCAATTATTGAAGACATAAAGGTCTGAGTAAAAGATTTGAGCTGTGTTTATTTTTATTAGGATTCTTAAAAATGCAAATTTAGCTGTTGATTACAAAACTCATCTTGCTGCAAAAAGGATATTTCTTTTTTGCAATGAAATTGGTTATTGGTGCTACTATGTATTGAAAGGTCCAAAACAAAATAAATAAATAAAGACATGGATATGAGGCTTATATTTTAATTTACAAGTGTTGTTATATCATGTAATTAATGTTGTAAAACTATTTACATACCACTACATAAATTAATTGACATATTTGTACAGAACACATCCGCTACAAAACTACTAGAAAATTAATGTAACGTTGATAAAAACTAGAAGAACAATGTAATGTAAATGCGCGCAAGATGTGGATTCTATATTGTGCTTTAATACATTAAATTCGGAATAATTTTTATACGTTTATATAAAATATTGCATTTAAAACGTCCAAGTAACATAAGTACAGATCACTTACTTGACCAAAAATAAGAAGCCTTTTATTATTGTAAAAAAAAATTATATTTTTATACGTATCGTATCTTTATTTAATAATAAAAATATAGATAGTTGTAGCAAAATCTTACAATAAAGTCTAATCATTCGTTGTTTCTTCTCCGTCTGTGTGTGGTCGGCATTTGACTAAGTCATCTGGGAAGGCAGAAGCCTTTAAGAGGAGGGTAAATATTGTGTTGAGTAGGTTTCAAAATTGGTATCAAGGATATGAATTTACATTTGAAGATCATAAAATTAGAATATTTATTTTTAGACATCTTATATTTCAAAAGTATTGTAGATGATGGAAGAATATAATTTCTTATATTTTTATTATTAAAATTTTAAATTAAAATATATAAATTTTTAATGAAAATATAACAAATATATAATTTTACTAAAAAATTATATAATTTTCAACCAGAATTATATATTTTTGATATTTTAATTAAAAAATTATACACTTATTGTATTTTAATTAAAAAATTTACAATAAAAATAAATAAAATTACATATAAAATTTTCCTTTGAATATTATAACAATAATCAATAACTCTTAAAAGGCTTCAGTGATAATAATTTAATATTTGAATTAACAACCCTTCTAGTCAGTAGAAATGGTATAAAATATTAGTTGTTATAACAATTTTGTTAACGCTTAAAACTTAAAATATTAAGTCTTTTAATTATTTAAAATAATTATTAAAATGCTTTAGAAAAAATAATTTAATTTGATGGTGTCAACTGAAATTTCCTCAGTTGAAGCAATTCGTGATCAGGGATAAATGCCTTCCCACTTCGCATTCTGCAAATTCCACTCTAAAGAGACGAAGACGCCACGGAGCCCCTCCTTGTGAATTTTCCTTTTGGGAAACCCATAAACATAGCAAACTATATTTGGGGACTACCTCAAATCTCTCGCTATATCACCTTTTCATCTACAAATCCCTCTCCTCTCCATACTCCTCGCTCGCCTCTGTTCTTTTTCCTTTTCTCTCTCATTCCTCCACCATCTTCTTCTGCTCCAACAATGGAAGCCAAGACTCCTGCGCTCTGATTTTTCATCCAACAGGGTGCGGGTCTTGGTCTTCCTCCGGCTTCTCTTCTGCTTGTACCATTCATTCTTCATGAATCAAGATCCACCCAGTTTCTTGTTTCTCCCGGATTTTCATCGACGATTTTCCGAGACTTGGCTCTCCTGTTTTCCCCACTTTTTTTCTTGCGATTCCAATCAAGAATCATAGCATCTATCATTTCCCAACCATGTCCAGGAAAATCGTTCTTCGGCCGGCGACCTCCAGCCGACAGCATCCCCTCCTCAAGAGCAATAGCAGCCGAGTAGGCGAGGTCGTTGGAGGAACAACGGCGGAGTGCGCCGCCATATGCTGCTGCTGCCCTTGCGGCCTCGCCAATTTACTCGTCCTGGCGATCTACAAGGTCCCCGCCAGCCTGTGCCGCCGTGCCCTGAGGAGGAATCGGAAGGGGAAATTGCCTCCAAGGCGCCGCCGTTGCTCGTGCGGCTGGGACGACACCGAGAATCAGTTTCACCCAAACTGCATCGTGGACGTGTCTGATCTGCAGACACCGCCGGAGTTAGATAAGGAGTTGCAGCAGCTGGAGAAGGAGATGTGGGAAAGGTTTTACGGTAGTGGGTTCTGGAGAAGTCCATCCCAGAGAGAATCCTCCGACACGATCACTGGCACTAAACCCAGACTCCCGGTTTCTTCAACCTGGGAAGTCTCAAAAGTTACCTATGTTTGAAGCTATATCCTCAATTCTTCTCAACATTAAGAGAAAGGGTTACTGTTACATACAACTCTGAAAATATTTTGTTTCTTTTATTATTAGAGGTAGTTGCGGTAAAACAGAGGAAGAAATCTTTTGGTAATGATATTGAGGGCTTGGGTGGAGTAAGCAAGTTTATGTTGGATCCCAGTCTTTTATTATGATACAGGGTTCATCTGACTTGTATATTGTTCAGGGTGGGTTGATGAGTCTGACGTTATTGATTTTCAATTTCTATCTTTTGCAACTTTTCCCATGAATTTGTAAGAACTCTGAGAGACACCGGTGTCTAGTATATGGTGCCAAAATTTAGCTGTGTGTGGAAAGGTTTACACTATTGAGCTAGCGGTTTGACTATTGCTAGATTTCTTGACAATGGACATTTCAATGGAAATATGGAAACACAGAGCAAGATTTTCTGTTGGGATATGTTTTAGTCTTGTAGATTTGATTTTTGATCAGCTGGTAAGTTATATTCCAAGTCATACAGTTTAATCACTACACCTCACGTCCATGACTGCATAAATCTACATAATTTGCATTCCTTTAAAGAGGGAGGGCATTGAGCTTAGTGTAAAGTGTGGAAACTCACAGGGAATGAGGGCTAATCAGAAAATTTCTTAGAGAATAGTTGGAGGGGTGTAATTTATTAAGAGGGTGTGGCATTTGATTTTGGTTTGCATATATTAGAACGTGAACGTGATGCTTGTGGTTGAAGACTCAATAAGGTTAAGCATGCCCCCTTTACTGGCTCATTCCTACAAGTGGGTGAATTTGGAGGGGTAGGGTGTCTCTGTAGAGGCTTTGTCCCACACGGGGATCTTCCAACTTGCGTACTATGTTGCCATTCTGCCTTTTTTTTTTTTTTGGTTAGTCTTTTTCTTTGTTCCTTTCTGCAGCCGACTCTATTCTCCCACTTGCTCAACCACAAAATTTTGGCCCACCCTATCTAAGTGGAAAATGACCTTCTGTAAAAGCAATGCCCATCCAAGTTTCGCGCATGATAATTTTTTTTTTTCTATGTAGGCTCAATTGGGGCTTACGTAATGAGGGGAAGGTACGAGCTGATGATTGAACCATTATGTTCATAACCTGAGACTCTTTGCTATGTATTTGGTGAATTCAACATACTAGTACCAATTAGAAAGATAAACATATGCCAACGCAAGTAAACTTAATTGGTAAAAGGAGAGTAGATAAGATTTTTATAGTTACTCATAGTATGCAAGTTTCAATTAGTAAGATAAATAATCTATTTATATGATTATTTTTTATTAAAAAATAAGACAGATATATGTTCTTAAATAGATCTAGAATACATATATCAAGTTAATAGAATATGACAATTTAGATCTCTAATATATCGTCAATAGATATATTGGGTCAATTTAAATTTTTTCAATAAGTCCAGTGGTCCACAAAAATGGCTAAACGTTAAATGTAGTCATTTCTCTTATTGATGAGATTTGGAAGTAGTGAATTCAACAGAAGAAATGCAAAGCACAAAAAGGGGTAATTTCACTCTATTTTTTTTTACATTTTTTATTTCATCTGCACGTAGTACGCTAAGTAAAATAAAATAGCACATGAAAGAAAATTAAATTGACCATTGGAAACTCTCTGAACCTGACTGCAATATAAGAGAAAAGACTTTTAAAATAAAATATTCTTTTTCCCCCCTTATAAACTTAAATCCCCCCCTGGCTGGAGCAACAGCATTGCAATTAATTACCAGGAGAGGGGAGGAGAGAGACGGAAAAGAAGGGAGAATTAACTCAAAATTAAAAAAAAAATTATTCTGAATGATCTATTAATATTATTTTAGAATAAATTATCAATGACTTTAAAAAAAAGTTCTCTAAATTTAGTGGTAATAAATTTTTTAGAATAAATTTTTTTAACTTTAAGTTCTTAACTATAATTTTTTCGAAAAAGAATTCCAAAAGGATATGAAATTTATAAAGAATGAGAAATTTTATAACTTTAGGCTTGAACCTCCGGGACCAGACGTAGCAATGAATAGAATAAAGCTCATGGGTAAAAAAAAAAAAAAAAAAAAAAAAGGGGATACCCTCTTTTGTATTTGTTAATATGTGAGTTTGTGGGCTGTGGTTAATGGTCCGGTTTTTGTGATAGTCACTTTTCAATGGTATCTTTCACTCTATCTATCTATCTATCTATCATCAACTTCACGCGCTGAGTTGAGTTGACATCTGTAAAGCCTTCTGTTTCTTTGGTTTGGGCCGGAGACACCTGTGTGCTTAAGAGACGAAAAATTAGCCCTTTCGGCTCTCCTTCTCTCTTTTTTCTTCTGCTTTTTTTAAGTTGATTCTCATGATATTCACAGGCGGAAGCCGTGGGCCAGCTGCAGAAAGAGACGTGTAACTGCCCGTGTCCAATCTATCACATAAACTTTAACTTGGATTTTATTCGGATTTTGTAGGCCAGAAAGTATTTAGTTTGTTTCAAAAAATTATGATAGGGTGAGATTAAAATTTTAAAATTCCAAATTAACCGATTACTTTTTATTAGCTTATTTAGAAATATATCACTATTAGATTTAAAGTTTATGTTTGATAATAAAATGAGATAATGAAAAGAAAAAGATGGAAAGAAAAGTAAGAGAAATAAAAATAAAAGATTGAAATCAATTTTTTTAAACGATTTTTATTTTTATTTTTTTGGCTTTTAAATTTTTTTCAAACGAAATTATTCAAATAAGCTTTTTTTTTTACTTTTCATTTCCAAAATTTGTTCATGAAAAAATTTTGACAAAATTGTTTTAAGATCATCTTAACAAAACATAGAATCAAACAGCCACGAAGAAGTTGATTTTTTTTTTAAGAAAACGAATGCAAAATGCTAAAGAGTAAATTATATTCCTTTTTTATTTTTTTAATTATACCAACATTCTTTTTATTTTTAAAATATATACTTTAGTTAAATTATATAATTTTTTAAACAGAAATATCTTTTATTAGTCTAAATATATGTTGGTTGATTTTTTTTTTTTTTTTATAGAATTAGAGGTCATATTGTTTGGCAACTATTAGTATAGAAGAGTACAAGAGAGGGGTTGAATTGTGATCTATAATAAATTTGTTAATTTCTTTAATTCTTTTTCTAAAATTGACTCCTTAATTATATCTAATTCCTTTAAATGGTGTGATCTCATAAAAAACTTTAGATGTTAGTAAAGTAAAACTTTTAAAAATTAAAAGTGAAAAGGAGCAAAAAATCATACAACATAATTTATTGTGGTTTAGATCATTAATATTATATATTGAATTCTTAAGTATAAAGTAAGAGATTTTTCACTCTAGAATAGAGCCTCAATTACTTAGAGCTCTATGCCTAATAGCTAAGAAAACATATTGGGGTTCACAAGTATTTTACAACCAATTACAATGAGTAAATTTTAAATTGACCTTAACTTTTATGAGTTTTTCTACTTATCATCTAAGATAATATATTATATAGACTATGACACATTTGGTATGCAAAAAGTTAAAGATTGAGATAAAAATAAAAAAAATAAAAATATATGTTTATAGATAAAAAAATATCTATAATATTCTTTATTTTTTAATAATTGATAAATAATATTAAATAATAATTATAGGGACAAAAATAAAATGTCATCAAACTTTCCATTTCATTTTCCTTTTTCATTGACAAACCAAACAAGTGGTTAGTCTAAAGATTTTTTTAGCTCAAGCAATTACTAGAATTCAACAGATTTCTTGCTACTCAATATTTAAATCAAATACAAGAGAATGAATATTAGAGCATGCATTAGTCTATGAGGAGCACTATCTGATTATACTACAATCTCACACAAAAGTAATTGAAATTAATATATACATTTCAGTACATAGGTGAAGAGACTAAATACTTTTCTTCTTTGGGCTCAATTCTTTATTTCTTTTTTCATCAATAATGTTTTTAAATAGCAAACATATAAAACTAGTTTCTCGCAACTTTAATCTACCGTTGCAGCATGTCTTGAACGACTAGGGGCAGGCATGTCTATTAATGCTTCAAAACTTTCGTTACCATTGCAACTTCTTTTCATTAATTGCAAAAGCCTTTTTCCATACTTATGAGTATTTTCTCCTTTGTCGAACTATGACACTTTAAACTTACTTCAAGACACTTTATTTTTAAACACTCTCTCTCTCTCTAAAATATGAAATTATCATTGTTGGAGAGAGTGAACATGTCGCATCTTACTTTGCTTTTATTGTAATCTTCCTGTTTTTGGATCCTATCCCTTATACTCTCTCTAGCGTTTATTTTTCAATGAAATTTGAACTATTCAAGTCAAAATTTAAACGATTTAAATTTAAATTTTTTATTTCTTAAAACTTAAACAATTTTTTTTAAATTTATAGTTAAAAAATTATTTTATTTTACATTATATTCCATTTAAATCTTAAAGAAATAAATTTAAATTAATTTCATTTAAATGACTAAATTTAATAATAAAAAAGAACAATAAACAAAATATGGGATAAGATTAATAAAGAAAGTATCAGAAAGCATCCAAATCCCTTCTTTCTTTGGCTGTTGTTCTGATAGCTTTATCACATCCTTGCACTTGCTTGTTTGTTTAAGGAATGATGTGAACATTCTTTTAATGCTTTGTCCTTATTTGTGCAAGGTTTGCCCTTGGGATAATGCCCTTTGTCCCACTGCACAGGGAAACATTTTGAAGTCAACGTTGAAGTTTCAAATGATGGACTTCAGACCACTTTCTCTTTCTTCTTCTTAGGCCCAATTGCTTGCATAAGAGATGTTGGTGAACTTTCTTTAGATCAGCCCATTATACGATCTTTACAAACATGTGGCCCAATATTTAAAAAACGTTCATTTTGTTAAGTACAAACCTGGCCCATTTTCAAGATACTTGTTTTACCAAAATCTTATATATATATATATATATATATAATTTAGTTTCCCAAAATAGTGTTCTTGTAAAAGCCATTTTTCAGATTGACATAATTAAAATCATTCTAATTAGACATCTTTTTGGGACTTGACTCAGTGATAATCTAAATACCTTTATCTTTATTTGTATTTTTCATTAAATTATATCCAAATACACACAACTAAAAGTAATAAAGAGTAAATTTTGTTATTAAATTTAACAAAGGTTTAAAGTAATTATTATTTATCAACCAATAATTAGTATAACATATGTCTTTTATGTAAAAAGATAATAGTTTTAGAATTATTTTTTATGTAAATTGAATAGTTCATGATTGATTGTTGTGAATCGCAATTTCTAACATTGCATACTTTTTAACGTACTTGTTTAAACTTGATTTATATAATGAATTGGTTTGTTAAAGTTAATTTTACATATAATTTTGGCTTTGAGTAATAGATTTTTTAATCACCAAATATAATCTTTTGAGTTATTGAATTTAGCTTAAAAAATATGTATTTAGGTTAATGAAAAATATTTTAATTACAAAATTTAAAATTAAATCGAAATATAGTATAATTTTTTGTTTTAGGGAGATGCATGTATATTTAAAAAATTGAAGAAAAGATTATGTAATTTTAGCAAAACTTATAAGAGGTGAGTGTAATTTACTCAAACTTAAAATAATATTTACCTTCATTTTGTTTTGTTGAGATGAAATTTTTAAGAAGAAAAAAAATTTAGATATAATTTTTATATTTTTGTTATTAAATTATTCAATAAAAATATCATAAATGTGTAGTTTTAAAATGCAAATGCATACAATTCAACACAAGTCTTTTAAATGATTTACTTAGTCATATTTTTATCAAAAAAATTAATAACAATAAAATAAAAATTTGTATTTAAACATAGTCCTTAAAAAAAGAAACTTTGTGTGATTTAGAATAGTATAATACAATATATTTTCATCTTTTTTCATTATTAGATAGATTAGTAACGTATATATATATATATAAAAGATTTTTCTTCTAGTTTATATTTGTTACACATTTAGTCCCTTCTAAACAAAGTGTAGAGAGATGAAGAAAATGGTGAATTTGTTGGTAATATGGCCTCTCATATGAAATAAAATATGCTTATCTACCTTGTTGATTTATTGGATGGGTCCCATTGATTTCTTTAGCATATCAAATGATCACTTTTATTTCATTCATTACTAATGGACGCTCCATTTGGGGCAACCCAAATGAACTTATATCTACTTGCTCATAAAGATATTTGCTTGTTGACATTTTTAAAGTTATCATATTGTTGAATATTTCATTTGAATGTTTACATTTTAATTTTATTATGAGCAAATGAGATTAAAGTTATAGTAAAATGTGTGTAAATCAATTCTTAATTAAAGTAAAAGAGAAATATTACAATTAGCATGAAGGTGCATATAAAATAATCAAGTTATTGGAACTTTTAAATATCTTATCATAGCTTTCAGAAAAAGAATTCCAAGCTCTAATATAAACCAGGAAAAACAAGTTATTTTAAGGACTATGTCTAATATATATATATATATATATATATAGTCTTTTTAAATAAGAGCAACCCTTCATAACTTTGTTGATTTTCTAGCACTTCAAAGATATTGTTGTGAATCTTACTTTAGGAGATCTTCGTTTTTTCCAACCTTTTGCCTTTAAAACTTGTGTAAAAGCAAAAAAGCAGCAGCAACTCTTTTTACATGTTTTATTTTATTCCATATTCAGTGCTTCAAACATAAAAAAAATACTATTTGATATTGGAATACAAATTTTCACCAGGGGGGGAATATTTATTTCAGAGAAGAAAGGAGAAGGGGAAGTGAGGATGAGAAAGAAACAGCCGTCGCCGTTTGAGATGAAGGCAAAGGTGGGGTTCACGCGCTAAGAGGGGCGCTTGAAAGACGAGGCGAGTATTTAATTTTGTAGCTTAGCGTAGAAATGGGGGCATAGTCCCACACCGACACCATCCTCTTTAACCAAACAGCACGCACGGCTCCTTCATCACTCGCATCACATGCTATTTTTATATTTTGCTTTTTTTTTTTTTTTAAAAAAAAAATTATTCTGTTGGTATATACTATCATGTCTAATCTTTTAATAAGAATTGGACATGTTTAAAATCTCCAGTGAAGAGATCTTTATATCGATAATGTTTGAAAACTTCAAAAGAGAAACGCAGAACACATAATAGAGATGAGTTGAGTTGAGTTGAGCATTTGTCTATGTTAGACTGACTCATTTGGAGTTGTTACCAGCAAAGAGAACTGAACTCGTCAGATTGCTGATTTCGTCTTCCGTCTAGTGCACTGCTAACAACGTGGGAGACCTGAAATTGTGTGTGTGGCTGGCTTCACAGATACGACAACCTTAAAAATTAGGGGTTGAACGACTTGACTTGCCCAAATTGTCCACATTTTAGATAACGATATAATGGCCTATGTTAAACCCTTTGTTTGCTCTGTTCGGAGAAAAATTTAAGGAAACTGATTGGTTCTTATAACTTCAAAACATGGAGTACTGAAATACATTTTAATTGGTGCCATTTCAGTGATGTGTTGTGTTTTGGTACAAGGAAAATTATTTAAAAAGTTTTTAATTCCATTTCAGATGTTCAATATTCTTATTTAATCTGATGTTATAGGTTCCATGAATCTGATGTAAGGGGTTTTGTGGTCAAAAATTAAAAAATTAAAAATTTTATTTTAAACTTTAAAAGGTTGAAAAATTATATGTAATTTATCAAAGTTTAAGAACATTATATCCATTTTGATTTATAATTTATTATCATTTGTCATCTTTTTTTTTCCCATGCTAATTCTTGTTTTATAAATATATGTAAATAAAAATAATAAAATTGGTTATAAATAATTAAAATATAAATTTATTTATTAAAATATTATATTATGACTATTCACCAATTTTAATTTAGATATATGTTTTTGGCTCAATGATATGATACTACAACTAGTTTAGACATTCTTGTTACATTTTATTTAATTGTAAAATATAATTTTTAATTACATAAGGGTGCGACTAAAACAAATGTCTAAATTAATTGTGATATAATAAAAAATGTTTAAACTAAAATCAGTAGAATTATAACTATAATTAAAAAATTTTAATAATTAAATTTATATTTTTAATTATTATATATATACATGTTGTCGCCAATTGAGATACGCAGTCTTAATTGGTTATAAAATATATTTTAGATAATAAAAAATAAAATAATAATCCCAGCTGTAACCCGTGAATAAGTAGTGAAAAAATCGGTAACGAAGGGGGCTTGAAAATCAGCACAAGACCCGCATCTGTGAACAGTGGCCGCTGGTGGTGGCTTCTCTCTATTTGTTAGCTACAGCTCAAGCGTGGTCCCATCGTCCAGGCTGTCCATACACCTGCTACTCTCTCTCTCTCTCTCTCTCTCTCTCTGTCTTCCATTTTCTTTGCGTTTTAAGTCTCATCAATAGTACTGACCCCAGTTTCTCCCCCTTTCTCAACCTGGTTTTCTCTCTACATCAATCAACAACCTCTTCCTCTTCTTCTCTCCACCAATGCCCAAAACATTCCCACTTCACCAATAATAATCCCTGACTCTTCTTTACCCCCTCCCTCTCTCTCTCTCTCCATCAGCAACATGGATGCTTCCGTCTATGGTGTCTATACTCACTTCCTCCTCTACTTACTTGCCCTTTTACCATTGCTTTCTGCATTGCCCCAAATTCCCACCCACAGATCTTCTTCTTCAAGTTCCGGTCAGATCAACTCCAATTCCGTTCTCGTCGCCCTTCTCGATTCCCATTACACTGAGCTTTCTGAGCTTGTGGAGAAGGCGCTTCTGTTACAGAAACTTGAGGACACTGTGGGAAAGCACAATATTACCATTTTCGCCCCGAGAAATGAAGCGCTGGAGCGCCAGCTTGACCCCGAGTTTAAGCGCTTCTTGCTTGAGCCCGGTAATTTGAGGTCCTTGCAGACCCTTTTGATGTTTCACATTGTTCCCAAACGAATTGGGTCGAACGAGTGGCCCGCTGGGAAATCCGGGTCTACTCGGCACCAGACCCTGAGCGACGACCACGTGCATTTGATGAGCAAGGATTCTGGGAAGAAGGTTGTTGACTTGGCCGAGATTGTTCGCCTCGACGACGTTGTTCGTCCCGACGGTGTGATTCACGGGATTGAGCGTTTGTTGATTCCGCGATCGGTCCAAGAGGATTTTAATCGGAGGAGGAATCTACGGGATATCTCGGCTGTGCTACCAGAGGGTGCGCCGGAGGTGGATCCCAGGACTCATCGGCTGAAGAAACCCGCACCGGTACCCGCGGGGGCTCCACCGGTATTGCCAATTTACGACGCCATGGCACCAGGTCCTTCGCTGGCTCCGGCGCCGGCGCCGGGACCCGGTGGTCCTCACCATCACTTCAATGGGGAGCGCCAGGTTAAGGACTTTATCAATACCCTCTTGCATTACGGCGGGTACAATGAAATGGCCGATATTCTAGTGAACTTAACATCTTTAGCTGCCGAAATGGGAAGATTAGTCTCGGAGGGTTACGTCTTGACCGTGTTGGCTCCCAACGACGAGGCCATGGCCAAGTTAACCACAGACCAATTGAGTGAACCGGGTGCACCAGAGCAGATAATATACTATCATATCATACCGGAGTATCAGACCGAAGAGAGTATGTACAATGCAGTGAGGAGGTTTGGGAAGGTCCGGTACGAGACCCTGCGGTTGCCGCATAAGGTTGTGGCTCAGGAGGCTGATGGGTCTGTGAAATTTGGGCAGGGTGAAGGGTCAGCATATCTGTTCGATCCTGATATATACACAGATGGGCGAATTTCGGTGCAGGGGATTGATGGGGTTCTTTTCCCACCGGAGGAGGAGCCCAAGCCAAAGCGGAAAACAACACCTGTTGTTAAAGTTGCCACCAAACCAAGAAGAGGTACAGTGGTTCTTCTCTCTGATTGATTTTCTTTCCCTTCTTAGTCTTTAATTCAAATGCTAATTTTCATAACTTGTATTATCAATTTATAACTGCTTATGCGATTCTGGGTCATGAAATATAGGGGCAATTATTTGTTTGTTTAGGAATAATTGAGGGTTGTGCTCTACGCAAGTATAATTATTTGCTGAGGTCCAGATTCTATGCGAATATAGTTGAGTGAGTTAGTGAGTTTCTCGAATTACTGACCACCGTGCTGCCTATTGAAATTGGCATGTATGAAACTACAAGAGAAATAGCTTCCTGTGTGAATGGGAAAAATGGAAATCCAGCCACTATGGGTTAAGTCAGGTCCAAGCAAACTTGGGAAGAGCTTTCTGGAACAAGTAATTGGCAACCCTGGTGGCAAGGCTAGGAAGACGGAATCACTGTAGTATAGTTATTGATCACCGAGATTTCAGCCTTGGGTATGATAAGCTTTTAGTGTATAGTTTCTGTAATGGTCCGAAGCAGCCTTATTTTGCGATAGGGAGTGGGGCCATTTGAGGAACACCACCTGAGATAACTAACAAGCCATTACTTCTTTTGACCTCTTCCAGAGTAAAATTCGTTATTCATATGGTCCTTTTGTTGTTTGTGTTACATTTCTATTGGCTTCTTTTTTGAGCGGCTGGGAAATTGTATTCGAAGTTTTCATAATATATGTGCTTTAGAGTGGGGATTGCCCATAGGTGGAGGCCTGGATTGTGTAAGCCGCGAGGAATTTGCAAGTTTAAGGTGTTGAGAAGAAGAGAAAAAAAAAAAAAAAAGAAAGAGAAAAAGAATGGAGTTCTCGAATGATTTTCTTATTTCAACGGGTCTGTTCCCCAGTCCCAACTCGCTCATGTGAATGATAAACGATTAAAAAAATTCAGGATGCCAAGCTGTGATTCATATTCCACTTACCCATTAATTAGGTGCTGGAACAGTCTGTCTCACCATCATACACCCTTGATCTAGTTGTATCATATCTTTTATGCATCTTTAGATATCTATATCTTATTATAGTCAACTGGCATCTTCCTTTCTGAACTTCAAAATTTGTTTTCTTTAACTTACGTACAATTTGTTATATGATGCCCATATAGGATAGATAAATTCATTTGCTTCAATGATCCTTTGAATTATAATTTTTTTTAAACTTATAATAGTAATACATGAAACATAATAGTAATGAATGAAAGTGGTCCAATGACTTGTTATTAGTTGACTTGACATATTGTCTTATCTAATTGGATGTCACAGGAAAGTTGCTGGAGGTAGCCTGTAGTTTGCTTGGAGCTTTTGGACAAATCTGCTAATGAAATCGCTTTCTCAACTAATCGCTAAAAAATAAAGAGTAAATTTATGCAAACAAATTGATAAATGGTAAGTTTTTGCATCTTTCATCGCCTGGTTTCTGTTTAGCCACATTCATTTCCATGGATGAAGAATGAACCATATTCTTTTTTAATATGCTCTCTGCAGCTGTAGGAGTAATCAGTTCAATACGAAGGATGCATCGTGAATCTACAATCAGAGAGAGCGATTAAGTTGCAGAATTTTCGTGGAAACTTACACAGGATAAAATTTTCTGTCATTTTGTTCTACATACTGTAATTACATATCATTTTTTATTATTTTTATGTCGATTCTCTGTCTTTACTCTCTAGTCTGTATGCATAAATGACCTTGGAATACGACGCCATTCACGGGTTCTAAAACTTTCTTCCCAGTTCGTGTGTTCATCCATGATCTACTTCTTCCCTAAGAAATTAGGCTTTTGCTTATCATTGGGTAGTAGGGCCCTATAGCATTATTCTATTTGCTTACAACTAATGATGAAATGGACCCTTCAGCAGAAATGGGTAAAAAAAAAAAAAAAGTGAGATGGATCTCTGCTTGGTTTTAGTGTTTATTAATCTTCTTTTTGTTCTTAAAGGTTGAAAAGAGCGCTTCATTGAAAGCTAGATTAATAGCGGTGGTGGGATTTGATTAATTGTGCGAATAAGACAGCATAGCCAATGGGATTGCATGGCTGGGCCTACAGATGTCGGTTATTATTTTATATTCGACAAATTCCTCGTGCATCATGCATATGTAATGTCTATGCATTGTACCTTGGGTACTGAACAAATTATTCCCCTTCCCCGCGTATCTCTTTCTTGGGAAAAAATGTGTTTGTGAAATTAAAAAAAAATTATATATGCAATTTCTTATAATTTTACTATGACTTTTTAATTATAATATAATCTTCCATATATATTAAAAGCCGTGGTTCGTTACTATTTATTTGACACTGTTCCTAAAATACTGTTCACAATGTCAAGTTGCTAACCCTGTTCATTTACTGTAATGTACTGTTCATTGCACTATTTTACATTGTTTATTCATATTTTGAAAAAAAATTTCTTTTTTATAGGATTCACTTTTTTTTTAAACCCCTGGATCTACAGGGTTATTGCTAGTAAGTATATAATTTTTTAATAATAATATAACATATATATGATTTTTGTTTACAAAGTATATGCTTATTATATTTTGATTAAAAAATTATATATTTAATATATTTTAATTGAATAATTGAATAATAAATATATAAAAAGTTATATTTAAATTTACTTTGTAAAATGTAGTTATTTAATAATTTAGTCTTTTAAAAAATATTTTTTGAATTTAATCGTTTTTTTGGTCCTTTAAAAATAAAATTTAATTTAATCCTAATATATATATATATATATATATATGATTTGGCCTTCTAAAATAATGTTTTTCAATCTAGTTTTCTAAATAATTTTTCATTCAAAATGATTCCTTTCTTCCGTAAAAACAAGATTTCACGTAACCATTAATTAAGGTATAAACTTGTATATTTGTTTTTAATCCCTAAAATAACATCAGTTTGTATTGGAGCAAGATTTTAGTACATAAAAGAGTCTTAAAATGTTTCTAAGACTAGGAGGGGTCATTTTTTA
Organism: Erythrophleum fordii; assembly: GCA_032878935.1. Taxonomy (NCBI): domain Eukaryota; kingdom Viridiplantae; phylum Streptophyta; class Magnoliopsida; order Fabales; family Fabaceae; genus Erythrophleum; species Erythrophleum fordii. Next base: position 11,129,915 of record JAVQMF010000045.1, on the reverse strand, counting down.
TTGGAAGAAGTATTTGAAAAATTAAGTTAAAATATTTTATTTTTGAAAGATTAAATTAAAAAATAATATTTTAAGCGGTAAATTTAGAGATTCTGTCTTTAAAAGATTAAATTAAAAATATTTTATAAAAATTTAAATCATTAATTTTTCCTAAAATGTATCACCCAGATGACAGATAAATAACAAGAAATTAAAAAGAGCAAAACAGGCCATTGAGCATGATAACAATTACTGCATATAGTGTAGTACTGCAAAAAATCCAAGTGCCATTGATTATCCAATGAATCATGTTTTGAATTAAGAGTTATATATTCAAGTTCAATTCTAGATTTCTAGAGCAAATGATCGAATCATCAATTTTGATATTCAAATTGTAATATTCTTTTTTCTTTTGGTAGACAAATGTTCAATATTCTAAATTGTGGTCTCATGTGGAAAAAGATGACGAACCAAATCTTAAGGGGAAAATAGCTGTTTGTATATGTTGATTGTTTTTTGTATGCAGTTTGAAGAATGGTACCAACACGTTTCTAAAATTTTCTTCCTAAACGAACGTTTACATACATGAGTACCTAGCTAAGTATGAATTAGGTTTAACTGAATTCGGATCTCTTTTAGAACTAAAAATATAAATAAAGGTTCCACCAAAAAAGAAAAAAAGATAAATGAAGGAATTAACTTGCAATAATAAAAAGAAATTAGAAATATATTACTCATACTAAACCGAAAAGACAAAAAGGCAAATTAATTAGGTAACAGATCAAAGCAAGAGACAAGTACATTTATTTGCAAAGCAGGTTTAAGGTGAGGAACAAGCAATCTTTATATCTACAATGATGATAATGAAATAAAATAATTGGAAACATGGAATCCTAAGTGTACGTAAAATATACTTGGGCGACACGAATCTACACTCCAACAGTAACCTCATATGCTACATTCTCAGGAGTCGGTGCACTGTTTGGGGCAATATTTTCTTCAGATTCTATGGCTTCCGATGTGTCTAGGCATTCTCCATTGCTGTCCATGCACGCTTTGCCATTTTGGCTGATTTTTGCATCACTTTTGCTGGTTGCAGTTTCCTGAGACTGCACCTTAGCTTGAGTTTTTCTGATTGGTTTCTTTGGATTAACATCTTTATCACACTTTATCTTGGCCCTGGTTGAGTCATTCTGCTGCTGTTTCCCATGTGGGCTCGAACAAGATTTTTCATCTGAATTATTGTTCACACCAGAAGCCTTGTGCCGTCCGAGCTTTGGAGATTTTGCTCGGGTTGTTGGAATCTAATATCATTCGTAGAAAAATACATTTACTACATGTTTCTAAGCAAGAAATGATGTAACAGGAGAAGGTGGAAAATGTGGGTCTATTTAACGAATCAAGCTGAGGAATATGACATAATCATAGTGGAAATAAAGATGACCAACTATTACTTTGGAAAAAAAGAACTTATTTCTGAATGTAGAGAAGAAATATATGAGTGGTGACCTTCTTGAGTTCAACTTTTGGAGGAGGTTCCTTGTAGAAACTTGGCATTGGAGTGGCTTTGAAAGTCATGGTCTTCCTCAACTGCTTGATCTCTGCCTCCTGGTTTTCCTGCCACATATCCAACACATGAAAACCAAACCAAGGAAGAGAAATCTTCCGAAACTTCATTGAGTTGTTAGCGGTGATACCTTTGATTTCAATTGCAAATCAGTTTTCTCTGCTTCCTTTGCCTGAATTTTCTCTTCTAACTTGGAAAAAAACTGATAAACGAAAGAGGATTAGTATGTGACGTTTGTAATAATAACATCAATAGGGTGTAAGGCTGCAGCAATAACCTCCTTCCGCTTTTCGGCTCGTTCTTCCAATCTGAAGGAAAATCCAATCCCATTGCTCTTCCGTCGAGGAGTAGCACTTCTGATAGCATACGAACAAAATAAACTATAAACAATTCTAGCCATGTAAACAGAATAAAGGAAGAGAGTTCATCATGAAATATCAAATGCTAAAGAGAAACAGGACGAGAGAAGGTGACACAATTTTCTAGGGCTAATGGGTTATAAATCATACGAAGTTGTAGAAATAGCATCATCGTCCTCTTTATTTGGCTTTGCAGTTTTTGCTGTGTTTGAACTCTGATCAACGGTTCTGTAATAATGTCAAAATATCAATATAATCTATTCAGCATAAATACATAGAGCACTCCTGAAACTATAGTTTTCATCACGGATCTACTTTGACTGAAAAGAAAAATTTTAGTGAAAATTAGAAACTATAAGATTGAGGTGTGACTTACAGGGATGTCTCAGATGTATGGCTTTTAGCTACTGTATTCACCTGAGTAGTCCTTCCAAACTGGTAGACAAGACAAATCTCAGACACAGGGAGACCAAAGCATAGAAGCTATGAGGCTACACAAACAAAAGGCACTGAGAAAAGGAAATCTCTACCACAGAGCGTTTGATGCTAGGCATGGATGTCAAAGAAGCTCTCTTGATAAAACTTTCAGTCTTTGTCTTTACTTCCTTTGAGTTCACTTCAGAGTTTGTAGACCTGCTTGATTCACGAACAGAAGCCTCAGCTCTAATCTCACTATCATCAATGCTTTTCTTCATACCTGCCCCACGAACTGTTTTGGCTGGGAATGAAAGGCTCTGAGAAAGGGTTGGCCTTTGTTTTTGAGGCATTGAAGTTGAGCCTTTCAAATTGGGTTTATCTTTGTCAGATTTATTGTTCTTTGAAGCAACACCGGTTTCCTAAGCATGCCAATTTGGAATTAGCAAAGATGCCCCATCATGTGTCATGTGATGTAACTGCAAATAATGATTACAGCAATAGACGTGGACAAAAATTCTGATTCATCGTATACGGTACCTTGGCACGTTTTAAGGTTTTACTTGCGGAAGAAGTTACAGGTGCTTCGACTGCAACTCCAGCACCAGCAGACTTGGGGCCTTCAGATTTAGCTGCTTCATTCTGGCTCTGAATTTCTGTATCACTACAATCCTTGTGGTCTTCCTTGTTTAGATTCTCCTCATTTGCTTCCCCAATAACGCGTTTCTCTTCCTCCACTGTAACCCCATTTTCAGATTCCATTTCTTTCTAAAAACTCAGGGAAAATAAAAAGTTGTTGCACGATCAGCTGGAAAAAAAATAGCCAAATATTATTCTCAGTCTCTGAAACACAGCAATGATTTAATACTTTGATCATGAATAAGAATATCTAGTACTGTTACGGATCAAGGGCTCACAGAATAGACACAAAACTGGATATAAGAAATAGGCAATAAATGACTACTAGACAAAGAGTTATAGTCCAGAGAACATACAGATAGGCTCCTAAACACAAGAACCAAACGATATTATTGTCGTATCTCACAATTGGAAATCTTCCCTGTGCTAATAATATTCTATATCTTTTCAAGGAAGCGGCTCTCTGAATATGTCAGAAAATTTTTTAAGAAAAAAGAAAACGATTCGAAGAAACAGCGTCCTCTGCTCTGCAGCAATGGGCATACTCTGCAGAATTTTTTTTGTTGAATCCTGATGTTACCAGATCATAACACAGTCTTAAAGATTTCAACTACAATGTAAACTCTCGATTAATGGATCTTTTCAAGACTTGTATTCTTGACAATGTCTGACACAACTTCTGATTCTAATTAATCACCCACATCATTCTAGCATCCACTAGATGATCGTTAGCTTTGGAAATGAAAACATACAAAAAGAAGACATTGGAATGAATCACTCCTACATATATTTCGTTCTATTCTCTACTTTCTGCATTTCAATCCTCAGATTCCCATGCGGCATTTATTCAGTAACAAAACAACCAAAGAAGAATGGCAAGGAATCCTGCAAACTTTTCAAAAGCTTAACGCAGACCCAGATGAGAGGAGCATGATTATTGTTCAAAAACATATAGAATCTAATAATAGAATGTCAGCAGAATCCCAATCAGAATAACAGAAAAACAAATTACATATGGAAAACAAACAAAATTGTTGGAGATAACAAACTCCTAGAAACCATAAATGATATATCATACCTTAGAAACTTGGGTTCTTGAATATTAGTCTTGAATCTTGATTTATTTATAGGACTGAGTTGGGAACGCAGAGGCGTAACTATACAAATTCAAAGACCGAACTATGGTGAAGATGGAAAGCAGAGAGAAGAGAGTTGAATGTGGCGATGGATTAGAAGCACTAGGCGGGATGGATTTTAAGTGGTAATTGGATAGAATTGAAAGATGAAGATGAAAGCTGGAGTTGGTGGAACTGGAGTTTTCGTTTGAGATATGCGGAAGAGAGATTTGTGGAAAGAAAGCTCCAAGTTGGACGAGCTTTCAATGAACTGGAATAGATAGATTAATAGGAACTTCCCATAATGACTTTTCTGCCACTTGTAACTCTGTAACTGTCAATGGAAACAGTTATTTTAAAACAACCAAAAAAAAAAAAAAAGTCTGGTGCGTTGTTTTTGTTTTACCTGTCACCACTAGCATTTTGAGTTGAAATTACATTACATGGGTAGAATCGAAAGGTGACGGTTACCCAGTTTCTGTATTTAATGATTGTCGATGAATGGTGATTACTTTGGCCTAATTACGGATCAAACAGTTCATTCATGAATTCATCAATTATTCATTAAAAAAAAAAAAGTTTTAATTGATCAATCATTGCATTCATATGACGTTTTATGATTTGTGTTAATGAAACCAACTTCCGGAAAGAGTAAATTATATTTCGGAGATTTTGGTATGGACGAAGATGATTGTCGAGAATATGTGAACTGAGGTGCAACCAAATTAAAAGGAAAAAAAAAAAAAAGGCGATGGAGAGGACAATGTTTATTTCTTGGGAGTAAAGATTCAAGAAGAGAGGTTTGTCCACATCTACTGAATTATTTTTGGCAGTACGTATGAAATCTGATGTATGACAAATCACTATAATTTTTGCAGTGGACTCATGTGATTATGAACATTATTTAAATATCCAACATATATTCACCGCCCCGAGAATATAGTATAGACAATAGTTTCCTGAAAAATCACAAGTTCAATAAGTAGAATATAAATAATCTATAAAGGGTTGTTTCAGTGGAATTGGAATTTATAATTTTTAAGTACTTATTTACCTGGCTTAATAATGGAGGAAGAAGGGTAAGATGGTCAAAATGGGGAGAGAACCAATGATTGAAGAGGCAACAAGAGGCGCTGTTGGAGAACATGGGAATGTAAGGATTAAGAGACAGCAAGGGCTACGAGGGGGGTGAGTGCCATGTCTCTCCTCGAGTGACGTGGCAGGACCAAACAACATGATTGGTCGCACGTTAGGCCAAGCTTGACATGTACCCCACCACGTCCCACCAACCGCACGTGAGCTGTCAGAACGTGGGGTGTGCTTCGATGATCGGACGGTTGTTAAGATCAGAAGCAAAAATCTGAGCCGTCCATTTGGGTGTCCACGTTAAGAACAGAAATGTTATAGTTTTGATGCTTGAGTCAGGGCAAGAGTTATTTGCTTTTTGTATTTGTTTTGGGATTTTGTGGGTGGTACGTTGCATTCAACCCTAAGCTTCTGCTGCTGACTGTGATGTCTTCAATCGAGTGTGCGGCACGCGCAAACATAGCACCATGCCTCGCATGCCTCGATATGGATAAGAAGGGGCGGTCTCCTTCCTCGGATCCCTTTCAACGCCATTCTAGCATATACGACAGTCTCATCAGTATCACTATCTATATCGTATTGCTCTAATATTATATTATTGAAGTTTCTTAGATAAAAATAAAAGTAATAATATAAATACGACGTTTATTTTATAGAAATTAATATATTTTAACATTTTGCATAACAATCTAATATCTTATATATATATAAGTTATAAAAAATTCTATTGTTTATAAATTATAAATAATGTAACTTTTCTCTTTAAGTTATATGTGTTTCAATTTAAAAAAATTTTTTTTTTGCCTTCTTTTTAATTTAAATTTGATTTTGATAACACGATCGTCGTTGTTGGCACAAGAGTCCATCCTAATTACTCATATATTAATAGATCTGATGATAAACTGAATTGTGAGTTTAGTTTTTATTTGTTTTTGGTAAAATTAAAGTTAAATCTTAAAATTTTAATATAAAATAAAACTTTAATTCGACTTGAGAAAAGGTCTTCATATTACTGTATAGGAAAATTTTTTATATAGTTTTATATTATTTTTATTATTAAAATTTTTTATCAAAATATAATAAGTATATTTTTATCCAATTAAAATGTGACAAATATATAATTTTTTATATATATAACTACATAATTCTCTAATTAAACTCCACCTTGTCATAATTTTATTTGATAAATATATATTTGTTATGTTTTGATTGAGAAACTTAATAATAAAAATATAAAAAAAATAAGTTTAACCTATTCCTATATACACAATTATGCTAGTGCAAATTGTTAGAATTACTAATATAATTACATCTAAATAATGCTCTCTCGCTTATACTTTTTGTTTGGATGTCAAAATTAGATGGGAGGCAATAAGATTCTATCTTCACACATGATATTTTTTGGGGTCGGGTCATTTTAATTAGGATAAAATCGATCAAACTAACTACATAATAATAAAAAAGGATATAAGTAAGGTGCGGATATATATTTGATAAAATCTAAGGTGGTTGTGTATATTTGTGACATCTTAGAAAGAGAGTCGATTGATATAAAATTTCACAATGGAAAATGAAAATTAAGATGAAGTGTGCAATGAGGATGAAGACTGGAGGTTAGCATATTAAGTTGGATAATCCATAAAGTGATGAATTTTGTTTTCTGAAAGTCACAAGTCATGGCAAAGACAACATTATTTGAACAACGATGTCTACTTGAAGCATCAAGTTATGGCTTTGCGGTGATTTTCGTAGGTTCCTCCATACTTCAAGGTCGCTTCAAAGGGTAGAATAACCTTTTCAAAATTTAAACTTCTATGTCAAACTTCTCTTCATATTCAAGGGGTTACCTTATTAAACATTGTAAGAGTAAAATGAAAGAGATGAAATTATGAGGAGGATTAACTGTGCATTTCAAATGATGATTTGCCAAATTAATTATCAATTCATGTAAAAAGAAATTAAATTACGACTCCAAACACAGTGACAAAATAAAAGAAATATTTTTTTGGTTTTTCTCGAACCTTCTCTTTTTTTTTTTTTTTTGGGTTGTGAGATCAATTTTGTTTGAAATACTGAGATTTGATATCCCCTTAACTATTAATTAAAAACTCAACTTGAACTACTCTTTGTAGGTCAAAGACAAAGAAAAGAAAAAAGTTATAAATATTAAGGATAAATTAATTTACCACAAAATTTCCTTCCTTCCTTGCAAAAGGAATCTTCCTTTTTTTTTTTTTAAATTTAAATAGTTAATTTTCTTTTAACGTGATTGATGATTACCGCATCATTTAAGAAGTATTATTTGATACAACTTTTGGGACATCTAATATTGCTTACAATGATTAACTAACTAATTAGGTAAATTAACCTTGATACTTAATAATAATTGCAACTTGCAAGTTGCAACTATAGCATTGTTGTTCAAGTGGCTGGACTATGAGGCTGGAATTTGACTATGTGATAGATGACAGTCACCAAATCCTTTAAATCTTTCAAGACAGACTTAATTAAAGCCTAATCAATACATAAACAAAATTAATAATCCTACTTAGAGATTGGATATGCCTGCTTAATCAAATCATAACTTAATTAATTAGACAGCCAAATCCCACTTAATTATGGACCCAACTCAACCGATGCATAACAAAAGGAGATATACATTATCATTCAATTTCGTGAAAGCATCATAGCTTTGGTAGGCCTTCTTTCACGGTGCTTCCTCTATATTTTCATATATTTGGAAAAGCACTGCACCTTGATTTTAATTTCTATCCAAATCTTTATTCATCTTATACAGATTTCTAAATTGAGAAATACTACCACTTGATCTGGTTCCAAATATACTCGTTCATACGAAAAGAGGTTAAAGACAAAATAGAAAGAGAACAAAAGGCAGAACAGATTGAAGTAAATCATTAAGCAAAGCGTTATGGAGGAAATTTGGAGAGTGACAAAAATAAAGAGCCACATGGATATTGATAGAATGAGTTGCCAAATTGAAGACACTGACCAGGCAGTGTTTTCTGCCGTCGTCCCCATCACATTCACTTGGCTTCAGAAATAATTAAAGCATGTCAAAACAGGAGTAAAAGACACTCTGTAAGGGTTTCCCCACATAATGTAGAATTATATATATGCACATAAATTTAACCAAAATTAGGTCTATATTATGATTCTAGATTGTTCCTCTTTTGTTTTGTTGCATACTATTTTCGGATTATAAATACAAATTTTATTACGTCAAAATTAACTACTTATCACTATGTCAAAAGTTTAAGTTGAACAAAAAGAAACAATTTTGATCTTTTTTATAACTTCTTAAAGTTGCATTTGACCTATTAGTGGTGGTACAAGTAGGGATGTTAAGTTTAAGAATACTAAAGACGCTAGCCCAACGAAGTAATAGGGGTGACATTAAGTTTAGATAATTTATTGAGGAAAAAAAAAATCTTAGATTTAATATATCAAATAAATCAAAGAGAGAATGATACTGTGGCAAAATAATGAAGGGTTGTGCAAAGGTATTTAATTTGGGAACGAAGTAACTTTTCTTTTCCTAGCACAAAGAGTTTGAACCTGGTCTTTTCAAGCTAAAATGTAATCATATTTTATTGCAAAATAATTAAACTAAAAAGTAAGTCCTAATTAAGCACTTAAGCATGAACCAGTTAAGGTATTCCTCCCTGTCTGAACGATCCTCCTATGTAATTTTATCATATCCATTGAAATAGTAAGGGACTCAATTGTTATCAAAATGACTCTAGTTCTGAGTGGAGTGGGCATTATAACTAAGTGGTACGATTCTTCTCGAGAAATTAATCGAGATAGTGATGCTTTTGACAATAGGGAAGCCATTATAAACCTTTGAACCCTAAGGGCTAAGCACGACAGATACCATTTGAAAAGCTCTTTCAACCAACTTCATCGTCAACGTCAAGTCACTCTTCCATGCTAATCTTGAATTGCATTGTCCAACTCTATAAATATGCACGCAGATGCAATTCTCTCTATCAAATGCAAGCTAGCGTGATTCCAAACAATCAAACCCTGTAGTTAAATTTATGTTTCCTTCCATATAATTTACATTTAATGGCAAAGCCCATAATAGCAACCTATCCAAAGAGAAGAAGAAAAAGAAGAAAGTTATTCACTATGTATTAGCACACTGATAAAGCCTCCCTACTTGCAACGCTAATGCTATTATTTCCCTTTACACCTTTCTTACCCAGATCTGCATTGCCTCTCTGCATCATAGCCACAAATTCATTGTAGTCTATTCGGCCATCCTGAAAGGGTAAAGCAAAACATTATAAACATAGCAAATTCTATTGTAATGTATTGATCAAGCACGAGGGTTTTGTAATCATTGAACATATGAAGTACACTCACGTTATCTTGATCAGCTTCACGGATCATCTCCTCCAAGCGCACATTCTCAAGACCAAATTCTTCACAAGCTTGTTGAAGCTCATCTTGAGTGATGTAGCCACTTCCATCTTTGTCAAAATATTGAAAGGCTGCAACTAAATTATCTTCCCTCTCTACTTTGTTGAAATGCAATGTTGCTGCTATGAATTCCGCATACTCTATTGTGCCACTATTATCAACATCTGCCTGTAATATTATTAAACAACACAGGGAGAGTCAGTCATATAGGGATTGTAGCAATATACTAATAGAGATGTTTTTTTTTTTTAAAGGAAGATACTTACCGCATCCATTAGATCGTGAATCTCAGATTCATTGAGGTTAGCACCGAATCTTTTCAATCCTTCCTTGAGTTCCTCAAAAGTAATTTGACCACTGTTGTCTGTATCTATCATCTTAAACATTTCTTTCAACCCTGCAATTTCTTCTTCAGACAAGTTCTGTGCAATGACCTGCAGCAACCAAACAATGAGCAAAATTTGCAACTCAAGGTACAATACCACTGGTTATCATTACCACCTGAGTTATGTGATGCAAAAATAACTTACTCTAAGAGCCATTTTTTTGAGCTTGTTCATTGCAGAAAACTGCTTCAGGCGACTCAGAACTGCAGGGTCAAGAGGCTTATCAGGAGCTGCTCCATCAACTTGAATCCAAGGATGACCTGCATAAAATCACAGCATTATTATTTACAATAAGTCTCTGGCATGCCTTTAGTACTTTGAAATTGTGATAATTCTGAGAATACAATGCTTAGTATTTCGTCAAAAATCCTTTGCAATTAATTTTCATTTGTCTCTAGAAGATTATGTTCATCACGTAAATTTTAAACGAAATCATGAGAAAGAGAGTATAGAAACTTACAAAGAACTTCATGGGCCGTTATTCTTTTGCTAGGATCCCTAACAAGCATTTTCCTGACCAAGTCCTTTGCACTTTCAGAGATATTAGGCCAGGGATCTGACTTGAAATCAAGATCACCATGCAATACCTCCTTAAATATCTCTTGCTCCGTTTCTGAAAATTACAAATTTTAGAATCAGTAAGGAATTATAAAAAGGCCAAGAAAAAAGAAGGATCATCATGTGCTAGACATGTTACATGAACACTTACCAGCCCAAAACGGAGGCACCCCGCTTAACAGAATGAATATGATCACACCAGCGCTCCACACATCAGCTTCTGGACCATAACGCTTCTTCAGAACCTCTGGTGCAACATAGTATGGGCTTCCTACCACGTCAGTAAATATATCCCCTGCATTTCAAGTGTCAGTAACCAAACATTCATACCAATGTTATAAGTAGAATCAATAATGCAGAGAATTTTCTTCTTTCACATCAATCATATTTAGAGAACGTGTAAAGCATCTTAACCAATACATGGAGCAGTCCGTATTTTCTAGGCATAAGAAACTTCAGCTAGCACCAATTGCTCTCAGAACTCAGGGAGACATTAAGTGGAAGAAAAAGGAGAGTTATAGGGAAACCTGGTTTGAAGAAAGCAGACAAACCAAAATCGATAGCCTTAAGGGGCGAATCTTCCTGCTCATTAACGAAGAGAAAATTCTCTGGCTTAAGATCGCGATGCATTACTCCAAGTGAGTGACAAGCTTCAATCACACTAACTATAGTCCTGGCTAATTTAGCTGCTTTTCTCTCTGTGTAATGCCCTCTCTCCACAATCCTATCAAACAGCTCACCCCCTGCACATAACTCCATCACAACATGAACAGCCACGGCATCCTCATAAGCCCCTTTTATCGATATCAGATCAGAACACCCTGCCAAGTGATGCATTATCCGAATCTCCCTCCTCACATCCTCCACATCTTCCTCTGTCATCAATTTCCTCTTCGCTATTGACTTGCAAGCATACTCTTTCCCTGTGCCCTTCTCCACACAAAGGAATGTAGTCCCGAATTGCCCATTCCCAAGCTTCCTTCCCAAACTATAGAACTCCTTCAGATTTCCTGTTTTTGTTTGCAACACAGATTCTGCTTGAAGCCCTGCCGCTGCTTGCCTCTTCACATTGTAGGGCTTCTTTGGTTCTGCAGGATCTGCTTTCTGTGTTATTCTTGGAGCTGCTGGTGCTACTGCCCTTGGCTCCTCCACGGGCCTTATTGGTTCTGAAGATTTTTTAGTATCTTGGACTTTGTCCTTTTTGGTGGCTTCCTGAAGCGCTGATTTTATGTCGTCCTTTTCAATTTTGGCTACCTCTGGAGGCTTGTTTGGAACAGTCTCTGAGGCATTTGGCTTATTATTACTTGATGCTGCACCCGGATTTGCTTTGCGGGTATTGCGAGCCATAACCTTTGGTAATGGACTACACCTACACCCAGTTGAACTCGGAACTGTGGGAACTTCTCCATTCTTTGAAGTTCTCGATCCAACACAGTTATTTCCCATCCCACGCTACTCACTTCTTACGTGTTCTATACACATCTAATTAACAAGAAGAACAAAATGAATTTCAATAAAATAGCCAAACAATCTCCTCAAAGATTGTGTGCTATTGTAATTAAGTGAAGAGAAAGGAAATGAATTTCCATTTACCTTATTAGCCCAATTGGCAATTGAAAACTCCAAATAGCAACAGTTTTAAATCATATTTCCCGCACGTTTTGATGCATTTCCGGATAATAATCCGACATAAAAAAGCGAATCTTTCATGGGCCAGGGAAACACGAAGATAACCCCCAAAAATGCCCAATCCATTAGGATTCTAACTCAAGAATCCAGAAACAGGAACTTCTAACGAACCCCATTACGGAATAACAAGAACGAGAAAAAACTCTCACAAATGCCGGATTCGAAGGTGTAAGAGAAGAAACTTTCGGATGATTGAAGCTGAAAGTTGCGATAAGAAAATGACCCCTGGTGAACCCCCAAAAAAAAAAAAAATAGAAAACTGACAGGAAAAATCGCGGGAAATCTCTTGATTGTAGGAACAACCTTAAAATCCTTTTTCTTCCTCTCTCGAAAGATACAGCACGAATTAGGTAAGAAAATGAAGGAGGGAAAGAAAAATAGAGGAAGAATCAAGACATAGGGTGTTACCGGTATTTCTGTTACAAAGTATGTTTCAAAATTTGGAAGGAAACTCGTATCAAGGCATGAACTAATCGGACGGCTCTGAAAGATGGGCTGGCTTGATTGGACGGTCCAGATTGTTCATTAAACTTGAATGCTTTGTAGTTACGTTCTTCCTCAATTTTGGGTTACTCGAACGAGGGTTTGGGTGGAATTCGCCAATCCCCGGGAGGCGGCCCGCTTGTAATTTTATTTATTATTTCTTTATTTATTTTTGCCGTTAATAATTTTTATTATTTTAGTAACGAGAGTTAATTAAGACGCACAAGACTCGTTAGGAGAACACTACACTTTAACGGCTTTGTTTGGTTAGTGGAAGAAAAGTGAAAAAGAAATAAAAAGTTTGGTAAAATTTTATTTTTGTCTTTATAATTATTATTTAATATTATTTATAAATTATTATTTAATCATTAAAAATAGGAGTATTATAAATATTTTATATCTATAAAATCACTTTTTATTTTTTTTTTTATTTTCATCTCTAATTTTTTGCATACTAAACGGACTGTAAATTTGTCACCATACATTTGCAAAAACCTATGACATCCATGTCCAGGGTGACCCCTTAATTATGTTACTTTAGCAAACTTAAATATGCTATATTGAAATTCTTGCGTGAACTAACTCGTCCCGACAGCAAAATCTTTAATTATACTTCTGAATCATCAACATAATTTCACTTATTTAAAAGATTCCATTAACAGTTCAATTGGTATATTTTGAATGCTGAAGAATCGATCTTATTTGAATTATTGGTATTTTCCCCTTAAAGACTTGAAATCTCTTGTAAATAAATAGAGAAAAAAAATGAAATTTAAAAGGTTGTCAACTTGCATCTTCTGCAGACTAACTGATCCCTACGTAAGACGGAAGAAGCACTCGAAAATTAAAGAGATCAGGCAACATGTCATCCACTTCAGTAGAAAGAGTCAAACGTGTTTATCTCCCTATCATAAAACATTTGCCACTAAGTGTAAATTAAGAGTGATGAATTAGGATAAGCTTATTTCCTGTATACCAATACTCCATCCAAAGAATACTACTCAAAACCAAACAGGCTCATCATATCATATGCTACTTGACTTCAAATCTTTTCTTCACTCTGGAAAGCGAATGCAATCTTCTGGAATTTTTGGGAGAAAAAGAGATAAAAACTCAGTCCCAAAATCAAACACCCCATCAGCCAATTGCAAAGAAAATCTAAAACGTAGTATTAATTTAAAAGACATACTTGTAGTGCAGGCATTCATAATTTATTAATCAACAATAAAACAGAGTAGGAAGATTTTTATTTTCTATATCCAAAACAATTAACGTGATTAGGGTTAGGTGGCTCAAATTAAACGTCCTTAGCCAATGCTGATAAATCAGCATGAATTGCTTCATGATCGTTTGGTTTAGGAGAGGCTTGTCGCTCAGGACATTCATCGATGGGTATCCCTCGCCTCATAGAGGGTGAAGATGATGCCTCCCCATCAAATACGCGTGAAGCCTTTGCAAGAACATCAAAGAAGCCATTCTTCATTTCTTCAGCTGCATCAAAGAATCGAGTGAGACCACCGATGATATTCTGTTCCATGGCTTCCAAGTCACTTCGTAGCCCAGGGAAGTCAGACAACCCCGCATCTGATGAACCAAGCTTTGAAGACCCTCCTTTAAGGAACTTCTCTGTAACATCATCTTCAGTATACTCTTTGTTGGATTCCACCACTTCAACCGGCCTGAGACAAGGGAATACCATAAGTAAGCAATCAAACCTACCCAGTTAGAGTGAGGTATTTCTTATAATCCACCAAAGAAAGAAGAATAAGAGAGAGAGACAGAGTAAAAAAATTAACGGAAAATAAAATACAGGATAAACGAATAAGATGAGAGGTGTTTGTAGGTTTCAAGTTTCAACCGTTCTTATTTCCAGGAGGATTTATATAACCTAATGCCAAAATACTACAATAAACCATTTGGAGGGTCTAAAGCAAACTAAACCAGGAAAGTCAGGTTCTATAAGATCAGCCTCAATTATCACCTCTAGACCGAACCACAATAAAATGCCCAAATGCAAGACTCGTCAGCCATGAATACTTCTCCACACTATTATCACGCCCACAATGTAACAGCAGCCAGACACCCACCATAAAATAGAAAATGGCTTTCATTCGCTCTCTTGGAGCTTAAAATGATATCTTACAAGAAGCTTGGACGAAGGCTCTACATATACCTCGACTCTGAGCCATCATCAAATAAAATCAACTTGCATTTGAATTTAAAATCAGATGGGTTATAATTACCAAGAAAAAAAATCAAAAAGTGTCATAAATAATCCCAAATACTTATGACTAAAAATTCAATTGATAACTATATAATTCACAACAAAAAAGAGTTCCACTTTCTCTGTTAGAGAGCAAAAGGACAATAACTTCAAGTGACATCTAGTCTCATGTCCTGTATCTGTCGTGCCTAGGCTCTATCATATCACTCAGACACCATGTCGGTTTGCCCTTAAATCTTGCTCTCCTTCTTATTCTTAAAGTAAAGAAAGATGCCATTAGACCTTATTCCCAAATAGCTCATTCTGACACGGGTTATTTTCTAATTTTCCATTTCATCAAACGAGTCAATATAAAGTCCCCACAACACTCCACCAACAAGTGGATTAGTAAATAAATAACACGAATCTTTCTCGTCTATTTTGATATTCTAGGTTTCCATTACAGAAAGTCATCAAATCAGTAAATAGAAGATATACCCACCCTGCATCATAAGAACAATACAAACTTACAGAGTACAACCGTTTAATACCAAATCATTCTCGTATTTCTATAAAAGCACATATCCGAGTTCTGACATCTCTTTTGAAAGACTAGTGTAGCTTATGTATTAGAGTTCCCCACCTTCATATGACTTTTCTTTCTGCTAGGCCCTCCATATTGCTAGAGTTTAAACATAATTTGCCTAGGTATCATATTATTATTATGATTACTGAGATAAAATGGGATAAACAGAGTTGATAAATTGCAGAGTTACGTATACAAAATAAAAGGCATAATAAAATCAGTAAAGTAAAAGTAAAGAAACTAATCTGATGAACGAAATCTTTTTTATTCTTCTAGTCATAACCTACCGAGCAAACAACGAAACAAAACTTCCGTAGGACACAGTGAACCAGGAGCAAAATGTTGAGTTTAAAATCTACAACCATGTACAATAAAAGAAACACCTATTTACCTAAACAAAAAAACAGAGAAAGTGGGAAAAAACACTAACTTTCCGATACAATCCCTGAGAACCTCTTGGGTTTTCTCGCATTTCCTGACAAACTTTCCAGGCTCAACCTCCTCCGTTCTGCATTGGGATTTAACGATCTTTCTGGTAGAGCACGGTCCCCAAGATCGAGTGTTAGAGCTCCCTAATTCGCTATTGTCACGAGATGATGCGTGATCATCTTCGTCGTCCCTCCAAACCCAACCCATCCTTCGCTCCCACAGAACAAGGATGCCCCTCCAAAGGCTTTGATTTGGTCTTAAGCGGTGCGTTTCGTTGGTACAATTATATAGGGCAGCAGTTTACTTTCCCTTGCAAGTCCAATGTGACGAGTGGCTCCACAATCGACGGTTATTTATAGTTTTATCATTAAAATTTTAATTAAAATAAATATATAATTTTTTAATTAAAACAAGATAAATATAAAAGAACTTATATCTGTACTTAGTAATTATCTAATTTTAGAAGGTGAAAACTAAACCACGCCTGGTGGGACTCGAACCCACAATCGTCTGATTAGAAGTCAAACGCCTTATCCATTAGGCCACAGGCGCCTCCCAACCTGCCCCTGCCGGTTTTAATACCATAGTGAATGTGGAGCCTTTATTCCACCTTCGAACTTAAAAATCCCAGCGATGGTGCATGAACGAAGTTTCAGAAAACGCTTACCATGAGAGCAATAAGCTCGCTCCGATCCCTGCGTTCAAATTTGCGCTTTCGAGTTTCACAAACCCAAATTTTATATCTTTCTAACATCTCTAATTCATCAAAACTTCACCGGCCTCAGAAAGCCCAAGAAATTTTCAACGAGCAGCCGGACACTGCTAGTTTCGGTGCACTTCTCAACGAGATTACCGAGATTTTAGGTGCTAATGACTTGATTCCAGATGATACCTCATCTGAGATATTGAAATCCGGGGAAACTCGTAACAAGGAAGTGGGTTCTGAAGTGCACTCGACTTGTAGCCAGAATGTTTGTAGAAATGCCGGAGAGAATATATTACAGGAGAAAGAGAAGAAAATTATGGTTCCAGCAGATGCCCAGTTGGGAAATCTAGATGAAGATGATGTAAGCCGACTAGTCGGTGAGATTACAGAAATTGTTCGAGCGGAAAACAATTTGGCTTCTATGGAAGAGCGGTTAGACAATTTGAATTATGGGTTGAAACCAGAGATTGTCGAGAAAGTGTTGAAAAGGTGCTTCAAAGTGCCGCATTTGGCTATAAAGTTTTTCGAATGGGTGAAGCTCAAGGATGGTTTTAGTCACACAACTGAGATTTACAATACCATATTGTACATTGCTGGAGAAGCGAAAGAATTTAGGTTGGTTGAAAAGTTGGTGCGGGAAATGGATAAGGATTCGCTTGACAAGGACGTTCGTACGTGGACCATTCTCATATTCCAATATGGGAAGGCGAAGCGAATTAGCGAAGCATTGTTGGCCTTTGAAAACATGAAAAAATCTGGTTGTGAACCAGATGCAGTTGCCTATAAAGCGATAATAAGCTCACTTTGTACCGCTGGGAAAGGCGAACTTGCCTTGGAGCTCTATAAGGACATGTTACAGAAGGACATGGTGCTTGATATTGGAGTGTATAAGATGCTAATGAACTGCATGGTAAAATCAGGAGATAGTACCGCTGTTCGTTCGGTTGGAAATGACATGATAAGGTTATCTCTGCTTCCAGAACACACTGTTCATGGTTGTGTGCTGAAGAGTTTTTGCAATTTTGGGAGAATTAAAGAAGCTTTGGAACTGATCCATGACCTCAAAAATAAGGATTTTGCCCTTGAACAGGAATATTTCGAGACCTTGGTGAGAGGACTGTGTAAGGCTGACAGAATTTCTGATGCTTTGGAAGTGGTTGAAATTATGAAGAGAAAGCAAAATGTTGATGAAAAGGTTCATGGGATCATCATAAATGGATATTTGCGGAGAAATGAGGTTCAGAAGGCACTTGATGTATTTCAAAGTATGAAGGAAACTGGCCATGTTCCCACAATTTCGACATATACAAAACTGATGCAGCGTCTATTCCGGTTGAATCATTATGAAGAAGCTTGCAAGCTGTATGATGAGATGCTGGGAAAAGGAATTAAGCTCGATAGAGTGGCAATCACTGCTATGGTTGCAGGTCATGTTTCCCATAATCGTATAGCTGAAGCGTGGAAACTCTTCAAGAGTGTGGAATACCAGGGCATCAAGCCCACTTGGAAATCATATTCGGTATTTATTAAGGAGCTTTGCAAGGCTTCAAGGACAGATGACATTGTCAAATTATTAAATGAAATGCAAGCTTCAGAGATTGTAATCGGGGATGAAATATTCCATTGGGTTATAACTTATTTGGAGAAGAAGGGGGAGCATGAGGTGAAGGAGAAAGTCCAGCATATGTATACGGCATCTAAACTTGATCCTGAAACATGTGAAGAATCTGGAAAACAAGCATCTGTGAGAACTGAGGTCGATATGGATGTGATATATCATCAATCAGGGCCGGAGAAAGTGGATTGCTCCTTAGTAAACCCACAAGTTGAGACTCATAGCGAGCAGGATGTTCAAGGAGTTTGTAGGATTCTTTCAGCCTCCATGGATTGGTCCTCGATCAAAGAAAAATTGGAGAAAAGCACCATTAAATTCACCCCAGGACTTGTTTTGAAGATCTTGCACAATTGCAACATGCATGGTAACAACGTGCTAAAATTTTTCTCATGGGTGGGAAAGCAAGTTGGTTATAGACACACTACAGAAACATACAACCTGGCAATCAAAATTGCAGGGTGTGGAAAGGATTTCAAGCACATGCGCAATCTATTCTTTGAAATGAGAAGAAACTCTTATCCAATAACATCAGATACATGGACGATCATGATAATGCTTTATGGTCGAACGGGTCTGACACAGATGGCTATGGATTGTTTCAAAGAGATGAAAGCTGATGGTTACAGCCCAAGTAGGAGTACATGCAAGTATTTGATTATTGCCCTTTGCGGGAGGAAAGGTAGGAAGGTAGATGAAGCAATCAAAATCTACGAGAAGATGATTTCTGCAGGATTTGTTCCTGACCAAGAATTGGTTGAAACTTATCTTCGTTGTTTGTGTGAAGTTGGTAAAATCCTGGACGCTCGAAGATGCATAGATTCTCTTGAGAAATTTGGCTATACAATTCCTCTCAGCTACGCCTTGTTTATTAGGGCTCTTTGCCGAGCTGGAAGAGTGGACGAAGCTTTGAAAGTGGTTGACGAGGTTGGAGCAGAGAAATCTACTCTAGATCAGTTAACTTGTGGAAGCATTGTCCATGGTCTATTACGCATGGGAAGATTAGAAGAGGCACTAGCAAAGGTGGATTCCATGAAAGAGGCAGGCATAAAACCTACCTTCCATGTTTATACATCCTTGATAGTTCATTTCTTTAAGGAGAAGCAGATAGGAAAAGCTATAGATATTTTTGAGGAAATGCAACGGTCGGGCTATGAACCAACAATCGTTACATATTCTGCACTTATACGGGGGTACATGAACGTAGGGAAGGTTACCGATGCATGGACCATCTTCTACCGTATGAAATTTAAAGGTCCGTTTCCAGATTTTAAAACCTATTCTATGTTCGTAACTTGCCTCTGTAGGGTTGGTCGATCCGAAGAAGGCTTGCAGCTAATATCTGAAATGCTAGATAGAGGGATTGTTCCCAGTACTATCAATTTTCGAACTGTATTTTATGGGTTAAACAGAGAAGGCAAGCAAGATTTAGCCCGTGCTGTATTGCAGCTAAAGTCAGAATTGATAAGAAAGCGCAAACTGACAGTTTAATTTCTTTCGTTAGTATGGGAATTGTTGAGGTTGCCGGTTTGAACTTTGAAGTTTCTCCGACGAATTACTTCCAGCCTGTTCTTGATACATTTCTGAAACTTCACATCCTCACAACAGTCATTCACTAAAATTCGTGCTCACGAGAAAGGAAGGAAAAAAAGAAAAAGAACCATGAGGGAAACATCAATAAACGAGAGTGTGGATCTTATACAAGTACACGGCTAATTTAATATTTGTTTGTTCACAAACACAAATTGCATGACCCCAGATGAATGTATAGTCCTATCCTTCCCTTCTTGCTGTAGAATCAGAAAGAAAACAAAGGGCAAAACTGATAGCACTTGGTAGCCAGATGCGGGAATTGTACGAGGCCTCCAATGCTAAGGATGCCTAATGATGTCATGACAGCATTCGTAAACTCTAATCATCTGCATAGCAGCATTACGGTACTGTGACACATAATTGGGACAGGTCACCCATTTAAATTCTTCAGACTGATCCATCATGTACCCCAAAATGAATGGTTCAGTCCTTGAAGCCTGCACTAGAATGATTTAAAAAAAAAAAAAGGGAATCAGAAGTAGAACTAAACACTGGCAACTTATCCCATTTCCGATGTAATAAACTAGAGAAAGAATATATCACTGTAGGTGTATCTTTAGATGACTGGGAGATACATTTTATTGTAGCAGCATTGCAGCACAACCGGCAGAATCGTTACTAATGTAGTTAAATCCTGGCAAAAAATTAATGACAGTGTCAGAAGATTCTTTATGATTAAGCAATATCTAGATCATAAATATAGCACAAGAAAGCAAGACATATTTCAATTTACATTGAATTTTGGACAAAGGGAATTATCCCACACTTCCTACATCCTTGACCTGATGATTGTAATATTGGAACTTCTAGAAGCTCATACATCAGCTTTCAAAATCACCAACAATAACAATCAAGCACGTCAGGCCCAATAAGACGTGTGCTTGTGTACACATTTTAACGGACTGAAGACTAGGATAAAAGACCTTTTCTTAAAAAAAAAAAGATGAGCAGAAGCTAAAATTTATTTTCTACTTGATGAACTCAAAATCAATCTCCAAGAAAGCTTTGTGCTTGGTAGCATGGTTTAGGAAGAACGACAAATTAGCAGAGTAAAAGGAGAAAAAGCGGAAGCTTTGATAATTGAATGCCCTTCCTCTTGCTTGATAAGAGTGAAAATAGAGAGCTCAGACATGGCACCCTTTTAGAAACTACAACCATCATCGTCTCATGCCACTAACTTCTACAATAAAGGAACAAGCTGGTTAAGAGATATAAAATTTTAGACGAACAATAATTGTTTGTTTTTAGCCCCATTCTCATCTCATGTTCACCTCAATTAGGGAGGAAAATTTTAGCAATGAAATGGGGTAGAAATGGAAACCACTTCATTCTTATTTCCTAAATTTGACCTTCTATCTAGCATAAATCACTTTTCACCCTAAGCCTCAATTCTTCAGTATTCTTATTTTCATCCAGAGAATAGCTTCAGAAGTGAGCTAAAAGAAAAAAGGTGATATTACCTATATCAAAGCTTCTTTACTACTTCATCAGTTACGCGTTCATAGTATGTCATTCTCTGAATCGAAGATTTAGCTTCTTCAAAGTTTCGGCTTTGAAATGCATTAGCAAACACATTAGACCAATGCTTTAGCTTTTCCTGCATCTGGATGAAATGGATGGTTTGACATCAGGGTGATGAGAAGAAGCAATAGCAAAGTAATCATTATGGAAGCAATCTTTTCACAGGATTTCTGCTTAGCAATTAGAGCAACCATGGTTACCTCAGAGAGAATGTGATTCAAAGCCTCAGAGTCAGCAGCTTCTTCAACTGCTTCTCTGATTTCCAAAATCTGTAGTAAAATTTAGCAAAATAATAGATAATAGATTGCATGCCATAACCTTCCATCAAAATTTAGCAAAATAATATGCATTGCATGCCATAAACTTTTATCAAAGAAAATCCAGTGTTCCGTTTAAAAATATGAAAAGGAAGCCTAGTTATTCAAGAGAAAGAAAAATGGAGGAAGGGGGCATCAGGAGAGAAGGAAAGATCTCTTTCCGCATCCAAACAACCCCACTTCTAAATTCTTCTCCACTACTGCCACTTTCATCTTTATTCCACATAAAAATTGCTGAAACATATATTTTTTTAATATGAAATCCATAAATTAATTTACTTTCATAGCAGGTAATTCAGTGTTCCAAAAACTTCATTCATTCCATCATGTTTTTAATCAATTAATAATTTGAATTGACAAATACAATACCTGTTCCCATTTTACAATTGTTTTGAAATGCAGTAACTAGTCATCTCTATCGTTGTTGATTGTGAAGTTTTTCTATAAATCAAGTAAAAAATAAATAAATATTTTGCATTAACCGCAGATCAGGCTATTTAATTACCTCAGCTAGTAGTTCTGG
Organism: Erythrophleum fordii; assembly: GCA_032878935.1. Lineage (NCBI taxonomy): Eukaryota > Viridiplantae > Streptophyta > Magnoliopsida > Fabales > Fabaceae > Erythrophleum > Erythrophleum fordii. The sequence continues at coordinate 11,107,704 of JAVQMF010000045.1, read as the reverse complement.
CTCTGAAACTGTCTGTTCCTCATCAACTTCTATTCCCTTAAGCTTCAACTGGAAAACAAATGAGACAATATTACTTAATAACATGGTAGAAAAAAGAACTGAACAATAAAAAGCCAAAAGTTTTGATGGAGGGCCTATTCATGACATTCATATGATAGCCTTTATCCCACTTAATTATTTTCTTTCTTAAAATGGAAAAAAAATTCTGAGATACTCACATCAGATTCATGAATATCTACCATCAGATATAGAATATTCATCATCACAAATATATTATCAGTTTATCTCCATTGACTCGGTCCTTTTTAGCTTTTTCAAGTTATACAGAGACTTCAGCCACTGCCATGAAGAATGATAATGTAAGGATGAAAATATGCTTACCAAGTAAATTCCTCTTGACAAAGGCCTGGTAAGTGTACGATAAGCATCAATCACCCTAGCAGATTGTTCAGCAGCAAAATCTCTTTCTTTCTAACCAAATAGAAAATGTTTAAAAAAGAAAAAAAAAAATATATATATATATATATATATTCAACTTGCCTGCCTTGCTAGAATTAGATTTATAAATACCAAGAAGAAGAAGAAGAAGAAAGGAGATCCAACAGACCAACCTCAGATTTTGAATGTACTAAATCAGGGTGTAGTTTCTTTTGCCACTCCTTGTACTTGCCTCCCAAATTCTTAACCTCAATGTCATAGTCCTTCTCCCTGTTTCAAATTGGGAGAAAGAAAATTTACTTTTGAATTTCTCAAATTATCTATCAAATTTGTAACGCAATAAATTTTCCCCTCTTTACTGTAAAATCTGAAAGCAAAAGTTATAAGCAGGGAACAAACTATGCTTCAACTTACGAAAAAGGACTCATTAACCGTTTCCAGAACTCAGAAGACCATGATACATAATGACATAAAATTTTCTCTTTACTTGATGAGAGGCAACATATACGAATATACATAACAATACTAAAAATAAAGTAAACTATCTTATGCAGTGGAAAAAGACAGCAATCTCCTCACAATTATTGTTTCACGTCACTACTCAAATTTATCAATTTCTTTTCTTCGTTTCAAAACAGAAATAGAAATCTCCTTTGTTTCCAATTTGTTTTCTATCTCAGCAACCAGTATAGGTGAAAATCTGTCATTCCAATCTTTCTTTTCGTACGTAATCATAAATATTAAAAAAAATGTGGAACTTTGTCAGCAAATTTAGCATCCAGAATAATAAAAGCCCAGAAACATACAATCCGAATATATCAAAATAGTCCACAGATTTATCAACGGGTTGAATGCTCCTACAAGACTCGCAAACCAGAAACGGTGCTGTTTCGGGCATAGCATGACAATTCCAGCACCTACTTTCGAGTTTCTGGGAAGATATCGAGCATACGCTTTTTACGGAAAACCTAAGATTTCCAAGAAAATAGTAAGAGGGGTCGTGAAAAAGACGATCATATGGCGCAAGAGGCGGTGGTGACGATGAGATATAAGTGGAACATTTGAGTTGAGGAGAAGTATTTATCGGGAAGCAGGCGGGAATCGAAGTTAGGCGTTTTCTCATGAAGGTGGAAAGGGGCGTTAAGAGCTTCTTCTTCGACATCATAGAAGAGCACAGAACCTAGTAGAAGCAGCTTCCCTTTGCGAGGGAAAACGGATACGAAGTGAATACAAGTTACCTCGGTTATTTAGTGAACCAATAAGTCTGAACCCTTATATCTTCATCAACTCGTATTCACATGACTCGTACCCGTGCAACTCACGGCCCTTTGCAAACTGTTTATTTTAAAAGAGATTTCCAAATTAAAAAAATAACAGCACATAAGCATAAAATTATATTGTTTGCTTATAAATAGTACACCAAATATAATATATATATATATATATATTAATTATTTAAGATGAGTTAAAAATTTTACATTATTTGATCAATGCATAAATAACTTGGTTTATATGTAAATACAGATAATTTATTTATTTGTTGATTCATAAACATCTTCTTTCTATAAATATTGAATAAAATATAATTTAACTTGAAATACATAATCATAGTACCTAGTGAAGAAAGATTAACCAGCAAATGAATAACCTAATGTACACACACATGGCAGGCAGAAAATTAAAGGGAAGAGAATATTCAAATGAAAATGAAGTTATCGAATACAAAGTAATCCTTGTAAGATGTTAAAAAATCAACACCAAGTTATGGGATCTCAGGTAGTAACTTGACAAGAAGCCTCAAAAGACACTATTCTCTTCTCATCTTCTACTCTTGGCCGCTTAACTTCTCCTTTTCAATTGTGGCAGAAAACAACAGTATTTATACTTTCCCCTCCTGCTTGACTAGTATTTATACTTTGCCCGCCTGCTTGACTTCTTTGGTTCATCTGAAGATATATCTTAAGCTACAACAGTTGGTATATTTGTTGCCCCATTTTTCATAGAACAAAAGCAACCTGGTTTGCCTCATTAGGCCTTGAAAGATTCCGCTCCGGTGAGGTTGGTACTACTTTGTTATAGTTTACTTCCTTTAAGTTAGGATTTGTTCTTGTCAGCCTGAAGGAACAAAAAAAGGTTTATATATATATATACACACACACACATATATCAGAACATTAGTTATTCTTAATTTTACAACATTCTGTACTATATGGCTTATTTTTCCAAAACAAAACCAGATGGAAGGAAACTCTGGTTCCTTCTACCAACCAGAGAACCGGTAAAATGATCACCTTAAGTTATGAATGTCAGAGATAGTCCCAGGTGCTTCCTGTGAACGTCCCTCCAGTATATCTTTGTTTGATACTTCAATACTAACCTCACCTCTTGAACGTAGTTGACTAGGTTTTGGGGAATAGAAACCAACAGTGTCACCCTGGCGCAAAGACTTGTCATTGGCGAAACCAGAAGTGGACCTGCGGGAATGATATCTGTATTTCCTAACCATTGAAATGGCCTTCTCTAATGTTTCTAGTGCCTGTTGTACCTCTGAACTATCCTTTAGTCGACTCCCTGTTTCAACTTCCTCGATCAATTCATCATTCACTTTCATGTCATCCTCCTTGAAGTGTTTAGTTTCTTTACTATGTAACTCCTCAATCTCACTAAATGCTTTGCTATTATCTGGTACTATTGCATTCATAGGTGTGGACTTATCAGCATATTGATTGATTTTATCCTCCTGAGATACACCATTAGCCTCGTCTTGCTTACTTTTAACATCTTCACCTGGGAGTATGTTTGCACTTTGCTTAGGTTCTTCTCCATCCATAGCCCTCTTTGATACATTAGTGCCATACAGAGCTTCATGAATTCTAGCATACAATGGGTCCCTCAAGGTCTTGTTAAATTCTTTATCATGGCTCATCATAGAAGCCACTGCCTATAACAAAACGAAGATACTTAAAGATAAAGCTATATACACGAGCAAACAGAAAATGGCAAATCAGCTGAACCTGTCTTCAGACTGACCATTGCATTCAAAATCCTATTTCATGTTAAAGGCTATGAGCTCAAAACTCCATGGCAAATACCACTATACAAGTTAAAATACTATAACAAATTTAATTAGAACTTGATATATCCTCACATATATTTATATCATTTATTTCTTAATAAAAGAATTAGTTGAGCTCATTGGGAAACTGCCAAGAAAACCAAAACACAACCTTTATAGAATGCTCAGCAGAAGAAGTATAAGAATCTACAACCTTCTGATAAAGTCTGAAACCACTGCCGATGAGCTGCCTTGAGATGAAGTTTATAAGGGATGGAGGCACAAAATCCAGCTTAATATCCATGTTTGCTATTGTCCTACAAAATTTAATAGAATTTTAGTAACGGAATCAGGTTGCTAATTAAAATCCTTTCCTTGTGGTACTTTTTCATTTTTCTCACATGGAAATGGAAAGTCCCATTGTGCATAAAGTAAGTTCGATCACATTGTTTTTTTAGAAACTAGTCAGCAATGAAGGAGCACTTATAATGGAGACATAAGATCATTAAACAATGACAAGTTGACAACCTGTAGACTCACTTAAGATAGGAACGCCCTCACTATCACAAAAAAAATTTAGCACTCATCTGTCACACTCCAAAAACATTTGTTAAACAGTTGATTTGCAAAATTACCTGCTTCACAGGGTTTAATAGGAAAATAAAACCATGTAAATTAATCCTGTTATATACAGAAAACTTAATTCCATTCTTTTGCCTCATCTTTAAATTAAGCGGATCCTGTATGGAGTCTACTTAGCCCTGATTATGGTCTGTGATTGGTGACTGTTTTCTCATTTTATTCCATCAATCCATTCAAGTATAACAGTCACAAAGAAACTCACCGAAAGTAACTTCTTCCTGCTGCCACCTTTTGCAATGCAAAGCCTCCCATCATATCAATTCTCACTGCATCCTTTGCTTCGGGAATTTCCTCATTCTTGAAACCATTAAGGGTCCCATTAATGCTCTTTGACTGAGGGACCTGAAAGCAAATTCATCACAAAGATCTTGAAGCTTAGATCATGTTTAGAATTAGCTTTTAAAATTATATATAAGAAAAAAAATGGTCCAGGTGATTACCGTATTTATAAGAACAACAATTAAGTCATCCTGAAAGTACTCAAATAGACAATAGTGCATGACAGCCTCCCTTGTAGACAGCGGCCATGAAACCTTCACCCTTTCGTCCAAAAATTGGACCAAAATAAGAATTCCAAAGAGAACTTTTAGAAGGGTAAAGCACAGAAGTGGAATTTTTTATGCTAGCAGTGGCAGGACAAACCTCAAGAGAGATATTTGTTCCCCCATCTGAATCTTCTGCAAACAGTCTGATTGTATAATTTTGAAAGTGGGAACAGTAGACTGAGGCCACCTGTGAAATGAAAATTGTGACTTATCCCTGGTCCAGCAGAAGTGAATGATACACATTCAATGTTAAGTGTGTAACCTATTCATGCCTTCTGCTTGTTTGCACCATAACTCCTCCCCCCCCCTCTTTTTCTCCCTCCAACAACAAAAGAAGAGGAAGAAATTGAAATCATAGATTCAAGTTAAAAACCTCAATCTTTTAGTTAATAATGAACCCAGTTAGAAATATTAGTGAAAATTTTTTAATAGTGGTAGAAGTTACTGAATTTTCAGCTACAGAAAACATTACTTAAATTCAAAGCATTTTAAAATTATACAGAAACTTCTAAGACTATCTCAAAAAAAAAAATACAGAAAACATATCTTGCTACTATAACGTTTTCAGCACCCCAGGACATTCCAAAACGAAGCAACTCTTTTCATTAACTTGTATAACTATCAACCATATATAGAAATTCATCAAAATTTCTCAAATGACAATGAATCCAATTCTCACCATTTCTTGTAAAGGGTTGTCTCCCATGAGATACACAAACCTGCTATGATTTGTGGATGTCATTAAATTACATTTCATATGTTGAAATCAGTAATATAACTTGTGAAAATAAAAGGATGATGGTTAAAAAGAAAAAATGTCGGTCGTCCCAGTGTGACTTACAAACATCTAGAGGCCCATCTACATAGCCTTCAACCAGCAATGTATGAAAGGGGGTTCCCTCTGGTCCTTCATGATACATGACACGAAACTCTTCAGTATCTATTTTCAACTGATACAAGAAGTAAGATTATAAAAAATTTGTCTCAAGAAATTATTAAGAAATTCATGAATTTACTGACCAAAGCATAATCAGAATTCCGAATAGAAATGTCATATAAGACCACATTAGTTCATTACATTCTCAACAATAAGGGTACTTTTGGACTAAAAGCATATCTGCATTATTTTCCTCAATTCTTTGGAAGGAAGTTACTGACTGAAAGTATAATATAAATAATAAAAATTAAAAAAATCAGGAACTAAAGGAAAAAGAGATGATTTTGGCAATGTGGAGAAGTTTTGATGAAGGAAATGTAACATTGAGAAAACGGAGCAGACTAGATGGTATATACTTTCCAATCAGCGTGTGAAGCATTAGATCTCTTGCTATCATCTACAGAAGCACTCCTCAATATATCCAGAAATTTAGATACTTCTGCAGTCCTGCTTTCTACTACTTTCTTCTTATATTCTGCTCGAAAAAAATATAGAATCAAAAAATAAAGACAAATTTAGTGAACTAACATAATAACTACACTTAGTACCATTTCTGCCTAAATGAATTCAAAGGAAATTAGAGAATAACGTTATTACCTTCTATTTCTTGTTCTGAAGAATGAAGAAGTTGGTTTCTGACAAGGGTTTTAAGTATCTCCTTATTTGTCAAATCAGGAGAGGAAAGGGTGTTGTCCAGCCTTTCCCTATATTGCACAATTTTTGGTTTCTTTTCCATCTTTGCATCCCTAACGAAAGTAGAAAGAGCCTTGTCTCAGTCTCAGAAAGTCATGTCTGAAAGTTAGACATTAACTCATAAATCTGCAATCATTAAAGTTCGCTGTGGGTAAATAAAGACTAGCCCTTGAGGTATAATTCACATCTCATCCTGCATATTAGTAAAACATCACATGCTGTTTATGCAAAATTGGTCGCAGAAATAGGATGCTTCAGATGAGTAGATAGCTAGCCAATAAAGGTTTCTCTCCATTAGCTCAAGTAATGGCAGTTCTTGATTCTTCATCTCTATGTTTCAGTTAATTTAGCTTGCAAATTATGAAAGCCAATAAAGTCATTATATGTCCACCATTACACTTCCATTTGAAGCTCTGATCTGCACCCCTGTATCTCTGTTCCACACATATAATACCACTAAAGTTCAAAATTCAAGGAGACTTGCTGACAGAATTTTGACAGTGCAGAACTCCAAACTAAAAAAATTAATACAAGTTTGAAGAAAACCACATGAACTTTCCATTAAAATTGACCAACTAAAATGAAAACCAAATTTTAGGATATGAGTCAATATACTCTGTCAGTTCCATGACAAGCAGATGATAAAGGAGCTCACTGATATTTAATTCAAAGCTATACTGAGATTTAGATATCAAAGACCACAGACGCAACTTAAAAGAAAATTATTAAAATCCCACTTATATGAAACTTCCCGCGATTGTTCTTTGGGTACGCTGAACAGAACCCAAAATACGCAACTGAAATTCTCCCCAACCAAATGCAGATCTCAAATGGAATTATTTATCATCGGTGAGACGAGACAGAGTCACCTGATGTGAGAGCACCCAGATGGATATAGAAGGAGCCCACTTCGTTTTTGGAAAAATTAACAATATAAATAGACTTTGCAGACAAATATGTGTTTGCAGAGTTGAAAACGAAGTTTCAAGGGTCAGCTTTGTCGGGGGACCAAACAGACGCAGACACAAAGTAAGGCCGCGAATTATCAAAGCGAATAACTGTGAGACAGGTTAAGAGTACAAATACTGGCAGCTCGGGAAAGAAAGGAAGGTGATCTCTTTCTGGCAGTTTTGGGAAGAAAGAAACAATGCTAGTGTCTCATGCATACTCGTCCTTTCATTATAGTCACCTAAGGGTATCAGCGATATTTGCTTTGTGCCCAAGCAAATCGATGCCGCTAAATTATCGTGCATGGGTAATTTCATTCTTTCAAGACAAAAATTAACGTTTTTCTCACCCCCAAAAAAAATTGTTATTTAATCAGCAAACTCTTGACTCGAAATTAAAATCACTTATATTAACCTTAAATTAATGCAAAGCAGGGGAATTTGACAAAACACCTATCCTTGTGAAATTTAGAACTACTCGTTTGACTTTTACATTTTGTCATTGTTTATTTATTTGAATATTCAACACCCAAAAATAAAATTTAATGTTAATCAAGCAACGCCTTGACTTGTCAAATACGAGTAGATATTAATTGAATTTTTGGGTCGACCTGTAAATACCTACCAGGTAAAGCGAAAATTAATCAAAGTCAATGATTTTTATTTAATAGTAATAGTTAAAAGAATTGTACTCACAATATAGAAATATCAAAAAATTCTTACATAAACTTAGTATCCCATATTATTTATAAATTAACTAATAAAATAAAACCAAATCATATAATAAACTCTGTACAATAGTAGTATTTAAAAGGTAATAGAGTGTGAACACTATACAAACTCTTATCTATGTAATTATGGAGTAATAAGCAATTAAATGTAAGACCTAATTATATAATTTAATATTATTTTATTAGTAAGTAAATCTTATTTTATTTCATTTGAATTTTTTTATTACAAAGAATATAAATAATGTAACATTCTAAACATATTTAAAAATTTCCCTAAAATTATGTGCTAAAAGATAATGGCTGACAGAAGGTGGAAAGTCTTCTTTTAATAGCTAGGAAGGAGGACCTTAACTACTCCTTTTTAAAAATTGGTATTATTTAAAGAGAGATGTTACCTAAATAAACTGACCTGACATCATCTCTTTCAACTACTGATCAATGATCATATCATACTCCAAGATAATCACATTTAATAATTGCATAAGCCCATGCGTTGTACGGCCTTCTTCTTCCTCCCACATTTTCCAATTCAGAAGTGAAAAAAGGTCTCGTGTGTTCGTTCTTCCAACAATTGTGCAGATGAAGATATCCAAAATTGAGAAATGACAATTAAAAACAATATGAACCAATCAATCAATTCAGCTGGTGACTTCTTGGAATATGATAGAAGAGCCAGAATATTCCTGGCGTTACAGGGTGATCTGACGATGAAACGGTTAATGAGAAAGCTTCGTTCAGTCTGACTGATGAATATCTGGCTACTTCATCTGCAGTCAAGACTCTCAAATTGTTTAAACTTCATGCAACACATATCGTAGCAAGCTTTTGTGACATTTTACCCCCACCATATTAAAAGCTAGAGTAATGATATGTCTACCTTTGTTGATATCAAGAAGAGTGGTGGATAATAAAGCAAGGGGCTATAAATATCTCAGTTAACAATAACAAAAGCAATCCACGAAGCCTTCAAGGCCATGTACTATTGGGGGAAAAAAAATGACAGTTCAGACGTGGGTTTCAAGATTATGGCAATGGGGTGAAGAGAAAATATGAGGGAAGATTGACAAGAGTTGAAAATTAAGTTTTGTATCCAATAGAAGTCCAAGAGATTCAGAACCTCAAGCAGTAATTCTAGTTTAGTTTGGCACATCGCTTCTGTGTCTAAGAATCTGAACGCCCAAGTAATCAACAGGACCCTGAACTGCCACATGAGGCTTCCCAACTTTCACACAAACAGCAGATATCTTGGGGTGCTTTGTCAGAGCAGTGGTTGCAATTTGTTCAGCTGCTGATTCCAGAAGATTGTGAGGTGACCCTTCAATTACTTCTTTAGCTATACTGCACAAACCAATTCTTCTTGTTAAGAGCAGCCACATAACTTTAATTAAATAACAATTACTTAAACGGCTAAGACTCTATTCTGGTCCTAAAAGTATGTTTAATATTTCATATTGATTCTAAAACTAATTTTTGTTTCAAATAAATCAAGAAGTTTTAAAAAAGCTTGCAAATAAGGCCCAAAAGCTAACATTACTACTCTCTTGCCGTTAAGTATGATGTGGGACACAGGAGTGGCATTTTATAAGCCACATGACACTTATTTTTCCAAGTCAACATACGAGTTAGGGCTGTTTATGAGTAAGGTCTAACCAGACATTTAGTAGATCCGATATCTGATCCAATTAAGACATCGGGTTTATTTTTATACTCGTATCCCAACCTGACTCATCTCTAACAAAGCCGGTTTTATATTAGTTTAGAGCGAGTTAGGGCCGATTATTTTTTTTTTAAATAAATTGATACTTGTAATATAAAAATATTTTTTTACAGACTCATAGGCATATATTTCAAAATAATAAGCTTTTAAAATTTTCATATTTTTATCAATAATAAAAAAATAACCTGGTATTATCAAGCAAAATATAAACTATACTAATATAATTAACCTTAAATAAATATATATTTTTTCATTATTCAACAAAAAAATATATCAATAAATATGCACGTTAATGATGAAAATAATTAAAAAGTAAAAAGGATTTAAACAGCATCTAAAGAATCAAATAAAATAAAAATAATAAAAATAATAAGATAACAAGAGATTGATAATTTATAAAAAAAATTATCAGAATGAATTAGATAAAATATATCTCCACCTATAACTTAACCCACCCTATTAAAATAGGTCAGGTTAAGGCGGATCCTTCAAACCTTTTAAGGCCATTGAACACCCCTAATATCGGTCTTTCTTCTTTCCTCCATTTTTCTCTCTTCTTCTTCTTCTCTCTCTGTTCGTACTGTGTCCAATCGGAATCTCACCAAAGTTGTTATCCATCGTTAGGGCTTTGTGTAATGGTGCTCAAAGCAAGGTGCACAGTGCTCGGAGCTAGTTACTTCTGGTATTGCCTCTGGTGACTGCTACAGCTGTAAAATTCATCACAGCTACTGGCAGTGGCAAAGAAAAGTGAGAAAAATCAAAAGAACAGAGGCTCTTCTTTAACGTTGGAATTGAGTAAGCTAAAAGAAGAAAAGTTTTGTCCTAGCTCTCTCTCTCCATAGCAAACTGAATATGTAGCCGTCCATCTTTTTGGCGGGTTAGCTTCATTTCTTATTTTCCACCGAGACCCCCGTAAAAGCATTCAAAAACAGTGGTTTTCTCATTCCCCGTTGAATCACAAAGAGACACACGCAAAGAGAAGGGTTGCATTGATGGGTACAGAGAGACGATGCAGCTTCTAGCATGGATTCAAAATCATTTGGTCTGGTAAGTTGCCATTATCACCGAGCTTCTGGCGTGAAACACTTAACACATGCTAAATGAAACCCCACCCCCCCCCCCCCCCCAAAAAAAAAAAAAGCCTTATATGAATGATGGTGCTCGAAAGGTAACGTGTCTATATATTTCACTTTTCTCCATCCTATCTTGCTCTCCCCATTATTCTTGAGACTTGTCCCAATGTTCATTTTATTCCCCTATACCCATGACAACAACTCTAACTTGATCCATTTTATCAATTTTTTTTTCCTTCACACAGTCACATATGAAAGAGATCAAGAAGGAAGAACAATATGGCACTCCCAATAAATCTCCAACAGTAAATAAAGGAAAGAATCGCAAAGCCTCCAAAATCCAAATCCTTTGACTTTTCAAACAGAGTGTGGGTGAGACCTGGGTATTTATCATGATCATCATCCTCTGCATCGTCTTCATATCCATTTGGTGAGTGAAGTAAATCAAGCGGTGGCGATGGAAAAAGCTTAAATGGTGGATTTGACCAGAATGATGGGGATGTGTGTCTTCAAAGTTGCTTCTTCTCAGAAATTATTCCTAGAAATTAAAGACTCATCTCATGTTTCATTCCAAAAATTATCCCACGAAGTTAGATAACTTCACTTTTTAAAATCTAGAGTCATCAATTTTGTGACTCCAGCGTTGGTGGTGCTGTCGCCAGCTTCTCAGAGGTCACAGTGTTAGCCTTAAGATTTATTTGGAATGTTTTCAAAACTTACAGAATTATTTGAAACAAAAAATACTTTTAAGACCAATATAAAATATAAACTTTTGGGACCAGAATAGGGTTTTGACCTTACTTAGATCAAGAGCATTACTAGTAGTTTATGCATCCTAACATATTTTAAGGCTTCTTCCTCAGACACGTAGATAAATTTATGAAAATCAGAAGCAAAATATTAGAATTGCAGCACTGCTAATACTAGAACCTGATAGGTCAATTTTATGGAAAATATAAATGAAGAGCTTAACTTCATGCTCACCGATAGATATCTGTGTAACTAACTGTATCTGACAAGTTATCAGATTTACCAGCTGCTCTGAGATCCATCCAAGCATCCACATCTACAAGAAATTTCTGACCCAGCTTCCTTTCTGCTGCTTTAACCCCATGAAAACCATGGAATATCAATCCCCTCAGTATGAGTTTGTCTCCCTTCACCTGTGCATTATCGTCCATTATTGCTGACATGAGAATAACAATCGTTAGCAGAAGTTCTAAGGATAAAATGCTTACAGTTACAATACGCATAAAATTAAAGGAACGCAGGTATAACATAGTCATCTTCATTAATCATTCTCTACGGCCATGGGAAAATGACTCCTCATAGCTGGAAGTAAAGATGGGACAACCTAGTATCACTATCAATCTTCACTGTCAGTGTCGATGGCTCTGCTGACAAACTCAGATTAACAGTGGCCCAAATAAATGCCAATTCATTTTTCCACCTTCTAAGGGGTCTAGTTTGGGAGCAGCTTCTCTGTAGTCCTGTGTGTGAATTCCATGTCCAGGCCATTTTCCTTCTTCTCCCCCTTTTTTATTTATTTAAATTTATTTGAAAAAAAAGGACCAAGTTTTCAGAAAATGGATCCCTCACGTTGTCATTTCACGTTTTGCCTCATGTCTATCACAAATTTAAACTTCTTATTTTTCTTTTTTTTTTTTTGAGAAAATGGATCTCTCGTTAGAAAGAGCATGAGGAGATCAACGTGAGGGAATCCAAATCCAAGTTTCCACATGGTTCTGACTTACAATTCTAAATATCAGACGCATCAAATTAACTTTGGAAGAAAAATAAAATAATAAAAAAAGAGTTTCTAATCAATCAAGTAGTGGTTGAAGATAAAATATGCAAACATCGTCTGTTCAATACGGGCCAACCTGACCCACACGGGTTGGCTTGTCATAGGTCACGGGGTGGATCAGGCTTAATTCACCAACAAAGTTAAATGGGTAACCGACCCAAAAAAAAAAAAAAACTAGCAGCAAACCAGCAACTCGGCAAGGGCAACATGAATGATGAAACTCAAGGTAAATAGCAACCACGTCAACCATCATCCTCATTAAACATTGTTTCAAAAGAATTAAAACCAAACACTTAAAAGTCTTAAACTCTTGCATCAATTGACGAAATACAAACTAAAACTGTCAAACTCCTTCAACTGTTGTTGTCTGGCGTAAACGACGCCGTCGTCTAGGTGAGGGCAGAGCTAAGACAGCTCGTGCCCTGCTTGTATAGTTTTTTCAACCCACTGGAATGTGGGTAGTTTATCTTTCTTAAAATTTTTAAAATCCAAATAGATCAATACTTATTTGTCCTGCATGTACACATCATAAATATTGTATGAAACATTAACCTTTTTTTTTTCCTTTGCTGACCCTTTTGAGACTTGAGAATATTCAAAAAATTATACCTACTAAAATAATATATTAAATTTTAATTTTGTCAAGTTGTATAAATGGCATAACTCACAAGTTTTTATTTTTTATTTATTTATTTTTTCTGACCAGATGATTCACGGGTTGATTCCTTTTACTTTTTGTTTTAGGTTTTTTCTATAGAGGGACGAGGACCCAAACCCAACCCAATCTGATTGATTATGAATCTGAGTAAACTTAAAATCCCCAAAATTGCGAACACAGGGCACGACTAGAACTAGGGGTGTACATGGGCCAGGCCGGGTAGGGTTTTGGCCTTACCCGATACCCGGCCCGATTTTATTAGGGCTTCAAAATTGAAGCTCGATGCCCAGCCTGATTTAATACTGGGCGGGGTTGGGCTAAATCAGACGGGCCGACATTTTTTCTTTTTTTTTTCATTTATTATAAAAATTGTAAAATAATCTCAAAAAAAGAAAATTTTATATAAATCTTTATAAAATTACATTTTATCTTTAAAAAATTAAAATTTTGATATAAATCTTTATAAAAAAATATATTTTTATTTTTTTAGACTTAATTAGACTAATATATCTTTTATGGCCGACCTAAATTTATTATTAAAATTATAAAATAATACTTAAAAAAGAAAATTTTTATAAAATTATATTTTATCTTTAAAAAAGATTAAAGTTTTGATATAAATATTTATAAACAAATATTTTTTTAAAAAATAAAATTATTTTTCTGGCCGGGCCAGGCCAACGTAGCCCTAAAGGTTGGCCCGATACCCGGTCAGGCCCGATTTTGTGGCCCGTCCTAACCCTAAATTTTTTTAAAAATTTTTTTTATGCCCAGCCCGATTTGGTCGGGTAGGGCCGGCCCCCCCGGGCCTTCGAGCCTAGTGAACACCCCTAACCAGAACAGAAAGATGATTGAGCTATCTTAACTCTGCCCTCCCCCAGATGACGGTGTCGTCTGCGCCAGCCAACAACAGTTGAAGGAATTTGACAGTTTTAGTTTGTATTTGGTTAATTGGTGTAAGAGTTTAAGACGTTTAAGTGTTTGATTTTGATTCTTTTGAAACAATGTTTGACGAGGATGATGGTTGACATGGTTGTTATTTACCTTGAGTTTCATCATTCATGTTGCCCTTGCTAAGTTGCTGATTTGCTACTAGTTTTTTTTTTTGGAGTTGGTTACCCGTTTAACTTTGTTGGTGAACACAGCCTGATCCACCCCGTGACCTATGACAAGCCAACCCGTGTGGGTCAGGTTGGCCCGTATTGAATAGACGATGTTTGCATATTTTATCTTCAACCACTACTTGATTGATTAGAAACTCTTTTTTTATTATTTTATTTTTCTTCCAAAGCTGTGCACTCTTCTTGCCAGTATGACATTCAAACCCTGATGCAGTGGCCAGAATATTAATTCTTCAGAAACCCAAAGGAAAACATGCTTTGGAAAAAAGAGAAGGAAGAGAGCCAAGGGCAATGAAAAATAGGCATCACCAAAAGCATAAGGGAAACTCCAAAAACCAGTTACGCCATTAAACATGGATTACTCACTTGCAGAAAAATGGCCCCTAGAAGACTACAAGAACCAAATTGCAAATGAAACAACCAAATACTCTGACAATAACTTTTTCTATCACATTTCTATTGGCCCAGTGCTCTGAATATAATTTGAAAATTATGACAACAATCCATTTCATAAAATACATGAATTCAAGTATCAAGGAAGTAGATAACATATAAGAGGAGAAACTAAGAGGCAATCATTAAGACTAAAGAACAGGATATTCCAGTTTGAGTTTGAGCTGCGCATTTAATCTGAATACAAATTTCTCATCAACATTCAACATATTTTACAAGCTGCAGTTTGTACCAAGCATAATGATTTTTCCTTGCTGTTTCTGCTAGTAAATAAAGCCAGACTCGAGTACAAACTGCTCAAGTGGAAGGAACCAAAGTCCTTTAAAGTGGAAACTATTCGCTTATTTTTCTTTCAAACCTTCCTCAATTTGTTCAATCAATAGATCAGATAAAATGTGAAGCAAAATGAAGTTGCAATTCCCTTAATCTTAGCACAACATCATCCAACCAAGAAATGGAGGGGAAGGCATATGAATTTAGGATCGATTTGCCTTCCACAAAAGTGAGCACGACAGAAATTCAAGGGGGGAAAATGTATGGAAAAGAAAAAAAAAAAATATATATATATATATATATATATATATATACCCACACGTGGGAATATAATTAGAGATACAGCATCTTCCACCGGACCTTGCTTGTATGTACAATCAACAACCACGGCTTCGTATGTTGCAATTCAAACTCAAAAATAACGAAAGTTCTCAATTCACAGAAGAAAAAGTCGAAGTCTCAGTTAACAGATTCAGAAAACGCATAGTATAAATGAACACTGCTCACCAGAGTCAGAGTGTGTGGACAAACGGACAGAGTAAGCATAAATTTAGCCATATACAATGGGATCGGAAACGAAAGTAGTACCTGAAAAGGCTAAGAGAGACGGGCACGATGACACAGGTTCAACCGAACAAATCCGTAGAACAGCAAAAGAAATCGAAGCAGAGAAATGCAAAAACCCTAGGCGGAGCTTGCGGGTGATGGAGAGGAAACTCGGATAGATAGAGATGGAGAAAGAGGGAGAGAGAAGGAGACGCGCAACGTATATTACTGTTTCTGCTTTCGGTACTGGGCACTGATTATTTTGTAGGAACAGGGGCCCCACCGTAACTGCTGCGTTTCCCCAGACACAACCAGATTAATTCAAAAGTCCTATAATATTTATATAAATATCATTTGTATGACTATAATGGAAAATTAAGAATTAATAATTTTAAATTATTCGTCGTATTATGATGGTTGCCCATCCTTTTTCATTCTTTGGCAGGGTGGGACTTGACAGCTACCTACGTTGTTTTCCCTTAAATTAATGTCTCCCTTTTGAAATGAGGGCGATCCGAGATTTCTATTTATATAATATATATATATATATATAGTATAGTAACCAAAAATACATAACATACCATCCAATGTTCTGGATTCGGTAGAACAATTGTTTATAAGAGATAGCCAAAATTTGTGAGTATCAACATAAAAATCACTTTTTTCAAAGCCGTGATAAGTTTAGCAAGAAATTTGTTTTAAGCGTGACTAACGTTTGGAATGGTTGGCCTTCAGTGTCATAATAACATGGTTTCCACAATGAATAGTGAAACGGGAAACTTCACTTTATAATTCAGCTGCTAGCTCTCATTAGTGATGAATGATTGTACCCTATGACGTGGCAGAAGGGGATTGGATCGACTGGGGCGATTCTCAGCCTTAATTTCTTGTTGGAAGCCATTATTGGTATGGATCACAACAGTGAAACCTGTAGCGGAGACAAGTTGAATATCTAGCAACCAATCACCACTCCATTCAATACCATCAATTTGCCGTACTAAGGTTTCAACGGACACAGCTATATGTGATTCAACCCACAATTCATAAAGAACAATTGAAAAAAAAAAAAAAAAACTTGTTGAAATTGCAAACAATTCTAAAATTAATATAGTCGACAGAATTTTTCCTTGTGGTACCTTTTCATTTTTCCTCCCACATGGTACTGGAAAGTCCCATTGTGCATAAAGCAAGTTCGATCACATTGTTCTTTTAGAAACTAGTAAGCAATGAAGGAGAGACATAAGATCATTAATCAATGACAAGATGACAACCTGTAGACTCACTTAAGATAGGAACACCCTCACCATCACGAAAACAATTTAGTGTCACACTCCCAAAACATTTGTTAAACAGTTTATTTGCAAAATTACCTGCTTCACAGGGGTTTAATTGGAAAACAAAACCATGTAAATTAGATCCTGTTATGTACAGAAAACTTAATTCCATTCTTTTGCCTCATCTTTAAATTAAGCGGATCCTGTATGAAGTCTACTTGGCCCTGATTATGGTCTGTGATTGGTGACTGTTTTCTCATTTTATTCCATAACAAAGAAACTCACCGAAAGTAACTTCTTCCTGCTGCCACCTTTTGCAATGCAAAGACTCCCATCATATCAATTCTCACTGCATCCTTTGCTTCAGAAATTTCCTCACTCTTGGAAACCATTAAGGGTTCCATTAGTGCTCTTTGACTCAGGGACCTGAAAGCAAATTCATCACAACGATCTTGAAGCTTAGATCATGTTTAGAATTAGCTTTTAAAATTATATATAAGAAAAAAAAAATGGTCCAGGTGATCACCGTATTTATAAGAACAACAATTAAGTCATCCTGAAAGTACTCAAATAGATAATAGTGCATGACAGCCTCCCTTGTAGACAGTGGCCATGAAACCTTCACCCTTTCGTCCAAAAATTGGACCAAAATAAGAATTCCAAAGAGAAGACTTTTAGAAGGGTAAAGCACAGAAGTGGAATTTTAATGCTGATGCTAGCAGTGGCAGGACAAACCTCAAGAGAGATATTTGTTCCCCCATCTGAATCTTCTGCAAAGAGTCTGATTGTATAATTTTGAAAGTGGGAACAGTAGACTGAGCCCGCCTGTGAAATGAAAATTGTGACTCATCCCTGGTCCAGCAGAAGTGAATGATATTTACATTCAATGTTAAGTGTGTAACCTATTCATGCCTTTTGCTTGTTTGCACCTTAACTCCCCCTTCCCCCTTCCCCCTTCCCCCCCTCTTCCCTTTTTTTTTCTCCTCCAACAACAAAAGAAGAGGAAGAAATTGAAATGATAGATTCAAGTTAAAAACCTCAATCTCTCAGTTAATAATGAACCCAGATAGAAATATTACTGAACATTTTTTGATAGCGGTAGAAGTTACTGAATTTTCAGCTACAGAAAATATTACTTAAATTCAAAGCATTTTAAAATTACACAGCAACTTCTAAGACTGACTCATAACAAAAATAATAAGTCAACAAAATGCAGAAAACATATCTTGCAACTATAACGTTTTCAGCACCCCAGGACATCCCAAAAAGAAGCAACTCTTTTCATTAACTTGTATAATTATCAACCATATATAGAAATTCATCAAAATTTCTCAAATGACAATGAGCCCAATTCTCACCATTTCTTGTAAAGGGTCGTCTCCCATGAGATACACAAACCTGCTATGATTAGTGGATGTCATTAAATTACATTTCATATGTTGAAATCTGTAATATAACTTGTGAAAATAAAAGGATGATGGTAAAAAATGTTGGTCGTCCCAGTGTGACTTACAAACTTCTAGAGGCCCATCTACATAGTCTTCAACCAGCAATGTATGAAAGGGAGTTCCCTCTGGTCCTTCATGATACATGACACGAAACTCTTCAGTATCTATTTTCCACTGATGAATGAAGTAAGATTATAAAAAATTTGTCTCAAGAAATCATTAGGACATTCATGAATTTACTGACCAAAGCATAATCAGAATTCCGAATAGAAATGTCATATAAGACCACATTAGTTCATTGCATTCTCAACAATAAGGGTACTTTTGGACTAAAACCATATCTGCATTATTTTCCTCAACTCTTTGGAAGGAAGTTACTGACTGAAAGTATAATATAAATAATAAAAATTAAGAATTTCAGAGACTAAAGGAAAAAGAGATGATTTTGGCAACATGGAAAAGTTTTGATGAAGGAAATGTAACATTGAGAAAACTGAATAGACTAGATAGTATATACTTTCCAATCAGCGTGTGAAGTATTAGATCTCTTGCTATCATCTACAGAAGCACTCCTCAATATATCAAGAAATTTAGATACTTCTGCAGTCCCGCTTTCTACTACTTTCTCCTTATATTCTGCTAGAAAAAAAATATAGAATCAAAAAATAAAGACAAATTTAGTGAACTGATATAATAACTACACCTAGTACCATTTCTGCCTAAATGAACTCAAAGGAAATTACACAATAATGTTATTACCTTCTATTTCTTGTTCTGAAGAATGAAGGAGTTGGTTTTTGACAAGGGTTTTAAGTATCTCCATATTTGTCAAATCGGGAGAGGAAAGGGTCTTGTCCAGCCTTTCCCTATACTGCACAATTTTTGGTTTCTTTTCCATCTTTGCATCTCTCACGAAAGTAGAAAAAGCCTTGTCTCAATCTCAGAAAGTCATGTCTGAAAGTTAGCCATTAACTCATAAATCTGCAATCATTAAAGTTCGCTGTGGGTAGATAAAGACTAGCCTTTGAGGTATAATTCACATCTCATCCTGCATATTAGTAAAACATCATATGCTGTTTATGTAAAAATGGTCGCAGAAATAGCATCTTTCGTCAGATGAGTAGATGGCTAGCCAATAAAGGTTTCTCTCCATTAGCTCAAGTAATGGCAGTTCTTGATTCTTCATCTCTATGTTCCAGTTCATTTAGCTTGCAAACCATGAAAGCCAATAAAGCCATTATATGTCCACCATAACACTTCAAAAGCTCTCTCTGATCTGTACCCCTGTATCTCTGTTCTACACATATAATGCCACTAAAGTTCAAAATTCAAGGCCACTTGCTGACAGAATTTTGACAATGCAGAACTCCAAACTAAAAAAAATTAATGTAAGTATGAAGAAGACCACATGAACTTTCCATTAAAATTGACTAACTAAAATCAAAACCAAATTTTAGGATATGAGTCAATATACTCAGTCAGTTCCATGACAAGCAGATGATAAAGGAGCTCACTGAAATTTAATTCAAAGCTATACTGAGATTTAGATATCAAAGACCACAGACGCAACTTAAAAGTAAATTATTAAAATCCCATTTACATGATACTTCCCGCAATTGTTCTTTGAGTATGCTGAACAGAACCCAGAATAGGCAACTGAAATTCTCCCCAACCAAATGCAGATCTCAAATGGAATTATTTGTCGTCGGTGAGACGAGACAGAGTCACCTGATGTGAGAGCACCCAGATGGATATAGAAGGAACCCACTTCGTTTTTGGAAAAATTAACAATATAAATAGACTTTGCAGACAAATACGTGTTTGCAGAGTCGAAAACGAAGTTTCAAGGGTCAGCTCTGTGGCGGGACCAAATAGCGAATAATTGTGAGACAGGTTAAGAGTACAAATACTGGAAGCTCAGGAAAGAACGGAAGGTAATCTCTTCTTGGCAGTTTTGGAAAGAAAGAAATAATGCACGTGTCTCATGCATACTCGTCCCTCCATTAGTACAGTCACGCAAGGGCGTCAGGCATATTTGCGTTGTGCTCAAGTAAATCGACGTCGCTAAATTATCGTGCATGGGCAATTCCATTCTTTTAAGACAAAAATTAACGTTTTCCTCCCAGAAAAAAAAATTGTTATTTAATCAGCAAACTCTTGACTCGAAATTAAAATCACTTGTATTAACCTTAAATTAATGTAAAACAGTGAAATCTGATATATGGTGCGGCTCTATAACGCACAGGGAAAGTCACCTAGTTTGACATGAAAATGAAACGTACAGAGAATTTGACAAACACTTACCTTTGTGAAATTTGGAACTACTCGTTTGACTTTTACTTTTTGTTATTGTTTTTTTTTTTTTGAATATTCAACACCAAAAAAATAAAATTTAATGTTAATCAAGCAACACCTTGACTTGTCAAATACGAATAGATATGAATTGAATTTTTGGGTCATAGATCTGTAAATACCTACCAGGTAAAGCGAAAATTAATCAAAGTCACTGATTTTTATTTAATAGTAATAATTAAAAAAATTATACACACAATATAGAAATATCAAGAAATTCTTACATAAACTCAACATACCATATTATTTATAAGCTAACTAACAAAATAAAACTAAATCATATAATAAACTGTATACAATAATCGCATTGTAAAAGTTAATAGAATATGAACACCATACAAATGCTCTTCATATAATTATGGAGCAATAAGCAATTAAATGTAAGATCTAATTGTAAATTTTGATATTATTTTATTAGTAAATAAATCTTATTTTATTTAACTTGAACTTTTTTTATTAGAAAAAATATAAATAATGTAACATTCTGAAAATATTTAAAAATTTCTCTAAAATTATGTGCTAAAAGATCACGGCTTACAGAAGGTGGAAAGTCCTCTTTTAGTAGCTAGGAAGGAGGGCCTTAACTACTCCTTTTTAAAAATTGGTATTATTTAAAGAGATATGTTACCTAAATAAACTGACCTGACACCATCTCTTTCTACTCATGAATGATCATATCATACTCCAAGATAATCGCATTTAATAATTGCACAAACCCGTGCGTTGCACGGCCTTCTTCGTCCCAAATTTTCCAAAACAGTTTCACAAGTGAAAAAAAAGTCTCGTGTGTTCGTTCTTCCAACAATTGTGCAGATGAAGATATCCAAAATCGTGAAATGCCAATTTCAAACAACATGAATCAATCAATCAATTCAGCTAGTGACTTCTTGGAATATGATAGAAGAGCCAGAATATTTCTGGAGTTACAGGCTGATCTGACGATTAAACGGTTAATGAGAAAGCTTCGTTCAGTGTGATTGATGAATATCTGGCTACTTCATCTGCAAGACTCTCAAATTGTTTAAACTTCATGCAACACATATCCTAGCAAGCTTTTTTGACATTGTACCCTCACCATATTAAAAGCTAGAGTAATGATATGTCTACCTTTGTTGATATCAAGAAGAGTGGAGGATAATAAAGCAAGGGCCTATAAATATCTCACAGTTTACAGTAACAAAAGCAATCCAGCAAGCCTTCAAGGCCATGTGCTATTGGGGGAAAAGAAAATAACAGTTCAGACCTGGGTTTCAAGATTATGGCAATGGGGTGAAGAGAAAATATGAGGGAAGATTGACAAGAGTTGAAAATTAAGTGTTGTATCAAATAGAAGTCCAAGAGATACAGAACCTCAAACAGAAATTTGGTTTGGCACATCGCTTCTGTGTCTAAGAATCTGAACGCCCAAGTAATCAACAGGACCCTGAACTGCCACATGAGGCTTCCCAACTTTCACACAAACAGCAGATATCTGGGGGTGCTTTGTCAGAGTAGTGGTTGCAATTTGTTCAGCTGCTGATTCCAGAAGATTGTGAGGTGACCCTTCAATTACTTCTTTAGCTATACTGCACAAACCAATTCTTCTTGTTAAAAGCAGTCACATGATTTTAATTAAATAACAATTACTTAAAGGGTCAAAACCCTATTCTGATCCTAAAAGTATATTTAATATTCCATATTGATTCTAAAAGTAATTTTTGTTTCAAATAAATCAATAAGTTTTGAAAAAGCTTGCAAATAAGGCCCAAAAGCTGACATTACATTACTACTCTCTTGCCGTTAAGTATGATGTGGCACGGTGAAGTGGCATTTTATGAGCCACGTGACACTTACTTTTCCAAGTCAACATACCAGTCTTTGTTCTTTCCTCCCTTTTCTCTCTTCTTCTTCTTCTTCTCTCTCTCTCTATTGGTACTTCGCCAAATCGGATTCTCACTGAAGTTGTTATCCATTCAGAGCTTTGTGCAATGGTGCTCAATGCGAGGTGCACGGTGCTGGGAGCTAGTTACTTCTGGTATTGCCTCTGGTGACTGCTCCAGCTGTTAAACTCATCACAGCTACTGGCGGTGGCAATGAAAAGTGAGACAAATCAAAAGAACAGAGGCTCTTCTTTAACGTTGGAATTGCGTGAGCTAAAAGAAGAAAAGTTTTTGTCCTAGCTCTCTATCTCCATAGCAGGCTGAATATGTAGCCCTCCATCTTTTTGGTGGGTTAGCTTCATTTCTTATTTTCCCCCAAGACCCCCGTAAAAGCATTCAAAAACAGTGGTTTTCTCATTCCCCATTGAATAAAAAAGAGACACACGCAAAGAGAAGAGTTGCATTAATGGGCCAAGAGAGATGATGCAACTTCTAGCATGGATTCAAAATCATTTGGTCTGGCAAGTTGCCATTATCACTGAGCTTCTGGCATGAAACACTTAACACATGCTAAATGAAACCCCAACCAAAAAAAAAAACAAAGAAAGCCTTATATGAATGATGGTGGTTGAAAGGTAACGTGTCTATATATTTCACTTTTCTCTATCCTCTCTTGCTCTCCCCATTATTCTCAAGATTTGTCCCAATATTCATTTTATCCCCTGCACCCATTACAACAACTCTAACTTGATCCATTTTACCAATTTTTCTTTTCTTTACGCAGTCACATATGAAAGAGATCAAGAAGGAAGAACAGTATAGCACTCCCAATAAATCTCCAACAGTAAATAAAGGAGAGAATCGGGAAGCCTCCAAAATCCAAATCCTTTGACTTTTCAAACAGAGTGTGGGTGAGACCTGGGTATTTATCATGATCATCATCCTCTGCATCTTCTTCATATCTATTCGGTGAGTGAAGTAAATCAAGCGGTGGCGAGGGAAAAGGCTTAAATGGTGGATTTAATCAGAATGACGGGGGTGTGTGTCTTCAAAGTTGCTTCTTCTCAGAAATTATTCCTAGAAGTTAAATACTCATCTCATGTTTCATTCAAAAAATTATCCCACAAATTCAGATAACTTTACCTTTTAAAATCTGGAGTCATCAATTTTGTGACTCCAGCGTCGTTCACTTGGGCGGTGCTGTAGCCAGCTTCTCATAGGTCACCGTGTTAGCCTCTAAGATTTATTTGGAATGTTTTCAAAACTTACAGAATTACTTGAAACAAAAAGTATTTTTAAGACCAATATAAAATAGAAACTTTTGGGACCAGAATAGGGTTTGACCTTACTCAAATCAAGAGCATCACTAGTAGTTTAGGCATCCTAACATATTTTAAGTCTTCTTCCTCAGACACGCAGATAAATTTATGAAAATCAGAAGCAAAATAGTAGAATGGCAGCACTGCTAATACTAGAACCTGAGAGGTCAGTTTTACGGAAAACATAAATGAAGAGCTTAACATCATGCTCACCGATAGATATTTGTGTAACTAACTGTATCTGACAAGTTATCAGATTTACCAGCTGCTCTGAGATCCATCCAAGCATCCACATCTACGAGAAATTTCTGACCCAGCTTCCTTTCTTCTGTTTTAACCCCATGAAAACCATGGAATATCAATCCCCTCAGTAGGAGTTTGTCTCCCTTCACCTGTGCATTATCTTCCATTATTGCTGACATGAGAATAACAATCGTTAGCAGAGGTTCCAACGATAAAATGCTTCCAGTTACATTACGCATAAAATTAAAGGAACGCAGGTATAACATAGTCATCTTCATTAATCATTCTCTGCGGCCATGGGACAATGACTCCTCATAGCTGGAAGTAAAGATGGGACAACCTAGTATCACTATCAATCTTCACTGTCCGTGTAGATGGCTCTGCTAACAAACTCAGATTAACAGTGGCCCAACCAATGACAATTCATTTTTCCACCTCCTAAGGGGTCTAGTTTCTAACTTACAATTCTAAATATCAGATGCATCAAATTAACTTTGGAAGAAACATAAAATAATCAAAAAATAGTTTATAATCAATCAAGTAGTGGTTTAAGATAAAATATGCAAACATCGCCAACAAAGTTAACCAGGTAACCTACCAAAAAAAAAACTAGCAGCAAACCAACAGCTCAGCAAGGGCAACATGAATGATAAAACTCTAAGGTAAATTGCAACCACATTAACTATCATCCTCATCAAACATTATTTCAAAAGAATCAAAACCAAACACTTAAAGTCTCAAACTCTTACACCAATTAACCAAATACAAACTAACACTGTCAAATTCCTTCAACTGTCGTTGGCTGACCCAGACGACACCGTCGGCGGGGGGAGGGCAGAGCTAAGACAACTCAGTCTTCTTTCTGTTCTGGTCGTGCTTCGTGCTTGCAATTTTGGGGATTTTCAGTTTACTCAGATTCATAATCAATCAGATTGGGTTGGGTTTGGGTCTTCGTCTCCTCTATAGAAAAAACCAAAAAAAAAAAAAAGGAATCAACTCGTGAATCATCAGGTCAAAAAATAATAATAATAAATAAATAAAAACTCGTGAGTTACGCCATTTATACAAGTTGACAAAATTAAAATTTAATATATTATTTTAGTAGGTGTAATTTTTCAAATATTCTCAAGTCTCAAAAGGGTCAGCAAGAAAAAAAAAACAAAGGTTAATGTTTCATACAATATTTATGATGTGTACATGCAGGACAAATATGTAATGATCTATCCGGGTTTTAAAAATTTTAAGAAAGATAAACTACCCACGTTCCAGTGGCTTGAAAAAACTATACGATCTCAGATCAATTTTCTTCCCTCTACTTGTTTCAGCAAATTTTTTGGGCAGGTCTTTATCCTTTCCTCACTGGCAAGCTCAACACTGCTATCATCAAACCCATACCATTTATTATCACCATACTGCAAGATACCCAATACAGTTGGATCAGCTTACATTTGATTATTTTCAATGAATATAACATTAAAGAAAAATTAGAACGTCTATATAGCTAGCTCAATGTTAATTGAAAATTAAATTTAAGAAAATAAAGGACTCCAAAATGAAAAAATAACAATACCGTCAGCAAATTAATTACATTAGTTTAAGGAACTACTTTTTAACACAAAACTAGATAAACATAACTCAGGTCAGGTATTTCGTAGAAGCTTCCTACTTCTAACTTCCTATGATTCGAACATGTATTAACATCCTTTGACACGGTCCACTGCAATAGTCTTAAATCATAATTATATGTAATGGCTAACTGGATACTCATTCTTTTTCTTCTTTCAAAATTTAATCAAAATTAGAGAGAGGAGGAGTAATTCTAATGTTTTAACTAATCAAGACTCTCAACTAACCATAGTGACAACTTATTGCATACAATGCATAACGGTTGGAAGACTGACTATTTTTGTCGTCTACATACGTTGAGATATCCAGATCATCGATCAGGAAATCAACAAATGTTTCAAGCTTTTTCTATAGCTTGTTCCTGGATGTAGGCTGCATAGGAACCTCCTCAGATGAACAGTAATATTTTCAGGCAATCTCCAAATATCTAACCTTTTACTTGCTTGCCGAGTTTTTTTGCACCTAGGACATTCCCTCTGAGCACACCAAATTGCAACATCGAACATTAGAATGACTGTTATTTCTGGCCTTTCAGGACATAGACAACAGAAATGATTTCAATTTAACATATAGTTTCTTAAAAGACCAATAAATCGGATCTGCATAATAAATTAAAAAGTTTAGCTCCAGCAACTGCTAATATATATATATATATATATATATATATAATGGTTCACAAAATGAGAAGACCTTCATAAATGAAATAACAGGCTTTATATTTCTACTAACCACTCGTTTTGTGTACCTAGAGGCTCTTCTTCCAAGAAGGCTCCAAGGCATTTGTAAATAGGGCAAAATTCTTGTGTTCTCTTGGTGAAAACATCAGGCAATGAGGTGAGCAGGCGTGTATCATACTTTCTAATCATCTTATCTGACCATAAGGCAACCATTTCCAGTTTTCCAGTCAACACTCTGACAGGTAATGCTTCATTCATTTTTATCTTCATATTCTCCGAGCCTTCCCATGCAGGTAAGCAGAATTCGAAGTCAGCACCCAAATGTATGTCATCCTCTGTTCCACTGTATCCACCAGGATCGTGTTCTAAAGCTGCAGAGCTAGTTGCATCACCCAACTCATTATCTTCACGAAGTATATTATCCAAATCATCATCATTATCACACTTATCTAATATGTCTTCATTGCACATCAGACATGGACTAATTAACTTCAAAAACTCCCTACGAATTTCATATCCACAGGACAGACTCGACAACCTTGTTACAATTGGAATGTCAAATAATCTTTCTACAAAGATCTCCTCCCCATAACTGAAATCCCTGATATAATAAAATTCATACACCAAATAATTAAGATTTTCCCCAGTAATTAGCAAAAAGCAGATAAACAACTAATTATAGAAATATATTAAAACAGTGAACATACTAATTGGTGGTTTGGGAGTAGTAAGTTTCACATCCTTCAAAAATTGACTATATGAAGGGTATAGGCTATATGAAGGGTATATAAATAAAAAGATTTCATAGACTTGATGCCTTAAATTTTGTGTGATAGACTCACAATTAAAAGGAAAAATTTTGAATTTAAGTGTGAATAAGCCCAGTGAAAGAAATCTCCTCAATGTGAGCCTTCCCGACCCCTAACACCGATTTGCCTACAAACACAGAAATTAGAATTTTGGAGTTTTAATTTGCTCCAAAATTTAATAATTTATGCCTCCAAGACCGTTGTTTAGAGATTTCAGAGTGCCGCAATGTCCACGTCTAACACTGGTTGGACATAAAGAGGGCTCCTTTCTTGAAATGTCATGTTTTCATAAGCTTCCAATGTTTAGAAATAGCAATTATTACAGAGGATACGAACAATTGTGTCTCTATTCATACTTAACGTATATAGTCTATTTTGTACCAATTATACCAACATTCTAAGACAACCCGGCAGTTTTTTCTTTCTTTTTTTTTTTTCCACCAACTAAAATTTTATACAGACCGTATTTGTAATTTGTATCAACATTTTAAGACAGCCTGTTTTTATTTGTTGCACCTCAAATTCTTTTTTCAAAACATTGCATGACAGCCTTTGTATAAAACTCTAGTCAATAAAAAGAGCAGAATTGGGGGCAGAAAGCTTACTTTTCCACTCGTTTATGCATGAAAACAACAATGGGACTAGCTTCATTATCAGTTTGTAATCGATAAGCACCAAGTTTGTCTTCATCTTTAATAAAGGCCAATAATTCAGAGGGATTCTCCAACAGTCGAAAGCTGCCACCCCTGAATATCTGTATATAACTCCATAAAGTCAGTCTTGGAATCAGAATACACACAAGTGGAAGATGTTTAGACTTGCCCAATAAATTATAATTAAAACATCTCAAATAATTTCCACTTCACCAGTCATCCCATGCAATACAATTCTACATAAAAACATAGCAGCTATAACAAGAGACCTCAGCCACCAAGAGGGTTTCATCATCTCTCACAGAACAAGCAACACTCAGGGATTCAATAAGATCCTTTAATGTGGAACATGTAGGCACTGTTACAGTAACTGTGGAAGGCAGTGTTATCCCATCAGTACTTAAGACAGTCAAAGTCATGGCCGGCGTCGTTGTAGAAGGCACCGGCAAAGATAGGAACAAAAAAGGGTCAAACTTGATAGAAACCTTGTTGCAAACAGAGCAAACCAATGTCGACCTGTACTGACCCTACAAAGCAAAAGAAACAAAAGAAACTTAACTTTGAAACAGGGAATCACCAGCAGCCTAGCATCCAAATTCAAAGGAGAAGTAAACTTAAATGGAATGAACCTAAAAACCAAAATTAGAAATCTCTTCAGCCTCTGGAAACCTTTCGGGAAGAGTAAAAAAGCATGCATTAAACCGCTGCTGACTATCTACATTGTCAACACATCTTTCTTTTACCTTAAATTTTTGAGAGGATGGTGTGATCCAAATTGAAGAGCTCCAGAGATCAAAACTCTGGACCCATCAATTGAGAAGTGATAGCTAGCAGCCAATATTACGTTATCATAACTCCTTCCAATACACCCATTTCTTTAAAACAGGGAATCCCCAGCAGCATAGCAATCTGACATATGACAAATTAAAATTTCTCCTAGGGATAAACAGTTGGACTTATTCCATCAAAGTTCATAAGCTTTCTATGTTACCAATGTTAAACCTAGAAAACATTAAATACTAGATGATATGTAAAGGCTTAAAAACTCAAATGGCACAAATCAACTATAATAGAGTCATTGCAAGCCAGGTGAATTCGCCAATATTCTTCTGCCATTTCTTCATCTGGACGAACATCTGGATACTTAACGTCATGATATGCCTTGCGTTTTACACGATTAAGGTCTTCATGAAGTCCATCCAACAAAATAGCAAGCAATTCCTGAATGCCAGACGCCTAAACATGCTATTATAAAATTATTTCACCCCGATGTCACAAAACGATAAATTCATCAAAGAAAACAGATGTGTAGGTAAACTACTAATTTATAACAAGTAAATCTCATGGTGAACCCCCCGGGGGCCCCGGGGGGGGGGGGGGGGGGGGGGGTGGGTGGTGTGGACGGAGATACGAACTTGAGAGTCATCCTGGCTACAACCGCTAAACCGGGAAGCAAAATTAGCCAGTTTCTTCTTGAACATTCTAGGTGACACTGGCGCTGCTCTAGGAACCCAGAGCCTATAGCCTTCTAAGTAGATCTCCAAAAGTTACAGCAAGCTCTCCCTTACGAATTAATATAAAAAAAATAGAAAATTAATAATGAAAAGAAGTATGATGTCTAAAACATGGGTAAAAATGAGAATGTAACACCAAAAATAAAAGGAAAGAAGACAAATACCATATCTTCATGCAAGGAATTTTCATAATTTATCTCTTCTTTGTAATCTCCCGGGAAAAAATTAACAAGTCTTTGGGGGTGTGAATCAAACATTGAATGGCGCTATTCATAAAACGAGTATTTCCAAGATTCTTTAATCCTGTCAAGCCCGTAGAGTCAATTGCCCTACAGCTACGGAAGGAGTTGGTAGCTCTTACATTGGGGTTCACACTATCAGTGCTTCCATTCATCATAACAGAGCCACAGTGAGAGGAACATTCCATCTGAGACCCATCTGAAATTATCTTTTCACTCCCATTACCACTGAAAGTTCATGAACTTGAAGCTCCAGATGAACCTGCATCAGTATGGACAAAAAGCTTATAAAAAGTATGAATAACTTGATTTCATATCTTCATAACTATCAATGACTTTATTAACAGATGTCTAAAATTCAAAGTTACTACGCGGTAGAATTGTGAGGATATATTCGAATTAAAGTTTTAAGTGCAATGCAGTCTCCGAAAAACATGCCGGAATATTTTCAAAACGGAGATTTTTCTACGATAGAGAATACTGCCAAAAGTTTTGGTATGTTGCAAGCTAAATCATTCATCAAGAAAAAATTTGACCTCAGCAAATATTTCAATCTAGGGATTGGGAAAGATTTTGATACAGACTTAGGTACACTAGCTAACAACTGCTTCAGTCAATTCCAATGCCTTCAATTGTGCCTTTCTAGTGCTCAATGAGATGGTCTCATCCTACCCGAAAAAATTGTATAAATGCATAGCATCATAACGACAATACCATTCTAGATTTCTGATCATCAGCGGTCACAAGAAACAAGCAATAAATGGTGCTTACAGTCCTTGAATGTTCCCACTCAGTGAAACATACTATAATTTCCAGAGGCTGAAAAGTGAAAAGAGTTTATGACAATAATCACCAAAGTATTGACATGAATGCTCAAAAAAACTAAGTACCCACTTTGATTTCAATATCCCACCATCAATCGTAAAGCATCTAGCTCCTCCCTTGGCTCATACAACCTACAGTTGAAATTCTTCTACAAAATAAATAAACAAATAAGAAAAGAAAAGCGATGAATACAGAACTAACCTCTTCTCCAGATTGTCCAGGAGAATCATTAGGCACATTAAGTTCGTCATTTATTAAAATCTGTGCTATCTGCCCCGTGAAGTCCCAAATATGAACCTGCACAATTGATATACGTAAATAATCATATCATCACCAGAACATGGACAAACACTTAAACATAATAAAATTAATTGCCACCGCGCTCACTGGGTTATTCCCAGAACTGAAATTATCGCAAGCTTTCCTGTAGAAGTCCACATTTAC
Organism: Erythrophleum fordii; assembly: GCA_032878935.1. NCBI lineage: Eukaryota > Viridiplantae > Streptophyta > Magnoliopsida > Fabales > Fabaceae > Erythrophleum > Erythrophleum fordii. The sequence goes on along the minus strand of JAVQMF010000045.1, from coordinate 11,076,786 downwards.
CTGAACCCATGGTGTCTATTGTCAATTATTGATTATGTGAAGCTACTTTAAACAATAGAAAATAGAATCCAGAGTAGACTATTCTAGAAGCAAAATAACAAACCCCGGCCAAACACCAATCAGAAGAAAGCAAGCAAAACACCAATCTGACCTTTTGACTTATCTTTGCTACAAGTGAATTTGTTTCGAAGGAAACAGAGATCGATACTTGCAAGTGGAACAAATCCGGCAAACAATCTTCTTCATAGAAATGGCTCCAAAAATCCTTCACTGCATCACTAACATCATTACACCTACGTGAAGAGTAAAAAGAATCAATTTTCAACCTTTATGAAATAATTTGCTCATAAAGAACCACCCAGAAAGATTACATTCTCGCTGACTCACCGTTTGAGAGTACGCAACCACATCCCTTCGGGAACCAAGGCATATTGACGGCCTGAGGACCCCAGCTCAGAATTTTCAATTTCCTCGTGGTCGTCTCCCTTCCTTAAATGGAGCTCAATGTCCAAGTCAAAATCAAAGTTCGTTGACATTGTAAACATTACACCTCCCATTCAATCCACTTCCCCTTGTGCTTCTTTCCACCACCTTCCCTCCAATAAAAAACGGATACCAGAATGAGAACACTGTTAATCCAACCATTCCAAATTTGGAAAAAAAAAAAGATGTAACTAACAAATTTTAATCTAATCAAGCAAATGAAATCAATCTTTAAAATAATTCAGCTCTGAAATACCCGGCGACAAATATCCCAATGGCTTGGGGCGCAAGAAATCCAACTTGGTGACTTCTTTAACAACACACCGACTGGACCAATCAAGGCGACATAAATTATCGTCATTATCGGCCAAGAAATTGTCCATGGGGAGCAGGTGCAGAGTTTTTGAGAGCAAGAATCGAGCAAGGTATTTGCAGAGATCAAGAATGTAGCAGAAAGCGAAGAGAGGGAGATTCTGAGATAGAAAGCGAGTGAGGGAACGGAGACGAAGCGTCTCTTAGAGATCGATCATGACGTTTAAAGCCTTCTTGGGTCAAAACACAAATGGCGCGCGTTTAACGACAAATTTTGGGTTTACAGAATTAACTGATCAACACGCACGCAATTGGAAATAATTTGGGAGGGTTGATTGGGGAGCAAGCTTTCAATTTGGGGTTTTACATGATTGGGCTGACGGGCTTGGGCTCGTAGCCCAAGGGCTTTGATTATGTGTTTATTGGGCGATGTAGCCCCAAAAGTGTTCGCCTCAGTTTCAACTATGACGTGATAGCTGCTGCGATCTCAGTGCCTCAAGATTTGTCTCGTTCCATTCAAGTACTGAAAACAAGATCGGCATCAAATCCGTCATTTTCCCCACCCGAGATTTATTATGAGAAAATAAAAAAGAACGTCAATTTCACTTACAATGGATTATACTTATATATTTTTTGTATTTTTATTATTAAGAGTTTTAATTAAAATAAGATAAATATATAATTTTTTAATAATATTGTGATAATTATTTATAAAAATAATACACATATTATTTTAATTTAAAAAAATCTGATAATAAATATATAAAGAATTATTTGTAATTGTTTTTCTCATTACAATTGTAGTCTAATCTACAATAAAAAAAATATTTCTATCTTTAATTTATTCATGTGTTAGATTTGTTTTTTTGGGTGGAGGGTTGAAAGCCTCCCCCCCTTCTTTTTTCTTATGAGCTGATGTTGGGGCTATATTGAGTCAAATCAACTTCATAATGTTGCTTAGGGAAGTTGTTTTACTACATCAATCTCATTATAGTGCTATGAAATAATAAGTAATAACGTCACGATTTGGTAGACTTCATTAATAATAAGATAACAGCTTTGAAGTTTGAACATACGCATCAATTTAGTTAGGAGGTAAAGAAGAAAGTTTTCTCAATTTGACCTTTCTACTGAACTTTAGCTAAATGGGATAAAAATTGTGATTGATCCATGAATTAGGTTTCTTGCACGTTAAAGAATTAAGTAGTTGTTTTCTGTTTTACTGACAATTGATGAAATGTATCAATGAATTAGCAAAGTCGTTATTAGTGTGCACAATATACTTTGTTTTTATGATGTTTAATTTTTATTATTGGTCATATATTTTAATGATGAGTAAACAAAGTCAAAAGGTATGATGAACAGAAGACGAAGTTTCTTGTGAGCCAAGATTTCCTACAAGGTATTGAGCATGTGTGAGTGTGAAGATGCATGCCACGGATACAAATGGTTTTCAACTATTGAGTATGAAGGCACGCATGCTTGATATTGGAGATCTTTGAAATGGCGATAGTCTTTGATCACTGCTATTCAGCTTTATCAAATGCGTTCTTCGACTTGTCCAATTTCCATAACCAATCATCACACTTGTTGGTGGATGTATAAAGCTTGACCCTGCCCTATATAATTTCAAGTCACCCCTTTTCCCATCAACGCAAAAATCTCTGCTTCACCCAAAATTGCCACTCTCCGTCTTTGCCATCTAGTGTGATCACACTAGGTAGCCTTCAATTTATTCTCCAATTCGTTTTGGGACTCAAAAATTGACCAACAGATGACTATATATATATATATATATATATATATATTATCGTTTTTGGTTTCCCTGTTACAGCGAAAAAGCATGCAAGTAAAACAAGATTCCCAAACAAAAGAAGTTGGATGGGGCAAATGGTGGGCATATAAGTAGGGAAAGGAATTTGTCTTTGAATGGGAAGGCACAATTTCTGGGATTCCTTCACGAACGCTTGAGGATGAAAATCAAAGTGGAACATGTGGACCTATCACTGCCTTCCCCATCTTCAACCCCACTAATCAACTATCATTATGCCTACATTTCAAGGTCAAAACAATCCACCACCCATTTAAAGGCTTTCTCTCTATCTTTTTTTTTTTCTTCTTTAAATTAATATATTTGTTGAGAAAGTAAAATTCAGTTTTTGTGAAAGATCGGATTACACGTTGAAAGGCATGGAAATCAAAAGTTTATGGAATGTATGAAAGGTGAAAATGCCACCTTATTGGGGGTTGGCCCGTGATCTGCAGCCACAGATTTTTTTGGTCTACACTGATTTATTCTCCAACTTGGTGCATGCCTCAGTTGAAATTATGAGCCTCTGAAGTTGGCGAGTTCTGTTTGGTTTTTTTATTGGTGACTTTCATGTGTTCCCAAATAATTGTGCCTCTCTATTCCATGATCATATACATTCATGCATGTTAATATCAGTGATTCTAGGCGTTTCAAAGTGACACAAGACGGGATGTTATCCCAATTATGGCTTTTTCTTCCAAAATGTCTTTCACTCATAAATTAAATTTTTTATACCGCATGGTTTTTTGTGTTTGATAATTAGCTTTCTTTTGTTAATGTTAATAATTAACCTATGATAAATTTAAGTTGTGAATAAAAAATATTATTATAATCTTTGTAATCTTTTTAACACATCCAATCCCTTCTGCGCTAAAATTCTTTAAATTTAAATCATGAAGGGAAAATTTTAACTCAACCTCACTTTATTGTTTTGGAATCAAGGAACAATTTTATTAGTAGTGATGAGTACCCCTACCATGTCTGACCCATGCTTCCAAATCCGACTCCACCCTTCATATTGGTTTGCCTGCCTTTTACCTGAACTTCTAATACAGATGTATACTCAGCCCTTTTTTTTCCTATGCGTTATTGCAAGAGTCTAATTAGCCACTACACGAAAGATTGTATCATTTCACTTTAAATTTTAAATTATTAAATGAATAATCGTAAATAGTCTTATCATAATTGAAGGATTTCGAGTGCTTAAAGAAGCAGTCTTCAAACTTTTTGTTTCTTGTAATTATGAACGAAATTACTAAACAAATTTTGATTTCTTTTACGGCTAATACACCACAGTCTAAAAAAGAAAAATAGAATGAGGATTCCATGAACTATTCTCTCTTACGTTGTGTGTGTGTGTGTTTTTTTTAATAGCAAAGAAAAGTACATTTGTTTTCACAATCAATTTCTTTTTAATCAGTAACCCACACTCTTAAAAAAATTGACACCTTTTTTTAATTTCAAAAAATAATTAATTCTTAACTAAATTAAATTATTGATTTGAGCCCTAAGTTAGCTCATTATGAATGGCCCATATTCTAACACTAACCTTTAGTATGAAGTGCGGATAATCTTCATGTGCAAATTCTCTACACTTCCAAATAGGGGCTATACTTCTCTTTCTCCTTAGATTTGCACCATTCAAATCACTATTAATTATTTTTTTTAAGTTGATAGTTAAAAAAATATTTTATTATATATTTTGCATCATTTAAAATTAAAAAAAAAAATCAAAATACTGAAAAAATAAACAAAATTAATCCGAATGACTGCAGATCTAAAAGCAGCACCAAATCCATTCACAATAATCTACAAAGTCATCATATTTTGTATTAAAATATATTTTTCTACGGATAAAGTAGTCTCTTAATCCTGCAAACTTTGATACAATCAATGTCAAATCAAATATTTCTGTATATTCAAAATTGTATATTATTAAATAAAAGTTTATAAATTTTTTATTATATTTTAAAAAACTGTTGAATAAAATGTAGATAGTGGTATTATTAAAAAAATCACTTTGGTAAATATTCTTTTAATAGATACTGAGAACTACAGTTTACAAAGCAGGCCTGATCCTTTCATAGATAAGCTTAGGAAAATAATGGAAACAAATTGTTAGGTGCGTAATTCATGGCCACTGTACGATCTGTTGAATTATCGTTGTCGTTGTTAATCTTTTTAGTGCTGATGAAACAGTAAATTTTTGTCTCAAGGATGAATTGAGACTGACGAATTCGATCAATATCAATAGGAATGATTCCTGACCACATTTGGCAGAATAGAATATCCATTTTGATAATTGATTTGTCTCGCTAGGTTGAATAAATATTGGATTTTATTTTATTTTTTTGTTTTCTGGCTGCCCTTCAGATTTGTTCCTTTCTTCGGTTATTACGTATCCGGCTTTGAACTGTTTAGACTTCAACGTCCTTGTTTTATCATTGGTGGCGTTCCTTTCAATGTCTTCCACATTTTGAAAATGACTTCCATCTAAAGTAACCTGTGCTATTGATTAATGGACTGTTTGTGCAGTTGAAGGGGAGCAGATCCTCTGCATTAGAGGAATTACTGTATTTGATGCAGTAAAAGCAATCAACACCATCCAAGCAATCGGTCCGTTCTCGTGCTGCCACGTCATTCAAAAGGATGAAAAACGAATGTACAAAGCCGCGCACTGTTTTGACGGTAATTGGATATATATTTGGCAGTTTATTTTAAGAGAGGAAGGAGTGAAATGAAATTAATTTAAGAGTTAAATTATTATTTAAAGTTTTTGTTCAAAGGTGAATAAAATAATAAGAAATAGTCTTTCAAATTATCTCAAGTGATTTAAAACTCATTTTTTTTTATTTTCTTAATTTGAGAGTCAATGATAGAATAATTAAGTTTAAATATTTAAATTATAAGATTATTTTAATTTTATTTAACTTATGTAAAATTATAAAAATTTTAATATAAATATATTAAAATTATTAGTTCTATAAAACATTAATTTAAAAAAATAAATAAAATATTTTTTTTATTTTTTTGTTAATTTTTAAATTATTTTAAAATTAAGTATGTGACTTTTAGAATTAGGATATTATATATTTATTTTTTATTATTAAAAATTATCTTTTATTATGATTAAAATTAAACTTTTATAAATTAATTAATTTTGTATAAATATAAAAATAACATGAATAAAATTTATGCACTATAAATTTTATCATATTATTATTATTATTAAAATATATTTTTACTTAATTATTGTATAATATAAAAAAAATTTAAGAATTTATTCATATTTTTTATTTAAAATAATTTATAAAAATAATATTAAAAAAATAATTTTTATTTATTTTATTTTATTCATTTATAATAACTTTTAAAATAATAATTAAATAAAATTATTTCATCTCTCTATAAAACTCTTAAATAATGATACGGTAACTTTCATCTAGTATTCTATTATATTCTATTAATATACCTGTTTCATTCCATTCCCAGTAAACTCCCAAAAACAAACACAATTACAGGCAGCTTCATCTTCATCACCTTTCCATCTTCTTCTGCCAGGCATTGATTCTGCAACTTTGTTAGTCAAAAAACCTAAACAAAATTGAACTTGCATTCTGTTCTTTCTCTCTTCAAATTACAAAACTTACCTTGATCATACACATATGTATGCAAACAACCACTAACAGAGAGGTGCTTGTCAAAAAGGAATCCAGTGACATCTTCAAGAACCAGGTTTACGTAGACATTAAAGCCCCTAAGAGTACCAACAAGCTCCTTATAACGGTCAATCAACTCTGCAAATTTTCCAGCACAAATTCCCTTAAATAGAGTTCAATCTTTTATAGTTTAAATATAAAAAAAAAAAGAAGATTAAAGAGAAAATGGAATCATAATAGTGGAAACCTGATGGAAGAAGCTGTGAGGGATTGTTAGCCATGGAAAAACAATTAGTGATTTGCTTGATCTGTCGCGAAACAACTCCAGGTGATTGTCTTAGAAGCTGTGAGGGATTGTTAAAAAAATAAAAATTGCTTTAGACTTTAAAGAAAGAAAACAAATATGCAACAAGAGTGACATCCGATGTTCGGCGTATTTCTTTTCTGCCATCTCTGCCATCTCTTCCCTCTCTCGCTTGCGTTAGGGCAAAATCTTGAATGGGAAGAGATACAGTAACAAAGGGACTGAGCAATTGAGTTCTGCGTCTTCTTCTTTGACGGTTTAATCTACGGCTTCTTCGACTGGGTTCATCTTCTTCTTCGAGGCTTTGCATCATTCTTCTTTCCCGCAAGATGAAAGTGGCGACGCAAGCTTGAGCGATCTTGAGAGGAGGGGTGGAGAGGGAGCATTTCAGTCAAAACGCATTTTTATTTTAAATGACGTGTCAAATTATGGACGGTGGGATTGCTTGGACGATGTAGATCATTTTTAATGCACCAGATACTGTAATCTTCTTAATGCAGAGGATCCGATCGCCAGTTGAAGCCATAAAAAACCCTAGTGGAAGATACTCTCTTTTAATCAACTTCATATTCCGATTTGCTTTACCGTTTCATTCTATACTTAATTTACTTTGTTCTCCTTGCTTCATTTTCCGTTCTCTCTAGCTTGATTCTTGAGCGCATGGAGGAGCCAGAAAAAATTAGTTAGGGGTGAAAATATATACTTAACATAAATATTAATGACTATAAAAAAATATAATTTTTAAATTTTTATTAAATTAATATAATAATAAAAATTAGAATAAATTATATAAATTTCTTTTAAGTTTTGTTAAAATTATACCACTTTTTTTATTTTTAAAATATATACAAATTTTACTTGAAATAAAAAGTATATTATACTTTAATTTAATTTTAAATTTTGTGACTAAAGTATCTTTTATTAACCTAAATACATTTTTTTGGATTAAATTTAATGAAAATAAAATCTACTCCTTTTATTTTTATTCATACATATTTGACTATAATACATATTTGTATATTTATATTCATAAGGGTGTCTTAGTTAAAAAAATTAAAATTAAATTAAAGTATATATTTTAGAAATAGAAAATATATCTATACAATTTTAACAAAACTCAAAGGAGCCTTGCATAATTTATTTAAAAAATTAAAAAAATTTAAAACTAGAGACATGTAATAAAAAAAATAGAGAAATATTATAATATCAAAATAAATATAATTTTTTTAATATAAAGGAATCATATATTAGAAATGATATAATCTGTAGTCATTAGAACCATATTTTTTTATTCTTAATGACATAGAATTCATTTATAAATTTTTTATAAAAATTTTTTTTGTAATTTCCTTTTCAATATAAATAATTAAATTATCTATAAAAAAGTTATCTTTTATTTTATTATAAAATTTAATTTTTACAGTGAGTTAAGAGTAAGGTAAAAAAAATTGTGAAAAAGTGAAAGTAAGAGAGTAAAGAATATATTATAATAACCCTTTTTAGAGAATAAAGATAAGAAGCTTTAATATATTTTATTATATATTTTTTATTTCTTAAAAATTATTTTTATGATCCACATAAGGAGTAATTATATATTTAAAAGAATATATTTGGTATTCTTAAAAATTAAAGGGAGTAAATATAAAATTATAGAGGAAAGAAATTGAAAAAAAAAATTACCTATCATACATAACGCATATATAAATTTTTATTTTCAAAAGAATGGCTGCTGCCTCTAAATCTCTTAACTTTGGTCCGTCCCAGCCTTGAACTAATTATTGGACATGGACCACCCAGCAAAGTAACGAGCACATGCATATTTCTTAGCTTGTCAAGAATAAAGAAATTAAATTAATATTGATTCTTGTTCAGAAAACAATAGTAATAATAGGTGTTGCTATCACCAGCATGCTGATTTTAGAAGACAGAAGATTGTTTAAGAATAATTAAATTCCTGCGTTGGAATAAAAATGAAATATGGAAAATATAGAGTGCTTGAACGGACAGTTCCTGCTCCACGAGATAAGGCTTCTGACTTCTGAGTCATGACCTGGCCATTTAGCTGATCCTCGCTGTCTATGGGCAGGAGCCAGCTCAGGCCTCAACCACCGAACGTTGTAGTTGCACTATGAGTAATTTTTAAGATACTCGGACACCCTTGTTATTATTATTATTTTTTTCTTTTTAAGAAGTGGTGAAATAGCATTATAAGGATCAGAAAAATATTTAACTTTAATTTTAAAAAATAATGCTAATATCATGTGACTAATTGGATTATAAACTCATTGGCTCGGACACGCTTATTTTATTATCAAGTTAATAATTTTATTTAATCAGAATTGAATATTTGAGCTGACATTTTTATTATATTTGCGTTGAATGTCCAATGTAACGCTAGAGAACTACGGGTAAAAGTCCACGGTAAGTTTAAGAATTTGGATTTTCTTAATTTAAAGATAAATATCAAGTGCGAAAAATTCATTTAACGTATGGGATATTTCGGGGTCTATTTCTTGTAAATTTAAAAAAAAAATTGAGAATTCATTTCTTTACGTTTGTAACCAATAAATAAATAAATAAATAAAACGACGTTCATAGATCATGTATCGGCTAAGGACTTTCTAGTTTTTAGTTTCCGGGGAAGCGTGTAATAAAAAGAAAAATTTTTTAAATATTTATTATTAGAACTTAATATGTTTAAAAATATATTTTTAAAAAATTATTTATTATGTTTTCATTAGAGATATAACAGAGGTGGCTGAAACCCATTGGTTGTCCACGTTCACGTTCTTAAATTTTTTGTTTTTTTGTTGGGTTGGCTTTTGAGAAATGGGGGATGGTATTCAAAAGGCAAGCGATGGTCGACTAGCGATGTGTGGTTGTCGTTGGGTACCTTTCAGTGGGTCCACTTTTCCTTTTATTTTGATTTGTGGCGCCCTTTTCACACGTTGCTTTCGTTAGAGGCTTCCTTGCTTTTGTTTTACGGACCTTCTTTTGTTGGTCCAACTAATTAATTTGCTTAATCCTATTATTTATATATATATATATGTATATGTATTATTATAGTGATTGCTTACATCAATTAGTTTCCATCAACAAAGCAAAACCACATCGTCATTTGAAAATGATTTATTGTCAATTGTTAACCTCTGCTTTTCTTCCAATTCCTGCTTCTTTATCAGTTGTTTGTTGCTTATATATAAAATTACAGATTAACCCTGGTCAGTGGTTGAACAGACTAGTGAGTATTTTTATGTTTGAATTTCAGTTGATCAGTTTATAAGAAATGAAAATTAATTTTTTTAAATGCAATTCCTTATATTAATCTGTAATAAACCTAACTCTATTGAGGGTTATCTTTTCCAGACTCATCTATAGTGATTTCTTTTTTTTTTAAAAATTTGGGAGTTACACAGAACGTCAAGTCCTTGAAAAAGGGAAAGGGGTAGGTATTGAAGTCAAGTAAATTAAGTCTCCTTAATATTTAATTTGAGAAAAAAAATCACTTGAATCAAAGTTTTTAAACAGTTTTAATCTAATTATTAAGGAAACTTATATGATGTTTTATGAACATTGTGTTATACATAAAAAGAATTAAAAAAAATTACATCACAAGTACTCAAACCGAGAATGTTCAACTGTTCGTTTATACTAGTTCATGCGTCATCTCAAATGGCATTGACGTTGAAATTAAAAGAAAAAAAAAAAGATATGACCCCAGAAAATTCGCATTGAATGCAACAGGAGGTAAATACAATTACTTATTTTTATGTGAATTTAAATTTTAGTCACGTGTTATTAATTATAATTTATACGGAATTATTTTCTTGGGTGACTTATACAAGAGTCAACCGCCAACTGAACAAATCAACGTCTTACAAAAAATGTATTTCTCCTCAAATTAACGAATTTTTGGATGACGGAAGAAAAGAAAGTAATGCAGGCCTCACATCGGAAATTAAATCCAAGAAAAATAAAATAACTAATTCCAATTAATAGCCGTTAATTTTTCCATTTATGGTTGCATCATTGCAACTCAATAATATGGCATCGGTAACTCTACTGGGGAAAAAATGGGTTCCTATTTATCTTTAACCGACACTACCTTACGGTCCCAACCTTAAAAGAAGACAAAAAAAAAAATGGGGTAACTTTTTATTTTTATTTTTTCTTTGTCTCCTCCTCTTACTTTTGGGTGAAAAGCCTACTTCCTAACCATTGCAAGTGCACTATCACATTGCATGTTGGCACAATTTGAAACATCCATTAACGATTTACTTACTGGGTTGACTCTGCCATGGAGTTTATTCCAGATGTAATTTCTTCTGAAGCTCAATAATATTGCTTTTATTTTATCAAAATTAAAAAAAAAAAGGGAATATCAACTGATAAGATTACAATTATAATCTTCGTCCATGCCTTAAAAATGGCACCACAACAAAATTTAAGAAGGATGAAGCTTAAATCATATTCCTCAATTATTTTTTTTTCAATTATTTTTAATTATAATTGATATACCATCAATTTATCATGAGTTGCTATGTATGTAGAATTATTAATAGTACTCAGATTTTGCGTCGTTAGATATGTTGAGCTAGAGCTTACCTACTAATCATGAAAGCTGTTAATCAAATGTGTGGATTTGAGGGAGGTTATAACTAACTATTGCCTGCTGCATTGTTGGGTTAGGCTTAAATCAATTTCCATCCCCCACCTTTTTGCAGTCTTTCACAACTTTTAATGATTCATTCATTGTTGTGGGGAAACACATTTTTATTTGTAAGTTGTGACCAATTATATATATATATATATATATATATATATGGACCCCAATGATATAGAACATCATGTTTTCATGATCTAATTCTTCTATAATGCATATTAATTCCGCATTATAAAAAATGCAAAAAAATTATCATTGATAAAAATTTAGTTTTCACAAAATCATCAAACATCTGTGAAATTATATACTGATGTCTTCCAAAAATTGAAATAATTGATTTCTTATCTGTAAAATTTTAAAAGAGCCGAACCATGATTTTCTGCCGTGGTTTGGAAAAGTTACTTAATTACAAAATCACAATGATAATATAAGGAATGTAAAATTTTTTTTTTCCCAGTCGTTTAATGGAAAAAAATACATAATTTTAAATGAATGTCAAATTATTAATTTTTGTGAATATATATTCGGCGAGTAAAAATAGGGGAAGGGATTTAAAAAGGCTAAATCTTGTAGGGATGTTCATTCCAAAAGCCAGCCTGTAAAGCACTAAAGCCAGATTGACGAAGACCCCTTTGTTGTCGTTACAATGGCCAATGGGTGTGATTTACATCGGCATACTCTGGACATGAGCGTAGATGATCCCAACCCAACTTTATAAACCAGAAACAAATATCCACATGCCTCAAGGGAGCAAATGGGGTGCACACTGCGCACATGAAGTCAAATGGAGTCCCTCCTGCTTGGTTCGTTCATGAGAGAGAGAAAAAAAAGAAAGAAAAGAAACAAATATTAGGTGCATTTATGATATTATCTTCTCAAAGGTTTGACTTTTTAATAATGGTGCATTTATAATTGAAAAACCATATGCGATGGGCATGCATTGCTGCTGCTCATGCCACAACTCAAAGTGGAAACTATAAAAGTCCCATCTTTTTCAAATTTCAATTAAGTAACATGTCTAAATTGTTATAGATAGGATTTTATGGCTGGGATATATTGCCTTCCCTCATGAGGGTGGACCAACTAGAAATGATGAAACATAATTATTTAAACTTTATATATATACACACTACACACATAAAAGGCATTAGGGTTGACAAACAAAATATAAAACAATTCCAGCCACTTAATTATAATTGTATAAGCTTTCCATATTTTTTTTATATTTTTTTATGGAACAAATTATGAATATCTTTTGTATTTTATTTTATTTTTTACTTGGTCGCCCATGTATACCTCATACTTGTTCACAAAGTTAGTATAAAGAAAAGAGCAATGGTATTGGACCATTGGTAAGTGGTAGGTATTATGATCGCTTCAGGCCGCTGCTTCGGATGTAAACCACGCCAAGTACCAAACTACATACGAATTATTGGAAAGATTGTCTATATATGGTTTGTTTAAACATAAAGTAAAAATAATAATAATGATAATGATAATAAATAAAACACATCCTTCATGGTGACGGCAGCTGGCGGTAAAATGGATTTGTGAATTATATGTGAAAACTTAATTACTCTTGATACTAATTAATGCGATATTTGGAGCATGTGATTTAATTCCCAACGACATAATGATTTTTAGATAAATTCGACGAAAAATGCCTTAACAAGATTGAAAGTTTTTTCTTTTTTCGGGCAAGATTGAAAGCTTTGAAATAATAAAAGATATAAAGACTGGACTTAGGTAAGGGAGTTGGTTTGTTGAATGTTATTTGAATTTCAAAGAAATTATCCCCGTTTTATTTGGTTTTAACTTTTATTTTGTGTGTAACTACTTATCTAAAAATTTATATCGTTAATTTTCACAAATTTCATGATAGAAAAGTAAAATGATTCAATTAAGTGAAAAATCTCTCGATTGCATAATTATTTAAAATTTTTATCCGCATCTGGAGTGATTTCTTACAGTGTAATCAAAGGAAATAATCTTTTTCTCTTTAGGATGAGAGAGGAATACAATCCATATCCATGCATTTAATTTTTGTTTATAAATTTTAAAGCAGAAAATTAAATTCAAGATTCTCGCAGATCGATGAAACGGATATACTTGGAAATTGCAAAAACAGTGAAGTTTTGGAAGAAAAGGAGGAGAAAAATGAATGAAAAGCAGAGAGAGACCGTGGGGTTGGACTGTGGAGGAGTCAACCACGTGGTTACTTCGCCTGAGACCCAAACTTAACCCTAATCTCTACCCCTTACTCGGCATTTTAACCCTGGTTTGATTACCCAACTCACTTCCCTCTCGCCTTTTTAACCCAAAATAACGGCATATTCTCTCCCAATCTCTCCCACTCTCCTCCATCTCTTCTCTGTGGAGTTTTTCTGGAGAAAGATTTCTCCACCAATTCTCTTCTTGCATTTTCTCCAACTCTTATGCAAAGATTTCCCAAGATCCTAACTGGGTGTCTTATCCCTTCTGATTCCGAGATTCCTTCTTCTAACCCGTCCCTTTTCTTTTAAGTTTAAGTTTTCTGTTAGGACTTGTGTCCGTCGGTATGGTGGTGAAGATGATGCGGTGGCGGCCATGGCCGCCTCTTGTTTACCGGAAGTATGAGGTGAGGCTCATCGTGAGGAGGTTGCAGGGTTGCGATCTGCTGCGGGAGTGTGCAGAGAAGGGGACTAGTGAAACTAGATTGACCGTCGAAATTAAATGGAAAGGTCCTAAGTTAACCTTGAGCTCGTTGCGGCGCGCGTTGGTGAGGAACTTTACGAGGGAGGTGGAGGTGGACGGTGACACCCACAACGGCGTCGTTGGCTGGGACGAGGAGTTTCAGAGTTTATGTACTCTCTCAGCCTACAAGGACAATGCGTTTCATCCTTGGGAAATCGCTTTCACTGTCTTTAATGTTAGTCATTCTGTCTTTCAGTTCATCCACCCTTTTCCCCATTTCTGCAATTCTACTAGTAGGGATTATGGTAATTTATATTCAGATTTATAAAATATTTAAAATTATAGAAATAAATTGTTGGTTTTTAATATTTCATGTACGCAAACAAAATTTCATATCAATCAAAGTTTTACTTAAAAAAAAGAAAAGGAAAAAAAATTCATTTGGCTGGTTATGCACATGAGTCTATCTATCTTAAATGAAATTTTGTTCTCATTTTTTTTAAAAAAATTTCTTTCTCTTTTAAAAACTCTTATGATGAAAACATTGCGGTCTGGTATTGAATAGGGGCATGTTAGTTTGTATGTCTGTAATACTGATACTGATAACTGACTGAAGATTGGAGATTTCATTATTTTCTTGAAAAGCATTTTTCTTGCTGTAGTTACTTCTAGTAGTCCTCTCTTTGGTCATCATAAGTTTTTTTTTTTTTCAAATATTCAAATAATCTCTTATTGCGAATAGCGTACAATTTTTTGTTTGGTTCTGATATTTTGAATTTAGATTTCTACTGTTCCTAATTAGCTAATTGAATTCGGATACACCGTGTAATGCAGGGATTAAATCAAAGGCCAAAGGGCAAGGTTCCTGTTATTGGAACGGCATCACTGAATCTTGCTGAATTTGCATCGGCAGCTGATCAGAAAGACTTTGATTTAAACATCCCACTCACACTCCCTGGGGGTTCTGTTGAACCTTGTCCTGCGCTTTCCGTACGTCCCTCTTAACTTTTTTTCCTGATTGTTCTACCATTCATGCCATACAACTTTCTTTTTGTCATGTTTGTAGATAGGCTGGTGCAATTAACCGTTTTTGTTGTCTTCTGATTTGCGCTTTCTATATTATATTTCTACCTCTCATAGCATCTCTTGATCATGCAGATATCAATTAGCTTAGTGGAGCTACGAGCTGCACAAGAAAGTATGGAGCTAGTTCAGAGAAGTATAGTCCCTCTTCCATCACCAACCCAGCCAGGTGAAACTACCTTGGTAGAGAAAGATGAGCTCTCTGCAATCAAAGCTGGTCTTAGAAAAGTAAAGATTTTCACAGACTATGTGTCCACCAGGAAAGCAAAAAAGGCATGCCGTGAGGAAGAGGGCAGTGAAGGCAGATGCTCTGCCACAAGTGAGGATGGTGAGTGCAATTATCCTTTTGACTCTGACTCACTTGATGATTTTGAAGAAGGAGATTCAGAAGAGGGAAAGGAGGATTCCAGTGTCAGAAAGTCATTCAGTTATGGAAAACTGGCCTATGCTAATGCTGGAGGATCATTTTATTCCAGCATGAGGGTAAATGGAGATGATGAGGACTGGGTTTACTACAGCAATCGAAAGTCAGATGTGGGGTGCTTGCAGATGGAGGATTTAACAATGTTGTCTTCTGAGTCCTCTGTATTACCAAGTTCAAAACGTAGTATACTGCCCTGGAGGAAGAGGAAGTTGAGTTTCAGATCACCTAAAGCTAAGGGAGAGCCCTTGTTAAAGAAGGCCTATGGAGAAGAAGGCGGTGATGATATAGATTTTGATCGTCGCCAACTTAGTTCTGATGAATCCCTTGCTCTTGGGGTAAGAATCTGCCTCCTAATTGTTTCTTTTCAATTGATTTTGTAATCTTTATGTTTCTGTCAAAAGAATTGCTTGCTGGGTATTTTGAAATGTGAGCTCAGGCTTTTTTGATTAGTACATGTTGAGTAGTGACTACAGATCTCACCCTTGTGGACTAGAATGGTGCATATTTAAGTTCTAAACCTCATTGGAAATTTGCATGAGTTTCACCTGCAGCTTTATCTCTGGTTGTCTTAATCTTTGGAAAATCAATGGCCTTGCCCTCATTGGTCTAATATAAATGTGAAATGCAGTGGCCAATGATTAACGGAAGCGTACTTTATAAGTCTTCATTTAGCAACGCTAAATATGCTATATGCCAATCAGTTACCCACACATCCTGTGAGAAATTAGTGGCATCAACCTTAGAATCTTCAACTTTTGTTGCACATAGTTGTTTAGCTTATCAGTACTAATGTTCAGCAATGTCTTCCAGTTGTACAAGACTGAGGACGATTCATGTGCAAATCGATCATCTATCTCTGAATTTGGGGATGACAGTTTTGCCATTGGGAGTTGGGAGCAGAAAGAAGTAACAAGTCGTGATGGTCACATGAAGCTTCTGACTCAGGTCTTCTTTGCTTCAATTGATCAGCGCAGTGAACGTGCTGCAGGTGAGAGTGCATGTACAGCTCTTGTTGCTGTAATTGCTGATTGGTTTCAAAACAATTGTGATCTCATGCCCATAAAGTCCCAGTTTGATAGTCTAATTCGAGAAGGTTCATTAGAATGGAGGAACCTATGTGAAAATGAGATCTATAGGGAGAGATTTCCTGACAAACATTTTGATCTGGAAACAGTCATTCAAGCCAAAATACGTCCTCTTTCTGTGGTTCCTGGGAAGTCCTTTATTGGTTTCTTCCATCCAGAAGGAATGGATGAGGGAAGATTTGACTTTCTCCATGGTGCCATGTCTTTTGATAACATTTGGGATGAGATTAATCGTGCTGGACAGGAGTGCGCTAGCAATGCTCAACCCCATGTTTATATTGTTAGTTGGAATGACCATTTTTTTATCCTCAAAGTAGAAGCAGATGCTTATTACATCATTGACACTTTGGGGGAGAGGCTTTATGAAGGATGCAATCAGGCTTATATTTTAAAATTCGACAGTAGCACTGTAATAAACAAAATGAAAAATGTCGCTCAATCATCAGATGAGCAAACAGCTAGTGATAAGCAAACTGCTCCAGCAGTGTCAGAGCGCAATAACAGGCAGGTCCCGCAAGTCAACAGTAAGGAGGTAGATTCTGGTGTGGAGCCAGAAGAGCAGTTGAAGCATGAGCAGGAAGAAGAGCTTGTGTGCCGAGGGAAGGAAGCTTGCAAAGAGTACATTAAAAGCTTCTTGGCTGCAATCCCTATCAGGGAATTACAAGCAGATGTCAAGAAAGGTTTAATATCATCAACACCGCTTCATCACAGACTGCAAATTGAGTTCCATTTCACCCAGTTGTTACCATCATATTTTGTGACTCCGCTGACCGCAGCATCCATGGCTGCACCTGAGACTCTTGCCCTTGCAGTAACTGAGGTTCCGGCATAAATCATAACATAAATTGAACTAAGTGCGTAGCTCTTGTTTGTTTTAATTTGTGGGTGTTTACTGATTTGAAGCGAAGTTAACTGAAGAAAAGCCTCTTAGTCGCTAAGCCGGTGTCTGTAAATCTGCGTGGGCGCTTGCTTGGTTTGCCTAATATTTCTTGGGAAGGGTATCCTGTAAATGGCTGTGTAATTTCCTTTTCAAGTAAGCGCATACTTTTGGCATCTAACATGTCATTCTCGAAAGATTCTACTCGTGAATGGCTTATAGCTTTTTGCAGACCTTGCTAGCAGCACTCTTTCAATTTTAGGATTCTTATTTTTTGTGACTTGCTTTTCGGCCGATTCTAGATTTTGGCTTTCTTTACGAGTGTCCTTCCTGTTATTAGAAAAGTAGTTTTGGTTCTCTCATCTATTTTAAATTTATTATGCATCTTTAACCATCGCGATGGGTAAGAGTGATAATAATTAAGATGTTCTTGATACCCATGCTACTGCCATCAACAGAAAGGAAACAAAATGAGACATTTTCCAGTGTGGTTATCTCGTTTAGGTTTTGGGTGAAGAAGTATGTAATTGGGATCATAAATACAAAATCTGAAGATTGAATGCCCAAATGTAATGGAAACTAAAGTAGAATCCCATTGCAAAAAGTAAATTCTTGTTTTCCTTGTAATCTCCCAGATTATGGTTTATCTAGTTATTCATATATATGGAATGACCTGATTACAAGGAATTAGACTTGAGTATAAATTTTGAGCGTGGGTTAGCTTTTGAAGTATGATTTCACATCAAAATATAACCTTATTAGCTTTCCTCTTGGATGGAAGCAAATCCTACTCTCCCGGCCCGGATCCGGAAACTGGAAAATTTTTTAAATGATTCTATATTGGCACACAGTGCCAGAAGGCAATGAAGATTCAATTCTGTGTACACATAGAGATGCAAATCCCTCAGAAATGGAGAAAACAAGACGTTCCAAGAGTTTCCACTTGTGATAGGTCAATACTTAACAAATTGGGCAATTTTTTTTTTTTTAATACAAAAGGGCACAAGGAAAGAATTTACAGTATCAAATCAAACGAAAAAAAACCCAGAGAAGAAGAAGAATCTCTATAAATTCGTCTTAATTTCATAAGCCAATTATGATGACTTTATAATGTAGCAGTGATGGAAAAGCATTTCAGAATTCTGATTCTGCTTCTAGCAAGTGTACCTACTCCCTATGATACCCGCATAGCGGCCAATGGAACCACCTCGGCGAGAGGTGTTGAGAGTGGTGTTGGGATAGGAGATGTTCTGCAGAGAGGACATGTTGGATACAGTCTCAGCCATGGGTCAATGCACTTGAGGTGGAACATATGCCCACAATCAGGTAGCTCCCGAAGCATATCCCTGCTTTTATAATCTCCTAGGCATATGGAGCAGCAGGTACCTGTGGAATCTGACTTCTGCAGCTTGGCCTCAGAATACAGCAGCTTGGGGTAACTCAGAATGGTGGCTTCATCTAGCCCCACATCCACTACCGTGTGCTGTGGTTCAAGGAATGTGGGGACATTTCTCTGAGCAGCAGAGGCAGAGTCGGTAGCGGGGGGAGACCGTGTTCTGGTGCAGAAATAGGAAGTGAGGGTGATGGTTGTGATGAGCAGCAGAATCCCACTTGATATTCCTATGCCATACCCAAATCCACTTATGTTGTTGGATCCTAGGAATCCAGAGGAATTATCAGTGGCGTTGTTGCTCATCTTGTTGATGATGATCTCCTCGATGAAACAGTAGCAGCAGCTGTGCTTGCGATCGAGGGGGGTTTCTAAAGGGTTTGATCAGCTATGGAGGATCAAAGGAATAATGGTTCTTTGGGCTGCTGCAAGATGATCATGTCAAAAGTCAATGATATCATGAGAGAGAGGGTAGCTATGGAAGCAAACGTTTCAACTTTAAATCAAGGGAAGATGCATTTGGGATTAAGTGCAACACAAGACAATGAGACTGCGGGGCATGGCATGTGAAGCTTTCTCAACGTTAAATTAAGGTTAGCTGGAGGTCAACGGTGCTTTCTATGTTAATTTGTAATCTTAGAGTTTAGACTTAAATATCGTGTTTCTTTCAAAGAGCTTTACTGATCTTGAGTCAATACTTGCGCACGTTCCATGCATTATCAGGAAAGTAGTTGATTTAGTTTTTTTAACTTTTCTGATTGGCTTTTTTAGTTAGTACGCTCCTATAGATATTGCATATGAAGAAGACTGCATTGTCTATTTTTAGTTTTACTCTCAATTATAAGTTTTCTTAATCTAAAAAAATTATTATTGATTTCATAATCTTTTAGTCTCATTACCATAAACTTTCTATTGTTAAATTTAAAAATTTTGATTATATAAAATTATCAAAATATTTTCCTAATTATATTTTTATATCTTTAAACTTTTCCTCTTTTCATTTTCCCTACTCAATCTATTTTAATATCCACGACATCTTTATCTCTCATAGATTCACCTCCACCCTCCTTTGCTTTTATTAAGCACTCTAGCCTAAAAAACTCTTCCGAAAGATTCTTTGAGCTCCACCACCATTGCCTACATTCTTGATAATGCCGATAGAAAATTTTCATTTCTAAATTGGCAGGCTGTGAAGGATTTGGAGTGAGAGCAATTTCAATATATGCCTTCTTTGCATATTCAATATTACACAAATGTTCAGTACTTCAATTCCACCCAATTGGGTTGCATCAAGACAACCAAAAAAAAAAAAAATATTAACTGAACCAAGCTAATCATATTAGTTAGTTTTGCTTGATTGTCCTTATCTCATGTGTGTATCCATATATATATATATATATATATATATAATTTTTTTAGATATTTATATAAAATTTTTATTTTTAAAGTTATTTTTTAATTTTTATCAAAAGATGACTTAATCAAGCATGATCAATTTGGCCTTTATACACCCACCTTTATGCATATTTATGATTGAGACACTAATTGGAGCACAATAAAGAATTTATAATGCTTTCAAAGTATGTGTAGGAATGTAACTAAGTAGCTCATTCTCAACCCAATTTGTCAGAATATGCAATTTTAGAGAGTTTCTATGGTTTTCATATTTTTATTTTTATTTTTTTTGGAAAAAAGAGTTTTTTTTAAGCATGGATTACTTGACAAAAGTAAAGCAGATAGAGACCAAGGTGAGTCTATGAGAGAAAAAAATAAAAAATTAAAATTAAAATAATATTTTAATAATTTTACATGACTGAAATTTTTAAATTTAGATGATAAACAATTTAGTGCAATAGAGTTAATATATTAAAAAATTAATTGCAATTTCTTATATTTAGATAAATATTATAATTAGAGTAAAAATCGCAAGGAATAAATATATTTTTTCTATTTTATATTATAATCTTAATTTCTCCTTCTCACACTCTATCTCGCTTCAACCATATAGAACTATAATCTTGCAATGTTTATTTATCCAGTCCATTTTTTCAGCGTTTCTGAGAAAGTCAAATTTCAGCCAAGCCACGTTTTTTTTTCCCACGTCAAAGCCACTTGAGAATAAACAAAACCGTAAATTTGTCATCTCTCATATTAATAAGGTAACCGGACTTGAACAGTTGTGTTCCCGCGCCATAATCTTTGATGTTTTTAATGTTGGGTGACGTGAAAAGATGTTTAAGAAAAAAATAGAATAAAATTCAAAACTATATTTGATATGGCATAAAAATAAATAAAAATATTTTTTATTTATACCTTTGATAAAATAAAAATAATGCAACAATAGAAAGAAAAGATATGCAAATAACTATAATATTTGTAATATAAACAATATCGAAATATTCATTTTCTTGGTATAAAATAATAAAATATTTATTTTTTTAAATTTAAAAAAGTTTGTTCTTTAACCAATAATAAAATATATATTTTTATTATTTGGTCATAATAAAATGTTATTATAAATATATAAACTGAGAGTAAAATTGATATTCCATCTATGATTTTATTGAAAATTTGCTTATTTCATCTGTGAAAAATTGCTTATTCCTTCCCATGCTAAAATTGATTCTCTAGAGAAGCCTATGTCAGCGTCAAATATGTCTAATCATTGAATCTATATCTCAATTTTTTTACCAGGTTATTAGTACTACCAATAACAACCGTTCTTATGAAAAAGTATTTGAATTAAACATATGGATAGAAACTATTTTATTAAATTTCATGAAAATTATCCCTCAATTATACTTTTTTTTAATTGTTTCACTAAAAGACTATATAAGAGTTCTATAGCCTATAATGGCCCCCGAACATAATGAATTGTACTTTATCAAAAGAAAATAAAGTTTAATTGGAAAATCTATTTACTTGTTAAGTAAGTTTAAAAATTACATAAGTTGACACAACGATTTACTTAATTTTTTTTAATGGGAGAATCCATCAAATCTTATTAATTCTCTTGTAAAATCAAAATATTATATATATTTATAAAAAGTCACCAAAACAAGTCGAACCTATTAGGTTAACTTGTCTAACTTACAATTTTAATAAATTAGATTTGCATTTTATCAACTCATATAATAATATAGATCACATTAACTCATCTCACTTAACTTATAGGTTAAATAAAATAACTTACATAACATGCGCGTTAACTCTTTTTTTTTTTTTATGTTCTTAAAAGTGGAAGTGGTGATATATAGCTTTTTGACGCTGATATGGCCCAAAATAAATAAATAAATAAATGAGTTGATCTGTAAAAATATTTTTTTTATATGCTTAAAATTTTATTTTTAATATCCAAAAATTTCTTATATAAGTAACCTATATAAGTCATCCAACATATCGCCCTGTTTTTTTTTTTGGCCATTCTGTTTCAAGTTTCACGTTAAGTTGATTTTGTTTGACTTATATTAATTTTATTTATCTCTTTTGTTGGAAGAGTTATATTAATTTTATGTCAAGTATTTTTATAGTCTTACAAATATTTGATATTCCTAGATATTAAAAATTACAAGAAATAATTCACATAATTTTTTTTTATAATGAATAGACATAAATTTTATTTGTCAAACACATGTTTGTATTAATTAGAATTTTTACAAATTAAATTATAAATTTTTAAGACAATTTTAAATTGAGTAAAGTATTCAAGGATTGAAAATTAAAAATTTTGAAGAAATTAACAAATATATATATATATATATATAATAACTACAAAAAATTGAAACTTTAAATTCAAAATTTTGTAAGAAAAATTTAAATTATGTAATTTATTTAAATGAAGAAAATAAAAATTAGATGAAATAAATATAGAAAATTTAAATTTAAAAATCAGATGATAAAATAAAAATAATTCAATTTAATTTTTTTAAAAAAATAATAAATCTAATAATTTATTTGAAATGAAAAAATTCAAAATGTTGAAGAAATAATCATAATGATAAATTATATATTTTAAACTTAGTTAAAATAATTTCAAATATGATTAAAACTATAAAAATTAAAAATTTAATTTGCACTTTTGTAGATAATTTTAAATTTAATAATAAATATAGCAATTTTAAATTTATTTATTTTTAAATAAATTAAATATAAAATATAAATTAAATTAAATTAAATATAAATAAAAAATATGAGTAGTGGCATGTGGAATGTCACAATCCATTTAAGAAAAAATAAAAAATAATAAAATTTAATTGAGTTGGGGATGTCATGACCTATTAATAAAAAAAAATAAAAAATAAAATTTTAAATGTTTAGATAAAAATTTTTTCTAACTTAATTTTTTGATTTTTTTGGAATCATATTAGCATCAAATTAAAAAGCGATGATATATAGCATTTATTTATTTTTTTCTAAACTATCTCTCTATGTTCTCTCTCTTTCTCTTTGATATGTCCTTTTTGAATTTGATTCTCAAATCTTCCACTTCCCTTTTGTCTTCGACATATAAGAGAGAGAGAAACCTAGCATCCCAACAATGCCTCTCAAATTTTCCACTCCCCTTTTGTCTTCAACATAGATGGGAGAGAGAGAGAGAAACAAACCTAGTATTCGAGGCTTTTAGGAATGCCTCTTCACTCTCAAACATCAACTTTCACTCTTTCTTGTCTCCTTTTAAATGGGAGAAGATTCTCCCCATTTTAGACGCCAACAAGATTGTCCAATCCTAAGAAAAAAATGATTTTATTTTAATGTTTTTTCATCTTTTTTTTTTCTTTTATTTCCAAAATCATAATGCTCTCTCACAAATGGTCCGTCCAATTCCCGCGTGATCTAAAGAAAAGTTACTCCCCTTTTAAACCTGACCTTCTAGATCTCAAGTTTCCTATTCTTCCCTTCCAACTTTGAGACAAAGTCTAAAAGAGAGAGATGAACCTAGCAATACCTCACCCTCTCCTTCCTTTCGGCTAACAGTAGCTAATAAGTGAATCCATAGTATGTGTGTACCTTCTCGATCTTGAGTCTTTGGTCTTCCGCTTTTCCTTTTCTTCTTTAGAATTTTTTTTCGGATGAATTAAATGAGTCATTTAATAGTCTTGGTTGAAAATCCTAACCCATTTTACTAATTAAATTTAAATGAGTTAACCTATTTAACTTATGACCCATGATAAATTAATTTCTATAAGCCAATCTAACCTCTCTATCAATTCTATATTTACAATGCAATTTATTATGTTAGAGACAACTCATACAAATAACGGAGAAGATAAAAACAAGTTATAGCATGTTTGGCAGCTCGGTAGAAAATTATGTTGATATGGAAACATCAAATTAAAGCTTCGTAAAAAATATGATTTTGGAAAGAGGAAACGCGTTTTCAAACAGGTTATTAATGAGAAGTGTCGGACGGACAAATGTAACTGGCATTTTATCCCTTTAACATTGCCCAGCTCAAATAAACATAATTGACCTTTTGGGTTTAAACAGTTTAGTTTAGGTATTGAAAAGCCCTGGCTTGAGCATCCGTTTAAGAAAAAAAAAAATAACAGCCCTGCCTCATGGCCAAAAATAAAGGGACCTTACAACGACAAACAAACGACAATTGCTCTACAACGACTTAACAGAAAATCCAAAACGAAAACGACATCAGCTCTTATAACCGAGTGAACAGAAAAAGTTTACACGAATGATTTCCGACCGGGTGCCTGAAGCCGAGCCAACCTCACAATCTTCCATGGCGGTTCTTCGAACGCTAGCGACGTCGTTGGTGTTGACGGTGGTGGTCCCTGTGGATGCAGCCGACGCGAAAGGAGTATACTCTTCCTGCCTGGACGCCAGAGTGGAGTGATCCGATGGGTTCAGCTTTGGAGTTGCATTCGCATCGAAGGACAAATTCTTCTACAACAGTTCTGTTCAGTTGTCCCCATGCGATAGCAGGCAATCTCTCTCATCTTCCAATTCCCAGATCTCTGTGTTCGGACCCAAGGTCGACGAGATATCAGTCCTAACTATCTACTCCTTCTCCTTCTCTCCGGTTCGTGCTCTGCTCCCCATTCTAAATTTAATAATCGTTACAGGTCTGTCGTTTTGCAAACTTGATCAAGGTAGTTGTTTCATTTGCAGTTCCTAATATTTGATCTATTATTACCTTGGTGATCAATATAAATTTAATCCAATTAGGGGAAGGCATTGTTCATTTTTAGGGTTTGGTCAATCTGTAACTAACTAAGTATGCTTCCTTTTTCTTTTTTTTTGCTGTTGCTGTGGTATACTTATGAGTACAGATGCTGTCGTTAGAAATTTTTTTTTCTAACTATTTAATTTCTTTATTATTGGTATTATTTATCTTTTGGGATTCTACTTTCCTAGAACTTTGGAGAGAAAAATCCTCTGCAGTAATACACGTGTGCAACTGGAGAGAAAGTGTGTGTGCTCTCTACCTCTCTTCTGACCTACCTCTTTCTTTTTCCCAGGAAAGAAAGACAGGATCTGAACTCAACTATGGATTGTGATGTCTTTGATGACAATGCAACCCCTGTGCTCCTTTCGTCTTACAGGCATAGCAATGATGATTAAAACATTGATCCATCTGGATCAGATTATTTTTAGTGAAAATTTTAGTCATTTATCCAGCTGCCAATTTAGTTTTAAAAAAATTGAATATTTTTGGCTCCTTAAATTGAGTACATTGATGATTAAAAAAATTAAAACATAGCAATGATGATTAAAACATTGATCCATCTGGATCAGATTATTTTTAGTGAAAATTTTAGTCATTTATCCAGCTGCCAATTTAGCTTTAAAAAAAATTGAATATTTTTGGCTTTTTAAATTGAGTACATTGCCTTTTGGACACTTCCCCTGTGATCTGCTGATTTGACTATCTGTTTGGTTTTCTTTTGTTTTTAGCTTCTGTGGATGAACTTGTATCATGACTACTTGTTTAGTGACACTATGGATCTCGTATAATCTTTTTCCTTGGCCAGGACTCTTATGGCCATATGGTAGCATTTGCTTGTCGGAAAACGGGGCAAGGTCTCCTCCTGCTTTTGTTGCAAATAACATATACTGTAACCAGTTTTACTCTTGTAAGGAGATTAAAAATAATAGTTTTCAACATTTGTATTTTCTATTTGATTGTCTAAATTCATAATCCTTGAGCAGAATCAACTGAAATTTTGCTGTGCACGTCCTTGAGTTTAAGAAGGGCAGGCTGCAGAATTTATATTGGAAAAGAGACGGGTGAGCTAAATGCTCAGGAAATTCCAACTTTGTCTGTCTCAACCTGCAGGATTGTGCATTATAAAGACATCCAGGTGCAAGAGCCATAGAGGAACTGTGGATTGCAGTATTGGGATACAATTGGCATTCTCTGGGACGGATAACATCTCTCAGTTCTTAACTCCCGGCATGGAGTGGAAAATCATCGCCAATATTCACTCTATAGCCTTTCTTCAAATCTGAGGGACTCTCAGTAGCCAGTATAGCAAATTTTTCTAATGCCCTTTATGTCGTCGTAGATTTCATTTTTGACATTTCGTGATTCATCTGATTTTACTTCATCCACTTCTTGTTTTTGTAATTTGTATCAGTTCCTCCTCCCCTTTCCCCTCAAAATCTACTAATGTGGAGAAATGAGAACCGTCGTTTGCAAATTTTTTTTTTCTCTTTTACCGAGGATTTTGCAGAATAGAGCACACATGAAACTGTTGCCAATTGTGGTGAACTGTGCTTGACGTGTCAATTAGAGATGTGATAATTGTTGCAGAATAGAGCACATATTTATACTTGACAGGAAAAGGAAGAAAAAAAAAAAGAAGTATGATGAATGATAATATTACTAGTGTGAGGGTACGATACTCCTGATATTTTTTATTGTTAAAAAGGAAAAAGAAGGGCTCTGACTCAAACACTGGTTAAGAAGTATTGGAATTGTCAAGGTCTCAGTTCGAGTCTCATTCAAAATCAAAACTAAAATGAAAAAAGAGATTGACATGGGACCCCAATGCATACGTTAATCACGGATAACATGATGATGGAATTGGGTAGGTCCAAAAATCTTTTACCCCACAAATCTGAGAGAGCTCTCTCAAGATGGTCATGACTTGACCTTGGGAAAAGGGTATAAAAAATTAAGGTTTGTATGTATGGAATAGCCCGTAAATATGTGGTATGACATTGTGTGAGTGTGAAAAATTGGCATACAACAAACTACAAATAAAATTCTTGACAGCCATAAATTGTACGTTGACAGATTCAAACATTCTACCATGAGCATGATGCTGGATAAGAGCAATAATGAACTGTTTTAACATTACAATTCCAAGTGGCAAGAATCTATACTTTCCGTAGCTAAAATGTACTCTTGTAATTGCTCGCAGTGTATTTAAGGGTGAGAAACAATTCAAAAATCACAAAGTGTGATGGTTGACCACAAAGATTAGTACTATGTTAAAAGTGAAAATATATGAAGTCAAAGAGGCCTATTATTGGGCGTGACTTGGTGATAAGAACAGCTCTCTTCCCCAGTTAAGGTTTTGGGATTTCTTTTCTGGGGTATTTGTTGGGCTCTAGTTAAGGTTTGGGTCGGAGACTACTTCGGCCTAATTACTTAAATGTTAAAACTACTCCCGGAAAATATTATTTGGTTTCATTTTAGTACAACAAAAACGATGCCCAGTTGCCCACTAATAGTAATATGAGAATTTGCCTAACCCAAAGATAAACGATAGTTAATTAATATTAATTATCCTATAATGTCAATTATATATAGCTCAGGAACACAATGATATGTTTAGCTCGCCACTTGTGCTTCGTTGTCACAAGAAATTATTAAGAACGATCGTGAACATATAGTTGGAGTAGATTCTTAGGTGAATTTTTCGATTTTAAAAAGTCGAAGGAGATTCTACTAAGAATTCTTTATTATTACTTATCGATCAGTACGTTTAAGATCTAATCACCCCTAGGTGGAGATAATAAATGAACAAGAAACGCAATTCCACTTGCTTAGAGCTTAGTGGTAATCCCATTTCATCGAACCTATCATACTTTTTTTTTTTTTGTCAATTGCTCTACAGTTAAACAAATATTCAAGCAAAGATCTTTACATTAATTAAGTTATAAACAAAATTAACACTTTGTCTAAAATTGTGTTACTTTATTTATATTTATATGGCAAAAAATTTATACTTTCTTACATCTCTCAAATCTAATGGGTAGTTTTGTCATTTAATTGTAGTCTCATAGTTTAATGATATCTAGAAATATGCTTGAATCCACAAGAGATCTGAACTCTGGAGTTTTGTTGCCAAAGTCAATTGGATGTTGATTTGCCATAATGTCCCACTACCTTTTCTTGTAGAAAGAGATTTTGGATTTTGGACTTATGAATAGCTTTTCTTCAAATGTTAGTCTCCCCTCATATCATGATCACGACTTCCATTGAATCTTCAGTATGAATGATCTTTCCCGCAAATTAAATCTGCCTCTTGCTTAATTAGAGTATGTTCAAAATTTAAACAAATCAGTTCTTGATAATCTCATTTGCTCCCCCCCCCCTCTCTCTCTCTATAGTCTGCTCTATATTACTATTATTATAGGCCAATAATTACCCTATTTGTTTCTAAGTAATATGAGCATAACAGCCACTTTTGCTTGCCCTCCATTCAGTGCCAACCCAAACCTAGCTAGCTAGCATGCACGTTCATATATATATATAGACACACACACATTGAATATGTTTGTGCAGCTAACCCACCCAGTTTAGGGTTCCACTATATATAAATTTGCATTTCTTTTTGTTTCTTGGCAATTTGAGGTCAAGGTCAAGGGCTATCCAAATTCCTCCCACCGACTCATTCTAAAACCCAAGCCAAGCTCATTATGGTCTTATAAATTTGTCGGTATTGCTATCAGTTTAATTTCGACCTGAAAAAGCCATTAATTAGTTTAAAGGCTTCCACTTTCTCCCCAAACTGCTTTTTATGCAACTTGGATATAAACTGAGCTTCCCCCAATCATGCACGAAATGTGATTATATTACAAAAAAAAAAAAACTATCGATACATTAATTAGCTGTTATCTCCAATGCAATTAGCAATTCTTGTAAATCTTAGATCTATTGAATAATATTTAGAGGTCCGAGAAACCTTTACTGTGCGCTTTTCGGCAGAAAGTGAAAGCAAAAAATTTAATTAATTGAACCATGACATACTCATTTAGGGCAATCTTTGAGTTTATTGAAAGGTTATTATTCCTTAGTTTTAATATTACTCTTGTGCTAATTAAATAACTAAACAAGTAACCGACACAAAGCAGAGAGTATATCAGAGGTTACAAAGGATCAAGTAATTAAGAAATGGGTCTACAGGATCTTAAAATAACAATTTTAGATACAATTCCCTTGTTATGAAGGAAAAAAAAAAAAGGCTACCTAATTTTCTGACCTAAAGTAGGTGTTAAGTTTTGGACCCTTCTCTTATACATTTGCTTGTAAATAGCATATAGAAGGTGACATTGTTGAAAAAATTGAGCACAACAGGGGATTAGAAGACTTTATTTAAGCTACTATAATTTAAAGAAAATATATAGAAGCAGGCGAAGTTGAAGAACTGACTATCTATATACAATAGCATAAGAACAATTTTGTTTTTTTAATAAAAGTTGTGTAGTACTCAAGTATAATATATATAATAGGAAAGTGTAATGCAAAAATTTTAGAAAATCACCCTCTCAAAACTGAATTAAATATGGGAAACAACAAAATATTCAAACTGCTTTACTTAGACTAAGTAAATAAGACTTGCACACACATTGTCTCCAAAGGAGTATTTAACTTTTTGTTTGTTTGGTTAACAAAATGGAACGGAATAGAATAAAATAAAAAAGTAGAATATAAAAATAATTTTAAGGATAAAAAATGTCCCTTAAGTTCTTATTTTCACAAAATGATAAAAAAATAATAATAATTAAATAATAATTATAAGACATAATAAACATTGTATACAATAAAAAAGAATTATCCTTCCAACCAAATAAACTATTTGTGGAGGTCACAGAACTAATAATTCTCTCTTCACATATTGGAAACTCTAGTTCTAATCAATTTACTTTATGCTTGTTATCTTTATCACTTGTTGTTTTGGTGATCGACTCAGTGGTTATACATACGTATGCGCACACATACATATATATGTATGCGTAAAGCAAATTAATAATTATTTTTCATTGTTGTGTTACTCATATAATTAATCACACTTTAATACTCATATATTTTACAAATTTTATGGAAACGAATGAATTTTACCTGCATTAATTGAGGGAGAAAATAACTTAGCCAAAATAGTATATTTATCTTGTAGACCTTATTAATTAGATTAAGTTTACCCATATGGGATGAGGTGATTTTCTTGCTGACATATAACTTGAATATTAATTTGTAGAAGCACTTCAAGACTACGTTGGAGCTACAATTATGGAAACAAACCAAAATTTTATCAATTCATGTCCACTTGAATTGAAACCACAGGGTGATGCAAGTCATATCTTTTGGGAAAAGAGGCCTCTTTTTCCCGTCCACCACAACCACCTGCTTTTGTTCATATTTAATTAGTACCAAAAAATGCAAAAAAAAATCCAAGAAAAGCCTCTTCATCCACATGATCTCAGTGGTTTCATTACAAGCACAAAAGTTGTGGATCCATTTATGATTGCAATTCTCCAATGTTTTTAAAATTGAAATGATAGAAATATTAACTTATAGTTTAATAATTTGGTTGTAGTTGAATTGTCATAGAATTAATAATAATTAAATATATTTTTTAAAATTTTATTAAAATTTTATATATTGAAATTCTAATATAACAAATAAATATTAATAAAAATTAAATTTTAATAATGTTTAAAAACTTATTTTTTCATTAAAAAATAAAAAAACTATTTATGATTAAAATTTAAGAGCATTTAATATTAAATTTGT
This sequence comes from Erythrophleum fordii, assembly GCA_032878935.1. NCBI lineage: Eukaryota > Viridiplantae > Streptophyta > Magnoliopsida > Fabales > Fabaceae > Erythrophleum > Erythrophleum fordii. The sequence continues at coordinate 11,046,043 of JAVQMF010000045.1, read as the reverse complement.
AGAGTTCTTAAATTATATTAAAATTTTATTTGTCATTGAAAGATAAAAAAATACCAAATCAAAGAAGAAGAGACAATTTTGGCCAAATAACTTAATATCTAATAGAGATGTTGCTAAAAAAAGAAAGATAATGGAAAATCAATACAGAAAATAGCTAAATATATATTTTTTGGTTTCTTTTATATTCTCTTTTTTTTTTTAATTTCTTATTGTTTCAACTCCTCTTTTCCTATTATTTTAAAATTTTAATTTTTTAAATATGCATATTCAATAACTAGTTTAGTTAATTTTTTTATCGATTTGATTGGTTCTTTAATTGATTAGTTTTTTGAGCCAATTAAATTAAATTAAGGATCAATTTGTTGATTTTTCAATTAAACTAACTAGTCTCGCCTGATTTTATGAATTATGCAAATCTCAAAGCTAAATTACAAACACCAACCCTTTTTTCTCTACCTGCTCTAACACTATTTTTCGTAGCGTGTTTGAAGTTCCTTAAAGAGAAAGAAGCATTTTTTCTATGTATGAAGTTTCTTTCATTTATACGGAATTAAATCCCCATGCAGCAAGACATTTTGTGTGAGAGAAAAAGAGAGAGGACCAAAGAATGAATTAGACCTATTCAAATAAATCTTACCCACTTTTTTCTTTCTTTCTCAAGAATTGATGCTAAATTGAGAAGATTTTGATCCCATTATACCAAACAATGTACTATTTTTAAAAATTCACTGCAGTGTTAAGAGTTTTTTAATGCCGAACAAAGAAGAAAGACCAATTTAATTATGTTAAGTAGTTTGTTGAGAGTTGTATAATAGATCAGTAGGAAACATTACGTAAGAGTGGTCAAGGCAGGATTGGACCATGGAGTGTGCGTTGTTTATCAGAATAGTTGAAATTTCCATTTCTAATTGAAGTAATGAATTGTGTATATTCTCTTTATTGGTGTTTGGGTTGGATTAATTAGTCGTAATTTGGTTCTTCTACTTTGCACTGTCTCTTATTCACGGGCAAATGTTCTATCATTTACCTCCATGGATAATGCATGTTCGGTAAAACTTTATGAGCAAACATTATTGACTAATGACTATATATATATATAAAGGAAAGAAAGGAAAGGCGTTATCATTTTAACTTCCAAAACTATGGAAAAAGAGTGATAAAATAAAGATAAAAAGGAACACAAGAAGAAGGAATATACCCTTTAAAGCAATCTATGCCCAAACAGGAAAGAAAGAAAAAATCCAAGGACAATTATTAACCTCAGAGTGCTATTACTTTTTCATAACGAGTTAGATAAATGGGTTTTGTACCTAATTATTAACTTCAAGACCCCGCTGATTCAATTATTTAGATTAGACAGCGCAATATTAATTAATTGCTCATATTTTTACAATTTCGGTGAAATTAAGTAATTTGATCGAGGATGAAGTGTCCGAGTTTTTCTTATAACTCCAGAAAATATTATATTGTCATGAATCTAGAAAATTGTAATAATTGTTGATGTTTGATTATTCTAAGTAGCTTTTAAAGTTTGTAAACAGCCAACGAGGGACAACAATAAAAAGGTGCTTAGATTTTCTAGTAATCGACAATCAAGGCAGTCTTTCTCAATCAATTCTAGCGTGTTTTGTGATCATGACCAGGAATCTAATTGATATTTGTTGCCTTTAATTTATTTGTACATATTATGATGGTCTAAGTTTCTTCAACTAAATCATTGACTTATTACTAATCACTATTTTAATATTTAATTAAACTGTTAGGATATAAGGTAATTAAATAAATAACCAAAATGTCCTCCCTACCTAATTGTTCCCCTTGACATCAGCATAACGGGTGGTTTGCGCACATAGACGATTTATTATTATCCTCCGTCCAATTTAATTATTTTGTGCTTTAAATGAACATTTATAGTTCACATAGCTCAATTATTTCTTGAACCAGCTTTCCAACCTGAGAAAATGGTACTCTTAATTCATATGCATATATGCAGTACGTACATACTGCATGGCATCCTCGAGTTAAATAAGAAAGTTCCATGCAATACCAATATAGTCTAATCCAATAATGAGAGATTCAAATATATTCGTAAAAGATAATTTAAAAGTTTAATCTTTTATGTCGCTGTATATTATAAAACAAAATAATGATAATAATAATCGTTTTCTTGCTAATAGCTCCGATCTTCTGACTAGTTCAAGAAGAACTATTCCCAGTAATAACTACTCCATAAGCAGCCTATAGCTAGGAAGAAGAAATTATAAGTCTACGTTCAAAATATAGTCAGTTCGTTCAATAGTTATTTTCACTAATCATATTTTTATTTTCATTAAAAAGTAATTATGTGAATATTTAAACAATATTTTTATTGTTGAAGGTGTGTTTTACTTATATTTTAAATAATTTTAATAGTTATTTTTTAGTTATTTTTTAAATCAAGTTAATATTTAAAAATTAAAATTTAATGCATAAACGTCCTATCGAATAATAAGCGATAACAATTCAGTCAATAGATTTTTAAAATAATACACTTATTAAGACCTCCACTGTTTTTTTTCCCCCTAAAAAAAAGCAGCAGGGAAAACAAAAAATAAAACTAATGGTGCTGGAAGATTTCTTTTGAAAAATATTTTTATAAAGCCTGACTAGCAAGTTCTAAGTTCATACTTATCTCCTGGAGCTACAAGAAATAAATAAATAGAGAAACTCTCCGGAGCATTTGATCAGCCAAACATAAAACCATTCAAATCACGAAAGCAAAGACAGTGACCATATGCAATAGATTAAATCTATTACAAATCTGGCGCATTGACAATGTGGTCCTTCCTCTATCATACCCTCTATGTATTATTTGTTCTTAAATTTTTTTTTTTGTATGTATTATTTGTTCTTTATATATATATATATATATATATAGAGTTTAATCTTTTAGATTGACTCGTTTAACTCATTAATTTAGTAGGTTAGATTTGTTAATTCTTTAAAAAAAAAATTTTAATATGATGTTTTTTTTTTATCTGATTCACTTGACTTGCTTATTATACGGGACAGCTCGCATAACTCGTGAGTATGAGGTGAGATGTCCATATCTAGTATTCTTCTTCAATTCTTCCTTGAACTCAAAGACTGAGGTGAGATGTTCTTAGCTTTCTTTAATTCTTCTTCTCTGTCCTTCTTTGATCAACATAACAAGTGAGGTGAGATATGGATTGATCTCATTTTTATTTGAAGATTTGTTTCTAAGTGGTGATCTGTTGCTCTAGATTTGGTTGGTGATCCTTTATAAATTTTTTATGCTCTAGAGCTATGTGTAAGAGGCATACTATCGTCTATGCTCTAAATTTATGTCTAAGAGGCTCTAGATCTCATTTTTAATAAAAAGAAGAAAAAGGAAGAAAAGAAGAAAAAATAAAATTTTGTTTAACCCACCTAATGAATCAGGTTTAAGATTCTAACATGTTTAATTAGTTGAGTTTAAATAAGTTAACTCATTTAATTGATGACTTATAGTGGGTTGACTTATATAAATTAGATTGACTCCTTTGATAACTCTAATATAATATGTAATTATAATAAAATAAAAATGGTTCTTTTAAAAAAAGAGAGTGAAGAAAAGTAATAAAAGGAAATAAAAAGTAATTAGGAGGAGTCACAAAAATATCTTTCTAGTTATCTAAGATTATTGCTAACTAAAAGTTAGAGAGTCACCTTAAGCTACAATTTAGTGTTAAACCAGTTAGCCGGCTAATGAAAGTGAGGTCTCAAACATGCAACGTGAAGGCAGAATCTGCTTATATATCCCTTATTAAATCTTTCTAATGGGTCATAAAGACAACTCTAAAAGTCCCATGAACCATTTCTTTTTAACCAACTAATATTCAAGCATTATAGAGGCTTTGGGCCGGCTTCAAAAACAACCCTAACTTGAAGCGTGAAGGCAATTACACTTGCATATTTTAGTTGTTATATATTACCAAGGGCTAAAGATTTTGAAGGGGTCATATTTACTGTACCAACTATTGGACTGATTCTATGAATGTAACATAACTAGTTAGACTAGTGCTGGCCACAATATTGCATCATAGGCTAAATGGCAGTGGCACTTACTTTGATATAATTCCTATGACAGATGCAATTATATAGGCCTAATTGGGTTTAAGCACGTATCAATAAATAGAGCTCAAAGGGGTACTCAGATTTATGATATTCAATTTGTGATTATTTATTTATTTTGGACGGCTGAAGCTATATTTCCAGCCTTTTTTTTTTAATGCTTATTCTAAGTGGGAATGGCTTTAACTTTGATTTTTGGTTGCTATATATCAAACTTCTGACTAGTGGAACCTTCAGTGATGGAAGCTATAAGTTCAACTTAATATGCAAAAGGAAACTTATGAATGATAACTCTACTCAACAGTTTTTTGTTAGAATCACAAACTATATGCATTCTTTTTTTTTTTCCTTCCATGTCAGATGACCAAGATTTGACACTTGTAATTCAAAAAATAAGAAAAAAGCGAAGGAAATTCATTGTAAATAATAAATAATTAATTTATACGTAATTTTCTTTTATCCCCACAGACTGCCATCTTTTTTAATGTTGGATTACATACAGAGAAAACAGGAGAGTGGATAATGAAAAAGATTTTTTTTTGGGGGGGGATCCAATTCTAATGTCATGATATATAAACTTACGTTTGGATGAAAAAAAAAGAACGAAATTTTTATTTTGATATTTTAATTTTAATTTAATTTTTTTTCTTTATAGTTTGTTTAGATTGAGTATATTGAAGTAAAAAGGAAAATGATTATTTAATTCTAAATGAAAAATATTAAAATAAAAATTACACCTAAAGTTGTTTTTGAAATAATAAAATAAAGGTAATCCTAAGTCACCTCTTATGAGTCGAGGATGGACCAAGCCAACTAGTTCACAAGGCCAGGACCACTTAATCATCAATCAAATATCTAAAACATAGAAAGAACCCACTTTGCTTTTGTAAAACTATTATAAGAAAACAGTTAAGAGGCATTACCACAAATAGACGGAAGCCTGTTAAAATATTGCCATAGTTCGGCCACCTTCTCTTGATATTTTCTTGCACGCTGTAGTCTTGGAAGCTTTTAATAAACAAAATGGGGAAGTGAGGAAAGAGAGAGATATAAATTAATGAAAAAAAATCAAGTTCCAAATTTTGGATCGTTAAAAAATTAGCGAGAAACTGGAGAGTGGCGAGAGAGCTGTGTTACCGATTTATAATTTATAAATAAATAGGGGCACATAGGATAAAAGGTACCCTTGCATGAAAGCCTTTGCTCATTGGTGATTTGCCCTGTATTACCATTACACTAGTACGCTCACATCTCTCTCTCTCTCTCTCTCTCTCTCTCCATCTCGCGCGCGCTCTGTGTCCTTTGAGTGTGTGTGTGCGCACTTTTGCTTCAAATTGTACCGACATGGCCCCAACCTAATGGGGTTTCTCTGCTTCTGCATAAAATTTGATGCTGCTTCTCCATCTTCTACTTCTACCACTGACGTGTAAGTTCTCTCCCTTTCTTGGTCATATCAATTCATACTTTTGAGCTTGACTTGTGACTCTGTGGGTGTGCGGGGTTTTCTATTCAGTTTCTCAAGCTTTTTCATATCTCTCTAAATTTGATTTCTGGTCTCTGCTCATTATAATCTTGGTTTATGTATCTGGGTTTTGTATTCCATGCTCATTTCTGCTGCACTGTTTGCACTTTTTTTTGGTTGAAATTGTAGAGTTGTGTCCATTTTTTTTTTCTCAAATAATTTCTTATTCTTACTTCTGTCTCTTTTTTCACTCTACGTTCCGTTTTAAATTTTGTGAAGTCTTAAGTTCTTTTTGGTTGGGCTCTCTAGAACAAGCATATCGTCCTCTATAGATTACAAGGCTACGGAAATTGAGTTTTTGTTCTGATATATATATATATATTAAATTCGACTCTTTAGTCTTTACTGACGCTTGTATTGAAGACCGGGTAAAATCTGAGGTAGTAGAACGTAGTTTTAATTTAAGCAAGTCCCATTCCCCCCCCCCCCCCCCCCCCCCCCCCCCCTTTTTCTTTTTTCTTTTCTCTTGTACAGTCGGATGATTGCATTTACTGATGGTAACTAATTTACAATTTTTGCTTACAGACAGGAAGTAATTCACACAAAGAAGATCAACTTATAAATCATCGTTGGGATCATTTTGGTGGGTGTATATGGCCATGCAAACTGTTTATTTCAAAGAACATGAAGGAATTGTCCACAATTCCGTTGGGCAATTGTCATCTGTAACTTCAGCCCCCTGGTTGACTGCCTTTGGATCTCAACCGGTTCACCAGGAGGCTTTTGGCCAAATGAAACCTTTTTCATTGGAATTTCCCAACTACGTTGACCAACTTGCTGCCACAAAGCAACCAGGAAGAGCAGCTCATCAAGGGTTGGATAAAGGACATACAACACAGTTCACTATCTTCCCAGGTAATTTCCTTCTTTTATCTGGTGTTACTGTTAGATGCATCTCTCTGCTGGAGTTGCATAGTTTCACTGCTTATGCTTATTCCAATATATATCAACACTTTAAGGCATAGTGACTATAAGACAAATATATCACAAAAACAAGCTCCCATCCAGCTTTTTGCCATAAATAATTTGGAGATGGATATCAAGGAAGTGGTCTACGAAAAGGAAATATGTGAATGATTCATGACATGTCTTAAGAGGATTTAAATGGAAGGAAGCTGCTGATACGGATGGCCTCGTCCTGTTTTTTGATATTTGAATAAAAATCCCGTCGTATAAATTGACTTCCATTTTGTATATATTTATTCTTTCTGTTTGTGTCTTGGTAGCACCAAAATTACTAACAAATCTCCGGAGTAGCACATGACCTTTGGAGTGATATTATTAGGATGTCTAATGAGCTTATGTTCTTATTGCAGCAAAAATTAACGATCATCTACAGAGGGGTTCCGACTTTAGCAAGGGTGTGGTGGTCGCTGAATGAATAAATAAGATAGAATGTATAGCAATGATAGAAGTATTGCATCCCATATATTATTTAGTACAAAAAAATGTTTGTGCGCTCTTCTGGTAACATTGACTAATTTTTTAACTTTTGTGTGGAATAGAGCAGGGTTTTTAGACTAGTTTAACCTAATCTAGAATATAATATCCAGCAGATGAATCATTGAGTCACCAGTTTGACATACAAGTACCATTGTAAAGATGTGTGCGATGCAGAAATTTGGAGATGTTTCTTAATGGCAACTATATGTGAAATGGTTGGAAGATGAGAAATGGGATGGAGAAGATGATTCTACAAATGATGATTTCAACATTCTAGAAAGTGAGTGGTATTCTTTTAGACTACCCAGCACTGGCACTGCTCCCAAACGTTGTGCCAGAAAAGATTCTTGCATACTACTCAAAATACTTGTGTTTGATTTAGTGTCTCTTTCATTTTGCTTTTCTTCTGGGATGTCATTCTCAGGTCTTTTCTGAATTATGTTTTCCCCTTTAGTATTGCATCTTAAAACTTTTTTGGCTCAAATATATATATATATATATATATATCTCAATTTTTACAGTCTGACTTGCGTACTTTGATTTGCCAGGTGTCGTTTGCAATAAAATGAATTATGGGTTCTCACCTTCAGGGTTCATTTCAAATATTTGCTCTTAATAACTCTTGTCGTAACCTTGATCTTTTTATTGACACAACTTTCTCAATAAAAATATGTCTAATCATTTGATGTTCATTTGTCTATACCATTTTCTGGTACTTAGAAAGCCTCAATCGCTATCATTGATCTCAGCGTGATTTAGTTTGCACTTTCCTTGTTGAGCATTTGAAATTTTATAACAGCAGACATTACAATGCTAAAAGAGGCTTTCCTGACGCTTTGAGTAAAACATCTTCCATAAGTGCCTCATGAGGGACTTTCATTTTCTCATATCTTGATTCATTAGGTTCAATAGCTAATTTACTTTGAGAGGAAGTCAATAGATTTGGTAGTGACACTCATATGAGGGGAAAGTTTAACAAATTGGCAGAGCATTAAGTGAATTAGTTTGATGTAGAATGGTAATGTATCTCTATTAGTAGATGGGCTGAAACATGCTGACAGTTGACAGTCTTCAGGAGGCAGACTGCAATACTGCATCAACAAGAAACATTCGTTCAAACTTTTGCCTACATAGCACTGAATAGAGTGGGAAGGAGAAAAAAAATTGAACTCATGTCTTCAGATCACATGATTCTGGATGAGCCAGTGCTGGCTGGCATGAAGAATTAACCTCTCCCCCCTCCCGCCCTTCTTTCTCTTTATCTTTCTCTTTCTTACTGACTTCTAAGGTTCTTGTGAAGACAAGTTCCTCGTACAAGGTGTTGGTTATCAAATTATCAAAATGTTCTATCCTTTAGCTTATCCAGCAGATAAAATGAGATTATCCATCATAATCATCTACAGCCTATTGAAATACTAGAAATTTAATCCTTTTCTGTGTTGCTTTAAATTATGTAAGAGAAAACCTATTTATTTTTTAAGTCTCTTATTTCAACACTTCAACTTTGGCTAATCGTTCATATTTTAAAAATCATTTAGTATATTGGCATCTTAGTATCTTAACTTTATACTTCAGAGGATTGCGAGATGTCAGATGATGCACAAAAGCACCAGGCCGCCATATCACTTCAATCATCACCTCCTGAACCTCGCGGTCATTTTGAGCTAAAATTTAGTCAGCCAATGGTAAAATATCTCATCAAATGACCCCTTTGATGTTTCATTATTTTATCCTTGGCCCCAGTTTATGTTTGTTATATTTTTCTTTGTAGATCTGTTCAAAATATCCTTATATGGATCAGTTTTATGGGCTCATCTCAACTTATGGACCTCAAATTTCGGTTTGTCTTTACTCTAGCAAGCTTCTTAATCTATGTAATTCATGTGAAGCTTTCGACATGCTTATATGGGAAACGTGTTTAATCTACATATGGTGTACACATATATGAGAAAGCCAGAAAACAATTTAAAACTGTCCTGCCAATTTTTTAATATGAATCTTATAGTAACCTGTAAAATATAATAAGTCGGTTGTGAAATATGATATTACTTTCTTTGCGTGTCTGCACACAAGCCTGTACAAGTTCATGTGGCTGTGCATTTCCAGATGTCCATAGAGGCCATTAAGATTCAGCTATTCAGGTGATAAATTTGGAACATATGGCAAAATGATTCAGTTAAAAATCCAATAAAATACATAAGAAAGGAATGCTGTAACTTTAGACCTTAAATAAATTTCTGAAGGAATTGCATGACTTTGGACCTATGATAAGAAAATGAAAAAATTTTCTTATGTTTGTCAATGTGCTGCATATTTTACCCTGTTCCCCTGTTCATGTTCTGGCAGTGGGCTTTTTCATTGTGATATAGCTAGCAATTTAATCAAGTTGATTTAATGTTAGCTATCATTGTAGACAAAAGCAACAATTGCCATGTTATGCTCTGACGCCAATGCATAGGTGAGCGAGAGCAACAATGATTCTGAGTAATTTCTTCTAGACATGTAATCCAGAGGCTTTATAACTGAATGATAATCAAGTAATGAAAAGACAATAAATTATGAAAACGAAAAGTTTAAATGTTAATACACAAAAAGGAAGAAAGTAGGAAGCCTAATCATTCAATTATAAGATGCCGTCTATGTAGCATTATTTGCTTGCTTTTAGTTATCATTTGGTGATCTGCCCTAAATATTCCACTATCTACTGATTCACATATGTACCCATCTGTGATGAATCAGGGCCGTATAATGCTGCCACTTAACTTGACATCCGATGATGGGCCAATTTATGTAAATGCTAAGCAGTACCATGGAATCATCAGACGTCGGCAGTCTCGTGCGAAGGCTGTATTTGAGAATAAATTGACAAAGCGCCGCAAGGTATGATTCTTTGTATGGTAGCCCACACTTTTGTCACCCTTAAACGAGTGCATATAATGTTACCTCAATACAGTGTTGCTGTGATGGGTTGGCCTGATCGAGTTTACATGCAAAGTGGTACGTTATAATTGTCAGGGTGCAGAGCAATGTGTGCTTCTATACCTAAGATAAGAAGCGCTGGGGGAAGCTCTATTATAAGTTGAATATTATTTTAAATGATATTACTTCTATTGATGAGGCACTTCATACTCAAGAATCCAAGCTTAAGTAAGGATACTGCTAATGTTAAACATCAACGTGTTCCTTTATGCAGTCAGCATAATCACTTGTCATGACATTCTTTGACTATTACTCTTGAATTATTTTTTATTTCCTTTGCTCCTTAAATAGCTATTCAGGCTGTGTTTGTCTTACTTGCAGCCCTATATGCATGAATCACGTCACCTCCATGCAATGAGGCGACCAAGAGGATGCGGTGGTCGCTTCTTGAACACAAGAAATTTGAAAAATGGGAATGGTGAAAATGGAAGCGCAGTGAATAAAATTGGGGAGGGTCTATTTCATTCTAGTGGTTCTCAAAGTTCTGAAGTTCTGCAATCGGAGGGTGGAATTCTAAATTCATCAAAGGAAACCAATGGCAGCAGTCCAAATGTTTCAGGGTCAGAGGTGACTAGCATGTATGCACGGGGAACTTTCGATAGCTTTGCTCTCAATCATGTTGGATCCACTGTCCACTCTCTGGCAGACATGATAGATAGTGGGCGCGGCATTGTCATGCCCGTGAAATGGGTTGCGGCAGCAGGTAACTGCTGCAAACTTTGAGTTTGATTGGCAAGAAAACAAGTGGGTTTGGTGCAATGTGCCATACCCCATCCTTGCTGTGACCAGATGAAAAGAGGTCATTTGCGTTTACCGTGACAAGCCTCATTCTGGAGGGTTGCTCCTCTATCTGGTTTGAAGGCAAGTTATCCTTGGCTCATTAGGCAAATCATCCTTGGCTATTTAGGTGAATCATCCTTGGCTCATTATATCTGCTATAGTACTGTCTTCGTCTTTCTGAACAGGCCTGTCTTGGCATGGTTAGGCATGCTAATGACTTGATATCCTGACCCAGTAGACCGTAATAAGAGCGTGATATTCTACTTGACTCTGTGCTTTTAATTATGTCTAAGCGTGTTTTATTCCTGAATTTCTGGGTTTAGATCAATGTATCATAAAACTTTGGTCTTTGGTCAATCCTTTTTTTTTTTTTTCTTGTATTTATAGCATCGCAAGTCTCACATACGTTGTTTTCCTTACTCGTTGATGCGAGTGCTTGTACGCGAGTGTGTTTCGATTAAAAGCTTACTTAAATTTGATATTGTTCAGTCTTAAAAAGCTATAATCACACCCCAAACGCGACAATTTGTTTTGGTTATGGTAGCCGCCGAATCTGACTACGCATCAAAATCCAAATTCGCCATTTCTGTTTATATAGGTTAAAATATATTTTTGATTATTTCCTGTTTTATTTTTATTTCTTAATTTTGTTTAATTTTAATTTATTTTTGAAATTTTACTTCATGCTTTAATTTTGTCTTTTTATTTTGTTTTAATATGATCTTTTAAATTACAAAAATCATTCAAATATTTTTTGTAAACATTACTAAGTTGTTTAATATAGAAGTTTTATGTGATTCTTTGGTAATTAATGAGAGATTATGAGATAAAATAAAAAAATTAAATTAAAACTGAATAAAATCAAAAGGCAAAAGTGAAATTTTAAATATAACTAAAGAATTAAAAATACAATTTTGCCATTTATATATGATCGTAGGAAATTATGCCGAAATCTATGTTGGTAGAATGATCTTCAACTGAACTGAAAAAGGAAAAAAAAAAAAAAGTCAAATTGTGGGCAAGTTACATTTCAAAATGTTACTGTCTTCGCGGAGCGGGTAATGGAAACCATGACTAAGGATTTGGCTAGTAGAAAAGTGCTGCCAAGTGTGCAACAAAAAGGAAACAATGCTAGTTAAGATAGTATCTCATGCACCATGTCGATTTGAGAAATTGTGCCTTTAAGATCGTTTGAGAAAAGAATAACCAGACAAAGTTTAAAGATACCCAAAATATTATGATAAAAATAATTAGAAAAAAAATGATGCCGATATGCAAAAGCTTAGGCTTAACCAATGCATTTGACATGGGTCAATATACGATGAAAGAAGAGCTGAGTTAACCCAAGGTTCTCGGAGCAATTTATTGTCCCAAAACACACATAAATAAAGAGAGAAGGCGCCAAATTTTTGTACAGAGGCTGCCAAAAATGCAAAAGAAGGGAAAAAGAAAAAATCTTCGAAATAAACAAATAGGTAATTAGCCCAACAACATAAAAGCTATTGAAAATTTCAAAGACCCTAGACATTCCCAAAAACAAGTATTCGTAAAACCTAAGGTCATGCCAACACTTCATGGTTGTCATGAACATCCAGCACATCCCACCCCTCTTCTTTCTCTTCTTTTTCTCCTCTCTCCATTTTCCTCTTTCCCCCTTTTCACTTCTCATAGGCCAAAACGAGATCAAAGTGCTTTGGCGAGGTAGCTTCATGGTAGTAGGTCCCATCAGATTCTAGAAACCAAACACGTTGATCTTCAAAGTTCAAACATATATTAATAAAAAGGATAGATAATATATAGCAACATGCGACCAAAAAATAATATAATAATTACAAAAGAAAGGCTATGGTGAAGGAGGAGGCGTGAGTTGACTAATTCATAGCCGCCATGAACATGAATCCATTTTGTCAAATCTCATTTTCTTAAAACAATAGGGAGAACTATAACCAATATGATAATGATCAGCAGTATAATGGCAATACAGGTCCATTTCCGGCTATTCTTCTGGTGCTTCCTCGCAACCTGCAACTGCTGCACCCCACCTCTAACATACGAATCAGCTCTTGCCACGTGGCTCTCTATATCATCCAATTGTTCCCCTTGGGATTGGACCAACACTGCCATGTCCAAAAACACCTGGTGCAGCTCATTCAGATTTCTCTCTATCTCTTTCACCGCGTCATGCCTCTCTTGAATCTCATGGATCGTGTCCAATATGTTTGCTCTCCCTTGCTGTTGGATCGCTTTCTGTAGGAAACTTTCACTCTCACCTACTCAACCAAATTTGGCATCAGATATACAGTGCACCTTCTTGTAACAATAAAAGAGTGGAATGAAAAAAAAACCTTATATTTTATTGCACCGTTGTTTTTTTTTTTTTTGGGTGACAAGGGGGGCCAGTTTTATTGCACAATTTGATCATTTATGCAAAGAGAAAATGTTGTCTACATGTCCTTCAAAAATATACAGTACTATTAAGGTTTTCTTATCCATGTCTCATCTTGCCAAAATTTTTACCATACGTGACACGAGGCTAGTTAAAATGATTAAACCAGAAAAAAAAAAAAGGTAGATATCGTTATAAGCATTTTGTTGGGACGTTGAATTCTCCACGTCAGATTATCTTAAGATTTTACATGAATTTTAACAAAAATTCATCGGCTACCCGTGGCGTGATGGTAACTTTTTGTACCAATTTTTTTTGGGCTATAATGGATTGAAAAGACGGTTAGTTTTGCTCACCAGTAGAGACAAGGAGGTCGATGGTTTTGTCGTCGGGATTCTCGCCGGTAACAGTGTAGTACCTACGCTGTACGGTCGCCCTGTACTCGGAGGATATTTGTTGCCTGAGGTTGTTGAAACTTTCCATATAGTCCTTCAGCTTCTTTCTCAAGCCGTTGACCACGGAGGTCCGAGTCCGGTAGGAAGATGAGCCGGGTCCGCAACCTGGCAAGGTAAGGCTAGCTTCGTTGGAGCGGTCCAGTGCCTCTAGGCGGACCTTGATGAGCTTGGCTTTCTTGAGGGCGAGAGCGACGTCAGCGTCCATGCGAGAGCGAAGGTCCTTCACGGCCTTAGCCTTGTGAAGTGTCTTGCTCTGTTCGTTAGAGCTACGGAGGTTATGGTTGAGGCGCTCCAGCTCCTTAAGCTCTTCCTTAAGCGACTCCACTTCCTCGAAGAACTTGTCAAGGTTGGCACCGTCTGTCAACGCCGTCATCTGGATGACATGGTGGTGGTGGTTGTCCGGCGAGACTTGCTCGTTGGAGGGGCTCAACAAGTCGTTCATGTTGGCGTTTCGCCCAAAAACTGAGGAATTTGAAAACGAATAGGATTGGAGGATCAATCTGAATGAAGCAGAAGATAAGCAAATGGTCTTTTAACGCTGCTTTTCGATGACTTAATCTTATTTGTAATTGATTGGTTTAAGTAGGCGAGACTGGTCAAATGGGTGTACCAGACCGGGGCTCCAAAAGAAGGACGCGCTAAGAATCCGGATTGTCTGGGCAACCTGCACCTTGACCTTCCATCTTTTTTAAAAAAAAAATTAAAATTTTAACTTTTCTATTTGGGAAAAAAATGATAAAGATAATTTTTTTTTTTTTTGTTTTCAAGACAAATGATGTTTGTCTGATAAAAATTAAAAAAATATTACTTTTATCATATTTTTTATTTTTTAAAATAAAAAATAAACTGTCATATTATTTGAATAAAAAAAAAGGGAGATTGAAGGGCAAAATAGTATGCAAGGCTGCGCAGCAGACACGCAATGGTTAACAGGTCAAAATGGTTCTAGAAAAGAGATTCACGTTCCGGCCTTTTCTCGGGAAAGAATGTACAAGAGCAAGAGCCCTCAAAATATTACTTGGCCAGAGAGGGTTCCAAGAGAGTTCATTCAATCTATTATTATTTTTTAATTTCAATCGAAAATAATACATGCACTTATGACTTGTAAATATGATAATATTATTCTATGAATATTAAAATTCAAATAATTGAAACTTTAAACCTAAAACCACTAAACACCAAATCCTAAAATCTTAAATTTCCAAAATATTAAGCTCTAAAATCTTAAATCATAAACTTTGAATACCTGAATTCTAAAATCTTGGCGAATCCTTAAATTCTAAACTCTAAAAGATAAATCCCATATTTCTAAAATCCAAACATTACTTTCTTGTTTTTTCCCTAAAAGCTAATTTTATCTTTAAAAATTATATGTTAATTAACTTTATTATCCTATTAATTAGAACCGTTATTTTTCTTACATTTTTTTAACAAAACTAAACAACATTAAATGCATCACTTCAGGATTTGATTTGGAGTTTTGAAAAGAATGAGGTGGGGATGGCTGATAATGGAATGGGGTAGAGTGGTCGTTAACGTAATGGGGGAGACAATCCACTCTTTTAATTAAAAGTTTAATGAAAAATTGAATAATATTTCACTCTTTATTGATTAAATATTACGGTGTAATTAATGAGAGAGGATGGTTTAGAAGGGTGAAATTTTCAATATTATTTTTTGAAAGAACAAGTAATTGAAAAAGGTTTAAAAAGTTTTGTAAAATACTGAAAACACCACAAACTATTTACATTGAAGTCATTTAAAAATTGGAAAATGCAATAATTCGGTGAACTTTTAAAATCCTGAAACCATTCTACCTCAATCCTAGATAACTATCTTTTTCAGTATCTCACTGGGCGAATTTACCAATGATGAAATAAAATAATGCGATATATATAGCTGAGACAGAAGGAAGAAATATTTTCTCTAGCAAGAAAATGGCGTTGAAAGTTCGAAAGCTTACCTGGTCGGAGGGTATTGGTTTTCTTACAGAGACAGCTGAACTTTTTTATTTGGATAATTGTTCGTCACGATGCGAGTGGATCTTTTCTCAATCTTCAAACCTCTTTGGTAATTAAGCATTCTCTTGATGAAAAAAAATTACAAAATATGAGTCAATTGAAGGCTTTTTAAATCTATTTGCCTGAATAAAAATGTATTAAATTTTTATCAGCAAAAAATAGCTCTTCATGTTAGTTACCCACTTTTTCATATTTTAATTCTTTTTAAGATTTTAAATAAGTCGGTGGCAATATTCATTATTTTTTAATTAAAATATATTTTTTATTTTTCTTACATAATTAATTTTTATTCCTACATCTTCTATTATTATTTATTGAGAAAATTTAAATTTCTAAATTTTTTAATTTACACCACTAATTTTTTAAATTTCAAAATTTTGTAGCAACTTTTTAAGCTATATATTTCTTTTATATAATTATTTATCAAAAAAAACTATGCTACAAATTAATTGCTTATTTATATTTAATATGTTACATTTTATTATATTGTATTACATTAAAAAATTTACTTTTTATTTTTTCATACATCAGGTATCCAATAGACAGAACTTAGCAGGTAAAAAACTAAAAAAAAATTTCAAACTTTTTCACTACTTTTATGAGGCTCAGATACGGAAAAGCAATAAAGGTAGAAACAAATGACGTAAAAGTAACGTGAAGAAAATTAATTACCGAGAAGCAATAAAACGATAGAATTCGGATGTGACAAATCCGAATTTGAAGTAAATTTATTTTTTAAAAAAAATCATATAGAATTCGGATGCATAGCATCCGAATTCAAACTGAACTTTAATTTAAAATTTGGATGCTATGCATCCGAATTCAAAATAATTTTTTTAAAGTTTTATAAAATTTAAAAATGTGGGATTCGAATTGTATAGAAGTAAATTTTTTTAAATTTTAAAAAAAAAAGTAAATTGATAGATTTTGAACTTTCAATAATTTTTTATTATATAATAAAAAAGATTTAATTGAGAACAAACAAATTAAAAAAGATATTTATTTATTTAAATAATTTTATTTATTAAAATATTAATAAATATAACAATTATATAAAATAAAAAAATAATGTATGTATGAATAAATTAGTTTGATTTAAATTAACATCTAAAAAATAATATCAAAAGCTTTAAGTATAAAAAATAAAATATTAATTAAAAAGTAATAAGCATTTGAAGTTAAATTGGTAATAATGTAATTTTTTTAAAAAAAAAAAGTGGTATGCTTTAATATAATTTTAATATAATATTTTAATTTAAAGTAAATTTAATAGTATAAAATTATTTATCAAATTTTTTTGAGTTTATTTTATTTAAATAAAAAAAATATGCTAGATCCCTTTTAACTTATAATATATTATATTTTATAATTTTACTGCAATAGGTAGTTAAAATATTTTATGAAATTTTTGTCATAAATATTTTATTAGTTGTTAAATTTTGATTTGATAATTGTTTAATGAAATTAACTTAATATTTGGTTGATTAAATTAACTTAAGATATATTTAATATTTTGTAAAATTTGATTTACAATTTTGGGATGGAAAAAAAAAAAAAGTAAATGAAACATAACATTAAACAAACAAATTATGTAAGATTTGGTACAAAAATTACAAAAAATTATAAATATATCTAAAGTAAATGACTTCCTGTACCACAACGAGGTCTTCTCCTTTCACGGTGTGGTCGTTGTTGCTCTAATTCTTCTGGTTCTTGTTGCTCTTGTACTGTGGGATTTGTATTTAAATCTAAAGATGGGGAATGAACTGGAGGAATCGGTTGATGCGGCGTCATAAATCCTGATTGCGATGATCCTCCTGGCTCAAAGGAATAACTAGGATGTGCCACATTAAACGCTGAGGTATCAAACAAGAACTCAGCAAATGATCCAAAAGAGCCAGAAGAAGGCGAGGGTTGCATGTAAGAGGAGGGACCTACTCCACTAATGTCGCCAAACTGACCTGGGAGTATAGGAGAAGATGGACCAGGAACACCCATATCTTGTTGCACTAGAGTTGGAATATATGGAGATACACCAGGATTATCGAGGCAAATGTCTTGTTGTAATGGGTCTTGATGTTGCTGGTTACTTCTTCCAATAGTGGGCTGCTGGGTTGACAGGTAACCTTGACGTCTCTTTCCTGGTTGACCTATCGGAATCTGAGGTCTGGGAAGATCTGGTGCTTGGTCAGCGGGTTGAGAAAATAGTGAGAATCGTTGCTCACCGAGAGCACGTAATATATTGCTAGAGTCTCGACCGACGATATCACGAAAATCCGCAGGTAAAGGATCCTGTAAGTGCATCCTATAAAGCCCCTCAGCTAAGTCAGCCTAATAAAACAAAAAATAAGTAGTTAAATAAAGATATGTAATAAATTTTAAAGACAATGACGATAAAGTTAATAAATTATAGAAAACTATACCGCATATCCAGTAGCAGCACTGGACCTCTGAATCCATCGACGCGTGCGTTGCCAATACCATCGCATATATTCAGATGTGCGCTCAAAAGGCTCTTCAGTGACAAGGGATTGGGATACAGTATCTCGCCATCCATACCATTGTTGGATGAAAATGCTATGTTCAGACACCCAGTTGGTCTGAGTTCTTCCTCGAAGTTGTAAATTATGGAGAGAGTCTAATCTAACAGGTTCTTGAGGAATCGGTTGATGGCGACCAAATTGTCGTAAGACGCGATCTGGATGATGCCATTCTATGATCCAGAAGCATATAAGTGGCACAGATGCAATCCAAAGATCAGGGGAAATAAAACAATACCCTGGAATCAATTCCCGCACTGCTTGTGACTGGTATGGGCGCCACACAATCTGAAAATGATATCAGAAAGAATAATAAGTAAACCATCAATAGTAAAGAAATGATGAATATTATGAGTTAAAGTTGGGCACACACCTCATCATCCCTCATTGCATCCAGCAAAGCTCTATATAATCGGAGGGCTCTAACACTTGGGCGTGGAGGTCGTCCAACATTCCGCCATCTGGTATAATGAACAAACATATTATGTAATCAAATGTGATAAATAAAGCCAACATAATTAAATTAAATTAACCATGTTAAAATGAATTATAATTTATACCTAAAACCAAGAGGTGGAAAAATAGGATATTCCTCAATCTGAAAGTCAGGAGTAGGCGGTATCTCGGGTGCAAGCATAGGAAATCTATCCCATGCCCACAGATGTAATAACGTCAAGCATCCAGCGATACCAGAATCATTCTTATATATTGCATTACAGAGCTCACGATAAAGATAAGCCAATACTGCTGATCCCCAACTACATCGACCAGCCTGCTCAAAATTATCTAGTAAGGGCAAATACATTAGGTAAACTCGATAACTAGATCTATCTGGCATTAACCACCCTCCAATCATACGAAGAATATAGGCACGGGTAAATCGACGCACTGTCTCATCATCTGCATCATCTGCTAGTTGTGCGAAGTTTTGTGCTAACCAAGCAATGGACAATCGCTGTCCATCAATTTAATCAGCCGGTGGTGTAATTCCTAAAAGCCATTGACACACTTCTGGCCAATTGAAACCTGTCCCACCCACAACGGGGTCTCCATCGATCGGTAGCCCTAATTGCAATGCTACATCCTCAAGAGTGATCGTGCACTCTCCTCTAGTAGTGTGAAATGTATGTGTCTCAGGACGCCACCGCTCTACTAGTGCACTCACTAGTGATGTATCGTACTCGAATTGTCCAACTCGCGCAACACCATAAAAACCAGATTGCCGCAAATAATCGACAATGGCCAAAGGTGGATCACCTAAGCGATCATTGTGTAGAACTCGTCGAGGGCGAAGTATCCGATCATCCTGCAGATAAAGATAAGTTATATATCTAAATTAGTAAATGAAACATGAACTAACAATAAATCTTTTATCTTACCTCGCCATCCCAGATAGCCTGTGAGATATGTCGCTCCTGTAAGTATAGAAGTGATGCATCCTCTGGACCTGGATCAATGGGTTGACCAACTCTAGCCATGGTAGCTATAAGAAAAAATAACACAATTGGCCCAATATTTATCTAAAAAAACATAAACGATTGATAAAAAAACTTATCATACAAAAAAGATACTCAATTCTATTTCAAATTACCAGCATAAATGTTACTAACATAAATGTACATAGAAAATAAGTCATTTTTTATATTTATAAATAATTACAACTTTTATTGATATTCTATTAACGGGCAACATTACGATGTGGGCATGAGGAACGATTATGACCGGTTTGTCTACAGAGGCTATATTTACTTGATTGTGACGAGGCTCTGAAATCCATTTCATTTCGATAACGAGTCGAACGAGGTCGGCCTCGCTCTCGAAACATTGATGGATCAGGAATTAACTTCAGACTACTTGGTTGCGGCCAATATTCTTGTCCTCCAATGGGTTGGAACATATTGCTATATGCATTACGCATTGTTTCTAGTGTAAATACAGGGTCTACATACTGAAATGGCTCAAGAGCTGCAGCAGCACATGCCGCAAAAGCATGCTGGCATGGGTATTTTTCTACTTGAAATTCACCGCAATCACATATGCGCTCAATCAAATTAACCCTACAGCAACAGTTATATTGGCGATTCATTTGGTCATATGGCTCTTCGACCTCGAATAATGCAGCTTCTCGATTGAACATGCGCACAGCACACAAGTGGGAGCGCTGCACATTGACAGCTATTCTCTTCATCAGAGTTTGAGAGTAAACTTGACTTGCATTCAGTTGAGCATTGATCTGTTGGGAGCGTTGGACAAAATACTGGCTGACCCGATAATATGTTGCTTTTGCTATGCCTGATATAGGTAAGGATCTGACCCCTTTCAAGACACCATTCATGCACTCTGCTAGGTTCATTGTCATGTGGCCGTATCGTCGACCATGTACATCATACGCACGAGTCCACTGTTCTTTGGGTATTTCGGCAATCCATCTAGCTGCTTCTTCATGTATGACCGCTATTTCAGCTAGCTTCTCATCAACATACCGACGCTCATATGCATAACCTGTGTATCATGATTAACATATCTATTATTATTTGTTAATCATCTATGACATATATAACTAGATAGGGAGAAAAAATATACCAATATTTTTTAATTTTTGTTTTAAATCAGATGACCTATAATGCGTGTGAAGGTTGCTTGCCACATGACGAAGACAAAAAACATGATACCCATAGGGTGGTTGCCAACCCGTCTGTGAATTACTGATGGCAGATAAAATTGATGGATGTCTATCTGATATTAAGCAAATGCCACGCTGTCTAGGCACAACTCGTCTGCGCAAGTTATACAAGAACCATGTCCAAGCTGATTGAGTCTCCCCTTCAACGACCGCGAAGGCGAGGGGAACAATATGACGGTCACCATCCTGTGCCATTGCCATTAATAATGTCCCCTTGTATTTGCCATATAAGAAGGTGCCATCAACTTGAATCATTGGTTTAAGATACTCAACTGCATCTATACAAGGTTTAAATGCCCAAAATACCCTCTTAAATACTGCAACTGGCTCACTAGTAGAGGCACTCTCTGAAACTTGATTCATCACAAATTCAACATATGAGCCGGGCATAGACTGCTGTACTGCAGCCATCCACCGAGGTAATGTAGCATAGGAACTCTCCCAATTACCAAAAGCAATAGCAGCAACTTTATGTTTTGCTCTCCACGCTTTTCTATAAGAGATAGTGTAACCAAACATGCTCTTCATCCGCTCGATTATCTGGCTAATAGGAACATCAGGGGTCTCTGTCACCATTGCTCCAATGCATGATGAGATAACATCAGAATCTAATTTTGGATGATCTTGTGATAGGACTGAAGACAAACATGTATGTGGACCTCCATATCTCGTAATCTGCCAGAATGAACCATTCCCTTTGCCTTTCTTACATGCTCTAACCCGCCATCTATAGTTCTTGCCATAATTCACGCATCGACATTCTTCATACTTATTACTGGTCAAATATTTCTTAAAATTATGGTGCGCCCTCACAGAATAAAGTTTCACAGCAAGTCGTAGCGCTTTTTGATTTGAATATCTTAATCCAACCAATAACTCTTGATTGTTCAATTGTGTTTGATTGCCCACCTCTTCGAATTCATCACCTTGTGTTAAGGCCAAATTAACCTGTTGGAAGAACACAGCTGCAGGGTCAACATATTCAGATACTGGTTCAACATCAAAGGCTTCTTCATCATCACCTTCACTGTCATACCCATCATCATCATCGTCATCGGTCTCACTGTTATCATCTTCATTATCATTGTTATAATCAGGGTCAAGTTCTGCATCGTATTCATCTTCATTTTCAAAGTCTTCCAATACATTTTCTTCTGAGTTTGGTGGAGAAAGAGGTGCGTCATACCCAATTGGTGGATAAGAGGAACTCGGTTGAGAACTACCCGCTATTGGCACCATTTGATAAGTTGTTGATCGATAGAGTAGATCAGGTGAAGGTAGCACTTCATTCACTGGGTTTGGCTGAAATTCAATGCTCAAGTGCGGATCAATACTTGAAATGTTCGCATATATCTCAATTGAATTCAGTTGTGATGGGAAACGTGAGTGTGATTGCCACATTCTCTGCACATCACCATCATCTTCTAGCATAATTGCTTGGTACCATGTTGGATTTACTGTCGTCGGAAGCCTATATACCAAATTAGATACAATTTGGTTGGAAGGAAGGCATAGCTTTTGACTGACAGCTTCTTTCAACTCTTCCAATGTAATATCAGTGCTAACTGTTATATATTTTGACATTGCACACTGGAATGTCGCACCCTGTGCACTGTCATAAATTCTTCCATTTGCATAAATGCAAATAATCTCATTTCTCCTGGCTATTTTGTTCCCCTCAAATATCCTAATTACAAATATACTCCACATAGTTATATTTGTAATCTACTTTAACGAATACAATTGTACATTTCTTACTAATATAAAATTTTCATTTAATTCTTATACAATAATTTACAGACAAAAATTAAAATTTTCTTAAAAGCATAATTCTTTAAAAGATCGAAATTATTTATAACTTGGATAAAGATAAATATATGATTTCCATGACAAAAATATAATAATTAAAATAAAACTTTAATGATTAAGTCACTTAAATCATATCTCTCTTTTTATCAATAAATTAATAACTTGATTAAACAAAATTTTATATAATATTCCCTACAAATCAAAATATATAAATGTAAAATTCATATTTAAATTCAACTCATAAAAAGAAAGAAAGCTAATAAACAATAGAAATTTAGGTGTTACAAAAAAAAATAGACATTAAAAAATTTAAAATTTTTTTTTTCAAATAGAATAAATTATAAATATTTTTTAAAGTTTTATTGAAATTATATGAACATCCTCCTTATTTTTAAAATATAAAATTAGAGAGCTGACCAGCCTTTATACCCTAAAACTTTCAAAGCCTAAAACTGTACAAAATCATCAACTGATGAAAATTAAAAATTAAAGCTATTTGGGGCCAACTTACTACTTAAATCAGTCATCAATGAATTGTCAACAAAAAATAAAATTGTACTCGTATATGTTTTTAGACTTAATTACTCTTTAATTAGATTCTTACAATTTAAATAATTTTAAATTTAGTATATGTTATTATATTTTTGTCCATATTTTGTTTTATATATCACATAATTTTATTTCTTTATCTATATTTTCTTATTATAAATTATATATATTTAAAATCTGAAGACAATATATAATTAGTTATATCAATAAAATTTAATAGAATATTTATGAAATTTTAATAAACATAAAGCTTATTAAAATTAAAAATTTTTCCCTTATTTCTGAACTATTTAAATTATTATCCTCTAATATTATTTTTTCATTATTAATATTAATATAAAGCAAAGATAATATCAATTTTTTAAATAATTACTGACGCATATATTTTTATTTTTTTTATTGCATTAATTTATTTCTTAAATTTTAACATAAAATTTTTCACAATTATTCATCAAATATTTAAATTTTTTCCTTTTTTCTTTGTACCTTACGCATCGAAATAAATAAATAAATATATATATATATATATATTTTATACTTATACATGTCCATTTTCTTACTAATATAAAGTATTCTTATTTTTTTTCTAACCATCTAAAATTTTCTCTCTTTTTTTGTTTATTTTATTTCAAATAATTATTATTTCATATTTTCTTTCTCTACAAAATTTCTTGTTCTAATCATTACTTCCAATTTTCTTAGATCTTTTATTTTTTCACTATTAAAATTAAAAATTGTGCACTTCTTTTTGAACTATTTAAATTACTTTTCTCTAATATTATTTTTTATTATTAATATTAATATAAAGCAAAAATAAAATTATTTTTTTAAATAATCATCAAAGCATATATTTTTATTTCTTTCCACTATATAAATTTATTTCTTAAATTTTAACATAAATTTTTTTTAATTATTCATCAAATATTTAACTTTCTTCCTTCTTTCTTTGTACCCTACGCATTGAAATAAAATATATTTATTTTTAACATCTATATAAGTTCATTTCCTTATTAATATAACATATTCCTATTTTTTCTTCTAACCATCTAAAATTTTATCTTCTTTATCATTTAATTTATTTCAAATAATTATCATTGTATATTTTATTTCTCTACAAAATTTTTTATTATAATAATTACTTCTATTTTTCTTAGTCATCTTATTTTAGTTTTTCTACTCCAACCTTACTTTTTAATATCTTTATAGTTATAAATACATTTATTTTATAATATTTTTTGTTTTATTTTTACTTATTTACCAATTTCTTCCTTCTTTTATTTTTCTTTTTTCTATGGCTAGTTTCCATTAAAAAAAAACACAACTATAATTAAAAAAATTATAATAAATAAACAACCAAACAATCATTAACATACAATTATATATTATTACATAAAAAATTAACAAAAATTTATACATTTTATGATACAACAAATATTATTATCATAAAAAATATGTATCAACAAATAACATTTCTCTCTTGCTACCTAACAAATATTATATAAAAAATAAATTTATAACTATATTTTAGCTGTTAACTCTAACATACCTTGATTTTTGTTATGAAATGCTGAAAATTTTGAGAGTCCTTCTTCTTTCTCTTTGCTTTGAAGCAAAACTAAAGCTAAAATGGGGAATAGCAAACTAATTTTCACTTATATGTCTCAACTTCTTACAAGAATGGACGGAGAAGGAGGAGGAAAAGAGGTAAAAGAAGTGAAGTAAATGAAGAGTTTCATGTTTATTTATAGCCAAATTACAGAGGACATTTTCGTAATTTTATTATAATATTGTATATTATTTTATTTTCTGGCCAATCAGAATTCAATAAAATTTATTAAAACCAATCAAAATTTGCCACATGTCTCCAAAACAGTAATTTTTATCTTCCTCAAAAGTTTTATCCGTGACCGGTCAATGACCGATCACGTCAATAGGCTGCAACCTACACTGAATTCGGACGCATGAAGTCCGAATTCAGAAAACTCTGAATTCGGACTCTGTGCATCCGAATTCAGAAATAATTGTACTTCTTAGTTGTGTCAGACTTTCAAATTCGGAGGGGCTGTGTCCGAATTCAGCTTTTTTATTATGTCTGAGGCAATTAATTCTTATCATGTTGCTTTTTGTACAATAAGTTACTTTTTTGTTTCTTCTCTGTCAAATAACGACTTTTATGACCAACAAAACACATGGTACAAAAGTATAAGTTTTGAGTTTTTTACTGTTTAAAAGATTTTAAATATAAAAAAAAATAATTTTAACCACAATTCTATAAACGGTAAGAAGAAGTTGATGGCTTCTTCAAAATCAAATAAAAAAATATAAGATGCCATCAACTTTTCCAAAGGTATAATATATATTGCAAATATCTTTTACTCATAAAAATTTAACATATTTAAATTTTTTATTTATGCAAATAATTCAAAAAATATCCCAAATTGAAGGTCAAAAAAAGTATATCTAGGGATGCCATCAGTAGAGTTTAGGCAAGTAAATCTAGTACCTAACATGGACTAAGCAGAATGGATCCCCTGGATGTGCAAGGGATGCACTCCTTGAATTTGAACTCAGATTTTTTTTTGAAGTTTCGATTTTTATTTTAAAAATAAAAATAAAATAAGAATGATTTTTCAATTACAAATTTAAAAAATAATAATGATTTAAATTAAAAAATAAAAATAAAAAATTTGAAATCTAAATAATTCAAATCAAATATAAATAATTCAAATCTCATTTCAAAAATATACACTGACATGTCCATCCCTCAAATGTGCAAAAAATCGGGATGCATGGTCTATAACCAAAGTGTTAATGTCACTCCTAACAGAAGGGCAAAGATATAGATGGTCGTTGGTAGAATTGCAGCCACTCCAACTGTCGCAGTTTATTGACAATTACTCAATTACTGCCTTTATAGGTATCTTACACCCAATTTTTCTGATGCCTGGATCCTTCTCCAATATTTACGCATCTTATTCTGAGAACTAGCAGAATATGATCCTTTTGGATCCCGTGATGACTCGTTTCAATTTCACAATGCCGCTATGAAGCAATCCTCAGTCTGTAAATGGATTGCCTTATCATCTAAAATCTTCCTAGTATATTTCTTAAAAAAGGAATCTTATTATTCATTGTGAAATCAGAATAACTGCTTTATATTATAAAATTACAGCACGTGGTGGTTATTCACTTATTCTTATGTGACAGAATTAGTTGAAAGGTTTCTTTTTTCAATAAAAAAGTGGCATTTTAAACGAGACACCAAAGGTCGAATACGGTGCCATTGGCTTCTCTCTATCAAGCCCCAAAAATCTTTATTTTAAAGTGAAACCCGCAAGAGGAAGTTAGGGAAAATGTAAATTTGTATATTCTCATTCTAGTCAGATTCAGTTGATAGTTGAACCTGAAGTGAGATTTCATTTTTTAACTCGTACCCATGGACACTTTTGAAAGTTGGGATATTTGCAGCTGTCCTCTGCCTCTTACTTGGCTCATTCAATGGAGATTCACTTTTTTTTTTCTTTTGGCATAAAATAAAAGAGAAATGATGCATAAGATATTAGAAAAAAAAAAAAGAATAAATAGGGAAAGTTTAGAATCTCATAAAGAAAACATATGAACCACCAATAATCAAGAATGCAACCAATCCACCCGGTAAGATACTTGCAGGAAGAGATCGCAATGCCCAAATTAAAATATGGGACAGTCTATTTGAACAGAACCATCGACCTTCATCTTCCCAGATTGTAGATATAGAATAATCATCCAACTTTAGGTAAAAGTAAAACCATTAAGCTGCAGGAGGCGGAGGCGAAGGCGGTGGAGGTGTTTGAGAGGAAGTTGGCTGATTACTGTTCCCACCACCATTATGTTCCCATGGTCTAACAGTGAAGAGCACCACAAACAAGATGATTACTAGGAGAATCGTAATAGCATAACAGGTCCATTTCCTGGTGTTTTTCTGGTGCTTCCTTGCAGTCTGCAACTGCTGAGCTCCACTCCTCACAAAAGATTGAGCTCTTGCCACGTGGCTCTCTATGTCATCCAATTGCTCCCCTTGAGATTCCACCAACACTGCCATGTCGAGGAACACTTGATGCAGCTCCTTCAGATTCTTCTCTATCTCTTTCACAGCATCATGCCTCTCTTGAATTTCATTGATAGTATCCAGAATCCTACCTCTACCTTGTTCTTGGATGGCTTTCTGAAGGAACGTCTCACTCTCACCTGCATTCATGTTCAACTCGCAGATTACAAAACCATTCAACATTGTACTGAATCATATTAGGATAATTGAATCTCACATAAAAGGATCTGGCTATATAACTTGTGCATTTTAACTAAATTCTAAAAACCCCCCACCTTTTGAGGTGATATTCTCCAATCCAACCTGCTATCTTTTAGTAGTGCATCCAACACTAAAATTTGGGGGGGCCAAGTTGAGTATTGATAAATTAGCAACTGATATATAGGAATCTTTAACAATTTGATAGTGAATTGGTTCGGCAAACGACTTCTCTGAACAAATGGATATGTTTCAAAGAAGCTTCATATTATACCCGAAAAAAAAAAGGGTACACATTCATTTTTTTTGTTTCCCGATTACATTTTTACTGTCTTCAATAAGAATTTACAAATGGAACATCGAGTACTCATTTTGATTGAATATCATTCCATTAATTCATCCTCTCCAGATTGCCATCCCTAAATTTATCCCAGTGGCCAGAGCATTCTTCGCAAATTATAACATGGATAATTTTATATAAAGAAAGGATAAGAGCATTGCCAATGTCACCTGTAGAGATCAAGAGGTCGATGGTCTTCTCATCGGGGTTCTCACCGGTGACCGTAAAATACCTGCGTTGTACAGTCTCCCGGTATTCCGATGAGATCTGCTGCCTGAGGTTATTGAAGCTCTCCATGGAGTCCTTCAACTTCTTCTTCAACCCGTTGACCACAGAGGTGCGTGTTCGGTCCGACGAGGATCCGGGCCCGCAACCCGGCAAGCTCCGGTTGGCTGCGTTGGATCGCTCCAGGGCCTCCAACTTGACCTTGATGAGCTTGGCCTTCTTCAGAGCAAGTGCGACGTCGCCGTCCATGCGAGACCGGAGGTCCCTGACGGCCTTGGCATTGTGAAGGGTCTTGCTCTGCTCGTGAGAGTTCTGGAGGTTCTGGTTGAGGCGACCCAGTTCCTCGAGCTCGTCCTTGATCGACTCCACGCCCTCGAAGAACTTGTCGAGGTTGACGCCTCCGGTGGACGTCATCTCGATTACATGATGGTCCGGCGATGCCTGCTCGCTGCGGAGGCGAGAGAAGGAGCCGGAGAACAAGTCATTCATTCTCACAGAAACAACTTTCGGGAATTCAATGACAAGCGATTAAGAACAAACAAATTAAATAAAAGAAAACAAAAGAAAATTGTGAGGTATGACGGAGGAGAAGGGAATTGTGAAATGGGTCATTCAACTTCAACTAGTGGGATTGAGATTTTAGAGAGGGAGCGATGGGAGAAGTCAATGGGGGTAGGGGACGACATGGACGCTGATGTGGACGACAAAGAAGATGACACGAAGGAAATACGAAATATCTCAGAAGGGGAGTACGACAAATACACTCAATGAAAATTTATTCTGATGACACGAAAATTAAATCTTAACCATTGGAAATACGAAATGCACCTCCTCAGAAGGGAGGTGTGATGCAGAGACTCGGTCGAGGTAAGAAATACGCGTGGAGGTTGGCGTACCCAATTTGCTAATGCCGGGTTTCTATCTAGATTGCAGATATGCCGGATTTTGCTTAAAGCATAAGGTGTTGGTTTTAAAATGGATGGATTCACATTTCACAATCCATCCTTTTAAGTTAAGGTTATTTAAATGCTTGGTTTTAAACCAATTATTGGAAGAAAATTAACGCCTAATCTTATCTCTGATCATCTGCAAATTTAAATTTAATAGATAACACAGGAAATATACTTTTTGATTCATTAAAGATCCATATTTCAATTATTTAGTTTTTAAATTTGCTCTTACATGATTTTATTTTTAAAATTTTTTTACTCATTATTCATTACTCTCTCTGTGAGTTAAAAGTAGTGCAAATGTGTTTTTTTTTTGGTTTTGGGGGGGGGCTTTAGAGTCTAAATGGGATACAGATAAATTCAGAAATTAAATAGCTTAAGAATATATTATCTTCCGGGGTAAATTTAGAATAAATGTTAATTTCGTCCCAAATATGTGTTAATATTTTTTAATAGCTAATGAAATCCAAATAGATGCCAAAAACGCTATCTATATCACCCAAAAAAGTCCCACTAGTTCCCCCTTCAACTTCTTATCTTCTTCTTTTATGGTATCCCAATTTTTTTAAAAAAAAAAGGAGAAAATTTTTGTCTAATATCTATTATGCAACTATGATTATTCACTTAATAGTATTTTTTTTATTTTTTAAAATATGAGTACAATAATCATTTTTCATCTATAAAAATATTTTTTTTATTTTTGTTCCAATTCTTAATTTTTTATGTACCAAACAATCCATAATGGTATGTTTGGTATGATTGAAGGGAAAGAAAAAGAAAATAAAGGCCATGTTTGGTATGAAGGTTATAGCAGGGAAAGCGCGAAAAGTTGTACATCATACAAATTTTTGGCATTTGGTACCAAGTAAATAGTTCTCCATGGCATCAATCTTTCCCGCATATGAAGGAGAATGCACGCCTTAGCTAAATTGATGGAAAGTAGATGCAGTCGAAGGTGAGGCATGAGAGATTACCATTCTGCCCTTCATTTCTCTGCAAATCATACTTTTGATATCATGCCATAGATAACTAACACCCAACAAGAGACACCATCGAAGCACGTGAGTTATCAAACCTTTCCCGCCGAGTCTTGAATTTGATGACCGAGATGCAAAAATAGGTGCTTTTTTTAGGGAAAGAAGAAGGTTGAAACAATATCATTTGAGTTCAAAGCTGTGTTGGAGAAGGAAAGTCGAAGACATAAGGAAGATGGGTACTTCGATGAGAGGAGAAAGAGGAGTTGACAACTACGGCTTGAAATCCAAAACCAGCAAACATCGTGACACTGAAAGCTTTAATAAAAAGAGCTTCCATCATTCATTATGCTTTGATGTTCAAACTAGGGCTCGAAAGAGGAAGTTAGGCGAGGAGGAGGCTGGACATCACGTTTTTTTTTAATTCTTTTTTCTTTATTTGGAAAATAAAAAACTAAGTTAAAAAATGTTATTTTCTTAATTTTGTAATTTAGGGATATTTTGGTCTTTTTATTCTCTTTCTTTTTCATTTCTTTATTTTTTTATCTAATCAAATAAAAAAAATTATCTCATTTTCATTCCTTCTTAAATTATACCAAACAAGATTTGAGTCTTGAGATTCCTTTCTATTCTTATTCTTTTTCCCATTCCTTTTTCTATCAAATTTTATTCTATCCTATCAAATTTTATTCTATGTACCAAACGAAGCCAAATAGTATAAGAGAAAGGAAAGAAAATGAGAGAAAAAGTGAATGAACTGCCTCTCACTTTGCTTAATATAATAGGAGGATAAAAGGAAGACATTTCTCATCTCTTATTTGGTTTCATGAAAAAAAAATACATATAAATAAAGTATCAAATTATTTTATTATGTTTCATTGGATTAAATATATTTATTATAAATATAATATATCCTATCTCTATTTGTTTATATTAATATAAATATACATTTTATTTATTTTATTGTTTACTTATAATTAAATTATACAAATACTTATTTATTTATTTTATTGCATTTGCACATTACAAAATAGAGGAAACAATATTATAACTGGTGTTGCCTAACCATTTTTCCGTTTACTAGAATTGTTCATGGGCCCAAACAAGTAGTAACTCAGAATCTACTCATAAAAGGTATCAGAGCCTATTGATCTTTATAAATTAACAAAGTTATATTGTTATTATTTTCTCTTATTTAAAATCTATTTTCTATTATTTTAGTGGAAATGTTGGTAAACCTAATAAGTCAAACCCAGCAGTATACGTAAATTTAACGGGAATATCAGGCTACTCCAATGGACTTATGCATACTGCTGGGTTGGCCTATCAGGCTTACCAATGTTTCCACTAGAATAATAAAAAATAGATTTTGAATAAGAAAAAATAAAATATATATAAAAATGACTAGAAAACTAGAGTAATTATAGTTTGCACAGGACTGGCTAGAGAGAGAGAAAAAAAAAAAGAGAAAAGATAAATTTAATAATGTTTGTAAAATTAAAATGTTATTGTTGTAATTGAACTTACAATCAGAATTATAATTGTAGACTCGATTACAAGGAAGAATGCTTGAAGGTGAAAGGGGGTCGAAGGTATTTTGAAGAATAACTTATAAGAGAGCTTCTTTCAAAATATTCGAATGCCTCTTCTTTCAACACTTGGCCTTTTATAGACATAAAGGCTTTTATTTGCATTTCATTTGAGTTACATTTTGCTTTAATTTTAATTTCATTTGAGTTATATTTTGCTTTAATTTTCATTTCATTTTCTTTTTAAAAGATAGTTTTTCTATAGTCTTATGTTGTCTTGAATAATTTCATTGTTTCAACTATATGCTTTGTCTGTACTTGTTAGGTTTTAACTTTTTTGTTTTAATGATTATGTCCGTTGAACTATTCCTGTAGCAAGGTGTCAGCAACATCTCCTGAGGACACCTGTAAAGGAATGCTTTTGTAAAGCATTAATGGCTGAATTCCACTTCAATATCTAGGCCGAAATAATCATTCTCATTTTCTGAAAAATCATTATCATCTTTCTTTTCATGAGTAGAGGATTTGGCATCTAAATAAATAGCCAATTAAGACGAGAAATCTTGTAACCTTTTTGTAAACAGTTCAGAATCTTTTATTGCTAAAAGATTTGCAAGGATTTTGTTTCTTTGTGCTAGGAAAGAAGCATTATTTGGAATTCTCCTGATTCTAGCTATATTTTTCTTTAACCAGTTATTAACCTAATTAACATATGTATATTCTTGTAAATACTTATCCCATTATTTAATTCTAAATCTTCGTGCTAAGTAATTTAGAGTAAGACAGAGGGCAGCATCATTGGTTTATTGTAAAAGTCCAACTAATGATCCAAAGGACCCGAAGATGGAAAAAAAAGTAGAATGATTTTTTTGCTTATTTGAAATCTGTATCTATTTTGAAGGTTTGATAACTCTCAAGAATTAACCGTGGAAGAATTTGCTGTATTGATCCAAAAATTGAGAACCAATCAAAAAACCATTTTGAAAAATCATTAGGAAATTCTTTGTCAAAAAAGATAAACCAAGAATGATTATAATTTCTGTAATAAAGGGCATTGTACCATGCATTCTTATAATCACGATAATTATAGAAAGTGAGACTATTGTATTATTTAGAAAATCTTTTTATTGTATGGCGTGACTATTTCCAAGATTGGCATATAAAAATTTTTTTTATTTGAATTTGAAAAAATTCTTTTCCTTTATATTAATGGGTGATTTCCACCAAATGAGAATCTAGCAATATATATTCATAAAATCTTCTGTCTTTTTTGAAATTTTTTAGAATAAAATTCTAAATTTCTTATATGAAATGAGATGGGAAAGTGGCTGCAATGGTTTCTTATATGGTGTTTTTGCATTTTTCCTATTCAAGAACACAAACATAAAGAATGTAGTCCTTAGTAATAAACTTTGGTGTTTCTTCTATAAGTAGATTCTGAGTTACTATTCGTTTAAAAGTTTGGGTTTTCTGAATTGCAATTGGCTGTGAAGAAGAGGTGACATAGTCTGATGGTTTCATGATTTTGATTGTATGTATTGACTGTGAAGTTTGTAACTATTTTCCTTTTCCTTTTCCACCATGAAAAAAAGATCTACCATGGATAGAACTCATAAGGAAACAGATAGAGATTTTCCCTGTAAAAATCTTGAGTTAAAAAATTTAGTAAAATATTATTTTTGCCTTTAATAAATTCGATATCAAAATTGAAGCAAGAAAGAATTGCTTGCCATAAAAATATGTTTTGAAACTAATTTTTTAACATCTTTTTATAAAACCTCTTTTATTGCTTTGTAATCCACTCGTAGAAGAAATTTTAAATTTTTAAGTCATTCAATTTTTTTTTTCTTTTTAAAAAAGAAGCTAACCAAACTAGCATATTCTGGAGCAGTTATAATGAATATCGTAGAAATTTAGTGGTTTTAATTGATTCTGGAACATATTCAAATTGTATTTAAGAAGGATTAATACTCACTAAATACTATGAAAAAATATTAGAAAGTTTATCTACAGCCATGGTTCTCAAAACCGGACTAGATCGGCTGATTCGACTAAGAACCGATTCCTGGTCCAGTTCAGTTGAGTTGAAAAATTGACCAATCAAAAAATCGGTCAAGAACCAGTCAAACTGGTTAAGAACTGGTGAAAACCGGTAAAAATCAGACTGGAAAAATCGATTTGAACCGATCTGAACCAAATTTTTTTTTTTAATTTTTTCTTATATAATAGAATAATTCATCTTAAATAAATTTGACAAATTAAAAATAGAAGGTAATAAAAAAGATGAGAGAGTTGAGATATGAAAAAAAAAATTAAAAAAAAAGAAAGAGAATATGAGAGAAATAAAAATACATAATTAATTATTTTTTATACTTGCTTTCTATTATGTTTAATTTCCTAATGACATTTCCCTCAAATATCAAGGTACTTAGCTAAAATTATTATTTATTATTTAATTTTTTAATAATAAGTATTATCTTAATATAATTTAAAAATTCTAAAAATTTAATATTAAATATTCTTAACTTTTAATCATAGATAATTTTTATTTTAAATTAAACATTAATTTTTATAATATCTTAAGAAATATTGAATTATTAATCAAATATTTAAATTTTACTAATATTTATTTGTTATATTAAAATTTTAATATATAAATTTTTTTAAATAATATATTTAATTATTATTGGTTCGACCACGGTTCAACTAATGAACCGTGAACCAGTATCTCCACCGATTCAATGACTAGTCTGATTTTAAAAACATTGTCTATAGCTAATAATACAAAATTAAAAATATAGTATAAATTGTCTAACACTCATATTTTTAATAAAGGAATATGTTTTAAAAACATCTTTATATTAGGAAAAGATCTAAACAAGCCAGTCATATTAGGAACTCCCTTCTTATAGCAAATAATGCTTTCTAAAGTAACCCCTGTAGGAATAATTACTAAAGTTGCAGGAAAAGAAATTTGCTTTGAATGGACAATACCTCCTATGACTAAAGAAATAAAAATGTTAAAAAATGATTTAACTTATAAGATAAATCGAATCAAGAAGAAACAAAATCAAATAACTAATAAAGCAACAAATACAAAACCCAAACATAGTAAAAAGAATTAACCAATTAAAAAAAATTTAAGAAAAATATTTGCGCAGATCATCCAAATGCCTTTTGTGATAGGAAAAAACACGTAATTGAACTACATTATAAAGAAAATTTTTTTATAAGAAAAATATTTTCACAAAAGCTAAATCAATACAGATGAATAAAGAACTCTTAGAATATCATAAAAAAGAAATATAACAATTATTGGATAAGAAGTTAATAAGGCCTAGCAAATCCCTTAGAGTTGCCCAATATTTTATGTGCAAAATAATGCAAAAATAGAAAGAGAAACTTCTCGCTTAGTGATAAATTATAAACCTTTGAATAAAATTTTAAAATAGATTAGATATCCTATTCCAAATAAAAAAGATCTTATAGAAAGGTTAGCTCATGCAACTGTATTTTCTAAATCTAATATAAAGTTCGGATATTATCATATTCAGATAGCAAAAAAGGATAGATATAAAACAATATGTACAGTTCCTTTTGGGCATTATGAATGAAATGTTATGCTCTTTGATCTTAAATAGGCCCCTTCTGAATATCAACAAATAATGAATGATATATTCAATTCTTATAATAAATTCAGCATAGTTTATATAAATAATGTTTTAGCATTCTCTAATTCAATTAAGCAACACTTTCAGCATCTTCAAGAATTTTATGATATAGTTAAAAAGAAATGGGCTTGTAGTTTCTATAGCCAAAATGACACTTTTTCAAGTTAAAATAAAACTTTTAGAAATGAAAATCTATCAGGGATCAATTACCCCTACTAGTAGAGTTATGGAATTTAGTAATAGGTTTCTTGATAAAATTAAAGACAAAAATCAGTTATAGAGATTTTTAGGATGTCTAAATTATGTGTCCGACTTTATGCTTAACCTTAAGATAAAATTGAGACCTTTATTTAGACGATTACAAAAAAATCCCTCAGAATAGACAAAAGAAATTACCAATATATTTAAAAAAATCAAGACACAAGTAAAAACCCTTCCTTGTTTAGAAATTCCTGATCCCACAGCATTTAAGATAGTGAGAACCGATGTTTCAAAAACAGGCTATGGCGGGATTCTTAAGCAAAAAATAAGACAACAAGAGCAAATAGTTAAATACCATTCAGAAACATAGATAAAAACCCAACAGAAGTATTCCACCATTAAAAAAGAAATTTTATCAATCGTTTTATGTATTTCTAAATTCTGAGATGATTTGATAAATCCAAATTTTCTTTTAAAAGTGGATTGCAAAGCAGCAAAAGAAGTTTTACAAAAAGATGTTAAAAACTTAGTTTCAAAACATATTTTTGCAAGATAGCAAGCCATTCTTTTTTGCTTCGATTTTGATATGGAATTTATCAAAGGCAAAAATAATTCTTT
This sequence comes from Erythrophleum fordii, assembly GCA_032878935.1. Lineage (NCBI taxonomy): Eukaryota > Viridiplantae > Streptophyta > Magnoliopsida > Fabales > Fabaceae > Erythrophleum > Erythrophleum fordii. The sequence goes on along the minus strand of JAVQMF010000045.1, from coordinate 11,009,970 downwards.
ACCAGATTTTTTAACTCGCAAATGTTTAAAGAAAAAATCTTTACCTATTTCCTTATGAGTTCTATCCACGGAAGATCTTCTTGTGGTGGAAGAGGAAAGAGATTATAGGTACAATCGTCACAATCAGTTCATACAGTCAAAATCATGAAATTATCAAATTACGTTACATCTTTTTTACAATCAATCCCAATTTAGAAAACCCAAACTTTCAAACAGACGGTAACTCAAAATTTGCCCACCAAAAAAAAAAAAATCACAGTTTATCACCAAGGATTACATTCTTCATGTTTGTGTTCTTGAACAAGAAGAATACAAAAATACCATATAGGAAATAGTCGCAATCACATTCCCATCTCATTCTACAGAAGAAATTTAAAATTTGATTTTAATAAATTTCAAAAAAGACAGAAGATTTTATGAATATATATTAATAGATTCTCATTCGGTGGAAATCACCCACGAATCTAAAAGGAAAAAGAAATTTCAAATAAAAATAAAGAAAATTTTTACATATCAATCTTGGAAACAGTCACCTTATACAGCAAAAATTTTTTTCAAATAATACAATAGCCTCACATCTTATAATTATTATGATTATAAAGATGTGTGGTACAATGCTCTTTATTATAAAAATTATAACCATTCTTGGTTTATCTTTTTTTATAAGGAATGTCTTAATGATTTTTCAAGATAATTTTTTAACTGGTTCTCAGTTTATACAACAATTTTTTTCATAGTCAATTCTTAAGGGATATCAAGCCTTCAGGACAGCTACAGATTTTAAAAAAGTAGAAAAATCATTTTTCTTCTTCTTCCATCTTAGGGTCCCCTGGATCTTTAGTTAAACTTTTACAGTAACTAATGGTGTTGCTTTCTACCCTACTCTAAATTATTTAATTCGACGATTCAGAATTAAATGGTTGGATAAATACTTACAAAAATATGTAAATGTAAATCAAGTTAATATATGGATAAAGAAGAATACAGCCAGACTTAGAACAGTTCTAAATAATGCCCCTTTCTTAGTCCAAAGAAGAAAAATTCTTATAAATCTTGCAGCAGTAGGGTATATTGAACAGTTTACAAAAAAATTACAAGATTTTTTTTCTCAAATAGCAATTGTTTTAGATGTCAAATCTTTTACCCAAGAAAAAGAAAAAGAAGAAGATCTCCCAAAAAATGAAAATGATTATTTCGGCATAGTTGTTGAAACAGAATTCAGCCATTAATTTACAGAGACATTTTTACATTTTGCTATAGACTGCAAATCAATAGACATAATCAGTAATCCTAAAAAATAAAAGCAAAAGGATAAAAATCTTTACAAAGTACAGACAAGGCAGACAAAGCATGCAGCAAGATTTTTCAGACAACATAATACTATGGACAAAATGAAATGCAAATGCAAATGCAAATTAAAGAAAAACGAAATATAAATGTAAAAGCCTTCACATTTATAAAAGGCCTAAGACTGAAGAAAAATTCATTCGAATATTTAGAAAGAAGCCCTCATATTAGCTATCATTTTAAAATACCTTCGACATTCTCTCACCTTCGAGCCCTCTTCACAAGAAAAATGAAATGCAAATATAAAGGTCTTCACATTTATAAAAGGCATGAGGCTGAAGGAATATTCATTTGAACATTTTGAAAGAAACCCTCATATTAGTTATCCATTCAAAATACCTTCGACCTTCCCTCACCTTCAAGCCCTCTTCTTTGCAATCAAGTTTACAGTGAAGAAGGCTTGAAGGTAAAAGAGGTCAAAGGTATTTTGAAAGGATAACTAATATGACGGCTTTTTTCAAAATGTTCAAATGAATTTTCCTTCAGTCTTAGACCTTTTATAGATATGAAAGCCTTTACATTTGCATTTGTATTTTATTTTACTTTAATTTGCATTTGTATTTCATTTTGTCTGTAGTATCATGTTGTCTGAAGAATCTCGTTGTGTACTTTGTCTGCCTTGTCTGTACTTTGTTAAGCTTTTTATCCTTTTACTTTTGCTTTTTAGGATTACTAATTATGTCTATTGATTTGCAATCTATAACAAAATGTCGACAACTTCTGAGGATATCTATAAAAATGTTTCTATAAATTAATGACTGAATTCTGCTTCAATATCTATGCTGAAACAATTATCTTCATTTTCTGAGAGATCTCTTTCTTCTTCTTTTTCTTGGGTAGAAGATTCGGCGTTTGAAGAGATTTTCATTTGAGAAGAAAAATCTTGTAGTTTTTTTTGTAAACTGTTCAATATCTTCTATTGCTGCAAGATCTGTAAAAATTTTGCTTCTTTGGACTAAGAAAGGGGCATTATCTAGAACTGTTCTGAGTATGGTTGTATTTTTTTTTTATCCATATACTAACTTGATTTACATTTGCATACTCTTGCAAGTATTTATCCCACCATTTAACTCTGAATCATCGAACTAAATAATTTAGAATAGAGCAAAGAGCAACACCATTAGTTACTGTAAAAGTCCAACTAAGAATCCAAGGGACCCTAAGATGGAAAAAAAGAAAACGAATTTTTCTGCTTCTTTAAAATCTATAACTATTCTAAAGGTTTGATATCCATCAAGAATTGACTGTGGCAGAATTTGCTGTATAGGTCAAAAGATTGAAAACCAATCAAAAAATCATTTTGAACTCATATCTTTTTACTTTAGTTTTGAATGTATTGACTGAACATATCTAAAAGTCAGTGCCACAATACATGTTCTATTTTTGCAAATGATATAATTTCGACTAAAGAATAAGAGAGAAAATAAATAAGAAGTTAGAAATATAGATATTGATCTTGAAAGCACATGAATTCCATTTAAGTAAAAATAAAATTGAATATATAAAATGTAAATTTAACAAGAGGTATACTAATTCTAGCATAGAAGTAAAAATTAAAAAACATACTATACCACAAACCATATGATTTAGATATCTTGGGTTCATTATACAACATGACGAAAACATAGAAAAGGATATCAAATATAAAATTTAAGGAGGATAGATAAAATAGAGGAATGCTTCAAAAATTATTAGTGATAAAAGTGTACTACTTAAATTTAAAGGTACATTTTGCCGCATAATTATAAAATCGGTCATATTGTATAGGATTGAATGTTAAACAATAAAAAACTAATAAGAGAATAAGGCTAATGTTGCAAAGATGAAAATGTTGTGTTAAATAAGTAGATACACTAGACAAAATAAAAATAGGAATGAATATATTAAAGAGAAAGTAGAAGTTGCGCTTATTGTGAAAAAGATTATAAAATCATACTTTAGAGAATTTAGGCATGTGTGTAAAAGACAAATAGAAATCTCATCAAGGAAAATGAATATATTAAAGAGAAAGTAGGAGTTGCACTTATTGTGAAAAAGATTATAAAATTATACTTCAGAGAATTGGGGCATGTGTGTAAAAGACAAATAGAAACCTCATCAAGAAAAATAAATATATTAAAGAGAAAGTAGAAGTTGCACCTATTGCAAAAAAAATTATAAAATCATACTTTAGAGAATTTGGGCATGTGTGTAAAAGACAAATAAAAACCTCATCAAAGAAAATAAATTAGATAGAGAATAGTCTAATAGTTAGATGTAGAGGGAAACCAAGAAAAATTACAGGCGAAACCATTAAAAAAGTTTTAATTTAAATAATTTATTTAAAAATATAAATTATGATAAAATTTTATGACGTCACTTGGTTTATGTAATCGACCCTACCTGGTGAAAAAAAATTTGTTATTGTTATTGTTGTTGTTGTATTCTTTCACTTTTAACGTAGTTTTCTTAAACACTTCAAATAACGCTTTCTTGGTAAAGCGTGCACCACTCTCAAACTTGCCATCCATCATATCCACTGAGACTCCAACTCCATTTAGGGGATTACACAACTGATTCATGTTATCACCATCCTATCCATTATTTTCCTTTTTTACATTGACAAAAGAAATAATTATGGTCTTGAAAAAGGCTCGTACCTTAAGAAGATTGACCAAATGAATGATTACCCACCATCTAAAGACAAATCTTTTGAGCTAGGTGGGCAAGAACATAAGAACATATTTTGACTTATTCACTTGCACGTCATGCACTACCAAGACTGTCTTGAGAGTACCATATCAATTACTAATGAGCTTCTGACTCAATCATATTTCTTATATCTAACACATTTTTTAATAGATCAACTCAACTTCAATATCTAATCCAAGCACAACCCCTATTTATTTCTCTTAGGAAGAAAAAAAAATAAGAAATAAGCATTATATACACTAATAATCAATATTAGTAAATGCATATTGATTATAAGCCATTTAAACCACTAAAAGTGACATAGGACCAAAATTTTAGAAATACATTAGACATATCTAGTAATGCATACAATATTCACAAGTCATAAATATTCCCATCAAAGATTAGTGGTTGTAAAGAATAAAAGAGAGTGAAAATGCGTTGGAAAGCCTTGATATTAAGGGAGGTTTGTGTTACATATATTTTTAATAAAGCAAAGGTTGTATAGCTTACGATACAACCAATGTGGGACTTCTATAATCTAACTAAACGAAGAGGAAAGACAAATTAATGTTATATTCTAACATCCCTTCCCAAGTTGGAGCATATAAACTAAATGCACCAAGTTTGTTACCAAGTATGCAATCCTTGAGATAGAAAGAACTTTAATAAAACCTAAAATCTAATTGAATAAAAAAAAACAAAAAGTTCAAATAAAAATCACTCAATAATAGAAAGTAACTACTAAAATTGCTTGATGATAAGTACCTATAAGTATCAAGTTGACTTCTCGAATAATAGGCGGCCAAGAGATGACTTGGAACAAAGAACTCAAATCCAAAAATGGCTAAAACACTCAAAAAGTCACCATGTGCCACTATGGAACATCCTAAAGAGGTTGAAAAATAGCACTTTTACACCAAAAAAAAAGTAAACGCACCCGTAAAATGCACAACAAAATATAATTGAAACAACATGCAGCTGGAGAAAAGCTCCATCGAAATCAAGTATAGCAACAATAGCATTTAAAGTGACATGTGACTAGAGAAAAGGGGGTGGAATGATGCTCAGCCATAGAGAAGTAGCATTGTTAAAAGCAGGTAAACATACTGGTAATAATGCACATCAACAAGAGTCATGTCGCCAAAGAAAATCTCTACCATAACAAAGCACAATGGAAAGAGCAGTTGGAGTGACACATAATCAAAGAATAGGTTTGTCTAAATAAAGCACAACAAAAAGAGCGGTTGAAGTTACACATAGTCAAAGAAAAGTGCCATTGCAATAAAGCACAGTAAGAAAAAAAAAATGGCTTAAGAATTACCAAAAAAATTGTTACATTTCCACTAGAAAAAAGGCCATAAGACTACCAAAAAAGGTAGTTGATGTTGAAAATTGTGCCCTAGGCCAATCATTGTATTGCGAACATTGTTTTTATTACAAAATAAGAGTTTTATTTTTTTACATTATTATATTATTTACATGTTTATATATAATAATATCCATAGATAAATCTTTTTTTTTTATTATTATCCAAAATGTCCCTAGTCAATCATCATTGTGGGAACAATGATAAATTAAGACTAGTATGATTTTGATTGATTAAGTGTTAATCATATATGATGATACGAATAAAAAATCATAGGCGTGTGTTAGAGAACAGGACGCTGGATAGACCCGTCATGAGATAAGTTACATGGATTAGGTCATAAGTTTATCTCATATATAACCGTGTCATTGATCTCTTGGACCTGAGATCACCATAGATTCCTACATGAAGGACACTGTACTTTGGTATAGTTTAATGTCACTTTTAATCGGGTGATTATAAAGACTATGATCGGGTATAGTAGAATCCATACAGAGGAAGATGAGTGGTCAAGATGGAATTTGTCCCTCTGATTAATAGAGAGATATCTCTGGGCCCCTTAATGAGTGTGATTGAGAAATGCATGGCCATGCTCAGATAAAAAGGGTTCTATCTTATCATCAGTCTGCTCCGAGATCGAGAAAGTTACAATCAAGCAAGTTGAGGATGACATTTCCATGCCTTATATTCGATCTAGATATCGTGTGACAAAAGGGGTATGATAGGGTTATAAGATAGGTTGCATTGGATCACTAATCCCGTATGATTTGGGTAGTCACAATGTCTTGCTAAAGGCCGCTTGTGACTTGTGGGTCAAATAGTGCAGTTGGCCCACTGCCAACATTATATGAGCTTGCAGTGTCACACATAAGAACGGACTAACTCGGACTAAAATGTCCACATTTATTGAATTAGAAATGTGTCTAGATTCAATAAATATCTAGAATGGAGGAATTATTTATATCTATATATATATAATTAAATTCAAAATATATTATATATATATATTATATTTGATATTATATATATATATGAATTAGTTTAAATTTGATTCTATTAGATATATTTAAATTTAAACTAATCAGATAATTTAAATTTAATTCTATCAGATAGATTTAAATTTAAACTAATCAGATAATTTAAATTAAGCTCTAAATATTGTTAGTTTAAATTTAAACTATAGGATATATTTGAATTTAAACTAATAAATATATTTAATGATATATTTAATTAATTTTGATTAATTAAATATATTTAAAACCATAATCTATAAATAGGAGTTTCCATATCAAAAAAGAATTGTTAGAGCTGCCTCTAAGAACCTTAGAGAGAGAGAGACACTGTACGAACGTCGCATGGAACTGTACGGACGTCGTACAAAACTGTACAGAATTGTACAAACAGGCTGCTAGCACACCGTTTGAATTGCTGAACCCCGTTCGTGTGGATACCAGTAGAGGGAGCTGATTTACGGTCAGTTCCTGTGATTCAAACAAAAAGTAAAACAACAAACTCAATCGACAGAAAAAAGTAATTCTTTGAACCTATTCGATTTAAGCGATTTTGATAAATTCTTAGTGAGAATCGGGATCAAAATTTTAAACATTTCCGTTGTGTGTCTCCTATGATTCCCAACAGTGGTATAAGAGCCACGTCAATAATTACTTAAATTGAGTACCTGTATGTTCTAAGAATTTTATCTTGTGCTCAATTTTTCGCATGTGTTGATATGAGATATGTATGCGATGTTGATTTGATTAAATTATTTTAAAGCATAAAATCTAAGCGTAGAGATCCTTTTAATGAATCCGTTCACATATATGATATATGTATAGGGTAATAGTCGTTAAAATTGATTATGTTCATACGTCTATACAAGATATATGTGTGTGTGTTCATGTTTTGGATATTGAAATTAATTATGAATCTGTATATGTATGTTAAACATGAATCTGTTTTCAATGTGATTGGGAACATGATTATTAATTTGTTTCAATTCGAATTCGTTTCACTATGTATGTGATGCACTAAATGAATCTATCGTTGCTATTTAATCCTAGTGCAACACAATCTAATTTAAAATAAATTCACTAAATTTACAGCCTTTCATATGAGATGAGATATTTGTAACATGTGTGTTTGTATTGTGATTTGCTTGGATAGGTATGGTGCATGATATGGCCTTAGGATGCTTATGGTTTGTAATTTTTAAAATACGGCTTACGTGTCGTGCCTCTCTCTATTCATTCTGAATGTATATTTTTTTCTCATCTCACACTCCCCTCGAATGTTCAAGTGTAACGCCCGATCTGTTATAACAATACAAAAACGGGCTAATTTGAAAAGTAAATCCTCTAAGATGAGTAATTCAAGGCCAAATAAAATTTGGATAAAATGTTAAATAATAGAAAATTTTGAAAGTGTATATTTTTTTCCCTTTTATGCAATTCATCATGTGAGACTTAGAAATGATAAGAAATAAGCTAGAAATATATGGTGTGACATCAAGCGAGGTTTCTCTTTGTATATATAGATTTTATCTTAGAGGAATCCTTTCATTGGCTTAGGAGAAGATAGGATAAATGAGCCATATTGTGTCACATTTATTTTAAGACTTATAATAAGATCATATGCATGTATATACAATGCTATAGTAGTATATAATTATCTGATGACTAGTTTTATAAAATAACAAATAAAATAAAATCCCTCGTGTAAAAATTTTAAGTTACAATGCCGCCCACTAATAAATATTTGTCAAGACTTTGATCACCTGACTGTAAGTTCCACCAAAGTGGGATAAACTTAGGTTATCTTAATAAAGCAGCTTGGATAATGGTGATACTCATAAGTTTTATAGTGGTTTAATTTAATTGAGACTATCAAAACGGTTTTGGGTCTCAAGGCATTAAATGGGATTAAACATGCCGGATCATGTGATGATTAAATCCCATAAAAGATCTAAGAGTTACATGTGATGTAATTGGTAAACGAATTACCTACTTAAATAGCTTAATTTTAAGCGTCTTGCCAAAGCAGACTTATAATTAAGTGAAATATGGGTCTTAACCCACTAAATTAAATTGAGGATTATTTTAGTGGAAAGTTATTAATTTGATTTTTGTATATTTTGTTGTAAAAAATGTCGACAAATAACTCTGCTGCACTATCATTGCGATCCATCCTTGAGAAGGACAAACTCAATGAGACAAACTTTTTTGATTGGTTCAGGAACTTAAAAATTGTTCTCAAGCAGGAAAGAAAGCTATATGTCCTAGATGAGCCCATTCCTGAGGAGCCTGCAGCCAATGCTCCAAGAGCACAGAAGGATGCCCACACCAAGCATCTTAATAATTATGTGGATGTGGGATGCCTGATGTTAGCCACCATGGTCCCAGGACTTCAGAGAGATCTGGAACTTATGGAGGCTTATGAGATGATTGTGCATATCAAGAAAATGTTCCAACAACAGGCAAGGCAAGAAAGGTTTAAAACCATCAAGGCCTTGCATTCCTGTAAAATAGCTGAAGGTGCATCAGTTAGCACTCATGTTTTGAAAATGAAAGGCTACCTTGATCACTTTGAGAGGCTTGGATTTCCCATGAGTCAGGAGTTAGCTATAGATTTGATCTTAAACTCACTCCCGAAAAGTTATGACCAGTTTGTCATGAACTACAATATGAACAACATGGAGAAATCCGTTTCTGAACTGCATGGGATGCTTAAAACTGCTGAGTAAAATATTAAAAAAAATCCAAGCTTTGTTTTAATGGTTCAGAAAGGTAAAGGAATGAAAAAGAAAGACAAAGGTAAGGGAAAGGGCCCGAACAATAAGTTCAAAAACCAAAACAAGCCCAAACCCAAGCCTAAAGCTAAAAAGGCAAAGCTTTCTAAGGAAGGAGTTTGCTTCTTTTGCAATGAGCCTGGTCATTGGAAGAGAAACTGCAAGTTCTACTTAAAAGATCTAAAGAAAAAGAAGAATAGTGGGGCTATTACTTCAGGTATCTATGTTATAGAAATTAATCTTTCTACTCTTCCTACGTGGGTATTAGATACTGCATATGGAACTCACATTTGTACAAAATGTGCAGGGTCTCAAAAGGAGTAGGAAGCTGAAAAAGGGTGAGATAGACCTACGAGTTGGAAACAGAGCAAGAGTTGCTGCTTTAGCCGTAGGCACTTATGAATTAGTTTTGCCCAGTGGGTTTTTGTTAATTTTGAACAATTGCTATTATATTCCTGCTTTAAGTAGAAACATAATTTCACTTTCTTATTTAGATAAGGAAGGTTTTATTTCAATTATTGGGAATAATAAATGTTTTATTTATTGTTATAACATTTTTTATGTGGATAGTGATTTGCATGGTGGTCATTATTATTTAAATATTGATGCTCCCAATAATCAAAATATCTATAATATAACCACTAAGAGGATTAAGACTAACGACTTGAATCTGACTTATCTCTGGCACTGTTGTTTAGGCCACATAAATGAGAAACGCATTTTAAAACTCTATCAAGATGGACTTCTGAAATCATTTGATTTTGAATCATTTGATATATGCGAATCTTGTATATTGAGAAAGATAACTAAGGCACCTTTCATTGGGCACAGTGAGCGGGCCACTGACTTATTGGGCTTAGTACATATTGATGTATGTGGTCCACTAAGTACAACTGCTAAAGGATGCCACTTGTACTTCATTGCTTTTATAGATGACTATAGTACATATGGTTACATCTATTTAATGAGACAAAAATCTAAAACTTTTGAAATATTCAAAACTTTTTAGAATGAAGTGCAAAATCAACTTGGCAAATTTATTAAAATACTTCGATCTGATTGAGGCGGAGAATATTTGAGCCAAGAGTTTATTGACCATCTTAAAAACTGTGGTATTATCTCACAATTAACCCCACCAGGAACACCATAATGGAATGACGTTTCTGAATGAAGGAATCGAACCTTATTAGATATGGTTCGATCCATGATGAGTTAAATGGATCTTCCACCATCCTTTTGGGGCTATGCATTAGAAAAAGCTGCGTTTACACTAAACCGTGTTTCATCTAAGGCGGTTGAAAAGACACTATATGAGATATGGATTGGAAAGAAGTTCAGTTTATCTTTTCTTAAAATTTGGGGATGCGAGGTATATGTTAAATAATAGGCCTCAGATAAGCTAACACCCACATCTATAAAATGTCTTTTTGTAGGTTATCCTAAAGAAACTAAAGGATACTATTTCTACAACTCTAGTGAGAACAAATTGTTTGTTGCTTGGAATGGTATTTTTTTAGAAAGAGAATTCATTTCTAAAAAAACTAGTGAGAGTAAGATACATCTCGAAGAAGTTCGAGAGCCACAAAATCACATTGAACTGGAGATGGAAAATTGAGAAGATTTACAACAAGTTGTTGAGCCTACTCAAGTAACACAAGGCCCACGAAGGTTTGATAGGACACGACACCAGCCTCAAAGATATCGTGATATGTTACTCATTGATCAAGATAAGCCAACCACCTATCAAGAGGCTATAATGGAATTAGACTCTGAGAAATGACTAGAAACTATGAAGTTTGAGATGCAATCCATGTATGACAATCAGGTATGGACCTTGATTGACCCACCTGAAGGTATAAAAGCCATAGGGTGCAAATGGGTTTTCAAGAAAAAAACTACATTGATGGCCAAGTGCATACCTTCAAGACACGATTGGTTGTAAAAGAATTCAAACAAACACATGGTATAGACTATTATGAAACATTTTCACCAGTCGCTATGATCAAATCAATCAGGATCCTTCTCGCCATTGCTGCGTACTATGATTATGAGATTTGACAAATAGACGTGAAAACAACATTCTTTAATGGAAAGTTGCTTGAGGATGTGTATATGACACAACTTGAAGGTTTTATACGTTCAAAAAATTCTGGGAAGGTTTGCAAGTTTCAAAAATCCATTTATGGATTGAAGCAAGCATCTCGAAGTTGGAATCATCGCTTTAACGAAATAGTCAAACATTTTGGTTTTATCCAAAATATTAATGAACCTTGTGTTTGCAAAAAAGTTAGTGGGAGTACAATTGTATTTCTAGTGCTTTATGTTGATGACATCCTACTTATTGGAAATGACATTCCTACCTTGCAGATTGTCAAGTCTTGGTTAGGAAAGTGTTTCTCAATGAAAGACTTAAGCGAGGCTAATTACATCCTTGGAATTAGGATCTATAGAGATAGATCCAATAGGCTAATCGGTCTAAGTCAATGCACCTACATAGACAAGATATTGCATAGATTTAGTATGTAAGATTCAAAAAGGTGTTTTGTACCTATGTCTCATGGCATCAATCTCAACAAGACTCAATGTCCTAGTACACGTGATGAGCGAGAACGCATGAGTAAGATTCCATATGCCTCGACTATTGGATCTATCATGTATGTCATGTTGTGCACTCGACCAGATGTCTCATATGCCTTGAGTATGACTAGTAGATTTCAATCAGATCTAGGTAAGAATCATTGGACTGCCGTCAAGAATATCTTAAAGTACTTGAGAAGAACTAAGGATGTATTCTTGGTGTATGGAGGATTGGATGAAGAGCTTGTTGTAAATGGTTACACAGATGCAAGTTTTCAATCTGACAAAGATAATTCTAGATTGCAATCAGGATTTGTATTCTGTTTGACTGGTGGAGCAGTAAGTTGGAAGAGCTCAAAGCAAAGTACTGTGGCTGATTCTACAATAGAAGCTGAGTACTTAGCAGCATCAGATGCAGCTAAGGAAGCTGTTTGGATTAAAAAATTCATCACTAAGCTAGGGGTAGTGCCTACCATCTCAAATCCGATAGATTTGTTCTGTGACAACAATGGTGCAATAGCACAGGCTAAAGAACTTAGATCACATCAAAGGACCAAACACATACTCAGGCGATATCACCTTATCAGAGAAATCATTGATAGAGGTGATATAAAGATATGTAAAGTACCAACTGATGACAATGTTGCTGATCTTCTTACTAAGCCGCTTGCACAGGTTAAGCATGATCGTAATGTTAGGTCAATGAGTATTAGAAACACTAATGATTGAATCTAGTGCAAGTGGGAGTTGTTGGAGATTATGTCCTAGGCCAATCGTTATATTGCGAACATTATTTTTATTACGAAATAAGAGTTTTCTTTTATTATATTATTATATTATTTGCATGTTTATATATAATAATATCTATGGATAAATCTTTTTTTATTATTATCCAAAATATCCCTAATCAATCATCATTGTGGGAACAATGATAAATTAAGACTAGTATGATTTTGATTGATTAAGTGTTAATCATATATGATGATATGAATCAAAAATCATAAGCGTGTGTTAGAGAACAGAACGCTGGATAAACCCGTCATGAGATAAGTTACATGGATTAGGTCATAAGTTTATCTCATATATAACCGTGTCATTGATCCCTTGGACCTAAGATCACCATAGATTCCTACATGAAGGACATTGTACTTTAACATATTTTAATATCACCTTTAACTGGGTGATTATAAAGACTATGATTGAGTATACTAGAATCCATACAGAGAAAGATGAGTGGTCAAGATGGAATTTGTCCCTCTGATTAATAGAGAGATATCTCTGTGCCCATTGATGAGTGTGACTGAGAAATGCATAGCCATACTCAAATGAAAAGGATTCCATCTTATAATCAGTCTGCTCGGAGATTGAGAAAGTTACTATCAAGCAAGTTGAGGATGATATTTCTATGCCTCATACTCGATCTAGATATCGTGTGACAAAAGGGATATGATAGAGTTGTAAGATATATTGCATTGGATTACCGATCCCGTATGATTTGGGTAGTCACAATGTCTTGTTAGAGGCCACTTGTGACTTGTGGGTCAAACAGTGCAGTTGGCCCACTACCAATATCATATGAGCCTGCAGGGTCACATACAAGAACGGACCAATTTGGGCTAAAATGTCTACATTCATTGAATCAGAAATGTGTCTAGATTCAATGAATATCTAAGATTGAAGAATTATTTATATATATATATATATATAATTAAATTCAAAATATATTATATATATATTATATTTGATATTATATATATATGAATTAGTTTAAATTTAATTCTATTAGATAGATTTAAATTTAAACTAATCAGATAATTTAAATTTAATTCTATCAGATAGATTTAAATTTAAACTAATCAGATAATTTAAATTTGATTCTATCAGATAGATTTAAATTTAAACTAATCAGATAATTTAAATTAAGCTCTAGATATTGTTAATTCAAATCTATCATATAGTTTAAATTTAAACTAATAGATATATTTAATAATATGTTTAATTAATTTTGATTAATTAAATATATTTGAAACCCTAATATATAAATAGGGGTTTCCATATCAAAAAAGAATTGTTAGAACTGCCTCCAAAAACCTTAGAGAGAGGGACACCGTATGGACGTCACACGGAACTGTACGGACGTCGTACGGAATTGTACGGACATGCTGCTAGCACACCGTTTGAGTTGCTGAACCCTATTCGTGTGGATACCAGTAGAGGGAGCTGATCTATGGTCAATTTCTGTGATCCAAACAAAAAGTAAAACAACAAATTCAATCGACAGAAAAATGTAATTCTCTAAACCTATTCGGTTTAAGTGATTTTGACAGATCCTTGGTGGGAATTAGGATCAAAATTTTAAACGTTTCCACTGTGTGCCTCCTATGATTCCCAACAGTTGAAGGATAGCTAAAAGTGGACAAAGGGTTGTGAAAAAGCTGACCAAAGGGCCACCCAACATCTGCTAAAGAAAAGGGTGTCGAAGCTCTGCTGGAGATGTAAGCAAAGCTCCAGCCCTAAAAGAAAGTGAGAGAATGCTATGGAAGACCTTGATATTAAGGAAGGCTTATGTCACATATATTCATACTAAAGAAAACGTTGTATAACTTGAGATACAACCAATGTGAGACTTCCACAGTCTAGCTAATTGAAGAAGAAAGACACACTAATGCTATATTCTAACGATGGCTTTAACATTTATCTCTAATCAAATTATAGGCCTTGACTAAAAACAAAAATACTACTGCTTTACCTCATTGTAAAATAATCATAGTTAACTACATAATAGTAGAAACTATGTGATTCACGATTCAGAATGTATGATTCGATGCAATACCCCATGGAAACAATACAGATCGTGTAATGAATTATGAAAAAGCTAGAATCGTACTCCTAATCGCCACAATCGTTCGTGTCGCATTGGAATCAGTGATTCAGGGTGTTCCAACAATTCAAGAACCAATATCTACGTCGCATCTCAAAGTCGGGTCCTTCGTGACCCGATGCAACTCGTTTGGCTGGAAAAGATGATACTGTTTCTTTTATTCGATTTATTTTAGTGAAACAGTGTTGTTGCTTCTTAAAATCCATATCATCCTTTTGGATAACACATAAGCTCCAGAATCTTGTCAAAAAATGAGCTTGAATTTCGACTGACGTGACTTTCGTGCAGTCAACTCAGCAGCAATCTTATTCTTATACAGCAGCTTATTTCCATACAGTAGTCAACTCAATAGCAAACCTAAAAAGATTACCTTCCAAACGACATGGGCTGCGTTGTTTTGAATTAAAAAACCCTAAATTAATTATTTCTACTCCTATATATATACAAACCTAAACATTTAAATCCTATTTAAATTCTAATTTACTTTTGCGGCAATCAACAATAGATGATGTGAGTGTGTGGCTACTAGCAAGGGAGAAGTCATAAAATTTCTTAGTTTTTTCTTTAAGCAATTTTTCAACCTTCTTCTCTTAATAAGTTATGGCTCTAAACAAGAAGGTAAAAAAAGATATGTTTGGGATCACTGCAAGTCTCTTGAAACTTAGTTACATGTTAAATGTAACTATTGTCCTAAAACAATGTGGAGAGCATTTAGAATGAAACATTATCTAACTAGAACACAAAGAAGTTGTGCCATGTGAACAAGTACCAAAGGAGATAAGAAATTTATTTAAAAAAATTTTAAATGATATGAACAAAGATGGTGATGATTTTGTTGATTGCTTTGATGAAAAAAGAAACCAAGAACATGATTCAAAAAATAAAAGGTCCATAGAAGCGTTTATAATAAAAGGAAAAGAGAAGAGTGGCTCTAGCTCTAAGCCTATGAAACAACAAATTGTGAATGTAATGGTAGAGAATAGAGATCAGGTGGTTAGAGATGTCTGTAAGTGCATATATAATAATGCATTGCCATTTATTTTGATAAAGAGCCCATTATTTATTAATATGGTAAAATCAATTAGTGAAATATGGTAGAGGCTTGAAACTACCTACTTATCATGAAGTAGGAGTTTTATTTTTGAAGAAAGAGGTTAATCTTATCAACGCCAATTTAGATAAATATAAAGTTGAATGGAAGAAAATTAATTGTACATTAATATCAAATATGGACTAATGGAAAAGGTAAGTTTCTTACTAATTTTCTTGTTAATAGCCTTAAACGAACTGTGTTTTTAAAATCTATTGAATGACACCAATAGATTCATTAAAAATGCTAAAAAAATGTTTGAATTACTGGATGAGATGGTGGTGGAAATCGAAGAGAAAAATGTAGTTCAAGTGGTAACAAACAGTGTCTCAGCCCTTGTATCTATAAGAAATAAGTTGATGGACAAAATAAAATAGCTCTTTTGGTCTCCTTGTGCTGCCCACTATTTTGATTTAATTTTTGAAAACATCAATGACATTATGGTATTTCATAATACCATTGAAAAAACAAAAAAAAAAATTATGATTTTCATTTATATGCACACTTGGGTGCTTAATTTGTTTAGAAGTTATTCTAAAGGGCAAGAGTTAGCTAAACCGCAATAACAAGATTTGCTACATTTTATTTGACAATGGTATGTTCGGCAGCTCCCTATTCAATGCTATGCACGGTTCCTTGGTAACTTCTAGTTTGATCAGGGAAACCACAAAAAATGAATCCCCGAAATTGGTTGATTAGTCATCCTATCTTGAAGCGGGCTTAAAAGACCAACCTTTAAGTCCATTTTGGATCAAAAAATTACGCTCAGATCCATGTTTGCATTAGAAAAATGGGCTAATAGTGCATATACCTCTAGGAATGAAGCAAAAATTGTGGAGACATAGTTCTAACTAATTCAAAGTTTTGGAAGTCTATCAAATATTGCTTGAATTGTGTGTCTCCTATTATGAAAGTTCTTAGACTTGTGGATAGTGATTCAAAACTAGCAATAAGATATATTTATAAGGTTAGTGATAGAGCAAAGAAACAAATAACAAATAATTTTAATAATGTGGAAAGCATACATTAAAAATTATGGGAAATTATAGATAAGCGTTAGGATTATCAACTGCCTCTTTATGCAACAACATATTTTTTAAATCTTAAGTAAGTTTTTCTTAGAAATGATTTTAATTTGTATGTAATATAATTATTTTATGTTTTATTTATTATTATATCTTGCTTTATCCTAATAACTTTATAAGTTCAATTGTAATCCAAAGTTTAACCCGAATATTGAGGTGAAGGTTGAATTATACAAAACATTGGACAAGATGTGTTCAGATATTGAGACTCAAGTCAAAATTGATTTTCAAATTAAAAATTTGACAAATCATAAGGATTCTTTGAATATAGCTTAGCAATTGCAACTAGAGAAAAGAAGTAATCTTGTAATTATTCATTTAGTAATATAATTTATTATTTTATTTATTTTAAATATTATATATAGTAATTAATCAAGTTTGTATTCATATATATACTTTTTTTGGGATAATTACATTGAAGGACTTGAAGTTGATCATATTTATTTTAAAGGACTTGTTACCATTGAGTATAACTTGTTTTACTTAAAATTAATGGTAATTTCACTTAAAATAATAATAATAGGTCCTTCAGGATAAATATTACAACTTTTAAGTTCCTAAATGTAATTTTTTTTTTTTTGGTTAGCTTTATGGTGAAATAGTTTTGGAGAAGAGTATAAAGAGTTACAAACACTTGCCATCCGTATCTTAAGCCTCACTTGTAGCGCTATGAGATGTAAGAGGAATTGGAGTATATTTGATCATATCCCCTCTAAGAAAAGAAACTATTGAGAACAACAAATGTTAAATGCTCTTGTATTTGTTAAATATAATTTTCAACTTAAGATTAGAAAAAAGCAAAAGGAGGCGAAAGGAGATACATATGATCCTATTTGCTTATCAAATCTTGAATTTGATGATGAGTGGATTATTGAACAAAAAGAGCCTTGCTTGGAAGGAAATGCTTGGATGGATATCCATGAGTGCTTCAAGATTGATAAAGGAAATCTTAGTAAAAAGAGAGAGAAGGGTATTGCACTTGCAATTTTAAATTTCTTTTTGTAAATTTTTAAATTAGTTTTTTTCGTTTAATTACTTACCTTATATAATATAATTACATATGTGATATGTTTATTTTTAGATCCTCGAAACCTTAATGCCAACAAGAAAGATAAAGGAACAAGAATTCAAATATAAGATAATGTTGTACAGGACAAAGGAAAATGCATTCAGATACAAAATAATATTAAACAAGACATTGGAGAAGAAGAATAAGAAGAGAAAGGAATTATCATGTTGAAAGATGATAAAAATAATAGTGATAGTAATGATATTAGTCTCGATGAATAAGAGAATAATTAATTTTGAACTTAGTTATTGATGAGTTATTTATTTATCTATTTATTAAAGTTATTATTTAGAAGATAGTTATTAAATTGTGACTTATAAATTATAATTTTGTTTTTTGAGACCTATGGTTAAATTTTTATCAATTCTCATTTAAATTTAATATTATGAATTTTTTTATGTATACAATTATATTATTTTTTAATATGTCTTTGAACCAAAGGATTTGATAGGATTTACAGTTCAAGAATTAACTTTAATTGCGATTCAATTATTATGGTTAACTATATTAAAGCCATCAGTCATGCATCTGATGCCTAAGATATCAAGTATCAAAGTGCATGAAAATTAATGAACTTTTATTTTGCTGTATGATTTTCTTGACAGCGCCAACTAAACAGGAGAGGCCAAACACTACAGACCCAGGATAACAAAAGAATGAAAAGAGGAAAGTGAGGGGAAGAGAAAAAGGGAAGGGGCCATCTACACAATGAGAGCAACTTACATGAACCATTTTTCGCGCAATAACTGCACACCTTTCTCACAAACCCCTGCCACATTCCAATAGAAAATAAGAGTACAAAAGAATACATAGAATTATAAGAATAAACTTATTAAATGTGAAAAATCTAGAAGATCAGATAAGAAAACTATTATACAAATGGAATCAAAAGAAAACAGGACATGCGCTAATGCAAATGGCATGTATGATGGGCGTTAAACCTTATTTGGCCTTTAAAGTTATCCTAATTTACATACTTCAGTATTCAAGGAATAATAACTTGGCAAACCTCTACAAACGTTAAAGTTTAAAAATACAACAGAAATTACTAGTTCCATATGAACAATTTTTAATGACGAAAAATGTCTGTTCATTTAATTAAGTATGATTTAAGAAATGGGGCAAGAAGCTGAATGCTTCCACATCAATCATTTAGTTTTTGACAAGACATGATCACAACATCAATTTAAAACATAATATTACCAATAGTGTGAAAGATGCCCCTACATGAAGTATGTTATCCATGCAGTGCCAGATTTTGCAAATGATTACCATCACTTCCAAACCTAGAATTTGCTGGTTTGAATAACAACAAACCCAATAACAAAATCTTTATATGAACATATTTATTATCACCTTCAAGAATCCCTCAAAAATTAAAATATCACACAAAAAAACAAATGAGGTTAGGCAGAGAAGCCTGAGACTCATATGGGATTTCATTTTCAATATTTTATATTAGGGGAATGTTTTGTAATAGCAAACAAGGTAGCATGATGAAGTAAAATCTTTTGATAGCCCACAGGATATATTAATAAATTGACTAAATTCATACATTTAAGAATTTCTTTTAATTAAAAAAAAAAAAAAGCAAAAGGCAATGCCCAAATCAAAGTGCATATATTATGCCATAATGTTAATTTCTAAGTGGGGAAAATTAGTATTTGATATAGGCCTTTTATTACCTGACTTTCTTGAGCAAAATGGCCTCAAGTTTGAGGGCAAGGTCCTGTGATCGGATCTTCTGCTCCAAGTTCTTTCGGGCCAAAACTTGCTTCTCAGAGTTCTTGATATGGTGTCTTTGCACCTCCTTTATCATCCGCTCCATCCCACTTGATTGCATCTTACGCTGCATGATTGTCAGTGCCTACTCCAAGTCCCCATTTTCAACCTTTACTCGTATGCCTCTGCATTGCTGCAGATGATGATACCCATTACATGGTGGTTCAACGATCCTACATGGCTGTCTGAATAGGCTAGATACATGCCGTGCAATTGAGTTCATATTTACGGGAGATGGTTGCATTCGCTGGTACTACCTTTTGTTTATCAAGAACTGATTAAAAGGGCCAGAATAAGCGTCAATTTTCAAAACAGAAACTGAATGTTTGTGTATAGCAAGATTGTTAAAGAGGAAGGAATAATAGAAAATATACCCTTATGAAATGAAAAGAGAATAGTCTAAATACAGAAAAATCTAAAACTTGTGTAATTGGATCTTATTTCAGAACTTATTCCATTCCTGGTCTAAATTATTGAATTAATTTTAGTGCTACTAAAATATCATCTACATGTCATTCCTGGTTTAAATGTTGAATTAATTTTATTTCCAAGGAATTAACTTTCTAAATTATATAATGCACGTGCTACTTAAAACTTGATGAATTTTCAGCATAAGTAAGAGTCATCTTTGTTTCTAATTTTATCTTTGTGAATAAACAGAGGAATGGGGACATATCTAGTGAAAAGAGTGGTCTATGAGAGGAGTGAGAGTCATTAGTCACCGTGGGATCATAATAAAATCCCACGAACAAACCTAAACAGTATTAGATTAGCAGGAGCTAAGGCTCACGTACCTGACCACAATATAAAACAAAAAATAGAGGAGTTTTAAGGTGAGGACTGAGAAGACAAAGGATGAGCAACAGAAGGCTACAAAACAAACGGATCACAGCATAAGAAGCAGCAAAATCGCATCGCCCCGAGCAGATTGATAATGCATACATAGAGATAAATTGAGATAAAGACTTCCGAGTTGATAAATGTCAAGATTTCAAAGTTGGGAAATTCGATAAATAGGAAAAGACAGAAACTTTACGGGAATATCAATCTTACCAAGATCCAGCTAGCCTTCAAAACCTTTATTGAAACTTGAAAGCCACCGAAATTCTTTGTGGGAGAATTGGAAACTGAAAACTGACTGAGACATGGGTGTGATCCGCTGCAGTAGGGTTTAGAGCAGACCAAGTTTGGGGCGGTTAGGAGCTAAACGCACAGTTTCAATGAAGCTTACTGCCGGTTTGGTTTTGTAAATTAAAAAAAAAAAGTAAAAGAAAAAAATGATTTTATAAATTAAATATATTTTTATATTTTTATTTTAATATATTATTAAGTAATGATTATAAAAATATAATAAATCTTATATACAACTATATGAAAAATATGTATATTTACATTGTATGAAACTAATTAGATTTCAGATTTCCTTTAACTTCACTAAGCACACAATTCAACGAAGTTGGAGCTTTTTCTTTATTTTATTCTTTTTCTTTGCTTATATACATTAGATCTCATTTTGTTATGGGTAACGAGTAACATGCAGGCAATGAGTAATATGCATAGTAATTAAAACATCAATCAATTTGATTATAAAATTGATAAATTACTTCCTAATTTAAAAAATTGATGAGAATCAATAAAATTGGTTGGATTTGGATAATTCAAAAAAAATTTCTTCTTATGCTTAAATAAATTCCAAAATTGGGTACTTGTGTTTTTACATGAAGTTTTTTCACCCTAATTCCATTGATTCTTCTATTACTGATTCATCCTCCATGCCATTTCAAACATTTTTTGAGTTTTGAAGTTTTGCAGCTATTTCAATGAGATCAACCGTTTCTGCTTTGATTTATAGTTATTTCAACTCTGATTTCTATCATAATGGGTTTTAACGAGATTAGCTATGTCAAATTTTGCACTCTCTATGTGAAGGTGCTTAGGGAGGATGATTGACTCGTGAATGGTGAGAGAAATAAATGGAGAGAAAAAATATTTGTTATTGTGACTCTATAATGTGAATGGTGAAATAAGAGAATGAAGAGAGATTGAACCAAATGGGTCATTATGCACATTGGCTACTATGATAACCAGAAAACATGAAAGAGAGAAGGGGGTAAAAGCTTTGCATTGGAAATAGTCATGCTATGCACGTGGCAATGGAAGTAGCTTCTGACAATTCTACGTTCAATTGACAAACAAAAAATTTTGAACAAAAATATAAATAAAAAAATAATTTTAAAGATAAAAAATAACTTTTAACATCTTTATTTTTAATAATTAAATAATAATTAATAAATAATATTAAGTACTAATTACAAAAACAAAATAAATATTATACATAATTTTTTTCTTTTATTTTAGTTAATCATACCAAATGAGTAGGCCGCTTATTTGCAACTCTTGGTTAGAATATTGGTGGTTCATAGTATGTGAAGCAAGATTTTAAGATTGAATTTTTGCAACTCAAATTTGTACTTTTTTATTTTGTTAATGACCATAAAAATAATATATATTATTATATCTAAAAATATATATTAATTACTATTAATTTATTTATAGTTTGATTATAATTAAATCAATAAATTATAAATTAATAATTTTATTAGTTTAATAATCAATTTTATTTTAAAAATATTAAAAGTAAAATTGCCATATAATACATCTTTAGTTGATTCTTTATTTTTTTCCTATTCTATTTGGGTGGGCAAAATCATTTGCGACTTGTTTAGTGTGTAAAAAATTAAGTATGAAAATAAAAATAAAAAATATATAATTTTTAAAATAAAAAATAATTTAAATATTTTTATTTTTAATACTTAAATAATAATTAATAGATATAATTGAATAATAATACTTAAAAAGAATAAAATAATAATTATATCAAAATTTTTTATTTCCTCAATTTTCCGTACCAAACAGGGCGTTGATGGGATACTTAATCCATCGCCAAAAACAAAAAACGATGGAAACATCACATATGCCAATAAAATTTGTAATAAATGACTGATTTGCCATTTTTCCATCGTTATTGATTGCCAATTATTGAATTAAATATCATTGGTTCATGCTTAGCCAAATTGAAATATAAAATTAAAAATATAAATTTTTATTTTTTCTTTTATAATTGGTAATTAAAAATTGTTATTAATTTTTAGTAATTAAAAATGACTATTTTATTATTATTATTTTTACTAATAAACAAAATAATTATTATTTTATTAGTGGTGATTTAAAAATATGTCAACAAATTTAAAAAATATTTTAATATGTTTTATATTAAAAATATTATAATTATTTAATTATCTTTTATTTCTATTTTTGAATTATTTTAATCTAATTAAACACAAAAATAAAACAAAATATTTATCTCTTCCCGTGCCATACAAATATAATCATTCTATCAATCAAAATCTATTTTTATTTTCATTCTAATTTTTATTCATATTTTTATTTTTATAAAAATTATTCCGTTAATCAAATGTGGCTTTGAAACATCAAGGAAATGTTTTCTCCAAAATATCCTTGTTATACTCTACCTTTTTGTTTATTAACCCCCCTGCCCCCAATCAGACTTGATACAAAAGAAATTGGAATAAAATTATCCAGTGCTTTTATCTTTTTAAGCAAACATTAAAATTAAAATTTTATACAAATAAACGAATAATAATCATTAGCTAGTTAATAAACAAAATTTTTATCCTGTCACCTTAAATAATCATTTGCACCAAGTTTTGAATTAACAACTTGTTGGCAAAAAATAATTAACAACTTGTACAGTGCTATATAATTAACATCTAAATTTACTTCATTTTATTTAGATTTTTCTGCATGACACATTTTTTTTTAATGAATTTCTCTGAAGAAAACTTTTGAGGTACCTTGAACACATGAATATTTAATAGTTAAAATTTATGTGGCACATATATAAAGTAATAAGTATATGTAAGTATTGATTATTGAGTATATATTCACATTACATACAAATTGTTTTTTAAGACACTTAAATTTAAAATGATGTAAGTAAAACACAAATATATAAATTCTTAATTATTTTAAAAATTATATCAAATCCGGTAGTTCAATTATAAATCATTTTAATCTTCAATTTAGATGTCTTTGAGGTTAAAACTTATAAAAGAATAGCTAAATTTAGACTACATTTAAAACTATTGTTGTGCACACTATGTTATAAATCATATATCAAATTTTCATTTATTACTGTAATCTGATATTTTATTTATTATTTTACATTTATCAAAATTAGTTCAAAAATTATTTTGCCTTTTAGGTTATATTTTCAAAATTTTATTTTTTAAAAATTATTTTCTACAATATAATATGTTTTTATTTCCTTTATATAGAGTGGGTATTATCTAATGGATGGAAGGACATAAAAGTCTCTTCCCATCGGAGATCGGCGGCGAGGCTGAAAGCCACAAATTTCCAGAAGCGCTCCAAATTGAGGCGCCATAAACCCTAGAATCTGAATACAGGAGATTGTGGCGCATGTTCCTTGAGGAGGAAATTCAAAGATTGAGAGTTCCACATGGGTCGACCTGAACCATGCGTCCTCTTTGCTCAGACTTTCGTTCACCCCCATCTGGACGAGTATGTCGACGAGGTAACTCCGCATTCACTTGTGCTTAATCTTTTGAGCTTTATTTACTAGCTGAAGCACTATTCAATTGTAATGCGCAGTGCAATTTTAAATTCTGGAAAGCTTAGCTGCTCCTTTCTTTTGTTACCCCGCCACATTTCCATGTATTGAAATTTAGAAATAACAAACTTCAAATTCTGTTTTAATAGTGGTGTACTTGGCTGGTATTATCAGTTGGTTTTGCTAGGTTTTAGTTGGTTGTCATCGTGACACCTTCCCCCTGCCCCCAAAAAAAATTTCTTGCAGGTGATTTTTTCAGAACCCATCGTCATCACTGCCTGTGAGTTCTTGGAACAGAGTGCATCATCGGTTGCCCAATCAGTAACTCTTGTAGGGTATGTGATCTCTGTTTTTGTGTGCATTTTGGTTGTCTGATTTTTTATCCTTCTTTTGAGACGAAATGTATTTGGTGGTTGCCTGTAATCCTTTTATTCCGTCACGTACCCCAAGGATGCTTTTGTTGGCCCAGAGGATTGCTTCAGGTTTAAATTGTTTGGATGCCTGATGAAGATTTTGTAACCTATTATCTTAATTTCTTGCACTTTCGCAGGGCAACTTCACCTCCATCATTTGCTCTAGAGGTATTTGTTCATTGTGAGGGAGAGACGAGGTTTAGGAGACTTTGTCAGCCTTTTCTATATTCTCACTCTTCATCAAATGTACTAGAAGTAGAGGTATTCACCGCATTTTACATCTTTGTATATTCTGGCAGTATTAACCATATTCGATTTAAAGTTTTACCATTTACTTGGATATTTAATTATGCTGACTATTTTTATTCAATTTGTGCAAAACTATTATCGTGTTATTAGATATCTGTCAGAACTGTTATTTGTGATGTCTTGTTCTTTGAGTTCCGACATAGATAGATGTGAAAAATAAATCTCATGAAAAGTAATTTTTACACACATGAAAAAATGTAAATCTAGAATAATTTCCTTTTTGTTAAAGAAAAGTTAAGTGAATATTAGTGTTTCAAAGATTTTGTAATTATGAATTCATTAGATATACATAAAACATTGCTTTAGTAAAATTGATTGAAAAATTACCGATTAGAGTTAATAGAAATATGACTAAGAGTATGGGGAAATATGACTAACTTTTTGTCTAAAAAACTATTTTAAAAAAAATTATCATTATATTATTAGAGTTATGTATGGATATACTTTATAAATTGCAATTAATGGTTGGTGGATTAATTTCCATCTTGACTTGTTCTTGATATTTACTGAGTAGCAAACTCATAGCTTAATAAGTGTTGCACTGATTGTTTTCTCTTTACCAGGCTGTTGTAACTAGTCATCTAGTTGTAAGGGGAAGCTATCGGAGTTTGAGCTTGGTTGTATATGGCAACACGGCAGAGGATCTGGGCCAGTTTAACATTGAATTTGATGACAGTGCATTGACTGATCTCGTTGACTCTTCTGAGGGGAGGCTTGAAGACCTGCCTCTTGCATTAAATTCTGCTAATTCGACAATTGAGGACTCAATTTCCTCTTTAAATGTATTGTCTATTTCAGTTCCTGCAACAGATATTTCTGCTGAAGTCAAGCTGTTTCTACAGATAATGTTGAAGATTTTGGAGTTTCCTGAGCTTGGGGACGCTGGACATAAGGTTGTAAGTACTGTAGTATCAGCAGTCTCTTCTTACATTTCCAGTGAAGTATGCAAATCAATTAGAGGAAGATATCAGATGTCAGAGAGACCTGAGAAGTTTGAAGAGTTGCACAGTGTTGTTAATGAGGCAAGAAAAGAGCTTCTTGAAGTTTACAAAGTCCTTCAAAACAAATTAGGCAGTGCATCTTCTGAATGGTCATCAGAGGGCAGTTATTTTGAATCGGAGGCTGATATGTTGGATTCCAAAGAGTTGGTGGATATGTTTAATAGGTACTTTCATTTTACAAGGAGATCCACATCTATAGGAGACCACTGTCTTTTGCAGGTAATCTGTTATTTATTTTCTCTCGTATTCTACAAGCATCTTCTTATTCATTGAGAATGTTAGAACCAAAGAAATTTGCTTTCACCTTTTCTCATTTGCTTGGCTCTTCTCTTATTGTCTTTTGCCCAATTTGTGTTTCTGTACATCATTCATCTCTTTTACTTAAATGCAGAGTGAGAATGTCCTTCTAGGATTGAGCATGGCTCTTCTACTGTGTTCTGGTAGAGAGAGCTGCTTTCATTTCGTTAATGGTGGGGGAATGGAGCAGATTGTGATGTTTTATTCCAAGGATGTGCAAAGTTCAACTACTACTATGCTCCTGCTTCTTGGTGTTGTGGAGCAGGCTACCAGGTATTCGGTTGGGTGCGAAGGCTTCTTAGGTTGGTGGCCACGTGAAGAGGAAAATATCCCCTCTGGTACAAGTGAAGGTTATAGCCAATTGTTGAAGTTGATATTGGCGAAGCCTCGTCATGATGTTGCTTCTCTTGCAACCTATTTGCTTCATCGTCTGCGGTTTTATGAAGTTGCTTCAAGATATGAGGTATTGCTTTCACTAGTGTGCCTGATATAAATGAATGCTGCTTTGCATTCCAGAACTTCATCTTTGTCTTGTGGTAATATAATCTTTGCCAGTCTGCAGTTTTGTCTGTGTTGGAAAGCATCAGTACCATTGGCAGGGTTACAAATGCTACCTTGAACATGCTCACTGCTGCAGAAATTCAACTCAAAAAGCTCCTGGTCAGTTTTAATTTATTGATTTTGATTTTTGTAGTAGTAGAAACTTGTACTAAATTTTTTTCCTCCTTATCTTTTGTTCTTTTTGTAAGTTGGATGACGTTATTTGTTTTAAGCAAGAATTTTTGGCTGTAAAATTCCTAGTTAATATTTGTTGACTAGTACTAATGCAGAAATTGATAAATTCACGTGGTCCAATTGAAGATCCTTCTCCCATAGCTTGTGGAACTAGATCATTGATTACTGGTCCAACAGATGGATTGTTGTCATATAAAGCAACTTCTGGCCTGATTAGCTCTTCAAGTTGTTGCTTTTCAGATTGGGATATTGATTCGCATTTACTGGGACTTTTGAAGGTATATCATTTAGTCAGGACAGTACATTTGCTGAGTTCTATGAAATTGTGCCTGCTTTTCAGGTTTGGGATGCAGCTTTTTTAGTTTTCTAACTTGTTTCTTGCTTTATCTGTCATGTTTGCCCCTGTTGTGTGAATATGGACAATTCTTTATATATGCATTCTTGTCAGTTTTTCAGGGCACTTGAATGCTGGAATTAATTTTTGTTCTACAATTTTTCATGTTATGATTATATATTTACACACACACACACACACACACACACACATATATATCTGTATATTCACATGTTATGTTGGAGGCAGGAGCGGGGATTTCTTTCCTTATCAGCTGCACTGTTGTCATCATCTGTATTACGTGTGGAAGGGGGATATGCTGCAGAAATATTCATGGATATTGCATCATCTATTGAGGCTGTAATTCTTTCATTCCTTTTTTGTCGATCAGGTTGGCTTCAATTACTATTAATACATGAATACCTATGCATGTGTATTTACACTCACTTGTAGTTGGATCTAGTACTAGAAAGAAGCAAATGATATAATCAATTATTCATATTCTTTTGTTCTTTCCCTTTTTAGGCTTGATATTCCTGCTACAGGATCCCGAACTTTCAACTACCTTAATCCATGCCCTTAAGGGTGGTCATGCTGTCAACAGGGAAGACTGTATTCCTCTTCGATATGCATCTGTTCTGTTATCGAAGGGTTTCTTATGTAGTCCACTTGAGATAGGGCTGATAGTTGGTATGCATTTAAGGATGGTTAGTTTCACTTCACAAACTTATCCCTCTCTACATCTCTCTTCCTTCCCCCTGCTCTTTTAGCTGCTGTTGCTTCATTTTTTTTTTTGTCCTTTTAATGGTTTTGTATCTCATTGTGGTTATTCTTATTCTTGGCCTAGGTTAATGCCATTGATCGTTTGCTTTCGGCAAACCCACACTCAGAACAGTTTTTATGGGTTTTGTGGGAACTTTGTAGCCTCTCTAGGTGGACATTGCCTTATTTTTGTCTGAATTTAATATTCTATATGCTAATAGTTGAAGTTTTAAACCAAATTGCTGATAATTTGCAGGTCTAATTGTGGACGCCAAGCTTTGTTTGCTCTGGGATATTTTCCTGAGGTATGCACAACATTTTGCCGTTAGAAGCCATATTATGCAGTGTTGGGAAGTTCATGATATTTGACTGGATACTCTAAGGCACACTCATTGGATTTGAAGTGATGAATTATAATACTTTAGAAATGAATGTACTTAGAATAATGATTTTATGCTATCCCTTTTTTTTTTTTTCTGAAAGGGTGGCATCTTCTGTCAGTATGATGTAGCAGAATAACCTAAACTAGGTGCCACTTTTCTTATTTTGTACTTAGGCTCTATTTGTTTTGGCTGAAAGTGCTCTTTCTGTGAATAACACTCTCTGAAATGAAAAATTGATCCTGTTGTTTGGTGAATATAATGGAAAGCATTTTCCCTTATTTAGTGCATCATAGGAAACATACATTTAAGAAGTTATTATTTATATAGAGATAAAAAAGATATCTATACATTCTTGGTTGTACAAACTTGGCATATCTATATATTTTGATATTTGGTGTCTTGTTAGAAATTAGACTCATTTTCTTAGTATAAATTAATTTTGATGTCATAATTATAGTTATTACTAATATCAAATATAACTTATTTGAAAGATAAAAAAATTAATGAACTTTTAAGTGAACTAAAATCTATGGATTTTTTATGTTTGAAAATTCCTTCCTATAACCTTGAGCATAATTCATAGATTAATAAAATAATTTTTTTGTTATTTAATAAATAAAATTAACATGTAAGAAGGATGAGGGCTAATTTTGAAGGTAAAGGGAGTATACATGAGATAGAAGTATGGGCCAATGTTATTTCAATCTGCAATTGTGTGCTATTGCTGTGGAACACTCAAAGCCTGCCTGATTTGGAAAATGACTTGTGCCTTTAAAAAAAGGGAAATCATTGTGTTGTTTGTATAAGCTTTTATCTGTGAAAATACTTAATTGTGAGAAAAATCACTCAGAGAAGCTAAAATTTTAGCATCTGAAAAAGCTGTTTTCTTTCAGCTTCTTATAAAAGCTTCCATATTCAACTTATTCAAAAGAGCCTTCTTTATTATTTTCCGTTCTCAATAATTAAAAAAATAGGGAAAACAACTTCCTGTAACCCATTTTCCACTTAAACAAACTAAACTTTAAAGTGTTTATATCTCCATGATATTAGTATTTTTTCCAGTTACAGAATATAGCTTCTAATACCTTGAATGGCAGTTTTGTTATTACATAACTAGAGTTGTTATTTGTTAGTGACGTGTTAGATATTGTGATATGTTAAGTCTTACTAAGTTTAAAGATTTTAATTAATATAACTCTTTCCTTTCTTGTAGGCTGTTTCTGTCATGATTGAAGCATTAAGTTCTGTCAAGGAATCTGAATTTGTTGGAAAAAATAGTGGTATTCAAGTTACTCTATTATCACTCTCTTTTATGCTGTAATGGCAAGATTTCTTGTTCAGAGGAGGTTTAAAATGTTTGTGCTTACCCTGTTGCATTCAGGATCATCACCAATAAATCTTACAATATTTCACTCTGCTGCCGAGATCATTGAAGTAATTGTTACGGATTCCACAGCATCATCTTTGGGTTCCTGGATTGGACATGCTATGGAACTCCACAGGGCCTTGCATATCTCCTCTCCAGGGTCCAATAGAAAAGATGCTCCCTCAAGGCTGCTGGAATGGATTGATGCTGGCGTAGTTTACCACAAACATGGGGGTATTGGTCTGCTTCGTTATGCTGCTGTATTGGCTTCTGGAGGAGATGTGCAGTTAACTTCAACTAGTATCCTAGTGTCAGATCTGACTGATGTTGAGAATATTGTTGGAGAGTCTTCTGCTGGCTCTGATATTAATGTTATGGAGAATCTTGGAAAGTTCATATCTGAAAAGTCTTTTGATGGTGTTGCTCTTCGAGATTCTTCTCTGGCACAGTTGACAACAGCATTTAGAATTTTGGCATTCATTTCTGAAAACCCAGTATGCAATAGTATTCTATTTTGAGTTATTTTAAAGATAATTTTAAATTCTTTCGTATTAGAAATTTTGTTGGCAGCATCTTATTACAGTTTTAAATCAATGCAGACTATTGCTGCTACTCTATATGATGAAGGTGCTATAATAGTTATCTATGCTGTTTTAGTCAATTGCAGATTCATGCTTGAGCGGTCCTCAAACAACTATGGTGAGCAAATTTGATTTCGTGTTATAATTAGTGGCTTATTTGATTGAGCTATTATGTTACTTAAAGTTATGATCAGGCCACCCCTCTTAATATTGGTTTGACAATACTTGCCAGATTAGTTAATTAATGCTATGAACAGTATGCAATGTAATGTATTTCAGAGTATAATTTTTGAACATTTTATTTACCTGTTACTTTTTTTCTCTTTACTAATGGTATTTGCGTAGTATTGGTTTGGATATTCCTCAATATATTATATTTACTTTTGATCAGTAAGATAATTTTGTTGTTAGTTGACTTATAGTTCTTTATGCATACAAATGTATAGAACACTATATATCTTAGCTGGTATTCCATGTCGTAACCTCATGATTTCTTGCTGATTGTTTCCTGCTAGTCTTGTAACTGCATGCTGATTTATATTCTACAGTTTAATGTTCCATATGACATATTGATGTTGCTTTTCTAAAATTTACCAAATGCAATTGTCTATTCTGTTGAACAGATTATCTAGTGGATGAGGGTACAGAATGCAATAGTACATCAGATTTACTTTTGGAACGTAATCGTGAACAGAGTATAGTTGATCTTTTGGTTCCTTCTCTGGCTATACTGATCACACTTTTGCAGAAATTACAGGTGTGTCTTGTAGAAATCCTGTCTCTTCTCACCATGATACTTCTTTCTGGTCAATGTTCTTGGTTGGAATAATTAATATTTGAATTGAGAACATGTATTTCAATGACTAAGAAAAGTATTTTGAATTTCCTTTTAGCAGTTTTTCGGTTTTCATTTGACTATTATACATTGTTGACTAAATATCAAATTCAAAAGAACAAGAGGCCCAGTAGTTTTATGAGCCCTAATTACAGGATAGAAAACTATGCATGCATTGATTCTCTTGATCTCAAACAAAATTACAGAATATAAAGGTGTCTCTTAGTAGATTTAGTTTTACTGATAGGATTTTTTAAGTGAAAGACAGAGTATATGTCTGCTATTCGGTAATTTTGTTTGAGATCAAGAGAGTCTGTCGATGGATGGTTTTCTTTATATTCTGGATTCAGTTGTTAATGATAAGAAGTTTGGAATTCTTGTTCTCGAAAAAGAATGAAAGTACATGGGTATTTATATAGTAGAGAGGAAGCTATTCTAGGAAGGAAAATAAATGACAAATAAATGATTGACAAGTCCCTTACCATTAGGGATGGACAAATCAACTAATTCATAGAGTAAACTAATAATTACAAGGATCCTAATTATAAGTACAATAATTATAATGATTAAGAAGGATTTGTAATAATTAAGGAGGATTTGATAGTTAATTATGGAACTAGTGATGACAAGCCTGTGAAAACCTACTGAGAATTGGCAATTTAAAGTAAAATTCTTGGAACTTTTTTTGTAATTATTTTAAAATGTTTGTTTTCTTTGGGGGTTTGTTTAATATTGAGATGCTCTTAGATACTGCTTTATATGTTGGGCTGTGTCCTTGTATCTATTATAGGGTAAGATAAAGCAAGAAAAAAAATGGTTTTTCCAGCTCAACTGCGATCCATTACATAAATGGGATGATGAAAAGGTTAATCATCTTGTACTTCAGTAGTTGGTTACTTTTGGTGGTTATCGGTTTTCTCTCTTTCTGGGGTTTGCTGGGGACTGGTTGTCCATTTTTTGAAGCTGTTTGGTGATGTAAAGGGATGAGGAGGGAGAAGTGATGTACAAAGGAAATTTATTCCTTTTTTGTTGGGGTGTTTGGTTGAATGTAAATTCAGTATTTTCAGGATTAGAAGAACTGGATGGATTTGGATAAGTTGTTTTGTATGTTGTATCTTAGGTTACTTGTGAGTTATGGTTGTTGTTTTTCTCTCTTACGGGGGTTTGCTGGGATCAGCAATGCATTTACTGTTTTGTGATGTAAACTTGTGAAATCATGGGGAGGAAGGAGTAACATACACTGGAAATTTGTTCCTTATTTTATGTGGTGTGTTAGGTTGAAGGCTTCCTTTTCGTCCATTGTTCCTGGTGGGGTTTTATTTCTAGGTTCTGTAGATAATATGATTATACATTGTAAATTTGTATATTAACTTTCTCCACAACCTTTCTTCTTTTTTTGGGGTTTGAAGTTTTCATCCTTATGGCTCGTGCTTTTCACCTGAAGGGGCATGAAAGGGTCTGTTCAATGCACGTTTAATGAGATTGGAAGATTATTGTTCTAAGATGCAGTTTTTCTTTTCCTTTTTTTTTTTTGGGGGGGTATCTTGATCTTGTAGATAGGATGATATATTATCCTCTGTATTTCTACATTTTACATTCTCCTTCGTTGCCTTAACAATCTCTTTTGTCAAAGAGGAGGGAAACACAAAAAAAGAATCTGTATGAAATCAATCTGATGGACTTACTGAAGCTTGTGTGACATAAATTATCAAGGACTTCTATTTTTTATTGAGTTTGTTTGGTTGCAATTGATAGGAAGCGAAGGAGCAGCACCGAAATACAAAATTGATGAATGCCCTTCTACGATTACACAGAGAGATAAGGTATCTTTTTAGTTTCATTTTGGTTTGTGTTTGGTTTAGGAATCATGTTTTTCTTCTTTAAATTGAACAAACTCTGGTAATTGCAGCCCCAAGTTGGCTGCATGTGCAGCAGACATATCCTCTCCATATCCTGATTACGCTATTGGTTTTGGAGCTGTCTGTCATCTCATTGTGTCAGCCCTTGCTTTTTGGCCAGTACATGGCTGGAGTCCTGGTCTCTTTAACACCCTTCTTGCTAGCATTCAGGCTACTTCAATGTTGGCTCTAGGTCCAAAAGAGACATGCAGTTTGCTTTATCTTTTGGTATGCATAACTTATTTACTGAGCAAAACTTTGGAATGAGGGTTCTGGCCATGTTGTTTCTTTAAATATTCATATGATTTAGTGCTTATACCATTCTTCAAATTTATTATTTTTATTATTTGAGCTCTGTATAGTAAGATTCTTGGGCTGTATATGTATGATCAATTCTTCTGCTCCTATTGCTTTTCTCTTGCAAGAGCGATTTACTTCCTGCGGAAGATATATGGCTTTGGAGTAGTGGAATGCCTTTGTTAAGTGTCCGCAGAATGTTGGCTGTTGGGACGATAGTTGGGCCTCAGAAGGAGACACATGCCAACTGGTATCTGGAATCTGGACACCTAGAGAAGCTGCTTTGCCAGTTGGCTCCACACCTCGACAAAATTGGCCAGATTATACAGCATTATGCCATTTCTGTACGTAATTTCTGCTTACATGGTGAACTTTGTATTTCCTTCTTGTTCTCATGGGATTGGGGTTTGTTGATGTGGCTTATATAAATGCTTATTATCTCATGTCATTCTAATTTCCTGAGCAGGCATTAGCAGTCATTCAAGATTTGCTACGTGTTTTCATAATTCGCATTGTTTGCCAAAACACTGATTATGCATCTACGCTTATACGACCAGTATTGTCATCAATTATTCATGATGTTTCTGAATCATCTTTCCCATCAGATATAGATGCATACAAGGTAAAAGTTCTTTTGCAAGCCCAAAAGTTGGATTTGGTAATTTATCTAGTTTTGACACCATAATGAATAATTCTCCTTTACTTTCAGGTTTCCAGGCTCCTTGATTTTCTTGCCAGCTTATTGGAGCATCCACTTGGCAAGGTGAACTTGTGGTCCTTTAGTATAATCATCATTACTATTAAGTATTATCGTACTAATAACAATAAAAGTTTATATATTACAACAATGGCCAATTTTCTCTATGTCAGGGTCTATTGTTAAGGGAGGGTGCTTTTCAGATGCTAACAAAAGTACTCGAAAGATGTTTTGTTGTTGATGATGTAGATGGAAAGCAAACTCCAGACAGTAGAACTCCTGCAAAGTGTAACTTCGGTTTCTTTAGTTGGTGTCTCCCAGTATTCAAGTTTATCACACTTATTTTTCATTCAGAAACTTCTCAACATTTCCCCAGGATACAGGACAGGTGTGTTGATTTTATTTCCTAGTTACTGTTATGTTTTGATTCGCTTAACAGCTAAGCAATGAACTCTGGTTGTTTGTCAGAGAAACTTTGGAAAAATTGAATACTGAAAAGTGTGTGCTGATTCTACGTCATCTCTTAAAATGTTGTCAGGTGACTCTCTGATCCTGTCCTCAATGTTAGTGTTGGTCTTTAGATGCTCTTTTTATGCATATAAACAGCACTTATCAATGAGAAAAATTAGTGTAAAAAAATTTCTGTTTATCAAATGCCAGTTTATAATTAAATTCAAGTGCTTTTTTCAGTTGCTTCTATTATGGTAATTAAGGATTATATTATTTCAAGGTCCTGCCTGTTGGAAAAGAGCTAGTTGCTTCTCTTACAGCTGTCAGAGAATTAGCTTCTTGTAGCGAAGGCCAAATTGCTTTTGGAGCTATACTTGAACCTCAAAACCATGATAGGGATGTCAATTATTACGTTCATAGTGAAGCAGAGTGGAGAAAATGCCCTCCTTTACTTAGCTGTTTGATTAAATTGTTGAGATCAATTGAGACTCAAGAAGGTTTGTCAACTTATGTAATC
Organism: Erythrophleum fordii; assembly: GCA_032878935.1. Lineage (NCBI taxonomy): Eukaryota > Viridiplantae > Streptophyta > Magnoliopsida > Fabales > Fabaceae > Erythrophleum > Erythrophleum fordii. The sequence goes on along the minus strand of JAVQMF010000045.1, from coordinate 10,974,787 downwards.
GAAGCTATCTATGCACTGTCAGTGGGGTCTCTGCGGTTTTGCATGGATGGGGGAAGGTTAGTTTTGTTCTTGGCTTCTGCATTGATGCATTTAATTAACTTTATGTTCATGCATATTCAGATCACCCAAAAAAAAAAAAAAATAACATGCTTGTTCAGACTTAAATTCACAAAAGAATTTATTTCATCTGTTCACTTGAATTTAATTTTCAAAAGCCACATATAATGAATTTATTAAATTAGTTATCCTATCAATTTTTTTTTCTTTGGTTTGGCTTTCTCCCCTTGTCTGGTTTCTTGAAGATAAAAGAGAGAGAGAGAGAGAGAGAGAGAGAGAGAGAGAAATGTATTTTGTGTAAATGAGGCTCACACACTAGGCGATAGACCTCAGCAAACTTTATACATAATTCTGTTACAGATAGCCACCTAGCTTGCTGACATGTATCACAACCAAAAAACAAAATAAAATGCACCATATACACAGCAACCACATGACAAAATATATAACATAGATAGATAATAAAGAAATGAAAATTTCACGGTCTAACTCCCCTATCAAATTGGAGGGAGCACAGCGGACTCTAAGTTTGTCCCTCAAACACCAAAATCTAGAATGAGCTAGCCCAATGTGAGAATATCAACTAGCTGTTTTGTTAGGCACATACTGTACAGACTATAGTTTTTGCAGTACAAGATCACGAACAAAATGAATGTCCAACTCAATGTGCTTTGTCCTTGCATGTGGAACCGGATTAGCAGCTAGTGCCTTTGCACTTAGATTGTCACACCAAATTATTGGTGTTTGAGTTGAATTCAGAACAATCTCTTTAAATAAAGACTGAAACCATGCAAACTCTGCTGCCAAGTCTACAAGTGACCTATACTCTGAGTTAGTGCTAGATCGGGCTGCAACCTTCTGTTTCCTTGAAGACCAGCTTATCAAAGAATCCCCAATAAAAATACAATATCCACCTACTGATCTCCTGTTATCAAGAGATGCTGCCCAATCAGCGTCAAAGAAACCATAGAGTTGTAAATCCTTGCAAGATTTAATTTTAGTTCTCACACTTGCAATGCCTTTGAGATATCTAACTCCCTGCCGATGAATATTTGTGGGTGAGCTTAGAAATTGAATAAGCTTATTAACAGCAAAATTTATATCTGGTCAAGTGTGAACCAGATATTGTAAGCTCCCCATTGCTTGTCTATAAAGTGTAGGATTCTCTATGAGCTTACCATCATGTTTTGAGAGTTGTTTGCTAGCTGCCATAGGAGTAGGAAAGGTAGCAGTATTAGCCATACCAAATTTTTCAAGCAAACTGAATATATAACGTTGTTGACACGTGCAAGCCAGATTTACCCCTGTAGGTTTCTATTCCAAGGAAGTAATGTAAATCTTCCATATCCTTCAAAGAGAACAACTTGCTAAGCTTTTTTATAAATTTTGTCAAGCTATTTTGATTACTTCTAGTCACCAAAATATCATCAACATACACAAGAATAAAAATAACTGGATTAGGTGATCTAAAGAACAATGAGGCATCACTCTTGGAATTTTGAAAACCCCAGGAGACTAAAGTGCTTCTTAGCCTATCAAACCAAGCACGAGGTGCTTGTTTTAATCCAGACAATGCTTTTCTTAGCTTACATACATAGCTAGGTCTCTTGACATCAACAAAACCTTCAGGCTGATACATGTAGACTTCTTCAAGCAAACCATTCAAAAATGCGTTATTAATATCTAGTTGTCAAATACACCAGTCAAGAGAAATAGCAATTGCTAAAATAGCTCTAATTATAGCAGCTTTCACAACTGGACTAAATGTTTCACCAAAATCTATTCTTGGACTTTGTTAAAACCCTTTAACTACTAATCTAACTTTATGCCTTTGAACGATACCATTTGGGTTATATTTCAACTTGAAGACCCATTCACAATCTTCAGGCATCAAGTGATCTGCTGGAGGCACAAGACTAAATGTTTCACCAAAATCCATTCCTGGACTTTGTTGAAACGCTTTAATCTAACTTTATGCCTTTGAACGGTATCGTCTAGGTTATATTTCAACTTGAAGACCCATTCACAATCTACAGGCTTCAAGTGATCTGCTGGAGGCACAAGAACCCATGTCTGATTCTTAAATTAAAGCATTATACTCCTCTTCCATTGCTTCACGTTACTTTGATGAGGAAAGTGCCTCATTTATACAACTGGGTTCTACTTGATCTTGTTTAGCAATAGTAATTAGTCCCACATAATAGTTTTTAGGTGGAATAGCTCCACTCCTTGTTTGAGTAACCATAGGATGTAATGAATTAATCTGAGAGATTGTTCTTGACTTGATCCTTTGGTGCTGGTAGATAATAGTTGCTGAGCAGAAGTAGTGAAACTGCTTATTTCATTTTGAGAATGACAAGGAGATTGAACAGAAGAACTAACAGATTCCATTTTTTCTGCATCTGACTGTTTTTCACTATTATTTGCATAAGAAAAATTGTGAGAAACATCAACACCAAAAACTGAGGAGGATACCTCAACCATAGAATCTGAAGCAGGATCTTTCTTTAGACAGCTGCCAGTGGTGGGCAATTGAAAGAATGCTCCTGGTTGTACCATTTGAATAGATTCATTCCTGGTATTGAGAAAGCCATAAGAAAGGGGAAAATCAGTCTCATTGAAAATAACATGCCTAGAAATGTAAATCCTCCCAGTAGAACTTAAGCATTTATAGCCTTTGTATGAACCAAAATATCCCAAAAATACACACTTAGTAGTGTGAAACTCGAGTTTATGCTGATTACAAGGTCTGAGGCATGGAAAACATGCACATCCAAACATCCTAAGGCGCTGTAATCAGGATCTTTCTGAAACAATTTTAAAAAATGGTGAAACTTCACTCAGCTGGAAGCCTATTAATTAATCTTGTTGCTGTATTATAAGCTTCCCACTAATACCTTAGAGGCATTGCAGCTTGGGTAAGAAGTGTAAGACCAACCTCAACAGTGTGTCTCTGTCTCCTCTCAGCTCTTCCATTCTACTGAGGTATGAGGACAGCAATGTCTAAAGATAATTCTTGATTCTTGACAAACGTGCACAAATGGTCTGTACTCTTCACCCTAGTCACTTTGCAGAGTTTTAATCTTATTCACAAATTGATTCTCCACTAAAGTTTTAAAGCATTGGAAGGCATTGAGTGCTTCACTTGTTCCTTCTAGTGGATAAACCCAAGTGTGAAACAGAATGTGGCATTTATAGCATTGATAGATTCTGTTGGGCTGGTCCCCATAAATCATTGCGAATTAATTCAAGTGGATGTGAAGCATTTGAAAAAGATAGCTTAAAAGGCAAAGAGTGAGATTTCCCATATTGGTAGGAATCAAACTTTTCACTACATAACTTCAAAAGAATTCAAAATGCATTGGGATGAATGTCCCAAACACGTGCCATAGAGTTTTAGGAGAAATTCTTATAGTAATAATACTGATACTAGTATAAGACAATTTTGCAGTTGCTTTACTTTGTAAAGACTTCCTTCATTCTTCCCTCACAACAGGACCTTGCCCCATACCTTTTCCTTTGCATAGCAATTAGTAGAATCAAAAACTGCTATAACATCATTGTCATTAGCAATCATAGATACACTTAGCCAGTTCTTGGTCACATCAGGAGCTATTAATACATCTTGAAGTCTCAATCCAAGACCAGAATCACAATAGGTATGAAGTTCAGTGTTCGATTTTAATGCTTTAATTTGCTGACAATTACCCACAGTTACTTTGGTCTTACCATAATTGTAATCAGTACCGTCCAACTGAGTTACATCACTGGCAACATGACTATTTGCACCATTGTCAACGAACCAAGCAGGACCAGCGAGTGTGTTAGATGAAACAATTTTGGATTGGAAATTGTGCTGGGAAGCTATAGATGACAAAGCAAAATTGTTAGAATCATTCTTTCGTGGGTTCTTATCAAATCTATAATAGAAATAGACTGTGGCTATGTGCCTAACCTTGTTACAAATTTGACAGACAGAGTTGTTGGGCCTAGAGGATCTTCCTCTCCCTTAATACACGAGATTGCCTCGAAAAATGATCCCCTGTTCTGTCCTGGATAGTTTTCTATAAGTTTAGCTTGTGCAAAATAAGCAAGATGATTGTTGTTGCTCAAATTAGCAGCTCCAGTAAGTTGCTCCAGCCTACTTTCGAAGGCAATAAGCTTTGCCTGCAACTCAGGCCAGTTGAGTTCTTCTCTCCTAAAGAGCTAGACCAATATGGCATTATAGTTCAGATCAAGCCCAACAAAAATTTGGACAAAGAAATCAGTTTGGGACAGGGGTGCACTAGCTAAGGCCAGTTTGTCGACAATATTCTTGGCTCTGTTGAAATATTCTTCCATCTTCAGTCTTCCTTTATTGAGACGCAGAAGTTCACCCTTTAACAGAGTGATTCTGGATCTGTTGGTAATGCTAGAGAGATTCTTTGCTGCTAACCAAAGCTCACACGACGATGAACAATCAACAATAGTAGTCACAACCTCTGGCATCATCTTGTTAAGCAACCATCCTAATAGGAGTTGATCATTAGACATCCATTTATTATATTCAGACGACACTCTGCCATTCGCAACATTAGTGGCAAACTTCAGAGGACAAGGCCATGAGCCATCAATAGACTCTTTGGGATTATTTTTGCGAATGATGGAAAGCATGAGACCTTGCTAGAGAAGGTAGTTAGTTCTGTCCAGCTTGACAGAACACTGCTGGCTCATCGATCCTGAAAACATGTTCTTAGAAAGTCTAGTGGCCACAGTTTGAATAGAAGATGATTGACTTCCGCTTCCTTGTGGCATGCTAAACGACAGGCTTCTGATGGACGCCATCAGCTACAAGCTTTTTTGCTTTGATACCAAGATAAAGGGAGAGAGAGAAATGTATTTTTTGTGTAAATGAGGCTCACACACTAGGTGATAAACCTCAGCAAACTTTATACATAATTTTGTTGCAGATAACCACGTAACTTGCTGACATGTATCACAACCGAGAAACAGAATAAAATGCACCATATACATAGCAACTACATGAGAAAATATATAACATAGATAAATAATAAACAAATGAAAATTTCACGTTCTAACTCAATGAAAGTGGGAGTGATAATTTGTATAGTTAAAGGAAAATCTTAGATAGAAATTTGCTTCACTACTAGCGTATTTTGGCCAGAGACATTGCTCATCAACATATACCAGCAAGTTCATTTTATTCGTTGACATGCAACTTAACAATGCAAGGAATGATGACTAATAGTTCCATAACTCCCAAAACTCATAATACAAATATTAGGAGATGACTCCTTGACCTCTTACACCAAGGGGGAAAAAATTTCTTATCTGGCCTCTGCTGCCCTAAAATTATTAACTATGCTAATTTTATCAAACACAACTTGCTAAATGAAAGTCTTTATCAGAAGTCTTAACCTTTCACTAAAATACAGTGTTAATACTAATCCAAATTGGATAGTCAAAAAATGATTGACGTGTAATCATTCCAGAACACTCTGAAGACAAGTAGCCTTTAATATGAAGTGCTAGAAGCTAAAACTAATGAAGGAACAATGCAAAAATTTGGAGTCCCCCTATCATGTTGATTTATGTAAGCAAATGGAAATTCCAGGGAGATTTGAGACATCATTCACAAATATCTAATGTGTAAATGAAGAAATTTTGTCAATGAACAGTTCAAATCTTACTATACCTACAATTTTGAATGTTTTGATTTTATATCTTGAAATCATTGAGTTTCTTACCATAAAAAAGATATGTTACCGAAGATTAACTTATGTAGTTTTTCAGTTTTATAGTGCTATTTTTTGGGACCATCTAGCACATTGGACTTATGGTATGTTTGTTGGTCAGTTTAAATTCTGACAGAGTTGTCATATTGAAGCACCTTTTTGGGCTTTCTGATGATATGACAAGATCAGCTGGCTTTCCTGAAGAAAATATTAATTACATAGTAGAGTTAACTGCTCTGTTCAGTTCAAAGATTACTGTGGACAACCATTTGATTACCTCTGATTTGCAAATCTTATCTCAGGTATAATTTTATTTGATCACACTTATCTCTTGCATGGTTATCTCCCTGGTTTGTTTTGTAACTTCTGCTTGTTTATCCCTGATTTGAAGGTTTCCAAAGCTGTTAAGTCATTGTCCCTAGTATTGCAAAGGCCTGTTGGTTCAGTGAAGGTGGATGATGGTGTTTTACCTCAAAATGATATTTTAGTATTTTCAAAGACACATCAGATGCTTGAAAACAGTGTTGAAAAGATTGATGATCATCTTAACCTTGGAGGACTTGGGGAGAAATTTCTTTGGGAATGCCCAGAAACATTACCTGATAGATTGGCACAGACGAATCTTGGTGCCAAAAGGAAACAGTCATCAATGGATGGCAACACTAGGCGTGCTAGAGAAGGTTCTCAGGCTGAGATCTCTACTCAAAATGCTTTTTCACGGGGTATAGCACAGTCTACTGTTTCTTCTGGTCCTACTCGTAGGGATGCCTTCCGGCAGCGCAAGCCAAATACCAGTAGACCACCATCTATGCATGTGGATGACTACGTGGCAAGAGAGAGAAATGTTGAAGGTGTTACTAATGTAATAACAGTGCCACGAGCAGGATCTACTGGTGGGAGACCTCCATCAATTCATGTAGATGAATTTATGGCAAGACAAAGGGAACGCCAGAATCCTTCTGTAACAGTAGTGGGGGAGACTGTGGGACATCTCAAAAATGCTCCTGTGAATCCTTCAAATGGGGAGAAGTTAAACAAATCTAAGCAATTAAAAACAGATCCTGATGATGATCTTCAAGGAATTGACATAGTTTTTGATGGTGAAGAGTCTGACCCTGATGATAAGTTGCCTTTCCCTCAGCCAGATGATAATTTGCAGCAGCCTGCCCCAGTTATTGTTGAGCAAAGTTCTCCTCACTCAATTGTTGAAGAGACAGGAAGTGATGTTGCTGAGAGTAGTCAGTTTTCACATATGGGTACTCCATTACAGTCTAACATTGATGAGAATGCCCAAAGTGAATTTTCCTCAAAGATTTCAGTTTCACGTCCTGATATGCCCTTAACTCGTGAATCAAGTGTTTCATCAGACAGGAAGTATGTTGAGCAGTCTGATGATTCGAAGAATGTTTTTCCTGCTAAGACTTCCAGTGGATATGATTCTAGTGCAGTAACAAATAGTTCAGGATTTCCGGCATCACTTTCCAATAATCTATCCATATCATCGATGCAACTACCAGTTGATTCGAGGATGGCTTCCCAAACTTTCTATTTAAAGAACAGCCCACAACATGGTGGTAATGTTACAGTTGTTACAGGTTCCCAAGGACTGTATGACCTGAGATATTTGCCTAACCAACCTCCTTTACCCCCAATGCCGCCTCCACCAACAGTCTCACCTGTGATATCACATGCTTCTGATTCAGTTCCTAGCCAGTCATCCCCATTTGTTAACTCTCCAGCAGACACACAGCGTCCTGTGGCATTTCAGGTTAGGAACTTTGCCTCCTTGTCCTATATTTATATATTTCTTTTCTGGCTTCTGCTTCTGTTATACAAATCATTTTTTCTCCCCGTCATTTTTTTCCTCCTTCTTGGCCAGCGCCTACCACTTTTATAATGCTTCTTACGTGCAGGTTCAGACAGACTATTCATCTCCATTCAACCATGGTTCATCTGCGATGTCATTAGCATCTTCCCTTCCCATGCTAGATTCAAAGTATGCCAGGACTTCTGTATCTTCTCCTGGTGGACCTAGTAGGCCTCCTCCCCCACTTCCTCCTACACCACCTCCTTTTGCATCTAGTCCATATAATTTGGCAGCTGGTAAAGCTTCTGCTTCACAACCTTCTGTATATAACCAGACAAGTATTGGGACAACTGAAGTTTCCCAGGCCGCCATTGCAACATCAAATGATGCCTGGTTAGGCAGTCATTCTGCTTCAGGGGCCAGATTGTCATCTTACCCTCAGAACCCCTTAATGCCTTCCTTGGGGTTTAGTAGGCCAGCTTCCATCCCATTGACTCTCTATGGTAATACGCCAAATCAGCAACACAGTGAGAACCAGCCAAGCATCATGCAGGGCATCCCCATTCCTCCAGCTTCCTTTCAGTCAATGCATTCTGTTAGTCAGTTGCAGCCCCTGCAGCCTCCCCAGCACCCACGCCCTCCCCAGCCTCCTCAGCACCTCAGGCCACCTGTTCAAACTTTATTTCAGTTGGAGCAAGGGATGGGTGTTCAAAGTGGGGTGCAAGTACATCCATTACAGATGCTGCAGCAGTCGCAGGTTTCTTCAATGCAAACCTATTACCAAACCCAACAGCAAGAGTTTTCACATGCTCAACAGCAGAAGCAAGTTGAATATACTCAACAGTCAGGGGATGCTCAATTGCTGCAGCAACGAGATTCAGGGATGTCTTTACATGAGTATTTCAAATCTCCAGAGGCAATTCAGGTATTCTTCGTGCATAATTTTTTATTACGTAGAACAATAGTCACATTAAATTGGCCTTGCTTTTATACTTATCATTGTATTGCTTTTCTGATATGGCAGTCTTTGTTGAGTGACCGTGACAAACTTTGCCAGCTTTTGGAGCAGCATCCAAAATTAATGCAGATGCTTCAGGTTCTTGTTTTTCTTTGTAATTTCTGATATCTGCTTGTTAGAGTGGAAGGGGAATGGTTTTTGGACATCTAATGAATAACTTTCAAATTCACTTATTTGTCCATCACCTCTTGCCTGTGTAGTTTTGTGTGTGTATGTGTGTGGATATTTGGGATGGTGGATGGGGTATTGTTGTTAGAAGTGTAACACTGCCTGTTGGTTTAAGCATTTTCTTTGCTGCTGCTTCAATTTAGCTACCCTATGATGTGTTTCCTGTGGTTTTCTCTTCTATACTTGGTTATCCCGCTGCAACTCATTTCTCATTTTCTAGCATGCTTCATCTAATAGTCACGGAAACTTAGTGAAAAAAAAAGTGATGTTATGAAAATTATTTGACGATATTTCTTGTGATGCACTTAGACTGAAGTTGTTTCTTGTTTTTTTACAGGAAAGATTGGGCCAGCTGTAGGTTGTAACAGCCTGATGTCCAAGTAGAATGGTGACTTGTTGCATTATTCATTCTTGTAAATGTACCAAGTCATGAGAGCTGCGCTCTGTTTTGCTTTAATTTGTACTTTTATATGTATATTTATTGTATATAACTATTTCATTCCTCTCCTTTCATAATATAGTTTCCAGTTTGCTCTAGGATCAATTGATTATTGGGTTCAGTAATGTTTCCTTTGTTTGACGATGGCCAAGGGGTATGGAGGATTTTTGGTATTTGATATGTGTCGGTAAGGGAACAAGTATTACAAATTCAACCTTTGACTGAATGTGCATATAATGTTTAGATTTAGAAGGAAAAGAAAAAGCACATTTTATTTTTTGGTCCTTTAAGTAAGTTTCAATTTCGGATGTTATTGGTGTTAATTTTGTCCTAAATTCTATATGAAAGTTTTATTGTCATCTTAATTATTTAGCGGCATCAAAATAGCTAATGATAAATGTTAATGGAGCCAAAAAAAAAAATCTACGTGGCACTTCAGGTACCCGAAATGGTCCCGTACTTTGCCACTTCATCTTCTCTCCTCCTCCGTCGCTTCTCTGAAGTACTCCTGAGGACCTTTGCACACTTTTTAAGAATCCGCGGGATTTTGAGTAACAATATTTTTGTTAAATGTGTTCCAACCAAAAGTATTACATATGTGTGTATATATATATATATATATATTCCCCAAGAGTATTACATATGTGACACTAAATTTTCTGAAACTGGGTGATACTGGGACCAAGATTACTGGAATGGTGCAACAGGGTTTAAACAAACAAGGCTTGCAGAGGTTTAGAAAATACATTGTTTTTCAAGTGAAGATGGAGGGCCATCATTTGTGGCAGCACCACTCGAGTGGCTGCTTCATTTTAAGACCGACCTCACTTCCACTGTTGTATATCTGATCAGTGATGACTCGCACTACATGAGGGGGCACAGTCCTTAACCAGGCCTCGGCTATGTTCCCATATGGGATTCATTCTATTTATTTTCCAGCATAGGTGTTTTCATCTCGAATATATATATATATATATATATATGATATTTCAAATTTTAAATCATGAACGCCTTTAAGATGCTTTGTGAAAAAGAAATTATTCCAAACAAAATTTGAATACAGCTAATCCTAATAAATAAACTGAAAACCATACACCAAATTTACAACTTTATTAGGTTTGGCTTAATTTAAAAAAAATTATTTATTTTTGTCTTTAATTTTAATATTTCACTAAATGTAAATAATTGCCATTAATCTTTAATTTATTAATCTCATCACAATTAATTGCTAATCATCTAAATTTTTAATTTTTTATATAAAATTATTGAAGTATTTTTTTGTTACTATTTAATACCCATGTTACCATTTATTATTATTATTATTTTATTTTATTTGCACAGGACATATCAATAAACTTCAAAATTTACAATCCCCAAATTAAAATAAGCGTGTAATTTTTTTTTTTAAAATCAAGCCAAACCTAATAAAATTGCAAATTAGTTCATGGTTTTCAAGTTGTTTATTAGGATTAGGTGGTGTATTCAAATTTTGTTTGGAGTAATTTTTTTCACAGAGCATCTTATAGGCGTTCGTGATTTAAGAATTCAAATCTCTCTCTCTCTCTGTCTCTCTTTCTCTCTATATATATATATATAATCAAGAAAACATCTATTTGTACTGGAAAATAGACAAAATGAATCACATATGGGAACATAGCCTAGGCCTGAGGATTGTACCCCATCTACATAAATGGTTGTTCCTGTCATGTAGTGCAAATAATCACTGACAAGATAGATTACAGTGGAAATGACATGAGGCCACCTCTTAAGCGGTGCTGCCACAAAATAAAAATAAAACTATGAAAAATTTAGTGACAGTGCCACTGAATTTTTGAAAAATATAGCATATAATTTTAATATTTTGTATACTTATGGATTTAACCAAAATATATATATTGTACAGTAATATTTGACTCAATCTCATAAATCTGCATTTAACAAATGAGCTCCGTTGGTATTAGTTTTCAAACAATCTTCATCACAAATTAGGGATGGCCAAAAATTTTTAAATTAGGGATCTCACAAGGATTATCTCATTTAGAAATCGCATTTAGGAATTTTCTTTTCGTATAGTTGGGAATAAGGGATAAACTCTCCAAAAGTAATGTGATAATAGAGAGGGGGATTATATTTCCTACTGGATAGGATCCTCATCCTTGTTAGTTTTATATTAATACCTTTAAATGATATACTTTTAAAATGTTTATATACATGTCTTATCATTTTTTATCTTTTTAAATCATTTTACTTTTTATTTATATTTATATTAATTTAAAATAAAACAAATCAATTTAAATATTCTCATTGACCTTTTTCATCCTCTCCATTACTTAATTATTGTAGAACTTATTATCTGGATTTTTTTATTAATTTCTTTTAACTTCATTAGAGCTTGTTGAGAACTTAAATAAAAAGATTGAGCTTTAAATTCAAGTTATTATTTTCCAAATACATAAATTTTTTATTTTATTTAATATTATTTATCTTTTTTTTTTTTTTATAAAAAAATCCGAGATCCTCTCTACAAGATCTGTGTCTCTACAAGGATAGAGATTGGAAAAATTCTCCCCCACAACAAGGAATGAGAATGGAGAAGAGAGAAACAGGCGATAGAGAAGACATGGATGGAAACTAGGGAGGCACTCCTTGCTCCTATTCCGCAAGATCATCCCTAACCATAATGTCACAATGACATCAAAGAAACATGCAACTCTCTAATCAATTCTTTTGTTCCGTGGTCAATTCATGCTACAAAACTCTAAACCCGATGCCCTAAGAAGTTTAAAATGGATCTGCACTTAAAAACATAACTGAAAATCAAACCGAGAATCAAGCAGGGGGTAAAAACATGGTAAAAAAAAAAAAGGTAATTGGTAAACGCAAGTAAAAATATTGAACAGTAAACTAATAAATCGGAGACTAATCGAATAACTAAAGCCTAATTTCTGAGTTAGAACCGAATTCCGGTGTCCATAAATATTAGAAATCCCAACAAGAAAAAGCAAGGAACCCATCAATGGGCTTTTGAGTAAAATAATGATGAAGCCATCTAACCCAAGAAGAGCATAATTTTTTATTGTTCAAAGGGAAGATTGAGATTCGTACCAATCAGGGTTTCAGAACAATGAGCCTCTGCTGTCTTTTCGAAGGAAACAACGAGGCATCAATGGTTATTAAGCCGGAAACGTTGCCAAGACCCAGAAAAGTTTCCGAGAGGGGAACTTGCCAGGTGATATTATTCTGGGCGACAGTGAGGAAGAAGAAGGAGCTGGCCACATCGTTAGACCTCTTTGGATTACATATATGCCGCATAAGATATTGTTTTGTAACATCAGTGGACAAAATTAACAAAAATAAAACATTTGAAGTGAAATTGAAACATCCTGCACATTAACGAACGGAAAGAATACTCTTATCCAAAGAAATAAAATATAATCTTTAGAAGATGAGCTTTGCTCTTTTGTAATGTAATGTATTTAAGAATTTGAATTAGGTTTGGACAAAGTAGGTGGGTATGAGTACGTATGGACAAATCAGTAAGATACAAGTATTAATTAGTATATGTATGGTAATTTCTTGCCGAACCAATCATGCGTGACCTGTGGCATGTTTGCCCACTAACGTTCTATTTGACAAATTTAACGGGAAAACAAATAAAAAACGGAGGCTTGTCTTGAGGGTCTTCAAAAATCTTGTCATTTCATTATTTACTTACTTCTTCGTAGTATTCTATGTTAATCTCTTAAAAAATTATATTTGAAAACCTAAATTAAAAATATTTACTCTCAAAAGCATTAAATTTTAAAAGATTGATTGGCTTAATATTTTAAAGGTCATGATAGAAATACCTTTAATCTTTCCATGTGAGAGGTATATTATATCTCTAACTTCTCACATTAGATGTAACTTTTAATGCCAGAAATAAAATGGTGTTTTTGTCATGATATTCAAAATTTTAGGTTATTTGGTATTTTAAAATATTTTTGAAATTTAAGGTTGTTTAAAGTAAATATCTTCAATTTGAGGTTTCAAGTGTAATTTTCCCTTAATTTTTATAGGGTAGAGACATTAAGGGGATAAGGTTTGTACAACCAAGCCTTTACATCACTTAGGTATTCATTCTCATATATATATTACTGGGGATAACCTACAAAGTTGATGTAACCTTGCTATGAAATTAAGTTTAGAAAATCAACATTCTGTCCTTATTTTTAAGATAATAAAGAAGATGGTACATAATTTTCCTACAAGAAGAACCCCCCTAAATCATAAGTGTAATTAAGCTTAGAATGCAATAATTGATAGTATATCAAAATCAAGAATATGTAGCTTGTAGATGAAAAATGAATATTTGAATTATATAAACTGCATTAACTTTAGAATTGACAATAAAAAATGTTTAAAACAAACTGAATATAACTCAATTCGAATTGGACTGAAAACCTTAAATAAAGTATGTGAATAGAAGTTATAAATAAAGTTGATAAAAGATTAAATCAAAAGAAATTGTAAACCAAGTTTTTTAAAAAGTTTTTGTATATCTTTCACGTTAGTCTTTACTCTCAATTTATAATTTTTTTTTCTTTCTTTTTTATCATAGGTTTTCCACTAAACCATGTTTCTATTCATGATATTGTGCTTACTTGTTCGTTTGGGAGTAGAAATCATAGTGCCATTACGTTTGATACACACCTTCCTGTTTTATTGACATTTTGTTACATGTGGTGTGAGTCTTTGGTTAGTGATGGAGATTCAGCTAATTATAAAAACTCGGCTAATACCTAACCCTCAACTTTGTATCAATTATTTTTCTAGAGTTCTCATTTGAAACTTATTTGACAATCCCTAACCATTAGCCAATAGTAGTAAGCTTTAGATTTTAACATATGTTTATATACACACAGAGGCTCCAAAGAGAGTTTATACAAAGAGAGAGAAGGGTGAGACATCAAATTGTCATCTATGAGGAAGTCGTAACGCTTATACATGAGAAATGTGTCACTCTACCTTGATCCAGAACTGTTTAACTTATTTTGATAAGACAAGTATTCAAAATCTAGCGTATTTATAAAGTAACACTAGCTTCCTTGATATTGTATTTGAAATTCCATAGAAAATGGCAATAAAATCAAAGGCATGTTGGTAAAAATAAAGATCGGAACGGCCATGATACAAGAAATATAAGAGTTAATGAAAAGCTTATTATAAACTTGAGAGGGACATTCTTTCAGAAATTACTTGCTCTTCCCATGTGCCTCTCTTGTAAGAAAGATAGACTTGTTATCTATTTAAAGAAAAGTGAAGCAAAAGTAGCACTTCACCTCTAGAATTAATTAGAAAAAATTAAATCGTAAATAATTTGTTTTAAACTGTACATTTGACAAATAGTTTAATGCAATTTCAATTATATTTTAATAATGATAAAATTTTTTTATAGAAACACATTTTTACTTTTTATAACTTATAAAACAAACAAATAAATAAATAAATAAATTTTTGAATAAAAATAACATGTCAAAACTATATTTATTTCTTAAAACTATTATATCTTTATTTTTTTATCAATATGTAAAATTGTTACCGAGGTTATTATTATTTAGCCTTTAAACATTCAATTAAAGTATCATGAAATAATGAAAAATGAATATAATTCTTGATATGTTGCAATGAGTCATTCATATCTACTCTCATACTACGTTTGGTTTATTGCATCAGGAACGTAATTCGTTTCCATAATTTATGTAATATTTATTATATTTTTTTATATATTTATTTTATTTATCAAATCATATTTTTAAAAATAAAAATAAAAAAATTGTTTTTTATCTTACATATTTACATTTCATTTTTTTTTTAATTATTACATCCTCCAACTAAATATACTTAATTAATTTATATAAAATTTGCTTATCATTCAATCTTTTTTCGAGTCGTTCGCCTACAGTGACAAGCTCAATGGGCTTACTCATTTAAGTTTTTTTATAAATATAGTCCAATCTCGTCTAAATGACAGACTAAACGGACATACTTGTAAGCTTTGATCTTTTCCACAATACTACCTGAGGTTTGATACAAAAATAATTTGCCTCACTTTTAACTCAAATAATCATGTAAAAATTAAAAATATGAACAATATCATTGTTAAATTATGTGTTCCTTATATTTTAAACAGTTTCATAACTTTTTAGAGCTAATTGCGAGGATAAAGTTGACATTTGGATGTCAAAATGTCTCAAGTTGATCCCATGTTAGGTTCATAGCACTGTAATAAAACCACGACACAAAAGTTAAAGTTTTTAATCAAATTTTGTTATCGAAAAAGATAAAATATAACCAGAAACAACTTTTCACCAACCATATCCCAACGACCAAAAGTAGACGGTACAGTAAATGATTTTTCGACTTTTTTCCAACTAACAATTGTATAATGACTGCAAATCAAACGCATCAAAAATAATTTCAATGAATAAATTTAAAAAAGGCAGGTTGCAGTGCAGTCTGCAAGTACAATTTTTTTAAAAAAAATAAAAAAAAATAAAATTTCTGACACAAGAGCTTTTTATATTTTAAAAGTTAAAAAGAATATAATTTAATATAAAATATTCAAAAATAAAAAAATAAAAAAATTGCAATGTCCGACAGCTATATATGCAGTGGGATACGAAACCTAAAAGAAAAAAAAGAATTTACAACCTTTTGGTTTATTAGAACATATTTAATAGTCTTCTAGTATATTATACTCTTGAAGGAAGATAAAAGGAGAATTATTCTAGCAGAATATTATTCTGTATAAATAATTAAATTTTTAATCCTTATGAAAAATAAAAGAAGGATTATTCACAAAATTAGATACAAATTAATTAATTTTGCAGCATATTAAAAGAAAAAAATATTATTGATCTTCTTTAACTTCATAAAATAAATAAATAAATAAATATAAAAGTAAGCTGTCAGATAAGAATTTAAAATATAAATACATATATATTAAAAATTAAAAGGCCACAAAAGAAACTTGTCTGGCTGCTTAACAGTAGGACGAGTAAAATTTTAAAATAAAGTATATTAAAATTTATGCAAAACACGCGTAGACTTAAAATAAAAAATAAAACACATTGTAATCAAACTTAAAAAAAAAAAAAGAATATATACGCACACGCGCGCACACTGTTTTTCATCTTGATAGCAGTCGGAATTCAGAATTTAAAAAAAATTAAAATTTTTAGATGATAAATAGTCATAATTTGCAATGGAAAAATTATTACATTATTAAATAAATAAAACATGTATTTAACAATGCAATTATTTATTATTTTAACATTTACGTAATTATTTTTATTAAAATTTAAAAATAAAATATCATATTTAAACAAATCATAGGCGTCAAATAATACATTTTAAACTAAGGAGAGAACACCAAACTTGATGATATAAACTGTCATTTCAAAATTGAATAATTAGTATTTTTACTAATATAATGACGTTATGGGTA
The DNA here is from genome assembly GCA_032878935.1 of Erythrophleum fordii. Classification (NCBI taxonomy): domain Eukaryota; kingdom Viridiplantae; phylum Streptophyta; class Magnoliopsida; order Fabales; family Fabaceae; genus Erythrophleum; species Erythrophleum fordii. The sequence goes on along the minus strand of JAVQMF010000045.1, from coordinate 10,958,074 downwards.
CCTATGGGCTAGGTTCGGTTTCCGCTGACAGGAAGAAACAAATTAAACCTAGCAGCCAATGAAGGCGAAACCCATGCGGACTTCAACCTTTATAGCTGCAAGGAAAGCAGCACCCATCGGTGATTCTAGCAAGTGCCGATCAAAGATAAGATTTTTCTTTAGTGGCAAGAAAGAAGGGAGACTCCTACTTAACAGCTGTAATATGCTTAGTTACATATATGGTGAAATTTTGTTTGAATAAAGATGGAAAGGGGTGGTAACTGGGGAGAGTTTCTAGTTGCAAGCATTGAGGGATGAGGGAGAGAGTTTGTAGTTTCTTGTATCAAGGCTGTCTGCTGTTGAAAGAAACCTGAAAATGAAATTGTAAAACCGAGGCCTTTGCTTCCCTAATCACCCTCATCTCCACCAATATCATGATGCCACGTATGCTAAACACCGACACCACGTATACAGAGCTATGACACACACCTGGCCAACTTACCCTCATGCATCCTCATGTGCATATGGCATGGAAGCATTAGACGTTTCCAAGATTGTCTCTCATCATGTGCAGATATACTAACTTCAACCCAACGCTCAATATAACTCTTTCTTCACCACTTCACCTTCTCTTCAATTTGCTCTCTGAGATAGAATATTTTTCAGGGTTGTTTATGAGGCAGATGCAGGCAGAGGGTAGAGGTGATCATGGAGAGTAGTGGGTGGAAGCCTAATGTAGAGATATCGCCAAACTGTCCGAGATGTGGGTCTTGCAACACCAAGTTCTGCTACTACAATAACTATAGCTCAACTCAACCTCGCTACTTTTGCAAGGGCTGCAGAAGGTACTGGACCAGAGGAGGATCACTCCGCAATGTTCCGGTCGGCGGTGGCTGCCGGAAGAACAGACGTGGCAGTAAGACCTCTTTCAGACAATCCATGGATGCCCTTCCTCCCAAGATTTCACCTAATGGAGATAAAAAAAATCCATCATCATGTAGCACCTCTGGGGTGCCTGATGCTCCAAATATTGATCTTGCACTTGTTTATGCAAATTTCCTCCATCAAAAGCCAGATTCAAGTGTACAAAGCACGGTTGGTTTGCCAGAAGATGATCAACTTGGTGTTATTGGGTCTTTGACAGGACCCCAATTGATGAGTGAGGGTAACCAAATGTACTCGTACGGGTTCAACTCTATGCCGAAAACTCTTGAAGATTATGGGATTGATCAGCGTCGTTGTAGTAGTAGTAGTAGCAGTCACGATCCTTTGAATTTTGAGTTGCCACCATTGCCAGGTGAAGAGGCAGCTCTACATGATATGATGTGGTCCAATTCTGCCTCGCACTCCTCACAGCCCCTTCTTTTTGGTGCTGATGCTCATGATGCGGACTTGTTAATGGATAATTGGAGCGACTTTGATTTGTCCAGGCCTTGACACAATATGATTCTCTCCATTGTTACCCTTGTTTTGCTTTCTATAGTTATATATGTATACAAGTAATAGATCATAATTACTACTAGCTAAATAATTCGAAGATGTAAACAGATACAGTACTCTTGGGGCTATAGTTATATAAAGCACCGCTGTTCTGCTAAGCTCTACGTGCTCTTGAACACATTTAATTTCCATAAATGCATCAGTTTTGTTTTTTACTTTCTTGGGTTTCAGATAGTTTTGTGGACAAGGATTTCTTCATGCACTCAAGTTAAAAGTTCTTTTAATGCATATATTCTTAGTTTCAAGTCGATTTTGATCAACCTCCAAATTGAAATGCTCTCCACTTGAGCCTTGGAAACATTACCTAATGATGGTTTTGGAGTACCATGAGGACGATCATTTCTTGGCAGTCCCCTGGTAGATCTGAAGGTGGGGTTTAAACTTTAATTTTGTACATGAACCTAAAACCTTAATTTGACAAGTATACGGATCCTTTATAATGTGTTCTTTATAATTTAGTAGGTGGCTCTTAATAAATAATAACCCTTGAAATTTCAAATATCAACTCTATGAAATATTTGGTTGGGTACCTGACAACTATTTGCAGGCGGTCAGAAAGGTCAACGTACCAAGGGTTTTGACAATTTCATGTGATCAGTAGCCAACTCAATCTCGTGTCTCGCTTTCTCTCTAATTCGATATGAACGGTAATTGCCAAATCAATGATATTAACAAGGCCAAATTTATGAACCTCATATAATAGCAAGTTGGCCACGTAGACCAAGCACGCTAGGCGACCATTAGTTACTTTTTTATATTTTGGATGGTTTGTTAATGGGAAAATATTCAAAGTTTGAAAGATTAGACGAGTTGAAAGTAGAGACTTGGAAAAGGGAGCAACCGCAGACTTAAAACTGTGTGCAGCACATGATCCCAGAAAGCCCATGATCCAAGAAACTATCCTGCCACGCACTATCAGCTTCGAGTCAACAAATGTACGTAGTTTATGTAATATACAAGATCGAAGAAAAATATATTTGAGTAGGTGCTTGAAATAGAATTTGCATTTACAAGTAGATGTATAGCGTATAATTAAAAAAAGATAAAGAGTAAAGGAACAAGTAAGAAGAAAACAAGTGTTTCATACACACATATTTTAATTTTTTTATATTATTTTTTTTCTTTCCCCGCAGAAGATGCAAAGGTGTTGAGATATACTTAGCCATATGTAAATATTTTTTATTAATTTTAAAATAAAAATTAAAGTATAATTTATTTTATATTTAAAAGCAACAAAAAAAGTGAGAAGTTAAATAACTTTTATCCACTCCGACACTCATTTTAATTTTTTTAAACATAATTTATATTTATTTTCTTAAAATATTATTTTGTTTTTTTAGTTAGTTTAATACTAAAGAGCCCAAATTGATATTAATATAAATTAACCACAAAAATTAGTATTTATATAGTTCTCTTGAGTATTCTTATATATATGTACCTAGCTACTTTAATTAATATTATGTATTTCATGAGATTGCTCATATATGACGCTGTTCATGCGCCGTAAAATAGTCGAGGACGGCGAAACTTTGGAGGGATTCAAGGGGTGCCATTACCATGTGCAAGGCCTTAGCTTTCCATACATGTGTGTGTATATATGTATAAGCAATTTGACTAATTCGTGGTTGATTTGTAAGAATATTTGTCATCAATAATTAAAGGACCCGCACGGCTTCCTGATTAATCAAGATCCTTCCGTATACCATTCTTTTTGAGGCGTTCTCTGTATTCTTCTATTTAATTACTTATTTTCGGGTCAAACATATAGGTGAATAAGTTTCTTGACAAAACTGCTTCTGGTTTAAAATTTTAGAGGAACCAGCCAGATCTATATGTTTAAATAGCATAATTCTGCTACTGTATATATATGGAGTTCTTTTCTAGAAGTGCATATCACATTTTTCTTGACTAAACATAAAACTTAATTTGCTATTTAAGAGATCAAATTATACTAATTTGGGTGCCTACATGTCATGGATGGATTTTCTGTGTCAGTTGGCTGCGTACAAATTATCTAAATCATCACCTGCACGGGGGTGACCGAAGTGGTGTGTAACACAGTTCTTTGAATAAAAATCACATAATGCAGAAAAATTAAAATTACACTCTCACCAATTGTAAATGAAAACGTTATCAATGAAGAAAGCAGTTAAGTAAACTATTTGCATATCGATGCCTAGGTACTAAATTTGTGGGCAGAGGCAGAATGACTAATTTCTGGGTTTAAAAGAAATCATGGAGAAGAAACTCCACATAACGAACTTCTTTAATTTCCGCCTTTTTCCCTTATTTAACCTGGTTGGATATCTGCAAAGTTGGAACCACCCCCCCGCCCCTCTTTCGTTGAAGCCAACTACTAAGATATTCCCTTCATGATTTGGTCATCTTCTAGCTATAGCTGTTGATCACTAATTTTCTGTTCATGATATCGGAGTATAGCTAGACATGTTCAAACCTCTCTATATGAAATGTCCAAAATAATAATTATAATAATAAGTCCCATACATAGCCAGGTGGGTTAGCTTTTGATCTTACATGTTTATATATATATTCACTAAATTTTCAATTGCCTTCAAAAACCGGCTAATGTTATAATATAATCAAGAACTCTCCTATATTGCCGTTGACATTTATCATTTCAAGAGTTCTTCTGAAAATTGCCGCGTGACTTCTAATTTTTTTAATCCTTTAAAAATTTACCACATGAACTGATCTTTATTAATGTGATTTGATCTCGCTACTAATTAAATATATTTGAGATTAAATTATACTCATATTTTAAGAGACGGTTCGATTATCTCTTTTATTTTGTAAAATTATGTTCTCCTCTATTAAAATCAAAATATTCACTAGTATACACTGACTTTCTATTCAATAAAAAGAATAAATTACAATTACACCTATTTATCAAAACATTCTCAATTATAGTTATTATTTATATAATATAACAAGTATTAAATATATAATTTGATCAACCCAAAAATAAATATTTTTCAATATTTAGAATATATATTAAATTTAAGGTTTTAAATATAAAATAAATAACATTGAAATAAAAGTTTAAAAAATATATTTTTAATAATGAAATTAATATTATAAAATAAAGTATTTTAGTCATATACATTTGAATTTAGATGTTTTGTATATATTCTCATAATAACAAGAAGAATTATGTAATTTAAATATTTACTAGGGGAAGAAAGTTCTTGTATGTTTTTCAAGCAATTAATGTAAGGCTGAAAATTGGTCCAAAGAAATTAAATTAATGGATAAGCAGAAAAAGGAGAATGAAAATCAAGAAAAAAAAATAGATGAACAAACCCTGTTCTGTCTACTTGATTGTCAGAAAATACATATAGAAACCCAATTTGACACCCAACCTTCCCTTAATGGCTACACTTGATGCCCATAAACATTTGTTTATAATCTGTACTCCAAACAATTTTCCTTTTCTGTACAAAAAAACAAAAACAAAACAAAAAACAAGAAAAGAATGACTTAAAATTAAGATGGGAAAGTTAAAACTCTCCTCGACGATCAAGCTAAGTACGAATCCAAACTGCCGGGTATGCATAAAGAATTCCTGCATGCGTGAGCATGCAGTTTGAGAATCTCTCTAGCTCTCTCCTTGGTCTTGCTCCCACTCTCCATTTGCAGCACCAAACAGAGCTTCCCCACCACACCCAGCTGTATCATTTCCTGCACTACACCTGGAATCGCAGAGAACTTGGAAATAGACAGCAGAATCCTCACAGCCCTATCGTTTGCCATCGTCGAAACCCTTAGAATCTTCCTCGACACGACGGCTAGCCCTGCCCCGTGACTCAGCAACTCTGCTCTTCCCTCAGCACATCCACACAGCATCTCTAACACCACTAGCATCATCTCAGACACCTTTCTCTCCTCACAATCCAGAAGAAGTTCTATTAATACCCAAACACCCCCTGCTTTTACTGCTCTGTTCCTGTTTCTTCCCCAAGGGCAGAGATGGATTAGTGTTTGTAGTGTCGCATTTGTAGCCTGCTGGGAGATTTGATCTTTGAGGATTTGTACTAATTCAACGAATAATTCATGTCTTACGTTGAACAAGCGCATAGGATCAGCTACTTGGAACATTGAATTCAATAATAGAACTGCGTAGGCTCGTGACTCGTAGACTCCCCTCCGCATGACTGTTGTTAAGGAGTCAATGAACTCTCCGTTTTTGAAGGCTATGAGAGATTTTAAGATAGCTTCAGACACATGCAGGCTGTGGAGGATACTTAAGGCCTCGTCTTGGTTAACCTCCTCCTGGGGTGAGGCTGCGGATATAACAGATGCTAAGAACTCAACAGCACCCGAAGCTTCCATGCAGCGTCTATTTGTTTCGCTGTCGGAAGCAATGGATTTGAGTGTTCGGAGACATCGAATCTGGGACTGAGGTGATTGGGAAGCGTCTTTGATGAGTTTGGCAATCTGAGTTTTGGTGATTGGAGGCTTGGGTGTGGGAATCCTTTCGATGCCGTGAGAAGCGTTCATAGTGCACCACGCCTGAATCAATCGGCGAAGGGTGTGGTTGGGGGTGAGATCAATGTAGTCTGACAGGGGTTGTTTGGTAACGGGGCAAGTCTTGTTTTTCCCAGAGAACAACCATTTCTCAATACTCTCACGGTCGTAGGTAATACCGGTGGACACAGTCACTGGATCCTTCATAATTTCAAGTGAAACGGGGCAGATGAAGAAGGGAGGAACATCAATCTCATGATCCATATCTATCAAAAAGCAGAAAGATTGGATTTTGATCAGAAATGAAACCGCAGATCGAAAAAGGTACAAAAAATGAAATTCAAAGATTGAAATAGTTCAAAGCTGAAAGTTGGAATGGTTCGAGTTCGGTGGCAGTTGAAAGGATAGGAGAGGGGAAGTCTTGCTATTTATAGGCATCCCGTGTTTTACCAGCGTGAAAGTCGACATACGCTAAAATTGAAAGCCTCCGGAGAGAGAGTGTGTGTGTGAGAGAGAGAGAGAGAGAGAGAGGAAGTGACTTTTCCAAGGGAGACGATGGGAAGGGCTCAAGAACGGCCAACTTTACCTAGTCATGTGGTGTAATAACATGAAACCTATTTAATAATGGCACATGCGGATTTGTCAGCATACATAATTCCTTTGACTTTCTGTCTCTATAAGCCGTAGTTGCATAATGTCTGTTTCTTGATCCGGCCGGTTTTTCTTGAACGATGGTTTTGACAGCGCTGGATTATCAACCATGGGGCCGAATCTGGAAATTTCCTCCTTAGATTCACTGTGTTTCCGTTTTCAACGTTCATACACTTCACTCCCTTGCCTAAGTCTTCAACTACGTTGACCTATTATGTACCAAGGCGCAAAGTTATAACTAAATACAAAATTATAACTGCCTAGATGTTTTATGCTATTGTTTAATACGTGAGGATGATTTTTATAGAAATAAAAATAAGAATAGGACTTATGGAATAAAATTTTATGATCTGTACTTATATTTGATATGAGATAATAAATAATAAAATTATTAGTCTATTTTTATGTTTAATTAAATAAAACAACGTAAAAATAAAAAGAATATTAGAAATATGACTATAATATTTTTAATGTAAAATATATTTAAATATTTTTTATTCTAATATGTTGGGAAAAAATTTAAAATACTCTTATTAAAACATATTACAAATTTTTTTATATATTTAATTTGTACACTGTTTTTAGAAAAATATTAAAATACTATTAACAAAAACCATTAGAATGTTTGTTTTTGTTTTTGTAATCTTGTAATAAATATGGTTAATAATTTGTCTTTGTTTTTATATTTTTAATTCACTTAAATTATTGTTGTTTTTGCAAAAAAATATTTTAAAGTTACTATTAATAGAACAGAAAAATAAAATATATAATTCTATTTTTTGAAGTTAAAAACACCTTGAAAGAGTCATTTAAATCACAATTTCATGGAATGACATTTCATTCCACTCCTACAAATTTGTGGGAATGAAGTTTCTCAAGCCATCCCAATGGAAACACAATCTCCAACCAAACGAACCTTTTTGTGTGATTTCTTTTCTCTTTCTTTTTTCCATACTTCTATTTCATACAAACCAAATAGAACCTTACATTTACTTGTCTTAATTAATTTTGGATAATTTTTAGTCGCAATAATAAGTTAATTAATATGAAAGATTCTGGATCATGAATAACAAGTTAAATATCTTAGATACTAAAAATCAAACATTTGCGAAAGTACTATTGCATTATTTTCTGATGTTATCATTAAACATAAATTAATAACATCTATAAAGATTATTAAAATGATAAATATTGTATTAAAATTTTTTTACACATTTGTAAATTAGCTTGTTGATACTTATGATTAAATTTTAGATGAAAATATAATAAAGAGGACAATTTTGAATTTTTTTTAAAAAATATGGAAATATATCTTTGATATTAACTACTTTTGAATAAGAGGAATAACTAAAATTAAAATTTTTAAAAAATTAGAAGGAAAAAATGGTATTTAAACCTTGTTATAACTAGTTTTTCTCTAATGGCTGATGATGTGTAAACTTACCCACGTATTTCCAATTATTATTTTGTTGGCGACACGGATTCATTGTCCAATTGAAGAAAGGGAAAGTGGATAACCCATTCTTCTGTTGTTCTTTGTCCGCAAGACTTTTAAACAAAAATAGCAGTTTAATAATTTATATTATCTGATGGCAGCCTCCCAGCTAAATAAAAGTGGAATCAGGGTCATTTCCCACCATATATAGAAAGTAATTAATCCATTACATGCATGTGATTCCCTAATTGGCTCGATTAAGAACCTACAATCATATCACCCAAAAAAATCTGTGCTTTTCCAAGAAAAGCACAACCGATTCAACTTGCTTTTTTCTGTCTAAAGCATCGACCCCTTTAAACTGGATTAGCAGCCCTGGTGTTTTTAGGCTTGTGTCCATTTATGTCTACTATTCCCACTTGAGCAACCACCTTGTCTGCTACGATCACTTTAATAGCTTTCATATTTACAAAATCCCACCATTGGATGGAATTGATAAAGCAACATGAACAAAACGACATTAACTCAGAAAAGATAAGACTGAAAAGCTATGTAATTAAGAAAAGTAACATGAAAGAAGAACATATGAAGCTCGTGTGAAACTATTTGTCGGCCGCGAATTATGTCACGTGCTGACTACTGAGTCCTTATGCAGTTAAAACTTAAAATCATATATATCCTTTATCGACACTTCGTCAGGGCATATGCTTACGCTATACGCGAAACAGTAACACAAAACCACAGCCCAATTCATCGGGTTTACATCTAAACAAATTCTTACCTGCATCGAGTATATGTATATTTAAAAATTAAGATTTAATCTACAAATATAAAATATTCAATCAAACCTTAACTCTTGAACGTACGTGCATTCAATACAAGTAAAATTTTTTCTACATCTAACGTCTAGCTGCAACACACCAATAAGGGCCCAGCAATACCTTCAACCATCATGCCTTAAGATTTCACAATCTTTTGTTTTAACTAACTGTGCATAATTTTATTTATGGATTTCAACCTTTTTTTTTTCTTTTTACAATAAGAAAATTCAATTTTATTTTTGCGTTTACAAAAAAAAGGTATTTTGAATTCAGAAATGATAATAAGTAGATTTTAAGAAAAGTTGCATATTTTCCAAGTAGTTTAGAGGTTTTTTTTTTTAATGCATTTCAGCTTTAAAGATATCAAAAGTGTATTATGTCCTTTTAAATGTAATTATAATTAATTTGTAAGAGTTTTAATTAAAAATTTATTAATTGAAAGTAAATTTATAATTTTTATTGTTCAAAAAGTTATATCCGAAATTCATAGTAATTATCAATTAAGGCCTAAATTCTATAATATGCTTATTGGAGGCATTAGGCCTAGTGCTTTACCAAGTCAATTGTCTCTTTAATGTGAAAGAAAAGGTGCTAAATTAACAATGTCGTGTGCCGTGACATATAGAATTGGGGTCCCAAGAAAACGAGTGGCTTTGAGCCCTCCTCTCTTTAACCTTTTTTATTCTAATTGCTGGTGTGTGTGAATAAATATCTATAGTTCTACTATTTTATAATAAATGTGAAGAATACTTCTTTATTAACCTTTTTTTAGATCTGTCTATTTTATCCAGTTGTCTTCTTCTTCTTTTTTCGGAGTTATCATTGATAACAGATCAAAATGTTTAATAATCTTTCGTTTTATTTTACTGAAAGTTTCAAAAATATATATATATATATATATGTTTTATCTTTACCATAGTATCTATATCCTTGCGAAGTTTTTAAGTGCGCTCTTAATAATAAAATTTAAGATTCTTATGCTTTTGAAGATTTTTTTTTTTAGAAGGAAAAGAAACATTATGTAATAGTATTATTACAGCACAAAGAATGATAAGCGAATTTTTCATTTCAAAAAATAAATTAGTAAAGTTTTTAATCAGTCCAAAAGTGAACGATAAATTAAGAGCGTTATTTTGAATTAGTTGTGAAACACAATAAACCAGATGGATTCATTCCCATTTAATATCAATTAGTATATAACTTCCATTATTTGATTTTCTATTAAATAAATATCGATTTGTTTCGGTTAATTTTTACTTGAAAATTTTTTAATAAAAAAATCTTATGGTTATTTTTCATATTAAAAGCATAATGAATCTTGGTTTTATACTTTTCAAATGCTATGACTCCAATCTTGCAAATAATATATTACTATGTCAAAAAGTGGAAGCCTTCACTTTATTACAATACTTCACAAATGGTGGACTTTATATTAAGAATGGCGAGAAACACGGGTCTGCTACAACTATTTTAGTTTACATGTGTTAGTCGCCCTTACTGAATAATAAATTGGGTGGAATTCAATCTAACACCGATGTAAAAGCCTCATGAAATATTTCATTAATATGTGGCAAATATTTACCAGTTTTTTTTTTTTTGGTGGCTAGTGCCAGATCAGGGGTATTTACCATTAATTTATTGTAGTTTTTGTTCAAAAAGATTATCTTGACTGATAGAAACTATATTATGTGACTTTATACTTAGCTATATTTTGTCTTTAAAAAAGCTATTAAACATATCTTTATTAATATATATCAAAAGGCAATGAAATTGAAGGTATAATATTATCAAAGGAAACTACTGATAATTCCCAGCTTATGAGAGAAATTATTTTCTGTTTCGAGCAACTGCTTAGAACACTTTTTTTGTTTCTTAAAAAAGAAAAGATAAATAATAGTAAATAACAGAAAGGTAATACTTTTCTTACCAAGTTAAAGGAGAATAGCTTTTAAAAATACTGATTAAATTCTATTAGTTTTCTTGATAGATAAGACTCAAGCAAACATCATATTAATCTTATATAAAATCTCCTCTATAGTTAGTTTTACCAGGAGATACAAAGTCTGAAAAAGGTTTACTTGAGTATGTGTATTTGAAAAGAACGAATTAATAAGAGAAAGTATATGAGTGATTAAAGGAATGTCTTAATTTTCTTTTAAACAAAAGGTGTGGACAGTTAATTTCCTTTTTTTTTATTCGTTTGTAAATTTCCTTGGTACTTAATGTAATTTACTCTAGTAAATATCTACTAGCAGCCGCAAAGTTCAGCAAACCACGCCTGTTTGGTCAACCACCGCCCATTAATTGAAACCTCAAGTTGGACGTCAGCCATTGTGGAATTTTATTTTTTGAGGTCAACATACCACAATGGAATTAAATTTCCATTATGTTTACAAACTTCGTTCCGTGAATTGGACCATGATGACCCAGAATAATAACTGTGCCCACGGGCTGACAATGGCTCTCTATTTAATCCACGTGAAAATTACAGAAATCTTCTAAAAAAATTTGTTTCAGTCAATTGAATGCTTCCGCGATAATACTTTCATGTAGATATCATCAAAACCTATTAAAACAAATCTCAGCATTAACTTCACCTTCTTTTTACGAGTGGCTTTCCATCCATTAACCTATTTCATAACCCAAAAAAAACAAAAGTACATTTGAAACCATGTTACTATGTTATGGATTTTTCAGCACCAAAAAAATTTGTATATAATTACTTGTATTTTTATTATCAATTTTTTAATTAAAACATAATAAATATATAATTTTTTAATTATAATACAAGTATATAATTTTTATAGATAACTGTATATTTTTTTAATTAAAATATACAATCATATTATTATTAAAAAATTATTCACTTATCATATTTTAATTAAAAAATTTTATAATAAAAATATAAAAAAGTGCATATAATTTTAGTCATTTCTTTACTTCAACCTCTAAACACATACAAATTGAAGAACCAATTGAAAGGCAATATACAAAAGTCAGTCTCACATGCTTTTCATTTCTGTAAAGAGGCATCATATATATTAAATAGTATTTTTTTTAGTGCATTGATTTCTTAGACCTTTCAAAATATACTTTTTCTTAATTTGACCGTTCAAAATTCAATTCAGCATTTTAGGTCTTCAAAAAATTGTATAAATCCCCCCTCCCCCCTTTTCCCCCTTTTTCTAACTGGTCTATTAAGGGAGACGCATTCATGATAGAGAATTTGAGTAAAATCAGATAATTATCCTACATAGTTAAATGGATGACCGGTTCATATTTTATCTTACATTATACCCTGAAATTTTAATAGGATATATAAGGTTAAAGGCTCACACATCAAACTATAAAGTAGTAGTTCTGTGCCTTCCATTTTATGAGATTGGAACTTGTACATAAGAAAACTGCATAACATATGGATGGTAGTCACCAAAAATAACAAAATTAAAAAGATATATAGCTAATTTCAATTGCTTAGTTAGCTTGAAGTTGAAGATATTGACAAAGAAGTAAGGGGCCGGAAAGAGATGTTATGAAGATGAAGGCGATTGCATCTGGATCACCTACGGAAGCTTGCGTAAAAAGAATGGCCAGGAAAGCAAGGGGAACTCTTCCAAACCTCGGAATGAGATTTCAATATCTTCCTTGCTTTGTCTTTCAGGTATGTAGGATGATCCGCCTGAAGCAGCATACAAAGCTTCGCCACCGTTCCAACTTCAAGCATCTCCTGAATCACCGCCTGTGTCCCACAAAACTTAGATATCAATGACAGAACAAATACAGCTCTATCATCCACTGCCTGCGATACCTTCAAGATTCGCTCCGTCAACACTGCAATGGCACCTCTGTGACCGGCAAACTGGGCTCTACCATGAGCACAACAACACGCGTGAAATAGTATCCCCAGCGTTAGCTCCGTGGTTCTCTTTTCAGGTGCCCCCATTTCGATCTCTATTAGTTGAAAAACCACCCCAGCTTCCACCATCATCATCCGATTTCTTCCACAAGGGCATGCGCTTAGTAACAGATGCAAAGCAGCGTTTATCCCCTGTTGGGTAATCCCATTCCGTAGAACCTTCACAATTGTTTGGAAAAACTCAGGTTTAAGTCTCCCCAAAACGCTAGGGGCAGCCTTCTCGATGATTGTTTTGAGCACCAAAAGAGCATGGGATTTCACGGTAATAGAGTTCTCGATTTCACAGCCTAAAGTCCAGGTTAGAGAATCCAATACTTGCTCACGATCTTCCATGTCCTTTCGGGGAAGCTTAACATACTGGAGTACACTGAGAGCTTCTTCAAGACCCTGCTCGATTTGGGCTTTTCTAAAACAAGCCACTATGAAGTTGATCATGGCCTTAGGCACTCCAGCTTCTACCAAATACTTGTTATCCCATTGGTTCTGGGCCGCGAGCACTTCCAATTGTCTAAGTGTGTTAAGCTTCGAGTGGGGGTCACGGAGGTGTTTAAGGAGGTGGAGGACTTGAAGCTCCTTGAGAGGCGGGTTAGGGGTGGGAATGGCAAGGGAGGCATTGTGGGAGCACCAGGCTTGGATTAGACGGCGCAGGGTGTGGTTAGGGGTTAGATCGGAGTCTTTTGGGAGAGGCTGTTTGGTGACGGGGCAAGGGGGGCTCTTGGTGGTGAATAGCCAGTGTTCGATGCTGTCTCGTTCGTATGTGATGCCTGTTATGGCAGTCACAGGATCTTTCATGATTTGGAGGGATATTGGGCAGATGAAGTACTGGGGAACTTCAACTTGATCCATCAAAAACCAAGCACAGCACCGTGGATGGGAATGGAGGAAGGAGGGACAAGGTAGTAGTAATTAATTAAGTGGAAAGAGAAGGCGGCTAAAATATTGTACAATAGCAGAGGGAGAGATGGATGGGTCATGAGTCATACATGAGACTCAATGTCCATTGGGCAGTCAAACGAAGAAAAAGTGGCGAGGAAAGTAGAGCAAAATTAATGGCACGCGGTAAAAAATTATGTCAAGGGGAATGCAAGTAAAAAGGGAATACAAACAGAAGTAGGGCGTAAATATTCCATGATCTATTCAATAGTAACTAGTGTCTCTTTTATAAATACAGACTTAATGCTATCATGATCGTAACTGATATTATAATCACTAATAATCATATATGACTAATATACTATAATCACTAACAATCAGATATATATGAGATATTCTATAACTGTTATATCTTGATTGACTACGTCATTAATTGCTGAGTTGCATTGTGGGCTAAGGAAAACTTTGCATGTGGGCCAGCTTCTCTAATATCCCCCCTCAAACGAGGCAGGGGTAGTTGAACGCCGAGTTTGCTTCTCATATACATGAACTGAAGATGACTTAATGGTTTCGTGAGGAGGTCTGTTATTTGCTCAAGAGATGGAACAAATCTCACTTCAAATTGACAAGAGAGGATCTGATCATGCACGAAATGGACATCTATCTCAATGTGTTTTGTGCGAGAGTGATAAACAAGATTCTCTGCAAGGGCCGTTGCACTGATGTTGTCACACCATATGACTGGTACTCGTTGCTGAGGAATCTTGAGTTCATTAAGAAGAGATGTGATCCACTTAACTCCTGCCGCTATATTAGCGAGAGCACGATACTTGGATTCCGTACTTGACTGAGTGACCACATTCTGCTTTCTTGATGTCCAGGAAACTAATGTTTCTCCAAGATACACACAATAACTCAAGATTGACTTCCTATCAGTAGGGCATGCCGCCCAGTCTGCGTCTGCAAAGGCTGTTAAGGCAAGGTTAGATGGCTTAATGTGCAAACCATGCAGAGCCATTCCCTTGAGGTATCTGAGAATATGTTTCACTCCCTGCCAATGTGATGTAGTGGGTTTGCTTAGGAATTGGCTGAGATGATTTACGGCATAGGAGATGTCAGGATGTGTGTTGGTGAGGTACTGGAGAGCTCCAATGGCACTTTTGAACTTTGAAGGTTCTTCAAGTGGGTCACCATCATTCCCTGTAAGCAGCTTACCAGTTGCCATTGGCGTATTGCAAGGTGCAGCAAGCAACATATTGAACCTCTTCAGCAGGTCCGTGGTGTACTTTAATTGACTGAGAAAGATCCCTCCATGGTCACGTTGAACTTCTAGGCCAAGAAAGTAGTGAACGTCCCCAAGATCTTTGAGTGAGAAGATATTGTTGAGCTTATAAGTGAATTCCTCCAACCTGCTCCTGTTATTACCTGTTACCAGTATATCATCAACATAAACCAAAGTAATGATAACATATTGTTCATGCCACAGGATAAAGAGAGAGGTATCACTCTTGGTATTAATGAACCCCCACTGAAACAAAGTGTCTCTTAGCCTTTCAAACCAGGCCCTTGGTGCCTGTTTAAGGCCATACAAAGCTTTATGAAGCTTGTATACATAGTGTGGTCTGACGGGATCTACAAAACCTTCTGGTTGGCTCATGTAAACATCTTCTGTGATATGCCCATTTAAGAAGGCGTTATTGATGTCAAATTGCTTCACAGGCCAGTTGAGTGTTACTGTAATTGAGAGCACTATAACGATGGTGGTGATTTTGGCAACAGGGCTGAAAGTTTCACCGAAATTGACTAATGCATCTTGCTAAAAGCCCTTAGCCACAAGTTTGGCCTTGTGGCATTGTACTGAGCCGTCAGTGTTGTATTTGACCTTAAAGACCCAATGACAATCCACTATTTTATGACCTCTATTTGGTGGAACAAGACACTAAGTTTCATTTTTCATCAAGACATCGTATTCAAACTTCATGGCAACCTTCCAAGTAGGGAGTTTAAAGGCATCAGAGGCTGTCATTGGCTCAATATCATCCGAGGCATTACTGATAGAAACTCCAACAAATGGATACTTAGGTTTGAAGATCCCGTTTTTTACTCTTGTGATCATCTGATGACATGTCTCAGCAGCAGGTTCAATGGCTATGCCACTTACTGGTGTTGACGTGGCATGGGCATCTGCGTGGGGTGCAGCAGTCTCAGCATCATGGGGACATCATGTGCGACTGGGCCAAAACTTGTGGCATTATCCATCACTGATTCTCTAGATGAGGCCGAGCTCAATATTTCATCAACAAGCTCAGTGAGCAGTGAGGATGTTTCAGATGTTATTGGCCCACATGAGGTACATGTGGTTTGAAATTCTCGGAGACAGGTTGGGAAGCTTGTCAGACCGGGCTCATACTACTACTGTACAGGTTGTGAATGTTGTAGAAAACCTGCAACAAAAGGGAAATCATTTTCATTGAAAGTAATATGCCTTGATATAAAGATTCGACCATTGGAATTTAGGCACTTGAACCCCTTGTGATGACTACTGTATCCAAGGAACACATAATGAGCAGTATGATATTGCAATTTATGCTGATTGTATGGCCTCAGACATGGATAACAAGCACATCTGAAAATTTTGAGTCTTTTATAGTCTGGATTCTTATTATAGAGCACCTAAAAAGGAGGTTTGCCTGCAAGAACAGGAGTAGGTAATAAGTTGATAAAATTTTACAGCTGTTTGGAAAGATTCCCACTAATATCTTAAAGGCATGGAGGCCTATGCTAGCATGGTAAGACCCAACTCAACAATGCGTTTATGCTTCCATTCTGCTCTGCCATTTTGGGCTGAGGTGTAAGGACAAAAAAAATGGTATTGAATGCTAGAATTATGAAGAATATCAAGCAAGCCTTGGAACTCTCCTCCCCAATCACTTTGCAAAATTTTGATTTTTCGCTCAAACATATTTTCTGCCATGTTTTTAAACTGGATAAAAGCTATTTTCACTTCGCTTTTATTTTTAAGTGGATATATCCATGTAAATCTACTCTGGTCATCAACAAAATGTACATAGTATTTAAACCAATTAACAGAGGTTACTGGTGATGGCCTTCATACATCAGTGTGAACAAGATCTAAAGGGTTATGAGCATGTGATTCAGAGTTTGAAAAAGACAATTTTTTCATTTTACCAAACTGACAAGCCTTACAAAAAGGAGTTTTATTAACATTGCAAATTGCAAAATTACAGTCCCGCAAAATTGAAGACAAAACATTAATGAAAGGATGCCCTAAGCGACGATGCCATATTTCAAGTCCATCACTTGACAGCTTATTATTTTTTCGACTAACTACTAAACAGGTTGGTGATTTCATGCCCTTTCCTGGAATAATGATCTTATATAGTCCATCTTCAAGAACTCTATGCAGAAGAATTGTTCCTGTTCTCTCGTCCTTCACAAAGCAAACATTAGAGTGAAATTCCAAATACACATCATTATCATTTGTAATCTTTGAGACACTAAGTAAATTTCTTGAGATATTAGGAGCATGCAGAATATTTTTGAGTAATATTTTTTATCCATTTTCAATAGGTAACTCGTTATGACCTATGTCTGCTATGGGCACCATATTTCCATTGCCAACAATTATACCTATCTTACTTGAGTATTGATGTGGATTTTCAATCTGAGTTGACTCACTTGTTACATTCGAGTCAGCACCATTATCCGTATACCAGTCTGGGTCTTCCATTGTACTGGATGTAGCTATGAGTGTAGAGTGATAGGGGGAAGCTCGATGTGACTGATTTTTCTGTGACTCAAGTGGAGATCCCATATAAGAGTGATCAAATCGAAAATAGCATGTAGCTACAGAGTGACCGATCTTACCACAGACCTGACATATGGGCTTACCATTGTTACGAGAGGATCTCCCTCTGTCTCTATTGAATGTTCTTCCTCTTCTTACATGTTGAGAGTTATTGTAGTTATCTCTGACATTTGTTGTTAGATTAACCACGGGCTGGCCCACATCCAAAATCTTCCTCGGGCCACAACACAACTCAGCAATTAGTGATGTAGTCAATCAACATATAACAGTTATCGAATATCTCATATATATCTGATTGTTAGTTATTATAGTATATTAGTCATATCTGATTATTATCGATTATGATGTCAGTTACGATCTTGATAGCGTCAAGTCTGTATCTATAAAAGAGACACTAGTTGCTATTGAATAGATCATTGAATATTTATGCCCTACTTTCGTTTCTATTCCCTTTTTACTTGGTATCAGAGCCACTCAGGCACACGCCACCATGAGTTCTACCTCTAGTCACAACACCATTAATGACGATGTTAATAGCTCTAATACCCAGCCTCCAAACATACCTATCCCTTCACAATTCTGAAGGCAACAACTCTCTTCTCCTCTACCAACTCAAATGGTTCTGTCAAGTTGAACAGACAGAATTCCTGTTGTGGCAAGCAACCGTATTGCCCATTGTTCGTGGTCATAGATTGGAAGGCTTCATTGATGGCACAAAGCTTTGCCCGCCAAAAGTTGTTGGTGATGGCAATCAAACCAGACCAAATCCAGCTTACGATGATTGAGTCTCATCAGAACAGTTGCTTCTTGGATGGCTCTATACAACTCTCACACTTGATGTAGCAACTCAGCTCATCCATTGCTCAACCTCACTTGAGTTATGGAAGGCAGCGAAAGATCTGACTGGTTCACACACACGAGCCCACATCACTCTATACAGAAATGAATTACAACGAACCAGAAAGGGTGATCTGAAGATGGAAGAATATTTGACAAAAATGAAAGCCATAGTCGACTATCTCAAGTTATCTGATAATCCTATTTCATCCAGTGATCTAACTTCTCAGGTTCTTACAAGACTTGATGGAGAATACAACTCAATAGTGTGTCAGTTACTCAAAAAAGATGACTTCAGTTGGATTGAATTACAAACTACTTTACTCACCTACGAGACACGGCTTGAACAATTAAATAGTTTCAGCAATCTTAGCCTTGGTCAGCTTCTCAAACAATGCATGCATCCTACATCTTATATGTATTTGAGAGTGATTCCAGGACTATATTTTTTGAGATCCAATTCTTTATTTGAACTCTGGTAAGATAAGCAGGAATAGCCTCGTTTTAAATATATAGAATATAAAGTTTCATATTATAATCATTTAAATACCATTATCATATTTCAAATCCAATTTGTTTCAATGTGAAGAATGGAATAAATTCAAAATCACTTTTTTTTGCACTAATTTTGTTCATATTATAAACAAATTACTGCACCGATTTTTTTTATTTTTAATTTTTTTGGTTAAAAAAGAGACACGATATCTTAAAATTAAAAGTAAAAAAAAAAAGTGAGATAAGAATGAAACTCAAATATATCAAATCTTTTTAATGCTTATATACAAAAAATATGCCATTTAAGCCAATACTTTTGACTATACTTTTAAATTTTTTGTTCTTAAATCATATTCATAAGAAAATGAGTGATACATCGGGACACATTCTCCCTTCATAAAAATTATCCCCACCATTTTTTTTTTCTTTGGCCATCTTGCAAACTTGTCAATGTCTATATATATATATATATATATATATATATATATATATATATATATATATATATATATATATATATATATATATATATATATATATATATATAAAGGATAAGTCAGACGAGGCGACTTAAAATATCATCCTAGCTAATTAATTGACTATTTACCTGCAAGTATTAAATCATCGTTTAAAATAATCACATCTCACTTTAGTACTTATCCTTTTTATTTTTATTTTTTGCTAATAAGTTTATGCTTAATCACTTCCCCAAAAAAGTTGATCACCTTCCGCAAAGCAATATATTTACAATTGCATTGTTTCTACCAAATTAAAACAGAAACAATAATAAATAACAACAATCCCCATTCACAAAGATTTCTTGATATAATTTTCTTAGTATTTTGGTAGGGAAAAAAAATAATAGAGTAGAGACAGCCGAAGACAAAAATATCATGTGTCGAATATCGTAGTATCCACTTTCTAGCATTAAGTTGCCATAGTAACAGTTAAATATTCCCCATTTGGATGTTCAGTCAATGCACGTTTCTAGGTGTTTAGCTATTAGTTCATCCATCGGATCTGTCCCTCTCATGGTTCCTGCAATAATTTCTGAACCAAAATAATTGAACTATTCAATTCTTATAGTCTAAATTATATTGATGAACTAAGATAAAGATGAAAGTAAAAAAATCAGAGAAATTTATTTCTGCCATTTAAAAAAGGGAGAAAAAGAGTGATGATAATCTTAAGTTATATTTCGGATGGGACAAAGTGAGATTTCTTTGTATTTAGAAAATGTAAAAAGGAAAGACATTGACTTAGTAAGTGGCGACGAATTTGTATAATTTATATCGAGTCTCAAAATTGGATTTTTTTTTCCTTCAGTGGGAATGACGGATGGATCTAGAGCCTTCTGTATGGCCCAAAATGCCGGTTGGTCTCTGAATTTTGATTCTAAGTCAACGTTCTCTCTCTTGGCAACGTTATTGGGACAGCCTCTCTAGTGATTTTTGCATGCAAATACATCAAACTTTCATCCCTTTCAACTTTCAGGACCCTTCTCTTTTAGTAGAATTGAATTCCACATTTTAAATGATTGTGGCCATGGTTAGTCCCAATTTCAATCTGAGTTCCATCTCCACATACTGCTTTTGAGCTTTGGAATTCAATACTCTGCAAAGGTATAAAGAATAGTTTACGGAAGAGAACTTTTCACATTTGATTTAGTCTATTCTGTTGAAATTAATATATAGAATTAATGAGGTTTAGTCTCATGAGTTTAGTCTACTAATATAAATACTCACCATTTGTTCACCTATTAATTTTCTAAAATATTCAATAAAAATTTCTAGCACATATTTCAAAAATTGGCATTTATAATTTTAAAAGGAGGAAAAAACTTTCACAGATTACATGTGCCGAGTTCTAGTAACCATATTAAACAAGTAGTTATGAGGCCTCCAAGATGGAGACCTACCAAGTAATTGGGACTTGGGTTTTGGGTTAATAGTAGGTATTGGGCCTGATCCAGTAATCTTGAGGAGCCCAACCCAACTTTGCCCAAGGAGACGAGAAGAAAGACAATGATTGATGCATCAGAGATAAAATACAGCGAGCCACTTGACGCAGAGACAGCAACTGACAGCTTTACCCTGTTGTTGTTGTTGTTGTTGTTGTCCTCATCGTATTCGATGGAGCTGGTAGGCTAGTTACAACAGGGGCTTTACCTTCCCAGCAACAAGATAATGAGAAGGTAGGGATGTTCGGAGCTCCCTTTGTTTCTTCGATTTAGGTGTGTCGTCGTTGCATTTTGGAGAAATCAATGTTTCGCTTACCGCTCACCAGCTTTGCTTTGATTCAAAAGTGGGCCCTTCAGTCCCCTCCCCACTTTCTTTTCCTTCATAGCTCCTCCTTTACCTCTGGGTAACCTCTTTACCACTGTACCATTTTTATCTAGTCTTTCCCCTCTCATACCTAATATATTTGTTTCAAATCTCCAATTTCATTCTGAATAATCGATCACTCCCTCCTATCGCGGAAGCTTCGTTCATTTTTTTTTTCGGGACCCTTGTTCAGTTGTCCAGGAATTGATTGAGGGTGCGAGAAATGCAAGCAAAATAAACTTGTTGCGAATTGCTGTTCATTCAGCTTTCGCCGTTTGCTGACTCCTGTGAATATTTGTTTGCTTGTTCTGCTTGCCTTAAAGCACAAGTTCTATATACGAGGTCAATTGATCTTGTTTCAACATTTTTATTCAAGAATACTTTATCTGATGCACATATAGATTTGTGGTTTTTCACTTATCCTTCGGTCATTGGAAAAAAAAAGCCAACAAACAAAAATAGAATGCTTTACTGATAAAGAATGTGAAAGAGGTTAGATTGTTACTTGGTCTCCTTGCATGTTCAGGAGACCTAATAGTTACATTGAAAATTTAGGAACTCATACGAACATTTAATCTTACTAATTAGTGTCTAGCATTTGGTCTGTCTTCTTTTTAGGTTAGTCAATTTGACGTTCTTGCTTGATTAAGTAATTTGATTCTGGTATGGTTTTTGTTTCTTCTACGTCTGACACTGTGATGGTTAACTGAGCATGTTTCACTTATAATAATTAAAAGATCTAATAAATCTTACTGATGTGATTTGAGCTACTTCCCTATAGATCTAACTCTTAACTGTCTTATAATTGCAGCTGCAGGCCCTATGATGTGTGAAGAATTTGCTACATAGTGTTCTTGGCTCCAATGGAGTCTACTGTAAGTTCTTTTTTCACCCTATCTACGTTTACCCTATTATCAAACATCAGAGGCCCATCCCTACGAAGCTCTGTTTTGTCAAGCTTCAATTGACTCTTATATTGTTTGAGTCTTTTATATTTTCACGTGGCTTCTTGCGTTTTTTGTTTCTAAACATCAAATTTTCCATTGTTTTACGTGCAATTCTTGAATTGGAGTGCCTCAACAATAAAAATAGCACGCGTGTGATTTGTCTCTTCCATCTATCAACTTTTGCCTCTCAAGTATCTGGTTTCCGAGTCTCTTCTCTGCAATGATACTATTCTCTTTCCTGTAGGTTAGAGAAGCAAAAATTACCTGCACGTTGGGTGATCGATCCACCAGTGATGTTGTTGTAAGGTTACGTACACAGGATGGTCGAGATGATTGGCTTTACTGCCACTCAGAAATTCTTACAGGAAAATGCAAGTATTTTGCTGATCGGCTGTCTGATAATTGGCCAACATGTCAGATCATTGATTCGCGTAGCTGTGTTGATGTTTTCTGCCAAGAATCAGATTTTGATTACCATGTTAATCTTATACGCCTTCTCTATGTTGTCATAGATGGTTCTGTTGATGACTTGTGGCATGGTGTTAGAAATGCCCTTGGCATTCTCCAGGTGGCTGTTGAGCTTGGATGCCCCCAAATCATTACTGCTTGTGTCAACTACATAGAGGCAGTCGCCTGGGAAGAGTCTGAGGAGGAGGAGATTTTAAAAATCTTACCTCGACTGGGATTACAAGCTGAGCCTATCCTAGCTAGACTTCAACCAGTCAACCAGTCAGCAATCATAAGCATTTTTGTCTCAGCCATTCGCTTTGCAACATCATCCCCTCCACCATCATTGAATGATCTTAAATCTTCAGCTCAGGAACAACTCGAGTACATGCTAACCGAAGATGACGATGCCCCTCTATTGACAGCTGATGACAACATAAAATATGAGGTGAAAGAATGTGTAAAGAAACTTTTTGCCAGGTTTAACAACTCATTGGTAGTATTGTTATGTGATTCTACAGAGTCACTTTCTGAGGCAGGGAATATACAGTTGTTCCAATCCTATTTGACCGATTTGTCATGGGCTTGTCAGATATTGAATAAGTTGGAAATAATGAGGGAATTTGTGGAGAGCTGGTTTGATGCATCTGAAAAGATTGTGAAGGTGCTTGAGTTAGGGATTTCAACAACTGAAATCATTGAGATAAAGTTGCGAGCTATAGAGGTGACATCAAAGGTTTTAGAGGCGATTGGTTATGGAACTGTGATATTGCCAACTGCTCAACGCCTCCTGGTTGTGAAGGTGTGGCTACCGTTTGTGAGGGTTACTAAACCTATGATTGATTCTGTGGCAATGAATAGTGAGAATGCTGTGGCGCTCAAATTGGATGGTGAACTGTGGCAATCCCTTGAATCAACTTTTGTTTCTATCATTCTGGCATTGCCATCAGGGGACCAGGCTGAGGTTTTAGCCGAATGGTTAGCAAACGACTACGTTCGGTATCCAGACCTGACCGAAGCGTTTGAAGTATGGTGTTACAGGTCCAAGGTTGCAAAGAGAAGACTATCAGTGCTAGGAGATGAGCATGGTATGACCAACTCAATCTGAGGCTTCCTCAAAATCATTGTCTTTATATTAAGACAGTTGATCCCAGACCCCTTCTCTAGTGAAGGCATTTAGAAGAGAATCTTATCCCTTATTTGCCTGAGAATGGTAATTTCTGAGGCATCTCATTGTAAGCCATTTACTTTAGTTCTAACTGTATAGAGTGTAATTCTTGGAAAGAATGATTTGCCAAAGTAAGCATAACCATGATGTATAATTAACCTGTCGCATCATGCTACTTGGGTTATCTTGGGAACGAGTTATCTGATTTGTGCGGTCACATTTATGTTCTTTCCCTCCTCATGACCGTACCGAGCCACCGAGGTATAGTACCAACCGAACATTTTCTTCGGAACCCGAATGGCGTTGGAGTGAATTTTTGTTTATTTTAAAATTGTCTTTTCTAAATAAAATTTCATAAAAAAAAAACATTGTAATAAAAATGCATTTAGGGTTTCGTGAAAATATCTTATTAGCATTTCCATGATATCATTGTATTTGGTTAATCTTTCAAAACAAATATTTTTTATTATCAAATACTTCTTCAACTAGTCTCATATATGAGAAATAAATTATTAACTCATGAGAGTTAAGGAAATTAGTTAAAAGTAATTAATTTTTTTTAATTTTGTCTCAAATAAAAATTATTTTACAAGAATATTCTTATTTAATGTGTATTTTTTTATTGAAATTAATGGAAAATGCTACTTATAATTTAAAACTTATTTAATGAAAAGTATAATTAAAATATTATAATTAATATATCAGACAGTAGTAGTTTATTTCTTATATTTTAAACCAAATCAAATCTAAATTTTTTTTTTATATATAAGACTGAAAGTAGTAATATATATATATATATATATATTGGTTTGAATGAATATATTATTTGGGATACTAATTTGGGTTAATTTTAATTAATCTGTGAATTTTTCATTTCATTAAAATATAAAAAATAAAATCACAAGATATAAAAAAATATTATAATCAAAATGAATATATCAAAATATATTAAAATAAATATATACAAAATTTAAAATTAAAATTTTGATTATAATTAAGTGAAATTAGGAGAATAGAGGGATCTAGGCCATAAAAAAGAAAAAAGACAAGTTTATAATTACAAATTTTGAGTAAAGTATATGTGTATTAAGACATAATATTTTGCTTTTGCTTCTAATTTCACTTTGAAAAATAAAATTTTGGTTGCTTAAGGACTGAAGAAATGTTGCTTGATCAGATCTGAAATTGGCCTTCTTTCTAGGTTCGTCAGTTAGAAGTTCTTAACTTGGTTACGTAATTTGATTTGGTGTCGTTTTAGTTTCTGCTACATCTGACGTTGTGATGGTCAACTGAGCATGTTTTACTCATAATTTTGAGCTACTTCCCCGTGGATGAAACTCTTTAACTTTTTTATAATTGTTGCTGCAGGTGCCATGATGTGTAAAGAATGCATTTGCTTCCTAGTATTCTTGGATCCAGTGGAGCCTACTGTGAGTTCTTATGTACCCGGTTATCAAACATCAGTAGTCCATCTTTACATAGCTCTGTTTTCTCAAGCTTCAGTGGACTCTTAATATAGTCGAGTCCTTTCTTTGTTGTTAAAATAGCACATTCGTCTCTTCCATCTCTCAATGTCTGCCTCTGTAAGTATCTGGTTTAGAGTCTCTTCTCTGCAGTAATACTAATCTCTTTCCTATAGATTGAAGATGCAAAAATCACCTGCATGATGGGTGATCGATCGACCAGTGTTGTTGTGAGGTTACGCAGGCAGGATGGTCGAGATGATTGGCTTGACTGCCACTCAGGAATTTTGATAGAAAACTGCAAGTATTTTGCTGACCTGCTCTGTGACAATTGGCCAACACGTCAGATCATTAATTCACGCTGCCGTGTGGATGTTTTCTGCCAAGAGTCGGATTTTGACTACCATCTAAATCATATACACCCTCCTCCTAGTTGTCGTAGGTGGCTCTGTTGATGACTTGTGGCATGGTGTTAGAAATGCCTTTGGCATTCTCCAGGTCGCCGCTGAGCTTGCATCAGCAAATCATTACTGCTTGTGTCAACTACGCGCCCGGATCCCGTGCGGCGTGCAGTATGCAGCAACGCAAAAAAGGCCATTTTCTTTTTAACTATGTTTTGGGGTTTGAAAGATAATGAAAAAAATTTTATTTGTGAAAAAAATTATAACTATATTATATAATTAAAATTTCTATTTTTATAATTATAATTTTTATTTTTTCAATTAACCTTTAAATCCCAAGACACAAAAAATTTAAAATAAAAAAGCTAAAATCGTGTTAGTGCACAATGTGGAGTAACACCCTTTGCTACAGATGATCTAGACGGATCTGGAGATCCTCACGTTCTCTTACGTTCTCTCTAAATGAAGAATCTATTACCTCTAAAAGAAAAGCAAGAAAAAATTAAGTTTGTGGATGACATGATCCATTTCCAATCTGGGCACCTCAACTGTATAAAAGCAATTCATTAAAAATAGTCCTTGGAGAAGGAGATTTTATAGATTGTACTTTAACTAGGATTATAGGCTAAGCTTATCCTAGCTAAATTTAAACTTTTTAATCAAGTGATAAGTCTTAATTATATTTATAATTTTATATATTTTTTGAGGACTTAATCATAGGTTTTTTTAAAAAAAAAAATTTTACTATTTTTAGTATTTTTTATTTTTATATTTTGAGTAAAGATTAGATAAATTAAGATGTTTAATGATTGTAAATAGTTTTTAATTATGTAGTTTTGGTATTTTGTAGGATCCATAATACAAGGATACACAATCCAAGAGGTTCGAAACAAAATGGAGAAAACTTACATTTGAAGTGTTAGAAAAAGCTTTCTCGTTGCAGCGAATGCAATAGGCATAAGGGTTTCAGATTGCATTTTGAGCAGCTGCGATCATGTTGTGCAACATTGAAATGTACTTTCGCACAGCGGTGATATGTATGCATACCAGGCCTAATTTTGTCTATAAATAGACCTTATGATGCAGAGAAATGTGAGAGAGATGTTAGGATTACCAGAATGCTATTGAAGTACCATTTCAGAGGTCCAGGCTGCTACTGACGTTGAGGAAACGCCAAGAGCTAATCCACATTGTATATTTAGAGTCCCTTGTAATGTTTTCCTCTTTATCTAGCTTTTATTTCTTATTTTTTATTGTATTAATTTAGGATTACAGACTATATAATAAGTTACCACTATCTAAATCGTTATGATGATATGCCAATATTTCTTCATTATTAATAGAGTGTTCATTTATACTTAATATCTTTGTTGATATTATTCATGATTTGAATTAGTGGTTGTTAATTGCATTGAGGAATTATTAGATAATGATATTAATTTTAATATTATGAATGATGTTGCAGTTAAATTCATATGTAATTGAGCTCGCTATGTGAGCTGATTATGTATGAAAGTTAAATAACTAATGTATACCGTTTATTATCTTTGAAGAATGCAGTTTAGGATAATTTTAATTCAATTCATTCGTTGAAGAGTTTAATGAATTGCACTTAATCCTATATTCGCCCGTCCATAATGCACCTTACAACTATTTGAATTGAGGTTAAATTTGTATTCAACCACTTAGAAGTAAGGCAATTCAGATGGGTTTGCTATATCAGTTGCTTGATAATTTAAGAATTGATGTGTCGTAATACATTTTAGTAATAATTGAATTTAGGTAAGATATATTTTTCGCTCCTTGAGGTAAGATTAGTATCTACGATAAAATAGTAGGTCTATTATATTTGTTATTACGTTTTATTAAGTATTACACTATTAATAAAACTCAGTATAATTTATCTATTCTGCCTTTAAGTCTTTTTCTTTTGGGCCAAAATCTTTGAATTTTCAATGTTTTTGTTTTGTTTTGTTTTACTTTTTATTTTTTATTTTCATATTTTCTTTTCTTCTTATTCTTTCAGTCACTAGTAACTAAAAAAATTTAAACTACTAGTATGTATTAGATACCTAGAATTGTGAATACAAAAACTAACATTTAATTATAACTTATTCACTTGTGAAAACCCCCTAGAAATACACATTTTTTGTGGCATCAATATTTAAATTTATTATCTACTTTATTAGTTATACACAGTTGCTAAAATTATATCTATCCAAGATAGTGGCATCAGTTAGCAATGATATGCATCTTTGTCCCAGCCATCCGCCTCTAATCATCCATGCCATCATTATTGAATGATTTTAAATCTTCCGCTCAGGAGCAACCCGAGTACACACCAACCGAAGATGACGATGCCCCTCTATTGACAGCTGATGAAAACATAAAATATGAGGTTTAAGAATGTGTAAAGAGACTTTTTACCAGGTTAACAACTCATTGGTAGGTTGGTTACGTGATTCCAGAGTCACTTTCTGAGGCAGGGAACATTCAGTTGTTGCAATCCTGTTTGACCGATTTGTCTTGGGTTTGTCAGATGTCACATTAAAAAAAATGAGAGAATTTGTGGAGAGCTGGTTTGATGCATCAGAAAAGATTGTGAAAGTGCTTGAGCTAGGGGTTTTGACAGCTGAAATTATCGAGATATAGCTGCGAGCTATAGCGGTGGCATCGAAAGGTTTTGGAGGCGGATGGGTATGGGACTGTTATATTTGCCAACTGCTAAACTCCTTCAGGAGGTGAAGGTACGGCTTCCATTTGTGAGGGTTATCAAACCTATGATTGATTCTTTGACAATGAATAATGAGAATGCTGTGGCGCTCAAATTGGATAGTGAACTGTGGCAATCCCTTGATTCCACTTTTGTTTCTATCATACTGGCTTTGCCACCAGGAAATCAGGCAGAGGTTTTAACTGAACGGTTTGCAAATGACTATGTGCGGTATCCAGACCTGACAGCAGCTTTTGAGTGTCGTGTTACAGGTCCAAGGTTGCAAAGATAAGATGGTCGTTGCTCGGGGAGTAGGATGGTATATGACCAACTCAATTTGAGGCTTCCTAAAACCATTGTTTTTACATTAGGATGCTGATCCAAAACCCTTCTCTAGTGAGTGAAGGCAATTAGAAGGGAATCTTTTCCCTTTGGGGGATGAGAATGGTAATTTTTGTGGCATGTAAATTTGGAATCATTTGCATGGTCATCAATCTGAAGGTAAAGTGAAATGTATTGTAAGAGGGTCAGGGGACTGTAAGCCGTTTACTGTAGTTTTAACTGCATAGAACGTAAGTCTTTGAATGACTGATTTGACGAAGTAAGCATAACCGTGATGTACAAGTAACCTGTCGGTCGGATCATGCTACTTCCGTTACTCCTGAAGTAAGGTGCGCGAATGTGTTTGGTCCCAAAAGTCAAAGAGTAGTTAACTTATGAATGAGTTATCTGACTTGTCCACTTTATTTTCTGTGCTTTCCAAACTTTTCAAGCAGCCAAACTACCAACTGTAACGAATTCTTTTGTAAATGTAGCTGAAGAAGATAGACATCCAAAATAATTTACTGTTTCTTTCATTGATGCTCTTTCAAGAAGCAGGTGAGAGTTGGGAAAGTTTTATTATGGGAATTCTTTAAGCGGTTTCACAGTGCAACGGAGAATTGGTTTTCTTATGGTTTTTAAAGCTGTTTTACTTGTAGGCCGTATTGCTTTGGGTGGATGGAATCTGGTCTAGTCCGTACTCATTCTCGTCGAGCCCCTATAGATGGACACCAAATTAAATGTGGCCAAATTATTTATTTTCCTCAGTATTTTTTTTCCTAAAATAAAATATAAACTAACATCTCATGCACTTTGAGTTAAACAAAGTCATCACATATAATAGAATTGAGATTACGACAAAAGAAATACTATACTTGTCAAGTAGGTTATCTCTTTTATATGACCTCCAAAATAATAACTACTAGAATTCCACTTAAAAGTCTTTTAAAAGTGGTAATTATTGGTCACCCTGTTACAGCGAGAAACTAAAACAATTTATACTGTTTTGTGACAGTTCTATCTTCAATGTTCCAAATTGCCTTTCTTCAGCCAACATGGGAAGTTATAACACCACACACGTATTTTAAATCAAGATATATTGGTATTTTTACCAAATAAAACTTTATGACATCAATCCATCTATCTCATCTTCAAAACCTTACAAAAATAATATACAACCCTCAACCATATACTCTCAAATTCTAAGCTATCTAAGAACTCAAATGGTTCTATGCAGGGTATAAACCTATACTAAATCAAATCTCCTTCTTTCTTTACACTACCATGGATGATCCCTTATTCCCCGCCATGATCGCCGGTTTCGGAAGAGATTGTAAGACCCGGAAACAGTAATATCTATCCCATGCCTCTCCCTTTAGGTGACGAAGTCTGGCAACAATTGTGCAGCAAACCTCTTTGGGTTCTGCATGTTCATGTTCTCAAATGCAGCTGATGAGTGAGTAGTGGAAGGGCTTATGGCCCCAAACTCGTTTGGTTCACCCATCTCCAATCTTCTTCCCAGTTGAATGTTCTGGTTTGGGAGAAATGTTTGATGGCTTCCTGATAATGTGTCACAGTGGGGAAGACCAAGAGTCAGGGAAACTCCATTACCTGAAAACCTTGGAGTAAATTGTTCTGCGTCAAACCTTCCAATTTCCCCAATTGGGTATTGTCCAAAACCTCCAATAAAGTTTGCTTGGGTTCCCATGAAAGGGTATCCATCTCTCCCCTGCCTCTCCTCTCCAAATTTCATTGAAAGCTGCTCATTATTTGCCTCATTGGGCTTCACATCCATGTTTATTGAAGTTGGGGAGTGCAGAATTTCATAGTTTCTTGGTTTCTTGGGACTTCCTTGTGTGATCCCTTCCAGCTCTGATGATCCCATGAAGCTGAACCCAAACTGGTTTCTAACATTACCCGCAGCCGGTGATGATATTAGTGGTTTAGAAACTGAAACTGCTGGAGTGTTCTGGCTTGAAGACACGTCTTGTTTGGAATTGAAGCTTTTAGTGTCAGCATTTTCAGAGGCAGGGCCTTTCTGTTGTGGGGCTGCGGTTTTAATTGTAGGATCTTCACTGCTCTTGCTTGATTTATCTTCAGACCCATTCTGTTCTTGCTCCTTCATCTCCTCCATGTACATTTCTTCCACCATTGGTTTCCAGAGCCGAACTCGAGCATTTATGAACCAATTTGAAACCTGTATCATCCCGAACCTCGTTAAGTATCGTGATCAATTCCATAATTGAGAGAAATAATGGTCCATAATTAGAGCAAAGACTAGTTGGTACGTACCTGGCTCCTGGTGAGCCCTGTTTGTTTAGCAAGCATGTGCTTGTCTGAATCCTTGGGATAACTGAAACCAAACTCCACAGTTTCAGCACAAAATTGAGAAAAGCCAGAATCTGTGAAGTTTGAAACAAAATGAATAGGATGCTTACGGGTGGAGGAAGTGCTCAAAGAGCCAAGCACGCAGAACAGAAACGGATCTTTCAGGCAATCCTCGCTGGGGTCTCCAAGCATTGTGCTGGATCATTCCCAACTGTTGGAGAGCTCGCTGTTGGCGCAGGTGATGATCCACGTATTTGAGCCTCGAACCTTCAATTTTAGCTCCAAAGCAATCTTCTTCTCCTAAGCTCTTGTTAGCAGCTCGAATTTGGGCTGTTATGGCATCTTTCAAGCACCGAAACTGCTTGGAGATTGTTTGCAGCGCAAGGGCAGTGTATGTTCTGGCTGACCCAATTCCCGCAGCTTGTTCAAATGACGAAATCACAACCTGCATCTGCTGGTGGTATTGCCTGTACCTCTGCTCCACCTGCACAAAAACCAGGTTATTAATTAATTTTAAAATCAATCATGAAATGTGAACATGGACAACTAGTACCTTCCCATTATTAATTGTTCATTATTATACTGTACAATCTTTCTTTCTTCCATTAACCTGTTGTCGAAACTATGATCACTTTTTTTCTTTTTGGCTGAAATTAGTAGAACTGAAGCTTCATTAATTTAATGAATCTATGAACGTAGGGTTCCAACTACCAAATAATGGTCCACATGGAACTCATACCTATACTTTTCCCCTGAAGTAAAAATCAGATTGAATAATACCTCATCAAGCATGCCGATTAGCTTAGCCTTCTTCATCTGAATTTCTTGTCTCTCCGCAGCTGATAACTCAGAGGCACGCTTAGCGCTACCTTCCCCACCAACAGAACCGTCGCCACTAGCTACTGTCCCGGATGACTCCCCAATAGCCTTAGAATGGCCCCCACCACCACTCTTCTTTCCCAATTCAGTCTTGATGCCGTTGTTAACATTGACGGCCTCATCTAGAAGCTCCTGTGCTGCTTTCAAGTACTTGGAGCTCAGAAGCACACTCTGAATCCCCGAAACGCCGTTCACGTTGGTCACCCCAGAAGCCGAAGACGACGACCCTGACACGCGGACGTCTTCACCAGACATAGCAGGCGCTTGACCCTGAGATGCCACGTCACGATCCACACGGAAAGACCCCATTCCAGCTTGCTGGGAGGACAGGCTCAGCGACAGTCCCCGCTGTGCGCGTGGTGTCTGACGCGCCGCCGTGTTTGGGTCAATTGTGTTCCAGAGATTGTACTGCATGCGGGGCACCAATCCATGCAAGGCGGAGATATCGTGATGGGCGTGCATGGAGTGTTGCTGGTTGGGGTCTTGGGAGGCCGTGGTGGGGAGAGGGATGCCCACGAACTGCTGGGTGTGAGTGGGTGGCGAGGGGTGGAGGGTTTGGGGAGTGAGCGAGTTGTTGCCAGCTGCGATGGAGTTGAGGAAGACGAGGTTGCTGGGGTGCGGTGGTGGCGGCGGCGTGTCGGAGTAGTGGATGTAGCCGGGGTTCATGAGAACAAGAGTTTGGAGGCCATCGGGTGGTTGAATTTCAGAATTACCATGAAAGTACGTCGCCATCGATTTTGGGTGAGAGACTAATTCTTTTGGTCGTGACTTCACTGAAAAGAGACTACGTTAGTTAGGCCAGGCTTTCAAACTTCACATCCAAAACATACCAATATCCAAACATACACAGTTAAAAAAAAAAAAGAAAAAAAAAAACTCAAACTCATGAACTCCCTCTCGATTCTATCTGGAGACACGGACACAAACATATATAAAAAAGACTGATATTAGTATGTACTATACCTTCGACTTTGAGAGAATCTGGGTATTTGTACATCAACCCATCAAAGAGCTCTGGAGAATCGACGCTTATGTCCCTGTCACCCTCTCAAAAGAATCCTGAGAAATTAACAGTGAAGAAGAAGATATAATGAATCTGCAAGGTACACCAAGATCGGAAATTGGTTTTCCGCAAAACCCATCTGCCTCCAAGTACTCAAGATTAATAAATTCTCTTTCATCTAGCTAGATAAAAAGTTTTGCTTTAATTTGTGTATGGTTTTATATATAATCATCGAAGCCTCCAAGAGCTTGAAGAAAACGAAGAAATTGGAAGTGAGGAGGAGGAAAGGGAGCGTGCGTATGAAATAGGGGGGGTTTTATATAGAGAAATGGGGAGGACAGAGAAAGAGGGTATAGGGATTGACACGGACAAAGAAAAAGGAAGAGAAATTCATTATTTATATGAATTAATTATAATATGGCGGTAGTAGTACCTGGTATGATGGAAATTAGAGTGCACACGTGCTTCATGATCATCTCTGCGCTGCAAAGGAAAGAAGGATTTCAATTGCAATGATCCCAAACCTGTGAGGAATGGATTTTGTGATATAGAAAGAGATATAGACAGACAGGCACACGCACAAATCGACTCACCCACCAAAGCAATACAGTTATGGCTAACATACGGTGAGAGAAGGGATACATCAAAGCACATATAGAGAGATAGATGCATCAGTGACAACCTCAACCTGTCTACATGTACATATTATGGGATCTATCCATCTTGGGGATTTTATTACTCTCTTCGCTTACAAAGGAGAAACTCTCTGTGTCAGACTCAATTCTCTGCAACTCCGCCTCCACTCAAAAGGGAAAAAACAGGAGTTAAGAGAGAGGTGAGGTTAAAAAGACATGGCAAAAAGATACCCATCTTTATTCATCACCTCATTATCCACACATTTATGGCCATTTTCATGGGGGAAAAAATATGTATATTTGAAAAAAAAAAATGGAATTCTGGGTAAGGAAATTAAGAACTTGTCTGAAGACTGAAGTTTACATGTACATGTGTTCACTCCTTATCTTTCTGTGGCTTTTTAGAAGTACCTGTGAAGGGATCAAAACACGGGAACTTCTTTCGATTTGACCCTCTCTCTTTTCAAATCATTTGATGCAGCCAAACACCCCTTGATGAGCAACCATGAAAGGAGAGAGAGAGATGGGATTGTGCTTTAGAAAAGTATATAAGAAAAAAAAAAAAAACCAGAACGCAATCAAATTATGTCAGAAGGTACAAACAGCTGAAAAACGAGGAAACGTTAAAAGCTTAATTAATTGTTTTTTTGAAGAAAAAAAAGAAGAAAGAGGATGATAAAGGACAAGTACAGGGTGGGGGGATCTCATTGCTCATTTCTCCATTAAATATCTCCTTGTCGCTTTCACAATTTCCATGTTTTTCTTTTCAACTTATTTAAGGATTTTTTGTGGTTGGATGCCTGAGTTTGAAGATAAAGCAATTAAATTACTAAGAAACCAACTACCATAACACCAACTTTAATGCTTTCAAAGCTGAAAATATATTTATTCAAATTAATTTTCAGAATTATAACACTACAACTCTTTTAATATATAAAAAATTAAATATAAAATTAAAATTAAAAAGATAATTTTAGAAATAAAAATAATTTTAATAATTTTATTTTTAATAATTAAATAATATTTAATAAATTATATTAAATGATAATTAAAAAAAATAAAATAACTATTTTACATTAATATTTTTATTTTGTATTACCATATCCAACATACTCTAAAATATCTTCTCAACTTTACCCATAGTAATATATTTTGTAAAATTAGCATATTAATAGTGTAATTGGAAAAGAGAATTGGGAGAAAAGCAACGGGTCCCAATCAAAGTGTATGTATGATGTGTCCGTGAATGATAAGGCCTTAAATAAGTGGTCCCACCTTGGCTCTCGAGCATCAGACCAACTGGCGGCATCGCCAGATCTTAATAATCATAATAAAGAAATAAAATAACGTATTAGGTCAAGAATTTGCTCATACTTTTTATTTCTTTTAGATATATATCTTCAAAATATTCTTCATATATTTTTAGCCAAAAAAGTACTTATTTGAAAATCCCGTCAACTTTTTCGCCAATAATCTTTGATGACACCCAAAGGATCACTTAGACGCAGAAAATTCAAATGAAAAAATCACGGAGCAGTTCAATAATTTCTTTTCCTATTTTAAAAATTGGACAAATTAAGAAGGAAACGAACGACAAAATAAATAATTGATAATTAACCTTTCCAATGCGAGTGAGGTAATTCCATCATTCATTCATTTGCATGGAAAGACACCTAATAACTATTAATTGCTTATAAAGATCCTGAATTACAACGGCCATTTTCTACATCACCGGCTATAAAAATTTTCCATCACCATCAGTAAACCATTAAATATAAGAATGAGCATAGACAAATTTAAAGGTATATTTGATATATCGTATAATATTTGATAGTATAAGCTAATATAATATATTATAAATTTATTATTTGTTTGGTACATATAATGTATTGTATAAATTTATACACCATGCCTTTCATACATCAAAATGATATATAATCTAATTATATCTTGGGGGTGAGATTAGACTTGATTAAATTTTAATGTATAAAACTTTATTAATACTTTTAGATTTTAACCTTTCACCTATAGGAATATTCATTGATTAAGCTGAATTGGGTTTAATTAATATTAGTTGAAATCGAGTTAGTTGGGTTATTTTTAAATTTTTGGTAAAAATTATAAAATTATAAAATGATTCAAAAAAAAATTTCATATAAGTTCTTATAAAATAATTTTTGATAAAAATTATTAAATGACTATAAAAAATAAAATTTTTATATAAGTCCCTATAAAATTACATTTTATCACTAATTTTTTTTATATAAGTTCTTATAAAATAATTTTAAAAAAATTAATAAGATTGGATAAATTACGTAAAAACTAATTTATTATTGAATTCAATCTAATTGGTTTAGTATGAGGTTGGGCTAAATTAGTTTTTTAAACTAACTAAGTCACTTTTTTTATATTTAATAAAAATTATAAATTGATTTTTAAAAAATAAAAATTTCACATAAGTCTTTAAAAATTATATTTTTCCTTCAAAAAAACAAAAATTTTATTAAGTTAGTTGAAATTGGTTAATATGACTAACCTGACTTAGTATGCTTGAATTTTTTTTTAGTTATTTAGTTTGATGTAACCAGACGAGATCAAGTCACACAGATTACTAAATAACAATGCACTATGTGTAGTCCTATTCACCTATGTTTTTTTTTCCTAAAAGTTAATATAATATAATAAGTTTAGATAAATATAGTATATTTTTTTAAGTACACGATATTTTTGTCAAAAGAATTAATTTTTATTCTATCCAACATTATGTAATGTATTACTAAATAAATGATATTATCATCTTATATGATATATTATCTTATACAGTATCATATTAAATACTATATAGTTTTAAGGTTTTATTAGGTTTTATCCTATCAGGTCTTATACTATCAGGTCTTATCCTACATATCATACCAAACAGGCCGATGATGTTCATTGGATTGCACATGTATGCGGGTAAATTGCATTAATATTCTCTTATAATTGATATATAATATAACCATTTTATTTGAATTTTTATTTATTTATTATTACATTATAATAGATGTCCTTACAATATGACTCATTAAATATATTTTAACTTTTTAATGAAAAAAATTATAACTGATGAATATATTTTTAAACTACTTTTGTCATGACCCAACTCAACTCAATAGACCAAAATGCTCAAGGCTTCACTGTAGATACTTCGTATGCTAGTAAGGCAAGTCTCTCTTTACCCATCAGCCTCCATTTTCTTCATTTCTTATTACTTAACCCTAACCCAAGTCATGGACTGACTTAAGCGTCAACAGAGTTTACGATCTGCCCCGATTCCCTTCTGGCTTTGACCATGATCTATGTTGCAAGATTTGAAGACCATTTCTCTCACCGGAGACCGCTGAAAAGTTACCAGAAACCTGTAAGAAATGGATTTATCAATAACAATATAGATTATGTCAAATGTTATTTAATTTTCTTATTGTTTAATGCCATATTGCAACAAACCTCATTTTAAGATTGTTAAATTTGAGTTTGACGAAATATTTAAATTCGAGTCACAAAAATCAAAGTTGTTATTATACATAGATTATGAAATTAATAAGTAGAATTATTTGTAGGCATAACTGGTCACCTTAAATTCCATCTATACATGAGGGTCTCGGATTATATATGTGTCCAAATATTATATATAACCAAGTATATAGTCTATATATATATATGTGTGTGTGTGTGTGTGTGTGGGAGATTGCTTATTAAACCAAGCAATGAAAGACTGAATTGCAAAGTTCTATATATGATTAATTAGGAGATGAAGAAACGCGGGGGAAAAAAAAGATGTTGTAATGTAATATTAAATAGTAAAGGAGACAAGTGTTTTCTTGTAGTGACAATTAAGAAAGAAGTCTTTGCCATTTGACTATGCTTTAGGATATTAATTGCTGTAATTTTATTAAAAAGTAATATGATAATTTTATAATAATGTTATTAATAATAAAAAATCCAATTATAAATTTTAAATAAGAAAATAACTAACTGTCATTTTAATTAGGAGAGCTTCTAAACTGCATAGGAACTTGCATTGGTGGCAGTCATTCATGTTGCCATATGGAGAAAGCAAGCACGCACTATTTAATATACTACATAGGCGGGTTTCCATGATTGTCCTTTTTGGTAATCAAGCTGTCATTCTCGCATAGATCAATGTCAATAGTATTTATTTCAAACTTCTCTTGGATTCTTTCAAAGAAGCCTCATTGGGGCTTTTTGTTCTCACTTGAGTAGACATTAACAAACTGGTTTTCACACCTAGTAAAAGCACATTGGATCTGCCACGGACACTTGTAAAAACCACAGAAAAAGGGCGTCCGTATTTACTTATGAATATTCTTATGTGTATGTCAGAAGTATAGTTGCTTCTGGGGGTGTGCTTTGAAAGAAGAAAAGATCAAGCGTTGCATGCCGGAGTTCTTTTTTTCCCTCAAACAGAAACGGGGGGCTTATTTTATTGTCACGGGAGATTTGATGAGGTTGACCTTTATATTTGACAGTTTAATTCCACTCAAGGTTACAAAATAATTTTTAAGGGCACATACAATGATAAACAAGTACGCAAATTAATGTGTATATATGTGTGGATACATGATTTTCGATGTGAGAATCAAAGGAAACATAATCTTATAAACGTCAATTAATTTATCACATTTGATTTAGCAGCGAATTACTAATCTTGTATAATATAGGACGCTTGTTCCTGACTTTTGAGTTATGATTTCAAAAACATCTGAAAAAGTAATAAGGCCATTATGGAATCCGAGAATCTAAGGTGAAGGTTACCATCATGATAGTGACACAGAATTCAATTACCTTGGATGTTTCCTACGGATTACAACATGATATTATAATAGTTAAACGATCAACAGGTTACAAAATGTCCTAATTTTAAGGTATAATCAGGTCACTGAATATTTAATTACCCAGATTTTATTATAGCAATATGAAATAAGTCTGCAGAACTTGTACAAACCCGTACTAACCAGAAGTGGCTCACATCACATCATAGTAACCCCCGTGCGTCTGTGGCATCTTGTGGTACTCAGTTCATTCTGTGTCCATCTCTATGGGAGCGACTCTATATATATATAATATACATAAAAGGGGATTCGGTAAGTGGGAATGGACCCTTTTGCGTGTGCCTCTATCTATTTCAATATAGTTATCATGGGACTCCCCTGCTTGCTTACAGATGGTTGTCTCATTCTTTTCTTATTCCAAATTATTTTGTGAGGAAAATGACTCGAAAACAACACTGCACTAACGATTCCTACTTGAAGCATTTGCATGTAGTTAGTAAGTGTCAGAAAGAGGCCAAAAGAAAGATTGCTGAGGTGAAAGTGGATATGGGGAGATGGATCTACAAGAATAATTAAGGCAAACGTCCGTACACAGCAATCATAAGAACAAAATATCAGCTAGCTAACTAGCTACTTGTCTTTATTATTATCATCATAATAAAACTTCTGATATTCCCCTCGACCCAAATCATTCAAAACAAAATTGATAAAATAGGAACACAACCATCTTTCAGATTTTGAAGCTTTTTGTACTTAAATTATCTCTTCTTTTTTTAATACATAGAAGGCACAGGACTTGGAAAGTTAAGAATGCAGAAAAGAGTATAATATATAGATTGAATATAAATTCATCAAAAGTATTACTTGAATTAAGATTTTCTCTTTTTTATCATGAATTGTAATAGAGGGACAAATTCAAAATCTCAGCCGCAAATAGTGTGGGCGGGAGATTGACGAGGGGGGGAGAGAGGGAGTTAAGTGTCAACCAGTGCTTTTTCAGGGGTGGACCCAAGTAATTAATATCCGCCAAAGTGGTTGTTTGGGTGATCTCTGCTTTGTGATTCTCGTTACTTTGATGGATGGAAATACCCGTCTCAGGACGCAAACTAATAATATCGGGTTTTGGTTATAAAGATCAAAAAGACCCCTAAGGCTGCCACAAAAGTAATGGGGCCACCATTATACCCACTCAACCCACTCCAACTCCAACTGTTGCCGCCACCAGGTCACATTACAACCCTCCATGCGCGTACATATACATATGCCTATCTATATGTCACTACACGTAACTGCACTAAAAACATACTATTTTGTTGCCATGCTTTTCTTCATTAAATTAGAATTTTGATGTTCATGTATCTTTTTGTGACCCTGTAATTCTCGAGAAGCCACATTTTCATGCCCTCCCCACCCCCAATATATGTGCCAATTAACCTCCTGCTTTTGTGTTTACTTTGATCTAATAATTATGGTCTGTTCATTCACAAATGTACCTTAAATGTTGAAAACCATGTCAAGTTCATTGAATTACACATACATTAATTGTCGTTGCTCTTTTCTTGTTTTGTCCTTTTGCCATGTTCAATTTCAAAGTCAGATTAACTTAATTATGAATGTGAACCTGCACGGATCCAACGTCTTATAAAGGTATAATGAGACTTTTGAATATCTTAATAATTAGATTCTGCCTTCAATATTGATTACTCCTCTGTTTATGCTTATACATGTGCAATGTCATCATTTTTTTGAAAAAAAAAAGGTTTGGGGGCGGGGGGGGAGATTAAAAAAAGGAGGAGGACAATTAAAAGATGAAGTCACATTTCTAAATTTTTTACCAAAGTTTTCTTTGGTGATGTCATAGTTCAACTTAAAATTGAAGGCCTCTGAAATTTAAGTAATTGAATAAGTCAGTGTAAGCAAACCCTGAGGGTGGATCCCTTGAGCGAATGGATCGAACTTGGAGGAGATAAGTACAGGACAGCTTTACCGCTTATGTTGCGGTTCATATAGGGCATGCACGTGATATTATTTTATTGGACTACCCCATAAATATGACCTATGCTTACATCCAATATGTTGACTCCATAGCAATCGTCGCTTCCCCGAAATACAGTTACCCAGGTCATGCACCTCCTTACTAAACACAGTGTGGTTTGGTTACTTTATTTTGGAATAAAATTATGTAGCTTTCATTGAGGCACGCCTGCCTCTTTCCTTACTTTTGCATCACTTTTTGTTCCTTTTTCTCGTTTCCTTTTCAAATTTTCTCCACTCATTCACTCTCTCTCTTTAAAAGAAAAACAAGAAACAAAAAAGTTAGATAGTAAGTAAGCAAAGCATTTTCAATCTTCAATTCAATATCTTTTGACAGAGTCTATATGACTGAGCCGAGTCCAACCTTCTTATGGTGTGCGTTTCTGACTTTCTATATGTTATATATACTAATTGTCACGGGAAGTCCAGGAGTACTCATGCAAAATCAAATACAAACATCAATGATGCATGCCTATTAATGAATTATGCGTCTCTTGATATGTCGTTGAGCCAAAGTTCAGTTTTGAACAAAATAATAACTGGACACAAGTTAAGAGTAATCATTCGAGATATGTGTCATCAACTACAAATTAGAATGGACTTATTATTTAACCAATCAACGTCACAGTTACTAACCCAACAAAAGTACAAAGCATTTGGTTTGAAAATTCAGAGACAGCTAGCTATATTTCCTATCACACAATCATGGATTATGCAAAGCCCTCAATTAATGACCATGCACCTGCATCAAACCAAACTAATGATCTGTGTGTGTATATATATATATATATATATATAATTATAATACACTCAATTCATTACCAACTAATCATAACTAAATATCACCCTTCCTATAACACATTATCTTATTGCTTCTCATTTCCACGATCTACATCCTTTTTCACCATCTTCCTTTCGTATTCAACCATATTATATTTCCCTTATATCTAAACTCTCATTTTCTTCTAAAGGTGAACACTGAGAGTTTGAAGCCAAGCCAAACATTTACGACCCGTTTTAACCTCATTAACTTTTTTTTTTTCAATCCTTATTTTAGCCTTTAGAACCAAATAATGGTAATAGATATTACAAAGAAAAATGAGTGGCGTTAGTGTTAAATTGGAGCAGAGGGAGTGCCACTGCCACATCATATAAAGTGGAAAAAAACCAAACAACGAACAGGGCTGGGGAAAGGAAGGGGCAGGGCGGGGGTCCTACGTCTTGCAATTCACGTGCCAACCCTCTACCCATTCTACCACTAATTTGGTTGAAGGTGAGTGATTAGTGAATGAGTGGTCCAGTGGGATCCACTCCACTGTACGCGTGTCGAACACACAGCCCTCTTCCCTAGGACCCTTTATTCGCTTTTTAATTTTCCAGGTCAGGGGTCCCAGTGCTTTTAATTGAGACGTGTAATGGGACGAATAGACGGGTCCCACGTGTGAACGAAGGTCAAGAAAACTACCAATCAAAAAGAGAGTCAGGTCTCTAGCCAACTGCCTTTTTCTTTAAATGCGGATATATCTATGAGCACGTCCTTTGTCGGTTTCAATGACGTGTCCATCTCCTATTGCCCCCTTCTTTCTTTTTTCATGATGACGGTTCAGCCCCCTTTTCCTTTCTTCTATTTATTTTTTTATTTTTTAAAAATTATTGTACCTTCCTTTTTACACTGGGAAGACGTCAGCTTTGTTGGAACTTTTGCGAGAATGTAGCGCGGTGCAAGATCCTATTGGATCATGAACTATTCGATCATCATCCTAGGCTTGTGTCGGCTAATCGAACGATGAGGATTGCCCTAGTAAGCCTGGACGCATTGAAGATATTTCCGGAATGGCTTGTGAGGATAGGATTGAATGGTGACGTAAGAGGTACGCACTGCCCAAAACGACAAAAGTCCAAAATATTTGAACTTGGGAGGATGGATGAAGATGAACTTTGAAGGTGTGTGGTGAGCTCACGTGAACGTCATGCGCGTGTGATGTACGGTGTGGTGGTTAACACATGCATGGAAAAGTCTCAGCATCAGGGTATGAGCCCCTACATCGCAATTTGACAGCGTGATAGAGTGATATTGAAAGGTGAAGTCGTACAGACGATACACCTCCCCTCTCAAAAGCACAACTTTAGCCAAAGTATGAAACTCAGTTTAAGGCCGATTTTACAATGTAAATCGTGCACAGATACAATTAGTTTATACGGATAATTGTTTTTATTATTGATAACGTCTTTGTAATATACAATGTGTGATACATAACATATTCTTAGTGAATATTGTCAACATGACGGGAGATCCTTACTAATTATATTGATATACAATTCACATTGAAAAATGTATCTTAATATACATTTTTTTTTAAATAAAATATTAACCACTGAAGATAATAAAAGTACGTATACTCAGTGGCATGGATAGATAATCCAACAAATTAACACGGAAGTGAATGCTTTTTCTGTTTCTCAATTAAGTGGGATCACAATAATTTATGATAATTAAGGAATTGATTGAGGATAAATTAATTTTATAGAAACATAGAGTTTGAAAAAGGCATGATATGAGAGGCTTAACATGGTGAAGGACAAATGATGAGATTGAAGGCAGTATCATTTTCACTTTCCCGTTTGGGATAAATCATAAAACCATCTGAATGATGTGGACTGTGCAGGGTAATAAATAAACCTAGTCTTTTTCCTATGCAAGGGCGGAAGTAACCATGTATGCATCAACCATCATCACCGAAAATTAGAGCAAGGCACAACAAAGCGAATACAAAAGTACGTGGACCACCATAACTATATATTTTTAATGTTGGAGTGGCTAGGCCACCAGCATCACCCACAAAACCTCTCTCTCTCTCTATATATATATATACACACACACCAAGAGAAAATCAATTACTGCCTCAGTTTCAGTCCTTTTTTTTTTTTTTTCTATTTGTCCCTCCTTCCTTGGGGACCTTCCCATTTAATACTAACCTGCAATGGCCCTTCCCCATTTGGTCCAGGCGATACTGCCATACCACTTACACCTACCTTT
The DNA here is from genome assembly GCA_032878935.1 of Erythrophleum fordii. Taxonomy (NCBI): domain Eukaryota; kingdom Viridiplantae; phylum Streptophyta; class Magnoliopsida; order Fabales; family Fabaceae; genus Erythrophleum; species Erythrophleum fordii. The sequence continues at coordinate 10,914,721 of JAVQMF010000045.1, read as the reverse complement.
TATATACCCTAATGTATAATAATTTAGATATATAAAAAATGAGAGTCGTTATGTTTTTTAATTTTAATTAGAGGATAAATTCAGTTATCTGGTCTTCAATTTACGTGATGTTTGGGCAATGAAATTAAACCTCATACCTATATATATATATATATATATACACACACACATATTCTTGATAATTGATTACCACTGTTTGAGAGGGTGAGGGTCAAACTATAAGTAGACGGTTTTTAGAGGAAAGCCTCGAAGTTAATTATACTCCTACAACTTTCAAGCTACTGATATTTATTTAATAACAAAATAAAAGGGGAAGTTAATTATCGAGGTAATGGATTTCAAAGGGTTAATAATTACGTGATTATTATTAAAATAGAAAGCCATAATTTGGCTGTTGAAATTTCTAATTCTATCAACAAACATGACATAATAACTTCTAATTCAACGACTATATTAGCTTAGCGCTGTAACAGGGATTGAAAGATTCCATTTCAACTTTGTGTTCCTCTAACTCCTCTGTATATACCTACCAAACAGCCTTAGCCAAAACAGTGGATCATCATATTCCGATACTTCGTTTGGAAGCTGTTATCGTAAACGTGGCCTGTTTGTATCCGCGGATTGAGTTAGGCTCCTTTCGTCTTTGTTTGACTTTTTTCTTTAGTAAATAAATTTTTGGCTGTCAAAACTTATATAAGATAAGGTCATGTTCTAGGCTTAACAACTGTCACAAACACGTCATTTGGAGGAGGCCAACCCCAAAAGTTAAATGTATGTATCACTTACAAAGTTGGACTTCATTATAAGCAAAAGGGAAAACCATAAGAGAAAACAATAAAAAGGAAAAGAGGACTTGCCTAACTATTCTAGATTTGAGCTACTTTAATTTATGCTAACTGTTTGCTTCCACATTATCTCAATATATTCAATTGTTGTAAAAGACAGAGGCAAGTATGATAGATTGCCAAATTATAAAGCATTAGATGGTGACGTTGAAGATGATATCCTAAGAAAAAACTTAGGATGATAAAAAAAATGTTTTCTTAATGAAATGATAGATGGCACTAACATCAATTTCTTAAGTGGTATATTACTATTATAATTAATTAGGGAAGTTTAAGAAAGTGACCATGAAAGATACGTGAGTGACACACTTTATGTCTTTGGATTATGGAAAACAGATCTCCTAGCATTACGAAGCTAATGAACAGAAAGGCTTTTTAAACTCACTCAAATTGTGATCTATTGGCTTAACAGGGCCATGCGCTACCTGTTGGCGAATTGTGCCATAGAATCGCCAAAATCCAATATTAAATTGAAGTTGCTCTTTAGCTTTTTCCTGTTTTATTTGATTCATGGGTTTCTAGCATCTTTGTTGTAGAATAAACTATGTTTTTAAGGCTTAGTGCCTCGAAAAGTATGTACAATTCCAAGTCCTTCGTTTAATATACTTTCCTTATTCCTTTCTAAGCACCACGTATTGTACTTCATTAACAAGATCGATCATGCAACTTGCTATCTAGCTCCTTTTTGTTTTGATGGTAGAGGGTCGTTTTCCTGCGATTTATGATGGTTCTCTGAAGTTCCTTTTGTTTGATCCCCTCAAATTTGTCGATATTCTTGCTGCTAAATTAATAAATTTATAATTAAGTTTCTGAATAAAGTCAAGTTTAAATTTTTATACAATTTGTGACACAAAGGATTTGATTCTTTAATTGTGGAAGAAAGTATATGTTCTTTCTTCATATTCAGTGTTTTATTTATTTGGTTTTCCACTCCTAATAATTGAGGGAGGGCTATAAAATGGAGACGAAAGAGGGAGTGAGAGAGTCGTTGGCCCGGGAGTACTCAACTTGCTGAACTGTGAAACAATAATGGAGAGATATGGGACCTCTCTTGCTCCTATATTCACACCATTGTCTGTGTTATAGTCGCTCAATGATGAGATTCTCATGTACATATTAGGGCAGTAGTATCCTACATGTCTTCACACGCAACTCTTCTCAAAACCCATTACAACAAATCATTTCCCACTTTCCCCTTTTGCTCTCAGCTTCAATTCTCAAATATTGTGTGAGTGTATATATATGTATATAAAACAAGAAAATGACTACCCTATAATTAATTATTGATTTCATTGTTGAATCAATTATGGATTAATTAATTGCAATTGTTGCTTTTTTTATATAGTGCTTTCCTTCCCTCAATAAACTACCACGTGAGCAAAGCCTACAATGTAATACTAGCATCGGTTTAGATGATGGTAAAAGCAGAAGAGTAGGATAGGCCCAAAACTACCAAGGAGTCCCGTGAAAAATTAATCAGGAGAAATTGGGTTGCCTCCGGTAGTCTTCCAATATTGACATCTATGATGTAGTCATTCTAATACATTAGTGACTTCTGAGCACTTTTTGTTTACATTTAATTTATGAATCCTAATAGGTTAAATTAATAAAAAAAATTAGTCACTTGCATATTTGTTAATTTTTCGTTGAGTCCTGCTTTCATGTATGTGTGCCATTGACTAGATCAGTAAAAAAAAATTGACATGCTAAATCTATACAAGAATTTGTGAACTTTCTTTTAAACATTGGTATAAATTTCTATCTCGAGAACTGTTCTAAAGTTATGCTATAATTTGAGTGCACAAGCCTTATCAGTTCTTTTTCTTTTGAAAGGCGCATAGGGGAAAACGATGAACTTTACAATCATGCTGTATCTCTTTAATACAATCATTGCGTTTTCCATGCGAATCAATCAGACAATTTTATCATATGATAAAGACGGAGATGAGCATAAATCCAAAACTTAGTTCTTATCCTATCAAACAAAGTTTAGAGGCGATTCAAATTTTCTGTTCTTTTTTTCTTTTGGTATACAGAAAGTTAGGCATAGAAAAAAAAAAAAAAATTTGTAGATAAAAAAATTACTATAATATCTTTACTTTTAATAATTGAATGATAATTAGATAATAATTTATAGATAGTATTAAATAATTATTGAATAATAATTAGAAGAGTAAAATTAATTTTTTTTTAATTTTTTTTTCTTTTCCATTTTTCACCGGATACCAAACATGCCGTTAATGGTTAGAATTTCCTGGAGGAAAACTCAGCTCCTAATTGAATACGTACCTCTATTTTTCCCCCCAAGTACTTGAATGGCAAGAAAAAAGAAAAGACCTTTTTTTTTTTTAACTGATAAGCCCACAAGTCTATAAGTCATAACTAAATCTTGGTCAAAAATCTACCTGTCAGAAACTTATAGTTAGGGGCTTAGGACATCTATGTCCATGGATTCATTATAACAAAAAAGAAATCCATGGGTTCATACGCTTATGGGCCTCCACTCCGAAATTCCTGTATATTGCATTTTGGGCTGACTAGCAACTTATAGGATCGGTTACCACTTGGGAATGAAGAAAATTATTAAATAATGCTTTTTAATATGACAAGTAAATGTTACTATGACTGGGTTTTTCAAAAGGTTTATTCTAATGCGATACAGTTATGGGATAACTTAATACAAAAATTTACTTAAGACTATTTTTTCAAACAAAAATTGAGCTTTATTGTTTAATTTAAATATAGTAATTAAACTGACTTTTTATATTGCGTTATAATAAAGCTAGCCTCTAGCTTCCGCTTAGCTTTGGAATCACCCGAGTTGTGACTTTACTGCATCAAACCTAAAAGTAGGTTCGTTTTATGCACCCAGAGATGGATCCTGCTTTTAGTTTCTATTTTTTGCGGGCGCTATAACTCCACCACAACAAAGACATGGGAAAAGATTCCTGAAAGTGAACAAAATTTTAATGATAATGACCGTACGTGCATATATTCCAACCATATACAGCTAGCTAAAAGTAAATTAAAGTTATGTTATGGTATGTCAATCAAAATCATAAGAAAAATAATAGATCAAAATTTTCCCATTCTCCACATGGATCAATTCTAGCCATTCAGTCATTTACTTAGAAAAGACGCTAAAATCGTGAAAACATATTGGATTTGGGACACCACCGTAATAGATACTACGAACGTGCTATCTAGCTAGCTTCGTTGCTTAAGCGAGTTTGTTCACAGCAATACACTATTTTGGCAGAAGTTCGAGTTTAACATAAGTTGAAGGGTAGAAATATTAATATATGCTAACCTTTTAGCTTGGATGATCAACATAATGAAAGTTACACGCGCGCGCGAGCCTGTTCAGTCGCATGCACATCCACACACAGATACATACATGAAGAAGAGACTTTTTAGTCTTCACACTCAATTAACCGACCTTTTATAAGGACATAAGTATAGTGAAAGCATATAATTGAGTCAGGTCCTATTGTACTATAGTGACTATTGACATTGCTATTGGTTTGATACAGGGGTAAACAATTTACATCAGCTTAGTCAAATCATTATCAAGTTAATAAATATTGGAAAAATTATTCCTTGTTTGGTGAAGATATGTTAAATTTGTTTTCTCTAAAATTGTGACTTTAAGGTCACAAGTGAAATGAGATAATGTAGAGAGGTCATTATCAACTATTGAACGACTTTTTCTACTTATATTCCTCTTGTTGCATCTTCTTTTTTCATTTTTTCAGACCTCTGCTTATATTTTGTTTTTCAATCCACTATATATAAAACCCAATGCAATGAAGTTACTTTCACTTTTAATTAATATTTTATTAAAGACATGGATCAGTGTCAAGTAGTAGTTGGGTTCTGACTAGTATATTATTATTATTATTATTATTATTATTATTATTATTATTATTATTATTATTATTATTTCACATCTTCATGTATATACTAGGTCTAGTTGGATGTGAGAGGTTGTGATCATTTGTAGTAATGCTGACACAAAATAGTATAAGTATATATAAAGTCCACTTTCTCTTTTTTCACTCATTTTTTATTTTCTTTCTATCTTTCCTTAAATGCACATTGTGCATTTACTAGTTAAGTGCAAAGGATTCAAATCCAAATGTAAGAGATAATTTTGAATTAGTAGCTACTTTGATTTTCATTTACATATTCATTTATTGGATTCATGAACTTGACACTCATTAAATAGTCTTCAAAATTTGATCAGTGCTGAATATAATAGGCACTGTTTTGTTGAACATAGTTTCATTGTAATAAAATTTTGCTTATTGAGCGCTATTAATTCATCTAGGTAGCTCATGAGATTCTTTAGTGATAGATGCTCTTATAAATATGTTGGTCATCAACAGCAAGCCAATGATGAACCTAGAGTTAGTTTATAAAGTAGTTGATTGACCCACATATTGTAGCCCCACAAGAAGTTAGAAAGCTAGTTAAAAATACATAATGAATTAGAAACACATACATATATATGGTCTTTTTTTCCCCCTAATTCATTCCAACATATACTATATTTTTTATCTAAAGGTCCTTGGAATCACATGCCATATATTCTTTTAGAGGAGTTTAAGTGCTTTTGTTTTTCTAATTGCAAAAGTTTTTATTTACACTTTATCATTTTTTCACTTTCTGAGCCATACAATTCAAGCACACGTATAACAAGTTTTTAAAAGCAAAGCTTTTTATGGAGAGTTAAGAGCAAAAATTTAGATATATCATAAGAGAGAAAAAAGAAGTGGATTCCTATTGCACTTAAAGAATTAAGTGCATCAATACAATTAGTAAAACATTTTACAATGTTTTACATTATGTTGGTAACATTTAACTATTGAATATATTGATAATAGTTAAATTTTTCTTTTAACAAAGTTATCAACACCTTGATAGTTCCTTACTAGCATAATAAAAAAAATTGTATGTGAATGACTAATTAATAATAAAGTTAAATGAAGTTAATAATACCTTGAACAATTGGTACTAATATACTAAAAAATTACTATTAATTATATTGTAGATCTACCCCTCACACATGCATGTGTGTATGTTTTGGTAGCAATACAATAAAGAGTCACTATTAATTGTATTGTAGAATCTACCATATGTGTCTAAGGCTTGCGTAGGGTTCATTAGTGAGGGATTCTTGTCATTTGGTTAAATGACGTAAAGGGGAGAAAAATGTAAAAAGTTGATAGGTAGGATAAGAGATAAGTTTTATACCTTTACTTTTAAAAAAGTAATTTGATAATTAGAACGATGATTTAATGAATGAAGTAATAATTACAAAGGTATAATAAATATTATATAAACTATATAAAGAGAATACATTTACTTTGCGATAAACAAAACAGAAGAACTTCATTATTCCTAACATAGCGAATATAGGCTTCTTAAATGACTCCATTATTCCTAGCATAACATATATATATCCTACCATTCCTTATTGTATGCACTACGGTACATCATTTTGATCTTAGTGAGGTGAATTCATAAAGCTTTAGATTCATGGGCTTTTGTTCTTATAAGTATAAGCAATTACCTTTGAGCAAAGTAAAAACCTTAGTTAGCCACAATTTTAATACATATGACATAATATTTTAAAAAAATTATAAAAAAAATAGAAAAACTAAAGGCTTATCAAATTATCAAAATTTTGCTGTTATAAATATGAGCATTGAATGCCCTTTTTTTTCCCTTAAACATCTCAACCCTCTTTTCTCTCCAATTACTTACCACTTTATACGTATTAGTGACTTTGATCCCTTGGCTGTGTTTTGCTATATTTATGCTACCTTTATTAGCAAGACATGGATATTGAATCAACAACATAAGCAAGGGAATGTAAAGTTTGTAGTCATTGGTGGGGTTACCTTAAGACTTTGCTTGAAAAATCCAAATCCAAGTTTATGAATGCCACAAGGAACATAAAGAAGACTGCACAAGTTGACCCCAGGTGAGTGACCAAGTAAAAGTGGAAATAACTCTCACATAAATGTCATTGTTATACTACACCATGCCTTTTACGATGGCTTTGGAGTTGCTAGAACGTGGCCATTCTGTGGTCATATTATCTAAATTCATCATAGGTAATTAAGTTGCCAAAATCATTACCTTTATTATCAAATAAAGAAATTCACAAATTTAAGAATATAAATGGTTGTATATATGTTCTATTTTGTTCTTATTCAGGTGCAACTTTTAGCAAAGTTATGAATAGGAGATTTGCTACACTATTAGGAGGTACTTTGGGATTTGAAGGTTAACACTTGGCTATGATTTTTGGAGAAATAGGAAAATATTTTGTCCTTGGGACCTTCGCCTTCATTTTAGGTACTTATATATCTATAATTATACTTCTTTTTACATGCATTGAATTTAAGGCTAGAATTGAGTAAAATGATAATATGGTATACCTGTGGAGGCTAAATTGTGTTGTTCAATTATGTTTGTAGTCCCAAGATCAATGTTTTCCAAATTCTTTCCTAGGATCAAGACAAGATATGATCATGGGGTGTTGATATTCATATTGACATTTAGTTTTGTTGTTATCTCAAGCCATAGGATTGAGAAAATTTTTGAGCTTTCCCATCAAAGACTTTTAACAATTTTAGTTGGGGGAGCAACTTACATGGTCATTTCCTTATTTTTTTTTCTAGTGCGGGCAAGTGACGACCTTCACAACTTGGTTGCTTCCAACTTAGAAAAGTTGCCACTTACCTCCAAGGTCTATTAACAATCTAAGACCTGTTATTAGTTTTCATGTTCTTTTTATGTTCTATCTATATTTATAGTATTTGGATGTATATATTTTCATTGTTCAAAGGATTAAGAAAATCCTGATAAGTCAGTTCTTCAAGGATATAAAAACGTTTTCATTTCCAAAGCAAGTGACAAGTCCTTGGTGAGCATAAATGTCTCTCTCCTTTTAAGAGAATATTTGCAATGTTTTCACTTTCAAGTTGATGATTATTGATCTTATTATATACCAACAACAGGAAAATTTTGCAAGGTGATAATCAGGACACGACTATTTTCACCTTTCGTTGTCCTTGTAAACACTATATTAAGATTAGAGCACTTACTCAAAAATGTGCTTACAAGATTGAAACTCTAAACAACCGCCTTAACCTAGATATCCAAATCACACATCATTTTAATAAACTCATTATATTTTGCAATATATTTGATTTTCTTTTCACTTAAGTATTTTCAATAAAAGATTTTTAGTTTTAATTAAGTACATGCTAATATGTCTTTCGCTTACTACAAATATCTTTGGAATTTAAATGTAAAGTTCAAGGATCATGTACAAAGATAAGCTCATAATCTAGTAATGTATTATTATCTTTATCTATCAAAATAATGATAGACCTATGTGATGTAAAGCCACATCTAAAAAATTTTAAAATAGCAGTTAAAGACTTGAAAATTACATTAAAAACCACTTTGTTAGAAGATGAAGAGCTCCTAGTTATTGTACTAGTTGCTATAATTGCATCAATACTAGTAGAATTTACGAAGCCTATGAGAAAAATTCATGACTTTGTTTTTGAGCTTTCTCATTTAGCCTATTTCAAGAGTGTAAAACCCAATGTTTTAATCTTGCCAAAGAAACCACATCTACTTCATTGAGGAATCATAAAACCTATTATGGAAAACGATAACATTGAACATGTTGAAATTATCATTGGATAGGCAAACACAGATTCACTAGAAAATAAAAGTGCACCACTAAATCCCAACAATGTAAATAATTGTTATTAACTTGAGAGACTTGTATTTGTCACTAAACTTTTTTTTCTCCTTAGTTATGTTAATAAGTAAAATAGTCTTTAACATGATTTTATCCTTGTGTTCTAGGAACTTGGATGCTTTAAGAGAGAAGCTTTTTCAATTTCTTTTCTTACTTGTATTTTATCCTTATATATTTTCTTTGTTTTCCATGTTTCCAATACATGTTACTCAATTTTTGCTAACTGTATTTATTAACTTAGTTGTAGAAAGGTACAATGAAAACTAGCTTTTGCTCTCAACCACACTTGTTGCTTTTTCTTTCATGTCTCAGTATATGGCTTTTGCTTTTCATACATGTTGGAGTAAGAAACTAAGGAATAAAAGAAAGACGAAGAAAATAGAGAACTCAACTTTGGTTCTATTTCTATCTCAAATATATATATATATATATATAACCAAAAAGTTTCACAACTTAAGCAAATAACATTGAATGATTAACTACTCTTTTAAAAACAAAGAAATACAACCTTGTTAAATTTACAAAAACATGATCATAAACTTTAAAAATATATACTGGCATTGCTTACAGTAACAGAAGATACAAAACTTACTTTTTACCAATTTCCTTAAAAGTTTGCTAACGCCCTATACTTCTTTACATTAAACATAAGCCATACTACTTTATATTAATGGTAAAATTCAACTTTTCACCTATTATGGTAAGGTTGATACTAACTTTTTAAAGTAAAAAAGACAATTTACACTTGGAGTTAACTCTTCTACACTTGGAGTCGATTACATTGTACTTGGCATTAACTCTCCGACTTTTTAGCAATTTCTTTGGAGTTGACTAGGCTGCACTTAAAGTGAGCTCTAATACTCTTCCTTAATTTTAGAGTGACTAGTCATTTGGTGGCCTTGTTCTTCTAATAGTAAAATTTTGATTGGAATCATATTCTTTCAAAGATAAAGCTAGATCTTCAACAATTTCTTAGTTGAAGGAAGCATGAATCATCTTCTTTCAATTCTAGTTTCCACTTTCACTAAACTTCACAATTCTATTCACATAAACTTACAGTATAATAATGAGGATCTAGTTATTTTTCGTAATTGACAAACTTTACATACATCAATATAGTCATTTACAAAAGTCATCTTAGTCACCAAACTTTTTTCCTACAGTGATTTCAAGAAGGAAAATTTGCCATAGCTAAATCTTTTATGCCATAGGTCATTTTTATCTTTTACACCAATATAGGCTTTAATCAAATCTCTCTTCAATTCAAGAGGAAAACTTTTATTATTCATTTAACTTGAAAAAACCTAATACTATAGAGTCCAAAATTTCACATATTTTGCTCTTGAATGATAGTGTAAAGTCTTTACCAGTAAGTTATCCAACACTTAAATCCAATACCTAAAAAGTTTTGACTTATCTAAAGTACAAACAAAATATCATCAATAAGTTTTATACCTAAATAAGTTTGATCAACTACAACACCTTTTCCTTCAACATCCACTAGCCTTCCATCTTTAAGTTTGACTTTAAAGGAGTAACTTCTATTCAAACTCCTAAAAATCTTTAAATTTGCTGTCATGTAATGTGTGCATCCGCTATCCATAAACTACATAAGATATAAATTTATCCTTTTTGAATTTTCTTATATTGCTTTACTACTCTTTCTTGTCCTTATTTCTTCTTCCATTGTTTTGTTTCTTAGATCTGCCTTCACTTTTAAGCTTTGGCTTTTAAGCAACTACTAGTGTAGCCTCAATAACACTCTCTTCTTCTCTAAAATCCTTCCTTTGTTCCACCACTTAAAGGGAGTTTATAAGTTCAACTAAGGTTAGCTAAGATGATATTGTTGTCTTAAACTTTTATAGTAAGTTAACTAGCACCTTCTCTATTACCCTTTTTTCTAAGAAGGTTTTCACCACATTATTTGATTTTCTACCTTTATAAGTTGATCAACATATTGCTTCATTGATTCAGCCTTATTCATTTTAAATGCTTGAACTTTCTTCTTAAATGTAGTATTTACATTTGCTTATTTTTCTAACTCCCTTAGAACTCATCTTTAAGCTTGTCCTAAGCCTCTTTCCCTATCTAACAAGCCATGATTCTTATAAATATTGTCTCTGTCATAGTAGCATGTATTAGAAATAATGATTTAAACTTTTTGCATATTTCTTTGAATGATGCTTCAACTAGGCCTTTGTAGGCTTGTCTTTCAATGTAAGACGATCAATTCCTATTTCCATCACATCTTGTAGGTATAAACCTCTAAAATATACATTTATCTTCATAGCTTAAAGCTAATAGTTCTACCATTGAACAAAGGAAAAGCTTTAACACCAAAGCTATTGGTTGACATCATTTGATGACTAAGGAAATTTCTTTTTTTAGGTGAAAGGTTGTAACACTAATTTTTGGTTTTCTATTTTTCTCACAACCCTTTTAAAATTAAGAAAGCTCTGATACAATTTGTTGGAGTAAAAAGTTGATGAACTAAAAGAAAGATAAAGAAAATAGAGGAGCATAACTCAGCTTTAGTTTTTTTTTTTTTTGTCATATATACGAGCACAAAGTTTTACAACTTAAGCAAGTAACATTAAATGATTAACTACTTCCCTAAAAACAAAAAAATATAGCTTTAGCTTGTTAGCTTTATAGAGACATGATCAAAAATAGAAAAGTATCTACTGACATTGCTTATGGTTACAAAAGATACAAAACTTACTTTTTACTAACTTCCTTAAAAGTTTGCTAACACTCCATACTTCCTTACATCAAGCATGAGTCATATTACTTTGTATTAATGATATAATTAAGCTTTTCACCTACAATGGTGAGGCTGATATTGACTTTTTAAGACAAAGAAAATAATTTGCACATGGAGTTAACTTTTTTACACTTGGAGTCAACTACGTTATACTTGGTATTAACTCATCTACACTTCATTTAATGTTAATCAAGTTGCACTTGGAGTTAACTCCAATAATACATACCATTTGGTATACCACTTTCTCTATTGAATTAGGCTAATTAATTGAATGGAATCATTCCTAAAATGCTTTCCCATAAATACCCTTACATGCTATTCAAGTAAGCTTTGTCTTTTTCTCCTCCTTTATCATTCTTTACTTTTCTTTGCCTTTCTTACTGATATAACCCTAAGTCATAGACTAATTTGAACATTCGAGTTCATGATAAAGCCATTAACTCACTTTTGATATTAACTTTACTAAAATCCACTATCTCTTTCTTTAAAGTTGTCAAAACAAACCATCAATACAAATTTATTTCATCATTAATGTCTTTTGAGAAAATAATCACCTTGCACTAAAGTAAGCAATCCCACACCAAAGTCAAGTAGCCCCTACACCATTAACAGTATGGTAAATAGTAGTAAAAGCCTACGCTTTCTATGCATAGTTAACTAAGAACAAAAAATTGATATATCATAAGGTTTTTAGCCAATTTTGAACACTACCTCTATAACCAAATAGAAGTGACACTAACTGTAAAAATATTACTTCGTCATAATAAAAAAAAATCATTCTTACGTATATATACTTGTAACTCGATATAAGGTGTCTTAAATAACTGCACTATCATTTCATAGCTCTAAGGTATATATCCTACAATCCTATAGCTCTAAGGTATATATCATTTCATAGCAAGGTATTAAATTGTATGATGATATAAGATAAAAAGTTGATTTATGTAGGTGATTTTTTCTTCTTCTTGTTTTCCACATAAAATTACTCCTTTTACTTGATATACTCTCTCTCTCTCTCTCTCTCTCTCTCTCTCTCTCTCTCTCTCTCTCTCTCTCTCTCTCTCTCTCTCTCTCTCTCTCTCTCTCTCTCTCTCTCTCTCTCTCTCTCTCTCTCTCTCTCTCTCTGTGTGTGTGTGTGTGTGTGTGTGTGTGTGTGTGTGTGTGTATTAAAGTTAAGTGGAAATCATATTCATGTATTTTATTACTTTTTAGAAATGAAATAATAATAAGACTAAGGCCATTTTGTGTGTTAATAAAAACTGAAAATCAAATGGAATCCATTGTTGAGTCTTGTTTGATACAAATAAAGTAGGTATCTTGGGAAAACTAAGGATGAAAGGTTACTTCCAACATGTATCGTGTGAAATGAAGCAAGTGTTTAGAGCCAAAATCATAAAAGGTCCATTATGCCCCTCTCTATATGTAGACCTTTTATCCCATCTCTCTTGTAAAGATATAATATAATTTGACAAAAAAAAAAAGTGAGATTTAGGAGAATCACGGTGGGGGAAATACTATAGTAAAAAGTTCAAAAGAAATTAAACATAAAATAATAATTTTTGTATTTGTTTAATTTTTTACCTAAGGATATTTTGGTCTTTTAATACAACTTACTTTCCATTCATACAATATATTTATTTTACTAAATATATAAATGAAAAAATATTTTATTTTCTTTCTATGTCATATCAAATGAATTTTATTTCTTTTTATTCTATCTAGAGTATTTGTTTTCTAATTCCATTGAAATATTTTTGGTATACCAACCATAGAAAAAATATATAAAAGACATTAATGTGCAAGTATACTTCTAGGCTCTTCCAATAATAATACAAAGAAGCAGTAGGCGACTACGAACAAAGCCAAAATATGGAAAAGCCGGCCTTCTACCGGTACCAATTCACTTGGATCTTATAAAACGCGATGTTAATAACCGATATAATATTAATAAGAAATAGGTTAAAAGAATATGCATGGAGAGTTAAAAGAAGAATCTAGAAAGGACATGCTCATCGTTACTTAGCTTGACCTTAATTATAATGGCTAATACCATGTCTTTTGCCTGCAACAATCCCAAAATGAAAACAATAAACTTCTTTTATTTATATATATATATATATACAGAGAGAGAGAGAGAGAGAGAGATAAACCTATTAGAAATTATTTTTGTATAAAACTCCTAACCCTTTTGGATTAGGAACAGATTTCTTTAGTGTCAAATTAATTAATCATCAATCTTCAATATGAACCTCATGCTCAATTCATAATTCCAAACTTTCACATTAATTACAATAACATTTGGTTTCTTCAGCACATACATGCAACTTCTGTATCAAGCAACAGTTGTTTAAATGGATGAAACATGCCCTTCAGCTTTATCACTGATAAATAGAAGTAGTGGAATGCATTTGGCAGTAGCAGTAAGCTAAGAAGATGAATTAATGGCAGAGAAGCAGAGCAAGTAGGGGCTTTCTGAGATTAATCCCAAGCAAAAACTCGAAGACTCCAGCACCTTGACAGTGTGAGAGCCGTAATGTCAATCTTCATCCTAAAACCTAATTACTTGGACAGTTACCAGAACTTCTCAATATGGGAATCACATGCTGTAACTATTGGCAGCCTTCTACGTCAAATTGGTTATTAGTTAATTAAGTCGCACGTGCACCACACGCATGAAAAAAAGTTACGAGGGAATTGAAAACGTGCGCAATAAAGCATGTGTAAATTCTAAATTGAGATGCTCTGCCGTGCACACTGAAGAGAATAGATCGTCCATATTTTTATGTTTTTTATTTTAAATTTTAAATTTTATTTTTTTAAAGTTCATAATTAAAATCTTATTTTTATTTGATATTTTATTTTAAAAAAATAAAATTTAAACTATTCAAATTCGCACACCGAAAATAAAAATCTCATTCCATAGATTTTGCTTGGGCAAAAGTTTTATAATATGATAAATAATTTCTAAACTTGACGTAGAAAATTAGAAATAGAATATATTGATGGTCAAAAGTTTATTAGCTGAATAGTCAAGTATTTTGCCGCTATAAACAAGGTTTGACCCTGAGGGAAAAGAATTAAAGTGCAAGATTTTTCTAGAAAATATACTATATAGATCTTCTAGATAATCCCCGTAATAATTACCCGAAATCTTCACGTTATCTATTGAAATTTTCTATATATTGTAATTAATTTCACTTAAATTTTTATAAATAAATTTCTTTGAAATCTATATTAGATGCAATTTCTATATTTTTTATATAAATTTTTTAATTAAAACATAATAAATATATAATTTTTTAATTAAAATATAACAAATGTATTTAGAAACTATGCACTTATCATGTTACTATTAAAAAATTATATACTTATCATGTTTTAATTAAAGTATAATAGTAAAAATATAAAAATTATATATACATTTTTTCTATAAAAGAATTTATTATTATTGTACAAATATATTTCAATGTAATCTAAGTTGACCTCTTTATTTACATTCAATTTTTACAATCAAATTTTGTAAACTCACTTAAACACAAAAATACAAATGTGAACAACTTACATGATATAGACAATTGTCCATTTTTAGTGTCCTTCAATAACGCCCAAAAATTTCTCCTCCCTTCTTTATTTTTGTAAGAAATTATTGCAAAAGCTCTTTAATTCCAGCGTCATTAGATGTTTTTAATAAATTTTGTCCAACGAAAATGATGGAAAGTGATGCTCAAAGGCATCTACTCAAGTCCTTTAATTATAAATTAGATGGCCATCATATAATTGAAAACATTTTGCTTCTTTCTTTTTATTATTATTTTTTTAATTATATAAAAAGCTTCCAGCTATGCATTGGGTGGTCCATTTCTTGTCATCTATCAAACCCAAGCTCCAAGTAATATGCAGTATCATCATCGGCAATTTGTCTCAGGGATAAGATTAAAACACCCGGCGCGCGAAGTTGCAACAAAATCACCGCTTCAACCTCGTTGGCCTCTGCCATCCTCTTAGTTACCATAATTTATTACAACGCATAATCTGTTTCCCATGTCAGACTGATGCATATCCATGGCATCTTACTCTCACGGGTTACATGGGAAAAACAAAGAAGAAAACGTTACATCAAAGAATACTACAGATTCTGGATTCTAAATATGCGTTTTCACTACTTTTTACAAAAAAAAAAAAAAGGACTGAGCTTAGCAGGCTCATACCTACAAGCAATAACTGCTATAGAGCAGACACTACACAATCTAACTAGTAAACCTACTTACCAGCCATTAATATAATTTTCCAAAGGACCATAATGCTTCTTGTCATAGTCACGCGTCCCAAATATTGTTCCACTACAAACTCAAACTATTCAGTCCCCTCACCAGCCATAGATAGGATTTTCTACCTGTGGAGGCAACAGATTAAGGTCTTTAGAGTGTTGCTTGTCGTAGTCTCGTGTTCCCGGTATTGCTCCAGTACAGCGTCTAAGGAATTCATTCCCGGTGAAACAGTAGTGAGTAAATGCTAGGCCTCCATCTACTAGTTCTGTCAGACTAGGCACTGACAGAGACCTTCCAATGAGCTTTCCATTATCCCTACTTAATCTTGCACCATCCCTTTCCTTGTTCAATATTCTGTCAAGATCAGAGTATTCCATAAGTCTTTGAGTAGCAGCCTCCCATGAAAGTTGATATCTTTGCTCAGGTGTAAGAGGGCGAGGCTCATTTGCTAAAGCTTCTTCTACTTTTGCCACAAAGTCTTCAGATGTCTTGTAAGTCAAGCAGTTGGGGAACGACCTGAAGAACTCATTTGATGGATGATATGCACAAACTACAAACTTTCCCATGGCAAGTGCCTCTGCTGTAGCTGTGCATAGCACGTCACTGATACTAGGATTTATAAATACTTTGTACCTTCAAGAAACAGAAGAAAAAAAAAAGCGTCAAAAGATTATCCAAATTTAATCAAAGCAAGTGCAGTATTAGTGTCTGGGACTCTTTAGTGTGAGCCAGTATCATGCGTAGGTGGAGGTGCACGTATACATGCATAAAAGAAACATAAACTGTTTTGAACATTGCAGTTTCTTTAACGCACAATCATCTTACTTTATGAAGATAATAGAAAGGAGGAGATGGCTCAATTTCAATATGTAGATGCAACTCAATCACCCAAACTTTTCCCATGCCATTTATGTTCCACGATAACGTGAGGGGACCGTTTCCAGAATATAAATAAGGTTCAGTTTTCAAATTATTCTTACCCATGAAGAGAATCATCAGCATGGTCTCTTCCTTGCTGAAAGTTAAGATTCAAATTCAACCTTCTAGCTGCATGCCGAACTTCATTAGCATCCTCTCCATTTCCATAAACATCCAACTTGAAGCTACCAAGGTCAATTTTATGCTTTGTTAATAAATCTATCAACTCCTTATATCCCTTTGCCCATACCATCTTGCCCAAGAAATATGCCCCTTTTGTGAAGGCTTTCTGCCCAAGCTTACTCTCTGCAGCAATCTTTTCTCCAATTTTTAAAAACTTGGGATTCACACCATGAACGTTGCAAATTACAGACTTGGGTAAATCCTGAGTGGCAGCTGAGAGACGAAGAACCTTGGATAAAAGTCACAGATAATTTAGTTCCTTTCGTCTCGTTTTACACTCTTTTGATAATCTATCTCCATTTAAAATTTATGAAGAAAAAATATTTAAGAAAATATTCTTAATTATCTCAAAACTCAATGCAAGCTTATGTTCTACGAAATACATAACATACCTTGTGGCAGTGTGCTCTTGTCACCCAATTGTTTATGTGTTTTACAAAAAAGGCTTGAAGGGCTCCATTTCTCTCTCTCTTGATATATTCTAAGTAATTAGTGTGGACAATACCAACAACATGGTTGAATTTGTCTGACCAGCGCCTACCATGATAATACCAATTCAAATGCTCTGGTTCTTCCAAAATAGCAATGTCAGTGTTCCTAGATGGTATAAACTGAGAAGTATCGCCAGTGGGTATTATACTTCGTCTATCTTTTGAAAACTAAGCACAAGAAGGGCAAAGATGTTAGAATAGAATGTAATTGGATATGAAACATGGCAGCATAAAACTAACTACATCAAAGAGTTACCTTTCCAGGATAAAAGGAAATTTTGAAGTCAGCCTCAAAACCAATCCTTTCCTCAAGCCAATTACGTATATAAACTTCCTGTTCTTCTGGTGAATGAAAAGTGAGATTGCTGGGATAAACTAGTTCTTGATCCGATTTACAAAGCCATGGAACCAGCAGAGTGACTTTCTGCCTTTCAGATTGTGATAGATATGCAGCTCGAAATAAAGGGTTCACAGCTGTTCCTGTCATCCAAGGCAGACTAGCAGTTGTGACTATTGCAATATGCCTTTTATTGTCCAATGGATCATGCTTTGCATGGTCTGTCCAGAGTCCCCCATTATACCGGTGCCCAGTGCTCTGAAGAACGCTTGCTATTCGCAAATCCAATTCATCATTTATGTTTCCATTCCCAAGAACGGAAGAGTCTCCCTCAGAAAGGGACTGCAATAGAAGTTGGTTCTTGCATTTGCTACACAGGCTTTTCACTATCTTGTCACATATGTCTGCAACAAAATAATCAAGATTTATGAGCAGATAAAGTCAACTGTACACCATTAGTATCAACAACCATGTGCATGACCTCGTTACAAAGTTGCACCAATAGGGTGACTATGGTAATTCAAATTGCCAAATATTTAGCAAGCAGCTATATCAGAAGACAACACCTAACTTGTCAAGCATGAAACAAGCATAACACACTAACAATATAACTAGCATACAAGGATTAAAGCCAAAAGAGAAGGAAAAAGAAGGCAGAATATATTTGGAATCGCAATGCATTGATTCAGTCCACGCAACTACTTTACCACTAACATGAATGAATGTCTACACTAAGAGCTGACCGCAGCTATGCAACACTTTTTGCTAGTTTCTTTGCTCCCATTTCATGACCTAGGAACAGAAATTTATAATTAAATAACAATTCAAAAGAGGCGACCAAATTAGTGATCAATGAAAAAAGAATAATGAAACAGAGAAAACTTTTTTGCACAAGATGCTGCTAGAAAATATGATTGATCAATACAGAATAAAAACATGAAAGTTCCAGTGAAGACATATAAAGTGGGATAAAACATGACAATTAAATCCCAGGTAAAATACGTATGATTATATACCTCTTCTGACTCCAAGGTGATCCAAAAATGGCCCAGATTGCCTGACAAAATACGCCAAAAGTTCAGGGACATCCAAAGGTGGCACTTCCTGCAACAGATGATATAGTGAAAATATTATTGTTAGCCATAGTGCATGATTCCAATTAAGGCCCCTGGAGCAGAACATATAAAAATCAGTTCACAGGAACATCAATAAGCATGTAAAGAACGGTCTACTTATCATAAAATACTATTAAAAAGTTTTTTTTATGTAATAATGCTGGTCTCACTTAGCCCCAATTTCTTTAACATAAGGTATACAGCAATCAGTCATCTTCCACTAAACTTTTCTGCCTCAATTAAAATATAATTCCACTAACATGAAAAATAGCATATTAAATCAAAAGTAATATGTCCACTAACAGAAGCAGATACTTTGAGAAACATAATGAAACTAAATCTAAAGAGTGATGGGTTTAAACTAGCTGGGCTTTGGGGTACAGGGCCAGCATATACATAGCGGCCTAACTATGGAAAGTTAAAGCCTTCCAGTTATATACATTATTTACCGTTTTTTTTTTTGTTTGGGGTTTCTTTAGACAAAAGTAATGTGCAACATTTGATTAGGCATATTCTTAACTGCGAGAGAAACTGAAAAAAATTAGACACAAACCTTTGACTCTTGAGGCTCCTTGCACAATGATTTCTGCAAACACATAAATTTTTAAAATATAAGTAGTTACCAAATTTATGCTGCATAAACTATATCATCAATCACAAAACTAGTTTGAAATAAGAGCTACGGATTTCTAATCATGTTGAAGAACATTTAAGTAGTAGTGAATGACACTTAAAATGGAAACCTACTTCACCAGAAAAGTGCAAATTCCCATTCATAACGAGAGAGAGAATAATTACTCATATTTATTCTCTGCGTAATGAAGGGTTCACCCACCCAACCCTTGTCCCCCTGCCCAAAAAAAAAAAGGATCGAAGCATTATATTCATGCAATCTTTCCAACCAACAAATGGATTGGCCCCACCTTGCTTCCACTGGATATGCCTAAATCAAAAAAGGATGTATAAAGGCAAACACTTGGTAATGCATATGAACCTTAACAACTCAATATGTCTGGTCGTTAGACAAATGAGTTGTTTGTAAAAGTTCTTTAAAAATAATGAGTTAAAGTTGATAAGGTGTTGGTGCAAAACACTGAAACTCCATACACCATTAGTAAACAGGAAAGTGTTAAATCACTACCAGTAAACAAGCAAATGCTAGATCATAAAATATTCCGCTTCATGCAGACTTATGTCTCAATGAAATTTGATCAGGTTAGCTATACTATGATGAATTACTAGAAAACATGCATCTAACTATTTAATATCTAACACAAGGTAAATTAAAACCCTAAAACTATAAGACCATGATCTTATTAAATGCTTTGACCGTTAAAAAAAATTTGCTAAAACTAAGCGAAAGCATAAGCAAAGTGCTTAACCCAATCAATAATGTTGATTTATATAATGCTCTTCACTTTTTTTAAGACTAATATTACTCTTGTCAACAAGAGCGTGGATTGAACTAAGAGGGTCTTAAATTATACTTCACTAAAAGTCATCGGCTTGGTCAAACAGAGGCCCATGTGTTCATTCCCATGGCGTAAACATTTTGCCTATGTAGGTGACCGTAAAAACAGGCATAGGCTTCACTTTGGCAATTTTTTGTGCCCCCCAACTCTGTAATGAATAAATACGCTGCTTAGCTTCCCAATCCATTTTACAAGAAAAAGCTTTTGAACTTTTCGTAATACTCTTCGAAGTATAAGAATCGAAGGCTCGTGTATGAGCGCCAGAACTGAAAATTTTTTGAAGTTGTAGAAAATATTTTGAAGTTTCTGAAAGGTTCCGGCGTGCTGCATTTGGCAGATCCACAGGAAACATATTAGCAAAGAAAGAAGGGCATAAATTAAACGAAAATTAAAAGGTTCAACCCTTTTCTTTCTCAGCAAACATCGTGCCATGACGAAATTTCTCCGTTCTTTGTAAATCATAAAGGATTCAGTCGAACCAAAAAAAAAATCGACAAGTCCAGGAATAGAAACTTCGTTGTCAGAGGGGGGCCAAATACAAGAATGAAAAGCAAGAGACATACCAAGCTTGACTTCACTTTCTCAACAAATTCACTATTCGTAAAACCATAAAAAATCTCCGCAGGCGTACTCCGTTTCTCCAATTCTTTCAACCTTGTTTTCCAGGAACGAATTGGCTCCCAATGGCTAGTGGACGGCCCTTCCCCATCCGCATCACCCTCTGCCTTCCACTCGCCCCAGAACTCCCTAAAGTTCAATCTCCTGCCTCTGTTAACCCTATCCAAATCGACAATTCCATCCGTATCCTCAAACTCCGACACAATCGCATTCTTAATCGCCGATAAGTCGATCCGAATCTTGGAGCTGGGACGCCACTTCTCCAGAACCTTTTTACTGAAATCGGGCGAAGAGTAGGCTCGTCGAATCTCAGATAACTTGGGCTGCAACTTCTTGACAAATTCGATCTCGGCGGGCGTGGAAGAGCGAATGGAGGGAACGGGGGGAGAGGAATTGAGAAAGTTCTCGAGCTCACGGTCAAAGGAGGTGGCAAGGTTCTTGAAGGAGTTGGCTCTGTCTCGCATCAAACGGAGATCCGCATCGGCGGAGTCTCGAACCTCCCGCCAACCTTTGGATATGAAGGAAAAGGCGTTGGAAGAGGGAGGAGATTGACTCTGAGTGGCCATGGCGGAATCTGTTTTGTGGAGTCAGAGGGAGTGAAGCAAGAGCAAGAGGTTTCGTGGTTCTGATTTTTTGATTTGAGTGTTGTGATCTGAGAATATGCTGATATGCCAGGCTACGAACGAACGGGAAGCGGCAGATACCTACGAGGGAAGCTGAGATTTTTAACGGTTTTAGATTTTGGGATTTATTTATTTATTTATTTCTTAAAGATTTTCTGGAACGGAGATTGTGCACGTGTGCAGACGCGTAGGATGTCTGAGTATTTGACGAGATTTGGCGACTTGACGTGGAGCAGAATGAGAAAGGCAGAGGGATGGCCCATGGTCATGGCCTCGTGGCCAAGGACAACGGTGCTCCAATCTCCACGCGGCGGAGAAGGTGCGTTGATGTTTTACTCAAATTTTATAAATATATATATAGAGTGTTATATTCTCACAATTTTTAAAATTTTGAATCTATCAACCTTATACACACACACACGCAGACGTATTTATGAACTTTAAAGCATACTAATTTTTTGTTATTATTGCAATAGGAGTTCATTTTGGATATTTATGTAGTCTTAGGTGTGTGATATTAGGATCAGTTATATTTTTAGAAAAATGTCTAAATTATATGACATTCTTAAAAAATATGCAATTTCTTTCCTTGAAATAAGAAAAATGTGTTATATTAAATTTTCTTATAGCAAATGAAGAATTATAATTACATTTATTTTAATCAGAGTATTCTTATATTTGTTATAATATAGCATGTGTTAAATTTGTATTTGATGGATATAAAAATAATTAATTTTTAAATTTTAGAATAAATTAAATTTATAGTTTTGAATACAAAATAAATAATATTAAAATACAATTTTTAAAAAAAATTTTAATAAAATATTTTTTTATTTATTTTGAAGATGTTCTCTTCTTCTTCTTTTTTTAACATGAAACATCATTTTTGAGAGGAAGAAAGCTTAGTAGAGAGATCTGGGAGGTGTGTCACTTCTCCTTAAAGATCTTTCAAGTTTTCTTTCTCTACTATGCATTTTCAATTGTTATGTTGGTAAAGTGTGTTATTTATTCATTGGACCTTCAATTTATGTTATAACGAAGTGTGTTATTTCTGTGTTCTTTTATTGTATTTGGGCTGTAATAAGATGTATGATTTTATGGTTTTCATGTTACATTTCCCTGCTCCGTACCTTAGGTTTTCAGGTTTGTATGAGCGGCTCTTACAATATCATTTGAGTTAATTAAGTATTTAGGGTTGATAAGTCATAAATTCAATCAGACTCAACCAATTGACCTATATTTAAGGGTTAGACTCGTTAAAAGCTTATTAAAGTAATTCTTAAAAATCTAAGTAGTTCTACTACCTAACAGGTCTTTGAATATCTTTGTCAATTGCCATTATAAACAACAAAAAATGACCCATTATCACCTAGTTACATAACAAATTAAATGAACATATAAATAAGGAGCTTACTCCCACGAAAGAGCAATGCACATTTTTCTGGGATCGATGCATTTACCACTTCCAAACTTTTTTAACTTAGCCATTGGAAACATAAAGGTCTCCGCCCTCTCCCCTTCCACATTGCTTGCAGATCTACCATCACCAAAGTTGAGCATCATTGTTGTGGACAACTATCATCCCAAGTAAGTGTTCATCGACGATTGTTGGTGTATTAAAATCCATTTGTTCAAAGAAAAAAGTATTTTATTTAATTTTTCTAAGGTAAATTACATTTATCTGCTATAATTTCTACTTTCAATTATAATTGTTTTATCCAATAATTTTTTATTTTAAAAACTATAATGAAAAATATAAAATAACTGTAAACTTTTTTCATGTTTGGATAATTTATTTTTATCTTTGATGCTTATTATTTGACTAAGACACATATTAATGTTGATGACATGAATACAAAAAAAGAAAAAATAATAATGAAAAGGAGTTATCCGAAAGCAAATATGAATTCTGCGTGGACAAATGTGTAAACGTGGTTTAAGTATCCTCCTTTAACGCGTACTTTGTTCATTCGTTAAGGAAAAGGCAGCGAATGAGTTATTTGTAAATAATAATAATAAGTAGGTTCAAAACCCATATTATGGTCATCCTCTTTTATGTTGAACAAATTCCGCAGCACATAATTACAATAAAGCGTGGAAACATATGATGGGTGGGGTGGAAGCAAAGTGTTAATGACAAAGAATGCCAACCATGCTTTTCTAAATGGTCAAGAAACGCTTTGAATATTACAGTACCGGTTTCCAACTCTTATTCCTACCTACCTCTTCCCATACATTCAGCTTCACATGGATCAGTGGTTTTGCCAATATGAACCCACCGTTCTTTGTTTTGTCCTCATCGTGTTTCTTTTCTTTTCTTCCTTCTTCCTTTTTCATAATGCCAAAACCAGAGACTGTAGACAGGGGGAGGAATTTTTTTTTAATGAAAACAAATTCCAAGTCCAATGCGTTGTTTTGGGGTTGTTTTCAGGCCCATTGTGATTCTCGTCCCTTCTTAATTGGGCCCAAGGCCCATTAACTTCTCGATTCTCTCCAGCGTTCTTCATTCCACTACTCTTCCGTTTCCTTCAACGTGAAGGTTTCTCAGTGAGGGGTGTGAGCGTCATTTACCCCTTGTTTGGTTTGAGGGGAGGGGAGGGAAGGGGAGGGATTCTCCTCCCCTCCCCTTGTTTGGCATGTGTTTTTAGAGGGGAGGGAAGGGAAAGTTTATTCCCTCCCCTCCCCTCCTCTCCTCTCCCTCCAATTTGGGGAGATTAGGAGGGAAAGTTGGGAAAAAGACCAAAATGCCCCCTCTTGATTATTAATTTTATATTTTATAAAATTTTTATAAGTATGATTTTAACTTACCAATTAATATAGGTATATTGTCATATTGAGGAAAAAATAAACATGTCAATATTCCTAACTCAAATACATTATAATTTCATGAAATAAAATATATTAAATTATATATTTGTTAAAATAATTATTTAATTAGTTTTATTTATTTACTAATTTTTTTAAATAATTATAATTATAAATAATTTTTGACATTTATTTAATTTGGTGGTGAACATATTAAATTTTTAAAAATAAAAAAATAATTAATTGTATTATCATTACTTTTAAAATATATAAGGGGTAAAATGGTCTATATATTATTATTTTCCCTCCCCTTTCCAAACAATATATTTCCCTTCCCTCCTCCCTCCTTCATTAAAATCCCTCCCCTTCCCTCCCCTCCCCTGAACCAAACAAGGCCTTACTAGATCAGTTTCTCCCTTTGTTCCTTCCCTTCCCAGTTATATCTTTTAGAGGAATCAAATCTTGTTCATGTTCGAAACCTAGAGAAGGAAACAGAGATGGGGTTGCTGTCCAACAGGTATCTTTATCGCCACACAGAAATCACCATTTCTTCTTTATTTTTTAAGCTGTTTTTTTTTTTGTAATTTTTTTAGCCGAGATCGGAATCTCTTTGGTTACTGAGACTTCTTATGGAAATCTGGGTGGAATTTTGATTTATGAGTATTGTTCTGTTTTTTTTTTTTTTTTGGGATCAACAAAAACAATTGATGAATTACTACGGACGAACAGAGTCTCTAGAGAGAGCCTGAAACCTGGGGATCACATCTACTCTTGGAGGACTGCGTATATCTATGCCCATCACGGTTCTGTCAATCTCTTCCTCTTCACGTTTTTCTTCATGATTTTTTTTTTAAATGTCTCGGATTGATATGCTTGTTCTCTTATTTATTTACACCATTTCGAGTTTATGGTGTAATAGAAGATAAAATAGGATCCACGAATAGAGTAAAAGAATATTCCCTCTTATTCTTAACAGTGGTAAGGTTTAGCTCTTTCGTGGATGTCAATGCCCTTTTAAGATACCCGTTTGGTTGCCTAGCTTTGATTTTGAACTGTATGAAATTGCGTTTTAGTAAGAGAGGATTTGGTTGTTCTGACCCTCATCCACCAAAGGACTTGGGGCCTTGGCACATCTAACTTGTTAGCCTCGGAAATAGAAATACGAACAAATGGGAAAAAGGAGCACGCAAGATTGGTAACAGAACGATATCTATCTTCATGCTGTGCTTATGCATTATATTCCCATTAGACTGACGTTACCATTAAAGAGAAAAGAATAGCTTTTTGTCTGGGAAGAAATCAATACACCTTGTCTTGAGCGGCGTTGCATTGCTTACAAAAATGTAAATTTTTCCATGTCTCTGAAGGAATCCAATTTCAATTTTAATAGAATTGGTGAGGAAGCATTCTGAGTTTTCTTGTATTCAAATCCTGTTGTATAATCAATAGCAGTGTTCATTGGTAAACTATTTTATCTATGATTTTTCCCATTTTTCAATTTCCACTGACATAGGATTATTTAATCATTATCTTTTCCTCCTTTTAAAATCTGATTTAACTCTGTAGCACCGTTTGTCAAGATTAAGCAGTAGTTTTGCTTAGACATAGTAAGATTTGAAAGATTTCAGAGCAAGGGAAGAAAAGAACAGAAATAGGAGAAGAGAAGATAGGAAAAGAAAACTATAATCCATTTCATTCCTAACTGAGTTAACTGTATGCCTTTGTATAGACTACAAACTGATTCTGATATAGCCAACTCAGAATAACAAACTAACAACCTCAACGGCTAACTAAAGTACTCACTCTCTTTAGTCTTTACAAGATTAAACGAAGGAACTATTAATTTGGCTATTGAAATCATAATATGATATTTATTATGATCATTGTTCAGGATAGGACTGGTAAGATTGGAAATATTAAATAGTTCATTCTATATGTTGTTGATTGATACTTCTAACTGACCATTAAACTTTTGAAAGTTAGATTTCATGATTAGTTTTTCATATGCATGATCAAGGATCTGTTACTTGTGCTCTTAGTTCATTGTATATCTTTCTATATTCCCCTTTGTCTTAGAAAGCGGAAACATCTTTCTCTTCTTTACTAGATTTGTTACTACTTTCTAAGTACCACGCGAAGTCCTTGACATTGTATGTTAACTTACAATGTCAAGAATTCCATTCACACAGTACATAGAATTCTCCTATCATCTGTCTTATTCGCATCCTCTCGAATTACATCTCCTTGCCTTTTCTCTCCTTGAGCTCTCAACAGCATTTAGAGTCTTGATCTTTTTATTTTAAATTAGGGTGAGTTACACACTTATTTCTTGAGAGATTGGCCAAATTACATGGCCTTTTCCTCTATTTTGAAAAATAACTCTTCCTTACTTTGAAATGAAAAATGTACTACGTTGATCTTTTCTACAACAAAAGATAAACTATAATTGATCAAAATATCTTTATATTCATTATTTATATTATATAACAAATATTAAATATATATTTGACTAATATAAAATAGTCGTTTTTTAAAATTTAGAATAAATTAAATTTATGGTTTTTAGCACAAAATAATTAATATTGAAATAAAGTTTAAGAATAAGAAATATATTTTCTAATAAGTTATATTTTTAATAAAAAGAAATTAATATTATCTTTGAAGATATTTGGATCATATTTTGACTTCTAAAAAAAAATGTATATATATTTTCATAATAGAGGAGAGAGAGATATATAATTTGGACATTTCTTAGTGAGGGGAGACTAATTTATCCTTTAAATTATTTGTTCATTTGGCTATTGAAGAACAATTCAATCATATGTTTCCTAAAGAGAGATTGACAGTGATTTATGCTTCATTTCTCGATGATCATTCCAATATTGACAGATTTTTTCCTTTTTGTTGGAATGAAAGACAGGCATTTATATTGGCGATGGCAAAGTCGTTCACTTTACTAGACGTGGCCAAGAAGTAGGAACTGGTACAGTGCTGGATCTTCTCCTCGTTAGTTCTGGACCAGCCAGGTCCCGAGAACCATGCCAAACTTGTACACAGCCCCAGGAGGTGCATGGGGTTGTCTGCTCATGCCTCAACTGCTTCTTGGCTGGTGGTGTCTTGTATCGCTTTGCGTATGCTGTCAGCCCTTCTCTCTTTCTGGCAAAAGCACGTGGCGGAACATGCACGCTTGCAGTCTCCGACTCAGATGATATTGTGGTACATCGAGCAAAGTATCTTCTTGAAAATGGCTTTGGTTGCTACAATGTTTTCAAGAACAACTGTGAAGATTTCGCCATCTATTGCAAAACCGGGCTTCTTGTTGTTGAACAAGGAAGAATTGGGCAAAGCGGGCAAGCAGTTTCCATTATAGGTGGACCTCTAGCTGCTGTCCTATCTACACCTCTTCGTCTTGTAACAACTAACGTTTATGGAATGGCAGCAACAGCTGTTGGAGTGTACTGTGCAAGTAGGTATGCTGCTGACATTGGCATGAGGAGGGATGTGGTGAAGGTACAAGTGGAAGACTTGACAAGGAGGTTGGCTACTGGCATGCTGCAGGTGGCCTCATCCCAAATTTCAGTGGATCTTACCCCTCAGTCCCCTCAGCATGTTAGTCAATGATTAACGTTGTCTTTGTTTTAATGTTGTTGAAGTGTATTATGGGAACATGATACCCATATGTTTTATTCGATGTGAGCGATATAACATTGATTTGGGAGAAATTACATTTAAAAGATATGGATTTGTATGAATAATTTTCTACTCTTTTATCTATGCGACCCTGCCCAATGCTTTTTCCCTCCCAGTTACATTAGAATTATGAGTTTGCGGTGATAACACCGAGAGAGTGGATGCATCGTTGTTTGATCAATTATTGTTTAGATTATCTTGTAAACTGGCAACGTCTTTGCTTAAAAATTAGCATAAATTGTGAATGATTTTAAAACACAGTTGTTTGTCGTGTCAAAGAAAGCGTAACATAGCCAGATTGCTTCAATTGTTGGCTTGCTTGGAGTTGGAGATCAAGAGTTCAAAATTGGCTTTTGACTTGTCAGCCTTCCCTAGACGCGGGCAAGCTCTTTTTTAGTTTCAACTTCTCAGCTAATGCCAGTGAAGTGCCGGAAGACGTGTACGGAGTAGTATGTGCATTGGGACGTTAAAGTTATTGATAGGATTGCAACTGACTAAACACCACTGAGGAGGATTAAACACAATTTCAAGGAAATATGATCAGTATGTGGGTTCTCAGTTCGCAAAGACTCCGAGAAGAGTAGACTGACAGACTCCAATTCCAATGTTGCCAATGAAGGCTATTTGAATTTAATAATCCCTGATAATATATCAAGAGCCACAACATTAAATGCTGCCTCTAGAGAATGAATCACTTAAATTCATTATATAGTAGCCAACCTGACAATAATTTTTTGAATCTTTCACCGCAGCTACCTGGGTTTACTGGACAAATCTTGCTTATTCTCAAAACAAAAGTCAAGTTCAATTACTAAATAGCACTATCACATGATAATAGGACCCCTAATTGAAAAAATTAATTGCATAGAACAAGTTAGTAGGGACAAAATTTCAGATACCAGTAAAGATGGTACAACTGTCACGCTATCATTGGGGCCGGGGATTTTGTATTAGATATCAACCAACACGCACTAAGACCACTGGTTGCATCAACACATTTGAGGTCAACCTAATATGGCAATCCTTGTAATAACCTTAAACAAGCAAAACTGCATTTATGCAACCATCATTTTCGGGGTTATTTGTCACCTGGGCATATTTACCTGCATTTACCGCAAACCAAATAACCATCACCTCGGTGTTAATTAAAAATTCAGTCAATGTTAACAAAACTGGCATATAGATAACACAGATAATCTTACCCCATACAACCTTCCCTGCAGGTGTGACCAGACCAAGTTCACTGACATTCACCTGAAATTTACATTAGGCAGAGGAGTATTAAGTTAAATAAAATTGATATTTTCTCAACCTATAAATATTAAAATGTACGTAACAAATCAGATCAGCAAATAGAAACGGATTAGTTAGCATCCAGTGTGGAGTGAGGAGTTTTATTTCTCCACAACCAAGTCCCTTTAAGCAAGAAAAGAACCCTCAAAGTAAAAGACCAGGAAATATGAATACCTCAATGATAGTTCCCTTGGTCATGACGCCAAGAGAAGTGTACATAGGACCATTAGGATTTTTCTTGACTCCAATTATTTCAAGATTGAACGTGCATTTCAACTCTGGATGAGTAACATGAGCTTTAGTGAACCGCAATCCAGTAGGACGGATGAACCGCTCATATTTTGGAGGTTTTCTGGTAAAACCAGGCCCAACAAACGTAGCTTTAGTGACCATCCTCTTCCACTGCTTGGCTGCAAAATAAAACAATCAGATGCATTTCAGGCAGTGGCTGGATCATGATGCATTCATTATATCATGCCACTAAGTCAGTCATTAACTGTAATGCTTAAACAGGAACTAAGAAACTGTACAAAAACAAGATCCTAAGATATATTTAGCAATAAAAAGAAAATCCTCTGATCCCATAAGAAAATCACAAGACTCTTGGATTAACGTTCTAAATGACCCAAAGCCCAATAACAGAAATTCTGGCACCCCAACCAATTCAAGTACAAAAATTAAGATATGCTAACAACAAACACAATTTGCAGAAAGATAATTGAAAAGACAATTACATAACTACTAAATACATTTCTATACGAGTTGATCAATTTCTTAGAAGTTGACAACTACAACCAACCATAAAGAGCCAAGGATGACATATAATACTTACTCTTTCTTTTACCAGACCTGACCACTTTAAACATTTCATCCTCGGCCACAGGGCGTACCTGAAGAAATGAGGAGGTATCCACTTATGTAATTAGTCACAACTCACAACCAAAAGATGACATTTTATGTGATTGGGACGATGCAATCTCACCTTGGGTAGAGGAACATCCCATTTCCCAGCCTTCTCCTTCCTTTTTTGCTTGATGGTATTGCTGAGAACCTAAAACAGTAAAATGTCAGATTGCACAGACAAGGAGTGTTCAGAAGAATGGCAATTATCTTTTAATAATGCATGCAAGTCATACTTTTGCTCTGGTTGTATTCTCACGATCCAGAAGATATGCTGGAACAGCTCCATCGTGAACATCATCATCAACTTTGCGCCTAGATGTTGACTCTTCATGCATGGCCAAACTGTTGATAAACCATTGGGAAATTATATAATCTTTCATAAATTTGACAATCTTGGAAATAATATATATAGCAGTGAAAAACTAATGTACTAGTATATCGACACTAACAGATGAGTCTCAGATTATTACACATTCAAAAATAATTAGGTTAATAGATTCAACCACAGCCTTTTTTTTTGGGGGGGGGGGTAATCCGCACAAGATGAGCTATAAGAAATCTTAAAATCCATCCCATGGCTAACGTTGTTTTTGTAAAAGGAAAGATTAAAATGTCAATGATGTCATTCTATTGAACTATTTAACTATTGCTAGCCCTAAAGAACCTGACCCCCCCCCCCCCCCCCCAAAACTAACTAACTAACTAACTACAATTCAGAAGTCTGAAAATCCAAACCTTGTCTAATATATATTTTTTAATCTATAAAAGAGGAAAGATTAAAATGTTAACTACGTTATTCTATTGAACTTCTAATAAATTGCTAGCAAGGTAACTGGCTCTTCAGCCACGAAATGACTCTAAATCCAAGCCAACAATTTAAATAGACATTAGACTAAAGCCATGTTTGTTTGATCCTTATGTCAATAACAAGCTCAGTAATATATCAACCATGCAAGTTCTTTCAGCAAGCTACTTTTAACCCATATCGGGATTTCTCTTTAGCTAGCATATCGTCCCATAAAAAATTGAAGTCAGCCCACGAAAAATAAAGTAGAACATACATACATACATACATATACATATATATATATATATATATATATATATATTGAAAGGAACAGGATTAAAAGTTTTTTTTTTTTTTTAAGTAGAAGCTCACGTCTTCTTCATCTGCGCCTTTTCAGCATAATTTTTCTTGGCAATCATCTTGCCCTTGATACCCAAAGCCTGTTCCACTCGAATGAACAAAAGAATTAGAATTATGGATATACAACTATAACTAATTAAGATGAACATCTAAAACGAGGGAAAGTCTGACCTTCTGGGCAATGGCAGAGCGCTTATGAACCTCACGAGCCTCTTTCTTGCGCTTGCGCTCAAAGTGGTCAAGGCGATAGCCATGGCGTTTTCTGTGAAGTTCTATGTAATCCCCTTGCGGCTACAATTACAAAAGAGAAGGAAACGAGTAAGACACAGCAAAACATAGACTCAACAAAAGGATGCGATAATTAAAGCGTAAAGGAAGCCTAAAGGCCGCAATTTGAAGTTCAGGAGCAAACCATGGTGACAGCGAAAGGGTCTTCGGATCAGAGACGTTAACCGGAAAGAAAAAAAGAGGCACGGCTGCTAGATTCGCATATAAACCCTCGCTCGGAGCGTCAAGTGGTAAGGCGGTCAGGTGGGTTTTGGTTTTTTTTGTTTTTCTCTTGGATTTAGAGAGAGATAGAATTGGGCTATTTTGAGCAAGCCCAGAAACTGGTTTTGAATTTGAGTACGAGGCCTGCTTCCTCTTTGAGTCAGAAAAAAATTTATATGTAATTTTTTATATTTTTATTAATAATTTTTAAAATTAAAATATGATAAATATATAATTTTCTATTAATCTAATAATAAGTGTATAATTTTTTATAAGTAATTTTATGATTTTCTAATTAAATTGTACATTGATCATGATTTTATTAAAGATTTATATATTATTATATTTTAATTAATAATAAAAAAACATAAAAAAAACAGCAATTAAGCATAATTCATTATATTAAAATGACTTGGACCTTTTTTTTTTTTTGGCTTTTGGTCACTGGTCACAAAGTTGACTTTAGTACGTTATAGGTGTGACCCCCTTAGGGTGGGGATTTCAAGATCAATTGCCCCTGTGAAATGAAGTTTTCGTTTGATCGGCCCTGAGCCAAAACGGCAGTGAAAATTTTTTCAATGGATGTGTTTGTTTAGTAGTTGGAAAGGAAATAAAAAAGGGAAGAAAAAAATTTATATAATATATATTATATGTATGTAATTATTATTTAATAAAAATTATTATTTTATTTTTATTTATAACTTTTTATATATCAAACAATCCATATGTGGAAGATATGCGTCCGGATATTAAGTTGTCTATCATGTCAGTTGTGGTACCACTATTACCGATTTAAAGCACTACATAATGGACTTCAATTTAAAATTACCAATTCAATAATACTACAATATTAACCAAATACATTTAGACGCCCAACACATACGCCATTAATTTAGTAGGATATAATAGGAGATTTTTTTTATCAAAAATGATAAATTTATAAAAGAGTGAAAATATAATCCAATAATAGAAATCTAATGTCTAATGTCGAACCTCATGTTTGAGGTGTTAGCCCATGTCTTTTTGTAAAATTGGTACAAACAACTAATGTTTTATTTGATATACAAAATTATTAAATATAAAAATAAAAAAGAGAATGAGAATATGAATAAAATGAAATAACTATATTTGATATGATACAGAAATAAATAAAAATATTATTCTATTTATATATTTTGTTGAATAACAATAGTACAAGAATTAAAATAATAAAACAAAATAATTTGTATACTCCTACTTACATAGTGTTCTAATAAACAAAATAATGATAATAATGACATAATGAATTTTATGTAATTAGGCACAATAACTACCTTTAATTCTCATGTTTATGAAATGAAAATTGATTTATATTTCAATCTTGTAAATTTTGAACTAAACAAGATTATTTAATAGTTTTCTTTTTTTTATCCTTTTGTCTCATTCTACCAAACGGTCTCGCTCATTATTCTGGCTATCAATTATTTTGTATATCCCCATTCTTGATCTCCACTTTGGAGGGAATTTTTTGCCTATCCCCATTCCTCCCAACCTTGTAGATCCATTCCCATGGAACAAGGCTAACATAGAAACAAACATTTTTAGTAGCAACAAGGCAAAGTTATGGCTCTACAATAGAAAGAAGTCAAAGATGAAAGGAAAAACTTTCAATATAAAACGAGGTTTCTAAATTTTAATATAAGAAAGCTTTTAGAGTTCCTTTTTATACTTTAAATTAAAAAAAAACATATTAACATAAGGGAAGTGATTAAAGAAGACTTTTAAAACAAGGATTAGATTTAGACTAATTCTTTATATATTTATTATCAAATTTTTTAATTAAAATATAATATGTATATGATTTTTAATAATAATATAACAAATATATAATTTAATTAGAGAATCATGCATATTTTAATAGAATAGTCCATTGATAAAAATATAAATAATTGCATATAAGTTTTTCTTTAAAATAAATGCATTTATATATAAATATAAAAAAATACTTTTATAATTTGATATAGGGAATATCATTATTGTCATTATTTCCAAATTACTCTTAAGGAGATTTTTCTTCTCTATCTCTATCCTTACCAAAAAAAAAAAGGTGAATTCTCAAATAATGTAGTCTCCACGGAGATTATTGAAACTGAAGAATTTTTGCTATCTTTACGAGCAACAAGGCTTTCGTGTTAACCGAAAAAGGAGAGCCAATCTTAATGTGAATTTACCCTTTAGCACTCCTCTTCACTTGAAAATTGAAAATGGAAGCTTCCCACCAAATAATTTTGACTCAGCTCGTCAATGAAATAATTAATGAACAAATGCTTTTTGATTTTGGGTTATCACCTATTGTACTATTGTTGAACAAGTGGATTGCAGTCAACGATTTGGAGCTAAGATTGGACCGAATCAAACACAATTGGGCCCCGAAGCAGAGGCCATCGAGGCATAATCTCAGTTATTGAAACACACACTAATGGGGCCAGAGGCCCAATTTTAACATTTTTTTTTGTTATTGTTTCTGTATGTCAGTTATGGGATAAATGGCAGCGACGAAGCATGATGTGAAAAAACGTGAACGTCGGCGGGAAAGTTAAATTCAACTTCATTTTCAAGCTAATTTTGGCGCCAAATTGAAGGATTTCAATAATCAATAAATTACAAAAAATCACTGAAGAACAATTCGACTCCAGCAGAGTTGCCTCCATGCAGTCCAAGATCAGCGCTTTCTTCAAATCTTCTGTTCCTGCACCCAAATCGGTTGACCCATCTCCGGTTGTTGACGGCGACGATGACGAACTAGCCATCTGGGAGAAGAAAGAGCATCATATCTTCAATACCTACGAGCGAAGACGTTCGGATCCAAAAATGTACGCCCTTGGAGCATCAATTTCCCTCTTTTTGATATTGAAAACTGTTTTACCGTCAGTTTCAGCTTTTGAGAAACTCAATTGAAGTCTGGCTATTTACTTGGATGAAATTTATTTGTTTCTCCTTTTCTCAGAGACCAAATAGGACATTCTTGCTCTGAAGGCATTGCACTTTTCTAGAGAGATTAGTTTGCCTTTTTTTCCCCTCCCTTCTGGTAAATATGCATTATCTTTTTTTCAGTGAAAAAAGAAGCCAAAGCAATATAGAGGGAATTCCCCGAACAAAGAACATACCAGTTGAATCTTGTTCAAAACAAGAATCCAACATAACAGGAAGGACAATTACCAAGAATAAGAAGAGGAGCTACGCTCAGTTCCATCTGGATTTTGGTCAATCTGATTTCCTGTTACACAACTGTTCTGCTTGCGGTGTCAAATTTGCTCCTGGTGATGCAGAGGATGAGAAAGCGCACAAAGAATTTCATAGAAATTACACTCAAGGGGTTCCATTTAAAGTATGTTCACTAAAAATTTTCTTCTTGAGAGTGTGTAGCATGCTTGGCTGGACTTCATTTAAATGGCTATTTTATTTATGTAGGGATGGACTAACGAAAGGGTTGTTCATAAGCCCAACACCAAAGGGGGTCGAATCATTTTGGTCTTACAAAGTGACCCACCTGCTCAGAGAAATAAGGTCTAGTCCCTATTTTTTCAAATTCCTAAGGAAAACGTTTTCTTCTTGTTTTCAAGTTGGAATTCTATATGTAAGCATGGTGACTCTACATTGACATTTCATGGGGAAGTTATCTTTACTGGCAGGTTGAAGAGGTTGTGAAAATGATGGAAATTGAGCTAGGAACTAGATGGATAATTCATGAAAAGTGTAAGGTGGATGATGCTATCCCTTTTCTTGGCCACTTTCTTTAGCTCAACAAGCGTGTCGATAATTTAGATGAAACTAGTTTATTAAAGTTCCTCTCTATGCCTTCTGTTGAATCTAATTCCTTAGATTAGTTCATTAACCTTATATGTGCAGGTCTATCTGTTCATTTCCCTCCAGAGGATTGTTGGGTGCCTTGTTGCTGAACCAGTAAAAGAAGCATTCAAAGTTATCTCTTGCTCAGTTTCTGGAAGTTCTAATGGCTGCAGAAAGAAGGAAACAAATTCATATTCAACCACTCTCCAGTTTGGGGATATAATTTTTCAAAGGGAAGTTGAAAAAAGAGCCTCTTCAGTTAATGAATGTGCGGAATTGGACAAAACACATGGTGGGGCAATATTCTGTGAAAACAAAGCAGTCGCTGCAGTTTGTGGCATTAGAGCCATTTGGGTGACTCCCTCCAACAGAAGAAAACGCATTGCCAACCAATTGCTAGACGCTGTGAGGTAAATTAAACAAGTTATAGACTCTAGCCTTTTTTTTTCGCCTTCAAAAAAGTCTAGTCCAATTTGTAGTTGAACTCTAGTATCCTGAAGGGTCTGTCATATAGGAAGCTAAAATCATTTGTGTTACGGGATTGGTTGGTGTATCATAATCCTAAGGCCGATGCGTTTCTGGATTTTTTTCAATTCATTATAACTACAGAAACTCAAAGTTTCTACGTAGTCATAACCTCTTGATGAATTGAATGATGTATCATATTCAACCGAAAGAGCCATTCACACCTGACAAATTCTTGCACTACCAAAAGAAGTGAACATAACATAACTGAAGTTTTGTCACTTGCTGCGTTGAATTAATGTTCAACAATTGTTATTCTTCAATTAATGGTCAACTTATTTGTATCTATTCTTCCTCTATTGTTAAATTCGTGGCAGGAAAAGTTTCTGCATGGGTTTTGTGCTTGGCCATTCTCAGTTAGCATTCTCTCAGCCAACCTCAGCTGGAAAGGCATTAGCGTCAAGTTACAGTGGCACTGGATCATTCTTGGTGTATATAGCCAACAAAACGGAGTCATAGATAGAAAATGAATACGCCAAGCCATATTTTGATTACTTTTGTTGAATTATGTATGCTATAACTACTATATATTGTTAAATGGTAATGACTTACCCACATAGGGCCTTTAATCCGTGGTTTCATCGTTCCTCTGGCCCTTTGGACAGCTGGTTATTCTGTTGTCATTGGAATTTGGAAGATAGATAAGAACATCGACCTAATCTGCAAGTGAAATCTAGAGCCTAAAAATGATAAATATATACGACAGTATCTTTTTTTAAACATAAATTATAACCTGATTCTAAAAAATTGTTAGCATAAAAAATTCATGAGTTATATATAGCCACTAAAGGTTGGATTAGTCAAATAAAATTAGCTGACAAACCTTAGTCGAAAGAATTTTAGTTCATGCTATTGTTAAGTGAAACCCGTTATCAAATGAGGACTATTGTTTTATGTAACAAAAATGTTGAAAAATAAGTGTGGATTTAACAAGTTAGCAATTTTGGAAAGTAGTTAGAGAAGTTATTGACTTCGGAAAGTCGTTAGATTACATGATTTTCAACACCAAGTCATCATGCATACATAGACTTGATAAATATAGCTTAGTGGATAATATATGAAACTACCAAAGTAACTATAAATAAAAGGAAAGAGCATCATGTAACATAAATATTTCAAAAATTTTATATTATAATTTTTTTTTTCACTCATTTACTTGCTTTATTTATAATTTTTTAATTGCTTTCAATTTAAATTTTCATTTAATTTGTCGTTAATTTTATTTACAATATTTATGTTGTCAATTCCTTTCTTTTTTAGTTTGTAGAGTTTGTTATCATTGAATTCAACAATTTTTATTTATAAACTCTATTCTCATTGCACATTTGATATTTTAATCTTAAGTTTAGTTACATTTATGATTCAAAGAGACCCTTCTTCTATGAGAATTATGTTTCTTTTCTTTTGTCAACTTAAAAATAAAGATCAAAAGTTAATTTTTTCAAATACCATTTTACAGCTAAGTTCTATGGACTTGCTAAGCAATCCTTGAATGGAAAAAGATCACCAACGCAAATATATATATATATATATATAGATATATTGGAATATTTTTTTACGAGGCCTCACTATTTTTTTTTTGGTTTTCTAAAAGGTGGTTTGACAAATAATTTATTAAAATTTTTAAGCGCAAATTTATTATTAAAGTGATAATATGTAATTGGGCCAAAAACACATTAAAATTTGAAACTAAGTCTGATTAGTAGTCATATAAGTTTATATTGTTAGTTCCTATTCAAACTTATAATAAAGGGGCCTAGTAAGACACTATTTAAGTTAATGGTAAGTCTTCTCTCTAACCCTAATCTCAGTATTTGTTTTCCATAATAGCTACTATAATATTTAGAGTTCAAGGAAGAATATATAGTTAGATCTATGGTTGCTTAACTTTAAAGAAAAGTCAAGTATACCTATATATTTGAGTTATTATATAATTTCATAGTTTATATTTTCTTCTTTGAGCATTAAATCCTACTTGCATGTTATTATACTTCTATATGAGTTTGTTAGTACAATATTATTTAGATTTCTTACCTTTGGTATAAGAGCTATAGGTGTGCAAAAATGTAAAACTTTTTTTTTCTTATCATATCTATTTATGAATGAAAATTCTCTCCTTTATTATCTATTCAAATAAAATTTCTTTAAGGGTTTTAATCGTTGATTCGAAAGCTTTATGTTGATATGCGACATGCCTTTTCTTTTTTTTTTAAGATTTCCATTATTATTATTTTTTATTTTTGAAATTGTGGTTTTTTTTTTTGTATATGTAAAAATTTGATTTTGAGACATATGAAGTTTTTATATCAATCCTTGTGTGAAAAAACTTTTCAACATGATTAGAAACCCATCTAGATAGTTTGATTACAATAAAATCTTTTCAAAGAGTCTAAAATTGAAGAATAAAATTTTGGAATCCATGAAGCTTCTTAAATTTGAGAAAATCCTTTAATCTAGCTCTTGTTTGATTTAATTTTCCTTTTGAATAATGGGGAAACTTGTTTACATCTTAGATCTATTCTAAAAGAGCTCAAAACACGCCAAAAATGACATCTTAAGGTGACAGGTCGTGATAGGTCCGCGAGACCCATTGGAGGTTGAAGACAACATCCAAGGGGTCATAAATAGCCAATATAGGAGGTGGCATGTGTGAGTCACTCCCAACCCCGTTTGAGGTGCTTTTTATGCTATTTTACTTCTATTGGCATTTAAAATTTTCTAAAAATTTAATTTAATTTTTATTATGCTTAGAAAAATTGATTTTGATTTATATGGTTTTTCTTATAACAAAATCAAGTAGTTTTCTTTTTGAGGCATTAAATGGCACTAAAAATCATAGAAAATATTAGGATAATATTTGCATGCATAGGGAACCTAATTCTTAATTGTACTCTACCTAGATGAGTGTATAGAACTTATAGTACCATGCCTAAGCTTATATAGTTAAATATTATAAAGTTTAGCACCTAATCTATGATCAAAATAGTTGTTCACCTTTTGAATGCATTAATTATTCATAATTTGGTTTCTTAGAGTACATTCAATATTATATCTTATTCAATTAATCAAATTCAAAATTTTCTCCTAGTTTAGGAATTTAATTTTATGAGTTATGATAAATGTTTATCACTAAAGTGATTCATTTATCAAAGTTTTACAAAAATCACCTAGTTCCTTTGTTGATGGGAAATAGGGCAATTGTTTTAATCTAGTATGAAAATATTATTTTGTAAATTTACAAAATTATTTACTTCTCTTATTGATAGAATTTGTTTTGAATTATTATACATGGTTACCTGCCAGAGAAGAGTGATTATATATATTTTAATTCTTGTTTTGCATGAAGTGTGTTAGTGAAGATAAATGGATGAAAAGATTCATTTGCCCAAAGGGGATGGCCTTTTCTACTTCATATTTTTCCTTGATGGATTGAGATATATATTTTGAATAGTTTATCCACTTAAAAGGGATAAATTGTTTAATATTATGCATATTCTCTTTT
The DNA here is from genome assembly GCA_032878935.1 of Erythrophleum fordii. Lineage (NCBI taxonomy): Eukaryota > Viridiplantae > Streptophyta > Magnoliopsida > Fabales > Fabaceae > Erythrophleum > Erythrophleum fordii. The sequence continues at coordinate 10,875,116 of JAVQMF010000045.1, read as the reverse complement.
ATTATTTACTTTATGTAAGAAAGGCCAAATTGTATCTCATGTTTTTTTGCCTAAAATGGAGTTCATGATGATATATTTGGTACTCTTTATTGATAGCTTATTGGGTATATATAATAATTGCCTATTATATTGACTATGTTGCATTTTCTTAAATAGTTTTTTTTTCCTATAAATAATAGCACCATTACTATATAGGTCCTAACTAGTTCCAATTATAAGAAATGGAAGCAAGATGTGGAGTTTTCTCTTGAAATAATAGATATTAACATAGTGTTATGTGTAGATGAACCTTTGAAATCTACTGAAAAAAGTAATATACTAAATAGGAGAAATCTAATCGTCTTGACCTCATAGCCATAAAGAGGTCTATTATTGAACATCTTATGAGTAAGTTACTAAAGACCACTAGTGCCAAAGAGTTATTCACCATTATAGAGAAGAGATTTCATCTGATAGACAAAGGTGAAGCTGGGCAATCAATGAGTAAGCTGACACCCTTCAAGTATGATGACCTTAAGGGAGTTAGGAATACATTATAAGGGTGGTACATGCTAGAACTAAACTCAAGGTTTATGATATTCCATTTCCTAATAGTTTCATCATTCATCATATGCTCAATTTACTCCAGCAAGAGTTCAGTTAAATTAAGACCATTTATAACACACAAGACTAGACATAGGGTATTAATAATTTGATTTCCAAATGTGTAGTTGGGAAAGAAAAACTTAAGAGAAAAAAGATTGAGATAGCTTATTTTGATTCCCACAATAGACCAAGTTCCCATAGAGGGAAGGGAAGGTTCAAAAAGTCAAAGCCTCATGCTTCCACCAAATATCCAAAATTTAAGAGGCATGGTAATATTGGGAACAATGGCAATAAAAGGCTCAAGGACAAGTTGAGTGGCTTAAAGTGCTTTCTTTACACGAAAAAGGACCCTGAGAAGGTTGATTGTTCAAATACAAGGCCTAGATAGAGAAAAAGAATAAAGAACAAGGTGAGTTATTTACTTATATTTATTTTAAGTCAAATGTTGTTGATGTTCCCTTAGACTTTTGGTGGTATTTTTGTTCATGTTACATTTACTTTATAGGGATTCAAAAATGGTTGGAGACTAAAGAGAATAAGTCTAGACTCAAAGTTGGAAATAAAGCTAATGTTGCAATGGAGCATATTAGAAGGGTTGTTTTGTTATTCGACTCTATTTTCATATTTAGAGAACACTTTTTATATTTTCTCATTTAGGAGAAATTTAGTTTTTATTTCTTTGCTTGATAAAATTGGATATTATTTTAATTTTGAAAATAAAAGAGTTGATATTTCTTATAATTCCACAGTAGGTAGTAATTACATTTTGTTTGATGGATTATATAAACTATGCTTGTTTCCCATCAATAAATGTTTATCCTTTAATGTAAAAAACTTTATGATTAAAAAAACCTCAATCAAAGTGAAATCTTCCCTTTTATGACATAAGCATTTATGTCACATTTCAAACAAAAGAGTTGAAAGGTTGATCAAGGATGATAGTGTGAGAGAAAAGTTGACAAAATCCAAGAAGAAGAGTATGGCACACTAGAAATAATTGACATAGACATCAATAGGCCCTATTTGAGTATTATATATGATAAGAGATATTTCATCACCTATATCAATGACTTCTCAAGTTTTAGTCATATTTTCTTAATTAAAGAAAAATTTGATACCTTAGAAATATTTAAAATCTATCATACTAAAGTTAAAAAACAATGAAGGAAAATTATCAAAATAGTGAGATTTGATTGTGATAGTGAGTATTATGAAAAATATGATAAAAATAGGCAATAAAAAGGGGTTTTTTGCGAAATCCTTGTAAAATTGTGGTATCATAACCTAGTATATCAGGCTTGGGAGCCCTAAGCGAAATAGTGTGACTGAGAGACAAAATTATATGCCTCTAGATATATTTAGGAGTATAATGAGTAGGTCTGACCTACTTAATGTGGGATGAAGCATTAAAAACCTGCCACTTACATTTTTAATTGCATTCTTAACAAATCTTTGCCTAGTATACCTTTTGAATTATAGTATAGTAGGAAGTTGAGTTTCAATTATTTCCATGTCTAGGGATGCCCTACTAAAGCAAAGATCTATAATTCTTTCAAAACTTTGCATTGTTTTTTTATTAGATACCTAGGACACTCAAAAGCGTGCAAGTTTTACTATCCTACTTGGGGCACTAGAATTGTTGAGTTGTTAACAGCAAATTTCTTAGAACTTGATATAGCATACAAGAGTTATTCTCAAGTCTTTAAACTAAGTGAACTGTGTGACATTATCTTTATTTCTTTATTGCAGTTCAATGATATCTTTACACCTATAAATGTAAAGGAAGTAACTATGAATTTGATTGTCCAAGGCAAGGCTTTTGTCATAGATAAAGTCCTTCAATAACTTATATTGATTCTAAAAGCATTTGAACTAATCCAATAAATACAAGATCTAGTTTTGAAAGTGTCTTAAAGAAGATCTCAAGAAAAAAAGAAAATCAACGATTTCGAGTGATTACTATGCCTACCTTAGTGAGGCAGATTTTGACATTGGTTTAAGCTGTAAATTCTTTGACTTTTAGTGATGTCATTAATAGTTCTCAATCAAATATATTACAATGGAGGATGAAATAACTTTTCTAACAAAAAGTAAAGTTTGAGAGCTTATTAAACTACCTAAGGGTTATACGTCGATTGGTTGTAAATGAGTATTCAAAACTAAGCAAGCCTCTATTCATATTAAAGGATTCAAGATTAGGTCAGTGGCTAAATGCTTTTCACAAAAAGAATGAATTAATTTTACTGAGACATTCTTACTAGTATCCACTGAAGAATCTTTTAGAATCATTATAGCCTTATAGGCTCATTTCAACTTAAAACTCTTTTTCAGATGGATGTAAAAATAGCTTTTCTTAATGGAAATCTTGATGAGAAAGTGTACATGGTACAACTAGAAGGTTTTAAAAAGAATGGTAGAGAACACATAATGTGTAAGCTAAAAAAGTCAATTTATGGTCTTAAACAAGCTTCACACTAGTGGTACTTGAAATTTGATGAGATTATAACGTTATTTGGTTTTGTTGAAAATAAATTTGATTAGTATATGTACATAAAGACGAGTAGAAGTAGATTCATTTTTCTTATACTTTTTGTGAATGATATTCTTCTTGTGAATAGTAATTTGAGTTTGCTTCATAAAGTGAAAATTTTCTTATATGGTGCTTTTGATATAAAAAATCGTAGATAGGCTTATTATGTTATGGGCATTAAGATACATCGTAATAGAACCTGCAGTGTTTTAGGACTATCTTAGAGAGCATACATAAATAGTTTGTTAAAATAATTTAATATGCAGGATTGCAAGCTTGCAGATTTGCCTATCATTAAAAGTGATAAATTGAGTAAAACTTAGTGTTAGAGAAATGAAATTGGGAAGGAAGCTTTAAGGAATATTCCATATGCTAGTGTGGTCAGTAGCTTAATGTATGTATATGTGCACACCCAATTAGATATTGCTTTTACAATGAATGTCTTAAGTTGATATTTTTCTAATCCCAGTTCTGATCATTGAGTTGTGGCGAAAGAAATTTATGAGGTATTTGCCAAAAATAAGAGATTTCATGGTTGTCAACAAAAGGGCTAAAAATATTAAGTTGGTAGATTATTCAGATTCTAATTTTGCCTAATGTTTAGACTATTTGAAATCCTTTTTTAGTTTTGTTTCACACTTGTTGGAGGTGCAGTTTCTTGAAAGAATGTGAAATAGAATTTGATTGCATCGTCAATTATGTATGTTGAATTTGTGGCTTGTTATAAAATGACATTGTAGGTTGTTTGGGTCAAGAACTCATATCAAAACTTTGTATGATTGATTTCTTCACTAGACCATTGGTTATTTATTGTGATAACAATGTAGTTGTACTTTACTCTAAAAATAATGAGATTAACAGTGAATCTAAATATATGAAGATTAAATATCTTACAGTTTGGGACTTGGTGAAGAAAGGCAACATTGTTATAGAAATATAAATTCAAAATCAATGTTAACTTATCCATAATCAAAGGATTAAGATTTATACAGTTTAAAAGACATATTGAGAGCATGGATGTTTTAGAGTCTTTTGATCTTTTGGGTTAGTTGGAGTTTGGTAAAGTTTTGTTTCTATGTTAACTCTTTATTATATTTTGATTATGTTATTCATTTTCACTTGGCCTTGTATTTTCATACATAATGTGCTATATTATTGCTTTGCCTAAGCAAAAATAAAATTCGACATGTATCCTAATAGTAAAGCATATTGTTTATCTTAAGTATGATCGTTTATTTGCTTTGATATGTCTTCGTCAACATTATACAATATTCTTGAAATAAAATTATTTAATACATGTAAGCCTTTTGAAGCCAGTTGATTTTTCATGTTGGTTAAACATAAATATTGTTAAGAAATCATACAAAGAACTAATAAGAAATAATGCACTATTGATTATTTTGAGAATCATTTCTTACCACACTTTTAAACTTATAATCTTATGTCAATATAATCACTAGTCTGTATGAACATGTATAGAGAGTATGCCAATAAAAGGCATATGATCAACATTATCTCATGTTGCTGGTTGTGTTAGATAAAATTGTATTCATTGTGTTGTGTTATGACCATTTTTAAATATGCACATATAAAGTTGTTTTATCAACCTAATAATTATTTTACAAAATAAATTAATTTCTTTTCGTAACATAATTAATGTGGCCTAAATGAGAGGATGCTAGAATATTTTCTCATGTGAGGTCGTAATAATAATTTTTCAATTTTCTAAAATGTGGATTGACAAATGGTTCATTAAGATGTCTAATCTTAAAATTATTATTGAAGTGATCATATATGATTATTCCAAACACAAATTAAAACTTTAAATTTAAGTTTGGTTAGTAGTCATTAAAGTGAGTTAATAAATCTTACTAAAATACATAATAAGATGGTCCATTAAAACACTATTTAAGTTAAAACTAAGTCTCTTATCTAACACTAATTTTAGTATCTGTTTTCCTATAACAATTATTATAACATCTAAGGTTAAGGGAGAAAGATCTAGCCAGATTTATGGTTGCTTAGCTCTATGAAAAACCTAGATATGCCTCTAGATATGAGTTATCATATAATTTTATTCATTTATATGTTCTTCTTTTATGCATTAGATCCTATTTCATGTTATTACAATTCTATATGAGTTTGTTAATGTCATATATATATATATATATGTTGAAAAGTAATATTTTCACAATTCACATTGTGTTTATGGGTTTCCTTTTCTTTTTTTTTTTTTTCCTTTTCATCTATCTTTTTGGCCTTTTTTTTTTTTTCAGAAATCCATGCATTTACACATGTAGCTCCTCCATTTTCCTTGAATCTTATGCAAGTTTGCATGAAGAGATGTCTAGTTTAATATAATTCTTATAAAATTTTTAATGTAATTCTGGTATAAAAAACTTATTACATCTATATATTTACCAATACTTTCGGCAAAATATTTGAATCAATTTTTCATGTCACTTTTTTTGCTACAAATATTTCAACCTCATAAATCAAGCAAGACTAAATATTAAATAGAACTAAATACAAAATCACAATCTAATTATTACTAAAAACTAGGTGGAGCCCATTCCCCACCATTTAAATTTAAAAGAGAATGTAAAATAAATATTAACATGCAATCAAATGGATAAATTGCTCTATTCATAATTTATAAACTGTGACTTCCTATAACTTTTATATATATATATATATATATATATATATATATATATATGATCATAAAACTCCAATATCATGCCACAATATTAATCTATTCACAATACTAGTCATTGTGTAAAACTATTAGAAATACTATCAAAGCATACTATCAATAACATTTTGCATGAAAAAGAATTACATACATGATCTTTAATTGTATCCTACATTTTTTTTTAATAAAAAGAAATGCATGTTTTGTATTCTATACAGAGATATGCAAGTAACTAAACAAAAGAAGGAGAGATTGAAGATGAAGAAACAATTGAGGCCATTGAAATTTAGGAAGAAGAATAAGCAAAATGAAAGGTCTTCTATTTGGGAAGCACTTTGGACCACTCAAGATTTTTCCCGTAGAAGGCAAGAAGCAGTTGAGACAAGGAAGAAAAAGAAGCGAGGGAAGGAGTTTGTAAGTGGCTGATATGGGATAATTAAAGGATAAGATTGTATGTATGGATCAATCACGGGCAACCGTGTGGAACAATAATTTGGAGAGTCAATCAAAATTTTGCCCATAACCACTTTATCTCCACCCCAATTTTACCTGTGATTGTGTTAGTTTCTTTACTCCAATTTTAATGATAACCATATCATATTTGAGTAACACGATCAAGTCTCAACTTTTGATAGAACGAGACACATAATTTTTTAGAAAAATTAAAAAGAAGTTTCTCAACCTACAACAAATCGAGATACTCATAACCACAAAAAAAAAAAACTAATATAACATCTAAAATCCATAAAATTGGCAACACAAATATATATATACATATTCATTTCTAGGTTAAGAAGCTGAATAAAATGAATATGATACAGAAAGTTATAGATGATAAATGGATAAAAATAAAGGCCGGAGTTATAAGAAGATTCTCTTTTAAAAAATTAATTTGTTAGAAAGATGAAACTTTTAAATTTATAACCTCACTTAAGCGTTTTGTGATGTTATCATGGCTATTCAAGGGGCATTAATGTAAGTAGTTCCCACCTACAAGAGTCTTTTCAAAAGGAGGAGTGATTTTTTTTTTCAAAATAAAAATAGAAATTTTACCTAAAATAGTAAACTTGCATTATCTTTCCTTAGAGCTTCAATGTATGTATTGATATATAAACGAGTTCGGATTTTCTTATGATTAGAGCCATATAAGAGAGAAAATGACCCTATATAAATAAGTCTTATTAAACTTTATCCATTATGTTATACTTTCTCCCCCACTCACACGAGAGACTTTTGACGTATCTCCTCGCTGCGTAAACCCTCTTCTTAGTCTCCACCGGTAACCGCACCGTACTATACCACCCGTCAACCTATGTACACCCTCTTAATGTTAGGATCTCCTTGCTACCTATGTCTTCGCCATTCTCCATCATCTACTTGGACGGCGAGGGTGAGACCTACTTCGGCAACGTGATGGTGGTCCCGCTTTCGAATTTCATGAAATTACAGTGGCGTCTTAGCCAGAGGATTGGTATCTCACCTCACCAGTTCTCCGTCTACCTTGACAGCCAGGAGGATAAACACAAAATCCCCCCACAGCTAAGGTCGAGAACGGCGCCTTCTTCTTCTTCGTCAAGCGATCCAGACGAAGTATGAGAGAGGGGCATTGAAAGGGAACGGTACCTGATGAATGTGCGGGTCAGAAATTTGTTGTTGGTCAAGAAATGGAAGGGATTAACAGGGTCGACGAGAGAAACGGAGTGGTGTGCGAGGAGTGCTATTTTTGTGAGTTACAAGAGAAGAGATTGCTGCGTCAAAGTGGAGGTAAGGATTGGAGCGTTGTAGGGCTTTGCCTTCAATGAATCATGTTTTGGCATCATGCCAATTGCTAAATAAGATAGACATTATCTGTCTTCTTTGCCTTTAATATTTTTTTTTTGGGGTTCATGCATTACAGTTTCAGATAACTTTCACTGTAATTTTGTAGGTAATCATCCATCTTCAATGTCTAACACTAAATTTCACGCCTTTCGTTGTCACTTCCAAGCGGAAATGCAATTTTGGTAGTCAAATGGAAATGAAAAAGAATTAAAAAATTTTGTATTATATTTATTATGTATTTGTTATTATTATTTAATCATATTTGTCTCTTATTATTACAATGGTTAATTTTTATATATTTTATTCATTTATTTTTATTTTTATTTATACATCTAACGTTTTATATATCAAGCCACTCTCATCAATCTTCTTTCCCAATATTCTATAATACTAATTATACACATAAATCACATGATAAAAATATATATTAAGTAGTAAATAGACATCTTTTCCAGAAATAGCAAAAGACTAATGAATAAATTTTATATAAATTTAATTGTTTTTAATTTAAGTATTTTTGGGTGGAAAAAGACAAGACATTTAGGATTCCACAAGCAGCCAGCCCAGAAAAACTTCACACGAAATTGTCTCCGTGAATGGCTACGCCAATGCAACTGAGAGGACGTTCAAAAGTGTGAGTGCCCATCCTGGAGCGTGTGAGTAATTTGACAACGAGTCAGCAGCCCCATGCACTTTATATACTGTTCTCAGAATCAGACCGGCCGGTTCGACCGGTTCGACCGAGAATCGATCCCTAATCCTGTTCGGTTGAGTTAGAAAATCAGTCAATTAAAGAACCGGTCAAGAACCGGTCAAGAACCGGTGAAAATCGAATTAAAAAAATCGGTTTGAACCGGTTTGAGGCAATTTTTTTTTTAATTTTTTCTTATATAATAAAATAATTCATTTTAAATAAATTTAACAAATTAAAAATAGAAGGTAATAAAAAAGATGAGAGAGTTGAAATATGAATTTTTAGAATATAAGAGAAATAAAATATGCATAATTAATTATTTTTTATACTTTCTTTTTATTATGTTTAATTTCCTAATAACATTTCTTTCAAATATCAAGATACTTAGCTAAAATTATTATTTATTATTTTATTTTTTAATAATAAGTAGAATCTTAATATGATTTAGAAATTCTAAAAATTTAATATTAAATATTCTTAACTTTTAATCATAGATAATTTTTATTTTAAACTAAACATTAATTTTTGTAATATCTTAAGAAATATTAAATTAGTAATCAAATATTTAAAATGTATTAATATTTATTTGTTATATTAAAATTTTAATACATAAAATTTTTTTAAATAATATATTTAATTATTACCAGTTCGACCACGATTCGACCAATGAACCGTGAACCAGTACCTCTACTGGTTCAATGACCGGTCCGGTTTTAAAAATATTTTTATACTAACAAGGTATTAAAGTACTAGACCTTTAATTTTTAACCATTAAATCTTTTTAGAGATTATTATTTAAATTTTTTATTAATAAAATAAAATTTTCAGATATAATTTAATAATTAAAAATATTTAACCTCTTAAAAAATTGAGCTCTATGTAATCAACTTTCTCTTTTTCATTCGAATAACAAAAATATTTTTATATTTTGTGTAGGCTAAATTTCGTGTGTATCAACTTCTCTTGGATAACATCAATCTGTGCCTAGTGCAAATTTTTTATATTATAAATTAAATGCATATAGTACATTCAGAGAAAAATAAAAAAGCATAAAAATAAATTTTATATTCATTTTCACCGTTCTTTAAATATATGAATACATAAATAGAAAGGATAAATTTGATCTGTGCCTACGTAACACTGCAACACCTATGGTGGAAGTTCTTGACTATGAATGACACATAGGCTATGGGGTAGAGTTCAACATTGGATTGACCAAATCAGTTGTCTTCTCGAGGTTCCTGCATGTTATTTGTGAATATCTGCAGTTCAAGTCCTTCTCAACATCATTTTTACTAGAAGAAAATTTAAAATTTTGTATAGTTATAATATGTGAATTTTCTAAGAAATCAATAATATAACACTAATTTATTAAAAATTAACGTATTAATTTTTATTAAAATTGATAATAAATATTACGAAAATTTTTATCTAAATCTTTTTTTAATGATGTTATCCTAATTCTGATTTGCTGAATAGGGTGAATTAGTTTCAAACTTTAATTGAAATATTATAATATTTCATTTAAAACAATTAAACTTAATAATTAGATATGGACCAATACTTAAATTTTTTAAAGTTTTGAAAGACAGAATTCAGATTGCCTTCAACTATTTTTTAAAAATGATTTTAGAGAAGTACATAATTGATTTATAAGAATTAAATCAATTTAATAAATTAATTAAAGAAATAAAATAATTTAAATTAATTAGATTAAATTGATTTTTTCAAATAGAAGCATCAACAGTGTAATTAACTTATTATTGCATTATGTTTCAATGCAATTCAAGAAGTTTACAGCATTTTTCTTTGTTGCTTTCATAATATATGTACTCAAAACTCCCCTTAAACAATCACAAATTATAGAAACGACTATATAAAAATGCACTCATACTATGGAGAATAATTATTTTTCAGAATATTACTTGGTGCATGTAGAATTATTAAGTATCTTTCTGAATAAATATGCATTATAACGAAATATTAAGAGTTAAAATTATTAATATTGTTTTTAAAAAATAATTATTTAATTTAAAATTTTCGGTAATATAGTATGTAATTCTTGAGAAATGTAATTTCGCGCGAAAAGAAAAGAAAAAGACAAATGGCTGGCAGCGTGACACCGAACATAAAATTCGTTACACATCAACACCGACAAGGTAAACAGTAACCCAATAATAAGCATATACAAATCAATTTTCCTTTTTTTCTCCGAAACAATAATTTAGATAATATATATTTGATAAATAAGTATCTCATTTTTTTTAACTATGTAAAATTCATTAATAAAATATATAAACATTTCAAAATATTTATATTCATTTTGGTATATTAAATGTGAAAATTTTGTTAATATTAATTCATGTCCAAAATATATTTAATATTTTATAAATAATTGAAAATTATAATACCATAAAAACCCTATCTTATGAACAATGATGGACACATGTTTTAACATATAGGAAGCTCAACCAAAAAAAAAAAAAGACATTTCATTTTAACGGATAGCGTGGTTAATTTTATCAAAAAAGAAAAAAAAAATCACTGCAGTCACGCAGTGTGAGATTTGATAAAACAAAGAAAGAAATTAAATTTCATTATTTTTAAAAACGGCCTCGTCCAGTCTGTACCATCCAAACAAGGCCCTATTCCTTCTTTTGTAAGAAAGAGAGAAGAGAACTGGTAACGCCATATCGACAGCAAACTCTTTTTCTCTCTCTACACTACACTCCACAGTCACATTCATCACCCTTTCAATTTACTTTCCTTCTCATTTTTCTCCCTTTTCCCCACCTTCCAAACACACATCATGGCGGATCTCACTAGGAACAATCCTCAGCCTCAGCCTCGGCCCCAGCCATGGCTTCCTCTTCAAATTCCTCTACATCAACTCTCATTCACATACATACATACACCTCACCAGTTTTCTTGCATGGCTCTGTTATCTCCGTTCTTTCCCCAATTAAACCACAATTTTTTCAGACACCCCTCAATTTTCCCAGCAAGACCACAGGTTTCGTCACCCCTTTTTCCCGTTCTCTCAAACTTCCCTTTCTTTATCGTTCTTTACCATCACTTATTGTGACTCGCTTTGCAGGGCTTCATTCCACCAGCTGGGTACGCTTCAACGACGCCGTATATAAACATCATCAACAGCTGTGGCCTATATCATTTTACACAGCCTGGGTACGGACCTTACGGTGATGGGTCACGCTTCTTTAGACCTTACGGTTACCAGTACCTTCCATCCCCCCAACCTCAACCCAAGGTGATGAATCAGATTGGCTTCTTCTGTTCAGGGACGTGCTTTCTTTTGTTTTTGTCTTTTTCAGTTTTTATTTTACGAAACTGATAGATGCCCATTGATTTGATATTTGAAGGTCAATGGGTTTTTGCAAACTAGGACTACAGAACAGCAGGGGCAGCAAAACCGCATTTTGCCCTATCAATCCCGAATCTTTGGGCTAGTGAGACGTGGGACGGGTGTGTTTTATCCTCGAGATATCAATCATGTACCCAGAAACAATAGACGCAGGAGGAGAAGAGGTGAGTTACTATCATTATCATTTTTTTCCTTTGTCCATAGTTCGTCATCTCTATTTCTGCGCTGTTGTTTCAGGGTTTTGTATTAGTGCTCACTTTTAACCATTTTTAATGAGTAACGCCGCACTTGCCTTCAAATTTTGAATATTTTATTAAGTATATGTTGAACATGGAAACTTAATTTTTCAATACGTTTATAACAATAATTTTATTTTTTCAAAGCTACATTATTTATAAACAGACGCATAATGATAACAACATAAGCTTATTTTTCCTGGTTTTTGATACATTCTCCTTTTCATTAGGATGGGGATAAGGATTTCTCTTAACTTGTTAATTGTGATATATATGTTGCTGATTGTAAATAAGCTTTAGAGATGCAGGGTCACTCTTTTTCTTTTTTTTTTTTTGTGGGTGTGGCAACGACAGACTTTCATGTACTCATGATACATTTTCTCTTTTCTCTTTCCTTACATCTTTCCATACCTGCATGTTCTCAGCAATTAAGTGAATGATTCAAAATTGCAATCTCATGGCAGGAAGGAGGAATAACAATCGAGAGGTTGAAGTTGAAGCGACTCCAGAGAGAAGCACAGACTCGTCTCAAGAGGATGGGCTTGGGCAGCAGGAGGAATGCACTCAACATCCACCTTATGAAATGGTCTTGCCCAACGAGTGGCCCTACTAAAACTGACATCATGTCCTCTGCGAGGAATTGGGTCCATGCTATCCTAGACAATGCAAGTATTGAAAGGCAATAAGAGAGAGAGAGAGAGAGAGAGAGAGATATATATATATATATATATATATATTAGTAGTTGGATAATCTTTCGGGTATTGTCCAAATAATGGGTTTCTTGAATAAAAGTGGATCTTGTTCATATATTGGTACTAGTTAATTACAGTGTTTCAAACCCAGTATATTAATATTAGTAAATGTGATTTAATGATATAAAATATAGATCAGGGTCCGCAAAAAGTTAAGCTTTGAATTTTGCCGTCGTATATATTAAAAAAATTGTTTTCATTTTAAAAATTGAACCCCTCTAGAATGCAATGTTGCATGCCTTGTTATCAATAAATGAAAAATAGGGATTTTTATATGTGACTTGTTAATTATTTTGGTTGTTTGAACTTTTTCTTTTTCTTTGGGAAATATTATTTTTGACTGAAATTCAAATTCAAATTCTTTCGGGAGGCGGCTCCAGCATTACTGAGGTAAAGCTTCTTGATATCTTCCCTTGTACAATTTAATGAGATGGTTGGCAAGGGGAATTTTTTTAAAGTAAATTTAATAATTAAGATGCAGATTAAATGAATAATAATAGTTATATACATTGTGTGACTTTTATTATAACTCTCAGGACTGATAATAGATAAATAGATAGAGAGATAGATATAGATGGATGGATATATTACCTTAATAATTCGCATATTATTATTTATTTGTAAGATGTTAATTGAGTATTTTTATTTTTAGATATATTTTGAGATTCTTATTTTGATTTTTTAGTTATTAAAGTCAAAATATAAAAATATTTTTAATAATACAATAATCATAATATTGAAAAGTATAATTCCCCATAAAATTATCCTAGTTTGTCACTGAAATATTAGGTTCCCGCAAAAAGTCTATAAGATTTTCAAAATGACCTAGGCTAGGGAAACCTACTTATTTACACAAAGAAGCATCACAAATTGAAGTAGTGAGACCCATAATGAAGTTAAGCACACACTGTCGCAGTCCCACATGAATTTCGGAAGTATTTTGATATAAATTTTTCTGGGCTGTGGGTTATTCCAACTGAAACTACAAGCATCTTCACATCTTGGGCAGATTTTCCGTTGGGCTTCTCCTGCCATCCCTTTTTTTTCCGAAAAAAATATCAACGCATATGAATGATCCATGACTAAGAAGCGATATTTATACATTTTCTAATATTATGATCTAGTTAACTTTTTTTTTTTTCATGAAAACGGTTTTACAAAAAAAATGCTCCTTGAAAACAATGTAACCCCAATTGATAATGAAAAATATTATCCTTATTTATCAATTGAAATGCTTTTCTTAATAAACATTTTGTATTTTAAAAAAAATTAGTAAAACATATTATATCAATAATTAGTGTAATTAATTATATAAGTAATATTACTTTTAACAAATTGTTATTATTTTTATCATTTTAATAAGTGAAAGATGCTATGATTGTACGTAGCTATCTTCTATCAAATGTGCATCCTTAAGATTAATTACATTCCTTGTATAAGAGGGGAAGGGAGGTTGTGGGGGCATTTCATTACTTTCCCCTTTGGTCATGTTTTTCTCATAGCCTTACGTTCCAAAATCAATTCTCCTATCATCGCTATCTTACAATTATAACCGGCATAAATGCACATCATTAGTCAATTCACAATTAGTCAAATATAAAAAGGTAAAGCATCTTAATTTTCATATGAATATATAAATTTCTTAAAATTAATTTGAAGTTCAAGTCTTGTTATTTTGTTAGTCAAGAACAGTTTATTGTTTCAGTTGTGTTATTGTCAGAACTTACTTTTCAACTATTAATTTGGAAACATTTTGATCCAATTAAAAATCGAAAACACTATATATATATATATATATATATAACTAGAAAATAACATTTCTTTAAGTTTAACCATTATGTCACTTCTCTTCTGACTTAATATAAGGTAAAAGAGAAATGGTAGAGAGAGGTGGCTCGGAACCACGAGGGGCCCCACAAAGAACGTAGAGGGTCGATTCCGTATGTAACCACCGGACCCGCCAGTTGGCTGGTGCGATTCTATCTGACGCCTTTAGCTTCGTCTCTGGAGGAAGGACGGAAAGTAGAACGGCAACTGACGAATTTCGAAAGAAAGAGGATTTGGCGAGTATTGGATCAAGCATTAGCAACTCTCATTTTCGTTTACCTTGCGACCAAACAAGGGAGGGAAAGTGCGAGAAAATCCTGGATGAACAATGGGGATGCCACAAGCAATGGATTTTCTCAAGGACAGAGCAGCATTTGTGAAGGATTCACTGCACAAGAGCCAGACCATTACCGACAACATGGTCGCCATTCTTGGTTCTTTTGATCACCGCCTCTCCGCCCTCGAGACCGCTATGCGTCCCACTCAGGTAGACTTCTCTCTTCCTCTGTTTTCTTTTCCAGCCATCAATGGAAGGCATTGTGGAAGGTTTATACGGAATTCTTATAATCAATTCTTGGTTCCCTCGTTCGAAACGATGTTTATTACGTGGTAAAGCATTGGGAGGTACACTGACAAGTTATTGTTCCTAATTGTTTTGTTAATCTCTGTTTTTCTCTTTTTTTGGAGCCAAGATGATCTGGCTGACAATTTGAGTTGGATAAAGAGTGGTTAGGGTTTTGCATTTCTTTTCTTTTTCCTTATTTGTTCTGGCATTTGGTAGATAAAAACGCATTCGATTCGAAGGGCGCATGAAAATATTGACAAGACACTAAAAACTACTCAGGTCATTTTGGTGCATTTTGACCAGACCCGCAAGGTAGGCCTCTATTTTGGTTTACATGTAATTCATATATATATATATATATATATATATATCAATCCCTCAAGTTAAGCCTCTGTCTTAATTTATGCCTGTATGTCTTGCAATGTTGTATTTGTATCTAAAAGCAGTAGGCAATTGATGGCCTTTAAAACAGCCTCTTATCATAATACTTCTATATTATGTTACAGTACAATGTCAAAATGGTCTTTCAATCCAACTAGTGATTAATGACCCCCCCTCCCCACCAAAAAAAAAAAGAAAAATCTAACTAGTGACTGTGTCCAGTTACAAATTTGATGGACATTTAATTTCCTTCTCCCTCTTTTGAGAGTTGCATGTTTTCTTATCAAGTTCACCTGATATCTTCCATTTTATAATTAAAATTCAGTATTGAACTTCCAACCTATCCTTTTTAGTGTTAATTTTCTCCAATTTGCATCAGTCAATGAAACCCTTGCACTTGATGGGCGATTGGTGATTTTTTCCATAATGATTTTCATCTCAATTTAATTAATAGCTAGATGCTATAAGTTTTGATGATTTCTAATTCAAACTCAATATTAGGCCGAGGCTAAAATATTGAGAGGGCCACACGAAGATCTTGAAAGCTATTTAGAAGCAATTGATCAGCTGAGATCCATTATTAATTTCTTCAGCAACTATAAGAATATGAAAAATACAGATGGCGTCCTCAATCACGCTAACAACTTGCTTTCTAAAGCTATCTCAAAGTTGGAAGATGAATTCAGAAATCTCTTGACAAATTACAGGTCACACTTCTCAAATTTACATTTTTGATGTGCCTCTCTCTTTCTCTCTTCCTCTCCTTGCGTGCATGCTGATTTATGCGTGCGTGTGTTTGTGTATGCTCCAAAATTTTTGAATCTTGAAAGAACTGAATGATAAAGGAAAGATGTGTTAAGTAAGACAAGGACCAAAATCATAGAGTCTGTTAACTGTCGTTTGTTATTTTTCATGTGTTGGGTTTTTGGTGATTGAATTTGGCCATGAAACTTAAAAAGTTAATTGTACTTTGGTTTTGCATACTAAAGGAACTCAATATGCTCGTTTTTCATATGCAACTCATTGCAAAATTCCACATTGTAGTTTGATTTACAACATATAATTATTACCCATTGAACTTTGGCTAGAACAGGAAAAACCTCTTTTAAATTTACTTTGCACTTATAAAATTAACCTTCTTCTTCATATGGGCCTTGGTCCTTATGCAAAGCTCATTTTAGATACTGGAGCGATTTCTGGTATATTATTGGGTAGAACCGTCTATCATGATAAAATTTTAAACAAAATGAGTTTGAATTTCAGCAAGCCTGTGGAACCTGATCGCCTTTTTGACTGCCTCCCAAACTCTCTACGGCCATCAACTGCTGGGCAACAAGGTGACGGCAGTGGCAAAAGTCATTCTGAAAGCCAGAAAAATACCCTGGAAACTCCCATTTTCACACTTCCAACCCTCATTCCACCCAGAGTTCTACCTTTGCTACATGATTTAGCACTACAAATGGTTCAAGCTGGCCATCAACAACAGCTATTTCGAATTTACAGGTAACTTTGTCTGTTCTTATCCATGTAATCTAATGATAATTTCTCCTTTTTTTTCCAAGTTGAATTTAGAGGAGTTCTTATCACAGAGTTAGGATATCCCCTCTTTATTTTTGTCCAATTCTTTTGGGTTAGACTCCTTCAAACTAGTGCCATGAAAATTTGCACTGCATAAGAGGATATATATATATATATATGAATTAGATTAATAAAATTAGCCTTTGAAGAGCAAAAAATTATTAACAGTAACTTTTTTGTAATTACAAAACGACAGTGTGTATTTTGTTTCTAAAGCTGATGATTATATTTAATTGGAACAAGTCTGCACATGCACTTCTTCCAAATTCTGTTCAATCATAATAACTGTATGTTATTCCAAATGTGCAGGGACACCCGTGCTGCAGTCCTGGAACAGAGTCTTAGGAAGTTAGGTGTAGAGAGGCTCAGCAAAGATGATGTTCAAAAAATGCAGTGGGAGGTTTTGGAGGCTAAGATTGGGAACTGGATCCATTATATGCGGATTGCTGTAAGGATGAATGTGATATTCTATTTTATCTGTTCTTTACTTTTTTAATGCATCGTTCTATTTTTGCTTGAACAGGTCAAATTACTTTTTTCTGGGGAAAAGAAAATCTGTGATCAAATATTTGAGGGGGTTGAGTCTTTGAGATCTCAGTGTTTTGCAGAAGTCACTGCTAACAGTGTGGCTATGCTTCTTAGTTTTGGAGAGGCTATTGCTAAAAGCAAGAGATCTCCAGAAAAATTATTTGTTCTTCTGGATATGTATGAGATAATGAGAGAACTTCAGTCAGAGGTATAGGCGGTTTTTATTTCAAGACCACGGTTTAGTTGATTTCTGCTTATTTTAAGTTCTGAATTTAATGACAATAACTGCCAGGGGTCTGTTAAACGAGTGAGACTCAAGTTATTATTATTGTTATTATTTTATGCTTGTAAGTTATCAATTTGGTTTTCATGATTGCTTGGATGGATATGAAAAAAATTTGTTATTCCAACCCAATGAATACACAAATTAAGAACTTTTCTTTTACTAGCTTAGGAGAGGGGGGAAGTGATGAAAGCAAAAAGGAATTGAAAACACTGCTCAGTATGTGACAAAGAACACTATGGAGATTATTAGATGTCTATCATGAAATTTATGCCATGGAATTGGAATATGATGAAATAAGAAGTTGCTAAAACCTTACCTTTATGTTGGCTTTATGATGGGCTAATGCCTGTCTCGTTGATAGGAAATAGGTGGAGATATAATTGATTTTTGATAGCTACTATGAATTGGTTGCATGACCATAAGTCTGATATGAATTCTTTCTTTTAATCCATGACATTTACCTGAATCTACTTTGAAGTTTAATAGTCTTCTTCTTCTTCTTCTTCTTTTTAATGTCCTCTGTATTGTTCTCCTCTTTTTCTCTTTTCTATTGTTTTTCTTGGGGTATGGGAGGCAGATTGAGACAATTTTTGGAAGCAAAGCTTGCATTGAAATGCGGGATACTGCATTGAGTTTGACCAAGCGACTAGCTCAGACAGCCCAAGAAACCTTTGGTGACTTTGAGGAAGCAGTTGAAAAAGATGCCACTAAGACTACTGTACTAGATGGAACTGTCCATCCTCTAACTAGCTATGTGATCAATTACGTGAAATTTCTATATGAGTAAGTGATCAGTTTAACCTTAAATTTCCTGGAGCTGCCTTTTGTTTGATAATTGATATATGTATGTATGTATGTATGTATGTATGTCTCATTTTCCAGTATATATATATATATATATATTTTTAGAATAATTCTGTAATAGTTTTCTTCACGGTCATAAGTTATAACATCTGGCAGTTGACCCTGTATCATTTACATATTTCTATTTCCGTGAATTTTTACTAGACATATAATTTGGAAACTATTCACCTCCGGAAAATAGTGCTTGTTTGCCCTTCTGGGGTTTTAAATCCTTGCATATTGTAGTTGAAATTTAACTTGCCATCTTATTCATTCCAGTGATGGTGGCTTTTTCCCTTTGTATATTTCCTCGTGAATTTGTTTATTGAGGGGATTTGTAGATCATTGCTCATTTTCCCCATTTATACCTTGCTCTCTTTTCAAATTCTGTTTGTAGTGGATATTTAACTTGTATTTTTTCTTCGCTGTGGGCACTGAATGTGCACAGTTATCAATCAACTCTGAAACAACTTTTTCAAGAGTTTGATACTGGTGATCCAGAAGAGCAGTTAGCATCTGTAACTACAAGAATTATGCAGGCTCTTCAAATTAATTTGGATGGAAAATCAAAACAGTATAAAGATCCAGCATTGACCCAGTTGTTTCTTATGAACAATATCCACTACATAGTCAGATCTGTGAGAAGGTTTGTTGTACATTTTCTACCTCTTTTCCCATAATAAAATATCATAAGGTGCAGTTTCTATCTGGATGCATTGCCATTTTGCATATTGTACTTGCAGGTCTGAGGCAAAGGAAATGTTGGGGGATGACTGGGTGCAAATACATAGAAGAATTGTGCAGCAGCATGCAAATCAGTATAAAAGGATCTCTTGGGCAAAGGTTAATTTTTTCAAATTTATTAAGCTTTGTGATGCAGAATCTCTTCTATTTTCTGATTACTCTTTATATTTATTTTATGAGGATAAATTACAGAAGTAACCTCCTCGTTCATATCTAGATAGCCTCATTACACTTCTCTTCTAAAGTCTCGAATCCTGGAAATTTGAGACGAAACCTATTGAAACATTCACTCCTCGGTCCGAACTATTAATTTCCCAATTTATTTTTATTATTTTTTATTTTGGTTGATCTTCATGGGAATGTGGTTCATTTATATGGTCAATGATTAAATTTTTTGAAATTGTCATACAATTGTGGTATCAGAGAAAAGGAATCAAAATGTTAGTTTTATATCATGTAGTACATTCCTCTTGTCAAACGATGCCGTTATTTCTTATATAGAATACTACTGGCTCTCTGTTTTTGAGTTGTATGATAACATGTTCATTGATTCTGCTTGATGTCTTGTTGGCTCATAGTTCCTTATCAAGCTGTTTATTTTATTTGCCAGTTTTAGGATTGCAGTTGTTATCCCGCAGATGGGCTTTTATGATAGTTAGGATAAGGTTGACTTTACCTGAGGTTGAATGACAAAGGTTGATACAGTAAGTGGTGTTTTATGATCCTGCAGATATTGCAGTGCCTCACTGTCCAAGGAGCTAATTCATCAGGTGGCGGTGGGGATAGCAATAGTGGAGTTTCAAGAGCTTCGATTAAAGATAGGTTTAAGACCTTTAATATTCAATTTGAGGAGATTCATCAAAGACAATCTCAATGGACAGTTCCTGATAGCGAGTTGCGTGAATCTCTAAGGCTGGCTGTTGCTGAAGTCCTTTTACCTGCCTATAGATCTTTCATTAAACGTTTTGGGTATGTTTCTGAGACGATGTATTTTATTTCCAGTTTTCCAATTCCATCTAAAATACACCCCCCTCTTCTTGTTTATGGTTTTGTATTTTAAACTTTCAGGCCTATGATAGAGAATGGCAAAAATCCTCAGAAGTACATAAGATTCTCTCCTGAGAATCTTGAGCAAATGCTAGGTGAATTTTTCGAAAGCAAGACATGGAATGAACAAAAGCGGTGAATGGTAGGATCCTTATGTTTTAACATTTTAGGCACTTATTATGATTGATCAACAATATAGTCATCATATCTCCTATTGTATTCAAATTTTGTTCCTTGTTCGTTCCCCTATTATCCTTCTTACCGGCCATGGGAATGTCAGTTGGGAAATTGGAATTGAAGAGTGCATGTCGACTTATTTGTGGATTTTGTCCTTGACGCACGTCTAATTTTTCTTATCTGCAAATGCTGCAAATGAAGGTTATAATCTTTTATTATTCATCTAAACCAGTTAAAATTTCATACTCCATCATTGTGTACATTGCTAAGTTGGTATAAATTTTATATTTTGGAAATGAAAAGTCAAATGGTTCCTTATCTTGTTACTCGACCTCCCCCATTGGGATTACAAAATTTAAGGTCTATCAAGAAATTATAATCTACAGATTATCTGAGAAGTATCCTATCTTGACTTAGATCTTAATGTCTTTGTTTCACAAACTTTTGGGCGAGAAATAATAATGAAGTTGATATGAGGATCTTACCTGTGTCTTTGATTTCGGAGTCTATTTTATTCATCTTCATATATTAATTCGTCCTTCAATGTATGCTGTAGCCTATTCCGGGTATCACAATTGGATTTTACATAAAAACCTCATCAAATTTAAACACTTAAAAAAAAAAAGTGATCTCGCACATTTAATTCATCAATTCTAGCTCCAACACTCAATATAGACTCACTTACATCAAAGTATGCTAAATATAGAAGATTATGTAGTTTTAGAGAAATTTAAGAGACGTGTATATATAATTTTAATAAAAATTTAAAAAGATCTTTATAATTTTAATAAAATTCAATAGATATCTATATAATTTTAGTAAATTCAAACAACATCCGTATATTCTACTCTAAAACTATTAATAATATTCACCTAATAGTCTTCCCATAAACATATTTTCCTCATCATCCTCAAATTTCACCTTTTCTCTTTGTTGATTCATCCATTGTGGCTTTGTCTCATGATAATGCAATGTTCGACGTATTTTCTTGGTTATTTGCAAAAGCAATATACAAATTTAAATGGGCTAGCAAGTCCCTTTCAAATTCTCAGCAGAAGCACTTTTTGCCATAAAAGCAAGCTCAAAAATTTCTGCTCAAAGATGATCATTTCTTCTTCCTTCAAGAAGAAATAATAGGTGACCATCATGAGAAGTATGTTGATGGCAGAACGACATCCTTCACATAGAAGCCATCACAATTCATGATAATATATATACGTACACTAAAATGATTGGATGGACCCATAAAAACTACAAAAATTCATCATTTCATAGGGTTTAAACTGGGTATTCATAAATAACACAGTTTAAACTTTATGAAATAATATTGAGAATTACTGCAAGCAGGAATTGAATCAAGGTTAAGTAATATTACCTCCTTTGAACTCTCTCAGTTTGACCAAATATCATTCACTCTAGCAAAAGAAAGAAGTGAAGATAGCTCCTTACATAAGGTCAAGCCAAGAAAAATGAGCTTAAGATAAAATTGAGGAAGAGCAGAAGCAACAAAAAAAGCAAAGACATATTTCAATTATATTGAAATCAAATGAGCTTGATATAGATAGAAGATAATATATCCATATTGAGAGCTTATATAAGAAATAATACGAAGAGCAGACATTTTGAATATTATTAAAATTAACTGAACATGCCATATATAGAAGATAACAATATACATACGTTTATCTGAGTACTTATATAAAACAACAAAAGAGGATAAAACAATAGAAGAGAACAGACATTATTCAATTTGAATTGCTGGTTAGAAATATAAGAATGATTGAGTTTCACCTAATTTCGTATTAGATAAGAACTTTAGTACTGATAAGTCAACGTTCGAATTCAACTCTTAATTTAAGAAAAAAATTGTAGTTTGTAAATTCTTTGTAATGTGCGTATAGAAGTTCATGAAATGAAAAGTTTGAGGTGGTGAATGAGTTAATTTTTTATATGAAAAAGAGGCCCCAAAAAAATCCATTTTATGGAGTGAAAAAGTTTAGACAACTAATTTTTCATTTCAAAAGCTTCTAAGAATATTTAGAAATGACCCAAAAGTTTAACAGAATTTTCTGAGATTTTCATTTTGATTTGAAAAAATAAAAAAGAAGTTGACCTAACAATATTTTTGACATAGCTGTTTGATTCGGTGTTGATTCAAGTTTTGATGGAAGAGTTTGACCAACAAGAAGATTTATGATGGACAGCTAAACATAACATTGGATAAGCAAAACAAGCAACGGAAAATCAGCTTGAAAATACACAATGACTAGGATTAAGTAGCTGGATATATTTTAGTTGTAACTTGGTCAACATGTTACACATGCGACTAACTGAAGTGGTTATCATTTACAAACGCCAATATCTGACAAAATTGGATTTCTATTTAATCCTCCATTTCCCTTCATAATCAATCTCTCCCTACGTTCCCACTAACTTTAATCCCAATCTCTAATAACTTTAAGCTGTATTATTAATCATAACTAAGCATATGGCAAGCACAGTAGAGTTCACGCCTCTTCCTCAAGACATTGAGCAAGGCAACATCCAAACGGAGCCATGCCTGCAACATTCCCATAGGTGGGAGATGGTGGCGATGGCGCTTCGATTGGCCTTGATTGGAGTGTTCCTGGTTGGGGTTGCTCTGCGTCTCAGGCAATCACAGACACTGCCACTACCTCCTCCTCCCATCCCACCCGCATTCTTCATCAATTCCCTCACTATTCCTCACTTCAACATCTCCGACGGCGAGTTATCGGCGAGTTGGATCACGAAATTGACCATCTCCAATGCAGTCAACGTCACCAACGTCAACATCGAACTCCTGGACGCGTCCATTTGGTATCAGGAAAATGAAACCCTCGCTTCCATCGGTCCCAAAAATCCCCAAGATTTGTCTGAAAGCCAGCGTTTAGCTGTGGCGCCAGGGCAGGAGAAGAGGGTGATTCTGAAGTTTAAGACGACCGGATGGGAGAAGGATCAGCCTATTGTGGACGATACAGTGATCGCAGCAATGGCAGAAAATAGGAAGAGGGGAGTGATAAGATTTGGTTTGAAGATGAGGGTGAAAGGGGAGCTTAGTTCCGGTGAGTGGGTCGTCGGTTTCGTAATGCACCCGACCTGCCCCGATTTGGAAGTTCGGTTTCCTCCGCCTGAACAAGGGGAGGCGGCCACCTTGATCCGCCGCGACTCCACCTCCTGCTGCGGCTCAACTGAATGGGGACAGGTCCGACGGTTGTTATAGCCAGAGGGTCAGAGTGATGTAAAAAGCTTTTCATTGTTATATCGGCAACATATTTGGATTTTTTTCTTTCTAATGGGAAAAATTTTAAGGTAAATTCCTTTTTCAATTTTGTAAATAAAATTAAAAAAAAAATAAAGAAATGCTGACATTTAAAAATGTATTGATAGCTAATTGCTCAAGCTTACTCGTTAGTGTTTTATATAGAAAATTATATTTAAATTTTTAAGTTAAAAATATTTATATTAAAAAATTTTAAATTCTAAAATTATTTTAGAAGATTTTAAAATAAAAAATTTTAACTTATAATCCGATCCCTTAATATAAATATCTTTACCTTATTATCCTAATATGCAGTTTTTCCTATTTTATATGTGGGATGTAGCATTTGAGACAACTATTAACAAATAAAATATCGGCACTAATGATTGATAACTATATTTTTCTAGGCAAACGTTTTTTTCAATCTCAAAGTTTGAGGCTATTGTTAATTTTGTCCCAAAAATTTATTTTATATCAGTTTTGCGTTATATTGTTTGTCAAAATTATTAATGTTATAATGCTAATTTCATAAATTAAATTGACAAAAATTGATGATATGTTGTTAGGCATGCACAAGATATGTTATGAACTAGCAAAGACCCGTGCACTGCACGGAGTACATAATTTTTGTAAAAAAAAAAAACAAATATATGTATAAGTAATTGAAGAAAAAAGTTCGATAGTAATAACCGGATTGGATATATATATATATATATATAAACCTAGTGATAAAATTGAAAGATGAGGAAGAAAAATTAATGACAATAAAAGAGTAAGGAGTTAGGAGAAGAGTTGACATTTTTAATGTAAAATATAATTTAGAGGTTGCATAAGAAAAATATAAGAAATATATTTCAGACTAAGGTAAAAAATAGAATTACATAAAGATAAATGGTGAAATAATGGACATAATTAATGTAGCTAAAGCATGATGGGAAAAAAAAGGATACAAAGTTATGGGAGAGCATCATGACAGAAAAATTTCAACATAGTATAGCTAGTCACCAGAAAATATTGCATAATAGGGTAAGGAGCAAAAGTAGATTAAGATAGCCCAAGAAATAAGTTACATAATTTACCCTAGGAAAATCTAAACCAAACAAAAAGGATGAGCAAAGTCATTGTAGAATGTCATAGGTGAAAGGTTCTAAGAGAAAAGCACGTTGTGGAAAGTGTTTAGTTATAAAGAGTAATGGTACAAAATAATTAGACAGAATGGTTAGTGAAGTTTTTCTTGCTTCACCACCTTAGGAGGTTTCGTTGCTGAAAATTGTGGAGTGCTAATGTCAGACAGTCCAAGAATTTCTATTTCAGATATTGATCTCTTAGCACTTAGTGTCTTCAATGTGCTTGATGGTTTAGGTGTAGAGAACTGGGAGACTGTGAGGTCATCTAAATCTTGGTGATGATCTGAGGTGTTATGAGATGATGTGTCCTTAATGGTAGGTGAAAGATGATTGTCATTCTCTGCCATGAATGATGTTGTGTCCTAATGAGGTGCAAGAGAAGAAAGAAATAATCAATTACATTTACAATGAAAGAAATAAATTGGAGGGTATAATTGGAGAAAAATGGTGGAGTAAGTTGTATACCAATTCAATTCCAATGCTGAGTGTAGGTGGCAAGTGAGTGAAACTGGAAGTTGATCCTTGTTCACGTTCAAATGGCTAATAAATGGATAGGAAATTCATGTTTAGTGTGATGTGGAAATCATTATTTAATGTAAAGGGAATTAATATATATGTGACCTCATTAGTTGATAGGGTGAATTGGGACATAAGCTCTTCATTATCACTGATCTTGGCAACAGCATAGCTGGAATGACGTCTTTGTAGGTCAGTGTGAGTTATCTTGATGTTAAGTAAAAACTTTTTTCCCACTAATTCATTGAGTTCGAGTGGAAATGAGTACTGTCGTCCTTCCTAAAAGCTTGAAAGTGAAAAGGTTAGAAAAATAATAAAATAGAGGAGGTCAAGGATGGAATGTTATGTTAAATGGTACAAAGTAATGTTATGTTTAACTAAGTTGGAAGGTGCAGATAGTTTAGGAAGTAGAAGTTGAAGTATATATCTATGAATTTTTAAAGCAGGAGTTAGAATCATTATAATAAAGGCAAAAATAAGTTCGTAAATAAGTAAATTATATATATGAAAAGTAGTATTGCTGGGCATAAATTTGCTGAATGATTTTGTTGTTTGGTGGAAGAAAGGTTTAACGATAAATTAGGTATATATGTTGAGTATATGTCTTGTAGGAAGAGCAGAAAAGAGAAACAAAAAAAGGATAAATGAAAAAATGCATGGAATTTAATTACAGGAATGTAGTAAAGGACAATAATACTACAAGTGGAAACTATGTATGGGGAACTGTGATTATGAAGGAATATGATGATCTAAGTGACTGTAAAAGATTGTTAATGATGCACAAGGAAAAGTACAATGAGTTGAAGTAGCAGAACCTGACGAAGTCTTTGTTGCAGGTCCTGTGCTGGTTTATGAAGTAACTTCACTGCAATATCATTGAAGAATATAACTGATGTTGTTCATGTGTCGTCCATTATAGTGAAATGGAGTTTATACCTATTTAAGGTAAGTAAATGGGGAAAATAGAAATAACATGATTGAGTAAAAACTACTATAAAATAAAGAGACACCAAAACTGAAGGAGAAATAGAAAATAAGAAAGAAAAATTGTTGTACATGGGAATGATGGCAGTTGGAGAATTTTTGCATTTTGGACAAAGATTTTTATCATTTTGCACCCTGACCTTACTTTGGCACTTGTTACACCCATCATACACCCATCCGAAATTGGTTTCGAGCTTTTGGATAGTGCCTAAAATGATGCATGTGGAGGGCTGAAAAAGATTAAAGTTAGAAGTATGTTAATTTTGCTGTTTGGTTCAGCAGAAAGAAAAAAAAGTGATTGAAGAATTAGAATATAAACCTCGGTTAGCTGAAGAAGTTGGGAGATGGACATGCGGTTGGGCATAGTAAGAAAATCTTCATCGCGTGTCTGAGAGGATTGGGTTAAAAGTTGACTACAGTGTTGAGTGATTGGATGTGGTGATGAAGGCAAGCTAGAAGTTAAAGTTAGAATACCCAAAAGAGTAGCATTAGTTAGGAAGTAATTAGTAAATTAAGATGCAAAATCGTTAGTAAAGTAAAATCAAACCTTTCTAACATTTGCTGGACTTGGTGGATCTTTGGATTGAAAAGCACTTTTGTAGTGTTCCAGGAGGTCGAAAGTTGCATTTGATCTAAAATAAGAGTTAAGCTAGGTAGGAACAGACATAAGAAAATAATAAGATAGTTTTGTTTGTTAGACATAAGAACAAATTTTGTATAAAGTAGTATAGAAAGTTAAACATAAAGGATACTGTTATATGATTGGATTCTTGCAAGGTGGAAGACAACTATGACAGGAGGATCAGTGTGTTGCTGAATATATTGAGAAGCAAGTGTGGCAGGTTCACCAAACAGGATGCATTGGATAATGTTATTGCTAGTTGACATGTGAAAAGGAGCAATTATTTAATATAGTCATTGGAGATATAGGAAATGAAAAGAAAGAATTGCATGAATAGTTATAAATAACCTGCTATCTCTAATGGTGATAGACATCTTTTGGTTTGTAACTCCATTTCGTAAGAATGCATCTAAAGTGCCAAAGCTATTAAGTTGTCCAATAACATCTATAAGGACAGGGAAAAATATAAGGCATAGGTGAAATTAATAATTAATAATGAATAATGTAAAAGTCTATGAAGAATGAGATCTTGAGTGGAATGATATATTGAAACCTATAAGCATGTCAGCTGGTGCTTTTTTCTGTAAGATGTCAACAATTGGAATGAAATCAAAGTGATACATGGAGATCTTTGCTGTGCAGGCTTCTACATGTGTGCTACGATTGAAGGTGACTTTATATGGATGGGAGGTAGTCTTGAAGTTGCCAGTGTTACGGTGAACACAAAAGTTCTCAATGTAATAACAGTTACCTTCAAGTAAGATTGGACTGTATTTCTTAATGAGCATGCTCATTAGGATGCTTGCTTGAATTTTATGCTCCTGCATTAACAATACATAGGAGGTAAAAAAGTTACGTGACATAAAACATTTGGAATAACATATAATTATGTTGATTATGGTTTGCTATGATGTAATAATAGTGAATAGACCTTTTCATCCAAGAAGACCATGTTGAAGGAGTGAATCTGTTGTGGATTGAGTGGTTGTTGTACTGTCCATAGTCGTATAACTCTAACTCGAATTCTCCATGTTTCCTTACTTTCATCGACATTGTTGATGAAGTCATAATTGGATGGATCCATTTCTGTGTTTTGTAAGAGGAAAAAATGAATGGAGTAACAGATAAGGTTAGAGTGTGACAAACAATGAATAGAGATGTAATGATTAACACGATAGGAGAAATAAAGTTTTGAAGTCACCAATAATAAACACATAACATAAAATGAGGAATAGGATATTGGTTTACAAAACCTAAACGCCAAGCAAATGGAAATAAATGAGTGGAAGAAAATATACTGGGGGAGAGGCATTAATCTACGAGAAAGAATGTTGTGAAGAAAATGTATAAAAGTGGAGAAAAGGTGGAGATTTACACAATAAAGAGAAGGTTGTCAAAAGCAAGTATTTGATAAGGATAACAGTTCAAATTTGCATTGCAGGTTAAACACACAAAGGCTAAATAGGTCAGACATAGTGG
The DNA here is from genome assembly GCA_032878935.1 of Erythrophleum fordii. Classification (NCBI taxonomy): domain Eukaryota; kingdom Viridiplantae; phylum Streptophyta; class Magnoliopsida; order Fabales; family Fabaceae; genus Erythrophleum; species Erythrophleum fordii. The sequence goes on along the minus strand of JAVQMF010000045.1, from coordinate 10,846,436 downwards.
AAAAGAATTATAAGGTACAACTTTGGAAGTTGAAAGTTTGAATGAACAATGAAAACGCAATATGTAACATAATGCAAGTGGAGGAAAAGATGTTGTAATGAGCGAAGTTAAAGTAATACATGGTGAAATAGGGTTGCCTTTGCAAAGATCTTCAAGGCTCTGAGGAAGGTGCTAACCAAATCTGTAGAGAAAGGTTGTTAGAGAAGGAAGAAGACAGAAAGTATGGATAGAAATGAAATGGAGATAAGTGAGGCAATGGAGAGCATTTGTGTAAATGGACGCTGAAGCATGATGATGATTCTGAGAGTTAACAGTGAGGTGGGTTGGTATCAGTCTAATCAATATGCTGACTGTGGCACAGAGTTAAAAGTGATAGTGATATAAAGATTAAGCAGTACAGATATAGTAAATGCCAGCAATACAATTTGTCAGAAGAAAATGATTTATTATCAGTAAGAGGGAAAACAATTTTTTTAGCAAGAAAAGGAAATGTCAAATCAATGAGGGATACTTGTTTTGTAGAGTCAAAATCGATTATTGATATGAAGTATTGGCAGTGCAGGGGTTTTAGGTAGTAAGTCATAGCAATCAGCATGGGAGGGTGTGTGTATTTATTATTGTGCAGTATAGTGCTATTCATAATAGATGTACAACATTTGTTGTAACAAAAAGGGAAAAAATGCAACATTGAATACGAATGCACAGTAGGAGGTTGAATAAGAATGTAGCATCAATAGTAACAAAAGTATTGTATGTAATGTTTAGGGAAGACAACGTTTTTGGAAAAATGTGGACAGTTGAAAAAGGTTGGGAAGATAAGTACAGCAAATAATAAGTAGATACCTAAGTATTCTTGTAGATATATGTATATCTATATATATGTGCATCTATAGACATATGTGTACATGTATATCTATATCTATATATATGTACATCTATAAGTAAAAATATATATACATATATATATGAACTGATTAGGACACTGGTTACCTTCCGTAATAAAGAAGCAAAATAATTACTTTTGAAGTTTATGGCCATATAAAAGATGATATCAGTGTAGTTGAACCACTGGAAGCTGTAATGATAAGTCTGTTGTTTCATTTGTGGCCTTGGGTTTTGGTATATATACATGACTACTCAAGAAGGGTGACATAATAGGAAAAGTAGGAAACAAAAGAAGGCAAATGGGAAGTTGCAATTTATGATGGAAATATATATTTGGTTCAATAAATTATTGCAGTTTAAGCAACATAAGTGGAATTGGAAGAAAAACACATTAGTGAGACATTCTCTGTAGCTACATTATGTCATGAAGGTATAACAGCTTAAAAGAGTGCATATGAGTAATATGAGTAACCCATTATTGGCTTAGGCTTAATGCGCAATTGCTTGGGGGAAAGGACGATACTGCTGATGAAAAGTATATGGAAATAAATATTCAGAAAAGTAAACGACCTTAACTGATGAAATAAAGAATCGTAGAAGGAAAGGGAAACATAGTACATTATATCACAAGGAAAAAAGTAATAGAAGTTAATGCTAGAGGTGGAGACCCTGTCTTGAGGTCCATAATGCTATTTGGGAGAAAAGGATTTACAAACGGTAGCTTGATTAATAGCTCAACCTGCACATATAAGTTTAACAAAGTATTAGTTATTAATAAAAAGTAAGGAAAGAAAACAACTAATACCACGAATAAACAATTGAGTCATATAACATGTTATATATGTATGAAACATTAAAGAGCTGAAAGAATAAAATGTCATCATCTAGCTTGCTCATCAAGTTCTACTCTTTTACAGAAACAATGTAAAGATTGCACACAAGGGAAAAAAAACAAACCTATATAGTAGGGGGGTAGTTGTCACCCATGTGGTATGCTTGCAAAAGCACAAATGTTGGTGTTGGAAGAATAAGAACAGACATATTTTTATATAAGTAAAGAGTGGTAAAGGAAGACAAAGTCGATTGAGAAAAGAATGTCCGAAGTAACAATATAGCATATTGATTTCAAATGTGTACCATATTGATGCAATATGAGGGAAATAAATTGAGATGAGTTATATACCTAGTGATACTTGTTGAGAATTTGCAAAATATCACAGGGAATTGGCGTAAGAGGTATAGTACTCGTCAATGTAATGCAAAGGAACAAATAATCAAGGGAAAGACTGCAAAATAGTATAAAACGGTGATATAAGCATGGGTATAATAAAGGCACACAGATAGATATGAATGAAAAGTAGAATGCAACAATACCTGCAACATTATTAGTGGAGGTTTTCAAAGACCTCTTTAAAAACAACATTTCTTGTTTTAGTGAGAGGATTGTTGTTAGTATCATGTATTAAGATTTTCAAACCCGAACGGCTTTTGACCCTTGAGATTGCAACATATAGTTGGCCATGAGTGAAAACTTCTCTTGGTAGGTACAAGCCGACATTAGAAAGTGATTGCCCTTGACTTTTATTTATAGTCATAGCAAAAGACATTAGCAAAGGAAACTGCCTTCTTTGTAATTTGAAAGGGAACCTAACATCGGATGGGCTCATATTCATTCGTGGGATGAAAACTTTTTGGCCGACATGCGTACCAGTAATGATAGTTGCTTGCAAGATATGTTTTCCTAGCCTATCAATGAGAAGTCGAGTTCCATTGCATAATCCCGATGACTGGTCAATATTCCTAAGAAGCATAACTGGAGTTCCAACTTTCAGCCGAAGACGGTGGGGTGGCAGACCAGAGCAATTAATAGTATTCAAGAATTCTGTAGGATATAATTGATTAGCTGACAGAAGGTCTTCAGTTGTCTGACATAAGGTATCTGCACTTAAATATTCTTGATGTTCATAGGGAAGTAAGTTTAACATGAAATTATTAACCTTTTCCACAATTTCAATGGTTGGAGCAAGAATAGCACGATCTCTAAGATATTCAGGGCTTGACAAATTGTCCAACAATGATGGATAAGTGGAAGAGACAATGGCAACAACAGGATCAGAGTACCCAGTGATAAGTAAGTCACTTGGAATGGTAATATCAACTTCACCATCATTAGGCTCTTCAATTGTACCTTCACCAACCTTAATAATCCAAGCAGCAAAATCTTGCAATGATTGGACATGAGAAGTTAAGTGGTTGTTTTGAAGACGCATATTTTGAGTCAAAGTTAAGACATGACAATGCTCCCAGAGATAGGATGAGTTAATTGTTGAATTAACAATATCAGCTCTATTGCCCTTTGGAATAACAGGAAGGATTTGTCGGAAGTCACCTCCCATGACCAGTGATTTACCTCCAAAAGGTAAGTTTAAACTATCTGGATTGTCAACTTGTAAGATGTCTCGGAGTGTTCGATCCAAAGCCTCAAAGCAGTGCTTGTGAACCATAGGGGCCTCATCCCAGATTATTAACTTAGTTTTTCGTAATAGTTCAGCCAATTGGGATCCTTGCTTGATGTTGCAAGTAGAATCTTCAGTTGTGACTATGGGAATCCCAAACCTTGAATGTGCTGTCCTGCCTCCTGGAAGTAGGACAGCAGCTATTCCACTTGATGCAACGGTTAGAACAATTTCCCTATTTGATCGCAAGGCTGAAGTAAGGGCATTCCACAAGAAAGTCTTGCCAGTACCACCATAACCATGAACAAAGAAAATTTGGCTACTACCTGCAGATATGGAGTCCATGATGAGGTCAAAAGCACGACGTTGCTCAAGATTCATAGAGTAGAATAGTCTATTGAATTCATCATGTAACTCATTCTTGTCATAGCTAAGCTGTTCCAAAATGAGTTGGTTTTCCGATTCAAGTATGGTGGATGTAACAGGAGTGGGCATTGTTGGATATTGACTCAAGCTTTTCCCATTTATATTAAGCAATTTGTCAATTTGAAGTAAAGCTGCATTTTCTTGATCTGAAATAGAGACTTGATTTCCTACATGAAGGATGATGACGAACAAAGAAGGGGTTAACCAACAACTTACTCATTGGATCCCAGTTGTAGGGAAAAAATGGGAACACATATATATATATTCATATACATATTTGATGGAAAAAAAATCATTCTTACCAGGGTGTTGATGTTGAGTAAAGTAAAGATCTTCTGAAAGAATAACAGATGTTTTTTGCCAAACAATATCTGGTCTTGATAGGCTATTGCACATAAGCATGCTGGCAAATAACTTGCGTAAGTAATGACCACCGGCCCATGAAGAAGCTTCCATAATTGCAGAAATAAACTCTTGGTCATCATGAAGAAGACCTAACTCATAGCATGCTGATTGAAAAGTTGAGTGAATTGTATCTCCAACCTTTTTAATATCATTAAAACATGTAGGTCCTCGGATTTTATTCAAAAGCAGTCTAAGGTAATACAACTCACCACTGTTGGGAGGTATATAGTGCAATCTTCCAATAGAAAAACCTCGTTTCCTTGGCGTCCATGTTCTTGACTGCGTGTTAAAGACAAAGTGTATAGGAAACTCCATGTTCTTGCAACTTTAATATTTGACCATACAATTCATTTATAGACATGTTTCCATGATTAGTTTGTTCGTAGATACATATAAATACATATAAATTCTTACTCCCATTGATTGTGGTTAATTCAGATACAAGAAAAGGTCGAAGGTGTAAGAGACTTCTTGCAATGAAGGAAATAGCCCAGACCTCTGACATTAGTTTAGGTTTTCCCGAAGATTTTGCTGCAACTTCAATGGATAGAAACATATCTCATCCAGAGACTCTCTTGAGCAAGAAAAGTCGAACCTCTAAGCGAATGCTTTCAATCCACCAAATGATAACAAATCCTTATTTCAATACTGAGGGGGAGCAGGATCTTACATATACACCAGATGAAAATGTTTGTCTTCCAAGCACCCCATTACGGCGTACTGGCCGAAAGAGTGAGAGGATACTTGCAATCAAACAAATGGCTAGGAATCATACCTATGATGATGCCTGCACTCAACAATTTTCTCCTAGGATACCATTGAGTGAGATATGTCAGAACACTATAAGCCAACCCTTCAATGTCTCTCATGAAAGTGTAAATAATCCAAGGTTTCATACATGACAATTTCCTTATATCAACCACCTTTGTTCACTCCTTTACTTCATTCCTATTAAAAGCAACTGACTGAACTCTTTTACTTTCTTTTTCCAGTATTCAACTCAAGGGTAAATTATCAAACAATGTTCTTTTGTTCCTTAACAATTCTCAACTATCGCCACACTTTCCAGTGAATGATGGTTTGTCTGATGTTGTGGCTTTTATGGCAGCCTTTATCTGTTTGTCCATACCTTCACTCTTTTTTAACCTTTTACTTCCCTGTTAGGTGCTGGCTTGACAACTCCCAGTTCATGTATTGCTACAGACGCTCAACAATTGTTTGAATCACAATTAACTAATGTTTTATCTAGCCAATGCGTTCCCTCAAAGGGAACCAATGGCTCTACACCTTTTGCAAGGCATACTCAGGGACGTCGACAAACTTTGAGGAATATTAGTAACCTTGCTGTTAATCTTAATCGCCAATTTGATCTCGCGCAATGCACTGGTATTTTTCACTCTTATTTTCCTTCTTTTCATAATATTTTCATTTCCTGTCAACTCATACTTAATGACATTCTTCTTAGATGCTGAAAACAGTGACCCGCACCCACATTCTGTTGCCATTTCCCAGAACCACGTCACTTGTGACATTGATCAAGCTGGTAACAATTTTTGCATTATGATACCTATTATTTTTCCTTAATTGTTCGCCGACCTTACATGGTCATTAATATATAATTGATTATGAAGAATGCGGTACACCAAATATCAATTGTACATCTGTTATTCCTCATGATATGCTTTTTTCAAATATAATTGTCATCTATTCATTCAATGTAACTACCTTTTATACCCATGCCAATACTTTCTTTGCTATTTTCCTTTCCTATGTTAGATTATTTGGATGAAGGGGATGCAGATTATGTTTGTTCTCATTGTCAATCTAAAATGTGGTTTAATGAGAGGACTAAAGGAGCTCTACCCTTTCAACACTGGCTTTTTCGTTATGTTGCTCCCAAGGGAAAGTTCAGTTGCCTCTTCTTCAGGGTCCTCCTCAATATTTACATGATCTTTTCTTCGGTAAAGAGTTTGAAGTATCCAAGCAATTCTTGGCCAACATTAGAGCTTACAACATGATGTTTTCATTTACTTCCATGGGAGGCAAAATAAACAAATCAATTAACAATATTTCCGGTCCTTATGCTTTTGTTTTGTCTGGTCAAAATTACCATCACATTGGTAGTCTCCTTCCTGTCGAGGGATGTACCCCAAGGTTTTCTCAACTTTATATTTATGACACGGATAATGAAGTTAACAATAGAATTTCTGTGGTCAGGTGAACTCTTTTTCTTTTAAGTAGCATATCTGTTATTATTCTTTCTCTCTCGCTCTTTCTTCCTTGCACTCTTATTGACATTGTTTCTTTACATCTTGTCAGCTCTGACCATGATAGGTCACGATTAGATCCCGAAATTGTCAGCAATTTATCTTCGATGCTAAATGAGTTTAACCCTTTTGTCCAGACCTATCGCATGACTGCTTCAAGGTTGCATCACTGTAAGGATATCAAACTCCGTTTGATACATAAGAGACAACAAGATGGTCGAATGTTTAATTTGCCAACCTCATCTGAAGTAGCAGCATTGGTTGTAAGAGACTTTGATCTGAATGCTGCCGAAAGGGACATCATTGTTGAAACACAATCTGGAGGCCTACAGCGAATTAGTGAACTCCATCCATCATATTTGCCCCTGCAGTATCCTCTTCTTTTCCCATATGGGGAGGATGGCTACCGGGAAGATATCTCACATCGTGCTTCTTCATTGCACACAACTTGGAAAAGAACGAAGGTCACAATCCGAGAATTCTTAGCCTTTCGACTAATGACAAGAGATCATGAGGTGTCCACTTTATTACATGCTCGTCGTTTGCTCCAGCAATTCATTGTGGATGGTTTTACAATGATTGAATCTCAGCGACTCACTTATATTAGAACTCACCAAAAACAACTCCGAGTTGATCTTTATAAGGGATTAGAGGATGCTCTTCTTAGAGGAGACTCTGAAGCACGTTCTACAGGAAAACGTGTCATCCTACCATCTAGCTTCACAGGCGGCACTAGGTATATGATACAAAACTACCAAGATGCCATGGCCATCTGCAGGTGGGCAGGATTTCCTGATTTATTTTTGACCTTCACTTGTAACCCTGCTTGGCCGGAGATTAGACGGTTTACCCATCAAAATGGGCTTCGACCTGAAGACCGTCCTGACATTTTGTGTAGGATCTTCAAACTTAAATTGCAACAATTGTTGCAAGTTATGAAGGAAAAAAAGTTTTTTGGCACCGTTAAAGCAGGTTATTCATCTTCCTTCCTATTATTCTCTATTCCATTAAAGCTTTGCACTTTTCGTATTAAACTTATCCTAACCAGCAATTTTTGCATTTCACTGTGCACAGATATATATACTATTGAATTTCAAAAACGAGGATTGCCGCATGCTCATATCTTATTGTTCCTTGCAAACCAAGACAAATACCTTACTGCCAATGACATTGATGAAATTATTTGTGCTGAGATTCCTGATAAATCCTCTGATCCCTTGCTTTATGATTTGGTTAAATCATTCATGATGCATGGACCTTGCGGACTACCTAATCCAAAGTCACCGTGTATGAAAGATAACAAGTGCACTAAATACTTCCCAAAACGATATGCTAACTACACTGTATTAGATGATAACAGCTACCCAGTTTATAGACGACGAGATGATGCTAGGACCATTGAAAAAAATGGCATACTTTTAGACAATCGTTTTGTTGTTCCTTATAACCCAAGGTTACTTAAGTGCTTTCAATCGCACTTAAATGTTGAAAGATGCAATCAGTCCAGATCAATCAAATATTTATTCAAGTACATCAGTAAGGGTACAGATAGAGTTATAGCCACTCTTTATGAGTGTAATGATGCCACTACCACCCAAACGCATCATGATGAAATCAAGCGTTATTATGATTGTCGGTACATCTCAGCTTGTGAGGCATCGTGGAGGATCTTCTCCTTTGACATCCACCACCATTTTCCCCCTGTAGAAAGGTTAAGCTTCCATTTACCAGACCAACAGGCTGTCATCTATCAGGATACTGATTCCTTACAGGAAATTTTATATAAACCTCGGGTGCAAGAGTCTATGTTTCTTGCTTGGATGCAAGCAAATAAAGAATATCCACAAGCAAAAGAGTTAACGTATATTGAGTTTCCCATACACTTTGTCTTTAACACGCAGTCAAGAACATGGACGCTAAGGAAACGAGGTTTTTCTATTGGAAGATTGCACTATATACCTCCCAACAGTGGTGAGTTGTATTACCTTAGACTGCTTCTGAATAAAATCCGAGGACCTACATGTTTTAATGATATTAAAAAGGTTGGAGATACAATTCACTCAACTTTTCAATCAGCATGTTATGAGTTAGGTCTTCTTCATGATGACCAAGAGTTTATTTCTGCAATTATGGAAGCTTCTTCATGGGCCGGTGGTCATTACTTACGCAAGTTATTTGCCAGCATGCTTATGTGCAATAGCCTATCAAGACCAGATATTGTTTGGCAAAAAACATCTGTTATTCTTTCAGAAGATCTTTACTTTACTCAACATCAACACCCTGGTAAGAATGATTTTTTTTCCATCAAATATGTATATGAATATATATATATATGTGTTCCCATTTTTTCCCTACAACTGGGATCCAATGAGTAAGTTGTTGGTTAACCCCTTCTTTGTTCGTCATCATCCTTCATGTAGGAAATCAAGTCTCTATTTCAGATCAAGAAAATGCAGCTTTACTTCAAATTGACAAATTGCTTAATATAAATGGGAAAAGCTTGAGTCAATATCCAACAATGCCCACTCCTGTTACATCCACCATACTTGAATCGGAAAACCAACTCATTTTGGAACAGCTTAGCTATGACAAGAATGAGTTACATGATGAATTCAATAGACTATTCTACTCTATGAATCTTGAGCAACGTCGTGCTTTTGACCTCATCATGGACTCCATATCTGCAGGTAGTAGCCAAATTTTCTTTGTTCATGGTTATGGTGGTACTGGCAAGACTTTCTTGTGGAATGCCCTTACTTCAGCCTTGCGATCAAATAGGGAAATTGTTCTAACCGTTGCATCAAGTGGAATAGCTGCTGTCCTACTTCCAGGAGGCAGGACAGCACATTCAAGGTTTGGGATTCCCATAGTCACAACTGAAGATTCTACTTGCAACATCAAGCAAGGATCCCAATTGGCTGAACTATTACGAAAAACTAAGTTAATAATCTGGGATGAGGCCCCTATGGTTCACAAGCACTGCTTTGAGGCTTTGGATCGAACACTCCGAGACATCTTACAAGTTGACAATCCAGATAGTTTAAACTTACCTTTTGGAGGTAAATCACTGGTCATGGGAGGTGACTTCCGACAAATCCTTCCTGTTATTCCAAAGGGCAATAGAGCTGATATTGTTAATTCAACAATTAACTCATCCTATCTCTGGGAGCATTGTCATGTCTTAACTTTGACTCAAAATATGCGTCTTCAAAACAACCACTTAACTTCTCATGTCCAATCATTGCAAGATTTTGCTGCTTGGATTATTAAGGTTGGTGAAGGTACAATTGAAGAGCCTAATGATGGTGAAGTTGATATTACCATTCCAAGTGACTTACTTATCACTGGGTACTCTGATCCTGTTGTTGCCATTGTCTCTTCCACTTATCCATCATTGTTGGACAATTTGTCAAGCCCTGAATATCTTAGAGATCGTGCTATTCTTGCTCCAACCATTGAAATTGTGGAAAAGGTTAATAATTTCATGTTAAACTTACTTCCCTATGAACATCAAGAATATTTAAGTGCAGATACCTTATGTCAGACAACTGAAGACCTTCTGTCAGCTAATCAATTATATCCTACAGAATTCTTGAATACTATTAATTGCTCTGGTCTGCCACCCCACCGTCTTCGGCTGAAAGTTGGAACTCCAGTTATGCTTCTTAGGAATATTGACCAGTCATCGGGATTATGCAATGGAACTCGACTTCTCATTGATAGGCTAGGAAAACATATCTTGCAAGCAACTATCATTACTGGTACGCATGTCGGCCAAAAAGTTTTCATCCCACGAATGAATATGAGCCCATCCGATGTTAGGTTCCCTTTCAAATTACAAAGAAGGCAGTTTCCTTTGCTAATGTCTTTTGCTATGACTATAAATAAAAGTCAAGGGCAATCACTTTCTAATGTCGGCTTGTACCTACCAAGAGAAGTTTTCACTCATGGCCAACTATATGTTGCAATCTCAAGGGTCAAAAGCCGTTCGGGTTTGAAAATCTTAATACATGATACTAACAACAATCCTCTCACTAAAACAAGAAATGTTGTTTTTAAAGAGGTCTTTGAAAACCTCCACTAATAATGTTGCAGGTATTGTTGCATTCTACTTTTCATTCATATCTATCTGTGTGCCTTTATTATACCCATGCTTATATCACCGTTTTATACTATTTTGCAGTCTTTCCCTTGATTATTTGTTCCTTTGCATTACATTGACGAGTACTATACCTCTTACGCCAATTCCCTGTGATATTTTGCAAATTCTCAACAAGTATCACTAGGTATATAACTCATCTCAATTTATTTCCCTCATATTGCATCAATATGGTACACATTTGAAATCAATATGCTATATTGTTACTTCGGACATTCTTTTCTCAATCGACTTTGTCTTCCTTTACCACTCTTTACTTATATAAAAATATGTCTGTTCTTATTCTTCCAACACCAACATTTGTGCTTTTGCAAGCATACCACATGGGTGACAACTACCCCCCTACTATATAGGTTTGTTTTTTTTCCCTTGTGTGCAATCTTTACATTGTTTCTGTAAAAGAGTAGAACTTGATGAGCAAGCTAGATGATGACATTTTATTCTTTCAGCTCTTTAATGTTTCATACATATATAACATGTTATATGACTCAATTGTTTATTCGTGGTATTAGTTGTTTTCTTTCCTTACTTTTTATTAATAACTAATACTTTGTTAAACTTATATGTGCAGGTTGAGCTATTAATCAAGCTACCGTTTGTAAATCCTTTTCTCCCAAATAGCATTATGGACCTCAAGACAGGGTCTCCACCTCTAGCATTAACTTCTATTACTTTTTTCCTTGTGATATAATGTACTATGTTTCCCTTTCCTTCTACGATTCTTTATTTCATCAGTTAAGGTCGTTTACTTTTCTGAATATTTATTTCCATATACTTTTCATCAGCAGTATCGTCCTTTCCCCCAAGCAATTGCGCATTAAGCCTAAGCCAATAATGGGTTACTCATATTACTCATATGCACTCTTTTAAGCTGTTATACCTTCATGACATAATGTAGCTACAGAGAATGTCTCACTAATGTGTTTTTCTTCCAATTCCACTTATGTTGCTTAAACTGCAATAATTTATTGAACCAAATATATATTTCCATCATAAATTGCAACTTCCCATTTGCCTTCTTTTGTTTCCTACTTTTCCTATTATGTCACCCTTCTTGAGTAGTCATGTATATATACCAAAACCCAAGGCCACAAATGAAACAACAGACTTATCATTACAGCTTCCAGTGGTTCAACTACACTGATATCATCTTTTATATGGCCATAAACTTCAAAAGTAATTATTTTGCTTCTTTATTACGGAAGGTAACCAGTGTCCTAATCAGTTCATATATATATGTATATATATTTTTACTTATAGATGTACATATATATAGATATAGATATACATGTACACATATGTCTATAGATGCACATATATATAGATATACATATATCTACAAGAATACTTAGGTATCTACTTATTATTTGCTGTACTTATCTTCCCAACCTTTTTCAACTGTCCACATTTTTCCAAAAACGTTGTCTTCCCTAAACATTACATACAATACTTTTGTTACTATTGATGCTACATTCTTATTCAACCTCCTACTGTGCATTCGTATTCAATGTTGCATTTTTTCCCTTTTTGTTACAACAAATGTTGTACATCTATTATGAATAGCACTATACTGCACAATAATAAATACACACACCCTCCCATGCTGATTGCTATGACTTACTACCTAAAACCCCTGCACTGCCAATACTTCATATCAATAATCGATTTTGACTCTACAAAACAAGTATCCCTCATTGATTTGACATTTCCTTTTCTTGCTAAAAAAATTGTTTTCCCTCTTACTGATAATAAATCATTTTCTTCTGACAAATTGTATTGCTAGCATTTACTATATCTGTACTGCTTAATCTTTATATCACTATCACTTTTAACTCTGTGCCACAGTCAGCATATTGATTAGACTGATACCAACCCACCTCACTGTTAACTCTCAGAATCATCATCATGCTTCAGCGTCCATTTACACAAATGCTCTCCATTGCCTCACTTATCTCCATTTCATTTCTATCCATACTTTCTGTCTTCTTCCTTCTCTAACAACTTTTCTCTACAGATTTGGTTAGCACCTTCCTCAGAGCCTTGAAGATCTTTGCAAAGGCAACCCTATTTCACCATGTATTACTTTAACTTCGCTCATTACAACATCTTTTCCTCCACTTGCATTATGTTACATATTGCGTTTTCATTGTTCATTCAAACTTTCAACTTCCAAAGTTGTACCTTATAATTCTTTTCCACTATGTCTGACCTATTTAGCCTTTGTGTGTTTAACCTGCAATGCAAATTTGAACTGTTATCCTTATCAAATACTTGCTTTTGACAACCTTCTCTTTATTGTGTAAATCTCCACCTTTTCTCCACTTTTATACATTTTCTTCACAACATTCTTTCTCGTAGATTAATGCCTCTCCCCCAGTATATTTTCTTCCACTCATTTATTTCCATTTCCTTGGCGTTTAGGTTTTGTAAACCAATATCCTATTCCTCATTTTATGTTATGTGTTTATTATTGGTGACTTCAAAACTTTATTTCTCCTATCGTGTTAATCATTACATCTCTATTCATTGTTTGTCACACTCTAACCTTATCTGTTACTCCATTCATTTTTTCCTCTTACAAAACACAGAAATGGATCCATCCAATTATGACTTCATCAACAATGTCGATGAAAGTAAGGAAACATGGAGAATTCGAGTTAGAGTTATACGACTATGGACAGTACAACAACCACTCAATCCACAACAGATTCACTCCTTCAACATGGTCTTCTTGGATGAAAAGGTCTATTCACTATTATTACATCATAGCAAACCATAATCAACATAATTATATGTTATTCCAAATGTTTTATGTCACGTAACTTTTTTACCTCCTATGTATTGTTAATGCAGGAGCATAAAATTCAAGCAAGCATCCTAATGAGCATGCTCATTAAGAAATACAGTCCAATCTTACTTGAAGGTAACTGTTATTACATTGAGAACTTTTGTGTTCACCGTAACACTGGCAACTTCAAGACTACCTCCCATCCATATAAAGTCACCTTCAATCGTAGCACACATGTAGAAGCCTGCACAGCAAAGATCTCCATGTATCACTTTGATTTCATTCCAATTGTTGACATCTTACAGAAAAAAGCACCAGCTGACATGCTTATAGGTTTCAATATATCATTCCACTCAAGATCTCATTCTTCATAGACTTTTACATTATTCATTATTAATTATTAATTTCACCTATGCCTTATATTTTTCCCTGTCCTTATAGATGTTATTGGACAACTTAATAGCTTTGGCACTTTAGATGCATTCTTACGAAATGGAGTTACAAACCAAAAGATGTCTATCACCATTAGAGATAGCAGGTTATTTATAACTATTCATGCAATTCTTTCTTTTCATTTCCTATATCTCCAATGACTATATTAAATAATTGCTCCTTTTCACATGTCAACTAGCAATAACATTATCCAATGCATCCTGTTTGGTGAACCTGCCACACTTGCTTCTCAATATATTCAGCAACACACTGATCCTCCTGTCATAGTTGTCTTCCACCTTGCAAGAATCCAATCATATAACAGTATCCTTTATGTTTAACTTTCTATACTACTTTATACAAAATTTGTTCTTATGTCTAACAAACAAAACTATCTTATTATTTTCTTATGTCTGTTCCTACCTAGCTTAACTCTTATTTTAGATCAAATGCAACTTTCGACCTCCTGGAACACTACAAAAGTGCTTTTCAATCCAAAGATCCACCAAGTCCAGCAAATGTTAGAAAGGTTTGATTTTACTTTACTAACGATTTTGCATCTTAATTTACTAATTACTTCCTAACTAATGCTACTCTTTTGGGTATTCTAACTTTAACTTCTAGCTTGCCTTCATCACCACATCCAATCACTCAACACTGTAGTCAACTTTTAACCCAATCCTCTCAGACACGCGATGAAGATTTTCTTACTATGCCCAACCGCATGTCCATCTCCCAACTTCTTCAGCTAACCGAGGTTTATATTCTAATTCTTCAATCACTTTTTTTTCTTTCTGCTGAACCAAACAGCAAAATTAACATACTTCTAACTTTAATCTTTTTCAGCCCTCCACATGCATCATTTTAGGCACTATCCAAAAGCTCGAAACCAATTTCGGATGGGTGTATGATGGGTGTAACAAGTGCCAAAGTAAGGTCAGGGTGCAAAATGATAAAAATCTTTGTCCAAAATGCAAAAATTCTCCAACTGCCATCATTCCCATGTACAACAATTTTTCTTTCTTATTTTCTATTTCTCCTTCAGTTTTGGTGTCTCTTTATTTTATAGTAGTTTTTACTCAATCATGTTATTTCTATTTTCCCCATTTACTTACCTTAAATAGGTATAAACTCCATTTCACTATAATGGACGACACATGAACAACATCAGTTATATTCTTCAATGATATTGCAGTGAAGTTACTTCATAAACCAGCACAGGACCTGCAACAAAGACTTCGTCAGGTTCTGCTACTTCAACTCATTGTACTTTTCCTTGTGCATCATTAACAATCTTTTACAGTCACTTAGATCATCATATTCCTTCATAATCACAGTTCCCCATACATAGTTTCCACTTGTAGTATTATTGTCCTTTACTACATTCCTGTAATTAAATTCCATGCATTTTTTCATTTATCCTTTTTTTGTTTCTCTTTTCTGCTCTTCCTACAAGACATATACTCAACATATATACCTAATTTATCGTTAAACCTTTCTTCCACCAAACAACAAAATCATTCAGCAAATTTATGCCCAGCAATACTACTCTTCATATATATAATTTACTTATTTACGAACTTATTTTTGCCTTTATTATAATGATTCTAACTCCTGCTTTAAAAATTCATAGATATATACTTCAACTTCTACTTCCTAAACTATCTGCACCTTCCAACTTAGTTAAACATAACATTACTTTGTACCATTTAACATAACATTCCATCCTTGACCTCCTCTATTTTATTATTTTTCTAACCTTTTCACTTTCAAGCTTTTAGGAAGGACGACAGTACTCATTTCCACTCGAACTCAATGAATTAGTGGGAAAAAAGTTTTTACTTAACATCAAGATAACTCACACTGACCTACAAAGACGTCATTCCAGCTATGCTGTTGCCAAGATCAGTGATAATGAAGAGCTTATGTCCCAATTCACCCTATCAACTAATGAGGTCACATATATATTAATTCCCTTTACATTAAATAATGATTTCCACATCACACTAAACATGAATTTCCTATCCATTTATTAGCCATTTGAACGTGAACAAGGATCAACTTCCAGTTTCACTCACTTGCCACCTACACTCAGCATTGGAATTGAATTGGTATACAACTTACTCCACCATTTTTCTCCAATTATACCCTCCAATTTATTTCTTTCATTGTAAATGTAATTGATTATTTCTTTCTTCTCTTGCACCTCATTAGGACACAACATCATTCATGGCAGAGAATGACAATCATCTTTCACCTACCATTAAGGACACATCATCTCATAACACCTCAGATCATCACCAAGATTTAGATGACCTCACAGTCTCCCAGTTCTCTACACCTAAACCATCAAGCACATTGAAGACACTAAGTGCTAAGAGATCAATATCTGAAATAGAAATTCTTGGACTGTCTGACATTAGCACTCCACAATTTTCAGCAACGAAACCTCCTAAGGTGGTGAAGCAAGAAAAACTTCACTAACCATTCTGTCTAATTATTTTGTACCATTACTCTTTATAACTAAACACTTTCCACAACGTGCTTTTCTCTTGGAACCTTTCACCTATGACATTCTACAATGACTTTGCTCATCCTTTTTGTTTGGTTTAGATTTTCCTAGGGTAAATTATGTAACTTATTTCTTGGGCTATCTTAATCTACTTTTGCTCCTTACCCTATTATGCAATATTTTCTGGTGACTAGCTATACTATGTTGAAATTTTTCTGTCATGATGCTCTCCCATAACTTTGTATCCTTTTTTTTCCCATCATGCTTTAGCTACATTAATTATGTCCATTATTTCACCATTTATCTTTATGTAATTCTATTTTTTACCTTAGTCTGAAATATATTTCTTATATTTTTCTTATGCAACCTCTAAATTATATTTTACATTAAAAATGTCAACTCTTCTCCTAACTCCTTACTCTTTTATTGTCATTAATTTTTCTTCCTCATCTTTCAATTTTATCACTAGGTTTATATATATATATATATATCCAATCCGGTTATTACTATCGAACTTTTTTCTTCAATTACTTATACATATATTTGTTTTTTTTTTTGCAAAAATTATGTACTCCGTGCAGTGCACGGGTCTTTGCTAGTTCAATATAACAGAGAGTCTTTCAATATGGGAGAGATGGTACATTATAGATTCAATTGATAATTTAAAATTTGATGTCTAATAGTCAGAATTTGTTTTCCTTATTGGCAATAGATTGTAGATCCAATTACGGAATGAGCTGAACTGTGGAAGTTTGAAAAAGAAATCTATAACATACATCGAAAGAAATACAAAAGGATTGGCAGATTAAATTTAACTTGATACATCCATACTTATTTGACAACACAACATAATATTCGCTGCAATGAAGAGCCAAGAGCAAAAATGTATAATGGCTAATTTTAACAATATCATAACTGGCAAAAAGAGGATAAATTTTGCAACGAACCAAGTGAATATCAGACATCAGTAAAGAATTCAAGTCAGAGATATAAAGAATCACCCAAAGGCACAACAAATGAAATGCACAAACAATCGAACAAATAAAAGAACAACAGAGGAAATTCAGTGGAATAGGCACATTACCCGTGTCTTGGTGAGTGCAGTCCTCCATTAATGGATGATGCGGATGTTCTGTGGGTTGAGCAAGCGAAGGTGGAACTCTTGGCATGCCTCCGTGAATGATGCGAGGAACAAACCTAGGAATCTCGTACTAAAGTGCGGAGGTCTATGAAGAAGAATGAAGAAACAGAGAAATGGCCGAAACGACGGAAGACACAATAGGGAGGAATGGATGTAATGGAAAGTTTAGGGTGAAAGAGAGGACGGAAAAAAGATGGAATAAGGGATGAACAGGTGCAACGAAAATTAAACGGGAAAGAAGGAAAATGCATAAGAGGTAAGACAGGAAATATTGTAGCCGATGGGATGAGAAGTCAAGTGCTTCGGAGGGAAAACAGAAAAAAAAGAAAAAGAAAAAAGGGAGGGACATAGGTGATAAGACGTATGGAAACTGCAGCAGAAGATTGGTATTTCCGAAGAAGGAAAAAAGGGAAGGCACTGTATAGGACAGGACGTTAGGAACAGTAAGTTAGTAACAGTAGGAAATGAACAGTGGAGAGGCACGGGTTTTATAATAGTAAGATGATTAGGAACCTTACCAAGTTTAGTATGAGGGTGGAGTGTTTACTCGATAATAGACAGATCATTGATAGAAAAACTAAAAAACAACATTGTTTAGGGGTTAGGGTTACAAAATTAAGTAGTGTAATATGCAGGTAGGCGATGTATGATTCATTTTAGGTTGTTATAATGGCCATTAATTTACATATAATGACATATTGTTAATTTTTATTAATCTAATTAACAGAACTAATATTTAAAATGATATTGAGAATTTTCATAAATGTATATAATAAAATTGACAGAATATAATGTTATGACAAAATTGACATTATCCCAAACTTAAAAAAAAAAAACATTTTACTTTTACTTAGTTATTATTTCAATGAATATATCAAATTTTATTCTAGTCCAAGGGATATATGGGCAATGGATATTTAGTGTTGTAGTATTGGAATTGGATTTCGGAAACTGAAATGGTAAAGAGGCACCGCGATCGGCACATTGAAGACAAATCAAAATGATTGCCTAGTTCACTTCGCCGTGAGACGTACGGCTAAACTAAGTCAGGAAAGTTTTCGTTGGGTGAATATAATAAATATATTTATAATTGAAAAGTGCAGAATAAAATTGCACAAGAAACATAAAATAGTTTTTAGTGCTTGCGGTCCGCATGAGAGTAGGCTGCCTATTTTTGTGTATTCCTGGTTTCATCTCCAAACTGATCACATCAGGACGACCTGGTAACCCAAAATGACAAAAACATTAATCAATTTGGATTAGAAATATGGTGCCGATTGATTTGCATGCAGAGGAAGAAAGTGACGACCTTCTAAAGAAAGGTGGGTGAAAGTGTGAATGATCAATTCATTTAAAACTAAAAAGGTGGGTCTTCGTGGTTTTTAATTTTCATGTACGATCTCCTTTTTGAGATTTTCACCTCCAACCAACAGAAAATGCGAAGGACGCTTTTAACTAGTCATTTTTCTTCTTTCTTTTTGGGTGTAAAACGAATCTAATCTCTATCTTAGCTGTTCAATTTTCCAGTTACATGTATTAACGAGCTTTAAATTCATTCCCTTTTTATTCCTTTGTGTTTAGTATTTTGACGTTGCTGTTGTTGCATCTTTTTCTTCCCGTCTATATTGGTTGGCAATATTTGTCAAATTACTTCGAAGATCTAATTTAATCGTTACAGTTGCCTTATTTACTTATATTCGAATAACAGTTAATGACTCACGCGATCTACTAACAAAACTATGACTGAAGTTTTCTTGCAGGTTGTTCTTTTCTGGGCTTTCTCATTGATGTCTCCTACATTTTATCCCAGTGTTTGGCCAGTTTAAAAATCTCTCGATGATCAAAAGTTGAAACTGATATTATAAGGACTACGCAGATCTGCTTAGTCTTCTTCTTTTTCAGTTGCATAAATTCTCGCCAAACCATACACATCTCTAGAACATATATATATATATATATCATTTTTCTGGTTCTTTGTATACACTCTGCATTCCTTCGTGATTTGACTATTTGGATTACCAATGGCTGTAGAAACTCCAAACAAATTGATGCTGTTATTGTAAGAACTTTTTGTCTTTGACCTTCAGCTTGGATAATTAAGTACTGAAATGAACACATGGCACAATAAGATAGGATAGGATGATTCAGGTGTGACTAAGACAGAGGCCACGTTGGCTGACCATCTTTTGGGCGCTATTGACATGATGAGTCTTGAAGTTCTCAGGTGAAGATAATGGCTGTTAGATAAACAGGATTAGGATTCCGTGGTCTTGTGAGGGACCCATTTAACACGATGGGCTTCTCGTTTTTGATAGTATTAATATGTTTTGATGTTCAACATAAAAAACAAAGTCTCATTTAAACTTGTTAAAGGAGAGGAGATATATATATCTATATATATAGATTCACTGCCCTGTCTTCTTCTCCACCAGCTTTGAATTTGAAATATTTTGTCCAAGAAACATTGAAACAAGGGAGAAGATGGGCATGTTGTTCGGATTGAAATGGGCTGAAGATCTTGGCCCATCATGTGAGGTCCGTGTTTGAGAGTGTTAGATGTTGGGCTGACTTTCATTTCGGCAAAAGTGGAAAGAAAGACATTAAAAAGCTTGCTGGTTCATTGACCAAGGACTTCTAAAAAGCAAAGACGAAGACCCCACCACCACGCTGATTGAATAGCATTCAACTTGGCATCTCCCATTCTACCAACTGTTTCACATGAAGGTGAATCACATTAAATACTTCTGTTGGCGCATGATCCCTTGGGTGAATGTGACAGTATCAACTCTAACACATTCATCTAACTTTATAAAAATTCTTTCAAATTCTCATATTACTCCACAGTATATATAAAGATTCTTATAAATTTTGGAAGTAATATTTTAATATATATGTGTGCGTGTTATGGGATATATTACACTCATCTCTTCTTAAAGACATTTTGAATTATAGTCTTTTCTTCCATTATAAAAAAGTATATAATATTTCTTATAAGTTAAAGTATAACCAAAATATCATTAAGAATAATATTAATTTTTTATTAAAAATATAACTTACTAAAATATATATAATTTTGAAATTTTTATTCAATGTTATTTATAAATTTAAACTATTAATTATTTTATATTGTTTAAATATATATTTAATATTTTTTATATTATATAAATAATTTTGATCAAAATAAGTGTGAGAGGTTCTGGCCCCCCAAAAAAATGAAAGGTTAGTATAATGCATCTTTTAATTCTAGGAAGGAGAGTATAATTTTTAAAAATAGAACAAATGACTATTGTGTAATTTGTACATAACCCCACCATTTGTAAATTCATTAATTTACTAAAGAGTGATACGTCAGTTTAAACAAATCTCCCTAAATTTTATTTTTTGTACAAATAACTTCTTAAACTTTAAGTTATGTATAAATAATTTTTCTGTAGTATATGTAAATAACTTTTTATGTGTCATATTTTTATTAATAAAATAACAAATTAATTAACTGTGAGAAGTTATTTGTACAAGGTCACATATATATATATATATATAGAGAGAGAGAGAGAGAGAGAGAGAGAGAGAGAGAGAGCTGTGGATTAAATTCCTCCATAAACAAAGTAGCTTCTGATCCAAATTTGCATTAGTTTTAATGCACACGAGTTGCGTGCAATTAATAAATGTAGTTTTGTGACTCTTAAAAGCATGTAAGTAGTTTTTATAGAACATTTAGTTAAACTAAAAAGAAAAAAGAAAAAGAAAACAGTTGTTTATCCTACTAAAAATCTTGTTAGTATCAATTATCAGAGTCGGGAACAAGTTATCGAATTATCAATGGTTCTTATAATCCCTGTTTTGCTGTCATTCTTCTTCAAGGAAAAAAGAACACTAAATTCGTTTGGAACCATATCTCATACATGTGAATGGAAAAAAAAAAAAAAAAATCAGAATCCTTGCAGTCAAGCGTTTAGCTTGACATGTTTTTTTCAATCCTTTTCTTGTGGTAGAGATAAAAATTTTAGTATGAGGATGAAAATACTAATTGTAGAGATAAAATATTTTAACTGTGAAATTATACTCACAATATTTAAATTATGATGATAAAAATTTTTGGTATGTTAGGTCTTTAAAATAATTTTAAAATTTAAAGTCATTTACAATAAATATTTTTAACTTATAATGATGAAATTTAGTTTTTTCAAAAATTTTAACCATAGGGAGTTATTTATTGAACATTAGTGAACAAGAATAGAAAGAAAAATTGGATAAACAATCAAAAGATTTATAAGTTTTACAATATAAAATATAATTTTTTTCACAATTAAAATATTTGGGATATAATTCTTTTACAATTAAAATTTTTATAAATTAAAAATTTTTATCTTTATAATTAAAATTTTTGTTCACAATGTTAAATTTTTTTTTTTTACAGTTAAAATTTTTTTATAATTAAAATTTTTATTTTCACAGATAAAATTTTTAATTTTGGCAAAAAAAGAAAAAAAAAGAAAGAAAGAACCATGTCAAGATAAAAAGCTTGACTGCATCGGCGCAGAAGCAGGGCATTTGCAGTGCTAGTTTTAAAATTATAAAATTGATTATTTGTCAATCAAAACGAATTTGCACTGAGAATTTATTGACTTTAATTTGGGTCTGATAATAATATCTGAAGTAGTGAAGCCAGTGATCAGTTCCAAATCATGTGAGTGATCGAGAATATTATGATATGTCAATTTGGGCATCATAATTTTGTTATTAGTATACATGGTTAGTGGAGACTCATAGGTGATGCTAGTAACGTTAGGTTTGGTTGGTAGAATAGTGATAGATACTACTAGTGCTTGCTTTGATTATTTTCAATGATGTTTTCAATACATGGATTATGCTCATTGGAAACGTCGCGTTTGCATCACATCGGTATCATGGTACTTTGATCTTTCCTTCTAATCAATCACTTTTTATATATATTTATTTTATGTGAATATAATGAAAAGCAATTAAAAGAAGCAGGGGACAAAAATGGGTGTTGATGTGGATATGCAAAGCAAACTATGAAAGTTGTATTTTATACCTACCGATTTTGTTTGACAGAAAATGTAAAAGAAAAATGAAATAATCTATAAATCTATTCAGATAAAATGAGTATCTCTTATAATAATTATGTTTTTATTTTGAGTAAATATATTTTTATATTATCAAATTTTGGGCTATTATAACTATTTTTTTATTTCATATATTTTCTTTTCAAGCCTAACCCATCATTTTTTTTATTTGGTCTGCCTCTGGTAGGTGCAGGATTGCTTATTCAGCATGACTTTTGTGTAATTGAAAATCATTGGTGTTTTAGACGAATTGTATGAACGGGCCTTTCTTTTCATTATCGACTTATTGTTTTTTCCCACCTCCTTTGGTTTGTAGTTTTCTCCGCCATTAAGAATTCGCCATCATCCATACCTTCGAACGAATACTCTCTTTCTTTCCACGTTACTTTTGTTTGTCTCTTTTTCCTTGGTATCATGTGGCTACCAGATATCACAAAGAAAAGTCATAATCAGTTTCAGCCAAAAATTATAGGGAAAAAAAAAAAAAGAAAAAAAAACCTTGTGTTGAGTCCACGGTCGTCCGGTTCTGCGGCTCTGTTTGTTGTGTGGGTGTTATTAATTTGACATTTCCACGAGGTAAATTGCAGAGGTTAATCCGAGTTCCACAGGTAAATTAATCTAGAAAGCAAAGAAGGGTAGTAGTTAGGTAAGTCGATGAATTTTGGTGGTTCGAAGAAGATCATGTAGGGACCTTTCAACCTCAAACCTGGAAGTTGAAACCATCACGCAAATAGAGAGAGAAGAGTACAGAGCTCCGGATAAGAATCTTCCTGAATGTCAGTGCAAGTGCATGAACGCATTCCTTTTGGGATCTCTCTGCAGCAATCTCAGCCCTCATATTCTCTCTCTCTTTCTTCTTAGCTGTGGGTCAGGAAAGAAGCAATACAGAATAAAATTTAATTGTATTCTTTAAATAATGGCTATTTGGCTCTCCTAAGGAAGACAGAGATAATAAATTGTCTATTATATATATAGACACGTCCATTTTGTTTGAAAGTCGATCTTTCTCCATTGGATTCGTATATTTACCCATGGGTGGAACTCAAGTCATGGTCATCCTATTATACAAGTAAATGGTTGTTAAGTGGGAAAAAGACGAGACAAATATATTGATTTGGAAAATTGAGAGAGAAATCCTTTGTTTAGATTGTAGAAATTGAAGTGGGGCTTACGACGACAGCCACAAAAATTTCTACGTTTCAGCGCTGGTTTTCTTTTCTTGGACTTAATTGCTGGTGTCGGTCGCCCATTTTCTAAGATTTTAGAAGGCAAATTTCAAGGCCGATGATAAGAAAATTTAGAATAGGTATAGGCCCACCCACGAGACATTTGTTTTACCTTCGTGACCTTGACAATGTTTATTCCACGCATCCAGATTCAAGCACCTAACTCACCAATATCGTAATAACGACCGTATTTAATATTTTAATGATCTATGTTTCACTTTTCTTAATATACTCACCAACCCACATCTTTCAAAGTTTGGGCAACTACATGTTACAAAAAAGTGATACAGTTAACTAACACTGAGAGAGAGAGAGAGAGAGAGATTGTTTGTATTTACATGTATGATTCGAATTTTAAATACAACAACTACTTTCTAATTACTTAGTCTAAATAGAAAAGAGATATAGTAAAGACATATTTATGATTAGGTGTTATGGTTGCGTAGATAGACGTTGAACTTGTAACGAATGAATTGATCCAAGGTTTGTTCGCTAGTGGTTTTGCCAATTCATTAATAGGAGACAGAGACAGAGAAAGCGTGAAGCGTGGGTGGTGTGTCAACCGATGAAACCTATTTAAGAGGCTGATAATGGTGTAATGTACCAATGCTTCGCTACATATGTTTAATAGTCAATTCACTTTTGGTTCAGTTTCTTCGTGCAATCAAGACTTCCATTAGAGTTTATTGCCCTTTTCACACGTATCCTTACGTCTTATTTGGGAGAAAGAATAGACTAGATTACTATTTAAAAAAAAAAAGAAAAATAGAAAAAGGAAGACAGATACTTCATTGATTCTTGTTTAAAATAACCCTATTTATTTCCCTTATTCATTTCCTTGATTAATCTCTCTCTTCCTTTCTTTATTAAAAAAGGACATTTAATTTTTTTATTTATATTTGAAAAATTATGAGCCCTCTATACCTCAGTTGAAGTGTTAGTATTTGAACTCATACGTAAAGGTACTTTCTTCGTTTGTTATTTCTTGGGGAATATATGCCCATAATCATATAAAATTAACCAAGAGGATTTTTACCGAAAGACTTTAAACCCTGAGAAATTGAACACTGGACCCTCTGCTGTAGCACAACAAAGATAAAAATAAAATAAAATAAAGAAGGAATGACCCCCCTTGTTAAGAAACCCCGTAGCTTTTACTGTGTTAAAAGTGCAGTAGGAGATCCAGCCTCGGGAAATTGATTACTTTTCATTCAGCGGTGTGATTCTTGGATTCTTTTGTCTCTCCCGTCCACAAGGATTTAGCTGGTGCTACGGACCATGTATATTCTGGAACCCCATCTGCCTAAGGAAGGTCGGTGCAAGGCAGAGCTGGAAGCTTCTCTCAGCTACCATGATAGATGAGACTACTCGCATCTCTCATCACTTTCTTCAAACACTCTTTACTTCTTTTTCATTCCTTTTTTGAAAACGTAATAGACGGGCAAAGGCAATCATATAAAAAGAAACTGACTAGTCTTTTTTTAGCTTGCGATCAATTTAATCCAATTATCAACTCATAAAATTTTATTTTAAAGCTCATATTAGTTATACTTTTGCCTTTTTGTCTCTTTGTGATTACTTGGATCAACAACCCATGTAAAGCATCCTTTTGTTGACTTGGCAGCGCACAAAGACCCAAAGTCGTGCACAACCATTCAAATCAAGGCTCTGTGGCTCACCGTCTCTTTCCCTCCTATGTGTTATTATTAACATTGACAAGTCCTATCTCTCTCTCAACCACAGCACGTTGGTGTAGAATATAAATACCTTTACGTACGGTCGGTAGGCGCTTCTATTCACATCAATAGCTATCAACTTTATATGAACTATTATATATAATAAATACAGTATGTTTCCATATACATGACAACCCAAATGAATTAAGTAAAATTTTAAAGGACTAGCTTAATAATATTGAATACAAGTATGTAATGTATGATTGATTAATTATTTTTAAGGTCATATTGAGCTTTGCACAATACCTTTTGATATATAGATGGATGTACGAAACGATAATAATCATTTAATATTTTATATATAGAAAAGTTATGTTCTTATATGTGAACAATGATTAATGACATATATATATGTATGTCATCTTGAAATTATGTGTACGTACTATATTTGTATCGGCATGTGAAACACAACTATTATATATAGTTTTTTTTTTTTCATATAGGAACAAATTTATAAATATAGAAACAGAGCAATATAGTTAGAAAACAACGATAATGACCAGAAAAAGGATGTAAAATAAGCATTTTTACAGTAACAGACTTTACATGTTGTCTTAACGAAGAAGTAATTAATAATAATAAAGTGGGTCTGTTTAATTGGCTTCATCCACCCGTTCTTATCACTAGTTTACAATAATTAAGAACTGTACGCTCACACACACACACACAATTCATATTAATATTATACTACGCATGTAACATGATCTCATCATATCCTTTTTCATGACATTGATTTTTTATATAAACACCAAAACACACCCAACGCTCTCCTCACACTAGACACACCAGCCTCTCTGAGTTCCTACTTCACTCAGACTCTCTCTCCTCCTCTGATAAACAACTCCCCTCCTTCCGCGGCCGCTATACCATGTCGGTAAAAGAGTGCGACCACCACCAGTGGTGCCGCCGGAAATTATTCCGAAAAATCTTTGTAGGTATCCTAGTATTCCTGTTCATAGTGCTTTTGACGATTCTATTAATCTGGGCAATCCTGAAGCCATCAAAACCTTCCTTCATCCTCCAAGACGTCACCGTATACGCCTTCAATGCCAGCGTCCCCAACTTCTTGACCTCAAATTTCCAAGTCACCCTCCTGTCCCGCAACCCCAACGACAAGGTCGGAATCTACTACGATCTTCTCGACACCTACGTCGATTATCGCAACCAGCAAGTCACGTATCGTACCACCATCCCTCCCTCCTATCAGGGTCACAAAGAGGTCGACGTTTGGTCACCCTTCGTGTACGGCACCGACGTGCCCGTAGCTCCTTACAATTTCGTCGGACTCAGCCAGGATCAGTCCAACGGCAACGTTTTGGTCACCATCAAGATTGACGGACGGGTCAGATGGAAAGTTGGGGCCTTCGTTTCTGGCCGTTACCATATCTACGTGAGGTGCCCCGCCTATATTAGTTTTGGAGCCCGGAGTTCTGGAATTTCCTTCGGTGATCACGCCGTTAAGTATCAATTGGTCCAGCAATGCATTGTTAGCGTCTAACTGCTCCCCTCCCCCTCAACGCCCTTAATTAAGTCAGAACTTGTTGTGTTGTCTCTCCATATTTACGATTACATACTCTCTTTTTCATTTTTGTACGCTTTGTTATCGCTGCGTATCTGTATTGGATCACTTATTAAGGTCTTTGAAATGTGTACATTTTGCTGTGTGAAATTAAGTGGGGACAGATTGCAAAATTGCAACTCGTAACCAACCGATTGTGTTAAAATATAAAAATAATATAATGATTGCTTCAATTGGCCGGTAACACACGAGCGTATATAGGACCAAGGCATCCGCTGTCATTCTCTCTCTTCTCTCAGTATTTACATAATTCGTGTTTTAGCACGTTCTTCAATCATACCATTTCGTTAATCAGATTTTTTAAATCATATATACATGATTTATTTTCTATAGGGCCTTTTTATTTTGTACATACGTTTTACTATTTTCTTAATTAACATACATATATTAATTTTTGATGTACCATAGTTATATATACTAAATATTATATGTATAATTAATTGTGCGAAAGTTGTCAAATCCAATCAAATAACCAGAAGAGAAAACAAGAAAGAAGCAAAAACGAGTGAGCGTTTGTGATAAAAATTGGAGGAAAGAGGTTGTGTTGTAGGGTGGGGGCACGTGGAGGGATCGTGGTGGGCGACCCATGCAAATGTCGTGTAGGGTAAATTAGGAGCTTAGGTTGAATTATTGGGGGGTGGTCCTTGTCAAGCCACCTCATCTACTGGGCTACTATGGCTTCTATAAACTAATAATATCATCAAAGAAAGGGATGGGCCTTATCTTCATCTGTAATCAAATCGAAGCTGGGATGACCCAACACGGAAGTCGCTTACCATCAAAGTGGAAGACCACCTTGTTTGCCAAAACCACCATCCCCATGTGATGATATTGCCACTTTTCAATCGTGATGACGACACTCCACACTCAATTTAACGGACTATATATGCTCTATTAGCACTCTCCATTCACTACCTTTACTCTTGCATTTTGCTTCCCATATTAACCCCACATTATAATCCCTGGTTCTTGAGTGTTAGTCATGTAAAAAGCATAAATATCAACAGTATGGTCTGAGGGCTCTGAACTTAAATCAGATCCAAAATTCTCAGAAATATTACATGAGACATCATCACGAGGAATTCTCTTGAAATAGTCCGAGAGAAGACTAAAAAATATGATTAATTGGACCAAGATAATTATATATAGCTTAACTCTTTGAACTCTTTTGTTTATATATATATATATAACAAAGAAGGTATTTTTCTCCGTCTTTTGGGCTGACATCAAGTATACCTCATCTTGTTTATTTATCAAAATATGAGTTTTTGTAATATAAAAATTTTTAATATTACCAGAGTATAATGAATGTTTTTCATAAAATATATAGTCAAGAAGCTAATTAGTAGTAAACATCGGTCTAACAAATTTGGTCAGACAAAAACAAAAATGGAAAAAGATATAGGGCCATATGATCGGGACGAATTGGATTTTGTGCCAAGCATTTACACTAGTTTTGCCCTGCTTAACTTGGCCACATATATTATTTTTCAGGGACTTATATAAAAATTATAATTTCTTGCAACAGTAATATATAATTTTACAGAAATTTATATAAAATTTTTATATTTTTTTTATTTTTTATCAAAAGAAAACTTAACCCAACAAATCCCAGCTTAACTTAACCCGGCTTAAACTTGGTGTCAAAATTAAGTTTCAACTCTATTCATTTCTCTTTTTTCACTTTCTTCTCTCAAAACTTTGAACTTGCTTTCTAACTTTTTTTTTTTTAAAAAAAGAACGAGCATATAAATTTGGTTTTAAAAACTTCGTCAAAAATATTAAAATCAAGGCGCACAAAGCAAACAGTTGCACAGAGTACTACATCAAACATGAGTACACAATACTAGGCTTGGGCCTTCGTTCACACACCAAACCAGTATTCTACATTTGGGCCGCTGGACGCGACATGAGCGAAAATCCCACGCAATGCCCTTCAAAGTATTCCCTTTCGTGCAGCCCGTCTTTCCTATCAAATAATAAAGCCAATACGTCATCCAATGTTTTAAAATTTTTTCTAGTGTCACTTAAATTGCATCCCCAGCAACAAAAACAAAAATTGAATTAGCAGAATATCAGTTTCAATAATACTTTTGGATTCGGAGAATGATTGCAGAACTGTTTCCCATAAAATGCTTTATACACTACACTGGGCAAGGCTTCCATCCCCCATATCCATTCTTTTATTAGCTATGATACATTATTAAGGAATGGCACTAAAATCAAAGCAAAAATATGTTTTTAGTCCCTTAATTTTATATATAATTTTAATTTCATCTTTTAAATTTATTTAGTTTTACTTTAGTCTCTTAATTTTTAAAAATTTCTTCTATTTTAAATAAAACGATGCTCTTAATTTTAAGTTTCAAAATAAAACCGATGTTTTTCTCCATGATTTTGATCTCACCGTCTTTTCCTTATTCCATGCTTACTGTTCAAGGTTGAGTATAGCGATAAAAGGATCCCAAGTCTGAACAACTCAGTGTTCACACCGCATATTCATTTAACCAGAAAAAAAAAAAAAGCTCTAATGATATTTGTGGTGAATGGGCTCGCCCTCCTTTTCGCTGGCCCTCTTGAAAACGATTTTCCTAATAGCCCAACTCGATCCCCAAAGAAGGAAAGATTAGCCCCAACAGGTGCACAAATGCCGCAATAAGTGAAATTTGTGGTGCACTCCAAGCTCCTTTTTGACATAACCTTCTTTAGCAGGGCATTCATTTTGCAGATAAGCCGTTTACCCAAAAAAAAAAAAAGGAAGAAGAAGACGAGGTCCCATGCAAATTAATAAGAGAAAAGGGCCTCTCCCTATGGCGGGGTTAGGAGCATTCAAGATGATAGGCTAAGGATCTGAATCATCACAGCAATTTTTAGTGAAAAAGACGCGCGTGTCCCTGGAATTTTCTTCCACGCGGACATTTCTGCGTAATTGAATTGGACAAACAAACGCGGCGTAGCCCATATAATAGTCAATTTCATCCGCTACTGATAATTTGCAGCATATATTGATCAATTTGGTCAAGTGCCTAACATGAAAAACTTTACAGATCAGAACCGTGTTATTCTGTTTTTGAATCTTCAATGCCCCTATCCTTACATATATACTCATCCAACCCCATCTCCTTTTCCTCACAACAAAGCCACAACATTTGTACTTACTTTGCCATCCATCTCTGTATTCTCTTTTTCACATTTGCTTTTGTTATAATTATAAGGTGACCACTTGGCGGGCATTATGGCTGATAAGCAACCCCAATTGAACGGTGCCTACTACGGTCCCTCCATTCCACCGGCGGAGCAACCCCGCCCCCGGTATCGCCGGAGCAGAAGCTGCTGCTGCTGCCTTTTCGGAATCTTCTGGAAGCTCCTGCTCACTCTCATCGTCATCGCTGGCCTCGCAATCCTCATCTTCTGGCTCATTGTCCAGCCACGCGCCTTCAAGTTTTACGTGTCGGAGGCCAAGCTCACCCAATTTGACTACGCCAACAACACCCTCCGTTACGACCTTGTCCTCAACTTCACCGCACGTAACCCCAACAAAAAGCTCAGCATCTACTACGACAGAGTGGAAGGCAGAACATTCTATGAGGATCAGAGGTTCGACACCGCCGACGTCATCACCCATATGAACTCTTTCCGCCAATACAAGAAGAGCACCAACCCCATGAACGCTGAGTTCTCAGGGCAGCATGTGATGGTGCTTGATTCGGAAGACCTTGCCCAGTACAATGAAGACAAGACAAGTGGGGCTTTTCGCATAGATGTGAGGCTCTACTTCAGGATAAGGTTCAGGCTGGGGGATGTCATAACCGACGACTACCATCCCAGGGTCAAATGTGAACTCGAAGTTCCCTTGAGTTCTAACGCTACTACTGGGAGTGGGTTTGAATCCACCAAGTGCGATGTCGATTTCTGGTAGTTTGTAATTTGTATCCCTTCCTGTAGGGGGGTGTGCACCTACGTGCACCCACACATTTTCTCCTCCTTGTATAATTTTATTTATTCTTTGGTCATAGTGTGAATGTAATAAATCTGAGTAATCTATAATTCCCATTCTTTTGTTTAATCAAGATGTACATGTTGCATTAGATATATATGTAAACCATTTCTCATTTATTATATATTACCTGGTCATTTTGAATTCACCACCAAATATATAGGATGGTATAGTTTTTATTTAAATTTTGTTTATTACTTCTAATCTGATAATTGAATTAACAAAAATAAATTCTCATAATAAAACAGTGAGGAATATATATATTCTCTTGTAACTTCTTATATGTGAGCATGATATATATCTATCCCTCCTTAATAAATGTTAAAAAAAAACAGTAGGAGCTATCCTATCAGTAACGTTGTAGAGATATAAATGCGCACATTTGTGGTTTAAACGGGACCCCATTTAAATATTTAATAAATCATACCCCGAGATATAACGGCTACAAATGAACCTTAATTGTTACGGGACCCTTGGACGACATGAGGGGGTCATGGTACGGACTGATAAGAATTAAGAGCTACATGTAAATGAATTTAATATTATGGATTAATCTTTACGCAACGGCACTATTTCGTAGAGATCTTTTGGTAGAACGATTACGTGGAGATTTTTT
Source organism: Erythrophleum fordii (assembly GCA_032878935.1). Lineage (NCBI taxonomy): Eukaryota > Viridiplantae > Streptophyta > Magnoliopsida > Fabales > Fabaceae > Erythrophleum > Erythrophleum fordii. The sequence goes on along the minus strand of JAVQMF010000045.1, from coordinate 10,814,724 downwards.
TCCCTGTGCGTATTGCCCCCCTTTTGTGAACCAAGGTCAATTAAATATTTTCTAGCCAAATGCAGTAGCTTATTAGAAGAATGGGTTGAGCCGAATCCCGTGGAGTGAGATAAGTATTCAAACCATTCTTTGGATTAAAAATAAAAAGAATGGATTAGGACAAATTATACACTCTAATTTTCAAACTGCTTGCATGGGTTGAATTATTTTTATTTTTTCATTTACTCTTTCATTTTTTTCAAAATTTTTTTTCTTTTTCTTTTGGCTTGGTAAAAAAAAAAAAATTTCTTTCTTATTCACATGAAATTAATATTAACAAATTTGATATTCAAAATTTTACCACCTTCATTAATGGCATCCTATCTTTCAAGGCAAAGTTAACTATTATCAATTAATATATATGAATTTTTAATGCAATTTTTTCCTTCTAATAATTGCTCATGAGCTGCATTCGTCAAGGTTTTGCTTTCAGCTTTGTGCGCGTCCTTTTTTTTTCTTCTCTCTTTTTTCTTATCTGTCTTATTTTTTCATCTCTATTCTCCTCTTCACATTTTTTTCTCTCTTTTTCTTGTCTCTTTTACTAGTTTTCATTAAACTTTTAAACAATGAAAATAGTTATTTACCCAAAATTGGGAGCTAATATTGGAGGCTAAACATAATTTGTCTAGTTTTCTTTTTCTATTCATTGTTTTCTCCTATCTTGCAACCTATTGTTGGACTAATGGAAAAAAAAATCTCTTGCTATTAATTTTAAGCAACATGTGTTATGTCGTTATAATCATAAGTCAACAATATCTCATTACTTTTTTATGACTTTTTTTAAATGGAGATATGAAGGTTATTTCTATTTTTAAAATTACTTTTTATTTCTTCTTTCAAGGCAATCATTTTTTTTTCATTTTACATACCAAACATTTTTTTTTTTGGTAAATTGAACAACAATATACAACAAATTTATTCTATTGATCGATTATAGTGCTATTTAAATGATTTAACTTGTAGTAGTTCCTTCTTTTAATGAGACTAGAACCCAATTCAAGAGTTTGTAACTAGATTTGTGTTTTTAAGCTTTGCAAATAAAAATGCTATCGGTTTGAAAGGATTTGATGCCTCTTCTACAAGAATGATAACCATCCTTAACTACTATTCCAAAATTCATTTAAGTTTCTTGTCTCATTTTTCTAATAATTTGAAAAAAAGGATAAAAAGAAGATAATGAAGATAACAACATCATGTGAGATAAATCAAAGTTTCTCCTTACCTTTATATTGTGAAAATCTCGAACTAAAGATGAAAATGGCTCATAGTACAATAAATCTCATAAAGAGTTATTTTTCCTTACTTAGCACAGGAATTAAGGTTCTTTTAGAGTAAGAGTGGAAAGCAAAACTCTTGTCCCAAGCTGCAAGAATAACTTTGACCAAATCAGTTATTAATTCGTCCCTCACCTTCCAACTTTCTTGTATCTATCTTCCTAAAAAAAAAGTATGCTTATACATTGATTCCAAGTGCTATACTTTCTTTTAGGGAATGAACAACAGTAGATCCAGAATGCATCTCTTAAGATGGAATGATCTTTATAAAACTATACAAGAAGGTGGTTTGGGCTTCAGACTAATAGGCCCTTGTAATAAGGCCTTTTTAATTAAATAAGTGTAAAGAACCGTTAATAGCAATAACAAATCCTACTTAGCAAGGATTTTAAGACAAAAATACAGTCCATCACAAGGTCTACTTAGGAGACATTCTAACACATCTTGGTTTTGGAAAGGGATTTTCAAAACAAGCTTCCTTATTACTTTTAAACTTTCATGGCATATCGGGTCTGGAAAAAATATCCCCATTAATCACTATTTATGGTGGCTTATGCAATCAAATTAGTTTAACCAAGTCAATGAGGTGGCAAATCTTATCTTGCATAATAGCTCATATTGGGACAATATCAAACTTGACTCTACCCTATGGAAAAGGAGGATACCTTGACTTAGAATGGAAGTACCAAAGGAAGCTATAAAACCAAAGAAGGACATGATTGTCTAAGAAATGAAATCAATCCTTCAAACTAAATTTCCTTCTCCAAGAACTAGAAAAACCTATGAAAGAGTGAACTCCCAATGAGAATGATCCTCTTCACTTTAAAAGTCATGAATAAAGCAATTCCCACCTTATATATCCTTTCAAAACACCACTTTTGGAGAAATAATGCCTACCCTATATGTTGCTTAGAGTCTGAAACTATGGACTACTCACTCTTACATTGCAATTTAGATAGATTAGTTTGGTTTGCTTCACCTTTAATGATCATAATAGATTCACTCCAACCATCAAGCATCAAGGTTTGGCTCCCGGAATTAATGAGACAATAGGATAATGCAGATGAGCATTTAAATTTTCTCATCAAATTCATAATCATCATGCTACTGACAATATGGGAAACATGAAACAAAGTAGTTCATGATAATTTTCAACCCAACCCAGAAGCAATAATCAATAAGATGAATACAATATTAAAAAGTACTAGTATGGCATGGAGCATGCAAAGAACGAATAATCCAATATCAAGCCAAAAATCTCAAAGAAAAGAGCAACATCATCAATTTTAGATTTTCAAGCGAGGATAGGTAATCATTCGGGACTTTATAAAATAGAAGCACTAACACCACTTAATTTTCAACTTCACAGCTCTAATTTTCCTAAATGGTGTTCTTTTCAAATAACAAAATGGAGTAACAAAATGAGAAGAAACAAAGATTAGCCTCTTACAAAGTGCCAGGGAAAGTTCTATTGTGGCTAATTAATCTCCAAGATACAGGTAAGCCAAATATATGAGGTATATGCCTAATCCTTAACAAGGAAAAAATGATTTCTCTCATGGAACCAAGGAATATATACACTCCCAACGTGGCCACCTTTTGGGAAGATATTAAGCACATCAAAGTTTCTTTTAGATTTTTCACAATAATAACCATGTTAAGTTGCCTCACAATGGTGGATGAAAAATAAGAATTTGCTCAATCATGAAGGGTTACCACACGTTTGTCATTCACTATCATTATAATTTTTTTATTTTTTTATGTATTTAATTGATATTACACAAAAAAAACTTATATACATTTTTTTACTATCAAAATTTTTACTTAAAATATGACATGTGTATATATATTTTTTTGTTTGTAGATAAATATATAAATTTTTAATTAAATTATACACTTATCATGTTATTATTAAAGAATTATATACTTATTATATTTTAATTAAAAAACTTAATAACAAAATATAAACAAATTATATCTGAGTCTAATTCATATACATATTCTTTCCGTTATAATAAATTGAGTTAGTTGTTTCTTTCAACTCTTATACTTAATCTTACTCTATGTTTCTTCAAAACTTCCAATCAAGTAATTGTAAACCTTGCAATTCCATGACAAATTATTTTGTTCAAATTGGTATTAAATATTTTGTTGCCTTCTTCAAGTTTTGCAACACATACCTTTTCTGCTTATATCTGAATGCACAAGTAATGGAGGAAGAATTGAAAAAAAACGGTGGCTTTTTTTTTCCTTGAAAAAATTTAATTCACTTAAATTTTATGAAACGAGATGTTGTCATAGTGGTAATGGTAAAGAAAATTTTCAAGTCGGCTACTTTTACTAGGTCATAGGCTTACAAGAAATAAAGGAGTTTCCCTCGACACCTGGTGTTGAACAATTGAACCCCAAGCCGTTTCAGAGTCGGAGAATGTCACCCAATTATATCTGAATTACCTAACCGGTTTCTCGAGAGGTTACCAAATACAGTATTTTATCACCTGAAAAGGAGGAAGGGGCAAAGGTTGTCACTTTATTAATTTTGGTCAATTTGAACAAATATCGTGAGTTGATCGAGTACAACTTCAACAACGGCCGCAGATAACAACTATCTGATTCTGTATAACCCAATAATTTATAAAACTCTTAAATGTTGTTTTAAAATTCTGACCAATTACCATTCTGTCTGACCGTATTCAGCAATAGTGTGATCCCCAATAGTTTTTAAAAGAATGGACGTTGGCTCTGCTCGGCAATATAATATCACCAAGCTTCAGGCCACCATCAAATTCTTCTAATCACATCAATTCAACATATATCTACTTTGTCCTATAACTTTAATCTAATTAAATTTTACGTACTATAAAAGTAAACACAACTAAAAGTCGAGTAAAATATAAATTAATCATGATGATTTTGGATAATTTATAAAAAAAAAATTGATGTTAATAGTGGTTGAAATTAAGAAAATTCCGACAGTGAGTTGTGTTTTGAAGAGTCGCATCATTTGTGTGAAGAATAACTATGAACAGAAGAAATTTAAGGGAAGTTGTCGGCGTAATACGTCTGCCGGTTGAAAAATAGACCATGCATGATCAAATTTGATTTTTCATATTTATGTATTTATACAGTAAAAAAATAGAAAAAATAGAAATGTATATAAAATTTATTTCTTTTCTTTATATTTATTCTTTCTGTGCAGAAGTAAATTGGATTTTTTATATTTATGCATTTATAAAAGTTTTAAAAATGACATAAAGTGAATATCAAACTTAATTTTTTTTCTTTATATTTATTCTTTCTTTTCTTTTGAATTTTTTCTAATTTCACCATAACAATTAATTTGTAATTGCAAAAATACCGGACTCATGAATGTGGCGACCTTAGGAATTGGAAGTTTCCAAGAAGTGTACAGTACACGCTAATCGAGAGAAAGTCACAAACCCACAATCCTACCTCCCCCATAAAACAAAGCAACCGCGTTTTTTTAATCAACTCACCTCGCCCTCACGCGCCCAGCCGCAAATCCCTTTCTCACTTGTTTTCGACATCGGTACACGCACACAAACGCGCTTTTCCAATTCTCAACATGACACGACATCCCTATATAATGCAACACTTCGGGTCCTCCCTCTCTCGTACATTTACACTTTCTCTGTTCCATTATATCATATTCTTACCCTCTCAAATGGCTGAGAAAAATCCCCAATTGAACGGTGCCTACTACGGCCCCTCCATCCCACCACCCAAATCCTACCACCGTCCTGGCCGTGGCGGTGGCTGTGACTGCTGCTGCGGCTGCATCTTCAGCCTCATCTGCAAACTCGTCATCACCATCATCGTCATCGTGGGTATCGCGGTCCTTGTGTTCTGGCTCGTTGTCCGCCCAAACAAGGTCAAATTCCATGTCACCGATGCCTCCCTCACCCAATTCAGCTACACCAACGACACCCTTTACTACAATCTTGCTCTCAACATCACCATCCGCAACCCCAACAAAAGGCTCGGCATCTACTATGACTCCATCGACGCCAGGGCACTGTACCAGGATGCCAGGTTCGATTCCCAGAATCTCACGCCTTTCTATATGGGCCACAAGACTACTCATTATTTGAACACAGAGTTCAAAGGTCAGCAATTGATATCCCTGGGTGCCGACCAGACTTCGGAATATAATAAGGAGAAAACCTCTGGGGTTTATGATATCGATTTGAAGTTGTATCTCAGGATTAGGTTCAAGTTGGGCGTGTTCAAGACCGGCAAGTTCAAGCCCAAGATTAATTGTGACCTCAAGGTTCCCTTGACAGCTAACACTACCTCGTCGTCCGGTGGGTTTGAGACTACCGAGTGCGACTTGGATTACTGATGGAGCACCGATACCGGACTTCCCACATTTGTTTATACGTGGTTCGAGACTATATATATTCCATATTCTTGTAGTTGTTATTCTCCTTTTGATTTTTTGATTATGACTCCATGATATTTGTTCATTGATTGGACATTGTCGCAGTCTTGCAGATTGATTATTGATTTCGTTACTGTATTTCTATTTCTATTATATAGGAGTATTATTCGATTGCATTCCGTGGATTTTTTTTTTGGTATGTTGTTCGTTAATAAATAAAGAAGGTTATTCTTGCATTTTTGAATAATTAGTTTATTGCATTTGCCAAATTATATCCGATTGTGGATGAAGGATAGAAAATTTACTTCTAGAGGACTTTTGGGCCATCTTTTGAGAAATTACGGGAAAACTGAATTACGGCGTAAGAAAAATGAAAACCAGAGCTAAATGCATAGTGACCGGTGGGATAGACATCGAGTTGATAACCGTGGGGCTACTTTGATCGAGCCAAAGTCATCTTTATGTAAATAAGAAAGAGAAAGGTGTCCGTTTTAAGTTGCCATGGCGGTTTACACATGACATAAGCAATATAATTTCAAGAAAAAAACAAACAAACAAACAAAGTGAGCAATTAATTTGAATTTGATTGCCCCTCTTCTTTTAAAAAAAGAAAAAAAGAAAAACGACGCAAAAAGTGTTGACTAGAGCAAAACAGTGCAAATCAATAGTCCCCGGTATCATGCTAAAAAATTATATCTACATAGAAGGCAAGCGATTTAAATCAACAAAAGTTAAAGGATCTATGCTTAAGGCTTAAGGTATGATATTGAATCACGGTACGACATCTTAAGGTAAATTATTTAGTTTATTTGCTAAGTCCTATTTGGCACACTATATAAAATAAAACTAAATAATATCATATAATATGAGAAATTATTATGTGCACTAAGCATGTGTACATCTAACAATTAAAATTTACTTCATACATTGAGAGGATTTGCTCCATACATCTAAAACTCATGTATGAAGCAAATCTTGATCATTAGATATACATGAATCTAGTAAAGTTTAAAATTTTTCATATAATATAAGACTAAACAGGATAAAGATAAATTGTATAAAATTTTTATATCATACAATGTTGTTGCTTCATTGTATAAATATAAGACTGTATAATTATACAATCGTATATTTGATATTTAACTATAGGGTTGGCAATCTTGCAAAGCGAGCAGAGTGAGAAGTGATTCCTAGCTCCCCATTCCTGCCATAAATTGTTTTTTCTATTCTCGTCTCTGATTCTCATCACAAGAGAAATTTTATCCTTTTTCATTTTTCACATTCTCACGGCTCCTCATGGGAATCCTGAGGGATGGCATATAACAGCAAACATTTAACAACAATGAGACAAAGTCTCATGTCTACAATGGAAGGAAGTCAAAAATAGAAGAAAGACTTCTAACATGAAATGAGGGACTTCCAAATTCTAATATGTATAAGATTTTATAGGATTAAAAAGAGATACGAAGGAAGATGCAGACAAGGGCAAACGGATTTTAATCAAAGTAATTTTGAGATTTTATGATATTTTTAATCAATTCCTTATGTAATCAGATTTAAGATGATAAAGAATGCTATGATTAAATAATAGGTAGATCACTATATTAAGAGGAGTCGATTGAAATTGATTGTATAAACAATACAATGTGTGTTAGAGGTTATACGTGACAAGGGTTAAGCTATGGTTAAGTTATTATTAGCTAACTAACTTAACTGCTTGATTAGTTCTGCCTAACTGTATTCCTGCTGACCTGGCTTCGTACACTTGTATATATAAACTGAAATAATCTATGTGAAGATAAGTCATGCATTTCAGCTTATTTCCTTCTTCCTCTGTTTCTTGTTTCTTGCTCTGTTTCGTATTATGGTATTAGAGCGTCTTTCATTGCCCTTTCTTTCACGGTGATCTGCTTCCTATCTTTCTTTTCTTCCTTCCATCTCTTGCTTCATCATGTCAACTTCTGGAGTTAATACTGTTGAGTCGTCCTTAACCATGAGGAACGATGAATCTCAGAATCCAGCAAGTCCGTTTTACTTACATCCAAACGAAAACCCATCACTGGTATTGGTATCGCCGGTGCTTTCAGGACCAAACTACCACTCATGGTCCAGAGCTATGAAGATGGCTCTACAATCGAAGAATAAATTTAAGTTTGTTGATGGTTCCATTAAAATTCCAAGCACAACCGATCCTCTTTTCTCAGCATGGGAGCGCTGTAACACAATGGTAGTGACTTGGCTCAATCGTTCGTTGTCCTCCACCATTGCCCAGAGCATACTCTGGATCGACAAAGCATATGAGATGTGGGAGGATCTCAGGAGCAGGTATTCACAAAGCGATATCTTTCGAATTGCTGATCTGCAAGAAGAACTTTATGAACTCACAAACTTACGACCTCCTCCGCTTTGTTCTTGCCGAAACCGTTGTTCTTGTGGTGTTTTTGAACGCATGAATCTGTATCAGCAGCAAGATTATGTCATTCGATTCCTTAAGGGACTAAGTGATCGATATTCAACCATCAAGTCACAGATAATGTTACTTGATCCACTTCCGACTGTAAACAAGGTGCTATCTTTAATCTTGCAACAGGAACGAGAAATGGGAGTTCTTGATATGCCAATTGATTCCAAGATCATGTTTAGTAGAACTGGAAGATTTTAACCTTCTGCCTCTGGACAGGACAAAAATACTAAACAATGCACCTATTGTGGCAAAGCCAGACACACCGTGTAAACTTGTTATAGAAAACACGGATTCCCACCTGAATTTAAGTTTAGAAATCAATCTGCAGCAGTGAATAATTTCACTAATGAAGCACGAGCGCACTCTGAGCAATCTCAACAACCATCCCCTTCTGCCAAGCTTGGTCTCACAGTTGAGCAATATCAAAAACTATTACAATTAGTTCAAAGTGAACCAGCACACTCTGCTCATTCCGTAAATCACGTGTCTACTCACACAGGTAGTCACGCAACATTAGCTTCTTTCTCTTCCAAAGAATGCTGGATTGTTGATACTGGAGCCACTGCTCATGTTTGTCCATCTTTATCTCTCTTTACTTCATACACTGTCATCGTACCAGTCACTGTTCATTTACCAAATGGCTCCTCTGTCATTGCTAAACATTCTGGCACTGTTCGGTTTTTAGACACATTTGCTATTCACGATGTTCTTTACATTCCAGAATTTAAATTCCAAATTATTTCAGTCTCTAAACTCACAAAATCTCTATACTGTTGGGCCATTTTTTAGAGCTACCAATGTCTCTTTCTGGACCTGCACTCGTGGAAGATGATTGGTTCAGCTGAGGAGAGTGAGGGACTCTACATCCTGCAACATAATTCTGTGACCTGCCTTGCTTCATCTGCCATTCTGACATCCAAGATTCCTTCTTCATACGATCTTTGGCATTTTCGATTGGGACATCTGTCTAAACCCACTCTACAAACCATTCAACAACAATACTCTTATATCTCTTGTAATAAACAATGTACTCATTGTGACATATGTCACCTGGCCAAACAGAAACGACTCCCATTTCCCATTAGCTCTTCCCACACCCGTAGATCTTTTGCTTTGTTACATGTTAATATATGGGGACCATATCATCTTGTTTCAATTGATGGATACAAATACTTTCTTACCATTGTTGATGATTATTCCCGATATACATGGACCCTTTTACTTAAAAATAAATCAGATACCCGTCAGGTTTTACAAGAATTCATTCTTTTCTCTGAAAAACAGTTTCAAACTCCAATCCAAGCTATTCGATCTGATAATGGAACTGAGTTTTCTATGCACGATTTCTTCAAAACTAAAGGCATCCTTCACTAAACTTCCTGCATTGAAACACCACAACAGAACAGCATTGTCGAAAAGAAACACCAATACCTTTTAAATGTCACACGGGCACTTCTTTTTCAATTCCACTTGCCCAAATTATATTGGTCTCATGCTTTACGACATGCCACTTACCTTATCAACCGCTTACCTACTCCATTACTAAACAACACATCTCCTTACTTCCAACTCCATCATACACCTCCTGACTTTACTGATCTAAAGGTTTTTGGCTGTTTATGTTTTGCTTCCACCATTTCTAATCAACGAACCAAACTTGATCCTCGAGCCCGCAAATGCGTCTTTCTTGGTTATAAAACTGGCACCAAAGGATATCTTTTACTTGATCTTCACACCCGCCAAATTTTTCTTTCCCGCGATGTTTACTTCTACGAACATGTTTTTCCCTTTTCTGATAAAGTTTCTGTTGATCATAATCCCATTATTCCTTTACCACAATCTCCCAGTCCCGTCGACCCCCCTATTCCACTTCCTTCCATTTCTCCATCCCCTATTTCATCTTCCTCTCCCAGACGATCTTCTCGGCCAAGGCACGTCCCCAGGTATTTGTATGATTATCATCATGCTTTACTCTCCTCGGCTCATCCACCTTCCATTAGTACAGGTATCTCTACTTCTCCACACTCTATTCCTTCTGTCTTATCTTATGATCATCTCTCTGCTTCTCATAAACACTTTAGTCTTTCTATTTCTCTTCACTCTGAACCAAAGTCATACTCTCAAGCTGTAAAGCATGCAGTATGGCGTGAAGCTATGAAAGCTGAGCTTGCTACACTTGACCAAAATAATACTTGGACCCTGACTACTTTACCTCCTGGCAAGCAACCCATCGGCTGCAAATGGGTTTTCAAGATTAAGTATCACTCCGACGGCACCATTGAACGCCATAAGGCTCGTTTAGTTGCAAAGGGATATACACAGACGGAGGGTGTGGATTATATTGATACTTTTTCCCCTGTCGCAAAACTTACCACTGTACGATAACTTCTTGCTCTAGCGGCCTCTTATAATTGGCACCTCCAACAACTCGATGTCAATAATGCTTTTCTTCATGGAGATTTAGACGAAGAAGTTTATATGACCTTACCTCCTGGTTTTTCTTCTTCAACTCCTAATCTTGTTTGCAGGTTACAAAAGTCCCTCTACGGTCTCAAGCAGGCCAGTTGCCAGTGGTATTCCAAACTGTCCTCTACACTCATCTTTTATGGCTATCTTCAGTCAAAATCTGACTACTCCTTGTTTGTCCATAAGACAGAATCCTCCTTCACTGCTCTATTGGTCTACGTGGATGATATTATCCTTACTGGCAATGACCTTCATGAAATACAGCATATTAAGTCTCTTCTTGATCGGGACTTTAAGATTAAGGATTTGGGTGATCTTAAGTTCTTCTTGGGTCTTGAGATTGCTCGTTCTCGTCATGGTATCTTTTTGAATCAGCGTAAATTTGCATTGGAAATTCTCGAAGATTCTGGTTTTCTAGCCTGTAAACCAGCTCACACTCCTATGACTCGTCATTTGAAGCTTTCCAAAGACTCTGGCATTCCACTTTCTGATCCCTCTGTTTATCGTATTCTGGTGGGCCGTCTTCTCTACCTCACCACTACCTGACCAGATCTTACCTTTGCTGTTCAACAGCTCAGTCAGTTTACTTCAACCCCTACTGATGTTCATCTTGAAGCTGCCCACCGTGTCTTACGATATCTTAAACACCGTCCTGCTCGAGGTCTCCTTTTTCCTTCTTCATCTGACCTTCGCCTCAAGGCCTTTAGTGACTCTGATTGGACCGGTTGTGTTGATTCTCGACGTTCTATTACCGGCTTCTGCATTTTCCTTGGCAATGCCCTTATCTCGTGGCGTTCTAAGAAGCAGAGTACAGTTTCCCGTTCTTCTTCTGAAGCAGAATATCGTGCCCTTGCTGCTGTCACTTATGAACTTCAATGGCTACTCTACTTTCTTCATGATCTTCATCTTCCCCATCCTTCACCAGGTTGGGAAACACTGTAAATCCTGTATATTTAATATTTAACTATAGGGTTGGCAATCTTGCAAAGCGACTGTGATAACCAATCTGCACGTCATATCGCCGCCAATCCCACCTTCCATGAACGAACAAAACATATCGACCTCGATTGCCATATTGTTCGAGAGAAGTTGCAGGCCCATATCATCCATTTGTTACCCATTCGATCTACTGCTCAACTGGCCGACATTTACACCAAGCCTCTTGATCATCGTCCGTTTACTTTATTACTTTCCAAGCTGGGAATGTATGACATATACTCTCCAGCTTGCGGGGGGGTGTTAGAGGTTATACGTGACAAGGGTTAAGCTATGGTTAAGTTATTATTAGCTAACTAACTTAACTGCTTGATTAGTTCTGCCTAACTGTATTCCTGCTGACCTGGCTTCGTACACTTGTATATATAAACTGAAATAATCTATGTGAAGATAAGTCATGCATTTCAGCTTATTTCCTTCTTCCTCTGTTTCTTGTTTCTTGCTCTGTTTCGTATTAATGTGTATACTAAAAATATAATAAAAATAAATCATAAGTTTATATACCGTGTTAAATGAACCCTAAAGTCAATAAAGCCATGGGCAAAGTGAAATTTATATTCTATTTTAAAAATAAAAGAATGTAAAGACAATTGCAAGTAAGGCCTTACAGGTATTCTTGGGGACATTTGGGTTACAAAATAAGAAGAAATACAGTTTTTAAAGTTAATGCGTTAAGTAATTGGTAAATAATTGGGTGGATTTTATATATTTGAAAATGCATGGACGATTAATGGGATTGATAATTTTAGGATTCGAGTAACCATCAATGGCATAATGACGTACAAAAACAAATTCAAATCATATGAAAATTACATTCTTATAATCAGAATAGGCCTATTTCCCTAAAGGAATCCCCTTGTATAGAAGTTATGAACCTCGTACTCGTCTCTCTTTCACCTCCTTACATGGTTGTAGGGAATTCAAGAAGTGAAAGAGTCGTGTATTTAATTTTATTTGGATTCAAACTTAAGAGTCATAAAATTTATTTTTTTAAATGTATCATGATAATGTAGAAGTGGGTCTTTAAAATTGCTAAAAAGAAAAAAAGAACTTAGTTTTGGTTGATGGACAAATTAATTTCAAACTACATATATATATATATATATATATATATATATATATATATATATATATATATATATATATATATATATATATATATAATATATATGAGTTGGTCAAGGGAGTTGGTGCCATATCAGGTACTTCGAAGTTTGGCAGAGGGGATTTTGGTGATTCCCTCAGTGCCTTTTATATAACTCCCTACCTTCTAGTAGGGCCTCTTTTGGGTCAGAAGCTATTCTTTTCTTTTCTTTTCTTTTTTCCAAATCACTGGTTAGAAGTAATAGAACAGGACTAAAACCCAGAGACGAGAAGGACAATGGTCTTCTTTATGTGGATTATTGGGCTATTTTGGTCTAAATTGGGCTTGAGTTATGGATCTACGATCTTGATTTGGTCTGAATTGATCTACGATATACATATATATATATATATATATAAATATATCGCAAACTGACGGTACGAACAGGATCGCTTTTATTTGAAGCCCAAAAGAAATGAGCCGTGGGCATACTTCCCCGGTAACAACTATTTTCTGTAATGCGAGATTTGGATGCCCAAAAAAGCACCGCAAAAAGCGAATTCATAGATTGTGAGATTCATAAGATGAATACGAACCAACGAAAAATATGATGAATGAGAGCTATGAAGAAATTTCAAGAGGTTTCAGTATACGCTTGACCCAAAAAAAAAAAAACCAATTCTAACACTAAAAGAGGTGAGTTGTACAGTACAAGATGCGGGGTTTGTGTGATATTAAGCAGAGGGTACAAAATGAAAGCAAAGTTTGGTAATCGAACATTCTAAATTAAAATTTGATCAGCTTGGATATCTTGTTTGATAAAGTTTTGCTGGCTTCTTGAAAGAGGCTCTTGTTTTACAGGTTGGGATTGTATTATTAAGCATCCGTTACCACTCCCCAACTCCCGACCCGGAGAAGATGATGGAGTGAAGTATGGAGGTGAAGCGCAAGGCGTTGAAAACGGCGTCGTCTCTATTGTCACTGCCACCTCTTCCACGTTTCCACCTCTCCCACCAGACCCAGTTGCAGTACTGTGACATGCCCTTTTCGTCTTCAGTACGCTCTCCGCCGAGGAACAGATCTCGGAGTCCAGGCCCTCTCTCTCTTCCTCCTTGATGGTGAACAGAACCCTGGGTGGTCCGTACAGGCACTGCCACTTCATCACCTGTTCCGCTAGCTCCGGGGGAGAAGACGACAGAGTGGGAGGTGAAGTTTGTTGGGGTTCCACGCGGGACTTGTGTTTGCAACACAGAAAGTGGAGGAGGTGCTTGTGAGTGCCGATATCAGAGTCAGCGCGTGGATCATGGAACCTGTGACGGCGCCAAAGAACATAGAGGATTTCGAGGAAGAGGACGGCGAGAGTGAGGGTGATGATCACCGTGATTGCTGTTCCTAGCTTGTTTAGACCGATCATGACGCATGGGATAGTCGGAATACTCGCTCGCGTTCGTTGCTTTTGCTTTTTCGCTTTGTGCGTGGGTTCAAGTCTTCGTCGTTTGTAGAAAATCGAAAGTAAGAAACGGGTTACCGGAAGCAAAGGTACAAGGTCAGATTATTTGGAATTGAAAACCAAGGAATAACAGGAGACTGGAGGGTGCTTGGGAGCTTAGGTTAAGAAGGTCACCGGTCAATGGAAAGTGCCAGTTGGATGGAAAACGATGTGTTTCTGGTCTCGGGAAATGGAGGGAGGAGGTTACAATGGCGATGTCGCCTTTAATAGTTTAATTTGGTTAGCAAAAAAAAAAAGAAATTAAAAAAGAAAAAAAAAACAGTTGGGATTAGCAGAAAAGGGGTAAGTAATGATAACACGTTGGTGTGGAAGAAAAAAAAAGCAGTTAATGATGTATAAGGGGAAAACGTACCTGAACTAAATCTGGAGGTGGGGCCATTACCATTCAAAATTTAAATCTCTTCCTTGCATAAATTCTAATTTCCATTATTTTTAAATAACATTCATGGGAATTTTAAAATGACAAGAAGCCTTTTCTCCCTGTTTCTTAAACAAATGAAGGGAATAACATATCACCCACAAAAGTCTCAGGTTCATAACAATTATCTGTTACGGTATCTAGGTTATACTTCGGGGCTCAGCCTAGCATTCGGGAAATAATAATAATAATAATAATAACCATTATTGAAAAGCCTTAAAAGTGCCGCGTGCTATCACCACAGTTTTTAAAGATTTGGTTTTTTACAATCAAATGCATGTTGAGATTTATGCTATCAAAAACACAAAAAGGCTTTTTTTTTTAATATTGTGAAATTTCAGTTTAACAGATGAGGGCATTATCATGTGAAAATAATTTGTATAAAGATTTTTATATATTTATTATAAAAAATTTTAACTAAAATGCAACAAGAATAATAATAAATTTATATTTTTTATAAATAAGTGTAATTTTTTTATAAATATAATTAAATATTTTTAAAAAATTTTACACATATTATAATTTAGTTAAAAATTTTAATAATAAATATATATAAAGAACTATGTATTAATCTAATCTTTAAGATATTTATCAAAAAATTTGACGTCAGGCCAGGGTCACGATGCATCGTTTTCTTGAATGGACTTGTATGGTGCGATGCTCTTTTCTTCAATCAATGAGTGTACTCATATCCAACGCTTAATTTCCGTAAAATGATCTAAAACAAAACAAATACAAAAATCATTAAATAAAAAAACCAACGCTAATTTTTTTCAGGAAATCTATTAACTCATTGTTAGACACATCTAATTAATAATTTTTAAACAACAAACAAATAAAATTCTTATGTTGCAGCACCAACAATGTCTCATTCCTTAACTCGCATTTCTTTTACTGTCAATGATGGTAGGGGGAAATTTTGAATTAGGAATTTACTATATCTATTTTTATTTAAAAAAATAAGTCATTTTATATGTCAAAGCAAGAAATTTAAGAGTTGAAATTAACTAGGGTGATGTGAAAGTGAAGGTTGTGGGATTTGGGATTATTATCTTAGCATCCATGCACTGTGTTGTAATGATTATGATTTTCTTCTGCCATAGATCCAAAAAATATTGGATCACCACAGTCTTAAAAAGAGGAAAGTAGTATTGCTGTGCACATCCCACGGACAAAGAAAGAAAACTGAACAGAAAAGAGAAACGGTGGTTATGATCATCATTGATTACCACTTTGTAAGCATGCCAATGCCCACCATAATAGTGTTGTGCAAAACGCCATATGCCTGCCCTCCAGTAATCAACTCTCAAGGCCAAGGCCAACTGCGAATCAAAATCTTTTCTTTCTTTCTTTTTTTGCTTTTTTTTTTTTTTAACTAGACAAAAGTCGACGTATTTAAAAAGAACTCCTATCGGCCCGGATGAAATCTAAATTCTTGAAATTGGATCTTCATATTTGGGCTTAGTATGTGGCTTGAAATCTGTTACCTGTTTTTTGGGGTCAAAAAGATAAGTGCTTGCCTCTCATTTAGTAGGAAATCGTACCGTACGTCGTGCGAGAAAGCTTTTTTCCCAAAAACTGGAAAATTTAATTGGATATAAAAAATTATAATAGTAAAAATAAAATTTTTAATTATAAAAAATATATATTTTAACTGAAATATACAGTTAAAGTTTTTAAAATATTATTTTCTCTCAATTAAAATTTTTGTATTCACTATTACAATATTTAGTTTTTCCATTGATCCCTGAACCCTAAAAAAATAAAGCTCAAAAGGCCTCGGCATACAATAAAATCTCCTAGTATAAGAAATCAAAGTGCAAGAGATATTTTATTTATTAGGCATTAGAGCCTTACAAACATAGAACTTATAGCGATGCATAATTGGAAACAAATCAGTCTAGATCACACTCTCTTAAAATTAAGGGCAAGAAGAAGAAAGAGGCAACATACCCTCTTAAGCGTTACAAAATTTACAATCTAAACTCAAAGAAAACAACTACTAAAATACAAGAAGAACAAATAGTAGAGGATTACCATTGCAACTGCAGCGTTGGCCCCTAACTAGAGCGACGGTGACGCTAAGTTCACTAGGGCCACCGTGAAGATGGTGTCTGTTAACTCTCTTCTCTACTCAACTTCATTCTCATACCAAAACAAAAATTAGTAATCAAGTTTTAAAAGGAATATATATATAATTTTTCATATTTTTATTATTGAATTTTTTAATTAAAATATAACAAATATATAATTTTTACAACTTAATATCCTATGATTGAATTTTTTAAATATTTTTTATACACATATAGCTTTGTTAAAAAAATTTGATAATAAAAATGTAAAGAATTACAAAAAAGTCTAGACTTAAAAAGAGGCCCTGTCATTTTTTGACTGTGATTTCTTAGTCCATCTGAAAAGATAAATGGAAATGAGTAAGGTTGGCTGGTTGGTTTTTTGTTCTCTCGTTATGAATTTGCAAATGTAGAGACATCAACTGCAAATAGATATAACTGAAGCATTCCAACGAAAAAAAGATATAACTGAAGCATTGGACCCAAGCCCAGTCTAAGTAGAAAAAGCATGACCCAAAACAAGGCCAGAAGGCCAATCATTCTAATGACCAAAAAGAAGAAGCCAGCCCATCTGTGTACCCTGAATGATTTCATTTTATATAAAAACCACCCTGTTTAATGACCCAAAAAATAAAACAAAAAAGGCGTTGCTTATATCACTCATGTGGCCGCCTTTTTTCCATTTCTAGCAGAAGTAATCTACGTACCATAGTTATATAATGCAGATCCAAAAAGAATAAGATATAATAATAGTTATTCGGCCGAAAAAATAATGGAAGTTTTGGTAATGGTACCATTACATAAGAAATGGCCAATTAGAGTATTCATTAATGGGTGAACAAATAGCTAGAGAATTCCAAACGTCAATAGTTGAAACTTTAATTAAAGCTCACTACGAAATATAATTTCTCAAATATTTGTAGGTGCTACTTCAATTAACAATTAATATACAGGGTTTTAACGCAACAACCGGATAAAAGATTATATGCCATTTGAGTAATTGAGTATAGCTCAATATTATGGAGGAAGGAAACAATAAACGCGATGCTTGCAACGAGATACTATCAATTTTCTTTTAATCAGGACTGCTTGAATATATAGTTAATAAGTAATAGTGTAAATTAAAATAGGACAACCGGATATGAGTCGGGAGTCGTGATACTACTAATAATGAGAAAAAAGAAAAGGGGAAGAGAGAGAGGGAGGGGGAGAAAATAATAAAATTACTCTATTCAAAGAGAGAACTTGGTTTGATGCCATGATATGGTGTTAATATAGAGTTGAACGGCGACCCGGTACATGTTTAGGACAGAAGAAGCGCTCTCTCATTTTAAAAAATAAAAGTATAAATTTAGAAATGAACGTGGTTGAGGAAAGTGACCCAACAATCTCGAAAAAGTAGTATTATTCATCTTCGAAACCTAATGATCGTAGAGATTCTTTGATTTTTGGATTGGCGTGATCAGCTCCCCCCACATTCCTTTTTGACCACCTCTTTCTACATCAGACACCAAAAACCAACATGCATATACACATGGTGGCGATGGTGGTACCTCCCTAGCTCCTCAGTGAAGCCTGAAACAGCATGCAGCACATGAAATACCTTGGATCCCTCGACCTCTCATCACTTTCAAATGATAACTTCCTTAAAAACATCCCAAAAGACGACAAGATTAAGAATATGATGCTACGCTGACTGGGAATATCTATATCTATAGATTGCAAGCCACTTTTGGATCCAGGACTTCCCTTACTTTCATGCATAACTGACCCACAAAGAGAAAGATAAAACAAAGGAGCATGGAAATGGGCTCTGGACAGTGACCTCAACCAAAAGAACCATATGTTTATCTTCTCTTTTCTTAAAGTCTGAGAAAGCCTGAACTGTGTGTGGAAACTTTGTCTCCATCCTTATACATTGTTGTCTTTTATAGATGCCAACAAGCCCTTTTCTTTTGGTGGGTCTCAAGCTATTACAGTCTTTAGGGAGTCTCCCCTGGCTTTGTTTGTCTTAAACACGACCTGGTATTCGATGCATTCTAGTATGTCATCACTTTTGCGCCGGATCATAATTCTCAGATATCTGGATGCTCGGAAATTTCATACTTACTTATACATTGAACGTTGTGTACGTCTTTCAGTACTTAAATTTCATATAACCTTTAACATTAATTTAGCAAGGGCAAGAGCAGTGGCCGGAGAAAGAAATAATCAAAATGTGTTACTTAGCAGCTATTGATAGTAATGTATAGTTATCGTCAGCTTAAGAATGCAGTTAATAACGATTTAACATCGTGTTGATAATTGGCTGCTAAATGTACTAATATCTATATAAAGTATTATTTAATTAGCTAAATGTTACTATTACATTTGAAGAATTGTTATCAACACGATAAAAAATCACTATTAATTGTGCCATTGTATTTAATTAACTTCTTAATGTGTATCCAAAAATACATCATAGATAGTTAGCAATCTAATATCTTATGTTTGAAAAATAAGTTAAATGTTGAACTTTAACTTCTTTTTTTTCCATACATGTTGGAATTGTAATTGAATCTTGACATAAAACACATCAATTTTCTAGTTAGTGCTAACATGTGAGCTACTAGTTGTTCCATCCCTAAATTCCTTCATTGAAATTCAAAATTAACATTTATACTCATGCAATTTTTTTTTTGGGGTTTTTGACAACATTTTAGGTTAAAGTTTCATATATTTAGCACTGGCTTTTCCTATTTAGGGAAATTAGAGTTCCATTTCTGCTCATTGATTTAAGCAATGACGAAAATGAATATAGGACTTGGGAGAGATTCTTGCGCATGTGATACTGTGTACATTATACATTATACAAACGAGAATGAATTTTAAACTCTCTCTCTCTGGGTCACTCCGGTCAATTATGTAAGAAATATAGTGCGTTTATGACCTAAAAATTTTAGAATGAGTTTGTTCTTTCTATAGTGAAATCCAATCAATTCTAATCAACCTGCTACTAGTTGTTAAAGTTAAATATATTTCATAGTTAAAAAAGAAATATTTGGAGAGAAACTTTATGAGAAAGAACTGTTTAGAGATCTACAATAAGAGGCAGCATTATTTGGGCAAATAAGAAAGGCAGATGAAAACCCATATATCTTGAGAAAGATGCTTGGTAAGAGTTTCCAAAAAGTGATTTAGGTGTTTCAAATAGTGGTGGTTAGAAAAGGTTTCCAAAGTAAAGTGAAGCACAATATGGTTCTTAAAGGTAGGAAAAGAAAAGAAATAAAGAAAGGATAAGACTGGAGGTGATTGGCTCCGACAAAGGAGACGCCCCTTTTGTTCACTTAATGAGTATGTTTTTCATAACACAAGGCTTATGACTCAAGTTTAATCCATCAGCTAGGCCCCTTGGTGACGCACCCTCTTTATTATATCATCCCTCTTTGAGACAATTAGTGGGTTTATTACTTGTCCTTGTGCATCGCCAAGGGCTCTATCAAAGGACCCATTGGGATCCCAATCCCTTTTTTATCTCATTTCACCTTTGCATGAGGGAACACCAGAAACATGCCCTACGTGCGGACAGATTTTATTATCTTTGTCTGATATCAATTCCACACAAAATGGAGATTAATAATTTTTCCTTTGATTTTCTTTAATTACACTTATATCTTTATAATTTTGAGACTAAAAGATATGCATATATCAAACATCTCTCTCTAAAGTCTCAGGAAAACATGACCTGACTAGAAAAAGAACATTGTTTTTATTTTCTTTCCTTTAAGTTCATAGCGCGGTTGTTGTGTTAAATTTTCAATGAAAAATTTTAGGCATTAATGATTTGACAAGTACAACGTGAATTTTCTTCTTGGATTGATGAGGTGAATTCTAATCATGTTTTCGTTGGCAAAAGATGAAAACATGAACAAATTTTCAACCATTAAAAGAAAAAAGGGAAACGACGAAGAGAGGGTCCACGTACGCGAGGAGGGATTGGGCCTCAGCCCAACAACTTTTGGAACACTCGCATGGTCCCCGCTATTTGGATCTGACTAAACCTCACGTGCATCTTTGCATTGCATGTCATTATTGCGCCTGTTATTCTTCAAAGTCTATCAGTCCCTGGATCCTCTTACACTTTACCTCTTTAATTTCTTTTTCCTTCTAAAATTTTCGGGTTTTACTTTATGCATTAGTTTGAGGTAAAAACCGTTTAAAAATAAAACTCGATTTTTGGCCAAATATATAATCACTGCTTATGTCGGTTATATGATTTCTGTTTCCCAAAATAACAAGAAGAATGGTCGAATATCTTTGAGTTACTTCAATTTAGACTCATGTAAAAAGATTATGCAAATGGATATGACATTCTAACTTTGTGAGCTTTTTCAGCTTTTCCTTTTATTTTCATATTTTATCATTATTATATTGAATCTTTATGCTATAATACCTCTCATCAATCCCTCTTTATGATTCGCAATTAGCTTTCGTCAAAAAATGTAGTGACGTATTTTAGTGTCAAAGGTTAAATAGTAGCAAGATATGTCGGCAGCAAAATTTTAAATAGATAAACGCAAACTTCATTCTCATAACATATAAAGACTATATTGGGGGGGAAAAAAAAAGTAAAAGGTGACATAGAAAGAAAGAAAGAATCGTCCCCAGTTTTACAGCTATAGGTCTCCTTGGAGGGTCAGTTCTCGTTCAGAATACAGGCATATTTATCTTTTTTATATAAATATTTTAAAAAAGAGACATTACAAATTTTATTCCGATTTTCTCATTCAAATATTTTCTTGTATTAAAACTTGTCTTCCTTTTATCATTATGAACCTTAATAAATTTGTGGGCCTTCAGTATCCAAAGGGAATAATTGACGTCTAAGCTTTTTAAAATTCCTTTTTTTTATTTATTACATAATAACCACTAAAATTATTCCATTTAATTGCTCTTGAATATGCTTGCTAAATATTCTTGTTAGGTTTTGGTGTAAAGGAATAATCAAAAAGCCACTTCACAAACAACTAATGATCCCAAATGCGCTCCATGTTTCATTAAGGCAGAAAAAAAATTAGGCGTATCTTTCCAACTACATGTTATAGATCACTTTAAGCTACCTTGGTACCTTAATTTCTTTCCATTTTGTGTTATTATAATGACTTCTAACTGTGCCCCAAAAAAAAAAAAAAGCGAAGATATATAGCTAGTGAACCATCCAAAGACTCATATGTCAAAGTCATTTCTGTAAGGAAGATTTAAATAAGAGCCACAATCGCGTGCTGCAAAAGGCTAAAAGGGGCAGCTACTTTCCACAATTAATTAAGTTTGATCTACTTTATTCTTTTATAAATCTAAGTATATATCAATCAGGTGACAACTTTATCTTCCTGCTTTTAAGGGAAATTAGATTCCATTCCATGTGTCCTTTCATTTAATATAAGAAGAAATATTATAGAGCGATCATATGTGTGTGTATATATATATATATGTTTATATGATCATGCACATGATCATAATAGTTAATGATTATCAGCCTATTTTACAGAGCTAACTAACAATTAGGTTTCGTGGGGAAATTAGAATAAGCGGAAGCCATCTCAAATAATTTTGAATCCAGTATCAAATTAAAATTTTATAGCAGAAGCTTAAGCCCTTAAATGTTGTCGAACCTCGATTTTTTAAATTCCTCTAAGTGGGGATTACTCATTTACTTAATTCTTTCTTTGTTTCGAAACGCTCAAACATGAGAGAAAAGAAAGTACTTTTTATTTATCCTCTCGTTTCCTTTTTCTTATGTCACTTCATTTTCTTTTATCTCCAAAGCTCCAAAACCAAAAGTACTCAATCCCTCTTTTGGTCTCTAATATAAATTATTTATTGGAGAGTTGTCTTGAATTAAAATATAAGTCACTTTTTAAAATTATCTTAATCATTAAATGACTTTTTTTTTAAATGTCCATAATTAAATAGAAAGTCATTAAGATCAATACCATTTATTATCGATGGAGGTAGGCTCTTTAATTAGGAATAAATATAAAAAAAATTGTACTTTAATACAAATTTAATTAGTTAAAATACCTTTAACCAACTTTCTTAATATTTATAAAGTAGGTATTAGTAACTTATATTAGAGATTGAAGGGAATAGTTATTAATTAATTACTACGTCTATATTACTGTAATTACTTCTTTTTCTTTGATATACTCAATATTGATTGCACACTAATTTTCAAAGTCTGGAACAGTACTAATGAAATTAAATTGCAAAGCAGAAATATTAAATATGCAACACAGAAGCAATAACTTTCTTACTAATATATATATATATATATTACATAAACATACACATGGATAGCATTGATGAAGTGCATCATTGTTTATCCTTTCACAATAAGTCTACTTGGAGAAACAATTAGATACGAAAATACCCTTTTGCTGAATAAAAACCAGTTCTATGTTGCCACCTGAGCAAGCAAGTGTTGGGAGGAAAGTTGAACAAATTAAAGAAGAAAGAAGAAAATTAAAATCATAGACAAACTAAAGAGAAAGGCAGTCTAAGATGGAGGCTTCACAAATAGCGAAAAGAAAGTAAAAAAGCATAAAAGAGACAAGTAAAAGATAGAAGAGCATAAAATACGGTTAAGCTAGATTTAGCAAAAGAGAAAGGGATAAAGCATTCATTGAAACCCCACTTTTGTCCACCACAGATTACATTAATTCTTGAACACCCTATCTTTTTTAAAAGCCATAAGCGACAAATTCTCTACTTACGCTCAAGGGTTTTATTTAAAGTTGTGCGAAGATTATGATCTTTTAGTGATTCTAAAGTAGCAACATCTTTAATGTTTAAAGAAGAGATGTTTATCTATCTTTTTCTTAATACTTTTCCACTATACTATTTATTTTGAACCCTTATACCGCAACCTTTTATTTCTTTCCAAATATGAGAGAATGTTGGGTTACAAAATTCGAAGAAAGAAAGTTATTCTTTTGCAAAATGCATCATAGCATGAAAAGTTGTGCTCTTTTGATATATCTTACGGAAGATTTTACTTTTTTCTTCCGAAGTAGAAGTAGAAAAGTTGCTTCTTCTTTGCTCAAACCTTACGTTATGGATATTTTGTAGAGTTCAATAATATTGCTGTAATTAAGTACAGAACAGGATGAATTATGTAATTTATTTCCTATATGCAGGCCATGCACGGGTGTTTATATTAATATAAGAAATACTGATTTT
Organism: Erythrophleum fordii; assembly: GCA_032878935.1. Lineage (NCBI taxonomy): Eukaryota > Viridiplantae > Streptophyta > Magnoliopsida > Fabales > Fabaceae > Erythrophleum > Erythrophleum fordii. Next base: position 10,790,781 of record JAVQMF010000045.1, on the reverse strand, counting down.
TGTTTCAAATTAATTATTGGGCAACTCAATTATACATGAGTTCGAAATATTAGGAAGGGAAAACGAATATTATTAGCTCTACAGTATGCTTTATTTTTTAGAAACATACTAAATTTTACAATCATCATTTATTTACAACATATATATATATATATTATATCTCCTGGAAGAAAAAAAAACTAAATTATATAATAGTTGGAAAAAAATCTTACGCATTGAAACTTTATGGATATATGTCATAATTAATGCTTAAATTTGATATTAAAGTTCAAAATTTTTAAGTCTTGACTACCTATAATTGGCTGATTTGAGATAATGGATACAGTTCATTATCCCCTGCTGTCATTCTTGATGTATATAATATACAGTTAAGTTTTGCATGAGTGTTTCTTTTAAGATTCTTTACTAGCACCAAAAGATTAGGATGAATTAATTTAATGGATGGAGAGGGATTTATGTGAATGGTATACTAAAGCAAGCTTCTTGTTGATTAATAGTTTATTAGAAAGTTAGAAAAGAATGAAAGTTAAGATATATATATAACTGATGCGCTATTGTAATTAATAAGCCAAAACGAGTAAAGTTTGGTTAATCTGGGATACTTATATTTTGGAGGACCAATTTTGGAATAAAGTGGAAAGGGCATTTGTCATCATCAGCCCCTTACCATAGATGTATGTATGGTTTACCCTTAAGTACTAAAAATCAGACAGAGAGCGACTGGCACATTCCAGATATTATACTTTGCAGCATTAGAATGGCGCGAGCTTAAGAAGTTAAACTGTGCACCTATATATATATATATATATATAGCTGATAAAAATGATAAATTGATGCGCTATTATAATTAATAAACCAAAAGAAAATGGTTGGTCGGGAGAAAAGCTTCATCATTAATCTATCTCTATCTTTCTGATATAGGAGAACAAAAAATTCCACATCGGGCCCCTCGTATACCTTTCACTAAAACTGAATCCCTACAGCTATGTTTATACAAAAGCAGTTTTCCTGCTCGCTGGCCCTAAGATATTTGAGCTATATATAATTTTCTCAAATCAATTTGATATTTATGAATCCAATTATTATATCAGTAATCTAGTTGGCGGCAATAAAGAGACATATCAAGCACATATGAGCTTAAATTTTAAATCTCATGTAGCTTAGTTCCATGGATTTGAGGCGGTTCAACATATATATACGGGGTTCCTATCCATATATCACTATATATGTATACAATTAATGAGGATCCTCATGATATATGAGCAAAATAGAAACTACAAACCCAGTAATTAATGATATTAGGAATCCCATCCCTGTGTTCTCTGATGCCCATGAAACTTTTGAGTTTCTTCTAGGTCATATAAGTTGTGATGAGGTTCATGTATAATGCTGCTTTCCAATAGAGGAAACTGTCTTTTCGTTTGAACTCTAACTCCTAGAACTTTTTGAGGCATGAAATGACTCTCCCTTATCCCAATTTAAAATCACGCTAGCTAGTAGTGTTTTTCTTTTTCTCTCACTATATACGGATTATTTGATTCACGGCAATAAACAACAACTGGTAGGCCCCAGGCACATCGAAAAAAGCCAAGGGATTAAAAAGTGAAGGAGTTTTTATAATGTCCTAGCAAGCTAATGATACGTATGTTCACATTTAATGACATGGATAGTCGTAAGGCAATCAACAATCATGAAGTGATTTCAAAAAAAAAAAAATCATGAAGTGATAATTACCGAACACAATAGAGGTCTTGGTTATCTACATATAAGATCACTTCTCGGGTGAACCACAACAGGGAAAAGAACTTTATGCTCCATTTTTATGGTACAAAAATCATATTTACAAGATATAAATGAAGACACAAAGGGATTAAATATTATGGAAGGATTTAGCTATAATTATACATATATAAAATAGAATTGAATAACCAATGAAATTAACTCTCGTGCATTCGAGTTAATATATCAAATTAGAAAGTAAAGTTACTTTCGCTTTCTATATGTTTAAGAAAATCAACTAATCAAAGCATATAATATACATCATCTTTCTGTGAAGATGATGATTCCACTCAATTTAAACCACTCAAAAAAAAAAAAAAAACTTGGTGCATGCTCGAGGAACTGTTATTAGAGCTGCTATTAGAGCTAGCGTCGGTTTCAGGCTTGTATTTGAAAGGAATTTAATTACATTATAAATGAACTGGAAGAAAAAGGTATGTGCTTAAATTACTTGGTGTTTAATTTTTTTATTTTTTGGAAAATTGAAGGGGCAAAGAGCCCAACAAAATAAAAATAAAAGAATTGCATCATATTATGAGAGAATAAGGTCCCTGACATATCAGCTATGAAAGTCAAACTAAGAAATAAGGGAGGGGAATCCCACACTTGAAAACCCAAAGAAAGTTTCAAAACTATGATTAATAAAAATATCCACACATCTATTACCTTCAAGGAAGATATACATTATCTTAATGCACAAATTTCTTGTTAACAAGCCCGAATGCGCTTCTCCGAATAGCAAAAGTCATGTCATTACTATTGACCAAGCTATTGAGTCAAGTTCTAGGTGAATCTTACAAAAATTTATATTCCAAGCTCTAGCCTGGGTAAAGCCCCCCCTTTTTTAGCTTATAGGGATGCACACCAACCAATAATCATAGAAAAATTTGGAATCTAATAGCCTTGCGAATCCCTCAAAATACCACATTTCTTTACTAACTTTATCATAGTTAATCCTAATCCAATCACTATTAAAAGGCCACTATTAAATATTTGTCAATCGAAGTTGGCGTCCGATCAATATTACAAGGAAGAGATCGTGTAGGAACAATTTGATAAGCAAAATTTAAAACAACTCTAGCTAGGTTTTCCTTGATTAAAGACATAAACATTTTTCCATTCCCACACAAACCAACACCTAACGCCAAAGATTATGAGCCACAAAAGCTCATCTTTAATAAGCGAGTCATCCTAGAGGTTGAAGGCTAGCCAAGAGGTGAGAGAGCATGTGAAAAAACAAGATTTGTGCTCGATAGAAATCAAGCACATATTCCAAACTCCACTCACCACTGCACAATCTTATGAGACATGAAGATTATTTTTTGAATTTCTGCAAGCATGACAAAGCATGATCGCCCCATTCCAGCATCTTCTCAATTCAGTGATGTGTAACCTATTATACACAATACGCCACAAGAAAATTCCAAATTTTTTTCGGACTCGACCAACTTTAAACAGGCTTCCAAAAAAAAGATGGATTTCTTAAAGACTAACCTATAATGCAGGAGTAGTCACTGCAAACACTCTAACCACTGTGGTGTTCACCAACCCATTTAAGAGTATCTCCATCGTTTGTAGGAATAGCGGGGAATAGCATAGCTTTTCAAAAAGGAATTTTGAACTATTAAGTGTTGAAAATGGTCCCAATCCCAGTCACCACTATACAACACCTTGCTAGCAACTTTCCAATTAATTAAGTCATCCCCAATACCACAAGAATTCTCATCATAAATAATCTTGTCTTTATCAAACCAATGATTAGTTTAGAAATTGATACTTCTACCATTACTTATTCCATGAACTGAGAACAAGTTAAGATGGTGCCAAATATTCTGTAAGGCCTACCACAATGGAGAAGCATACTCACTGGCATTACTAAAATTGATGATAGGCATCCTTTATTATATTTATATTTAAGAATGTTAACTTGCAAACTCTCATCATTACACTGTAGTTTCCACCCTAACTTAAGAAGGCAAGCATTATTCATAACATTCAAGGTCATAGCATACTTGGTGTATAAATTTTATATACAAGATTTGGTTTAAAAAAGTTTTAATTTGTTACTTGTCAATTTTTTATCAGTAAAATAATAAGGCAAATATAAATGGTCTAAGGATTAATGAATAGCAAGTAAAAATTTTCTTGAAATTGAATCACGTTTTCTAAAATTTAAGAATTAAATTAAAAAAATATATTTAAAAAAACAAAACAGAAAAATAAAACACCACGTCCTTAATAAATTGGTTGGAAATAAGCAAACAAATTAAATTTTTATGAAAAGTCGCCAAGTCCTATGTAACATATGACAGTTGGTAATAATATACATGTCGTTTTACATGATAAAGTTAATTAAGGGGCGTGCAAATTTCTCACTTCCAGCCTTAAATGCCTGAGAATCCAAAGACATGTCACATGATGAACCAAGAAAAAAAGAACATTAGATAATTTCCTACCCCTCATAATTCCTGAATTTTGAAGATAATCCGTCTGTCTACGGATTCAAGGATCCCAATGTCATCCACTGGCTGATCCTCATCACAATCATCGTCAATGGAAATATTCAAATCCAAAGACACACAAGGGCTTGCCTCCTCCATAGTAGCAATATTGCCATCCTTCTGCTCTTCAGATCCCTCAGATAATAATTTTTGCTTAACCGGAGGAGAGCACGCTCTTGACCTCGAGCTGAAACTTTCACAGCTCATAATGATTATTGCATCACAAAGACTAACCTCTTTACCATTTGAATCTACTATTCTTCCTCTTTCCATAGCCCTTTTGAAACCCAATTGAGAACGATAATCCGCTTGCTCTATGTCTTCCAGTAGAAACACCCTGTGAGGATTGCTAGAAACTGCGTCCCGGAATCTCTCAACGTAACTATAACTTCGTTCGTCTCTTGATCTTTTGTTTCGACAATATTCCTCTGTTGAATCTGCCCCTGTTAATGAAAAACTGCTTAAAGCTATTGAAACGAGGTTATTGCTTTGGGACCCAAATACTAGCCTAGCCAGTTCTCTGGCTATTTTCTCTTTAGCTTCCACATCAACTCCTTGGAAGAACAACCACGTTTCTTCCTTCCCCTCGTCGTTTCTGGTCTTCCCTTTTCTTCTTAACATGCCAGACCGGCACTGTAATACCGTGCTTACGATGTCTGGTACTATATCTTTCTGCCACGGGACTTTCCTCTCCAAGGCATTGCATAGGGTTTTCAAATTCTCTGAATTGAGCTCTTTGAACTTGCTTACATACTCCGTTTCCATGAGGTCACTAGAGGAAGTGGAATTAGGGTTTGAACTAGGATTCGATGGTGGGAATGGCTGTTTAGCGTTGTTATGCTCTGAGATGTACATTCTCAAAGTGGGTTCATTTGGCTTATTATTACTATTACCACTTTCAGATATCCAGAAAGGGTGGTCCCTTGGTGGGTTATATGAGAAGCCTGAATTAGATGAAGGTGATACAGAGGAGAATGTGAAGGTTTTGTCACAAGGATAGGGTTGTTTTTGGATTGGACTATTGCACATAGAATTCCACTTTTTACAAAGGTCTCCCATGGGGACAAAGTTCTGTTGCAAGAGGAAAAATTAATTAATTTTCCATCTTATATTGTACATACAAGAATAAATTCAGTATACATATATATTTAAATGATATAATGCTCATTATAAGTTGTGATCTAATTAAGACCTGATCATTGGAGGATGCTCTATTCCCATGTTTGTACTGTTGGAGCCATGCAGGAAGGGTTGTGGAAGAGTCACCATTAGAGGTACTGCTTTGCAAGCTTCGAACTTCTAGCTCAAACTTGGCTGAAGGCTCGGCCAAGCAAGCTGGTTGCTTCTCTTCCACTGGTTCCAATAATAGCCAGCCCGTTCTATTGACGTCAGCTTTCTCGTTGGAGGGCTGATTTTGTAGACCACTGAAAGAAAAAGAGTGAAATTTCATTTTTCAGATGATGATAAGATTATATATCATTCATGAATGACAATTTTTTTTATTAGGTCATATTTCACCTTCTAATAAAGTCATTCATGAGAATAGTAACAATGTAATAGAAAGGGAAAGGAATCCAAAAGAAAAACTGATTGAAATTGAAATATTCAATGCCAGTGGGAAAACAAGGAAGGAAAACCTCTCTCCTCGTTACTTCTAATCAATCAATGAAGAAAACAAGACTATAATGACTGACATCTCCTTTCACACATACACTTTTTAATCAAAGCTCTTTTGCTATTGTTTTATCTTCACTCATATAGAAACAAGCCAGTTGAGAAACAAAGGAAAAGAAAGAACATTTTTTTCCCATTTCGTTTAGCACTTACGTATCTCGTCTAACCAAACCTTTTAACCTTCTAAAGTAAAAGACAACCCCCTTTCTTATTTTTATTTTTATTATTTTATTTTTGCAATAATGCTCATTTTTTAGCTATATTATTTGATCTGAAGAAGGACTAGTTTTGGAAATGGAGAATGTAAAAAGTATAAGAATTATAGCGGTAAATTAAATCCGACTTTACCAACTTCGGTACCTGTCAATGTCAGTGATGAGACTCAAGCGCAAGCTTCCTGCAGGAATAGTAAGAGGATGAAGTCCCCAAAGAGTCTCTAGCGATGGATGACCATTCTTACATCTCATGTAAGTCTGAAAAGTGGCTATACCCATCACCTTAAACCTATTCTCTCCAATCCCACCAACCAGCTTTCCCACCTCCATAATCATGTGCTCCACAGGACAGTAATACCCCCTCCCTTGCTGGCTTGAACGACCCCTATACTCAAAAACCCACTTAAGATCTCCCACATACAAAATAAACCCTTTGCCATGAGAATTATTTGCAGTAAGGCTCTTAAGCTCTTCAATCTTGTTCTCAACCTCTACTTTGGAGAGATGCCCAAAAGCAGAACGAGAAAGAGAAATAAACTTAACCCCTCTCATAATACCCTCATCACCATCTCCTTTTTCAACCTTGTCCATCACTCCTCGTACCACACCTTCAAGACTAACCACACACTCACCCACAACCACGGTACTTCTCCTTCTCTGATTCATCAAACTATCTATCACACTCGACACATCCTCGGACCTAACCGGATCCGATGATACCAATGTTTTGGCGGCGTTATTATTTTCCTTTTGAGAACATATTTCGAAAGACACAGCTTGTTCTATATTATTTTTGACTTGAGTACTAGAGAACCCAGCTTCTCTCATGACTCTACTAACACTAGGATCATCCAAAATGGAAATAATGAGTTGCTCCAACTCTATCTTGACGGCTAAGAGCGGCTGCTGCTGATTCTCGATGGATCCGCGGCGCTGGTGGGCCTGAGCCCTCTTGAAGGCGGCGACCAAGGCGTTGGAGATGGAAGGGCAATGAGAGTAGTGAGTGGTGGTGGGACCTAACATGGCGCCAGTATTGGATGCTGGAAGGCGGTTGAGGGCGACATTGAAGCAAAGCTCCAAGGCCTTGCACTGCAGAGGATGGGAATGGGATTGGAGGCAAGCCGTACGGAGGAGGCCGTTGGTGGAGGCGAGCATGGTGTTGGCCACGTGAAGGGGTGTGACTTGGGCGTGGCCGCGACGCTTCGCCAGCGTCACCGCTTGCTTGACTACGGCTGCAGCCTCTGCTGTTAGACCCTGTTGGACAGCGCAGCTACCTGTTCTCATCTTCAGATATACGTACTCGAGTTAATTCTCTTATATGTCAGGGGAGAGGGAGTGTAGCATGCATTACTTGTTTTTCGTTGATCTGATGAAGAAATTAAGGACATGCATATAGGAGATGTGTTGGTGGAAACTTCATAGTGGGAGAGTGTTAGTGAGAAGAAGATGGTGTGGTTTTGGTGTAAAAGAGAGAGAAGGAGAGAAGTGGGAAATTTATGGGAGGGTGGGATGTGCTTTTCTTGGAGGCGAGGTAAAATTTTGGGGTCCAAAGTCGATTTTGTTGTAGAAAGTGGATTGCATGTGCTGACAAGCAGGACTAATGCACCAGTATCAAAGGCAACTCAGCTTTCCTCTCTCTCGTACGCTCATACACTAAATTTCGTTAAATGAAAAAGGAAAAGTTGCGGTATTTGCAATTGTAAGTGGGGCATTTCGGTTAGGAATTTTACTGTGCATATTAAGTAATAAAGTATATCAGCATAATTAATATCCTTTTATTATGCTTATAATAACTTTGTAATATGTTAGTAACATTTCATAAATGAATTGGTAACCAGATAACAACGACGACAATGTATAATTATCAATATGCAATTTGTAACATCTTTCTTATGGCATTAGTAATATTTACTCAAAAGTACTGGCAATTAATTATTAGTAGTTAGTTATCAATATATTAATAAAACATTATCATCATATTGCAAAACACATTACTAATATAATAAGGAAACATTATTAATTATATTTGTATATTTAGTTTTTTAGCATGCACAAGAGAATACATACTTATATATTCTTTTCCTTTTGTTATGTAAGAGAAAAATAAAGTCACGAAAGGTCCTATTCTTGAATTCAACAATATTTCTACAGATTCCAAGTGTGCAACTCCTACTAATGTGTAATCTTGTACTATTGCAATCAAACTCGAATCATAAGGTAACTTTGCATTGATATCTTGCATTAGAACACGGAAATTGAACTCCAGAAGTGGATTACAATTTACAAACCTGAAAGAAATGGGTGACGGTCCTGTATGCTTAGAGGGGGAGAGAGAGAGAGAAAGAGAGGAGAGGAAACATCTTTTGCTTGGTCTGATCTGAAAAGAGAATGGGGCCTATAACTATATGATTTGTGGGTGAAGGAATCGGGAACTGCGTACGATTTTCTTCCGGACCCAAAGACAAGGGAATAAAGTGTTCCCATTTGCCTCCCTTATTTTTATAGAATTCCAATACAGAACTAACTTAAATAAACGCCTTTCAAGTTTGAATGCATCATACTGCATGGGGATTATGACCAACATTCTCTTCCTAGTATCCCACATTCTGTTTCTCTCTTTTCATTTTTTTAATTCCATAAAGTTATAAATTTTATTCTTACCCTAATAATTCATTCAAAAGAAATAAAAATAAAAAAATCAGGAAGAAAGCCATCAACATGAAACTCTCAAACCGTAAAAAACAAATGCTAATTCCCATGGCTACCTCGAACTAGTCGATCTACATCTCAAATACCTCCTTGGCACCATCAGGTCTACGCCAATATATCTCTTCATTTAGGCAGGCAGCGAATGAGAAAGCCAAATTAGAACAAAGTCAAACATACTGTTTCGACTATTTATCCAAAAAGAGGCGTGGGTGCCAGTGCAAGATGACTATGGAAAACATGGTTTCCAATTATAATCATGAGTTTTACTTTTAATGCTTCTTCCTCATGGTAATCATTTTCATATTATAATAAATTTCAAATAATTGCACATCTTAATTCAGTCTTTAATGTGCCCTTGACATCATTGCTTAATTAATTTGGCTGATTATGTTTCTGCCACTACATTACAATTAATCATCATGGATTGCTCAATTTTGTTGAATCGTACTATAGTTATTCGTAAGATTAATAATTTGTAACTTTATCTAAACCTCTCGTTACAAAATCAGTCAGCATATAGATGATAAAATAGTAACATCAAAGTTGAGATCTACAGAAAGCTAACGTAAGCAAGAGCCCACAAACACCGGAGAAAGGGGTGAATAAGGCAAAGGCCTATTGAATTTTATTCTTCATGGTCCACTTGAGAGAGGGAGAGTCTAATTCGTGGTTATCTTAGATAGTTGTGTCCATTTTATTCAAGGGTTCAACATTGCCTTTGCATAGAAAGCAGAGCAGGCAATAGCACCACTCGGTGCTTCCCTAACACCTAGGTGTTTACGAAAAGGATAAAACACAGAAATTACATAAAGAAATTAGAGCATATTTCTGAATACAGATATCTCCCTTTCATTCCTCAATCATGCACTTCACTTTTTCTTGTTTTATACAGTGACCCATAACGTATCAATATCATTAATGTGTGCATCAGTCAAATTATAATTTCAGTTACAGCTGCATGCCACCTTGAAAGAAAAGCAGCGAACAAAACATGCTAAAGAACATTAGACGAAAGAAAAGAGGCCGAAATGATCTAACAATCATGGAAGAACGTGAGTGATATAATGGATAGCCAAATGGTTGATGACCACTCAATCAGAGAAACAGAGCAAGCACCTCAAATAACCAGTGGAATGTTTTCTTTATGGGGAGCCCTGAAGGTATATAGAAATAAGTAAGCATTTCACAAGACATTTTAACACGACTAGAAACTATACGTCACGTTTGAGAATCTTTAACTCCATTATCTCCAATTGCATTAGCCATATATAGAACTATATGTAAATATAGAGCAAAACCTTCTCTTTTGGGACATTGTTCTGTTGATCGGCCTGATCACAGAGACGTTATATGTTTTTCAGTCCCGTTTCAAGTTCCAAATGAAAATGAAAGTGCGTGAAGCATGAAAGAGACATACACAGTGGGATGTCTGTGCAAGTTGTTTGCGTTGCACGTGACTTGAAGAAAAATAAAGTAAAATATATAATTGAAAAAAAAAAAAATTGTTTGGGTTGTACAAGGACTTAAGTCGGAAGTTCCTTTACAGAAACAGGTAATCCAAATGTCGCAACCGTTTATTCCTTCTGGCTGGGTGAAAGCATAAGCATAGCAGCAAGCTCGAGCTTCCAGTCAAAAAGTCTCTCCTATCTTTGTTGGCCTAAAAAGACTTACAAAGGGCAGCAAATTATTTGAACACAAAGCACTGATCTGCTATGCTAGAAAAGGAGTGTTTGAATGAAAAAGGAGAACTAGAAACACTTACTTAGAACACACCCTAACCCATCACTTCTCTCTCTCCCCCCACCAATAACGGTTTGCTTTTTCAAAATAAATAAAGGAGGCCATCCTAATTGTTGATGGCTAGATCTTTGCTTAGGCATCATGAGATTTGTGGGAAAGCGAAAGTTAGGACTATCTTTTCTCTTCTTTCACTATCGAACTCCTTGATTTTCCTGCAAGCACAAATTTCATTTAGAGCTCTAAAATTAATATGTACTCATCTTTTGGTTAAAGTAAAGCGCTCTATCATAAAGCAATATTAAAAGTAAAATATGGCATTATCTACTCAAAAGGGACGCTCATTTTATGCTTTTGAGCCTTCAACAAGCATCTTCGGCCTCTACGTGGCCATGTGGCTGAAAGCAATATCCAAGAGAGGGAAACCAAACTGAGAGGGGAAAAAGATTAGTTAATAGTATTGGGCAGGCTGGGCAGCTTTTATACTTTAAAGGCTAGAATGGCATGAAAAAGTTGCCCTAATTTTGACATGACAGCCTTGTTAATGCAAAGGCGATGGAATTACGTACCATACACACACTCCTTTTCCCAAAAGTTTCTCATTATTTTATGCTTAATATCTGCACTGCATTATACAAACTTGTGTTTCATTAAAAACTTAGAAGGCCGCATCATTGGGAATACGAATGATTACTCCAGGCTCACGCACAACCTCAGAAAACGAAACAAATTTAGAATTATTATGCCTATTTATTGGGGGCTTTGGGTGTGTCAATATGTCCATGAGCCTTCTATTAAAAGAATCATTTACTACATATAAAGCACCAAACGTGTTGCAGAAAATTCCGTGAATGAAATGAAAATCTAATCACTTACGGATCTTCTTAATGTCCGGAGCTGGTTATAATTCAAATAGAACGGGTTTTTCCTCATTTCTCCAGTTGTGAATGACAACAAAAAATTAACAAAAGGCTGATTATCCACCATACCTTCAACGAAGAGACTACTAGTAGAAGTATATGCTCTAAATCCATGTAAAAGCACTGAATAATTCTCCCTATACGTTAGAAGACGCACCACTACATTGAACCTCAAAGTCAGCTACAGAAGTTTTTTTTTTTTCCTTTTTTGCGTCAAAATTTACCATTTATTATACAGCAAAACATGGAAGCTTTGCAAAATTTGTAAAAAGATTCATTAGATACTTGAAGGAACGTAAGTAAATCATGATCCACTATGCTTTATAATCTCACAGTACTCAGGCCCCCCCTAGCATCTTGTTTCTTAGCTGTCCCCCTACTTGCCGTGTAATTATTATCACACAGTCAATGAACACCCTGCTAAACGTCTTCATGAACAACTTCTCAGCTTACTGCAGATAAAATAAATGAAAACTACTAGTTTAAGAAAATTCTCTCCCTCTAAACACATCTCCAGTGAAATTCTTCCATTGCTCTTAGTCAGATCTCTACCTTTCTAACTTAACTTGAAGATCCAACATAACACAGGCAATCATAACGAGATGATAGGAAAACAAGACTATATTAGCACCGTATAGTAAAAAACTATATACTGCAAAATTATTCGCCAAGAATTCATGAGAAATTAAAAATACTGCAGATATAATGAATTCAAGTATCACAAATAAACACATTTCTACATGAAATCAAACTTACATGTTAGAGGCATGAACAAGTTTATAAGCCCAATACTTGGCCCAGAAAAAAAGGTCTATAAGCCCAAACATACAACAAACGTTAATATGAATGATTACGTATTTACATGCCTCACAAGCACCCCTGCTGGGTGGTAATGGCCTATAACATAATCAATCTTCACTAACAATATGCAAAGTAAAAACCCTTTCTATTAAAATAAGAAATAAAGAAACAAAACACTTTAGACAAGTAAAATGAAGACAAAAGATAAGGGGAAGAAAAGAAAAAAATCAGAGGAAGAAATAATTGTAAACTAACCTACAGGCACTGCTTTGATCACCTCAGCTTTCAGTTTCAGCTAATCCAAGATCATACTGAAGCAGGGGAGCGAGTATGTACTCCACAGCTGATCTCTGCTTAGTAATTTCACTCATAATTGTTAATTTAGCAGACTCACAAGCTTTTTTATTTGGGAAACCAAGGGTCCATTTCCCATCTGTCACATGATCGGAGAGGTTCAGGTGGCTTCCTCTGCCTTTAATTGTATAGAACTCTGCGTCAAACTGTCTTATTCGAAGACACAACCATGAAGGGTGGTCCTCATCTATCTTAGGCTGTATCAAGCAGGAAAAGAAAATAATGACAATATAAAATAAGCAGATGAATCCAACATGCTCAAAAGATACAAAATACTTACACACAGAAGATCTATGGATGAATGGCTATTTGATGGTTTTTGGTTGCTTGGTGTTTGATTTTCAAAATTGAGATGCAGCCAAACTTATCAATACGGTAAATGAGTCATTTAAGTTATCCAAAAGCCCAAACAAAAGGAGAAGAGGAGGGTGTGTGTGTGTGTATTTTCTTTGCTAAGCACGTCTTCTACAATCACATTAAGATATGCACCGCAATGCACAAGAATATAAAGAATTCCATCCTTGAGCCTATCTGATAACCTCTAGAGTCGTAAGGATAAGAAAGATAAGTTTTAAAAACCAACCAAGATAGAATGAGACTGCAAAACGTATCTTCACATTATTAAGTTTATTAAATGATCTGCCAACATCATAAAAGGCTATGAAAACTATGCTCTGACCAACAGAAATTTAACGTAACATCTGGCTTACACTCAACCCTGCCAATGGTGCAATTGCAATAACAACTCCACGACGACTGCGGAAAGGATGTTTCTCTGCGAGAAGCAATTTTCCAGTCATTCCACTTGCCACTGGTATCAGGTATACATCCCTAATTTCGGAATTGGAAAATGCAATTCTGCAAGGTGTACCAGATTCTGCAAGAGCCATGTAGGGTTAGAGAATCAAGAAGCATGATGCCAGGGACAAGATAGAGTTCAAACAGAATGATGCTAACCTAAGGAAACATCTGATCCAAAGCTAGCATATGAAACGTCTGAAGCATGGACTGTTTCAGAATCATTGGTGGTAGCACTGCCCAGCAACGGTGGATTCTCAACTAATACACCTTTGGAAATAAATGACTTCAGCTGGATATGAAGAATAAAAGCCTGCATACATAATTAATAAGATAAGAACCCTTCAGAAGCTTTAATGAGGATTTGATAACATGCATAAAATAATTAATAGAAGCAATTATTAAAAGTTATATAGCAGGAAACCTTCAATTGAAGTCGCAATAAAACAGCAAGAAAATTTTGCTGGAGAACATAATTTTTAATGAAACAGAAAACATAACACAAGGCATGGGCCAGATATGAAAAACTATATAAAAGCTTAATATATGTTGCAGAAAAGTACAAGAAGAAAAGGAAGTGATATGAAGTTTATCAAGTCATGACATTCATGTCACAGATGCAAATATCAAACCAAATAAACTACATGCATTTAATCATGGGTTTCTCCACAAGTCTCATATAAGGATAAATAGAAAACAGATGTAAAATTTCATCACAATAGATTAAGAAGCACATTAGTTAAAATTATTTTTATTTGATATGTCATTATACAACTCTTAGACTTGATGCTCCAATTTTACAATGTTGCCATATTGCATATCATTTTGACAGCAAACACCTACACATAAAGCATCACAATAGGATATAGCTTATCTTTGTATCAATAACAAACAACCACCTTGGTGAGCCGTAAGATGAACTTGCACATCATATAAACTGACAAGACATCATTAACAAAATACTACAATTAATCTGCAAGACAACTGGAAAAATAAATAAATGACAACACCTTCACTGTCTCAATCATCCCTTGCCAAGCAACATAGGAAGATGTTTCGCCTGTCATAATACAAATTTATTTACTCTCTAAGAAGATCAAATAATAACCAGTACTTTTATTTGGATAATAAGAGGACAATAGCAATGAAGAAGATGCCATGACTTCATTCAAAGACAATACCATTGATTGATTGTTGGTGGAGAACAAGCTCCAACAAGAATAAAGGATCTTTATGCTGGGAAGATTCCTCAAGAACTGCGTGCAATATGAGGCATGAGCACAGAGAAATAAGTTTATGGAGATCAATTCACATTAGTTAGTGATTGAGAATAATTGAACCTTTATTCTTTTCTTTTTCAAAGAATTTCATGTGTACTTTGTTTGGCCAAATTTACCATGTTTTAGTTTTAATCATTCCCCAAAACAGGTTACAAAACAAAAATAAATTAGGTTCAATCACAAAGAGAATCAAGTAATAGGTACCTCTTTGACAGCTTGCCCATTCACTTCTTAAAGCATCTGGAATATGATCAAACCAAATTCCGTCAAGTTCTTCCAGAAAACATTCACGGGACTGCTTGTATGAAGTCTGTTGATGAAAACTAGAAAACATAAAACTTTAGAAAATTTGGGTGCAATACAATTTAATATTATTGAAATGACAATGATGAATTTAATCTACACTTCCTCTAGCTCGTAAACCACATCCAAAGCCAAAGACAAAAGGACAAATTCAATCATGTAAAAGCATCAATTTTACTTAGTCAGACTTTTGAGAGGAAAAAGATAGATAAATGACCCAGCAGAAATCCGTTTATAATAGCAATGTACGGAAACTAGCTGAATACCTACATTGAACAGGTGGAGATTATCCCCATTAAGTCCCTCTCTGTGAATGGTGAGTAGCTTTTGCAAGCACCACCCAGTATGCCATAGCGTCATTGCAGAGAGGGATTGCTGAAAGGCTAAAACCTTTAACAGGGCATTTAAAATCTGTCAAATTTCAAAGGAACAAAGATATTAATTTTGTTATCATGCTAAGTGTTATAGGAACAAAATTTAAAACCTAAAACAACACAACAAAAATTAATAATGAAAAAAATTTTGATCAAACGAGGCATTAATAGTCATGTTACATATACCTCAGGCATAAATTTAATGAAGATACCTCCATCTGCAGACTTAGAAGTTGATGCATCATTAGTCTGCAACTGAAACATAGGGAGAGAGGAGAGAAGAGAAAGAAAAATGTGACACATTGAATTCCAGTTAAATAATAAATACATGTAAGCAGGAGGGAATGTTCCAGAAGTAGAATAAAGAGAATAAAAGCATGTCAACCTCAAGGCAGAATATAACTAACACCTGGCACACAATTACATTCCGCACCTTATATAACCCAATCACTGGAGTGAAGACACAATCAAGATCTGCAACCAAAAGGTAGATTTAAATAACTTAAAAATTACTCGTATGAAGATTATTATTAGGCTACATGCATAGAACCAAATTACAGTACCTTTACTTTCTGACAAAATAAGCAATAAAAATACCGAAGCTAGCAACATGTTGTAATGGTCAGAGAAAATATGTGCAAGTATTCCATCCCTGCGCCAATAAAAATTTCATTATAGAATGTCTAGATACTCATCGACTTTCATTCTGATGGAACCCAAACAAAAAACTACAGAAATTATATGAAAATACTAGAATTGATGAATTATAACACTTAAAAAAGAGGTAAACCACCAGAATGTCAGAGTTGCCTTTACACTGAAAACAGAAAAATATGCAGAAAACCAGTAAACAATGCTAGGCCTTCGAGATTCTACCTATCTCCCACCCAAACCACACTATAATTTTTCCACAGCTAGTCCTCAGTCAGACCCTCCTTTTATTGACCCTTCGCTAATCCCTCCCTCTAGAGACTCCTACCAAAAGCCAACACATGTCCCATCCTTGCTGTGAAGGTTAGTTACACATCTTTCCTCACAGCCTACCTCTGCCTTATCTCCCTGCTTATATTTTCTACAATATACTGGGCCTTGACAGAAATTATTAAGCTCTCCAGGTCTTCCTCCTCATGTCAGGAGCTCCCTTTGGAAGCTATTTGCATTAAACATCATAACTACACAGGCAAATGCTTAAAGACCTGCAAAGCCTTGCCTAAATGCAACAAATAAAAATGGAGATATGGCATAAGAAAGGAAAACTACTCAGAAAAAGGAAATTCATGTTAAAAACAATAAATTACAGAAAAGAAAGGAAAAGAAAATGATCAATTTTAAGTTGAAAAACAATCTTGAACTATTTTGAGATTGAGTTTCTACTTATGAACTTCTGTTGCATCAAAATTGAGCATAATAAAATTTAAAGCTTATTATGTAACAGATCACTGAAGTGAAGGGGAGGAAACAGCAAAATACATCCAAGAAGCCCAAGAATAATGGATATGTAATTATGAATTTTAAAATGCAGCTAATTATGCAAAACTAAGATAAATATCAATGAACATCAAAAGCCAAGAGATAGCAACCTTTTAATCTCAATGAATTCTTCTCTTATTCACACGCACAAAGAAACAACAAAGTAGTAGAAAGAGAGAGGATGGAACAAAACCTTTTTTACACTATAATTAGAATTCACTCATGAATTAACATATAAGCAGGCCAAAAGAAATGATGAAATCTGAGAAAATACCAACCTTTTAAGATAAATATCCCCAGTGGAGCAGCTAACATTGGAACTGGACATGAAATCTTCCATACGAGTATTAACATAGTTCCAGTCAATGCCCTCTGCTCCTTTGGACTCAGGAGCACAACAGATAACTCTTTTCACTTCATTCACATGCTTAGAAAAAGGATAAACGTCATTTTGTTCATCAGATGCATTGCCTTCACTCAGATATCTCACATTTAAGGTCAAGAAAGGATAGAGGATAACACCAGCCACATTATTGATTATGCATCTTCCACCAACAACTTGAAGAAGACGAGACAGGATATACAGAGATGTGATTGCAGATAGATCTGAGCCCTGGAGCACAGAATGTGTTGCTTGAATGAGCACATCATACAGAAAAGCTCTTTCCACATAAAGCAAGAACAACTGATATGCAGGAGTTCCACCAACATGAAATGTTCACTTTTGTTCTCTACCAAAATTGTTTTGTTCGAATTTTTCATTTAGCATGTTGTGTATAAGCTATCCACACCTTGTAGGAAATTCAAACTCTATTGAACTCAACAGTAACTTTTAGCATAATTAGGAATGGTACAAAACAGAGGGTAGCAACAAAAAAATGGTAACCTAATTTGCAGGAAATGTCATAATCAGTATTCAGTATCAAAAACATTTGATCTCACATTGCTATTTTTTGAAGCCAGTAATCGGAATATTATTGGAAACACGAGTCCATTCAAAAGATTTTCGGTGACAAGTCTACTCAAGCAAGGCTCGTCAACACTAAGGATGTCTTTAAAGTAGTATAGATCATCCACAACTTTATCAGATTCAACGATCAGCCCATTTCTTCTTTTGTGCATGTCCATCTCACTGCTTCAACACAGAATATTTGTCTCTTAAGATTCACTCAAGCACATAAAAAAGCAATAATAATTATCTAAAAAATTCTACACTAAACACTAGAAACATACCCTCTAGAGTGGAGATGATCATCTAAATGAAAGCATAGATCTCTTAGTTTGCAAACCAGTTGAGAGAAGTACTCTGAAACTGGAGGAGTCGTTATAAATTGATAGACCATGCCATCACTAACTGTAGAACCAAGATTGTATTAATGTTAAATTTAAAAGCATATTGCACGATAGCATGCTTTTATACAAGAACAACAGTATACCCTTGTAAATGTTGAGAGTTAACGCACGTATAGCAGTCTTAATCATGCTTTCCTCGTGATGAGCGAACCTAAGAGCCTCAGTATACAAGGGAAAGGAAACAACAGCATCCTGCAGTTGATTGGAGACACAGAAAATCACACAAGGGTTTGGATGAATTCTACTGTAAAAGGAAAAGACAAACTAAACCAAAGACCCTGCCAATTTTTTACAAACTGATAGATTACTGAAAATTGGTGATCATTGTTCCTGTTCACATCACAAATATTCATTGTAAAATGTTTCCTGAATTACATGATGTGAGGTGGGAACCATGTACCTCTAATTTGACAGAAACCTTAATCAAAATAACATTACATTGTCTTTGCTGATGTTACATACAAAAATAAGATCTTTAATGGTTCAAGCCAAAAAATCATGGCCTAAAAAATGCAACACAAAGAGATCATGCCCTAAGTCCCATTCAAAGGTGAGAAAGAAACAACGTTGATTAAACATACAGCAGCAAGACATTAAAATTATGAGCTTTAACTTACCCCATGAACCTTTACAAGAAGGCAAAGTGTGTCTCTGTTTACCTTACCACTAACAGCTCTGAATGAATAAAGAAACAAAAAATTAGAGGGGAAAAAAAAAAAGCGGAGGTGGGGGAATAGAGAGAGACATGGGAAAGGATAAATGGATCCAAACCTTAAAAAAGATACATAGTATGGAGCTAGATCTCCCCCATCAAAGATGTATGGATGTGAAATTATGCTGTTAATATAATCATTGCTGAAACAATAGTCTGCAACATTTAAAAATGTCACACCAATTTTACATAAGTAACAGTCCTAATCCTGCATTCTTGCAAAATAAACACTTCATTCAGATAATAATTCAAATATGCAGAAATAGGTCAAACTTAAAATTCTAGGAGATTAGCATGGATAACAATTAATTAAGCATCTTACAAATTGAATGTTCACTATCCATATTTTGAATCAGTATGCTCAGATATTGTAGCAAAGGTGCCTCGATTTTTGAATTTCTACTGATCTTTAGTATACGAACAAATTCTGCTAGTACTTGGTGTTCCATGAAACATCTGAATAATTACAATCAGTCAGGGGCGTTCAAATTTCATGGGGACAACAGAACAGAATCAGAAGATAAGAATGTCATAATGCATAAGGGACTCATACTCAAAAATGAAAGGATCTTGTCTATCACCATAAGTAACTATCTCCACAATGGACTGCAGTAAATCCATCACTAATTCCTGCAAGAAATGGCAGGCATAATTACATGGCTTTTTCCCCCTCTATGAGAAAGAGGCCCAGTAACTCTTAACATAACTTCAATAAAATTATGAATGGCATTATTTGGGGTGTAAATGAAGGGCATGGATTAAAAGTGAATTAAGTTACCCTGTTATGCTTGTGCACAACTTTGATCCGCCGCAATTCATCAATAACAGATCTGTAACCTCAGCAAGATCATACAGATCACGAGTATGACAGAATGAACAACAAAATTAATTTAAAAAATAAAATACAATCTAGAAACAACAGAACTAGATACTTAGAATCTGCAACAAACTAGTCCCTAACTTTTCAGTTTGACCCAATCACATACGTTTTGTATGGCTTCAAAGGTTGAATATTCTCCAGTAACAAACTACTCCCTAACTTTTCAGTTTGACCAAATCACATACTTTTGTTATGGCTCCAAAGGTTGAATATTCTCCAGTACAGGCAGGGAATGAAAACTTCCAATATATACTCACCCTTACAAGTAGGATATTATAAGAAACCATAGGAAATTGTGTTTATGTTAAAAATTTGCTCTGTAAAGGAAATTACAACATTAGACTTCTTCATTGAATTCCTAAAGACTTTCAAATTGGGCGATGCTACTTAAAGCCTAATATTTATATTCCATTGGAAGGGATGATCAGTAGTCCGTAGCAAGTCAAAGTGCTTCAAAACAAGCATTCACAAGTACGACTCTCAAAACAAGCACAATTGATATAAACATGATGAACCTCATCATTTTACGAATGAGTGCATTGTTTGCTCCACTATGGTATCTCGTCCGTCCATGACCAAAAAATTATAATGCTCGTCGTTCAAGGCGTTCAAAATGTTTAATAGCTGAGCCTAAGATCACAACAGAATCCAATTTCCTTTCACTTTATCCTTCCTCTCTGTCATCTCAAATTGAAATTTACGGACAGCTAAATTTAACATCAAACCCTAAAATAGGTGAAGCACATTGGTAAGAAGAAAAGAGGAAAAGAAAAAAAAGGGGGGGGGGGGGAAGTAATAGGAAAACTTACTTGAAGTGCTGAATGGAGAAACGATCGATGGATCGCCAGAAAGCATGCCACATGGTGATGAAGGAGATCTCTTGTGGCGGTGATCGAGTTTTGCATTGCAATGTAAATGAATGGTGCCGCCCAAAACACACTGCTTTGGCCGTTTATTATTAGCTTGCTGCTGCAGCAACCGCCTCACTCAACAACCTTTCAACCTCTGCAATTTTCTAGTCAACCGTTTTAATTCTGACCTTCCGCATTCAGCGTAGTAACTAATGATAACTCCCAAGTAAATTTAAACCAAATTTTTGTCACAAGCACATTAGAGATCTGGACTAAATCCGATACTAAGCAATCATTCCCAACACAAGAAACTATTACATCAGTGAGAGTAAAAAAAAAAAAAAAATCCGCCTTTAAACAATAGTTTTAGACTTTTAGTGATGCATATATTTTCACAATTACCAAAATTAAATCAGTCCCCTGGTTCGCATTAACTGAGTAACGGTTGTCACAGATTTTTTTTAAAAAAAATTATTTTTCTGTCCAAATGTTATATACTCACCAATATCTCAAGTTGTAAAAAATTAACACTTGATCTAAACTACAACTAAGGCATTGAAAATATATTAAATTTAAAAAATACTTATATATTTGTAAAAAAAACCAATAAATTAAGATGGCTAAACCTGTACTTGTTTTCTTTCGAAATATAACAGAGATTTAACTTAAAATTCACCATCTGTCAAACAAATGTTGAAAAAATTTAGTGTTCGTATATTTAAAATGAAAAGAAAAGGATGAACAAAGTACTGTTCAAGTATCAACTTAGATTGTAATTTGAGTGTAATCTAGCTTAAATAATTAAAAATATTGTTTGGTCAGCTATAATTTTGTATTAAACAAAATTACGCGATTGCGGACTCTTTGGGGCAGTGTCGCAACAGATAAGTCCCATCTGCATTAAATTGGCTTGTTTTACTTTTCACAGACAAACCATGAATTGGGCCAGCCCAGTCTTCCTCCACATCCTCGAGCAGTCCTCCGACGGATTTTTTGTTTTGGTCCAAAATAATAATAATCTTTTAAAAATTGCAACATGTACTTCAAATTTTAGAAAATAAAATGCATACTGATATTTTAGAAATTCCTCAATGGCCAAAAAAATAAATAAATACAACATGAAGAATTCTAAAATTTTGATATTGATTTTCCCTCAAATCCCAGTTGTAGCTTACTTGTCCCCTTATCTTTCTCTCTCTTTCTCTCTCTCTTTCTTATGTGAAACAGAAATGCACTAAAATAAACAGAGAAAACATAATAATGTGGGTCATTTTGTCCCAATACACTCATCCAACGTAAGCAAATTCGTCCCAACAAAGGGGGAAATTGCATATGGTTTCAAGTCAATGATTCCACTGGAACTTGCTGTCCTTTTAATTTTCTCTTGGTTTCAAATCCAAATAGCCTCAACTAGTTGCAGCAGCATTTGGGGAAGGAGTGGATAGTAACGGTAGTAGTACAAAATGTACCGAGTTGAGCACAAGGAAATTCATATTTGATTCGGGTATAAGCCTAAATTATAGTTAATTAAGTTCTTACAACGCAGCCAAATTTTTTTGTTGAGAAGAGAAAAGAAAACAACACGGAACAAAACTACTAGCGAGACAAATTAATTACTCGATTTGATTGCTAATCTTAACTTAAAAAATGTTTACGATATTAATTATAATCGTTAACTATATTGCAGTGCAATGGGAAAGAAACAGCCCAATTAAGGAGGGAGAACTCATTAGTTTAATGCAGAAACCATACTGTTGATCAATTGAATGGATGGAATTAGTGGAACTCACAGGGGAAAAAGTGGAAATGTATCAGGACGAAAAGTCAGAAGAACCCAATTCTTATCATGTTTGTTGGAACAGTACAAGTAGCTGGAAGGACATATGCACATGGGCGCATGAGCAATCAAGCATTTCTCTTTCATCTGACCTTTCTTTTTCGTTCCATTTGTATAGTTTAACGATAGTAGAGAAATAATATGTTTAATTTTTTATACTATTGACTCTCAACCTTATTTTGTACGAGAGGGAACTACTAATATCTAGAGGTACTCAAGGAAAAGGAATAGAAAACATGATTCTTAATGAACTTTACCTCCAGATTTCACGGTAATTGTTACAACCATATGAGAACATACGATCTACAGCTTTCACTCTGAACTCATGGCATGCGCAAGTGGAGGGAAACCTCGTCCCTTCAATGTCCGATCCCAACATGCATGGATTCCTATTTTCTTTACATGGGATTGGGTTTTGTAGTTCCCAATGATGAATTTAAGGTGGCATAAACATTATTACAACTTATTGTAGTGACAAAATTATGTGATTCCTTTTTGCATTCCTGAGCCCGCAAACTAGTTTCTGTGGGCTCTCAGTTTTCTAAAGTATTCCCCTTGTTAACCTTATCAATGGCCCAACGTGGCTAGGTTTCTCTATATATCATGATCAACGGGACCAAAGCAACATATGTTGAACTACACAAAAAGAAAAAACACTGTTACTGTTGAAGAAGGTAGGTGAGTAGGTATTAAGCAATCCAACCAACTGCAACGTCCCAATTTGGCTTTAAAAAGTATAGTGACGGTAGGATGCCCCATTTCACTCACCCACACACACTTTTAGTCCACTTGCTAATGGATGGTCACTGGTTAGTGGAGATTCCAAATGAAATTGCAAACCAACATGCCTTTAGATCCGATTGAATCACATGGGGGCCAACCTTCGTGATCATTCATCTCGCTATCTGTTACAATTTCAAACCCTTTTTGGAAGTCGTCTTAATTATCTTGCATAGCTCTTTCATATATAGCGTGTTTTTTAGTCCCGTAAGTGTCTTGGAACACAATTTGAGGACCATTTCTCTCTCTCTCTCTCTCTCTCTCTCTCTCTTTTTTAAATGGATTGCCAAAACCTTATTTCAGACTTTGACATCCCACGTTAACGCAATGAAAAACCTATGACTGGCAATAACTCAAACAAGAATCACCTCTATTTAACTGCTCTTTTCTGTTCCTCGGTTAATTGTCCAGTTGTCAATGCAAAAGATGATATATAGTGGGACTATGAGAGAGAGGAAAGCCTTCCTTGCCGGTTGCCCCTGGTCCTGGTCGTTTTGGCTTTTGCTTCTAATCCTGTGGCCATTTATAAAAGCTTTTATAAGGCAACAGGTCTCAATTCGTCTCTGGATGCTACAGCTCTTACTTCTTACCCATAGTTTTGCATACATGATAGTTTCACTATGGTTTAGAAAGATAAAATGGTGAGCGTGTATCACTTAACTGGTTGTACATTTGTAAAGTTGACTCACAAAATTATGGTCTCGCCTCCGTTTAGGTATCCGAATGGACGGCCACGATTCACGCCTCGTTTATCACTCAAGACACATGTCACTTGTGCAACGGATGGATCTCTCTAACGGCTACGATTGCTTCGACAGGATGCTGTCATTTTTGCGCCACGACGGGAGACAATCCGAACGCATAATGGCTCCCCAAGCAGTAATGAAAGAAGAGACCCACAAAAGATTAGAAATAACTGATACCACTTAATAAGACTTAATTAATTTGACTTGAATCCGAGGTGCAAAGTTTTCTGTGCATTATATTTCACTCTGTCGGTCATCATCTACGGTAATGTTTGGCTTACAATTTATAAATGAAAACTAAAAGTTAGGTTGCTTCTAGTTCTACGGGTGCAAGAGAACGACATAAGCCCCCCAAAAAAGCGCCACTGAACAAAGAAGTAAAAAACAAAAGCCCTACCTTCTCCACTCCCCAAAGAGAACTTTTCCAAAAGATAATCAAAAGGAATAGATCCTATTCAGAAAGGAAGGCAGTAAAGATCAAAGCATATATTTTTTAAATGCTTGCTTATTTGGAAAGAAATTAAACACAACAGGGATCATAGGAAAATCACAACAGAAAGTAACAATAATGCCTCGTCACCAGCTACCGACATATCGACAGGCAATAGCATCTGTGTTTTTAATTTTATCCTTTTGCTAATGAGAACCATTTAATCTTCCATCCACCCACGTACACCACAAAATCGTGGTCAATAATGCATGATTAAATTAACTTCACGATAATAGAATCAATGAGTTCTGCCTACTTCATGATCCGTCATTAAAAATAACTAAATATTACACCAGCTACAAACTCTCACTGTCAATCACCAGTGATCTTAGCGCCACCGTCCACGGCCACCATTCCTGCTGCAACGGTTCATTAACCGCCACAGTTAAGCTTTAGTTGCGAACTGCTAAGTACTCTTGTTGCAACTTTGAGGCCGAAATCCAAGCCTGTTATTTTCCAAGTCATATTCCACGTGGAAATTCTGCTGCTGATAGTTACCCAAAATGATCGCCGGCCCGCCCGCCACTGCCGGACCGACCACATTGTCAGAGACAATGGTCAAGCATGCAGCACGCGATTTGCCAACGAACGAGAAATAGTTCTTCGAAGGCAGTGCCATTTTGGCCCCCCCTTTGAATTGGAAAGTTAATTGCGGGAAAGGCTCTGATTTCTCGCCGGAAATAACGTAACACGGACTCAAACCAGATTGGGCTTCTACGTCCCTGGCTCTGCTATAATTACCCATCTGCCTCTCGAATTCTTGTGCCACCAAATCAAAAACGGGCCTTTCCATGAATGTGAAGGTCGAGCCAGAGTCCACTATGGAGCCTCCATTGCCATGGGAATCTGGCTCCAGGAACTTGTACGGAATTTTGACTCCCTTGCCTCCCACGATGACTTTTCGAAGGGTTATATAGTAATACTCACGGAATGCAGAATTGTTCACGGATGGGTTTGGGTGAAACGGTGCGTAGCTAAGGCCGTTAGTCTTGGCGGAGGAGGAGGCACTGTCCAAGATGAGGTCACTGCTTTCGGGGAAGTCGTCGAACCTGTGAGACAGTAAACAGTAGGAGAACTTCCTTAGACCCATCTGGGAGGGCAGCGATTCTGGTCCACGACCAAAGCCGGCGATTCCAGCGGGTTGGCGGATTGACAAGATGGAGCAACCGACAAGAAAATTGGGTACGATTTTTCCAGGGAAGTCCAGATTTTCTGAGAGTAGAAAGCCAGCTGTTGACCCCAAACCGTATTGAATTATGTAAGCAGGACAAATCTGTGAGCAATTCTGGGCATTGGGTTTGCAGTCTTGGCATCGGGATTGAACATCGGATCCAAAAATCCAGCTACATTTTGGGTTTTTGCAACCGACGAACTTGGCAGAAGATGATTTCTTAGGGATGAACTTGAGGGTTTTGGTTGGATCGATTTTTGGAAAGGAACATCTAGAACAGAGGTATCGAGAGGAGCAGGGGAACCAGACCAGGCTGCTTCCCGTGTCCAAAACGAAGGGAGATGTTTGAGGGGGTGTTCCAAAATTAAGATTAATGGAGTATCCTCCGTAGCTTTTGGAATAAACTTGTGTTTTGGTAAGGGAAGGTTTGGAATTGGAGTCGCGGTGCTTGAGGTGGTGGGCTCTGGTTCGAGTAGCAGAGGAAAGTAGTTTGAGGGTCTGAAACAGATCTGAAGATGGATGTTTGGTGGATAAAGGGGAGAGAGGAATGGTAATGGTGTCTGGTGTAGATGAAGATGAAGTGAAGGGGATGACAAAGAAGAGACAGAGAAAACAGAGAATGCGCGGAGAGGCCATTGGAGAACCTGCGAAGAGTGTGCGAAGTTAAATGGATGGGAATTGTCATGGGGCTGGATTGCCTCAGTCATTTATATAGCAGCTTTGTATCAATCCTTTTCTTAAAGAATAAAAAAATAAAAAATAATAGGTTAAAGAGAAATTCAAATTTTACCGTTTAACGTAGAAAAAAGCAGGTGCGATAGCGAATGGGGTGGGTGGACGAGAGACGCTTCCCACGGGATAAGATTAGAGGACTTGCAGGTTGTTGTCTGGCGATGAGAGCAGTTGTGAGCTGTTACATCCTCGCCTTGTAGGTAAACTTTGTCCTCTTACTCGTTTTTTACTGTATGATATTAATCCGGGCAAAAATAGAATTTTAATTATTCTCATTGTAAAACAAAAGAAACAAATATTTTTTATTCAGGTATTAAATTCACTTATCATCCCATTACTTTTTCAGCCCAATATTCAATCGTCAGATGTATCATTGCCCGTGCTTTGTTTGTCGTCTTTGAGCGGCACAGTCGTAACCGAAGCCTCCATCAGGGATTTGTACTAAATCGATTTTCATACTTGAATATTTACCATTCATTTCATTTTACTTTATCTTTGTCAAGCTTAATTTCCAAGAAAATGAATTTAATCTTGATGCGTGGTTTGAAGATATCATCAGCGTAAAAGAAGAAGAAGAAGAAAGTGACAGACAAAAGAAGACTTGCTGTTCAAAAGTCAAGTCGGGTGTTTAACGAAAATTGAAATTGTTTGTATTAAAAATAAATGTGAAGATTAGGGGCGTGAATTGAGGGGTAGTCCGTGATGTTAACCCGGCCACCCATGTCTTTGGCAGCTGCCTCACTAGTAACGGTATAATTTGAAGCTTTTGTTTTCTTCGAAGGAAAATAATTATACGAGTACCAAGTGAACAGGTTGAGGTATGAAATATTGTTGAAGATATTAATAAAGTACATAATTCAGGAATACATAGAGACTTGTGCTCGTGCTTGTTAGCATACAAATTTTTTAAAAGAATAAAATGAAAAATAAAATAAAATTATATGATTTAAAATTATATTTAGTATGATATAAAAATAAATAAGAATATATTTTTATTTTAATATTTAGTAAAATAAAAATAGTAAATAAATAGAAATAAAAAAATAACTAAAATATTCTTAGAATAAAAAAATATTCAAAAAATTAATTTTTATTAATTAACATAAAATAAAAAATTACAGTTAAAAATATTTATAATTTTATAATAGAGGATCTTATAGTTTGAAATTATTTCAAAAAATAAAAAGATTGTAATTTTAATTTTTAAAAAATTATAATTTAGAATCTAAAATTAAAATTTTTTATCTTTAAATTATTCAAAATAATTTTAAAATTTAAAACCTTTTAATATAAAATATTATTATTATTTGAAGCAAAATAATTTTTTCCTTCTATTTATATTATAAAGAGTATTATTCTTACAAAAATTTGAAGGAAATAAAGTGGACTATGATAGTAAAAAAGAAATTTATTGATTATTTCAATAGATACTGCCAAACATATTTAAACAGTTTTAAAAAAAAAAACTCTCTTTGTCATTCATTGTTATCAAACATGGCATTACAATTAAGGGCATTACAATTAAGAGCATGCTTAAAATGGGGAAGAATTTGAAGTCGAGGGAAGGGGAATTCAAACTCAGATTCTCTAAAATTAACTTTAAAAAAAGATTCGAATAGAAAAATAGAAGAAGGAGTGGAACCCGCAACTTCCACATAAGTGGGATCCACTTCTTCTACTCTCTCTGATCCCAAAACTTCCACTAAAGTTTAGTTCAGAGAATCGGTCTCAGGCGGAATATCTTGAGAAAACAGATTCCAGAGTCCGATGACAGTGGATGTGGACAGGTTGGGCCCTCTACCACGTGGCGCATTCTCGCCTATGCACTATTTGCAAAACCATACATAAAGAATCAAAGTACTGTTCCAAGGAACACACATATTTGGATTGGGCCTATGGTTTTTTAAGTGGGTCAGATCTGAATACGGGATCAAGCCGGAACACAATACTTAAGCACTTCAACAAACCATAAATTCTCTGGAACAATCTGCTCTTCCCCTAAGCCCAGGCCCATACATTGCAGTCCTTCAACACTGTGGCTGTTGTTACTTGGCTCAGGTTCATCTACAACGTCCTGAACAGAATATTATTGTACTGTTTGAGATGAGGGAAGGATGAAGAAGGATTCGGTATATCATCATTTTTATTATATTACTTCATATATTATGGTATTTTGAATATTAAGACTAAAGAACAGTGTTTGATACGTTGTTATAAGTGATAACAAGATGACATACCAAATACTATCCTTACATTACATTTCAACAAAAAGATATTCTTTGATAATAATCAAAATATTTTATCATCTTATCACGATGGTGTGTAAATTTTTACACGTTGCCAATTTTATTATTGTCTTTCTATAATAGTTAACTTTACAACAAACTTTATTTTGTAAAAAATTTTAAAAACCTTGCAAAATATAATGCTGAAACTTTAGAAAATTTACTTGGCATTTTTTTTATATGAATTGAAGTAAATTACACATGAAATTTTAAGTTTTAAATTATTTTAAATTATATTTTTATCCATAAAAATTAAATTAATATGAATTTATAAAATGTAAAAGAAACATAGATTAACTTCGCAATAAATTTATTTTATAAAAATTTACAAAAGGCGTGTAAAGTATGGCACATAAAATTTGAAATATTGCTTGGTATTTTATTTATTATATAAATGAAGACAGAATAAATTACACATGAGTTTTTTTTTTTTTGGGTACTTTTTCAATTATATTTATACTAATAAGTAGTAAAAATACTATAAATTCATAAGATATCATTTATACAAACTTAAAGTGGTATATTTAAAAATTCAAATAATAAAAAATATTGATTAATTTCACACAAAAATTAAAAAAAAATGATAGGCATGTAAAGTATAATACACAAATTTTGGAAATTTAACTTGGTATTTTACTTTTTAATTGGATAAAAGGGAGTTAACTACACATGGGGTATTTTTAAAATTATAGTTTTATAGTTAAAATAATGTAAATTTTATAAGATATATTTCTAAAAATACAATATTTAAATTATTGTTAAATATTTAGTTGAAAAATATCTCCATTTAGTCACAAGCTGGAGAGAACAATTCTATCTCTAAAATTGTGTAATATTTATTATGTTTTTATAATAATTATTTAATAATATCTATTTTTTATTACATAATTAAAATAACTTATGAATTAATAGTTGTTGTTATTGTTTCTTTAATACCTTTAATGGTTCATATATCTGTCATGTTCTTTGGATTAGTTACAAGTGGTATTCAAGCTCTTATTTTTCCAACTTTAGTTGCAACTTATATAGGTGAATCCATAGAAGGCCATCTTTGACTAGTTTTCTTATTTGATTGGAGGTCCAAACCAAATACTTAGAAAAATTTACAAGTATATAATAGATACAGTTGCAAAAATAAGAACTTGAATACCACTTATAAATAATACAAAAAACATGACAAGTATAGGAACCACTAAAGGTATTAAAAAAATAAGAACAACCACTATTAATTTATCAACTATTTTTTTTAAGAAATTGGGAAGAAGACCAAAACATGCCAATTTGAATACCTCCAATAACATATTGGATGTCTGGACCCCAATTCATCTTTCATGCACATACTATCATAATCTCTCTTTATATATAACTCTCATCATATATATATTGATAGAATATACATATATTTCTATTGAGTATGTATGTCCAATTTTAATCAATCTCAATCCCTTGTTATTGCTCATAAGATAAGTAATAGTTAGGGATAAGGATGACAAGATTTGAACTTGAAGATCTCATACATTGGAACCCATAGTTATAGACTTGAATCCATTAGTATGGAACATTTTATTTTCTAAGTGAAATCGCCTTAGTATATGAAAGAGTGAAAAAGTACTTTTGTTGTTATGGAATAAGAAGCCTTCGAATCTTAATGCATGTATTTAATTTATTCGAAATTATTAGAGCAGGATCTACTTGGATTATTTACAACTCTAATGAGCCTACTGTATAAAATATTAATTTATAAATATAGTTGGAATAATCACATTAATAATTGCATTAATAGTTATTTCGTTCTCAAATCTGTATTGATAGTTACATCTTAGATGATAGTGACATACATTGTGAGGTGTTAAGCTAAAAAAATGACTATTTTAAAAACTAAAGATATGAAAATTCTTTTTATTTATAACATATTTTTTATTTATTTTCTTTTCCATTTTATATACTAAAGGAAATGTTAATTGGTAAAGAAGCAATCATAATCACTTATGAAAATTAAAGAACTTATTTTGAATCCATTCCAGACTAAAAATTAGCCCAAGTAGTAATCATACATAGCCAAACAAGAAAAAGAAAAGTTGGTGAAGGAGTAATTGTTTTTAAGTTTGCATTTTAACTACCGACAAACTTGTGTTTGTTGATATGCATTGCAAAAATAATTAATAATATAACATTTTAAAAATTAAGACATCCTAGCATGCATGCAGGTGGAAAAAGATTTGACATAATATACCTCTATTATATATAGAAAGTTGAAAATAAAAATAATATAATTTTAAAAATAAAAAGTTTACTTTGATTTCTGAAAAATTATAAAATAAAATAAATATTATTAAATAATAATTATATAAATATAATAAATATTATACAAAATGTTTCCCTCCCTCTTTCTTTCCTTCCTAATTACAAAGTAAGTCTAAATTAAGGTGTTCAAAGGTTTAGTTCAGTTTGGTTTTGGGTTTGATTTTGAGCCAAAACCAAACCGAACCAACTTAATTGGTTTAACATTTTGTTGAACTTTATCGATTTTAAATTCTAATCGGTTTGATTCGATTTTTGTTCGATTTGGTTTATGTTTTTTTGGCCAAAATGTATTTTTTTTTTAAATTTGTTTTTTGTAATATGTAAGATTTAACTTCTAATATCTTGTATCTCTTAAAATTTTGATAAATAATAACTTGGGAATAATTTATTATTTTTATATCTTTTTTTTATCTAAAAAAATTGTATACATTCACAAACAAACTTTAAAAAAAAAATAGTAATATCTTATAATAAAATAATATAAATAATTTATATATTTATTGAGTTATATAAAGAATATAATTTTGATATAAGTTTAATTGGTAAAAGATTCTATTAATTTTTAAAAAATAAAATATTAAATTTTAATTAATTATAAATTTAATAATTTAATTTAATTCGGTTAACTAATTTAAATATAAAAAAATTAATAATTTAACTGATTTAATCTATTTTATAATCACAAAAATTAAATCACATTAATTTTAAATTAATTTTATTCGACTTTTGACTTTGTAATTTAATTTAATTTAATTTAATTGATTTGGTCGGATTTTGTTCGCTCTTAATCCAAATTGTGAAAAAATTATACATGTTAGTTTCTCTCTCTTGGTTATCTGAATTAACTGAGAGAGACGGGCTTCATGTGTGCCGCAAAGAGCCGTCCGTATAACTCCGAAAGAAGTGGTACAGATGTCGAGGCTGTCCAATGTCCAATCAATCCAAATCCACTGATCAGTGGAGTCTTAATTCTGAGAACTTAGACAAAAGCACCAAAAAGTTACTTTGACAATCGACTACCACTACCCACTCCCTAGCCCCCATCTATCCCGTGCACGTGTGCCAACGTACGTGTCTCCTGAGTAGTCGGTTTAGTCCCACGTGTGTCTCATTATTCATCATCCTCCCTCCTTTCCTAGTCAAAATCAACGGACTCTATCATTCCACGTAAGCATCTAAGTCTTTATTTCCCTTCTCATTCTCAAAACGTAGGCATCGTATGTCTGCTTCGCTCCATAGCCTACGTGGATATCTGTGTCGGTGAAATAATGCCCTCTTCTGGGTCCTATAATTAGCCTCACCTAGTTTCTCATTAGTTCGAATATTATCGTGAGCAACTTTTGAACAAATTTAGATGGCTTAAATTATTTAAAAAGATTTATTTATTTTTTGAGAAACTATTTGATACACAAAATTAAGTATTAAAAAAAACAAAAAATAACACTTATATTTAAAAAAATTAAAAAAGATAGATAATATTAAATAATAATATAATAAATATTACATATGAAAGAGAATTCATTTCTTTTTATATATCAATTAAGCCATAAATATAATTTATTTTTTAAAAATAATTTAAATATCAAAAATAATTTTTTTTCCTTTCGTACATTCATATATTAAGACAATACGTACTCGTTTCCCTTCTTCCCTGTCCAATTTGTTCTCCTTCCATTGTTCAATAATTAAATAAAAAAGGGAAGAGACACACTAACATTATTTAAAATAATAATAAAAAATAAAACGGGAACGAGGGGGAAAAAATGATTGGTGGTGATTTGTTGGTGAGTCCCAATAACAAACAGGAATTAAATTTCTCTACGGCATCAATCAATCAAAAGTGCATAAATCAAGCAAAAGTGTAATGATTACTGATCTATGAAAAAACGATGGAATGATGGATCATCCCACACCATAATTCTTAAACAACCCAGGATTCACATTTTCCCATGCGTTCGTTTTCCCCTCATACCCCTCTCTTTCACTGTATGGTTAAAAACCCCGCATCACCAAAAATAAAATCAAAAAGCGGATCAAATTGTACTTTTTTAGTTTTGAAAATGCATATTTTAAATATTTAGTTATTAAATTTTACAAATATGAACTTTAATTATTTAAGTTTTAAAATTTAAAAATATATAATTGAATTTTAAGAAACTTTGAACTCTTTGCATATTAGTTTTTAGAATATGTATTAGTGAAGACATACAAATTTGTCAAAAACTAAATTTACATATTTTTAAT
This sequence comes from Erythrophleum fordii, assembly GCA_032878935.1. Classification (NCBI taxonomy): domain Eukaryota; kingdom Viridiplantae; phylum Streptophyta; class Magnoliopsida; order Fabales; family Fabaceae; genus Erythrophleum; species Erythrophleum fordii. The sequence continues at coordinate 10,757,481 of JAVQMF010000045.1, read as the reverse complement.
ATTTAAGGACTATGAATTTTTGAAAACTTTAATTATGTAATTTTAAGATTAAAATATTAAATAGTTGAAACATCTATTTTTGAAGAATAAAAATTATTTCAAATGAGGCAAAAAGGGTAATACCGTAATTACAGAATATTTCTTTTTTTCTTTCATTTATTACGATTTAACGGATATTTTAAGCCAGCAATTTCTTAAGAATATACCGGTGAATTGAAAATAACATGGTATATAACGAATTTCAGTTGGAAAAAAAATAAAGCCGCAATTACTACAGTTAAACGGACATGGTAACTATTATTATCTCTAATTTTATATATACAAAATGAATAACTAATTTATAAAAATTACAAATAATTAATTTTTTAATTTATCTCAAATAAAATTTAATTTTTAATAATATTCCTATTTAATATGTGTATTTTTTTAAAAAAATTAATTATAGTTATTATTTATAATTTAAAAGACTCATTTAATAAAAAATATAATTAGAATATTATAATTAATATATTAAATATTAATGATTTATTTTTTATATTTTTAAATCAAATTAAACTCTACAAAAATCTTTTTTATATAGGAGACCAGAAGTTGTATTTTAATAAGAAGGAGATTTAAAGAAATGTCTATACATCAGCGTAATTAAATTAGAAACGAATAAGTATGGTGATGGTATCATGAGCCAGGGGCGTATCTCATTACCAAAGATATTATCTGTTCTTTTTCTTGAATGTGATAATTGGAGTCAAATCACATTCAAATTAAGCTTGGCGTTGGATTAAGTCCCAACCAATTAATAATTTTTTAGTTACATTTGCCCAACATGCAATTTAAGTATTTATTTTTTTATAAATTTTGAGTGCTTCGTAATACCCGAAACTAGTGGGTTTACACGTGACCTGCATGCAGGATATACTACATCCTTTTCTTTTCTTTTTTTTTTTGTAACAATTTTTATAAATGCATGTTATTATTTATAAAAACTTTACTACGTGGCAATATTAAAACCTTTATGTGTGTTGATCAGGAACTATTTATTTATAATTAATTCGCATATAATTCGGAACCACCGAAAATAATTAAGATTTAGCCATTTAATTAAAACGCAGGGGACCACTTAATGGATTATTATTTGGCAGAGTGCCTAATATATGTTCAACATCTCGTTTTAATTAAATTTGAGCTTTGTCAAAAAGATTGTTTTTTCTTTATTCTATGCCTATTAGACTGCTTGTGGGAAATTGAAAAGAGTTATTGATGTCGAATTTTGTGGATAGTGTTTTTTTTTTTTTTGGGTTAGAAATTTTGTTCAAATTGTTTATCTCCGAAACAATAAGATCTGGCATATATATATATATATATATATATATATATATATATATATATATATATATATATATATATATATATATATATATATATATATATATATATATATATATATATATATATATATATATATATATATCCTGGTTGTGGGAAATTGAAAAGAGTTATTGGTGTCGAATTTTGTGGATAGTGTTTTTTTTTTTTTTTGGGTTAGAAATTTTGTTCAAATTGTTTATCTCCGAAACAATAAGATCTGGCATATATATATATATATATATATATATATATATATATATATATATATATATATATATACAGACCAAAAGGAAAGAGACGGGCCGAGCATGTGCAAAATGACAAGTTATGGATTTGGATTTTAGCTTTTAGTAAGTGACAAAAACTTCCCCAAAGCTTTAACATTTTTTTTAATGCGAAAATAACTCAATTATTTAAATTTAAAAGCCCAAAATCAGATCAAAGTAAAATATTAAAAATTTTCAAATAAAAAGAAATATTTACGTCATTTTATTAAATACCAAGAAGCATTAATGTAATTGAAAAAAAAAACATAAATATATAAAATATAATAGTTAAATACAAAATTTAAATTCTTTCCTATCATGGATTAACAGCGCAATGTCATATGAAGATAGAGATCACATGAAATATGTACTATGAGATTTACTATTCAAAGAAAACTCCCCTCCCAGGGAGCCATGCTCGTCCCTTTTATGTATATTACTTTTTTTGCATAATATTGTCATATTAGCTAGTATTTCACAAGAGAGAATCTATATCTTTAAATGCAGAATCTGAAAAAGATGCAAGTGATTTATTTTTTATTTATCATAAGAGTATTTTTGGATTAACTTTTTTGTTAACTGACTTATGTATTAATTGAAATTAAGTCTTTGTTTAAAATAATTTTAAGAGTACATTTTTTTTATATTGGTCTAAACACTTATTTTTAATCATACAGGCTTTAAGGGATAGATTCTTTAAGTTAAAGATGCATATCCGTTTTCTTTATTGGCCAAAGGATAAAGACCCTTTAAAGTATGTAGGTTAGTGCACTTTGATGCTTAATTTAATGTATAAATAGAGACATCAAAGTTATAAAATATAAATTAATTTATAATTATAAAAAATAATTATTGACAACTAAAAGGCTTAAAGTATATATACATATATATATATATATATATATTAATTTCTGAACGAAACTAAAGATAGGAATAGAAAGAAAATATTCATCTTGAAATAAGATTAATAAATTAATTGAAATGTACGAAATTTATATAAATATCACTTAATTATAAAATTAAAAAATTTAAAATTGTTTGCAAATCTTTTACAAATGACTTTAAGATGTCTTTTATGAGGACAGAAGAGACTTGAAAATATATTTAAAAAAAAAAGTGGAGAACAGATGCCTTTTATCAAATTTTTTATTTATTTTTTCTTTTTTTCTCCCCCAAGTTACACACATGCCCAACGTCGATAATTAACAACATTCAACTGAAACTCTCCAATTGGACAAGGACTTGAGAGGTGGATTTGAGGGGGCAGGGGTATATATATATATATACGCATACACATCTATCTATGCATTAACAAATAGTCACTTTGTTCTCGTTTGCAACTATCTTTCTTTTCGCTCTGCATCTCCTTGTATCCTTCGGAGAAGATCACGGATTCAATGGAAGAGACTAAATCCAGGTTCAAGCGTATTTGTGTGTTCTGTGGCAGCAGTTCTGGCAAGAAAGCTAGCTACCAGGAAGCTGCTGTTGAGCTTGGCAAGGAACTGGTAACCTATCAATAATTAAAGTTCATTTTTTGGTTTGTTTTCTTTCAGCCCCGCTTCCCATTAGAATGCAAAAAGACACCCTCTGCCGATTGTCATGTATAAAACAATTCTTCTTTCTTTCCTTTTCATATGTTTTCGATTTGCCAAGAATCCAATTCTAATCATTAAGCACGCCTTAAATCTGAACCGCCCAAGAATTATCGGTTGCATCGGATATATATTTATATATATACTTTCCTTTTTCTGTCTTGCTTTTTCAGTAATTATTTAGGTTCAATATATTTATTTATATCACGAAAGGCTATTCGCCGGTCAGCCATCTGCCTCGGTGCAATCCGAAACAGATTGTGTTAAATTTATTGTCTCGATTATTTGTCCTGATTTACCTCATATTCTGCAATTACATCTTTTTCATTCGTCCGTGTTCATCCTCTTCTTCTGCAAGTGTGTGACTGGTGATTTCTTCCTATGAACAACTTCTCAACGTGGGCTTATGATTGTTAAGGAATAAGAGGGGATGGTTTAGGGTTTAAGTTTGGCATGAGAGAGAGACAGCGATTGCTAGCTGTAACCTGCCTGTCAGTTGAGCAGCCTTCTTGCATGATCTCTCTGTGTGTTGCCTATCTTATTATTTAAACTCCCCCAAATTTCGATCTAAAAAAAAAAAAACTTTTCTGCTGTTTTCTAGGGAACCAAACGTGCAACCTTGGTATGATTACTCTATTAAGCGTGTTCTTAGCCTTTGGCATTCCCTACAAGCTTCCATGACCAAACCTTCATGATTCTTGCCTATGGGGTTGCACCCAAAATTGTTCATCGCACTCGCTAGCTAGCATTCCATGATCTTCATTTTTTTTTAATGATATTTTTACTATCTACCCCTATGGGTTACTATAGACCAATGTCCACTAACGCTTATAAATTTAATATTTTGGGGTGCCGAAATAGTATATTTGGTTTAGTGTTAATGATGAGTAGTGACACGCGTCTCCTTGGTTTGCATTTTCGATGTGTTTTGAAGGTGGAGAGAAGGATTGATTTGGTCTACGGAGGTGGAAGCGTGGGGTTGATGGGTCTCGTTTCTCAGGCAGTTCATGATGGTGGGCGCCATGTTCTAGGGTTTGTCCTTCTCTCTCTCTCTCTCTCTCTCACACCTCCATTCTCTGTGTGTGCTTGTGGATAGTAACCTTAATCACTTTTCCTGAGCCTTCATGGTTTTGTTTTTCCGTAGCATACTGACCCATGCGTGTATATTTTTCCCTGCTTTCTAAGAAATTTATTGCAATGGGACATCATGGGATGGGATTAAACAACGTGGGGAATTTCTTTTCTTTTTCAAGGCTTCCCAAGTGAGAGGGAGCATTTTGGATTAAAAAAAAAAAATTGCCTGCGGTTAATCGGGCTCTTTGTACTATTGCTGAGATTAGATAAAAAAAAAAGTTGGTGACCTTTATTGATAGTTAGAAGCTTTTTGAGCAGCTTTGCTCAATTGGATAAAGTTGAATCCCTTTTGGCTCTTCCAGAAAGGGACGTAACTTTTAGTTTTACTTACTATAAAGTTATGCGCAGCATTTGCTAATTGGACCCTCCTTTGCCTTTTCTCTTTACGCGCACTTGAAAGACATTCTAACCTTTTCCAATTGTCCTTCGCTCCACATAGCAAGCACAATTAATTTATTTATTTTTAATCTTAAGAGGATATTATATTATAATCTTCTGCGGAAGCATTGTCTGTTTTCCATTAGCTGAATCCTTTTCCATTGCGCGTTGGGCCTGATGTCCATCCATGGGTTTGATGTGCAGGGTTATCCCAAGAACTCTCATGCCAAGAGAGGTACACCACTTTAATAATTATTATTTTCAAGTCCTTATAAAAAATATTGTTCGGTGACACGAGATATATGTTTGTTTCAGATAACTGGTGATCCCATTGGGGAAGTGAGAGCCGTATCTGATATGCATCAAAGGAAAGCTGAGATGGCCCGTCAAGCTGATGCTTTCATTGCCCTCCCAGGTAGGGATCACAACCTTTTATGTACAAACTTACACAGCAGTTGCATTTTGCATAGTGTATGAAGAGTGCATATTATAATCGCCTCTATTATTTTCAAACATCAGGAGGCTATGGAACCCTTGAAGAATTGCTGGAAGTAATTACATGGGCTCAGCTTGGAATACACCGCAAACCCGTAAGACCTATTCTCATTTTCAATTATTGTTCTCTAATTGTGATAGTCAAGGTATAGCTAGTATAGATGACGTTAGTTACAAATTTTGCTGACCAAAACTACTCTCAAACGTCAATAGCCAATATATTTTAAAATAATATGTTGGGAGAGAGACAGAGAGAGGTTTGTAGAAAGATGCCTGGAAGATGGGAATGGAATAAAGTAATAGAAAATAATTAAACAAGCTTCATCAGCTCTTGAGATCTCTCTGGAATCAAATTTCTGATACACACAATAAAAAAAAAATTGCCAAAGTCAAATTCCTTTTTTCTCTCTTTGCCTTTGATTATTCTGACAGCACTTGCCTTTAGGAACTATATATAGCTTCCACATGAGACATTGTCTCCAAGTTTATAATTAATAATGCTCTTCTTATACGTTTCAGTTGTCATGTTACTTGATACGCGTCTGGTTTAGGTAGCAAGTTGACTGTTCATATATCTCAGACAAGAAAATGTTAAACATGGATTTCATGAATTTATACAACCCCCTAGGAAGCTTCAAAACAGAACCAATCCATGTGGGGTATTAAATTTAGATTCACATGAAAAGATAGGTGCAGATTTTTATGTAGTTAATTGTTGTCACGTTACATTATTTGGAGGCTTTCCGTTTGAATGGGAGAAAGATATGGTAACCAATCTTCATCATTCATATAAAATGATAAAGAACAACGCAAAACACCAAAGTTGTTGGTCAATGTAAGTGTGCTGGGGTATTTAATAATTGTATCTTTAACAAAGTGCTTTGGGTATTCGATTTGTGTGGGTGCAGGTAGGGCTGTTGAATGTGGATGGGTACTACAATTCCTTGTTGTCGTTCATTGATCAGGCCGTTGATGAAGGCTTTATCTCCCCTACGGCACGTCGCATTATCGTGTCAGCACCCACTGCCAAACAATTGGTCAAAGAGCTGGAGGTACTCTCTCTATAATAATAAGCTTTATTATGTGGATCAGAAAGATTATACCTTCGTGTAAATCAAGTTAATTAAATTAATTTCTCTTCTGGTTTAATACAAGTCGCTAATCGAGTGGGGCCTTTTTTTTTGTTTTTCCTTCTTCTGGGGAGAGCAGGAACATGTACCTGAGCAAGATGAGGTGGTGTCCAAGTTGGTGTGGGAAGATAGATTAAATTTCGTGCCAGAATCAGAAGTTGCCATGTGATCCATTTCGTGGCTGAAGATGAACGATGGTTTTTGGGATTTTGCTTTTTTGGTACATAAGAATTATATATGGCCGCATAGGAACTGTAGGAGTCAACACAGGATCTTTTTTGTTTCTTAGAGAAGTTAGAACATGTGGTAACGTCCCTATCTAGTATACAGAAAATGAGGGATGTTCATCAAATGCAATATCAAAATCTTAATGAAAGTTATGTTACAACGCTTTTGACATCAAATGTGAATGATTCGTATCAATTCTCTTGTTCCTCTCTTTCCACTTCTCTCCCTTGCAACCTTTCTTAGTGAAAATACTAGACGTCTACTATAAAATTTTGTCTAGCAATCCTAATTAAATAAACACCTGGAAGGTATCGTGGCTCTGATATGGCTTCATGTTAATTCTAAATCTTAAATAAGATATGGGTATCTTCTTAGATTAATAGCATCCATCTTCAATTAAATTAGTGCGCTATACAAAGCTGTTTTAGTAGGTATCCTCCGGCATTCTTGGTGGAATCATAGGGTACGAACTAAGGAGGAAAAGTTCTCGTGTTAATCTTGAATTGTAAGTGTCTGTCACGTGAATCAGACTATGGAGATGGTTAATAAGTTGTTTCGGGCATTGGTGGGCCTGTTCTGTTGGGTAACTACCATGCAGGCAGTATCTACTATCTAAAGGCAAGCCCACCCACTGAAGAATGATTGGTACCCTTTTAACTATTGTCTTTTCCAGCTCGATCCTTCTTCCAACCCCTTTAAATATATCAGTTGATTTTTTCCATTTGATAAACTGCGAATAAAACTCTAATATCCACTCAATTTTCTATCCGCTTAACTCATTTGGGTTAGATTCGTATCAACCGCAATATTATGTTATAATCAGATATTTGCGCACCCCACACCTAATCTTTCTTGCAATGGCTACTAGTAGGATGATGATTGTTGTTATTGTTTATTAATTTCTGGCATGCCATTGTTGTTACGTGGCCTTCATTTGTTGGAGAAAATTGCTTGATTATTACCTAATGCAACGTTATGTGAATATTATACGTAATAAACTAGTTATTACACATTTTTTTATGAATTCTTTAATTTGTCCAGCATCAATGGCATATCTTTGACTGTATGAGAGGAGATGAATTAGTTTCAGTGCACGTAAATTGGTCCGGCACTTGATGGCAATGTCAAAAAATAAAAACTTAATTATTACACAAATGAATACATAATTTTTGTGCAATAACTTCATCTACACACTTGAGATAAACTTCTTGAAAGATTCCATGCTATAGAAAATGAACTCCAAACCCAAATAATAGAATTTCAACAACTAGCACGTCGATGTTTGCTTCGGCTGTAAGCCATATATAATTTGATCTAGTTCTCTAGTACAATGGTGATCATATATATATATATATATATATATATATATATAAGGCTTCCGGAGAAAAAGTATTCTTATCGCTCAATTTGATGAATGCCATCCAACAAATTTGGAAAGATAAGGGTATCTGAGTTCTTTTATGTTCTGAACAATGATATCCAATTATTTCTAACCATGCCAAACAAACAAATCATAGCCAATTGAAAATAAAGCCATAGAGCATCCCGCAAATAAAATATATTCTTCTATCAAGTCAAAATGCCAATTAATACTAAATGATTAGTCAACAGAACTGTTTTCGCTGATGTTGCTGTTTTAGAAACATTTTTCTTACTATAAAACCTTTGTGTTGGGTCAATTTAGGGCAGTTACTCCGAAATTATGTTTGTCTCCATTAGCATTTTAACACCATATGATTGAACTGCTGGGTAAAAAGAGAGAAAAAAAAAAAAAGGAAAGTGTTAAGGAAATGTATGGGGGTTATGGAATTTGTGGTGCAAATGAGATAGGGGGGACTTTAGTATCAGCTTGCTCATATTCTTTCAAATACTTGGGGAGTATATTTCTTTTCGTTCTGCAGGATGTGGGCAAAGGCAAAATATTTTTATTAATAAGTTAATGGAGACAGGTTAACTTTGGGTTTTGTTTTGTGATTAGTGATAAGCGACTAAGTGAGACAAGTTCGAATTATTAGTAATTCAGATACAGTCTAAAGGAAGTCTTTCTGAATGGAATGATACTTTGTAGATAATACATTTGACAAACTTAAATCGCACTCTCATCATTCAAAATGCAAAGATCAACTTACGCATAGGTTTGGAGCAACCTCTATCTTACACTTTCTTCTTATTTGTTTTTTTTCTTAGATTTCATTTAAGAGTTTACATCTTAAAAACCCAAGAAGTGGCCGAATGGGCAATAAGTTCGTAAAGGAACTTCAAACGAGACTTTGTGAGAAATTTTTACTATTAATTTTTTAAATAAAAGACCACAAGAAAGCAGATTGAATGGAATTATACCTTGTACATAATAAACTTGGCGAACTTGAACCGCACCTCATCATTCAAATTGCAAAAATTAACTTGCGCTTATATTTGGAACAACCTCTGTCTTATACTTTCTTCTTATTTGTTTTTTCTTATACTTCAATTAAAAGTTTACATCTAGAAAACCATGTTCAGGAAGTCGCCGGATGGGTATTAAGTTCGTAAATGAACTTCAACCGAGACTTTATGAGGAATTTTTACCATTAATTTTTTAGAATAAAACACCAGAAGAAAGCAGATTGTGTCATAAGCGAACTGTTCCATAGAAGTGGACGAGCGTTTGGACCATCAATCAAAGCTTTGACGATGAAATATGATTTCGTGCCCATTATCTGCCACAATACGTTAACTTTGAGCTCCTTTAGCCAAGATATCATTATAGCCAGACGCATGTGGGAAACATTCATAATGCAGTGAAATCAGTTTTGCTCAGTTCTATGTAAGAGCTACTTGCCAAATCCAGGCACAGAAAGAACTACAGCCACTTAAAGCTCCAACGGGCGGAAGCCTGAAACGTATCATTCAAATTTCAAGCACAAATATGATATAAAGAGACCATTATCACAAGAAACTGTAAAACTGATACATAATTCACACCAAAACCCAGGACACCAGCATGGATTTATTACCACAACATATGGCTCAAAACTCACAAGAACTTGGCTTAACATAAAAACAAAACCCTATTACACCACATTAATTGATACAGATAAGCAATTACTGCTCTTTACTACTATCAAGCCTACACCGCTGAAAAGTACTCTTTGCTAAGTTTAGGGTCTGGTTTCATGGATTTCTCTCCAGGCTTCCACCCAGCTGGGCAAACTTCATCTGGGTTTTCCTGCACATACTGCAAGGCCTGCACGACAATGCACATGGATGGGGTTGCAACAAAATTAAATCATGCGATTTAAAAAAAACACACATAATATAAAAAATAATACTAAAACAACTGTTCAATCTTGCCTTTGTCCTAATTGAGCTGATATTACCTGGAGTGTTCTCTTCGTCTCATCGACACTTCTACCAATTGCCAGGTTATTGATGGTAGAATGCTGGATAACCCCTTCCTTGTCGATAATGAACAATCCTCTCAGTGCAATCCCCTGTACCATTTGGAAACATATTAAAACATGATGAAACGGGTCCAAAAGAGTGGAAAGAAAGACAATAGTTCCACTGCCAACTTTTCACCTCTTGATGCTACCTACTGAAGCTATAATCTAGATAGCATCCGATATTTCAATCCAGAAGGAAAAAGGATACCCATAGTTCAAGTTGTTAAAACATCACAGAAACTTGATATGATTGGATAGCAGTCTGACAAGTTATACTAAGTCACGAAGGAGAAACTATGGCTCATAAGAAACTTTTATAAAGTTCCAACACAATAAACCCTTACAAGATTTGTTACGTGGTAGTTAGGATAGTTAGTTGGAATTGATTAATTAGTTAGTTAGTTAGGCTGTTTGTTTTGATTAGGAGATTTTATGTGTATCCCTATTAGTATAAATAAGGGATAGACGAACCTAAAGAGATTGAAATGAATTTAATAGTGTGTGTTTACCTTTTAGAATATATCAATTGATATCAAAGCTACTTTCTAGTTCTATGATAGCACCAGAGACCCAATCTCATTTGCAAGAATGTTTGACAGAAATACAAAGAGCTCTGACATAAATAGAGAAGCATCTCAAGAAATAGCAGTAGCAATGGAGATACAAAACTTAAAGCAAGAGGATTCTGTATTGGAATATCAAACAAGGTTTAGAGAGTTGTTAACAAAAATTGACTTCCCAGAGTAAATAGCCATGAATTGCTTTATCAGAGGCTTACATTTAAACATCCAACAGCTGTGATACTTGTCAAACCTTCTACTCTAGTCAACACCATATACTTAGCCTATCTCCAAGAAATCTACATCCAGAAGATGCAAGAAAGGAACAACAAAGATGAAGTAGAAAAATGCAAAGGAGAAAGAGATGATAGAGAGGAAGGTTTAGGTGGGTGAAGGCAAGTTGAAAGAGATGAAGAATGCTGCAAACACCATCAACCTACAACTAACACGAAATCAAACAGTCTTGGAGATTATTGTAGAGATGCCAATCTTGATGATAATGCGGAATCAAAGCATTACGAAGGAAAAGAAGATGATGGCGATGAAGACAATGAAGACCACATCAAACAAAAACATTCTGTCCAATTGCTCATCTTTGAAGATCAAAATCTGGGAAAAGTCAAAAGGGGCAGCAAAGATGGAGGCAAGACTCTAGAGCCCCACAACCTCACTACACATGCCATTCTCCCTCTGTTCTACATCGCAGATATGAGATCGGAGAGCTACAAGGTGTTTAATCGATGCAAGAGGAAGGTAGTGGTGAGAGCAAATCCATTGATGAGGGTGGAACTATTTGTGAAGGAATTTCTCGATTCATTGAAACAAAATGAAGACATATCCTGGCGGGCTCTTCTCACAGTTCGCCAGAAGAGGCTAAGTCTGTGTCATCAGCAGGAAGTGTTTCCAAATTTCAAAGATAAGGAGAATGAGAAGAAGATTGGAGGACCTGTACCTCGTGTGAAGGAACTGTCCTTCCACCTGCACTTAGTTAAGGACCTGAATTAATTGAAGGAGGAAGGAGGGGTTAACCTGTTTCTTCGCACAAGGCAGCAAGAGATGGTCATTATGCTGATTTTCGTCAAAAACAGAGTCCTTGCAGCTAGTCAAACAAATGCATTAGATGCATCTACAGAGGTGGTGACATTTTGGATGAGCTTCGAACCAAAACCATCAAAATTTTCATTTTCCTGTAGGTCTCTGGTTTTTTATCCTATCAAGTCTCAAAGACAAGACAGCCATCACAATTTCCACTAAGCTAATGGTGGTTTTGACCAAAGGCTTCAACACCACAGAGATGGACACTTGGGTTGTACAAGATTTTGGGTGGTCTTGGAAGGCATGGCCCAATGAGTCCAAAAGCCAGTGGATTAGCTGTATTAGGACTATTCCAAGACCCAATTATAGCTGGGTAATTGGGCCAAGAATCTACAACTGAGTTAGAGTACCAACGGTTTTTTCTTTTTTTCTTTTAAAAACATTTTTAAATTTCTGAATTTTTTATTTGTACAAGATCCTTGAGGACAAGGATCATTTTCAAGGGGAGAAGTATCGTTACGTGATAGTTAGGATGGTTACTTGGAATTGGTTGGTTAGTTAGTTAGTTAGTCACGATGTCAATTTTGATTAGGAGATTCTCAGCGTATCCATAGTAGTATAAATAAGGGATAAACGAATGTAAAGTGTGTGAAATGAACTGAATAGTGTGTGTTTACCTCTTAGAATGTATCAAGATTTGTTAAGAGAAAGGATTGAAAGCTAAACAAATTACTGCTATCTTACAATCCAGTCATAGCAAATTAATATTATTAAAATTATAACCATGTTGCCAACACATACCTGATCAGGAATGAGAACGCCATAAGATTTTGAAATCGATTTGGTGACATCAGAGATCAATGGATACTTCAAATCACCAAGGCCACCAGACTTTCTATCTGTTTGAACCCATGCAAGGTGCGAGAACTACAATTTGATAACAATAACACCTCTAATCAAGAAGCAAATTCTGGAAGTACCATTATATAGGCTTTAAAAAAGTAATTGTGAATGAAGTTCCAGAAAATGTAGATCAACAAAAACACATTTTGATTATCCATGATTGAATGAAGCTGTCTTCCAGATAATCCCTTTTCCTTTGTATATGAAGTAATCTCCCTGAACCTCTTCTATAAATTCTACCTAGTAAGTTATAGAACCCAATAAATTTTCTAAGTCTCCATCATAGCTTCTCCCAAGATAATATTTGCTTAAACTATGTGAAGGCAGTAAGCTGGGCAGACTTTTCCCCACACTTCAATTTCTTAAGCAGCTAATATAAGTAGGAAGAAGTATGCAAGGTCAAACAAAATGTTGGGGGGGTCTTTGGCTGTAAGTGGCAGTAGTTGAGGAAATAAAAATGGAAAAACAGTCTAAACCAACTTACCACACTATCAACTGAAACACCCAATATCTCTGTGTTTAGTTTCTCAAACTCCACATAGCGGTCACTGAAAGCAGTGATTTCTGAGGACAAGAAACAGACATTTAAGGATCCACAGCAATCTCAAATGTCATTTTAGTTTACTGAGATGTTAACAAACCTGTGGGACAAACAAATGTGAAGTCCAATGGGTAGAAAAAGAGAATAACATATTTCTTCCCAATGTATTCAGAGAGTTTGACCTGAAATAAAAATGCTTTAGTTAAACAAAATCTCTATGCATGGCACTCTCCACAAACTATTACATAATAAAGAAACAATCAGATACTCATTTCAAAATCTGAGAATCTGAATTTATCTTTGATGTGGCTGGTAGCAGTTTACATTCCTTAAACACCAATGTGCATGAGATTTGAAACACATTCTAAATGTGCCTAACAGTGAGACCATTAGAACAATATATTCTGCCAGTTATTTAGAAAGAAAGATTTCTTAATTGTCTACCTTGATAAACTCCTGATCAAAAACAGCCTCTGCTTCAAAATCTGGAGCTTGATTTCCCACTAGTGGAAGTTCACTCTGCAAAATGAGAAGCAGAAGAATATGTACTTCAAAGGTCAATCCAAAGAAAATTTAGGGTCCTAAACATGATTTTCAGTTTTATAATTGGAGACTGCAGTTACTGTAGTAAACGAATAAAAAAGACTTTCCCAGCACACCAACAAGACAGTATATAATTTACTATACTTAACGCTTAAATACCCACGAAACAAACTATGACTATTCTTAATAGTCCAGAATACCCAAGTCCTCTGGAAGATTCTTGGTCTAATTACTATTAAGTTGTATCTTAACGCAACATCAATTATAAATTAAACTAATAATTTGGACGATGCTGCATATGAAATTGAAGCATTACCAAACCCATAACCAGTAACGCAGTTTATGTCCACTTACAAATGTTCAGATATTGAACCATGAACTTATCCCACAGTAAGGGCATAATAGCCTTGGACGGTACAGTTTAATATGGGAAAAAAAAAATCATATTTAGCAGACAATATGCAGCAACCAAAAGCAACAGACAGACAATACATTAGAATAATTTCCACAGATGGAGGGGACATTCTATTCGAGAAGTTTACGTCGCACGATGTTGCAATGAGAAGAACGCCAGGACTCAGATATGCAAGAAGCAAATCAAGAAGGCAACTTTAACATTCCCTTCAGGAATTTAAAAAAATAAAAATAAATAATAATAATAATAATAATAAGCAACTCAAGAGGGCAACTTTAACATTCACTTCAGGAATTAAAAGGAAAAATAATATATAAGTGTGGAGAAAGTTCGTACAGAAGCCTTGACAAGGAAGCTGCGTCTGGATCGAGAGGCACGATTGGAGGAAATTGATGGAGACAGAGAAGGGCGTAAGGGACTGCGAAGACCATTGAAGGAATTGGGGATGGATAGAGAGAAAGAAGGAGAAGAATTGGGAGACAAAAGGCGAGGATTTGAAGAGAGGAGAAGAGCAGAAGTAGCAGAGGAGGCCATTCGGTGGAGAACTCGCACTCACAGTCAACCTGCTGCTCACGCGAGTGTGAGGCTGAGGCTGAGATGATCGTTCGAAGGGGAGGCGTTACGGGTTTCAGGCCACGTTCTGTCCTCTTTCTCATCTACTCCGAATTAACTTAATTTATTAAAAAAATTAGTCACTTTTAATAAATTTTTTATTTTCTAAATTATCTGAAAATAAAGTAAATTATATTTGGAGAAATAAATAAAATTTTTAAATAATTTAAAGTATTAAAATTTTAAAAAAATAACTCATTTTCTTTATATAAATTGAGATCATCTAAACTAATTATCCACATTTTTTGGTCAAAAATTGAATAATGAATTAATAATTCTTATACAATAATATACTTGTCTTAAAATGAAATAAAATTTTTATTTTAATCTATATATTTCAATACTAAAATTTTATAATATTCACTTACCAAACATCATCTAAATAAATTATTTGAAAATTGATTTGTAATTGAGTAGATCTTTCTGTTTTAAATTGAAGCTACATCTATCCAAATCATTGAGTTTGTAGTGAAAAATATTGAAATGGGCCGTCAACTATCTTGTTGTAACGGGACAAACATGATTTGATAATTAGCTTATATGATCGTATTTTATTGCTATAATGGTTAACTAGCATTATAATCTGTTTAAATTCTAACAAAAATCTTAGAATCTAATTAAAACAACTAACTTAAAAAAAACAATTAATTTTCCAAGAACTTGTTTCAATTCATTCAAAACTTGTTTAAAATTCATACTTTTTTATAAAGCATGCTTTTTATTTAATTACTTGTCATGCGGCAAGTCTATGTAATATAAATCAACTTCGAGTATATTAGTTAACTAAAACATTTTCATGTTTAATTATTACAGTAATAGAACTGAGATTAAAAAAAAAGCAGATTTTATTGCATAACTTTTAGATGTTAAAAGATAATATTGAATTAATTAAATTTATATAATACTCAAAATATTAAAAATATATTTAAATCTAAAATTATTTATAATTGCTTGATGGTTAAGAGAAACAAAATATCAAGCTATGCTCTAATGATAGTCAACAAGCATAATAATTTGTTTCAATTTTAAAAAATAAAAGTCTCCAATCGAAACAAAAAAAAAAAGTTATTTAAATTCATGAAAAAATAACTTCTTGTAAAAATCATACTTTTTTGAAGACTCAAAATAAACGTAATTTATTATCTTTTGATGGTTAAACAGAAGCAAAATAAATATCAAGCCATACGCGAAAACGCACGTGTTACTAAACAAATGGTTTATGGTTTTCTTTTCTTCCTTTTTGTTTTTTCAAAAATGGTTTTGGCTTTATTTATGAGCATAATTAGAAAAATTGAAGCCTGTTAACTGATTTGGTTAGTATGACTTACAAATTAAGGCAGTATATAATATGATACGATATGCATGGTATGGAATTTGAATTTTTCAAAAGCAATAATGTTTGTATCAATAGACAATAAACAGAGTTTGCTAATAGAATTTCATTAATTTAGAACATAAGCTATTAAGTAGTGAGAAATTTAAACCGTTAACTGTTCAGTAATTTGGAATAATAATGCTATTTCAATGTATATAGATATATATATATATATATATATAAACTTATTATTGCTTTGCATGTTAAATTCCTCTTACTACTGAATTTCTTTGCGTGGTGAAATGTACAATACAAAAGTTTTGAGGAAGTAGTATTCTTGTATTTAAAGTCTTTAAAATATGATTATTAGTTGTGTATATGTTACCTCCTAAAACTTTGAGTTTACATTCTCTAAAGTTTTGTTTTTTTTCAATTTCTCTGTAAAGTTAAAAAAAAATAAACACAAGATGTGAAGTTCATATACTTTCACTCTATCTCGTTCAATACTTGACCTCATATTACATATTTATTCCTCTTTAATGTTATAAAAAATGTATTCTTACACTAAAATTTTATGGTGCTACCTTATCTTGAGCGATAAAGATAGGGTTAAGTTATTAATAATGGCAAAGATTTAACCCTTTTAATATATTAAAAGAAAACAAAATTATGAACTGAAAGATGAAAAACACAAATGCTAAAATTCAATTGAGATTGAGAATTTGAAAAAGAAAAAAGTCCCCGTTTGGCAAATTCATTTAATAAGTGACGGAAGGAGTAAATTGTAGAAGAAAAGGGGGGGGGAACCTTTCTTTCATTTATTTTTACTATTTTGATGAGCTTGCTTTATATTGCTTGATGAGTATAGAAAAGATAGAATAAAAATGAACCAACAAAGATATTAGATTAAAAAATAAAATAAAATTTAGCTGTAGTTCTTTATATTTTTATTATTAATTTTTTTAATAAAAATATAACAAATATATATTTTTAAAAAATATATAATAAATATATAGTTTAATTGAAGAATCATAAAATTGTCTGTAAAAATTATTATCTTATTGATATTAACAATAACTACAATATATAATGATTTTGAATAAAAATGTTTATGCTTTCACAATTGTTTTTGTTTTTGCTTTTACTTCTTTCTTACATATTAAAAAAAAATACTAGCATTGAAAAATAATTTAATTTTTTTAGAAGCAAGGCCAAACATCTTAGAAGGTCAAAATGATTACTTTTTAAAAAATATAAATAACTTCTTCCTCCCATAAAATTTGGCCAAAATAATTATGAGATGTAAATTTTGTAATTCACAATTATCTTATTAGTCCTAAATTTACAAAATTATAGTTCAGATTTGAGTAATTACATATCAAAATTGGTGTGTGAATTTGATGGGAAAATTTTTATATTACTTAAAGTTTCCACAAACATCTCACCCAAAAAAAAAAATCCACAAACATAAAATATAGTCTTATTATTGATGAACAATTCATAAATATATCTAATTAATATACTGTTCAATAAAATTTAATTCAAATAATACATTCTAAAAGGTTGAATTACAATTGTCATAACTATCTGTTATAAAATATAAAAAAAATTATTAACTACTCAGCCAATAAAACCTACTTTATTCATCTCACCAATTATTATAGTCATCTATAACTTGTTATATAAAATATTTGTTTCACTCTAATGATCTAAGTGGTAAGAAAATTCTCTTATATTTATGAATCCTTCATACAACAACACAAAATGTAGAACCTATACAAATAAATCCCATTAAACCTTAATCACTATGTCACCCTCTTAACACGAGTGAGTTCCTAGATATCCAAATGCCTACTAGTATTTGTCACATATAATAACAAATTGACTAGTTGATGACCATCTTTTGCTAAATTAGTGTTTGAAATTATTAAAATGTTCTTAAAATTTGGTGTTTGACCTTTTTGTGTAGGAGATTGCAATTTAGATTATTTCCAATGTGCCTTCTTCAATTGTGCTTTAAGTGTTGAAATCCACACCATTCACTTTATCCAACAGCTATAAGGGGAAGATACTTTTAGCCTTCTTAAGATGTATCATTTTTTTGCCAAACAACTAAGGCGTTCTGACCTTCTCAAATGTGGCAATCTGAAAGAGGTTGAAATGTGAGTTGTAACACCTTGGACAGCAAAAAAATGACATTATACGTGTCTTTATTCAAGCCCTGTTATAGCTTATGGTCACTCACCAAGCTTCATACCCACCTTATGGTAACTAGCCTCCACAAAATCCTATCACTTTTACCAAACTCATCGAGTTTTATGCTAAAATAGATTTCTTCTAATCTTCAAGACTTGTTTTCAAAACTTTTTCATTTCCATACTTAGTTATATATTTTACCATCACATGATTTCTCTATAAGCCTGTATTTGCAAATTTGTATATCCCTTTATTTTGAGGGCTACTTCTAGAATTGGTGACTTGGTTGTGGGTATGAAAGTTCATAAGAAGATAATTAAATGTGAGTTCAATACTAATATTGTTTTTGAAACTTCATTACTTGGTATGTATGGTGAATTCTACTATTTAGGTAATGCTCGAAAGGTGTTTGATAAAATGAGTGAAAGGGATGCATGGTAAGGTCTTCTACCAAATTTGGTCGTTTAAGGCTAGCAAAACTGGTCCATGCCCATGTAATCATAAAAGAAATGGAAAGTGATAGAAATTTAAATAACTTTCCGCTTATTTTATGTAGTTAGTGTGATTACTTGTGTAGTGCGAAAATAATTTTTAAGAACCTTATTAATCCAAGTATTGTTTCTTAGACATCTATGATTTCATCTTATAATCAAAGTGGATGATTTCAAATAACCATTGCTATTTTCATTTAATTGGAAACAATAATGTTATAATATGGAATACACTTATATCACTTTATACTAAGGAGGATTCATACGATGATGCCCTAGAACTCTTTGTAGATATGTTGAGAAAAGGGATAATGCCATACTTGTTTAGCTTAGCAAGTTCAATTTTAGTAAATGCAAATGCAAGTTCAATACAACTTGGATAACTAATACACAACTGAGTAACACAAAGAAGGTTGATGAATGAATTTGTGTATAACTCCTTGATCAATATGCATTCCAAATATGGCTTTGTGGATTCAACATGCATGATTTTTGAAAATATTACATAGAAAAGTATTGTGACATGGAATTGCATGATGTCTAGTTGTTCTCAAAATGGTATTTTAGTAGAAGCATTAAACCTATTTGATGAAATGTACTTTAATGTCTTAAGATCAGTGAAGTAACCTTCTTGTATGCAATTTAAGCCAGCTTTAATTTAGGTTATCTAGAGAAAGGGAAATGAATTCACCATAAGATCATTATATACAGCGTACAAGGATCTTTATATAAATATAGCTTTTTATTGGCATGTATGCCAAATGCAGAGACCTTAGAATAGCAAAGAGTTTTTGATAGCATGTCCAAGAAAAGTGTGGTGTCATGGGGTGCAATGATTGTTGTTCATGGCATACATGGTCAAATAGCTACTATCATCTCACTATTCACTAAAATGGTAGAGTCAGGTATCAACCAAACCAAGTAACCTTCATGGGCATCTTATTTACTTGCACTCACATAGGATTAATGGAAGAAAGGAAGTTATATTTTAACTTTATGCAAAATTATGACATTAAGCCTAACATAAAACATTTTACCTCTATTGTTAACCTTCCATGGTGTGCTAGTGATATGAATAGAGCATACAAAATAATAAAATCAATGTGCCTACTTATAGATGCTAGCATGTAGGGAGCTATCCTTAATGGGTGTCAAATACACAAGAGGATAGACTTTACTAAAAGCATCACAAGGGAGCCTATGGAAATTAGTAGTGATGGTACAGGATATTATACTTTATTATATTATATATATGCAAAAGAAGGAAACTAGGATGAGTCCAAAAGGCTAAGATTATTGGTGGAAGGTATAAGCCTATATAAGGTCCTTAGCTATAGTACTATTGAAGTTGATAAGAAAACTTATAGATTTAGAGTTGCAGATACTTTTGAATGGCAAATGAAAAAATTTTACATTTGTTTGAAAATTTTTTGAAGTTTGGTACAAGAACATATATGTGATGTAAAGTGCTATAGTACAATGTATAAAACTAATATTTTTAAAAATGATAAAAGTATTAACCATATATGAGTTGCTTATTTATAAACCTATGCTACCATAAAATTTATTATAATAAAAATGAAAATGTGTATCAGGTACTAGAATTTCCAGTAATCCTTTTAAGCCATTTTTCTTAATGTAAACACTCATTATAACTTAACCTTTGTTTCCAACATTTTGATTCATAGTGAAATATTCATAATAAAACACATTTATGATTAGGAAAAAGCTGCCACTTTATCATATACATCATTGCTATTAATTGTATATTGTTGATATCCATTTGCACTACATTGCATATGGGGATTTTGTTCAATCCTCTTTGCTTCATCCACTCTCTCACCTGCTTAACCTTGTTCCATCTCTCATATTTGGCACATAAGTTTGACACAAGTACATAGTAACAAGATTCATTATGATGTAACTCTGACGTTCTCCTAAGTACAACTTCTCTTAATTCAAACCTTGAATGAAGTCCGCGTCCATAGAGAAAAGATCAACCTCACATGCGTAATGCTTTGTGGATTAATTGCTTACACATTAAATTGAAAAAACTCTAGCCTTATCCAACCATTCTTATGGGGTTGCATGCTGTTAATTATATATGGGATCAAAGTATTTCACTTTCTGTGAATTTTTTGAACTCCATGTGAATTACTAGAATAGACTTATATCAATTTCAATTTTCCTTAATTGGAACAACAAAGAAAATTTGAAAAACAAGGAATAAAGTTACCTTTAGTTAAACCTTTATTCTCAATGATAGAGGATACTTTCCAACAATGGTCCTCTTTTCTTAATCAATTCACACCCCCATCCATTTTTGGTCACTATTTCTCATTATTGATTCTTTCTTGCTTTCATTCTTAGAGATTAGGATGGAGGGTTGTTAATGGTGGTAATACAACCAAGGATTATTGAAAAAGAAAATTTAAAAAAGATGCCTATAGTCAAATGTTATAAAAAAGATCATTAGAGAAGAGTTATGAAAGAGAAGAAATACACTACAACTACACATTTCAACTTTTTTTAGATTACCACATTTGAGAAGACCAACATGCAGGATCCCATTTTTCTACATCTTCTAGAGATGTGCACATTGTGTATATCTCATTTGAACTATTTAGATTTAATTTACACGGTTCAGATTTTAAGTTTTTTATTTTTATTTTTTTAATTTGAATCATTATTTACTTAAAAGTTTGCAATTAAAAAGTTTTTTTTTGTATTATGTATCTTTTAAAATACAAAAAAATCAAAATTAAAAAATTAAAAAATATAAACCCTCTAAATGAATTTAAACGGTTTATAAAAGCTATGCAGCCACTGCATATTTTTTAGAGATATGTAAAGAACTTACATGCCAAGATGCACCATTTCTTTAACTAAAAATAGGTTGTTTTGAGAAGGCCAAAAGCACATCCCCCTAGTAGCCGTTGGAGAGACGGGGTAGATTTAGACTTAAGGTTTAGGGTGGATTCCGGCAATTGAGACACAATTAAGACTATCTAAATTAAAAAGAATAGGCTATGCTTTGTAATTAATCCTTTATTATTATTTTGCCTATGTAAGATTTCCTAGTGACTTGCTGAGGTACTATTCTCGAGGTCTTGTGCAAGGCTTCAATGACGAAACTCCGCCATGAACTAGCATACAATAATACATTGTTTCTCATATATTAATATATTTTTATTTATTTTAAAATAAATTTACATGTAATTTTTTCTACACACCGTGTATCCTCATGACTAATTTAAAAAAAAAATTATTAAAGTATTAACTTTTTTTTTTTAATTTTAATCTCATATTCTTATTTGAGCTGAAATTATATAAAAAGGTTACGTTTTTCTAAACGGCCTGAAGAGTGATCATGTTTACTAAATAGTAAATACTAACATTACCATATCCGTAGAAAAGAACGAAATATAGAATTTTGGGGTTCTCGTTATAATAATCTCAAAATGGAATGGTGAAAGTACAAATATATTGTTGTTTCTCCGGTTTGGCGTTCCCTCCACATCCATCCGAAACAAAATTCCCTCCTTCCCTCGTTTTCTACTCACCCCCCTTCGGCCCTAACTCCATCTACTTTCCTCCAAACCCTTCTCTCTCTCTCTTTCTCTAAACGCTTAAATCCCATTTTCATTCTCAATGCCCTAGAGCCGTAGCTCTCTCTCATCTTTACTTATTTGCCCAGTCATTCAGCTTCTAACTCTAAAGTTTTAGCGATTTGGGATTGCCAGCACTACGATCAGTTTCCTGCTCCATGTCTCGCGGCGTTGGAGCTTCAAACGGCCACGCATCGCTACCACCGGAGGCTTCTACCGTCCAGAATCGGCCGCCACTGAAGCGTCACCTGGCGTTCGCATCGACTAAGCCGCCATTTGTTCCCCCGGATGATTATCACAGTTTCTCCGCTTCCGACTCTAGGAGGACTGCCGATCAAGAGCCTGAAGCTGTTGTTGTTAGATCTCCAGTAAGTCATTATTTTGTTCACTAATTATTTTGGGTTTATGTTTGATAATTGGGGCATCCAAATTATTATTATTATTATTATTTCCTTTTTAGCGATTTTACGGCGACGTGCCTGTGGACGCCGCTTATTTTTCCTCTCTATATCTGCTGAATCAGCTGGATTAGTTTGCATAAGCTTTTGATTTATTCTTATTTGAGCGGAACTTTGAGTCTTACTTTTTTATCCTGCAAAAAATTCTAGCTTTTTTCCTGTTCCCCAAGCCCGTCAATGTCTGGGGGCATTTTGCAAAAGCTAAGATCACGCAGTTGTCCCATTTTCCATGTCCAATTTTTAGGTCAACTTTGATATTTGTATACTTCGTCAGTTGTCTCTTGTGCAATAATTAGGCGAGGAGTAGGAGATAGTGAGGGAATATAACATCTTTTTGGGTTGCTTTTGATGTAGAGGTAATCATTTGTTCCAGAGCTCCCAGTTGTTACAGCATTCAAGGTTAAATCTGCAGAGTGTACCATTCTTTTTCTCTTTAAGGCACAATTTCAATTTCCCAAGCTTAAATTATATTCTGAATTGTTATTTGGCTTCTCGCACTGATGATCGAGTTTTTGTGAAGCTCTTTAAACTCTCAAACTTGAATTCATCTCTACAAAATATTATGACATTGACCTGACAGTGTTAATTGATTGTTCACGGTAAAGGCCTTAAGTTGTACAAGGGTGTGAACGGAAGCCTATCTCTTGTTAGGTGGTAATTGCAATGTAAATAGTTCAAGAAAGGGGTGTTAACTGTATATATATGAAAATGAGTACCGTTGGATGTTGCATCCTTATCTTTTGCATGTGTTTTTCTTGTTTATAGTGTAATAGTGACAATTCTACATGGATAACCTGTGCTTAATCACAAGTTAGTTAGATCTTATCAATTGATTGTGCATTGGCGTCTATGCTTTCATACAAGTTTGTTTTCGTCATTGATGTCATTACCATGTGTAGTTCATTACATATTTGTCACATTATTCAATATTAACCTGAATAGCTTTGTAATGCTCACCCTTGCCCCAAAACATTTTTATGCCTTCTCATGTGATGAGTCTGAGTCGCTAGTATGTGCCTGCCTGTGTTTCCTTTTTGGGGATTTTTCATGGATCATGAAACCTTATGATTTGTGGTTGTACATCTGAAAGGATCAATTGCTTCCCATGTTTGATTGGTTGCATTATCTTGCCTTCATCTCACCTATAAATCATTGTGTGTATATATATCTTTAGTCATCTCTTTGCTCTCCTATCATATAACTTCTAGAACCTGCTGATGATGTCAGTACATGAAGCGGAAGAGTATAGTGAATGACAACAATGGAGAGTCCCAGGAGTGGAGTAACAGCACTGCTACTAATGTGACAAGTAGTCCCTTCAAAACTCCTGTGTCTACGAAAGGAGGAAGGGCATACAATAAGTCAAAGGTTGCCAAGGAAGGCAGATCTGGTCCTCAGACTCCCATCTCGAATGCTGGTTAAAAAATTTTCCCTTTGTCTTTCATGTTGAATGCTTAAACTACATTCTTTACAACTCTGTTTGACAAATTTCTAGTTATTGGAAACAACTTGTGTGCAAATTGCAATGGTGAAAACTGCTTCTTTACTGCTGTACTCTGGCGATATTTGAGTTTAATTGGGCTTTTTCTGACTTTCTGTTGACATGCAGGTTCCCCTTCTCTAACTCCTGCTGGCAGCTGTCGTTATGACAGTTCCTTGGGTAATTTTGGAAGCAATCTTAACTACCTCTTTATGTTTCTTGATTTCTGCCTCATATGGCTATTAAGGTTCTTTCCAAGAGAAAAGAATGACAAAATTATACCAGAACTTCACAGGTCTGTTGACTAAAAAGTTCATCAATTTGCTCAAGCATGCAGAGGATGGTGATCTTGACCTAAATAAAGCAGCAGAAACTTTGGAGGTGCTTGTTTAAAAATTATGACCAAGATATTTGCTAGATATTTCATGTCCATCACACATGGGTTTAAATTGTTCTTCTTACACAGGTGCAAAAGAGGAGGATATATGACATAACCAATGTTTTGGAAGGAATTGGTCTCATTGAGAAAAAGCTCAAAAATAGAATACATTGGAAGTAATTTTGTGACACAATTTAAAAAACTGCTATATATAGTTTCTCTTGTGTGTAGCTTTACATTTCAGATCAAAGTATTAGCCCATGATTCTTATGTCAATTTTTGTGGAATACCTATTGTAGGGGAATTAACTCTTCTACATCTGGAGAGGTGGATGGTGACGTATCTATGCTAAAGGTATGTGATATGTGTGTTGTTTTCTTCTGAAGGATATATTGACGCACAAGGAACCAATTGTTATGGAACTATCAGTGTTGTTGATATGGCATTGGACATGTCTCTATTTTTCAATCTATAATGTCAAGAGAGAACACTCAATAATTATGGTCTACTGCTATGCTTGTCATGATTTATGATGCAGAAGTATTGAGGAAAATAGAGACTTAGTATTGTATAGTGTGGTAGGGCATACTGTAAATTATGCTGTGCCCTGTGGGTCTTCTGATGTTGTGTTGCAGGCAGATGTTGAGAAGCTTTCATTGGAAGAGCAAAGATTAGATGATCAAATAAGGTTATATAGTTGTTTTGAGTTAGAGAAAGAATGAATTTTCTTTTTCAAAACTGTTGGCTAATGCTGATGGTTTGAAAATTTTGGTAGGGGAATGCAGGAAAGGCTGAGGAATTTGAGCGAAGATGAAAAAAACCAGAAGTATTTTCTTCCAATCCAGTTCTGAGATTAATTTTCCCTCTTTGTTAAGGAAAAATTAAATGTTATCACAATAATTCTTGTGAATTTTCTTTTTAGGTGGCTTTTTGTGACTGAAGAAGATATTAAGAGCCTACCCAGCTTGCAGGTGAGTTTGTGCATCAACTAGTGCTTGTTTGTGTCTATTATGAGAATTACTATATTCTCCTTTTCATGCTGATTACTATTAGTGTTCACTTTTTGTCTTGTTTTTATGCGTTTCTTTAAGCAGAATGAAACTCTAATAGCAATTAAAGCCCCGCATGGAACCACCTTGGAGGTCCCTGATCCTGAGGAAGTAAGTTTTGGGCATATAATTTGATGAAAGGTTCTTGATATTTTTAAAACTGGTGTTTCTGATGCATGATAGAGATTGTTGCTTCTATATCCATCAGGCTTCTGACTATCCACAGAGGAGATATAGGATAATTCTTAGAAGCACAATGGGTCCCATTGATGTCTACCTTGTCAGGTATCCCTGCCTTGGCCAGTATTGTTTGTTTTCCTTAATTTTTTATCTATTGTTTGATCAAGAAATCACATAATTACTTTATCCTGTCTGACAATAAATATTTTGTGATAGTTGTATTTTTATTGGTTTTATGTGTCTTTTATTTAATTGTTGGAACTTCTGAATTGTTTTCTAGTCAATTTGAGGAGAAATTTGAAGAGATGAATGGCATTGAGCCCCCCTTGAGCTTCCCACTTGCTTCAAGTTCAGGGTCCAATGAACACCTAACAACAGAAGTGGCTCCTGTTGAACACAATGGAAAGGGTCTTGAATCTCAAACTCAACTCTCTTCTCATACATGCTCTGACCTAAATGCTTCACCGGAGTTTGGTGGGGGCATTATGAAAATTGTTCCTTCTGATGTTGATGTAAGTATATTATATTCAATTTGTGGTAGCTCTAAAGCATTAAGAAAACATGTTATCAATTTGCCAAGGGTCTACCAAGATGACAGTTCAAGAATTCAACAATCTGATGTTATGTTAACTTTTATATCTAATGCCACTGCACTCCCTTTTTTTTTTTTTTTGTTGGGGTAACCACTACCTGTTGGACTCAAGGTTAGTGAGGTCATAGTTAGACTTGTCATGCGGGTGTTCATGCTGAATGGTAATGCCAAGATTTGAGGAAAACAAACTTAGTATATTAGCATTTGAGCCCACTTTTAAGAAGCATTGTTTTGATCTTATTAGCCTGCCCCCAAACCCATTCAAAGGAAAAAAGGAAAAAAAAAAGCACTAAATGGCCCTTTGATTTTTTTTTTCTTCTTATCATGGAAACTAAGTATCACTACGTTTGCAGAATGATGCAGATTATTGGCTTCTATCAGATGCTGATGTTAGCATTACAGATATGTGGAGAACAGATTGTATCCCTTATTTCAAATATTTTTATGCCTCTCTCTTTCCACTTGTCCTTTCTCCTTTTTCTGGTCTGGTATCTTTTTCAAAATGGTATATTAAATTCCTTAACTCCAACTTAACAGCCAGTGTTGATTGGAATGGGGTGGACATGCTTCCTCCTGATTTTGGAATCATCTCGAGGCCACAAACTCCATCATCTGGGTTTGCCGATGGACCATCCACATTAGCTAACTCTACTCAGAGGTGAATGCTGATGTGTCTAAAATCATGCTGGACCAGAAAGCATGGTTAGCGGTCAGCCATTTACATTTTACAGGAAACTGCTTCGATAAAGTAATTGATAACCTTCATAATGTCAAGCTGGGGGGGTTTATGTTATACTGTACAGTTAACATCATTGACCACCTCTTTTGAATAAACTGGTAACAGTTTATACTTGATGGAGGGTTTAGCTTGAAGTTAGATTGGTTACTCTTAAGTGATGTTGCAGAAAATGTTGGTACTGTGCGAAATTCATAAAAACAAGGTAGATGCCATATTCATGACCTCATCTTATGAATAGCCGTCTTTGAAGTCTCAGGCGTCAGGGATTTCCTTATTTAAAATATAGTGCAGCTATGTTGACGCTGACTGCAGACAAGTGGCAAGGGTGTACTGGATATTATCAGGGAAAGAACCTCGATCGTAATTTATCATTCATGATGGTTGTATACATTTCATGAAGACTGGTGATAAAATCATGTTAATTTTTCCCATATTGCTTCTTTAATTATTATATGGTCTTTTACATATTTTAAGCATCCACTTGCAAATGCGCTGATCTCAAGGGAGCTTTCTCTTTTTTTACTTGCAAGTAGCTGGAAATTGGATGATTCAAATTGTAGGTTCAAGTACGTTGAAACGAGGCAGCGTAGTTAGTGGGGTTATGACAGAAACCCCAAGTGATTGCTGCTGTAGCTCGCCACTCCATTGAGATGCTGTCAAATTCAAAGATGATGTAAGGCAATTGTGCCTTTTGTTCAAGGTATCGGAGCTGGGGTATATGAATGTAGCATCTTATAGTTGGGAATGGAGAGATGAATACGTTACTAGTTCCAAAACACTTGGACCCGGAAGCTGTACGCTTTGGTTTTTAGCGTGTGACGTATGGCACAAAATGTTAAAGCAGTCACGACACAAACCTGTGAGGCACTTCCAACTCGAGATTTCCACTTCATCTCTCTGCCATTGTATCTTCCTAAATCTAGCAATAATGGAAAACTAGTCGTTTTATTTATAACTCAAATGTGTAGCAACCTGTGGTCCTTACTGCTGTGAGGAAATGCGTCTTATAGTGTGTTTGGAAATCTGTTTGGGGAGGCTAAAATCACTTTTATTGGCCATGATTTTGTAGAAATAACATATTGTTATTTTGTACAAAACGTGGTTTGGGAGATGGAAAAGTTTTTCCAAACATGTACTTAATTGTTCCAGAACGTGACTCTGCGAATAGCAGGCTATCAAGTTGGACTGTGACAAAAGAAGGCTTGGGTAGAGGGAGAAGGATAGTAAAATAGCATGTGCCCATTCTTACTTTCAGTCCAATCAGAAAACAAAAACAGCTCTAAATATGAAACATTTATTTATAATAAGAAAAAATATATATGGCACTCGGTCAAATTTTTATTTTTTATTTTGGTCATCGAATTTTTTTGTGGAAATCTTTTTTAGTTAGAAGTGATATTAATAATTGGATAAGGATATTTAAATTTGCCTGATAGTTTGTAATATTGCCAACCATGGAATGTATTCTATACATTTTGACTATTGTAATTACATTATTTTTCCCCCCATAAAAACCTATTGTCCAAACGAGGAGATTGGCTGCTTGCCCTCGAGAAATCATTTTCCCTAAAATGTACCCATTTGGCACATGCACTGTACCGGGACCAGTTCAGCTTTCCTTACCGGCTTACCCAAATGGCCAAATTTTGGTATATACAATTCGATCTTATCAATTGAGCTGATTCTTTAAATATCGGAGCAACTAGTTCTGGAAATCTGGTTGGCTTACTATACAAAAAAAGTGGTTACATTGGCACAAGAGGATTTTTTTTAGGTAGAAAAAGAAAAACTCTAGATGAAGACCGACGGGTCTCTCCGAAATGTCCAGTACCTTCATTTTCAATTTTCATTCATAAAAAAATAATTTAAACTGTTTAAGCATTAATGACAGTAGGATGCTAGCGAGAGAGCAAAGAGTACCATTATTTCTTATAGAAGTACAGAAAATAAGCATCACAATTCACCCAAGCAAGGAATTGGAAGGATGCACTTACGCTTAAAATTTCGTTGTTGTCATTTCCCCCTCTTTTGGTGATATAAAAATTCGTTCTTTAATCCAATGAGAACAGTCTGACCATAAAATAATAAAGGAAGAGATGGTTTTGAAATGGGCTGACAAAAGAAAGATTCAGTCATTCGGTTATTTCTACGTGTCTCTCGACGTGGTTGCAACTTTTCTTTTCCCTGTTCAATTTTTTTTTTAAATTTAATTCTGAGCACTTTTCTACATAAAATGCTTGATATGTCCAATCAGATTTAATTTAACGAGGCCTTGTTTCAAAAGAGCTGTGTATTCTTCTTTAACTAATTTTAAATCATTGAGACATGTAAGGATGAGTAGTTTTTATAGGATTTATGTTTTCATTTCTTTTAAAAAAAGTTGGATAAAAAAATCTTTATTCTTTCAAAGTGAAAATGGATGAGAGAACTGATCATGAACTTTTGGGCAATATTGTAAAAGTTTATCATGAATTTCTTCATAATCAGCAGAAACTTGTAAAAGTTTAAATACCTTAAGAATTGTAGTATAAAGCTTAAAAGACTGTTTAAACCTAATCCCATCAGATAAGATTTGTAACTTCTTGGCTTGACAATAAATATTCATTCTAATGAGAATGTCCTTATTAGGCAAATAGCTTCCAAGTACTTTGGTCCATACAATACAGTTAGGGAAGATCTTAATACCAACTTTATTTTTGTTAATAAGATCGACTTTGAAAATCTTTCCATCAGCCATAGTAAAATATTTAGAATGTTTTGTCCAAACAGTTGGAAGGAGAACTGCAGGATTCATGAGACTTTTAGAAGTATCAATATCCATACAAGTAATAACAGGAATTGATTTATGATATTTACTTTTGAGAATCTATATTTCTACATATGGCACTAAGGGATCTTTTTGGACTGCCTGGTTACAAGATTGGATTAAATAACTGTGTAGGACAAAATTATCAGGATGATCTGATATGTTTGAATCAAAGATGTTTGAGTAAGAAGACTATAAGCCTGGTAATGCAAAGACTGTGGAGTTGTCAGCATCCTCTTGTTCTGAAAAGAGTTTTTTAATATATTGGTTATCAGAAAGAGGAATACTAGATTGAAACTGGTGGATGAGCTTGACATCCTTTTTTGTTCTTTTAGGACATTATTTTGCAAAGTAGCATTTCTTGCCACAGATATAGCAACGATTTTGTTTTCTGAACTGAGTAGTTCTCCATTGGAAGAACCTAATAGGTCTTTTATGTCTCCTTTTCCAATGAGATTTGTAATGAGTTTTATGGAAATGAGACTATTTCTTGGCTGGACAAAAGTATTTGAATTTGTCTTTGCATTTTATTTGCAGATAGGGTTTCTTGCAAACCTTTTATAATGCTAATTTTCCTTCCATCATTAGGTCAAACATTTTGTATTGTTCACATAACTTTTTAAGAGTAACAATGACAAGTTGGTATATTTCTCCTAAAGAGATGTCTGTTATGTCTCTTCTAAGAGATTGAATGGCTAAAAAACACCCAGATGGCACAATTAAATAGGTCATGGCTAGAGACTAATGGATGCCCAATGATTATAGGTGTAAACCCAACTTCCTATTGTGAGTCTTGGCCCAAGAGAGACTATCTAGCAATGACCCAATTTGGTTTAAGGAGATAGAGACTGAAAACTTAATTTAAATGAACTCTTATAATTGGCTCAACATCCTTTATGCAGACCCAAATCAAATGAGCTCTTAAAATTTAGCCTAATCCAACTACAATTTTGTAGCCCAACTCATGAAATTTAACCTAACAAAGCTTAAATATGAAACTAACTAGGAATTTGGCTTTTGGGTCAGCCCATAACCCATTTAGGACCCAATTTAAACCCAACTAAACCCTAAACATATGTAGCCCTTTCCATACTCTGCTGGAACACAAACATAAGAAGCAAATTCGGAGATCCAAAGGGGAGGCTAAGGTTATCAATAAAACTTCATCATTTCCCACTTCTAGAGTAAAATTCAACCAAGGTGAGTGTTATATAAGTTATCCCTCTCCTCTTTTTCTTCAATTTAACCCAATTATTTTTTTATTTAGAGCATTTCACCCACACTTAAAATTTGAAACTTGCTATTTGATATTTCCATGGTGGAATTTCGTAGGTTAAGGCTAGGGGTGTTATTAGGTAGGTATAAACTCTTCATTTTAAGTATTTTTTGCTAGTTTGGGACCCCTATAGCTGATTTATGATATGGGTATTGTTTTTATGCTAATTTACTTAGAATTTGAAGTGTTGTTCTGAGGTTTTTGGGGTAGGCTTAACCAAATCCAAATTTGGTTTTTATGGTAATTGGATAAGTGTTTCTGAGTAGGCCCTTTATAGTGTAACTCTAACTCTTTAAATA
This sequence comes from Erythrophleum fordii, assembly GCA_032878935.1. Taxonomy (NCBI): domain Eukaryota; kingdom Viridiplantae; phylum Streptophyta; class Magnoliopsida; order Fabales; family Fabaceae; genus Erythrophleum; species Erythrophleum fordii. Next base: position 10,725,991 of record JAVQMF010000045.1, on the reverse strand, counting down.
ATGAACTTGCTAATATAAATGATGATTAAGGTTAGTAATGGCTTGATTTTGTATCCATAGGTTGAAGTAGCATTCAGTTGGTTTTTAAAGAATTGGCTACAAGTGAGGTAATAGGAGATTTTGTAATTCCGTGCATATATCTAACTTTATATTTACTATATATGAAAGATTTGAAATGTTAAATGAATTGATTGACTATCTGTTATATTATGTTTGGACCTTGTGAGTTTATGGTGGGGTTGTGGTGCGGTTGCTATCCGTACATGCACTTCGATCGGGCATCGGGTTATGATCAAACCCCATATGCACTAAGCCCTAGTTGTGCTTATTGGAGAGTGGGTATCGTGGACAGGTCTCTCCTGGTATTATTGGCTTTTAACATGTGAAAATGTGATTGCTAGTATGAGATAGTAATTATATATAGCCTAATTATTTCATTTGCTAATATGACTGGTATATTTTCTAATGCTCATTTGAATTCATGCGTATATATTAATTAAATTAGCATATATGAATGGAATTTGCCTTTGGTTACTAAGATTTGCATTTCACCCCGTTTCATGGGATCATACTTTCAAGTAAAGGCTCTTCGACTAAGGATAAGGGAAAACAAGTTAATGAAAATCCATAAGCTTCAACTATGTGTAGGGAAGCCTACACTTGAACTGATCTGAGTAGAGTAGATGCTAAATTTTGTATTCTTTCTTATATAGCATCATTATGTAATCATGTTGCCAAGTGTAAGAGCTTATATTTCAAATACTTATGATGTAACTATTGGGGAGCTAGGCTTCATATTAGTTTGGTATTAGATGTATAAACTTATAAAATCTGTTATGAACATTGTTGAATTTATGATATAGTCTATTATTTGGAAATGTAATCATGTGATACATTAGATGTTGACTTGAACCAGTGATGCATGGAATCTCTAATGGAATATGTATTTGAATGATAATTGTTGATAGTTTATGAATTCTTGTTATCATTATTCTATGAACTTGCTAATATATGATAATTAGATGAGTAAAAATTAATATTTAAGTCTTGAACTAGTAATGATAGATAAGTTAGGTAAATTAGGTATATGAAAACTATTAAAGCCTTACAAATTAAGGTAGAGTGGCCCTAAGGTGTCACTAGAGGGAGATTTGTAGTGTATGAGATAAGATTTTAGAAGTTGTAAGACCAGAAGGTGTTCTGCCGCGACCAAAATAGTCTTAGCCGTAGCTAATAGAGGCTAAGTTGCCAGAGAGAGTAACATAGAGAAATTTGCTGTGGCGAGAAGTGAGAGATCGAACTGGAAGTCACCTAGATAGTAATTTTCCTCAGCGAAATAGGGAATTAGCCATGACGAATTTTGTGAAAATGTGTCAGGTGTTTCAAAGAGAAATTTATTATGGTGAAAAGGACAATTGGCTGTGACTAATAGTAAAAGGCGAGTGAGGTATGCTCCAAAAGGTCCTTTCACTACGACAAAATCTATAAATATGTAAGAAGTGAACCCGAGAGCAAATGGCCGTAGTGCAAAATCATTTAGCTGCAACGAACATTCTCAAACTCTTATTTTAACCTAAAAACCTTAGTTTTTCCTATGGCAACATCAAGGGATAACTTAGAAGCACTTGTAAAGGGTTTTTGGGGGTTAGAAGTTAATAGGTAATAAATTTAAAGGCTTTTAATTGAGTATTTGTGTCATTTATGTACATGAATGGTTATAATTGATTTATAATGACCATAATAGCATTAAAGTTTAAATTTCCTTACTTTTTCCTAAATTACCATATAATGACCATATAATTGATTTGTCTTAGTTTATGATTTTTTTAATCATGTGTTTAACCTTAATTACCACGATTAAAAGTTAGGGTTGTCACATTGCAAAAGTTAATAGTCACTTCCTTTAGGATTGTGATCCTTCAATGTGCAACCTTGATTGTGGCTGCCATAACCTAAAAAATTGGGAAGGGCTAGAAGACAATGAGTAGAGATCCCACGACTCTTTTGTAGTAGCTAATTGGAGAAAAAAGAAACTAAAACCATCTTGAAAATTTGGTCACTACTTTCATAAAAAACATGATTTAGACTCAAATGATGATAGTCCTCCCAAGCTAAAATGGGTAAGAATCAGAGAGCCTGAGCCAAGACCTCGGTCATTCCATGAGCTACTTAAAGAGCTTGGTCATAATGACTTTCTTTCTCCACCACCAGAACTAGGACCTATAATCTAACCACAGGTGTCACCTCAACCAATTCCGTGTATGATGCTTTCCTCTGTATCAAAAGCCTATAGCTCTGAATTCCCTCCAATGGAAAGAAGCACCGACCTTGAAGCAATATTACTTTTAAGCCATTTGTTATCCCTATAGAAGTTGCTCCTAATGGATCTATGAGGCCAGTCTTTGAAATTAAAGAAGTATTAAACTGGCACACACATAATGTAACGGCATAAAACAAGATTCTTTAGATGATTGATTTTTGTCTTGAGAATCTTTCAAGTCAAATAACTCAAGCTCATTTACGGATAGATGGACTCTCCATCTAAGTCCAACAAATGTATGACTGCCTCTAACAAACGGTGGTTACATTAGGTGCTGAATTAAAAAACTTTATTGACCATGGCTATATGGGTCTTATTTTTACTCAGAAAGAACAAAAAATCATACATCTCAAGTTACAGATTAATCAGATTAAGAAAGATATGATAAGAGATCATTCCAGAAGCATATATGAACCATACCCTTCCTACTTAACTTTATGTCGCACCTGAAAATGCGATCGCGTGGCGCTTTTTAAAAAGAAATTATGTGAAAAGAAATTTTGATTCAATTTTCAAAGAAAATGAAAACTGAAATCAAAATTAAGATAAGTAGTAGAGTCGTCACCAAAATTTTAATTTTTGAAAAGGCAAAACTTTGGAAAAGTCTTTTTATTTGGAAAATACGAAAAATGGTTTACAAACCAGAAAATAGGTTCGGGAGTCGATTGTGAGTGGGGAAGGTGTTAGGCACCCCACAATACCCATTGCTAAGAATGATTACCCTAAGTCAGTTGTACAAAATCAATATGGCCTTTAATCTATTTTAATTCTCCTAACAAATCACATGCAAGATAAGAAATAAAGATACAGGAAATAAAGTTGAAAAAGAAAAAGAAGAAATAAATTAAAGAAACAAAATTAGAAACGACAAAATGAAAGAAAAGAAATTAAGAAGATGAAAATTGAATAGAAAATTTTATTTACAAGGGCGGACTTGACCTAGGGTGAGAGCTTAGAGCTTACGTACCCTTCAGAGGGATCAAAGTTCACGTAGTTCGACTGATTGAAAACTATGTTTTAGTTGGATTTTGTTTTTGTTTTTTATTTGTTTTGTTGTTTTTTTATTTGACTTTTGTTTGATTTATTATTATTATTATTATTATATTTTTTAGAGAGAAAAATAGTAAAAACCATTTAGACTTTTGCAAACAAAACAAATTTAAAATTAGTTGAGGTGTTTTTATTTGCAAAAGGCTAAACCAATTTTACTTCTTTCCTCTTCTTTTTTTGTCTTTGTTTTTTTTTTAATCAATTTCTTTTAGTTTTGGCAAACTTTCCAAGAAAAGAAAAGCTCCATTTTAATTTTGAAAACCTTTATTATTTATAGAGAAGACTTCCTTTTTTTTTGGTTTTTTAATTAATTTACTTATCTTTTTTTTTTTTTACTTTGGTTTTGTATTTTTGATTTTTCCTCTCTTTTTCATTTATTTTTTTTCATTTTTCCCTTTTTTAATTTATTGTTTTTTATCATTTTTTATTTTGATTCATTTTTAGTGATTTTAATTTTTTATTCTTTTGTTTTGATTTATTACTTTTGATTTTTAGCAAGAAACCTTCAAAAAGGATAAATTTTTAAAATTCAAATTGATTTTTTGATAAGCCTTTCTTTTAAAAGAGAGAGTTTTTAAACATTTGGTTTCTCTTTTTCTTTTTCTTGTTCTTTTCTTTAACTTTTGAAAGTTACTTTCTTTTTGTTCTGCTTTTTCTTTTCCTTTTTTCTTTTTTTATTTTAATTTGATTTGTAAAAATTATTTGATTTTTCAAAAATTATATATTTTTATTAATTCTTGAACTCTCTTTTTATTAAAAAAATACAACTTACTTTTAAAAGAAATTTATTTTATTTTGTTCTGAAATTCTTTTTTTTTTCTTGAAGATTTGCTCCTTTTTGTATTAATTATTGAAACTCAAAATTAATATAAAAATATTTGATGATCCAATTAAGTGACTGGGGGACTTATTGTCACACACAGCACCGAGTCACTCTTAAACGCCTGAGGCGATACTAGATCACACGCGGCAACTCTAAAAATTAAAATAAAATAAAATAAAATAATAATATATCTTACAGACCCATAATAATTGATGATTGTGTGTGTGCCATTATACATTCTATGATTTTTTGAAGTACACTTTACATATCATCTATAGTTCATAGATAAAAATAAAATAGAATAAATTTCCTTCCCTGCTCATCCGTTGAAGTACCTTGTCACATCTTACTTGACATATCACCGAGGAATGAGCTCCCAAGCCATGGGCCTCGCATAGAGAAAGCAAAATGTGCATTAGTTTCCATGAAATATTATTCACTCATGAGGCAGCGTAGCATCCATAAACTAACACGCAAGGTCAGCCTATTTATCATCCCATGACTTGCCATGAGTTAAATTAATATCCATAGTAAGTCACATCTATAACACAGCAGAACGCAGGAATAGAGTTCTTGCGTTAAATTATGCTCAATACATGGATTAGATCATGCTAATGACATCAAAGTTACAACAAGGAGCTCAAACAGACTTGGTGTAGTAAAAAAAAAAATGATTAAAATGAAATATAATTAAAACAAAGTTAGGATTAAGCACACAACATGAGTGGTACACTAGCAAATTTTAACAGAATTTGTACCCATTTCCAGACCAACAATTAAGCTCAATTCACGCTCACCAATCAATAAAGCCACATGTAAACTCTGGATAGGATGTTCCCCACAATCTCAAGCTAAGAACCAAACTATAATCACACTCAAGATTACTGGAGCAGTAAATACCCATTAAATAGCATCTATATGGAGTTCTAAATCGATAACTCAGCTTAAAGTCACGTCAAGGAAAACCATTGATACAGTAAATTCCAAAAGTGGTAATAAGATGGAGTCAGGAAATAGCACACCTTTTAGAATTTAGGGTTTAAAGCAGTCAAGCAAGGAACCAAATTAACCTTGTGAACAAAGCATGATCCAAATTTTATTAACCAATAATGCTCGAATCAAACGAATAAGTGGAAGTTGTCAACAATTCCTTCAACCGTATAAAACTTGCACATCCAACATTAAGCATTCAAATTTTTTTTTACTCATCTTCCCTCAAACAAAAAATAGCCGAATTGTAGTCATAAGGTATTAGACAGAGATGAATGTATAAAACCTTGGGGACATTCTTAAATGGAACTATGAATTTCATTCAACGCAGCACATCCATGTTTTACCCACAGCCCAAACAAACCAATTCTCAATGGATTTCGGGTATACATAATGTAGGATGAACCATAAAAGGAAATGAATAGGTAACAAGAAAGACATGTGACAGGGGAACGATGGCCACGACAAGCAGAGCATTAAAGGGACTAACAAGGAGGTTATGACAATAATCCAATTCAAACATTAAATCCAGTAAACATTTTAATGTCAGCCAATTGATTCATATCATCACAGAACGTCAGAACTCAAACTTCATCCTCAAAATCATTTCTATACCAGGAAACGACCCACGTATTACTCTGTGGCCTACATTCTGAAAGTTGGAAATAAGAAAAATGTGATAAGAAATATACCTTCCAAAATCTGATAATGAGGAGTCTCCGATCCGAAAATACCTCTCAGACCTTCTCCAAGCATTTCCCTCCTCAATCTCTGTCTCGAATCCCTCTCCTCGAATTGCTGGCTTCTGCAATCAGTTTAATCCTTTCTCTTTCAAATTTTCATCCCTTCCCATTGTCTCCCCTAATCTCCTTTTCTCCAATCTCAACCCGTTCTCTCTCTTGTCCTCTCTACTCCAGTCTCTCCTTTTGATTTTTCTGGTCACTCACTTTCTCCTTTCGATTCTATCCCACTCGATTCTTTTTGGTCTCTGTCCTTCGTTCTCCCTTAAGTCTCTCTCTCAGCTATCTGCTCTGCACTTCTTAAACCCGAAAACCCCTCTATTTTCCTCTAATTCGAAATCCTCTTCTCCCTTTTTCACCATTCGTTTTTGTTTCTCCCACTCAGAAATCCTCAAATCTCGAAGACTCCTCTCCCCCTCTGCTCTGATCGATTTTTTGGGTTGCTCTCCCTCTGCCTCGATTTCTTCCGGTGGTTCTCTTAAGACTCCCGCTCAGCTTCGATCCCCCCTTTTTTGATTTTTCGGTCTCTTTTTCAATCTCCAAATCACGCCTCCCTCTTCTCTCGATTTCTAGTGGTGAAAGGGACCTAAGGGGAAGTCGCAGCCTCGAGCCCTTCATTCGATGCTCTCACCTGCTGCCTTCCTTTTTTGTGTTTCTCTGTCTCTACCTGCCTTTCTGCTTCTCGCCTCCCATCTGTTCCTTTTTCCCTTTCTTTTTGTTCTCCTCAGCCTTCTACCTTCTGTATGCTGCCCCCCTTCTGCCAAAGCCATGCGCAGAGAAAAGGGAATTGGGTTAGGGTTTAGTAAAATGGGCCTGCCGGGGAAAGGGGATTTGGGCTTCAGATTGCCCTTATTTTTTTTTAATCTCTTATAATTTTATCTTTTTTTTACTTTTTTTTTTTAGGCTTTGAGCTTTTTTTTTTTTTTTTTAATTTTTTCTTTATTTTTCCCTTTTTTAATTTATTATTTTTTTCTCTTTTTTTTTTCTTTTGATTTTTTTTTATTATTTTCTGAAACTTTTAATTTTAATTTTTGTTTCTTTTTTTTTTGTTTTGTTTTTCTTTCATTTTCTCTTAATTTTTTATTTTCTTTTTTTTTTGTTTTCTCTTTTTGGTTTGTATTTTTGCTAATTTGATTTTGTTGATTTTATTATTTTTATAATTGGTCAGGATAAAATACGGTATTCACAGTTGCCCCTCTTTACTTGTTTCTTAGGCAAGGAGATTGAAAAATGTAATTTTTAATATTTTTGCATAAGATACAAGTAAAGATAAGAACACGTATTTTGTCTAGGATGAAAAAGCGACTCAGACAAAATATGGTATTTACACCCTATCTACTAATCCATATCCTTCTCCACCATATTCACCTTATCCTTAATAAGTAGACTATTTGAAATGTTTCAAAATGAATTAGGAAATTTTCAGAAAAAAGAAAGACTACTTTAGTCCTACCCAACTTAGTCGGCTTCAACAACCACCTTGACAACTACCTCTTCTTATTGGAGCACCTCAACTTCGATCTCTTCAAAGACCACAGTATAAAACCCAGTTTGAACTATCTCCGTCATGGACCAAACCTTTATTTGACCAACCCTTTAAACCTTTAATAATCCAGACACCTCCTACTTTTCCAGAGTTATATCATACTCTACTCCTGCTCAATGACTAAAGAAATAAGTAGCCCATGCAATTTGAACCTCCTACTACCCAGTCAGAAATTTTTGAATCTTCTGGAACTATTGCTCTATCAACAACAATCATGCCTTACAGCTTTGACTCTGATTCTGATCATTCTAATGTCACTGGCCTCGAGTTTGATAGTTCTGATGAAGAACTTCTTGGTTATGAAAAAGTTATAGCTTCATTTATGGCCAATCTAACTCCTATTGAAGAATATGATGAATCCTATGTAGAACAAAAAGATAATACTGGATATCAACCTTATCATACAACTTCACCTGACCATGTATAGACTAAAGCTCGCCTAACCAATGGCCTATGGTTTTCCTTTGATGATGTCTTTCTAGAAAAATAGAGAGACATGTTATATATGAGTTTTCAGTATGGATTGATCTTCAAATGATTAGACCAGATACTAATCATAAAGTAGTACTCATTGAATTCACTACTAGATTTACAAGCACCCTTTGACAATGGTTTCAAAGTCATAGAAAATACAAGCAATGATTATATATCACCGTTACCAGTGCGAATAATCTCCTTGAATTTATTCACAAAGAGTTTATTCGAGACTTCCATCTAGTTGACAGATAGAAGTGGCAAGAATACTTTTAGATGTATTGATGTTCTTTGAAAAAGAAAGACCTTAATTTTCATTATTAGAGAATGGCAGAACGTTATTATTTGCTTAATGACTTTAATGATGTTAATCTTCATTATACTTTTATTATCTCCTTACTAGAAGAACATCTTCCTTGGGAATCTGCTTTGGGGTTTGAATAATGGTGGTATTCTCTAGTCTGTCAGATACCATTTAAAGAATATCATCGATGATGTTTTGGAATTGAAGGTCAACTAAATGGTTCTGAAGACGACAGATCATTTGGTAATAAATGGTTGTTGGGATAGCATTCTAAACTTGCTCAGCACCAATAATTTGTACTTGTAACTTTAATTTTGTGAAGATAGTGGGATTTATTAGTTTGATGTTAAAGATGGGGACTATAGTGAGAATCACACTTCCATTATTTAAAGTAACAAGAGCTACTCTAATTAGGGCATTTTAGAAAAAGGCATATGAGGTATCCAAGAAAGAAATACGGGTTGTAGCCGTAATCCCTTTTCTTCCATGAAGGGTGAGGACTAATCTTATAACTTCAAGATAGATGTGAGTGTATTATTGAAGGATCTAGTGGGAAATGAAACTGGTTGGGATCTCCAAAGTGACATATTGTTCATTTTAGGTAGATTGCAACCTACAATGATCAAGTTTGGTATTAGATTATCTTTTTAATGGGAGGTGTTTTAGAGGAAAGAAGTCTTCAAATGGACTGAGTAAAAGAACGATCTTAGTGATAGAGTTTATAAGGATTGAGGAGAGGGGCAATAGTTTCTTCAAATGAGAGTCATAAGGAAGATGGGTAATTCAACAAGGTTATCTATTTATAAGAGGCATGGGATATACATGAAGAAGGAATAAATCTAGGAAGGGAAAGAGAAGAAGAAAGTCTAATAGGTTCATAAGAGTCTTCTGTGGGTGACATGGTAACAAAAGTATCTTCTTACTCTCTTTTATTGTAAATCTACTCCCAATTATCCTGAGAAAGTGAAGGCTCTGATATCATCTCGGCCTTTGACCTTAAATCGGACAACATTTTCTTCCAGTTCTCCTTTCTCAGATCTTTCAACTTAAGAAGATCCTTTCAGAGAAAACCTAGTCAGGGAACATCATAAGTTTTGGATGCCCCAAGACGTACTCTAAAGGGAGAGGAGGAGCGATCTGATCTACTATCCTTCTCTCTTTAGATGTAATAGGAAAATAATCTAGACTGAAGCTATCAATATGTGCACATTTATCCCTCAATCTGCAAGGAATATATTCTGTACCACTTGTATATTATTAATTTCATAAATAATCCAACTAATAAAGATAACTTCTTTCTTATAAAAAAAAAAGCATGTCACATATATTACTCCCTAATTATTTGCTGTTTCATTATACATTAAAATGTAAGCAAAAGGCAAAATTGACTTGTATGTTGCTTGTCCTCTTCCACGTAGAAATGATAAAAATACTTAGATTTAATGAGTATATCCAAAAGTTATTTTTATAGGTCTGGATACAAGAATATAAACTAAATCTAAGTCACTTTAATTTTTTAAAAGATTTTTAAGGGTTTGACCTCCTAACCAACTGAGTGTGTGTATGTAAAAGATTAATTAACATTAACGTAACAATTGACACATATACATCTCTCAATATTTAATTTTATAAAGTGAATTTTATTGATCTAATTACTAAATTAAAAGTAATTATTATGTTCATCTTATATATATATAAAAAATAACAATAAGTATGTAATCAAATAGTTAATAGTCCCTTTATAATTGAATGCATTTTTTCTATTAATTTTTTAACATATTAATGGAGTACAAAATAATGTTAAATTAATATAAAATTTTATAAGTTTAATCTTTATGCTTTGAACTTTTAATTTGACTGAGAATTTTGTAAGAAACATATCATACATATTATAAGATATATTTTGATTGACACTAGGGTCAGTGATATATTTATGAGAGATTACAAGTTTTTACATGGATAACTTTCATGTAGATGATTCTAAACTTAAGAAAAAAAGTTTACTTATTTTAAAGTTTCATTGGATAAATGGGTGTGGGTCCAGGAAATTTTTGATTTAGTGGAAAAGATGATAATAAGGATTGAATTTATTAACTGTGAGGGCATGGGCATAAGATGAGAAAAACATTTTTCTTTTGAGGATGGAGACAGTAATATCTTATCTATGATCATTCTTACTGTGGTATTTATTTTAAGGCATGAGAAACAATCATTTAACAAACTAGAATTGTGAAATTAATGGACCAAAAAAGAAGTGAAATTAATAAGTTAGTTGTATGCAATAAGAATGTGTTTAGGTTAAATTACACATTAACCTAAACTATGTCCCTTATCGAACAATTTTAAGAATGCACCCCTATATCTGCATGATGCACCTAGAATAATAAATCTATATCTATTATGAGCTTGCCTTAGGTTTAAACTCGATAATTTATGGTAAGAAATTTAGCTTTTTTACTATTAGGGCAACCTTTTTAGGCTCATAATTTTGTTAAAAAATTTATATAATTCAACTTTAAATTAAATCTAAATTTTAGATGAAAATTATAAATAAATAAATATGAACGAGAATAATACTAAAATTTTGTGGAAGTATGAAAGATATTTTTTAAAAAATGATAGGAAAAGATCACAATCGAACAAAGCATTAAACATAAGGGCCTATTTGGTGCAATGTATAAGCCCTGATAGTATAAAGTAATACAATACATTGTAAGGTTATCAGGTGTTTGGGATAACTAATGTATTGTATTATCTTATCCATCGTACTCGCTTTATCCATCAAAACACTGGATAATTTAATCAGGGCCTAGGGGGTGGGATAAGCCCTTATTAGATTACAATGTATAAGGCTTTTTCAATTTTTCCCTTGCAGCCCTGCACTTTACTCTCGTGCTCGTCTCTCTCTACTGGACCTCCCAACCGTCTTTCTCATCTCTATGTTGTATTTTTCTCTCGAGGTTCTCATTCGCAGGCGTTGAACCTCCTTTTTCCTTACTCATCGCAGACCTCCCAGCCATCCTTTTCTCTTCTCTGTGGTTGTCATTCGCGACACTCCTAGATGCACATGAGATCTCCCAGCCTTCCTCTTCCTTGCTTTGGTCATTCTCTTCTCTCGAGTTCTCCTTGGTTCTCATTTGCAGACCTCTCAGCTACGCACCTACATCCATTTTTCATCTTCTTATTGGTAAGCAAACCTATCTTGGATTCTTTGATTCTTGGGGAAAGAGAGTGGAATAAGAATTGAAGGAGATGGAGAGATTGTGGTAATAGCTGGAGGCTGTGTTTTATTCTAAGGTACATAAGAGATAATTTTTTCTTGCGCTTAATCTAAGTTGAACATGTGCACATAAAATTTCATTCTATACTTGTTTCTTCTTGTGGCATTTGCCTTGATTGCAAGAAATTGTCTAAACTTAATAAGACCTTTATGTGTTTTAACTTTGAGTAGCGTTTTGGTTGAATTCTTTTGTTGGGTGTGGATGAAATTAAGCATGATTTACAGTTTGTGTTATGATTTGATGCTGTGAAAGAATTCTAACAGAATGATAGCATGCCTCTCTCTCGGGTTTTAGTTTTGTGAAAGAGGACAGAGCAAAATCTGGGTAAATTTTGTTACTGAGTCTCACTCTTGTATGGAGAATTTTAGACAAATTTGGGCCTCTTCTCTGTTCATGCTGCAAAGGACCCAAGGCATGTTATATTCTGCAATTCTAGCATAGCGAATGAAGTGGTACTGGTGTTGAAATGTTAAATATTTGAACATAAATTATGAAGCTTTTTGCGGGTGTTGCATTTGCTAGTATTAATTTGGGTCTCCTTTTTTGTCTTGGTTTTGATTGATGGATTAATGTTTATACTATCTTGGTTTGGCTTGAATTTTGGTTGATACTTATAGCTACAGGTTATGTGAACTTGTTGGGTCAGGGAACTCATTTGGCCTGATTACTGTGGAATTATTATGCACTTAGCATGATGTTGTGTTGTTATCTGTCCCCACAAGTCACTTGCTTCGAAACAATTGGAATATGGCTATTTATTTTTATCAATTCTAATTCGAGTTAGGTGTCGCTCATATCATTTGGGTAAATTCTTTCGTATGATGTATCGGTGTTATCAACGTGTAGAGGAGTGTGATGATCCTAGGTTAAGTTATAATATGTTGAAGTTTTGTTATGCTTGTTTGACATAGTGAATTGCTTGAGGTTATGCTTTTCCTGATAAAGTAAGTTATTAGAAAATGTTTTTTAAACTATTATAGTAATGTTATTTATTTGTATTGAAAATTATAAATTTAGTTTAATCTAAATTTAAATAAGTGATTATTTTATATTAGTGAAATACTTGTTAATATAAATAATAAATGTAAAAATATTTTGATCAAAATAGATATAATTGTAACTTATCTTTTGTTAAAGAAATATTAATGTAATGTATCTTTTAATTCTAAAGGAAGAGAGTATAATTTTCAAAATAAAGAAAATTATGTAATTTAAATATCTTTCTAAAAGAAGAGTAATTTAGGGCGTAAATTCTTGAATGGTAAATAATTTTCAAGTGTGTTAGTGGTAACTTTATGATTTAAACTTTAATTTTATGTAAATCAATTTAGTGACTAGTTAGGATAAGTTTTGACTACTTTGCTCAACCTATGCTTGAGAATATTCTAATAAGTCTATAGTATATGTTGTCGTTTTTCGCGTGTTTAATATCATGGTTTTTTTTTTGTTTGGACTTGTTGCAGCTGCCATGCAATCAAGTTTCAAGTGTATGAAAGAAAAATGCCAGGTTTTATTTGTATTGATTGTTAGTTTTAGTTCAAAATATATATACATTATTTTTACATACGCTTTTTTAAAATCTATAATGTTGGGTCAAGGGTCATTTTCTGCTACTACATCATTGTTGATGCCATTAGAAGAAGAATGCAATGACTTTCATGAGCTCCAAAGGCACAAAAACAATGCTTGACAGCAAATGCCCATAGTTCTAGCTACAGGACATATCATTTTTTAATTCATATTTTGTGTTGTATATTAATAATTCATATGCCCACATTTATATATTTTTTTTTCGTATATTAATAATTCTCTACTTGTGACATTTCTTAAATCTTTCTTTTATATCTTATATAGTATTTATGAGAAAGTTACCATATTACAGTTTTGTTTCTCTTATGATGAACGTTGGCTTTTCTCATTACAAAATGATGTTTATTTTCATTACTAAGTAGTTTTAAATTTTTAGGTGTTATGGATTCTAATAAAAAGGTTGACCCAAATCGATGACTAAATGACCTAAATGGATGGCTTAATGATATAAGTGAGCTACTTAACGTCATGTTAGTGTATTTGATGTTGGAACAAACCTTTTTGGAGAAGGTAATTGCATGTATTACATCGTACCTTCATGTCATTCGTGTGGCTCAAAGACAATATGAGAGATTATCCTTAAGGCGACGGGTGATACCAAAGGTAAAAGAACAATCAAGGGTAAAATTCATAAGGAGGTTAATAAATGATGATGTTGCATGTGTGGAACAACTCCGAATGGATACTCATACATTTCGGTTGTGTGTTCTCTTTTACGTGTTGAGGGTAGGCTAAAGGAAGATGGGTTAGTATCAATAGAAGAATAAGTTGCTATGTTTTTACACATATTAGCTCACCACACTAAAAATCATGTGATCAAGTTTAAATTCCAATGTTTAAGGGAAACTATTAGTAAATACTTCAATTTAGTGTTGAATTCTATGTTAAGGTTGCAAGGAAATTTACTTAGGGCGCCAGAGCCAGTTCTTGTGGATTGCATTGATGATAGGTGGAAATGGTTCAAGGTATGAACTATGTTAAGGAATTGTATTTTTTAAATTTTTGTATTTTAATTTAATATTGTAAAAGGTCGTTTGCTTATCTTTTTTAAGGTTGTCTTGGAGCTTTAGATGGAACCTATATTAGCATTAATGTTCTTGAGGTTGATAAACCAAGATATGGAAGTCAAAAAGGCGAAATTGCTACAAATGTGTTAGGAGTATGAGCACGAGACATGAAATTTATATATGTATTGCCTGGTTGGGAGGGTTCAGCTTCGGATGCTAGGATATTACGTAATGCAATCAATAGGAGAAATGGCCTTAAGGTTCCAACTGGTAAGAATGTTAAAACTATTTATAATTAATGACCTTATTATAATAAAAATATTAATTTTATATTTGGTTTATGAAATAGGGTGCTACTACTTAGTAGATGCTAGATATACTAATGGAGAAGGGTTCCTTGCCCCTTATAGGGGAACCCATTACCATCTCAAGCTAGGAATATGATAGAAAGAACATTCGGGCTATTGAAGATTCGTTGGGCAATTCTTAGGAGTCCAAGTTATTATCTTGTTAAAACTCACAATCGAATTATTATTGCTTGTTGCCTATTACAATTTGATTAGGAGGGAGATGTGTGTAGATCCATTAGAAATGGAGTTGGATAACATGCCAATTGATGAAGAGATCGAGGTAGAACCACATTATACCATAGAAACCATTGAACCAAGTGAAGTATGGAGTGCATGGAGAGATGCATTAGCAAATGAGATGTATAATGAATGGATTGATCATCGAGGCTATACTTAGGCTTGTTATTGTATCTTTTGAGTTTTAGTCATTATACCCTGAAGATTTTTTCCACTTTTATGTTTTAGTTGATTAAGTTTATGGTGTACTTTTATAACCATTTTGATTGTTTAAAATTGTAATGTACTTTTGTTAAATTTTATTAAATTTTTTGTTGAGTTTCAATTATTAGATTTTATTAAGTTTATGGCGTACTTGTATTTTTTGTTGAAGTTGAAATATATTTGATAGGTATGGCATCTAAAAAATACTCAACAAGCTAGCAAAGTTAAAAGAGAACATAAGGGTTGCAGTGATGAGGAGTTTGAGGCATTTATATGCTTCTTAGAGGAGGTAGTTGCCTTAAACAAAAGAGCTGATGTTGGCCAATTTAAACCAGGTACTTTTAAATGGTTGGAACAGAATATGGAGGCAAAATTTCCTGAATCTGGCATAAAGGTGAAGCCATTATGAGGAGGCTTAAAATAGAGTATAATAATTTATATGACATGTTGAACACAAGTGGCTTTGGATGGGATGATGTGCATAAGAAGATTTTAGTTGATAGTGATGATGTTTGGAATGCCTACATCCAAGTGAATAAGGTTTTTAAATTTTTAAAATAGTTATGTCATATGTTCCTTTACCTTTTCTTTTCTTTAACAACAATGTTACTATATGTTTGTGTTATATGTATGCAAAAAGATGAAAATTTGAAGAATTATAGGACCAAAGTTTTTCCTTACTATGAGCGGTTGTTGGTCATCTTTGGAAAGGATTGTGCTACTGGAAAAAGTGCTAAAGCTCCTGTTGATGTAGTTGAAGATTTGGATAATGAAGAACACACTGATGGAAACAATGACACTGCTGAACTTCCAGAAAAAGTCATTGGGTTGAGTGATGATGACATTGAATATGTCAATCAATCAATGTCTATGGGTCAAAATAAAAATAAGGCAAAAATAAGTCATTTTGACAGTAGATGGGTGAGAAAGGAGTTAAGAGGAAAAGATATGTTAGCAAAAAGTATGGACAATTTTGCTAATAAGCTTGTGGATATTATTGGAAAATCTGCTGATAGGATGGGTGCCATGGCTGAAAGTGTCAAGTGGATGGTTGAAGGTGTGAAGGTTGTGAAAGATTTTTATAATGATTCATAAGTTATTGCTGATGAATTGATGAAATTAAAAGACCTTACACCTAGAGAACGTCATAAGGCTGGTCGTTTACTTATGCAAAACCTCTCTCTAGTGTGTTTATTTTGGGGCTTTCAAGGTGAACATCGAGTTCAATTTGTAAAGGATTTGCTTAAAGATAACTAAAATTTATGGTACTTGATGTTAAAATTTGGTGGTATTTATACTTTTGTGGTGTTTGTAGAACCTTGGTTATGGTGGCCTTTTTTACATATTTAATTAATTTATTAGTGTTTCTTTTTTCTTTGATAAATAGAATTAAGATATTTGTTATATTATGTGATGCATTTAAGAACTAGGTAGTCATATAAATTCTTATGAAATTTTGTTTTCAAGTTGAACTTTATAAAAAGTAAGAAAAAAATGACTATCGAATGTACATATTGAGCATAATTTTTTTTTTATTTTTAGTGTATGAGAAATTTTATTTTTTTAAAAATTAACATAGCATCACAAATTTTAAAAAATATAATATATTTATAAGTAAAGAGTATTGTTGTCAAAATTGTTATTCTTTATCCTATCTAATGTTATACAGTGTATCACCAAACATAGGATAGTATTATTTTATACGATATAATATCTTATATAGTGTTGCACCAGACACTATATAATATTAAAATTTTATCAAGTCTTATCCTATTAGACCTTATCCAATATGGTGTACCAAACGAGTCCACTCATCGGAAAGGACAAAATTAAGACAAATAAGACCATAATCATTTGACCATTGCTTATCCGTGGAATCTTTTCATGTGGATTGGGGGCGCAAATTTTGGCTGGGTTTTTTCTCAGCTCGAAATTTATCTCAATAAAATTTAATTTATGATCAGGTCATATTTATTTAGACTTTTTTTTACTTTTAATTAAAGTTTTAAAAATGAGATTTTTTCAAATTTTAAAAGAATGAGATCACTATATAAAAGTACTAGAAGTACATGTCCGTTTACATTGAAAATTAATTAACTAATTCATGTTTAAAAAAAATTAATATATATATATATATATATATATATAAAATCATGCCAAGTGTATGCCTCAACTTGAAATTCGACCCAACATACGGTTAGGCTCAACTTATTTGGCTCAATTTTAAGTTTAGTTTTATTTTAACTCGAGGTGATCCAAAATGATCACGTTGGTTTGAATTGATTAAGCTAACTAAGTCCTTACTTATTTACACCTGATTTGCCTTCCTTCTCACAATCAAAATGAATGATTTGATTACTATGGCATATCTAGATTTTACACCTCTTATATTCCATGGCAAGAATCTTCCATCTCAACGCGGGCAATTAATGCAGGATCAACTGTCATATTCATTAATAACATGTCAGTACAAAATAACATTTAGGTTTGAATTGGTCCAACTAAAATTAAAAAGAAAAACTAATGGGGATAGAATCATAGACCATACAAAATTTATGCCAATAAAAAATAAAAAGTGTAACCGGTAAATTTGTTAGATAACTAAATGTTTTTCCAGTAAATTTGTTTTCACTGGAAGTCCAACTTGAATTTTTTATATATATTTTTTAAATTACAGAAGAGACATGAGATAAAGAGCGGACAAAGAAGACATTTAAAAAAATAATTGAGTATACATTAAAATATTAAAATAATTGAGTATACATTTTTTTTTTTAAATCTAATTAGAGTTTAGTCAAAAGATTAGCATGATTTATAACTAAAGCTTATTAAATCATTGGTTCTGACATTTTTGTTTTGAGGTTTGGTCAAGTGAACAACAAGATGACAATTGCTGCTAAAACCAAAGCCGTTAGAGCCATTCTGCGAGTGTCTCTTCCTTTGCCTCCACAACTTTGATTCCTCAACTGCGTGTTGGTCCCATCTCATGGACGACTCCTCCGCCATTAGGTTACCATCACAGACGACGCCGTCAACCCTCCGCCGCTGGAACTCCACACCCACATTCGTCGTGGTGCCACACCGGCCAACTTCATATGGCACCACCACCACCACCTCTCCTAACACGCACTCGCCGGCATCACTCCTCGACTTGGAGCTTGTCTCTATCAAATCACCCTTCTACACATCCCTCAGAGACGTACTTCATTCCTCCGCCGCCGCCGTCAATTCCCCAACCGCCTCCTCCCCCGCCACCAACTCTCCCTGCTACATCTCCATTCGCAATCGCCTTGTCAAGCAGGCAGCTTGGGCTTACCTCCAGCCCATGTCTGCTTCCCCTCACAGCCCATCCGGCCCAGACTTCCTCCGCCGCCTCTCTGATAGATTCTCCTCCTGCCTCCGCTTCATCCTTCACCAGCTAGTACCGGGTACCACCGGAATTTATTATCGGATACTCCGGGCATTCAGGCGCCATGTAAGCATATAACGTTTCCGTCTATAGGGGGATGCATATATCCTTGCTTTTTTCTGTGATTGAAGAATAGAATCTATTTCTCATTTTTGTGCTTATAGTTTTTTATAGCTTGCCTCATGATTTTTATGGTCTCAAAATTACAAACGAATTAAAGAGCAATCAAATTAATCATGTAGAAGGAAAAAAAAAAAGGGAGTTTAGCTGAGTAATGGAAATTATATATATTACAACTTACAAGCCAAAAAAAAAGAAAAGAAAAGAAAAAAAGGAACGAATGTTAATTATTGGAGAATGAATGAATGAGAAAACAGATTAATTTGTTGCTTAACTTCTACTGGGATTAACATTAACTGTACAGTTGTTACAGTTCTCGACGTTGTGGACTATGTGGAGTTCGCGGGCTTCCTCTATTTAAGCGCCTGAGCCTTGCGCGAGCTTGGCTGAGCGCATCCTTCGAATGGTCATCTTCGCCTTCCTTTAGTGTGACAGTCTCATGCTTCACTGCTTCCTCCTCCTGCACTTGTTCTGTTTTGGAATCGAGATGAACCTTCCCAGTTTTGTACTTTGGTGTCTCCACAATGTTACCCTTTACACTTGGTGATGGTGGGGGACTTGGAGGCCACTTCTTGTTCTTGCCTAACAAACTATTTTCCTTCTTCTCCAAGGAAGATCTTTTTGAAGGAGTTATTTCTTGTGGGGCGTTTTCTTCCTGCAGGCAGTTCTTCTGCAATAAAATTATCCTCAGTAGCATGCTAAAATTGCTGTCATCTATTTATTCCTTTGCATCAACAAATATATATCTGAGTAGAGAATGGAAAAACTTTATGTTGTGCTTGTTATAACTGGGGCTATTAGCACGAGTTGGTTGATCGGAAAATGGAAATGATGGAATAGTCAAATTTAGAGATGATTTAGAAGAACAAGAAAGAAAGTAAAATGGAGAGATGACCTGAGGGGTGGGATTGGCTTTCAATCTAATAGACTGAGCAGCCAAGTACTCAAGACCCTGGAAAAATGCAGAGTGGCCCATTTGTGCTCCAATTTGCCAGTAATGAGTGAACAAATCCCATCCTCTAGCTTTCCATTCCAGCAATTGCCTGTCAATCTCGTTTTCATGTCTTGCTACATAAGGACGCAGCACTGTCTGATACACAAACCCCGTCCCCTGCAACAAACAATACCTGTATTATCTAATTCTCCTTATTCCTTTGTAGATGAAAAGAAACCAAGAAGCATATTAAGCTCTTACCTTAGTTTTGGGATACCACAGGTAGACAAAGAACGCCACCTTCATCTCTCCATACAATGGTAACCTACATTAAGTTAGATGTTCATTTACGGCACAAAGCTAAATCTAAATCCCATATTTTAAAAAATACGCAAAAAATTAATAAAATACATACCATCCAACAAATACATCTGTAAACTTTTCCAGAACTGTGACAAGTGCCACAATGATCCTGCATATCAATGACGCATAAATTATAATTTACTTGTGTAGGACCAAAAACAAAACCAGCAAGATGTATCATCCTCGCCTTTCTTGAGAAATTTTGTTTTCTTTGTTATTCTTAACTCCATTTGCAAGAAAAAGGACACATTTGGCTTTTGATGGTGGGTTATTTCAGACACCCGGCACTGTTTGGCAGTTTGGTACAGTGCCTAATTCAACATCATAATCATGTGCACGTGATTCGGTCCTCTGTTTACTCTGTTTTTCAAGGTAATGACCTCCGTTTGAATATTGCAAGAAAAAGATCCTTTTCTTCATGGGAGGAGTTCAACCTCTCAGTTTTTTATTGAAATTATAATCCCGCATCTTGAACATATAATGCAAGTTGAAAGATATAAACTTCGTAACAATCATACAACCAATCAAAAGGGAATCGGTTAGAAGAAAAAGAAATTCAGTTCAGGAAACTTGATCGCAAAAGAAGGTGAAAGGGGGTTTCTATTACCAGTATTGACACCAGAAGCGAAGTTCCTCGATCTGGACCTTGTTTTTTTCCACGGTTTTATAGCATTCAAATCCAGGGTATGCATACCCCAGAACCAGACTGGAACCAAACGATTATAACATGTAAAAATCACGTAATGATTCAAAGATAAGAAGAATCATCAGTGGAGAAAAGATCCATACATAAGAATCCGAGTCAAGAAATCTCCCAACATTTTCAATCCCTATCACATAAAACACGTCACGGACCGTGGGAACTCTGAAACCAAAGCAATCCATCAAAATTGTGAATGATCAAGGTTTGAAGCATCTGCAGAATAGCAAATTTCTCCAAAAGGTAGAATCTTGAGAAGGATATGATCAGCATTACCTGTTCTTCTATGAGAATTCCAATAAATCCCCAGCAAGCTTCAGAGTTCCTTGGTTGAATAATTAAGAGGCACCCAAAACCGTTTGTCTGGAATGGGGTGCCCCAAATGCTAAGGGTATTGACAACTTGAGAATTTAAATCTAAGAATAGAGATGGGGTTCCCTCCTTCGGAAGAACAACCTCAGATTGTCTCTGAAACAAAATGAAACAATATGAGGAAGAAGCCTGAGATCAGAGGTAACTAAATATTCGATAATATATATAGAGGAGTGCAGTTATATTACGAGATAAGCTGAGAAATGTTTTTTTTTTTAAATAAAAAAACAGAAAATCTAAGGAGAGAGAAAGGTGGAGCGGGATTTCTTCGCACGGACACCTCTCTTTCATTTGGGACGCAACTCTCTTGGGAGGTATTTTCATTTTTGGAGTTTATCAAAAAACGGTTTCACTGTCTGGCGGTTAGGCTCCAATAAGCCATTTCCATCATTTTGCACTGGTTGTTATTATTAATCACTATTATTTGACTTGTTATTTTCCCTAATCAGGAGAAAGTATTTGAGGATATAAAGGAAAACTGAAATTTACCATATTAGGTAGCGCTTATTTATAGATCATCAACTGTTAATATGACAGTTGAGCCTACAATTTTCTATTGCCATAACTGTTCTCTACTTCTTATCCCCTATTTATTTGTTCCTTCTCACTCCCTTGTTACAAGGATTAGACTTATATTTTGCATATATGTACTATCAAAATTTTTAATTAAAATATAATAAATATATAATTATTTAATAATAATATGACAAGTACATAATTTAATTAAAAAAATTAATGAATATCCCATGTAAGATGTACAAGGTGATTTTTTTTAATCTTTAATTTTTGTAAATTTTTATTTGATGTTTCAGATGAATATTTTTAAAGATTTGGCTAAAATTAAAGTTTTTTTTCTTGAGTTGAAATAAATATATATATATGTTTTATAATTTGTTATCTAATTTGTATTAATATACACATAAAATCAGTCAATAAAATATAAAGAGAGGGTGACCATGAATCTAATTTTTAAGTTATAGCAGAATTAGAATAACAGAGTGCATTTTATCTTTTGCCAATTGCATTGTAAAATATCAAGACTAGGCATCAGCGTGATAAAAGAGTAAAACTCATCGACATTACTGCAAATCGTGATAATGGATTAGTATATTAAATCGAACAGGACATAAAATAAGAATAACATCTCACTATCCAACACTAATCAATCTCACAATACCACAAATCATTTGGCTATGACACAATGGATATTATTAAATGTTGTTTCAAAGAAAGTAAAAACTAAACTATATAATTGTTATAAACAAAACTTTCTTAAAAACATGAGATTGACCTTGCGTAGAAGGAAAAAAAATAACTATATAATTTATAGCATCATCCATTATACATTACAATGTACTTCAGGGACATCATTATTTTGTAGATCAACACAAGCCTTCTCCAATATATTTTCCATTGATCACACTAAAATAAAGTAAGGTTCTTTCGTCCCTCATTGTACAACAAACTAAGATATAGAGCACTATTTCTCTAGTTCAAGTTTGGCCTTCTGGAGTGTTGTCTTAATCACAAATTGCTTTGCTTCTCTCTCCTAACTAAGTTTCCTTGCATTGCTAGTTTGCTCAACTACAATCTTCAAGTTTTCTTTGATCACTATTATACTTGTATTGATCTCACTAAGACAAGTCCTGGTCTTCTCGGTCTTTAGCTCACAATAGGTTAATTAGACTTCTACTCTGTTAAAGCAATGCCTTGAATAGAGACATTCTTTTAAAGGGATTGACTACATTACTGAGACAATTTAAACTATTTGACAAAATTGTTATAGATATTAACAAGTCTCACATTCTCCTCCTCATTGTTTACAAAAAAAATTATAAAATTATTTGCAATAATCATACATTTATTATGATATTATTAAAAAATTATACGCTTGTTATGTTTAATTAAAAAATTTAATAATAAATATATAAATAATTACATATAAATTTTTTCCTTAATACAATTAGGACTTTTCTTAGTAGACCAACAAGCACAAGTAGTTTTCACTGATAAATTAAACAATTTATAAAGAAGAAATTATGGTCACTAAAATGAAGAAGAAAAATTGATAGAGAATTGAATAAGTAAATTAAAGAGTTATTTTCTCAATATATAAATATTACGGTGAGCAAAGAATTTGATGGAAATTTCTTTAACTTTTGAAATCTCTCCTCTCAGCCCAAGTTTCTGATATGGCAGCAATTTTGATATAACCCATTGATGTTGTGATTGGCATTGGCGCAACCGTATATATCGTACCTCTTTAAAGATGACCTGAGTCTAAAGATTGGACCCATTTTAAAATAAAAGGTCCTTCTCATAATGTCAACAAGAGAAAAAAAAAAAGATAAATTATATACAAATCTCTTTTATTTTTAAAAAATATATTTTAGTTTAATTTTAATTTTTTATTAAAATACTCCTTCTAAAAGATGTAAAAATAGTTAATAAAAGATATTTTTATAAATCAAATTAAAATTAGACTAAAATATAATATAACTTTATGTTTTAGAAAAAAATTATATTTAAAATAAATAAATAAACAATTTATATAATTTTAGTAAAACTTATGAAATGTTTGTGTAACTTACTTAAGAAAAAAAAAGAAATACAAGTAATTAATATTATATACATTATAAAGTCCTAAATAGTTCAAACATATGGATTGGTCCCTATAATGCTTTATGTTCTTTCTGAGGTGCCTTTGTCTTTTGAGGAATTTTGTGAGTTGAAGAGGAAAAAACAGAGAGCAAAGAATTGAAGAACAGAAAAGAGTATAATTGACATCTGAATATGTTTAATCTTTATGAAAATGCCATTTACATTTGACTTTGATATGTATACACGTTGAACTAGATCATAATTAATTTGGATAGAAATTGAAGAAACAAAATCGATAAATGAAATGAATATTGAAACGATAATATATGCACATAAGTGTTTTCAGTTCTGTCCAATGATTGAAAGAATTAAATCTCTTATTGATTATTCATACTTGTCACTTGTAGACTATTTTCAGTAACTTATTTGGTATGATTTAGAGTTCTAATAAGTGGTTGAAATTTGAAACCGAAATTAATCAATTTATTTGTACTAAATTAAAATTGTGATTTGGATTAGAATTGATGCAATCGATCCTGCTTAGAATTAGAGGCTTACCGACTGCAACACTCAAAGCCCATCCTCATAGCAAAAGAATGAATACAATGAAAAATTCTTACATGTCATATTATGTATACATTAATTAGTGAAATCGTATCATGATCACAGCAAAAGAATTATTACAGTGAGAAATTCTTATATATCTAGTGTATCATGTAATCTATATATTAATTAATAAAATGGAGCCAAACCATGTAATAAATTACATATATCTCTCCATTTATATAATAATAGTATCATAGTAAATAACAAAGTGAGCTTCATACACTACTTTATTTATATACTCCATTTATATAATAATAGTATCATAGTAGATAACAAAGTAAGCTTTATTCACTGCTTTATTTATATAATAATAATGTAGTGTATAGTTAAATGAGGGACTCAGTTTTATAATTTGATATTATTTTATTAATAAAAGAGTAAAATTTTTTTAATTTAACTTTTTTATTAAAATGAGTATAAATAATATATCACTTTAAGAATATCTAAAAATTTATCTTAGTACAATATTATAATAAGTAGAATATATATATATATATTAATTATAGACCTGTCATAAAAATGTGATTTTATGATCTTGAGACTCATAAAATTTAAACTTTTTTCCTTTTCCTTTTATTTTGGATCTTTAAAATCCTGGACTCAAATTTATTTACTGATTTCTCTAAAAAAATTTTAAAACGAACAAGTTTTCTTTAAATTGATATTTGTCAACAATTAATATAATTTTAAGCACACATAATATTTTTTAAGTCACACACACCCATATACAAGACATAAGGACGATAAATGAAAAAAAAAAATCTTTAAATCACAAATGATGGATATTAATACAAAATTTATTAATGCAAAAATAAAAAAAATATTTATTAGATAGAAAATTTTATTTGATATTATGTGGATTCATCTCTAATTATTAATTTGTGATTGAAAAATAATAATTTTTTTATGTTATTTATTATATAAAATCACTTCTCTTACTTTATATAATCCCAGTGTAGATTATTAGTGTAGAGCTGGTTAATAAAAATATTACTTGGATCTAGACCAATATAAATGATGAGATAAAATGCAGACCAAAACCAAAATTCATTTTTCACCTGATGAATAAATTCAAATAGATAAATATTGGGATATTTATTCCCTCGGTAACAATTGATGGAGCAGTCATACTCAGATTCACATCCAGAATCACAGCCAGATTCGATAAACGGGAAAAGACAAGGGAAAAGCTGATGGAAATGGAATGCTTTGAGGAAATTTTAATTTTATCTTTCTAATTATTATTTAATATTATTTATTAATTATTACTCAATCATAAAAAATAAAAATAATAAAATTATTTTTTATTTTTAAAATTATCTTTTTTCTTTTTTATTCTATTTTTATATTTAACTTTTCATCTATCGATTAAGTCTTGAATTCACTCAGGTGCCTCCAACCGCTGTCTTCTTCACATATAACCTAAGAAAATGGGCTTCTTTCTTCTCTTTAAACCAAGTACGTTTGGTAGGAAGATTGAAAAGGAGAGAGGGGAAGAGGGGAAAAATTTATAGTAATACTTTTTTATTATTAATTCATATTATTTGTTTTTTAATTATTTTTTAATAGAGGTACAACTATTTTTTTATTAATTTTGTTCGTTTATCTTTTTAACCTTTTTTTTTTTTTGGGTACAAAATATAACACCTATTGTGAGAGGGACATTTTCTTTTACTTCAAGTGGGGAACTCTATGATTAGGAATTTAGGGGATTTTCAAATTATTAAATTTGTTGGCTGCCAATAGTAGCGGTGACAAATCATTAACCAAATAATAATAATAATAATAAAGTCCACTATTCATGCCCTTTTCACCCTCTCCCACTGTAGGGCATCCTCAAAAACGACATATAGCACAATATTCCAATGCAAATTAATTATACAAAAGCCCAAATCCATATAAGATGCGCATTGCAAATTACTTTTGACAGTCCATGTAATAACCATATTGAAAATTATTATTATAAATTCTTAAAGAGATTTAGCTTATTAAAAATAAATAAATAAATTTCATGCAAGCATATATTAATTAATATACGTATTTATTTGTAATTGACTTCTGTGTTATCTAAGCACATGTAAAATTAAATTATCATACAAGAGTTTCTCCTTCCCCACGCACTCCTCCTTTCATCCCTTTCTATTTGAAGGGGTTATTGCTGCCGTGAAATTCTATCAAATGCATCCTTGTCTTGCTTCTTCGACAGCCAGAATCGTCTCCCAACTGTTTCCCAGTTCCAGGTCCTCTCCATTCTCTGTATTCTTTGTGTATTCCTTAATATTTCCAATGTCTACGAAACTAGTTACAACTTTAATTCGCTGATATACATTTCCGATTCATTTACAGGATATGTGAATTCCACTTATTGAACTGTCGGTAATTTAATTTTAGCTGTTTCAGTTGTCCAATTTCGTAAATTTACCAAGTAACTTTTTTTGTGCAATTTTGTCTTTCAGGACAATTTTTACTGCAATCTGTGCAACTACGAACATGGTTACTGAAAGTCTACTTTCCAAAGCTAAAAAGGGTGCCGATTTTCGATTATGCAATGTGTCAAGGTATTTCTGTCCCATATATCTGTCCATTTATTTAAATTATGACTATTTTTTTCTTCGGTTCTGAGTTTCGTTGTCATATTCTTATTTAGTTACACCACTGAATTATTGGAGATTCATGCTGATGATCCAAGTTTTCATGTTCTGATTGTTCCTGGAAACCCAGGTGTGCCATCGATGGTTTGCTAATGTGCTTCTCTATTTATGGTTTACCTTTGTTCAACAGTGACGTTTGGGTTTTCCAATTACCGCAGGTGTTGTCTCATTTTATAAGGACTTCGTTGAATTTCTATATGAGCAGCTTGGAGGAAGTGCGTCTATCACAGGCAAGTAAAGACATCCTTTTCTTTCTCGTTACTTGACATGAAACTGCGACTAATATGCTTTTTGGTCAAATTTTTATGACGTATCAGCCATTGGCCATATCTCTCACACAATAAAGGTACGTGTATTAGGTTTATACTTTTATTTGTTATATGTCTAGGTATATGTGTCTGCGTCTCTAACGCAGAATTTTGTTGCTAGAATTGGGAACATGGACGGTTATTTTCATTACAAGAACAAATCGATCATAAGGTAAATTCCATGCTTACAATGCTCTTGACAGATTGTCAGCAGGTGTTAGTGTATGATAGATCGACAAATGGTTCTTTCAATTTTCGTTTTCAAGTTGGTAACACTTGACATACTGAATCAAAGATTAATTTTTTAGATTACAAAATCTTGATAATTTAGCTAATCAGAATATGTTAGAAGTCCTAGAGTTCTTGAATTTTCACAAAACATCTTTGACTTATCTACATGTTGTTGGGCAATCTGGAAACAGTGACAATATTGTGCACCCCTGCTTCTATATCATCCTATTGTGCCATACCTTAGTTCAGAAACAAGAATGTTTAAAGTTCAGAAACAAGAATGTTTATTCTAGTATGTTAGATGCAATACCATACCTGTTTTTTGGATTAGCATGTTGTGTTTTTCCTCATATTTAACTTGTCTTCTTGTCTTGTTTTTGGTTTGAATTCTTCATCCATCCCTTTAATTTCTTTGCTTTCATAATTTGCACCCTTTCTCCAGTATCGCTTGAATTCCCATTTACTGTGTGTTGACATGGTTACTGTATTCTTCACTTTTCTTGTGCTTTTGTAGATTGATTTCATCAGAGAGGAACTGCAAAAGGCTGAGATTCCTATACTGCTGGTGGTTCTTTTATATCTATTTCTTCCAATTTGCGTCCAAAGCCATGTTGACCTCTTAACATCTTGTTTGCTATGTTTGAGTTTCAAAATGGATAATTATCTAAAGAATTGTATGAATGAAAGTACCAAATTGCTGCATACTAGCCAAAATCCCCCATTTTCTGGAAAATGGTGAACATGTAACAGTAGTAGATGCAATTTTCTCCTTTGTGGCTAATGATACTGGTGTTTCGACATCTAAAAGTTTGATGAAATAAATTACCTTCCCTTTGTCAGAGTAACACATGTCAGAGTAAGTGTGTTATCTTCCTTGCACAAGGAGGTCTTTTAATAGACAAGCTTACAAAAGGATCGTCATTAAATGAAAAAAAAACAAGTATTCAGAGTTTCAGATGTGGTTGGAGAAATAAGTTATTGGGTTTGCTGTTAAACAAAGCAATGAGATTATAGTAATATTTTCAAGTCAGGGTAGTTCTGTCATATCAATATCACAGGATGCATCTTGCCTTAATCATGAGTAACAAATTTCCTTTCCCACAATGGTGGTAGAGATACCAAGTTCAGTACTTGTGTGCATTTATCTGGCAAAACTTTTCTTATTTACTTGAAAAGGAGGAAATTGGATGTTGGTAAATGAGTGAACCATATCTGGTTTATAGCTGAAGTTATTAGCAAGTAGTTGTTATTTTTGTGTTCATAACTTACATTTATATTGCTCTATTGACATGGGAAATTGCATAACCATCTTGCAAGAGGAAATTAATTGAATGCTTTTAGCAAAATCATGTTAACCAAAAGCATTTATTCTGCACGTACAAAAGTTTTATTTAAATTATTGAGTCAAACATTTTGGTAGCTAATATAGGAATTTCTCACCAGGTTGGACACTCTATTGGTTCATACATTTCTATTGAAGTTTTTAAGAGGTCTCCAGACAAGGTGATTGGAACTTTGTGCATATTTAGCTTAGAAAGTGTGCTTCATGCTACCTTGGCTTCACTTGAATGATCTGTTTTCCTCTCTTCTGAGCTCTGTAGGTGAAATATTGCATTGCACTTTATCCATTTTTGAGATTAAACCCAAAGTCAAGAAAACAAACTAACATTGTAAAGTTTGTAAAGTAAGTTCTCACCCCTAGCCAAATCAATTTAATCTTGTCTACTTTGTAAATCTAAGAGTGGCGTGTTTGGAATTTCAGCTCCCCATTCATGTCTGCTGCTTTTAGTTATGCAATAGCATTATTAGGATTGTTGCCTACTTGGGCGTTCAGGTTTTTTGTCAGAAAATCTCTTGGGACGTCATGGTCAGCCAATGCAGTTGAGGCCGCATGCTCTCACTTGTCTAAGGTTGGTTTTAACTGTTGAAAGAGATAGCCAGGTTACATAGTAAACCTGTAAACATTTTTGGTTTTTCATTATTTGAAGTCCACTTTAACATTTAGAATACTAATGGACAAATATCTACCTTTCATTGTTACCTATTTGTAGCTTTTTACTGTTGGGTCGTGTCTGCATCTTTATAGTAACTCTTTCTAACTTGAAACAACTTACAGTACCATACTGTGCGGAATGTCCTCTTTATGGCAATTACAGAATTTAAAAAGGTAATGTTGCTTCTTTTGTGCAAGATTTGTGGTTTCAAATTTATTAGTTATGATAAAACTGTTTCTCTTCAATTTTTATCGTATCAATCATGCATTTAAATTTGACAAATTATTAGATTGCTGATATTTAGTTGATAGGTAGGAGTTAATTTTACATAACATATTATGAGCTGACTAAACTTGAGGATATACAGTTACAAATTTATCATTGTCCCCCTTCAAAAAGAAAACAATGGGAAATTCTAGTATCACTTTAATATGGTGATATGGACATGACATTCTTGCGTTGATTTGGATGTAAATGACATGTTCCTTAGGTTGATATGATGTACAAAAATTTCTTGATATTAAGATAGAGACATATATGAGAAGTTGAAATTGATAATTAATCAAGGGACGAAGAAAAATGACTGAGAGTGACTTCAAGGCTCCTGGGAAGAGTATATATGGCTGTTATGACCATTGAATGTCAAGCATGCCACATTTTAGTAGAAGAAGTGTCTTGATATCGTACATCAAGATTTTAACTAGATGTCTTCTACATTCTGATAATTTAGTTATCACCCACCAAATGCAGTTTACTGGTTATTGCGATCTTTCCTCAGCGTCCCTTCTCCATCTATTTATTATTTCCAGGTTCACTTAACCAGACTCATTGCCTGTAGCACGTCATATCTTACTAGAACTAATACATAGTGTCAAGTTACTTTGAATATCCTTTTGTTTTTACCACTGAAAACTGCTTTCCCCATCTTTTTCTAGACTTGCCTGTACAACTAATTAGTTGTTTTCTGTGTAGTTTACACTGTGACAAACTACATTGACTGACCATCATGTGCTTACCAGAGCATTCTGTGTTAGCTTTCAGAGACACCAGATTGGGCATTTATAAGGGAAAGGAAGACCCAGCTTGCATTTTTATTTGGTGTTGATGATCACTGGGGTCCACTTGAAGTGCATGAAGAGGTAACTGATGCGATTATTTTAGCTACCATTTTATCATCTAGAATGCTTTTGCATCATTTCTGGAAAGGTTTGTATCTTAGTAATTTGATGCTTTTGGGAGGCGAGGTTTTTGCAGAGGAAGATATTGATGCTTCCAAGTAGGTCTCTAGCAGACAATGGATCCACTAGGAGTGACTACCATTTTTCTGACAAGCAATCAAATTTGTGGGTTACACAATATGTTGAGATTTGTGGTGATAAATTCTTAAAATTGGTTTTTGAACGCAGTATATCTTTCTGTTTTATACTAAATAATAGAAATGATACAGAGCAAATGCTTAATAACATGTTGCTAAAACTAAACAATGGGGAAAAGACTGGAAAAAATTGTGGTTTTCCTGCGCTAAAGGTGATCATTGATTGCCGCTATGCTTGCCATATGATCATGGTGTTTCTGATACTTGCATCAGCCGAACAGTTCCCACAGTAATCTCTCTGTTCTTAGGCAACTTCTTTAAGTATAGAGAGCATTGAATGATTGTCCTAGTTAATATATATACATATATATATATATATCCTAGTTAATATATATACCCATATATATACATACATACATACATACATACATATATATATATATATATATTTTCTTGTTACAGCTTGCCGGACAGGTTCCAGATATTGCCATATCAATTGAACGGGAAAACCACACCCATAGTTTCTGTTGCACAGAGGGGGGCTCCTCATGGGTGGCTCAGCACGTTGCTAGCTTACTCAAGAATCGGATGACATGTAAAAGCCCATAAGGTCTCACTTTCTTTTCTGATGCCCTTTTACTATCCGAATTTTCTTACGACCTGGTGGAGAGAAAAGTTAGGGAGGAAAATGAAATGAAAAATAAGAAAAAATGATATTGGAAATAAAAAATAATTTTTTTGTCCTTATTTTAAAAAATTTATAAAATAAGATAAATATTGTTAAATAATAATTATATAAATATAATAAATGTTATGTAAATTTTTTTTTTCTTTTTTCCTTTCCAATTACCTAACAATCCCTTTAGTTACCCTTCAGTTATTTAGCATGTTGAGCTTGTTGATTATGCAGATTCTATTTTCCCATTTTTTGTTTTTGGTTAACTTTATTATTCCTCTTGGATATGAGGATTTGAAACTAAAACTTATTTGAGAGGATATTAATTATAATAATGATGAAAGGTAGTGACAGGTGACATGGTCAACATTGGGAAAGGGGAAATCCGTGAGAATCAGCAGAATCACGAGTTTCTATTGCTGGAAAGCTTAATCTAAGTAGGCCTGTAATGCCCCGTGACTCCTCTGATGTAGATTGTTAAACCAAACGTTTTTAATTACTATTTCTTAGTTGTTTTTAAGGGATCTATCTATCTCTTCCAAACATCAGTATGAAAATTGTAATGCCAATTGCTTGCTAGTACCGTCTCAAGTTATTGATATTATTGGTTTCATTGCTTCGGTTGTGTTGCGGTATTAGTGGTACACGATGGCTGCAGTTTACGTTGCTTTAGCCATTTGATGGATGAATTCCAAAAGGTTAACTCGGCATCATCCGTTATTTATTTTTATTTTTTTTCTGGGGAGATGGAGGCATTATCTGTTTTTCAAGTTCGAAACAAGCTTCAAAACATGGAGCAAGTTAGGCATAAGGTTACTTCTATTTAGATTCGCAAGTACATGAGATGGCTTCCAAATCTGGCATTTAAATGTATTGATAAACCTAAAACTGAAGATATTCATATAACTAAAATGATTTTCAAAGAATAGTAGCAGGGATGAAACCATTATAAATTGTAATATTTATATTTGATATTTGTAAGTGCACGTTGAAACAAATTATGTAGGGCGTTTTTTCTTTTTGGGTTAATATATAATGTAAATAATATTTTTTTGGGTCTGAACATGTGATGTAAAGAATTAACAACCACCTTCTTACCCATATGAACTTGAATCACTATTCACTGCCCTTTCAGACATTACACACCAATTGGGACCTCATGTGACTCTGGCAATATTTTTAATTATATAATAAAAATTACAATTTCCTCTCACTAGAAAAAGGTACTCTTTTGAATACTAAAAAGCTATAGTAAAAATATAATTTTTATACTAAAATTAATTATAAGTTTCGTGATAAAAAAATGATTGGTAAAATCAAGAAAAAAAAAGTTTTACTATTTTATCTCTGCCAATATTCATTCTCCACCCCCCCCCCCCCCACACCCCGGGGGTCATGTCATATAGACATAGATGATGTAAAGGTCGAATATTCCAACTCTCCTGCTTAATTCCACGCATTCTTCTTAATCCTGATTTTCATGTATGTATAAAATTCTTTTAATAAAAAAAAAAATCAAATAAAATATAATTGAATCAATTACGCTTGTTATAACAATTTTTTTAATTTATTTAATAAGATAAAAATAATAATAAAATAAAAAGTAAGTAATGACAAATTACTAAAATGTTCTTAACTTAAAAAATAATATAAGAATATAAAAATATAATATATATATATATAATACAATAAATATATAATGATGTATTTAATCTATATATATGATTCATAATTGTGTATATCGATGATGTTTTAGTATTTTTTAACTCAATAAAATAATATTTTAAATATTTACAAGAATTCTCTAATATAGTTAAACAAAATGGTTTACTTGTCTCAGCCATAAGAATGAAATTATTTTGCGTAAAAATAAAATTTTTGAAATTAGAAATATATAAAAACTCATGTTATTTCATAAAAAGTTTTTAAAAAATATAAAAAACTAAGACTTACTCGTTTAGTCATTATCCTAAAAACTTTTCAAAACACTTCTTATTAAAATTTGTTGAAAAACTTTTTAGTTTGTAAATTTTATAGTTTGTACTTCAAATAAAAATATATATATGTGTGTGTGTGTTCACCCGTCAATGAATTCAAATCACTTATATTTATAATATAATATATATATATATATATATATATGTGTGTGTGTGTGTGTGTGTGTGTGTGTTCACCCGTCAATGAATTCAAATAGATTTATCCACTGTATGTTAGTCGTAATTGATTTAATTGACAATTGTCCAAATTAAATCAATTCCAATTGATGTTTAATCAGTTTTTTAATTAATTATTATCTATATAATTAATTATTTTTTTATAGTAAATGTTATTAATTTTTTCAGATTTGTAATTAATTAAAAAATTATTAAAATAATTTCTTTTGACTTTGTAATTAGTTAAAAAATAATAAAATAATAATTTTTTTCTTAATCTTAGGATCCCTTTTGTTAAAAAAATTATATAATAATTAAACATAATATCTAAAATTATTTGATTTTAAAAATATATAAATTAACACTTTAAAAAAATATATTATATATTATATAAATATATTTCAAATATTTTTTATTTGTTAAATATGAATTTACATTTAATTAATAAAGCATTTATTTCAACTTAATCTGTATCAATTTGTTTTTATAAAAGTTTTGCTTCAGCGTATATAAAAATTTTAGCACTAAAATCATTTTATTTTCCCACACTACTATACAAAAAAAAGTCATCCTTAACTAAATCTATTTTTATTATATTTTCTTACTATCAAACATTAAAAAAAATCTAATTTCATTTCAACCCTCGTACCAAACTGGCCAGGCCTGATGTTAAGGGCTCGGACTCTCAGATGCCTCACTGAACAATTTTGTTTATCGCTGAAAAATCTGCGGTCCAGACCACACTGTGATCATTAAAGCTAGGCGGATGGGTTAGAACATCATCTTGGCACTCTCTTGCGATCACATAAATTGAGCGGTCCAGACCCTCTCACTCACTTCACTCTTTCCAAGCTACCGAGCTCCCTTTGACTCGGGCAATCTTGTTCCCTTTCCTTTCTTTTCCCACACTCTGTTTCTCACTTGCACGAACAAACAGAGCAATGTCTAACTCTAGAAAGAAACTTCTTTTAAGTTCGGTTTCCGTCAAACTAGGCTGCAGCAGCTGCAGGAGACCGAAGCTTTCTCACATATTCCACCCAAAGCCAAAACCGAAGAACCCCTTTTACCAAAAACGCAAACTTTACAATCTTTCTTCTTCAAGCCAAAACGACTCTGCCACCACCACCACCACTACAACATTCTCTCCCTACGTCGACTCCTCGCAGTTTTCTGACTTTGAGAATTACGGGAATGCGTCGAGGACCGTCGGAGGTTTCGGCAGAGTAGGCGGCGAAGGCGTGGCGGTGGAGAAAGATTCTGACGACCCTTATTTGGATTTTAGACAGTCCATGCTTCAAATGATATTGGAGAATGAGATATACTCCAAGGATGATCTTCGGGAGCTTCTTAATTGTTTTCTTCAGCTCAATTCTCCCTACCACCATGGGGTTATAGTCCGAGCTTTCACTGAGATCTGGAATGGGGTCTTCTCTGTGAAGACCAATTCACCCAGATTTCACTTCAGTCGCAAGTCACGTGACTTCTGAGTTCTACAAGTGGTTAACAGGACGGATAGGTATTAGAAGGCTTCGTTGCTGTGTACTAGGACAAACCTGTGATGATCATCCAAATGTATTGCACACACTAGGACAAACTCTATGAGTTATGCTAACGTTGTATTGTACACATGTTATGATCATCCAAATGTAAAAAGTCTCCCTGTTAGTTTTCACTTATTCTAAGAAGTAAAAGTAGAATTTTATCACAAATGAATGGTTAATTGTTCATGACAAGAATTGCCGCGATAAGTTCCACTAGCCTTGGACCAAGTTGTGTAGTATTCATTTTAGAGGACCCGAATCCGATGGGTCTGCTCACTTTTGGTCAAAAATGCTTGCTAGGTTTTGTGTGTTAAGTCCCTGATGGGAAAAGATAGACATTGGGATTTGAATTATAATAATTAGAGTGGTCTGAGTGATGAGGGACAGCTGGTTCAATGCTTTTTAATGAGATTACAATAGAAATTGAGAGTGACTTGGTGCATTTTCCAATATCGGGTTTTAGCTTACTTGCCCGTTGGCATCTACTAGTTATTGAAATATATGAAGTTATTCCATTTATTTTCTTATCTCAGTACTCATTGCTGTATTGCATGCATTTAATTCATCCTTGAATTATATGAGCCTCTTAAAGGGGGGAAGGCTCCAATGGGTGATTAAGGTCAGCAAGCATTTATAATCTGACAAAGAGACTTTTGTATTTTTTTATAACTTTCGCGATCCGGTAATTAAATAATCTCCCCATCTTGAATCTTGATGCGTAATATAAGATTCTGACGATCACCTGTTTGAGTTAAGAGTGAAACATAATAACAGTGCTGTCAAATATCAGAAGACTACAGCTATATATATATATATAAAAGACTGGTTACAAACTGCAATACTACTTTAACCCATTTTTCCAGCATTTTGGATCAAGGTTGAGCAGAATTGAACTGAATAAAATTGTATCTTCAAAGGGTCATAAAAATTAGCAAACCTAGATTTTATGTCATGAACAATGTGATTAATAAGCACGGATAGGAATTAGGAAGGGGTCAATTAGCTCAGCTGACGCAATTTTTTGTTGGCGGTGAATGTCCTTTGCTTTATTCGGTTCATTTGAGACGTACTCTTTTTATATAATTTATATAATATTTATTATATTTATTATTTTATTTATTAAATTATTTTTTAAAAATAAAAATAAATCAATTGTTTTTCATTTCATTTATTTTTATCTACTCATATTTTAAATTTTTTTATTATTATATTCTCTAAATAAACATACTCTTAATGTGAGAATAGTTGTTTGATCAAAAAAAGAAAGATTAAGGAAAAAAATAAAACTTTTCTTTGAATGATCCATAATGATAAACTGAACAGAAAAAGCATAGATAAAGACTTTTTGAGAAGTGGTTTTCAGAGAGTTCAATCTCGAAATGACAAAAGAAAACCTATCAAGATGTGATTTCAATCTCTTGTTTGTCTGTCTTTGTAGTTTGTGCTCTAAAATGGAGATTCGTGATCAGTAGCAACATTTAAGTGTGATCTACTTTCAAGGGACGGTCAAATCTAAAGCAGTAGAAACACAGAGGTCCATCATTCAAAGCAAGAAGCAGACCATAACTCAATTTGTGACATAAGATATGTAACCAAGAAAGCAAGCTCTCCAACTCAGCATCCTCAAATACTTGCTATGCAAAGTAACATGTTTATTGCTTCCATTGCAAGTGGTTCACTAATGTTACACCATGTTAAAATTGGGCAAATATATTTATGTTAAACCTATTCAATCAACATGTTGGCTCTATTTGATAGTAACTTGGTTGAGGTTGGAAAAATGGAGGTTAGGAGTTTCATACAGCAAAGTAAAAGCACAGCATCAATAAAGAGACATGTTGATCTAATAATCTATTAGCATTTCTACTGATAGTGGGGGACATCTTTGTAGTTGTGTAGGCCAGAGTTATCATGATTTTGTTGCCTTAACCGATATTTGAGTTGTGTTATAAGTTATCGCAATTAAAGAGAGCTGAAAAAAGACTTTCACCAAAGAAGCTGGCCTTATATATGAGTTGACATTTTGATTTACCAAAAAGATAACTAAATGTGTATTCATACGCCTTGCCTTCCAGCATGTGTATAATAAAGCATTAGTTTGTTCACGAGGGAAGAGGATAGGAGCTTTTTTCTGTTCTTCTTCCTCTTTTGCTCCCCAACGGGCAAAAACAGGAGAAAAAGATTACCTAATGAGGCCCTATTTTCACTGAGGTAGCGTATTAAAATTTTTAGCAGAAACCACATTATATTCTTTGAATTATCGCTTAATTATAATATTAGTGTATAAACTTTAAAACTTAACAAAACACTCCCCTTAAAACAATATTTTGTATTTAGTATTCAGCAATTATTTTGTTATATTTTAGTTTATAAGACGATTTTTTTATATTATAAAATTTACGCATTAATTTTTTAATTAAAATTTAATTCATGAGAATAAAATTTAATTTGTGTAAAACCTTATGAAATTTATATAAGCTATTGACAACACATAAAAAAGTTCAGAAGAGTCAAAAGGTATTAGCTTTTACATAAAATAACAAATGGAGAAAAAAAAATATTTTTTGCTAATTTTATATTATGAATCCTATATCGGGAAGCCTCACAAGTGAAATAAGGTTTATAAAATCAAGGAACTCTTCCTTTTAATAGGCTAATCTTTTGTAATGAACTCTCCCTTTAAGTTTGTACTCATTACATTACTGTTTTCATTGAAAGTCCAACGGTTACAGAGAAGGCTACCCACGGAACCCCATTTCATAGCATGAAAATGTTACGGATTGATATTGGTTTTTTAAAAATCATATGAAACCGAGTCCAGTGAGAAGCTAGATAGCGGTAGTAGATTAAGGGGTTACAGGTTCTGATTGGCAAAAAGTTCTGACCAGCAGAAGGCTAAGTGAAGTTCCATCGAGTGAAGTGCTGTGGAGTGGAGCCGCCGGGGACATCAGATCTCAAACGAGGATGTATTATTATAAGTCCCACATCAGAAAGCCTCATAAGTGAAGTAAATTTTATAAGTTCAAGGATTCTCCTTTTTAATAGATTAATCTTTTGGAATGAGCTCTTTCTTTAAATTTGTGCTCATTACATTTTAAATATAACCACAGAACCAAATTAAAAAAAAAAAAAATGAATTGCAGGAAAAGAGTAACAAGTTGATCTTTGAAATCCAAGGAGTTAAAGACTATTTGAATGAAGGGTAATTGAATGAGGGAAGAGAGACATCATTTTGGCAATGGCTATTATGGTTGTGGTCAGAATCTGCCAATATTAAAGAGAGACAGTGATTGGTTTTAAGAAGCTTATGCCACCGTAGTAAAGATTCATCGTTATCAGCCCACTCTCAATTACTGTTCTTTGGTAAATGTAAAATGCTTAGAAATGTGAGCATCTCTTTTTACTGTTTTCCTTTTGATGAATGAATTGAATACACCCTTTTGCTAAATTATGATGAAGTGACGATACATCACAAGGAAAAAAAAAAAAAGAAATGTGGTGGCCAAGGATTAACCGTGAGGATAAAAAGCAGACAAGACAATTATCCATAAAGAAAGCAGAGAGCCCCATCGTTTCAATGGGGTCCTTCGCAAAGCGCCTCCCTTCTAACAAGATTATCTTGTTGGTGTTTTGCTCTTAGACTACACTACAAGGGCTTCTTATTACTATAAAAGGAAAGTCATTCAGTGACCCTAAGCTTTCGGATGAGAATAAAAGAAATTAGAATACTACTTGATAAAAATTTGTTGTTAAATTTAGTTTCAAGAATTTATGTTAAATTTAAATCAAATTATAGTTTTAATTGACTTATTTGAACTATTTTCGTATCAAATCTTACTTGGTGAATTTTAATTTGTCATTTTAAAATTTTGTAATATGAAGGAAGAAGAGAGTGGGTTTTTATTAAAATAAAAGATGATTGATTGTTTAAAATTAACCATGTGGTTTTTATTACTCGGTTACCCTAACGCAGGAGAGAACATAGATCACAGCTTCTAAAGGGGCCTAATTTATTCCATTTGGGCTGGTATGTAAGCCCATGTAAAAGATTCTAAAATGTAAGCTCCGTTGGCAAACTCTCTCTCTCTCTCTCTCTCTCTCTCTCTCTCTCTCTATATATATATATATAATACCAACAAAAATGTAATGAGAAAATACAGAAAATGACAAGAAAAATGACTGGCATAAAATTGTAACTTTTTACATGATTGGAAAATTGACATGTCGTTGTGGAGTTTACCATTTAGTCGCATGTCATGACAAGTAAAATTTGCTATCATGAAGTATCATGACAAGCAAACTTTAGTTTGGATGGTGAAAGTCTCATGCATAGGTCCCCATCTCATCAAGTTGGAAGAAATATCACTATCTTTCTTCAGGAAAGGGAAACCACAAAAATATGAGCAGCATCTTTATGAGAATCAGTATCTTAAAAGATGCCAATCTGGGTATAGCTTTCTATTCGTGGCTTCAAATGGGGTTAGTTTCTCAAATGATGATCTGACGGTAAGTTACCTGCAGCTTCAGAATTTTGAATCTTGTGCCTTAACTATGTGGGAGCGTGGCTTGTTTACCCTCGTCATCATCTTAATCGACTGTTTGACCAGAGTTTCACCGGACAAGTTATTTGTATATTTTTCCTTATTAGGACAGTTAACTAGAAAGAATTCTTCTGGGTAATTTAGTTCTCACTGAATTCTTCATTTTTTAAAAACAATTTTAATATTATTGGATTAAAACTCATTAATTGTTTATATAAATTTTAATTTATATAACTTTGCAATGTTATATGATTATAATTTGAATAAAATAATAATTTCGTTGAGATGAATAGCGCTGGATAATAAGACACGGCTGACACGCGATAACTCTTAATTGATTCTTTGTACGAAAGCCGATAGAACATGGATGTTTGTCTATGCTATACAATTTCCAAATAGTTGTGTTCCAATGAGTGAGGCTGCATTATTGCTCTATGACAGTTTGGAACGAGGTAGGCTCGTCCCGTTCTTTGATTGGGTCGATCTTGGCGTCTTGAGAATAAAATTGTTATTAGACCGGTTAAACTTTTTTAAGTTACATTTGTTCTAAGTTGGCACTAATCAACAATATATGTAGTAGTTATAAATATATATACAATGAAACAAAAAAATTGAACTTAAAACTCATACTATTATATCACACTTAGTTGTTTATGAAGTAATATTTATCAAACTGCGAGCGAGTTTAAGAAGCTTTAAAATTAAGATTACATGTGCATGTGAAGGGCTGTGAAGGATGCCTCTTCTGGGTCAAGTTTAGAGAGGTAAGTCAAAAAGGACAAAAAGAAAAAGAAAAAAGAAGTCAAGTCAAATAATGTAGAAACGTAAGAGGAAATAGATTTAAATTTTGAAAGGAAGAATAAACAAGGAAGCAGCCGTAAGAGATCCCTTGGAAACGAATACGTGACCAAGTCCAAGAAATCAACCCCTTTTTATGTACTTGTAATACTTCCTTAAGCAACGCGAAGTAGAAAATACCTAATTTTGAGCTCCCTTCTCTCCTCCTGCACTTTGTAATATCCAACAGACAAAGGCAAAACCTGGGATTGTGAAGTGGCCTCGCAACCCACAGCTGCATTTAATGGGGTTACCCCCAACTTCGGTACTGTTTTGTGAATATTCATATAAAAATTTTCATGAATATTCATATAAGTTGATTATTTTGTCCATCCCAACAGGCTTTTCGTAGAAATTAAAATTTCTCGGAAAATGAGGATCTCATCGTTGGGTCAATATCTCACTAATCACTAAACAAACATAGATTATCGTCTTAAAGTTTGCATCCCATCCCGCATTGGTTTCCCCCATGCTTTTTTCACTACCAAAACCTGCAGTGTGTCTGTTTGCTTGCTTGTCTCAAACAACTAAAAAGAGGAATTTGCCATCCGCATAATTTTTACTTAGCTCGATTAGTATAGTATTTAATAAAATTAGAAAATAACTGATAATATGAATGAAATGAAATAAATTTTATATAATATATGAAAGAATAAAATTGTCTTTTCAATTGTATGTTTAGTTGATTAAAAATAATAAAAGAATGTTGGCCAATAGATAATAATAATAATAAGTGAATGGAAAGAAATTAGGAGAAAACGTCAAAAATATTCTTAGTTAAAAAAAGTAATAAAATAATTTTGTTTTCTTATTGCCTTTGTATCGAGTCACTCTCAATTTCAAGGCTTACATCTTTAAAAAGGCATCGACGTCTACCTCATCTCTTCCTTCATTCGCGAAGCCCTTGAGAACCCACTAATCTATGTGAGGAATTATTGATAGAGATCCCTCAAAACAGATTTGGGCCGTTTAGAGCTTTCATTTTTTTAATTTTTATTTTAACTATCTTTAAAAAAAACATAATCTGATGAAAGTTGAAAATTTATTTTTATTTTATATTCTACTTTATTTAAAATAAAAACTGTACATCAAAATTGAAAAAAAAAAAAAAGATTTAGATTGTAAAAAAACATTAAATCGTTTAGATAAAATTTAAATGATTTAAATCTACTCTAGGGCAAGGGATCTCCATCCGTCATCTACATTGACTTCGACGTGGTTGTCGTTAATGACATTTGCAACTTCTAGAACGTCACCCTTACTAGGTCTTGGATCATCGGAGCTCCCTGTTCTCGCCACGCCAACTTCACCAAGTACTTCATTGCCACCTTTTGGTCTGACCTGATTCTTTCTCATGTCTTCGCATCAAGAAAACCTTGCAATTTCAACATTGGGGTGACGATGATGGATTTGGGAAAATGAAAAGAGGGGGATTGGAGGAAAAGGATCGAGAATTGAATGAAATTGCAATGGAAGAAGAGGATTTATGATAGAGGTTTTCTTCTACTATTTTTGTTAGTTTTTACAGTCATAGAAGGGGCAAAATAGACAAATCAACTCTTGGCTCAACAGGGCTTTTCCCATTGACGCGCAAAACAGATGAAAATCAGGGGTCATTCCATTTCAGACTCAAGCGAGCAATTATTGCTACCAATGGCATTTTATTTGGTGGACAGATTACATCTCCCTTTTCCTGTCTCAGCCCATATCAAACCAGCCACTATTGTTTTTTTGGCTGTTTCCATTTATAATTCTCACTACAAATGCATCTAAATCGAAGCAGCCAAATGGAAAAAAAAAAGTCCATCAAATTTGAAGGTAATCAATGAGCAAGTTTGGTACATAATTTATTTTATTAAGAGAAAATGTGTGAGTGCCTTTTATTTTACCAACTTTTTTTAATTCAAATTCATTCCATTATATTTTCATATATTGAAGTAGAAAAATGTGCCTGCCTTCCTGGATAATAGAAGCTCCTATACTCTCTCTCTCTCTCTCTCTCTCTCTCTCTCTCTCTCTCTCTCTCTATAGAGCCTATTTATGCATTGCTAACCGTGAAAGTGGTACCTAAAAAATCAAGGCCACTGGGTTTAGAAGCTTCGCAGCTAGACAGAATCTTAGGGGACGAATCTATGCTTAATGCTAAGCCAGACGAGTCTTGATTTAGGAACGTTCACAAATAATTAACTAATTTACAAAGCTCGTCATGTTCATCTTGGTAAAATATGTTTATGTCAATACTAGGCATCTTCGGATAGGTACAAAGGGACACAAGAAGAGTTTGGAGCTCGCAACCTACTCCTACACCCAAACTGTCTCGGTTGTGAATCTTCTAAAAAGTAACTTTATCTGACTTGTGGGACACAGACTTTATTTTTCTTTTTCTCTGTCGATCAGTGTAAGGAGTTTTATTCAGAACCCCAGAATAAATGTATGGACATTTGAAATCTAAAGGCAATAATGATCTGCTTTCAAAAATGGATATGAAGTAATGAGGGCCATTAATGCTCTTTTCTCTCTGATTTTTGTTTCTCCTCATTAGGAGAGATTGGGAGGGGAACTTGGCGATGTATTCCTTAGGGACCATTGAGTTTCAATATTGGTAATGACATTCTATATACTCTCTCAAGAATATGTCCCCGCCTCCCTCCTTTGTTTTTTCTAGCACTTGAAAGTGAGTGATAAAGATATAATATCTTTAGTGCTATTAGGTAGTAGGCTCATGAGCTGTCCTTCCAAGTTAAAAATTGAGAGAGAGAGAGAGGGAAGAAATCACAAAGATATGAAGATTTTCAAATCCACAGACTTCGTCTAAATTGAATCTTTCTAGCCATTAATTACTAAGCTAAATGGCAGTTTTTTGGGCTCTTCCTGAATCTTAGCAGGCAGCTATATTAGATTCTCAAAACCATGGATTATCTTCCAAAAACTCCCATATACAGACAGTGTTTTCCAACACAAGTCCATGCATATACATACATAAATACGTATATTCAGTTTCTCTGGCTCATCTCAAGACCATGATTTACAATATGACGCTGGTGGTTGCAGGTGCAGAGGATGAGTTCAGCTGAACCCCTCAAAAATTCAGCGCTGGATCGATTTGTACCCATCCTTTTGAAAAAAACTGGCCAATTCAAAATCAACGCCTACGATCTCTCTCATCCCACGTGGAAAGTATCTAACGGTGGCTATCCCACGAGCGGAGCAGCTACACTGTACATGGGTTGCATTGGATCATATACATTGTTTTTTCTTTTTATTTCCCACTTTAGTGTTGAATTTGCAGAATTGCCTTAGAAGTTACCCACATCGAACTCTGCATGTCATAAATAACAGAATGCCGTTGAAGCAAAGCCTTACCTAACCATACCCTACCTTCATTTTCGTCATTTGTTCACTAATAGTACGTTTATTGATTGCGATAACGCCATGCTTCCTTAGAAAACTAATGTTCTAGTTTTGAGAGATAGGATGGGACTGTCTACTGCCTAGTGTCATGAAAATTCAGGATTTGACATCATTCGGCTTTGCCCACACAGAATGACAAGAGATTAGGTTACCCAGTTTAGATTGTATAACTTCTAAATAATTAAGAAAAATAACAAATGTCTCTTTCCTGACAAAGGAAATAGACAGTGTCAATCTTAAATTTAAGACTTATCTGTTATTTTTGTCTATCACTTAATTTATTTGTTTTAATTTAATTTTTTAGTTTTTAATTTATATTATATTATTTTTTATTATATTTATTGGGAATTTTTTCAGGACTTCAAAGTTTAAAAAATCACTTTAAAATATTCTAAAAAATTAAGAGACTATTTTGTATCATTAAATAAAATTAAAAGATGAATATAATATCAATTGAGAGTTAAATGATCATGAAATTGAAATAAATAAATAAGTTAAAGGATTAAAATAATAATCAAGCCTAGATTTAATTACTCCTCACACCCTTGCATTTTCTCCATAGGTGTGACTGACCTCTATGAACAACAAAAGCACACAGATGAAGCCTTGAATCAAAAGGTCTCAAATAAGTGTACATACAACTCTCTTAATCTTAAATATTCAAACATTTGAAGATGAAGAAGCTTCGTCTTCATGTTTAATGTCCTCCTTACCTTGAACCTCTTGCTCAGCTTCCAAACACGAAGCACAAGGAGTACTAAAAGAGGATAGAGAAGAAGTACTATAAAAGGACAGAGGAGAAGAGGGAGAATGAGAAGAATTAGAAGATGTGGATGAAGAAGCAGAGGCAAAGGCAAGAGCAAGCAATAAATCAACAAAAGCACCCACGATATAGCCGTGATTGCTTGTACTGTTGACCCTCAGATACCAACATAAAAGCTCCTCCAGGCTCTCCCAGTCCTTCACGCCGTGAGCCTCCACCATCTCCTCCATTGACTTGCGAAAATCCACGTAAGGATCTTGGGATTCCATGGACAGTAAGAGGCTGTCTTTGAAGGTTAAGGTTGGTGCTGATTTAGCCTCAAATATGGAGCTAGTGTGGTCTGGCTCGAAGAACAGACGATCTGATCTCAACCCACGAATCACAGTCTCATCAATTGGATCCGGTACATCTGAGTTGG
Source organism: Erythrophleum fordii (assembly GCA_032878935.1). Classification (NCBI taxonomy): domain Eukaryota; kingdom Viridiplantae; phylum Streptophyta; class Magnoliopsida; order Fabales; family Fabaceae; genus Erythrophleum; species Erythrophleum fordii. The sequence continues at coordinate 10,681,131 of JAVQMF010000045.1, read as the reverse complement.
CGAAAAAGGATTGGTCAGGGATGTCTAGGGTGGCATCCAGGTAGGCGGAGTTGATGGTTTTGAAGATGTCATTGTTGGTGGTGGCTCGGAAAGAGAGGGTTCTGGGTTGGTGACAAGAAGGCCAAGACCAGGAGGATGATGACCTTACTTCTATGTTCCTGAGAAGAGAGGGGATGAGCTTCATTTTCTTGCCCATCTATGTGGCTGGTGTGGGGTTCATCAGAGGTTTTTTGGAGCTTAAGAAATGGCAAGTTATTTACTTACTCCATGAGAGGGCATTAATGGGTAGTCTGACATGGCCGTGGAGGGAGAGAGAGAGAGAGGAGAGTTTAATAGCTGCAGGCGCTGGTGGGATCACTTCAATTTCAACACATCTTGGTTCTTAAAAATGAGGGAAAAATTGCCAAACTCAATTTTGGATCACTTGAAATTAATTTTTAAAATTAAAAAGATAAAATTTTCAATTTTGATATTCTAAAACATATGCCTTTCATTTCTTTTTTATGATAATTTGATGTGAAATAAGGATATGATTCTTTTTTTAAGTTTTGGTAAATGTATTGATATCAGAGAAACAAGAGTTCAATAAGTTAATTATAAAAAAATAAGTTTATTTTGGTATTCAAGTTAATATTATTAAGATAAAGATTAAAAAATAGATGAAAAATTATTTTTTTAAATGTAAAAAGTTTAGAATCTATTTTCTTATTTTTTTTTAATTTTGGTAGGTTATTTGTAAAAGAAAAATGTTTACTTTATTTTTCCTAAAAATTATAGGCTTTGCAATTAAATGTAGTTCAGTGTCGGATAATTTATTGAATAATATGTCTGACGGTTTCTTATATTTTCTTCATCATCCAGATTTGAATGACTCAATTTATTCCTTAAAATATTCTTGCCAATTATGTATTATAATATAAGAACATAGAATAGATTTTGTTTGAATATATTGTATTTATTTATTTTTATTTTATAAATTAGGAAAATAATTTTTTCTGAATTTTTTATGTGTATAAAAAGTGGCGTCGAAGAATATGGGCATCAAAAAGAACTGAAACATGAGGTTGTTCAATCTGATTGTGAAATTCAAAATAAAAAAGATTTGTTTACTTTCTGAAGCCAGGCAATTGCAAGAGTGTAAATGTAAGTTGTAGTCAAGAATATAATCACTTCCTATAAAAACATTTCTGTCCAACAAGATGTTATAACAGATACTTTCAAATATAAATTTAACGTTAAACTTTATTGAGGTATTTTGTTGCCCGCTGGTTATTCCAAAGATCTTACACCGCATGTGTTTAAGACGAAAGAGTTTCTAATTAATGAAAAGTTCGAACCTTAACTTGTGGATCAAATGTCCCTCTATAAAGGGTCTCACCGTTGAAGAAATTGTAACGTAAACATCATAGCATTAAAAAAAAATGATAATATACCTAATTAGTCAAATTTTAAATGATAAGAGTTCAAGTCAAACTTTGTCTTCATCTTTTCCAGACAGAAGCAACCCTTGAACTCGCCCATTGTTTTTAAGCTGAAACTTGATTAAATCCATGAATTTCGTGTTAGGGACTTGAGTCATTAGTCTTCCATCTTAAGAAATGGTACTAACTAACAATTTGGAAATCAAAATTGGCAAAACTACTCCTTTTTCCCGATATTATAGTATGTTTCAATTTAGTTCTTACAATTTAAATTGTAGTGCATCCTTATAATTTTTTTTTTTTTAAATAGCCATTTGAATGGACAATCAAATTAAGCCAAAGGGTGAAATCCCTTTTCTTAACAGAAGAAATAGGAGATCATTCAAAATTCTTGAGCCAATTAACCAATTTAAGCAGCCGAATGAGAGGTACAAGAACTCAAATATATCTAAATATTCTGTTCCGTGAGTGTGGCATATGAGACAAAAAGGCCATTTTTGTTGCATTTAATTAATTTGCTATAGGAATTCACACCATATTTTAGCGATTGAATATCAACATTGAAAGGTCTGTCAGAACTGGCTAGAATCTCCCAAGGTACCATTCATGGCTCACATGGTTTTGAAAAATGCATTCTCACGAAAATGGGTGTGGGTTCAAAAATTTTTTTAATTAGTTTTTGGGTCACTATAGGTTCAAATTGATTTGGCTTGACAGGTTTAGTACAGCAAAAAGAAATAAATAATAATAAATAAAATAAAATAATAAAAAATAATACTTATAATTTTATTTTTAAAAAATACTGTTAGATAATGATGGTAAAGATATAATGTATATATTTTTTAATTTTTGATTAAAAACTTTTTCATTTTTTGGATGCATTGCTTGATATGAAATTGGTTCATGATATTAATAGTATGTTTGGATATGTATTTCTTTCTCTCCAAATCACATTTTAGTCGAAGTAAAAAATTATTATTATTTTTACATATACATAATTTTTCAATGTCTATCCAAACATGCACTCTGTCTCCCAGTAGTTGGGGGTCGGGGGGAGGGAGAGAGAGAACCAGTAGAAGGCAGTGGCAGGTTAATTTTGGAGGGAAAGTGAAGCAATTCAAAAGAGATTCTTATATAGTTCATTCACACAAAACGGTCCATGTGTGACAGACTAAGATGGAGCCCTTCACGTGTCTCACAAAGCGGTCCAGAGAGCAGAATAAGACCCCTTGAGAGAGAGACTACCTGTGGTACTCAACCATACCACTTAAAGAATTTCCACCACTGCAGCACACTGTTCCCCTTTCTTTTTTTCTTTTTTTTTTTAATAAAAATTATTCTTATTTCATTTGTTGATGGTCTTTCGCTTTAAATTAGGTTCTTTTCAAACCACCAACAACTTAGTCACCTTCATAATTGTTGAAGTTATCTCTAGTCAATTTCAGGTTAATATAAAGGTGGGATTTCATTTGTTGATGGTCTTTCGCTTTAAATTAGGTTCTTTTCAAACCACCAACAACTTAGTCACCTTCATAATTGTTGAAGTTATCTCTAGTCAATTTCAGGTTAATATAAAGGTGGGATCGACCAGCATATGTCAAGTTTACGGGAAATTCTCAGATAAATATAATTTAAAAAAAAAATTAAAAACATTTAATGATAAATAAATATGTAAATATCGAAGTGGTAAATGTCACAAAAAAACGTGTGATACGCATATATATCATTTCTGATTGACTTCATCCGTATGTTTTTCACAAAGCGCAACCATCCAAGAATTTTGAGAGTCCAAACACAAACCAACAAGGTTCACATTAACGTTGTGCTGGCCAAGTGGACACGGTGAATTGAATGGGACAGTGGTGTTGCCTACTGGTACTTGAAAGTGAGGCGGTCCATTGCTTAGATTATATCCAAACAGGTTATCCCCAACCTTAACATAGCAGGTAGGGAATCTCATCGATGCTGGCTCCCAACCACATTGCAATAAAAACAAAATTACGGAGGGATGAATTCTCCACAACCACGCAAAACTTTGAGGATGCCAACATTAGCAACTTAGATATATCATCAGCTTGGAGTGTTAATATTCTTGCCTCCTTTACTTCCAAACATCTTGCCAAAATCACTGATATACACAAATCAGAGCCTGTAAATGGAGGAATGAGGACACCGGAAGAAGAAAAGTTCGAAAGATTTAAAATTCCAGAGACATAAAATAACATCCTACTAAGCAAATGAGAATTCCAACTTCTGCACAAACTATCTATCCACAAAATAATTTTTACTTAAAATTAAATGATAAAATCTTACAATATAAAATCTGGCCAAATAACAGTCATAGCTTGCCAAAATGATGGAAATATAAACTCCAGAATCCCACAACCCCCACAGCTTTCTTCGTCATCCCAGGCATGTGAGAAAGAAGTCATCATATCTCATAGTGCATGTGTGTGCACTTCACGGGGGTCCTTAAAAAATAAAAGGTCACCTCAGAGGACCCATTAGTCCCGAAGCCTTCATCATGCATACTTCGCTTTATCCACTTATCTAAACCCTTTCAGGATGGAACCAATCCTTGTCCACCAGAGACCACAAAATATTCTCAAGCTGCTCTACTAACACAGGTCGGAGTATGCCAAAATAGATACAATAAGAGGGAATCAAAAGGCGGACCACGTCCAACTGGATGAAGCAAGAGGTCCATAGGAACTGCTGCATTATGACACCATTGACACGTTGACCCACATTGAAAGAGATCCACTACGATCATTTTCACAACAAATCTTTCATGCATGGGTTTATGGAACATATATATGCATACAAGTTTGCAACGCATGTGAAATATAATTTCACAACCAACAAGCTGAACCAACCTGGCCCGAGTTTTCAACGGCTAATACATATAGATATACAAGGCTAGTCAAGTTCACATAAGTGGGAGCTAGTCTATCAATGATACCCTTCCAGAACTGTTGTGGCTCTCTATTGACCAAGTTAACAAATTTTATCCCAAACTATGCTCCTCTACATTCTATTGCATTAGAAATAATTACCTAACTATTTAATCCACGAATAAATATTCAAGGCATTACTAGAATACCACAGTCGCTGGAATTGGGCATCAATCTAGGTGGCTTGTTTTAACATAATGAATATCAAACACTTATTTCTTTAAGCTATACTCTATTCAGATTACTCTGTCTCACATCTAGAACTTCATTATACAGGCATAGGTTTCCTATCCGTAGTGATTCTCATACTCAGGATAGAAACTTACTTTGAGGTCAAGATAAGCTTAAGCTTAAAGCATCATCATAGAGTTAAGGATAAAGAATAAATCTGATTAAGGATATTCGATGCAGTTTGACCATTTATTCCAAAGAAGCTTAGTGGAGATAAATAGGAAAAAAATATCAGAAAAGTTGCCATATAAATTATACAGATCAATAGAGATCCAAGGATAGACTTACAACAACTAAAGCTATATTATACAAAGGACCACCAAATTTCCATACAAATAACAAGCAAACACCATTTTAGCTCGGCCTCAAACCAAACCACACTTCTGCATGATGTGAATGCGTACAAATGCACAAACCACATAATCATGAGAAAGATTCTATAACTATTCATGGTCGCAGTAACTATAATCAGACAGCATTTGCTAGTCAATGCAATTCAGGATACCTGCACATTGTATAGAGTCATGAAAACCCACAGTCTTCTAAACTTTTTTTTTTTTCAAATATAGAATAATCTTTGTTAGGACAACCTGAGCATAAACTAGAGATAACCAATATAGGCAGTTGGCAAAAATAATTTAGATGACTTGCTAAATCCTTTTTCAAGTCTAAGTCCATTGATTGAGCTTTAAAAAACCAACAGAAATCACTCTTGAACTCCTAAAATTAGGAAGGCAAATGGTAAATATATCCCAAAGTACTGCATCACTGTTGTTGCTACAAGGAATTACTTGTACAACCAACAACCAAACAAAAATCATAAACCATACCATATTGAACAACAAAGGTAAAGCCATCTCCCAACATCATTTGAAAGTTCTTGTGGTAATCAATAGGTTCTGACTGCCCTAAGAGAGGACACATAAGTTCCAAAATCATCTCTAATAACTTACAAATGCCTTTTCTGTAATCAATTGGTGTTGAGAACCGTTAAATCAGTCAAAGCTGCAATTTGTACTTTCTTTTCTTGTCCCCCCTTTCCTTTTTGCCTTTCCTTTTTTTTGTTTTTTATATTAGGGATCTGCATAAATAACCATGAATATACACGGGAATAATAAGAAAATAACATTGATCCTAACAGAAGCTCACAGTTAACAGCTATTAGAAGGCTTAAGAATTAATAAAAATGAAACTTATGAAACTTGTAGCGTAGGAATACTAAAGCAAAATCATGTCAGATGACAACTTTGCTCTGTATGGATACTATAGATAGTTTTCTACTTCTCAATGAGCAAAATGACATCTTCAAAAGTCTATCATGGAAAAACCTGAAGAGACCCAAAACAACCAAGAATATGATAGAGGGCCCAGAGAAATGCCAACACCAGCTCTTGTAGCAACCAAATCAACCTGCTTCAATCCATTTGAGGATGCAGCCTTTTTTTTTGGGTTGTTTTGTGTGTGGGGGGGGGGGGGGAACCTCTTTAAAGTTTCTGTTTGCTTTTAGCCAATACAAAAAGTCACTTTCAAATAGTAGCAGAACCTTTTTTTTTTTTCTTGGGGGCATGTGAGAGAAGCAAAGGGTCGGAGTTTCTCCTTTAGAGCAAAAGCAAAAGCATAATCAATAATTATCAGATGGAAAATACCTTCACACAAATAAAAAGTTACCTACCCTAAGCATGAATAACATTGCTAAGCTAAGAGTGCTTGTCAGGAAGATTTGGCCCAATGCTAAACTACTTCTTTGTTACAGCACTTTCAAAATGGAGATTTAAAAAAAAAATTGCATCATGGCCAAACAGGCCCCATAATGAAGAAAATCAGGATATGAGAAAGCTATTCACAACTGAAAGAAGATTGAACATGGACCCATATAAATAACGCGTCAAACAGAAATTCTTGATTAATTCCCTTGAGCATTACATATCTCACAGAACATTATTTTGTCCTACCGAGTGAAGCATACCAATTGACAAACAACCAGGCACACTTTTCCAAACCACCTGACCCCAACCATTTCCATTGACCAACGAAGCCAAAAGTGAAGTACTGGCATTGCACCCCAGAATTCACAAAGTGAAGAAATCAAAGCCATAATTTGAAAATCATAATGCAGGCAAGATATAGTCATAGTATATACACCATTAATCTTTATTCAGCCAATCCACTACAGAAGATGAATTACGTTTACAAGACTTAATGAGCTATAGCAGCCAATAGCTATTTCCATGTATCATGGAACAGCATTTGAAAAATAAAAAGAGCACAGCTATGTCTATTTCCACCTAATGCCACAGCTTCCCTGAAAATGAGAATAGCAGCAATATTTGATATCATGATATATCCTTCTAGAAGTAGGGCCTTGGAGATTTGATTGAAACTTCACTGTAAGATCCTTAAACATATTACTGAATACTGATTAACAGCTTTCAAAACAGTAAGAATAACCATCTATTCTGCAGTCCATCCTTTTTATCTTGTTTGACTCAATAAGAGCTATACAAAGTACATTTTATAAGAATCAAGATTATTGTGATTCAATAGCAGTTTTTCATAAGAACAGTTCTTAAAAAAATTTAGGAGAGAGGTACAAGAATCTAGTCCCAACATTCACCATTTTTTTTTTCCAAATCTTTTTCAAGATTCAGCTCAAAAGATCCCTCATAAAGTGTCCCAATTTATGAGAATAATGCTGATGGCAACACCAATAAAAGAATCAAAGTATTTAACTTAATTCCTATGCTTGATGTTAGCAGTCTATATTCATCAATAAAGATAGTTGAAACATGAGACAATCCCCAAAACATAATCAAATCAACCACCCAAATGCCACTCAAGGGGCTACTCTATCTACTTAGCAATTTTTTTTTTTTTAGACACAATTAAGAGGTCATTTAAATACACTTTATATAGGAATGAACATAAATTTTACGGGGAAAGAACAAAACATAACAGAAACGCTAATAACATATAGATGAAAGTGAACCTATGATCCAGGCTATGCTACGCTAATGCTACTACGCAGTTCTTGCAACCCAATGGTAAAAGTCATTCAAATACCTCCTAAAGGACATGCTAATCTACTTGGGTAGGTGTAAACCAAACTGGGGCCAATAAAAGGTATAACATTTTTTTTTCTTTGCTGTGTGACAGAAATAGATTCACATTTTAATACTGAACCAATGTGCATGAACTCAAGCACCATTTCAACATACTTTAAAGTAACCATGACCGCCAAGATATCAAAGATGTTCCAGAAGACCAGTAGAAGCAAATGCATTTCCCCAACTCAGCTCAAACAATTTTACCAAAGCAAATACCACAGCTCAAACCCACGGATAAACTCACCATCAGTGAATTCATTGCTCATTCTACAATATCAGTAATTCGTTTTACAATGCCTATTTACATAATCCAAACTTATATCTAATCGAATTTAGGGAAGAATAAATCAATTAACACATATGAAGAAGTAAAAAGATCATATGCATGTGAATAGATTGAAAAGAATTAATATTTCCTAATCACATTGATAAGCCAAATGTGTACAAATTTTACTTGATATTAAAAAAAAAAATTCTACAAGCAATAGATTTCGTGGAATATCAAAAAACCTCTAAACCATATAAGACGCCGGCATACTTGCCTAGCTCAGCTTCCATGCCAAAATAAACCTCCCTGATCTTCTGAAAAGAATGTAAAGTCAGCAGGCTATCTGAACCAGCCTGATGGCTTTTCCCTATAATTCTTTCCACGTTCAAGGACTTGCAAATTCTGTCCAATCCGCCATGTAGATTGGAGCAGAACCTCATCAGGTGCTTTACATCAAAAACCCTGTCCCCAAAAAACACTCTCACAAGACGAAGGAAGTCGACCAACTGATCCGGCAAAGCCCGTTGAGTCAACAACTTGACTAAGTACCCGAAGTCATACGCACTGTGAAACGTCACCCAGCTCACATCGCCATTGCACACTAGTCCCGAGGACATCATTAACTCGGCGAATTGTACGGAGTCGATCCCCAACTCTCTGTTCTTCTCGAAATCTATTCCCTGGCGCCTCAACAACTCAACGGAGTCGTGCGCGTGGGCATCGCGAGCCACATCAAAATCTCTGAAATTAAATTCCCAGATGTACAAATCGCTGGTGCCTAGATTGGGAAGATTGCCCTTGTCGTCCGACAGAGTAAGGCCGATCTGGATCAAGTGTAAACGATCAACGTTAGCTTTGAGGACAGCATAGTGAGCGGTCGGGTTCCGATGTTGGAAGTAGGGATCGCCGGCGTCGGGACGGACGACTACGCCCGGAAACTCGGTATCCATGGAGATGAGAGGGTAGGAATCGATGACTGATCGAATTAATTGAAACTCGGATTCCAGATTGGCGGACCATACTGATCGTATGACAACGGATCTTTGGGGCGGCGGGGGAGAGTCCGAGAGGGGCATGGCTTCGGCTTTTTCCAGATCGAACTGAATCTGAAACTGAGCTATGCTGCCCAGGGCAAAGGAATGACCTCGCCTGATATATAAAATCCCAAGAGAAAAAAAAAAAAGGATAGGTCCGAAGGCCCCGTTTAGGGTTTGATGATGAAGAAGAACTATATAAATGTCCGACTCTACAAAAATTTATGACGGTGAGAGGAAATGCACCTTGCCATTTGCTATGCCCAGCCACCATTTTTTTTTTTTTTGGTTGGGCAATTTAAAAAAAGAGCCAACTTTAATTTAAAATGGCACTAATTTAAAAGAAATAAAACTGAATTATTAGATCTAGTCTTTTTTATTTTACATAATATGGTTTGTTCTCTTTTTGTTTTTTTTTCACGGTACGGTTGCATAGAAAGAGGTCTTTCCTGCCGGCTTCCCAGAATAAGGATCCCTTGTACAGGGCATCCTACGAGTATTTTGAAAATTTTTTTTATAATTAAAATTTTTTAAAATAAAATTTTTTAATTCCTAAAAAATTTTAAAAAAAAACTCTTATAGGCATTAATTGTTAAGGAAATAACACAAAAATAAAAAATTCAACAGACATAACAACGTGAATTTTATTTGTCTAAGAAGTAATAAAAATTGGAATTCAGAATGAACCAATCCAAATTTCAGTACTATGCACGCGTTGACTAGCAATTTACCTTGGTCAAAGATGTTCTGAATTCAAGATTTTGAATTCGGAATTCGGATTCTGAATTCGAACCCCTCTCTCTGCAGGTTCAGGTCTTCTTACGCATGCAGGAAACGTCTTGTCACACATGTTGGCACAATAGTTAAAAGAAGATATGAGGAATTAAACTATGCAAGAAACACGTGGCATGAGATAATTGGTGTAGTCAAGTTTTTGTAAATTTTGATTAATTAAAAAATAATAAAATAAATAATATTACAGTAAAAAGATAAAAATATTCTTAATAATTGGCTATAAATTCAATCATTTTAGTCATTTTGACTGCATTCCTCTCTTTGTGGTTCAAGTACTCAAAGTTCTTCCCCTCAAAATTTCTTCTTTTTTACTTTGTCAATTTTGATTTTGCTATAAATTCAGAGCAAAGCGATATAAAATTGGTTAGAGAAATCACATTTTTTCAACAAAATATAAGGTAAGTTGAAGAAAGTAACAAAAATATGTTTTTAATATTTTTTTCAATATTGTATGTTTGTTATTGATAAATATGAGGAATGATAATTTTTTTTTATTGTATACATGTTCATTGATTTTTTTTTGTGTAATAATGTTTAAGTGCATATATATAATTATTTTGTTTGTTGTAAATGTTTATTATTGTTGCTGTTACGTCAAATTTATATGAAATGAAATAACTAATTTTCATAGTTATTTTAGGTTTTTTTTTGTAATAATATTTTAGATTTTTTACTATTGTTGTTATTTTGGTTAGGAAAAAAATATGAAAGAAAAATGAGTTAAAATAAATTAAAAAAGAAAGAAAAGATAACATAGAGGTGGAAAATAAAGAGAATGTAGGAAAAGAAATAAATTGATATAGATGTAAGGCAAAATATATTTTATTTTAATTATTACAACAATAAAGCAAGAATGAAAGAATTTAAATGAATAAAAAATAAATTTAAATATTTAATTAAAAATAAAAATATATACTTTAGTAATTAGTAAAAATTTCATATTATAGATATTTTATATAAAAAAATAAAGAATATTAGAGGAAAATGATTTAAATAGTTAAAAAATAAGTGTATAAATTTTGAAATTAATAACGAAAGAAACAAATTTAAAGAGTAAGTAAAAAAAATAAGTATATGGTTTATATTATATAAGTATATGTCTTATTATATAAGTAAATTTAAAAGAGTAAGTATATGGTTTGTATTATATAAGTAAAAAAATATAAGTATATGTCTTATTAATTATTAAGAAATTTATATTAGATATATTTTATATTAATAAGAACAAAGAGAATATTAGAAGAAATAGATTTAAATAGTGAAAAAATAAGAGTATAAAATTTAATATCATTGATAAAAGAAATAAATTTAGATAATCAGGGGAAAAAATATTTTTTTATTAATTATTAAAAATTTTGATATATATATTTATATGAATAAAAATAAGATAATAATAGAAGAAAATGATTTACAACAGTAAAAAATAAGAGAATAAATTTTAATATCAGAAATAAAAAAAATAAATTGATATAGTATAAAAAATTATATTAGCATAAAATAATTTAAATAGGAAAAAAATGAATTCAGAATTCATTTTATTAATAGTAAAAAAAGTAGTTGTATAAAGTAATGTTAATAGTAAAGAAGAACATGTTATATAATGTTAGAAGAAAAAATAAAATAAAATAAAGTGATATAGTTAAAAAAAAAAAAAGTTATATGGTTAAAAAGTTGTAAAAATCTTTTATATTTATAAGGTAAGAAATGAATGTATATAGTAAGTAAAGAAGAATAAAATTAATGGAAATACATTTATATGTATTAAAAGTATGCATAATTAAAAAAAATGTGTGAAAAGAAATGTACAATTGAGAAATATTGGTACAAAAATATGAAAAGATGAAGTATGTTACAAGTATAACTATTTTGAACATGTTTGCGATTAAAATATTTGAGGGAAACAAAATGTTTAAGAGAAATAAGATTGTTTGCATTTATGCAAACAGAAGAATCTTTGAAAGTGCATAGGGTATGACTTTTCAGTGTGCAATGTCAAGATACATAACATTTGGCATTGATATCACCTTGGAAAAGTTGAAACAAACAATTAGTAAAAAACTACGTCTTTCTACAAATTAGATTGTATCTGATTTGGTATAAAGCTCCCAATAACAATAAATCCAACATTGTACCAAGTGGTGAAGCTGGAAGATGATGGTGATGTGCAAAGGATGTGGTAATCACACTCACATTTCCCCATACAATTGAATGCAGTTGAAATATATGCAAATATCCAAAATATTGACCAACCTTTAAGTATTGAATTTCACTCGGCCCCAGTAAATGAAGTGATGCCCTCACTTAATATGTTATATAAATCAATAACTTATCAAATGGTCCCAATAGTGGGTAGTTTGTATCTGAGTTGATCCCATCCAACAATTGAGTTTGATGAACTTCTTTCTCTACTTGGCTCAAGAGAAAATGTATTCGAAGACTTTGAAAATGAAGATGAATATGACGCAAAGCTTGACCTTGATTATAATAATGACGATGAAGATGATGACGGTGAGATCGATAATGATGCTGATGACGACATGTATGATAGTGAAGGTGATGATGATGAAATCGTTGGTTGATATTGAACCAACATCCTACTATGTTGACCTTGTTGTTGTGTTCTTCCAACAAGTTAATTTGATCTTAGCACGAGGTGATGAATTTGAAGAGCTTGTTAATCAAATGCAAATAAATAATCAAAAGTTATTTGTTGGATTAACGTATCAAAATCAAAAAGCGTTGTGATGCACTGTAAAACTTTATTTTGTGAGGACACACTACAATTTTAAGAAGTATGTTACAAGAAAAAAGTATGAAAATGTCAGTGTTTGAATTATGGTAATAATTGTACATGGCGGGTCAAAGCATGCAAGAAAGGTAAGGGTAAGGGGTCATTATGGCAGATTATAAGATATTTGGGTCCACATACATGTTTGTCTTCAACTATATCACAAAACTATCCAAAATTGGATTTCGATGTTATCTCATTATGTATCGTAGCAATGGTGACGGAAACACCCGATGTTCCAATCAGGTAGATAATCGAGTAGATGAAAAGCTTGTTTGGTTACACTATTTCTTATAGAAAGGCATAGAAAGCAAAACATAAAACCGCTACTGTTGCTTTTGGTAATTGGGAGAACTCCTATACCACATTACCCCGATAGATGGCTGCAGTCCAACAGAGCATGCCTGACTCGTATGTTGAGTTTGTAATGAATGAAGCTTCCCAAAATATCTCTACTAGTGGGCTTTTATATAGATGCATTTAAGCATCTTAAACTAATAATTCAAGTCGATGGCACCTTTTTTTACGGCAAATATAAAGGGACACTATTAATGGCAATCGCGTAAGATAGTGATCGTCATATTGTCCTCTTTGTCTTTGTTGTCATAGAAGAGGGGACACAATCGGCATGGACATGGTTCTTGTATAACTTGCGCAAGCGAATGGTGTTAAGACAATATGGTATTTATTTGATATCAGACAAACATCTATCAATTTTTTTCTGCCGTCGCTAATTCCCAGATTAGTTGGCAGTCACCCTATGGGCGTCATATTTTTTATCTTCGTCATGTGGCAAGTAACCTCTACACGCATTATAGGTCATTTGATTTAAAGCAGAAGTTAAAAAATATTAGTATATTTTTGTTCTCTATCTAGTTATACATGTTGTACATTATTAGTAAATAATAACAGATACATTAATTATGTTATACAAGTTATTCATACGACGTCGATATGTTGATGATAAGTTAGTCGAGATAGCAGTTATACATGAAGAAACAACTAGATGGATTGTAGAAATCCCTAAAGAACAATTGACTCGTGCATATGATGTAGAAGGCCGATGATACAACCACATGACAACAAACCTGGCTAAGTGCATGAATGATATTTTAAAAGGAGTCAGGTCCTTACCTATATCAGGCATAACACAAGCAACATATTATCAGATCAGCTAGTATTTTGTGCAACGTGCTCAGCAGATTAATGCTTAAATGAATGCAGGCCAAGTTTGCTTATAGACCCTGATAAAGAGAATAGCGATTAATTTGCAACGCTCTCATTCATGTATTGTGCGTATGTTCAATCAGAAAGTTGCATTGTTCGAGGTCGAGGAGCCGTATGACCAAATGAATTGTCAATATAGTCATTGTTGTAGGGTTAAATTAACTGAGCGTATATATGATTATGGTAAATTTTAAGTGGAGAAATACCCATACCAACATACTTTTACAGCGTGGGCAACAGCAGCATTTGAGCCATTTTAATATGTGGATCTTGTATTTAAACTGGACACAATATGTAATGCGTATAGTAATATGTTCCACCCCATTAGAGGAGAAAAATATTGGCCACATCTGAATGATCCAAAGTTAATTCCAAATCCATCAATGCTTCGTGAAAGAGGTCGATCTCGTTCAACTCGTTATCGAAACGAAATGCATTTCAGGACCTTATTACAATTAAGTAGATGTAGCTTTTGTAGACAGATTGGTCATTATCGTTCCTCTTACCCGCATCACAATATTGGCCCTCAATAGTGTAGCAACAAAAATTGTAACTATTAATAAATATGTTACATTACTCATTATTTGTATGTATCTGTTAATAAGACCATTGTATGACCTTTATATTAAAAACTTAAAAAAGAATAATAGTTTATAAATTTTTGTATGATAAGTTATTTTTTATTAATTATTTACGTCTATTATAGATAAGTATTAGTTCATTGTGTGATTTTTGCCCATAGCTACCATAACTGGAGTCGGTCAGCCCATTCATCCAGATCCAGAGAATGCTTCACTTCTATACTTATAAGAGCGGCATATCTCACAGGGCATCTAGGATGTCAAGTTGTGATAAAATATTTATTGCTAATTATTGTTTCATTTATTTTCCTATTTATATTATTTATCTTTATTTGCAGAACAATTGGATACTTCGCCCTCGACAAGTTCTACACGATAATCGCTTTGGCGATCCGCCTTTAGCTATTGTCGATTATTTGAGATAGTATGGTTTTTATGATGTTATGCAAGTCAAACAATTTAACTACGATACATCGCTAGTGAGCGCACTAATAGAGCAGTGGCACCTTGAGACACATACATTTTACACTACTTAAGGAGAGTGCACGATTATCCTCGAGGATGTAGTAGTACAGTTAGGGCTACTGATCGAAGGAGACCCTGTTATGGGTGGAACAGGCTTTAATTGGTCAGAGGTGTGTCAATGGCTTTTAGAAATTACACTATCAGCTGATTAAATTGATGGACAATAACTTTCCATTGCCTAGTTAGCCCAAAATTTTACAGATTTAGCAGATGACACAAATGATGAGATAGTGGGTCAGTTCACCCGTGCCTATATTCTTCATATGCTTGGGGGGTGGTTGATGCCAGATAGATCAAGTTATCGAGTTTACTTGATGTATTTGTCCTTATTAGATTACTTTACGCAAGCTAGCCATTATAGTTGAGGATCAACAGTATTGACTTATCTTTACATGAGTTTTGTAATGCAACATATAATAATGATTTTGGTATTCCTAGATGCTTGACATTACTACATCTGTGGGCATAGGATCGATTTCTTATGCTTGCACCTGAGATACTACTTACTCATGACCTTCAGACTGAAGATTATTCACTACTTTCACGTCTTGGTTTCAGGTATGAACTATACTTAATATTTTTATATGTTTAATTTAATTATGCTGCCTTCAGTTATCACCCATAATTTACATAATATATTTTTTTATTGTAACATATGGTGGAATGTTGGACGACCTCTGTGTCTCAGTGTTAGAGCCTTCCGATTATACAGAACTTTGCTGGATGCAATGAGAGATAATGAAGTGTGTGCCTGACTTAAACTCACGATATTCGTCATTTCTTTATTATTTATTATTTACTTACTATTCTATCTGATGCTGGTTATAGATTATATGGCGTCCATACTAGCTGCAAGCGATACGAGAATTGATTCCGGAGTACTGTTTGACTTCCCCAAACATTTGGATTATATTTGTACCACTCATATGCTTTTGGATCATAGAGTGGCACTATCCAAATTGTGTCTTGTGACAATTTGGTCGCCATCAACTAATTCGTCATAAGTTAGTCAAATTGGACTTCTTCCATAATTTACAATTTTAAAGAAAAACTCAAACTAACTAGGTGTCTGAACATAGCATTTTCATCCAGCGATGGTGAGATATTATATCTCAATCCCTTGTCACTGAGAAGCCTTTTGATCACACATTTGAATACATGCAATGATACTGGCAACGCATGCGTCGATGGATCCAGAGATCGAGTGCTGCTACTGGATATGCAGTATAATTTTCTATACCTTATTAACTTTATCATCATTATTTTTTAAATCTATTTCATATCAATATTTAACTACTTATTTTTTGTTTTGTTAGGCTGACTTAGCAGAAGAGTTTTACATGATGCACTTACAAGATCCTTTACCTGTAGATTTTTGTGATATTATCGGTCGATACTCTAGCAATATACTACGTGCTCTCAGTAAGTAGCGATTTTTATTATTTTCTCAACCAGCTGACCAAGCACCAGATCTTCCCAAGCTTCAAATTCCGACAGGTTGTCCGAGAAAGAGAGGTCAAGGCTACCTGTCCACCCAACAATCTACTATTAGAAGAAATAGTCAGTAATAATAAGAGCCATTGCAGCAAGACATTAGTTTCCATATTCCTAGTATCTCTCTATACATTCCAACGCCAATGCAGCAGGATATGGGCACGCCTAATCCATCTTATCCTATACTGCCAGGGCAGTTCGGTGACATTAGTGGAGCAAGTCCTTCTTCCGTGCAACCATCAACTTCATCTAACTCTTTTGAATTATTTGCTGAGCTTTTGTTTGACACATCAATGTTTAATGCCATATATCCTAATTACTCTTTTAAGTTAGGAGGATCATCGCAATCAGGATTTATGAACCGCATCAATCGATTCCTCCATTTCAATCTCTATCTTTAGATTTAAATACAAATCCTACACACACAGGAGCAACAAAAACAAAAAGAATTAGGACAACAATGGCCACGTCATGAAAGGAGAAGATCTCGTTGCAGTACAGAAAGTTATTTAGTATAAATATATTTACAATATTTACATTGATGTAAATTTTTTTATCAATTCTTATATAATTTATTTATTTAAAGTTATTTTCTATCTAATTGTTACCAACTTTTAAAAAACATTAAATATAAATTAAGTTAATTTATTCAACTCACTATTAAATTAATTTTATGAAACAAATATTCAATCAAACAAATATTTAACAAAAAATATATATTTTATGAAAATAGATATTTACTTATTTTTATAAAGCAAAGATTTCACAGAATACTAATCTTAATCTTGAAATAAAATTATCAAATATAATATAATATAATATAATACAATAGGAATTTGATTTAATCTTTCATCTTATTCAAATCAAATAAATTTAAAAATATAGATCAATATTTTATCTTATTATATTCAATTGAAATAAAAATATTGCATGGAATCCTAATTAAAGCAATTCAAATTTCTTTTTTACTTAAAAAATGTGTGGCATTTTATCGCTACTCAATCTGACTTTAAATGTTTATTAATCTTTGGTTAATATTTTATTTCTTACTTCTTTTTATTACTTAAATCTTTTGATATTACTTCTTAATTTTTTTATTAAATCAAAATAATTTTCTTTACACATACATTGCTTCCTTAATTTTATATAATAATTATTAGTATTTTAATAACTAAAATTATTTAAATAAATAAGTATTTTCTTTAATTTATTTCTTCTTAATTAAACTTTTTTTAAAAAATATAAAAATTAATTAAAAAAGAATTCAAATTATACCAATTCGAATTCCCATTTCATTCTATAAAAAATATTAATTTATTTTAAAATCGGATGATATCCATTTAAATTTTAAAAAAACTTTAAGTTCTTTCAAATTCGGATGAATGCCCTTCTTTTTATTATTTAAATCTTCTGATATTACTTTTTAAATTTTTTATTAAATCAAAATAATTATTTTACATATACATTGCTTCTTTAATTTTATTTAATTATTATTATATTTATTAGTATTTTAATAACTAAAACTACTTAAATAAATAAGCATCTTTTAAATTTATTTCTTTTCAATTAAATTAAAAAAATATTAACTTATAAAAAATATTAATTTGTTTTAAATTCAGATGATATCCATCTAAATTTTAAAAAAAATTGATTTTCTTCAAATTCGGATGAATGCTCTCCGAATTTGAACAGTTTATTATCTCTGGGTGTATATTTTGTTTGCTTGTTACTTTTGTGTGATTTCTGGTCTTGTTTGTTACTTTTGCGTGAAGATGCTTCTTATGGGACCCTTGCAATAATTAGTCGCTATTTGACATCTAAACTCTCTGAAGCTAAAGATATGTAATTTATTATTGGGCAATTCATATATAACAAAAAATAAGAAACATGATGAATAACTATTTAAAAACTATAAGTGTGTAGGATAAAAAAAGTAATTTTAAAGATGAAAAATAATTCTTATATTCTTATTTCAAAAAAGTAATAAAAAATAAATATTATTAAATAATGATTATAAACATATAATAACTATTATATAATTAAAAATTCATTTTTTATAAAAAAAATATTTTTCTATGAATCATATCAAACAAACCATTAAAAAATTGAGATATGAAGGAATCCATTTATTGCTCCCCATTTTTTTTTCTCACACTTGTGGGATTCCTCCAATGTTTTAAAAATCAAAACCATTATTAAATTGGGGTAAGAAAGAGTTCAGTATTCAATAATTAAATTGGGTTGAATTATTTTTTAAAAATATATAATATTTTATAATTAAATTAATATATTGTAAAATAATATTTAAAGTAAATATAAATATTTAAAATATAAAAAAGTTAAAATATTATTTATATATATATATATATATATATATAACAACAAATTTATATGAGATGTGTTAGGTAAAATTCAATAAATATCATAAATCTCTATAAAAAAAATTAATTTTTGAACGGTTCATTAATAAACCGTCCAATTTTTACCAATTGTTTTACTCAACTAATTTTTAGAGTTAACCAAGATGGAACCACAACCAGTTCTCCTGTTTTTCTATCCAATCAATCCATTCAGTCTGATTTTTTAAATCATGGGACTGCCTAACGCCTATACTTAATCTTTAGATGACAAAATTGCGGTGAATGCAACCTCTTTATTGTAAAACATATAACGTCATTTTCCTTTGGCGTAGGTGGCATTTAATATAAAATAAAAACTTAGGTATAACTTTTAATCTTTATTATAAATTTTTTTATTAAAAATATAACAACTGTCTAATTTTTGAAAGTAAATACAAAATTTTTACAATTTTTTTTTTTGTTTGAGAAACAAGGTCAAGAGACCCAAACAAAAAAAGTAAGAAAAAAAATTACACATGGGGAGGTTTTCCCAGCCATTCAAAACCAATTCCCCTATAGCCTCTATAAATGTGCAAAATTCTAATATCCCACTCCCTTTTGAGCCACTCTTTAACGCGAAGCAAACTATGATTAGAGCCCGAGAGCAGATTTCCTTCATTCCTAATAGCCGAAACCATAGAAAGAGAGTCGCTCTCCACCAAGATTTTCCTAAATCAAGCATGCCAAGCACACTCAAGACCCTTCAAGAGATCCCATAACTCTGCTGTAATTGCGTTACAGATGCCTAAGTTAACCAAGAAGCCAAACTTCCATTCTCCATTGGAGTCCCACAATTTGTCACCATATAATTGAATTTAAATTCTTTTTTTACATATTTTGTATTTTTATTAAAAATTTAACATTAAAAATATTAAATATTGCCCTTAAATTTGATCCTATACTTTCAATAAGATGAGAAAGTATTTTGATATGTAGATTGCAAATTTTCGTCATTCAATTTGGCATTGATAATCTTCTCACTATAACCGAGATATTAAGAACCTTCCTGCACAGTGAGTGTACATAGAAAGAAAAACCCCCAATTTAAATTTCTATTTTTTTTCTTTTTTCTCTCTGATGTTTGAACGTAAGGTTCTTTTCAGGGACATCTTAAAGATTTGCCATCTCAATTTGTTTCAAATTCCGTTTACGTATTGAGAGATAGTAATTGTAGATCATATTCATAGGGCGCCAGGGTTGTTTAAAAATTACCCACCCATACGGGAACCGGAAGGCACTCAACAAAATTTGCTGGATTCCATGTGGAACGCTCAGGTCTCAATCTCAAAAATTGAACAGTAGGAAACCCCTGGAGTCTAGAGATCGAAAATGGGTAAATGTGACAATCTTGTTATACAGTTACTTGCGGAATTGAATTCATACTCTCTCATAAAATCAATCAGGAAAGTAAAACCCGAACCCAGTGCACACATCCAAACGGCTGGAGTCACTTTCCATTCAGCTCCAGCTCACTTACAAAGCAGAAGGTAAGTAAACAAGAAAGGAAGAAAGAAACAGGCGATAGCACTTATATAATGATAAGTGAATCCCTACCTAAAAAAGTAACATTAACATTTGACAAAGATAATATCCCATAAATCAAACAGCATCCTTTAACACAGTTGATAAATTAAGACGAAAAAACAACTCTGGAGCCACGGAGAGAGAAAGATCTTTCAGGGGCATTCCCCTATATGTTCTGAGCAAAGCATTACACACTATATATTGCAATATTGCAAATGCAATATGATCTGATATCTGTACGATTAAAAGTAGGTACCTTCTGGAGGTTGGACAAGCTTCCGGTTGTGTGGAGCTGCCATTTCCTTTTTCAGCTGGGTCAGTATATCTTCCATGGTGTACTCTCGTTGCCAATTTGCAAGAAGACCAAATTTCTTCGGTTCAACCTGATTCAATTGCAGGTTTTAAAATCTTGGTGCACAGGTAATTTGTTAGCAAGTTTGCAAAATGAACTGTGTTTCACCAAAGCATGTGCCTGCCCAAAATATATGAGCGGAG
Source organism: Erythrophleum fordii (assembly GCA_032878935.1). NCBI lineage: Eukaryota > Viridiplantae > Streptophyta > Magnoliopsida > Fabales > Fabaceae > Erythrophleum > Erythrophleum fordii. The sequence goes on along the minus strand of JAVQMF010000045.1, from coordinate 10,660,291 downwards.
AGCATATATAAATAAATAAATAAATAAATAAAACTGATACCAGTCCAGTTTCATGATTAACACAAGTCATATTGATCCGTGAATGAAATCGAACATTTGGGGGCTTCTCTGGGTAATCTTTATCACAAAACAGCTTCAATTGATAAATTCTTCCTTCATGTACGGTCTGACACAGAGAAAAAAAAAAACAATTATTGAACCTGCAAGCAGCATCTTAATTACAAATAAAAATAAAAGACATGCACACAGTCCAGAAAATATATAGTAAGCCCATATTTATCTAAGGGCAGATCAATTATTCAAACTCCAGACTTGTTCATAGCTGGTGTGAAGATGCTGCATTGCCAAAGATTCAACAGACACTAGGATGGCCATTTATAGAAGACACCTTCAGCTTCCATCTAAGAAGCCAGAAACACTCAATTAAAAGCAAAATATAATCACAGAAGTGCATAAACTTACCAACTGTAATTTATTTCCAGTCAATATTATGGACGATAAAGTTGAAATTCTGAAGCTGTGAGCTACATTGGGTTAGATGCATGTGTGCATAAACTTACCAACTTTAAATTATATGTGCTGCATGTGCATATACACAGAAGTTTATGCACGCATGCATCTAACCCAACTCTTAAAACTGACATAGGAACTAGAAAATTAAGCTTATGGAGACATAAACAACAGTATGTACAAGGAAACATGCAACGCATGCCCAGTTGCTGTCTGCTGGAATTAAGTAACCATAGAACCCCCATGAAATTAGTACTTCAGTTTCAAAATGTAGAATTTTCTGCATGAGCTGATTTTGATAAATAAATCAGTCTCTGCATGGGTGTTTGATTGTTCAAATCAAATGAAATAATCAGACTTTACAAACTCATACATCAAAATAAATGTAAGGGTGAGACAAAATTATTTACATTATGAGGACCAATAATGGTGCCAGTCCAAGAGCGCATGTAAATGTCATCACCATCATCCATTCCATAGCTCACTGTGCCATCTCCAATACCTTTTTCTCCCCGTTCAAGTTCCTCCAGCAATCTGAAGTTTCTTGGTACTGCATTGAAGTGACATACATTTAACAACACACACTTACAGATTTAGCTAGAGATCACATAATCATTTTTACTTAGACAAACACTGTCAAGCCTAAGATTAGATGCATATTATTATGTTCAATTTCAATACTGACACGAAAACTTGAACATGCAACACTTTCTACAAGTTTTAACATAAAAAAGCCCCTCCAAATAATTTGGTAGCACAACAGCCAATAATGTTCAGTAGCATACTTAATTTCTTTGAAAATATATTTTCCAATATTAATTCATACAGCACATATAACTTTTTTCCAATCCACAAGGCTTACATAAATATAGCACCAAAGAATGACGTAACCAAAGCATTAGCTGCCAACAAATACCATCAGAGGAGATAAAATATATCTTTCAGGTGATAAGACGTTCCTTTTCTTTGATTAATTGATTGTATAGATAAGAATAAAGACCATTTAAAGTGTCTTCATTTTTCTATGGCAAAGGCGAGTTGTTTGACTAAAGCAGGATTTAGATAGATTTGAACAAGATTGCCTTTTAATTTTATGTCCCAGTGCATGGTGTAGGAGGAAAAATAGAACCAAGCAGTGACTATTACTCTAACATATCCATCCCGTGCAATAAACTCAACAAGTGATAATTATAAACATCAAACTGGCCCGGATTATCTAAACAAGATATTCAATTCAGAGAAACATCCAACTAAAGGTTGCCATATCAAAAGTCTTGATAATTGGCTGGACATGACCAACGCATATAACACGGCAAGGACCAAGTGATAAATGTATTCATATAATACAAAACCAAAAGTTATGCACAATTCATCAACCATAATAACCCAGACAGGAGACTGCAGTTATCAAATTAAAATTACATGTTATTTCGATAATCGTGGTTAAAAAAAATGGGAACAAGGATAAAATAGACAAGCAAAGAGCGCAAAGAGAAATTCAGAAAGCATAATAATAATAATAGTAACTACGAGGGTTTAAGGTCAACGGCAACAAGTAATGAACAAAATCTGTCCACCGGGTAAAGAATTTAAAAAAAGAGAATGGAAAAAACTGGTATGGAGAAAAAGCTTATAAGAACAAGATCTTAGGTCTGCAACTCACCCACCACACTCGATCCTGCTGAGCCAAGCGTCATAGATGCCTAGCAGATATTTTCCTGCGGTGGGTGTTCTGGATCTGATCAAATTTTCAGAATTCTTTTTAGGATAAAGTAGATATGAGAAGAGGCAGCGGTAGCGACGAAGGAGAATCTGGCTGCAGAAAAGCTACGACGGCAATTATGGGAAATAAAAGAAGAAAATAAGGGCAATAGGGGTTTGCTCCTGTGAAAGGGTAATAATTGGAATTTAAAAAAAAAAAAAGTAGACTTGAATAGACGGGCCCATGTCGGCCTTTGGCCCATTGCTTTTAGCATTTACAGACTTTTTTTACACTAAATTATTCACAAATATATTATAAAAAAAGCCATAATAAACTCAAAGTTGAATAATAGAATTTTAACTGACCTTACTAAGATGATATATTTGTTATGTTTAAATTAGAGAATCTAATAACCACATCTAAATTTAATTCTTTTAAAAAATATTTAATTTTAGTGATAATGAATTTTAGTTCTTTGATTGATTTAAAAATAATTCATAATTAGTAAAATATTTTTTTACTTATTTTGTAATCATCACACTATTGGCTACATTAGTAAAAAAGGAAATGGTTGTGACTTAGTTTTGGGTGCTTGTACTTTTTCATAGGGCCTAGATCATCATTTTTCCTACCTTTAGTTTATCTTTGATTATTTATTTATTTATTAGGTTATAATTCAATCTTTCATTGAGATAACTAAAATATCATTCATTATTATGTAAAACCTATGAACTAGAGTTTCCGACTTATTAATTGTAAGAAGAGTAGATAAGGAATTATAAAATTGTTTCAACCTTACAGATTTATTTTAGATATAAAAAGTAGCCAACAAAAATGGGGGTGTTTTCACCAAACCAAACAGGCATTTTTTTTTTCTAAGACATTAGAGGTTACCTTGTTAGTAATCTTGCAAATCCAATATAGTAAGATAGTAAAAAATGAATAAATTGTAGCAGCAAATAACTTGGTTTCCACATGCATAGTACACTTGATTATTTTGATAAAAACACGATATTTATTAAATAACATATTAAAATTCATAATGTATGGGCATGCAAATGCATAACAATATCTTAGCATTATAATTAATAGGTTAAAAAGTAAAGAACTTTCTGAATTTAAAGGGTTGTACAATTTAACTTTTATATTTTAAAAGTTGGTCAAATATTCCCTAAACTCTTAATTTTGTAGGAAACGCCTATTTTGTTAATATTTTTGTACAAAAATCTAATAGTCACTATTCATAATAAATTATACAGTCCAGCTCCCCATAAAAACTAATCTAACTTATCATCTTTAAGTTATTTTACATAGTTAGCAAGGACATTTTAGACTTCTTACTCTTTACTTCCCTACCCTTAGCCTTGTGCCTTTGCCTTTTTTGTTTTTCCATTGCAAACTATTATTTCCATTCATCCCTTTATAATTCTTTTCAACTTAAAGATGACATTTTTTAAGCAAAACATAGCTTATTTGTGAAATGTTATATTTTTGTAATTCATTCATTAAAGGACAATTTTATTATTATATCTCCTGTTTAAAAAACTAATTTAACTTTTCTTTTCTACGAGCCACAACATCTTTAACAAGTCCCATTAGCTTTAGCGTTATAAAGGCTATGGCACTTTATAACTATAAAGGTTATAGATTCACAGATAGGATCTTTATTATATGCTTCAATTGAAACCGTAACGTGTCATGCATGGCATTATGATCATACTTGTGTGAAATGGTTTGAAATGTTTGTGTGAAGAAAAAATAGAAAACTAAAAATTTCAATATTTTTTATATGTTCCAAACTATGTAGAATATAGATTTATATAGGCATTTACATGAAAAGGATCAAGAGAGAAAATAGAAACTAATTGACCTAGGGAATAGAAACTAACTTATTCCTAATAATTTGAAAAAATAAAAAGATACTACAACCAAATTCTAAAAGATAAATATTATTTACAAATTTTATTTCTTTCAATATTTCCCCTTAAACTAAGGAATATATATCTTTCATTCCCAGCTTAGATATCCATTCATAGAAATTTGTGCTATTTAGTCCTTTTGTTAAAACATTAGCTAATTATTTTTCTAATAGGATATAAGACATGTATATCAATCCTTCCTCCAATTTTTTCTTTGACAAAATATCTATCAATTTTAATATGTTTTTATCCTATCATGTTGGATGAGATTATGAGTAATATTAGTGGTTGATTTATTATCACAATAAAATTTCATATGACCTTCCTACTTAATTTTCAAATCATCTAGGATGATTTTGAGCCAAAGAAGTTCACGTAACCCTTGAGCAATAGCTCTTAATTTATGATTTAATAGATGATCTTACCATCGCATTTTGTTTCTAACTTCTTTAAATCACTAAGTTTCTCTTAATAAAAGTGCAATATCTAGTAGTTGATCTTTTATCTACTAGGAAACCTATATAATCGGCGTCAATGTAGGCTTTTAAAGTGAGAAGATTATTTTTCTTAAATAAAATACCCTTCCCTGAATTACCTTTCAAATAGTGTAAGACCCTATAGCCTGCTTAAAGGTGATATTCTCAAGGATCATGCATGAATTGGTTGATTATGCTTACTACATATGTTATTTTAGACAAGTGTGTGCCAAATATATAAGTCTTCCTTCTAACATCTGATACATTCTTTTACCCACCATGGGTTCTTCTTTAACTTTCGTTAGTTTTTGATTTGGATCCATTGGAGTAAGCATTGGTTTGCATCTAATTTTACCAATTTTTGTTAACAGGTTTGTCACATTTTTTTGCTAGAAAATGAAAATTCCTTGTGAGGAATATGCCACCTCGATATGAAGGAAATATCTAAGCTTTCCCAACTTTTTCATCTCAAATGCTTTAATCAATCTTCGTTTCAACTTATATTTTTCTTTCTTATCACTCCCTGTCACTATAATGTCATCTACATAGGTTAGAAAGAATTGTTACTCCCCCTATAGCAAAATGCTTAAAAAATAAAGTGTGATCACCTCAACTTTGCTTATTCCTAAGCTCCTTCATAACTTTAGTGAATTTATCAAATCATACTTTGGAATATTGCTTTAAACCATAGAAAGCTCTCTTCAAATTGCACACCTTACTCCTTAAGTGTTTTTCAAATTCAGGTAAGATGTTCATGTATATTTCTTCATTAAGATCACTATGGAGAAATGCATTTTAACATCATACTGTAGGAGTTGCCAATTGAAGTGAGCAGCTAGAGCTAGCAAGATCCTTACAATGATTATTTTTGCTACAAGAGCAAAGGTTTCGTAGTGGTCAACTCTATAAGTTTGGTTATATATTTTTACTATTAGTCATGCCTTTTATCTTTTAAGGGAACCATCAGCTTTATACTTCAGGGTGAAAATCCATTTACAATCCATAATATTTTTTGTTCCTTCTGGTCTATCAACTATCTCCCATATTTTATTTTTATCTAAACCACCCATCTCCTCCTTCATAGTATTTCTCCACTCCTGTTTTAATAATGGCTCAGAAACATTGTTAGGTATAGTAGTAGTGTTTAAGCTTACAATAAACCTTTTGTGGGATGGTGATAAATGGTCAAGAGAAATATAATGAGATAAAAGGTGAAGAGGTTATTTAGTGCATTCCCTAATGCCTTTTCTAACTACAATAGGCAAGTCTATGGTGTCTATTAAATTAGCATCTTTTTCATTTTGTTGTGTTTGCATAGTAGGTTCAAGACTAACTATGATTTCATTTTCAAGATCAAAGTTAGAACCTTGTACTTGTGTCAATTTTGGGGCTTTTCTCCTTAAGTATACTTGAGGAAAATTAGGAAAATTATGAGTAATATTTATTAGGATAGGTTCAGGATTGGCTGGGAATTAAGGAAGGTCAAGATTTTTAAAAGGTTCAAAAGATTCCATAATCTCCCAAGTCTTTTCTTCCCTTACATGAGACTCTCCCTGAATAAAGGACTTAGAAAAGAAAGACTTACTTTTTGCAAAAGTCACATCTGTAGAAATGTAATATTTTTTAGTTAAGAGGTTGTAACACTTTTATACTTTTTAAGTATAAGAGTAACTTAGGACAACACATTTAATGGTTCTTAGATCTACTTGCCTCTAAGATGGTTATGGATGTGGATGAAGGCAATACATCCAAAAATTCTAGGTGCAAGACCATTTAATACTTTAAAGTAGGGATAAAAACCATTGAATAGGTCTAGGGAACTCTTGTTTGCTAACACAGGTAAAGGGGTTCTATTTACCATGTATGAAGCAATGAGTACAGCTTTCTCCTCAATAAAATTTATGAACATTTCTTTGAAAAAGTAGGGTTTAAGCAGCGTTTAAAAGATAGCCATTTTTTCTTTCGACCATCCCATTTTGTTGAAGAGCATTGACAAATAAAGAATCATGAATAATACTTTCATTTTAAAAATAATAAGACAAATATTGGTTAGAATAGTCCCTGACATTATTTATTCTAAATTTATTTATTTTTACCCCAAATTGATTTTGAATCATAGAGTGAAAATTAGGTATGACAGTATTCGCATTAGCTTTATCTTTAAGTAGGAAAAGCCAAGTAACCTGAGTACAATTATCAATGACATAAACCACGAGCCCATGAAATAACAGGTATAGTAGAAGGCCCCTAAATGTCACTATAAATCATATGAAAAGATTGGGGACTTCTTTTATTACTAATAGGAAAAAGTATATGAGTGTGTTTTACTAATTCATAAGTATTACAATGAAATTAAAAAATATCCAATCCTTTGAACAATTAAGGAAACATAAGTTTTAGAATTTTAAAAGAGAGATGCGCAAAATGAAACTAAATGGTATCTTTATTGCAAAAACTAAAAAGAGTTATGGAAACATGACTTCTATTACTACTTTCTTAAGGTAACTTAAGGTGATAAAAGCCATCTTTTTCCTTAGCAAGTCCAATCCTCATCCTTAATTCCTAGTTCTAAAAAACACAATAAGTAGAGAAGAATACAACAAAACATTTAAGATCATATGTTAGCTTTTGAATAGAGATAAGGCTAGTTGAGAGTGAGAGAACATGAATAACATCTTTAAGAATCATGTTGGGTGATAAATATATATCACCAATACTAGCAATAGTAGATAAAGTGCCATTGGTAATAGTAATTTCTTTATTACTTGGGCATGGATTATATGTATGGAAAGATTGAAAGATAGGTGCCATATGATTTGTGGCACCAAAATTTATTAGCCACTCATTGCTATTCATTATTTTAGAGGCATTCATACAAAGAGGGAATTGGATTTTACCTAAAAGAGCTAAAAAGCATGCTCCAAAAGACTTCTCAAAAGTCTCTAACAAAGTCTTTATCGTTCAATCTCTTCACTTTTAAATCCATCAATTGTAGGTGATTTTGCCAAGTATACTTTATGCTTTTGACTTCTTCCATTGTTTCCCCATTCTCGGCTTGGAGGTTTTCCATGCGATTTCTAACACTGCTTTTTGGTATGTCATGGGTTTTTGCAGAAAGTGCACCAAAGTTTCTTTTTGGTGTCCTTCAAATCATGTTTACTCATCTCTTTATGGTTGACTTTTGTTATCAAGGCTGAACCATCAACTGGTTACGAATCAAACATGATATTTTACCTACTTTCTTTAGCTCGTACTATTGAGATAGTCTCTTCTAAAGATGGAGTGTCTAGTTTGCCAAGTATTTGCATTCTAATTTGGTCAAATTCAGCATTCAAACCTGCCGAAAAGCCATAAACATGTTCACATTCAATAAAATCCTTTAAAATGATGGCATCCTCTAGGCACTTCATCTCGGATACTTGATAATGATCAAGTTCTTGCCATAAGTTTTGTATAAAGTATTAGCATACTCGGTCACACTTTTTGTCCCTTACTTAGTTGCTGTAGTTTTCACTTTTATGTTATACATCTGAGCAGCATCTTTAGCCTTTGAATATGTACACTATATGAAGTCCCTGATTTCTTTTGCTAAAGCTAAGAACATGCAAGTATAAAAAATTGTAGAATCCATGAAATTTCACAATCAAGATATAATCATAAAGTCTTCTTCATTTTAAATAACAAACTTTGCGTCTGTTTTGGTTGGAGCAGCTCATAGAAAATGACTAAGTCTCCTTTTGCCTTTCAAGTATGTTACTACTTGAAATAATTCCTGCCATTTTACTCTATAGAATGATTGGATGTTTTATACTTCTCTAATCTTTCAAGTAGAATTGGAGTCTTTGGATGATTGAGGAATACTAGAGAGGATAGTTTCAAAGGATGACATGGCAATAATTAATGCTAAAGATTACAAGAGAGAAGAGAGATAGCAATAAAGGTTGGAGTTTAAAGGTTATAGGTTTAAGAACGAAATTTAAAGGCACAAGTAATGGTGAAGTATGCAAAACATAGATTTTCAGTTATGATAACTAGTAAAACAAGAGAGAAGATTAGCTTTATTTTCATGACATATAAAATAAAGACAAAAATAGCATGCACAGATGGGTAATATAGTTGGGTAATGAACAATAGGAAATGACTTAAATGGCAGTGGAAGACAAATCGAAAAGGCTCTATCTTGTTTGAACGAGAAAAACAAGAAGAAAAAGGCATAAATGTTAGTCTATTTTCAAACCAATAGAACAAAGGAAAAGGCTTTGTGTTTCAAATGTGTAAAATGAAAAAATATTATATGTGAGAATGAAGCAGAGATATATGACTAGGTTAAGGAATATTGGATGTATGAATAAAGCAGAGGTGTGCGATTGGGCAATGTGCCTAAGTAGGACTAAAAATTGCAAAGGCATAGAGCAGATGTAGTGACAATAAAGGTCACTAGAGTGGATGAAAAAACTAATAAGTTTAAGTGGAGATAGTAATAAAGGTTCTTGGAGATAGCAATGAAAACTATCTGGTAGGAAAAATGGCAATTAAGGCGCACAGAGATTTAGGCCAAGAGAAAGAAAAAAGCTGAGAAATTTTAAGCTCTCACAACTCAGCTCTGATACCATTTGAAGAAAAAATAAATAACTAAAAATTTCAGTATTTTTTCTATGTTCCAAAATGTGTACAGTGCATATTTATATAGGCATTTACATGAGAGGGATCATGAGAGAAAATAGAAAATAATTAACCTAGGAAATATGAATTTATCCTTAATAATTTGGAGCAAAAAGATACTGCAACGAGATTTTAAAGGATAAATATTATTTACAAATTTTGTTTCTTTTAATAGTTTGGATTCCCTAAAATGAGGCAAGTGTAAAGTGCTGTTGAGATAAGACAAATCAGAGCATTTTGGTTATTGGAGGATGATATGGCATAAATAGAGATAGTGATTAAAGTAACCATTCGAAATGAAGCATTTTATCAATAAGGCTTTCTCTTTTATCAATAGATATTTATGATATCTTTTGAGGGCACTTCACAAATGCCTCACTATAAAGGATTTAAACTCATGGTTTGAAGTTGTGAGATGGGAATCGGTTATGTAAAAATAGCTTTAAGTTTTGGGGTGAACAGAAATGGTGAAAAGAAATTGAGTTTCTTTCCTCCTCTGTTTCAACTTAAACTTCTAAGACTACTTTGAAATAAGAAAGAAGGGAAGGAAGGAAGAAATTTGGGCATTAACTAAAAAGCCTTGGTACTACTAAGGATGACATAAGATGACAAGTTGGACTAGTTTTTATTTTTATTTTTTTGCCTTTATTTGGATTTATTTTTTGAGGTTATGTTAACAGAAAAATGTTTTGCACAAAATTAAGTATTTTTAAGTTTTGGTTAACTTTTAAAATTAAGTAATAGATGGTATAATTTTTTAATTTAAAAGATTATTGGTATTTTAGTCTAATTAATATTTATAATCTCAACAAAGGATAAGGGACTAGGTTGCTTAACATAAAAAACTAATTAAAGGCTTTTAATTTTTTTTTATTTTTAAAAAGGGCCACACAATTTGAAAATGATGACAGGAACTTGAATTAAAGTAAGATCTAAATTGTCAAAAAATTTTAGATTAAATGGCTTTTTTTTTACACAAATATTAAGATACTTGCGACACCTGAATCTATAAAAACACAACTAAATAGTAATAGGTTTGTCCTATTTGATTTCTGCCAATTAGAATCAAATTAATACTCTAAACTTTGAAAGATCGTTTAAAAGGCATAACTGGCCTAGTTTGGCTTTTCAAGATTGAACAATCCAACTTCTATACACTCATACATTTTTATTATTTTATTTTTTAGTTTTGTGGAAACAATTTTTATTTTTAAGGAAAATTTACTGACAATCTTTATTTTTTGTGTTTATTTTGTTATAAAGACAATCTTCCCGTTAAAACTTTTCAATGATCTAATTTTTTTAATTAAACAAAGATGGAAAGCATTTCTAGGGCAACTTGACCATCAAGGTTTACTGTAGATTACACATGGATCCAAGTTGAGTCAGACAAGCGCTCGAGCCTAGGTTGATATTCAAATATTTTTTATTTTGGCTGAAATAAATTTTTGGAAGTGGAATGAGTGTGGGTTCAATACAAATTTTCATGTGTAGACCCTGTAGGACCAACCAATAAATGTGAAATTGAGAATATAGACATGTTCGCAAGTTTGGGTCTAAAAAATTATAAATTTTGACCAAGTGAGGCAAAGTTTAAATTTTAAAACTTCAAAGTGTTAGCTTTAAACTTGGATCAAGACATTTTTATTGGAATTAATACAAGAAGTTTAAACTAAATCCTGCTTGGACCTGAGCATGAACTTTTCTATTAAGTTGGAGCTGGAGTTCCAAAAACCAACACAGAGAGTTGTAATTTAATTAGCTATTTTTTCCTGAAAAAAACCGAATATTAATCACGTGATTAAATTTAGTAACAATTACTATCACTCCGAACCCAAAAACTGTTACCGCTTCTAGCATTGCATCATCCATCACCACTTTTTATCATTTGTTACTTATTTTCGTTTTCAAAAATACAAACAAAAAAAAAATCCATGAAATAATTTTTTAATAAACAAATAACCAAAAAGTTTTATAAAAGAATCATTTTTTAACATGATTAAAAAAATTATAAAATCATCTTATTTCATAGCGTCATACTACGACTTTAGACCATTCTTTAAAATTTCAATCTAAAACTACTAATACCTACGAAAATTACAGCAAAATATGAGTTTTGTAATGGTATTGTATGCAAGAAAGAAAATGGTATCAAGTGGAAATATATTATTATAGGAACATAAGAATGGTCGAATGGCAAATATTTCATTTTAAAAGTATAATTTGCAAATAATTATAAAATTCCTAGTATAATATTATCAATGGTATAAAAATCGGACCGGACCGGCCGGTTCGACCGGTCAGACCGGGAACCGGTCACAAGTCCGGTCCGGTTAGCCTTGAAAACCGGATTTATAGAGAACCGGTCAAAAACCGGTAGAACCGGTAATGAACCGGATAAAACCGGTGAAACCGGTGGGTTTAACGGGTCAACCGGTTTGGCAAATTTTTTTTTTTAAATTTTGCTAATCCAAAACGACGTCGTTTTGCTCTCTCTTTTTTTTTTTTTTTTAAATTTGCAGAAGCTACAAAACGTGCGTTTGCTAATCCAGACAGCCTTTGCTACAAAACGACGTCGATTTTCTGGTTCAGACAGCCTTTGCTTCATCTCCAAAATCGCAAATCCCCAATTCAGAATCAGTCAGATTTCCAGTTCCTCCCTTCTCTTCGCAGTGGCAGTCACGCGTCGCACCCAGAAATCGTCTTCCTCCGGTCGTCGTCTTCCTCTGGTCATCTTCTTCCTCCAGTCATCGTCTTCCTCCGGTCATCATCTTCCTCCGATCATCGTCTTCCATCCTGGCATCGTTTTCCTCTGGTCATCGTCTTCCTCCAGTCATCCTTGCATCATCTTCCTCCCTTGCATCGTCCAAAAGGTAGATTTACTGATTTAGCTACAGACCATAGCATAGGGATAGGTACGAAGGTTACGTTACTGATCATTCTTTCTCATTTCCTTCAGCTCGTAAATAGGGAAGAAGCAAGGTGCAGAGCAGCTCGACGTAAGGAGAGGGCTTGAGAGCTTCACTGATTTGTTATCACTTGTCATATATATCGGGTTAGAGGCTTAGAGCAGAGGTAATAATCAGCTTTCCTTTTTCTGACACTGAACTTGTTGTCTGGTTGCTCTAAATGTTCCTTAAAAATAAGTAATCTCATATGTTTTGGAGCCATTTAATTTTCCCTTTGTGTATTTTGTGCTTGATTGCATGATTGTATCTAATACAGAGAATTTTCTGATTAGTAACACAGCTGCGTGATTACTTTTCCGGTCACTATACTTGTCAGAAAGTCAAAGAAGAATCCTGGTATTAATAAAATCTTGGCTTCCTTTGCCCCAGTCTGATGAAACTGATCCAACATTTCTTACCCTCCCATGTGGATTCTTGAAGGTTTATATTAATGTGAATTCACAAATATCTATTTTGCTTATATTTTTAGAATTTGACATTCTCAATTTGTTACTGGCTAGACATTCCACGTGAGAATAGTGCAGGGAACACAATCATACTTCCCATTGTGTGAGAATAGAATTTGAATTTTTCCTTTTTAAGCTGTTCTACTTTCTGACAAAAAAGGGAGAAAAGAAAAATATTCTTTTCTAGATTTTGTGATTTTAGTGATTCAATTACTGGATAGGAACTAAGTTGTTATGATATATTGTTTCAGCTTAATTTATCATTTTAAATCACTAAAACTTTAGGCTAGATAGGGCATTAAATGGGGGATCCTATTTGTTACCAGTAAGCATAATTGTTGCAAAGGACAGCACTTTACAAAGCTGTTATTGATGTATAGATAGAAATACAGCATACTTGTTTGAAAGCCTAGTTCTAACATTGTTTTAAAATGTGAAGGTGCTTCTTCTATAGCGCGCTACATTTTGAAAGCATGGATGATCTGAATGCTTCGAATGCTAATACTAACAACCCGAATACAATTAGTAGTAGTAATGCACAATCATCAGACAAACAATCCACAGCTGCCTCTTCTGTGTCACTTCGTGTAAAGAGTGATCCTGCATGGGAGCATTTTGCTTTTAAGAAAGAAGGGAAAACCAATGTGTATACTTGCCTTCATTGTTCATCAGTATATAAAGGAGGAGGCATAAATAGAATGAAACAACATCTTGCTGGTATACCAGGTCAAATAAGCTCCTGCAAAAAAGTTCCACATGATGTTCGCCATAGAATGATAGAGTTCCTAAAACAAGTGCAACAAAGGAAGCAAACTGGGGATCTCAATGAATCATATGGTGATGCAATTGAAGGTGGACCAGAAGTTGAAGAAGTTCAACCACTTTCATCCAAAAGGCAATTACTTACTTTAGGAAAAAGAAAAAAAATTGTGGAGGTTGATAATTTCGCTCCAAGGACAATTCCTGGATCCCAACCAAGTCTCAAAAGTGTATTATCTAGTAATGAAGCACAACATAGAGCTAAGCTAGCAATTGTTAGATGGCTTTATGATTCTTGCATTCCATTTAATGCATTAAACTCTCCTTACTTTCAACCTGCTATGGATGCAATTGCTGCTATGGGACCTGGGTTTAGAGGCCCTTCTTTTCATGAAGCAAGGGTCAATTTGTTACAAGATTGTAAAAAAGAGTGTCAGCTGCTTGTTGAAAATCATCGTGCTAAATGGTCAAAAACTGGATGTACAATTATGGCTGATGGTTGGACTGACCAAAGACAAAGAACATTGATAAATTTTTTAGTTTATTCTCCTGCAGGTATAATATTTAATAAAGGATGATTGTTAAAATTTTTAGTTTGTTATTCTTACATTTGATTTAATGTATTACCTTATTTTCTTGTAGGTATAGTATTTGTGAAGTCTATTGATGCTTCAGATGTGGTGAAGGATGCAAAGTCATTATTTAAAATGTTTTCTGAAGTTATTGAGTGGGTTGGACCTACTAATGTTGTTCATGTAGTGACTGATAATGCAGCCAATTATGTAGCAGCTGGCAAGTTGATACATGAAAAATATGAACGCATTTACTGGTCACCTTGTGCTGCTCATTGTTTGAATCTTCTTTTAAAAGACATTGGTAGTTTGCCTAATGTGACAAACCTTACAGCAAAAGCTTCAAAGGTAACAATCTTTGTGTACAACCATATGATTTTTTTATCATGGTTAAGAAAAAGAGATGGTTGGAAAGAGATTGTGCGCCCAGGAATCACTCGTTTTGCCACTAATTTTATCACATTGAGGAGTTTGTATGAGCATAAGTATGATTTGCAAGCTTTGGTTATAGATAAGCACTTTACTAGCCATAAATTAGCTAAGACTACAGCAGGAAAGGCTATTAGTGCTATCATACTAGATAATAAGTTTTGGAGTGATTGTTATTTCTATGTAAGACTTGTGGCTCCTATTATCAAATTATTAAGAATTGTAGATGCAGATGAAAAGCCTTCTTTGGGTTATGTTTATGAAGGCATGCAAAGGGCAAAGAATGCAATAAAGGAGATGTTTAGAAACAGAAAACAATTATACAAGCCTTACACAGATATTATTAAGGCTCGATGGGATAAGCACTTGAAGCTTAATCTTCATGCAGCAGCTTACTTCTTGAATCCTGCTTTTTTTTATGATGAAAAATTTTGTGAGAAGAATAGGGTCATTCAAAGCGTTCTTGATTTGTTTGATATAAAAAGCTTCTGTGGTAACATTACAAAAGCCATTGAAGAAGTTCAAATGTATCGTGATCGTGAAGGAAGTTTTGGTAGAGATCAAGCTTATAGTACAGCAAAGACAATACAACCTTGTAAGTATCAATTTATGAATTTTTTTTGTTTTAATATTTTAAAGGATTAACTATGATTTGTTATATAATATAATATATTTTATGTAGATATGTGGTGGACATATTATGGTGGTAGTGCTCCAACATTGAAAAATATAGCAACTCGTATTCTTGGCCAAACATCTTCTTCTTCAGGATGTGAGCGAAATTGGAGTTTTTTTGAACGCATTCATACAAAGAAAAGAAATAGACTTGAACATCAAAGGCTAAGTGATCTTGTTTATGTTAATTATAACTTGCGTTTGAAGAATAGGTATATAATTATACTCAATAGATAATTGTCATTTATTCTTTTTGGCATAATTGAAACTCTATTTAATATTTTTATGTTTTATTTTAGGTTACAATACAAGAAGAAAAGTTACGATCCTATTGATTATGAATCCATTGACAATGTTGAATTTTGGATAGTTGAAGAAGAAGCAGCTTCTGAGTTTCATAGTGTTGATCTTGAGAATGAGAATTTTATTTATGAAGACAATGCAATTCCAATAGTCGGGGAATCATCAAGAGAACAAGGTTTATATAATTTTCTTTCATTATTTAGATGTTATATAAGTATTATTCTTATGTATAATTTTATTTTTAATTTATTATATAATTAGGTGTTGAAGAAGTGGATATTGCAGACCAACAAATTTTAGAATCACTTGATGATTTTGGAGTTGGACATGATGATGAGGATCGTGGTGATTGTTTTGTTTTAGATGATAATGAGTTGACATCTGATGGATTTAATCTTAATGAATATTATGATAATTGATTGTTAGTTGTATACTTTAAGTTTAATTTGTGTTGTGGATATTGTAATGGATATTGATTTGTTTATGTTTAAATATTATGTATGTTGAACCTAAAAAAATCTATTTGTATTAGTTTCTAATTATTTATTATATAAGATTATATATATATATAATTAAAAAATATATATTTAATAATCACCGGTTCGACCACGGTCTGACCACGGTCAGACCAATAAACCGTAAACCAGTATCTCAACCGGTTCAA
This sequence comes from Erythrophleum fordii, assembly GCA_032878935.1. Taxonomy (NCBI): domain Eukaryota; kingdom Viridiplantae; phylum Streptophyta; class Magnoliopsida; order Fabales; family Fabaceae; genus Erythrophleum; species Erythrophleum fordii. The sequence goes on along the minus strand of JAVQMF010000045.1, from coordinate 10,644,205 downwards.
TGACCGGTCCGGTTTTAAAAACCATGAATATTATACAAAGAAGAAACTCGAAATCTCGGTTCTCGTCAACAACGTGTGTGGCACGTGACTTATAATCGGGTGCGATCAAATCTAGAGAGAAGGGCATTCCGACCCAGTTGTAACGTCTTTCTTGGAAGGAGACTGAGATGCTATTCGCGTGCTTTTGTTCTTTCTTGCGCCGACTGCATCTGGTGTTTATGGCTTCTCACCCTCCGCTAAAATTGTGATAGTTCCACTTCTAGAGCTTTGTTCCTAGTAGCTGCAGTGCCCAGGGTTCCCTTGACGCGATTAGAAGTCAATATTAATAATACAGTGAGTCGACTCGGTATCTCATAGAGAAATAGAGGGCCACGAGCATTCCTGTGTAGTGCTTAGAGAAGGATCGACTTCGACCTGGTAATCGCTGCATTGACTGAAGCGTGTTCATCCCTTTTATGGCTTGCTTATATTTAGGGTTTCTGGTTGTATTCTTGATTCTTTTTGTTCATGCGTTTGACAAGTTTGATAAAATTTTCTCTTTCAAGTTTTCTTATATGGTAAAGTCACTCATGTTAGGAAATAAATGGGTGTTTCTACTCATGATTCCATTTTATTGTCTTAATATAAAAGGGGCACAGGATATCGTTTCCACTGACTCAATATTTCTGTTCTCCTCCCCTCTCTTATTAATATTGCGGTTATAATTTATTCTGTCACTACTAATTTGTAGAGAATCTGGGAAACATCTTTGACGGGTGAGTTCCTCTTGCAGCTGATTTAGATGTTAGCGTAAATGGGTGCGTCATGCTTCGCTTAGTTCAATTAGACTATACGTGGGGAATAGTTGGTTTTGTAAAATAAGGGAATTCGGCTCTTTGAAGAACTTACATGCATTTCAGTCTTACTTCTTAGCATGTTATTTTTTACGAGTGGCGTTGACACATTTTAGGAGTGTAGTTTCATCTATATTTTACCCTTTTGCAGACTTATTATTGACAAATATGCTGGTGTTGACACACTATTTGATGAACTTTTTTCTCTCTGTTCGAGAGTAGTAACTGTGGGAAGGCGATAAATTATCAATGGATTTCAGTTGGATGAGATTTGACAAGTGATTTTGCTTGGATTTTTGAATTCTTTCTGATGATAATAAAATGGATTGTTTAATAGACGTATGGCTACTATTATCTGCCTTAGCAGCATGGCATACTGTCACCTGTGCAAACTGAAACCTTCTCTGTCATGTTAAAGAATGAAGAGATTTTTAAGTTTTTGTCTGTTCTGAACTTTGACAATTTCCTTGGTGTTTATATTCTTAGACCTTTCTTGTATCAAACATATCCTTTTTCCATAAATTAATGTTTCTATGGGTAATTTTGTAGATGTCTCTTTATATTGGTAATCTATCAGCACACACTCGGAGAGATGAACTTGAGCCTGTTTTCCGTAGATTTGGACATTGTAAAGTTCAGCTGAAAAGAGAAGGCTATGGGTTTGTAGTATATGACTTCCCTCCAGATGCAGAGAAAGCTTTGAGAGCACTACAAGGTAGAAATATATGTGGTGAGCCACTAACTCTTACATGGTCAAATAAACAACCCAAATCTTTTCAAAGGTTTGCTAGGAGTGGTCGAAATTATGAAATGCAACATCGAAGGAATTTTGACATGGCAGGCATTGCAAGAAGGAAAGTGAATTTAAATGGATGGAGGAATGACAAGATTGGTAATGATGTAAGGAATAACTCTGTTGACATACCTGGCGAAGAGAGGGAATATCATCAAGATGATTTTAAAGATTATGCTGGAAAAGATTACAGGGGAGACTTTCCAGATGATGGAGGTGGAGCCCTTCCTAATCCAGAGGACAATGGTAGATGGGGTGAGCCAATTCATGACTCATCAATTGACAATGGGAATGAAAATACTGTTGAATTTGATCAATATGAACCCTACCATGGTTATGACAGGAAACATGAGAATGAAAATCATCACATAGGTTACTCTGGCGGTTCTCCCCCAGAAAACTCCCAAAAAAATGTTGGTAGAGCAAACATTGGTGAGGAAACTTCAAACCATCCTAGTGACCCAGTATACAGGCAAACTTGTTATAGATGTGGTGATTCAGGTCACAAAATGCGTAATTGTCCGAAAGAAAATTCATCCCAGAGAAAATATATCAGGTTGTATGATGGGCGAGATGGTAAGATAAATAGAAAACATAGAGCTGAAGACAAGCCCAATAAATTTGGATCTGGTTCTTGGGTGAAGCTGCAGTCAGGTGGGGATACTTCATTAGTGAGGCACCAGAGAAATGAGAGGAGGGTGTCTGGTTCACAACATTACCAGATGCCAGAAAATAAATTCTCCCCTATAGCCAAGGAAATCGAGCAGCCTCGAAGGAATGAGTATGAAGGAAGAAAGCGAAGTGGGAAGGAAATTGAATCTCCTGAAAGATCTCGTGGAAAGAAAGCAAGAAGGTCGATCACATCCTCTTTGCCTTCAGATCACATTGCATCTTGTTTTCACTCAATTTCTCAATCTTCCAAGTCTTCACAAAGGTCCTATTCCTGTTCTAGATCAAGATCAGTGTCTTCTAGTGCTCATTCCTCATCCCCAAATTTAAGGTGGTCTTCAAAATCTCACTATTCTACAGGAAGAAGTCCAAATTCTAGAAGGTTAAGCACCCCCTCATCTTTGTCTGTATCACTTGATCAGCCTCTACCACCATCATCTCAAAATGAAGTCCATTTGAATTCAAAAGACTCAACTTTTAATGCTACTGCTTCCGAATCCTTGGATCATTTGGTTGCACAAGGACAACAGATTGACAGAAATTTGGAATTGGAGAATGATAAATCCAAAGATGCTATTGCTGTCAAAGGAAATGCTACATTAGATACCAATGTTGTGGATGACATGGGAAAGGACCAATATGTACGGGAGGACAACAACGAAAATGATATTCTCCTCAGTATGTCAGATGAAGTAACAAATTTGTCCAAACCAGTGCCAGATAAGGATAACTTAGCTGCTGGGAATTTGTCTTCAGAGATGGTGAAAGAGACTGGGAGCTTTCAGCATTCTGGATTGCTGGCTATGGATAATATCCCTCCAGGAGTTGAGAAACCAGCTTCAGAAGCTCATGCCAATGTTGCTTCTGTGCGTTCAGCAACCATATCCTCTGAGGAGATGTGCATGGTTTTTAAGCACTACGGCCTGGAACTTCCAAAAGACGATGAAAAAAATTTAGCGGTGGATGCCCTCTTTGGTTCTGCTCGGTTGTGGCCTTGGCATATCATTTATTACCGTAGGTTGAAGAAGGGACCAATTTCAACTGAGAACTATGCCAGGCGAGTTTCTCAAAATCAAGAATTTGGTATTGTTGATAAGTATATTAGAAGCAGCAGTGGATGGGGAGAGTTCATTCTGGGGAATTCATAATGATGCTGCCTTCCAACAATGATGCTTGTTTGGTAGACTTGTCTGCATAAAACCTTGGTATTTTATGTTTGCTCTTTTCGGGCTCTCATTGGAATTCAGATGTGATTTTCTTAAAAAAGTTTTCCAAGAAGTTTGCCCAGGTAGCCAGGTAGGTAATTATGTAAATCATAATATAATTCATATTGCACTACCTACTTGTAGTCTCCACAAGATTTTGCTGCTGTATTTAATAAAAATGATGATATATATATATAAAAAAACAATGGCAGTACATTGAATAATAGTACTGGTTCTGGAATGATTAGAAGTCAAGTTTGTGTTTACCTTTGTTCACCTTTGTTTTGTTCATTTTCGTGTTTGCTCAAAAAAGGAGGGAGCTAAAGGAGCTTCCTTTACTTAACTTCGTCACTGTTAACATTATAATGCTAGTTGTATTAGTTTAGCAATTATCACTTTTATGTAAATATTATGTAATCCACAAATTTATAATCTTGTGAGTGTTAACTCTAGGTCTTGCTTTTATCTTTATCGTTGATGGTAGTTGGAATCACACAATTCAGGGATCAGGATTCTAATGTGACTATCCAATTCTCATAGTCATAGGGAAAGATTCATACTTGTTGACAAAAGTTAGAACTTGAGTATAATATGATCCTAAATTCATATCCTTGAAGTCCTATCTGCACTCAAAAAAAAAAAATTGTTAATCCCTGTTGTCTTTTTCTCTGGTTTCACATTCTTTAACATGTCTCTTTTTCCCTTCTCTTTCCAAGAGAATGTCAGCCTGAAATAATGTTTAGAAGTATTCAATTGCACTTGCTACTTGTGAAGTTGTGATTATTTCCTCTGCATGTTCTATCTTTGCAAAACAGCAAGTAAATACACTGGCATTATCTTCACATATGCGATGGGCCATACATAACATCTTGATGCTTTCTGTGTGAACTGTCCACTGTAGCATCCGTTCTTTTATTTTATGAATGGCTGGTGGCAATGTTATGCTTAAAAGCAAATCAGTGACATGTGACTCGCTTCTGTTTAACAATTTTGATACATCGTGGATGAAAGCAGTGAATCTAATAATTTTAGGAGTACGGGGGGTGTAAACAATGCAGGCATATCTAAAAATCATACGTTAAATTGGGGGGTCTTGGCAGTTTGACCTCCATTTAATTTGATTGAGTGGGTGTCTGGTTCATCGCACATATGCTTGGCGGGTAATATGTGATAGAGTTTTGTTGAGACTTGCATGTTTGATACTAATTGCATTCAATTAACACTGTGGTTACACTTGCCTGGCAGTGTGTTTCAAAATTTCACGTCTGAATCGAGCACCAAGCTATCCATTTATCCTTACTTGGTCTGTATCTATTGATGGACTCTTTTCAATGTCTTAAATAATTCGAAGACATTATCTTATTGAAATTGAATCGTTTTGAAAGCTACTCTGAAAGCCATATAAGATGATATTCATCATTGAGCTTTGGTTTAATTGGACCTGTCAGTAGCCTAATGTTTCCAGTTTATTGCAAAGTCGGGAATATTATATTTTTATCCTATAGTCTAACAAACTGTCATTTGCTGTTGTGGAGTCACACAGCGGAGAGGAATTAGGAAACGAAGGATTTTGTTGTTTATCCATTTGGCAGAGCCAGATTCTTCATCTCACTCTTTTAAGTTCTTGATTATTTATTCACTGCTACCACTTAAAGAATCATACGTTGACTCAAATGCTTTTTTTTTTTGGGGGGGGGGGGGGGGGGTGGGAAAAGAAGTTTGAGGGATTCAATATATGACTGCTTCTTACTGAGTTACTTAAAATTGAGATGCTTAATTCTGTTGAAATAGCTACGTTGAATGAAGTGAAAGATGACGAATGCAAATGAGAAGTATATTTTATTAGGTATCTTACCCATTATCTCTTTTCATTGAGCTCCTGGACACGGATTCATGGACTCAATGAACTTTTATAATAACTGGTCCTGAGTTAATTCTCATCGCATATAATAAAAATCGATTTAAAGCATCGAAGATTCTTTTATCAAAATTTATTTGCTGGGGTCCGGTTGAGAAATTCAAGGGTCTAATGGAGATAGAAATGTATAATCTGATATGGTTCGGGAGTGGAAAGTATACTATCCTACCTGTATTTTACGGTCATTTCTACTTCCGACTCTAATTTCTTGCTTTGTAAGTTCATTATCAATGGTTTGGGTTCGTAAGCCCTTTCGATGACCTCTCTTTTTCTCATAAACTGTGTGTACATTGGTTTTGTTTTTGGGGAAAAGTATTTGTACCTCTTTGGAACTATGGTTTAATTATAAAATTAGTCTATAAATTTTATAACGTAACAATATATTCTCTTATGCACGAAACATTATTTTCAGAGGAATATTTTGTTATACTTTAAATTTCATATATTAATTTGGTAATATTATAGTTATGAAGTAAAATGTACGTTTTCTTTTTAGTTTTTCATCGTAGAATTGATGAGTGATGACGTTCTGTTACAACTTATCAGTCCCCCTGTTTTTGAAATTAAAATTATAGAAAGTAGGACTTCTAAATTCCAATTTTTTTCCCAAGAAAATGTCATATAAAATATGAGCATAGGTTTGCATGTATAGATGACGGTTGCATGTAAGTTGTAACTGAGTTAAGGAACGCGAAGAGGAAGAAATTGAAGTAAGAGATAGGTGACAAAATGGAGGACGACCAGAAATAGGTAAACGAAGATGGAAGCAAAAGGATTATGGGCATAGAAGCAAATAGAGAGGGAAATGGATGGAAAAGGTTGGGCATTTATCATCTGACGTAATACCTTCTCCTTCATTATTCTCAACTGTCTCAATTACTCTGGCATTTATGTAGTTTTTAATTGTCTTAATAGAATCGCCCTTTTTTTTCAATGCTTGGAACTACCCAACCCAACTCTCTACCATTCTTAAATCCCTTGATTACCCTTTTTTCGTCCAACCCAAACTAACATTTCTTGTATTTCACGACATATTACTTTCATACTAATGCTCCTTTTGTTTTTTTTCCATGCCCGTAGAAAATATGGTTGCAACAGTGGGGACTTGAAAATATCGTTTTTTCGTTTGAACTATTATTGGCAATTTTTGCCATTGACTTCCTTACCACCACAGATCGTGTCAAGGGATCCGAATTACATAAGGAACTGTTTTTCATTTGGTGAAACTATCCACGACTTATTAGTTTTCCAGCCACAAAATTTAGGCCTAACCAACTGTGAGAAGAATAAAGTGATAGCAAGCATGCTGAGGTGGGAATGAGTCATTGTTGACTTCACTGCTCGTTACTGATGTAAACTTAACGATACAATATTAAATCTAGTTTGATGAATTAATTTATAAAAAATTATATTTAAAGTCTTATATCATATCAAATTTATAAAAATTTTAAAAATTAAAATTATTTTTAAAAATTATCATTACTATTAAATTTTAAAAAAATTATTATTAATTTTAAAGAATTTACTATTGAATGTAAAAATATGTTGAATTTTTTTACACTTAATAATAAATATTTTAAAAATGATAATGAATCTCTTAAAATTTAATGATAATTTTAATTTTTAAGATTTTTTTTTGTTATAAATTGTATAGGATATAGGATTGCAATTTTTTTCTAATTTATTATGGGAATGATCCATGAATAACGCATACCAAAAAATGCCTTGTATTAATCATGGAGTAGTGCTGTCTACCCACTAGTGGGCCTTCCCTCGAAGAAAACCATTTTCGACAATTAAAGCACAGAGGTTTACAACATTCTGTCACACAGTAAGTTTTAAACGCTGCCATTTTTAATTTTTATGGTGGCTATAATGTGCATGCTTGGTTGAATGCAACAGTAACAATATTAGGATATTATTGGAAAAAAGAAAGAGATTCAGAAAATCAAGGGAAACTAAGGTTTATTTCACCTAAAAATTCAAGCCCTATTACATTGTTGCAGCTAACGAAGCAGGAAAGCTGAACCCAGATAGTCATATAGATACCCGTAATTAGCATTCTCGGAATTCCCCTTAACCTCTTTGTTTCTATGTATATGATTAGAATAGTGCTATTTACGCTCCACTCTTTCTCTCTCTCTCTCTCTCTCTCTCTCTCTGCAACACCTGCTTTGACAAACTTATAGTGATTAGTTTCATCACTTCAAATAGTAGAAAGAGGGTAAAAGGGAAGCTCACGTACCACTACTCTGAGAAGGGGAAAATATTATAAAAGAGAAAAATAAAACATTCAAAAAGAGAGATTCCTAGGATTAAAAAGCTAATATGTCCTACTAGCATAAGAGAAATTGCAGGAAGGGAAACAGGGGAATGCTACTCTAGTTCCTCCTTCCAGTGGGGTTGTTGGTATCATGGAGGAAGTCAAGCAAAACGGTGCTTTTGCACCTGGGGCACTTGGGATCATCCTCACACAGCATCACGTACATGAGACAGCGAGGGCATCCTACTAGCACCATGGAAGTGGCTTCAGGGCTGTCAGAGTATCTTTGACTGTTGTCCTCTTGGTTCAGCTCCGACGACACGCATGAGCTCGGTGGGGATGACGGCGACACCGTGGCCGATCGGCTTGGAGACTCCAGTCTCCTGTCAGCCCTCGGTGGTGATAGGTTCAGCTTCAACTCAAGCTTTGGACCGCTTCCATTTCTTTGACTCATGGTTTTGCGTTACCTGCTTCACGGAAACCACCGACCACAAAAGGAAAAATGAAAAAGAAAAAAGAGATGTCAGATTGAAAAACCCATGGCTTTCCACCAAACAAAACATGCGATTCCCAAAAGAGAGAATTGAAATTGGTTAGGTGGTCACCTAGTGTTGTGGGGATGGACCTTAGAAGGAGAATGGAAAAGATGGAAGAATAACAAGCTCTGGCAACAGCAAAATGATGTGTGTTGTGGAGATGATAAGAACTTTGGAGGCCATTTTATATAAGGGAAATGAAAGGGGGGTGAATTAAAGCTTAATTAAATTGTGGGAGAGAGGTGGAGGGTATAGGGTATAGACTACAGAGAGAGAGAGAGAGAGAGGAAGAGGAATGAAGAGAGAGGAGAGAGAGAGAGAGTGATGGAATGGAATTGAATTGAAATATTGGGTGGAAGAAGTGTAAATTGAGGCCAGGAAATGTATTAATTGTTGGAAAAATCCCAAGAAGTATGCAGGAAGGGGAAATTTGGAGTAAATATTGCAATTGCAAAGTGCAGGGAAATGGCTTTCCTTCATTCATTGCTTGGGGCAGTCGGTGTTTAAAGAGTCACACAGCAATACATCACAGAAGAACCCCCCAACGGCTGTTAAAGCCTAAACGCATATTTAAAATCCCAACCCCACCCACAAATTTAATGGCAAGAACCAATTCTTTTAGATAGCAACCATGGAAAACCAAGTGTAACTGCCTAACCTCTAATTTAAAATATTCTATAGTATCTTAAGGAAATGAGGAGAAACTAAATGAAATGATAGCCTCATTTCATTAACTGATAGAAACGTCCGTTTTGCTTTGTCTATGGTTAAATGCTAAATTAAGTGTTGGAAAAAAGAACAGAAAAGAAAAACTTTTCTTTGACTCAAATCTTTTTCTTTGACTCAAATTCCAAAAGAATGACAGATCGTATTTCCCAGCAGATAGCAGCTAGCACCCTTCCCTCTGATTCTCCAAAATGATGCTCCTAATATAGTGAACGGATTTCTCACTGTCTCATTTGATTGTTCTCAGTTGCTTTATAAAATAGAAGGATTGTTCACTGTCCAATAGACATCCCATGATCTCCCCGTGTTTTATTATGGGGACCATTGATGTGCTTCTTTAACATGAATCCTTTTCATGATTTGTCAATGTGACAATAGGGACAGCCAGAACGGCATGTTATGGAAATAGAACATTTACTAGAGTCCACCTCCGAAGCTTTTTTTCTTAATTGGGTTTGTGAAAATATTGTAGCTTCCTGGAATACAGGAAACAGACTATGGATTGGAGTTTATGAATTTCTAAACTAACGGACTATGGATCGGAGTTCATGAATTTCTAAACCATGTAACACTTGAACTTTACTATTGTTATTAAATATTTTCTCCCTCACGTAAAAAGCAAGAAGCAGACTTTTTTAAGTATTTACTGACGAAAACCATAGGTTAAGGAAATTATTAAATCTGGGGGAGTGAGAAAAAAGAAGGGCAAAGAGGCAGGTTCGTTTTCCATACGAGGAACTTCAGCGTCAACGTGGCATATGTTCATGAAACTTGCTATAAATGATGTGTTGCGGCTTACTATAAATAGACAACTGCATCTCATGGATGACAAATAAGGAGAGTATCTATCTATCTATCTCCACTTGAACGCATTAAAAATGAAAAATCAATATTCATAAAACAAAGTACTACCAACCATTAAAAAAGTAGCGGTTCCGTTTCATTATTTGATCCATCATTTACTTCTTTTATGGTTTTTTTATGCTCAACAGAACGGCTGTGATATTGATAAAAAGAAAAAAAAATTAAAATAAAGTAGCTGACTTTAATAAGATTTTATAATTTTTTATTATGTACTTGTTTCCTTCCCCTGTTTTGCATTCCCTCTTCCTTTCTGTTTAATTAATTTAAAAAATAAATTAAAATAGCATGACCAGCGACTTCAATTCCGTTTTCCACATTCCACTGATTTATATGGGGCTATTTCATATAGACTTTTTGCTTGCATTAGCAAAATCACTCCACGTTTGTTTCAATTAAAAGTGCTTAGTTCAGAACCTCACATAAACGAAAATTCAAATTCTCCTCCGGTAAATTTGAAACGGGGGTATTTTATCTTCTTCACCATAAAAGAAAAAAAAAGTTACCTTCCAGAGGAGTGAATTATTTCCTCCAAACCCATTAATTTGTTCCTTGGTACAGTATTAAATGTGGGGGATAATTGCATCAACGCATAACTGATCATTCTGGTTAATTTCATAAATATTAAGCTGCTTTCACTTGGATGAGTATTGGGTTGGGTCTTTAATGAGAGCCACCAGAAGCGAAAATCACTATGCTATCTTGTTTGAAAATTTGGATAAGTGCGTAATAATAATATCGGCCAATTCATTAATGAGAAGATGGAGCTTCCAAGGCAAAACAGTTGCCATTGCTCCCTTTTCTCCAGGAAATAATGGACGTTACGTCTGGAATTAAAGGGTAACATAGGCAAGTGAAATATAGTAACATACTACTGTGCTTTTGAGAGGCTTTCCTTTTACAGTTCAGTTATACTCACGCTGCAGTACAACTTAACGAGTGAAAGCAAACATTATTCGTTTCAAAGCATGGAAAAAGGTAAGAGCTTTTTCTACGCACAGAAACTGTGTTTTAACTTAATTGTATCAGCACAAGTAACAAGAAGAAGCTGGTCATAAGAGGCAGTAATGTGAAAATCGTGGGCTACAGTTTTGGATATGAACTTGCAACGACGCCGTACATTGAAAGATACAGAAGGTGGCCTAAATCAGATAGCGAATTCATTTTGCATTAAAGAAAAGTGTGTGTGTGTGTGTGTCTGTCTTCAATTGTTATTACTTATTAGACGTTATCATCCAACCAACAAGCCACAAATTACTTGACTACCAATGTTATTAAAGTAAGAGATAGGGAAGAGTTCACTTTCTTGACGCTTCCAAAGGCTTAACAATTTGCCTTGATTTGGGTTGTATTATAAATGGTTGACCCTAGTTTTCTGGATCTATCAACCTCCAGGAAATTAAATTCCCTTCATTTATTTGATGATGTTATCTTTTAGATATTTTTAAAATATCAGTAATGTGATGTAACACATTAATGCCAAGTCCAATCTTGAAACTTCAAAGATAATCAATCCCAAGAAAACAAAACAGAATATATAAATGGAATGCAAAAATATTTTACCCATATCTTTAGGAAAAGGAGGGGAACAATAAGCTTTCAATTTTTGTCATTACATTTACCTGTAAGAGATTGGGTGGGTACATATCATCCTGCTATTTGGATGGTGAATAGATGGAGAAGGAGGATGGAAAGCACAGAAGACTTGAACATGAAAATTCCATTATATCATATATTATTAATCCCCATTGGAAGCCGTTCCTAGTATAATATTGAATCATTAACTACCATATATACTGCACATGCACCTTCTGAGGACGATTCCATGTTAGAGAAAAATTGTCACTTGGTTTTCCGAATGCCATTGAACTGACATAAAGTCAATGGGAGCAAGAGGGATGGTATTGTAGTTTTGTTGCTTCATCAAATAAAAAGGAAAAGTTAAACTCTACTTAAGTGAACGTAGAATTCAAATGCACGTATATATTTCAGTTTTAAGAATTGTAAAAAGGGAAAGTTATGCTATTAGTATTATTCCAAAATACATGCAAAGCAAAACAGATTGTGTCAGGATTCATCTATTATGAGCAGCCTGATATAGAGGCGTAATGCAAAAATAATGCAATGAACGACCTTTTGTACACGCTTGATTTTATTTTCGTAAGTAGTTAGTATAACTAAATGTGTGTAGAATGTTGTTGTGGATAAAGGCTGGTTGAGTGCATACTTGCATTAGGCAGGAAAATGCAGGGAGGGTTTGTAGATTGTAGTAGACAAACCAGTCACATCTAAATTTTCATTAACATACAAATACCTAACTTCTTGTCCAAAATTTCACTTTCACATATGTTTACAACAATGAATTATATGTAGTATATTAAATTAAATCGAGCATATACTTGTTGTTTGGCATGCACTAAAGTGCATCTTAATATTCTTTGATTAAATTTAAATTTTTTTAATAAAAAAATTATTATATTTTAAAATTCTAAAAATATAAAAAAATAGTAAAAAAATTAAACAACTTCCAACTATTACCCTCACATTTTTTTCAAAAATAATTATATTTTCATTTTTTAAAAAATATTATTTTTATTTTTTTATATTAATTTGGAAAACAAAAAGATTAAAAGTTTCAAAGCATATATAATAATATAGTTTTATCAGTAACATGATTAATGGTATCTTTTAAGTTAGAGTGTAATTTAATGTTAAATCTCATATATATTTTACATGTCAAATTTATCTCAATCATCATCTTAAAATAAAAACTTCTTTTTTCTAAGACTATATAAAAAGCACTCTAATCTTTTACTCTTTAATATATCTATACATATATATATATATAGAGAGAGAGAGAGAGAGAGAGAGAGAGAGAGAGAGAGAGAGACTTAGAGATTGTGTCCCTTCTTACAAGCACCTTTTAACACTTGTAACGTTTAAATTGCAAAGTCTTTCAGTCGCTAAACTCAAATGTGCTTTATTACATGAACCATTTCTTATTGATCTTTCACTTATACTTTATATATGTGTTATGCAAACTTTGTAATAACATATTTAACAATACGAGTAAATTACAATAATCTTTCTTAAAATTTAACTAAATTATCATTGATATTTTTTTAAAAAAATATACTTAATTTTATTATAATTTATTTGATATAAATAAATTAAATTTTTACATAATATATTTTTTTAATATAAAATTATTTAATTATCTTTATTGTCATATTAAAAATAAAATCACACTCATATATTATGTAAAAAGTTAATTTTTTTAATATAACATAAATTGGATAGAGTTTTTAACAAAATATACATTACATTATCAGGAGAACCAATTCTTTTTAAATGATATCATATCTAATTTAAATAATTTAAAAAAAATTGCGTAAATTACTCATTCAGAACTGTATATTAGAGTCTATGATATATGACTGTGTAAAATATATATAGTGGATCATATTTATTAGTATGACTTTCTTGGCTAAAAAAGAAAAAAAGTAGTATGGCACATCTGTGACAACATTTTTTTTTATTTGGGTGCAAAAATAATGATTGATTAATATCTAAAACAAGCATAGAACATTAACTGTTAGCTGATTCTAGCTAGCATATAGATATAAAAGAATCTAGGCATTTGGCATGGAAAAAAATTTAGAGTAAATTACAATAATGTTTTTTAAAATTTGGTTAAATTACATCTAATATTTTTTTTTATTTTAAAAATTACACTTGAATTCCTTTTAATTTGTTTTCTATAAATAAAATTAACTTTTTATACAATATACAGTTGTCTCAATAATGAAACTATTTAGATGTCTTTAATATCATATTAAAAATAAAATCATAATCTTATATTAAAGCTTAACATCAACTTACTTGCTTTCACTGTTATATAACAAAATAGTAACTTTATATTATATAAAAAGTTAACTTTTTAACAAAAAATGAATTAGAGAAAAGGGGTTCTGCACAGTATATTAAAATGTCAAAGGAATTAAGTTTAATTTTTGAAGTAAGAGAAATATGAAGTATAATTTAATCAACCTTTAAGAAAGATTAGCATATTTTTCTCAACTTTATTTCGGATATCCACCAGAGTCAAAGTATGTGGGATTCAAGCTGACCTAAAACCAAATTTGATTGTACTCAAATGATTTTGTATACTCAAATTTTTTTCTTTTTTTGGGGTATAAATTTGGAGGTATCCTCTACCTATCTGTTTTACGGTTTAGACAAAAACAAATCCTCATTCACACCACAAGGCCGTATGGTATTGGCTCCAAGGAGCATTTTTTTCTTTTTCTTGTCATAGAGTTGGTAGATAGAGAATTCAAGTCGGACTTGCCACAAAAGGAAGTTTTAGTTTATGTGAATGAGACACACTGGAAAATTATCTATCTCTGCTGCCCATAGTTAATGATAATAATAATGAGAGCGAACAATTTGGTGGATGCAACTTCGAAACAAGAGTTGTGAATCGTCATTGTTGCTGCAGTTACCATTTGCAATGAAGTTGATCTTTATAAGCATAACTCCCATAGTAGCTAACACAGCCTCAAGAGGATATAGAGATCAGCTTATGCTCTTATTTTGCCCATTTTTGTCATTAAAAAGAGTCAAAAGGAAACCACGAAGTTCAAAAATTTTAATTAAAAGAAAACAACAACTGCTGCAGATATTGCAAGCAATTAATCAAGCACATCCAGAGCCATAAATTATACTACTCTATTGATGAAACTTTGAATTGAATTCCCAACCCCCTCTCATTGAAATGCATGCAAAGCATTTAGTTGCATACTTACAGATTAGCCTCTAAATATGAAGGTGACTGGTGAGAGAGAGGAAGAGAGGGTTCTGTTGCTTTTGCTTTGATTACTCCGAAGCATTCAAACGCCATTAACAGATACCATTTCTTGTGCCAACCAAACTCATCAGAAACTTCTCATCAAGTATCAAATGCCTCTGCTCGTCTATGTACTAACACACCATAACCATTCATGGTTCTTGCTTGGGTTTTAATTTTAACTTTTAAATCTCCCACCAATTTCTTCTGAGTTTTTTTTTCTTTTTTTGATACTGTAATAATTGAAACCCCAGAAATTAATTTGGACTTTAATGAGGGGTGTGTTGAATTAAAGCAACCCCCATATACATGTAAAATCAAGTTGCACTTTTCAATGAGGGATCCTTCAATGCTCCCATTAAACACTGTAAGCACCAAAAGATTTGCCATGATGCCAAGATCCACCCATTCACGTGACAGTCGAGAAGAGACTCTCCGTTTTGTAAATATTATAAACAACTTAGACCACAAAATTAACTGCCCTTTAATGTTGTTTCCAAGTTTTTTAGTACATTGAATTAACGTTGTTTGTGAGTATCCCATAGTTCTACAAATCATCTAAAAACATGTAACATTTATATACAGATCATGCAAATTCAATTACGGCGAGCTAACCTGCCCAGGTTTCGGCTACGGTTTAGTTCATTAGATCGATAACAGGAAGCACCTGATCCGACCTATATCATCATTTGCACGTCAAAAGATTAAAAAAAAAAAAAAGTAAATGCAAAATTTGTGTGGAAAAGTTAATGGTTTTACCCCTTTTTTTATTACTTATGATATTAGTATTTTAATTTTCTTTAAATACGATCTTATTTAATTTCGCCATATTTCCATATAGGGTTATAATGAAAATGTGGCCATGCTTTGTGAACAGAAAAACTTTGTCCTTCGGAGAACGGGACCCCAAAAGTCCTTCAGTATAGTTATGGACCTTCAGTTTTATCTGTAGCCCATTTAAGTGTAAATGGACATTCAAAGATGACCGAATAAAAAAGAGAAGGAGAGAGATATTCTGTAAACTAATGAAGAATGCACGGAAATTTCAGAGGCATTATGGGTAACTGGTTCTTAGGATGACAGAGAAAAATAATTATATGGAAATTAATTAAATTTATTAGGCAAGAAAATATCTCATGTCCTGTGAACTATACAAGGCCTAAAGCCACACGCTTGTTCCAGCATCTCAATTGCAGAATAGATAGGTAACAGGCAATCAGGCTGGCGCCGAAAATGGGTCAAGTGCTTGTGGTTGAGTCTTAAAGGGGGGGACATTGCTCTTAAATTTTGTAGACATAGAAGAGTGAAAAGGTGGCGGAACCATTAATGATGATCAATTCGTGTTGAAGAGGAATTTGAGAAATAAAGGAAGGAGCTTTCCATGAAAGTTACATTTGATTTAGATTCAAGGCGTCTAAGGTTTGCAACCGCACATGCTTCTGTTTGCCCTTAAAGACTGTGCTAACTATTAACCACTGACATAATTACTCTTTTCCATCGACGAGCAAATCTATTTGAAAGCTTAAAGTCTATAGTTCATAATCGAACACGTAACAATAAAATGTTAAAAACTGGAGTATCTAATGAAGCAACTCTTCACAAAGACTCCGATCAAGCTCATTAATTAGGTCTCTGAATATTCTACCCTTGAGAGAGAATGATCTGCATTGTAGTTAGATAACTTTAACAAGCTTCATTTATACCGTTGCAACATATGATCATATGTAACAGTATATATAGAATGGAACATAATGGACGGCAACTCTCCAGCTAATCATTATTGTCAAACTAATCATTGGGTACGCTTCTTTAAAAGAAGCAAACAAAGGTAACGCTTGCGGACCATCAGGACAGATAGACAAACAGATAAAGATTCTGGACACAGCACAATACAGCAAAACTTAAAAGTACAGAACAGAAGGTAAACTCAATGATGCAGAGGTTCATATACATAGAATGGAACATAATGGACAGCAACTCTCCAGCTAATCATAATAGTCAAACTAATTATTGGGTACACTTGTTTAAAAGAAGCAAAACAAATGTAATGCTTGAGGACCATCAGGACCACAAGATAGACAGGCAGATAAAGATTCTGGACACAGCATAATACAACAAAAGTTAAAAGTACAGAACAAAAGGTAAACTCAATGATGCAGAAGTTCATATAGTTTTGGTATGGGACAATGGTTGAATAACAGATATACTTCTACCCAGAAACTCCAGATTTATTGCTGACCAGGATCACACTTCACATTCCCGTATATTCACAAGTGAAGAGTTCAGTCACTTCATTCCAGCAGAAGTAAATATGGACTAAGAGGCAAGAAATCATAGACTCCTAATGTTGAAAATTTCTAGACGGGTTGTTGTCTTGTATCAATTCAGAAAGTATAATGGCAATGTTAATAGACTCTACATAATGTAAGAAGTTGATCAAACCCTTACCCCTCAGCCAATTAACAATTGCATATGCAGTTAAAAGATTCTTGACTCAAATGATACGTTTTCGTGAAGATCAACTAAGAAGCGACCGCAACATTAGTTTTTTTACATGATACCAATTGCTGAGTGGTCCTCAAAATGTACGAGAGAAACTACATTCTACATTAGCTTTTCTCTCTGTCTCCCGTAAAAACTCTAAGCTCTTTATAAACTAAAGAAGTTAATACTTATGACACAGTATAAAATATTTGATATTAATCACAAGAAGACTAGCAATTTGCTGACACATGCATAATATATGCGCCCAATATAATTTCATGGATATATAATATAAGACATTATATGTCTGAACATGAAAACAAACTACGTTGCATATCTAAACATGATAAATTACGTTTACTTGCAACAGTTTTACTGTGATTCAAAAATTATGAATTTTGTAAGATAGTTTAGAACGTGTACACTCCACCACTGCAAACGTTGCATTTTCATAAATAATATAATAAATTTGACGTTGAAAATTTTGGCTATAAATACAAGAATCTCCAAACTAAGTTAATACAACATTTTTAACATAACACCATTATTTAGTAATAACTAGAACCTAAAAGTACCTCTTAACCTATATACTTACTGAACCTTTATCTAAAAATAAAAGTCGGATACAATAGCTAAAAGTATATTTTTATTCCATTTTTCTTAATTCGAATATTATAGATGTTATTTTGTGTAACATATAATACTAGACAAACATGCACGAGCAGATAGCGTTGGGAAGAATCCAAGGTTGTATTCCAAAATCCAATGAAGATAATGAGATGATAAATATTTGGGTTTGATGTGATCTCTTCAGTCTTCTCCCTTTAAGAAGGGGTAGAGGATTGACCAGTAATGAGAACTTCAATGAACCCATTTGTTTTTTTAGTATACATGAATTCAAGAATAGATAAAGAGTAGAAATTCGCTAGTTCGACAATTTTAGAATACTGACAAAGAAATATTTTTTGAATTATTCATATTATCTTTATTAATCAAATATGTACAGTAGTGCTCTATTTATAGAGCAAAAACCAACAATTCATAGGATACGTGTTACAATCAGAATAAATCAAAAACATAAAAGGAAGAAAAAATATAATAGATAATATCAATCCTATTAGACAGATTTATCACATGCTCTAATTGTATTTGCTAAGGTGTCTTTATTCTGTGAGGAGAATGAGTTGGAATTTGATTTTAATATGTGTGCTCTATCACCCTCCACAAATCAAACGGGAAAGAAGTGACTGTGAGGTGAGAACGAAGCAAAGCAAAACGAGGTGACCCACGTGGCTTAGTTAAAATATCAACAAGCTAATTTTTTCTAGACACAATAACAACATGAAAAGACTTATTTGTAAGTTGTTCACGAACAAAGTGATAGTCAAGAGCAATATGCTTGGTTCTGGAGTGCATAATGGGATTAGAAGCCAAGTATGTAGCACCCAAGTTATCACAAAATAAAGTAGGTGGAGCAAAAGGAAAAATGTGAAGCTCATGTAACAAAGACTACAACCAAATCAACTCACACATAGCAAGGGCCAAAGATTTATACTCAGCCTCTATACTAGAACGAGTAATAATACCTTACTTCTTAGAACTCCAGGAAGCCAAATTAGAACTAACAAAAGCAAGAAAACCCCCTATAGAACATTTGTCACCTGGACATCGCCCTCAATCAGCATCAATATAGGCTGTTAAGGAAAAAGTAAAGGAAGGACAAAGAAGTAAGCCATAATCAATAGTACCTCATAAATAACAAAGAATCCTCTTAACAGCTTATTAGTGAATATCACAAAGATGTTGCATAAACTAGCAAACCTTATATCAGGCCTCGTAAAAGATAAATACTATAAACTACCTACAACACTTCGATAAAAAGATGGATCATCAAAATTAACACCGTCCAAAACACTCAATTTGGTGGAAGAAGCCATAGGAGTAGTTAGAGGTTTAGCTTAATGCATATTAGTTTTCAACAACAAATCCAAAATATACTTTTGCTAACTCAAAAAGAGACCGATAGAAATGGTGTACCTCAACACCTAAAAAGCAATGACGGGCCCAAATTCTTAACAAGAAAGACTTCAGTAAGAGCATCAATAAGACCATTAACAACAGAGATAAATAAGCTAGTAACTAAAATGTCATCAACGTAGATTAAAACATAAAGTATAATAGTAGCAGAAGTGGAACAAAAAGTGAAGCATCAAATTAGGAAGCAATAAAATCGAGATCAATTAATCATGAACTCAACTTTGCAAAGTAAGCTCGGGGAGCTTGTTTAAGTTCATAAATAACTTTATTGAGCTTGCAAACATAATTGGGATATTTAGGATGTTGAAAACCTGAAGGTTGAGACATATAAACAGATTTAGACAAAGAGTTATGTAAAAAAGCATTTTGCACATCCAATTGATTAATAGGGCAGCCTTTTGAAATAACAATAGACAGCACCAAGCGAACAGTAATAGGTTTTATTACAAGAGAGAAGGTCTCATGATAATCCAAACTTAGTTGCTGGTGAAAACTTTTTACGATGAGACGAGCTTTATAATAATCAATAGATCCATCCGACTTCCTTTTCACATGAAAGACCTATTTTCACCCATGAGAGTATACTTAGAAGATAGAGGAACCAAGCTTTTATATTTTGGTCGTAAAGAGAGCATTAAACTCAGTAGCTATAGCCTTTCTCCATTCGAGATACTTCAGAGCAAAGGAAACTGAAGAAGGCTCCCTAAGAGGCACACCGAAGAGACTTGTAAAATTTAATGATGGCCATTAAATCGTACTATCAGTAGGAACCTTAGGGCAAACAATATCATTTTTAAATCTAGTCACCATAGGATGAGTAAGCTGAGGTGGAGTAGTGGGAGACATTGAAAGGGATAGAAAAGAAGAGGAAGACTCTGATGATGGCGAGAGTCGAGGCGAGAAAGAGGGAAAGGATGGCAAGGAGGTTAAAGAAGAGAGAAAAAGACGAAAGAAAAATGGAGAAGGCATTTGAGGCGTTGAAGAAAGCTAGGCATGTAAATGAACATAAGTGGATCGAGTGGAATTAAGTGGGCTTGAGGAAATGGATTGGGCTGCTAAAAAAGACAAAGGAGGAAGAATAGTAAAATTAGAAGTAGTTGAGGAAGAAGAAATGGGCTTATTAGATTTAAAGAGGAAGTGAGCCTCAACAAAAACCATATCATTGGAAATAAAATTTTGATCAGAAACTAGATTATGACAAATATAACCAAGGTGGTCTTTACTGTAGCCCAGAAAGACAAATGGTTTGGACCTTGGTTGAAACTTATTCCAATTACAATCATGTAAATGAGGCCAGCAAAGACAACTAAAAACTTTTAAATAAGAATAATCAAGAATAGAGTGAAATAAAAGTTTATAAGGAGAAAAATTATTTAGAGACACACTAAGCATATGATTAATAAGAAAAATAGTACTAGTAAAGGTGTAAAACCAAAAGGAATAAGGTAAAGAAGCATGAGATAGTAAAGCAATACCAGTTTCAACAATATGATGATGTTTACGCTTAACAGTACCATTTTGATAATGAGAGTAAGGAGAACTAATACAATGAGTTATACCATACTGTTGTAAAAGAGCATGTAAAGAATAAAATTTATTGCACCAATCAGATTGTAAATACTAAATTTTAGAATTAAAAAGACATTCAACATGACGCTTAAAATAAAGAAAAGTTGATAACATTTTAGATTTTGTAAGCAATGGATACAACCAGGTAAATCGAGTACAATCATCAACAAAAGTAATATAATAACGATAACCATCCTTAGAAACAACGGGAGAAAGACCCCAAACATCTTTGAAAATTAAATGAAGGGGAGTAGGAGATTTATTTGAATTAGAAAGATGAGGCTAATAATGACTCTTGGACACACATCAAGCAAAATAGAACAGGGATGGTGGTGACGAAGTGACAAGGAGCTGGTGAGAGTAGAGAACTTGTTGAACAACATAAAAGATTGGGTGACCAAGACATTGATGCCATTGAAGAAAAGATACACGAGTTATGAAACAAGTTGTAGGAGCAAAATTGAGAAGCAGAGTATAAAGATGATTATTTTAGGGACCTCAAAGAAGAACTCGCCTCGACTTTAGATCTTTCACAAGAAAATAAGAATCATAAAATTCAAAGAAAACAAAATTATCCTTGTAAAAACGTGAAATTGACAAAAGATTTTTGGTAATATTAGGAACATAAAAAAGATTTGAGAGAAGGAATTTGCTAGTAGAAGAATTAAGGTTTCCGGTGCCATGATGACGGATGGGCAGCGTTGTACCATCACTAATGTAAATATTGTCTCTACTAATGTAAGCATCAGCAGATAAACCGAGATTGAAAATCTCTGAAGTTACATGATTAGAACATGCACTATCCTGGTATCATAAATTCTCAGGAGAGTAGGATGATGCCAACATGGCAATGTAGTTAACAGCCAAGGAAGGAGGTGGAGGAGACTGATAAGCCTAATTAAATCTATGGTAACATGTAAGGGCAGTTTGACAAGGATAGTAGCAAATTTGATAAGAAACACGACTAGTGAAAAAAGTACGGCCGCCTCTTGGAAAGTGACCACCACCATGAGAAATGAACCAACCATCATGGCCACAAAAAGTCTAATTAGGATTACAACCACCACGTGAAGAGGGAGAAGAAGGCTATTTTTTAGTAACATTAGCAGTAATTTCTGTAGTTAGAGCAACGAAAGAAATGGTGTGGGATAAACAAGCCTAAAAAATCAGTAAATGACTTAATAATTCATCTAGAGTAGGTGGTGGTAGTCTAGTAATAAGGGACGGAACAACTAGATTAAATTTCGGACCTAAATCAGCCATCAAATAAGTAGTGAACTTAAGATCTAAAAAAGACTTTCTAGCAACAGACAAAGAATAAGCAAGGCGTGTGGCTTTACGATAATAATCAATGACAGAGTCACCCCCTTTCTTTAGTGTTACTAACTGAGAGTGAATTTGAACAAATCTAGCTTAGTTCCAATGGGCAAAAATTGTCTCAATACCAAACCGCATATCTTTGACGAGTTTATGTTTTATCACCTAGCAACCAAATTTTCAGATAATGAAGAAATTAAAATAGATAAAATAAGCTGATCTTAGTGGTATCAACAAAGATATTCAGGATTTGTGGATTGATTAGAAAGTGTTTGAGGAGGAGGTAGGGTAGTGCCATCAATATAACTGTAAAGTTGCTGACCAATGAGATATGGAATAATTTGAGCCTTTCAAATCGAATAATTCTCATGGTTGAGCTTAACGATAATCAAATGAGGAAATGAATTAAGAAACGAATATGGATTTTGAGTAGAAGGAGTAACAGGAACATTAGATAATGGAGTGAAGGCCGTTGTTTGCGAATTGGAATCGGCCATGCTTGACATTAAAAGGTCAAGACAGCTCTGATACCATTTTAGAGTACTGACAAAGAAATATTTTTTGAATTATTCATATTGCATTTATTAATCAGATCTGTACAGTAGTGTTCTATTTATAAAGCAGAAACCAACAATTCATAGGACACGTGTTACAACTAGAATAAATCAAAAAACATAAAAGAAAGAAAAAATATATCAAATAATATCAATTCTATTAGACAAATTTATCACATGCTCCAATTTTATTTGCTAAGGTGTCTTTATTATGTGAGGAGGATGAACTAAAATTTGATTATGATGTGTGTGCTCTATCAGACAACAAGAAGAATAAACAAAACTTGGGTTTGATCAAAACGAACCAAATAATTTGTTATGGGAAGCAAAGGAAAGCATAGCTTGCCTAAGAAGGATAATGATAGCACGGTCTCTCATCTAATCTCAGGATTTTATTTCCTCTGCCTCCTGCTTTTTTTTTTTTTTTGGCTTCCATTTGGAAGCTTTTGGGATTTTGACTACAGTGCAACAAAAAAAAGATATAAATGCTTTATATACATAGTTGCCAGTCTTTATTCCCCATATACATTAAAATGTTTTTTTAAAAAAATAATATAGGTCACGGTTGTTAGGCAACCGTGACCCATTATATATATATATATATATATATTTTAGAAAACTAAAGGTGTGAAAAAATTTGTTGTGAAAATTATAATAGGTGAAAAATAAGGAATATAGGAATAGAATAAAAAAGTAATTATGAAATAATTTTGCGAGGATGGTAAATATTATAATATTAAACAAAAAATTTAAAAAAATATGAAAATATAATAGGAAAAAGAAAAGAATATTTTTAAAAATAGTATGAAGAAGTATTGTAAAAAACTATTAGAAAAGAATTAAAGAATTGGAAAAAAATAAGAATTATAATGTGGGAAAAATAACAAAAAGTATAATATTATAAACATTAAATAATGAAATAATTTTTATAATATAAGATAATAGTATAATATTGGACTAAATAATTTAAAAAATATTATGAAAATATAATATGGAAAAAATGTTTAAAAAAATCTAAGATGAACATGTATTATAAAAATTATTATAAAAGAAGTAAAGGATTGGGAAAAAAATATTGTAAGGATTATAATGTGAGAAAAATGGCAAAGAGTATAATATTACAAGAGAAGAATTATTAAGTAATTTGTTTAATATTGGATAAAATTATAATAGAATATTATAATATGGACAAAATACTATGAAAATATAATATGAAAAAAATGTTTAAAAAATATAACATGAAATAATAATATGAAAAGGCTATAATAAAAGGCTTAAAGGATTGCATACGTTGGATCACAGCAGATAGGATATATCACACTACATTAACCAATTCTTCCAATTCAATCTCCCTAATTAAAGATGCAAACAAGGGCGATAATGAAAAAGAAGCCCAGCAAGAGGTCGAGGTACAAGAAGCATGAAGAAAAATACTATCCTACCTGACGAAGCAGCTGACAATTAAGAACACAGATTCGATGTGACACAGGAAATCATTTTTTCAACGTTCTATTTTTTTTTTGTACCCGTATTTTTATTTGTTAGATCATTGTAATATAACTATTTTTTTTTCATCAAATAGAAAATTTGCTTTATTTTAATATTGAATTTAACAATACTTTACAATTGTGATTAATTTCTATTCTAATTTTTTAACATTCTTACTTATTTATCTAATTTTAAGAAAATAAAATTAAACAATTAACCTTCATTTTCTTAAATTAATTTTATAGTTTTCATGGAAAATAATTTTTTATCTCTTATCAATATTTTCATTACGTAACTGACTGCTCCCAACAATTTTTAATAAAAATTAACTTCACAATTACATAAAAAATAAAATTTCATTTAAGAGACACGATTAACCCCAACCTTAAATCAACAACATAAAAAAGTTTATATTATAACTAGAAAAATAAATTATGACTCAAATAGGAAAAATTAAAAATTTTAGTTTATTCTTATTTTTTTTACATACGTTAGTTATAATTTTTATTACTTTAATATTGGGTTCAATATTACTTATTAAGTATATTTAATTGTTCATTAAATTTTTTAAAATTATTACTAATTATAAAATTTTAAAAAAATTAAAAATTAAACTACTTAGCCATTATTTTTGTTGAATAACTTTCATTTTTTTATTATTTTTAGATCATTATAGTTGATATTTAAATTAATTATTTATTTTTTTGTATTTATTAAATAATTAATTTAATACAACTAAATTTTTTTTCAAATATTAAAATTTTAAATCTCTAAATTTATATTTAATATATAAAAAAGCCAAATACTTTAATATTGAATTCAATATTATTTAACAAGTATATTTAATTACTCATTCAATTTTTTAAAACTATTATTCATTATCAAGTTTTTAAAAAATTAAAATTTATCTCTTTTATTACAATTTTATTCTCCTTCAATCAGTTTATTCATTTTAAAGGAATTATTATTTAAATTATTTCAAATTTAATATTTTATCACGTTTAAATTATTTTATATTTAATTTTTTTAAACCATTTAGCCATTATTCTTTTAAAATAACTTTCATTTTTTATTATTTTTTCATCATTATAGTTGACATTTAAATTAATTATTTTATTAATTTATTTGTAAAATCATTACATTAATACAACTAAAATTTCTTACAATTATTAAATTTTTAAAACTTTAAATTTATATTTAATACATAAAAATAAAAATAAAAATAAAATTTTAAATTTTAAATTCTTTTAAATAACTTAATTACATGACTTCGTATTTTTAGAAATAACTTATAATTTGATATTTAAGTTGTCAAGTTAATATAATTTCAATTTGTAAAATGTAATAATAAATGAAATATTTTTTAAATTTAACAAATTTATTCTATATTTTTACACGTTTATTTTTTTATTAAAATATTTAAAAAATTAATATTTCACAAATTTATTATTTTTCATAATTATTTTGCACACTTAAGAATTTCTTAAAATTAAATTAAATAAGTTTAACAAACAACTTATTAATTTATTGGTAATTCAGACATTATATTGTGAAAATTTTTTTTGTTATATAGGTCACGATTATTGTTCAATTGTAATTCATATAAATTTTAAAAAAAAATAATTTTTTTTAAATTCATGGTTAAGTAATAATCATGACTCTTTTAAAAGTAATAATAATATGATGCATTAAAAAAAAATGACGCTTACATAGGTGGAGGATATACAATTTCTGCTATTTTTTTAAGGTAAAAAAGCCGAGGCTTTTCATTGCGCCAATCTAATTCTCAAATTTGTGTTTTTCTATTTTAATATTTTTCTTGAGAAATTTCAATAACTTCGGGGGCCATGGGTAAATACCACGAAAACGAAGGACGTATTACCGAAACTTACAGAAACTAGAAATTCTCGACCGAGATCTCAGGGGATCAAGGGAAGAAAGGCTGTCGAGGCAAAGCAAGCCATGGGCAACGCTCAGTCACCTCCCTGTGATCCTCGATATGCCTCCGCATCCAGGTTCCTCTCTCTTTCTTCACACACACACACACACAAAGACATTCAAATTTCTCAGAAAAACAATTTTCTTACAATAGTTTGAGAAAATTATTTCAGAGCTTTTACTCAAAAGGAACTTGAAGATTTAAGGACTCTGTTCAAGTCTTTGGCACTTCAATCACAGAGCAACGGCGAATACATTTCTCTTTCCGTCTTTCAGGTTCAGTTTTGTGCCCCACAATAAATACTTATCTTGATCATCGAGCGTTGTCCTTTTGACCCC
Organism: Erythrophleum fordii; assembly: GCA_032878935.1. Classification (NCBI taxonomy): domain Eukaryota; kingdom Viridiplantae; phylum Streptophyta; class Magnoliopsida; order Fabales; family Fabaceae; genus Erythrophleum; species Erythrophleum fordii. The sequence continues at coordinate 10,617,826 of JAVQMF010000045.1, read as the reverse complement.
ATAAAATTCGATTCTCTGTTACAGTCATATTTTGGACTCGATGGCCCTCTTGGGGAGAGATTGTTTGATTTGGTTACTCAGCAGCGCAGGGATCAAAAACTAGCATTTGAAGATCTTGTTGTTGCTAAAGTAAGTTCTTGTGGCAATGATCATCATTTTTTGTTGTTATCATGACAAAATGAGGTATTATCTAACATAGCGACTACTCCGCGGTAACAGACCCCTTGTCTGAGGGGGATAATGCCACTTACCAGAGGATTAATATTTTCGCAGAAGCCTCCACATCTTAGCAATTTTTTTGTTTTCCTATAACATGTCGCCTTTTAAACTCGTGTTATATGATGCACGAAAGGCTGTTATAGTTGTGTCATATCCCATATTTTGTTTCATTTTCCATGTTGCAGGCTGCATATGAGAAAGGAACAAAAGATGAAATTGAAGAATTCATCTTTCGCTTATTAGATGTATCTGGAGATAATATTTTAGGGAGGTAGAGCGACACTTACTTGCAACCTCTCGTTCTTCACCTTCTAAATGCAAGTCTGGCCATACAAAGGCTGTCTTTGTGTACAGAATAATTAAGCAATGAAGTTAATTTGCCAAGATTATTGGTGCCTGTGTGGTTATTTATAGTTTGCTGTTGCTACTCGTTCTTCATGTAAAAGTGACTTCAGTCACTATCACACGAGGTCTGTAGTATCATCTATAGATAATTATTGAAGTAGGGAATTTTCATTCCTTTGGTTTCAATATATGTGTTTCAGTTACATGACTAGAGAGTTCTGGTTCAAAGACAACAGTCACAATACTACCCCGGATTGATATTCTGTGGTATAATGACGTTGGAAGACAAGGGATTTTAAATGTTGGAATGAAATTTTTTTATCAATATCAATTATATCCAGTTCTGCTTTTGGAATTGTTTGCTTGCTTTTTTTTTTGTTTTCAATTTTCGTTTTATTTACCCTTTTCATTTGTTTTGATGCATGTGACATTGAATATGTAGGTCTGATTTGGAATCTGTTTTAATAGCAATTTTTAACAATCTATTGGGCATAGAAGACTCTGAAGTTAGATCAAGTTCATATCAGGACACTGTCAACATATTTCTGAATGTTGCAACTTTCTCAAAGCATGATGAAGGATGCACTGAGGAGGCTATGTCTTTTGAAGATTTCAGAAGTTGGTGTATTCATCTCCCATCTCTGAGAAAGCTTCTTGGAAGCTTGCTGATGCCACCTGATTCAGGTACTTTGTTCTTATTTAATGATATTATTGCTGTCATTTTATCATATTTTAGATAAAACACTACCGGATTAGTTTTGAGGAAAATCTAGGGGAATATGATTGACAGATTTTATTGTTCTTATGTTTTGCTTTTTGTCCTTTAGGAAGACCAGGTTCTCAAGTTCCTCGTCTATTGCATTCAGATCGAATTGATTCTGATGTTATTCTTTTGAGAAAGGAGTATGCATGGCATATCGGAGGAGCACTTTCTCAACAAGAAGTGGAAGAATGGAAGCTTTTGTATCATAGTGCTTTGAATGGTCTTAGTTTTAATACATTCTTGGGCAACATTTCGTAAGTATATTATCTTGCCTTTAGACTTTAAAGCATTTTATTCCTTGTGCCACTAGGTGTGGATTATTGACGAGGGATTTTGGTAGTTTGTGGGAGGGCGTAGATTAAAATTTTTGTGTTGCCATGTAATTAAAAGAAAAAAGGCATTTTACTTCTTTAAGATAATCAGTTTGTAACGAAATTGCATGAATTAGATGGAGAGGAGATTGCGATTGTTGGGCCTTATTAACCACAGGGATTTAATCTGAAGGAAACATCACACATGGCACATCATTGACTCTGGGTACCATGAGCAATAAACCCATCATGACCTGCAGGACACATATTTTCTATTTGCTTTAAGAATTGTCTCAAGTATGTATAATGAATATACTCTTTGAGTTATCCACTAGGCCTGGAATTGGGTTTGCTGCTTCTTGTGAGATCCACAAGCTTTCTAAGGTTTAAATGGGATGTTATTGGTCATAACCTATCAACATTAATAAATTAAATGTTATTCCAAAAGATAAAGGTGCATCTGTCATAATTGAAGTTGTAAGTAAAGTGCAATTAACACATATTACCATTATGATATTGATATATAAAAAGATAGTTATAGATCTTAAAAAAACTTAAATTATTCCTATCTATAATGATGATAATAGAAAACATCTCAAGGGTACTCATTTTACTAATGGAACTCGATTTTCTAAAGCTTAGAAAAAATTTCTTTCTACCTAGTTTGGTAAATCAATTTCTGTTGAATTTGGAAATAAACAAGAGGTTAAATATCATTTAGTATTCTTGTTTTCTTGGGTAATGCATCCCTTATCACATCCAATAGACCTTGACTTTATAGTAACTCTCTGATGGCAACATAGAAATTACCTAGTTTTTTTTTTTTTTTTAAATTTGAGGAATGTAATGGTATACGTTCATTGTAGGCACCTAATTCTGAGAATATTCATCCTGCTATTGTAGGAACACTTTCCTTTGAACAATTATCCTGTTTTATGTTTACTATGTTCTCATGTCACAGAAATTTATCTAGGACCTGCAGTAAATGTATAAATTACTCATCTTCAACAGGAGAGCTAACAATAATATACACCATTCTCCTTATTGATGATGAAGTAGCAATAGATGCAAGTTGTAGGACGGGGTGGACAACGGTCATCTTCTCCATTTTTTTAATCCTCTATAAATATCTTAAAACAATGGGAGTTCAGTAGTTATGTCCTATCCTTCACCGTCCTCTTTTTCTTTTCTCTATGCTCAGTAATGGCCCAGTAACACTTTTTCAGAAAACCACGTCATCATATATGATTCCCGTCATCAAGCACGATCATTTTAAACTATGTTACCAATCAAATAATGAATTTTTACTGAGTAACCTAGTATCCTTGCTTGTTTGAGCTTTACCTTTGAAGTGAAAAAAATTCTGACTCTATTTTCTTCCTTGCATTTATTCCATTGTAAGTAGTATTATGAGATGCTAATATTGTTAAAATATTCTTCACAGGGCATCAATTTATCAGTTTCTTTTTGCTTTCTCAAAATTTAAATGCTAAAGCTAAATGATAGTTAAGTTTATATACTCTAACTACTCTCTAGGTAGGATTGGAGCTTAACTCAGAAGTTGAATTGCAGAAATCATGAGGGCCCTACCATGTTGATTATCAAGGATGAAGAGGGTTGTATTTATGGAGGATATGCTTCTCAACCATGGGAACGGCATGCTGAATTTTATGGGGACATGAAATGTTACCTCTTTCAGCTAAATCCAAAGGCATCTATATTTAGGCCTACTGGAGCAAACAATAACCTACAATGGGTAACTATCTACTTGTTTCTTACTTTCTTAGACCAAGTTACAAGCCTTAAACTTTTTTTTTGGGGGGGGGGGGGGGGGTTGTGGGGGGAGGAATTTGCACTCGAAACTGTCTTTGGTGCTTCATCTGTGTCTTAGTTGGAGTCAATTTTTTGCTGACCAAATGATTGCAGTGTTTCCTTTTCGACTTGAGGGTTAAATCTGAGAAGTAAAAAAGGATTTAGATCATTTATGGAATTTCCAATATAGCTCTAGTTTACAGAGAGGCAGTGTGAAAGTGGTCTCATCTTCACCATATGTTCACGTGATGATACATGTCTTCTTTATTTTAAAGTTTTAAATTGTTTTTGCTTCCTCTTCCATGTCTATGTCTCGTAGTGCGCTGTCAACTTCACTTCAGAGGACATCCCAAATGGTATTGGGTTTGGCGGACGAGTTAATCACTTCGGTCTATTTCTGTCGGCGAACTTCGATCAGGGACATACATTTTCATGTTCCACGTTTGGTAGCCCTTGCCTCTCCAAGACCAGCCATATATTCCCTGAAGTAATAGAGTGCTGGGGAGTGACTCAAAATCAAGGAGCAATCCAGGGCAGGAATGCAGCCGTTAAGGGTACTGTACTTGAGAGGTTTAAGGAGGATCGGCATATGCTCAGTATGGTTGGCCTTGCTAATTCCAGCGAATAAAGTAGAGCTATATTGTCTAATAGTATTCCCCTTTCCTTTATCTCATGGTTTGGTGTTTGGATGAATTGCCTTGATAGAACTCCTATTAAGTGACAATAAACTCTTGGCATTACTTTTTTGAAAAGCTTACGCACATCGATGTTGCCATTTGTTTTAGGATTATGCTTCAGGTCGAGAACTCAAAGTTCTTGACTGTTGGATGATGAAAAATCCATAACAGTTGTTGTCCAGGAGTGCTTTCAAATTTGAATTCCAATCATCTCATGGTCAGAAAACTTCAGTTATCGAGAGCTTGGGCTTCTAAAGTATTACTCTTGTTTTCAATGTGAAAAGTAATGATTAAGATTTGGTTAAAATACATTTTGAGTTTTTAATTTTGGTTTAAACTTTATTTTTATCTCTTAATTTTATTTTGTTCTAATTTTATTTCAAATTTTACTTTCATCACTTCATTTTATTTTATTTGAATTTATTCTTTTAACTTATAAAAATCACTTAAATTTTTCTTTCTTTCTTACACCATCAAATTAGAATGTCTAACCAAAAAAAAAAATTCTTATGTGATTTGTTGGTATTAAAAGAAAGGAAACATTTAACTAGTTTATAAAAATTGAAGGATCAAATTAGAGTAAAATAAAATTTAAAGAAGAAAACAAAACCTAAACTAAAATTAAAGAATTACATTAAATTAAAGAACAACTATAAGTCATAAAACAAAATTAAAAAGTCATATTAGAATTAAATAAAATTAAGAAATGAAAGTATAATTTAAAATTAAATTAAAAATAAAATAAAATTTTGCATATAATTAATAAATTAAAATTATATTTTTATTTTAAGACTTTTTTTTTTGGGTATTGAAAATAAATAATACTGCCAATCATGGCCTTCACCATCTGTGATTAGGATCCCTTAAGGTCCCTTGGTAAAGTTAAAGAGAGATAAAATTAGAGAGGTCGGATCCCATCTCAAAGATTGATTGAATGTAAAATAGTGGACGCACCCCAAAGACAACAGGGTAAAATACATAGTAGAGACTCAAGTGGTATCAAATATTTTAATAAAAATATAATAATTAAATCTTTTCATGATATAATGCATTAAAACAGTCCAAATATGTGATACACTAGTTTTCTTTAGTTTTCTTTTGGGACGATCTGGTCAAAGAAGCGAGAATTTCCATGCTTCAGAGCAAATGCCCAGATCATCCAACTTAAAACTTCATCAATCACAGAGAAAAAAAGTTGAAATTAAAAAGATTAATCTTAGTAAAAGTACGTTTGGATTGAAAGAAATTAAAAAATAAATATGCTTTTTATTTAAATTTAAATGAACATTTTTATTCCCTTTTTTTCTCATCTATTTTTTTTTTATCCGAACATATTTTAAAAGAAACAAATATTAAATTCAAATATAAGTATAAATGTAAATTAAATTTTATTATCTTTTTCACTGCAAATGTAAATTTTAAATTCATCTATTTTTTTAATCCTTGTGAACCCTTCACTACAAACGCGAAGTTCTTCAAATTAACCATACAAGAATTCAAATAGGCAAAGCACGACTCTGAAACAAGTCTAGTCTACGCCTCAGTACCTCCCATCGGCTACATCAAAATCATGAAGCCAATCAAATGTATACCTGAGTATGCTAATCACAAATGCCTTCTCAAGTCTCAACATATAAAATGAGGTAAATTTCACTGGAGAATATAAACAAGCAAAATTACTTCGTGATACAGAGTACCGAGTTTTCAAGTACAACAAATTACAACTTCAACATTTCGATTTAACCAAGGTCAGCATAAGGATAAGCACAACTCGCACAATGTGGGAAAGGCACGCCCTTTGGCTTCGATTTGAATTAAAAACTACTCCCAATACATTAGACATCGCACAGTATGAAACACAAGTTTGAAACCAACAAAAGCAGAAAACATGTTAGCGAGCAGTAATATCATTTCAGAGGGACAGGTCACCAAATCAAACTACTATACCATAAGAATCAGAGAAAATTCATTCCATTAACGAAAGTTTGAGGAGTTTTAAGTAAATTTGAAAGTAAAAATTGAAACCATAATATGCGATCTAATGCAGAAGTTCAAATGTAATCATTGGACGACAAGTAAAACTTAAATACACAGAAATATAAGCGACTAACGATAAGCTCAAATTCCAAAACCGCGACGATGAAGACCAAAACCTAATACCTCCTAGCTCCACCAAAACCACCGCGGCCGAATCCCAACTGCTGCTGCACAGGGACGGGATCAACTTGGACGAGCCCCGGAATATCATTCATACCAAGAGCGTTGAGCATGTCTAGAGTCTCCTTATCGACTTCGATCTGCTCAGTCTTAATGGCGGAGACGTCAGGCACGAAGTCCATGCGACGCTCACGCTCCTCCTCCTGAAGCTTGAGGGAAATTCCACGAACTGGACCCTTCTGTATCCTCTTCATGAGATGAGTCGAGAATCCGGCAATTTTGTTGCGGAGTCTCTTGGAGGGAATGAGAGCAACCTCCTCAAGAATCTTCTTGTTGGTGTGGAAATCCAAGGTCATTCGAGAGTAGTACCTCTCGATGACCTGGCGTGAAGACTTCTTGACTGTCTTCGTGCGGACGCGTCCCATGGTGGCTCTCTTTGAGACCTTAAGCGGCGCTTGGAGGAAGAAGGTGGAGAATCACAGGTACAGAACCGGCCACAGCACACTGCGAGAATGGCTAGCTAGGGTTTCCTGATATTTATGGGAAACTTACAAGATATGGGCCAGTTATGAGGTCCCAATTGCCCCCCCCCCCCCTTCTATTTTACGATTTTTAAAATGGTCTTTTTTTTTGTCTATCTTTATTCTATTTTTACACATTGCCTAACTAGCAATTTTTACAACTGAGGCCCAAATTATTAGGCCCGGTCCGAAACTAAATTTCATATCGTATATGATAATGATTAAAAAAATATATTTACCAAAATTTTAGATATATCGCAATTAACTCCTACATAGAGAATCACATTTATATATATATATATATTGAAAAATTTGAATCCAAGATATTACCCATGTTATTGCTCTACCTTTGTCACCTGGGGCCATATGATAACTTAAAAAATATTTTTTGTTACAAATATATTACTAATTAAGTAAAAATATTAGAATTTTTTATAATAAGTATTTGACTAAAGTTCATTTTAGTATTGTATATATGAGATATTTCTCCCTCTAATCTCTCATATAATTTTTTTTTTTAAATTTCATTCCTTAATAAGTAAAGTATTTTCCAATTTAGTCTTTTATAGAATTATTTTTTTATTTGGTACTTAAAAAATAAGTATTTTTCAAAATCTATCAAAAATAAAAATATTATTAATAATATTCTTACGTCGATTTATTACAATTGAAATTAGCAAATATGATAGCATGTAACGTTAGCATGGATCCTCTCCTTCGATATTGCCAACTGGAGAGGCTACAATCAAACATTTTAGCATTTATTTTTTAATTTAAGTTACAAGTTTCAAGTAACTGTATATATAGTTAAAATTTATTTTTTAAAGTATAATTCATAGCAAAAATTTTTAATCTTATAATTATAATTTTTATCTTTATACTTAAAATTTGTAACATAAAAACAAAAGGGTAAAAGCCTGACTTTAGCCTTTCTAATTGATTATACTAACTAAAAAGAATCCATTTTGATGTAATATATTTTTTGATATGTTATTGCTTAATTACCATTATATAATATATAAAATGATAAAATATTGAAAATAGATTATTTGTTAGTTTTGTTAATAGTTTATTAATATAAGAACATTATTGATAATGATTTTATTTATAATGAGTTAAATTAAAAAATATCTATATATAAATGAACAATTTGAGAATGTAGTTATACGAGGGACCCAAATAAAAAATTCTCCATTCATATATGACTAAAATAAAATTTTAATCTACTATTGATGTCATCAATTATTACATTATAATTGAAAATCAATTATTAATTTTTAAGAACATTTTGGTGTTTTGTTTCATGATGACCAAACTTTTTAGTGAAAATTAATTATTAATTATTATAATTTATTCAAATTTTAAATTTAATCATTATATTTAACTTTAAAAAATAATTTCTTTTATTTTTATTTTATTCTCAAATAAGTCTCTCTTATTAAAATTCATTATAATTCTCTCAAATCAAAATAAATTAATAAATTGAGAGTTTCAAATTAAAAATATTTATACTAAATATTTTAAATTTTAAATTAAAAGATCCAATAATAGAAATTTCTAATTTGAAACCTTAAAATATAACTACATAAGTGACTTTAAAAGGGATATGGATAATCTATATTTAACAAATAAATGCATGGAAAGAAATAAAGAGAAAATAGAAAGTAAATGTAAAGAAGGAAAGTGGGTCATATACAAACTTGTACACTTCTGTGTTGTTCTTTCTTTTAAATGCACAATATTGCGGATGATTACAATTCATAACATGAATATAATTATGTCTTCATACATTATATCATAGAATTAAACTTCTTGTACAAGTATAATGGTGGCGTTTTCAATTTCTTTAGCATTTTTGTATATTATACATTTTAGTTAGTTTTTAGTTTGTAATTATTATAGTTAGATCCTAATTATTAAGTTGTAAGTAAATTCTGGATTGAGTTGTTAATTTCATTTTATTTAAATAATTAGGCTAAGTCAATTTTCATAAATAATTATTTGTAACAAGAATTTATAAGATTTCTTATTGGTGAATTAGTTTAATAAATGAAATATTTTTTTCATCTAAATTTTACCCAATTCCATTTATTGCTAGCACAATATTAAATTAACTCTAATTTTACTAAATAATTAGTATTTGATTACAATATTATTTAGTGCATTTTTTAATAAATATATTTATTTAAATTTGAACTAAACATATTATACATTAATTAATTTTAAAATAATTATTATCTAAAGTACAAAAATGCCTTTAAAATTAAATAAGCATATTTAATTTCAAAATTCACATATTTAAATTAATGAAAATTATATGGGGCATAAAATATCACAAAGTCAAATAACTATTATCACAATTAACATATTATTCACATATCTATTTATATACATATTTTAATTAGAAGAAGATATTACACCAGACATGTGTACATAGCTATTCGAGATTTATAATTTTTTGATAATTATTGGATATGAGCACATTATTAGCCTCATCTTATTATAGTTGGGAATTGTCATTTTAGTTGTTCATCATAGATAAGGAGGAAGCACCTCTCAAGAAGATAACTACAAGGGATGAAAAATTAGCTGCTGGAATTAATGTGATAGAACCAGCTATGGATTATTCTCCTAGCATGACACGTCCATTTTGCCATCCTTGTACGTCTTTAATAAACAACCTCAACATCAGCATCATAAGTCTCAACCAGAATTTCAACAACAAAATTTATAGCACTGAGTATGGAATGGGCAAACGCGAGAGAGAGAGAGAGACAGCACAATACAATGACACCCAACAGCAAGCTAGTTTGCGGAGTAGAAGACGAAGACCAAGCGCAGTAACTTGATATTAAAAAGTGGCTAAAAGTTTTTTTTTTTAAATATTAATGTGTTTTAATTTTAACAAGTAAAAAGTTAGAAGAATGGCTACACTTAATAAAAACATTAATTAATTTAAATTTTGATTCATTTATTCATTTTTAAATAGATTTTAATAATTTTTAATTTTTAATTGAATTTTCATAGTTTATTTATTTTTATATTATTGACGTTAAGATTTTATCTGTGCACGGTTAACATATACCAACTCAAATGACAAAACATCATATACAACATCAAAAGCCACGTGGCGACATCAACCTACTGATCAGCACATGTGAAATTTTTTAAAACCCCTCCCGTCTCCTTGAAGTTAAAAGTAGGAACAGAACCACACGTCCACGTAAGTTCTCTCGTGTGTTGAACTAAAGTGTTTATAAGTTTGATTTGATTTAATTTTAAACTAAATTAAATTAAATCAACATTGTTGATTTAATATATTTTTAAATTTTATTAGTTTTGATTTCTAATATGTTTAGTTTAATTTTTGTTCTATTTGATTCTTCTTTTTTTGACTTAAAAATGATTTAATTTTTTTAAATATTTTTATTTCTTATAATATATAAAATTTGATTTTTAATATAATGCATCTCTTAATATTCTAACTAATAATAATATTAAAATAATTAATTATTATATATCTTTAAAAAAAAATCTTTCATAATTATATCTAATTACTGTATAGTTGTAATTGAATATCATGTGTAAATAAAATAATAATATTTTTAAAATAACTTATTTGATACGTTTATTTAAATGTAAATAAAGTGAAAAAAAATTATTATTTTTTTATTGATAAAAAATTTATATATAATTTGGATTTACTTAATAGAAAAACAAAATTATTGATAATTGAACCAAACTGATCAATTTTATAATATTCAAAACCTATTTTAATTTCTTTTTAACTAGTTTAGCTTAATTTAATTGATTTGGATCGATTTTGAATATCTTATCTTCACCTATCTGAAATCTCTTGAAATTTGAAAGCATGGAATCATTAAAATAATTTACTTTTAAGGGAAAAATATCAAAAAAAAAGTTCCATTGAATTTAACGTGATCAGGAAATAGTTTCTTTTTAAAAATGGCAATTAACTTTTTCAACTCTCACAACTTAGCAAATAAATCATTCTGCCTATTTTTTTTAATTGATATTAACTTTTTTGTTACTTCAAACGTATTCATAATTAACATAATAATATTGAAAACAAATAGAAGCTTTTTATATTAATTATGGAAATATATGAGATAACAAATGAGTTAACATTAATAAAAGAAAAATAAATAAAAAAGATATATTTGCAAGAATGTGAAAAAATTGAGGACCTGATTGTTCATTTTAAAAGTTTAAGAATTATTTACAAATTATTCAAAATTTTAAAGGATTTTTTGCACTTTTTTTTCCCTCTAAACAGCAATTCTTTCTCTTGCTTCTTCAAATCTGGTTTGTGCTGCCAAGCACCTTGTAGTCGCAAGAATAAAGAAAAGACCAATATATATATATATATATATATATATATATATATATATAGGTATTAATATTAGACATCACCAAACCTCATTAATTAGAGGCACCCTAACTACTTTCTGAAATATTTTTATAAATCCAATGATTTTGCTTGGTCATGTATCAAATTATGCATTTTTTGGCCTTTCCCTCCACATTGATCGGAGGATACATATATATACATACAAGGGATATTATGACCCCAAATCATATTCCAACCGCACTTGAAAGTCCTTCAATGATCCTAATTAGTGTTGTAAATGAAGGAGCAAGAGTCAGCAAGAGTCATTTATTTTGAGTACGTCTGTATGAAAGACGACTGCAACTAATTATATCACCGTTCTTTTTCTACCAATAATATTTAATGTTCTTCTAACTCTTTGTCTATACATACAAGAAATATCATAACTCCAAATCTATTCCAAGCGCTACTGAATGTCCTTCAATGATCTTAATTAGTGTTGTAAATGAAGGAGCAAGAGTCATTTATTATAAGTACGCTTGTATGAAAGACAACCGTCGCTAATTATATCACCATTTTTTTTATACCAATAATATTTAATATTCTTTTACCTCCTCGTATATACATTCAAGGGATATCATAACTCTAAATCCTATTTGCTACTGAATGTCCTCCATTGGTGTTGTAAATGAAGGAACAAGAGTTATTTATTACGAATACACCTGTATGAAAGACAACCGCAACCAACTATACGATCATTCTTTTTATACCAATATTCTTTTTATACCAATAATATTTAACGTTCTTCTACCTCCTCGACGCGACAAATTATGCTTGATTAAGCTTTTAATCTATTTTTGATATATATATATATTTAGCCTCAACTAATCCATGTTATAAGAGGAGGGAAAAGAAGACATTTCACATGCAAGTTACATACGTGACTTATGTGTTGTTTTATGCGCAATCAAAACAATGGAATTTAGCATGAATGACCTAATTAAAAAATAATTAAACTTGATAATTTAATTAAAATTTTTCTCACATCATAACAACTAGTTTGATCTGTAATTAAACCTAAAAATTGTTTTCTTAAACTGCCCCAAATTAAGGGCATTTATATATAATTATCCATAGATGTTCGTTTTTCTTTTAATTATATTTGATTTTATATAATGTTAGATATATAAAAATAAAAAATAAAAAATGAATCAAAAATAAATATTATATTCTTATTTCAAAAAAAAATAAGTAAATATTATTTAATAATAATTATAAAAATATAATAAATGTTATTGAAAAATTACAATACATTTTGCGTTAGGAAAATAATACCAATCAGATCGTTAAGCGTCCGCCGTCATTTAGTTGCCATAAATTCTTCCGATTAATTTTCTCCCGTGCTGTCAGTGTACTTCCATTACACGTCAAGGGTAAAGCGACAGACAGTACCCATGGTTTGCTGTCTCAATCGTTAAATATTACGATTTAATGTGGTGAAGGAATCTTCACCAAACTTTCTTAGATACTTACGTTTTGTTTGGACAGGGAAGGAGAGAAGTGGAGGGAGAGAAGCGAGAGAAGAGATGGGAAGAAAATATTTTTTTCTATATGTTTGGGTTGAGGGAAAAAAATATATATAAAAAAAGAAAAATATATATATTAATTTAATATAATAATAATTTTATTGTTATTTTAAATTTTTATATATATATATATATTAAAAAATAAGAATAATAAAAGATATAAAAACTAATTTCAAAAAATATTTAAATAATTTCAAAAAATTATTTTTAAATAAAATAAAAAATTTCATTAAAAAACACATATTTAAAATTTAAAAATATTTTAAAAATATATTCTTTAAATTAATTAAATTTTATAGTATAAAAAAAATCTATAAATTATTATTTTAAAATCATAAATATTAATATTTATTTTAAAATTTATTAATATTATTTAAATATATATTAAATAATTTAAATATAATAAAATAAATAAAATAAATATTATTTAAATATTATATTATAATATTATATATATATATAATATAAATATTACATATTTAAAAATATAATATATATATATATTGCCCTACGTTGGACATTGTCCGACTGCATAAAAATATAATATATATATATATATATATATTGCCCTGCGTTGGACATTGTCGGACTGCTGTGGCCAAATTACAGTCGGACATCAAACAATGCAGTCCGACAATGCTGTGGCCAAATTAAAGTCGAACATATATATCTAATTGTAATTTGGCCACAGTACAGTTTTTTTTAATTATGTATAATTTTTTTAAAAATTATATATAATTTATTAATTTTTATATTAAAAAATATATTATTATTTTGTAAAATATATTAATTAATTTAATAATAAAATTAATTATAACATTAATTTTTTAATTAACTAATTAAAATATTTAAAAAAATTTATTAAATATATATATTTATTATTCTTTTTATATTCTAACTAATTTGCAGTCGGACATAGTCACGCTACTTTTCTCCTTCAAATCTCTCCATATTTGGAGAGAAAAAAAAAAAGTAATGGGACACACCATACTTTTTTCTCCAGTTTTCTCTTCGAACCAAACAGGATAAAATTTCATTTTTCTCTTCCTTCCTCCCCTTTTCCTCACTTTTCTCCTAATCCAAACGCACTGTTAAACTCCTCTCTTTCTCTCTTTTTATAATAAAACAATAAAAAAATTTAATTATAAAAATAAAAAAATAATTATAAAAAAATTACATTTTATATTATGAAATTTATAAATTTTGTTATTATATATATTCATTTTTTTCTCTCATTTTTATTTAGTATTGTTAAAAAAAAATTTCTCATAATTACAACTTTTAAAAAAATTTATACTTCATAATTATAAATTAAAAATATTTAGTGTTAAATTTTACAATTATTTTAAAGGCTCAACAGATAAAAAATTTTTATTCTTATAATTAAATGTTTTAAAATATAGTTTTTTTACTTATTCAATTTATTCTTCAAGGTGTTTGTCACTTGGGCACAACAACTAGTCTTTTTACTTAAATGGAAACTATTATCGACGAGTTTTCGAAATAATTGAATGGAATGGGCACAACAACTAATAGGACATTTGGATTTTTTTTTAATGGTCCACATTTTGGTTTTTCATCAAACATAAAGTTGATCCGTTAAATGTTCACGTAGTTATTTTTTTTCCAAAACACTATACTCTAAACATAAAGTATATTAATTAATACGAAATAAATTAATTTTATTACTAGATTATCTTCTTTTGACGTTAAAAAAATCATTCATTTTCCATAGTATTTTTATGTTATAACTTGGGGGTCATTTCTTATTTATTGTGTCATTCTACTAAAAAAAATAAAAAATGAAAAAAGAAATATATATATATATATATATATATATATATATATAAGATTTATTTCTCCTCTTTTCATTTACCTTTCCTTTTCTCTTTTTTTTTTTCAACAAGATAGCATTCTGCTTATATAGAGTAAGAAATGATTCATTTGCTCATGTTACTTAAAAGTTTGTCACATGAAATATATATAAAAAAAATTGTATTTAAACTTTTTTCCAAAAAGAAAAATCTAATCATATCTGGAAACTTCCATATTATCCTTCTACTCCTCACTTACACTCTTTCATATTGGCGTGATTCGGTTTGAGCAACGGATAGTGAGGTGATACATCTTCGTAATGAAAATAGACTGGAAGCATGAGTTGGCTTTTACATAAAGTACCCATAGAATGAGCACTGTTAACTATCTGCTTCAAAAAGATAGTTGGTTGAATGAAAGAAAAAACGAATAATTTCTCGAATCTTTAATCTAAAAGGAGATGAGACTTCCGGACGGCTGTTAGAATCCGGCGATGTGGAACGGCAAATACTTTCAGCAACCCGACGTCCACTAGAAGGAGCCCACCACCATTGTAGGAAGTAAGCTCCACTTTGGTCCGCGCTTTCAGTATATTTGGCAGCCACGTACGGTCTCTATTTTCCCATTTCAAAGTAACAAGTAAGTTAAAATTACTTCTCATAATATTCTTACAAAGTTTCAGAGATAGCATGGATGGACGCAACAGCAAGATTAATTAATTTCATCTGTGATCTTACGATGTATCGCACACTGGGGTGTCTGATTCTTCCTTATCAATCGCTTGGCTCAGATCATCAGAACGACATTGCTGATCATTAGTTTTATCAACTTTAAATATAAACATTTATCTTTTACTTAGCCGTATGATTTATTAAACTCTTGGTCGAATTTTTATTTATTACGGCTAGATGTGTATGATCCCTAAACCCTTAACTTTATAAATTTAAACATGAACCTTATATAATAGTTAATTTAAAAATACTAATTAAACATTAATCTTCAAGTTAATCCTAAATCATAATCCATAAACCCCTTAACCTTAATTAAAAATTAAACACAAACCTTAAGCATTAATCTAAATCCAAATTGATAGAACTAAATCGTGATCTAAGATCACTATTTGTATGCAGGTTAATTATTATTTTTTACCTGCAAATTGTGATGCTGAATCACAATTTGCAATCATTTTCTTAAACAAAAATCCAAAATGTTTTTATTTTATTAAATTGTGATGTATGATCACGATTTTCAACACAATTTGCGTGCATGAAAAAAAATAAATAAATAAAATTTAATTTGTACATGACGTGAAAAAAATTAAGATCAAATGGGGTAATTTGGTCAAAAAGCCAAATAAAACTAAGAAATAAATAATAAGAAAGTTGATGAGTTATTAATTTTGTAGAAGCTGGACCATTTCTATTGGTGGGCAGCTTTACCAACTTTTCTCGTTAAGGTCATTGATATAACCTGCAAATCCACCATGACATTTGCCAATATCTATGCAAAGATATTAATGGCACAAGTGACATCATTTTCTACATCGACTCTTCACTACGGTGTAACTTGTAATGGATGAGATTATCCGATTATGACACAACCAATGTGTGTGCGCTTGGAAAAATAGTATTTCTCTCAAATTACGTTTTCACGAAGCAAAAAATTATTGCTTTTAACATATTGGAGTTGGTCAAACGTGATTTTAAACATTTTCAACGCAATCACACTGTCGTTTACTTCCGAGTTGAAAGATTGGCAATATTAATTTGGCCTTAGGTTATATAAATGTTTAATTTAATTTCTATACTTATTTGTTTAAGCGACTCTTCATACTTTCATCTTGTTTATAAATAAATATCCATCATCAAGATTTGTCATAAGGCTATTAAATTAAAATTAAATTAGCTAACAAAATTCGCATGCATCACGATCTAACGCTGCGGTAAATTATAATTTTTTTTAATATAAACAGCTGAGTTGCACTTTCCCTCTTTCTTCTTCCTTGTCTTTCACTGTGGAACTTTACCTTTCATCTTAGCTAGCATCCAGTCCTCTTCAGTTTACTAGCAAACTCGATCATATTCAGTTCAATAGATCTCTCAATGGGGTTTCTATCTGTTCAGACCTTGACTGGATTTATTAGAAACTTCATAGTAGCTGGTGTAAAAATCCCTGCTTTGATTGGAAATCGTCATGGTTGGTCCGATAACTCTTCTGGGTCGAAATCTGCAGTGCCGAAAGATGGAGAACACAAAGCTGATGATTATCAGGTGGTGATTTCACAGCAATGCAAGATCATGTTGTACATAAATTTTCACCTGGGGGGATTAGAAATGAACAGAGGAACATAATTTTTGGTTTGGATGAGAAAACTGAAGTCCCGCATATGGCGACGAGAAGGAACAGAAGATTATGTATAGCAGCTTCATCTAAGAAGATTGAAGTTCCAGTCAGGAATTGATGCTAGCTAAGATGAGAGATGACTCTAAAGTGAAAAAAAGGTGTGGTGCCAACTCAGCTAGATGGGTTGTGAATTATATTAATAAACTCAGCTTTAAATTTAACGGTGTTATAATGAACTAAAAAAAGGAGTTATTACAAAACATGATGATAGTATAAGAAGTAATTTGGAAAATATATATATAAGAATTGAATTAAAAATTTGAATAAATGATAAAGTCTAAATGATTAATATTTTTATTCTTAGAATAAAAAACTTTAACACTTAAAATAACTTCTAACAGCTTTAATCACGCTAGCGGGCTCAGTCTTCCTCTTTCTCTCCGCTTACCGGGTCGCTCATGTTCATTGCACATGCTCTCGCGCTTGCTCATTGCTCAACCGCAGGCTTCCAACAATTGATTAATCTTGAATGTGTTAATTTGAAATTTTTAGTTTTTTATTGTACTTATGCGTATGTTTTTTCTCTGCAATTTGATTAATTTCAATTTTATATTTTTAATTTAATTTTAAGGTTATAATTAGATTTTTATTAAAATCCTTTTTTAGGAGTGAATTAAACTAGATTTGATAAATAAAATTACACCTGTTACTTGTTTTATTTTAAAAGTTATACTCAATTCTCTTTTAATTTATTTTTATCAATAAAATTAATTTTTTATACAATATGTGTTTCTTTTAAAAATAAAATTATTTAACTATCTTTCATTTCATATTAAAAATAAAATTACAATCTCGTATTAAAACTTAATATCAATTTAATTAGTTATCTTTGTTGTTATATTAAGAATAAAATTATCATTTTAAATTATGCAAACAATTAATATTTTTTAATAAAAAATAAATTAAAGATATTTTCAAGATATAAAAAAAATCAAGAGTCGAATATAATTTTTTAAAAGAAAAAAAAAATAGGTGCAAGTTAGATAAATCTCTGAAGAAGTTAGCATAATTTTCTCTTTTTATAAACTTTAAATTAACTGCGTTTTCATTTGACTTGAAGCTCTCTCTACTATAGACGCTTTTCGTTTTAGATTTTCTTGTTTGGATGTGCGATATATATATATATATATATATATATATATATTGGTTCTAAAAGGGTTATCAATGCTCTTAATTTCTTTATCTAAAGGTTATTTTCTTTAAAAATTTGTCATACAACGGCATTCTTTAAGAATAAAATTTTCCAATTACATTTTTGCTCTCTGATAAAACAAACACGAATGAAACAAATGGAGCCTAAGTATAATTTTAAAATAAATACTTCGGTCTATATTATTTATGTTATATTATCAGGGGTTGGGCGATATATCATTATCTCCACACATTTTTTCACCTTATTACAAGTACTGTACTCCACCAGATAGACACAACACGTGTATACATATATTGACCCAGATGCACCGAAAGGAAACCACCATAAAATATATTACCAGATAGATAGAAATAGATCTATGCAGAAAGCCCCGTACGTCCGTCCGTACGCACTCTAGCTATCATCACTTCGTGTAGAACAGCTTCATCAGATCTTTCATCCCTGAAGTGAAGGATGAATTAGTCTTTCCAGTATTACCTCCTCCATCCACTATTAAATTCAAACCACTTACTGACTTGGATTCATCGCTGCTCAAATAAAGTGCCGCCTTCCCTACCTCTTCGGGGTCGAGAAGAACCATCCCTTTTGACATAACGACGCCCAGCATTTTCTCCGTCACTCTATTGTCTATCTTGAGCGAATTGTTCACAAACGAAGTCAAAACGGCGCCGGGAGAGATGCAGTTCAGTCTTATCCCGTGCTGCCCTAGCTCCACATTTAGGTTCTTCATAAGCCCAACCATGGCATGCTTTGACGCTGCGTAAGCATGAGGTGCCTCTCCAGCCACCACCGAAGCTGTACTCGCTGTGAAAAGAATGACCCCTCTTTTTGCTGGGATCATAACCCTAGCCGCATGCTTGGCTCCCAAGAAAGCTCCGTAAACGTTAACTTCAAGAACCTTTTTGAAGGTTTCGTTTTTGGAAGATTGTATCGTTAGATCGAAGTCGCCCAAGATGCCGGCGTTATTGTACATGATGTCAAGCTTGCCGTACTTGGACACTGCCGTGTCAACCGCGTCTTTCATGTCGGAATCACTAGTTACGTCGCAGTGAACATAGGAAATGATGTCGTCTGTGCCCAGACCTTTGCAAAGTGATTGGCCGCGGTTGTCTTGGATATCAGCGACAATGACTTTAGCGCCGTTTTGAACAAATAGTTTGGCAGTGGCGGCGCCAATGCCGCTAGCGCCTCCTGTGATTATTGCCACTTTTCCTTCGAGCCTGTGTGACATGTACACAAATAAAAATTTTGGCTATGAAAATTAGAGAATGATCAGAGAAGAAAGAAATCAAAGTCTCTAGAACTCCGTTACCTTTTGGGAATGTGAGCAATGGAGGAGGACTCGCATTTCGCCATCTATATGAAACTAAGCAACAATTACTTGACGAAAACCGGATGCTGAGAACTTCTTATATACAGGCCACGAAGACAATGCAGACGAACAAAGGCGTCAAAGAATCATAAAAGTCCAACCACCCAAGCAGATACCCATTAATTTGTGACATCAAGGCGCTCATTTTTCAATGCATGTGAGAAAGATGTTACAATTTTTTAGTAAATTATATTCTAAAGAGATATTTAAATTATACTTCTTCCGATCTCATATATAAAATATTTTAAAAAAAATTTATTTGATTTAAAATATAAGATATCATGTAATCTTTTATGTTAACTTTTCAAAAATATCTTTATTTTAAAAAAAAATATTAATTTAATTTTTTTTTCTCTCTCTTTCATAAATAAGAGTAAAAGTAAAAAAAAGTGATAAATTTAAAGAATTTAAAATAATTAAATAATTTTATTAAACTATATGAAATAGTTGAAGATGCCTTGTAATATGGATCGAAGGGAGTACAATTTTTTATTTTAAAAACATATATTTATTTGTTTGAAATTAAAATGTTTTCAAAAATAATATTAGTTTTTTATTAAAAATATAATTCATAAAAAGTATTTTTTAAAATTTTTATTTAAATGTTATTTATTTTAGGTTGAGAATCATAAATTTCATTTATTTTAAAGTTTTATTAGGTTTGTAACAACATTTATGTTTGTTAATATATATTTACAACAAATATCATGTTCTTGAAATTAAAATATTATTTATAAATTAGATAAATTCAAAATTTATTTCCAGAATATGTTCTTTATTTTTAATAACTTTTTCTTATCAAATGATTAATTTGCTAAATGTATAAAATTGATTATTTTATATTGGTTAAATATATATTTAATAAATATTATATTATATAAATAATATATATATAAGGATACTTTGATCAAAATAAATATAATTATATTTTTTATTTGTTGTAAGGAAAGTAAATAAAAATGGTGCATCTTTTGGTTTTATGAAAGGAGACTTTATATTTTTAAAATAGAAAAAATATTATATAATTTAAGTTTCTTTTAATGAAAAGAGTAATTTACCCAAAAAAAAATTTTAACGTTCAATTGGAATAATTGAGAAAGTGTCCCTTCTTGTGGGTCTTTTTCCCTTCCATTGCGATAACCTCGCTAGTTGCATTAACTATAGCTTTGACGACTTTTCATGCAGTCAATAGTTCCTTCATCCATATATAGCCGTAGATCTGGTATCGTGTCTTTATGAGAGATGAAAGCAACGGTATCGGTGACAATTACTTCTGCTGACTATTCTCCTACATGATCACGAAAAGAGGTTGGCAGACTTTGCTTGGGAAATCCATTAATCGATTTGATGTTCTCTCACGGAAACCAATTGCAACCGCAGCGCGAGAGACCTCAGTTTCTAATTTCTACTTACTCCAATAATATAACAAGCGAGATCAGGAGCACACGTTAAAATCTAAACGCAATCTCGCCTTCATCATCCCGGTTTCTTCGCTTTTCTCAGAGAAGTTAATCCTCCTAAATTATATTTTAATCATTCAAATTTTATTTTTTTTAATTATTTTAATCACAATTATTATTATTTTAAGTCAACAATCAAAAGACTATACTTTCAATGTTGCTTCCTTCAAATTAATATATATATATATATATATCAAAATAACAAAATTAAAAAATTAAAATCTAAACCATCAAACTAAAACATGTACAACATTGCTCGCTCTCCAAGCAACTCAAGATAAGCTAAAGCTTTCAAATTTAGAGCCCACAAACACCATAGCCGGCGGAATCTGAAGCATGTGAGTGGCAAAGATGGGTTGGGCATTCCCTTCTAGACAAATATTATTATAAGCATAATTTTGATCTTGAATCCAACATGAATTTAAGTAATTATGACAACGTATGCATTTTTGAATGAGACCATTTGACAAAATTTTACCAGATATTTTTTTTACACTCTCACATTTTTTTCTAATTAAATTTCAGTCAAAAATTAACTAAACATTTTGTCAAAAAATAATACTACACAATAAAAAGTAATTAAAAATGAGTAAAATTGACAAAAATTTACAACATGACTGATCAAATTAACAATGTTTCTGTCAGAAAAAAAAAACGGCAGAAAAATGATTGGCCAAAGCTAACTATTTTTTTGTCGTCCTTTTTTTTTTTTTGATAGAGACAACTATTTTTCTGTCACGCAAAAATGACGATAATAAAATAGTTGGAACTATTTCATATATAATAATATATTATTATATCTATAATAATATGTATAAATAAAAAGCATAAGAAAATTAAATCTAAATTAACTAATAAATAATAATATAAATAAATAAATAATATATTTTGAATGTTTATTTAATTTATATTATTTATACTTACTATTAAATATTAAAACGTAATTTACTAAATTAATTATTGTATTATTTAATAAATATATATATAAATAATATTATAGTTTTCTATTAATTAGTATAAGTTATTAATTATAATAACTTATAATTATTATTTAATACTTATATTAATTATCTAAAATTATTTAGTATTAAGTATTAATTTTAGTTTTATTAACGTATCTCGTATTATAGCTTTTTTAATTTTAATTTAGTTTAAATTTAACATTTGAACATCAAAAAATTATATATAATGTATACTTTTTGTTTTGATTATATATTATATATTTTTATAGGAAAAGCTTTTCTTCAAAAATATGGTTGGAGATGTTCAATTATATTTTTATTAAGTGTTTCCGAAATTTTTTTTCAACAAATTTCAATTCTATTTTTTTAAATATAAATAAATAAAAATTAATTATATTCATTTTTAAATTTCTATTTTAAAAATTTTTTAATTATTATTTACACCAATTGAAATAATTTATAACGATATACTAAATATTAATAATATATTAAATATTAACAAAAAGATAAAAAATAAATATAAATATATTATACATAATTAATTTATATAAATAATAATTAAAATTTTGAAAAATCAAAATTAAAAATAAATGTAATTAATTTTTGTTTATTGATTGTGAAAAATGAAACTGAGACTTTGTAAAAAAAAATTCGAATCAATGAATAAAAATATGATTGGACATAGAAATATATAACATATAATTTAAATAAAAATTATATATCTTATCTAATTTTATGAAGCAAAAATAAACTAAATAAAAATAAAAAACTCTAATATGAGATGATTTAATAAATTAAAATTAATAATATTAGTAACTAGCATTAACCTCTGTAAATGTAAGGATTTTTTAAAAAAATGTGAATCCCACCAAAAAGAAAAAAGAAAACATAAGTCCTACAAATTTGTCCTTTAAAAGAAAGTGTACGGATAAACAATGTTAAACAATAATAAACAACATATAAATAGTGCATAAATAATATAAAATAGTGTTTGAGCAGTACAACCATAAATGCGACGTTATGAACAATGCAATAAATGATGCGAATGAACAATACTTTTTTTTTTTTTGACAGCAAATGAACAATACTAACCCCATAACTTTTATATATATAAAATAGATGTGGTTGGATGTGTGTAACATAAGAAAAGTTTTCAGTTATTTTTAAAAAGGTTTTAATCTTATTTTTTTAAAATAAATACATAAAAATTAAGTACATTTTTTATTTTTTACTTTAAAAAATTTAATTATTATTTATATCAATTAAAACAATTTATATCAAATATATCAAATAATAAAATCTTAAATATTAAAAAATGATAATAATAAAATATAAATAGATTATACATAATTAATAATTAAATTAATAAATTAGAATTCTATAATCTATATTGTATATTTCAATACTATAAAAATTTAGATTTTTATAAATGATAAACAAAGTTATTGGATGAATTCTTAGTAATCTATAAATTAATAATAATAAATTCAATTCTTATTTTGTTTAAATTTAATACTTTCATAAAATTATATATTATATATTTGGTTAATAAATATAATCATGTACACACACACTTGTATATTAGAAAACATAATTTTTTTAAAAAAATTAAACAACTAGAAACGTAGAGGTGCAAATCTTCAAAAAAGGTTAAAAAAAAAAACACAATTTCGTCTCCGCCAATTTTTTTGCACCCATTTATATAAATTTTGATGTTTTACAATTTCATTTTATCTTTTCATCTCTATTCCTCATCATTTTTTTAAATTGTTCATCTCCATTTGTTTATGATCATTTTTATTTTTATTGTTAAAGTTGTCTAACTCTCTCTTTGGTTGTAATTTGACTATTTATATTTTGTCTTATTTATTAGATTTATTTATCAGATTCATACTTGTAATTCTACACTTGTGAGTTGTCTTTGTCTACATTTTATGTTGTGCGAGTGTTTAATGATTTGTTTTGAGTTGTAAGTTTTTTATTTTATTTTATTGAATTTTCATCTTTTCTTTTGGTTTACTAATTCTCATTATTGGTGGTTTGTTTTTTTCTTTTTTTACGTAATTATTTGAAATGATGATTTTTTTAGGTAAAAATTTGAAAATTTATTTAGTTACATTTTGAAAATTTTTGGATTTGAATTTAGTTTCATATTTGCTTTTAATTTTTTAAAGTTTTGATTAACTTTATTTAACTTTAATTATTTGATTTAATTTAACATTTTTAGTTTAAAAGATGAAAGTTGGAAGATAGAGAAGAAAAATGCAAAAAAAAAAAAAAACCCCAAAAAAGGAAAGGAAAATGCAAGCCAAAGCCAAAAAACTTAGAAAACATATCCAAAAAACTCAAAAAATTATGAAACTAAATTAAATATAACATAATTTATTATTTATTATAAACAATCAAATTATAACATAAAATGTGATTAAAATATATATAATAGAATATTAATTATTAATATATATATATATGACAAAAATTATTAAAAATATATAATAAATTATATTTCAAGAAATTAATTGGATCATATTATTTTAGACAATAAAAACTATTTGATCATTTAGCTGTGAGAAATTAATTTTTTTCAAAAGTTTATAAGTTAATTTTTTTAACTTTTTTGTTTATAATTTATAGTAATTAAAAAAATTAATTAAATCGAATAAAATAATTATTATTAACATTATTTCCTAATTCCTTTACATTATTTGAATTTTTACTAAATAGTATATTTATATTGAATAAAATGTTCATTCATTTATTAACATGACATGACATGACATGTTTTTAAAGAATGCAAAAGGTGGTAGTAGAGAAAGAATAACAACAAAAATATTTGTAAAAACAAATTAGTTATAGTGAAAATAGTGAAAAATTGTCTAACAAAAATATTTGTTGAAAAAACATGATTTTTTACTTTTTGTAATAGATGTCTTCTATTAAAAATTAATGTTATTCTTGTAGTGTAAATAAAATTTTAAAATCATAATTCTTATCAATAAATAGTCAATTTGGAACCTTATACTTAGAGAAGCTATAAACTCTAAAGAAACAAAATTGATTTCTCTTTCTTGGTTTTTTTTTTAATTAGGTTATCACACAATTTGATTGATACAAAGTAATAGCTTTTGAATGAAAAAAAAAAATGTTGATTTATATGGAGAATAAAATTTAATATAATATATTTATAAAATAACTAAATATCACATAACCAATTATCGAGATTTATTTACCAAATGATTTATATATTTATCATTCTATTAATTATGTTAGTTAGTTAAACTTCTCTTATAATATAATAGTTTACATCCACACACACATATACACAAAAAATTTCTCAATGTCATGTTGGGATTAAGTGCCAATAGAAGTAAAAGGAAGTCTGAATAGAATTAGAGCAGAGGAGGTATATATAAATAGAAATAACCTATAAATCAACTATTTTAAATTTTTGGATCAAAAGACAATGTCAAATTTACTTAGATATTTATTCACAAAGCCTAATAAAGATTTTCCCAATGTTTAAATCAAATTCTACAAATATCACAACACCAATTCCATGAGAAACTTTGAATGTAAGGGATTTTTGAGGGGTGAATAGGTGGCTTGGTAGCCCAACTATCCTAGTCTCACTCAATCACATCAAGTCAGGCTTAAAAAAAAGTTAGGTAATCTAAATGGACTAACTATATTGGCTAGTTTGGCCCAGTCTTATATATTTTTAATTTGTTTATTTTTTAAAGACTTATATAAAAATTTATCTTTTTAGGGGATAAAGTATAATTTTATAAGAATTTATATAATAATTTTATTTTCTTTCAAAGGTTATTTTATAATTTTTACTAACAATTTAAAGAAAAAAAACAACTTAACCAACCTAAGTACCAAGCTTAAAAAAGCAGGTTAATATTAATATGGATAACTAAACATTAAGTTAGGCCAAAACTTGATCTGATTTAGCCTATGAACATTGTTAGGACTTTCTTAGATGGGTGAGGTGGGAATGTGTGTGTTAAATGGTGTGGGAAGTGGCAGTTATTTCAAAACTTGATATACTTGTTTTTAAAAAATTAATTATAAATAAAAATTGCACATCAAGTTTTTTTTTTCAAATTGTTTATAGAAAAAAAAAAAGTTACCATGTGTTAGAATATATATATATATATATATATATCCCCTGAATGAAAATAACGTTATTGTACCTTAAAAGAAGTTAATATAGATAAATTATAAAATGACTTGAGAATATCTAAAAATTTAATCTAGCTAAACTAAAGTACAAAAAGAAGTTAATCACCCCTTCTTAAAAAAAAAAAAAAAAAAGAAATTGCACCAAGTGAGGGATAAAGTGGAACCATGACAAAAATAGTTTAAGAAATAATCTAATCAAGTAATGCTTATACCATTTATCATTTTATAATCAATATGTCTGGTATGGACACCCCATCATTAGTCCATTATCAACACTTTGAATTTCTCAGTTATTAATTTATAGGTAGTTAGACTAAAGAATAAAGATCATTTGGTTGTTTGGTTTCTCTAGATCATTAGAAAATGACAATATTAACATTGTTGCTATGGTCAACTTTAGCAATGAGCCAAACTCAAGGGTAGGAGTCTAGTGATCTAACTAGAGAGCTGTTGAAGTCAACAAAGGAGTCTCATTTCTTAGAATGGTTAAAGGGTTCATAAGAGAATCCATGATTATTCATAACTCACGTTTGCAATGTTTTAGACAAGTAAATTCATTAGATTGGATCTCAACTCTCTCGAGCTTGGCATGTAGTGCTTATGGTTTGTTGCCACCACCAACATTGTAGCTTCCATTGGTTTCAAAGCACATCCTTAGTTTGCTTTTAGGACAAAGATGGATGCCCTCCCTATTTAGTTTCTTCCTTTTCTTCAATTTAAAATTTAACCCTAAGTATATATACACACTAATATTGGTTATATAGTAAAATTGATGAGTTAATTTTCATTTGACTAATAGCGTTGGTTTAGGTTCCTCATCTTATTTGAAAGCTTTGATTGAGTCTGTTTTTAAGCTTGCTAATCAACACTTTAAGAAATAAGGTTAATCCCATAGATAAATAGTTTGTATAAGATAATATTAATCAATATATATCCATAAATATTGAATTCATTTTTATTGTTCATGTCATACTTATAAGTCACTATTTATGCCTTGCTTTACTATGCATAAGCGGATTGTTACTTATGAGTTTATTGTTCATCAAATGATTAGCTAGATTTTATAAGCTGCATATCAACTTCATTTTCATCGAAGAGACTTTTTTCCTTCCTTCTTTTTCCCTTTTAATCTTCCCCAATAAGCCTTAAAACAGACCTTAGTTTGAATTCTACATCATGCAAATCTCACTAGTTTGAATTTCAAATCATTTTTTGTACAAACTTGCCATGCCCCCTCCTTTGCCTACTTTGCTTAGGTTTATCTATGTCCATTATTTTCTTGCCTTTTCTCTTTTTTGCCATTTCTTCTTCTTGGTCTTGGATTTGTGGATTGGAATATATGGTTTTACTTATGATCAGTTATGTGAAGAGGTACGAGACTGTAAATGATATAAAGTTTTAATTCTATACCACCCTTCTTTTCTTCTCTTTTACCATTTGATTTCAAAAAAACCAAATCCCAAATTTTCACTTCATTGATCCATTTTCACAACCTTTATCTTCTCGAATCGTATATGCTTCTATTCAATTTCTTCAAATATTCATTGTCTTTTCATTTTATCTGCTTTCCACTCAAATTTGTTCTAGCTTTATGTGATTCCTTTTGTTACTTTCATTTGATTTTGTTGATCTCTCACATGGGTTCTTAAATTGAGAGTGAGGGAAGGAAACTAAAAGAAAAATAATTTTATAGGGAATTAGAAATTTTAGAGATTAAGACAAAACCAAAAGAAAAAGAAAGAAATAATTTTCAAAAAAAAATTGAGGAAATAGAAGAAATCCTAAGTAAGAGGAAATACTTCAAGAAAGATTTATATAGAAAATACAAAAAACTATTTATTAAAAATAGTATTGTTAGATGAACTTAGTAATAAATAATGAGCATTTATGAAATTTAGTAGTATTAGTAAATTCAGGTACATATATGAATTACATACAAAAAAGATTAATACCCATAAAATATTATGAAAAAACTTTAGAACATTTATCTACAACTAATAGCTTAATATTAAATATACAATATAAATTATTTAAGACCCATATATGTAACAAATGAATATGTTTTAAAAATATTTTTATTATAGTCAAAGATTTAAATGAACCAACTCTATAAGAGACACCTTTTCTACAACAAATTGTGCCATTCCAAATTACCCAATTCAGAATAGTTATTAAAATGATAAGAAAAAAAAAATCTTTGAATGAATAAAACTACCAATAGTTAAAAGAATTAATATGTTAGAAGAAAACTTAATTTACAAAGTAAATAAAATAAAAAGAAGACAAAATCAGATGAAATTTTTACAAAAAATTACATTATAAAAGAATAGAAAAACAAATAAAAAACCCCAATATACAACAAAAGATAAAAGAAATGAAATAAAGTTCAAAAAGTGAATATGTTCAGAACACCCAAATACATTTTGGGATAGAAAGAAACAAATAGTTAAGCACACACAGGTGAATGAAGAATTATTAGAATATTACAAAAAGGAAATACAACAACTTTTAGAAAAAGGATTAATTAGGCCAAGCAAGTCCCTTTAGAGTTATTCAACTTTTTATGTTTGGAATTATGCTAAAATAGAAAGAGGGACTACAAGACTAGTTATAAATTATAAACTATTAAATAACATTTTAAGGTGGATTAGATATTCTATTCCTAATAAAAAAAGATTTAATAGAAAGGTTATCTATTGCATCAATTTTTTTGAAGTTTGTTATGAAATCTGGCTATTGCCAAATACAAATACATGAAAATAATAGATATAAAATAGATTTTACAGTTCCTTTTGGATATTAAGAATTAAATGTTATGCCATTTGGGTTAAAAAATGCACCGTCAGAATTTCAACAAATCGTAAATGATATCTTTAATCCTTATACTAAATTTACTATAGTTTATATAGATGACGTTTTAGTATTTTTCACTTCATTAGAGTAATAGTTTAAATATCTCCAAGAATTTTATGAGATAGTAAAGAAAAATAAGTTGGTCGTTTTAACCAAAAAAAATGAAATTATTTCAAACTAAAATAAAATTTTTGGGATTATAAATCTATCAATGATCAATAACTCCAACTAGTTGAACAATAAAATTGTTTGATAAATTTCCAAATGAAATTAAAGACAAAACTTAACTATAAAGATTTTTAGGGTATCTTAATTATATATCAGATTTTCTACTGAACCTTATAATAGATTAAAGCCATTGTTTAAGAGATTACAAAAATACCCTCTAGATTGGGATGAAACTGACTAAGATAGTTATAGAATTAAAGAAAAAGGTCAAAAGTCTTCTTAGTTTAAGAATCCCAAATCCTAGTTTAGGGATCCCAAATCCTAGTTTATAGGTTATGGAGGAATATTAAAGCAAAAGGTACATGAAAGGGAATAAATAGTTAGATACCATTCAAGAGATTGGAGAGAAATGCAACAAAAATATTTTACCATAAAAAAAAAAGATATTTTGGCAATTTTTTTGTGTATTTCAAGATGATTTAATAAACTAAAAATTTATTTTAAAAGTTAACTATAAAGTTGCAAAAAATGTTTGACAAAAGAATGTTAAAAACTTAGCTTTAAAACATAAGCAATTTTATCATGTTTTGATTTTGAAGTCAAATTTGTTAAAGACCAAAATGATTCTTTGCTAGATTTTGTCACAAGAGAATTTTTATAAGGAAAGAATTCTAATTCCATCCCATGAATTCTGTTCGTGGATGCTCTACTTATAGGGAGAAGGAAAAAGGTACAGCTATAAACTTACAACCCCGAACTCTAGCCAAAAAGCCTATAGTCAAAGTTCAAACCCCTATAGACTATGTTATAGATATCAAGCTTAGTCTTGTTCCCAAAATAGCCAAACCTAATCTTTTTAGCAAAAATTAACTAGTAATGTAAAGTTAGGAGAAGAACCTTAATACTATTCTAAGGAATATGTCATTCACGTATGTCCTTTAGAACCATAACAATATAAAAATACTATTTAGGAAATCATTAAAGTCATCCTTCCTTCTAACTAGACAAAAGAGATATGGAATTTCATTCTACAAGATTTTAAAGGGATAGAAGATATTATGAATTGATATTGATATATTCGGATTCTGTAGTCATAAGTCATCAAAAAGACTCTTCAAGAAGAGAATACTCACAGATAAGAATCAATAAAGTTTTGTCACATAAAACTTGGAAGTAATCTCCTTTTATAGCAAAAAAATTTTCAAGGAATTATCATAGTTTGAATTATAATTATATTGATTATAAATAAGCTTGGCATAATACTCTGTATTACAAAAATTATGATCATTCATTGTTCATTTGGTTCACTAAAGATTGCTTCAATGATTTCCTAAACTAGTTTTCAGAGTAGTTTCATACTTTTAAGCCAATACAGAAAATATTACCCTCTATAATGAAAGAAGGCTATAAAATCTTTAAGATAGTTACAGATTTCAAATAAACAAAGAAGTCTTTCTTTTTTGTTTTAATCATTTATCTCCTAGGTGATGAGTTAGAGCTTCTCAATATAGATAGGAGTAGATTCTTATCCCAAGTTAATTTATTTAGTTAGAAAAATTATAGTAAAATGGTGAAAAAATATAACCAAAAGTTTGCAGATATAAACAAGTCAATAAATGGATTGCAACCAATACCATGTTCTTGAAAAAGGAAGATATGAAATATATTTCTTCATTTTTAACAAGTAAAAGCAAAGCAATGATAAAACTAATGGCATCCAAAAAATTTTGCCAAAATACTACAAGAAATAACTTTTTAGATAATCTCATCCTTAGATACAAAATCATCCACACAAGAATCCTAAAAGGAAGATGATTGTTTTGGCATAAAGTTAAGTACAAAATTTCAATAAGATAATTAGCATTCATCTAAAGGTGAGTACAATTATTATTAGCCTCTTCTTTTGTAAAGGTATAATTATTATTATCCTATCTTTTAGTAAAAGTACAATCATTATTGTCCTCTCTTCAGTAAGAATACAATCATTATTGTTTTATCTTCCAACAAGAATATAACCATTACTGTTCTTTACTTTAGCAGAAATATTATATTAAAAATAATTATTTGGTAAGAAAATGATACAACAAATGAAATTCAAATGTAAATGAAATTTATTATAATATTTGTATTTGCATATTTATTCAAAAATAGTTATTACATCTATGAAGGCAAGGCTTCAAACAGTAGACTAAAACTAAAACTTGCCTCTTCAACCTTATTCCTTCATAACATTTTCTTGTTTTAGAAGGTTTACAAATTGTAAGTTTTATTGCTTGTAATTATTACAAGTTACATTTAAATGAGTAATTTTTTGTAGCTATGTCTCTATTTTATTTAAACTATATTAATTTTTGATTTTGTTTAAGTTATATTGTTATATGTATATTTATTTATATTATACATATATATGTGTGTATGTGTGTGTGCGTGTAAATTATAAATATTAGAGAGAGAGAGAGAGAAAATTCATTGTGATAATGAATGTGTTTTCATTGACTGATATATAGTTAGAATTTGATCTAATTGAATTTTGGTCAAATAATTTTGACTGAATATCAGTTGGTTTTTTCAATTATTTTTTATATAATTTATTAACTTAATATTAATTTTTATTAATCTTTTGGATTTGTAGTTAATTAAAAAATATTAAAATAATTTTGTTGGTTTTGTAATTAGTTAAATCATAATAATAATAATCTTTTTAGCTTTTGACATTGTAATTAATTAAAAAAGTAATAAAATATTAACATTTTTTTCTTTATCTTAGGATCCATCTTCTTAAAAAAATTATATAATAAATAGAAGTAATATTTAAAAATTATTTGATTTAAAATATATATATATATATATATATATATTAAAAAAAGTATTATTTTGGGTTAACTTTTACATTCAATTAATAAAATATTTGTTTCAATGACTTTTTTTTTTATGGATTTTATGGTACACAAAGGTAATAAAGATTTTTTCAATTTTTAACTCCAAAATTATTTTATCTTCCCGTGCTATCACCATTTTTTGACTTATTCTATTTCTAATATATTTTTCTAGTACAAAACACAAAAAAAGCAAATGATTCTTTTTTATTTTCTATTTTTAGCATCATACCAATCAGGGTTTTGATTTTTTTTTTTTTAGTTTGTCAAAGTAATGGTTCAATTCTCGTTTGGTATGCAAAAAGTTAGGTTTAAAAAAGAAAAAGAAAAAGAAAAATATGATTTTAAAAGTAAAAAATAGCTTTAATGCCTTTATTTTTAATGATTGAGTAATGATTAATAAATAGAGTTAAATAATAATTAAATAATGATTATAAAGATAAAATAATAATTATACCAACATTTTTCATTCCCTCTTAATTTTCATCAAGATACCAAACAAGGTGTAAGTTATCTCAAAGAAAGTTCAAAAAGAAAAAGAGAATAAAAGACAAACTCTACTTAAGAATGGAAAGTGAACTCTTCTTAAGTAAAATTTATAGCATAAAAGTGAGTTTTATCTCTCTCTCCTTTTTTAAATTTATTCTAAAATTAATTTTAAAAGATTTAAATTTCATAGGGAAATTAATTTTTTGAAATTATTTAAGAAAAATTGAAAAGAAAATTATTGTCCTATGAATCCCTCATAAGTTTCATCGTTTTAGGGTATGTTTGGTATACCGTATAAGGCCTGATAATATAAGTTAATACAATACATTATGAACTTATCACTTGTTTGGTGCAAGTAATGGATTGTATAAGTTTATACATCATAACTCTCTTATATATCAAAATGATATATAACCTAATCATGCCTTGGGGGGTGGAATTATACCTGATTAAATTTTAATGTATAAAGCCTTATTAATACTTTCCGATTCTAACTATTCACCTATAGGAATATTCATTGGTTAGGCTGAATTAGGTTTAATTAATACTAGTTAGGATCAAATTAGTTGGGTCATTTTCAAATTTTTGGTAAAAATTATAAAATTATAAAATGACCTAAAAAAATAAAACTTTCATATAAGTTCTTATAAAATAATTTTTGATAAAAATTATAAAATAACCCTAAAAAATAAAATTTTTATATAAGTTTTTATAAAATTATATTTTATCATTGAAATTTTTTTAAATAAGTCCCTATAAAATAATTTTTTTAAAAAATTAATAAGATTAGGATAAGTTACGCAAAAACTAATTTAGTATTAGATTCAATCTAATCAGTTTAGTATGACGTTATGTTAGAATAATTTCTTAAATTAGTTAAACCACTTTTTTTTAATATTTAGTAAAAATTATAAATTGACTTTTAAAAAATAAAAATTTCTTATAAATATTTAAAAATTATATATTTGCCCTTAAAAAAATAAAATCTTTATTAGGTTGGTTGAAATTGGTTAATATGTCCAACCTGATCTAATATGTCTAAATTATATTTTTATTATTTAGTTTGATATGACTAGATGTGATCAGGTCATTTAAGTCATTGTAACCATGCACAATATGTAACCCTATTTATTTATATATTTTTTTAAAAGTTAATATAACACAATAAATTTAGATAAATATAATATATTTTTTAAATAAAAGGTATTTTTGTCAAAATAATTTATTTTTATCTTATCTAATATTATATAGTGTATTATCAAATAAATGATAATATTATTTTATACGATACATTATCTTATACAATATTATATCAAACATTATATTATTTTAAAATTTTATTAAATTTTATCCTATTAAATTTTATATTATCAAACTTTATTTTATACGTTACTAAATCGATCATTACATAAATATGGCCTATTTTTTTTTCAATTTTTTTAAAAAATTAATTTCCTCAAATATAGATTCCATGAGCAGACCTTCTTCGTTGGACAGTGGGAGGATTCCAGATCCTTCGATGTGAGGTGGGGCCGCGGAACGCACACGACTTCGACGAGATCAGGACATTTGAAAATAAAACTTTGAAAGCCTACACTATGATCGTTTGACTAAAGAAGGTTGTCATTTCAAGATCTGCAAACTTATTCAGGGTGTGGGTCTCATGCATGAGTATAAAATTTAAAGAAAGAAAAGACAGAAATCAATCCCCAACCAAATAGCACAGAAATCGAGATAAAGCTATTAAGAATAATAAATAAACAATAAAAATGCTTTCAAAGTGGATAAATGTAAATTGAACTGTTCTTTTTTGTTTTTTTGGTACTTCTTTTCATTTCTTTACGTCCAATTTTCTCTCATCATCGCCTAATTCCAAAATTTTCAAAGTAGTCTTCCACTGTTTAACTGGTTCTCTTCCACCTGCGGATGCGGAGCAAATTTAGATAGCTTAAATTATATATATATATATAATTTTAAAAAATGTAAAATGAAAATAAAAATGTTTAATTATTAATTTTAAAAATGGTAATTAATATAAAAAATAGCTAAAAAAAATCTAAATTCTCTAAATCTATTGCACATTTACGATGCACAAGATTCAAATGCATTCTCTCCTTCCATATCAGTACTTCAAAACAGGGACAGAACTTTTAAAGCCTTCTTTTTAAAAAAAAAAAAGATAACAAATATTAAGTTAAAAAATAAAAATTATATTTGTAAGAATAAAACTTTTAATTATGAGAAAAAATATTTTAAAAATTGTAATAATATAATTATAGTTAAAAATTTTAAAGTATAATTTTTTGTGCATTTTAAATTTTTGTTTTTATAAATGTAATTTTTACTTTTATACATAATATTTATAATCCTTTGAAAAAAACAACTTAAAAAATAGACTATATTCCCTGTACGCGGACCCCTTATTGTAGGGAATCCGTATTGCTCCCCCACTTTTTTCTGTAACATAGAGAAATGGGACAAAAGAAAAGAACGAAAAGTGACACATGGAAAAAAAGTATGAAATTGGACAAACAACCTTTCAATTTATTTAAGAAAATGAAAGGGTCAATTTTTCTTCATCATCCCCATTCATTTTTATTTATGGCTTGTTTGATATATATAAAAAATTAAGTATTAAAAAAATTATATATAAAAAATAATTTTGATATTTTTGTGTTTAATAATTAAATAATAATTATAAAAATAAAAATATACATTATATAACATTGAATAATGATTCACATTAATGGATAACATTGTGCCTTATCACTATTTCAAACTTAAAATATAAAAATTCTTTTTTTTTTAATTTTCAGCCATCCTTTTGTGACTCTTTTTTTCCCCCCTTTGTCTTTTGCATTTCCTTACCTACCCTCTTTTTGAGTTTGATTATGAAGATGGATAGAAGCACCAAAAATTAAACTTCCCTGCTATTGAATTAGAGTATTGATTCCATTCATATGGTGATTCAAAGTTTTGATATGATTTTGAATTATTTTAATAATAATAAGACTTTCAAATTAAATTTAGAAAAGTATTAAGTGAAAAAAATAAATATTATTTATTATCTTATTATATTAAAAGTTATTTAATGTATTTTTCATAGACATTAATAAATAATAATAATAAAATAAATAAAAATAGAATATTGTATTAATGTATAATATTTTGATTAGAGTATTATATGTAAATCAATTGAATAAGTTTCATATTATTTGTTTTATTTTATTGAATTTTTAAATTGGATTGTGCTTATAATTTGTGTGGGTTATAATTTTTTAAAATTATTATTAAACTTTATTCTATCTTATTAGTCCTTGTTGGTATGCACACATATAAAAAGAATTATAAAATACATTTGAATAAAAAAAGAAATGTAAAAAGAGAAGTGCCAAAATAATTATAATATCTTTTGTTATAAAAGTCAAAATGTACAAATACAGTAATTGCATTGAATAAGTTTTAAAAGCAGAAAATCATATATTATTTCTTTTAAAAAATGTGGGATAATTGGAACAATAAAAGAAAATGACAAATTGCTTTACACATTTTTTAACAAAAGAAACGTTTTGGAAACCGTGACATAATTTACATAAATGAAGAAATATATAAGGTATTTTTCGATTTATTTTATTATTAAAGTCAAATATGTTTGTTGAGAGGATTTAATGCAAATAAAAATTAATATTTTATTTCATTTTGTCTTATGTTCACCTACTTTTATCTAATACATTAAATGGAAAGTCCAAAAAAGAAGTCTCTTTTGTTGTAACTACTACTCACTTATATTTTATGATAAATAAGACAAAAAAAGTATTAAATATTTTGTAAATTTCTCTCTCCCTTAATAATTATTTTAGAAGCTATTCTCCAATGAGAATATTTTAAAATTTTTATATAATTGGAAGAAGATAAACAAAAGAAAAGAAAAACTAAAGCAAAGAGCCAAAAAAAAAAACATTATAATTCTTATTTAATTTTAATTGAAATTCTAGTACTATATAATTTAACAAAGCTTTAGAAAGAGTAATGCTTATTGTAATCTTTTTATTGGCAGGAGTTTCAAATTTATCCTATATTATACTGTAAAGTGAGTTTTTGGTGAGTTTAATGAAGGCCTTTGAAATTTTTTTTTTTTCAGTGAGTTTGTATAAAATTCAAATGTTATATTAGTTTAAAATGAGTTAAAAAATTTTATATTGATAGTGAACACGTTAAAATTATTTTTATTGTAATCTGAAAATTGATTAAAAAAAATCTTTTAAAATTTAAGAAAACTGAATATATAATAAGAACTATTCTATGATAAATTTGATAATATTTTTCTCTTTTTAACTATCTATCTTTTATTGTTTTGTTTTAAAAATTATTCTAAATTTGGATGCTACTTTATTTTCTTATTTGAAAGACGTCCCAAATTTATATTAGGTTACTTCAGTGCTTATATGTTTTTTTATTGCATATCTAGGTTCGTCCACTTGCATGCACAAGCCTGCTTCACTTTCATATAGTTCATTCGGCTTGCACATAGTAGTTTGCTTCATTTGTTTGTATTGATTTGCTTAACATGTTTACTATTTGCCTACTCCACTTTATGCTTCATTCACTTTTATATTTGACAAATTTTGTATGATTTAATTTCATACATACTACACCTATTTATTTTCCTATAGGTATGATTATTACAATCTATATTACTACCACTGGCCTTTTCCTCTTCTTTCTCTTTCCATTCATCCTCTTTTTACCAGTCCAATTACTTCCTGCTTTTCTTCTTCTAACCATCTTGCTTCCTCTACCAATCCTTCATGATATGCTCTTCAGCCCACGTCATTCTTCTTACCCTAATGGGAATTTACCTCCAATGGTGATGCCTTTAACCAAAAAATTATTTCCAGCTATGTTTATGACGTAGGCACCGATTGCTCTTTGAAGCCAAAAATTTAATCTTTAACTTGACAATGCAAGTATAACTAGCCTCTCTGTCTTGCAATGGTGGGAATGTTCAATTTTTGGCAATACTATTAATCTCTATAATCGAACTCAAAAAGGGCGAAGGAGAGGAAATGCTAAGAGATGAGGAAAAGAGATAGGTAACAAAATGGTGACTTTTTGTGTTAAAAGTTAAAAATGGTGATGTGGCACAGCATTTGTTGATGTAAAATAAATGAAAATGAATGGTGGTGATCAAGGGAAATTACATTTCAATTTCTCAAAGAAATTGTGAGAATCCACTATAAAAAAATAGACTTTTAGTGGTGACCAATAAAAAGTTGACACTAAAAGAACACTTTTAATAGCGACCATAAAACGTTGCGACTAAAAGTTGATACTATAATATTATTATTAATTTTGACATACTTTTTAGTGGCGACAAAAACATTGTCACAAAATCGTTATAGTGGCAACATAAAAATAGTCGCCACTAAAGATAACCTTTAGTGGCGACTCCCATATTGCAACTAAAAATTGCTATAAGAAAAAAATTTAATAATGAAAACAAAAAAAAACAAAATCTTTAGTGACAACTTTATCGCCACTAAAAGTTCTTTTAGTGGTGACAACCATTGTCGCCACTAAAACTATACCTTTAGTGGCGAGCATTACTGTCGCCACTAAAAGTCTTTGTGTAGAAAAATTTAACTCAAAAAAGTTATAGGCACGAATTTTTTGCACCAAAACTTTTAGTGGCAACCTTTATATTGCCACTGAAAGATTTGCTTCAATTAACAATTTGTAATTTGATTTTGTAAGGTTAAGATTTTTCACATGAAAGTTTTTAGTGGTAACATATTTGTATTGCCACTAAAAGCATCTTTCTGTAATAATATATCACCACTAAAAGTTTTGAAATAAAATTTTTAAATAATTTTATTTAAAAATTTTTATGCCAACATTTAATGGCAACAAACAATGAATGATAGGAAGAATTACTTTTGAAAGAAATAAATAATATAGAACTTCTATAAGAAAAAATAATATTTATATAAGAGAAAGATGACAAAAAATCCTTAGGTCAAATTTGACACTAAAAAGTTGCAATAAAAGTGCAAGATTATAAGAAAGAAAAAGAAAAATAGTTGTAGGTAATTAATACAAATCCAATAAGAAGAAATGCACTGCAAAATTGATTTTAAGAAAATTGGCTAAGATTATAACAAAAAATCATCATAATGAATTAATAATGATTATAAATTGTTATATGTGAACTAAAATTATTTTTTTGGCCCCAAGAAATATATCATTTTTTGATTGAGTAACAATATTATATTCTTGTAAACACTATGTTTTTTATTATAACACAATAATTATTAAATAACACCAATAAAATTTTAGGGGCTTTTTTTTAATTATTCTATATTTAGTTTTAGGAATTACCTAACATTAATTAAAAATAAAAAGTAAACCAAATAGATAATTCTATTAT
This sequence comes from Erythrophleum fordii, assembly GCA_032878935.1. Taxonomy (NCBI): domain Eukaryota; kingdom Viridiplantae; phylum Streptophyta; class Magnoliopsida; order Fabales; family Fabaceae; genus Erythrophleum; species Erythrophleum fordii. The sequence continues at coordinate 10,578,918 of JAVQMF010000045.1, read as the reverse complement.
AATTATTTAAGATCTAATTAAAAAGATAATTACAAATTTATGAAAATTTCGTTCATCAAAATTTGCTAAAATTTTGACGAAGAAAGTATTTATATATAGCTCAAATTAATTTCTCAAAATAAAAATAAATCAGAAAATACATAAAATTAATTTTCCAAAACCCTAACAACTTTTCTTACTTACTCTCCCTTTCCAAAAACACTCAATAATAGTATTGTTTTTAGAAACCCAAAACAAAGTTAAAGTACTTGTTTAATAAAGATAATGACTAAAATAAAATAAAATAAAATAAAATAAAATAAGACAAATTAAAATAACTAAAATAAAAAATATGTGAATAAATTAATTTTTGGTTATTAATATTATTTAATTATATTTTTATTTTTATATGTATTTTATAATTATATATATTATATATAATTCAGATATATACTCAATGCATTAGTTAAGATTTTCTTTATTCAAATTAATTGAGATAATTACCTAATAAAAATAATAACTCCTAAAATGAAAGAAAAAAAGAACGAAATATAAATGGATAAAATTAAATGAATAAAAAAATAAAAATGACTAAAACAAACAATTGTTAATAGATTATTAAATGTTATTAATATTAATTGATTATATTTTTTATATTTGTACATATTATTAAACTATTAACAATATTCTTTAAATTTAAGTTGGAGCATTTTAAAATGTTTAATTAATTCTCAATTTAAATTGAATTAATAATTTTATTTTTAATTTTTTTAAATTAATAATTCCAAAAGATTTAAAGAATTATCTATATTTACAAGAAGTTTTTTGATAAGAAGACAAATAATAAAAAAAAATTTAATAAGAAATAGATTAGAAACTGTAAATAAATAATCATTTATTAAATGAAAAATTTAAATTAAAAGTCAGAAATTTAACCAAATCAAATCAAATCTTCCTTTAAATAAGAAATCAAAACCATAAACTTCTAAACTTGGCTGATTTCAATGAAGTAAATGGTAAAGTTAAAAAAATATCCTCCTTCTCTTTAAATTTTATCCAAATTTTTTAGATAACCAAATACAAATGCTATTAATGTTTGGATATATTCCCTTTTTCTTGGAGGTTTAAATTACAAAGTCTTTCTATCCATTTTTGAAAATTATACTCCCTTATCTTAAAGTTAAAAGATACATAATATTGATATTTCTTGCGAATTATACTCCCATTTAAAAAATATATATATATATATACATATATATATTTTAACCAAAGCTTAGATGAATATGCAAAAGATTTAGTTGTGTCGATTTTTTCTTTATCTTATTTAATCTAGATAACTTAATTTTAATTAATTTAGATATCTCTTTAATAAAGATAATAACTCTTAAAATAAATAGATAAAAGCAAAAATATAAAATTGATTAAAATAAATAAATAAATAAAATAAAAAACCTACAAAGTAAATGATCTATAATATTAATTAATTATATTGTTTATTTTTAGAAATATTATATAATTATGTATATTTTATATATAATTGAGATATATAGCTGAGACATTAATAAATCTTTTCTTCATTCTAATTAATCTAAATAACATAATCTTAATTAATTTAAACAACTATCTAATAAAGATAATAACTCCTACAATAAATAGATAAATACAAAAATATAAAAATTAACTAAATTAAATAAATAAGATAAATAAAAAATAATTAAAATAAAGAAAATCTATAAATAAGTTATTATCTAATAATAATAATAATTAATTATATATTAAATATAATTAAGATACATAGTTGACATGATAAATAATAAATAATAATATAAAAGTAGCAAAACCAAAAATTAAAAGGATAACCCATTAACCCAATTACCCATGCCCTAGCCCATCCATCACTTAAGCCACCAACCCATCTTCCCAGTTAAATTTCACGACGCGTACAGCACTCTGAAGGGAGAGGAGAGAACGACGCCAGATGGAGCCACCATTTTCAACCCTCAAGCTTTGCACGTGGGTGAAGAAAACGTTATTGATCAATGTGAGTTAAAGGAAAGCTCTTCTCTTCTCCTTGCATTATAACCCTATTCGATTAATTTTTCATTTAAGCAAACATTTCTGATTTAAGGTTGCTCAGATTTGGGGGTTTTTGATTGATTGGGTGAGAAAGTATGTTTAGAGCGTTAAAGCTTCGATTTGAAGGTGAGTTTCCAATCCTTCTCTTTTCTTTGTTTGGCTTTGTGAGAATTTAGTCTCTATTAGTGACTAGCATATAACAGCAGAAAGAAAATGAAAAAGAGCACCATTTGGAGTTGGGATTCATTGAGATCGATTTTAAGATCCTTTGGCCTCCTAACTTGGCATTTGCCAATTGCTCCCAGAATTTGATGGAGTTGGATGGTCATCTTTTCAAACCAGACGGATTTGAAGCTTTCGACCCCTATCATGGCATTTGCTTTGATTTCGAACTCTCGCTTTGCTTCATCCGTCATTCCTAGACGCCCAAGGTACTCATATATTACTTTGTTCATGTTGGCGACTTGACTCTCCTCCAAAGCCATAAACAAACCAGATATGAGTCAAAGAAACAAAGCTAACTAGGATTTAATTCTAATAATAACTTCAGACAATATTGCACCTTTTTATAGAAACGTTTGAGGTCGTGGCCCCTGGATCCGTGAAATTGAAAGATAATAATGCTAAAAGAAAAGTAGTTGCATTTATCTAGCTAATTAATGGACTGCCGTAGGATGGGAGAATGAAAATAAGAACTGATGACGAAAACATGATACCCCCTCCTTTGCTTTTATCTAGAGGACAGGGGGTACAAAACAAATTAATGGGCTCACTAGATAAAAACACTAGGCTAGGGGCTTGTAATAATTCTGGTTTTTTTTGGGGGGGGGGGCGCTTGTGAAAGTATAACTACAAGTCGTGAATGCTTTTGTTACACTATGGTTATCTTTGTGATGAAAGATACATAAGAATTAGCATATACTTAATTTTTTTTTTATGAAGTGGGTGAGGTGTATAAATCATGATCTTAGTATATCATGATTCATCTTTCTTGCCAAGGCCTATTATGAGAATGAGGTATTTGCATCCTGTGTAGCTTTCTATACATATTTTTTTGGTAGTAATAGCTTTGGGAGCATGTTCAAAGCTCCTTCTAAGTACTATTGTTGATGGAAACCCATGTCATTCATGAATGATTTTGATATTTTTTATAAAAGGGTTTATCAAAAACTAATTGAACAATTGATTTGTTTTTTTTAAAATAGCATTTCAAGTAATAGTTTTTTTTAAAGGAGGTTTCTTCTAAAATTATAAATTTTGTTAAAAACAACAATTATGGATGTCATGTATAACTTAATTTTTGGTCTGAGATAGGTAATTGTATGTGTTTACCTTAGTGAACTTGAATTTGTAAAATATTCTTATTTTAGCTATAAGTAACCAAGTGTTTTGTCAAATAAGATTTAGATGCTTTTCTCCCTATTTGACATTGTCTTTTATATTCATCTTCAGCAAGTTGTTGACGCCAATATAGACTACAATGCTTGAGGAGAAAGGAGCATAGTGGAGGTGAGACCTTTCATTCTAAGGTTTATTATATATTTCTAAATTCATGTTCTCAATATTTTGCTCAATAGATAATTTATTATTCGGTAATATATGTTACATTGGTAGAAGTAACCTCTTTTGAGCTTATATACCCATTATGTTATTGTTTTTGAAATTTGAGAATATGAACATATTGGTTGTGTTAAATCTGATACAAATGATTGTTCCATACTTATAACAAATGCTATATCTTTTTAAGTTGCTGATTGCTTCTATATCTCTCCCACTTGCTACTTTGCCTGCAAGATTGTCTATTCCCATTACGCTAACATGTTGCATCTGTCATAGATTACCTTTCTTTAAGAACACCAAAACTTTTGATTTCTTTCTTTCTTTTAATTTCTTGTAAATTTTAAAAAAAGATAGATACATAGTATGTAAGATCTATTTAAGTGGTGGATTCTATTTGAATATATAAGATTTACTTGAGTGATGAACTTTACACATTCTACATTTACCTTTTTTAAAAAAACTAATAAGAATTGAAGAAAAAAAATAAAGAATATTCAAACTCCAAGTTAAATGATTTCTCTTTTGGTTCATACCTTCATGTTACAGGTTGCCATGGAGACTTCAGTTATTCATCTTCAGTAATAAAGAATATTCAAACTCTCATATTTGTTTTCCAATTAATAATTCTTATAGCATAACTTTGCAAATTTTCTGTGAATAATATAGACATGGTTTTTCTCCAAAATTTTTTATACGAACTTGTTTGTATGTCTAGTTATATAAGTAATTTTTTTGGTGAATTTTTAAGTTTATTTCGTTGATTTTTATTGGCTTTTTCCTAGACTATACAAATGTCTTGTTTATTAGCTTTTTTGATTTTTCAGCTTTCTTCTTTGATTTTTCTGTATTGGCTCTTGTGAAATTTTGACTTGAGATTTGGTATAAGAGTTCTTTTGTATGTTTATTGTGTTGTAAAAAATTGGCTTGATGTTTAGAACATGTTATTTATGCCTTTTTGTTTATAGATTATATATGATTTAATATTCTTATCATTTATCATTTAATGACTGTTATAATTTATTTTTCTCTTTTTATAGATATTTCAGACAAGTCAAATAAACTTGTCTCAATCTAGAATTAATCCAAATAAATGTAAGTGATCAACATGTTAAATTTTAAAAATCTTTTTTAGTTATTGTTTGTTTTATACATTGTTAATGGAGAGCTTAATAGAAATAGGATAATAAAATTATTATTCAAAGTTCAAGCCTATTCATTATTGTGTCACTTTAATGCTCTTTACAGCCATTAAAGACACTATCAATTTTGAAACTCTTATATAGGGAAGTGGCTATTTGGATTTGGAATTTAATGTGTTTTAGTTATGTTTCATCTTAGGTTTGTATGACAATAAGTAAAACTAATGATGTTATAAAATTGATTGGGAGTTTGAATTATTATTTTTTTCTTTAATTTCTAAATTAAGAAGTTAAAGCATTAAAGCATATAGCTTACTTTATTTAATAAATTTAAAATTGAATTTGATAATTTAAGAATATAAAATTAGATTAAACTCTGCATATGTAACAAAAAATATAAAATAAATTAAAAAGAAACTATAGGACTTTTTAGTGGCAACCATTGTTGTTGCTAAAAATTTTTTTTAATTAACAAAACTTTTAGTGGCGACTTACACTAGCTATCACTAAAAATCTCTTTTAGTGACGACTATCATTGCCACTAAAAGTTCTTCTTTAGTGGCAACCTTTCATAGAAGAGCTTTAGTGGCGACATTTATCACCACTAAATAACATTTTTTAGTGACAATATTTTTGTCGCCACTAAAAACCTTTTGTTACAGGATTTTTAGCCTCGACCTAGTGGCGACATTTAGTCGCCACTAAAACTAATTAGTGACGACTTTTTAACTTTTAGTGGCGACTCTTGTCGCCACTAAAAGTCTATTTTTTTGTAGTGATCATTGCCTTTATAGCCCTATGGATCCTTTGTTATTCAAGCATTATGCTATTAAGTTTGAGCAACAATTGAGATCATTTATATAGATTTGGATAACTTATATTTAAATATATATATATATATATATATATTTAATTTTAGCCATTTATTTTTTTATTTTGATATTTTTCAAGAAAACAAAATGTAAAATGAAGATAAATTTTCAAGATAAATATAAATTCTATTTAGTAAAAGTTGAAAGATTACCTTTATTTTGTGTTTTGCTTCTTTCAAATTTTAAAAAATAAATGCCTAGAATTTAAAAAAAAAAAATGAAACTTAGATTGTTCAGATCTATACGGACAATCTAAACTTTGAATATATTTTTTATAGTAATAAATTAAAAAATTATCTTCATTTTATATTTTATTTATTTCATAATTAAAAAGAATATCAAAATAAAAAAACAAATAACTGAAATTAAAATAAAAAACTAAAATTTAGAGTGTCCAAATATATATAAATGGTCCAGCCTACTCCTCTAATAGAGCAGGCTATTGAGGATCCATCCATTTGCCTTTATGGGACTACCAACTCCCTTCTTATCATCTCTCTTTTCTTTCTTTTCTTTCTTAAATCTATTCTCTCAATTTCCGAAGTAAGATGAAGTAAACTGAGAGGAGGGAGGCCTGGCAAACTTTCATTCACTAGGCGTGGTGAACTCTTTTTTAAGGCATTTCATGGAGAGAAAATTTGAACAGCCAACCAATCTTTTTTGGCTTTTTCCACAGGCGGTTTTCATGGTTAATATGTAAAATAATAGCGCGCTTATACATCTAATATTTGCATTGAATATTACAACTATTACTTCAATAAGGTTGTTGATATGTAAAATAAAATATTATTGAAGAATTATTGCTACCACATTTATCTAACATTATAACATAATTTCGTATCGCATTATTAGAAGGAGAACCTATTTCAAACCCATTTATCACTTTGGCATTTATTTAATAAATTGAGACATATTTAAATATAATTTGAACCTTATAACCTTCGTACGCATATTACCACTTTATTAATAACGGGAAAAAGAATTGATCATATAATTAACTTGAAGATATTATGATTCGGCAGGAAATGGTAGAATGCGATCACAAGAGCAGAAACAAAGGCAAAATGCATGCTTGTGGCTATAATGCTCATGTAACTATGCTGCTTGGAGCTGCAAAATTACTTCATAGTAGGCGACACCACTTGAAGGTAGGTATTTATATAACCACATTTATCCACGACATAACATCAATTTCAAAGCCTAACGAAGTAGTCTGAAGTATGAACTGCTCAAGCCTCAAGTGCTCTTTCTGCATATTGTTTTTCATTCTTCTTTTTCTTTTGAAAAGGCACAGTTAAATTGGAGTTTCAACCAGCAGAAGAGCGCAAAGGAGGGGCATATCACGTTCTAAAAGAGGGTGTACCTGATGACGTCCAAGCTATTTTTGCTTTACATGTTTCGCCACAAATACCAACTGGCACTATCGAATCGCGACCTGGCCCTATTGTGGCTGCCTCTGCAAGATTTTTACCCACAATTCGAGCTAAAGGTGGAGACCCAATTCTAGCAGCTTCCCTGGCTATACTTGTTCTCTAACTTATCATTTCACGAGAAACTGACCCATTAGAAGCCAAGGTAATTATTCATCTTCCATTCTAGTCTAACTAAATATTTGAGTTATGCAGTGGGGAGGGGATGATCTCGTATAAAAATTTTAGGTAAGACTCAACTCTCTCAAATAAGATCATGTTACTAGTGACGGTGGCCTAATGAACTACACCAACAATATAGGCCCAGTACTGTAACTCGCAGACCCAATGGTCCAAATAACAAGCCTATCAAAGAGATAAGAAGTAGAAACTACTAGAAGCAGGATGAGCTATCTAACCCATGGGAACCAAATTTTGCAGCTATAGTACGTAGGGTTTTCGGTCTGTGTGAGACGTATGAAAATACTGTGTGATTTACCAAATAGTTTGGAGTCTTTCTTTTTCAATGGAAGAGAAATGTTCTCTTTTTATTTGTAATTCTTTTCTACTCTATCTTCTCTATAATGGTTTCTTTAATTTTTATGATTTATTTTTCATTTCTATTTTAGTGCTTTTTTTTTTCATCATTTGGTAGCGCTTCTTGATAGCTAGGTTGCTACCAACTAGTAATAGCAGAATCCTACGGTTAAAGATAGACAAAAGTTTATTATTCGTTCATTTCGATACTGTTTTAGGCAATATATATCGGTTGGGTTCATTAAGGGTGGAAAAGCTGAGAACGTTCCGGAAAAGGTCCAATATTGAGGAACTTTTTCCCTTTGGAAGGTCAATCCTACATTCAACGGAGGATTGAGGAGGTATATATCTGGACACTTTACCTGTTATTTTACATTTTATACTAATATATATATATATATATATATACACATAGACCAAAATATAAGAAATTATGGTATCTACTATGCTTGTTTGTTACGATAATTGTGTTGAGTATATTTTATGAAGTTTAAAAGAGTGTAACGTAAGATTTCTGTATGTTGTGAGTGGCATAAGGTAATTACAATATAATTTTATGATACCCTAATATCTTTGATATTAGTATGCCTAATATAAGTATCTTAAGAGTAGACTGTATACATATATATAAGTATATACTATTAGACTTTATAGATATATAAAATTATATTTATAACATCTAATGCAAAAAAAATGGATCGAAATGTTATCTCCTACCATTGCTTAAATCCTTTGTTTTCTGATGAAGGGGATGCTTCCAAACTTTGGTTAACACTCTATGATAGTGTTATGTTCAGATGAGTGTGTAAACCGAGCTTGGGGACTCCTGTATTTATAGGCAAAGTTTTCAACGACAATTCCATCACATTACCGAAGAAAATGACACGTTCTGAGACGTGAGAAATCATCTCGTGAAACCCATAATTTTCGGACCATAATGGAGTTGTTGCCAGCCAACATGATTTATTGCCACGATCTGCTTCCCACGTTTTACATTTTTCTTACATTCTCACATTTCGTATGCAACATTCCACATTCTCCCACTTGGTTCGAAAATTTTTTTTATTCATAATGGCTTCTTACAATTCAAATATTTAACTAAAACAAAAATGCATGAATCATAGCGGTAATTCCTCTATAAGTGAGTAATATCTTCTATGTATCACAATGCATTTTGTTTCCTTACCCACTATATATCAACTTTATGAATAAGCCATATGCTTATTCTGAGTCCTCTTAATATTGTTATTCTCAAATTTAATGTATACGCATAAATAAGAAAATAACTTAAAATGAATAAAGGCTTTATTACAAATGATATATATATATATATATATATATATATATATATATATATATATAGTATATACATCAATAACACAAAGTGGAGCTAAGTCCCATTCTAGATACATGATCCCTAAACATTACTGGTGGCATGCCTTTTGTTAAAGGATTTGCAATCATCAACTTAGTGCTAATGTGTTTAATAATAACTTTATTTTCCTTGACACGTCAAGGAATGGCTAAGTATTTAATGTTGATATGCTTATTTCGATTTCCACTTTTGTTGTTCTTAACAAGAAAAATAGCAGTTGAGTTGTCACAATATATCTTCAATGCCCTAGGGATAGTGTTGACAATTCTAAGCCCAGATATAAAGCTCTTGAGCCAAACACCATGTGAAGTTGCCTCAAAATAAGAAACAAACTCTGCCTCCATAGTAGAAGTAGCAGTCAAAGTCTGCTTTGCGCTTCTCCAAGATACGGCTCCGCTGGCTAACATGAAAATGTAGCCCGATGTTGATTTCCAGAATCAACACATCCAACAAAATCTGAATCTGAGTAGCCAACTACCTCAAGGTTTTCAGTCCGTCTATACATCAACATGTACTTCTTGGTACCCTTAAGATACCTCATTACCTTCTTTGCAACTCTCCAATGATCTATACCTGGATTACTCTGATATATGCCTAACAGTCCAACTACAAATGTAATGTCATGTCTTGTACAAACCTGAGCATACATAAGACTTCTGACAGCAGAAGCATAATGTTATGCATCTGTTCTTTTTCTAAATCATTCTTCGAGCATTGGTTCAAATTGAACTTATCACCCTTCACAATAGGTGCTACATTTGGTAAACAATCTTTCATCCGAAATCTCTCTAAGACCTTATTGATATAAGTTTCTTGTGATAGACCTAAAATACATTGAGTTCTATCTCGATAGATCTTAATGCCAATGACATAAGATGCCTCACCCATATCCTTCATATCAAAATTTTTAGAGAGAAATTGTTTCACCTCATATAACCACCTTTTATCATTGGTTGCAAGTAATATGTCATCCACATACAATGCAAGGAAACAGATTTTACTCCTACTGACCTTCTAATATATACATTAGTCCATGACGTTTTCCACAAATCCATATGAGGAGATAACATTATGAAATTTTAAGTACCACTGGCGGAAGGCCTGTTTCAATCCATATATGGATTTCTTTAACTTGCACACCAAATGTTCACCTGCACTAGAGGGGAATCCTTCAGGTTGTTTCATATATACCTCCTCATCTAGTTTCCCATTGAGGAATGCTGTCTTCACATCCATTTGATGCAACTCCAAGTCAAAATGAGCAACTAATGCCATTATTATACGGAGGGAATCTTTCTTAAATATAGGAGAAAAGGTCTCTATGTAATCAATTCCTTCCCTTTGAGTGAATCTCTTGGTCACGAGTCGTGCTTTATATCTCTCGATGTTGCCTAATGAGTCTCTTTTCGTTTTATAGACCCATTTGTATCCAATAGCCTTAGAGTCATTAGGTAACTCAACAAGATCCCAGACCCCATTAGACGCCATAGAATCCATCTCTTCCTTCATGGCATTGTGCCACAGTTTTGATTTTTTATAGCTGATGGCTTGTGAAAATGTTTCAGGGTTATTCTCAACTCCTATATTGTAATCAGATTCTTGTAGATACACAGCATAATCACTAAGAATTGTTGACTTCCTCATCCTAGTTGATCTTCTTAATGTTGACTCAACATTCTCTTGAGGAGCATGTTGCTCAACAGTCCTTAAAGGCTGTTCATTAACTGGATCAACTTGGTCAATGTCAACAGGTTGTGGATCCTAAATGATTGGTTGTTCAATGCTTGTTTGGACTTGAGGGGCATGAATTACAATCAATCTATCACTTAATGTAAGAATTTGAATATCAAACTGATCATTTTCAGAACTTAAGTTTTGAGTTTGATCACTCACACTGATCAAGTCATTATCAAGAAATTTTGCATTCCTTGATTCCACAGTCCTAGTACTGTGAGATGAACAATAAAATCTATAACCCTTAAACTTTTCAACATACCCAATAAAGTAGCCACTAATAGTCCTAGGGTCCAACTTCTTTTCTTGTGGATTGTAAACCCTAACCTCAGATGAGCATCCCCAAATGCGCATATGTCTTAAACTTGGTTTCTAACCCTTGAATAACTCAAATGACGTCTTTTCAACAACCTTGGTAGGAACTCGATTAAGAATATACATTGCCGTTTTGAGGGTTTCAGTCCACAAGAATTTAGGAAGTTTGGAGCTAATCAATATGCTCCTCACCATGTCCAACAATGTTCAGTTTTTCTTTTTTAGTTACACCATTTTGGTCAGGTGACCCAGGCATAATGTATTGGGCAACAATCTCATGCTCTTGAAGAAACCTAGCAAATGAACCTGGTGCTTGTTCATCTTCAGTGTATCTACCATAATATTCTCTACCTCTATCAGATCTCACTATCTTAATTTGTTTACCACATTATTTCTCTACTTCTACCTTAAATATCTTAAAAGCATCCAGTGCTTCATTCTTATTATTGAGCAGATAGAGATACATGTATCGTGAGTAATCATCAATAAAGGTGATAAAGTATTTTTGACTACTAGAGTCTAAATCTGGACTATAAATATCCGTATGTATGATTTCTAATATGCTAGAACTCCTCTTAGCACTTCTCTTAGTCTTGTTAGTCTGCTTTCCCTTAATGCAGTCTACACAAGTGTTGAAATTAGTAAAGTCAAGAGTATTGAGTACTCTGTCTTTTACTAATCTTTTCACTCTCTCTATTGAGATATGACCAAGCCTACAGTGCCATAACATAGAGGAATTTTCATTAGTAACATTTCTCTTAATACCTATGCTACTAGAAACATGCGTTGAGTCATAAATGTTATTATTTTGTAATTGAATTTGGAATAGATCATCGCAAAGTGTACCATTGCCAATAAAATTAGATTTATAAAATAATTTAAATTCATTACTTAAAAATTCAAAATAATATCCTAATGGTACAAGTTTGGAAACAGAAATTAAGTTTCTAGAGAAACTTGGTACATAAAATGTCTTCTCCAAATTCAAAATAAAACCAAAATTAAGAACTAATCTGCATGTTCCTATAACTTCAACAGTTGAGCCTATCTTATTTCCTTAATAGATACATTGCTCACTGCCCACCGACTTCCTTTGGCTTAGAAAGCCCTGCAAGGTATTAGAGATGTGAATTATTAAGCCAGAATCAATCCACCATGTGTTACTACTAGCGTCTACCATATTAGATTCATAACAAAAATATAAGATTGAGTTACCTTTCTTTTAAAGCCAAGCCTTGAATTTGACACAGTCCATTTTTATATGTCCTTTCTTTTTACAAAAAAAACACTTGGATTCTTTCTTAATGTCCTCAGGGATGGGAACCTTGCCCTTCCCTTTTTTCTTGGTCTTTCTTTTCTTCCCCTTTTGTGTCACTGAATGTACACTTTCACCCATATCTGCTATGAGCCTTCCTTCTTCTTGTACACACATGGTTAGAAGTTCATTGATTGACCACTTCTCTTTATGAGTATTGTAGGAGATTTTGAAAGGCCCATATTGTTGTGGCAGAGAATTCAAGATGTAGTGCACGAGGAAAGAATTTGACATCTTAACCTCAAGTGTTTTCAATTGAGCTGCTATATCCCTCATTTTCATGATGTGCTCTCGTACACCTCTTATGCCAGTAAGTTTTATGGATGATAACTTTGTCATTAAGGTACTTGCTAAGGCCTTATCTGAAGATTCGAATTATTCATCAATAGCCTTAAGCAAATTTCAAATGTTTTGAAGCTCTCCAATAGACCCACGAATACTAGCTAATATTTTAGTCTTGATGTACATCATACTAAGGCGATTGGATCGCTCCCAACGTTCATAAACATTTACTTATGATGTGCTACTAATATTCATGGGTTTAGAAGGTTTATCTTTTTTAATTGCATCATCAACGTCCATCCACCCTAATTGGGGAAGTATTTTCTCCTTCCAAACATTATAGTTATCTCCAATTAGTTCAGGAACTTGAAAATCAGAAATATTTAAAGGTTAAAAAGCTGTATAATTTACATGCTATGTTAATAATTCGAGACAAATAAATATTCTTAAATGATATGTTATGCCAATGCAATGCATATCAATTCAAATTATGAGCCTAGTAACAAATAAAATTACCTGTGGGTTAAATTTTATTTAATTAGACTCATATACTAATGATAAAACTAGTAAATTATATTCTTTTATTAATTCCTGCGGGTAAATCAAGAAAAAAAAACTTACTATTCCATCCTAATTAATCACATGAAATATGATAATATTCTTGTAGGATAATAATTATCATATTAAATATAATTAATTACAATTTGATGTCATTTTACTTTATGTGATTATAACACTTAATGCATAATTTTAAAATAATTAAAGGTGTTACGGCTAAACTTTAATTAAAAAAATACACAATTTACATGACATCTAAATAAAATTACATACTTGAATATAATTTAATATAATGTATAAACAAGCATACACAATGAGAATTTTAATAATTAATTAATTAATTAAAAATATGATTAATTAATTTAATTAATATTCTCCCTTTAAATTAATCTAAATGTGTCATAAACATTGCTAAAAATAAAAATAAAAAAATTAATTATTTTTTTTTTACAAATTTAGACATAAATTAAATGACACTATAAATTAATTACTATTTCTAATTATGCCAAAATTGCCTAAAATTAATTAACATTTTAAGATTTAGGCAAATTTTAAAGGCATAAAATTAATTTTACAATTATTTTGATAAATAAATAACTAAATATTGTCAAAATTAATATAAATTTGTCCATAATAATTTTGCCAAAATTTGGACAAATTAAAATGTGCTTAATAATTTTAAACAAAATAAATGGCCAACAAAATAAATTACTATTAAATTTTAATTAAATATTGGCCAATAAAATATTTTTGTTTAAATTTTTTTTAATATCAAAAGATAATATATATAAATATATATATATATATATATATATATATATATATATATATATATAAATCATGGGAGAAGAAAATGTATGAAGGAAATGCCACAAAAGAAAACGTATATATATATATATATATATTAAATATTGCTTATACAAAACAACAAAGAAACGTGGCTTCAGTGGCTAGGACTCATGCTTGCAATGTGAAGATCATGGGTTCGAATCCTCCTATACACGTCTGAAGCCATTTTATTGAAAAAACACAAAACTACATGTCATTTGCATCTATATTGTCACGGGGCCATTACTCTCTCTTCAAAAGCTAGCCGTTGAGGTGTACAGCGCTCCCGCTTATATGCCCAAAATCGACCTCCAGTCTATCCAATGTGGGCTCGTGACATACTCACCCACCCAATCCGTGACGTCCTCGTCACGAATGGCCCACCATTCCATCCACGGTGGAGTTGGATGCCATCCATCCTAACAGCGACTGTGGGGCCGGCTCTGATACCACTTGTCTCTCCTCAAAAGTTAGCTGTTGAGGTGTGCAGTGCTCCCACTTATATGCCCATAATCAACCCCCAGTCTATCTGATGTGGGCTCATGACAATATGCAACAGCAACGCAAACTACAAAACGACATGTTGTTTATTGAAGGCTTAAAACGACCTGTCGTATAGATCGTCCTCAACCTCCAGCCGGGTCGACCCGACCCGGTTACAACCCGTTTCGGACCCAAATGAAAATCTGATCATTTTTTGAGTTTCTGAGTTCCGTTTTGGATGATCCAAGAGTCCATTTTTATCAGAATTTCATGTAGATTCCATTTTTGATATCAAAATGATGAAAAAAATGACTCTATTAATCAACCCAAATTCACAAAAAATTTGACGTTTTTTAGCTTAAAAAATTTAGCAAGGCAAAAGCATTTTATGCTCTAATACCAACTGTTAGACTTCATGGATATATAAAATCATATTTATAACATCCAATGCAAGAGAAATAGATTGAAATGTTACCTTCCGCCATTGCTTGAATCCTCTGTTTTCTGATAAAAATTCTGTCACATGAAAGTCCCAGGGAATGCTTCTAAATTTTGGTTAATACTCTATGATGGTGTTATGTTCAGATGGGTGTGTAAACCGAGCTTGAGAACCTTGGTATTTATAGGCAAAGTTTTCAACGTCAATTCCATCACATTACCAAAGAAAATGACACATTTTGAGATGTGGAAAATCATCTCACGAAACCCATAATTTTTGGACCATAATGGAGTTGTTGCCAGCTAACATGATTTGTTGCCACGATCTGCTTACCATGTTCTGCATTTTTCTCACGTTCTCACGTTTCGGATGCAACATTCCACATATATATGTATGTATCGAGATTCCAGAGTGAAGAACACACAACGACACATTTTATGTACAGGCGGTAGAGATGCAAGCAGCAGTGAAGGGATGCTCAGATGGAGTGGACTTCATGGAGGAAACAATGAGGCCTTATCCTCCAATCATAAACGAACCTACCCTGTACCAGCATGCAAAGAGAGTGGGAGAAGCTCTGCTTGATGTGAAGCTTGCTCCCTCGAGCATGGCAGCAGAAGACTTCAGCTTTGACTCTCAAAAAGTGGCAGCCTCTTTTTTCTGCATTGGAACATACAATGACACGCTCTACCTCAACACAGGGCTACCCCTCCACTCCCCTTACTTTGTGATTGATGAGGTCACTCTTCCCATTGGAACTGCTTTTCATGCAGCTGTTGCTATCACTTACCTTGCTTGTGACCTTCCTTCTATAATAGAAAATTGATGTCTTTCTTCCTCACCTTCGAGGCTATTTTCTTCATCTTGTTCTTCCAGGGAAATTAAAGATCTGCCCATACTTGGATAGAAAAATCCCAATAGGGTCTTTTTAATGGCAGGAAAACAATAATGTTTTGAATTGCTTGGCTCTTATTCTAAAGGCTAAAGGCTTCTGATATTGTAGAATATCTATTATTGTGGAAAAAAGTATAAGTTCCACTGTATGGTATCATAATTTGTATGCCCTGCCTTATTGAAAGAATGAAATGCATTTAAATCATCACGAGCTAGCTTCATGTCCTGCTTCACTAAATTATACGGTAAAGTTTTCACCTGGTAATGTTGATCCCATGCCAACGATAAATTAATTGCAAAATGGAGGCACTATCATCCAGCTCCTTTGGAAGCTATACCTTATGAGACTTTATCCTTCAAATTTATTTCAGTATATAAACAAAAAAGTCTTAAAATTTATACCTTATTACACATTAAATTTTTTATTAAAGCAAATTATATATTTACATTATTTTAAAAAATTATTTATTTATATGAATTAGTCTCTTAAAATTTATAACTTATTATACGTCAAGTTTTTTGTCAAACCAAATTATATTTTTTATGATTTTAAAAAATTAATTCAATATAGACGTGCAACAAATTATAAGCTTTAAATGATTAGTATGTATAAGAAAATAAATTCAATAACTAAAATATAAAGAAATATATTTTCAAAAACTAAATTATAATATTTACACAAACCCCATCAAATTAATAGGTTGCGTTGTACGCCTATATCTCATGTTACATAAACAAATATTTATGTCCATTAACAATGACATCAGGGGAAGTTATGCACGGCTAATTTGATTTGATGGGAAAGTGATTTTTTTTTTATTTTAAATGCTATATTAATGTATGGCCCTCAAAACGGCCAAGGGCTGGCGCATTGGATTCATAATCACTCACTCCTCCTAAAATCAGAGAAACGTTAATTTAGTTATTTTTTAATTTTAGTATTCATGAAATATTACACACAAGTCAAATGAACATTTTGCAACATTTTTTTTCATAAAAGATAATTTCTCTTATTGATCCTCTGTGTATATATATAAGCTTGATATTACTTTAGTATCCTATTATTTAATTAATAAAACATATTATTTAATCACATAATCTTTTTAGAACTAAATAGTAGTGAACAAAACACTGTTACTTAAATATTCACACACACACACACACATTTCTCTAACATGAAACTTGTAATTCCATCCTTAGAGGTAGGCCCTCAAGCACCACAAAGGTCATTACATATTATATTTATATACTTATCAATGTTTCTTGTTTTTGAACCAAACATTGAATAAAAAAAACTCCCTTCTGTTGGAGAGGAAAGTGGAGGAAAAGAGAAATGGAAAGAAAAAGTTGGATAAGATTTTAATTTTAATTTTATATTTATTATTTTAATTAATAATTAATATTTTAATTAATAATTATTTAATTATTAAGAATAAAAATATTATGAGTATTTTTATTTATAATTTTTATTTTTATACTTAATTTTTTACATATCAAATGAATTTTAACATGAGTGTTATTCAAATAATATATATTTTACTTAAATATTGTCACACATTTTTTGTTCTCTGTCACATGACTTGAAACTCTACCTCAAAGTAGATAACACGTAATCCCCACAAATGAATTCGGATCTTCCAAAACACTTTATACATAATGTTTGGATGGAGAGAAAGATGAAGAGAAGAGAAAGGAGGGAGAGGAAAAAGATATATTTTTCTGTTTGGCTCAAAGAGAAAATTGAGAAGAAGAGAACAAATGGGGAGAAAAGTATGATGGGTATCATCGATTTTTTTTTCCTAAATATGAAAAGATTTGAAGGAGAAAATGCGCGCGGCGTAACAGAAATAAATAAAAAAGTATATATATTTAACAAAATTTTTTAAGATTTTAATTAATTATTTAATATTATAATAATCAATAAATATATATTTTTAAAATAATAATTTTTAATATTAAAACCAACAAATTATATATATAATTAAAAAAAGTGTTACATATAAATTTAAGTAATTAACAATATAATATATATATAACAAAATTCTTTAACATTTTTAATTAATTAATTAAAAAATTAATGTTATAATTAATTTTGTTATAAAATTGATTAATATATTATATAAAATAATAATACATTTTTTAAAATTAAAATTAATAAATTATATATAATTTAAACAAAAAATTACACATAATAAAAAAAAACACTGTCGAACAGTATTGCTACCAAACTTCAGTTAGATATGTATATTTGATTGAATTTCAGTCGGACATATATATGTCCAACAATGTATATATATGCGTTGCCTGAGGCTTATAATATAATATTTAAATAATATTAAATAATATTTATATATACTATATTTAAATTGATTAATATATATTAAAATAATATTTATAAAATTTTAGAATAAATATTAATATCTATGATATTAAAATAATAATTTATAAATAATTTTTTACAAAATAAAAGTTAATTAATTTGAAGAATATATTTTTTAAAATATTTTTTTAATTTTAAATGTGTGTTTTTTAATAAATTTTTTTATCTTATTCAAAAATAATTTTTTTATAATTTAAACATTTTCTTAAATTAATTTTTATTTCTTTTATTATTCTTATTTTTTAAAAAACACATATATATATATATATATATGCAAAAAGTTAATATAATAATAGTATTATTATTATATTAAATTAACACATTTTTTTTTCTTTTATCTTCTTTCCCTCCATCCAAACTAGACCTGATCATGGGTTAAGAAACTCGCTCGGCCCGAAAAAAATAGATATAAGTCCGAAAAAAAACTCAAAAAAAAAAAAAAATGAGCTCGTTTTAAAAAAGTTGGAATATAAAAAAGGCCAAGCTTGGGCTTTTTTTAAAGCCCGACCCGAGCCCGAACCTGCCTATATTATAATTATTTTTTATATATTATTAATAAATAATATTATTAGAACATTTATTTATAATTATAGATAGAAGTAAAAAAGAATTATATAACATATATGATTATTATTATTTTTACTTTTACTTATTGTATAATATATTATTAAGAATAAATTAGAATTCAAATAAAATAAATTATTAATAGTAATATTATTAAAAAAATTATCATTTTGAAAAGTTTTACTATCATATATATATATATAAAGTTATTTAAACCTTTTGTAATTTTTTAATAAGTTATTTAGAATATAAAATAAAAATAAAAGTATGTTTAATAAGTAATGAAATAAATAAATAAATATATATAATATTTAAAACTAAAAAATTATTAAAAAAAAGAATAGTGCAAAACGAGCTAGCTCAGGCTCGGCCTGTTTTTAATTGGGCTTAAGCCCGATCGGTACTGTTCAAAATAGTGTTGGGCTGGGTTCATACCTAAAAAATTTGTAAATTTTTTTATGAGTCTGACTCATTTTTAAACTAATTTAGTCTATGATCAAGTCTAATCTAAACGTATAAAGAAAAAAATATTTTTTAATTTTTTTTTCTCATATTTTTTTTATTTTTATTTTCCCTCGTCCAAACACAGTTTACGAGGTGAAGTGAGAAAAAAAAAATATAGAAAAAAGTCACTTCATTCAAGTTACTTCAAATAATTAAGAATAATATATTTTTATTATTAGCTTACTGTTTATAAACAGTATGACTGATGTCTTAGGCCACATATCATTCATTTTTTTTAATATTTCTTTATTTTAAAAAATTTGCACTGGGTCCCCGTCAATTGCACGCGACCAAGACTAGCTTCTTAATATTTCAATGGGTAAATAAATTAAGAAAATTAAAAAAAGAAACATTTTTGCCTTGAGATGGAGAAACTATAGATTACTTTAACCCACAGCTTTAACAGGTTTTCCTTTTATCTTTTTTAAATACTTAATAGGAAAAGGAGAGGGGCAGCCCGCCATTTGTCCATTACCAACACTGGGAATTTCAGAGTTATTCGCTTAGGTGTATGTAATTAGTTGGATTTAACAGATCATCTGGCTGTAAGGTTCTCCCTCCAAATTACTTGCCATGGAGAGATTGTTGGGCTTGATGAGAATGACGTTGTTAACGATGTTGCTTTGGTCGAGTACTTCAGCAATAGTCAACCAAACTCAGGGATGGGAGTTGAGGGATCTAACTGGGGAGCTGTTGAAGTCAGCGAAGGCACCTCCTTTCTTGGAATGGTTGAAAGGGGTTCGAAGGAGAATCCATGAGTATCCAGAATTGGCATTTGAGGAGTTTCAGACGAGTCAACTCATTAGATCGGAGCTCGACTCGCTCGGGGTCCAGTACTCGTGGCCGGTTGCTGCCACCGGCATCGTGGCTTCTATTGGTTTTGGCGATCATCCCTGGTTTGCTCTAAGGGCTGACATGGACGCTCTCCCAATTCAGGTTTTCTTTTTCTTTTTCTTTTTCAGTTTCCTCTTTTTTTTTTTTCAAATTGAGTGGATTTGATGATGTAAAAGAAAAAGTCTCATGAGTTAATAATAATAGTAATGTTGCTTATATATATATATATATATATATATATGGGGGATTTTGATTTGTGTGTGTGTGTTTTATTTTAAATATATAGAACATTTATTTAATAATATGAGGTTAATATAATTTGAACCTTATTTTATGCAGTATATTAATAAGAAAAATGAATTGATTAAATAATTTAAAAATGAATTGATTAAATAATTTAGTTGAAAATATTATGATTTGGAAGGAATTGGTAGAATGGGAGCACAAGAGCAAAAACAAAGGGAAAATGCATGCGTGTGGGCATGATGCTCATGTAGCGATGCTGCTCGGAGCCGCTAAGTTACTTCAAGGCAGGCGACACCAATTGAAGGTATATAGGGGTATCATATTAATACACACTATACATCACTTTCAAAGCCTAAGAAAGTGGCATAAGCTGCTCAATTAAGTAGTGTTTGTGTGGTTTTGAAAGGGCACTGTTAAACTGGTGTTCCAACCAGCAGAAGAGAGCAAAGGAGGAGGGGCATATCATGTACTACAAGAGGGTGCTCTTAATAACGTCCGAGGTATATTGGCTTTGCACGTTTCACCAAAAATACCAGTGGGGACTATTGAATCGCGACCTGGCCCTATTATGGCTGCCTCTACAAGATTTTTAGTCACAATCCGAGCCGAAGGTGGAGATCCAATTCTGGCAGCTTCCATGGCTATACTTGCTCTCCAACCTATCATTTCACGAGAAACTGACCCATTACAACCCAAGGTACCTAATTAATTATTCATCCAATTCCATTCTAGTTTGCCTACAAAGATTTGAGTTACTTAGTGGGGATGATCCCATGACAATGTTCCTAGTTTTCCAATTATGCATATTTATATAGTAATAGCACGGTCCAATTGTTATAGCATGGGCAAAATTATTGGTTCATTTTAATACTGTTTTAGGTGATATCGGTTGGGTTCATTAAGGGTGGAATGGCTGAAAACGTAATTCCAGAGGAGGTCCAATTTGGAGGAACTCTTCGAAGCTTCAGTTCAGAAGAGCAATCTAACACTCAACAGAGGATTAGAGAGGTACGTGCAAATCAACGGAGATTAAGAACACATTAATTAGTGTGATTAGTGTCACTAATTTGTAATATACATGCAGGTGATAGAGATGGAAGCGGCAGTGGAGGGATGCTCAGCTAGGGTGGACTTCATGGAGGAAACAATGAGGCCCTATCCTCCAACCATAAACGACATTGCTCTGTACCAACACGCAAAGAGAGTGGGAGAAGCTCTTATTGGTAAACCAAATGTGAAGCTTGCTCCCTTGAGCATGGCAGCAGAAGACTTCAGCTTTTACTCCCAAAAAATGGCAGCCTTACTTTTCTCTATTGGAACATATAATGAGACGCATAAGACAGGACTGTCCCTTCACTCCCCTTACTTTGTGATTGATGAGGACGCTCTTCCCATTGGAGCTGCTTTTCATGCAGCTGTTGCTATCTCTTACCTTGATGACGCCCAGCTTTCTTTTACACTAGAAAATTAATGTGTTTTATTTCTTCGTCTCGTGTTCTTCCTTTAAACAAGGGAAAGATATGTTAATATTTTTCATTGAACAATAATCATTTCTGCACATGAAATGTGCAGATTGGTCTACTCTATTCTTTTAGTGGGAGTGGGATCAGAATGCTAGACAACAACGATATTCCTGTTATTGTGTATTCGTAGATGTTGAGTATTATTTTTGAAGATTCACTAGAACCCATATGCCTTGCGGTACAAAATCTAACTTTCTGAGACTTGATATATTTAATTTAGTGCCCAAGTTGATTTTTGTTTTAGGATAGCAAGTTTGTTTTGGCTAGTGCCTAATAATGTTCTCATATAGATTGTTTATGCTCGGTTTGATGATAATTCTTGCTGTACTGAAAAATCTGGTTGCATATTGCTAATTCAATCAAAATCTTGCAATGTTACATGGGAGAAATAATAAAAAAATGGAATGTGTGACTGATTGTTAGTTAGTTTCGTTATTATAAGAAAGTGTTTGTTAGTTGAGTTAATTGTACTAGATGCTATTCAAATTGAATTGTAGCTGTAAGCAACCAAGTCCTCTCCTATTCAAACTGGTGTAAATACAGGCCAAAACAGAGAAAAGAAGGTTGTTGAATCTTTATATTGGAATTCTGTTAAGCAATTTGTTCGCCTGGGGCCTTCCTACCATGTAATCTGAGTCCTTTGATGCTTTGTATGAGCTTCGATAGAAAGGAGCCCAAATTGGGTATCAACATAACCAAAATAATGCAGTTTTGGTTAAGTTGCCTCGGATCCTAAATGCTAAAGGCTTCTGGCTTTCTTGGATAGCTATTATTGTGGATAAATGTGAAGTTGCACTGCATGCTAATTAAGGTCAAATCGCAAAGATTTTGTATGCCCTGCAATATAAGAATGAAACGCATAGAAATCATCATCAGCTTCATGTCCTGCTTTACTTGGGGAATGTTTGGTCGCTGAAATCATTCCTAAAGAATGAAATAGAATTTTGTAATTTATAATTATGATTGGTATAATATAAAAAAATAATATTTTATTTCTTTTTTTAATTTGGTTAGATGAAAATAATATAATAATAAAAAATTAATTAAATGTTTATAATATTCTTAATATAAAAAATAATAAAATAATTATTATTAATTATTAATTATTAATAAAATAATTATGTATAATTACCAAAAATAATAAAAAATATTTTTTTTAATTTAAAAATGTTTTTTATGACAAAAAATTTTTAATTAAAAAATATAAATTTAAAAATCATTTCACCCATGCCATGAATATTCTCAAGTATCAAACAAAATATGGTTAGATCTCCTCTTTTCAAACTTAGAAACGAAGCATTATTGAACTAAGAAATAAAATCTTTCAAAAACAAAAGCATCAAACTTAGATTCTCATATTTTCATTTCTAACGAAAATTTTTCAACTATAGTAATTGTTAAACTAAAAAATTTTCAACTACAATGGTTCTAACAAAAATATTAGTAAACTCAGACCCAAATTCTCATTTATAATGAAACTTCGTAGCTAGAAAAGAAACATAGTAGGTGTGAGAAACAAAAGGATAAGAATAGGAAATCAGAAATCAAAAGCTTCCTCGCGTCCAAATGTTTCCATAACCTTACGAAGGTGTTGTTAGGGATCAAGTGGAATTGAAAGAGGACAATGGCGATTTAATCTACATGTGTGAGTTGGAAGATGATAGGTTCGTAACTCCTAAGCCCAGATTTGAAAAGGCATATGTTAGAAGAAATAAGAAGGTTGGGACTAATGAGTGTAAGGTGACAGAGAGAGAGAGAGAATATTCTATAACTAACTCTCAAATCTATGGAGCGGAGAGTGAGGGGAGGAAGGTTTAGGAAGGGAGAGTGCGTAAATGGGAGAGGGTAAGGAGAAATTCAGTGGGGGAGAAAGCTCTAGTCTCTCAAAAACTAGAGAGTAAGTCGAGAGTGTAGGTGTTACTGATAAGTTATTGGAATCCATCTTTTTTTATCGAAGAAGATTTCATTTTCTGAATAATATAATAGAATATGAGGTTTCTATTAATTTGGTATTAGAGCATTGATTGTTGGGACATGGTGGGAACCAAAATGGAAAGACGAGTAAAAATGGGAAAGAAGGGGTTTGGCGACTTGTGGAAGAGCCATGAAGAGGTGATAGAGGAACTCGTGTCAATTAGAGTATTGATGTGGGAGCTTCGAGACTAGTTGGGTGACTTATGTTCTGCTCCTAATACGGACAAAAGAGGAGAGACAATGAATGGTGTTACTTAGAATGTCATAACGGGTGCAAATTCTATTGCTCTGAAAGTGGAGATGATTGAAACTTCTCAACAAGTATAGACAAGTTCAACAGCTACGATAGAGGTAACCCGAATCTTGAGAACTAATGAAAATTGGGGTGATAAGGATTCCAGCAGATATAGAAGATTGGAGCTATCGATATTTTTTAGAGAAGATTCGATTGGATGGTTGTTGAGGGTGGAATGACATTTCTTAGTGAATAACATTGAGGAATCGAGAAGTTAAATGTTGTCGCTGCTAGCCTAAATGACAAGGCTTTAAACTGGTTTCAATGGTTGGAAGCTTGGGCACCTATACAGACCTTAAAGGAGTTTATGAAGTACTAGATCGATTTTACTATTATCAAATAAGAGATAGTTATGAGAGATTTTTGGGGCTTAAACAATATGGGTCTGTGAGGAAATATAGGAAAAACTTTGAGACACTTTCAGCTTCTCTAAGAGATATACCATATAAGGTTTTAATGGGAGCATTTAAAAATGGCTTGAAGGGAGAGATTAAGGTTGAAGTGTGACTCATGCAACTTTTGACTCTTAAACAGTTGATGGATTATGCTTTTCAGATAGAAGGAAAAGACTTTGTACTCCAAAGAACCAGAGAAGAAGAGAAATCAAAGGTAGTTATTACCAGCTCAACATCAAGTTAGAATGGAGTAGCACCATAATTTTCAAAGTTTTGAAGTGTAGGTGAGTTGATGAGAAATTCAACAATTACCTCTGTTAGAAGGAATATTGAAAGTAAAGGAAGAGGAAGAAAAAAGACAGTCAATAATAAGGTTACAATTGCTATTACTACTACTCAGAGCAGTAGTAGTAACACCAGAAACAAGAAAAGGATGACTAAAGCTAAAATCAATAGAAGAAGAGAATGAGGGTTGTGCTTTAAGTGTGATAAGAAGTTTAGGCCTAACCATAAATGTAAGAATAGGCAATTTCATATGCTGATTCTTACAGAGGAGGAGGATTTAGAGGAAGTGGTCTTGAAGGAAAAGGAAGATCAAGTAGGAGATGAGGATTCCAAGGTTATAGTCCTAATGGAATTGTCCTCAACCACAGTCGCTGGACTGGCAGGGTACAAAGCCATGAAGTTGGTGGGAAAGGCTTATAGAAAGGAAGTGTTAGTATTGATTGATAATGGAACCACCTATAATTTTATTTCACTGTTAATGGTGGTGACGCTTAAAATCCTTGCACAAAATACCAATCATTATTCCATAACTATGGGGGATGGAAGAAAAGTTATAACCCAAGGAAAATGTAAGGAAGTATGTTTGGAGTTACAAGGATTGCAAGTCATTTAGACATTCTACCCATTCAAATTGGGCAATGTGAATGTGGCGTTGGGAATTGCATGGTTAGAAAACTAGGGAGAATTAAGAGTTAATTGGAGGCAAAGTTATATGAAAATTAAGGTTGGTAAAGAGTGGGTTCATCTTAAAGGAGACTCGACTCTTAGTCAATCTAAAGCCTCTTTCAAATCTGTCTTACGAGTAATTAAAGGTAAATGACAAGGCTATTTAATATAATTTGGAGTCACTACTCTAGCTACTGATTTGGAGCTGCAACAGATTAGTATGGAGATTCAAAAGGTATTGGATGAATATGCTTCGGTATGTAATAGCCTCATAACTAGATTACAACCCACCACTCTCAAAACCATGCTATCATGATTAAACAACAACCACCCAACATTAAGCCTTATAGATATGCTTATTCAAAGAAAATAGAAATTGAAAAATTTGTACAAGAGATGACAAAGACTGTAATAATCAGACCAAGTGTTAGCCTCTACTCAAGTATGGTATTGCTCGTTAAAAAAAGGATGGAAGTTAGAGGTTTTTTGTAAACTATAAGGCCTTGAACAAGATCACAATACTAGATAAATTTCCAATTCCAGCCAATAGATAAGTTGATAAATGAACTTGGAGGAGCAATATTCTTTTCTAAGCTTGATTTGAAATTTGGATATCACTAAATCTTTATTTCATCGGGAGATGAAGCCAAGATAGTATTTAGAATTCATGAAGGCCATTATAAATGTTTGGTAATGCCATTTGGGTTAATCAATGCTCCATCTATATTTTAGTCCCTATAAATGAGATTTTTAGAGCTCATTTGAGAAAGTTTATCCTAGTATTCTTGGATGACATTTTAATATATAAATTAAATGATGAAGTACATATTCAGCACTTAAGGACAACATTAGAGATACTACAAAAGAACCAGCTGGTATTAAACCGAAAAAAATGTATATTCGGATAGCCTAAGGTAAAGTACTTAGGACATATTATTTCATCTTTTAGGGTGTATACATATCCTTTAAAAATTGAAGCAGTGATTTAGGGGCCAGTTCCCATGGATTTAAAGGCACTACGGGGATTCTTGGGGCTTACGAGATATTACCAAAGATTTATGAAAGCATATAGCAGAATTACCTCCCTATTGACCAATTTGCTAAAAAAGGATGTGTTCCTTTGAGGGAAAGAAGTTCAAGAAGCATTTAAATCATTAAAATCAACTATGACCATTGTCCAGATATTAGCCATGCCTAACTTTACTCATCCTTTTGAGCTAGAAATGGATGCATCTGAAGAAGTGGTGGGGGCTATGTTGATGTAAAACAGTAAATCTATTGCCTATTTTAGTCACTAGCTGTCCAACAAGGCTAAGCTCTGCTCCATTTATGAAAGGGAGCTCATGGCTATAGTGCTTGTGGTAATGAAATGGTAGCATTACTTGAAAGGACATCAATTTATTATACAAACGGATTAGAAAGCATTAAAGTACTTGTTAGAGCAAAGAATTATTAATTCGGATCAACAAAAATGGGTTACCAAACTATTGGGTTATTGCTTTAAAATTCATTATAAACCGGGGGTGGATAATAAGGTTGTTGATGCTCTTTTAAGAAGGGGTGGTGACATAGAGTTGTAAGCGATTTCCCTATGTCAGTTTGAGGAAATTGAGGTGCTGGACCAATAAGTTAAACAAGACAGCAAGTTGAATGAAATTATGCAGCAACTCATTGCTGGTAGTGTAGCCCCTCAGGTATATAGCTTGAAGAAAAGATGTTTGATGTATTATAGTAGATTGGTGATACCTCGAAAATCTCCACAGGTTAATGTTCTTCTCAAGGAATTTCATGATTCATCTATGGAAGGACATTCTAGATATTTTAAAACTTATAACAGATTAGTTGAAGTGGTTTATTAAGAGGGAATGAAGCGAGATGTGCAGCCTCATGTGGCTCAATATGCAACCTGTCAAAGAAACAAATATCAAGTTATGAGCCCAGTTGGGTTGTTACAACTCCTGCTTACACCATAATAGGTTTGGGAAGATCTTAGTTTGGATTTTGTTATTGGGTTGTCAAAATTAGGCAGATATGACACTATTCTTGTGATAATGGACAAACACATCAAATATAGTCATTTTATAGTTATGACACACCCATTTATAACTGAGGAGGTTTCTATAATATTCATTAAGGAGGTGGTGAAATTGCACGAGTTCCTAAAGTCCATAATATCAAACAGAGACTGGATCTTCATTAGTCAATTTTGGAAAGAGCTATTTAAATTGGTAGGAACAACATTACAATTTAGCTTGGGGTATCATCCAGAGACAGATGGACAAACTAAAGTGGTCAACAGAAGTCTAAAGGCTTATCTTTGTTGCTTCGTAGGAGGGAAATTGACTCAATATATTAAGTGGCTACCATGGGCAAAATATTGTTCAACACTTCATTTAATCAATTTATGAGAATGATACCCTTCAAAGCATTATATGGAAAAGACCTCCCTTCTAAGCGTATATGAAGGAAATTGCGGATAAAAAGAGAATGGATGTTTAGTTTGAAGTGGGAGATTATGTGTATTTGAAGTTGAGACCTTACAAGCTTAAGTCTTTGGCTAAGAAACAGAATGAGAAGCTAGCACCTCAGTTTTATAGACCTTATCAAGTGTTACAGAAGATAAGGAAGGCAGCATATAGATTGAAGTTACCTTAAAATGTTAGGATCCATCTTGTATTTCATGTTTCATAAGCAAAGAGGTTCTTTCAAACCCACATTCCCATGAACAACCTTCCATCATCTCTAACGACTAGGTTGGAATTACAATGGAAACCAGAAAATCCCTACAAACTAGGAAGCTTATGAATGGAGAATTGGCAATATTGATTTAATAGGAAGGTTGTCCTTCATCAGAGAGTACACAGGAAACATATGAGTCATTAAAACTTAGTTTTCCCATTTTCACCTTGAGGACAAGGTGCAATTCAATAGGACTAGTATTGATGGGCCCTAACTCCTAAGCCCATATTTGGAAAGGCATATGCTAGAAGAAATAAGAGAGCCAGGACTGGTAAGGGAGAGGTGGTAGAGAGAGAATAGTCTGTAACTAACTTTCACATGTATGGAGGGGAGAGTGAAAGGAGGAAGATTTAGGAAGGGAGAGTGCATGAGTGGGAAGGGGTAAAGAGAAATTCAGTGGCAAAGAGAGCTTCAATCTCTTGAAAACCAGAGAGTAAGTTTAAGAGTGTGGGTGTTACTGATAGGCTACTGTAATCCATCTTCTTCTATCCAAGAAGATTTCATTTTCTGAATAATACAACAAAATTTGAGGTTTCTATCTATTTGGTATTGATGGGTCCATAACTCCTAAGCCCACGTTTGGAAAGGTATATGTTAGAAGAAATAAGAGAGTCAGGACTAATGAGGGTGAAGTGGCAAAGAGAGAGAATATTCTGTAACTAACTCTCACGTGTATGAAATAGAAAGTGAGAGGAGGAAGGTTTAGGAAAGGAGAATGCATGAGTGAGAAGGGGTAAGGAGAAATTCAATGACAGAGAGCTTTAGTTTCTTGAAAACTAAAGAGTAAGTCTAAGAGTGTAGGTGTTATTGATAGGTTACTGTAATCCATCTTCTTTTATCATAGAAGATTTCAGTTTTTGAATAATACAATAGAATCTAAGGTTTCTATCAGAAGATGAGGCACTAGCATCCAACGTAGAGTTGCAAAGTGTTTGTAGCCAGTCAAAGATGGTGAAATGGCCAATGCAGATGTTAGCGATGACAGTCCAACGAAGGGAGGCTGGTGACAACAATGATGGAGAGAAGGGATTTTTTTAAATCTTGGAAGGTATCTTTGTTTGAAATAAACCATTCCATTAAGTTCAACAGCATTCCAAACCCTCAACAGATGAATGCTCACTCCTTCATTTAAGGAATTTCAGCCTCCTCCATGGAATGCTCCTGTGCTCCATTCTTGATACCAAACCTATGAATCAACAAAATGCTACCCCCAATTCCATTGCTTAGGCACTGTTCTCCAACAACTAGACGCAACCTTAATTATATGGTAAAGTTTTTTTGAGTGATGTTCCATTGCAACGTGCAGTCATGGAATGCCTTAGTCAGTGTGTCCCCCTGAGAAGGCACTCATTCTTCAACAGCAATTGAAGCATCGGTGACCGAATTGTACAAGGAAGTGGCGGCTTCGATATATCAGGAAGCCAATTCTGCAAAATGGCTAGTTGTGGATTTCTTTTACTGTGTTTCCAAACGGTTTATCAGTCATAGATGATCTCGTGGGTAAGAAACTGAGAAAGACCCTCATTAAAATTGAAAAGAAAATATTCTTAGAAACATCTTCAGCATAAATTACAATACAAACTCGCCATTTGAAACAGAAGTTATTAACTCTACAAACGAGACCACACCTGAGTATGGCCAGACAAAAATCTAAGCAGCGAGTGCTGCGATTTTAGTAGCTATGGCTAGCCAAAAAAGATATAACTCGCGAGAAGGAAAGCATCTTCCAATCTTCCACGTTGGCCTTTATCTAGCAGGCCTATGTTTGATCGTCCTGCATGCAAGGGCATGGGCATGGCAAGCAAAGCGCTGTCAAAAGATATGTGCACTTCTCACCGTTTGGACTTCCTCACATTCTGGCTGTCACCCCTCACTTCTGATAACCTTGATTTGATACCGTTACCTGGCATTATTGGAGGTCTCTCTTGGAAGGCGTTTGTGGGATCTCGGGATGGCCAAGGCTGTGCAGATTGCCTTGTTGGACTAGCATAAACTCTGGAAGATGCAAGCCTGGAACCAGCCAAGATCGGATCTCTCAGACCTTTCACTGATTTATGGCCTTGCGTTTCATCACCGTAGCCTTTTCCTTGAGCTTGCTTTTCCAGTTCAGAGAAGCTTTCCCAATCTATTCCATCTCCAAAATTTTGAAGCTTCTCAGCTTGGATTCCCCATTCCAATCCATCTGATATGCTCCTTTGCAAAGACGTGTTTCTCTTTGAAACTTTACCAGAGGTAGATGTCCTCCCTTTAACTTCTTCATCAATTGGATATCTCCTGGTATCAAACCTGCTTTCAGAGGGGTAACTCCACTTGTGGCTCTTGTAGTTGTCCATATTCAACTCTATAGAATGCATATCACTTTCAGCTGAGTCTTCTTTGCATTCTACTCCATCGTCTACCTCTCCTCCATCATCCTCTTTATCTTCATTATGATGGGAACCAAACCGAGTTTTACTCAGATAGACAGCAATTTCTTCATCATTCAAGTGAGTGGAACTGCGTCCTTTTTCTCTAACTTGTTTGTTTCCCATAAAAGCCTCAAGTTGATTCCTGAGCTTGTCAACAGCTGCATTCTTTTCCTCAAGCTGATATTTTGCCTCAGAAAGTTTCACTTGAGCTCTCTCCTCACGTAACATATCAGCTAACTGCATCATTTCCTTTTCCTTTTCTACATCTTCACAAACTTTGGCAGACTCTATCTGTAGTTTATCTAACTCAGATCTATCTTCACCAACATCCCTTGCTAACTCATCACATACCTGTTCAAAAATTTCTCTCGCTCTCTTCTCACTCTCAAGTTCTTTCACCACTTTAAGCAAGGATGCTTTTGTCTCAGCCAGTTCTCTTCCAAGCTTTTTGTTCAAGCTTTCAAACCGTCTCCTTAGTTTCCTCTCTACATCAAGTTCTCCTGCAACAGATTCAATTGCAGCCTCAACAATTTCTTGCTCCTTGCTTTTCCATGCTGCCTTTTCTTCAGCAAAGCACTTCATCAAATAATTTAACTCATTTTTATCTGAGCGCTGCTCCTGGATAAGCTGATTGACCTGCAGGCGAGCCCTCTCCAGCTCAGTATGTAAAGCTGAGATTAGGGACATACTAGAAGAAGGACGATCTTCATGACCCCACATGCGGTTTATTATTTTAAGAAGCTCTTTTGATGTTGTTAAAGCATTACTAACATCCTTCAAACGTGTCTTAACTCCAATAGTAGATGAATTAGGCGTCTGTGCTCGAGATCTGGTTTCAACCTGTGGAAAAACCAAAATATATGACCCTTCCCTTTTTTCAGTTATATGCACGCATATCACATATTATTAACCAGAAATTTAAATTGTCAAAACTGACTCAATTTTAGTTGGGCATTTTATATGCAATTGCATGTTTCTCTGCTTATACATGTCTGGTTGTTTTATGCCAGAGTGAGAGACAGGTTTCAACACAAATAATAATTAAAACTAAATAACAAAATGAAAATCTCCTATTCAAAGTTACAAAGAACAAATTAGAGTTCGGCCACTACGGGACAGATAGAGGACCTTCCTGAATGTTCTAATTCATTTCAGCAAGAGTACTGTTTTCACACGTCATGAAGCAAATTCCATGCAGCAAAGAGGTGCATGAATCACAGATTTTTTTATGAACTTTTAAACAACCCCATGGAACTGTTAAGCAGATTTATTATATATTTACTTAAGGGTGATAAGGGCATCCACAAGTGAACCTCTTTGCCTGTACTCTTTCATTGCCATGACCTGAGCATTGGTCAATTGATAACCCAGCTAAACAATCAAGTTGTCCACTTCACTTGATTGAAGTAAGGTTGCGTTAGATATGTGGTTATCTTAGACACAAACAAGTAGAATCAATGATATGCCAGGGTAAATGTGTCAAATGCATGTTTTTGTTATGTCAGTATTACACTTGAGGATCCGTATGGAAGATGCTTGCCAAGCATTAAATACCCCCATTTTTCTTGGGGAAACCTAAAAACTTCCGCTGAAAATAAGAATCCAAACCACCTGTGAATGTAGGCATTAAGCCAGCACATGATATTCAATCCTAGAATTGCAGGATAATTTCCAACTAGCATGCCTGACGAGAATGCCTTGAACTCCTAGATATCTTATACCATAAATAAGATGTTTGCATATGTTAAGTTGAGTATGGAATGCGTAGAAAGGGAAGGGGTGAGAAAATGAAAGAAAGAAAACTTTGAGGTCTCCAGAACTATATAAATCTTTTCATCACCTACCTCCATAAGACTGGCATTGCTAAGAGAATCTAAAGGACCGACTTGGTGGTCTGCGAGCCTCAGCCTCTGAGAAAAGGATGGAGTTCTTCTATGGCGACTACCTGTTCCAGATCTATCCATCCTCTACAAAGGTGACAAAACTTCGTAAGAAAAGAAAAGTAAAATATACGATTAACATCAACATGAATACTGTAGTAGTAGTTCCATACTCCAAAGGCCAAATCCGTGAAGGTAAAATTTGAAATTATAGGAACTTAACATTCCAAATTGTATTATTTAATTTACAATGTATATAGGGTCCAGATATAAATATAATATAAGGTCAATAAAGCCCAATATATCAGTCTGCTACAATATAGCCAATTAGCCCCTAGCCACCAGCCCATCATAGACAATTGAGATAAACATAAAAACAAAACGACATAGGAAAGGAAATCAATTGTCTAATCTCATATTCAAATTTATGGGAAGAAAATTTTGTAACTGGTTCCTGGATCCTTCTTATAAATCAAAACAAGACTGAATCAAACGAAATGCATTTTGAAAAAAAAAACAAAAATGTTCACCTCTGATACGGGACTATGTGATGGATCGGACAAATGGGGAGGCAACGAACCAGAATGCATCGACCTTGCCGCCAACTTTTCCCTTGCTCTCAACTCCTTCTTCAACTTTCTATCATCAGATCCTTGTTTAACGCTCGGCGAAGGAATCTCATTCATCTCCCACAGCGTCGCAGCGAGCTTCCTTGCTGACACTGGAGCTTGTTTGGCCTTGCTACCCGTCTGGGATGGTGGGTGCTTGGGGGACTCCAGGGCCCGCAGTGCGGACGCGGGAGATCTCGAGTTCGTTAGTTTCCATGTGGGCACTGGTGTACTTGATCCGCCCCTCTTGCGCACAAGAATGGCCCTTTTGAATCTGTAGTTTTGGAGTACAGAGGAGGTAGATGATGCCGATGAGGAGCAGCCTCGTTTTCTGATCTTCCCAGGAATCAAATCCATGCTTCGAATTTGCCTCGGCATCAGGAAACCTCAATATTCAGATCTCGAAATATCTGTGAGAAAAAGTAAAACTCAGCTTGAGAATTTAGACACCCAGATCAAAGCATTCTTGCTTCAGCTTGGAAGACACGAAAAACAGAGAAGGGAAAAAAAAAAAAACGAGGAATTTTGATTACCATGCGTTCCACGACTTCGAACCCGAGAAGGCAAAAAAAAATATATATCGAACAATTGGGCCTCCTCCTTTTCGGTTCCTTGCTTCAATGCAGTAAATCAAATGCGGTTAGGGAATTTTACCATGTCACGAAGGTGATGAAAGTAGGCCGTGTCGACAAATTCAAATCGTGCTATCGATATCATAGTACTTGAACTTCAGTGTGATGTGCACTTTTTCAGGGACTGAGAATGATAGTTTACGAATACTGGGAATCAACAAAATCTGTTTGATTTTCAACTTTTTCAGCACAATGCTGAATCAAGCTCAAAGGAAAGAGGAAAAAGAAAAAATCAGTAGAATCAAGCTCAAAGGAAAGAGGAAAAAGAAAAAATCAGTAGAATCAAGCGATAGAAGGGAATCGTAGAGCGAGAACCCAAATCCTAAGAAAGAGACTTACGAATATGAGGGCTTTGATGGCTTCCACCACCGCTGCTAGATTTGATCAGTACTCCAACTAGTGTAATGGAATTGGAAAGGGCAAAAAGCGAAAGAGGGAAGGGAGGACCAATCGGACACAATCCGTCCCATGGAGATTGACACGTGTCATCACATTAATGGTGGATGAAATGATGAAGGAATAGCATGGCAGTGATTGGTGAAAAGTTGGAATTGGAACTGTGTAGCGTATCATACAAAAGAAAAATAAGGGAGGTTTGGACAGAGTTTGTAGGATTAGCGAAAATTCGGTGGATGGTATTATAACGGCAATAAATACTGCTGCTTTTGGCACCTGACCTTAAAATGACAATAACTCTGACTTTGACCTTAGAAACAAACATGTCGGGGATGAAAAGGACTGTGGATGATAAAGTTAAAAATACATAAAACAAATTTAAAAAATTAGTGAATGTAAATATATCTATATAATTTATTATGAATTTATTAGTGTATATTACAGTCTCACTAATGTTTATTCCTCAAAACCTTCCACACGAAAGGGTGGAGTTTAATGAGAGATCAAATGTCCCTAAGCTTAATGGGTACCACATTGCAGACCTTAATAAGCCTCACTAAACTGAGGATTCAAAATGCATAGTTCCAGTTGGACAGAAACAAGGCATGGTATGCCAACCATTTTTTATCAACATTTTTGGCCTCAAGTAGGAAATGATTTCATTAGTATTGTGGCGTCATTCTTAAACAGGGCACCTATGCTGAGAGAACTCAATTAGATCAATCTGGTCTTGGTTCCCAGAACAAACTATGTCGTTCAAGGATTTTAGACCCTTCAATCTGCGCAATGTAGTATGTAAAGTGTTCTCTAAAGTTTTTTACAAATTGATTGCACTCTATTATTCCAGAGATAATTTTCACGTTTTAAAATGCTTTTGTTAAAGGGATATTGGTTTTTGATAATATAATCCTAATTACTAATTAGAGAAATACTTCGCTATATCATAAAGAGCAAGAAACGAAAATCCTTCTGGGCAGTCCTAAAAGTTGATAACCAAAAATCATATGATAAAGTATACTGGAAATTTCTAGAAGGCGTCCTTCATGGAATGGAAATCTTCGCCCACTGGATAAAATTGATTACGGAATGTGTGCTCATCAGCCCTTTTAGAACCGTAATAAATAGAGATCAATCAGATCTATTCTTTGATAATAGTACTGCAAAAAATTAAACACATTTGCTATTTTTAGAATAGTTATTGATGTTTGTAAAAGAGATAAAAGGTGGAGGAAATCATTTACTTGACTCCTTAATTTTTTTAAATAGTCTCTGATGGAGAGGTTGAGAATTGTATTGATACTGGAATTACGGTGAGATAACTCTTAAAAAATAATTGAGTTTTTAAAAACTATCTAACCATTTTCTTAATAATTCTCATTAAAAAACTTTCAACTAAATTAATTCATCAAATTAATATAACAAAAAAATTCTCACTTTTTAATTAGTTAGTATTGTGATTATTGTGATAAAAAATTACTAACTACTAATGAGTTATGAGTTGGAATCTCAATCCAATAAAAATCTATATAATTTAATTTATTATGAATTATACATAATTAACTAGGGTTCAATCTATTATGACTTTAGCATTTAAAACATAATTAATTATTTAATTAATTCTAATTTTTTTTAATAATTAATTAATACTAATCCACAATTAATTAATAACATTAATTTAACATTCTTTCCTAACCTAAGCCTACCCATTTCTGTCCTTGGAGTTGGGGGCGGGGTGTTGGGCAAATTCTTTGACTTATTATTGATGGTGCAAAATCTGAAATAAATTTAGCCCAAACATGCCAGGAATTTCTAACAAATTATGGGAAGCATTTTCATAAGGCGCATCCATCGGTCCATTTAATTCCATCCATTCATCCTTTTTTTTTTAATTATTTTGAAGGAAGTTAAACATATGATGAATAATGGCAAATGTTAAAAAATTGCCTTCATTTTCTATTTTCTTTCTTTCAAAAAAATCTTTAAAAAAACAATATGTGAGATGAGTATAATTTTTTAACTTTTATTATTATTTTATATATTTAGAAGTTATAAGATTGTTTTCATCTTATATTTTGCTTCTCAAATAAAAAAACATGAATAGACAACTAAATGTTGTGCAACTTGCACGGCACAACAAATGATTTATATCCACATTTTCAAATGTAACATCATACAGAAAATTGGAGGAAAAAAAAAAAAGCTAGGAAACCATTTTTGTAGTCAAAAAAGGGATGGAAAGACACTTGAGGTGTCCTTATTAAATTGAAAAAGAAATTATAGGTTGAAACTTGAAAGTCAAATCTTCTCTCCCAAGCTAAAAGATTAACCCTTGTTCAGTTGGTCCTCTCTTCAATCCTTATATATCATCTCTGCTATTTCAATCTTACGAAAAAAAAAAAGTGACTCTCTCATGGCAAGGTTCCTATGGGGTAATGGGGAAAGATGGTTGAAGCCTAACATGGTTGCATGGCTAAAAATTACCAAACCAAAACAGTATAGGGGGCTGGGTTTGAGAAATACTTTTGATGTCAACTAGGTGTTGCTAGGTTAAGAAAAAAAGATATGGAGAGTCTATGATAACGTGGATTCACTCTGTAGCACCCATCAATGAAAAATATAGAGAAGGGAATAAGAAATAAATAAAAAGACATTTTCTCTATATCTGATTTTCTCCCACTTTAGGTGGAGCAAAGGTAATGGAAAATCTATTGAGTAACTTCTGGTGTCCGCGACAACGATTAAATCTGAATATTATCAAAGTAAAGGATTTAATTAACAATAAGAGACATTAAAAGTAAGGAAAATTGGCTTCTATTTCTAATAGACAAATTGTTAAAATCATCTTTTGAATCCTAGTTTCTCATTATAAAGTTAAACGATAGTCTCTCATAAGATCAAGAAAATTTTAATCTATAATCTATTTAAAAAAAAAGATACAAAACCTCCAAATTATGGAAAATATAAAATCTTACAACTCAACAATTGGGAAAAGCTTTGGAAACTAAATCTCCCAAAGAAAATCCTATTATTTGCTTAGAAACTCTACCATGACTCCCAGAGACAATTTCGAGAAAAGAAACTTTAAAGTGCCAATCACCTCCTTTTTACCTATCATTTTGCAAGATCCCTTAGGTTCGGATTTAAGTAAGCTATCAAGACTGATTATATTATACCCCAATTTATCCTCCATTGGATTAACAAATTTGCTTGACTTGATTCCTATTAAGGAAAGGAAAGATCTAAGGATCAGGAAGTTGAAGGTTTTTTATCAAAAGAACTCCTATAAGACATCATAATCCGCGGATGGAGTGTCTAATGCCATCGAAACAGAGTTCCATTCAATGGAATCAATATTGAGGCAATGGGAATTTACAACCTTCTTAAAAAAACTAAAGAGGAGGTTGCACTCTTAAATTTAAAGGATATGAGCCCAATTAAATGCTAGAGGAAAAGAATCCAAAGCGATCTTGAAGTGCAGGAGCAAAGAGATATCATTCTCTTATTATGTGGAAAAGAATCAAGCTCCAAAACAAATTATTCATGAAGCCTTTCATAAAATTACGGAGTCTCTTTTTCCCCGCCCTATATATCTTGGCTCAAATCAAGATCTTAATATGGTGTTTGTGTTCAAACGGGTCAAAGACTACTTAGAAATCCTCAAGCTGTGCTTGGGAGAAAAAAGGTATTCATCCAAATCCCAACTGAGATCTACATCCACATTTTGAGAAACGAGAATATCCAAGAATCCTTAGATGTATGCTTTACTTTGACTAATCCCCCCATTCCCCACTCTATTATCAAAATTTATGAGTGCACATCAGATTAAGATCTTGTTTGGTATATAGAATTCTTATTAAGAAAAATATAAAAAAAATAAATAGAATATAATTGAATCAATTGTGTTTGATATAATGAGGAAAGGAAATGGGATGCTTTTTTCCTTTATCTATTTGGTAGGATAAAAACAATGATTAAATGACAAATAAATAATAACAAATAATCAAAATATCTTTAAATTTAAAAAATGATGTGAAAATGAAAACAATAAGAGAAAAGAATAACAAAATTATTTTTTTTTATAAAAAATGTAAATATACTACTTTAATTTTTAAATTGTATAATTTAATTATTTTTAATTATTTCTTTTTATGTGTGAACAAATGCCTTTATACTTTATTTTAATTAAAAATATATCATTTCTTTTCTTTTTCTCTTTTTTTTTTCTTTCTCATTTCTCCTATTCTTTCTATTTTCCTTTTCTTCTCCTCCACTAGATTGTCCCTTCCACTTCCTCTCTCTCTCTCTCTCTCTCTCACTCTCACCCCCTTTCTTTCTTCTTTCCCTATAGCCAAAATGAGTCATCTTTCCACTGAATCCGAAACCAAAAGTTTGAAACAATCATTTTCCTTCAACTCCGTAGGATCCCTTTCCATCTTTCTCATTATATTCACCACCATCATGCCCATCCTTCTTCACCCCTCTTCCCTTTCAAACCCTCAATCTCCATTCCTTTTACCAAATTTCTTCAACCTCTTTTTTGAAATTCATCTACACAAATAAGGTTGTAGTGTGATTATGATGGGCAATAAGGTCATTTTGCAAAATTGGCACCAACCTTTGATCTACTAGTTGTGCAATAGGTCAAAAAAGTTCAATGGAAGTCAACTTTTTATTTTTCTCCTACTTTAGTGTACCAAACTATTCAAGACAAATGATTCCATTTTCGTTTCTTTTTTTGTCATCTTACCAAACAAGGCGTAACCTTTTGTTCATCTTAAATAATAATAAAAATTCTCTATCCTCTTTTTTGGTGGCTTCATTTTGTCTTTAGATAAAATTTTGGATACAATCTATTTAAGTTTTTGCAACCAAGTTTATTTAATTAAATTGTTAAAATGTAGAATGTTACAAAAGAAAATTATAGCGTGTGAAATAATTTCTTTAAAGAAATAATTATGTATTACATAGATTAAACGTGAGTCTAAATTGAATCTAGGTTTCGTATTTTTTCTTTTACCTCTTCCATCTACACTGAATTTGGACTCATTGGTCAGCAACTTATTATTACTTTCTCCCCATATGCATAATGATTTCATTCGTATTTCAAACTCTAGAACAGGAAAAAAACAAAGGATAAAAGGCAGGTTTGATTTAAAGCAAACAGGAGCTCCAGAGCTTTATGTTCTGCTTTGCTTTTGCTTTTGCTTTTGGTTCCCTTCCGTTTTCTTCTTGCTCCTCGAAGTTCTGATTGAAGCTCCGGTTGTTACCTCCTACAGCTTTTTCAACAAACAGAATAAAGGAAGAAATGATTGAAAATTATTTGTGAACTGTAAATGGATTTTTTTGAAAAAGCACCGTTGAATCACATTAGTGGTTGAATTATATATTTTTCTTATATTAATTAATACTTGCGAGTTTTTTCAGATTATATAATGTGGATATAAAATATTTAAAGACAAAGGGATAGGATAGGACGAGCATATAGAGATAGAGGCGGACAAAAAGGGCCAAGTAAGCCGAAAGAGTTTCTACTGTGATGACCACTGAGTCCAGAACGTGAGTCTGGGGACCTGAAATTTCAGTTTTTGAATGTAACTCCCAAGGATTAAAAGAACTCGAACATGTACTCCACCATATCTCGTCAAGATATATGAAACAAAATTGCCACATGCCCCACTTTGGACAAACCGTACAGGATACCTCACTGCTCAGTCCCTAGGGGTTACCCATCTCTCAAATGGCTTCCCTTCTCAATTTCTTGGATGAATGTCAATATAGCGAGTTCTGTAACACATGGACAGAAATTTTATTGAAAAATAGACCAATTTGAAGAGTTATCCAATGTGAGCTTTGGGGAATACAATTGGAAATTGAAAAGGGCAGCTCAACAATTTCTTAGCGTTATTTACGGTTAAAAGAGTCAACAAGTCCCCCAAATAAGTCTCCCACATACCAGTGGCCGTCTTACTCCCTCGTTTCTTTTCTTTTCCTTCGCTGGAAGTTGTAGACTTTTATGAGTCTCTTCTTATTTTGCTCTTAAAAGGATCTTTTGCTTTATACTCCAAGAGTCACCAGAACCAATGGCAATTTGCTTGCAGTTCCCAATTCTATGTTTTTCTTCATTATCTGTGCTGTGTTTAACCTTCACTTATGGCCATATCATACCTAGATTCCCTTCTACAGCTGCTGGGCCTGAGCTCCACTCTCACTCTGCCAAACATGGCCTTTACAAGACGAAATTCTTCACTCAGATTCTTGATCACTTCAATTATGATCCCCAGAGCTACAAAACCTTTCAACAAAGATATCTCTTCTCCGATCTGCAATGGGGTGGTGCCAAGAACAAAGCCCCCATCTTCGTCTACACAGGAAATGAAGGCGACATCGAATGGTTCGCAAATAACACAGGGTTCATGTTCGAAACTGCACCCCATTTCAAAGCCCTTCTAGTCTTCATTGAGGTTAGAAAACGTCGTCTTTTATTTGCCAAAACATAGATCTCTGTTTCTGAAAGGGAAATGAAACCCTCTGCAAACCCGAGATCCTCAGATCTCAACATATTCTTTTTAACGCTCTACGAACTGAAATGCAGCATAGGTTCTATGGAAAATCAATACCATTTGGGGGGAATGAAGAGATTGCATACAGCAATAGTAGTACACTTGGATATCTGAGCTCCACACAGGCATTAGCCGACTACGCCACTCTCATTATTGATCTGAAGAAGAATCTGTCAGCTACTGATTCCCCTGTCGTGGTCTTTGGAGGATCCTATGGAGGAAGTATAAATATGCCCCTATCTCATTCTTCTTCTTCTCTTTTTTTCACTTGGTTTCTTTAATTTTGCATCTTTTTATTAAATTCTAATAAAATTTGTGAAAATGGGTTTTGCAGTGCTGGCTGCTTGGTTCAGGATGAAGTATCCCCACGTCGCCATTGGAGCCTTAGCATCCTCTGCTCCAATCCTTCATTTTCTGGATATGGTTTCACCATATGCCTTCACCAACATCATCACACAAGACTTCAAGGTCTCTTCTCCTCTCTCTAGAAGCCATTATTGACTAGTTGATTTACGTCTTGGGATACACAATGCAGTATAAAACCCACGTGAACGTTTACTGTAGCTATGACTATTGAATAATTAATTAATTACGGTAGTATTGTTTTTTACCTCTTACATATTTTTATATTATAGAGCGAAAGTGAGAATTGTTACAAAGTGATAAAAGGGTCCTGGAAACAAATAGAAGACACGGCCAACAGACACGGCGGACTAGAACTACTACGGAAATCGTTCAGAATATGCAAGTGAGTAGGAGCATGATTAATAATGAAAATTAATGGTTGTTTAATTCTTAAATTAAATTTTATCCTGAATAATTAATTAGTTTTATATTTCTCTATTGTGTTGCTGCTAGGAATTATATTAGCATAGATGCTCTGGAAAGTTGGATATTGACAGCTTTGATGCGTACAGCAATGACAGATTATCCAACACCTTCCAATTTTCTCAATCCTTTGCCTGCTTATCCAGTGAGAAAGGTGCTATTAACTTTAAACTCATTTTATTTCACCCAAATGAAAAGGAAAATATTGCAATTAGATCCACACCGTCACATTTATGGATAAAATAGAATAAATTTATATAGTTTATAGAACAAACGAGGGTATTGGAATATGATCAATAAACAAAAAAGAATTAACTTTTGTGGCTAGTAAGAACTAGAACAAAAGAGATGGAGACAGATATTTGACCTTCAAAAGTGGGGAGTCCAGATGTGCAAGGCGATTGACAGCTCAGCGAGTGGAAACGACACGTTTGCTAAGTTGTATGCAGCAGCTAATATCTACTACAACTACAGTGGAACTGCCACATGTTTTAATCTGGACGATGATTCCGATCCTCACGGTCTCGGAGGATGGCAGTGGCAGGTACCTCACTATATTAAAATTATTAATATACTTTTATTTTATTTAATTAGTTTAGTATGTATATATTGATATTTGTATTATAATTTATACTTTATAAATTTAAATGTACGTTACGATATACCTGAATTTAACGTTACACTGCTATTCCTATCTCTGCATTCTGCAATAGAAAAATGGAAAGGAAATGAAAGGAGGTTTTCTCAATTGCCATCCCTATACCTTTAGATTTTTTTTTTTTTTTTTTTTGTGGTCACGGTGATGGGATTTGAAAATTGGAATTACTACTCTGACCAAGAGGGGAAACAAAAAGGTAAGGGAAGTCTGTGTGACAAAAGAAGTAGTAGTAGAAATAGATAAACCGTAGTCCGCCAAGAGAGGAAGATAATGCTTGAATGCCGACCAAAAGGGGGAAATATAAAGAGATGGAGCATGTGATAGAATCCAAGAAAAGCAAGCATATATATGGCTCACAGTCATATAGTCACATGCAAAAGTAGAAAGCGTGAGGGAGAATTCCTAATTAATCATCATTTTAGAACCTTTATACTTTCCCTTATCCAACACAAATCGCACCTCAAACTTCAATCATCAACCTCCTGGACCACCTCATGCCTCACAATCCACCGTGGTTGGCAAAATCTCTTATCCCCAATCATAAATAATACTAGTAACCTTACTATGAATTAAGAAATTAAAATCATTTTACTAGTTTACTTGTCCTGTCACTTGGCCACACGACACGACACAACACAAACTTGTGTGTTTCAATGTAAATCCTAGTTCAGGATTTTGCAAATATAATGATGGGAGTTTATGGATGCAGGCGTGTACTGAGATGATAATGCCTGTAGGTGTAACCAATGAGGAGAGCATATTCCCAGCTTCGAAATGGAAATACAAGAACAGAGTCTCTTCCTGCAGAACTGCCTTTGGCATAGAGCCTAGGCCCCATTGGATTACTACTGAATTTGGCGGCCATGTGATCAATTCTATACTCGTTATTTAACATTCAATATTAGCATTTCTATGAATCAAAAGTGGTGATATATGCATTCTGCCTTTTTTGGTGCAGGACATCAAGAGAGTTCTCAAAAGGTCTGCCAGCAACATTATTTTCTTCAATGGTTTAAGAGACCCTTGGAGTGCTGGAGGGTACGACCATCCCTCTCTTTCTTTGATTCAAAATATAATAAAGCTAAGCTAAGGGAGCTTTTGTTGCAGGGTGTTGAAGAATATATCAGAGACTATAGTTGCTATAGTGGCAAAACAAGGTTTGTAGTGCACCAAATCAACTCTTCTTTCATGTGTTCTGTTGCTGACAATAGAAAGGTTATTGTGTTAATCATGAGTAGGAGCCCATCATGTGGACCTGAGGTTCTCCACCAAGCAAGATCCACAATGGCTTAAAAATATAAGGAAACAGGAGGTCAACACCATATCAAGTTGGATCTCCCAATATTATCAAGATCTAACCCAATGTACCACCTCCTCTCCATTTCCTTCAGAATTAGCATAAGAATTGTTTGATTACCAGTCTACACTTACCACATACATTATATTCAAATGAATCGGGAAAAAAGGTTCATCACTAATTCTAGCATTGTATGGTTTAATGCCCACATGGTTTTCTTTTAACTCATTATTAAACACTTTTACACCCTCTGTAACTATCTATGTAACTTTTCCACTGAAGTGTTGTAGAATCGTCTCAATCATTTTAATACTATGTAGAGAAATTATTATCTGTAGTTTAACAGTAAGAGATGTAGATAATTAATGAAACGTCGTTAAGATCATTCACGTTAATGTGAAAGAACAGTTTGAAAATTATTCAAAGAGGAATTTAATCTAAAATGGCATGAGGATATCCTTACCGTATAAAAATAAAATAAAATCTTTTAGTTAAACAATTATTCTATCATTAACAAAAAGTAAGGATATTAGGAGACTAGAAAGTGACGCGGAAAAAAAATTCCTGGCCCTTAATTGGTTCAAAAAATTAATTTGCTTCCACTTTTCGTTTTGTTGGTTAATGTGCAAAACATTCTAAAGAGTTAGATCGATCTAATCATAACTAAATGAGTTCATACCTTAGGAGTTGGCTTAATTATATATGAAATTATAAGCGTTCTGGTTTTCTAATTAAAAAGAAATCGGCTTCGGGAAATT
This sequence comes from Erythrophleum fordii, assembly GCA_032878935.1. Lineage (NCBI taxonomy): Eukaryota > Viridiplantae > Streptophyta > Magnoliopsida > Fabales > Fabaceae > Erythrophleum > Erythrophleum fordii. Next base: position 10,534,693 of record JAVQMF010000045.1, on the reverse strand, counting down.
TCTTGGCCCAATAGATTTGCTTTGATAATGAGTTACTTAAATGGGAGTTGGGCCAAAATTGGGCCTGATTCTTATTTTCACTCCAATTTTTAAGCTCGGGTTGACATCGAAATTGGACCGATATAATACCACGTGGGCATCCTTAAATTCATTCGAATTTTATAATTTCTAAGCAATATCATTCGGGATACTTGAATTGAATGTTTACAAATGGTATATATATTTATATTATGATAAAGAAATTAATAATTTTTTTGGGGTTTAAATCTGAGTTGAACCCTTTTTTAATTCATAAGTAAATATTTTTACACTAAAAATTGCTATAGTATCTGGTCTTTGACATTTGTCTCCTTACTTGATTCCTTTGTTTTCCTATTTTCTTCCAAACAAAGCATGAGGTTCTGTCAGGGAGGAATATAAGGAATGAAATATTGATAATAAAGAATACTAAAAATGTGCAAGGTACAAAGATGTGTCTGTATGTGACATGTGGTCGCATTTTATGTCTCTCAGAAAGCATACCAAGAAAACACCCTAAGCTACAAAGGTATTAATTAACTAGAGTTCATCATGAAATAAAATTAAAACTTTGACTAATGGTGTAGTGCTATTCTTGGCTTATTCAACTCTGAACATTCACGGAATCAACATCTAATGATTGTATGAAATGAAGTTTTTATAACAACAAAAATGAAAGAGAAAGAGAAAGAGAAGTAGGGTAGGGTCTTCTCGTTTGCCAGAATTGGCATATGCTTCAATATTTCGCTGATAATCTTATCTTTCAACCTCCAATCAGTTTTGTTTCATTCTTCAACAAGTTAGGCCTAGATTATGACAACTCCGTCGTCTCCATTTTTCAACTCATTGTACACGTGGAATCAGATTAACATAAATACGCAGACAAAATTTTATTAATATTGAACTATTCAAATATCATGCAATGAACTGTGAAACATCCTATCCTTCTGTGCATTGATAGGCACTGTATTATATTCCCACTCCCACACGTCTGTCTCATTCTTTATATTTTTCTAATTGCACTGTATTTAACATTTACGTATACCTGTCTTAACTCTTAATCAAACCATTTAAGCTTATCTTCTCTCAGTCTCTGTTGTTAATTTGGGTCAGATTCATAAGCTTCACATGCATTTTATGACATTCTTAATTCTTTCACTTCTTACAAATGATGTTGATGTCCTATATGACCATAATTACTAGTCATCATTTCTTTGAAAGGAAGGTCAATTTTGAAGTTGCAACCAAAGGTGTCACTCTCTCTCTCTCTCTCTCTCTCTGAGGAGAAAATATGACAAAAGTAGGCTTGGGAGGTTGGGGCCCAGTGGCCGTAAGCTATTGGGCCTCCAACATGGTCCCACATCTAGATCCAGCCCCACCCACTACCCTATTTACGACAGGCCTACCCTCATCACGTGCCACGTGCCAATTTCCCGATTCCTTCACCATTCTCTGCATCTTCTTTTGTTACGCTTTGCACACCAGCTGATAAGAGAGAAAAAAAAGAGGGTTTTGGGCCTCTGATTTTGTGGGCCCTCACTAGAAAACAAATCTCATGGGCCCCTACTGGATAGGTTGCCGCACACCCCGGCATGCACGCCTAATCTATACCATGAAATAAGAAATAGAAATTGAAAGGATAAATTATAATTTTTTTATATGTCTACACAATTTTTTTTATTTCTTTTAAAAATTTATATTTTATTTTAATTAAAATTAAAAAATATGCTATATTTATTTTCTATAACAAAAACTAAATTATAATTATACTTATTTTGACCATCATTATATTTATTATTTGTATAGTATAACAAATATATGTTAAATATGTATCGATAAATATAAAAATAGTTAATTTTTTAAATTAGAAAATATTATAATTTTCAATACAAAATAAACATCATTGAAATAAAATTTTAAAAAAATTTAATAAAAAAATAATGTTCATTTTTAAAGTATTTTAGTTATATTTTAATTTTAAGAAAATTTATACATACTTTCCTAATAAAGAGAAGTTGTATAATTTAAATATTTTAAAGAGGAGGAAAAAATAATTTACTCAAATTAAAAAAAAAAAAAAAAACAGAGAGAGGAAGCATTTTAGAGACTGGCCAGAGGAAGGCATGGCCTCTCATACATTGTTTCAGCTCCCACAATATTTCCAAGGGACGTAGGGTTAGCCGAAGAAAATGAAAATAAAAAATATATAAAAAATAATATTATTTAATAACATATTTTTTATATAAATACAAAAGTCATTTCTGTTCACATTCTTATTTTTTTTATATTTTTATAACTAATAATTTTTGTGTATGAAATAGTCTCTTATTCTTATATTTCACTGTATGGAGGGTTTTCTATTTAAATTGTTTTTTAAATTTGTATCTGTATGTGCCCTTTGGATGTGAGGTTGAAGAGCGGTTACTTCTGCTTCTGATGCACACTTTTGGCTTCGGGAATTGATACTTGATGGCTTATGAAATTATTAAATGGGGGTTTGCTACCTTACTCCACGCTTGCACTTTAGAGTTAGGACCAGCGACTGCTAGAGATTCGGTTGTATAAAGTACACGTTACAGCCTAATAATGTTTTAAAATATTCTCAGGGCTGCAACGAAAATTATAACATTTTCGGTGGAGAAATAGCTTTAAAATAATAATAATAATAATCTGCTGCATTTGATATAACGCAGAGACCAGTGAATAACTGAAGTTCTAATTGATGGAAGCTTGTCAAAGTTTTCATATTTTCGGCATATGTACTGTCTCTTTCCCCACTTTTTAAGAAGAACCCATTTTGTTTCAATGGAAAAATGAATATTACATAGACGACAAGAAATGCAAATTTTGAATGCTCAAATTATAATTATGTAAATACAATGATAACAAACTATTAGCTACTCTATTTCAAGAGAAAAGTTGACACTGCGAAATTGAGAGTTTGTGACATAATTGTGCCGTATAAATTGTGTTTGGATTATCCTTTCCATTTTATAATAATCAATTTACAAATGGACGAAGTTTTATTTGGAACAATTAAATTAATATTGAAGTAAATGAACCCTATTGCATTTAAATAGCTTCCTGTCGTTTGGAAAACATAAAATACATGAAATATAAATTATTTGGAGCCAAAAAGGGGTGGAGGAATTAAACCTATTCTTGTCAAGCTTACTATAAAAACGGAGTTTAATTACTGTCATCTATTGCATTGAATTGCTAGCTTATGCCGACAGAAAATATATCACATGATGCAGTAATGGTAAAGAGACGTTAGACTTTTGCATGCCTACAATTTAATGATGTTAACCCATGGTTCAGTGATCTTTCCCGTAAGCGAAATCATGGATATATTTCCTAATCAAATATCCATTTCATGACAAATGGATAAACAGTAATTCAAGCCACTCATTTCTACAGACGAATCCATCGGCTAATTAAATCTTCCATCATGAAACGCATTCTGACAATGTATAATAAATTCATGTTTCAAGATTCTCAATTATGGGTAATTATCTCTTTCCTTAATTAGTACGTGTGCTCATACCGCTGCCATTTGGCGTGCTATGTTGCATCCTAATTAACTTTTTCTTTTTCCCTGTTGCCTTTTATTCTAAAAATATATTGAAAAGCTTAATTCTATGCTTATCGGTCAAATGACAGATACTTAAACTATATGAGGTTTACTGCTCCAGCAACATCATGTTTTACCGACTTTCCCCTTGTTTAATAATTCGAGAGATTTTTCTAAGTAAATTCAATTTTTATAAAATTTGTAAATTAAACTAATTATAAACATATATATCATAAATATTTTATGGAAAAAAAAAAGCAAAAACTCTCATTAATTTTTGAATTATTTTGTAAATAATTTTTTAATATAATTAAAAAAAATAAGTCCTTTTACTTAATTCACTATCAACATATCGCTGCCACATTGTGTCTTATAATGTTGAAATTATTGTAAATGACATTATTATGACATATGGTGTGCACTTCTTTCAACTATAAGTGCAATTTTGGGCGTACTGTGATGTGCAAATTATATCAATGAAGTGTTAAGGGTGTTCTTTCAAATCTTACGTTGGTGGGTTCAAAACAAGGAGAGTGTATGGAGTATTATAAATAGGACCCTTTAACTATTAATTTATGTATTACAATAAACTTAATCATATAATTACTACAAGGGTGTAATCCTAGTATTGGATAGTTGTGAGTAAAAGAATATTTACAATTTTTTCATTAAAAATTTATAAGAGTTACAAATTTTTGTAAAATTATCCCTATTGAAATTGTAAAAATCTTTGTATTGTTTTCTTTTCTTTCCCTTGGTGTGCTTTTGCTATTAAGGTCTCAATAAGTGGTATTAGAACCATTGGTTTCATCTCAAGAAAGGAAGAGAAAAAGGAGTGGGAGGTGTCATGTTAGCAAGTGTTGGTGCCATGTTAACAATTTTTGGAGAAAGATATTTAATTAAGTTATTAAATGCCATGAATATATTGAAGTATAAAATTCCATTAATTGATAAAAAGATTGATTTTACTTTTAGTAATATTTGATCTAGTTGGGCCTTGACTTTGCACTCCAGGATGAAAGTTGAATGACATGAAAGATTCGGAGTGGAGTACTATCCAAAAGGCAGCAGTTAATATAATTCAATGGGCACTAGCCCTTAAATAAAATGCACACTATTGTTTAAAAAGAAAATACTAAAAAAGTTATGGGATATGTTAGAAGATAAGTATTCCTCAAAGATGTTGACTAACCTTTTGATAATGAAGATGGATTTGTATTCACTAAAGATGAAAGAAGAAGATAATGTTATTAAGCACGTGAAATAAAATTAATGAATTGGTATTTAGGCTTTTGAATGTTGGGGAGACAATTAAGGAAGAATAGTAGGCGTTGTTTTTTATTGGCTCTGTTACCCAAATCCTATAAATCATTTGCGTAATCAATAATAGTAGAGAAAAGCACATTGCAACTAAATAATATGATGAGGGCTCTAAAAGAGATTCATTTTATGATGAGAAATGAAGATTACCATAAAGAGAAAGAGTAAACTATTAGTTGTGGAAAGTTTTGAGGAAGAGAAGAAAAATAGAGATAACTAATATGGCAAATGATCGACATTTTAGTTAAAAGACTTTAACAATGTTAAATTCCATTATTGTAAAGAGTTTAGTCACATCCAAATTCATGATCTAAAATTGAGGGAGGATTTGGAAAGCCTCAAAGAATTGAAAGGTAAATCAAAATATGATTCTTCTTTAAATATGGTCAATTATGATAATGAACTTTTCTTATTAAATACAATTGCTATAAAGAATAGTTTTAGTTGGACAATGGATTTTGTTGCTGATATCCATGTATGTATTAATTGGGATTTGTTTGATGCTTTTCACATTAAAGATGGCTTTAGTTACATCAATGTGGGAAACAAATTAAAGCAAAAGATTAAAAGTCATGGAAGAGTTCATATGAAGTTCCACAATGATAAAATTAAAATAATTACAAATGTAAGGCATGTGTTTATCGACAAAGTTAATATTATTTCATTAGATAAAATTACTTCACATGGGTAGAGATATGTTGGCTATGAGGATTGGTGCACAGTGTATAAGCATGTAGATTTGGTAATGCAAGGAAAGAAGAGAGGGAAGAACATTTACTATTTAGATGGACGTGCCTTATTAGTAAAGATAAATTACAATAGAAGGAGAGAAATGCAAAAGTCTGAAAAGAAAGATTAGTTTTCACCAAAATAGAAATATTTAGGACTTTGGAAAGAGGGAAGATTTGTTAGGGTTGTTTTCCAAAATCCCATAACAATATATTCAAGAGAAGGAGAATGCATGGAGTGCTATAAATAGGATTCCTTATTTATTAGCTTAGGTATCACAACAAGCATATAGTTAAAAGAGTATCACAAGAATATAACTAGAATATTAAGTAGTTATAAATAAAAGAGAGCTTGTAATTTTTCCATGCAAAAATTTTATTAGTTAAGAATTTTAATAAAATTATATCTATTGGGATTGTAAAAATCTTTATATTGTTTTCTCTTCTTTTTGTTGTGTGTGCTTGTGATATTAAAGTCCCAACATAAAAAAGAAAGTACAAAAAGATAATTTTTTTTTCAAATGTTAAAATAAATTTTTTAAAAAAATTTAAAAGTTTAAAAGCCTATTACAAGTGATTCAAAATTTAAGACTAAGTTTTTGCAATTTTCTCTATATTTTATTCTAAATACCTAGTTAAGCCCAGATCTCCTAAAATTAATCATACAAGTCACAATGTCTGGCGACAATGGAAAGGTTATTATTAATACTGTTTCTGTCGCAACCAATTTATTGAAAAGTCTAACATATCGGCCACTTGGCATTCGTGCACTATTATAAAAATTAAGGGTCCGTGAACAAAGACGTGTGAGATCTTCAAGTATATATTATGGACAATGCATGGAATGGGGTTATGGTCCCCACTGAATTAAAAGTCTTTGAGGCAACAAATATAGACAATTTCAATTGCATGGGCGCAATCTTCTTTGAATTTTTTGCTTAAACTTTTTCGGTTTGATTTGGTTGGCTTGGGGCTCTACCTTTCAGCCACCTTTTCCATATTATATATGATGCATTTTTTGGAGATTTAGGGTCACATATATTAATAATTCATGCATCTGGATCCTTTTTATTTTTTATTTTTTCAAACTGAAAAAGGGTGACATCTATAACAAATAATAGATTCTATTAGGAAAAAAATGATAGGTATAAAAAAAGAATAAAAAATGATACTGATATTCTTATATAAAAATAATTAAAAAAGATAAATAATGTTAAAATAATATTAATAGACATTGAATATCTCTTTTTTTCTTTTTTTACATTGAGAAAAAAATTCGTTTCCATTTATATATCAAATAAGCTATAAGTGAGGTAAACCTTAATTAATTGGCCCACTTAACCCTTTTATTTGCCCGTATATTGTTTACCTTATTGTAGATCAATTTAATTATTTTTTTGAAACTCAAAAGATTGTATAATTCATAGAGAAAGTTGAAGATATTTATACTAAAATATTTTAAAATTTAAAATTATTTTTAAAGACTCAAGAATAAAAAATTTTGATTTGAGATTTTAAAGTGTAATTTTTTTAATACAATATAATTTTTTTGTTTTAAAATTTTTTAAAATAATTTCAAATTTTAAAATCTTTCAATATAAATATTTTTAACTTGAGTTCTTGCCATTTTATATAATTCTTAGTCCAAAATTTGTTTAGTTGTCCGGAATTCTAAAAGCATATGGAGCATGTACATATTAACAAAATATAATAATTAAGATTGTTCAATGTTAGATGTTAAGCACTATATTGGTTTTTCAGTTAATAATTCAGTTGCTTATCATTAGTGTGCATTAAAATCAGGTGCAAGATGCGTATCAACATATGTTAGACTGTGTTCATCGTTCTTGACCATTCGCAACAAGTTCTTTGGAATTATATCACTGCTACAATGAATGAACCATTACGATCTCGGGAAGTATTTAGTTAAACCAATCATAGAATTCTCACAAAACCAAGGCTCGCTGGCTTTGTTCATAGAAACAAATAGAAACTACAGAAACCCACCTTATGCACATTTAATTTTAGGCGGAGTTTTGAATGAATGTCCCCATATGAGAAAGACAGAGACTTTAGTTATCACAAAGGATAGATCTCGCAAAACCCAGTGCCCAGTTGGGGATTTTACTTGGGGAATAAGGAACACCCAGATGTAGAAAATATATAAAATTTGTGTGATTCTGTCACTCTCTGTATTTTACCCCCTTTCCTTAAATATCTAATGGGGCTTGTCCTATTCCCTTTCCCCTGTAATAAACTACGAAATTTTTCCAATGGCATATTCCTAACCCAGCATGGGTCTTTCTTCATGGTCAAGGATTCCTGCACTGGGCCAAGCAACACCTTTCAGCAGGCTATAGAAACTTTCAGGTTTCGGCATTTACATGTAAGATCAGCGTCTCGTCATTTGCAGAATTACTTGGATGTTTCAAATTTTCTTCTGTGAATGGGGGCTTTGGTATTAATTGCATTCCATGTGTTTGTGGTTTTGCATGAATGGGACCGTTTGATTAAAAAGGGTGATGACGCATGATGGATAGAGCATATACCCGGAGTAAGATGACACAAAGAGTTGTTTGTATTAGAGAATGACAATAACGAGAGAAAGCTCAACAACCTCTATAATTGTGGGTGTATGTCTCCAACATGTACTTAAACTAACACAAACCATAGTTCAACCTTTTGTAGGGCAGAAAAGGGTGTCTGAATCTACCTGGAAATTGAGGTGGGTTTTGTCTCCAAGTTATAGATAAGACATATTCTAACTTAAATAATGAACCAATACAAATAGGACAGAGAATACAACTATATAAACAAAATTAAATGGATGGGTAGACAGCCAAAGGATCAGATAAGTAAACAGAGAGAGAGAGATGAAAGTGTGAGGAGGTGATTGAAACACGAGTGCCCAGAAAGGGCTTAGCTTATTCTCTATGGACAAATCTTATCCCATCTCTCTCGCTGCTTATTGGAAAGGGAAGAAAGCATCTGTAGACTGTCTGGATATTTTACTCCCCTCCTATTAATTCAACTAGGAATTGCCCAACTCCAGTAATGCTGTCATGCACGTGACTTAAAAACAATATATTTTCTCATCCCTCAAGATAATACAATTTGGGGAGACCTGAATTACACCTATATGTCATTGTCATACAAAGCCAAGCAGGACCACCCTTGGCTCTTTTTCTTACTACGTGCCCACTGTTTAGTTTTCTCATAAAATATTACTTCACCGCCCTCTCCAGTGCAATATGTAATTATAGAGCAAAGAAAATTTAAATAGTCAAGACTTGAAATTCAACTTTCTACCCACGTAAAAGAGTAGTATAGGTTAAAAGGGTCACATTTGTTTGTGGGATGTAACTGAGAATGAAAGAATATAATTTGGGTAGCAAAGTGGTAGAAGGTTAGGCCGGCCGAGGGATTATAAATGAAAAATAATATGGTGTTTACTTAGTCTGAGGAGGGAGGGGGACCCCACCACTTGATTTGTTTGCCAATTTAGTAACATGGGATGTCCCTAATTACACCAAATAATTCACCTCTTTTTCTTCCCTCGACATTCAAAAACATACATGTTCGGCCCAATTCAGTAATAAATTTATTTTTATTATTATCTTAGTACGGCTCCCGTAAGTGAAAACCAAAAAATAAAAGAAAAGAAAAGAAACCAATCTACACCCCTTTGCGAACCCATCCATCTATTATATTTATTTATACACATTGACGGGAAGCAACAGGAATACATTAATTTTCTTTAAAAAAAGAAAAATGAAATTTGCATCTCTATAACCTTTAAAGTGCTCTTGTACTTACAATTCTCTCCTCTCTCCGTCTCACTGTCATATCTTGGGCAGCTCCATCAAATAGTTCCCCCAGTTTTGCACATCAAACCCATAATCATAACGCTTCTTTCTCTGTGTCTTTCTCCCAATTCCCCCTCCCAGACAGTTTTGTGTTTGTGTGACTCGTAAAATCCTCAATTCCTCTGCTAGAGAGTTAGATAGAAGGTTAAAAGAATGTCCATAAATCACCACTCATCGGACATTCCAGAGACCACACTGTGGTGGACTGAGCAACATCATCAAGGCATCCCAATGGAACCCGTCCAAAATTCCTCCCCTTCTGCCTGGCCTTCCTATCTCTACCGACGACCACCCCCACCCCGCTTCAACCTCAACCCCGACGACGAAGAAGACGACGATGACGACAATATTCAACAACGGACCACCCAAGTGGAAACCGATGTTCCCACCTCACAAGGGTCAGGCGAAGACGAAAAGGAGGGGATGTTCGAGAAGCCATTGACACCGAGTGACGTGGGGAAGCTGAACCGGCTGGTGATCCCAAAGCAGCACGCGGAGAAGTACTTTCCTCTGGGAGCCGGAGGGGAGGCGGGAGAGAGCAAGGGGGTGTCACTGAGTTTCGAGGACGAGGAAGGCAAGTGCTGGAGGTTCCGTTACTCCTATTGGAACAGTAGCCAGAGCTATGTTCTGACCAAAGGCTGGAGCCGTTACGTCAAGGACAAGCGCCTCGATGCTGGCGACGTCGTTTTCTTCCAGCGCCACCGCACCGACTCCAACCGCCTCTTCATCAACTGGAGGCGCCGCCACCAGTCTGGTTCTGCCCTCGCGCACGTTAGTAGAGCGGTGCTGGTTCACAACACTCCTATTACTACCACCACTGACGCCAATAGCAATATCAATATCAATAATAACAATGTTGGCGTGGGTGTGGGGTGGACCAGAGGTTTCTATGTTGCGCATCCTTATCCTACGCATCATCATCAGCCCTTGCCATACCAACCTGACTGTCTTCATGCAGGTCTCTCTCTCTCTAAACTCATCGCTTTCTATCAATCAACCCTATCTTTTTTTTTTTTTTTCACACTTCGAATATGCTCTCTCTTTGTCTTTTGTCTCGGGGTTAAAAATTATAAGAGTAAATGCTGTTGTCTAAATTAATTGAAAAAAGGCAAGTAGATAAAACAATTACAGTCTCATGAAAGTGCGCGAAGTGTGATGGGTATCTTCCTATTAATTGGGAGAAATGTGGTTTTCTTGGGTTTATATGATCAGATTGCCCAGCAATATGGTCTGTATCTTACACTGCGTGAAGCATACGCTCCAAATTCGTTGAATGAACCCGGTAAAAAAGATTTCACTTCCCATTCACAAATATTGTCTAGTCCAGAAAAACAAAGCATTTCCATCTAGTTTGTTTCCTCTGTCCTGTGTGCATTTATCGTCATTTTTTATGAATGAATGAGGCGAAAGATATACTAAAGCACTGTCACGCACATGCTGTAATGTTACAGGTGGTGTTTCGGAACCAGATCGGAGCAAAACGACGTCGCCAGCGGGAAACAACTCCAGCTCGAGGGTACTGAGGCTGTTCGGTGTAAACATGGAATGCCAACCGGACGATTCCGGATCCTCCAGACCCGAATGCTCCTACATTTCATCAGCCCAGGGTGCAGCAACCCAACACCACCACTTCTACGGTCATTACAATCATCAACCTGCTTCGTATTCTTCCAATCACATGGTACGTCAACAACCACACTTCTAGATATGCCATGCCATTGCCATTGTCATCTCTTCATTGAGGACTTTCTTCTTGTTTTCTTCAGTCAGGTGTAAAGAAGGCCCTAATTATAATTAGAGCTAATGTGCTAATCTTGTCATTCACATTAAACAAATTTTATTACGAGAAGATATAGGTTCATGTTGAAAATATATATATATATATATATATATAGTATCTCTTTCTTCTCTTAAATTAAGGAACTAGTTTATTCGTTTTGTGGGATTTTGTTGTTCCCTTTGAATGGGGCATATCAATTATCAACTAAGCTGTGAATGCCACAAGTAACATGTTCCCAATGCAGTTTTGGCTCTTCGTACTAAGGAAGGCAAAAGAATATACGTTCAAAATAATAATATAAGAATAAATAACTAGATAGACTTCATGAGGGTCGTCCATTTTGTATTGGAACTATATATGAGCATCTATCTCCACTTCATTCATCCCATGTGTGGTTTAATCACCCCTCACCACATGTGGTATTCGTTTCATTGATTCCATTATTCGTTGAAAGATTGGAAACCTCTCAGACCCATATAACTTTGTTTCATATTTAACTAGGATCTGGAACACTATTTGTGCCCTTTTACCCCGACATTGTTGCCTTCATTCTCTTTCTATTATAATTATCACTGATTTTTTTCTTTCCCTTCTCACCCTCTTTCTTTCTCGGTTATATTGACCACACCATGGTTTCGATTATTATTAGATGCGAAGCTTTTTCCTTGTTAGCTGAATGTAAATTTATTTTTCCTTGGACAGTTTCTAATTTAACCTAGGAGTTTGGGTAATCTACAAATCTCAGTTCTTTTCTACCTACTTTCAACATTTTGTCTGCTACGCCAAATAATCGACACGTCACTGGTTTTACGGGGATGACAAGGTTGAACTATAAAGAACTTCCTTGTTTGTGGGCCTTAGCTTAACACCCCTGTGAACATCATCATTAACCTATATAATTAGTACCTTTGAATTACGTCAATAATAACCTGAAGCAAAACTCGAGCAGTAATAACACGTACAAGTCAACGAAGTTTGGCTTCTTTCCATTAAGCTGTCAGTGCCACTTCAGATCATTCTGGAGTAGTTTCGAAGGGATTGAAAAATCCCTGACATGTTTTGTCATGGATGATGGACCAATGGGGTTCGAAAACTATATCCTAGCTAGCTGGGAAAAAATCATCACGCCATACTATTCTGATTTGTATTTGTTTGGTAACCCTGTTCTTTTTAGCTGTAGTAAGGAGGAGCCCATGTGGTACTCAATTGTCAAGTTCGCTTTTCTTTTTCTTTTTTTTTTTTCTTGCCACAAAAAGTTCACTTTTTTGGTATTTGCCTCTTCAAACCTTTGCACGATCATACTGTATTTCAAACTGTTTCATGGAGAAGATTATTAATTTCTAAACTTGTTGAGTCTTTACCTTCAATTTGCAGATCAGCTGCAGGCAATAATAATCTATCGATATTTTGTTTATCTCTTGTGATTAAAAAAAAGAAAAGGTTGGTGGGTAATTAATTGATGCATGGATGTGTAATTTCAACAGGGTGTCAACCAGATGAAAAATCGCCGAGGATAAAGATATGTGGATGTGACATCCTGGATTGACCCATTTAACCTACTTGTCGGCTTCCTCAGACCCTGCATGCGAGAGAGAGAGAGAGAGTAAAATAAGAAGGAAAAAAGATGTAAAACGATCCCTGATTTTCATACCAACTTTCAAACCAAAGTAGCAGGAGTAGTAAACTAGTAATAGTAAGAAACCGAAGGAAGGAGAAGAATAGTAGTGGGTAAAGACTAAAGAGAGCGGCCTGAGAGCAAAGTATGGGGAGAGTGGGGCCCATGGAGGGAGCCGGCTGACGTAAGCAAGTGCCGAATGGAGAATTTAGGTCATTGAAGATCAGAAATAAGGAATCTATCAGCCACTGTTGAGATTCTGCCTGAAGATTTTTCTTAAGGGTTCATCATAATATATGGGAGGTATGGTGCAGAGTCATGGTGTGTGTGCTAATGGCGTGGGTGGGTGGGGTTGGTGGGTAGACTTGTTACAGTTTTCTGTGCCGCTACAGGAATTTGAAGGGTAAATCGAAGCTGACAGAAAGCCCTTGAACATTAATTGGGGTTATATTTTCATTATTTTGTTGGTAGAAACCATACAAATACAAAAGTAAATATTTTTCTGGTCCATGTATGTCACATGCGATGATGGTAATGATGATGGTGATGGTAATGATAAGGGAGTTGGTTATCTGTTTATCTTCATTTGTCATCAGCAATTTAACATGTGGATGAAAATCAAGTAGCTGGGAAACCCCAAGAAGAAATTTAACATAAGCACGACAACACAAGCCATGGTCCCCACTCTCAACTCGCCCGATCTGTGCCCTTTATAGCCTTTTCGCAAAAATTCAAGTATTTGCACGCTATAAACAACACCACAAAACAAATAAAGGGAAGGTTGCAGAAGATAGAGAGAAGAGAAAAAAAAAAAAAAAAGAAGAAGGGGGGTGCAATTTCCATCCAGTGATATTATTACGAACTCGATGAAATGTTTAATCACAAATGGGAAAAGAGAAATAAGATTAAAAGCTAGAAAAAAGATAATTTTAAGGCAAGTGTAAGTAGTAATACCGTATAAGGTTGCCCCTTGCCACATTGAATTGTCTTGTCCACAAATCCTTCGATTCACGGCTTCTCGTCAGTTCTCACAAACTCCTAGTGTCCTATTATCAACAAAGTCATGCAAGGGCCGAACTGTCAGAAGCAACTCAAGCATTGATCACTTTAGCTTCTGGACCACATTAGTGAGTCATTTCAACCTTTCGACCCTCAGCAGATTGATTGATTGGGGTTTCAACTTCAACCTTGGAACCTTAGTTAAAAGCATTGCACACGCGGTATAAAAATTCCAAATTTCGGGTACAAACACTGAGGTTTTATCAGATGACGATGGACACCAACACTGTCTCGTAAGTTTTAGCTTATCGTGTACAACCAACTGCTTGTAGAAACGACAACAAGGGGCTGCGGAAACAGGATGTGACCCGTCAATGAAGTGCTTTTGATGATCAATGATTCATCGCACTAAACCATCTGAACTCACACCAGTACAAGTACTTATCCCCTCTCCTCCGCAAAGGAAAATTATTAAAGAATACCGTAATCCAATTTCAGAGGACTCAGTAAGCAGTAGAGCAGCCTGCACTGATCACAGCTCACAAGCCAGTGTTCAAACAGTGGCTTCAAAGCTGCGTGACGGATACAATTTTCAAACAAGCTATGCAGAAGTATTGAGCAAAATACAGGAGTGCAAAGTTTCTTTATGAGAAGTTACCCCCAAAAAAAAAATCCCTTTGAACGATTAATAGGAACCCATAGAGATTTACACAAAAGGCCCATTGACCTCTCCTTTATAAGGAGTTCAATGTCCCACTGGCTCGCTCTCCAAGTGGGAGGGTCCCCATATATGTTATGATTGAGCTCTAGATAACGCCTAATCAAAGAAATGAAATGATTCCTGTTGTATATATGAAATGATTCCTGTGTAATATACAATACATAATGGATTTGACCTGCAGGAGTAATGCAATTACGCATGATTAGAGGACAGTGCTGACATAAAAGGGGAGAATAGCAGGGGAAACCCATGTGAGTACCTATTCTCCCATTTCCTCTTGGCTTTACTTTGAATTCTGGAACGTCTGGGAGAATCTCACCCTGCGTCTCCTTTACAACCTATGTTGTAGAAAAGAGAGTGCCAAATTGTGAATTCAATATCATAAAGAAGAATAACAATCGTATTAAATGATACCAGCATCAACCCCAACAATATCTCCCTTCAAATCACAGAAAATCAGGGTCCTTAGGTTTAACAACAATAAATGTTATACTAAAACTAGATAGATTAACCATCATGTAACACTTTTTGTTGCATCCTTTCAAATGGAACTGTTTACTAGAAGTCCGAAGCTTAAGCAGTTAACTCTCATCCTAGAATAACAGAAAATTTGTGCTGTCAATCAAATTTCACGTCTTCAATGTCATAATACTGATGATTTAAAACTTGTGCTTGAAAAAGATTCGCAACAAACCTGGGCTATCAATGATATATAAACAGTTCTGCTGCTTATCAAAACGGCTCTTAAGTAATTAGGCTCTTGCCTAAATGAGTGAGAGCTATATGCTGTACGTCAAAAATTTACACCAATAATGTAAATGCAAGCTTTATTAGGGAATGGGCCAATATAGCAGGCTAATCACCCAAAAGCTGGAGTCAATTAATTTGTGGGGCCTTAATCTCTGTCTGATCTTTCATCTTATGCAAGTCATTTTCAGTCATCTCAGCCTCCACGATGAAACTAAGAACTATTCACCCTTGCATATCATGACCAATTTTGTCTGCCACATACATGTTTTCAAAGGAAAAGATGGTATCCCATTATAGAAGGTGCTTCTCGCATGTAGTTTCATGCTGATAACTAAGTCACCTATAGCCAAACAATCTAGCGGTATGCCAAGACAATTCTACATTGAATTGAAACAATGCCACAACGATCTACAGAAAAATGTTGATGCATTCGACAAGTGGACAATTACATCCACATATAGAAACCATCAGATAAATAATAGCAAACCACATTTCATCTTTAAGAAGGTGCATGCAAGTCTGACAAAAAAATAAAATGCAATACCAACATTTTAATGAAGGAATTCCTTTCAGTAATAATCTTCCATCCATACATGAGGGGACAGGGCAAGGGGGGATGGATCAGATTATAGAACTAAGTTTCCTTCCACTACTACACAGAACAGACGACCAATGTTAGCAACCAAAAGTTACCCAAGAAAAAAAAAAAGTAAAGCTCATTAATTGAATACATATTTCCAAATATTTATAATTTACATGTTACATAAGTGGAGGCTCAGAATAATCCTGTTTACAAGAACCTTTGCACATTAATTGAATACATATTTCCAAATATTTATAATTTACATGTTACATAAGTGGAGGCTCAGAATAATCCTGTTTACAATAACCTTTGTCATGGCCTGCATTCCTCAGAAAATTATATTAAATTCTTCAGTATATAGTTTCGTAGTGATTGTGGAGCTAAAAAGGGGCCCATAGGGCCAGCCATTATCTAAACACATTCACCATAGATAATATAAAAGAATCACGACAGTACTGTAGGCAGAACAACCATATTAGAGAATGCAATAAAGGAAAAAAAATATAGATATATATATATATATATATAATTAGGAAACCTTATTGGCAAAAACAAAACCTGGGATTAACACTAATATTTAGCACCCTAAACATGCAGAATTTTTTGGTATATCACATAAGTCCATTCAGTGTAATGTACAATAAAACCCTCGAATTCAAGGGAATTGCCACTAATTTCTGCAAAGCCGAGTGCCTAAGTCTAAATGACCAGTAGACGTGCAGGAGAAGAACTAACACCTTGCCTCCTACAAAAAAGTTCAAGTTGATTTTTTGGGTACATTGACATCTTGAGATTTAGAATCTTCCTTCTTCTCCATTACTTGCTGAACCCCCTCTTGGTACCCTTCTATAAAATTTTTGAGAGCATCCCTATAAGAAGAAGCTCTGGTCATATACACACGCTGCAAAGCAGGTCTAAGAGTCTCCATTCCTCCTCTGGCAGCCACAGCTGTTTATTTCCCATTAAAAGATAATGAAAACAATTATGGGATAGCTAAAATAATGAAAAAAGAAAAGCAAATAAAAGAGGGAATTCTTGAACCACACCAACCATAGCAGAAAAATTGAACCCAAAGGTTTGGAGATACATGAATAACAAGAACAGAGAGTTCTACTCAATTTTGAAAAAGATACTACTAGCATCATTGTCTAAAAAAAAAAAATGAAAGAAGTTTCTTTCACTACTAAGCAATTTTATTTTCTTCTCAAAATGCTGAAACATTAGACAGCAAATGTTCCTACCTATTACATCCACCTCACTCAACCCATTCATACTCCCAACTGGCTAAAATTGAGTACAACTGTACAAGAATCAAAACATTTTAAAAAGTCAGTTTTTCCTAAATTTAATCAAGTCTTTCTGTCTGTCATATTGTGTTTCAACTGAATGATGTTGTTACACACTATTCTACCTGGGAAAATGAAAAAGGAATAATCATGTTTTCAGGGGAAACCGAAGCATGGGATGCCACAGTAATTCGTACAATAATCTGTGGATTTTTGTTATACACTCATCCAAGAGGATTTCTGTTTTTTTCATTTTATTTAATCATCAGCAAGCCTCCGTGTGGTTCAGATTTTGGAGCACTTCTGATTTGGTCGGTATAGATTATAGAATAACAAAATCCAAAATGCTTTCTCATGCAGACAAGTATAAAAAGGCAGTCTCCCTTAGTCTTCATGGCTCCAGAGCTGAAAGAAAACTTGCCTCAAGATGTATGTTATTTAGAGTGTGTGTGTGTGTGTATAGAGTTTGGGTAACTAGTTCCAACATGAGTACACAAGATAGAGTGGGTAATCATAAGAACTCTTCAATAAATACACAATGATAGGAAACAAAAACAACATTGTATTTTCATTCGCATTAGTCTTAGTTTTTGATAAACCAACAATTCAAACAACATAATAATATTGATCTTAATTTAGAGAGAGATTGTACCAAGATCCTCCAGTGTTGAGGGTTCTCTTTCTTTAGTAGTTTTCTTTCCTTGATTAGGTTCTTCAGTCAATTCACCCTTCTTATAATCATTTGGCCGAAGATCAGGACCAATGTCCCGAACCCAGCTTGCAGCATAAAGCCTAGCAGCTTTCTTCAAAACCTAAGGAATGAAAATAATAGGTGTTTCAGAACCATGTCAATTACCACACAGCTATGAAACTTGTCAACTATCTAACAAATGTCAATTAATTAAAATTCAGCATCTTCAAAATTGTACTTTATCCTCCAAAAACATCGATAAATAACTATAAAATCATGTTATCACTGAGTCTAGCGTGATGCATAGAATCATGACAAAACAGAGAAAAGAAACAAATGCCCAAATCAAGAATGCGGATATTAGTATGCTCATATACATGTTTTGATACGTAACATATTTTCATTCTTCCCTAAACTCTCCTCATTTTCATTTCTCCAATCCTTCACAAACAGAGTCAGTTAAAGATGGGGTGGGCGAATAACCTGAACTGAGATAAAGCCTATCCTCAGTGGTTTCTGAAATTATGAAAATTTGGATTGAAATTGACAACCCAGAAGCAAAGCAAAAACCATAGGCGGCAAAACATAGTAGAAGCCAAAATTATTTGTCATAATGAAACAGATTAAAATTTCGAAACATGACTTACCCAAATACGCTCCTCCCAGGTCAACTTTCGACGCTTTTTAATGTGAGGAGGGTCGGGCAAGGACGAGGGAAAAGCAATTTCCTTGAGATCATACCGTATATAATCGTAAATTTTTCTGCACACGACCCTCACCTTCATTTCGCAGCTCCGAATTGTAACTATAGTTGAGTTCGCTGGCCACCCTTCTCTAGGGTTGCAGACTCACGACAACGAGAGGGAGTGTCAATTTTCATTTAATTGTTAAGGCACTCAGTTTACATTATAATTTGGGTATTATTCGGATTGAATTGTACTTGCGTTATGTAGCCTCTTGTCTTCTCCAGACCTGAGGAGTGAAAATAAATAAACAAAATAAGAAAATGATAAACTATATCAAATTTATCTTAATTAAAAAAAATGTCTTGTGAGTTACTCATTTACCCTTTTTTTGGGGGAAAAAAATCTAAATTACTTATGAAACATGAATATTTATTAAACCTCTCTTATTTTTATTTATAAGGTACTATAAATTAAAACTTCAACATAAATATTTCTTCATTTTTAGCCCAAAAACAAAGCCTACATATTTCATTTAAAAAAATCTATTTCTTTCTTGATAGAAATTATTCTTCATATATAGGCAAGGGTGTTCAAGCAGCACCACATGAAAGCACGGGTATTAGGCATGATCATAAATAGGGTATAGGTAGAATATTATATTTTTTTAATCTTTAGACCCACATTTAGTGGGCAAAAGATTTTTCATTCTTATTGAATCAGTAAATTCTTTGACCTGAACTTATTTAATTGAAAAAAAAAATTATAATAAACAAGTACGTTGCACTCAACATTTTCATTGAAGGTTGAATGTGACACAAATGACACAAAGAAAATAAGAGAAAATTGATTTTCAAAATAAAAATTAATTTAGTGATGTTGCCACCAAATTTTAATTATTTTAAAAGGTACAACTTTAGAAACTTTTTTTTTTTTTGGAGAAAAATGATAAGATAGTTTACAAATTAGAGATAGAGTCAAGAATTGATTGTACTTGCAGAAAATTTTAGAGATTCCTCAATACTTGTTTCTATAAACAATTATTTTAAGTTAATTTTGCAAAATTAAATGGTTTTAATTTTATTTTGATTACCTAGTCAAAAACACATGAAAAAAGAAATAAGAGAAAAGAAATAAAAAAGAAATTAATTAAAGGCAAACCAAAAAAAAAAAATTTATAGAGATAGACTTAACCTAAAAAAAAAATCTAAGATCAACATATTTCGTTGAAAGTGATCAAAATTCATATAATTCAAATTACTAAAAAATTGGTGTTATCTAGTTGGTGATCTTTATTTGTTTGTGTGAAAAGGAGGAAATTAATCGATTTTACAAACAAAATAAATTTAAAGATTGGTTGGTGTGATTAATGTCTCAAATCAAATGAATCTTGTTTTCTTACTATATTTGTTTTCTCTCTTTTTTATTTTTATTTTAAAAATAGAATTTCTTTAATTAAGAAAAAGAAGTGACCCAACACATGACAAACTCCAAAAAAAATAGAAACAATAAAAATAAATAGACTAAGAATGAAAATAAAAATTAAAAAAAATAAAATCCAACAAGCTAATAACTATGCATATTGAATTATGGAAGAATCCAAGAAGCAATTTCATCCAAAGCGTAGTGGGTGTAAGATCCAGACCTATAATTCATGCAGATGCACTCGTCTTCTGCCAAGTTAATTTTTCATGTCCAAGTATAGCAACCCCCCCCCCCCCCCCCCTCTCTCTTCCCAAAAAATAAAAATAAAAGGAACAACCAATAGTGCTCACTCCTCTTCTCACTGCAATAGAATCAAACAGATCCTACATCTCTTAGTGTTGATCTGACACGAATAATATTAAAAACAAGTGAAATTTTAAAACAAATGTATTTTAGAATAAATTTTAAAAACAAACAAATTAAATAATCTATTTGAATCATTATCTTAAAAAATTGTTACTTTTTTTTTTCTAATTCAATATAATAAAAATTAACAAAATATCTAAAAAAATGTTCAAATTTTGTTATTTCTGAAAATACAATTCTATTTTTATATTTTACAAAATATTTTATTAAAAATACATTATCAAACAAGTTTTTTTTTTTAATTTTTTATTTTTAAAACAAAAAATTATTCTAAAAATAAAAAATTAAAGAAGCCATAGTTTTTTCATTTTTTAATAGTTTGCACCAAAATAAGCTCCACGTAAAATTCAAACTTGTAAATGACATGCACATTCACTTATAATCCAAACAAGTATTTCCTTACCCCCCCAAAAAAAAAAAATCACACGCTGTGCAACAATTTTAACAAAGAAAATTTGTGCAGAAACATGCCTAGAAAAACAAAATCACACGTTGTGCGGTGGTTTTGATACAAAAATTTATGCAGACACATGCCACACAGGCACTATTTTTCATACCAACACAGCGTCAAAAAGTTGTGCAGCAGCTAAAATGCAGAATTTTACATTCCAAAACAGAATCACTAGTTGGAAAGGGGTTAGGATGCAGAAAATTGGTGCAAATAACATACTAGCACATTATCATTATATCAAACAGGGGAGGATAGCTAAGAACTCAAGCAGGCATCACTTCATGTCATCATCAGAATCGGATGCCTTAATCAGAAACGTAGCAAAAACCCAGGCAAAGTATGAACCGGAAATCCCAACCCAGTGGATCAGCCCATGATCTACATTTTAATCAAAATCGAACAAATAAAGGAAAACCGAATTCCCAATTCAATCAAACCACTAATCCACAATCTTTACTTTCAGTTAGGAATCGAAGTAAATAAGAGGAAACCAATGAGGTATCACTTTCAAAGAGGCTCGTTCGCGGTGTGATTCCTTTCCTCTGCTTCCTTCGATTTCCTCTCTCAATTCCTTCTCCCTGTTTTTTTTTCGGTTTTCTCTCTTTGCTCGCTGCGCTCGATCACTACTGTTTTTTTTTTTTTCCCAAAGGGTACAATTTAATTGGGTTTGGACTATTTTTTTTTGGGTTGAACTAGGTTTAATCCAAATGAGATTTTGAGATGTTGTATTTTGGACTCTTTTATTTAGATTTTGATTCTTTTTATTATTTTGATGACTTAAAATTAAAATTGATTAAAACTTAAATATGAATCAAAAAATAAAAATCACTCAAAAATTTAATTGGTATTGACTCAAAATTATACTATAACTTTAAAGGTGGAAATAAATTTAAAATGAAATAAAAAACCCAAAATAAGAGGTTTTTAATTTAATGTGTACTTTCTATTTTTGGAGAGTACTCACAAAATACAATACACATAAAGTTTTTCTTAAGTTGGAATTTATTTACATAAAACTTGTTCATATAAAACCACGATAAAAATAAAATATCTCAAACAATTATTAATATAATTTAAAACTTATAATACTATTTGGATTTTTTAAAATTTTTTATATTATACTTATATCGTAAGTTTAAGGGTTGCGTGGATGTTATATTACTCAAACTTTTTAACAATATTTTCTTTTAATATAAGTAATCATATTTTTTGCCAAAAGATTATCATCTATCTTATTTTAAACTTGTTTTGGTAATTAAAATAGGAAGAGTCAATAATATGCCAAGTAAATAATCCATTAACTATTAGCTATCTTATTTTCTTATTTTCTTTAATCACTAGCATAATTTAAAGATTGTTGACAATTCTTTAGAATTATGATGTGTATAAATATTAAACTTATAATGATATCTTTATATTTTGATATGTAACCTCTTTTATTCAATAAATTTAGTAAGAATAATTAATTTAGTAAAAATCAAATAATAAATACTTAAAAATTGTACAAATATTTCCTTGAAGAAAAAAGAAAATTCCCTTTTCATCTTTTTGGAATATTTCTTTCTACATATATATATATATATATATATATATATATATATATATATCTTTTTCCAATATTGAGCCAATACTAAATTAGGAACCAGAGAGCAGCTATAGGCTTCAATTCAAGGCTGTGCTGTTCTCTTTTCCTTTTTAGGTTGCGATTTCTGAGAACGCATACATCACAAAGAAAGCCATGGAAGAAGCTTCCTAGTTGCTTACTTTGGTAGATTTATTATTAGCGTATTTGGATGAGTGTTGAGGAGCTTGAAAATCTCGTTTGCCAACCATAATTATATAGAAACAACAAATTGTTACTTTGTTCAAACCATAATTTAAAAAATGAAAACATTTATCCAAACATGCACTATATATCACAAGGCCATACGTTGCAGAATGGAATAATTGTCAATGTTCGTGCGTGCCTCAAGGGGAGAAAAATAAAAAGACCATCAAATCTAACCTAGTGATCACTAATATTATTACATTGGATTAGTAAAGAAATAGAGAAAAAACAAAAAAAAAATACAAAATAGTACAAATATATATGAAATTTATTTATTTATTTTTTAATACTCAATTTTCTTTTCTTTTTTTTTTCTTTTCAATGTAAAAGGTCCAGACTATAATATTAGATAATCTCCAAAAATATTTCGAATACATAGGAAAAATTAATGCCTCGTCTTTTTAACGGTGACATTATTTACAGTGCGTTTGAATGAGAAGAAAAATGAAGAGAAGGGGAGGGAAAGAATAGAAAACGGAATTTTCTCTTATTTGGCATGAGGAGAAAACAAAATAAGAGAAAAAACTTGGAGGGAAAAGTACCGTGGGACCTACGTACAAAATTTTTCTCCATATTTGAAGAGATTATAGGAAAAAACTGACTAGACAAACGAAATATATATATGGATAAAATATTTTTAATATATAATATTTATAAAATTTTGAAATAAATAATTATATTTTTTTTATTATAATAATAATAATTTATAAATAATATTTAATAAATATATTTTACAAATTAATAATATATTTTTTAATATTAACATTAATAAATTATTTATATAATTTAAAAAAAAATTTATATATATGATAATCGGACATATATACTTAGGCATATGTGTTGCTAAAGCAACGCATATATATATATATATATATATATTATATTTAAATTAATTAATATATATTAAAATAATAATTTATAAATTATTTTATAATTAATTTAAAAAATATTTTTCAAAATGTTTTAATTTTAAATGTGTATTTTTTAATAAAAGGATTTTTTTATCTTATTCAAAAATAAATTTTTTTGATCATTTGAATGTTTTTTAAATTGGTTTTTATTATTTTTATGTTTTTAAAAAATATATGTAAAAAATTAAAATAATGATAATATTATTGTCATATTTAAAATAATATTTTTTTAATATATATTTTTTTTCTCTTCTCCTATCCATCATACATGTGAAAAGATAATATTTTGTGGACAGTTGACTAGTATTAAAAAACTGAACTTGGAAGATGTGAACGCTCCAATAAAAGTAAGATCACCGTCACGCGAAAACGACTAGTTCTGTGTATAAAGAATGTTATACTACTATTGCATAAATAAATTTTATATGATATACACATTAATTTTTAGCTAATTTTCTAAATATTATTTTTTGTTATCTATTTATTTACACAATTTCAATAAAATAATGATCTGCATGGCTATATTTTATTTTTAATTTTAGTTACGAAGTCAAATGATATATTTTACAATATACATAGGGTTTGGTTTAATTTAAATAATTTATTCAGTTTGTATTTCTACACAATGAACCAAATGAAAGAAAATCATAGCACTCTTCTGTTGGATGATTGACTATTATAATACAATCGACCAAAAAAATTGCGAGAACTTTCATAGAAAATAAAACCGCGCAAATAAAAAATTCATTTTATATTGTAAATAAGTTTAAGTTTAAAAATAATAAATCACTAGCAATAATTTTTTTATTTAACCAGGTGATATAGTGCTTAAAAGTTAATAGTTACTATGCTCACTTGAAAAATTAAAATTTTATTATTTGAATTTTAAAACTGGTTAGTTCATATGCTAATTAAAAATTATCATTAATTAATGATATCAATAAATTTTACATGGACAAATTAATCATCAATCTCCGAAAACTATTAAAAGGGTCATGCATCTACATCTAGCGAGAGTATCGTTAAATTTATTGCATTGAATTATCGAGTCATATGGACCCAAAGAAAGAAAAATGATCTTCGAGTCATTATTACTGGGAAAATGAAATTATTTTTGCAAATAAGCATTCTTGATCACAAACTTCACAAGGGATATAGTAGTAAAATAATAATATCATCCACTAGGGGCCCAAATTCAACATACACGTATATTATTTGATATGTTGACACTTGTATTATATTATTAATGAGAGTGGACAACGCCTTTTTTGTTGCTTAAGGCCTTATTTATTTGCTTCGCACATCATACCCAGCCTTTGCTTTCATACTTGATTAAACTAGTTTGACTTGTAATTCTTATATATAGGCAAAAATAACCAATTATTTATTTTTTTTATTCCCTTTTTTAATTATTTATCTTGCCTTGATTTTAATTTCATGGCCATATCTTCAACGACTTATTTTTGGTTTTATTAGCGACACCTTTAATATTCAACAACACTGAAATGTGAAAAACATGATTTTCTCAGTTTAATGTATAAGTTCAGTTGAACAGAAATACAATAACTCCAAGTCACAAAATTCACAAATTGCCCCTCACAAAAATAAATTAGTTTATTTTTTTAAATAATAATAAAAGAAAGAATAGTTTCCCTATATATGAACCATTCTTTTTCCTTCTCCAATTTGCATCAAAACTTTTCAAAATTGGAATTCCCCATAACCTATACATCTATCTTAATTTTTTGACAAATGAATTACAATCTTAATTATCCTTTTTCCTTCTCCAATTCGCATAAAAAATTTTCAAAATTCAAAGTCCTATAACCTCCACATCCATCTTAATATTTTTTAACAAATAAATTGCAATCTTAATTATAATGAACATTCACTTCTTGTTGTGCCCTGTTTGGTTTTTTATGGAAAAGAAAAAAAAATTATATAATGTCTATTATATTTTTATAATTATTATTTAATAATAATAATAATTTATTAATTTTTAAATAAAAATAAAAATTTATTTTTATTTGTAAAATTATTTTTTATTTTTATTGTTATCTATCAAATGAGTTAAAAGTTGGAGGCTAATTCCATTTTGGAACGGAAAGTGTCACGTGGATTAGTGGTTGCAAGTGTCTTCTAATAACGTGCTATAAATAAATAAAAAATGTAATGATTTAATTTTGTCGTGAAGTTACGAACGTTGATGCCTTCTTAAATATTGGACCTAAATGACATTAAGATGATAAGATATGCGTTACCTAGTACCTCCTTTCAGCTTTTAATTATGACGAGCATTAAGATTTTATCCTGTGAACCCCACAAGAAAAAAGAAAAGAAAACACGGATCCCACAACGGTAGGAAAAAACAAATAATACGAATAAATAAACACGAACAATATATAGACAATATTACTGATGTTATAAACAATATATAAATATTGCAAAATAAACAGTAAAAAACCACAGGTTATATATATATATATATATATATATATATATATATATATATATATATATATATATATGTATGTATGTATGTAAGATGATTATGATTTATTAACATCAATTATTCAATACGTGTTGTCATACGACAAGAAAAATAAACATCTCGCTATCCAGAGCGCTCCTAAGAGAAAGCAGTTTCGCACGGCATCCCTTTGGTCATATTTAAGGATAAAATCGCTAAATTGATAATATTATAATTTATTATATAAAATATTATACATTTGATCCTGATTTAATTTTTAATTTGATTTTTGATGTCAATATTTGTTTACTGTACGGTGCATTTGGTGCCGGGTTAGCAATGAGGCCGTTTGGTAATTTTAATAAGAAAGGATTAGTTTTACATAATTTATGTATAATATTTATTATATCTTTATAGTTATTATTTAATAATATTTTATTTTTTTAAATACAAATATAAAGATTATTTATGTCTTTAAATTATTTTTTATTATCTTTTTTTTTTTTCACATTCTACGTATTAAATAGGCCTAAAACTAAATTGGACAACTACTGAGAGAAAAAGTTTTGGCTTCCATGGGTGAAAAAGATCAAATTTGAACATAACCTGATTGAAGCTGAAGCATTCTTATGTAATTGTTAGCTAACAGATGTTAGAATATTAAATTGGAGATTATTATTAATTAATTATTTAATTTAATTAATAAATTACATATAATAATATCAAATAATTAATTCACAGTTTAGCACTAATAAAATAAATTAGATGATCAAACTACCTATAATAAATTAGAATGTTGATGAGCCCACAGACCCAAACCTTTGTTTCAAAATACACTACTACTACATGGAATAAGACTAGCTGAGCTACGTCTGCAAAATTTCCATAGTACAAACTAATGAACCACAGCTTGTGTGATTAGTGGGATTCTCAGAAAGAATAATCCCAGAAGCACCAAGAGCCCCCATTGCCCTAATTGACGTCTAATGTTAACCACATCAACACTCTCTGTCTCTGGCCACAATTCTATTGCACCCTCGGCATTGCATTTCCGTTGAAGCACTTTGAAACCCAATAACATATGGTTCCTCACTTCCTTGCGGAAAGCAGAGTCAATGCATAAAAGTGCAAAACACAAGAAGAGGAAGCAAGGCTCTTCCCAGCTGCCAACCTCTTCATCCACCATGAACACCCGTGGGGTCAAAGGGATAACAGAGTCAGTAAGTGTGAGGATGGCCACGGTCACGGCACTCATTCATTACATGAAAATAGGGTTAATGAAACTTAATGGCCTGAAGAACCCAGAATCGGAAACAAGCATAGCAATAGAGATTCCACACAGAAAGGGGAAGGACAGTGGAACAAGATGGTAGATCTGATCCATCTCCAGCAGCGATGGCTCAGCAACGTCGTGCCAGATGAGCTCAAATCCGGGGCTCCCAAAGTGGTGCATCACATGGATGCCAACATGGCCATAGCTGTCCAAATGTTACAAACCCGAGTCAAGTCTCTAATGAGTTATAAACTCCTTGCACGAATGGCATTTTTCGAAAATTATTAGACTTACGCGTTGTTTTGAGGCCATAGTCACACGTATTACGATTACTGCTTTGACTGTCTCTGGCGTATGAGAACAAGACCACTTTAATGTTGCAGTTGGGGTAGTCAACGGAGCTATAAGGGTAGTATTGTTATTAACACTGAAATGAAAGGGCCTTCTTTTGACAACTCTGTCGTCGCCCCTAGCTGCCTCCTTATAAAAAGCTCGAAGCCACATGCCTGCCTCAGACTCAGGCACGAAAGTCTAACTTCGTTAATACTGGTACTTGCAGAAAAGCTATAATTATATGGCTTCTTCTCCTTGGGCAACAGCGTCAATTCCCACTTCCAAAACCACGGCCGCCACCGCCGTCGATGGAGGCGGCACAGCCACCATCGAAGCCTTACATACGGACATAATCCAAACTCACATCCTCACGCGCCTTGATGGCGCCGGGCTTGCATCTACTGCCACCACATCCTCCCAACTCTATGCCCTCACTTCCCAAGAACATCTCTGGGCCAACCTTTGCTACTCCATGTGGCCTTCCACCAGCTCTCCACGCATCCGCCACGTCATCTCTAGCTTTCCCCACGGTTACCGCTCTTTCTTCTCTGACTCTTTCACCATTCCCCGGCCAACCACCGCACCTCGCAATTCGCAGATAAATCTAGACCGTACACCCGAATTGATCTCCGCCGTCGATCTTTACTACCGCCGGCACCTCTTACTTTCCAGAGTAGTGGAGACCGAAACAGTGACTGGTTGGTTCAGGTGCTCGCCGTTCCGGGTCGACATGCTTGAACCGAAAGACGTGGTTCAAACACCGATGAAATATCCGGAGGATGCGGACGCGTGTCGGGAGCTCGGGGAGGAGCTGAGGCTGAGCTGGATAGTGATAGACGCGAGTGGACGGCGAGCGATGAACCTTTCGAGCCAGAGGCCGGTATCGGTGCAACGGCACTGGCTGAGCGGGGAGGTGCAGGGGAAGTTCGCGTCGGTTCTGGCGGGCGATAAAGGATCGTCGTCGGAGTTGGCGTTGTGTAGTTTGTTGGTCACGTGTGTTGGGGTGGAGGGAGGGGAAATGCAAGTGAGGGAGGCAAGCTTGCAGATGGAGGACATGGATGGGATGCACTTGAATGGGAGGGACAGTTTGGTGATTTTACAGAGGGGGTTGGAGGGTAAAAGGGAGAGTAAGATTCGGGCGGAGGAGGAAGGACGGGAGCGATGCCGAGTGTTCGAGAATAGGAAGAGGGAGAGAAAAGAGAGAATGATGAGAGCAGAAGGGACCTTGGATATGTTGTGCGTGAGCCTCGCTGCGTTGTCGTTTGCGGGTGTTTTTTATCTGTTTCTATTCTGTTGATGAAAGAACTTGATCGCCCTACGTCAGGAATGTACAAAGGCTGAAGCTGAGAAAGGAAAGAGTAACAGAACCATCCTTTCATTGAAACAAACTGCAACAAGACAAAAGAGCTTTGAGCTACGGAAACGGAGACCGTGCAGTATGGTTTTCAGGCTCTTTTTTTTTAAATTTTTTTCTCTTTTAAGAACGAAAAATTTTAATTAGATATTTGACAATTATAATTGAAAGAATAAAAATTTTAACTGTAAAAAAATTATATTTTAAAAATTTTTAATTAATTATAATTTTTAAAATATAATTCTTTTTATGGTTACAATTTTTATCTTTTGAATTATAATTTTTAAATATTTTACATTTAAAAAAAAAAAAACTAAAAACCTCTTACCGCGCGGTCTGCAGTAACTATCAAGCCGCTTGAGCTATCGCTGCATTTGCACTTTGGACAGGTTACATTCAGTAGTTCACTGAGTAATTCAGTTCTTGTAATGCAGGGCACAGTAATATGGCGAGTTGGATTTCAATAATTTTATATGAAAAATTGCGTCTGATGTTCAGTAATTTTTATTGTAAAAACAAATTGAAAAATTCAACCCAAGGTACCTTAACTAGCCACTATCGCAAACTTGGTGCGTCATACCAACATATATTTTTTAAGTTATAAATTTCATTTGTTATGATCTCGATCTCACACTTTTGCACACTAGTTTTCTGGTAATATCTATTATCTATAGGCTTTAACACTTCGCGTGGTCAGGGAAAGCTGTCAGTACCAAAACTTGCCAGTTGCCAATGGGGCAAAACCCCGAAGCTATATCATTAATGCCGTCTTCTTCCATCTAAATCGAAATTAGTATTTTTTTTGGGAGAAAAAACAAGGAAGCTACATCACTGGCCTCTGAAAAGCTGTCTCTAGGAATGCGCCGTTTTCTAAGGTAGAAACTGATGAAGGGCGACCTACTCAAATTTAAGGAAGAACTGCAAAGAGGAAAATAAATTATGAAGAGACAAAAAGGCTTAATGACACACTTCATTTTCATCCTTAGATGATTAAATTGTAGGAAAATTAACACGGCTGATAAACTATCCTCTCGTTTCAGCAACGAGAAATTGGTGAGACTTATCTTTCTGCAGGCATAGATTAAACTAATACCTATTATGCCGAGAAAAGAGAGAAGCATCAATTCCATGCTATCCTTCCCAATTACAAAAACTACTAGGTATAAGGCAAAACTGACATCAAACCAACAAATTATTGGGCATCATCCAACTGTTGCGGATAAACCTTTACTTCAAAGAGGCGGCCAAACCTCGACAGAGAGTGATATATGTATAAAGTTACACCCAAGAGATGTCATGCTCCTGTTAGTCGTGAAGAGTATAACTACTATATACAGAATTAATTTAATATGCAGCCTTCACCCGACCTGCAAAGCTTAAACTATTCATGAATGGTGCAGCTTCAGCAAGGTTTGAAACATCATGTCAATAAACTGATCGTCCTGCCCCAGAAAACTTTCAATGAGTGGAGAAACTGTTTAGAAAGTTCATATGGAAGAGGCAAAATAATGATTGTAGGCCTCCAACAGAAAGGGAAAACGAACAGAAAACATTTGTTACATCATCTATCTTAAAAATTACTTTAATTCTCTCGTAAAGTAGGTGGAAATTTAAATCATTTCGAAATTTTCCACTAGTCAAAACTATGATAAATACATGAACGTCAAATTGCATGCTGAAAATCCAATTTCACACTAGGAGCAATGAAAGGGTATGTTCAAAACTCAACTTTATAAAATCTTTACTTAAATGGGTCTCGCCCTTTTCCTATCTTTCTCAATCTTATATTTCATTATTTTAAATCTCTTGATTTGTGAGCATTTTCTCATATGAAATAAAATCTTAAATCTAATAGTTTTGATGATTGATAATAAATTATATTTTCAATCCAACCAAAAAGCTAAAAGTCTATCATCAATATTATTAGGATAGCCTAGTTGGCCCTACTTATACCGTCTAATAAAAGTTCAGGCTCATGCGCAAAATATGTAACATCCAATATTCACAAACTTTTCTTGAAGCAAATAAATAGCCAGGAAATACTAGTTAAATTATTATCATATTTATAATCAAGAAATGTCTGGAATCAAAACAAAGATGATAAAAAAAGTACCTGAACCAGGGAGAGAAGTGCATCATGCACTTTCTCTCTGCTGATAATAGATCTGTCTGAATGGTACGAAGGATTAGGCGTAAAAGATGTAGGTGGATTAGGTGGTGGAAAGGGTTGAAGTTGAGGAGTGCCCAATTGGCGTGGTAGATTCAGGGAATGATGAAGAGCTGCAGAAGATTGCACAGATGAAGTAATAGGTGGTAATAACGATGAAGACGAAGAAGGGGGGTTAAAAAATGTAGAAGGCTTCAAAAGATTAGTCACTTGATTGCCACTATTGTTTATATCAGAAGAGTCATGGATCAAGGCTGGAATGGATGAAGCTGAACGAGAAGCAGATGGTATTTGCACGGCAGGTGCAGGAGTCAATATACCATTGGGAGCAGTAGGGACCGTCGCTGAATGGTACTGCCTAAAATTCTCTACATTTGAAGCATAATTTGCACCACCATTGGCTGTCTGCAACATTTGAATCCAAGAACTTCTGAGGCCACAGACATTCAGCATATTAAACTGTATAACAGTGAGAACATGGTAGAGCACAAAGGTGCAATAACAAAATAGAGACTATGCATAATACTCTTAGATGACATTCTAGAACTTCAAAGGAGGAAAGATGCTTATGTAAGGAGAATAAAATTCCATTCAGCAATCAGTTATTCAACAATTGTTCCATATCAAGATTCTATATTCAAAAAATTCCTGGTGCACTGCCATGAAAAATCTGCAGGAAGAAAATCATTATTTTTTTTGAGTTGAATGTCACTTAGCAGGCATTAGTATGCAGGAATCCTAAACATTTATGTACCTTGAAACCTATTAGTATAAAATGATGAAAATCACATAAGCTAAACACTGCATTTCCTAGTAACCGTATATGTCTGGCTGGGTACAAGTAGTCAGGTAATGAAGTGTCCAAGACTTCACAGACCTAAATGATGGGCTGCATTAACAATCCTTCTGAAAGAGAATTGCATAATGTATCAAGACAAAGTAGCACATCTGCACCAAACAACTACATTTGAATCATAGTTGGTGGTCCATAGGA
The DNA here is from genome assembly GCA_032878935.1 of Erythrophleum fordii. Lineage (NCBI taxonomy): Eukaryota > Viridiplantae > Streptophyta > Magnoliopsida > Fabales > Fabaceae > Erythrophleum > Erythrophleum fordii. Next base: position 10,502,447 of record JAVQMF010000045.1, on the reverse strand, counting down.
TTTGAACGGAAAGGAAAACTTAAAATTGGCGTTGAAGAAGCAGAAAAAACACTAGGTGTCTAGATTACATACACTGAAGAAGTTCATAAATGCAGGATCTTCAAGAGCATCAGTTGCAGAAGGGGCAGATGAAGATGACTCTAGAAGGCTTTCTGTTATAAATGGCACCAGTTCAAGTTCCTCAAACTCACTACAACATAGGCAAAACATCAGCATAAGCCACACAATATTAATCACTTATGATGAGCACTAGCAGTTGTAATTATAAATTGCTAAAACAAAAATCAGATACAGGTTGAATGTCAAGTACACAATCAGTACGTTTAAATGTACAAGAAACACAAGGACAGGGTGATGTATGTATGTTGACCTTCTCATCAAAGTTTCAACTATTTATTATAGAAAAAATATTTCCCATTTATGAACCATAAATATCCTCCGCAACTGTAATATTGATGTGATGTCAATGTTGTTTGGAATCATTGAAATATAGCTTGTGCACATTGCAACATGCAGTAACAATAACAAAGAAACTATCATGAAGGTCATAAAAAATATGGCAAAAGATTAAGAAAGTGCGAAACTTCATTGGGTTTTATAAGCCTTTCAAATGATTACCTTTTGCTAGAAGGAAATACTGTCTTTGTAGGTGCCTTTGGGTATGCATTTAGTATCCTGTAGATTGAATTCAGAATTAATAATATTATTAGCAGTTAAATATTCTACATCTCATTTACATATAATTATAGTATAGTAATTAATAATAAAAGCACAGCAAGTCTGCAGTCAGATTGGATATGAATTAGCATCCAGCAACTAATAATTTGGGGCATAGATTAGCAAGCAAAAACAGAACAAACAGAACACACAAAATTTTACCACAAAAATATATTACCTATTAAAGAGATTTGCAACTTCTTCACATTCATCTGAATTGTAAAACCATATACCATTAACTTCCTGGGCTGCATTCCGATATAGTAAGTATGGCTTCTTAAGTTCATACTCAAAATCCAGTAGGTTCTCCACTAAATTATCTGTGAAGAAAAAGATTAGAAAGAAAAATTAGTTAAGTAGGAAACAAACAGTAGAGATTCTGACACATGCATGTGAGTGCATAGATTAAAGCAGCATTTGTTTCTCTCCATCATACATGAATCGGAAGTCAATGTGATGATAAACATTTAAGCATCACTAAAAGGGGCATATGATTTTAGAGCAACACCTAACATCAAACAAACTGCATCTAAAAGTTTATTTGAATCTTGAATCCAATGAAGGGTGGAATTCATAGAAACTAACATCACAAGAAAATCATTTTTGATAAATAGATTTTAGCAGTTGGGTTTTCACGTAATTATCTGGCAACTGGAATGGAAATAAGTTAGCAGTTTCTGACTTTGTTCCAGGCTTCCAGCACTTTAAAGTTGTACAGCAATCATATGGATTAATCTCATCGTTGCTTAGCAGGGCCAAGGTTTGCACGGCAACAAAATAGTAACAAAAACATTTACTGCAATTATAACAGGTACAGGGTGACTCATAATTAATGATGGTCATTTGATTCACAGTGACTTTTGAAAGGTGGCCATCAACTAACCACTGGTGGTTGGTTATAGTTCAAGGGTGAAATGGGATCAATAAAGGGTAGGTTGGATTTAATTTCGGATGCCTATAAGCAAGCTTGTTCGTAAAGAAAAAATCTTTTGCAAGTAGTTATTTTCCTTGAAACAAACAATCTTAAGGTGAAAAACAGAAACCACAATCTTCTCTCATTTTTGAAGCAGACAACTAATCACTGCTGAACTTAATATATACTTCTGATTAACCAATATTGAGGACAAATTAATTCATGACATCTTACATCTAACTCAGACAACAAAAACAGATGTTATCTTTTTCTTAATATTTGATCTCTCACTTTGCTAGAAACAAAGATATAGATCTATTCACAATAATAAAAATCTCTGAGTTCACCCTCATTCAAAATAACTTCATTAAAGGTTTGGAAATTAAAATTTAATACTAGAAAGTATGGCTTCAATTTCCGTACCATAACAAATATTTTTCACCTCTACAGCGCCTGGACTATTCCAATGCCATTTAGATATTGAAAAAAACGTGAACATATTAGCATGTGACAAATGGGATCCAAATGAATAATTCTCTAAATAATGAAACAAATCCAAAATCACGTAATTGCAATTAGTATGTCTCACTGAATAGCATGAAAAATATGATCCAAAACACGTATCAGTGAAATACAAATTTGAACCTGTACTGCGTCGATTCATTACTATGAACTGAAAGCGTGTTTGAGCATTCCTGAACAAAATTAGCAAAAACCACGATGATCTAAGTCTATTTGAATGATTTCAACAGCATTTACCAAAGAAATAAAGACAAGCTAAGAGACAGCATTGATCACCTCTTGACGACAAAAAGAGATCCTTCAACATCCTTACGACTCTATAAACAACCACAATTTCAAACATCAGATCTCAACACACCGTTTTATTATGAGCATGAAAAAAAAAGACGCAACTGAAAATCATACTAAAATGCTCATAATCCTATCAGTTGAATAGCTTACTTCTCACCAGAAGAATTCAAAATCAAAAAGTTACAGGCGGGATTTGATATTTTAGTACTACAAAATGAGTGAAGATGCAAGATCCGGAACAGTAATCGCAGCAAGTTCTGTGGGCACAAAGGAAACAGTAGAATAAAATCAAACCAAAGAACGAACCCATTGATTACTCTCGATGTTGAACTCATAAAGAGAAACATGCGCTGCAGTAAACAGAATCTCTTCGATGCATGGATCCATCCTTTGAAGTACGGTGAGATTGAGCATCTTCGTGCTCTGCTGATTAAGATTCGGCGTCAATTTCTTCGTCTGAGACATGTCCGTTAGACAGAGAGAAACAATGAACCCTACCTTCAGATTTCACTTCCGCTGCTTCCCAGTAATATATTATGTTTCCCAGCGGACCTATATAAAAGTAAGAGAGACAAGGTCTCATGCCTTGAACACCAGAAAAGAAACGCATCCCACTGGTAACAGTTGATTGACGAGTCATTTTCACTCAACTGAAAAGCAAATCGAAAGAATTACTTTTGTTGTTGTTTCGGATTTTCTTTATTCTTTTATATATTATTATTTTATTTACCGTTATCTGAAATATTTTTTTTAATACTCCCTTAATTATTTTACATAATTTAATAAAATTATTTAATTATCTTAAACTCTTTAAATTTATTATTATTTTTTAATTTTTACTTTTATTTATGGGAGAAAAAAAAAATTAAATCAATATTTTTTTTAAAAAAAATATTTTTAAAAAATCAATACAAAAGATTATATAATATTTTATATTTTAGATCAAATAAATATTTTAAAAAATACCTTATATATTGTACCATGAGGTATATCTATTGACAAGTATCAAGTCTGGCAGCGTTGTCATTCTAAAAGTTTCACACATAATTATATTTTTGAAAAAATTATATTTAGGAACTGAAATTTTATAAAATATATAATAAAAATCTTAAAAATTAAAATTATCTTTAAATACCAAAATTACTATTAAATTTTAAAAAATAATTATTAAGTTTAAAAATATAATAATTTTTTTAAATTTAGTAATAAATCTTTAAAATTTAATAGTAATTTTAGTTTTAAAAATAATGTTAGTTTTAAATATTTTTATTGTAAATTTTATAAAATATGAGTTACCATGTTTTTAAAACTTAATGATAATTTTTTAAAATTTAGTAATAAATCTTTAAAATCTGGTAGTAATTTTAATATTTAAAAATAATTTTAATTTTAAGATTTTTATCCTAAATTTATAAAATTTCAGTCCTTAAATATATATATTTTTTTAATTTTTTTTAGAATGTGTAGGTGTTCTGAGGACACTAAGTAATTAAAAAAAAAAAAACAATTTCCCTCGTTTGCGTCGTCACCCCAGACAACTGCACAAACAAAATTTGAGCTATCCTCGTCCAGGATGTACACTCTCCCCTCAATTTAAATTGAGTTGTTTAAAACTAAAAGAATAAAAAATAATAAAAAGGGTGCCCCTCCTTTTTGGAGGCCACAACATCCTGTTATAAAAAGTTCCCATACTAAAGGATGCAGGTCTATACTCCCCTTGGGTCTCACTTTTTGTCAAGGATAAAAGTAGCACACAATAAATTAGAATTAAACAAAATAAGTCATCACATGTCACCCTCTTTATCCATCCTTAAAATTTGTTGCACTGGTGTTGGCTTTATGGTATTTTTTAAGAATTATGAGGGTTAGTTTTGTTTTATAACTTGTTAGTTGTTAGAAATTTATTAGAAATTATGTATATTATTATAAATTTGTTAGAAATTGTTTATATTATTAAAATTGTATTAGAAATTACTTAGTGTCATAATTTTTTTTGGAGAAATATTGAGTTATGTAATTAAATGTAATTAAGGTATTTTTGTTTAATAGCATAATAATTGAATTAGGTATGGTGTTGTTGCATATACTTATGGTTTAATTAATGTTGATAAATTGAAATTATTGCATAGTTGATAAGGATAGCCAGATGTAAGGCTACTACTTCCATTCTACCAAGTTCAAAGGATGGGCCCTTTCACTTTGCAGCCCCTACACATTTCAAAAGCTATATGGCATGGATATGTGAGTTGACAATTCTAAATTTTTATTATCGTATGCCTTTAATTAGTATAGTTGAAAATTACAAACAAGCCTAATTGTGTTATACGTCCTCGTCAATGCTCTGATTTCATGATAGATAAAGAACTAGAGAGAAACGGAGAGAGAGAGAGAGAGAGAAAGAAGATGATGGCAAAAAGTGAAATGTGAAGATAAGATTCTAATTACCATCTTACGTACTGTGAAGAGTAGAATTTATATTACATGGTCAAACTAACAGAATGTAAGCTAACTCTAACAACTCATACGTGGGTACATGTGGGCTGACTATATCAATAGCCCTAACATGACTTATCAATTAGAAGCTTTTTGTGCTCTGGGTACCGCAAATAACAAAGAAGAGGAAGGGAAGAAGATAAACAAGGTTGAAAACCTGTGAATAATAGAGACGCACAAGAAAGAAGACACGACGGAGAAAGAGGACAAATTGGGTTTTTTAGTATTCATGGGACAAGATAGTGGTGTCTGACGAAAAAATTTGTGTGTATCTATCTATATATCTGAAGTAAATTTTGATCATTAAGTGGGTATATGTGAAGCTAAAAAAATTTTTCGTGTCTCATATGCTGCTCACTTCGGTTGTTGTGGCAAAAATATGCCATGTCAGCAAGCATACGGGTGCCACGTGGAACTAACCTGTCAAAACTGAGGCAAACGGCAGCATCAGTATAGCAGGCGTAAGTCTGAATTTAAGGTGAGGGGCAACATTGAAGTTCAAAACAAAATGAAGTAACCTAATTAAAAGCAAATAAAATATAGGGGACCTATTTAAATTTAAAGGTAAGCTATGAAGACTTAAAAATACCAGAAATGTAACTTCAAAATATTATAAATATGAAATTAGTATTTTTTGGATCATTGTAAGAACACTCTAGTATGGTATATTTAAAAAAAAATGATTTTTTTAAATGTTAGTTTTAGGATTTGATTTTCAATTCAAATAATTAAGATAGAAAGTATACTTCTTTACTCACTAAGTCAACTGTCGAAATCATTATCAACATATAATAACTAAAACCTTCCTCTATCCCCAATATTTTGATTATTAAGTTCAGTCTCACATACTTCCACATTTTTATGTTATCTCACTTTTTTTTTCCCCCCCGAGCGATAAGACTTGAATCTAGCTTTCTACACGGGAAGGAAACAAAAGAAAAGAAAAACTTCTAATATTTGAATATATAATTAATTTCATTGCCAAATCAGTACAAGTAATCGTTTTGACAGTTGAAGACTTGAAAGAAACCTCGCACAAGTTAAGCGAGACTTGGTAAACACGAAAAAGAACCACTCACAACAATCATGGAGGCAAAGATAAGTAAAGCCCCATGATGTTAATTGGCTAGTGGTTCCCTCTGAGAGCCAAAGCAGAGATGACTATCAACAAAACGAAAATAACGACAGCAACGAATGATGAGACCACTGCTCCACCTGTTGACTGGCAGAAATCACCAAACTGATTGCGGATGGCAAGCCAATTCGAATCCTGATACCCATCGTATGCCAAGTAAACTATCGCAGCAGCTGCAGCACCACTAGAAGCCGCCAGAGTCAGAAATACCTGCAGTTCATTTAACATGTAAGAATATTAAATCTATGTAGCTACATATGTGAAATATAATATATATATATATATATAGTAAATATATAATGGTAATTAATTAGGGAACTTACAGTGTCTAAGATAATGAGGAGAAGCCTTGCTCCGACTGCCTGGGGGCGCACAATGGTTACTATGGAGAAAGGAAGAGAGAGGAGTGGGTACCCACCCACAAATGCCATTGCAATAACAAAAAACCTGCATTTTGTCAAGCAATTATTTAATATTGGATTTATGTGAATGTGAACTTTAATACCTGCCAACAAAAGAAATGTATTTTTTTAATGTTTCTTGTAGATATGTAGTACTAAAATTTGAGTATCAAGAATGCATTTTTGGTATTCCTGCAGTAGCAATTATTGTTATTATTTTTCATATAATATCGTGTAATCTAATATTATTTTTATTTTGACAAATGACTAGTTTTCGTCTAAAATTTAGAATCCACTTACCTATGATTTTAAACCATGACTTTGACCCAAAAGAAAAAAAGATTATGCGGCAACGTATAAATGCCAATAATACCGATACGATCGAGCACCAATAATGTTTTGGGGTTAATGATCACGTACTGGAAAGTGGTAAAACTGTCGTAGCTGGCTTCAAACTGAAAGAACTGAGTGAAGAAAGGTAGAGTTTGATCACCGGTGGTCGCTGCGGCACCAAGAGCAGCTGCAATGGCACCAAGTCTTAGCATGAAGTCCATTATAGCTGTCCCTCTTCTGTGTCCTTCCTGCCCTGGGGCTGCAAGCAGAGGCGCTTTTTCTTTAGCATTAATGTTGCTTGACTCTGGGACATCAGTGGTGGCTGACATTTTCGGCTTTGAAAAGGGGAGAAGATAATAGTCTAATAGAAACTGTAAATGAAAGAGCCAAAGCTTGCGATGCAAATGGCTTCATGGTTGAAGCTATAATAGGGAAGATGGTTGGATAAGTGGTGAGTCTATTAGTAAGAGCAAGGGCCAAAGGGAAGTTGTTATACGAAACCATTTCAACTTTCCTGGATATGTCAAAGCAAGTGGAAAAGTGGAAGAAGTCAAAAAGAACAATAGCACTGCACTACTTAATCAACTTTCTTTTCTTAGATTTCTTTTTTAAGTAGAAAACGATATCGTTGCCATGCATGATATTGAATGTTAGACAGATGGGGTCAAATTTGCATGAATTTAAGCTGTGATGAGTCCCAACATAGTGTTTGTTATTATTTCTTTCAGTATCATAACATGCTGATTTGTTAATTTTATGATGAAAAAAAAAAAGATGATGAAACCCAAGATTTTATAGTTGGGAATTAATTTAAGTACGAAATCCAACCTATTAAAATTATCAACAAAGCATTAATTAGTCAACCAAACCACATAACCTTCCTAATCCAATGATAAAATAGTAGATTTTATCATACATGTCCAAGTTTCTATCCTAAGTTACAGGGGCGATATCATCCTGTTGAATTTTATGGAAAGGTTATCTTAATATTTTGTTAACACCATGCCATTAACTCGTTGCTACAGTATTGTTTATAAGCTTAGTTATTCTTAATTTAAAGTGAGTAATATTAGAAAAAGTTACATAAATAAATGAAATTTAAGATGGTTTAAAAAATATAAGATGTCAAATTATTTTGTTATTTTTTATCTGATTAAATATATTTACTATGAATATGGTATTTTTTTAATTTTATTTGTTTATATTAATATAAGTATATATTTTATTTATTTTGATTTCTCTATTTTAATTATTTATTTACAATTTTTTATTTCAAAAAATTTTATATAACACAAAGTAATGTTGTGTGGGTCCCACTCTTTTAAAGAAATAAATTGGGATGGAGGATCAGAGAGCCAGATAAATAAATTGCTTACACAACACAAGAATTTGAGTGTGCTTCTCTTAGTTTGAGAAAACAAGGAAGCAAGCATAATATCAACATTTCCTTTCCTTCCCAATCCGTTGCTCAATCAACGGACGGAAAGCAAAATGTGTGTGGCCGGCATTTTTTTTCTTCCCAATCATTTTCTTTTCTTCTTATTTATACAAATCAACAAATCAAGCAAAATAAAAATACTCTCCAACTACTATTTTCTTTCCTTCCTTTTAATTCTTTCCAACCAAACAAGGAAAAACTATTTGTGTGTACAACCGGTCTACAACCACTTAAATGAATCATTCTTTTGGTGTAATACCATAATTTTAACTAAAAGAATGCACAATTATTTTCCTTTTAGCGGTACACTATCATTTTCTAAATATATATGTATATATATATTAGTTATATTCCTGCTAATAATTGAGTTAATGCCATGATAAGAAAGGTTAAATAAAAAAAGTTTTTTTGTCATTAAAAGTTAAAGAAATGTGAGAAAATCATGAAGTTGGAAATGTAGATGGTCCGATCTACTTTCCATGAATTCTCAGCACATCATTGCACACCAAAACTGAGTTATCCAGAATAACACCGCGAGGAAAGGAGTCAACAACAGTTCATTTGGAAGAAGAAAGAGTGGCATAAAAACAACTAAATAAATCAAATCAAATCAGAAACAGCCACAGCCAGCGAATAAATAAACAAATAAATAAATCAATCAATCTCCCTCTGACTGCATGGCTGATTATAGTACATTTAATTTTCCTTTGGAGACAATCTAGTCAAAGAAACAGCCACAGCCAGCGAACATTCTGTTCCAGACAGCCACCTCAAAGCTAGCGAAGGAGAGCCACTGGTTCTGCAAGATGTTTCCTCTTTTATCGCACCATTTTCTTCAATCAATTCCAAGAGCACCATGGGCTAGGCTTTTCGCAGAGGCTCAGGAAACCATCACGTGCGAATTGTCCATCCTCGCTGAGCAAGTGTATTAATCACTTGACTGGCAGCCTCGGCAGTGTCATTCAGTGGAGGATAACTCCAGCTATCAGTCATCTGTATTTCAAACAACAAATTAGCCTCACTAAAAGGAAAAAACAAAAATAAATACCAGCGACAACTATAGGTTTGGAAGGCACACTAGTGCTGGCAAACAGATCACAGAAATAAATCCTGATAAGGCTATGTCAAAATTTTTCTTACATTTGCTATTATATTTTTGTCAGGATAACCAACCTACACGGTCATCTTCTTACTCTTAGTATTGCATGTTCACCTTAATATAATTTCATTAAACAGAAAGCAAAGATAACCCATAAAAACTCCCTCAAACTCTTGATCAATAATGGAAGAGCTAAAATGATCGATAAAACTCACCACCTCCTTTCCAGTGAATGGTCGAACAACACCTCGCTCCTTCAAACACTTTTGGAAGTCAGCAAACTTCCATGTACACAGATCTGCTCCAATTACATACACGGGCTTCCTGTAATATGAGATATTGAGTCACAAGAATATAAGGAATGATGAAACTAGAAGTTTTCGGAAGATGAATCCATCATCATATTTGGCACATACCCAGTACTGCAAGCCTCACTCAACATACTAACTGAATCGGCTGTGATGACAAAAGCATCAGCCCAGGCCAGATGTCCCATATGTGGATTTGGTCCTAAATGTAATACACAAAAAGGAGAAAAAAAAAAAATTAGAGAGTATTTCCGCTACCAGGACCCATAAGTATGGATTTTGCCTTCAAGAATATGGTAACAGCGTACCTTCTCCATCCCATATTTGGACCTTAGGATTTGTGCTGAATTCTCTGACTAAACATTTGGAGATCTGCAATAAATGAAAATTTGAGCTTGTTACACATACACATACACATACAAAGAAAGTTTTCAAAGGATACCCAAGATGGGGCTCCCAGCACTCTGGGCTACAACTTTTATGGGTGCTCAAGACCAGATCAGCTTTCAAGGTTACCAACTGTGAAGATGCTAAAGGTGGAAGCAAAAACTGATTATGACCACAACCTTTGGACGAAAGGGCAAATTTCGCACTAGTAGGTAATAACGTCATCTTTAATACCTTCTCAGGAGTTCTTCTAGAGAAAGATATTCTGACAGTCCCGCAGCTCCAAAGAACATTCTGAAGCATAGCTGCTAACTGTTTTGCAAGATCCTCATCATAGGGACAGTTTCCTGAGAGAGCGATAGATGTGCAAGATCAAGTCATAAGGTATAATTAAGGATGTAACAAAGAATGAAGACTTGAAACAGAGGATTCGTAATTCTATCAAACAACCTTTGCATCACACATCACACGTATAATCAGAGCTAATGTAACAAAATCATTTTAAAAAAGAAAAGAATAAGTAAATAATTTCAAACAAAAGTAAGATTCTAAGGTTTTTAAAAAAAATAAAAAATATAAAAATATAAAAAAGCATTGATGTGAGTAAAATTGACCAACACAGCTTCTTTAAACTTTCAGCTGTGCCTTAAGGCTTAAACACACATTTGAAAATTTTAAATGACCCTGAAATATGGTGCTAGGCACACAATTGCTGCTGTTACAAATTATGTTCTCAAGTCATTTTTGAGCCTCCACAATGCAAGGGATCAAACTAAAGGGAAGAAAAGAGGGAAAAAATTTATTTTACATGATGACATTTTTCCTACAGATTTTCACAATATTCTCACTAAACCCCACAAATCCACCAGAATGAGACCTTTTGGGACTAACACATCTCAACCTGTAAGATCAAAGGATATTATCATTATAATATCATCAGGTGCAATGTGAACATGTTAATATCAATTTTTGACAATTTGAACAACAATGAAACTTAAAAGGATAAAATTTCAAACAAACATTATAGGCAATGCATCACCAAGTTCCTTAATGCAAAACAAATTACTTGTAGGTCCACCAACATTAACCACAAGCAAAGGCTTTGGCAAAGTTGCTAACTCATCATGCCAGGCAGAAGCAGCAATCCTAAGAGTAGTAGAATCAGCTTGATGAAGAGCTCCCACAGTAAGAACCTTAAAAAAAAAAAGGGTAAGCTGCTCAATAGGCCAAAAAGTAAAAGATTTCTGCAGAGATGGCAACCATAAAATGTTTTTCTTAGGCAAGAACCCACATTAGTAACTATCATGCAACCGTAGCACCTACCACATTGCGGCCAGGAGGTTCCCGTGGAGTAACCCACCTCCGGAGAAACCAAGGAATTTGCTGTTGGGCATGAGGAGTCAGTGGATAGTAATCATGGCGAGGAGTAATCACAAGATCAAACCTATTCAGGTCAAATCTAGGATGTTGTATCTGAAATAGTTATCTGAGTGTTAGAAAGCAACATAGCACATGCCTTTCAACAACCATAGTGAGTGCATGTATGAAACCAAAAAGAGACAAATAATTAATAATGCAGAATCAGAAGGGGAAATTCATGATACACTTTGAACAACAGGTATTTATTAATAAAGTTGCCGATCGCCCCTTCCCAAGAAAGTACTAAATTGCTAGTTAACCTTTAGCATTCTAGGACTACGACCTCAAAATCTTGTAAGGTACAGAGGGCGTGAAATGTACAGAAAAATTAAATGGAAATTGATTAGGACATTTGAAAATTATAAGACATGCTAGTCAACCATAATATATAATTATGCTTTTAAAGGACCAAAAAGATTTAGTGAAATAACCTGAACAACAAAAACATTTTCTGGAGCTAACCGTTTAATGGAGCTAGCAACAGAAATAGTATCTCGTCCTGATGCAACCACCAGCAACGGGCCATCCCTAGGAAGAGAATGGGGAAAAGGGATAATTAAAATAATGGCATTTCTTTGAGGAATTCAGAAGAAACTTAACGCTAAAGAAACTAATGTAAGCATTAATGGTTTCCTCATTTGTGTCTATTAGCAGTTTCTGTTTCTTACAGAACTTGCCAGTATCATATGCAGATGTAATTCAAATGGCATCTAGAGAAGTTTAAAAGACACAAGCAGATGCACAAAAAGAAGATAACATACTTTTCAAACGATTCACGGGCCATTTCCGCAATCTGCTGAGCGTCAGCTTCTAAAACGTTAGATAAGCCTGAACTACCATCATTTTAAGGATAGACAACATGTTAGTTCACCTTTCAGCACAAAGAATCAGAAATTTTAAAAGTGATCAGCAAGCATTACCAATCTTCTCAGCAGGAAAGATAGACGGTTTATTTGATATTTGAAACCGTGAATTGCCATATAATCGCCTCACGACGTAGTCTAACTTTTTATGTATGGAAACTGGAAGCCAATGAAGCCACTTATTAATTCCTCCTGTGGGCCTCGACACACGCTGCATAAACAACATCCGCCAAAATTTTCTTAGCGACCAAACATAACCCGAGATTCAATAATCACTATGGAAGGCATCAAATCCGCTCGTATTGAATTAAAAGCTTACGTATAAGGAGTGGCGATTTGAGAGACCAAGAGCACGAACCAAACCAACGCTCTGATTCTCAGCGCCGGCGAAACCATTGCCAATGACAACGGCTCGTCTGATAGCACCATAGGCCCCACCGTCGAAGATCTCAGGCATGCCCGAGAACCCACTGGGTGGTTCCGGAAGCCTGATGGGTCTCATTTCATCACTGGTCGGCCTTCAATACAGAGATGCTTTATTCAAAGCATACGAACATGAACGTTTCACCGCCCACCAGTGGCTTCATTGGCTTCCAGTTAATCTTCTGCCCGTCCCCCTTTTACCTACTGGCTTAACGTCGAAACTCGGATGGGCCAAGTACATGCTGACTAATGGGTTTCTGGCTCCGCTTTGGGCCAAGGCCTGATCGTTTCTTTTTCCACAAACACACGCTAAATCAGTTAGATTTGAGGGTAATATTTATACATTATACACATTTTTTTTACAAAACGGATCTTCTATAATTATACAAACAGATAAAGAGGAAATTTAGGTTTTAAATTGAAAATTTGAAGATAAAAATTATAATTATAAAGAAAAATTATACTTCAAAAATTTTAATTATGTTAAACTATTTAATATAGTTAAAATTTTTAAATTATAATTTTTTCTTATAATGAAAATTTTTGACCTCTCAATTATAATTTTTATTTTCAAATTTACAATTTGAAACCTAAAACTAAAAAAAAGAAAAACACTCTACAATAGCAACTACCCGTTGGTGAGGCAACTAAAAAGATCCGTGCTGATTCTTTTATTTGATATGATCTTAATCTTGTGAAATAAATTTAAATAAAGGCTCTTAGTCAATACAAGTTGGCTTATTTGGTAATAGATTCTTCTTAGTATTAAGGGTTTTTTTAATAGTCATTATTTTTTAGGAAACTTTCATTGCACCCAATCTTTAGATGAAACTTTATTTATTCTTTGGTAGATTTTTCCTTCATGTTGATCCCTCTATAAGAATATCATTAGATTGATAAATGTAAATATAAAGATTACAAAAAATCTGAATATTATTAGTTGCCTGGTCGATAATGTTATAATAACCAATCTGCATGATCATTTTATTATATTCAAAGAAAATTAAAGCCACTTGCATAGTTCTACACAACATTAAACCTCATAATGAGCTTTTTCCTCCCTTTTCAAAAATAACGCTACTTGCACTTATTGACTACACACGTAGCAAAAGTTAGAAATAAAAGATTTGAGTTGTGTCAGGGACACTGTCCTTAAGAGTTATTCCACCACTAGATGGCACTTTTCAGGATTAATCAAATCCTTTTGCGTAATTCGCAAGACACAGAACAACAGAAATATAAAACTCAAAAGCAGAAAAGCTCATAAGAAAGAGAGAAAACAGCTGAGAGGTCGAAACTGTGGTGCACCGAAGATTGAGCTCAACCCTTCTATTTATAGAGAGTGTTGGGTGATTTTCATGGCTTCAGTTTCTGAACGTTGCAAGGGTAAGATCACGTCGTTGAATCAACGTTCAGAAGATTCCACAAAATTCGAAATGCAACCAGTAGACGTGGCATACCAGAAAATCCAAAGACTGAAGAAGTTAAATCAAATACCACGTAAATTTTGAATATTCTAATAAGCATTTATTGAATAATAGGATTTTCTAGTAAGCTTTTTTTAAAAATAAAATAAAGTAAAACCCTTCCGCAAAAGGAAAATCATAGTTTTTGTTGCCTCGGTTGTCTACCTAAATTGCTAGATTTGGCAGGCGGAATTGCTAAATACCAGATGAGTCCCATCGTGCTATCAGAGGCGTAATGCCCTTCAATTACTAGAAATCCGGAAAATGGCACTGGAGCGGATCCTTTTTTTTTTGTCTTTCTGATCGACCTGAAGCGTGGGCATCGTCCTTTGCCATAAGCAATTCTCGCAGATTATCACATTCGATTCAAGGAGATGAAGACTGTGCCTTCGACCACTGAGAAGTGGATTCAAACCAGGCCCTCGGTCCGTCTGTGCTGCTTCGAATGATCGGGTTTCAACGGCTTCCCTAGCTGTACTGATCTATCGTTCACTACGCGCCGAATGATTCTTTGCTATTTCCTCTTTCTCCTCCCTATTATTTGATTAGTGCTGCCTGAAAAGAGTTCCCCGTAAGAGGGACAGTCATAACAAGATTATGATTAAAATAAAGTAAAACAATTTTCTGTAAAAACACTCCAACTCAGCATTTGCTTCGCACGCAGGGGGCATATCGATTGGTTTCAACTAAACTGGCCCAATTGTTGTGCGCGCAAGCCCATTCTCTTCCTTGGCCCATGTTGCTCCCTTATGAATGAATCTTAGTATATATACACTAAAGTCCTCTCTTATTTAAGCAAAGTGGGACTTTACTTTTTTATTTTTTCTTTTCTATTTTGACACACACACACATACTCCAACAATTCCCCACATGTGTGTCAAAAGACCATTTGAGTTATGAGTATAAATATTTTGAATTTGATGTCTTTCGAACTATGAATCAAACCTAGACCAATAAAGTTTAGTACATAGAGTTGTCAGTAAAACTTATAATTTCTATGAACTAACAATTCTTTGTTGTATACTAGAGGCCTTAGGAGTCAGCTTATAACCCCATAATTTTCACTGTTATTGCAGTGTTGCGCTTTAAACAGCCGTGCGCGTGCCTGATTTTAACAAATGTTTTAGAGATTTAGCTACAATCTCATAAGAGCAATCCCACTCCACATTCATATAAGTGATTTTATCAAGTGTATTTACAATGAATACACTGTCTATAAGGAATATAAAATCATTAAGAGTTTTTGCTCAGCCTCAGCCTCATCCACAATGCATTCTAACACTTTTCTCACATCATAGGAAGGGATTAAAATTTAATTAAGTGCTAGCAGAATTAACAAATGACTTGCTCTTACCCATATGAACCTTTTTCATGGGATCACCAATCACAAAACTTGGGTTATTATCACTGTTAATTTTAAATTGGCTTAAGTCTCATTCCCCTTGATGTTTCTAAAATTTGTTTCTTCCCTAAAGGCTTGGTCAGGGGGTCTGCCAAGTTTAATTCTGATTTTACGAAATCGATCGATATAACCCTATGTTTTAACAGTTGTCTTATAATATTATGTCTCAAACAAATGTACTTATTTTTGTTATTGTAGATCTTATTTTTAGTAATGGTTATTGCCGATTGACTATCACAATATAATGACACTGATGGTGTTGGCTTTTCACCTAATAGAATGTTTGCTAAAAAGTTTTTCAACCACTCAACCTCATTATTGGCCAACTCTAAAGCAATACACTCTAAATCTATAGTGGATCTTGTTATAATATTTTGGTGAGCTGACTTCTATGCTACTATACCTCTACCAAGAATGAATACATAGCCACTAGTGGATTTGGTTTCTTCTGAATTTGAGATCTAGTTTGCATCATTGTATCCTTCTAATACAGCGAAAAATTCACTATAGAATATGCCATAATTCATGATACCTCTTAGATAACTTATTAATCTGTTCAGAGCTGACTAATGTTCAGAATTTGGACAGTGAGTATATCTACTCAATCTACACACAGCATATGCTATATCAGGTCAGGTGTAATTCATTAAATGCAACAGACTCTCACTAATTTATGCATATGTAGATTGAGTCACTGAATCACTTTTATTTTTAACCAATTTAGTGCTAGCATCATAAAGAGTGCTCATAGGTATATTTTTAAAATAATTGAATTTTTTAAGAATTTTTTTAACATAATACTCTTGAAATAGTAAAATGTCATTCTCACTCCTTATTATCTTAACACCTAAAATCACCTTCGCTTCCCCCATATTTTTCATATCAAACTTTGAAGATAGAAATCTTTTAGTTTCAATCATAACATTCATGCTAATACCAAAAATAAATGTATCATCAATATATAAACAAATAATTACACAATTATCATTTACAATTTTTATATAAACACACATTTCCACTTCAACAATAGAAAAATCATCACTTGTTAAAATTTGATCAAGTTTTTCATACCATTATTTAGGCGTTTGTTTTAATCCATACAAAAATTTAATAAGTTTACAAACTTTGTTTTCTTACCCAAGAACAACACAACATTCAGGTTGTATCATATAAATTTCTTCTTATAAACCACCATCTGTTTTGACATCCATTTGATGAATAAACAATTTATAAATTGAAGCTAAAGCAATCAAGACTCTAATAGAAGAAATTCTTGTCACCAGAAAAAAAAAAAGTATCAAAATAATCAACATTTTGTTTTTGAGTAAATCTTTTAACTATTAGTCTCATTTTATATTTATTAACAGATCCATCAAGATTATATTTATTTCTAAAAATCCATTTATAACTAATAAGTTTTGCTCATAGAGGCAAATCTACCAAAATCCAAGTCTTATTTTGATTAAGAGAATCGATTTTAGCATTAATTGCTTCTTTCTAAAGATAAGCATCAGAAAAATTTGATGACTCATTTTGTACCAAATAAGTATAAAAATTATTTTTAAAAGAAATTTTTTTTTTTTTTGTCTTTTGCTTCTCCTTGAATTTTCAATAAAATTTTCACTTTCATTTTGTTTAGATAAAGAAGGAAAATTTTTAACTGTTTAAAACATATGCTGAATTTTCAACGAAAAAATATGTTCAAAAAATTATACATATTTAGTTTCAAGAATAGTATTATGATCAAGAATATCACTTTCCAAAACTAAAAATCTATAAGATGCCTTATATTCAGCATATCCAATAAACATGTCGTCATAAGTTTTAGAACCAATTTTCTTTTTTTTAAGGATCAGACATTAAAACTTTTGCAAGATTCCCGCACACTTTCAAATACTTTAAATTGGGTGTATATTATTTTCATAATTCATAAGGTGTTTTGTTTATTTTCTTATAAGATATTCTATTCTGTAAGAAACATACAGACAACAAGGCTTCACCATATAAATTATCCAATGTAGAAGAGCTTACAAGCATAGCATTCATCATTTCTTTTAAAGTTTTATTTTTCCTTTCTGCAACTCTATGACTCAGGTAAATATGAAGGGGTCACTTCATGAATTATTCCTTCTTTTTCACAAAAGTTATTAAATAAAACAAATTCTCCTCCTTTATTTGACCTGGCTCTTTTAAGCTTTTTATTTACTTGATTTTCTACCTTAACTTTGTATAGAAGAAATTTATCAAAAGTTTCATCTTTATTTTTCAATAAATATATTTTTGTATATCTTGAAAAATTATCAATAAAGGTCACAAAA
The DNA here is from genome assembly GCA_032878935.1 of Erythrophleum fordii. Classification (NCBI taxonomy): domain Eukaryota; kingdom Viridiplantae; phylum Streptophyta; class Magnoliopsida; order Fabales; family Fabaceae; genus Erythrophleum; species Erythrophleum fordii. The sequence continues at coordinate 10,484,519 of JAVQMF010000045.1, read as the reverse complement.
TATTTTTTGCCACCTCTTGTCATAATTTGCTTTAAATCACTTAAATCTGTATGTATTAAATTAAGTAACTCAGTTTCTTTTTGTATAAAAAAATGAGATTTTTTAGTTAACTTAGTTTCCGCACAAATTTCACATTTATTTAAAAAATTATTTTTAATTTTAGAAATTAAACCAAGTATTTGCATTTTTTTAAAATAAGATTCACTAACGTGTCCTAATCGAGCATGCTAAGCATCAAAAGAATTAATCATAAAGATAGGTAAGTAAACAAAAGATGAAATATTTTCATTCATATTAGCAACATTAAGAACAAACAGCCTTTGAGTACAGTAATCATTTTTCACAAATACATTATTTTTTGTCATTACAATCTTATCAGATTCAAATGGCACTTTAACTCCAACTTTGCTCAATGGAATTACAAAAATAAGATTAGCTCTAATATTAGGCATATAAAGGACATCATTAAAGAACAAAGTCTTTCCACATGTAAACTTCAATTCAACCTTTCCTTTTCCTATAATTTTTGCAGTTCAAGAATCAGCAAGATAAATCTTGTCTTCTCTTTCCTTAATCAGATTGTAGGAGGAAAACATCTCATGGTTAGCACATATGTGCCTGGTAGCCCCAAAGTTTACTACCCACTTCTTTACATCGGACACAAGGAGAGCTTGAGAAATGACTGCAACTATGATATCTTCATCTCTTTGAAACAGGTTGGCTTTAGGAAGATTGTCATTTCTAGCTCTCTTCTTGCACTAAGTAGCATGGTGGCCTAGTTTTCCACAAATATAGCAACTATCTTTATTTTTGAACTTGGGGTTAGTATTTTTGGACTTGTACTTAGGTTTTGTTTTAGAATCATACCTCTTGCTGTGTAGCTTTACCTTAACCAGATTTGCTTTTGAGTTCATCTCCTTGCCTTTTGTAGCTTGCATCTCTTTTCGGTTAATGTCCTCAATAATGATGTGGGTGATTAGGTCAGACAGCGACAATTGTTTTTGTTTATGTTTCAGCTGTTGCTTGTAGTCTTTTCATGATTCTGGCAGCTTCTCGATCAATACTCCAGCAATAAACTCATCAGGAAGGTTGATTTTTTCAGCACGCAACTCCTCTAGTAGTTTATGATACTCGTTAATTTGTAGTTTGATATCTTTGTCTTCGGTCATCTCCCATCTATACTAATTTCCAACAAAGAACTTTTGCTTCCCAACATTTTTAGCAGTGTACTTAGCATTTAGTGATTCCTAAATCTTGCTAATTTCCTTGTACACATAGTACACATCGAAGAGATTATTAGATAGAGTATTAATAATGGTATTCCTACATACCTTGTTAGCATAATCCCAAGCATTCTTTTGATTTTGATCAGCATCTGATGAAGGCTTGGATTGTGTGAGTGCAGCAACAACTCCATGTAAGTCAAGGATAGAGTAAACACACTCTTGCCACCTTCTAAAATTCTTTCCATCAAAGATCTCAATTTTTGAGATGTCTGGTGGTGGCCTAGAAAACGACAATGGTAATGGAACAAAGGCATTAACATTCACGGCAGCACTAGCAAGACCGTTGGAAACACAAGCATTATTCTTTTGTGACTTCATAACTCTTTAAGATTGTTGATTACACGAGTAGCAAAAGTTAGAAACAAAATATCTGAGTCATGTCAGGGATACTATCCTTAAGAGTTATTTTGCCACTAGATGACACCCTCTAAGATTAATTAGATCCTTTTGCATAATTCGTAGGACACAGAACAGCAAAAATATAAAACTTAAAAGCAGAAAAGCTCAGAAGGAAGAGAAAAAATAGCTGAGAGATTAAAACTATAGTGCACTGAAGACTGAGATCAATCCCTCTATTTATAACGAGAGTTGGACATTCTCATGGCTTCGATCTTTGAACGTTGCAAGGGTAACATCACATCATTGAATGATTTCTCCAACAGTCAAGAGATCCCACGGAATCTGAAATGCAATCGATAGGCATGACATACTAAAAAATTTACTCAATAATAAGATTTTAAAAATAAAATAAAGTAAAATAATTTTTTATAAAAAGAATCCAATTACTTAGCATTTACCTCGCGCACAGGGGACAAATCGATTAGTTTCAACTAAATTGGCCCAATTGTTATGTGCACGAACCCATTCTCTTCCTTGGCCCATGTTTTCCCTTATGAATGAACCTTAGTATATATACACTAAAGTCCTTTTTTATTTGAACAATATAAGACTTCATTTTTTATTTTTTCTTTTGACACACACACACATGCTCCAACAGCACCTTCATTGCTCTTCGATTTCCTTTGTCTCCTTTCCTCAAATCAACCCAGTGCCCAATATCAACATAGTTTTAATGAAATTACCAATGAAGTCTACTCGCCGCCTCTCTTTTTTTTTGGTGTGGAGACAGATTTTATACTGCTCACTTCTCAAGTTACATTAAGGTTGAACAAACATTTAAAAATCTGTGTATTCCGACTTATAACTGGTCCACTCATCGGTGATTTTGTTTTCCAAATTAACAAGTATCCAGTCAAGAGTCAAGACCATAGTTAAATTTAACATTGCTGCTCTTCATATGCGGGCCTTACACATTTGCACATGCAAATTACTTCTCCTCGATTATGATGTGACCAACAATGCCACGTTAAATACTAAAAAGAAGCAGAACTTCAAATTACATATAAAATTTACACTCAACTACTATAATTCAGGGAAAAAAATGGGTTACAGCTACCAAAAGATGCCGCTCAAAGTAACATCACCTCTTTCGCACATCCCCTGCACTTTTAAGAGACAAAAATCGAACTGATAACTGTTGCCTACACTTCTTTCCCAAAAATTTAAAGGAAAAAAAAATTGTGATCGTATGAAAATTTTAACTGTGATGGCCGCTAGACTCTTCCAGCATCCACCACATTATACATCATGGCAACCTAATGCTGCACCTATTCAACGCCCTTGAATCACTATAACCCATTATCAGACGAAATTCAACTGGAACCCACATTTCCTTGTTTACTACTGTGATTCAAGGACCCACCATTTTCTTTGCAACTTTGGATACTAGGGTTTAATGGTTGCATTGAAGCAAATCCATTGGTCTTGATAGATCCAGGGCTGCCCTCCCTTGAGTTTACAATCCTTGTTGTCTCAGATGTACTATTAGAAGGGTCATCAGCACCAACTGTCTGTTGCAACAATTCCATACGCTTTAAAGATGGAACATCTCCTTTACAATACCTGCTCCACATGTTCCTATACGTGGATTCTAGACCAAGGGTAAAATTTGCACCATCACAGAGAGGGGACTTGGACATCAGTACTCGCAGACTCTTTCTCAAATTTTGTAGTGCTGAAATGTCAGAGGCCAACTGCATAGCCGATTGGACATATTCATCTTCGTTTCTGGCAATCAAATGCTTCAGACCTGGATTGACATAAGTGATATATTCTATAGTTTCATTGGTGAAGCCACAGATGCAAAAGATGATGCTGTACAAATGAAAGAGCACAGCCATGCAGGCATCCAGAAAAGCAACCTCTGCATGAGTGAGGAAATATTTGGACTCTAAAACTTACAACGTGCCAGGTCTACGTATAAGACAATGGATGCCCAAATGCAAATCCACCACGAGGTTGATCTAGTTAGACCGAGACAAAAATTAAAAACAAACCCATGAATCCAACAAATCTGCATGATAGTAGACAGCTACAACAAGGCCACAAGGCTCCCGTGCAGCAACCATAAGGGATCAATGGCTATCTTTTTATAGAGATAATGAGAAAATTCTCATCGGAGGAAATTGGCAGATGAGAGCTACTGGTTTCATAATTACGATTTAATAGCTAGTTTGACAAGACTCAGATGGAGTTAAAATTTTGTACCAAAGCATCACAAATTGTCCACATGAGACAGGTAAAATCATCAGCAATTTTGTACTTCTGACAGCACAGGGTCATCCACTAGCAAGCAGAGTCATAATTGTTTGACAAACAAAGGACAGAACTAAAAGAAAGGGCAGAACTGGGAAGATACAGGCTACAAGCCCACCCAATAGCAGATTATACAACAGAACAGTAAGAATCCAATACAGAAGCAAACACATAAGATGGCTCAAAGGGAGAAGAGAGGGGAGGGGGGACCATATGATCCAATATTATTGCAAAGAATCTAGGAAAAAAACAAAAAAATTCTCCAACCACAATTGGTAAAATCCAGAACTGAGGTTTTTAAACTCTTAGTTAAAATCACTGTGGGAAATGAAGATTGCATTAACATTGGTCAGCACTGCTTGGGCATGATGGAAGGTGTCACTAGAAAAAATATGAATTTATTGGGAAACAAAGCAGAAGATTACAAGTAGACAGACATCAGATAAAAAGAAGTAGAAAAGAATTTTCTTACCAACTTTGCTAAGAAGACTAACTCCAACATTGTGTGCATGTACTGAACCAGCCATAGTAACACATGGAACTCCCATGTATAAAGATTCACATGTTGTGGTTGTTCCAGCATATGGAAATGTGTCCAAACTACATGTAACAAGACATCATAGGTTACAGTGGGTAGAAGACAAACATGACGAACATCGCACCCTTCTTACCCACAAATGATTTTTAATCACAAACACAATGGTCCAACATTCTAAAGCTTATATGTTCTTCAGATTCCAGAGATAAATATGGCTTACTTCCTTGATGCTAAAAGTACAAACAACCACTATAAAAATATTTAAGAAAGATAAAGCCACTGTACCTAAAAAGAACATCCAATCAAAAGCCATGAAGATACGCGGAAATGTATTGATAGTTTTTCTTTTCTAATTCTGAAATAACATTCAACAGACCTAAATATGAGGGAGAAACATTTAGCTCTATTCTAATAAACTTGGAACGGCTTATTTTAGCACAAACTAGATATAGGCTAAAAACGCAACCATTGGATAACCTAGTCATATGTAATCGTTAATAAAATCTTCACTTGTGGTTTTGCTAGAAGTCATTCTGATAGGCCTGGAGATATTGGGCCTGAATATAGGAAAGTCTATGCAAGGAGGAGGGGGAAAATAGCAGAGAGTGGCATATTGGGTAAGACAGATAATCAGGTGGCGGGAAAGGGACTAATATCTTCTAACTAACTACCTCACGTGGTGCAGCAAGATGGAGAGAGAGAATTGGCCATTTGGGGGTATTTTCTTAGGATGGTCCTGGAAAGAAGGCTAAGGAATATTTTGGTGCATGGAGAGTTCTCGAGTCTCTCGAATACCAAAGGTGTTCTAAGCTTGCTTTTTTGCCATTTTTCATTTTTTCCAATTTTGCAAAGCTTCGTTTAGTACAAAGGATTAGTTTTTGATAGAATAAGAATGGGAATGAAAATGAATCTTATACCCTATAATTATATTTGGTACGATAGAAAAGAAATATGAATGTTTTTACTTTTTTATATTTGATTGGATAGAAATGACATAAAAATAAAATGAGAAGAGAATTAAAATATCAAAATACCTCTAATTATTTTTTTTATTACTAATAATTATAAAATGTAATGAAATATTTATTTTTAATTACTAATAATAATAAATAATAAAATAATTATTTTTAATTACTAATAACAATAATAAAATAATATTTTAATTTAAAATTTTATTTTGATTATCTTTAATAAAAAAATTATTTTTTTCATTTCTTTTCCATGGAAAGCCCAATTCCTTGCATGAAATTCTCAAAAATGTAGGAATGGCCAAACCTATGGAAAGAGGTTCCCTGCATAACAAACAGCTCAATTGCTAGATTCCATCTCCCTCTTACATTCCCCCCCTCCGATTCCATCATACCAAACGTGGCCTAAGCACTGGGCTGACTCCATCTTCCTATTTTACCCTGTGGGATGAGGATTTCATTCCTTAAACATAAAAATAATATCAGAATTGCTTGAAGGTTTCATCATATTCATGCTTGTCAAGTAAGGCATAGCCACATAGGTAAACAGCACAGACAACAAAGATGATTGATAAATACCGACTACTTAAATTTTCCATAAACCGTTCCCAATTCCCAATATGTGTGAATAAACTACTGCAAGAGTCCACACTGTACAGTAATTAGAATGAGAAACAACCACCAATAGGGTATATCGCGACTTTGGGATGCCAAACCAAAAAAGAAAAAAGAAAGGGGGGGGAGTTCTCAATTTGAACAATGCCATCAAATAGTTGAGTCACTTGTTCAGGTGTCCGCGAAATGCATTTATGCTCAATTGCAGTCAAATAAAAGGACAACAAATTTTAAGCCACCACCAATAATAAGAATTAGATGGAGCACTTGAGATGGAAAAAAATAAGACAATAAAAAGCTTAAAAAATTACCAAAAACATCAGATAAAACAGAAGTTCTTAGCAAATAAATCTTTATTTTGAAAATAGTTAACAAAAAATCCCAAAAATAAAGGCAATAAATAACAAGCTTAAGCAGGACCCAAGAAGCCTTAAAAAAATATAAAACAGATAATACCTTACATCCATAAGAGCATACGCTTGCATATGATCATGGTTTAGAAGAATTAGGGGCAGAAGATCAACACGTAGTGGTTCCAAACCCAAGTGCTCTAGTGTTGAAAGAAATCTTTGTCTCACACTATCACAACAAAATGGTTTACATTTTACCACAAGGCGAGAATTTGGAATCGCACATAGTATCCTGGCCCAAACTTGCAGTACTTTAGGTGTAATCTGATGACACAAAAGAACATAAGCCAGGGGAATATATGCCTTCTAAAATTGGTTCTTATAAACAAGAGTCATATAAAAACTTATATGTAGTTCTTTATATTCCTGCCATCAGTTCCTCAATTAAAACATGACAAGTACATGTTTTTGCAAACAACTGTATAGTTGCACAATTAAACCATAGAATTGTCATATTATTATTGAAAAACTATATATTTGTTATATTTTAATTAGAAAACTTAATGGCAAGGATATAAAGAATTGCATCTAAGTCTAGCCCTATTTTTAATTCAATTACTACCTTGGCAAGATTGTTAAAACTACCAAACGTAACAAAGCCATTGGAAAGAGCAGGAGTAGGACAAATAGGCCCAGCATCAGGGGAAGGTGTATAACAAAGGAAGCATTCAGGTAATCGAACTAACTCCTCAACATGCCTGAAGTTTAGGGAAAGCACCATTAACAAACAAACAACAATTAAGAGTTCAAGTGAGGAAGTGTTGAAGTACAGATCAATGGTCAGAAAGTACGGAAGTTCTAAAGAAATCTACTTCTGCTTTGTTTCGGGAGGGTCTGCAAATGAATCAGTGATTCTATAATCAATGGTAGGCAATCCAGTTGTATTGGGATAACCAATCCAGGTAACCTGCACGTCAAGCAATACAAGTTGTAAAGATCAAACTAAATTGTATTAATGTAATAATAGCACGATGCATGTTAACATCAATAATATATGACACTTCAGATCACATGCTTGATGACTATTCATTAGAATGCTTTAAGCTGAAAACCAATGGGAAAAGTCTGCTATATAGATGTGTTGAAGTCTGAACACACCTGAACTGGTGCAGGTCGACATGCCATCATTCCTAACTTATTGTTTGCAGTATGACCAGTAAGCTCTACCAAAATGTCAACTTGATCTCCTCTAACCATGTTGGCAACCTTCTTTTCATCAACCCCATAAATATCTCTCCAGATCCCACCCTTTTTTAATACTCTCTCCCTAAATCTAAAAGTTTTTGCGTCTGCCTGCAATATAACATGAAAATCATTTCCAGATTACCAGGAAAACAGTGCTATTGATAACAAATAATGGAAATAGCATTTGGCTGGTAACGACTTATTTACTCTAACAACAAAGAGATGTATACAAAGACAAATTCTATGAACAAGTAAATGCATGTCAATGTAACCAGAGTCAGAATGTAAACCTATCTAGCAGCTAACAATGATGAACTTTAAAAAGCTTCTAGTAGACTGGTTGTTTAGGAAACAATTGTAAAAGCTACTCAAAAAAATCTTATCGCCTTATTATATTGCAAGAGACAAATAATCAATATTATCCAGGCACAATCAACAAGCAGCCTCGCACTAATTACTGCAGACTCTGGCCTGCTAAGCTGAGGAGACATGACAAATAATCAATATTATCCAGGCACAATCAACAAGCAGCCTCGCACTAATTACTGCAGATTCTGGCCTGCTAAGCTGAGGAGACATAAGCCACTTTAATTCATGGACGTTAGCAAAACTCAGCCAAACACAGGTAAACAGCAGAAATTGTCATTAAAAAAAAAATTGTCCTCCTTTTGACATGGAATGCAGTATCAGAGATGAGCACCAACTTGAACGGTGGCCTCATGTAAAAGCAACCATAGCAATAATGGAAAGGAATATATTTGCCAGTGACTGGAGTCATTACAACCCGCGGATGAGAACCGATATCCAGGTTTTCTTGCATCAGTTGAGTCGAGAGAAAACATCTCACTTTCTGGTTTCAAGACAGAATCAGATTTTCAACATTCCCAATCCCAAGGCTGACCCATCTTACTTGGACACATAACAACCTAGCTATGCACATCCTAAGTTGTCCCCACTCCCACCCTGTTAATGGCTTTCTGGCATTTATGCTGTAGTCCTGGGGCTACAACGGCAGACAGCTGATCACTGCAGTCATTCATAGGAACATGATGGTATAATACACCCACTCTCAGTTCACAGGAAAAATGGGCAACAACAAATTCATAGCAATCAGAAAAGCTAATTTAATAGGGGTCACTTTTTGTTTTTAAAGAACTTATTTATTGGAACATTAAAGCCATTCATTAGAAAACAATTGGTCATGCAGGTTCGTTGTTAAAACATTGTAAGGTCAGCCCCAAAGGATGATATAGGCAGGTGAGCAACACCCATAATCCTTGGATATCAAGGATTATCTTTCAAGTTTCCCTTCCATACTTTGTTTTGCAGGTAGCCAACTTACCAGTCTCATATGTTTCTTAATGACTATTCCCAACAATGTATGTCAAGCTGACACACCACAATGTAAGTCAAGCTGACATACCAAAAGGGAGAGAGAGGGGGGGGGGGGACTTTTCATAGTAAGTCTTTGTTTCTGAAAATGTAATCATAATTCCTAAAACTGTGGTTATTGGAATTGGACCGGTTCCAGTAGTCGGTTGAACCACTAGGTCACTAATTAAACCAAATGAATCAGTATTTTTATAATTTAAAAATTCATATAAATTCTTTAAGTTAAATATAATACTTTAGGAATATAAAGCAGAGACACTCGAGAGAAAGAGCAGTGCTGTCAGTGTCCAACACATATCAGATGCTCATGTTAGACATGATACTTTAAATTACATGTGAACATTTAAAATTTTGTCATGTGTCTGTGCCAGTGTCATGTCCTTTGTCCATGTCAATGTTCATGCTTCCTAGTTTAAGATGAATTTTTATTTAAATGATACTAACATAATTTTTAAAAATAATTTATTTTGATATAAATAAGCATAATATATGATCTAGATATAAAGATACAATTTTCTTTAAGTAATTGATAAATGAAAAATCGAAGAAGAAATAATAAAAAATCAAAAAAATTATTCCAGCCCCAACATTTGCATGCTGTCAGCCTGTAAAATAACATGTACTTGGTTTTTGGAACTTCGTAGAAAAAAAATTGGGGTTTGATTGGTGTTTTTGCAATGGGGATTTGAGGTGCTGCTGCATTTTTTCTTGATGATGGAGGAGGAGAGGATTTGGGAAGAAGAGACAAGGTTGCTGAATTTTCTTTTGTTGAGGAAGTGATTTTGGCTAAAAATGGAGAAGGATTTTGTGAGGAAAAGAGATGGAGAATGAAGGAAAAGGTGTTCTGGCTTTTTTATATATTTGGAGTCTCCTTTCCTGTGATATCAGGCACTTGTTCCAAGGCTTCTTGCAGTTAGACCCTGATTCAGTAAATTTTTTTTTAAATTAATTAAAACTGGTTCAATCAAAACAGTTTAATGAACCAGGTTAACTGAGTTCTTTTAAAGACCTGCAGGTTTTGACCTGGTTGATAGTAAATCTGGTCCAATTATTTGTTCGCACCAGACAAGGGGCCGGTTCACTAGGTTTCCAGCCTAACTGCCCAGTTCAGTATGGGTTCAGTAAGTATACCTAGAGCAATTCATTCCAAATCGTGGATCTATAATTATCCACATAGATAGAGATGAATATATCATCCAATTTTAACTATTTTGTTCAGCTCCTAGCTTGAAACAAAGATCAATACATCTTCCAATTTTTAGAGAGTGGCGCAAGAAAACAAATTATGTCAATCAAGAAAATAAATAAATAAATAAATGCACAGCAGAAGCTTTGTAAATTGGCCAAATGCATTACCAGAATTACATATTGCAGCTTACACATACTCCTTGATTTGCAACCTAGAAAAGTAATACTAATATGCATAATCATAGCTGTATATAAGTAAGAGGGCTGATACCTTGATAACTGATGAATAAACAATCACTTTATACTTGGCATAATCATGATAGGCAAGGGGAGCTTCTATGAAATATGACACAGAATGGGTAAAATAATCAGGAGATACATATCCTATCACAAGAGGTCGTTCAGGATCTTTTGGGTTGTCCCATGTTGTGTACTGTGGATATAATTTCATAAAGCGCCTACCCCAATCCCTGCCAGAAACCATTTAATCTTGATAAAATTTCATCAGCTATAAAACACCCTACTTCACACACCTTAAACTGTCATGCATTAATCATCAAATATGTTCTATTAAAATATATATATATATATAAATTTTGGTAATTGAAATTAATACCAACCAGGAACCAAATAAAAAATTCACAAATAGCATTGATCACATAAACGAACAGTAGTAGAGTCAACAGAATATTTCTGAGTAATAACACAACTTTTAGAAAATAGTAATAACATAGAAATATGGCTTTATATTATACACAAAATGGCATAAAATTTAATAGCCTTATTCGGCTAGTCCCAAGATCATAAAAGAAGCCTCCTTTAGTGTAAACAGACATTTGGGAGCATTAGGATAAAATTTCCAACACAGCAACTAACGAAAGGGATCTCAACAAGACAACCAAAACAATGAATTCAAGGCTTGAGAGCACAAAGATATTTCTATAATTTCTTTTTAATAAAAAAGAAAATGCATTTTGCCTTCAAAAGTTGAAAACTGCAAATATTTCTTCTTACTGATTACTGATGTATGCCATGCAATTCCTATATCTAGAATAGAAATAATTACTTTATCTTCAGAATTCAATCAAGTTCTCAATTTTTTTTTTTTTGGCTTTTTTCCCCAGTATGTCAATGTCATAGTTTGGTATAAGGCAGCTACCCAAAAAATGTTTCATTTTGGTTTCTTGTTATCTTTTTCAGTATTATAATGATACACACAGCTAATAACAAGGGACAAATCATCTCTTTATCTCCACAAACATATTATGAGATGGTTAATATCTTTCTTTAGTTAAGTAGGGAAATTATAAATGACATTAAACATTTATGACAACCAGTGAAGTTGATAACTTGATATATTATTGTCGATAATGAATTTGATCAAACATCATCGTCAATCTGAGTTAATGTACAAAATTTCATAGGAAAAAGCTGGAACCTGTGAGCCTCAAAAAGTTTTTCATCATGTCCTTCGTCTATGTAATTCATTGCAAGTAAACGGTTCTGCAAAGTGCACATTAATATGGGTTAAAATAAGATATCAATAACAGTGTAGGAAAAAAAAAAAACTCCAACAACCATATTAAAGACAATTTTAGCAAAGAACAAAATTAAGTGATCCATCCCTTGAATCACAACTAATGCAAATATGACACACAAATTTTCAAATTACAAGCAAGATATGAATTTGAATAAGGAATTGCCACCTTCAAAACCACTAACAACTCACTGAACTACCTTTTTGTCCTCATGACAATTCAAATTACGTCCATTTTTCTAGAGAATCAATGAAAAAATTATAAACAAATATAGTCCTCTGCCTTCAAGGACACACAAGTAGGGACCCAAGATCTAGGCTTACCATCCTTCGTGAACAAACCCAAGAGAGTATGCTCTGCAACTTCATTATACTTCTGAGTCTTTTAGGTTATTCCAGCCATTGCCTCATTAAAGCACAATCCAAGCCATTCAAATCCCTTAAATTTATTGCTGCCCTTAAATTTTCAGCAGCGTATCACTCTTTCACCTTCTAGATTCCAATCCTATCCTATTAGCCACAAACCAAACCATATACTGCAAGCTCATTCTCCTTAAGGAAAACCCAAACGCCACAACTTTGGAACTCCAAAACCCATAACAAACTCAAAGCAGGAAGGTTATCAAAATATGCTCCACATCATGGGCACCATAAACTATCTAATTCTAAGCATTAACAACAGTATTTAGAAAGCCAGAGACCAATAACAAGCTCTATGTGAATGCCCAGTTCAGATATAAACCATCTACCAAATACAAGTCATTGCATTATGACATATATTTAAGGCCAACATCTTAAGAATTTCCAGGCCACAGCAAGAATAAACAATCATAAATTTACTCATAATGCACCATTACCTGGCCAGCATTTCGAGAATCAGGATCTATCCTAAGACATTGCTCATAAGCATTAATTGCCAGAGTAATATCACCAGCATCCCTATAAAGAACTCCTACACAACAAGAATACAAAAGATAAGCATATGATAGAAGCAATTTAGCCCCACTGCCTAGTGCACCTCACAATAAATCCTATTTTTCAATTAACTAAACCATAAAATCCTTCAGGGAGAAGGGGGAAACTTGCAGAAGTCTCCATAAAGACAATGCGAATTACAATCAATTACAAATTTTCAAACTACACAGAACATTTTAGAGATCAACATAAAGTTTCACTCTCCTAACTTAGCAGTACTTACATCATTTCAACATAAGCTCTTTAAACAGCTATTTAGTCCATCTCTTGGTATAGATTTGTTGATACATTTAGTCAGAAGATCTCCATTAAAAGAGCCCTAGACAAAGAGAAAGTAGGCAAAATTCACTGGAACCTATTTGGCCATTCTTTTTTCACCTTCTCTTGAAAATATTAATGTCTATAATGTTACTGAATCACCATTTTGACTGTAAATAAAGTGAGCTGTCAAACAGATAGAATGGCTCTTTACAGCAAGAAAGCTTGAAAATGTTCAAATTAGAAAACTAATATCACACATTATTCATACCATCAACATTATATCAAGCCATATAATCAAATTTAAAATAGCACAGGCAACAAATAAAACATGAAGCAGCACAACCAGGACTAGGACAAACAGAGAAAGAGCAAAAAAACCTAGGTTATTGAACGCTTCAGCATATGTTGGGTTTGCAATTATTGCTTTCTCAATCATACTTGCAGCAGCATCAATTTTACCCTGGAGTAAGAAAAGAGGACAATCAATTACTATTTTAAAGACATGATTAGTTCCAAGATTCATGAATTGCATGATGCTTAACCTGGACAGTGTACACAACACCAAGATTATTTAATGACTGTGAGAAGTTAGGTTTGATTGACAAAGCAAGCTGCAAAAAAAATAATAATAATAATAGATTGTTATATAATTTTATGCACTCAAGCAAAAGCAAAAGTGATTGTGATAATAATTACATCCACTAAAGCAAAAGAGTAGATAATTGACACAAACTTCATTATTACCTCATAACATTCTACAGCTTTATCAAGGTTGTCTCGATCTTTATATATAACTCCTAGATTGTTACAAGCTTCCGCACAATGTGGATTAAAGTGAAATGCAAGTTCATAGAATACAATAGCCTGGATAGTAGAAATTGATATTTCACAAATGCAATTAGAACCCAATATGCACATAAGCACTGTATCTTTATAAGGTTGAAGCGCATATATATATATATATATATTTTATATATATGTCAAAATACATCGACACATGAGTGGAAGCCTTACCATATCAAACTTAAGCATCTCACCATAAGCAACCCCAAGATTGTACATAGCATCAGCATAATGCCAATTATAATACAAAGCTTTCTTATAATGAGCCACACCTTGATTGATGTCCCCCTCCAATTTAACCTATACAGACATATTAATTCTAAGAAGCAAATTACCAGAACAGTGATATTTATTAGCAAAATAAAAATAAAAAATCCAAAGTTGTCAGGATATCCATATGAAAAGAGAGAGCGAGAGAGAGAGAGAGGGGAAGAAAACTCTTCAATAGGTACCCCTTTAGACAAGGAAAATTAAAAACATTAATTGGAAACCAGAAACCATTGGGCTGATAACTACATACACAATCTAAAGTTAACACCTTTGTGAATAGACAAAATAAATGAAATTGGCCTCAAATCAGAATTTAAAAGTTCTCCAAAATATGCCTCTTAATTCACAAGGAACACAGATAATGTTTGGTAATTACTAAAAGCCACGCTAAAATTGAAGTTATACATGTTAAAACTTAAAAGCATTTGTTCTCAAACATTAGCCATAGGCTAATTGTTCCACCCCTACTGAGTAAACAACTTTATATTGCGTTAAATTTATTTTCTTAATAAAAATCCAAGCTTCATGAAATTACTTTGACATTGTTCACTAACTTATGTAACTTTTATTACCATTGCATTATTATAATAAGAATAAATAGCACCTTGGATAGTTTTATAATAAACTAATAAACTAGTGGATAAATGAATTATTTCACCTAGTATCTTCACTGTAAAAGGACCATCATACAAGAAAAATAATAATAAGGTATTTCGAAAACGACTGGTGCTTTGTGGAATGTCATGTATGATCACCTTTGTTCCCAAATCTGTCAAGGCTATGGCCATATTATTCTTTGCAATCTCAAAGTTAGGTGTAACAGCTAAACACCTGCCACAAAACAACAACCAGTCACTAAAACCTAGAGTAGAAGTAGAAGACAAGTCATTAATCAGGGAAAAAAATTATATTAAAAAAAAAAAAGTATAAGCTCCCAATATACCTCTCATAACAAGCAACAGCTGCTTCCAAATCACCACGATTTTTATAAATCACGCCCATATTGCAATATGCTTCAGCATACATAGGCCTTTCTAATGCAGCCTTTTCATAGAAACTGAGGGCCATGTCATATTGCATCATTTCTGAATAGACCACGCCAAGGTTATAATATGCTGGCTGCCAGCGTGGGAAAACAAATTAAAACCTAGATCATGTAGACCAAGAACCCAAAAGAGAAAATCACAAGGGATTTAATAATGAAAGCAAAGTGTTGGAATAAGCGAGGGTTACAGCATAGTGTGGATCTATTTTTAGGGCATCATAATATTTTTGAATTCCCTCCTGAGTGTTTCCTGCAAGCTTTATGTTGGTACCAATATCTGTTAAAACGATGGCTAGGCATTCAACAGCTGCTTTGTATGAAGGATCCACTTGCAAAGCCTTTTGATATGACTGTGCCAGAAAAAATCCACACATAAGCAGTGATAACTTCCAGGAAAATTGTCAACTAAATTTTTAAAATACTAGCATGATAAATATATCAGACAAGGAGAACTCAAGCACCGACTAAAACTTCAAAATATGAGAAAGGAGAAAATTTAACCCATAACACCCTAAAACTAAACATAGTTTATTAGTACTAAAAATATAACCAACCGAAGCTCTATACCTGATCTGAAGTAATGTTTAGTCCCATAAGTGCACCAAAATCATACAATGGACTAGCCAGACTTGAATAATTACAGAAAAATCCATCCCTTTACCAAAGCAAATTAAAAATATTTGCTGCCAGTCTCCATATCTACATGCAGCAACCAAAGATTGCATGGACTAAATTTATATTTCTACCCAGAAAAGCTGGTTAGCAAATATCATACCCAGTGGCCAATTAGGCTGCATCTACATTTGAAAGGGTAGACCCCGGAATCCTTTTTGTTTTTAATCTTTTTGCTTGAAAGGGAGGCAATGAGAGATGAATGGAGGTGGGTAAGAATCGCCTCTCTCTATACATGTAAGTCTAGGCCACTTCAGGTTCTTAAGTTCAGGGTCAACAAACTTGTGCAGTCATGTGTGACTGTACTGAACTCAGTTCTAATTTTTAAACGACAAACACTATAGACAATGACAATACATTAAATGTCAAACCACTGTTATATTTGTGAAATGCAAGCTTCAAATAATTATAGGAACATTATGTTAAGTGGATAAAACACACATCATATCATCTATCAATTAACCTTGAAAGGCTGGAATTAGACAAACATATATTTTATATTATGTTAATTCATCGTAGAGCCACTTAACTGTCGTGTACATACCTCAGCTGCCTCTATTAGGCGACCTTCTTCTTTGTATAGAATACCACAATGCGTGAGGGCACAAACATTTTGAGGATCCAACCTGATAGCTTCAGTGAAACTGTCAAAAGCAAGCCTTCCCATATTCTGCATCTGTAGGCATATCCCTTTTCCAATTAGAGCTTCTACATTCCCACTGTCAATCTCCAAAACACACTCATATAGAGCAAGAGCATCAATGAATTTGTTCCTTGAACGTATGATGTTGGCATAAGTAAGCTTATCATTCCCTTCACATCTCTTATGCGTTGTATCAACACCACCAACAGAGCCACTAGTACTAATAGGAGGGTGTGAAACTTCCAAGAAACCATTCTCTCTCACTAATTCCCTTTCTCTCCCATTCCCAGCATCATTTTCCATCTGTGCCATCTGAACACAAGTACCAACACACTTCCCTGAAGCGATAAATTCATTAATAGTTTTGACGTTCTTCTTACACACTTTGATAATTTTCCATTCTGCTCAAATATAATGCAAATAAACTAAAGCCTGAAGTTTAACAATATTCCAGTCAAATGCGTTAAAGCAGCCAGATAAATAAATTCAATGGCCCAGTATTGAGAGATTGAAGTAATAAGCCTCAAGTAATATAGTTATGTACTTATGTTCATTAACGCCAATTGATCTAAGTCCAAGGTGATAAAACAAACCCTAGCAAGTAACTTCAGCTACAACTGGGGGATGTCAATAAGAATAAAAAACCGGGGAAAAAAAAAAAGAAGAACGGACTGAAAAATTACGCGCCAAATTAGGGCTGCGAAGATTACACAGTGTGACTTTTAGATTCTTCAAGTCATGCAGTGGACAAAGTAACAGCAGGTCACAGTAGATGATAGTGAATTAGGCTCTCAGTGTCTCCTTTATCGAGCAGCTTACAATTGCAGAGAGCGGAGTAGCAACTAGCAGCGAAATCCGGAGCACTTAATGGGGGTTCGAGGCGGGGTCCTTAGCCACCCACCCCCTCCGACACAGTAGTTTGATGTCTCCCAAACCAAACGCCCCCAACACACGTTCGTTGATTACAACGTTGAACGCAAAGGAACAACTTCTGTTCCCTGCCCTTTTTCGGCCAAGTTTCTTTTATGGGAAGGGGAGAACAAAAAACACTAATTTTAAAAAAATTAAGTTCTATTTTAAAAAATTAAAGTTATATAACGAATTATTATTGTTTATTTTATTTAAATAATTTAAGATACACATTTTTTAAAAGAACAATCGTATTTAGTCCCGTAATCTTTACATCTAATTATAATGTTTCATCTAATTTAAAAAATATTGCAAAGACTCTACTCTATTAATTTATTGTAATATTTTTTAAATTTTAAATTTTTTATTTTATAATATTAATAAAAATGTGTTTTTTATTATTTTATACCCATTTTATTCTTTTTCTATTTTTTAATTAAATTTATTATGACATTCAAATTTTACCACCCCAGAGCTCAGGATCTTTTTTTTTTTTTTCATTCTATTCTTTAGTACATAAATGATAAGAGTTTTGGGAGAATGCAAAAGAATATTTAACATTTCTCTTTTTATGTAGGGAAAAAAAGTGATTTCATAAAATAGAGAAATTGTCAAAATTACAAAATTTTATATCACGTAAAGAAGTTGACAAAAAAATTGTAACACTTTTTTTCTGAGTATTTCATTTGTTATAAATGTATGACTATTCTCATTTAAGATTCAAATATTTAACATTGTGAAAGTCTTTTAATCCCTAAATTCAAATGTGTCTTATCACTTAAGTCATTTCTTTGTGAGTCAATAACACTTTTTTTCATTATAGCCATGTCAAATTATCCCCCTTTCTAAGGCTTTTCAAGTAGCTATTAGCTAATATTGATGCTACTAATGGAAAAATCCCCAATTTTTGTTTACATGCTCCTATTTATGATTTTTAGCCTTTTTTCTTGAATAGAAAATTGATGTTTCTAAAAGTATCCCAAATGAGTTTCATACTTTGAGAATTAGGGAATTTTTGTTCTAGGGTAAAAATTCATTTTTTCATAAAAAAAAGTAGTGGAAATCAGGATCCCCTCCACGTAGTTAAAAAATTAACATGGTCAAATTCTCAAAGTCACAACTATCCAAACTCATTAACTTCATATTTACAAACAATACGAGGCCATGTCATTACTTTAGATTGTAAACCCAAAACTCACCATGACAATGGGTGGTAAGCAAGTAAAACTTATGCCAAAGCATCATCGTCGTTACAAGAAAGATCAAGATCATATTCATTGGCGTGTTATACAAGAGATGTCCTTTTGCATCACCACCTTGCGATGACCTCTTGGATATCTTTGCCTCTACCACAAATATCTTTTATATCATCAGTGACATTCTTGTTGACGATACCAATTATTTATATATTATCTAAAAGTATAAAAAAAATACTATTCTAAATGTCTAGTTATGTAAGACCTATGCAATGGCATGAAATATGAAGCTAGTCATAACCAATTAGTTGTTCATTGAATTTCTAATTATCTATACTCTTTACTCTAGTAGTTATATTACTCTCATTAACTTTCAGGCCTTTTACTCAATTGACTAGTGAAGTTTTGAATCTAAATGTTGAAAAGCAAGTAGGAGTTGAAAAATGCAATTGTTGCTATTTTATGTACCAAATTTTCCCTGTCACTATGAAATAATGTTCATAACTGAAAACAGCTTCCTAGCATTTTCAAGGACTAAGATATTTGGAATAGCTCCTTGGTAAACACCCCTCAAAAAAAAAAAAAAAGAATTCTGAAAAGAATCAAGAAGAGAAATTTTGGAAGTTTTGTTGTGTAATTTTGATGGTACACATTGGTTATTTGGGAGTTCATTTTTCTTGTTTGGTGTTGTGCTGTGCCATGATGGCGGTGCCTAAAATTTGGCATCAATTTCATTTGCGCCATTACCCATTGACACAATTAAAGGAGGGGACAAATACTTTAGAACAAAAGAAGAGAGTCATGATAGGAGGTGGATTACACAACCAATGAATTTTAGGTTTAAAATCTTTGGTGATGTATCACTGAACAAAATAAATGATGACATGACAATATATGATATATATATATATGTGTGTGTGTGAGAGAGAGAGAGCGAGAGAGAGAGAAATGATCTTGATTATTATGTAAAATCGGATTGAAGTTCTCTCTATTTAATTAAGAAAATGACATTGTCACTTACTTGAAGTCACAACCATCTAAACTCAATTATTTCATATCTACAAACAATTCAAAGTCATCTAAACGCATTTACTTCATAACTACAGCCAACTGTCTTCATGTTCCTTGGCCTTGTCCCTTACATTCACTTGTAAATTCACATTCACAAGGCATTCTAGGGTGTGAGAAACCTTTTTTTATTAAAAAAGAAAAGAAAAGAAATGTCATAAGTTCTTTAGCAATCCTCAGAAACTTTTATTGAACATGAGCTAATGAATGAGGTGGAAACATAGGGACAATACTAACCTTGAAACTTGTGCCCAATGATAGGCTAGGGTTACAAACTTTGAAAGTTATAAATAGATTGATTTGTAAAAGTTAAAAAAATGACAAACAGGATCACACAATAAAAATATATTATAATTATTTTACATAATTAATTTTTTTAATTTAAATGCTAGAGGATTTATTGCAAATGAAACAATGAATAAAAAAGTTGACTGTAGTTTTTTTAAAATGGAGGTCAATTATAATTGAAGACAAAAATTATGATAAGTAAGTACGATTTTTCTTTTTTTTTTTTCTTCTTTTATTTGAATTTTATGAGATCAAAATCAATGGACAACTAGTGGCGAGACGACAGCTAATGATATCATTGTACACGATAATAGTGAAATTAGGTGCCAATTGGGACAGGTATAATAATGATAGGAAGATATAATTACGAGTTTAGCTTACAAAGAGAATAAATCGACGAAGGGTCCAAAATTGACTTGTTTTCAAAATTTTTATTTAAGTTGAATCTCATTCTCAATATTTCATATTTTAATTAACATAGAAACAATTTTTTATTCTTCCGACCGAACTCATTACATTTTCAGAATTTGGATACAATATAAATGTTTAGGTGCGAAATTAGATACAAGCTTGACTTGTTTCCGAATCCTTATTTGGTTTATAACTCAACCTTGTAGGAAAAATTAGTCTCAAATTCAAGTTCAAACTTACCACGTTTTAAAAATTGCAATTTTGGCTAGTATATAATTTTGCACAAGTTAAGATTGGATCCAAGTCTGACTTAATTTTCTAAAATTTCATCTTGGTCAATCTTAATCAGTGAAAGAATATTCTCAATTTGGTCCAATCGCAACTCATTTTTAATTTCTTTTTATCTTACTTAAGTATTTAGGTGCAAACCCATGCTCAAGCTTGGTCACATTTTCAAAATTTATCATAGTTATTATTGGAAATGGATTTGCCAGGTCTTAGTTTATTGGTTCACTGGTTAGGTCTTTAAGTAGACCGATTAAACGAATAAAATAATTAAAATATATATAAAAATAAGAAGCCTAAATTTTAGAACTCCATTATAGTATTGTAGAACATACACATAATTTTGAACGTGCAATAAGAGTATCTCAGCACCTAAACCCAAGTCATTCCATCTATCCACATGGGCAGATCATAAATGAGAACAGTTGCCATTTCGATTTTCGAAGAATAAGAGGAAGGCTCGGCAATGGCAGAAGCAAGTTTTCATAACAGCCTAATTTGGACTTTTTGTTTTTCACAAATGGATGTGGGTGTTGGCAATAAGTCAAACGGGACTTATGACCCTGTTTGCCATGCGGAACATTTTATAGGTCTTTAGTCATTGCCAATCATCAGACATCACACATATCCATTGCATCTTTTGTATTTTTTTAAAATAAATTTCAAGTCAGAAATTACCAGCACAGATTTCTCTCTTTATTCATTTTCACGCAATCTGATAGAATATTTGGTCTTTATTTTCATGTTTCATTTCGGTTCGTTCTTCCTCTATGTCGAAAGCTGTAGGTTTTAGACGTCCCAGCCCGTTTCGAGACGATGTAATGAATATTAATATAGTTTTCTAGTTTATCGAAACATATTTTCAAAGGATCCATTATATTAAACCGCATTATACATGACCCATTGTGAAACTTCTAGAAAACTTCGATTTTCGAACGAGAAAACCCATATTTAAACCAAGATAGAGACGGGGAAAGAATGAAACTGTTGTGCGATTTATTTTCTTTCAACTGCTGAACGTGAATGAAGAGAAAATGGATCCCCAGTAGTAGGGGATCCGTCCTATAATTGTGCAGTAAGCATTTTGTTTTTTTGATTTTGAATTTAAGAATTAATATGAAA
This sequence comes from Erythrophleum fordii, assembly GCA_032878935.1. Classification (NCBI taxonomy): domain Eukaryota; kingdom Viridiplantae; phylum Streptophyta; class Magnoliopsida; order Fabales; family Fabaceae; genus Erythrophleum; species Erythrophleum fordii. The sequence continues at coordinate 10,462,757 of JAVQMF010000045.1, read as the reverse complement.
GGTAAAAATTATAATTTTGAGGATAAAAATTTAATTATTAGAAAAAAATATACTTTAAAATTTTTAACTATTTTTTAAGTTTATAGATGAATATAAAAGGTAATAATTATAAGTTTAAAAATAAAAATTTTAATTATAAAAAATTATATTTTAAAATTTTGACAGTATATAGTTTTTATTTTTTATATTCATCCCTAACTTTAACAAAAAAAAAAAAGGCCCAAAATTGCATTACAGGACTGTGTGCAATAATTCTAAAAATTACTATTTTTTTTATTCAATAAAACAAAAGTTACAAAATATCTAAAAAATATTTTGATTTTTTTTATTTTTGAAAACATAATTATGTTTTTTTATTTTACAAAACACTTTATTAAAAATACATTATCAAATAATTTTTTTTAAAATTTTTTATTCTTAAAAATAAATAAAAAATTTTAAAATAAAAAATCAAACGGACCCAAACTCTACCAAATAGAAGTGGCTTAATTTTTGCAACAAATTTTTTTTTCTTTTTAGTTTGGTGTGTCTTAACATCATCCGGGCAAAAATGAATTTTTTATCACAATAAAGGATGCAAAAAAATAAAAATAAAAATAAAAAGGATAAAAGGACATGCTTCTGTTTAGGAGACAAGCAAACTATGTACTATTCCCAGCACAATGAAGAATCCCACCCCCATTGAGGCAATAAGTTTCACAATTTACTGGATTTTATGAAAATTGTCATATAGTTTTGGGTCAAAATAAGTTGTATGCATACTAGCCTAGTGTCACGGTCTTGGAACTTTTCTCCCAAATCCTTAGCCGTGCCGGCCTTAGTTTGATCACTCCCTTGATTTTTGCTAAGTCAGCCGAACCCCAAAGTAGGCAAGATGAGTAAGTTTAGAGAGCTTGAGAGAGAACTTGGAGAAAACACTTGAATTGCACACTTTCTTGGTTGGTTACAAATGAAGGAGGTGGAGAATTGCACACTCCAAATTCTAGAATGTTTCCACCTGCTTAATGGACGGTGGAGATCAAATTTATCTTACGATTTATATACATCTTCTAGAATGTTCCTATTCTAAATATTTACAAGAAAAACTCTAGAATATATAAGAGAATTCTATAATATACTAGAGTATTCCAGAACGTTTCACATAAGTCTAGAAATCTCCAGATCCTTCATGAGTTCTCTAGCACTCTCTGAAAAGTTCTAGACTCTTTTGGTCTCTTCTAGAGTACTCCAGAATTTTCTAGTCCTTTCTAAAAGATTATGAATACTCCTGCAAAGACAATCTTTAAATTTTAAAAACCTCAAATATGGGGTCGTAACATTCTCCCCCACCTATCCCAATGACGCCCTCGTCATTGTCTCTGTACCGGGGCGAATGATCTTCGAACCACTGAAGATTCTTCCATTTAACCCGGGGTTTAGTGCATGGATGAATCTCTTTCTCGTGCACGACCCATTCAGTATGCATGTCCACTTGACATTTCCTTGCCATCCATGGTACATGCTTCCTCCAACGCTTATGAACCTTTCGAGTATGCCTTCCTTATTTCATCTCGTGACAAGGCGAGGCTTCCTTTAGTGACTCATGTACCCTTATGTCCTGGTAAGAGATACTTGACTTTCTTCTTGGATCCCCATCCTTGAGGGCTGCCAAATAGGATGCTTCTTCCTTTTTGAAGTCATCCGCTATTTGCATGGCTGACAAGTATTGTCCACCACTTCCCTTTGAAGTTGGCACCACGCAACTAGCTCTCTTCTCCAGTATAAGGATCGAGTCTGAATGTGGCACAAGGCAAACATGTACCTTCCTCATGAACTCTAATCCAAAGACCACCTTGAAGTCGTCCATGGGAACCACAGAGAGATCTACCTTGCCGCGCCAACCTCCCAGACATAACTCGACCCCTCGAGCTATACCACAAACTGGTTTAGGAGAGGAGTTGACAACCTTCATCAATCCTCCTCCTCGTTCCACCTTGAGACCAACCTTTTTGGCCTCTTCAGGAGTGATGAAGTTGTGGGTAGCCCCAGTGTCCAACATGATATTGACAGGCTTCCCATTCAACTTTGCCTCCACATATAACAGTCCCTCTCCCTTAGGGACTTTAAGAGCAGGCTTGGCCTTTAGGGCATTAAGGAGTCGGAGTGACCCCATCCCTGCCTTCTCTTATTCTTCCACTTGAGCTTCTTGTTCCTCAACCATGGCCGCTAGTGTCCCCAGCTTGGGACAATCCTTTATTCTGTGGGGACCTTTGCATACAAAGCAACTGAGGTCAGTCTTCCTCTTCTGACCATCATTTGCCTTCTTGAAGGGTGGCTTGCCATTACCTCCCTTTTCCCTTTTGTCTTCCTCCTTACCCTTGCCTCCCCCACGTTGTTCATGATTAGACTCGAAAGGCTTGGGCTTAGAGGATTCTCCCTTTTTCCTTTGAAATTCCGTGAGGCTTTCCGCAACTGCTATGGCTTCATCAATGTCCTTCACTCCTCGGCGTTGTAATTCATGTTTTGCCCAATTTTGAAGTCCATCAATGAAGTAGAAAAGAAGCTCCTCACTACCCAGGTTAGGAATTTGCAACATCAACGTTGTGAATTCCCACACATAGTCTGAAATCGTGGTCTTATGCCGAAGTTCCCTCAACTTCTTTCGTGCCTCGTAGACCATGTTTACTGGGTAGAATTGCCTCTTGAGTTCTTTCTTGAACTCTTCCCATGTGTTAATGGTGCAAAGACCCTTCTCTATGTCGGCATGCTTCCGACGCCACCATAACATAGCATTGTCAGTGAGGAACAAAGAAGCAGTGCGTACCTTGGCTTGGTCATCGTTCAACCCCAAGCCTTCAGCGTAGCGTTCCATTTGCCACAAGAAGTTCTTCACTTTCTTGGCGTCGCGTACTCCCTTGAACTCCTTGGGCTTGGGAAGATCCAACCTTACTTCTTTTGGTCCACTGGTTCCAGCCACCAATGGATTCCTCCCTTGGCTTTCCAGTGAAGCCTTAAGGGAATTTAATTGATTTTGCATCGCAGTGATGGCATCCATCACCACTCCCTCCAAAGATCGCGTGGAGTCAGCACGTTGCTCCTCAGCATTGTGCAAGGCATCCATGCTTGTCTTTAAACTCTCAAGTTCTCCAAGAGAATGGGCCTCGAGAGTACTCAAGTCGCCCTCAACCCTTTCTACCCTAGAAGCCATCTCCAGCATGGCATTCTCTAGGGCAGAAACTTTCATGGACAAGGTGGCAAAGTCTTTCGCACGAACTTTGCTCGAGCCTCGCCCTTTCTTGCCTCCTTCGTGTGGCGGTTGGGACTCCCTTCCCCTTCCTTCCACGCGAACGGCAACTTCCTCAATTATGCCAGAAATTCTTGCCTACAAATATGACTCCTTCGAACCAATGGTAGAACTAGGTTCCCTCGAACCAAAGCTCTGATACCACGTTGTCACGGTTTTGGAACTTTTCTCCCAAATCCTTAACCGTGCCAGCCTTAATTTGATCACTCCCTTGATCTTTGCTAAGTCAGCCGAACCCCAAAGTAGGCAAGATGAGTAAGTTTAGAGAGCTTGAGAGAGAACTTGGAGAAAACACTTGAATTGCACACTTTCTTGGTTGGTTACAAATGAAGGAGGTGGAGGTATTTATAGGTCTCCCCCAAATTCTAGAATGTTCCCACCTCCTTAATGGACGTTGGAGATCAAATCTATCATACGGTTTATATACATCTTCTAAAATGTTCCTATTCTAAATATTTACAAGGAAAACTCTAAAATATACAAGAGAATTCTAGAACATACTAGAGTATTCCAGAACGTTCCACATAAGTCTAGAAATCTCCAGATCCTTCATGAGTTCTCTAGCACTCTCTCTGGTCTCTTCTAGAGTACTCCAAAATTTTCTAGTTCTTTCTAGAAGATTCTGGATACTCCTGCAAAGTCAATTTTCAAATTTTAAAAACCTCAAATATGGGGTCGTAACACTAGGCTCTGGTTTGACGGTTTATTAATTCAACTGCTTGGGCTAGTCTAGGTTTGAAAACTATGAAATCTATAATTGAGGATTAACTTATGGGTGATAAGAGTAAGCACAAGCCAATAATAATAAATTAAAAATAATTTATGTACTTATTCTAAAATTGCCTTCTTATAATTAGATAGAAAAATGTTGAGAATCAAATTCAAAATATCAAAATGATCTCTGTTTCACAAGAGGCAAACTATTATTTTTGTGAAATTTTAATTTCTTGGCATTTGACATAATTTTGTAGAGCAAATTATACTCTCATTTCCACGTGCAATGTTCAAATCACAGGCTCTTAGATCTATTTTAAAAATTTATACATTTTTCCTTGAAAATCAAAAGATGACTTTTTTTGTAACAAAAATTAAACTATAATTATGTTTATTTTGACTAAAATATTTTATATGTTATTTTTTATAATATAATAAATATTAAATATTTGTTTAACTAATATAAAAATAGTCAAATTTTTAATTTAACTATAAATAAACTTTATAGCTATAAACAGAAAATAATTAAGATTGAAATAGAAGCTTTTAAAAATATATATTTTTTAATAAGTTATACTTTTAATAAAAAAAAGTAATATTATTATAAAAGATAATTTGGTCATATTTTGAAGACTAGAGAGTAATTTACTAAAATTTTTATATTACTTAATATTCATTTGTCTATGAAAACATTTTTTGTTAAATATTTATAGTTTTTTATATTTTTATTATCAAATTTTTAATAAAAAATGTGATATATTTAAAAAAAAGTTTAAAAAACTTGATTATATAATGGTAAAATCTTATATTTTAAACGTTAGGTTTTATCTCTCTCTTGTATCCTATGAATTGATTTTTAATTTTTACTGACATATGATTTTACTTGTACTTATGACAAATATTTTAATTAATAATGAATAGGCCAGCTTAGAATGAATTTTTTTAAATTTAGTCAATAAAGCAGAAAATTAGTTTTACGCTTGAATTAAAATAACAATTTTTTTAAAGATTAAGCCTTGTTTGGGAAAGTTTATTCTTCATGCATATCGTTCCAGCTTCCTTGCGCATAGATTAATAAGCCGACAAGGAAAACCCGGTTGAATTTCGAGCAACTCCAAGTTCTGTACTATTCCGTTGGTAGCTAGCATAGAAATCTTCTTCCGTTGCTTGCAAGAGAGCTAGTCTCCATCTCAAGCATGGCGATGACAGTTCACGGTACGCGCTCTGAATTTTTACTTCTACTCAAAGCATATATTGCGTATTTATTATTGATATCTTGCCGCCATCCTTTTTATAAGCCGAATCACGTCCCAATTACTCTCAATGTTTGGTTATTTTAAACTTTAATTGTTGGAGTGAGTTGGGCTGAAATCATAGAACAAAAAGGACCAAGCTGAATATCGGTGACAATTGACAATTGGATTAGGGTTGTAAATGGTAAAATTCACTGGGGATGGGAAACTTGTCTTTTTCTTTTAAATTCTGCTGGGGATTAGTTGGGGTATGAGAGACTAATCTTCCCGTTCGGTCCGTCCCGATTGAAAGGGAAATTACTCAAGCAATGGAGAATTCCACGAAATTTTCACGAATTTATTTAATCTAGGGTGTTTTTAGTAGGATTAAAAATGGGAAGGTGGAAAATGGGGGATGAAAGTAAGGAATGAATTTAAATCTGAACTTGAGAAAGGGATTATATACAATTGAATTGCTTTACAATCTCTAAGCATATATTTTGACTTTTTTCAAATGCAATTAAGTTTTATCTAGAATCCTGAGCAATGTATATAAACCATACATTCTTCGCTAAATTGAAGAAAATTAAAGAGGAAGAACAGAAAACGGTGGAACCATGTAATGCATGTAAGCTTGGATGTTAATGTCGTAAATGTGTGCGTGCATATGTGTGTGCCACCATCCGATAATATAATACGGATGTTACCTATTATTTTATAGGAAAAGGGACTGTCACACATTACCTGTCTAGATGACTGAGAATGATTGAGAAAAGGAGTATATAGAATCAAATTGTTTTATAGCACATAAGCACAGATATTAACTTCTTTCAAATACAATATATATATATATATATATATATATATGGCAGTCCACTCATATAATCATATTGTGTTTAATATCACTTCATGTGTACCTTTAGCTTATATTACTATGACCAAATGTATGCTGCTTTTTTGGTTCTACTTCTTAGGTATGTCCTTTGTCAATCTACTGATATTCTTTTCTGTTACTGATTATGTCCTAAAATTTGGTGTTACGAATTGGTGTTCTGGGATTTGGAAATGGTTCTTCTCTTTACAGTGTAAGTTTAAACTGACTTCTCGGAACTTTATTAATTTGCAAACAAGGAAAGCAAATTTCTAACTATTTTCTTTCTGAACATGCAGCCTTGCTGGGTTGGCATTCATGTTTTCAGCTAGCATTTTGCTACAGATTCTGGTATGCTTTCCATTTCCCACAATGATACTCATTGAGCATGTGCTAGTGCCAAATGCATGAAATGTCTGTCTTTTGTCTTACTATAAATGCTACCTCCAAGTTAGCTTTGAATAGCTAGCAAGCATTTCAAGTTCAAACTTCAATGTACTCTATAATTTCTATTTGTTTCCAGTATAATTTTAAATTCAACACTGATAATTTTCAGAATAAATTGGAGATGTATTATAATAATTTACTATAAGGACTTGCCTATGTATATATACATAAATGGTTCAAATGCTTGTTGAAACCTTAACTGAAAAATCTACATAATTGAGTCATAAGGTAAATAATATAAACAGGCTATTGTCCTAACAGATATGTCAGATGAGCCATAAATACAGGTTGTTCCATGCAGAAGGTTATCTTTCAAATCTGCAGAAACTTAGTTGTAGTGTGTTTTAAGTGGTATGAATCATTTGTGGTTTCATTCAGATTCAAGTTTTATAATATACTTAAAGATGACATCATAGAACCACTTGACTTTAAAACTTGAGTTTTAAACAAAGGTCCAATAACAGTTTTAAGATTCTCAATCCTACCCGATTGTTGGAAAGCACACTTAACTTGAGATGTGGAACAAGCATAGGTTCAGAACTACCTTGGATTATTAGGGGGAATGAGTTGGGACAATGTGTAGTTAATTGTGAACTTCTGGGTGTGACATTGGATTGCATCTGCAAAGTTATTATGTTTTAAAGAGAAAATTATATAGATCTTTTCTAAGTTTTGCTGAAAGTACACAGAGTTCTCTTGAGTTGTGGTAAAATTACATAAACCTTCCCTTTGTTTTTAACAAACCTGCTCTGAAATAAAAATTTATCTTACACTTTAATTCAATATGAAATTTTTGACCAAAATATTCTCTATTTAATTTTTTTAGGTTAAAAAAATATATGTTTATGTTAATTGAGGGTATTTTAGTTAAAAAGTTTAAAATTAGATTAAAGTATAGGGTAACATTTTATTTCAAAGGGATTTGTGTATATTTTGAAAACAGAAGGGAGATCTGTATAATTTCAACAAAATTCAAGGAAGATCTGTGTAATTTACTCTTTTTTAAACTATATTCAATGCTTGTTTCACATAATCAACTTCTTATTTATACTAACAAATTTGAAGTCAAATTTGCATTAATATTCTTTTGGTTAGGTATTTAGAATGAGCAATTCTGAATTTCAGATGTCAAGGAGTTGAGCAATTCTGGATTCTCGGATTTTGTTAATAAAGATGATACATAGTGTGTTTGGTTTTGCGGTGAGAAGACCAAGAATTGCGTTTGCCTGTCGTGGGTAAGGAGAAGCAACTATTTATTGCTTTGTTTCAAACGCGGTTTTCATTCTTCTGCCGTAAATCCAAACACGCACACAGTCTTGCTTAGAGCTTGTAAGCTTTTCTCAAAGTGACTTTGAGAGCTATTCATGACATTGTTACTATTGTAAGATGTGATGGAAGAAAATTCATTTTGCATAGGATATATCTTAGAGCCTTCCAGACAGCACTTTTGAATTTAATATTTTGCACTGAGTACTCCAACTTGGAGTTCTTGGTTTCTTATCCCACTGGGAGAGTGTGGGGTGAAGTATATGGGATGGGAATGGGCTAAATCCATAGTCTAAACCAAGATAAATAAGAAAAGAAAAAAATTACGTTGTATTGGAATGGAGCTTTTTGTGTCCTTTGCTATTTTCAGCTACGAAATGAGTGATACATCATCAAACTGAATACGGAATGCTACAGCGGCTCATAGGATTCTTATCTCTATCAAATCAACATTATCTTAGTAGTGTTAAGTGTATTCTATTTCCTTTCTGTTTGCTATGGCAGGCTTGTGCAATATACAACAATTGGTGGCCCATGTTATCAGGTGAGCTGGAGTAATATAAACTGGAAGTCTTATTTATTTATTTATTTATTATTATTTTCTCTTAAAAAGAATTGGTGGCATTAGACCAGTTGTGATATTAGTATGTTGCTCCTGCAGCTCTCATGTATGTGCTGGTACCTATGCCTTGCCTATTTTTTGGAGGTGGATCCACTCAATTTCTGATGAGCCGTGATGGTGGGGGGTTAGTATTTCTCGACCTAAACAGCTCAGAAAAATTCTCTGGTGTTAAATGAAATAGCAACTCGCTTTTAGTTATCTGTTGCTCTCTATCTGTTTTCCATCTCCTTTTCAATTAGCTGCTACAGTTCTATATGGCTTTAAAAACTAAATGGTGAATAAAAAGATAAAATTGACCCTCCATCCAAGGGTCAAATTTTATATAATTTTTTACGTCAGTATATGTTCTTAATGATATCTTGATGTTATACCGCAGTTGGATAGACGCTGCAAAATTTTTGACAGGAGCATCAGCTGTGGGAAGTCTAGCTATTCCTTTAATCCTTAGGCATGCTCATATGATTGAGACAGGAGCCATGCTCATTGAGCTTGTTTCTTTCTTCATATTCGTATGCACCGTTCTGTGCTTTCACCAAGCTAGCCTTGATGATGATTGGTAATATCAAATGCCATAGGTAATGGCACCCGACTAATTATCAAAGACATGTTAAGAAAGAGAAAACAAGTTGTGAGAATTAATACATGGGAAATTGTACTTTGTAAAGCTGTTTAACGAATATCTCTGAGATGCACGTCATCGGTCTGTGATTAACTTGCTTTCATGTTAATATTAGATATCTGTGTTTGATTTTCGTACTTTATGTTTTAACTATTTTCCGTCTGTTGCTTGATTGAGGAATTACTTGGGTCATATTTGGTATCCAAGTAAAAAATGAAATAGAAGAAGAAAATTTTGTTTTATGCTGATTATGTCTTTGCAATTATTATTTAACAGTATTTATTTATTTTTAAATAAAAATATGATAGTCATTTTTTATTCATAAAATCACAAATTTTTCTTTCTATTTTCAATTTTATTCTTAATTTTTTGTGTACTAAATAGGTGAATTGATTTACTCATTATTTCATGTGCAGTTGCACACACTAGATGCACCTATTCACACTTGCACATATACGCAGAGGGGCGCGTAGGTTCCGATATTTCTCTTATAAAACAATCGTAACATTTTGGGGGAAATGAAAGTAGAAGTGAGAATGAGAATAAATTTTAATAGAATAAAATTTTATAACTCATAAATTATGTTTGGTATAATATACAAGGGAATGAAAATGATATTTTATTTCTATAGTTGGTTAAATAGAAATAATAAAAATTAGACAAATGATTATAAAATTTTTAATGTTAAAAAACCGAAATAATCAATTTTTTATTGTAAATTGTTGAATTTTTTCAAATACTCTTAATATGTATAAAATATTTCTAAAAATATTGAAATGCTGTTAATAAAAGTTATTAAAATGTTCTTTTTTAATTCTTGTAAGCTGGTAAATATTGAACAAATTGATTTCGTTTTTTATATTATTAATGTTTTTGTTTTTATTTTTATATTATTGATTTGGTTTTGTAATTTTGTGATAAATACTGTCCAAATTAATTAAAGATAGTAATATCATTTTCCAACCTCATTTCAGGAAAGCAGCCCATTCCATCTTATTTTTTATAGAAAGTCATTCTCTCATTTTGAGAGAATTAGATAAAATATGGAATAGGATTGAAACATTGAAAACATTAATCTGTCAACTGAACAAAAAAATATGGAAATTTCATTCCCACTTCCAGTTTTACAGTTGCAAATTCTTCATAACAGGCGGTAGGTTAGTTGTTTTTAGAAGAAGAAAAAAAGAAATATGTGGTTTGATTGTGTGGTTGGGAGTTGCCACGGACTCTTGTTACTATCCGTAGACGCTTCTGTTATATTATTAAATTATTAGCCGGTCTCAGAAAAAAACAAATATCCGGCGCCAACTTAACCACTCTCCGAGTTCAGCTTCGGTGTTAAATTATTGTTGTTCAGGTCCTAAAAGCACAAATTAATCTTCACGTGAAAAAAAGCTATCAGCCTATGACATATATAGGGGCGAATTCTAGCCTTCTTTCTGTTTTCATCGTTTAAGCAGCGTAATGAACAAGCCCACAAGCCTCCTGCTCGAAAGTGAGCGGTATAAGGATTATTATGTACCGAAACTTCGGCGATCCCATAGACGTCGCCATGGTCGTGTCTCGTCCAAAAAAATTGGCAGACAGAGGCGGTAAAAAGGAGAAAACAATCTTGTACCTTGGATGCTTTTCACCCCTAGTACTCTTTGTATCTCGGAGGAGTCAGGCAGAAATCATTATACATCAATAATCATCCTCAACTATAATTTTATGCAAAATCGAACCATATGCATGAACAAATATAATATTTTAGAAAGGTCAATTATCATTTCCAGAATCTGTAAATCACATACAACAGCAATAAATAGAGCATCCTTTCGAAAATAAAAGGAAAAGATCCTCATATATATCAAACAACCCCCAACCCCCCCCCCCCCCCCCCCCCACGCTTCTTTATTCCCACTGTTGCTAAAGATCCTCATCTAAATTCTAAGCTATCATATAGTTGGTGAAGCTTTTAAAATTGAACTTCATCCCTTCAAGAGATAACAAAGCAAAAAAACAAAAAAGAACACAAGTTTCATAGTTCATACTGATTAATCAAGAAAGCCTGTTTTGCGCCAAATAGCGTTCCTAACCTGTCGAAGATCCCTCCCTTTGAGGGTTCTTCCGACCCCTTCCAACACCGAAAAAGTGGTCTTCGGCGATACACCAGATCCCTTAGCGACGATTTCGTGTGGCGGTAACCTCTCGTCGTCGTCTTCAACATCGTCATCCACGAAACCAAGCTCGCCGTTGCTCTGCCTTGCCATGGCCTTGGACGAAAGCACCGGAACTTTCATCGGAGCCGATTGCTGAAACTTCCTACCGGGCACGGACTTCGAGAAGTACTCTGTGTCTTGGGGGTTCTGACCCGGTGGCCTGGGTATCGACGAAATCGCCATCGAAGCAGATGAAAACGACGAGATAGATGATTGCCGGCACAACACGGACCGGTCTCCGGTGCGGTAATCGGGTTCGATTAATAAATCGGTGATGCCTGAGTTTTGCGGGCGACCGAAACTTGGGCGACGCTTTCCGTCCGCCGTCGGGGACATGGGGCGTCGAGTTTCCCTTTCAGCGACGTCGCCGGACCAAAGAAGCTCAGCTTCGTTGAGCTCGTAGCTGGCGTTGTCATTGGACGGCGGTGAGAAGGTGAACACGCCGAGTAATCGGTCAGACGAGGAAGGTGATCGGCGGTAACGGAATCTTGTGGAGTCCATTATTTCGTTGGTTTGTCAACAAGTCCCCAAACGAAGATGCAAAAGTAAAAGTAGTCGGTGGAAAAGAAAGAAGGATAGAACAGCTAGTGATGTGGCGGAGGGTCGCAGACTGTTAAATGTAGGACGAGGTTTTTTTAAAAAAAAAAAAAAAAGACGAGGGGATAAAAGGAGCCCTGAATATGCTGCTTGTGGGATATTCACTTCTGACGTGGCGGAAAATTGGGCGTGGTTTTCTTTGATGTTGTGGGTCCTGTGCTGCGAAAGAGTGGAAATGAAGCGCACGATGGACAGATGATTGTTACGCTCCTACCCGGGTCAGCTGCTCATGATGAGCAGTTGTTTTTAAATTTAGATGGTTTAGATGGTGATTTCGATGATTTAAATTTAATTAATTAATTATTTTTTAAATAATAGTTAATTTTTATTTTTATTTTTAACATAAAAATAGAACATATAAAATTTGGATCATACAAATTTAATATTGATGGTTTAAAATAAAAGAAGTAAGAAAAAAATGAGTTGGAGATTTATGTTCTTACAAATAAATGCCATGCTTGGATTTTGCATGGAAAATGGTGAGGGGGTGAAAAAAATTATATCTTTACTATTATTATAATTAATATTGTCTTTTCTATTATTTTTAAGTAAAGATATGAGTATTATTTTCTATTGATTTTACCTTTTTTTTCTTTCAATTCTATTTCTTTCTATTCCCACTCACCAAATTTGGCTCTAACCAAGATATGATTAAAATTATTGTTCAAGGAAGATATACAAATAATTTGAATTCCTTCAATTGCTTAATTGAGAGATTTGGATTGTCTAGTTTTTTTAGTTTGACATTTTTCATTTTAAAGAAAATGAAAATAATTTTTTAGTTATGAATTGAAAATAATGATTTATATTAAAAATTATAAAAAATTAAAATTTAGATCATCTACATCAAATTTGAATAATCTAAATTTTATTATTGAGCAATTGAGATATTTGATACAAAAAGTTTTGAGTTTAATTTTTTAATAGATTTTTTTTATACTATGTAATTTTTAACTATAAATTTATTGTCATATTAAGAATAAATTTATAATATTTTATAATAAAACTTGAAACCAATTAAATTTTTTATTCATTATATTAAAAAAATTATAGTCAGATATTGTACAACAATATTGACAAAAATGAATATTATGAAAAAAATTTATAATATATATCATATATTAAGAAATAAATAATATTTTTAAAATAATAAGAATATCATATGTAATATAGTTAAGTTTCAAAAAAATTAATGTAATTTATTTAATCAAATATAAGTATAAAAGAATTATAATTCTCTATTAATCATTAAAATTTTAAATTATTATGCTAGGTTTGCATAAAAACTATTATCAGTTGTTTTTCTCCAAAGTTATCAGATTGCTTTTTCAAATTTTAAACATTTTATTTTAATTTTTTAAAAATCATGTCTAGTTTAATATTTGTTAATATATAATTAACAATAGATAATGTGGCCTAAAAACTAGATGATTGATCATCAATTAGTTGTATGTTCATTAAAACATTGCATAAATATTCTTCTAAACTATTCGCTTAATTTCTTAAGGTTTATAAAATTTATTGTCTTAATCATCACAGAAGCATTTAATAGTTAAATCATGTATATTATTAGATTATGTTATTTGTCTTCTTGATCATTTATTAACATGTTTAACATAAAATAAAAAAAAGTAAATTAATGATTTAATATATTAAAAATGATTCTCATTCAATTTAGTTTTTCAAAAATAAAATTTTTTAATTTAATATTTAAAGATATTTTCAAATAAAAATAGTCCATTTATTAGATAAAACTAAAAGTTGCTAAATAAATTTGTTAATATGAAATAAATAGAAATTCATACAGTTGTTAACTCATATCTTATCTTGGTCTAAGCAACATTTTTTCTCCAAAATAATATAATTTAAACAAATTTCACAAAGTCAAGTAAAAATTAAAATAGCACCATTTTAGGATAAAACTTGTTCAACAACTTTTTTTTGAGAAAAATGCTCATAAGTGACTGTGAATTTTATTTAATGAAATTATTATTTTAATTTAAAAAAATTAGAATATTAATTTGAAAGGTTTTACATTTCAAAAAATAAATTTTAAAAATATTTTTACAAACCAAATTATTAATTTATTTAGACAAAAATAATATTTAAGAATTTAAACTAAGACATTTTAGAGACTAATTTTAGGTAAGTTGTATTTTAATGGATCATATTCACTCTACTTTTATTTTTATTTAAAAGAAAAAACTTGTTTCATGATTAACAATTTTCACCGTTGGAATTTTTCAAAGTATTGCACACGAAGATGATTACAAATAGGACAAATTTTTTTTTGATATTGCACGAATTTTATGCGACGACCCTTTTGGTTATATATAATTTTTTTAAAATTTTAAATTATATATCAATAATTTTATTATTTTTAAAATTTAACAATACATTTTAAAAATTTTTATATTTATATAAATAATTTTATTGTTATTAGTTCATTTATTATTTCATTAACAAATTGTGACGCATTAATAATAATAAATCTCAAAATTATTTTTTTAAATAATATTTTTAAATTTTGAATTATATATAAATAATGTTTTTAAATTTTAAATTATATACAAATAATCCATTGATGTATTATATTTTATTAATAAAATAACAAATTAATTAACGACAAAAAATTATTTATACAAATTTTAAAAAAATCAATATCAAATTTTAAAAGAAAAAATTATTTACATATAATTTAAAATATAAACAAATGTTGTGCAATTTAACTTTAGGAATTATTAAAAAAAATGTGGACCGGGTGGGTCCACCAGCTACGTGTTGGAGGCGTATGTCAAAACTTCAAGTCCAATGGCGACGTCTGTTGGTGCGGAGTTTCCCCGCCTCCTCTCCCCCATTCCAACCAACCAGTCCAGCATTTGCTTACGCTTTTGGTAAAATGAAAATTATGAAATTTCCATGAATTTGATCTTATTTCCTTTTTTTAATTAATGCTATCTACTAGTCTAACTTTTAGATTAGATCCTTTTTTTTCAGTAGTACTAATCACAAATTTAGTTTATAATCTTTTTTGTACATGTAAATACGTATAGTTAGATGAAATTCAAAATGAGAAAGATTTTTTTTTTTCCTCTCCGAATTTCAAAATTCTTTCTCTCTTTTCCTTTTCGACCTTCCTTTGAATTTCAGAGGATCTATTTCATAGTTAGATTTTTCTTTAAATTCAATTAACTCCTCTTGCTTAATTACTTAAAATTTATATTTTATTGTTATAAGAGTTAATTTAATTTCGCCTTATGATATTTTGACACTACTTTGATTTACTTTACTTTGTGTTTTGAGTCTTGAATTAATTAAATTTGTAATTTTTACATAAATATCAGATTCTGTTTTTTGGACATCGATTATCAATTTTTATTTGGAGTTACTTTTATTTTTTTTTATACAAAATAAATGATTATAAATTTTAACGATATGACTTTATTATCACTTTAATAATCATATTTTATCAATTATTTTGAAAAAAAATTGAAAAAAAAAATAAAAACTTGTTAAGATGAAGTCCTGATTTGAGGACCTCACAAAGTCAGTATAGCTAAGATTTTAACCGGTATTGAGATATATATAAAAAATAAATAAATATATTTTTTATATTATTTTACAAATAAATGTATGATTTTTATATTTTAATATTATATGATTGTATTTTTTATTTTTTGATTTTTTTATAAATATCACACTTTTATTAAAAAATTAAATAATAAAATATAAAAAATTATATCTAAATAGAATCTTATACATAAATAGTATTTTTAGTTCAAAAAAAATTGCAATGTAATATTTAACATAACATTTTTGGGGTAAAAAAATGACGTGCATTTTCTAAAATTAAAATTGTAATATTAAATTGCAGAAATATATCTATATAATATTTGTATTTTAAAAATTCATAATGATCCTATTTAAACAGTAATCATGCGTGTTGCCAAGTGGTTTTTGCTCATTAATTTCGTCTCAACTCGGCAGTCAAACTCAGCTTCCTAGTGCGCAAATCGGAGCATCTACCCCCACCGCCGTGCGCTGGCTGAACCGCCTTGCCCCCTGATTGACCCGACGCAGAAGTTGGATTGTGCCCACACTCTATCTTCTTTCTTCATTCCAAAATGACCATGAATTCCTCGGTAATTACTCATCTGCCACTGCCTTCGTCTTATTTCCTTAAAGTGGAAGTAGTTACAATCCTGTGCTTTTTCTTAATTTTCTCCATTCTGATGGTAACGTATGGAACGGCAGAGAAGTCCTTTCGGGTCGACGCAGAGCCCTAGATCTCCGTCTTCACAGCTCTTCTGTTAGGCATCAAGCGGGACGGGGAACCACACCCCAAAAGCTAGCTGTTGGAGTGGGAGAACCGCCTCACTTAAATACCCCACCAAGCAGCCCATACTACTCGATGTGGGACTTTTGTCCCCAACAGAGGTCTCTCTTTGGAAAGCCGACGTCCCGGCGGCTCGCACTCTGTGGCGCTTCACTCGCTTTCTTACGGTCAGCCCCTCCACAGGTAGCCCTTTCACAAGGACGTCGCGAACCCCCCAAGTAGAGAGAGGGAAGAAAGGGCTCTGATACCAATGTTAGGCATCAAGCGGGACGGGGAACCACACCCCAAAAGCTAGCTGTTGGAGTGGGAGAACCGCCCCACTTAAATACCCCACCAAGCAGCCCATACTACTCGATGTGGGACTTTTGTGCCTAACAGAGGTCCCTCCTTGGAAAGCCGACGTCCCGGCGGCTCGCACTCTGTGGCGCTTCACTTGCCTTCTTACGATCAGCCCCTCCACAGGTAGCCCTTTCACAAGGACGTCGCGAACCCCCCAAGTAGGGAGAGGGAAGAAGGGGCTCTTATACCAATGTTAGGCATCAAGCGGGACGGGGAACCACACCCCAAAAGCTAGCTGTTGGAGTGGGAGAACCGCCCCACTTAAATACCCCACCAAGCAGCCCATACTACTCGATGTGGGACTTTTGTCCCTAACAGAGGTCCCTTCTTGGAAAGCCGACGTCTCGGCGGCTCGCACTCTGTGGTGCTTCACTCGCTTTCTTACGGTCAGCCCCTCCACGCTCACCGCCCCAAATGTTAGGCATCAAGCGGGACGGGGAACCACACCCCAAAAGCTAACTGTTGGAGTGGGAGAACCGCCCCACTTAAATACCCCACCAAGCAGCCCATACTACTCGATGTGGGACTTTTGTCCCTAACAGAGGTCCTTCCTTGGAAAGTCGACGTCCCGGTGGCTCGCACTCTGTGGTGCTTCACTCTCTTTCTTACGGTCAGCCCCTCCACAGGTAGCCCTTTCACAAGGACGTAACGAACCCCCCAAGTAGGGAGAGGGAAGAAAGGGCTCTGATACCAATGTTAGGCATCAAGCGGGACGGGGAACCACACCCCAAAAGCTAACTATTGGAGTGGGAGAACTGCCCCACTTAAATACCCCACCAAGCAACCCATACTACTCGATGTGGGACTTTTGTCCCTAACAGAAGTCCCTCCTTGGAAAGCCGACGTCCCGGCGGCTCGCACTCTGTGGCGCTTCACTCGCCTTCTTACGGTCAGCCCCTCCACAGGTAGCCCTTTCACAAGGACATCGCGAACCCCCCAAGTAGGGAGAGGGAAGAAGGGGCTCTGATACCAATGTTAGGCATCAAGCGGGACAGGGAACCACACCCCAAAAGCTAGCTGTTGGAGTGGGAGAACCGCCTCACTTAAATACCCCACCAAGCAGCCCATACTACTCGACGTGGGACTTTTGTCCCTAACAGAGGTCCCTCCTTGAAAAGCGACGTCCCGGCGGCTCGCACTCTGTGGCGCTTCACTCGCCTTCTTACGGTCAGCCCCTCCACAGGTAGCCCTTTCATAAGGACATCGCAAACCCCCCAAGTAGGGAGAGGGAAGAAGGGGCTCTGATACCAATGTTAGGCATCAAGCGGGACAGGGAACCACATCCCAAAAGCTAGCTGTTGGAGTGGGAGAACCGCCTCACTTAAATAACCCACCAAACAGCCCATACTACTCGACGTGGGACTTTTGTCCCTAACACCTTCCTATGTGTCTTAGTGACTGATCCGGTTAAACTCGGCAATGGCGTCCAAGCCTATATCTCCTACCGCGTTATTACCAAAGTAATTACCTTGTGCTTCCCATTATTTTCTTTCAGCTGAAAATTTCTTATCAAATTAAAGTCGGGCTCTGTGTGCGTTTTGAATTGCGTGTGTTTGAGTTTGGGCGCGGCATTAACGTGATTTTGCATTTGGTCTCAATAATAGTAACAAAAATAAAAGACAATACTGAATAAAAACTGACCGTGTGATTAACAGTTCAGTGATTGAATAATAATAATTAAGTGGTAATTAGGTTTTCCGTAACATATTGCGCTACGAAGACAGTAAAATAGTAATCCATTTAGGCGGGATTGCGATCTTGAATGAAGAATTGGAGCATTATAGCGTTTTCTGCATCCGATTGCCTCTTGTTCTAGTTATGAAGATAGTTAAATAGATTCCAGAGCTGAACTTTTTTTATCAACAATGTTCTCTGCCTCTGACGCCCCTAACCTCTTGATTCTGTTGTCGGTTTAGTATAAGATGATGTGAGGGCATGCAGAAGTCATGGTTGAGAAATACGACAAAGTATGCATGCAGCATCGTCAAGAATGGTTACTACTTGTTAAGTGAGGGAAATGAAGATTTTTGTAGCAGAAGTTTGTAAGTCTAATTCAAGTAAATCAATAGCACATGAATTTCTTACAGACAATTTCATTTGATTACAAGAAAACTATTATAATATGATGAACAGAAATTTCTCTAATATGGCATCATGAATATCCTTTAATCATGTCATTAATTGAGAATCTTAAGCGGAAGCAATTCGGGACATAGCTTTAGCCATGATTCATTAATCCAAAGTTGGAAGTCCAAATTAAACCACACGAACATAATCATCTGAAAATCACAAGAAGAAGAAAAAATAGAGAAGTGGTTCTCAGATGTGGTTTCCTGACAAGTTGGGAAATCTCCTTGATTGTTCTCTCGTGGAAAATCTCTCTTGTTAGGAGCCCTCTCACCTCTCTCTTCCCATCAAAGAAGGCACTTTGTTATATCGTGTGATAAGTGATTACTAACCCTCACCCACTTACTCATCAGATAAATGCCTGTAATGGCAAGCTAGTAATTCTAGGAGATGAGGACCACTCTGGATATATTTTAAAATTCAAAATAATGGGATTCAGGAATATTCCTTTTACTCCATTTAACATATATATAATTTAGGGCTTGTAGCTAGAAGTTGTCTTAATAGCTTTCCTCTTCCTTTACTCGCTGCCCCGCTAATAAAGTCCCAAAGGCTTAGGCCTTTGAGGAAGATGGTCACTTTTGTAATTGGTTTAAATCGGGTAAGAGGCTTGGAATACTCTACATATCCATATAAATGTGATCCTTACTATCACTTGATTAACTGATATACAAATAATATCCATCATTACAGATGCTCTATATGCAGTTAATTAGATAGTCTTCTTATAAACAAGCAATAAAATCATACATACCTTTTTCCTCTTAGTCGACGCCAAGATAGTCTCCCTGGAATGCAGGAGGGAGATGTATATAAACATCTGCCAAGTAATTGTCTGACTACCTGAAATCTATTTTGGCAGACAAATTTTCCTGAATACCAGGGACCTGAGAAGATTGTCATCCGACGTTACAGTGACTTTGTATGGTTACGTGACCGTCTGTTTGAAAAGTACAAAGGCATATTCATTCCTCCTCTTCCAGAGAAAAGTGCAGTAGGTGACATCTAAGCAGGACTCTTTAGTGTGTGTTTTGTAATATCTATACTAGTGATGCTACTTTGTTACCTTTTGTTTTATACTTTTATCCTCCTGTTTATGCCATTCACCAGAAGTTATGTTGGCTTTTCCTTCATGGTAGTGAAATTATCTTAACTGAGGGAACCACTGTATTTCTCATGCTGCTCCTCAAATGGCAAATTAAGTTCTTCGTAGGCATAGACTGTGTATGTAAATGTAATCTGTGATATGCTTTACATCTTGTCAATTGTCATCAGTGTTCTTGACTATGGAAATTCAGATTTCATGGAGGCACTTAGTATCCTACCCTGGAATTAATGTCTTATTGCCACTGTTTGATCTATATTTCAATTAGTCTTGCTTTCCAGAGTTTTTCTAACATGGTATTTCTTTGATATAGCATATCCTGAAATGTGTATGGCATGGTTAGCTGTGCATTTGACTTGTTAATTCAGTTAACAGTGGGACCATCTGCATTGATTATGAATAAATGATGCTGATAACAATCCTAAAGAAGTCTTATATTTTGCTTACCAAAATTTTCGAAGGACATCAGTGTTGAATGTTGATCGTGTATTTATTAATCCAAAATTTCTTTTGGGCCATAACATTTGATTCGTAATTGCAGAGAAATTCTGTTTCAGTGCTGAATTTATTGAGATGAGACGTCAAGCATTGGATATATTTATAAATAGGATAGCATCACATCATGAGCTTTGGCAGAGTGAGGATCTGAATACATTTTTGCAGGCAAATGAAGAGGTTTTGTCTCTTACTGAGTAGTTAAATTTCTTCCCCTCAGGACCTCAGCTGCATCTGTATCTATTTTATATGTGATTAGCAATTTGGCTTTGTTTCACACTTGCACTATCTTGCATATTGTCCACTTTTATCAATTTCATTACTGCACCATTTTTTTTTATTAAAGTTCAACCTTTCTCTACAATCTAAGTATGATGAACAGGATCAAATAAGTTGGTTAGTTTGAAAATGGTTTCCTTAAATGACTAGCAAATGGTTTATCTTGTAAACTGCTGCATAGAGTTGATATATAGAAAATTGAATTCTGCATTTTGCTCATTTATTCGAAAACTACCTTACTTACAGCCACTGTACAATGCACATGTTGGAAAGTGTGGAATGTGCATTGTGTAAGACTTTCTCCTCAGTGCTAAACATCTCTTTTTCTCTCCTCGGGTCCGTGTCTGTATTAGTTTTGGTTGTAATTTGTAAATGTTCTAGCTCTTTTTTCCTCCCTCTCATTTCTGACTTTTAAGATGGAAACAAAAGAAATCTAATTTCAGTTTGATTTCATTACTACATACTATGCAGACAATGGAGAAATTAAGGTCCCACAAGACTAGTATATTCAAGAAGCTAGCGGATTTAATGCAGATTTTTAAGGTAAGCTATGTAATGATGGTGTGATGGATGATATTTTATAAGGTTTACAAACGAAGTAAATAAAAATGGATTACTGTTTTTCATGTTTGAATCAGAAAAAACATTCAGTAATTCTTTGTTCATGTTAGTGGCTGCAAACAAACACATGGGTGAGCATGAAATAGACGGGAAATAAAAACAATGTAATAATTTCAGATTCTCACAAATTATTTAACTAATTCAAACTAATAATTTTTTTGTGGGAGTTTGGGAAATAAATATGGGGAGGGAGCGAGGGGAGGCTATGGCAGTGCGGAATTTGACTTTATAGTTTTAAGCTATTTAAAAGAAAGTTATTTGATGAAAATTTGAAGTAAGGACAATGGAATAGTGGAAGAAGAGAGTTAGTTATTTGACTCCAGAATTTCAGTTACATATTGGACTATCTTATTGAAATAAAAGGTAATGAGAGATTTGGTGTATTGTTATTTCACATTCCTTAGTATCTTAAATACCTTGTATCTAAGATTCCCATGCTTGATACGACAATTAAAAGTTGTCATAAAAATGATACACTTGGGTACCTTGTATCTGGTATTTCTATGTTCGGTATGACAATTGAAAGTTTTCATAGAAACGATACAACTGGTATTTTATAGAAGTTAATGAAAGTAAAAGTGGTGTGCCCAAACATAGGCATCTTAGATGCCACTGGACATCCAGATTCCAGTGTCAAGATGACAGTATACCAACAACTTCCCAAATCTATAGAGATGGAAAAGAAAGCTAAGAATAAAATAAAAAGATCAAGTAAAAGTTCGATTGAGTTACTTGTATTGGTAGTATGGACAGAGGAAGCAAGTGGAGTTGAAGTTGTTTCTGGTATGGTATTCTTAAATCTCCGAATCCACCAAATACATGATATGGCGAGCTATAGAGTAGACCAATAAGCTAGGACAGATTACCAGGTTTTACTTGATTCCAAAACTGAAATGAAATGTACTCTGTTCTTGATAGTTGCATTTTATTGCATTATTATGCAGTTGTGCCACTTTGCTACTTCTCTTAGATTATAATTCTCTTGGTTATAGATAAATGGAACACTATCAATCTTAAGAGATTGCAATTTCCTTTATTTGATACATTTGCTTTTGCTAGCCTATCTGTTTGATCTTGTTGTCTGTCCAGCTCTCTTATATGATTTTCAATTGCTTGTGTATATTTTGACAGGATGTGCAATCTAAAGTGAGTGATGTTGTCCTTGGGAAAGAGAAGCCAGTTGAAGAATCAAATCCTGAATATGAAAAGCTGAAACATTACATCTTTGAGCTTGAAAATCACTTGGCGGGAGCTCAAAAACATTCATATCGCCTTGTAGAGAGACACACAGGTGATGATGAATTTTCGTGTCTTTTCTATCTGTTGTCCCTCCTTTCTATTTTGTCCTTCCTTTTCACTTTTTATTCACATCCTTCTGGTACAATCAATGCCTAATGTGATTCTTACTTTGCATGGTTCACACAGAGTTGGGGCAATCACTGTCAGATTTTGGAAAAGCGGTAAAACTTCTCAGTGCTTGTGAAGAAAATGCTCTTGGGAAGGCATTATCTGAACTTGGGACAAAGTTAGAGATTTTATCAGCCAAGCTGCAAGAGGAGGAAAGCCTACAAGTGTTGGTGTCACTTGTTTTTACTGGCTGTTTCTATATGCGTGCTTGTACAATGGTATTTACATGTTAATGAAAGGGGAAGAGTACATTATTCTAAAATGACTTGCTGTCAACCAGGTCCATCAGCTCTTGATGAATTTTGAAGAGCCTCTGAAAGATTATGTCCGTGCTGTACAATCTATTAAGGTAAGTCTGCTTTGTTTCTCTTTCATTATGCAGTTACTAAATCATCTAACCTGATTGAGATTGGTTTTCTTTCCTTGCTATATACACCCAGTCATCTCTGCAAGGTAATTTTTCACTCACCCTAACATTTGTACTTCCCTCTCCTAATTCAGGGATAAGGATTAGTATTATTAATTTTTGAAGCTAATCCCCCTGTTTTTCTTTCTGAAACAGGCAACAATAGAAGAGAGGGCCAATGCCTCCAGGAGACAATGCGAATTAACTGAAACATTGAAGCTGAATGAGATTAATCTGTATATTCCTGGTTTTCAGTTTTTAATGGTTACCAAGTTTAGGTCTTTTTGGCTGAATAGAATGCCGTTTTAACATAACATTTTGGGACTCAGGTAGCATTCATTACCTGCCGCATAAGGTCCCCTCCCCGCCAGCAAAACTTGTATGTATATTTGAATGCTATAAAGTCTGGAGTCCATGTTGCCTTCATATGTGTATGCGTCTGTATATGTATGTATTCTAGGTTTTCTATCAGGCTGGTGGACTAGAAGATTGTTTGGTGTCTAATATTCTGTTTGTGCTCTTCTGTTGGAACTTAGTGACAAACTTAGGCTGACTCGATCTGATAAAGCGGGAGAAGCCGAGCAGGAATATAACGAGGTAAGTTTGCTTGGCATATCCATTGTTTTGATTAGAAATTGTATATGTATTAATTTTTGTTTTCTGGCTGGAATACCGATATTGTCATGCAGTTGAAGGCAGAGAGTGAAGAAGCAACAAAGACATTTGAGACGATTGTGAAATTAATGAATGAAGAGATAGTGCGCTTTCAGGAACAGAAAACGAGAGATTTGGGGATTGCTTTTCATGAATTTGCCAAAGGTCAGGCACGCCTAGCAAACGGTATTTCAGATGGGTGGCGAAGTTTGCTTCCTAAACTGGAAGCATATTCCTCCTCATAGTGAATTCATTAATGGACTAGCAGAGGGAAAGTACTTATTCGCAGGTGTTTCCAGGGACTAGGAGTAGGGTATGGCAGAGGCGACTCTTGTTCTGTAAAACTTTGGGTCCACGAGTTGCGTCTGCTTATTCGAATTTTGATGTTGTAACATGCGATTGTCTTACCACTTGTTCTGTACAAATTTCAGACAAAAAATTAAAAAGCTTCTTTAATTTTGTAGTGCTATCTATAGAAACTTTGTGTTGCGAATATCTCGTTATAGCGGGCACTGGAGCTCCCATTATTTTTCATTTTTCCATCAAAATATATTTACTTACGTGCACAAATGTGAAAGTTGTTTCCTCAAATATTATTGTCTGCATTTAGTTACGATTATGATAGTTTAGTTGAATACTATCAGTAAGCTTGTATAATTTTGTAAATTCATCCAAGGGGAAATTATATGCCATGATCTAACTGCTTTGATACGAAATGTGGGACTCGTTGTTTAATCTAATCAAATATTAGTTAATAATTAACTATACTCAACACAATTAACTACAACTTTAGTTACTAATAACGTTTGAGACAAATTTCAATACAGGCTAACTTTCCTCTATGGTCACTTTCATTTCAGTTAGGCCTTTTAAAAGTGTTTTATATGTTGTAAGCACCCGATGGTACGGAGAATTAAACTTGTGACCTTCAATATGTATACATTTTGCTATACAGAAAAAGATGACATTTGGTTTTTTTTTATTGTTTGGTCGGAAGATATTTGAAATTAGTAAAAGTAAGAACATTTTCAGATTTTAAGTAAAATAAATAAATTTATAAAAATCGTGAAGTAAAAAAAAAATAAAAAAAAAATTGGTCAAATTTGGTTTTCAATCTTTTTGTTAAAAAATTAAGTTCCAAAATAAACTTCACCTGTCCAATTTTTTTTATTAGAGTTGCATACAAATCCAATTAACTTAGCTAAAAAGATAAAAAAACTTGTTTTGACCGTGTTGGGTCAAGTTTTAGTCCGAACATTTTGAAAATTTGATTTAGCCTGATCTAGTTATATATATTTTTTAAAAAAATTAAATTTTAAGGATTTATATAAAATTTAATTTTTTTAGTAAGGATAATATATAATTTTATGAAGATTTATATAAAAAAATTTTAAATGTAATATATAGTTTTATAAAAATTTAATTATTTTAAAGGTATTTTTTTAATTTTTATTAAAAGAAGATTCAAATTAACTTAAGCACTCCAACACGGTGACAAACCAGACTTTTGCAGACCAAGCGAGTTATATAAACCCGATTTGTGCTTCGGGCTAAGCAAACACTTGACTTGATGAGATTCGCGGCAAACTCTAATTCTAACGGAAAACCCAGCCTAATGGGAGCCCACAAGTACTGGGTTGGGTTTAAAAAAAAAAAAGATTAAAATTTAGGTCTAAGCGAGTTTCCGACGCGACAAACCCTAGAAATCACGATATAAACAATTTGGCATTCCTCTACGCATTCATCATACGGTAGAGGCAAATAGAGCGGAGAAGCAACGATGCAGATTTTCGTGAAAACCCTAACAGGGAAGACCATAACTCTCGAGGTTGAGAGCAGCGACACTATCGACAATGTTAAGACTAAGATTCAAGACAAGGAAGGTATTCGTTTTTTTTTTTTTTTTTTTAATTTTCTCAACTCATTCTCTGTTTAAATTTGAAGTAGCCTGAACGACATAATAATACCTTTGGCCGAAATGATATTATTAATCTCTTTTCCTTCATTTTCTCGGTGACCAAACGGATCACTTTTTTCATTTTGTATCTCAAATCTGACAAGTGAATAAATAACTATAATTTAAATTAATCAGGTATCCCACCGGATCAGCAGCGTTTGATTTTTGCTGGGAAGCAGCTCGAAGATGGGAGAACTTTAGCTGATTACAACATTCAAAAGGGTCTGTCGTTGCACTCGTTTTTCAAATTATTTAATCTTTTTATAATTTTCTTTTGAATAACTGTTTACTTATCGGTGTTTCCTTCAGAGTCCACACTTCATCTTGTACTGAGACTTCGTGGCGGTATCATAGAGCCTTCTTTGATGGCTTTGGCTCGCAAATACAACCAAGATAAGATGATCTGCCGCAAGTATGTGTCATTTCATCGGTGCATTTTTGTTTTTTTGTATTGTTGATACCTTAGAGGAATTAATATTGGCTTATGGGCTTTCAGATTTTTCTCTTTATGTACAATTCATCCGTTACATTTTTTTTTACCTGAAGGGGTGATGTTTCTTGAATGCCAAGTCCTGCTTTGGTTTGTCTGTTGCATTTTGTCTTGTTTGGAGTAACGAAGTTTTGAAGTGATCTATCCAGTTGCTTGATGGCTAAGTTCGACGAGTTTAGTTTGTCACTTCTCTTCCAAGACGGGAGTCACTGGGCAATCACCCAACATCTTTTGCTATAAAAGTGCAAAAGAGGTTTTGGTTGCTCCCAATATTGATTTCCATCGCTAACTTTGTCAACTGAGTTCATTCATTTGCAGTTGATTTTCACGGGTGGTATATTATAATTTTGAATTTTTACTATTAGTATAATGAGTAGACTCTACGGAGTACACTCTGTTCACATGGGGAGGGGCAAGGAGGTCTGAGGATTAAATAGTTTTGTATCCAATGAATCTGCTGTATTTGAGAATTTTGTGTTGTCAACTCTTTTTAACAGCTCATTCTCAAAATCAATATTTTACATGGAACTACAAGTTGAACCCTCTTTTGATATGAAAAGTGGAAAAGAGGGCATCCTAGTTCCTATATTAATCTCCATGATCTCATTTTATCAATCATGGTGTAATACTAGCGGTTGATTTTTTTTTGCTTTGCATGGCACACCCTGATGCACGATTACAAGAAACATAATCGCTGTGAATAAATATTGCATCTGTATTTTGTTCTTGCGACACCTAATTACTTGGTTGAAATCTCTATGGTGTGTTTCTACTGAATTGTACAACTATATTGATACTTATTTTTCCATAATTTTCAATGGCGTGGCCTGCTGATTTTTAATTTGCTTATCATCATCACTTTTTGTAACGAGTTTCATATTATTGGCTTGTTAGGTGCTATGCTCGTCTACATCCAAGGGCTGTCAACTGCCGGAAAAAGAAGTGTGGTCATAGTAATCAGGTCTGTGTAGATTTTTAGGCCCTCTGTGATTTCCATCCATGTGTAATCTAGTCCTTTATTCTTACCCATGTGCTTTAGTGGTTAAAAACTGGTCTGTACTGAATTGTTGTTTACATCTTGTAGTTGAGGCCAAAGAAGAAGATCAAGTAAATTCAGGCTGATATAGTTTGTCAGGTGAATTATGGCTCTGATACTTGGAGGCAGGACTGGTTTTTGATCACATCAATTGTGCTGATTAAATCTCTGATGTTATCCAATGTTGATGGTTTTGCACTTGATTGTGGTGCTTTCAATTATATTGTGTTGGTAACACTATAATGATTTCTTTAGTGTGCTTGCCTCAGTTTACTTCACTAAAATGAATTGAGTTTATGGACGGAAAAAATTCTAGCTACTAGTGGCTGGCTTGACATGCCCCATTGGTGCATGTCAATTCATTTGTTTCTATTTTAGTGTAAATAATTTTTATTTTAATTTCATTTTAAAATATGAGATATAACTTTTAAGAGAGCGTAACATTGGCTATGGAGAATGAGGGGTTTGTGGCAGTTTTAATGAATAATGTTTATGTTTTTTAGTTTTAAAATTAAGTTAAAGAGGTGGATTTTACTGTTTTACATGGGAATTTTCATTATGAGATCATAGGACACCAAGTGGTCTCTTAAAAGGCTTGTTAATATAGGCAGTCGCCCAAAATGGATCCTCTAGGTCCGGTAAAGGGTTGTTAAAAATTTTCACTGTGAAAAAAATTATATTTTAAAATTTTTAATTGGATAATATGTGTATTTTTTTTGTAGTTACAATTTTTAATTTCATATTTAAAATTTATAATAAAAAAAGGAGGTAAAAAATTAGGTCGGGGCCTTCTCTAATCATTTGTGGTTGAAGGGATAGATTTTATTGCCTTGTTCTGTGTTCAATATTTAGAGTGATGTAACGTTTGGTATATAAGAAGAAAATGAGTGAACAAAAATAGATAGAAAACGATATCTGTAATCTTATGTAAAAGCAAAAAGTAATAAAAATAAATAAATATCATTGAATGATTATTACAAAATCAAATTACATTGCATGGCATGAGTTGTGTCAAACTAGGTTCTATTCCCCCGTTACGGATTCAATCTCTCAGTCAACGAGAACCTAAAGAATCCTTGGCGTGAAAGTATTTGGGCTTGAACTCTTTTAATATGGCTTCTGTAACGCTTTAGCAATAGCAATGGTCTTGTTGAGAACTGGGTTGCCGGGATCATGAAATAAACTTAATGGTGTGGTACCTCGATCTGGCTTTTGATATTTTGGGCGCTGGATTGGGGACCCAAATTCAAGAAATCCATTAGGGTAAATACTCCTCTCCATGTTGTACTTTACTTTCTTAAATTTAAATCTACGATTTATATCAAAGCTATAAACTGAGGACAATAAAATGACCATCTAAAATACGAAAACACAGCCATAATTTTTCATTGCTACACTTCCTAGATCCTGTTGAAGGCTATTAGGAATCGAAATCAAAGTCCCTTGCACAAAGTTCAAAGAGAGATAATGTTATGACTTTGAATTTTTTATGAATCTTAATAATGAGATAGTAATTATTAATATAGAAAGATATTTTGTTCATAATTTTATGTTTAATTATTTAAATATTTAATAATTAATAACTTTTAGTTGCCATGGCTTTTGTGTGATTAATAAATTAATTATAATAATAAAATAGATAAAATTTTATTCTATATTTAGTAATTATTATTTTTTTATTATAGTTCATCAAAGATTCAAGTCCATAAGATCATTATTCTAAAACATTCTCTAAAACATAAGTTGGACTATGCTAATTCTTAAAGTATTGGTTATATTCACTATAACCTTTTTTTAAAAGGAAAAAAAAGTGTAAAAAGTCTCTTAAATTTTATGTCCCTTATAAATAGCCCATGAACTTTCAAAATTGACAATTAAATCTTTGAAATTTTATATTCCAACAAATAAGTCCTTTTGTCGATTCTCTTGCTATTAACTTATTTGTCACAATAGATATTTTCATAATTATTATGACAAGCTCTCATTTGTTTTCAACGTTAACATATCAATTTTAGTAAAAAGAAAATACGTGGAAGGATTTATTTGCTTAAATATAAAAATTCAACAACTTTATTGTTGATTTTAAAAGTTTAAGATTATATATATATATATATATATATATATATATATATATATATATATATATATATATATATATATATATAAGGCCTAAAGCCGTGTACACCACATCTTTTTATAGGCTACTTAGGTTACTACAAGATATATTAGTCCTAGCAATAATTCTTTGTATTAAATTGTGTGGTCCTCTTTATTTCGTACTTTTATTAATTGTTGGATGATTAGTATTTTGGAGTACAAAGGAACAAAATAGAAAACTACCACCAAAAAAAAGAAAAAGCAGAAACTGTTCAGGAATATGGAGATCCTTATTTAGTGGTTCGCATTCATACCAATTAAGCAAGAAAATATAGATACATTATGGATAGAAATTTCCTGCATCCTTTTATATTTGCATTGACCTCTTGGTATTCAGTTGATATCAGCAGATTTCATGCTCCAAGCGTTCAGATTCTCTACTGTGATGGGCTCGGTACCGTTGTTGAACACAAACAAGTGAGCTAGATTCTTCACTGCCAGCTGTGGATAAACCCTTGATAAGATGTTTGTCTTCCCTCCTGCTCCAAAACTTTCCACCACGGAGTGATCAATCTGCCATATTCAATCCAAAAATTAAATACTGTTGATTGGCAACTCAATATTAACACCCAAATGAAGAGAGAGAAAAAATCCACACAGGGTACATACCAAACTCCTAAGAGAAATCTTCCTATGGATTAAATCCACATCTACAAAGCCGGCAAATGATGGCTTGTACAATTTACTCTTCAAAGAGGAGCTGCTCAAAAATTCAAAACCGAAACCAAGTAGTTAATCACAAGAGACCAGATAAAGGAAGTTTTGATCCTGACCACATATATAACACGAACCTGCTTGCATCAGAGCACATGAGAACCATGTACTTGTTTGGGGCTTTGAAAATTCTGAAAAACACAGGAGTGAACTCCTCCAGGTTTTGTGAAGCCAATGTGAGAAGCCCAAATGGTCCAACCCCACCTTCAATCTTTGAACCCTTTTGTGCACAGAGATCCTGTGCGTTCTTCCAGCTAGGATCAAATGTCTCTGCCTTGTCCAAGCTTGAAAAGGAGAAGCTCACTTCCACATCAGCCTGCAACATCTTCAGCAATTAGAAAAATATGCAACCTAAGGTCAATTGGCCTACATGATGGATTTATTACGTAGGATCATCTGACCTGAGCAGCGGTGATTCCTTTTACTTCAACATAATCTCCCTTTTGAAGCTTTTGATTGCTTATTGTAACTTCTTCCCCTCTAAGATTATTTAATTCTTCAACAGGCCATTGTACCAATTGTCTTCCACTAGGATCAAGCCACAAGGTTCTTGGAATCGCCTGAAATTAAAAGGGTATACATATTTACATATTTTTCTGCACAATGAATTCGAACCTTAAAACTTGTGACATGATCTTTACTTCATGTTCATTGGTTAAAAAGTGTTATTCTTCCTATGACGTTAAGCATGTTATGAAATACGAATACTTTTTAAAAAATTATATCCGTGTCTAATATATATCGAAAATTCATATTAAACGACGCAACAATTTAGATCTATTGTATTGTATTCTGTGTGTGTTGCTGTCAAGATTCGTTCTTCTTCGTAGGCATATAACTAAGTTTTGAAATTCCAATCATAAATTACCTGAATTCCTGCCCATCCTTTTTTAACATCGTCCTTCTGAGAATCGGATTCGTTTGCCCAACCCCACAAGATCCTTCTGTTCTTGCTGGGGTCAAAGAAGGTCTTGGAAGCATAAAAGTTACCATAATCGTATCTAAGTCCATCCCAACCATCCTCTGAGGTGTTATCAGGGACATACCTATCCTTGCTTGAGGAATATGTTCCAAGTGTGTAGTACTCATACCTAGTTAGGTCAAGGCTACTCTTCAACACATGCTTCACATTTTTTTGGTCCATGGATGACATGTCCAACCCGTTTTTCCCATTTAACAAAACCGGGTAGAAGTCGGGGCACTCCCACATACCCGTGTTTGCTACAGAATGGATCGGGTGTTTGGCTTTGACCCAATTCACAAAGTCCCGACTTCTATACAAATAGGCCATCCCTCTGTGCTTCCTTTTGCTACCAACCAGGATCCTCCAGTGCCCATCTTTGCTCCACCACGCGGTTGTCGGGTCGCGGAATGCGCTGCCGTTCACCCCTTGCTCCGCAACCACAATCGGGTTCTTGAGGTCTGGCTTTATCCATTTTCGGAGATACGGGTCGGATGCATTTGCGGGTATGGCATAGCATTGGACCTGGGTTTGCTTGTCATCAATGATTCCGGTGTAGAGGATAACGGGTCGTTTACCCGGAACGATGGTGGCCGATCCGGACCAACACCCGTATTTGTCCCAGGGTTTGGATGGGTAAATGGCGGGTTCAAGTGCTATCCAATTGATGAGGTCCGTTGATACTGAGTGGGCCCACACAATGTTTCCCCAAACGGCTCCTTTGGGGTTGTATTGGTAGAAGAGATGGTACACCCCATTATAGTACATGGGTCCTGTGTTGCATTGCCCCACACACACACACATATATATATAATACACAATAAGTTTAGCATATTTTAAGAGAAATGGTCATTGAATAAAAAGAAAATAATGAAATTCAATGGTAGGAAAACTTACCATTTGGATCTGCGTGCCATTAATTTGTCCATCACGCCAATTTGATGACGCCATGAAAGGATTAGCAAGCGAAGAAAGTTAACCACGAGAAGATATTTCAAAGGATGTATTTGGACCAGTGCATACATGGTGTATGGATTCTTTGTATTTAAAAAATTAAATATTAATGTAAAATTAAATAGAGAAAGAAAGAATAATGAAAACCACTCTTTTCTTTTCTTTTTTTTTTTTAATTTTTTCTTTACGTTTAATTTTTTAAATGTAAGGGATAACGGTTGGACAATAAGCATGCATCTACATAAGTAAGTGGGCCATGGCCCCAGTGTTGGCAATTTGGACACGGAGGAACAAAGATAATGTTTAGTATGTAAAAAATTTGAGCAAATTATATAAATTTTTCTTTTTATTTTTATAATTTTTTGAAATAAAAAATATATTTTATTTTATTTTAATTTTAATTTTTGTGGGCTAAAATACTCTTTATTATTTTCTCTATTGCAAAATAATTGATATTTTAGATTTTTTTTCTATTTTAAAATAATTGTCATTTTAGAATTTAAGATAGCATTAATGAATTTTTTATAATTTTACCTTTACTGGAAGGAGAGAAAGTGGTGTGGGTAAATGGATAGGTAAATAGAGGATTAATAAGAAGAGAGAAAGGATTTAATATTTTACATATTTCAATAAAAGGATACTTTAGTCAAATATAATTATAGTTTTCTACAGTTCAGGTTATTTAATAACTTACTTAATCTTTGTGCAATTACTTTAAATATCAATTATTTTAAAACAATGGGAGTAAACTAAATTTGTATTGTTTTTTTGTTAAATTTAATGAAAATAAAATCTACTTTTTTTAATTTTTATTTATACATATTTGGATATACTACATAAACCTATATTTAGGTTAAAAGAAGTATTTTAGTCAAAAAATTTAAAATTAACCTGAAATATATATTTTGTAGGCATATCTGCATAATTTTAGTAAAAATTAAAAAATGTATGTATAATTTACTGAAAAAAAAAATTATTTTTTCAAAAATATTTTGACTTTTATTTATAAAAAGAATTATTATTTTCATACTATAAAGGGCATATATAATTCATACATCTTAAACTGTTTATATTTGTTTATTTAAGCATCTTATACATAAAATTTTAAATTCTTAAAAAATTAAATTTAAAGTAAATTATTAATTTAGTTCCTGAAAAATTATGCTTTTTTCAAATTGTTCTTCTAAAGATTAAACCCTTTGATTTAGTTCTTCAAACATTTTTTTTCAATCAAAATAATCTTTTCATATTGCGAATTACTCTCAATTAATAAATAAGAACTCACGTGGCTATTAATGCATTACCTAAAATTGTCTAGGTAGCATCTTCCCTTCAAATGATGTCATTTAGACAATTTTTTATTTTTAATAATTAAAGTTGTTTTGATAGTAACTTGACTTTATAAAATTTGTCTAAATAACATCATTTTGGGAAAAAAAATATCACCTAAGCAAATTCAAGTTATTAAGTTAATGGTGATATGAGTTTTTGTTTATTAATTTGGGGAATTTAATTAACAAAAGGATCATTTTGATTAAAAAAGTCTTCCAAAAACTAAATGATTAATTTTTTTTTTTTTGGGGTATCAAAAAGCACTAAAGAACTCGTGGAATAGGCCACTTCCATTTGGCCACTATTAGCATTTTTCAACCCATTCTACCTACATGCATGTGGACTTACGGGGTTTGATAGTTACCAAGAGGTTCAACCTTGAGGAATAAAATGAACAGGGAGGAAAAAGATGACATGTGCCCTAAGAGAGTGCAATATCTATAAATGAATAGTTAAAGTAAGGAGAGGCACTTTTTAAAGGACGGACATAAGGGATCCAATTTACCTCCCAGAAACAATTTTTTTCATAAGTTTGGCTGAATTAGTATTTACAAAAACATTGAAAAAATTAGAATTATGAAGATAATACAATAACACATTCGACCTCCATGTTATTTTTCTTTGTTCCATCCTTGGCACATTCCTTTTTCCCTATAGCTAGGCTTCGAAACTCCAATATCATATACCATTAACATCAACTTGGACTTTGCAGCAACTCTTGATTCCACTAATTAACACGTGTTGGTTCATTTATCCAAGCTTCCTGCCCCATTATACATGCATAACGTTGGAATGAATTAGATAGCACGCAAAATTAGTCATAATGCTAATTTGGTTCATACATAGATCGCACCAAAATGAGGTCAAGCGCTGGAGTCATCATTTATCAAATCAAGAATGGATAAAGGAAACTTGTTCACATTATATTTTACCATTTTTTCCCACCAAAATTTGGGTTGGAACACTAGAATGAGATCAGAGCCTTATCCGCTTATCGATTCAGACTGAAGTTAATTTGAAGAAAGAAATTATAGTATTGTTTTCGATTTCTGATTGTTTTCATTATAAGTCACTCCTCCTAATGGATTTTGAACTTCAGATTGATTTCTCGGTTTCAGTTTTTCTTTTTGGTTATAATGCCATATTATAATTAGTTCTGTTGGAAAGTGATTATTAAATAACAATGCAGAAAATAAGAATCATATTGAAAAGAAAACTACGCTTTAAAAATGGAATACAGTACGCTGTTTGTGAAATTTGAAAACTTAAAAAAAGGGTTTGTGAGAACAAGAAATGGAGAAGGTTACCGTTAATCCAGTGCCTTGGAGGTTGAAAATGAAATCCAGTTCTGTGTAGTTCCTTCACGCTAAAAGGAGAAACGGCTTGAAGATGTGGGTATATTTTATGAAAGGCTTCAATTCCATTGTTATGTATCACACAAAGGATACTAACTAATATGACGCATGACTTTAAGAGTCTCATTACCCAAAGATGTTGTGTGGGCTTGTGAGAACGGAAGAGATGTAGCTATTGGGATTATCTATATACAATATATAGAGAGGGTTTGGCACTCTGCAGATAAAGATAGATATCGGAGAGGTTAACCATGGAAGGTAATTATTTGTTGTTCCTAGGCTTCGGGCGGTTCTGCAGGGAAATCAGGTATATCTTTTGTTATTATTGTTTTTTATTTTAATGCAAAAACATGAATTTATTTAAAAATCACGTTAAAAATAGAATGGAATGAATATCGACACCCATTCAAAGAATGTTTTAAAATTTTTGTTTTGAGTGTAAGGGCCCAAAAAAAGAGACAGCAATAATTTGTTTTAACAAAAAATAACAGTCAAAGCATATGCAGGTGATTTTCCATATTAATAATGCGGGATATAACTTAGATATAAGTGTTTTTTGAAAAAAAAAATCACGTCAAACACCAACTAATTAACATATACAGAATTTTTTTTATTATCAGATTTCTTCCCTTATAGGGAAAAATGGAAGAGGAAATCACGAATATTGAAAATTCGTGTAATGCTTGCACAAAGATTAGAAAATTTCTTATTTGGTATAAGATTGAAAAGAATTTTTTTAATTACATTTGCAAAATAAGAATGGAGCTTTTAGACATGATATGTATTGGTAAGTATTTAACAATTTTTAGTACTATTTAATTTGCTTAGTCGACAAACCCATATAGGAATTTTAAGTCATCCAACTGTGAAAGGTAATATTTTGTAATTAGTTTAAAGTAAATTATCATATATTGAGAATGTATTTTTAAAATTGTTTTAAGATTTAGTTTCGCTTGATGCGTAAGTTGATACTCTTATCGTATAATAACAATATATATATATATATATATATATATATATATATATATATATATATTAACTAGGAAATCTTGATACTAGGGACCCAAATACCATATTCTAACCACGATGAGGTATGGAATGCAAATCAAGACCATGGAATCTTTCGAAGCACTTGGTCTGGATGGCTTCCGACCTTTTCTTTCTTGAAAGGTATTATTGGTGATACTATGTATCAATTGGTGGTCAATGCTTTCTCTGATGGCTACTTTGATTCAGCGCCTGGTGAAACGCTTCTTATTCTACTTCCTAAAGATGATTCTCCCACCAGAATTAGTCAGTTTCATCCCATCGATCGGTCTGTGCAATGTTTTGTACGTACAAGATTATCTCTTAAGGTTATTGTGAACAGAATAAAGCCTCACTTCTCCAAACTCCTAAGCTAAATAATATATAAGATGACCTTTTCTAACTTTCATTTTTAGCAAATTCAACAGTCATACTTACTTAGTAATAAAATTTTCCATTTATGCATCCCATGCTCTATGTGCTGCACAGACATGTCAATTCGCAACGTTAAAAAAGTTGAAAGACATGATGAACAGTAGCTGGAATCAATGTGGGATGGAAGATGGTCTATGACAGTTCACCCTCTACAACATAAATTCGGCGCAATCTTGCCAACATATATACAGCTAAATCGCTAGTGCTCAGCCCAAGATGGAAAGAGCCAAATTCTTGATACTCGAATTGCTTGAGAAATGAGAACTCGCCAGCTGCACACAGACCATTACCTTTGACATAAACAGAAACAACAGAATAACACGCTGTTTTCTCTCTCTAAATCCTACGGGGATGATAGTTCAACTATGAATATTAATTCTTTTTCAGGCTTTTTTTTTTTTGGTGGAACCATCATTCCCTATTCACATACCACGCATAAGAAGATGATAGAATTAATGTCCTGACAAGACCAAAACGTTAGGGTATGAATGGCCATTCTGTTTGCTTAATTTCATTAGTATTCTCATCTGTACATTCAGCGTACCCGAGTTGCTCTTTAGTCTTTTTTTATGCGAGAAAGGAAAGGGGATAGATGTGTGTTTGGGAAGGTAAGAGTATGTGTTTAACTTGCAGGTTGTTTGCAGTCACGTTGAACTCACGAAGGATAATAAAAATTCAATTGGGATCAAGGTTATAAAAATTAGATCAAACCAGCTGATTCAACCATGAATCGATTTTCAATCCAATTCGATTAATTCAAAAAATTAAAGGGCCAAAAAATCGGTCAAAGAGTCGATCAAAATTGGCTAAAACTAGTTTGTAATAAATTTTTTTTTATAATAAAATAATTTATCCTAAATAAATTTTATAAATAAAAAGTATAAGGCAATAAAAAAAAGAAAGAGTAAAAATATAAAAAAAAATTTAAAGGAGAATATAAAAAAATAAAATGTACATAATTGGTTATTTTTTATACTTATTTTTTATTATGTTTATATTTTATTTTTTAATAATATTTCTCTCAAATATCAAGATATTTAGTTAAAATTATTATTTATTATTTATTTTTTAATGACAAGTAGAATCTTAATATAATTAAAAAATTTTAAAATAATATTTTTAATATCTTAAGAAATATTAAATTAATAATCAAATATTTAAAATTTATTTTTTATATTAAAATTTTAATATATAAAATTTTAAAAATATATATTTAATTATTATTAATTAAATTATAATTTGACTAATAAATTATGAATAAATATTTTCACTTGTTCAATGTCAATATATTTTTAAAACATTGATTGAGATCAACATCACCCATTAAACGTGTGTTTGGTTACACATAGGAGAAGACGCAAATACGATTTGAATAGAAGCGACAAATTATTACTTCTGCGTTAAAAAAAATTTGCCAGTATGCTTTTTCCTTTGTTTAACGCGCAGCCAAATACACCATCATGGCAGAGGACATGATACTTAGGTTATTATTGAGTTTTTTTACCACGCTAACTTGTGCAAAATAAACCCACGAAAAGAATTGCAGTGTCTTTTCCTCCCGTGATAAATGTTTGAATTATATTGTCATTTTTTTATTTTAAAAAATATATAAGTTCCTTATAATTAAAACATGATTGAAATATTCATAAGAATAATATTAATATCTTTTATTAAACATATAGTTTATTAAAAAATATTTTTTAAAACTTTTTTTTTATATTGTTTATTTTGTGTATAAAATTATAAATTTATTTTATTTTAAATCTGAAAATTAGTTATTTTTACATTATTCAAATACAAATTTAAGATATAAGAGTATTTTGCACAAAATAAGTATAATAGTGGTTCATCTTTTGCTATATGCTAAGTTAGTATGCATAGAATATGTTAGTATAATATATATTTTAATTTCAAGAAAAGAAGCATAAATTTTTAAAATAAAAAAGTGCTCTATAATTTGAATATCTCTTTAAAAAAAAAAAAAAGTGTGTGTAATTTACTAGCTGATGACTATGGCATCAAAAAATGTAGTTGATTTCACCAGACTGTCTCCAGAAAGGGAATAAGGCATATAACAATAGTTAAAAATCTAAAGAGGGCATAATAGCTATACAGGGTAGCTTTGTTTAGATTGGCTTAACGCAGGATGTGATTTTTTAAGAAGCAATGGAATAATGGCGTTGTGCGCGTTCCAAACGTAGCTTGCTACACTAAGGAAACGACTTTCACTTTTCTTCAGAACTCAGTTTCCTAACTTCGTCTAATCTGTGTGAAATTTTCTAGATAAATGAGAAGTTAAAAAGATTTGGTTCTTCCTTCCCCTACCTACCTAACAAAGTTGCCCGCAGAATTGTGGAAAGCTGAAGACGTCTTGGACGAATGCAGTGACCGCTAGAGAGCTTAAATTTCAGCCGGATGACAATTAGATCACCTTTGACCAAGAATCCACAAATTAAATCTAAATTTCAATAATTGAGGCATATGAATCATCCTATTCAATGAGCCTGATGAATCATGTGTAATAGATATCTTGCTTATTAATCATTAACTGGTCTCAACAGGTATCCGTAGACGAAATATTTTCATAGAAGTTTATGCGAACAAAATGTGAAGTATTTTTAGACCTTGAAAAAGCGCGACAAGACAGTCCCATTTCACCCAAAAATAAAAAGGTAAAGTGACAGTACCTATAATCGTAAAATTTGATTGCAAAAATATCGACAAATGATAATTTAATCGCGGTGTGGACAGTTCCTGATATTACAAACATTATTTTAACTTCATAACCAACCAGATCCCTAGATGGGATCCACATTACATTTTATCACCTGAAGATGCATGACTCTTGATGGTAGCAAAAACAATGTAATGTTACAGATACAATTTTGATTCACTAAAGGACACAAATGAGCAAGACCCCATCCTCCATTAGTTTAGCTGGCTAAGGGGAGAACGTGGTATAAGCGATGGTTTCAACTCTTTTACATCAAAAGATTCATAAGAATTGTTTTCCCGGAATTCCTCAAGAAGAGACTCCATTGGCAAAGATCGAAGAGACTCTATTGTTCCCTTACTCGGAACATCAGGCTCGTATCTTATTGGTGTAGTCCCACTGGGCTCATAGTCCTGCAAGACATGAAGACAAAAAATACATTACATCAAATGATAGATAATGCTAATAAGGCTCACTTAATAACATGCAAATTTATTCTTCTGACCATAAAATAGAATGCTAAGGCGACCTACCCTATATTGCTGCTGAAAAGTTTCACGAGCCTTCTCTTCAATGGAATCAGCTTGGCCAGAGTGATCCTCTCTAAAAGTTTCTAGCGTGTTTGCATGAGTTTTGACAACATTTAACATTTCAGATATAGTTTCCCGCTCTTTCACATAGAAGTCTGCAAAAGGTATTGCAGGAAAAAACGATAATATAAATGCAAAATATATAAGAATTTTAGAAATTATAATATTGATAATAACTTATAATGTCGGTTTTAACCTACAGTATGTCCATGAAACTGACTAAGTGAGGCAGGTATTTTCATGCATATTGAGTAATGAGACTTCTAAGTAATCAAGATCACGTAACTTCACTGCACGAGGTGTAAAACCAAAAGATCAACTTCCAAATCACTATACCCACCATCAAACTGTTGAAGGATAACCTCGCTGTTCTTTGCCATATCTTCCTCTGCTGCTACCCGTGCCGATTGGATTTCCGTGTCATGTAGCACATTGCTATCAGAGGCATTCCTGTATCAGAGTAGTTGATAATAATGATATCACATGAAGTCAATAACTTGGATGACTTCTATTTAAGTAAACCGAAATCAAAGCAATGAATAATACAACGCATAATGTTGGCCAAAAGGCCCAAAACAAAAACCACGTCAGCGTCAGCATAAATATTATAATTGAAAAAAAAATTATTGACAGTGAAGAATAGGTTTATAGAGTAATGACAAAAATTCACTTGAGCACTCTAGAATCAACCGACCACACACCTGATAAGTGACCCCACTGCAGAAACATGTTTGGTCCCCATCTCATTCACGGCTTCATGTGTCCTCTTCGTATGTTTAAATGCTGATTCAGCAGCATTGACACTAAAGAAAAGGATTTAAACTGATTCAAGTAAGAATTTCAACAACATTATCTAGATCAAGAGGTCGGGAAGGAACAATTAACACATACCTCTGCTGCAGGAGTGCCTCCATACGACAATGCTTTGCTGCAGAATAATCAGCAGTGTCCTTCGCATCCTTTTCGGCTTGCATGCAAAAGGCCTGCCATTTTCTTTTCGCATGAGTCACAATATCTCCCACTGATGACACATGTCCATCCAAGAATGACTTGTTCGCAATGCCATTTTCTCTAAGATCAACAAGCCTTGTATCTACCTACAAGTTCACCCACCAATCCATTATGAAAATTAATTGAAAGGAGCAGTAGGAGTACATAAATTCCCCCTCCCCTCCCCCAACTAAAAAAAAACTACAACTACCAAAGAAACACCTAAGACAGACCAGATCCATTTGTCGACGAATGTGATTAGACACTAAACTAGTCATATCAGCAATAAGCTTCTCTGTATCAGATCTTGACTGCTCCTGCACAGAATTAGATGGACAATGACACATTAGATATCAACACCCATAAACCATATTTCGGAAAGTTTATCGATATTTCATTATTACCTCGTAAACTTTCCTAAACTCAGCGATGCTATTTATTTGCATTTCATCCGCCTGGCATGCAAAGTTTTCAAGCCTTTTTGACTCTTCCAAAAGCTTATCCACAAATTCTTGAGTGCACTCAGATATTTCCTTTGTTTGTTCATAACTGAGATTGAATCTCTTTTTTATTTACAATCCGCAGGGCAAAACAAAGCCAACAGTAGATAAAGGATAACATCAGTTAAAACAGATTTGTCTTATTTTTAAAAAAGTACGGAACTATACGAAACTGTGAAACAAACGACACAGAGATGTGACTAAGTAGATAAAAATTATAAGATAGATAGAAGGAAAACTTAAACCACACACATGCCGTAGTTCCCTTGCTAGGGATGCCAATTCACCCTGCTGAGTTGATAGAGAACTCTGAAGATCATTAAATATGGAACCTGCTTCAGCGACTTCAGATGCAAGAAACTGATTCATTAAAAAAAATAGTGTCAAACAAGAATGAAAAATAAGCGCTCTAGACATAACTGTAGAATAAGCATACTTCTTCAATCGAATGACGATTGGAGGCACTAAGAGATGATATTTCCTCCAAGGTAGCATCGGAGTTCGCCTTATGCAAACGCACAACATTTTGCACCGCCTCAACATGAGACTTATACAGAGCCCTTAAAGCTGTCACTTTCTTTTTCACATCAATAACCGCCTACAGGTAAAAAAAGATCAATGAGAGAATAAAAAATAACGTGACATGCAAAACCATGAACCAGGTTATGTATGATGAAATCTAAAATGAATACAAAGCCAGAAGAAATATTCAAGAAAAGGAATTGGGTGAACCAGAATAGAATGTCACAGGCAAGAACAGATGCAACAGAAATTTGTCTTACAAACCTTATCCTGAATTCCCAAAAACGAATGACACAGATTCTCCACACATTGAAGGTGTTCATTCTGTCGAGTCAATGATGTTGACACAGTGTTGCAAAGAGAACCGACTTGCTGGGCAAGGTCCACTTGAAAATTGTTTACCACAGCTCTGTTACTTGAGTTCAATTTGTCTTCTCTACCTGTATCGTATCATGGCAGAGATGTTTATAAGCAATTAAGAAAACCCAAGTCAATCGAGGCACAAAAAAGGAATGGGACCTACCAATTTTCAAAAACAACGAGGCG
Source organism: Erythrophleum fordii (assembly GCA_032878935.1). NCBI lineage: Eukaryota > Viridiplantae > Streptophyta > Magnoliopsida > Fabales > Fabaceae > Erythrophleum > Erythrophleum fordii. The sequence continues at coordinate 10,420,858 of JAVQMF010000045.1, read as the reverse complement.
TTATCTTGGAGAGCTTTCTCCAAATCAGCTCGTAATATGCATGCTTGACGAGCCAGAGCACTTTCTGTAGTACATAATTGACATTAGCACAATTAAGAACTTAGAAAAATGATGGAAACCTAAAATATGCATACCCGCTTCTCTCTGCTCAGAAATGATGAAGTCCTTCTCTTTCAGAGTATATCGACATTTCTTTAATTCTTCCTCCGCGTTGGCAAGCAATTTGCTAGTCTTGCTCAAGTGTTTCTGTGTGGTTTTATGGTTTCTGGATAAAGAATGCGCATAGACCTCCATAACAATATAAGAACAAACACTTGAATACCTCACCTCAGTGGAATCAAGTTTGTTGCTCAAATCAGAGCACTGCCGAATCTGGTCAATATACTTGCTTTGCAAATCCTCCAGTTGCTGGTTGAAGCATGAAAGACGAAACAAGTCAAGGAACAAGTCAAGGATAACAAGAACAAGATGCTGGCCAATAATAATTTCTATAGCTAGTAGTATCCAAAAAAAAAAAACCTTCTGATGAGTTTCTAATGTGATCCCCATCTGCTCAATCTGATCTGCCATAGCCTAATCACAAGGAAAACATGCATCAATGAAAGGACTCAAAGGTACCCTTCTACGAATGATTTTAAGATAAAAGTCCTCAATGAACAACTATATATCAACTAGTGCATACCAATGAACAAGAGAAAATAATAATAAACATCCTAAAATACTAGTAATTTCAAAATTACACTAGGTGAAAATTTTCCCCACATTCGCAGAGCTGAAATTACATGGAAGAGTACTGTTCTCGATGACCATAGTCAATTATTCTCAGAGCAACGGCAAATGAAGCAAACAAAAAGACAAAAACCATTAACCTTCTTTTCATTCTCTTCCTGATAGTATCTTTCCTTCGGTATATAGACTCCATTTTTCTCACGTGCAGCGTAAACCTCTGGTCAAAATCGAAATTTCGTCGATGCTCAGAAACCTATGTCCCTTAGAGAACACAAGACTAATGAAGAACCTAAATAGCTCTTTGGCAACCATAACACAGACAAAGCAACTCACCAGCCTTGAGGCGTTCAATTTCTCCATAAAGATCCTTGATAAGAGTAGATTTCATCATTTTTTGGTTAACCTAGAATAAACAGAAAAGAAAAAGACGGAGAATCCTTGAGAAACAATAAAAGTTCATATCTAAGCTAAATTAGAAATGAAAAATCTCATCAAAATAAGCCTGAGGACACAACATATGCTATTCATAAAATCCGCATATAGCACAACTTCTCCACAGCAAAATGGCAAACCTGAGCTAATTCAGAAGCAATATCTAAATTCTATAAAGCAAACAGCTTAAATTGCCAATAAAACTTAGTATCCCATCCGACTAATGCTTCATAACAACATAAGGCATGTTCTCTCAACTAATGAAATAAAAAATATTGGACATTTCCTTAGTCACTTACAATTTTAAAAAGCACATATATCCCACTTAAACTAAATGAATACAAAGAACCAATTTTCAGAAGATTTTGATAACATAAACAAATATTCATATGAATAATGGGTCAAAATAGGCAGATCAAATCACTCTTTCTCAAGGATTCTATAAATGATTTGTAACTATGAATGTAGGACAGAAAAACTAACAAATACAAACAGTCTCTCAAGTCCTCCAGCAATAACATACCTCGGGTTTATTTTTGATGTTCTTTGCCCTGTGTGCATAATCCAGTGTGCTCAACGTTTCCTCTAAGCAATGAACAGCGGGAGAAACAGTGGCTATGATACAAGTCTTGGTTCTCCCACCAAGTGAATCACGCAGTAAACGTGTCAACTTGCTATCCCTAAATTCCAACTTGGCTAGGTAAGCATGCGAGAAATAATCACACGCCTATATGTACAGACACATGCCCACTCACAAAGACACACAGAGAGAAGGACTGAATCGTTGTCTAAATTAAAATTCTAATCAAGCAGAGCAGAAAAAACCTGTAGGGGACATGGCCAAGGTGCTCCACAAGAGCACTGATCACCCTCCCTAAAGTAAGCAAACTTTTATTAATTTCCCCTGCTTCTCTTGCACGACCCTAAAAATATAATAAGATCCCCCTTATTAAAATTAAATTCCTAGGCAATTTAAAAATGAATATCAGATCGAATATATGTTACATTTGCTCGTGCAATATACATTAAAGTGTATTACCTCTCTAGCACCAGACCGAGATATATTTTCTGACCCTGCTAGATCCACTAAATTCAGCTTGCCACATTTTATTAATTCTTCGCCTTCTGGTGTTGCTTCCTTGATGTGAATTGTTATTGAAAACAAAGAATGTGACCGACTGAAACAGGAAAAATAAATCTCAATAAAATAATGAAATTTATAATCTGTCTGAACAAGAAACAAAAAGCAGCAATTACCTTGATTGCTTGTTCAATAAAGTTTCTGCAGTACGCCGTTTGGCTGACCCTCTCTCCAAAAGAGTAAAGATCTCGCTTGCACTTGTCACAATTTCTTCCTCCAAACCTCTTACAAGGACTCCACCTTTACCATCCTCCATAAGAGGCAGCTGCTTTTTCTGCTTCTCCTCCAAAGCAACTCTTGAAATTTCATCAGGGGCAAGCAAATCAGTGATCTCCTCATTATACAATTCTAAAAAAGTGACTTTCACGCTATATTCAGCATTTTGGCTCTCAAGGGTATCAAAAATCTGCTTTACAGCCCTAGGTATGACCCCTGCGTCTGGAGGCAACTCTCCATTCAGCCCACTCTGCAGAGTAGTTAAATAAACTTAGTAAGCCTGAATCATGAGTAAGCACGTAACACTTTCATCAAATATTATGAGAGGACACTAAATTATACCTTCGACCTTTTGCAATCACCTTCCATTGTGTATGTTTTTCCCGTACCAGTTTGACCATACGCAAATATAGTACAGTTAAAGCCCTCAAGAACTTCATTTACTATTGGAATGATAGCCTGATCATAAAGATCTTTTTGCTGTGCAGAAGGACCAAAAACCTGCGAAGTATGCCACGGATCATTTTGAGTCCCTAAAAGGCTAAAACAGAACACACTTCTGATATTTATTCCTCTAAAGAAGTTAGCCAAAGTGCATTTTTGTTGATTTAAGTCTTGGCAAAACAATATATAGCCCTGCAAATGTGTGCGTATTGACTCTCAGTCGCAGATATGCTGGACCTCGCAATTGTCACAAAGAAAGGGTACTAGTAACAGTAACAATGCTGAGAAGGTTGATTCATGAATCACTATAGAACTTGACGAATACCCAGTGTTCAACCAAGCAATCCTGTATTTCTCATCAAGGAAAAAACTGAACAAGACAAGCAAGGAGCTCTATAGAAAAACCAATCCAAGCCAAAGCCTGAAACAACTTATACACGTAACCACGACTCCAATAATAGCCCTTGTTGGCATTCATTTTCAATGTAATGAACTCGTTGGACCGTTTCACTGTTTCCCCCCAAAAATTTCCCTGGACCCTGGGGGAAAATATCCCGGCCTTTGATATTCAGCAAGAATGACTCATTTAGCACTCTGCCTTCTTTTAACCATATAGAATCCATATGTTAACGTTCCACAAAACAATCAAAAATAGAGAAACACAAGTAGGCCAAATGTAGTAAGCTAGTTTTCACCTTAGTGAATATAAGACCGAAACTCGTAGAAATTCAAAATTGGGTTGAAAGAAGTACCTTATCGAAAGTGAAAAGTCTGTCTATATGCTTGCCAGCAATGCTCTGAGACACCGCTACTTCTCTAGTGTACTCGTTGCAGGTGACAACCTGCGGTGCATTGATCCGCAACTCCTCCTCGCTGAAGGGCCTAGAATTTACACGAGAACACGAAATGTTGCCAAATTAGTTGAAATCTCAAGAAGCTATGAAAATCAATGCACAGAGGATCATCGTGGAATTAGGCTGGAATACCTGCAACGAAGGAGGACCTGAACGTTGACACCCTTCTCTTTGTCGTGGCGAGCGGACATTCTGGATCCAAGAGAGCAAGAACCACCACAGACCTTCACTCTTTCGTTTGTAGTTCGGCTTCTGAATTTTGTTTCTCTCTCTCTACCCGGACCTGTGTGAATCGGAAGGAGAGCGGGTGGGTTGAGATTTGAAATTTAGAGAGCCGCTCTTGCCTTTTCATATCTACGGCTCAGATATTGGGAATCACGATCTGACGGTCTTTTATGCAACTGTTCGAATAGGGTGTTTTGGTGTGACCATTTTACCCATCAACTTTCAATCACATCTCCGAATTGTCCTTTGGAGTCAATTGGGCTACGAATTGATGTATCAAAGTAAAATGAGCAGCCCGGTCCGGCCCCGCTCTATTGGGCTCTCTACTTTAGTGGAGTAAGTTTCAAGAAATAGCTACAACTATCTGTCATAAATAACTACAAATTTTTTTAATTTTTCAGGTTAAGATTAATCAGAAATACCATGATGAGTTCAAACTCGGGAAAAGACAATAAATAGTATCGACAATGCATGCATGCATGAAACATCATAATGGTGTTGTAGATTTAGTTGCAGAGTCATCTATGATCCGTCCCTAACGAAGCTTTGTGGGGATCTAAAAGCAGAGGGATTTTGATGGCCGCCGACAGTGGAGAAGGATCTTCTACATTACGATTCAAGTTAAGCAGTAATTTAGATCATTTATATAAATTTGGGTAGTTTAATTTTTTTAACCCTCCTTTTTTAATTTGATATTCTTTTGATTTTAAAAGAAGTAAAATATATAATAAAAATAATCTTTCAATTTTCATCAGACAAATAATTCTATCTAATAAGAATTAAAATTTATTTTTATTTTATATTTTGTTTCTTTTAAACTTAAAAAATATATCAAAATAAAAAATAAATAACTCAAAAACATTAAAATCTAAATCGTCCAAAGCATGGATCAAGTAACTAGTTTATATAAGATATAATTTCATTTTATTAATATATATTTTATATATCATTCAAGCTTAAAAATAAAAATATATTTTTACGTAATCCGCGCAAAAACACAAGTCAAATAAGTAGTTTATATAAAAAGTTTATATTACTGTTCAATTTACACAAACACATCCATTTGCACCTACAGCTTATCCATATGCGCCTACACCTCTAAGCGAAATTCCAACAAGTACAAGATTGTGACTAGTTACCCTTGACTTTGGATCTGCTCATGTTAGAGTGTCGCCATTAGCATCATTTTCTTCTAAAATGAGATTGAAACACCCCTCTCCCCCCCACAAAAAAAAAAAAAAAGCATTTCCCTCTCACAGCTGCACGCTCACATTGCCATCCTAACATGAATGAATGCAGCAGACCAGTTACCCTCATTGCCCATTCCCTTTCTTTCCTTTTTTACTACTGCCCATACCCTTCTGCCTCTTTTCTCTTCAAGATTTTAGTGAGTGTATCAACTTCATACATGTTCCTAATTACATTCAAGCCAAACGGTATATCACCATTCCCATTTTAGTCAAACAAATAGCGTGTCTTTTCTATGATTTTGGCCTTATTCACAAGGGCTTATCCCTAGATAAGGATACTTCAACAAATACGTATTTTATGATACATATAACAAAATTAAGTGTATAAATACATATTAATAATATTTTTTTTATTGTGTTGACAGCAGCTTTAAAATATGATATTAATCAATTATTAACAATAGTAATATACAATTATTAACATATTGAGGATACAGTTAATAATAACTTTTCATCATGTGAAATAATTAGTTTCTTAAAGTAAAAATAATTATATAAAATATTAATTATTAATTCATTACCTAACCATTATTAATACATTTTAGAATTTATTAATATATATAGATACATTTAACTTTCCAATGTGCACCGAAAGCACAACAAAAATCTTATGCCTGTCGCAAGCATTGCCTGTCGCGCTATCACTTCATCCTATTCGAATTTTGAAGGAACGAGCAAGGACTTCAAATCATAAGAAGAACTACAATTTACAAACAGCAGGTGAGTTATTAGAGGGGGAAAAGGAAAAAGACCTGCAACATGTGTCTTGCAGGAAAGTTTGATCTTTGAAAATATAATACATAAAATTATGCTAAAGTTTCATTTTCAAATCTTTTACTTAGATTCCACTGCATCCATGTTAAATATTGATAATATACTTTTGGAAATTTAAAAATTACAGCATTAATCTCATTTTATTTTATATATATGTTTTACAATGATTTGGCTTAGCTACAATAACAATACTTCTGACGATATACCAATTGAAATATAGGCACATAAATGACAAACTTCAACTTATAAAACAAATTTTGGCTGATGAAAATAATTTTAACACATGGGTGATTTAAAATAGCACCTCAAAAAGTTTTCAGGAACTACTGACCTTGAGCTTGCGTCGCTGATTGAGCCACTTTCCCCATGTTCTTGCGCCAAAACTCCCCCAAACGCAATGCAATATGTTTTAAAAATAGAAGTGGGCCCGGGGGCTTTCGTACAGTTGTAGTTACCGATCGTGGCTTCATTCTTGTTTCTTTCTTCCTTATCGTTATCTCGCATTCTACCCTCTTTTAATTCTGTGGCCTAAATGCTGCTGCTTCTCCCTCAGCAACGCGAGTGAAGAGGGTGACACGCTCCACCCACCACCGATGCCCGAAACCACCGCTCGACCCGTCGGCGGCACCGAGTACAGCTGGTGCAAGTCCGTCCTTTCTGGCACTGGAATTACTGTTCTCGGTCTCCTCCTCTCTAAATCCCCTGATATCCCACTTCTTCGAACTGCACTTCACAATCTTCAAAATTCCCACCCTATCCTCCGCTCCAAGCTCCATCTGGACGTCTCCAATAACACCTTTCATTTCCTAACTCCTCCCGATCCTCACATCCAAATCACGCCCTTTGATCTACAATCCACGTCTCGCATCATTGAAAGTGAATCAAACGACCACCCCATCAGCCCCTTCCATCGAATCGTCGAGCACGAGCTGAATCGGAACTCGTGGCATGATCCTAGTGGCTCAATGCCCACTGACACCGACGTCTTCCATGCGAGCGTCTACAGGATAAGTGACCACCAATGGGCTGTGTTTCTCCGGTTGCACACGTCAGTATGTGACCGTACGGCGGCGGTGGCGCTGCTGAGTGAACTGCTGGGGCGAGTGGGTGGAAGGGTGGAAGAGGAGAATGGGACAGAGATGGAATTAGGGGAAAAGGAAAAGGTCAAGTTGGCAATTGAGGATCTCATTCCAGAGGGCAAGGCCAACAAGCCATTTTGGGCGCGTGGGTTGGACGTGCTTGGATATTCCTTGAACTCTCTAAGGTTCGCGAATTTGGATTTCGTGGATGCTGATTCTCCTAGAAGCTCTGAGGTAGCCAAATTGCAATTGAACGCAGATGAAACAGAGAGGCTAATTGCCGTGAGTCACTCTTTCTTATTCCCAGTGATAACTGTTGCTATGTTTTTTAATAATTGCTTTATCCATCAATCCTAAAAGGAAAAGGAAAATTGTCCTTGAATAGTGTTTGTTATTAATTGTGTCAACAAGTCTCTCGTTTTTATTTTAAAAAAATTAATTCATTGAAGATGGGGATGGGTGTGGATAACTCTGTTTTGACTCGGAAGGGCATGCAGGGTGCGAAAAACACATGTCGAAGTAATGTAGTTAGGGCTGAAAATTTGACCAAAAAATATTTGGACTGTGAGAATTAAATCAATTTGATGGTATAGTAGAAATTGTTACATTGTGAAGGAAAAGTTAGTAGTGTGATGCTGTATTTTGATTTAAAGAGTTAAGTGCTATCTGAACAATTTTTGGCCCATAATCATGATGCTGCTGTGGTCTGTGGTCCTCTCCGAACCCATTGCTTTTTGTTGTCCATTAAGTCCTGTATCTCCTTATATATACTGTCAATGTGTAAGTGTCCCATATTATCTAACAAGTCTGTTCAATACATGTCACACACAAACACGACGTCTTTTATTTTGAAGCGACCAAGCTATCAGTTTGTCGAGTACCAAATGCTCCATGATCTGTATGTTTCTGAATTCTGTTATCTCTATGACATGATATAATTACCATATCGTTTCATAGTTCACAATGTCGCGATCAGTTCTGTCATCTGCTTTTTGCATATGATATGGTAATGTAATGATTCAATTTAATTATGCAATATAATGTAGGGGTGTAAATCAAGAGGAATCAAGCTTTGTGGGGCACTTGCCGCAGCTGCAATGATTGCCTCATGGACGTCTAAGCACCTTCCTGATCATCATAGAGAGAAGTATGCCGTGGTAACTCTCACTGATTGCCGCTCAATTCTTGATCCAGTCCTTTACAGCAATGATCTTGGTAAGCCACACAAATTAGTGATCCCATTTTTGCTTGGTTCATTATGCTTCTGTGACTGGTACATTACGCCACACTGGTTCACAAAGTTTGAAAATACAGTTTTTCTCATATCCTTTTGAAGTAATTTATTCAACACTAGTTTTTCTGTCCTGTACTCCGAGTCCAAAATAATGCTGTCATTCAGATTTGTGATATTCTTCGAATACTATGTGCCTAGACTCACAATTTTCACGCATCAATTCTCTTGTACTAAGAGCTTAGTTTTATAGAGCAATATCGTTCACAGGGAGCTTTTTTAACAAGATCGCTTGTTTGGTTCAGGATTTTATCATTCTGCCATCTTAAACACACATGATGTGGGTGGAGAAACCCTATGGGAGCTGGCAAGGAGAAGCTACATGGCCTTTGAAAATGCTAAGAATTGCAACAAGCATTTCTCAGACATGTCTGACCTCAACTACCTCATGTGCAAAGCCATTGACAACCCTGGTTTGACACCGTCGTCATCGCTAAGAACGGCCTTAATATCGGTGTTTGAAGACCCTGTCATTGATGATTCAGGATCAGATGAAATGCAACAAGAGCTTGGATTGGAAGACTATGAGGGTTGCTCTTCCGTCCATGGCGTGGGGCCATCTATAGCCATATTTGATACCATACGGGATGGAAGGTTGAATTGCGCATGTGTATATCCCTCACCCCTTCACTCAAGGGAGCAGATGCTAAAACTAGTCGATCATATGAAGAAAATCCTAGTGGCTGCTGGTAACATTGAAGATCAATAAATTGAACTGTCATGGTTATTATATATTTGACCAATTCATTGCTCAACTTTACCTCTTCATGATTCAATGCAAGTTGAGATTCCCACATGATCTATCGAGAGCATATATTTTCCCATCAGGAAAATAAAAAACAGATAATGCCAAAGATGCCATGACATTAGAAATGTATACTATTGTTTGGTGAGACCAAAGATGGCCCCCCTCTAGCCTCAGATAATTACAAGAAATGATTTTTTTTTGGTTTATTTTTGTTTCGAACTTCAACAAACCTTATAATTGAATTAAATTAGTGTCTACCTGTAAATTTTCCAAGATAAAGACATTTTTTAAATTGTTCAAGGTTCGATAAGCCTTCTCCCCGAATTACATAGGTGGCCTATTTAAACTTTTCTTGTCGTTGTCAAGACGGGCACATCGGGCTATGCTAGACTAGACTTGAAGTAACGCGAATAAGAAATCTGAAAAAATAAATGATTAAAATCCGTTTACGCTGATCTGTGGAACCAATCGGGTCAACTTGCTCGCCAGATTTTACTTTTAGAAAAAATTAAAGATTTTAAATTAAAAATATTTATATTAAAATTTTAAAATTTGAAATTATTTTGAATAATTCAAAAATATAAAATATAAATTTTATAAAAAATTATAATTTAAGATCTTGAAGTTAAAATTATTTTTAGTTTTTGAATCTTTGAAAATAAGTTTAAAATTTAAAAATTTTTTTGTATAAATATTTTTAATTTAGAATCTTTATATCTATTTTTTTATTTGGATATAATAAAAAAGAGAATTACAAATAAAGACTTAAAGTTAAAAAAAATTATTTTCAAAAGATTTATTAACACTAGCTATCAAAATTAATGATAATTTATTTAATGATAATTATTTTTTAAAAAATAATTTTTTTAAATTTTAAATCCTCATTTATAATTTTCTTTATAACAAATTTGGCAAGTCGTTTCTTCACGCTACTTGCAGATATTGTGAGGAAAGGCTGTTTTTCCGTACTTGCATTTAATTAATTAGCAGAATTTCGCTGAGGCTTACTTTTGGGGCCCACTCACCTTTGGTTTCCAGTTTCGAGAGATCATAAAATAGGGTGGCTAAACACGAATTGGGCAAAGAGAGACTAATATGTACCATGGCAATTTTCCTAAACAATTGTCTAAATTATTACTGATCTAGTTTTTGAAATAAAAAGACCATGGACACAGATGAAAAGCATTTGTGGCCATTTGATTAACTAATATGGCCAATTATGACAACTGCAAAAGAAGGGGACGTGTTTGTTGAAATAGATAAACCGAAATTCAAATTTCACTCATGCCAGAAACTAATTTACACGTCAGATCATTCCTCCTTGAAAACTCTGTGTAGAGCGCAACAGCTTCTATTGAACCTATAGCTAGGTCATGCCTTATGACAGTGTGTGCGTGTCACCTACTTCTAGCTCGAGTACATGGCTTAGATATAACTCTGCGAAAGAGGTTATATAGTTCTGATGCAAGGGGGGCGGGGGGACAAAGAGCTTGTGGTCACTGCAATTCAAAGAAACTCGTCAAAAATTTTGCGTAAGTCAAACCTCCCATTGCTGCATTCTATAGCATTTAACACATCCCGAAACGTAGAAACACTGCATGGAACAAGCAGGCCATTCCTCTGCTCAAAACCATATTCGTCGTATGCCTTCTCCAACAACATCTTGAACAATGGGTGAGAGAGATACCTGGTGGGAACCACATGTCGTTGGCGCTCCTCCCCGACATAGAGTGCGAAAAAACCAGTTGGGGTTTTGTTAGATGGGAATTCTTCCTCACGTCCCTTAACCTTGAGCAAACACTCATGGTGGACACGGTCTGTGTCACCTCCACCAACAGCCTTCACCCTTTTAGCTAGTTTCTTAAACGACATCATCTGCTTCCCTAGCATCTCGTTTTTCTACCTAATAGTTCGCCAAGTGACGTTGAGGAAGATGGAGCTGAGATCCGAAGATCATTCGTGTGTGTGCTAGGTGTAGGGAGGATTTAAGATTATATTTGTAAAGGGAGTAATGGGAGCATTGGGTAGAATAATCTGAAAGGGTCATTTCTTTTGACTTTTGAATAATTGAAAATCTATGACAGTTAATAGTTTAAGGTATCAAAAAGAAAAATCCATTCTTTTTTAAGGTATATGATGTCTTGAAGTGGGTATTGGCTAAGCTTGACTTGGGAATAGTTAAAAAGATAAAATATATTATCCCATGGTGAGAACACGAGAATAGCCATTAGCAGTGTGTGGCAGGCCAGCACCTCTAAGCAGTACAATTGGTGAAAGATGGGGGTTCCTACTCCAAATTTCTCGGTTGTAAATACTTGTGTGATCAAAAGAATGAGTCAATCTAGTGGCACAAACAAAGGGTTTGGTGAAAACCCAAACTTTGACATTGTAGAATTTAATCAAACAACTACTATCCATTAAAAATGATCGGACTATACGCTAATATAATGAAGTACGCAATAATTAGTGGTCCATTACTCAGAAATCATTATTGTTAATTTGAAAGCAACATGGGTATGGCTCACACAGTTTCGCACCATTTCTTATTATTCGTACAATATAAAAAAATTTCTTCTCAATCTGGTTAGTAGCAGCCATGGTACCGGTGGCTCATTCATTCAAAGAGTCAAATGCATGCCAAGCACCTTAATTGGAAGGACAACATCCTCCATTCAGACTTTATAATTATTTCTATTCAAGATTATTTTGTTACTGACTCAGCTAACAAAAGAGATGTAGAAGAAGATGATACTGCGAGATATTTATACACATTAATAATACTTGCTAAGAAATAATATAAAGCGATCAATCATCATATTTCATATATGTATACTCATCAATGTAAGACATATCAAAAACACAAATATCATATATTATTAAAATTTACCTATGGACAAAAATATTAACATAACATACATTTATTATGATGAGACTAAAAAGTATTTATGCTTCTTAATATTTGCAAACTACTTAGAAAACATAAAGCAATTTTTACTTTATCATAATTAAGCATGAAGTTATTTCTATCTAACTATAAGTTGGGATTCATTATGCCTACACACAAAAGAAGAATTGATATCCTTAGGTCCGTATGTGATCACTATATTTTGTTAAACAATTACATGCATGCACCTACACAATCATATAAAGATGTTCTAGGTACTCTTTAATTATAATTGCTAATCATGAGACATTGGTTCTCAATGTGCACAAGTGTCTCATATGCCTCAAACAATTAATTCATAATGGTAGTTAGATTACCACAGAAGAGTACTAAAGTAAGAATGACTCTCTGTATCATTATCCTTATGCGCCTAGTTACCCTATCTCATACATAAGATCAACATAGGTGCTTCTCAAATAATCATAATCATGTTTTTCCTCATCATTTAGACATACATGAGTAACAAACGAATATGTGCAAATAACGAAAGACCATAACAAAAATTGCATGCATCAAGCCATCTATATGGAGCCTTTATACATGTTTCTCGAATTTGATAACATGTAAGAGCAACTAGGATGCAAATATATGATTAAAAAGGTCAAAAAAACTACTCTTACATCAGTAATAAATTGCCGCCGTAAAAGAAAAATGGCATCCATAGCACTGTAGTGCCATAAGGTCTCTTGTTGAGACAGAAACTGATGGCACGACCGCTTGAATGATAATGCAATTTCTAATCAAACCAGGAAACAAAACTAGATGGCATCATGACACCAAAAAATGAAGCCACAATGCCGCAATGAAAAGTCATATTTTTCCTTTCGTTTTTAATGCCAGAAAACATAGCAAACTTCAATGATAATGCGCGTTGGTCATGATATTATGCAATTGATTAACTACAATGTCAATATCTGGCTAGACAAAAAATAATTTCTATTGTTTGGATTCAATCAAATTTAAGGTAATGGGAAAAAATCCCAAATTTCTCTTCTCCTACGTAAATTAGGGTTTATCAAATTTTATATAACAGGCAAAGATAATAAAAAATAATGCTTTGATACCACATGTAAATATACTATTTGAAATCTTAACTTATGAATTTAACTTTCAAATAAATAATATATAATATCTCCATGTTCTTCGTGTATCTAACATGTGATTTTAAGGATGAAATTCAAACAATAAAGCCTTCATATAAAATTTCTACTTACTAATTATAATATTGAAAAAATTACGTTTAAGAAACAAAAGATGAAGAAAATTATTTTTAAAAACCTTTACCATTAAGTTCAACAATTTGTTGCTAAACTTAGTAGTAATCATCCTAAAACAAGTGGGAACAGGTCTTTAAGAATAATTTTTTTATCTTTGGATCCTTTATTATAATTCTCCCTATAATATTTGAGAGAATTAAGTGAAAGTAATAAATTATAAATACCTTCAACTATATTTTTTAAGTTTGAAGTAGAAACCCTAAGAAATCAAATTCACAACACTTGAAATCACAAACATGAAAAAAAGAAGAAGAATGATGATGTTTTCTCATAAGCTTATTCTAACAAGTGTCTAACAAGTGCAGAGATGTTTAATGATGGTTATTTCTCTTAGGGAAGGTCTCCCTTATTAGGTAACCTCCTATTTTCAAAATGATCAATTAGCCCACGATGAACTCTCCCATCAAATGTTGTATTATCGTATTTTTTAATGTGATATAAACTTATCCTATCTTACTAACCTTCAAGTAATTATTTATATAACATATTCTTAGAATATTTTGGAATACACAATTTTGAAAATGAAAACATTTCAAATACAAAATTATTTTAAAGGTTAAACTTAGATATAATGCCTTATGTTCTTGTTATTAAGTTTTTTAATCAAGATATGACAAATATATAGTTTAATTAAAAAATTATATAGTTGTTTACAAAAATCACATGCTTATTATATTTTAATTAGATACCTATACACTTATCATATTTTGATTATGAAACATGATAATAAAAATATAAAGAACTATATATATGTTTTTTTTATTTTAATTATCTTAATTGCAATTTGTTTCATTATAAATATATTTTTTATTTTAATTAGAAATATCTTACAAATTATTCATGAGTTTAATGAAGGCATTAAAGATAGGAAGTTATTATAAGATAGACTTGATTGTGAGTTGTAAAGTTCACCTAGCCTTAAAAAAAAAAAAACATGTGTCTCAACAAATCTAAAAAAAATGACCTATTTCTAAAAAGTTCAAATAGAAAATGGGTCCAGTTTGGACTTTTCTAAAGCTCAACCAAAGTTCAAGTCCAATTGTATTATAATATATACTTTTTATATTATTAATCAATAATAAAATATATTCTCAATACATTACTTAAACTTTCATCTTTTTAGTTTCTTAATTTAATGTGAGTAAACTTTGATTTTAAGATGATAAATTTTGAATTTTATAGAGAATAAAGGATATCAATCAATTGACATTTGTTTACAATTGAAGTTTTCATTTGTTGCATTAATCAAATATAAGATTCTTTAATATTATTTTTAAACATATTTAGTGGTATAAATACTTTTGACCGGTATGCAATATATAGGAATTATCCTCAATTGAAGAAAGAAAATATAATTTAAATATGGTTAGATTGATTTAAAGAATTCACTTTAAAATATGACATAAGGCTATATCTATTATGTAGTACTACATTGATTGCTAAATTAAAAGCATTAACTCTATATATATTGTTTAAATTATCACGTGATATACATCACTTGAAAAAATTGGTTTAAAGGTGATATGTAACCATTTTTTTTTAGGGATGTAGAGGTATATTGGTACATTAATATCAAAATGACATATTTTCAAAAACATCTCTTATATCTACAAAATATAATGAATTAACATATTCATGGCATTGGCAATCTTTTTTTTTTTTTTTAAGGTTGGGTTAGGCTTGGCCATTTTTAACTATGTTAAGCTTAGCCATTTTTTTATGTAAATAGTATTATACTGAGTTTAAATTTTTTGTACATTTTTTTATTGGTTCAATACATTTTTAAATTAGTTCGACTTGTAATTAGGTATATTGTAAAGGCACACATTCATCTTTATACAAATTGATAAAGAAATTCCTTGCCATACATTTAAGTTCTAAGAAATAAATATGTTCATGTTAACAAGGGAAAATGACTACTCATATTAAAGAAATCTTAGTTATTCAACAAATACAATAACTCCAAGCATTCCACATCACCTTCAATTTGATGAAACATAGCATTTCATTTGTTGCTTTTTTTTTCTCGATTCTTCAAATAAAATCTAAGTTGTTTGCTTCATTGGGGCCCACACTTGCGCCACACGTCCTCCCACCTCCCTACACTATACACCTCTTATCACTTATGGAGCTTATATTAGAAAAACCAAATATAAATTAATGAAATGTTAACTTGTAAAAGACACACACACTTGATCCAAATATAAATCAATGAAATGCTAACTTGCAAAATCCGAAATTCTCCATACCATTTCAACATATGAGAAAAAAGATCTATTACAAAGTTTTAGAATCAAACTTCTAATAAAATCATGCCAAATCATCACCTAATTGAGGAACTAAACTAATACTACCAAACAAAACAATAAAAGTGATTTAGATCTAATTACATGACTTTATTGGAAAATATAACAATGAGATACAATAGCATAAGTTTCTTAAAAAGAATATCTAATTGAATTAAACTATAGGTATTCAAAAGAATCTAGGTTTCTTTTGGTAAGACCTATTTCTTACATATCTGAGGTAACATAGTAAGACCCATTTCTTGTGGGAGCAAAATGAGACTACAAGTGAGTGATTCAATATGCAAAGGACATTGCAAATCATATATAAGCTTAAAAAATGGTTTTCTGCATTGAATAAGGAGGGGAGGCTATGAAGATGGTTTTTTGTTACAAGTTTTATGAGCAACGTAGAGTGTGGGGAGGTGGAAAGACATATGGCACAAGCGTGGATATGAATAAAGCAGATGGCTCATATTTCATCTAAAGAATTAGGGGGAAAAACAGTAAATCAAATGCTATGTTTCATTAAGTTAAAGGCAATGTGGTGCACTTAGAGTCATTGAATTCATTGAATGATTAAAATGTCTCCAACATGAGCAGATCCGTTTCCTCAATTCCATCTCATCTAAAATCCAAGTCCCCTTTTCATTCTTCATAATCTCAATCTGATTAATCTTTTTGTGAATTATTGTTGAAGCATGAAAGAAATTTATGTTTTGGTCCCTAAATCATAACCATTTGCATTTTGATATTTGGAACGAAGTAATCTCCCTTTATTGAGGAACTTTATTATAATCCTTCTATAACTTGTCTTGAAGCTTAGGA
This sequence comes from Erythrophleum fordii, assembly GCA_032878935.1. Lineage (NCBI taxonomy): Eukaryota > Viridiplantae > Streptophyta > Magnoliopsida > Fabales > Fabaceae > Erythrophleum > Erythrophleum fordii. The sequence continues at coordinate 10,404,341 of JAVQMF010000045.1, read as the reverse complement.
AGACAAGGGTTGCTACACCATCGATAGCTTGATAAATTCCTTTAAGCCTTCTTAATAGTTCTAAAAGAGTGAATGTTAAAAGTGAAAAAAAAAACAAATTCAACATATGGCGGCATCCAACAAAATAAGAAAGAGATGTGTTGTGTAAATATTAACAATATAAAAGTATCAACTAGGTCAATGAAAGATTTAGAGAATTTTTTTATGAGAGAAAACATAGTGTATGTTTTGGGTTACTTTCTTCCTCCTTTAGAGATTGATGTAGGGTAGAACAGGGAGAGAAAATTAAACTGCGTGACAAGAGAATAAAAAAACCAAAGAAGCTAAATTATCAACATTTTTTTTTTGTAAACTTACAGACTAAATTTACTAAATTAACATATCTTTTTAAACCTAAATTCATAAGTTTTATAAGTTAAATTGCAATTATGATAGACTATTCTTGAACTCCATCATTCCAAAACCAAAAACAATGAAAATAAAATAAAAAATTTCTCATCAAGAAGCACCAATGATGGATTTAGAAGATTTAATTTAAAACTTCTATTATTAGCTACTTGGAGATCATATACTTATACTTTATTTTCTTTATCTTTTGATTTTCCATTATATAATTAAAAAAGAAAAAAAGAAAACCTTGCCAACTAAGAATCAACTCCCTTAGAACAAAAGAGTTGAAGATATTAGGAATTGAACTTATACTTAACACAAACTTGGTCATTCCAATCTAATCAGCCAAAGTGAGTATATGTAAGTTAATTTATTAAGTAACATTCAATGTTAAACTAGTTCAAAATCACAATTTGGACTAGCTTTAATTACCTTGTTTAAATTATTAAAGTCCAAAGGAGTGTTTGAAAAATTAAAAAATTGATTTAATATTGGTGTTGTAATTTCACTCAATCTTTCTAGTTCAGATTAGGGTAACAATCTAAAAAAGAGAGCAACAGTTGACTAGGAAAATGAATCCATTCACAATAATAATGCAAGAGTTAGAGGGAAGGAAGGTAATGTGGAGAGTTTTCTTGATAAATGATATTGAGCATAATTTTTATAAAAAATTTAAAGAAAATATAATGTTTAATATGTTATTTTTAAGCACCATTAATAAACTAGTGAAAGCACAAAAAATATTAATACTTCTATACTATGTTAAAGCCCCTCAAATAAAAAAGTGGAAAAGAAAAAAGGAATAGAACTTACATGCATATATACAATGATAATCTTGTCATTTTCCTTGTTTTCATAATCAACAACAATATGCCACGGGATGGAATGGATGGATGAGGGCAAATTCATCTATTAACTTCTCATTATGAGAAATGCTTTTGATTCCATCAAATTAGTGTGGGAATTACATTCCCACAATTCATGAAAATCTCATTACGTATGAAATAAAATTCCATCCTACCTAACACATTTTAGTGAGAAATTCTTTCCATTCTCGTTCCCCTTACCTAATTTCATCCTACTGAACACAACATAGATACTAGCAATGAATATAGTCATCCATTCTTGCACACACGTGTATGTGCATGTTTAGCATATCGTATGGTTGTTACTGCTGTTAGTTTATTGATTATAGAAGTGAAAATGCCACTTCGGCCAAGCGGGTGTTTGGTCTAGTGGTATGATTCTCGCTTCGGGTGCGAGAGGTCGCGAGTTCGATTCTCGCAACACCCCGCGTGGAATTTTGCTCGATTCACATATATATGTCATTTCCTTTTTCTCGGTTTGGTTTCCAACCCTTTGCCTAGTCCATTGGCCTCCATAATTTAGGGTTTCGCCGGTTTTTCAATTTCGAGCTCCCAAATCTTCTGCGTTTCTGACGTTCTCTCTCACCGAAAACTCATTACCACAATGAGTAGGTCAGGCCAGCCACCGGATCTGAAGAAGTAAGCATTGCTTTCATCGAGCTGTGTCTCAATTTGATTTTTCATATTTATATTCTGTATATTATTCTGATTTATCGACGCAGTATTAATCTTTTCTTTTCTTTTTTCTCTATGGGATTCGACAGGTACATGGACAAGAAGCTCCAGAGTGAGTTCGTTTTCGTTTTATTTCAATTCTCTATTTTCTTAAGAGTTGTTGCTGAACTTACTTGTGGCAACTAAAGTAATCTGGAGTTGGTTTTGTCTCGGTAGTTATTCACTAAAACTAAGTTTGCGATCTATCGTTCTAATGTTGTTTGTATCAAGTAGAAGTTTGTTTGAGTTGGCTTGCCTGATGCCCTAGATTTTCATCTGGGATTCATTGGTGTCATAAAGAATATATTTCACTATCATGTTCTTAGTTGTGGAACAAACGGAACCTAGTTAGCTCAATCAATCAGTGACTTAGGTTGTTATGATTCTATTTAATTGATAGCTGATAATATTTATTTACCAAGGTAGCTGTTGAAATATTTTAGCTTAATTATGAAACGAAGTATTAAATGTGAAATTTTGAGCGAAAAATAAAATAAAATAAGCATAAATCAGAGAAACCATGGTGGCGCCTTGACAAAATTGTCTGTGTGTGACTCTAAATCAGATGTGAGGCTTGAAAGTTTAAATATGATACTCAAAAAAGTGTTAATATCTTATAGTTGTTAGATTTCTGTATTTGGCTTAAGTTAGCTGAAGATAATATAAAATAAAGAGCAGCAGGGTTGGTTATTTCGGCCTAGATGAGAGGAAAGATGGACAAATGATTAATAATGGAGCTTGAAATATCTGTAGAATCACATGAAAGAGTCTGTTTATATAGCCTCTGTCTCAGTTTGAAGCCCTATTTTATCTTCTTGATATGTTTTGACTTTTGAGCGTAATATATATATATATATATATATACTTTTTTTTGGGTCCTTTTCTATGTTCATTTGGTTTAGATGAGGATAAATTATAAACTTGCCATAAAACACAGAGGTGAGTGCTTGAAGCTCCTCATGATCAGATCATCTCAGCCAGAGGTGGGCACCTTTGCCCTGCCTTGGAGCAGTTGGGGTGTTGGGCAGGCATCCGCCCTGCCCCTGTCTCCATTTTTAGGTGGGCACCTGTTCTGTCTTAAACATCAGTGCAGTGAACCTGTTAAATATTTTGAAGGGTGCTTTAATTGTTTTATGTTGTTTTGATTTTCATAACATTCTTTGCATCTGATATCTCAAGTGTTTTTTTTTCTTACCCTGAAGTTCTATTTGTGGGAAGAATTGTATCATGCCTTTGGTCCATCTGTTTGCTTCTCCTCCCCCCCCCCCCCCCTTCTTTTTCTTAATTTCAGTGTCTGCTGCTTATTATCCATGACTTTTGTTTTGAAGTATGTGTATGTGTTCATATGGTTAAACCATTGAAATTACCCTAATAAGCTTATGCATATGGTGTTCCCTTGCAGTTAAGCTGAATGCTAATCGGATGATCATTGGCACACTCCGGGGCTTTGACCAGTTCATGAACCTAGTTGTTGACAATACTGTAGAGGTGAATGGCAATGAGAAAACTGATATAGGGATGGTGGTGGGTTCTCATTCTTTGCATTCTCTGCTTTAAGATCGGTAGTAAATATCTTGCTGCTTCTAGCATGTAAATCCTATCAATTAACTGTTTATTTTCCCTACGGCTGCAGGTAATCAGAGGAAATAGTGTAGTCACTGTCGAGGCACTTGAACCTGTTAACAGGACACAGTGACTTCTGGTTCATTTTCACATTTATTAAGAATGTTTTAATTGGTGTGTATTTGAATTAGGAATTGTCGAGGGCATCTTAATATTGGATCTTAAAGAAGGTCATGCTAGCCGTTAATTTTGTGTTCAAATTTGTCAGTTCAGAATACCTTTAGGGTTCTGGTGGGATGGCAATGACCTAACTCAGCTAAATGATGTTTATATATCGCTTTTAGTTGGATTTGAATTTTCATTTATTGCATTTTCACGTGTGTGTGTGTGTGTGTGTGTGAATGCTTATATATCGCTTTTAGTTGGATTTGAATTTTCATTTGTTGCATCTCCACGTGTGTGTGGAGCTTCAGCTTGATAGATTCAGTCCTACCACTGTGAGCCTGCTTTAAGCATTAGTGCTTTTATGACAATAGTATTTACGCGTTATGTTGGCCCCCTTGTTTCGAAATGTTTTCTCTCTCTCTTTTCGTAATGATCAGGGAGAAAATTGGGGCAGTTCACACTCCTTTCCCATCGTTTTTATTTTAAAATGTTCTACTGATTGAGTTTGCAATAACATAAAATTAGGTTCATCCTCTTCAGGTTGAAAGCGTTGGAAGGGGAGATGCAGCGCCTTTGGTCTGCATTTCTCCCGCCTTCAGATTAACCCCAAGCTCTACTTCCCAAACTGTTCCCTTTGTTCAACTGATCACCTGTGATCCCTAGAGCGCCCCCGCCGCTCTCCCCTTACAAACTTTCCCTCATTTGTTATTCCTAAACCAGACCATATTCCCTCTTCCTTGTCTCGGAACTAGATCTAAGGTGAATAAAATCGAATCAAATTAATTAAATCAAATCAAACTATTAAAAATTGAATAAACTTGATTGAAAATAGATTTGGTTTAGTTTTTGTGATTATAAAACTGAGTAAGTTGGTTTGGTTGTTGATTTTTTGTATGTTTGGTTTGGTTAAATTAAACTATTAAATTTGTAACTAATTAAAATTTAATTACTTTTTTTAGAATAATGGAAATTTTTATCAATTAAGCTTACGTCAAAAATACTACATTTTTTGTGTGATTTAAGAAAATTAATATATATAAATTGTCTATATTATTTTACTATAAAATGTAATTCTTATTTTTTTTCTCATTTTTTAAATTTTTTTGTGAATGTATGGAATTGTTTTAAACAAAAAAAAGATAAAAAAAATAAACTATTTCAAAATTATTATTAGTTAAAATTTTAAGAGATGTAAGATATTAAAAGTTAAATTTTACACATTATAAGAAACAATCTTTAAAAAAAATAACTTTTGGATTAAAAAAAATGAATCAAATTGTATCAAATCAAACCGATTAGAATTTAAAAACAATAAGGTCTTACAAAATATTAAATCGATAAAATTAGTTCAGTTTAATTTTAACTCAAAATCAAATCAAATCGAACCTTTGAATACTCTTAACTAGATCCTCTCAATTGAGGATACGGTGAATTGCTATGCAATGTTTTCATAGTTCTTTAGATTTTATTTGGATGACTAATTATTTAAAATTTTTTTAATTTTAATTATTTTTTTTAAATTCATAGTTGAAAGATTATAAGATTATTTTTATTTTTGTTTTGTATTTTTAAATAATAAAAAGATAAGATCTTAGCCAAATTTAGACGACCGAGAAGGCATTGCACAGCAACCACTAGATCCTCAATTGAATGGATTTAGTTCATCCTTGTCTCCTTCTCTCCTTGCTATCTGATCATCCTTGTGCCATACCTTCTAAATTAGCTTTACCCTTTGTGGCTTCTCTATAACCCATTCACCTTTTACCATGAGCCATCTCTTCCTCTTTCTTTGAAGTGCATCATCGTGTTGAAACTTTCCCTACCTTTCAGTAAGCTCCTTTCAGTGGCTCTTAGCCACTATCTCGCCAATTTTATTTTATTTTTTTGGGTTGTGAGTTAAGACCTTAGCTGGCATATGAGATTTGTTTCTTTTGCTTGAGCATGAGTGGTTACCTCGAGCTTCTCCCTTGTTCAGCATGGACCAGCACAAGCTTCGACATTCGATGAAGTCTCAACTCTCTGTTCCCCCAGTGTTGCTCTCTTGACCCTTTCTACTGTGGTTTCCTCTTCGTCTGGAACCTTGAAGCCATCATCTTGAACTTGATAGTACCTCCTTCCACGAAGTGAAATGTTATGCGCCATGAGCCACTCAATCATGTTAAGTCGTGGTTCACCTCCCCTTCCATGCCCAAGTTGTGCACGTCCATTATGCATGCAAACTACATAAGACTACCTTTGTCTCCTCAGCCTTGTGTGAGACTTCTAAGGCTTTTTGGAGCCCTAATTCTTTTTTGTTCTCTTTTTTGGTGTCACTTTCCTTTTCATTATACGTAACCCTAGGTTGTTTATTTTCAATATGATATTTTGGACTATATTGTGTGTTTAGGCCCTTATCTTGGCCCTGTTTATAATTTCTTGTTGTATCAGACTTTCTTTGAAGGCCCAGCCTATGTAGTGCTTTCTTTGTTAATTTTAGTTTCCATCTTTACTTTAAAAAAAAAAAAGAAAAAGAAAAACATTAGAAATGACTAAGATTCACAATTTTTTTTAGACAAATACTAGGGATTCACGTTCAAACAAAAAGTTAAATATAAAATAAAATAAATATAAAAAAATAAAAAATAATTATTTTCTCTCTATTTTAAAAAATAATTAAAAATATAACTAGGTTATACCTGAAAACTGAAAACTAATAATCTAAAATTTTATTATCTTTTTAAAGAATTTTTTTGACATATAAATTTTTTTTTTTGCAATTCAATAATAAATATCTAGTGACAAAAAATTTAATTTATTCATTATTATTAAAAATTTATTAAGCATGTTATTAATATATTATATTTATTAAATATAATTAAAAATATAACTTTATCTATAAAATCATAATTTATAAAATTATTATTAATTATATTTTAATATTGTATTATATATAGAAAATAATATAAAATATAAAATATATTATAAATATTATAATATATATTTATGTAAATACTACCCCTCACTCTTCTTCTAGGCTTTCTTCATGCGTGGGTTTTTTAAAATTTAGGATTCTTTTGATTTTCTTATAAAACTTTTTCAACAAAAAATTCATAGACAAGGTGATTACTTCTTTCAAACTATATTCCCTCAACACTTTCTGATACACAAGATCCTCAATCGAAATAAGTGTAGAGCATACTTATATTGGACAAAAGAATCGTAAGAGATTTATTGATAAAAGATTTCAGAAAATAAAGAAACTTAGAAAAATAACATGAGAAAACTTGAAGTGCTTATTCAAACTTGTGTACAATGGTTGTTGAGAAGTTTTTAGGTCTGTAAAAGGACTTACACTTCTTATAGCTGAAGCCTTGAAATACAAACAAAACACTTTTACATAAGTGGCAAAACATATTTTTGACAAATGAGCTTTTATAAACTGGAAAGTAAAAGTAAAAGTAAATCACATGTCGAAAGTAAACAAACATAATTATATAATACGATAAACTATGAGTTGGTAAGGATAAGTTTTAAGATAAGCCTTATCATTTCTTGATGGGTTCATGAGATGGTGATAGATTTAGATCTTCATTAGAATTTGTAGCATTATGGTCATCTTTTGGTGGTTTCTTAAAACAAGTGGCCAACCATTTTTCAAATTCCTTAACAGCATCAGAATCATAAAGGTTTTGAGAGTCTTGCATAAAAATGTCAGGAAATGGTTGTGTGGATGAGGTGGAGGCTCCTATATCTTGTGAACTAGTTCCTATGAAAAAGTTAACCATTTGCACTGGAATTCATATTTTTATGTTGGAAAGATTTAATTCTAAGAATTTAGGTTCATCGGGAATAAATTCTTTGGGATCAAGACCTAATAATGTACAAAAAATAAACTTGTTGTTCTTATAATATCAAACGGGACTCTAATATAGATAGTTTCCCTTCTTTATTCTTTGGGTAAAAGAAACCGGGACAAAAGACTCCAAAAAAAAAAAAAACTTCTCAGCTTTTAGTGCATACATAGGTAAGCTTTTAGATTGATAAAATCATATATATATATATATATATATATATAAAAGCTATTTGGCTGTACGTTGCTTTTGATCAAGATGAGTTATTACTTTTTTTTTTTTCATATATGTAATTTAAGGTGTCTAAATTATAAAACTTTTTTATTTTAAAAAATTTTAATTTTTTCTTTTAAAATTAAAAGGTACATTATACTAACTTTTTTTGTAACATAAAATACATAATTATATCTATTTTGACCAAAATATTTTTATATTTATTATTTATGTAATGTAATAAATATCATGTATATTTAATATAAAATAGTTATTCTTTAAAATTTAAAATAAATAAATTTATGATTTTCAACCCAAAATAAATAATGTTGAAATGAAAGTTTAAAAATTACCTTTTTATTAAGTAATTTTTTTAATAAAAGAAATTAACATCATCTTAAAAAAATATTTTGATTATATTTTAATTTTAAGAGAAGTATATATATATATATATATTTATAGTATTCTCAGATAAAAGAGACGAGTTTATTCTTAAAATTAATGTGTCATTGCATTTTTTTTGCTTTTTAAATCGTTGAATGGTTGAAACTGTGGGCATGTGATATATTCACAATGTGAATTTATGAAAGCAGTGATTTTCTTTAATTTAAAGAGAGTCAAGTATGCTTAAAAGAGAGAGAGTAAACCAGAGTTCAACTAACACAACCAGCACTGGTATAGTAGAAATACTAGGAATGAAAAGATTATCATAAAATCTGAAGAAGAGAAAATCGGGTATTTATGAAAGCAGTATTTTTCTTAAATTTGAACCATTCGCTGTGCTTAATGCTGCAAGGGCCTCGTGTATTGCCAGCAAATCTCATGAACATTTGTGCATCCCATTTTAAATTTGAGCATGAATCAATAATATTCCGAGAAATCACAACGGTATTCCTCCCTTAAAGTTGGTTTTTCAGTATATTACAAAAGCTCCTGCTAGCCGCTAGGTGTTGTCTCTTTTAACTTTTATTTTTCTCCGTATATTGAACCTTTTTGCAACGGAAGAGATCCAGGGTGTCATGGAATGCGTAATCCTGCCTCTGCCTCTAAAGACTCCTGTAAAGTAACTTGCAGTATCTTGCTTTAGCATTGTATCCGTTAAGAAAAGGTCCATGACTAGTTGATTCTTCCCTCTAACCCCTCATCTTGGGACCAGAAAATCGTATATCACTGCAATTCTTTTTCTCCTTTTGCTTCAGCACCTCAGTTTTCATAATTCAGATACGCTTCCTTCTTCAAAGAGGGAATCTGCTTCCCTTTTTCCTCTTGTTCATAACCCCATCAGTTGCTGTTTCTGTTTTGTGTGATTAAAAGCCAGCGCGTGTTTGGTGGGACTTATGCCTCCAGTTTAATACAAAGTCCAGTATGTCAGAGACAGTCACAGCCACAAATCTACTTGCTGAAGCGACATTTATCTGCTTGTCCTATCTTATATTATTTTTTGAATGTTTCTAGTATATTTAGAGAAACTATTATAACAGGAAAATAATTATTACAAAAACAATACAGTTACACTGTATTTGGATGGGAGAGGAGAAAAATATGAAAGAAAAGGGGAGGAGAGAAAAATTAAAAAAAAAAATTTTTTCAATGTGTTTGGATAAAAGAAAAGAAAATGAGGAGAAAAAAATTTATTAATTTATAATGATAATAATTTTTATATTTTTTAAAAATTATGTTTTAAATATAAACTAATTACTTTAAAAAAATTTATGAAAACTATATTTTATTTTTTAAAAAAAGTGTAGTTGAATAAAAAAATAAAAAATAAATGTAAAAAATATTAAAACAAAAAAATATTTAAAAATATAATCAAAATAGTTTATTATAAAAAAAATCAAATTTTAATATATATTATATATAATATATTATTATATATTATAATATATATTAATTAATTTGAATATAACATATATTACATATATTACATATAATATATTATAATATATATATTATATTAAAATATAAATTATATATATATATATATATATATATATATATATATATATGTTGGATGGGATGAATTCATCCCATCCAATCAATGTCTTATTGGATTTTAGAAACAATAATTTTTAATTTTAAATATAATTTATTAATTTTATTTAAAAAATATATTATTTTTTATAAAATATATTTATTATTAATTAATTTTATATTAAAATTTTAAATAAATAATTATAATATTAATTAATTAAAATATAAAAAATTTAATATAAATTAATTTTTTTGTTTACAATTACTTTTTTTTTCATTTGATATATAATTTAATGATTTTAAAATTTAAAAACATTTAAAAAATATATTTAAATATATATATTAATTAATTTAAATATAATATATCAAATATTTTATTTTAATATATTTTTATACATATTATAATATATATATATATATTATTTTAAAATATAAATTATCATCTGACCAAAATGCAATGTCTGACTGCATTTTGGATGTATCAAAAACCCACTGCATTGTAGTTGATTTGTTTGTTTTTTTAATATAATTTATTAATTTTATTTAAAAAAATATATTAATATTTTGTAAAATATATTTATTATTAATTAATTTTAAATAGATAATTATAATATTAATTAATTAATATAAAAATTTAATATAAATTTGCATTTTTCTGTTACAATTGCTTTTTTTTTCTTTTAATATATAATTTATTGATTTTAAAATTAAAAAATATTTAGAAAATATGTTTTTAAAATTAATTAAATTTTATTTTTTCAAAAAAACTATTTATAAATTATTATTTTAATAAAATAAATTTGATTATTTTTTTAAAAAATTTATAAATATTTTATATATATATATATGTTTTGACAAAAATGAGACCTGTTTTTTCCTGTAATCTTTCCAAACATGAAAAGAAAAATTTTGCGTGGACTCACCGTATTTTTTTTTTTTTCTTCTTTTTAATTTTTTCTCGAAACCAAAGAAGAAAACTCTCCATTCTCTTTTTTTTTTTTTTCAAGACAGCACCATATACATCTCCAGACGGAAATCAACTCACCGGTGAATTAAGACGATAATTTATCAGAAAAAACAGTTACAGTTTGCAGAAGATAGTTTAAATGATTTGGAGTGAAAGTTGGGTATACCATCCTGTGACCTGTCACTTGATAGCGTAGTTAATGCTTGCAGAAGATAAAGGGTTGCTGTAAATTCTACACAACATGATTAAATTTGAATGGGGCCAAGCAGCAAAAAGTAAATAGAAATTATTATCAAGATGATATCTTTTTTCTTTTTTCTCCCCTAGGTGACTGTAAATTACGAGATTTTCCTTTTCCGATGTTAGAATGCCCTTATATCATGTCCATAGACATTCGTATTCTTTTTCTGTTTTCTCGCCGAGGGACCCAAACATTCAAACAACATTGACAGCGAAGTTTAGGACATATTGAGACAATATGATAGACTTGGTGGGCCACGATAACCACAGTAACTTTGCATTATTGGAGTTACTAGTTTAATAGGACAAGGGCTAGGAGTCTCGGACCTGGGCGTCTTAAATGTGTTCATTGAAATGGCCTTAAACATGTATAAAGATGTAATTAAGAAGAAAAAAAGGGACATTTCACTGAAAAAGTAAGAAATGAATGGGGGCAGAGAAGCCTTTGGTGTCTTGTTCTCACCCGTCAAGATCATAGAATAATCAGCTTAGATTTTGGATATTGATTAGTCCGATATTATTCACATGTTATTCTTCTTAAAATGGACACTAATTAAGGGATTAAGAAATAGTAGCATGAATCAAAATAAACATGCCTTTTTTGTTAAAAATTTTCTCTAATTTTGGTATCAGTGGATTATGTCCGACTTCAATCAAAATTGCGCATAGAATTGGCAAAAACTCAAGCTTTTGCAAAGTGATTTTTTTTCTTACAATAAAATATTTAAAAACTAGTTTGTGTATTTAAAAAGCATATTTTTTGCTTAATAATTTAAGTGACACATCTCTTAAATTCTAAAAGAATTTGATATATTTAAACTTGATTCCTATCCTATATCTTTTTTCTCTCTCCAACCATCTTCTAATACCTTATATCTTATTTGTAGCAATTTTTTTGTCTAAAAACCTTGACTCAAATAATACCTTTCCTAAATTTAAGTTTTAAGAGAATTGGCCTTTTTTTCACATCCAACCTTTTCTTAATATTTTATGCCATATTTTATTGCCAATTTTTTTTTTAACACAGACAGGAACATGAGAGGCTACATTCTGCTAAAATCATGGCCTTAAAATTGAAATCTAAATAATAAAATAGAGCACGCCTCCTACATAAGGCTCAATGGCTGTGTTCGTACGGGGAAAGCATCACTCGCCAACTCTATAATACTGTGCATAGGTAACATTAAAACGATCTAGAGTTGTCCCACTCCCCGGTCGTGTCATTATTCTTTCATTTTCTTCTCACTCCATCATCCCCTTCATCTCCATCCCAACCACCTCTCTCTCTCTCTCTCTCTCATTACAAATCTTTGGGATCCTTTTTCCCACGCGAGAATCTGGACCCATGGCCTTCTTTCTGTCTCTCCATAACCTAAAGCCAGCCTGAGGAAGATACAGTGATGATGAAAACGTCTCACCTTCCAAAACCCTTTCTTGAATCAAACTCCACTCCACCATATTCAATACCAAAATCTTGGCTTTTCGCGAACAATAGAATAAACAAAGACTAGGTCTAACCGTCTAAGTGCTCAAATATGACCGAAGTACTCCAATCCCCATCTCACTTACCTTCAACCTCAAGCTCTTCCAGTCCATGTGGGCGAATCACACCCAATGATGGGTCTCATTCAAGTTCCCTTATTAACAGTCCCACAGTAGATGAAGGGGTCCAGGTCCAGTTGGGTACAGAGGAGGTCGCAGATGAGGAAGGTCAAGTACGAGACAGGAAAAGGAAAGAAAGAGACAGAGAGGGAGATCAGCTGTCTATTTTGACACTTTTGGTTACTGCTTTCAGGAAATCTTTGATTGGGTGCAGTACTAGTAGAGGAGAGCTCTCTTCCATGGAGATTGGATGGCCTTCCAATGTCAGCCATGATGCGCATGTTACCTTCGATCGCTTTCATGGTTTTCTTGGATTGCCTGTCGAATTTGAACCGGAAGTTCCCAGGAGGGCTCCCAGCGCGAGGTCAGTCAATATGAAATTGCTGAATATGTTTGCTAAATGTATTGTGAGCGATAGGATTTGGAGAATGTTTCTCTTTTTTTTTTTTCTTCGGAATAATTAATTTATATGCATGATTCGATATTATTTAGTTGTTTCTCTTTGTTTTGTGGATGCAAATGTCCCAATCTTCATGAATTTCTTTCGAGACTCCTTTATTATATATATGATTCCATTCAAATTCATGCCTTGAGAATGATGATTTCATTTAAGTTGTGGCTGTTGGATGACCGCGAAAATCCACCTTAAGCATTTCTTGAAAACCCAGTCAGTAGCCCGGTTTTTTCCGCCTAAAAAATTCACTAATTGTACTTGTGCGATGTTGTTCTATAATAACAAATGACATTGTAGCATTATGCAGCTATGTTTAATCAGATGAAAAGGAAAAATTGGAATTCCTATTATTGTCAGGATTTGCTTGATCATCTCATCTATTGCGAAACTATGTCCGTTTTACTGCTCTTCTCTTACGAACCTATTCTTTTCACATTTCAAATTAAACTTGCATGGCATTTTTGCACTGTGAAATACCCTGTGGAAAACCTGACTGGTGGACGCGATGAGCAAAACTTCTAATTCAGTGTAGTTGATGGCTCTAATACTCTCTATTGTCTTGGTTAGCTTAAGTCTTACAGTGTAGGCTGCAAAGAGGCATTTGTCTCCCTTATCTGTATAGAAGGAAAGTAAAATTTTAGCGCAGTTTGCTTTTGCAGTACCTATATTTATAAATACCTGCTGTCAGATATCAAAGTACAATATTTATTTTAATAAGTTAAGTTAAAACCTGCTGATCCAAGGTGAACTTTACGGTTGTGGTTCCCTTATCATAGTCCTTAGAGTCAAGGTCTGATAGCAGCTTGAAATTATACGGTGTGACATGGAAACAATAATGCCCCCCCCCCTTTTCTCTTTTTCCAATATCTAATTATGCACTGTGGTTTGCTGTTCCTTTCCTCCTTGTTTTCCTGTCCATTCTTTTGCTTTGTTACTTATATTGTCCCTCTATACAGTTTGCATACTGATATGGTAATACTTGTCTATCTTGGAAGGTTAGTCTTCTGAAGTGGGTTTTGTTACTCATGACAAGTGAATAATATAATAAAATATGTTTTATCAAAATATATAAAAATTTATGTAAAATAAATACGAGAGACAGGGAAAAATCTAGGTGTTTACTTCCATATTTGCTGATTTTGCCGCTTCTGCCTATTGTTTCCTTGTTGGTTTTGTTGGCAGTTCTTTCTTTGAAATTGTAATACACTTCATCAATGGAGTTTAGGTTACCAACATAAATCAATGGCTAAAATGCAAAGAACCCTTCAACTTTGATCCTTTGGTAGATGAGCTCTTATAGTTATAATTTTGGCAATTAACCGCCTATACTTTTAACATGTAGCAAATAACCCCTTACATTCACTAGGAAGTAAAAGAAAAAAAGGGAAACTATATAACTTTAATTTGAATTTGGTAGAACTTGATTCAAGAAGTGCACTTTTAAGTAAAATATTATTTAGTTTTTTGAATTCATGCTGTTAATTTAGTTAGGACTCATCAATTTGTGACATGTTTAATATAGGGAGCTATTCACTACATATTAAAAGTTTAAGTAGGTTAATTGGCAAAATTGATAATACAGGGGATTATTGGCCAAAGTATTAAAGTTGAAGGAGGTTATTTACAATTTGACTTTACATCTGTCGGTATAACCCTTGGTGATATGTCATACATGTACACACTATCTAAATTTAGTTGACTGACCATCTATTATTCATCTACTTTTGGCTGCTTTCTCTACTTGATTCATATGACATGTCTGAAGAATGCATCCATACCTAACATATATCATTCTGTTGAGTTTTGATATATTTTCTTTTATTATCCACAGTGCAAGTGTTTTTGGGGTTTCAACAGAGTCTATGCAGCTTTCTTTTGATGGCAGAGGAAATAGTGTACCCACAATACTCCTGTTATTGCAAAGACAACTGTATGCACAAGGAGGCCTGCAGGTATTCAGCATTGCTTCTATTTCCTTTCCTGCTATTCTTGGTTAGCGTCTAATGTTAGTTTAAAGTATTAAATTACTTGGCCAAATGTTGCCAATCAGTGGTTGTGCAATCTCATAATTGTATCCGATGTTCATTTCTTAATTTGCAAGAAGGCTTTTTTATGGCTTGCTGTTTAATGCCAATAGACTTGAAATATTAAATGTACACCTGCAGGCTGAAGGAATCTTCAGAATTAATGCTGAGAATGGTCAAGAAGAGTATGTGAGGGAACAATTAAACCGAGGAGTAGTACCATATGGCATTGATGTGCACTGCTTGGCAGGTATTATAAAGGTATTACCAGGTTTTTTCTTCATTTTTTTTCCCTGAACTGTTTGAAAAAGTATTCAGAATCAGGTTCCTGGATTGTATTGTTTTGGTGCTATTTTGTATTTTGAAGTCATCTTGGATCTTGGTAAGTTGGTTTACATTTACACAGTTCATTAATTAACTCATTGAGGCAACTACACGAGAGGGATAACTGCATTAATTTGATCTACTGGTGTTCTTTTGCAGGCTTGGTTCAGAGAACTTCCATCTGGAGTACTGGACCCTCTTTCACCAGAGCAGGTGATGCAGTCTCAGTCTGAAGGAGAATGCGCTCAGCTTGTGAGGCTTCTTCCTCCAACAGAAGCTGCTCTGCTAGATTGGGCGATAAACCTAATGGCTGATGTTGCTCAACTGGAACATTTGAACAAGATGAGTGCACGTAATATTGCAATGGTTTTTGCACCAAATATGACTCAAGTAAGCTAAAATCATATATTATTGGTTCTACACAACCACATTATTTGTGATTAAATTTTTAAGCAGGGAAAATTATGTTAACCCTGGTGAATATATAAACTATTCTCTTCAGTGCTGTAAATTTGATTTGCTTTCATATCGTTCTTAAATTTTGGTTTTATTATGCATGTACCATTATAGTGTTGATCAGAGATTATGGTTGATCTATGATGCAGTAAAAATGTTTCTGTTTTACCCTCACTGTATATGTAAACTAATATCAGAGTAATGGTCAGAGTCTATGGTGCAATGGCTACAATTCTAACCTCTCTCTACTCCAGATGGCAGATCCCTTGACAGCGTTGATGTATGCAGTGCAAGTGATGAATTTTCTCAAGACTCTTGTCATAAAGACCCTGAGAGAAAGAGAGGAATCTATGGCAGAATCAAATCTCGTTTCCAACCTAAACCCATTTGATGATGACGGCCACCAGAGCCCTTCATGCCTGAATTTCAAGGATAGTGGTGAAAACGGAATTGACACAAGTGAAGAAGAGGAAAAAGTTGTCGATACTGAGGAACCTTCTTTACAAAGCCCAAGTCGCCTCTCTGAAGATGGATCCAAAATTGAAAGTGGGTTGAAAACTTTGCCAATATCTACTAAAAATATCATTTCTGGAGGAAATAGGTTGCTACTTGAAAGTTGCCCCTGCAATGTTATCTCTCAAGTTTGCTTCTTGACAAATGAACTTCAAGACAGTAGCTTAAGTGATCTGTCTAAGGCGGATCAAGTAAATATCTGCAAGAGCAAAAGCCTTCCATTGAGCAAATCAAATACAGTGAAGTGTTCCCAAAAGGTAATTGAGCTTCCACTAGTAGGCAATGAAGAGAAGAACAGGGGAATTGCCATTATTGGGCGTCTAAACTCTAGAACTGAGTTGGCTGAAGCTTGGCGTTGAAAGGTATCTTATTGTGTATCTCACTGCCTGAAGGACGAGATGGGAGAAGAAAAGGTGTCACCCCATAATGTTACTGCCATTATTGTGATTTCTGGAGCTACGGATCTATTGTGAGTTGCACAGATGCTGAAATCATAATAGATGGGGAAGGGAATGATGGATGGGGTGACAATGCACATTTGAAAATACTTTAGTGCTGGCTTCTTGCGTGTTTTTTTAATTCTTGTTTCTGGGTGTGAGTTTCTTAACCATGTATCTTCTTCGTATTTCTTTAACCGCGCTTAGTTCTAACACTCTTATTGTAGAATTCAATGAATACAAATTTACCACTTTCTGCTCTTAGCTCCAATGCATGAGCCTTGAAGGCTTGAAATGTTCTGTTATTTGTTTTAGGTTATCACTGGAGGAAGGGTACAGAAAGAATTAAGGAAAAGAAAGTGTGGTTAAATGATCAATTTTATATATTAATATCTTTTATCTTAGCGACCTCTGAAGAATTATTTTTCGAGGACATTCATGCTGCAGTTTTAAAAGGAGAATAAATTAAAAGTTAATTTGTGAAATAACAAAGATGAAGCGGTGTGTAACAACTCCAGATTTGAGGATTTTAAAATTTGAAGATTGCCTTTGTAGGAATATTCAGAATCTTTCAGAAAGGGTTAGAAAATTTTAGAATACTCCAAAAGAGACTAGAGGAGTTTAGAATTTTTTTAAAAGGTGTTAGAGAGCTCATGAAGGATTTGGAGATCTCTAAACTCCTATGGAATGTTTTAAAATACTCATGTATGTTCTAAGAGTTTTCTTTGTAAATATCTAGAGTAGGAACATTCTAGAGAATGTATATAAATCGTATGATAGAATTGATCTCCACCGTCCATTAAGGAAGTGAGAACATTCTAGAATATGAGGGAAGCCTATAAATACCTCCACCCCATTCATTTGTAATGAATTCAAGAATTGTGCAATACAAGTGTTCTCTTCAAGTTCTCTCTCTAGCTAATTAACTTACTTATCTTGCCTACTTGAGGGTTCGGCTGACTTAGCAAGATCAAGAGGGTTGATCCAAGCTAAGGCCGGCATGGTTGAGGATTTAGGTGAAAAGTTCCAAGGACGTGATAACGTGGTATCAGAGCTTTGGTTTGAGGGAATCTAGTTCTACCGTTGGTTCGAGGGAGCCATATTCGTAGGCAAGGATATCTAATACAACTGAGGAAGTTACTGTTCGCGTGGAAGGAAAGAGAAGGAAGTCCCAACCGCCACACGAAGGAGGCAAGAAAGGGAAAGGCTCTAGCAAAGTACGTGCGGAGGACTTTACTACCTTGTCCGTGAAAGTTTCCGCATTAGAGGATGCCATGCTGGAGATGGCTTCTAGGGTGGAGAAAGTGGAAGGTAACTTGAGTACTCTCGAGGCTCATTCTCTTGGAGAACTTGAGAGTCTGAAAAAAATCATGGATGTCTTGCACAATGCTGAGGAACAACGTGCTGATGGATGCTATCACTGCTATGCAAAATCAATTAAATTCCCTTAAGGTTTCATTGGAAAGTCAAGGGAGGAATCCATTGGTGGCTGGTACCAGTGGACTGAGAGAAGTAAGGTTGGATCTTTCCAAACCGAAGGAATTCAAAAGGGTACGCGACACCAAGGAAGTGGAGAACTTCTTGTGGCAAATGGAGCGCTACGTTGAAAGCTTGGGGTTGAATGATGACCAAGCAAAGGTACGCACTGCTTCTTTATTCCTTATTGATAATGCCATGTTATGGTGGCAAAGAAAGCATGCCGACATAGAGAAGGGTCTTTGCACCATCAACACATGGGAAAAGTTCAAGAAAGAACTCAAGAGGCAATTCTACCTAGTGAACGTGGTCTACGAGGCACGGAAGAAGTTGAGGGAATTTCAGCATAAGACCACGATTTCAGCCTATGTGTGGGAATTCACAACATTGATGCTACAAATTCCTAATCTGGGTAGTGAAGAGCTGCTTTTTTACTTCATTGATGGATTTCAAAATTGGGCAAAACATGAATTACAACGCCGAGGTGTGAAGGACATTGATGAAGCCATAGCAGTTGCAGAAAGTCTCATAGAGTTTCAAAGGGAAAAGAGAGAATCCTCCAAGTCCAAGCCCTTCGAGTCTAATCATGAACAAGGTAGGGGAGACAAGGGTAAGGAGGTAGACAGAGGGGAAAAGGGAGGCAATGGCAAACCACCCTTCAAGAAGATGAATGATGGTCAGAAGAGGAAGATTGACCTCAGTTGCTTCGTGTGCAAAGGTCTCCACAGAATGAAGGATTGTCTTAAGTTGGGGACGCTGGCAGCCATGGTCGAGAAATGAGAAGCTCAAGAAGAAGAAGAGGAGAAGGCAAGAATGGGGTCACTCCGACTCCTTAATACCTTAGAGGCCAAGCCTACACCTAAAGTCCCTAAGGGTGAAGAGCTACTTTATGTGGAGGCGAAGATGAATGGGAAGCCAATCAACATAATGCTTGATACTGGGGCAACCCATAATTTTATCACTCTTTAAGAGGCCAAAAGGGTTGGTCTCAAGGTGGAACGAAGAGGGGGATTGATGAAGGTTGTCAACTCCTCCCCTAAACCAGTTTGTGGTGTAGCTCGAGGGGTTAAATTACATCTTGGAGGTCGGCATGGCAAGGTAGATCTTTCTGTGGTTCCTATGGATGATTTCAAGGTGGTTCTTGGATTAGAGTTCATGAGGAAGGTACATGTCTGCCTTGTGCCATATTCGGACTCAATTCTTATACTGGAGAAGGAAGTTAGTAGCGTGGTGTCAGCTTTAAGAGAAAGTAGTGGACAACACTTGTCAACCATACAAGTGGTGGATGACTTCAAAAGGGAAGAAGCATCCTACTTGGCAGCCCTAAAGAATGAGGATCCAAGAGGGAAGTCAAGTATTCCTTACCAGGACATAAGGGTACGTGAGTCACTTAAGGAAGCCCCACCTTGTCAAGAGATGAAACAGGGAAGACATACCAAAAAGGTTCGTAAGCGGTGGAAGAAGCATGTACCACGGATGGCAAGGAAATGTTAAGTGGATGACATGCATACTCAATGGATCGTGCACGAGAGAGAGATTCCTCCATGCACTAAGCCCCGCGTCAAGTGGAAGGATCTTCGGTGGTTCGAAGATCATTTACATTGGTCCAGAGACAATGACGAGGGCATCATTGGAATAGGTGGGGGAGAATATGATGACTCCAGATTTGAGGATTTTAAAATTTGAAGATTGCCTTTGTAGGAGTATCTAGAATCTTTCAAAAAAGGCTAAAAAACTCTGGAGTACTCCAAAAGAGACTAGAGGAGTCTAGAATTTTCTAGAGGGTGTTAGAGAACTCATGAAGGATCTGGAGATCTCTAGACTCATATGGAATGTTTTAGAATACTCATGTATGTTTAAAGAGTTTTCCTTGTAAATATCTAAAGTAAGAACATTCTAGAGAATGTATATAAACCGTATGATAGAATTGATCTCCACCGTCCATTAAGGAGGTGAGAACATTCTAGAATATAGGGGAGGCCTATAAATACCTCCACCCCCTTCATTTGTAACGAACTTAAGAATTGTGCAATACAAGTGTTCTCTTCAAGTTTTCTCTCTAGCTCACTAACTTACTTATCTTGCTTACTTGAGGGTTCAGTTGACTTAGTAAGATCAAGATGGTTGATCCAAGCTAAGGTCGACATGGTTGAGGATTTGGGTGAAAAGTTCCAAGGCCGTGATAGATGGGAGACTTGACTTTTCTAAAGAGCTTATGAGTTTAAAGGAATATTTCACTTAGCTAGGATTTTAGGATAAGTTTTCTTTGGACTTGTGCATATAACATTAATGTTTTTCTTGAGAGGGAGTTAAGATGCAAAGGGAGTAGCTTACCGCCCTGCTTAGCAGCTCTGTGGAAAGGGAAGGAAAAAAGAAAATTTATTGCAATGCTTATTTTATGCTTAAAATTATTATTTTAATTATTATTTATTAATAATTATCTAATGATTAAAAGTAAGGATAATAAGATATTTTTATCAACAAAATTATTATTTTTTCTATTTTTGTTATTATATTTAACTTTTTGTGTATTAAACAAATTAAAAAATAATAAATTTTTGTAGATTCTCTAAGTATGAGAGTTAAATCATGCAATGCCCTTTTGTTAAGTCATGTAATGCCTTTTTGTTGAGCATATTGGTAGTTTTGTTAGTTAAATGATTAAATTAAAATAAAATAAAACTAAGGGGTGATAGTATAAATAAAATTAATAGTTTTAGAATTAAAGAAATAGTTTTACAAGTTAAATGATTAAATTAGAACAAAATAATATTAAGAGATAAAAATAATAATGAAGTTAATAAATTGAATTGGAACATAATGAAATTATGGGAGATTATGAAATCTAAAATAAAAATAAATGATCAAATTGAGATGAAATTAAAATAACATTAAATTAAAAATAAACAGCACAAACTTTTTTAAATTTTATTAAAATTACATAATTTTTTTTATTTTAAAACATATATAGACATTTTTTAAAATAGAAGTTATCTTATACTTTAGTTTAATTTTAAATTTTTTTATTAAAATTTTAAATTTTTTTTAACCAAAATACAGTTTATCTAAAATTTAAAAGAGAATTTGATAAAAAAATTTAAATTAAATTAAAGTGTAAGTTAATTTTTATTTTAAGTGAGGTCTTTATATGATTTAAAAATTAAAAAAATTGTAATTTTAATAGAATTTAAAAAAATTTTATGTAATTTTTTTAAAAAATTAATGACCCAGAATGAAACTATATGGGCTAAAATAGTATTGTTGCCGTTACTTTATTAAACAGCCACCACGTGTCCAGACAAAAGGAAAGGACACTGCAGTGGTCAGTGGGTCGCGTAATACCGGATTAACCAACGCTGGACCGCATCAACGAACGGATTATTGTGGATAATATACAGGGCACGAA
This sequence comes from Erythrophleum fordii, assembly GCA_032878935.1. Lineage (NCBI taxonomy): Eukaryota > Viridiplantae > Streptophyta > Magnoliopsida > Fabales > Fabaceae > Erythrophleum > Erythrophleum fordii. The sequence continues at coordinate 10,382,727 of JAVQMF010000045.1, read as the reverse complement.
AGAAAGGGAGCTCCGGCTTGCACAGGGGCGATGGAGGCCTTACAGTTCTCAACCGTTGCCTCCCGCCATTTCTCCAGTTCTGCTCACTTTCTGCCTCAGAACCGGAGCTTCTGCTCTTCAAATCCTGCTACGAAATCAACCAAACTTTGCTCTTCTTGGACCTGTTCAACAACTGCTACCTCACTTTCTTCGAGAAATTTGTTCACAGTAAGTCCGAGAAACACTGACGTATGCTTCGATTAAGTTTTTGGTTGGTTCTCTAGTCATTTCCGAGTACATAAAATGAGTTCAGTAGTTTTACTAACAGCTCAAGATAACACGGGCATTTTCTCCAATTTCCGTCGTTCTTTCACACAAATCTACTGATGACTAATTTTGTAATTTGCTCACAGAATGAAATTTGGGCTTGGGTGAACTCCAAAAGCGTCACTGTCAGAAGGGACGTGCGCGAAGTGGTAAGGGCGGAAATGTTCGGGCAGTTGACGAGTGGCCTTGAGACTGCCTGGAACAAGCTCAAAGGAGAAGGTTTGCGTTGTCAAGTTTCAATGCTATGTGTGCCGATTTTGTTATTGTGCTGCATTTCTAATTAGTCATAGTGTCGTTCTGTGGCAATGGTAAAATTTAGAGGTGTTAATCCTAAAGAAATTGGAGTAGCTACTAAGTTAATCCAAGCGAAGTTGTTTAGGCTTTTGATATGACCAAATTTTCAAAAGGTACATGACAACTTGGGACACAGTAAACTGCCGCATCACTTGTTTGTTCATGTTGATTTTGGGTTTTCCATTTTCAAAGCTATCTATTTCTTTTTGTTGCCAACCTTATTCAATTTCTAGATTATTTATGAGTAAATGTGCTCGTGCTTCAGAGGTTTTGACGAAAGAGAACATTGCGGAGCCTATGCGAGATATTAGGAGAGCTCTTTTGGAAGCAGATGTAAGATGGACTTGAGAGGTTTGGAGCTTTACTATATCCCCATGGAGTTAATCAAGTAAAACATATTCTTTGGCAGGTGAGCCTTCCTGTCGTCAGAAGGTTTGTGCAAGCTGTCAGTGATCAGGCTGTGGGTGTTGGCCTGATTCGAGGAGTGAGACCGGATCAGCAATTGGTTAAGGTAAAATTATAAATTGAGTTAATGGTAAATTGTGTAAACAGATGATAACAGTTCATTGTAAGGATAAACTTATTGTAATAGTGTCTTTATGAAGCTTATACTGGATTTTGGGTTTTTCAGATTGTGCATGATGAATTAGTTAAATTGATGGGTGGAGAGGTCTCTGAACTGGTTTTTTCCAAGTCTGGGCCCACTATCATTTTATTGGCTGGACTCCAGGGAGTTGGGAAGACAACTGTTTGTGCAAAGTTGGCAAATTATCTTAAGAAACAGGTGCATTGGCAATCTCCCTCGCATTTACTCTCTTTGGTTTATCTTTGTAGTTTATGTGCAGATAGTAAGTAATTGTTCACCTTATATTGACTCAAGTCATCTTACCTGTACAATAGGGGAAGAGCTGCATGCTGGTTGCAGGAGATGTGTATAGACCTGCTGCTATTGACCAACTGGTTATTTTGGGTAAACAGGTACAGTGATTTCATTTCGTTGAAGTTGACCAGTTTCAATTCCTAGAGCAATGAACCTCTTTTAGATATTGTCAGAAATGCCAGGCAACTATCTAATCAAATTTACATTTTTCCATGGAATCCTTTGCTTGACTATTTTAACCTTTTTCAAGTACAAAGCATACTAGTTTTTCTTTTTCCTTTTCTTTTCTTTTTTTGTTCTAATTAGTGGAATGAGAACCTGTGGAAGTGTTTTTTCATGGGTTTCGAATGCCACACACACATATATTATAAGTGGTGCTTTAGTATTTTCTCCTCTTTGCCATTGTTTGAATGTTTAATTATCTCTTAGGCTCTTAACATATGGAAGACACAAGAGAATCACCTTGTACATTCTACATATTCAGTCATAGTTCTTAATCAAGTGAATTCAGACCATAAATATCAATATCTAATTATCAGTATTTAACTTGAGTCCTTTTTTTTTCTCCTACTTGTATGTTTGTGTCTAATCATATATTCATAATGAGATATAGCTTGTATCAGGTGGATGTGCCTGTATATACAGCAGGTACTGATGTTAAACCATCACAAATTGCTAAACAAGGTTTAGAAGAGGCAACAAGGAAGAAAATTGACGTGGTTATTGTTGACACTGCTGGAAGACTTCAGGTAATTCTTTATAGTATTGGAAATAATAGTTATTAATCATTTCATGATTCCAATGTATTATATGAAGTTATTTTTGTACTTTGATTAATGTTTATTTGTTATAAAACAGATAGACAAAGCAATGATGGATGAGTTAAAACAAGTCAAGCGGGCATTAAATCCAACAGAAGTTTTGTTAGTTGTGGATGCAATGACAGGCCAAGAAGCCGCAGGTATTCATGATTGAAATTTTACCCTTTGGTGAAACATTTTGAAAATTTTGCATTTTACTTGAATATTTATGTTACCTGCATACTTTAATGTATGATAAATAGTATGTCCATGACTCCATTCGTTTGAACTGAGCACAGTAATTTTATATGAACTGATTTTTGAAGAAAACTGTTGCCATATTGTTGATCCTCCTTTTCTTTGGCACGGTATGGTTGTGTAACTGATATAGCTGATAATATTATGACGCATTGATGCTTAAAGCTACTACAATAATCTGGTATTACAATGTTCTGTGAACAGGCTTGGTCACTACTTTCAATCTTGAGATTGGGATAACAGGCGCCATCTTGACAAAGCTAGATGGTGATTCAAGAGGTGGAGCAGCTTTGAGTGTCAAAGAGGTTTGCTTTGTCTTTGTCTTGGCTTTCATCAGGTGTAGTTGTTTTGTATGTTTTACTGCCAAACATTGGTCCTTGCTTTTGTTCTTGATAAACAATGTTTCCAATTCCATACAAGAATTTTCAACATTGCATGTCCCTGAAAACCATAAATTGTATCATGCTGGCTGTTATTGCTATTGATTGATGCAGTGCGTCACTTATGCTAAGACAAGGTTAGTATCTTAGGCTACTTTTGTGAGACAGTTCAGTTGAAGTGTTAATGGCAGCTTGGAAAAGCTGAGAACCTTTTTAGTGGCTAAACTTGATGGATGACCTGCTTAGTCTACTTTGATGTGGTTCTCTTAAAGATGGATTTGAAACACATTTTATGATATCATGTTAGCCTAGTAAATCCCTGGAAAGTACTCTGGAAATTAACAGATTAAATGGAATGTTAAGTATTACTTCCAGGGAGTCTGGGCTGTATCCTGGTTCATATCTAGTGATTGTAAGTGCCTATTGCAGATTTTCTCAGGGAGATATAAACAGTAAAACCTATGATCTGAGAATTCGTGATTTTTTGGAGGGCCTGCCAATAATTATATTCTTGAACACATTGTAGTTGGAATTATTTTTCAACGACTATAAATACCTACAGCTGATTTATGGGATACTTTGGATCAGATAACTATTTGTCTCTTTAGAGTGACATTTATTATCACCATATTTTTTGGCTTACTTGGAATCGTAATGTGACCAACATAGTTAATTATTGTGAAGTGTTATCTCTCTTTCTCTCTCTCTGTGTCTATTTGTTTGATTGGATGGTTCAACAATGGCAGGTATCTGGAAAGCCCATTAAGCTTGTAGGACGGGGGGAACGCATGGAGGATCTTGAACCTTTCTACCCTGATCGAATGGCAGGACGCATATTAGGAATGGGAGATGTTCTCTCATTTGTAGAGAAGGCACAAGAAGTTGTGAGTCTTAACATATTCCTAGGTTGTTCATTTGATGAAATGAAAATAAAATTTTAGGCTCTTAACCACATATTATTGTAGATGCGTCAAGAAGATGCTGAAGAACTGCAAAAGAAGATCATGAGTGCAAAGTTTGACTTTAATGATTTTCTAAAACAAACTCGTGCTGTAGCACAAATGGGTTCTGTGTCTCGTGTCATTGGAATGATTCCTGGTATGGGGAAGGTATGAAATCTTGTACATGAATTCTCCTAATTATTTCTGTCAGTGATTGCTTTATGCATGCAGTGCTACACATAAAATGGGAAATAAGGAGGCTATTATCTTTTGAAAACTCCCAGTTTTAGTTTACGAAACTTAAATTGAGCATTGCAAGCATCTGCAACTTTTCCTCAAGTGTATTTGTTCTTCTGATTCTGTAGATAAAGTAAAAGCAAAATATTCAGTCAAGTGAGTAAGCAAAAACTTCAGTTTAACTGTAATTTATTTGTATGCAAACAGGTTACTCCTGCACAGATTCGAGAAGCAGAGAAGAGTTTAAAGATAATGGAAGCAATGATAGAAGCAATGACCCCTGGTCTGTTCTCTGAACTGATCAATGATGTCACATTTGTTAACTAGAACTTGTATCATTGTCATCTATGTAGCATTGTTCTTTGACATGGGAGTATCTTGAGTAAATTAGAAACTTGCCTTACTACTGGATGACGTGCCATGACCTGGTTGACCTTTGTCATTCAACCCATTACTTTCTTTTTTGTTGCTTGTTCAGTTCTCTGGCAATAGTAATGTGTCATGTCTATCTGAAACTTAGTTGTTGAAGGGTATTTTGTGAATTATCTAACCACTATTTATTTTCACTTAAACATGAAGTTGATCCCCCTCGGAGTTGCATTAATCATCAAGTTAGTTTTCCCGGTTTTGCATTCAATACTTCATCCTTTTCACCAACGTCTTTTCCTGGAGATTTTTCTGTTTTCCATTTATATGCTTTTCACATTCATAAGCTTCAAAACTGGTATTCAGTATGTTATTATTCTTTTTGGAATTGAATTTCTCAAGGCATTAATAATAAATCAAGTGCTATGGATATTAAGCACATCGTAGTCATTAATCACATGCAAGTTGTACTATCTTTATTCACATGGTAATTTTTGACTCTCTTGATCAGATAAATATCCTCAACAAATTGCAAGGAACACATACATGAGTGCCTTAGTAATGACACATTATTGATGTTAATTATATGCTTATTGTTATTGTGAAAAACGGTTGCTGCTTTGATGTCTTAACTTTCACTTTGTTGAATCTACATTCACTGGTTAGTCTATCCAACTCTTGTTGTTTATTTCCAGAGGAGAGGGAAAAACCAGAACTTTTGGCGGAATCCCCTGCCAGGAGGAAAAGAGTAGCTCAGGATTCAGGAAAAACAGAGCAACAGGTACGTGGAATTGGTCTTCTTTGAAATTTTTGTCGTGGCAGGGCTTAAAGGTGGGGTTTCTATATCACTGCTATGCTTTCTAGCTTGAACAGAATGTATCAATAATGTCAGGTAAGCCAACTTGTAGCACAGCTCTTCCAAATGCGTGTGCGTATGAAAAATCTGATGGGTGTGATGGAAGGTGGATCTATCCCAGCACTTGGCAATCTTGAGGAGGCACTTAAAACGGAGCAAAAGGTAAAATTCGTTTTCTATATATGTGATATTCTCTTTTTTTTTTTTGGCTTCTTTATAAGATAAAAAGAAATTAGCTCAGCATATATTTGTGGAGCCTGTGAATCTTATAGTTGTTGTATGTGAAACCCTCTTCCATAGGGGTCCTTCAGGCAGGTCATTCACAAATTTAATGTAGTTGATCAAAATCTATAACAGCTATTGGCCCCTATTGTAAATTAGTCTTGTAGTTGATTTTAATTCTCGTATTGAATTTGATTTGAATTGCAATGCAATCAACCTTTGGCATGATGCCAAAGTATGACGACCGTTTACTTCTTTGGACCTGAAAAGTCCTGTTAAACGTATGGAATTAATCGTATCAATTGAATGTCTAAAAAGGAAAAATAAAAATAAGAAACAACAGAAAACTCTTGTGAATTTTGTGCTTATATATGCATGTGCTGAGAAGAAAATTTTATGCTTTTTGGTTTCTCCATTCTACCCTTATAAGGCTCCACCCGGTACGGCAAGGAGGAGGAGGAGATCGGAATCAAGAAGGCAATTCGCAGATTCTACATCAACAAGGCCGAGTCCTCGAGGTTTTGGGGCCGGAAATTGAAAACTTCACTGTCTAGTCGACATTGTAATGGAAGGTTTGGTTCAAAGGGTCAGCATTCGACTGTCTACTTGATATTACTTCCTTCCCCTAAGATTATTAGTATGTTTTCTTATCAGAAAATTATTTCTTATAGCAGTGAGCTTCTTCTGAGTTTGATGTAATTTTGGCAGAAATGAGTTATAATGTGCAAATCTAGGAGATACGACTATGGTTATCGTACAATCTCCATAATGTATCTTGCAACGTCGTGGTCACGGGTACCATCCAGAAATTTTCATTTGTATTTCCGACTTGCAAGTCTGGTTTTGTCCCCGTGTTTGTAGCTTTGAAAATGCATGTAGAAGAAAGACATGAGTTTTCTGCTAGTCTCTTGAAGAGAGTACCTCTAAATAGTATACAAAACTTCAATATTACGTATTTTAAGCTAGTAAAACGTAGTTCCCCCCCCCCCCCCCCCCTTTTTCCCGAAACAAAAAACAAAAAAAAAGCTTGTACGTCTTTTCTTTGTAGCAAATAATCAATGGTAATTGCTACTGTAGAAATTTAAAATTTTTCAATATACTAACTTTTTAACGTGATTTTCATAAATAAAAAAAAAAAGGTGTCAAATTCATGTCAGTGAAAAGAATTATACCTATATGCTATAGGAAGCTTGAAAATCAGACCTGTTGTTGCTTCCAATTTTATAAAAAAGTCTATTTATTTAGACAAAAAAATTATTATTCTTTTTAATATATGTTGAAAGTCAAAACTTTTAGTTTTGACTTCCAACGTAATTATGTGCCCATCTTATAAGACTATATAAAGTCGGAATCACAAATTCTAATTTCAAGTGGTGTCACTGTGATTAAATTAATAATTAAAAAAATTAATTAAAGTTAGATTTATACAATTCGACTTCAGTTAAAAATTTTTTATTAAGAAATTAAAATTAGATTGGTGCAATCAGACTTTAGTTTTGCAAACTTTGCCCCTTGTGTTAGAATGGTTATATCATCACTGGATGAATTTCCTTCACACTCTTAAGTGTTTTCAGTTTGCTCTTCACCCTTGTTGAAGTGCTTTCATTTTGCTCTTTACCTTGTTGCTCATTCATCCCATTTTTATTTGCTGGTGCTCTTTAATATTTGGTTTAATATTTGCTCTTTAATATTTGGTTCAAAAATTTGAACCTTTGTCTTCCATCTATATTAAAGAGTGAATTGATTTAGCTTTGACTTTCAATGTTAATTCAATCTTTCAACTCTTCTTTTGTGAATTAATTTTAATATTTTAAAGGATGAAGGCAAGTTAAAATAATTTATGTTGAATATATATTTTTTACTAATATATTATTTCTGTTATGTCAAATATATATATATATATATGTTACTAATATGTCATTTTAAAGGATAAAGGTAGTTAACTTTTTAATGATAGTTGTAATTATTTTGTTTGTCTTTATTTTATTGTTGTATTTATATATTCTGCTTATGGTGGAATTAATTTTATTATTGCTAATATGTTTCTTAATTTTATTTCAATATGTAAATAACTAATATGTTATTCTTCTAGACATATGGATATTTTAAATTATATGGTTGCACTTTTTTTTTGTGTAATTGTGACTGTATTTTATTTTATTTTTTAATAATATTTGCAATTATTTTGTTTGAATTTAGTTTGTTGTTATATTTATGTATTATGCTTATGTTGGTACAAATTTAGATCTTGCTAACATGTTTCTTAGTTTTGTTTAAATTTGTAAATAACTAATATATATATTTTTTACATATATATGTGTGAGTGTGTGTGTGTGTGTGAGAGAGAGAGAGAAAGAGAGAGAGAGATACATGTTATGTTTATGATTTTGTTTGCAGTTTTTTTTTTTCATATTTTTAGGTTTTTTTTATAATGGCATTAATTGAACTCTTACCATTTTCCTTTTTTGCTTTTTTGAAATGTGTAAATAAAAAATGTATTAATTAAATATTTTTTTATGAGTTAGCTCAAATTAAAAGTTTTTAATTTTAGAAAATATACATGTACCTTTTTATGGAATCAATTAAAAAAAACTACTTTTAAATGTAATGAAATAATGATATATTTTTTTAATTAGAAAAATATAATTTAACTGAATAATTTTAACTATAATGAAAATATAATTAAATAAATGTATTTTAAAAATGTAATAGGATTTAAAAAAGCATTATATTTATGTCCTAAAAAATTAATAGGTTTTTAATTTAAAAAATATTATAATTTTTTAAGAAATAATAATAGGTTTAAATCCTATAAAAAGAACATAAAAATCTTTAAAAAAAAGGTTAAAAAAATGTGTAAGCATAAATTTTAAAAAACATTATATATTTTTAAAATAGGTTTAAACATATTAAAAACATTATTTTTTGTTTTAAAAAATTATATATATTTTTTCAAATCCTACTATATTAATTACAAATGTTATATTTAAATCATATTATATAATGTTTTTTAATATATTTTAAAAACATTATATTTAAATCCTAAGAAAATGTAATGGGTTTTTAATTGTTAAACATTCTAATTTTTTAAAAAATTATAATAGGTTTAAATCCTTAAAAAAAGTAAAAATTTTAAAAAACATAATAGGTTTAAAAAGTAGGTTTAAAGATAATTTAAAAAATATTATATTTTTCAAAAAAAATATGTTCAAACATATTTAAAAAAACCAACATAAATAAAAAAAATATAGATTAAACCAACATAAATAAAGAAATTCTATAGATTAAAGTAACAAAAATAAATAAATAAATAAATATACAAATAGTTTAAAATTTTATTACTTAGTTTGTTCATTATATATTGCTATAAGATCTTATATTTAAATTAAATTGTACGAAAAAATAATTAATAATACAAGTGAGATTGAATGCATATATGAGAATGGACGAATGTATGATGGTTTAGATGACGTAATATTTGAGTGTCCTAAAGTAAAAGTAGTGAGGGTTGACTCAAACATCACATTAGAACAATCAAATCAATTAGTTGGGTAAAAATTATGATTTTTCTTGAACCAATTTGTTTCTGATATGGTATATAGGTATCTAACCTTTCTAAATCCAATGCAATACTGGGCGTGTAGCCTAAAAGACAATTCGGATGTTTATGAGATGTGGCGAGTGAACTCGAGATACCCGTCCCAATTGATAGTATTGAGTTGTATGCTTGTATCTTAACTAATCAATTGGATTTGAACCTTGAATTGCTACTAGTAGAGGAAAATGTTGCATGCAAAATCACATCCATAAACAATATCCATAAGCTAGTTGAACAAGCATCCTTATTCAACTCCTATATTGGAGATATTTACCTATTTGATCCATAGCCAAGTTATGTTTCACAATATAACATCTCTCCCATGGCACACATATCCCAGTCGAGTTCATCCCATTAAATGATTGACAATAGTCTACCTTGATCTCCAGTTGTGGTGACAGAAAATATAATGAATGAATTTGAGAATAATAATAAATATGATTCTGTTATAAATTTCGATGATGATGATGTTGGCAAGGATGATTTGACAAATCTTAATTTTCATGGAATTATAAGTGGATATGATGAACCATCTGCCACCTTTTTTCATGGGTCAACATAAAGGTAACAAGTGGTCTTAACTTCTCTAGAAGGGGTGAGCCCATCAAACTAAGTGATAGCTTAGAGTTGAATGTTAATATGCAGTATGTAAAAATAAAGGTATTACATCGTGCAATGAAGTTGTACTCCATTTGAGAGTACCATACATTTAATGTGTATTATTTTTCTAAAAAGAATAAAAAATATTAGTGTATTAACTACGGCCACAGTTACAGGTAGAGAATTAAGGCATGCAAAAAGGCAAAAAAAATATATTGGGAGATTACAAAATATAAGAGACCACATATATGCCTTTCTATGTCGTTATCCCAAAATTACTCAAAATTAGATTTTGATGTCATATAATCTTTTATTGTAACAATGGTGATTGATGAGCTTGAGGTTAAAGTTTCCATAATTATAAAAAAGATGCAAAATATATTTGGATACAATGTGTCTTATAAGAAGGCATGGAAGACAAAACATTAAGCCCTTGTTATAGCTTTTAGAAATTGAGAAAGCTTATATGCTTTACTGCAAAGTAGTTAGCCGTAGTTCATCATTTCATACTTGACTTAATGGTACATTTTTCTAATAAATAATGCTTGGAAAGTAATTCTGATGGACAATCCCAAGAAATGTTTTGTTGTGTTTTTTAGACATTCAAGATATGTATTGATGCATTGGACAATCTGAAACTGATTGTTGAAGTTGACGAGAAGTTTTTATACAATAAGTATAAAAGGTACACTACTTATAACTATATCATAAGATGGTGGTAAGAAAGTTATGCCCTTTTCATTTGTTGTAATAAAAGGACAGACACAATCAATTTGGTCATGATTTTTTTTTTCAATTTTCAGAGATGTGTAGTAAAGGATAGAAAGAGATATGCTTGTTGTTAGATAAACATTTTTCAATTTTGGCTATTGTATCTAATTCGTGAATTGGGTACCAACTGCCATATAGACATTATATTTTCTGTTTTTGACATGTGGCTTTTAACCTTCGTAAAGCATAGAGATCAACTAGCTAAAAGAGAAGTTCATAAATATTGGATATGAATATGAATGTCATGCAAGTGATGAAAAATTGGCGAAGTTGGAAATTTTATATAGCCAAGCAATCAGTTAAATAACTGACATTTCGAAAGAGCAATGGTCATGCGTACACGACATTAAAGGTCATTGATTTGGCCATATAATAACAAACTTGGTCGAGGCCACGAATGGTGCATTTTAAGGTGTCAAGAGCTTGCCTATCACTGACCTTGCAAAGGCAACATTATATAATGTAAATAGATACTTTGTTGAATGGGCATAGCAAGTACACATTTAGATAGAAGCTATTCAAGTATTTTGTCTTACATTTAAAAAAGAAGACAGATGCAGTTGCACAAATCGTCCCTACATGTGTTATGCGTCAATTCAATAAGAGAGTTGCATCATTCAAGGTTTAGGAACCCTATGATATGTAAAACTGTCAATTTGGTCGATGTTGCAAGGTTTACTTATTTGAGTATAAATATGATTGTGGTGAGTTTCAAATCAAGCCCTTCCCATATCAACATGTTATTACAGCTTACATCCATGTTGGCCTTGATGCACAACAGTTTGTGGACTAAGTTTTTCATTTAGAAATAATGTGTTTTGCATACAGTAATGAGTTTTAATCTATTGAAGGCAAAGTGCATTGGCTATAGTAAAAGGGTCCAAAATTGATTCTTGATCCTTCGATGATTTAAGCAAAAGGTCAACCTTGTTCATCTTGTATTCAGAATGAGATAGATTAGACACAATCAAGATAACCAAACAAGTGTGTGTTATGTCGGTAAGTCTATCAGAATCGTTCTACCTATCCACACAATCAATATGGCCAATAGCATGATTTATGTTGATTGAATTGATTGTATCTTTATTATATTAATTATACATATATTGCTTAAACCATAATTAAATACGATGTCGTAAGTAACTAAAATTGTAACCATTTTTTTATATCTTATTTTGATATATTGAAAATTTTTTGTAACTTTATTGTGCTTATAAATTGCTTGTACTACTTATACCTAAATTGATTATAAAATGTGTTTATATACTGTGTTTCAAATTAATTGCATTTTTATTATACTTATACTGCTTATACTTGAATTTAATATATTTATAAATTGTTAAATTTTGTTTGATAGATTTGTACCTTATTAGAGAAATGGCATGTCCGTCATATATCATCTAACTAGGACTAAAGAATGACTTGCTTTTATACCTTTTAATAAGGTGTGTTTCATAGGCCGTTTGAGCAAAGAATGATAGATTGCTTCATCCATGATAAGTCATACATAATAATCGTCTATTTGCTCTTCCTTTTACTGTTGTTGACGACTATTTATGATAGGCTAATTTTTATAGAGCGTCCCAACAAGGGCAATTCGAGTATAATCCTGCATTTATATTGACAATTATAAAGAGATGGCGCCTTAAGATGCATACTTTTCACACCACCTAAGGAGAGTACATAATAACTCTGAAAAATGTTGCTATCCAGTTAGGCCTACCTTACACGGGAATCTCTATCATTGCTTATACAAATTACATTTGGAAAGATTCATGTGAGTGGTTGATTAGAATCAGACTACCAAATGATTAAATCTATGGATAGAGGGTAGTAATTACTTAGTTGGTAGAAAACTTCAATCACCTATTAGACAGTGTAAACGATGAAGAAATGCAATGATCTGCATGAGCATAGATAATGAGATTGATTAAGGTTTTTTTATGCCAGACAAATCTAATCATAAAGTGCACTTGATATACTTACCACTATCATAGGATTTTGAACAAGCTGACAGATACAGTTAGGAATCTGCATTGTTGGCTTATTTGTATAGAGAACTTTGTAATGTAATTAATCTTACTGAACAAGACATAGGTGGATGTATGACCTTCTTTCACCTTTGAGCATAAGACATATTTCTAATGTTAGCTCTAGAGGAACTACCACAGCCAGACCCCTAACCAAATATCTATCCAATACTACCACTTTTAGATTTTAAGCAAAATAGTTAACAATATTTGTATAGTTTCATAGGTTTACTCATTTAGTTTTAATATGTTATAGCTTCTTTTTCTATAAATATGTTGTGATGTGTTTCTTTGTAATCATAGATAAAGGAATATAGGTAAATCTTCTCATTCACAAGACATGACTTTGCGACAATATTAGATATTATTGGACAAAATATGAGATAATGAGATTTGATTTTGTTATAAGAACAAAATTTTTGGTAAATTACCTCATGAACATATGGTAATTATTATGACATTTTAATATTTGGTACACAGATTATTTAGCAATCATATGAATCAGACAGTATTCATGATCTCATTCCATAATACTGCTTGAATGGTCAAGACATTTAGCTAGCCTCATTGCTACTCATTTGCTTCCATATCATTGAGTAACACCACGCAGATTCATGTTATGCTAGTTTGGCTTACAACAGTCAATACCAATATCTCCAGTCAATTTAGGGACTTTACATACATTGTAATTGTGTGAAAAAATCACTATGAATTGGTCAAAAAAGCATTTCACATTTGTTGAGTTTTGGAATTCATGGCAAAATCATCTAACTTAAGCATCCCTTCCTACTGCACCTATGGATCACACTTTTGATTACATGTGATTATATTGGATACATACTTAACGGTAGATTTACCCTGCGAGTGGTGTTATTGGTTTCACAGTAAACTTAAAATATTTATAGCCATTATTTTTCTTTACTTATAAAAATATATTTTATTACTTAATAACATATCCTTTTTTTTTAGGTCGATATCGATGATGAACTCTATAAGCTAAGCATTCATGACCCTCTACCAATGAAATAGCATAACTTTCGAGAAAAAGTGAGTTAAGGCCAAATAAATATCTTACTTGTTTTTAGGGAATAACATTTCATAATAGTCTTCTAACCCGTTCTATTGACACTTAATTTGCTGATCCTAGAAATTTTAGAAGGTAGGTTGGGCAAGAGGTATAATGTTTACAGGTCAGCTTAGTCGCCTATTGTCATAGAGAATGAACCACATCATGTTAGCACTAGTGTAATAATATGTTTATGCTAGTCAGAGATGCATCGACATAACAAGATATTAACATTGTCGATCTATCTTCTTCTATGCCAACATGCCAATATACTGATTTTGAAAGTGTAGGTATCTCTTATTATATATCTTAATCACTATTGTCACAATTTGGATCTCTTGATCCCTTTCACTTTGGGTCATTTATATTACTATTTAATGATCTAAATATTTTTAATTTTGAGTATGATGGTCAATTTTTTGAAACTAAGGGATTATTGAATCAAAGGTTCATTATCCCACAACAGTCAATTCAGTCAATTTCTTCCCTAACATTTGATTTAAATACACCACCAATTAATCCTATTAACAACTAACAAGATCAAGAATATGAAGAACTTGTGAGCCAAAAGTGACCGCAATGTGAAAAGCAAAGGGCTCATTATGGTACTAGTAGCCAATATTTTTTATATATATGATTGAATATATTTTTTTTTAGTCTCGATGATATTATTCCAATTTATCACACCTGTAAAAGCACCTTATATTGTCTTTAATCTTTTGTACAATTTTTTGTAGTTTTGACAACATCTTCTTATAATTTTTTTCATTTTTTCTATCTTTATTTTTTAAAATTTATTTAATGCATTAATAGTTATTTTAGTTGTTACTAATTAAATTTATTAGTCATCATTATATAGTTATTATTTGTTGCTAAACCCTAAATTTATTTATACATATGATTTTTTATAGTATTGCCAAAATTACTACTTAATTATATTAATCATTAGCTAATCATATAATCATTATTGTCTAGCTATAACATTTAACTTTATCTATTTAATTATTTCTTCATTATTTGATATTGATTAAACAATGTCACACCCGGAAATGTGACCGCATAGCGCCTTTAAAAAGAGAAATTCGATTTTCAAAGAAAACGAAAATCAAAATCAAAATTAAAATAAAAGTAGGGTTCAGGAGTCGCCACCAAAATTTTAATTTTAGAAAAGCAAAACTTTAAAAAATCTTTTTATTTAAAAAAGATGATCTACGAACCAGATTTAGATTCAGGAGTCGATTGAGTGTGGGAAAGGTGTTAGATATTCCACTACACCCATTTCTAAAAAGGTTACCCTAAGTCAGTTGTGCAAAATTAATATGGCCTCTATACTATTTTAATTCTTCTTAACAAATTACATGTAAAATAAGAAATAACCAAATTAAAAGAAATAAAATTAAGAGTAAAAAAAAAGGAAAAGAAATTAAAGAAATAAGATTAATAGTAAAATGAAAGAAAAAAAAATTTTAAAAAAAATGTTTATTTATAAGGGTGGACTTGACCTAAGATGAGCGCCTAGGGTCTATGTATCCTTCGAGAGGGATCAAAGTACATGTAGTTCGACCATAAAAAGCGTGTTATTTGTTTTTTAGGTCTTTTTTTTTCATTGTTTTGGTTTGTTTTTCCTTGTTTTTGTTTTTATTTTTTTAATTTTAATTTTTGTTTTAATTTTTTTTTGTTTTGTTTTGTCTTTTTCTTCTTTTTTTTTTTTTAATTTTGTTTTGTTGTGTTTATTCATTTTTTGGGGTCTTTTTCCTTGTTTTTGTTTTAATTTTGTTTTTTTGTCTTTTTTTTTTTATTTATTTTGTTTTGTTTTGTTTATTCTTTTTTTTTTTGTCTTTTTCCTTTTTTTGGTTTATATTTTGTTTTATTTGTTGTTTTTCTTCTTTTTTTTGTTTATTTTGTTTGTTGTTTGTTTGTTTTTTTTTATTTTCCTTTTTATTTTAGTTTTTTTTGTTTTGTTTTGTTTTGTTTTTGTTTTCTCTTTTGTTGTTTGTTTGTTTTTATTGATTTTGTTTTGTTTTGTTTTTTTTAATTTTTACTTTTAATTTTTATTCTTTGTTCTTGTTTTTATTTATTTATTTTTGTTTCTCTTCTTTTTGTTAATTTTTTTTGTTTTGTTCTTTTCTTTGTGTTTTTATTTTTATTTATGTTCTTATTCTTTGTTTGTTTATTTTTGTTCATTTTGTTGTTTTGTTTTGTTTTTTTGTCTTTTTCCTTTTGTTTTTTTGTTTTTAATTTTGTTGTTGTTATTGTTATTGTTATTGTTTTTTACTTTTATTTCTTTTTTTTGTTATTATTGTTTTTTTTGTTTTTCCACTTGTTTCCTTTTTTATTTTTATTTTGTGTTCTATTTTTTGTTTTTATTTTTATTCTTATTCTTCATTTATTTTATGTTTTGTCCCCCATTTTTTTTAATTCTTGGTTTTGTTTGTGTTTCTTTGTTTTGTTTTGTTTTTTTATATTATTTTTTTGTGTTTTTGTTTTTCCCTATTTTGTTTATTTTTGTTTATCTTGGTTTTTACTTTATACAATTTTGGTTGATTTAACCCTTTTTTTTGGGTCAAATTTTCCTTAATTTCCTTGATTTGTTTGTTTTTATTTTTTTTTAAAAAAGGGACCAACTCTTAAAAAAATTTAGTTTTGGACTTTAGAACATCATTTTTCAATTTTTACAAAAGACCTTTTAAGGAAGGATAAATCTTTTAAGGCTCAAAATAATTTTTACTAAAAATTCAATCTTTTTCTACTTTTTCCTCTTTTTTTTTAGGATTTTTTTTAGGCTCTTTTAAATAGGGCCATTGAAGCCCAAAATATTAAAATGTAAATTCAAAATCCAAAAGGCATCAAGGAGGCTTTATTGCCACACATGGCCTTTCGTTTTCTATGTACCTGAGGGGATATGAAGTCCTACATGGCTATTCTAATGTGAAAATTGACGAAATAAATAAAGAAAGATAAAAAAATATTTACAAACTAAAATAATAATTTGCAAGTGTGTGCCAAGTGTTTAACAAGATTCATTACATCACTCTTGAGCATATTTACAATATTTGGTAGAACAAAAGAGATCATACAAGTTACCACCCAATTAGTCACCACTCCTTCCTTTCCTTGGCCGTATGGAATGACCACTCCTCCCTTCCCTTGGCAGCATGGAATAACCAGTCCACACGTATTACAAGTTTGAGTTCCTCTCGAAGGAGGCTCCCATCAAGTTCAAACATCAAATGAATATATAAAGGAGTAGCAATAGATTTTTCTTTTTTTTTTTAAGGAAACAAAAATGAATAGAAGGAAAAGGATCACCTATTCTGGTTCTAATTGATAAGTTCCACATAAAAACAGTCAACCAAGCAAGCATCTGGAATGGCTAAGGCATCTTAATCATGCATTTTATGTAAGTAGCAGGATAAGAACCAACTCATGTTTAGTTCATAAACTGGCATAGCTAGTCGCCATATAAGAGGGTGATAAAACCAATCAATCAAGCTATCTGTGTTTGCTATGGAGAGTTCATTAGGTAACCTCAACATACAAATGACAAATATCTAAAGTGGTTAAGGCACCTTAATCACATATTTCATACGAGAAACAGGACAGGAATCAAATTGTGTTCAGTCCACATAACAAAATGATAAACAGCAGCCATCAATCAAGTTATTCATGTTTTCTACAAAGGCAAATTCATATACAAATGACTATACATAATCCGCAGGGCTATAACCTCAAACTCACATTCAGAAACCACATAGAGACTTACTCAGAAATTTCCTCACTATAGGCTTTTTATTAAATAGGAATCTTAAACAGTTAGGTAGTTCAATCCCACTATTCCAACCAGATAATCAAACTGGACTTGACTCTCAGTATCTCAGCACAGAATATATCATTATTTTTTTGAATCAAGGAAACAGGATCATACAAAAAAAGGAAAATAAACAAGAAAAGGAGAAATAATCAAATTGGAAACCCAAATGATCAACATCCAATAACCATTGACTCAAATCACATTCGAGACACAGAAATTCCAAGATTCAACACCCAAAATTAGAACACACCCATAACTTCAGAGTTTTAGGGTAACGAAAAAGAAAGTGTAGAAAATATACCTTCAGTGTTTTGAAAACCGAGTGAGCTTTTTTTTAGGCCTACACTCGATTCGGTTCAACCTCTTTTATCGATCTCTTTCTGTTCTTCCTCTACTGTGGCCCCCCAATCCTTCCTTCGTTCTTGGCCTCGGGTTCTCCTCCTTTAATCTGAAAAATTCTTTAATCCCAAATTTTCAGTCATTACTTCTCTCCCTTACTTCCTGTTTCTCCTCCTCTCTGACCCGGAAACCTCACTGGCTTCCTTCACAGAAAAGGTCACAGAGTCCCTTCGCAGCCACTCTCCTTTAGCCTTTCAAAAAAAATCCTCTAAACTCTCACTCTTTCCATCTCTGTTCTCTTCCTCCCACTCTCTCTCTCGCACCTTCTTCTTCTTTTATAATGAATCTGAGAGGGGTCTTCATTCTCGCTCGCGCGTCTCATCATCTGCTCCTCATACGGATTGTCGTCGTGCTTCTTTGCTTCACCAATTTCCAGCGCTAATGCTCCCCCTTCTTCTTATATGATTGTATCGCGTTGCATCAGGAGATGGTCGCATGAGAGCAAGCTAGAGTAGAGGGGGGACCAGACGTGTAACGAGTAGGGTTCAGCGTTAGGGAGGGATGGTTTGGGCTTTTTCTTCCGGCCAGGTTTAATGAAACGGATCCTGAATACGGGCCTTCATTTTAGTTCACCGGTTTCCTTTGCATGGGCTCTGTTCTTTGAGCTTTCTTTCCTTTTTTTTTTTTTTAATTTTTAGTCTAATTTTGAGTTAGTTTTGGGTTGGATTCTTTTCTTTTTTCTTTCTTTTTTTTGGGATTACAGCAGTTTGGGCCCCTTTTCCTTCCTTTTTTTTTTTATATATTTGTGCTGAAAGTTGTGGTTGTTGTTTTTTTTTAAGGATATTGGGCTTTTCTTTGGACCTCCTTTTTAGAAAGCCCAATTCTTTTCTTTCTTTTTTTTAAGGATATTGGGCTAATCATTATGTCACAAAAATTGCCTCATATTCCTTAAAAACTATACAACCTCTAAATCAAATTCATTACATCCGATTTTCCATTGAAGTGTAGCATTTAGGGTTAATTTTTTCCTTTGACATGGATTTCACAAAAAAATTAATAAAAAGCCCGTATTTTTATTAAAAAAAAAGCCCTAACTTTTCTCAGCATACAAATATAAGCTAAAACTTTTCTCATTTTCCATACTTTTTTTGTAGTTCTTTGATTTCATTGGTGAAAAAGGGGAAAAAATGATAAAAGGAGTCATCTAATATAAAAATTTTCAAAGATATATTAATTATTTAAATAAATAAATGATAATTTTTTAAGTACATGAGTAGGATTGGAATGGTCTCTTAAGTTAATTTTAAAGTATGAGTAGGATGTTAATTTTTTTAAAACCATATATATTTAATCATGATTTAGATTTTATTTTATTTATTTCAATCATTATTTTTTTAAGTTGTCAAATAAAAAATAGTCTTTATTCTATATTTTGTATTCATTAAAATAAAAAAAATTGCAATTAAAAAATTTGTGATAGTTGATCCAAAGTTTATCTATGCTCATCCTTTAAAAATGAGTAGAGAATCCATTTTAATTTTAAAAAGAGTTGATGTGATGTCTTATCATAAAAAGTTAAAAACAATAGTAAAAATATGATTTTTTTATAAAAAAAAAATTTCCTTATAAGTTTGAAATTACTCTTAATTTTATCTAAAATAATTATTTTGTATTAATTTTGTCTTACATGTATGTTTTCACTATCATCCCAAATGTTAACGTTGATAATATTTTTGGCTATGTATGCTAACTCTATAATTAAATTAATAGAAATTGATGAAGTATCGTTACATGTGGATTAATGGTCATTACACCATATTGAAGTAAATTATACACTATCTAATCTCATAATCTTAGTCGCCAAGTAAAGTTGTTTCTATTTTTTAAAATTTATAACTACCTTTTGTTAAAAATTAAAGTTAATAAAGTTAATAATTCAATACTTAGAGATTAATATTTACATGTATAACAACACATTATTAATATTTGTTATCTTAATTGCTAGGGTTAGTACATAGAATGACTTTCAAAAATTTGATAAGGACATAGACAAAATTTATGCAAAATAAATATTTAAGACAAAATCAACAATAACTCCAAATTTTTAGGATGAATTTTTGTCATTTTCTTGTTATCGTGACTTTGTTATATAAAAGCAATATGATTTTGTTTATTAAAAAGAAGATAATAGATTGAATTAAGCATACACAGCACTCTTAAAAGTTAAGTACATATTCATTTTTCAATAGTCATATTTTACTTGTTTCTTTAAATTTAGTTAGTTTGAACGATCAATTATCTGAGAAGTTAGAGAACAGGAATGGGAATTTCATCAAAGATCCTTGAAACTATAACAGCCTCAACATTTGGAATATTGCCATGTGTCAATTTAGGAATGAAGAAAACTTCTTGGCATTGATTGTTTTGGCGATGAATCCATAGTCAAGAAGAGCTCTCTTTCCTTTTGCCCTTCTTAATTCGGTTATATTCAATTATCGAAGTTATAAGGCCTCTAACTTAAAGGCTATAAAGAAAATGGCAACCCTGCTTGAAAACTTATATCAAACGTTTCCCCTAGCAAACATTAATAGGGAATTGAGTCTCGAAATAAATACGTAGGTTCGAGTTGATCTTATATCATTTGAGGTGGCTACCTCCAAGGAATTGAAGGCACCTCCATCATTCTATCTTTCATTTACTAACTACGTATATTCCTCAAAGAAACTGTGACTTGTTTCATTAAAAGATTCTTTAAATAAATCTGGTTCATATAGATTAAGTTGGTGATAAATAAATATGCTATAAGGCTCACCTTTTCCATTGTATTCCTTCGTTTATTATTGCCTTGATGTGCCTATAAAGACTTTTCTATATAATTTTTATGTTTCAAGGATCAATGCCATCTATGTATGTTGCATTATTCTGTATGTCATAGTGATTAGTGTTACTGGTTGAAGGAACAAGTTGAAGCTGAACAAAAGAAAAATGAAAGGGAAAAGAAGGATACCATGCATACACTAAAATCAGCAATTATAATTTCAAGCATAATTGTAGCTATGGCTGGAGCTGTCTTTACCATAACTAAGAAGTTGAGAGAGAAATGATCTTCTCAAAGAATTATGAAAAAGACTTATAGATATCAAAACAGCTAACAATCTAGGTTGGTTTTTCTTTTTATTGTCAAGTATCTTTCCTTTTATTTGATTTGTTCATAGGCTGAGGTTCTTATAAATAATGCCTTGCCCCAAAACATTGATTATTCATGATGAAATGATAATTGTGAATACTTTTTTTTATATGCCCTATTGAATTACATCTTAAATGCAAATTAAATGTACTTAGATCTAGTTTTCAATGAGCAATGTGGTACAAGTTTTGTTTATCTCTATCAACAAGGAATATCATTTATGCACAAGTAAAAATGGCTTTCAATTAAAGTATGAATTTATGTTTAAAAAAATGATTTACTTCTTCATAGTAACATAATATTTGTACTACTATGAGTGAACATGAGAATTATTCAAACAAAACGCAATTAATCATAGTAGTAGAGCCATGTACATAATCAATTTGATATGAACTACATTTGGAGAGCCAAACCTAGCATTTCCCATGAATCTCCAAATTAATGCTATGTTTGATGGAAATGAAGAGGAGGGAATAAGAATAGTGTCACAACCAAAAATACGACCGCGCGGCGCTAAATCGAAATCAAAATTAAATGTAGTAGAGTCGCTACCAAATTTTTATTTTTGAAAAAATAAAATTTTGGAAAAAACCTTTTTAGTTTGAAAAATGGTCTATGAATCAAAAAATGGATCCGGGAGTCGATTGTGAGTGGGGAAGTTATTAGGCACCCCACTACACCAATTCTTAAGAACGGTTACCCTGAGTAAGTTGTGCAAAATTACCATGGTTTTTAATCTATTTTAATTCTCCTTAACAAATCACATGCAAAATAAGAAGTAAAGAAATTAAATGAAATAAAATTAAGAGTAAAAAAAAAAGAAATTCAAGAGATAAAATTAAGAATAAGAGGAAAGAAATTAAATAAATAGAGCTAAAAAAAATTTATTTACAAGGGCAGACTTGACCTAGGATGAGAGTTTAGAGTTTACATACCCTTCAAGAGGGATCAAAATCCATGTAGTTCGACTGAAAATTGTATTTTTTTGTTTTTATTGGATTATTTTTATTTTTATTTTTTTTGTTGTTTTGTTTTATTTTGTTTTTGTTTTTTATTTTTTTAATGACTAAGCTTTTATTTAAAAAAAAAGTCAAAGAAAATAAAAAATTACTTTCCCCTTAACAGATAAAACGAATTTAGAAATTGATTGATGTGTTTTAATTTATCAAAGGTGAATTTAATTTTACTTTTCTTGCATTTTCAATTTTTCTTTTTCATCATTTTTTTGTTTTTTTCTTTTCTACGTCTTTTTTTGTTGTTTGTTTTTTTTTGTTTTGTTTTTTTTGTTTTGTTTTTTTTTCTTTTTTTTTTAATTTTCATTAATGATTCTCGTTTCGTTTTTTATTTTGTTCTTTTTTTTGTTTTCTTCTTGATTTTTGCTAAATTTATCTCCTTTTTTTCATTTATTTGTTTGATTTTTATTTATTTTTAAATGCTTTTTAATTTTTTTGAATTTTTATCTGTTCGTTTCCCTATTTTTTTTAAAAAAAATTTTGATAGATTTTAAATTAGTTGTCTTAGATTTTCCTTTAATATTAAAAATTTTTAACTCTTAATTTTATTGCATCTTTTTATTTGAAATCAAACTCCGTTTGTGTAGGCTATTGAAATTCAAAACTTGTTGAAATGCAACCATAAAACTCAATAAGGATTAAGAAGGCTTATTGCCATACATACCCTTGAATTGATTCATATGCATATAAGAGGACAAGAAGTCTCACACGAAAACTCTAAAAATGAAATGAAATGAAACTAAAAATAAAAAAATAAGAGCAATATTGAGATTTAGATATTTGTATTATGTATGCTTCAGTGCAGATAATTCGTTAGTATCATTTTAGATATTATCTATAAATTGCCTGTTAAGGAGATCCAGTGGAACTAACTTTACACGAGTTGAAATTATGATGGATTAGCATTCCTTTTAAGAAATCCCTTTTTATATCCCCTTTTCATCATTCTTTATCATATATTTTTTCATTTAATTTTGTTTCCTAATTGAATTCCCTTCTCATTTTTTAGTTCTTAACCTCATGTTATTTTCATAAAGCATGTCTTATGGGAACCTCCTTCTCTTTTCCTTGCTAACTAGCGTCGTGTTGGATTATGGGACAACAACGAATCACAGCCAGAACCAAACCTCCAAACTAGGATGAAGTTAAGATTTATACAGAGCTACCCATGCAACAGCTAGCAGAGGCAACATCAATTACTCAGCAATGAATCAGAAACTAAAGCAATCTCAACCTAATTTGGAATTAAGAAAACCTGCACTGAGATCCTTTCAGTGATAGGATTCATTCCCATTCAGCATCTGATGTGACAGGAAATTGAAAACAAGATTAAACCATGAAATAAACCTTTCGATCATGCATCAAAATAGCGCAACATTATACATCTCAACCTTAGAAATTTTCGGTAATAGAAGTTCAAAATACAATCACTCGTTCTCTAGAGAAAGGTTGGGTTACAGGGTTAACGCAGCATACTCACAGAGAAACAAAAGAGCAAATAAACCTAGTGAACTGAATAATTTTAAGACATAGCCTCCTTAATAGCCAGCACATGAATTTTTTCGCAAAAATTAACAAAATACCTCTGTGAGCTTTCAAACTTTGGACTCGTTTCTTTTTGCCCCGAATCTCCAATTCCTCTACCTTGGTCCGTCATAGCTCTTTCCTTTTTCTTCAATTCGAAATCTCTTTTCCCTTTCTGATCCTTCGAATCTCAGCCCTCTCTCTCTCTCGCCTTCTCTCCCTTCGTTTTTTTTATCCTTTGATTCGAAAGCCCCCTTTTATTTTCGATTCACAGTTGGCTTTCTTCCCATTTTGGTGTTCGCTCTTCCTCCCTCGATCGCCATTTTTGGCTTCTCCTTCCATTTCCATCTTCCCTTCCTTCGGCTTCTAGTGATGAAAGGATGTAAGGAGGAGGTCAACTCCTCGAACTTGCCGTTGGCCTTCTGTTCCTCCTCTATCAACCCTCTGGAATGCTGCCCCATTATTTCCATTTTCGTGCTCCTCTGTATGCCAGGTTTGTGCGTGTGTGTGGTCGTTTTCTGCCTTCGTCGAATGTGGATGAAGAGAAAAGCGGATGAAGGAAGCGGGTAGGGTTGAACAGGCTGGATACTGGCCCATGGCTCGATGGCCCAATGCAAAAGAGGGAGAAATGACTTTGGGCTTCAGAACTTGGGCCTACATCTTTTTTTTATCTCTTTTTCTTTTTTTGGGTTTCTCTTTCTTTGTTCTTTTATATATATATATATATATTTTTTTAAAAAAAAATTTATGTTCTTCTTTTTTTGTTGTTTTAATAATAATAATAATAATAATAATAATAATAATAATAGTAATATTATTATTATTATTATTATTATTAGTTTGAGGAAAAGAGGGAGAAAGGACTTTGGGCTCTAGAACTTGGGCCTGCATTTTTTTATCTTTTTTTTTGGGTTTCTCTTTCTTTATTTTCTTTTGATTATTATTATTTTTTATTTTATTTTTATTTTATTTTTTAATATCCGGACAAAATGCTGTGTTCGTAAATAGAAATGAAAGTAAAATTAAGTGTGTTTGGTACTAGTGATTTCCATTCAATGGATTTGGACATTCTCACATTTTATAGGAATGTGATTCCTTATCTAACATGATGGAATGCAATCTCATTCTTGGAAATAATATGAAACTTTACCATCATTGCCTTTATGAAAATTTAAAAAAAATTACAAAATTAATTAAATCCTTATCTCATCATCATGCAAGTAGGTGCTCATTTTTGTCTTCAACCATCATTTCCCCTCTTTGTCCTCCATCTTATCTCAAAATTAATTTGGAAATATAATATTTGAAAATTTTTTTATATGTGATAGATTGTTCAAGTTTATATAATAAGCATTTTGGATTATATATTTATGTTGACCCTGCGATGGTTATATATTTATATGGCTTGAACGTTGTAAAGGTGTTTTAAAACTTTCAAAAATAGAGTTATATATTTTAATATATTTTATTAATGATAACTTAAAAATATTTTTTTGGGTAAAAACAAGAATATTTAAAAAATGATATAAAAACATAAAGATCAAAATGCATGTAACTTTCTTAAATCTAAATTCTTAAACTTCCAAATTTTAAATAACAACTCATTTCTATTAAACTAATGGTCAAATCATTAACAAAATTTGCCATATAACTTAAAACACCTAGCATGACATGAAATCAATGTTACTTTATTAATATCCTTCATCCCCAAAACACAGCACTTGACTAAGGGCCAAATTAGTTAATTTCCCAATGGGTCCAAATGCAAACGCAGAACACATTGTGACGTGGTTCTCTAACCATATCAAAACTTGTATGTCTTCCTCCATGAACTTCAAGCGCAGCTCATTGGTTCTCTTTGAGCATATCTTCAAATCAAGTCATCTTCTTAGGTGTCTTTTGTGATCAATGTCTTCTTCACGACATCTTCTCATTGACTTTGGATTCGTTGTCTTTGTGATTCAGATCTTGGCCACGCTGGTTCTTTCTTGGTCGATGTCTTCTACGATTATCTTCTTCAAAATTGAGACATCATAATCGTGGCCCTGGTTCTCTTTATGCTTAAGATCTCGATTTGTTTGTGCTTCAAATCTTAAAATGGTAGTTGAGATTGTGCTTCAAATATTAGTGTGTTCATGGCTCACTTCACTTCTAGACATGTGTGGAGCAATTGATACAAGCCTCGTGAAGCATGATAGCTTTCTTAATGACTAGAAAACCCCTGCAGGCTGTAGACCTTGCTCACCAAATGTCATAGGTGCACGTGCACAGAACCTGTTTCATGGAATGCTTATGAAAAGAACCCAAGCCTAAGCTGTGGAAGAAGCTTGATGAGAGTAGGCCTCAAGCTTTTGGTTGATGATTTTCACCAAAGGCTTTCCTCAATCGTAATTGCTAAAATTATTTTCTAGAATGAAGAGTGTAGCATTTGACTTAGGATTTGCATAATTTGCACCACAAATAAAGGATGTGTTACATAATTTGCACCAAAGGCCTCAAGCTCTGGCTAATGATTTGCACCATACATGAAGGGTGTAGCATTTGTAAAATGTTTATGAGTTTATTTTATTTTCAAATGATTTGTGAATCTATGACTATAACACAATAAGAGTTCAATTGTAATTTTGTATTTTAAGTTGTGATTGGAAGGATGCATATGATAAGATATTTCAGACAAATATAACACAAATGAATAGTGCAAAATTGATAACGTTTAAATTCATTGGTACCTTATTATAGCATTTATTAGTAAGTAAGTTGCTTGGATAAATTAGTTACTATACTACTGCGTTGATCTTCTTGTGTCCTTATATATTGCCTAGATCTTCTTATGTCATTGCGTTGATCTCCAACATTTGCTACTATCTTACTGTATATTGCTTGGATATGTTAGTTACTATCCATCATAATTATAAGCTTTTGTTAGTTGTGCAAGGATGTTGGAGGTCAACAATTTAACATGGTTTTCCCTATTATAAGATAACAAAGTATAATAAAATTATTAGTTTGCAGTTAGGATGGAACGCAAAGATAAAAGATGAGGGAGGCCAATAAATCCAAACTTTTCCATTGAGCACACATTTCAAGAGCATTAACGTTAAAACCAAAGCAAGTTAAACTTAGATTAACTTTTCTATTCTTAAATGTCTAAATTCAAGAAAACCTTATGCGACATTGAAATACTAATTTTTTACCATAAAAAACCAACCTTATGCTACATTGAAGTATTAATTATTTACTATAAAAGACTAAAACCCCCTTCCTATAACTTCAAGAACATCGAGCAATGCCATCAAGTGAGACATAGACAATGTAATCTCAACTTTAAGGCACAAAAGTTTTATTGATGTTTCACATATAAAATTAAAGACTACAAGCTTATTACCTTAGCAACCATTAAAACTTAAGCTTATTATATCACCAACTATCTCTTTATTAAGAGCCTTGGGTAAGAGGGGGTTGGCTACCCTGCATGGATGACAACGAAATATACATTACTTTAATTATAATGATATAACATAAAGTTAACAACAAACTACAAAGTAAGCACAAAAACAAACTGTAAAGGTATCTTCCATTTGTCTAGACCCATGTGGAGCACTCTTCTTTGGCTCTTTCTTGTATACCTATTGTTAGGGTTACTTGAAGCCTTGCAACCACATGCACTGTGACCCATTATTTGACAATTATTGCATTTCATTGTAGCTCCCCTTTGTTTATCTTGGATGGGTTCTATAGTTCATCTAGAGCCCTCTTTTTAGTTTTTTTGAGCCTATCGAGTGCCCTATAATATTTTGGTGGCTACAAGGGGTTCACAATAGATAGTGATCAATTCTTCTCATTGGCCATTACACCTATGGCCCAAGCATAAACTCTTGTGAATAACTTGATGCTATAATAATAAGCAATGTAATCTTCAGATATCTGCCTCATTTGGTGATTAGTAGCCACAACATATCCATATAGGATGCTAGTCAAGTCCTATGTATTACATGTACATGTCACCAAGTTAAGATCCATCACCTCACTTTTCTATGGGCTTTCCACCTCGAACCTCCCATCTCTTATCATGTAACAAATGTAACTCTGGAGTCATTTTTTTATCTCTAAAGCTTTTCTCTAATTTGGGAACATATTGTGCCTTAAAAGTGATTCACGCCTTCTTTTTTTGCAACCATCCTCTTTATTAACATCCTTCTAATTATCTCACACATTGTGATTATTGGTTTGTCCTTTATAGCCAATATGAAGGAGTTGAACATCTTTACAATATTGTTCTGCATGATGTCACACTTAGGCCTACTTGTGAATGCATGCTTACTCTACAACTTAGGGTCATACTACTTTAACCAACTAGCAGCACTAAGGTCAAGTTCGTGTAGGCATTTCATGTGATAATTAAATTGATGCTTGGTTGTTGCATTCTATGCATTCTTAAGCTCATCCTTAAAGTTCTTACCTTTACATTTCAACTTAAAGTTAACATATAAATGCCTGATGTAAAACTTATACTTACATTCCATTGCCTTAGGCACCTTCTACAACCTTGATAAAAGGAATATTGTTGACCTATAAAAAAACTCAAATCAAGAATTAATATGGGGAAAAAAATCTTTAAAAGAAATTGCATATTAAAATGGCCAAAACAAGTGCATTTTGCATGCCTGACATCATGACTCATCCCTTGTCTTGGCAAGAGTTAATGTCCTCAAATAATAATGTTAAGAGTTAGTTCCAACTATCCTTACACTATGATTCTACAATGGCCCACACAATGGGATACATGTTCTCATTTGCATCCTTCCCAACTACAAACAAAAGGTGTCCTTCAAAACTCCCTTTCAAAAAATAGCCATCTACACATATAATTGGTCTACATGCCACTACAAACTCCTATTTATAGGTGTCGAGGCACACATACAATCTTTCAAACTTGGACCCTTATGCCTTGACCATTATCTTGCTTCCCATATTAAGTTTTATTATTGCTTCACAGCAGGCATATATCTTGGTAAATTGCTCTACATTATGACCCTCAAGCACATCAAATGCCTTTCTCTTTACCTATTATGCCTAAAACTCTAATATTTTAACATAATATGATTCCTTTGCACCTGGTTTGTAAAGACTATTGCATTCCAATATTGTTTGTCCCTAGTGTGCTTAATATACTTCTTAGACACCCAACTTGCATTCACCCACTTATTCACCCTTACCTAGCTGTAGTTGTGTTCTTTCCCATGGAATGACTTAATCTAAAATGCATCTCCAATGTGAGTCCTTGATGCATGTATGACCCATCTACAATCACGCTTATATTTCACCTTAATTTGTGATGCTTCACTCTTTATGTACTTGAATTCAATGTTATTCCTAATGCCTTGTTGCTTCAATGCTTGCCTATATGCTTTAATGTTAGAAAACCTCGTACCAACTTAAAGATTGATAGGTATCTAAGGTTTGTCTTCTCATTGAACCCTGTATGTGATCGTCCTTTTCTCGGTTGGCCTTCATCTTCTGATCCACCTAGGCTCACAAAGTTATCACTATTGTTATACTTACAATGCACCTTCCCCTCCCAATTGGACTTATAACCAATGAGTTTCATCTTTTCCAATGTAGCATTATTTGCTCATGGTTCACTTTGCTCAGCAACTTCAGTATATGCATGTTCACTCCATTCACTTTGGTCATGATGCATCTATTGATTAAATTTTACCCCTATTCCTTCACTACCATTAATATTTTCAAAGAGCAAATTTGGCAGGTTAGCGCTATTATTAAAAAAAAATCACATCCAGTCATTTTGACTTTAGTGTCTAACTCTTTCTTATCCCTTTTACTCCTCTTCAACCTCAATGTTATGCTGTATATAAATTTCTAAAAACTTGCATTTGGTGGTTTCCAAATTTTTAACTATTTTCATAATGTCATTGCCTCTCTTAAGAGGGATAGTTTCCACCATGTCTTTATCTCCAAACTTGCACCAAATGTTGGAAAATTTACATAGTAGGTCTCCAAAAAAATGTGTTCTCTGAGAGACTTTAAGGAAATCTGAATCATAATCTTCATACAATGTAATATCTCCTCTCACATAGGCCAAGCATGGTATGTAGACAAGCTTCCCTCCATATTGAACCACAAGCTTCCCTTCATGTTGAGCCTCAAGCTTACCATTGGCATTTCCAACAACCTTACACAAATTAAGTGAAAAAAATAAAAATTCCTCCTTCGCACGACAATGATTGGTTCTACAAAGTTAGGTACAAGTAATGCGATAACGTGCCCTTTCGAATATATTATGATATTGTAATTGATTATGACACCAGTGATGCAAAACATGTATGCTTCAATTACATATCCATTTTCTATGCTTTTGAATATTTTGTTGCAATAGTACTGATAGACAAATTAATTTTGAGTGAGAACATTTCAATGAAGCTTTAGATGGATTTTTATGTTTTTACAAATGAAGATAGGAAAGTTGTTACTTTAGATTTTAGCTTTTTGGCTCTTAAAGGCATTGTTGAAGTATTAAAGCATATCTCATATGAGTGATCACGTTACAAATTAAGCATTATTGTTTAAGAGTTTTTCTCAACTATTTATCTTTAACATTTTAATCATGTTGCAGTCAAAATTAGTAAATTCATGCAGTATTAAAAGTTTTCTCTTGTTATTCTTGGTAATTAGATTGTAAATATTTGCACTTTGGATTTTGGATATAGGATCATAATGAAGTTTCTAGATATAATGGTCCTCCAGTAGAAAATGGAGTATATTTGAGTTCTGGACTACATTTTGCTACAAATGTTTAACTAAATAATCAGCTTTGATTAGTTTATATTTAATTTTGTCATGTAATATCTTTTTATTCCTTTGTATTTCTTTTTTTCAATCAAACAAGAAGGTCAATTAACTAAAACGAAGAATAACAACTGATTAAAAATACTGTAGATAGACAGAGATTGAGTACCTAGACAAAAAAAATTCTTCTGACACATGGGACCACAAAATCTTAGGACCACATATCCTTCGCCAACTTTTAAAAGCATGGGACCGCGCATTAATGTTTATACATAAAGAATTCAGGGGTCGAAGAAAGACAAGGAAAGTGGGGAGTGTTTACCTCTGCTACTTCGACAAATTAGAGGGATTAAAGGAAATGGTGAGAGAAAAGACATGCATTCATTTATTCTCGTATGATATATATATATATATACATTAGCAGTTAGTAGTAGCATCATTCACGTACACATATATCGCAGCAGATATATCATATCAGATTGCTCCATATCTCAATTCCTATGTTGACGCGTAACTACTTATAAGTACAATATCTATATATAGTATTTATATTAATGCCACGTCATTCTTCACTCCCCCTCAAGTTGGCATGTGTAGGTCCACAATGCCTAACTTGCCTTTGAGATGCTTGAATCGGTCTTTGCCGAGGCCCTTTGTAAATATGTCTGCTACTTAATCCCGTGTCCAGATCTTGCATGACGTTATCTCTTGTGACTCTACTCTCTCTCGGACGAAGTAGCAATCCATTTCCACGTGCTTTGTACGCTCATGGTAAACTGGATTCTTCATGATGTGCAGCGCAGCTTGATTATCACAATATAACAGTGTTCCAATTCTTTGTGTAGCCTCTAGCTCCTTCAGTAGATATCTCAACCAAATTACTTCACTTATTGCAACAGCCATTGCTTTGTACTCTGCTTCTACTGATGACCTTGAAACCACAGTTTGCTTCTTGGTCCTCCAGGACACTGGTGAGCCTCCCAATTTGACAATGTACCTAGTGCGAGACCGACGTGTGAGTGGACACCCACCCTAATCTGCGTCATAAAATGCCTCTAGCTCGAGTCTTCCTTCACTAGTTAACAATATTCCTTGGCCTGGTGTGCTCTTTACATACCTTAAGATTCTCTCTACGCCATCCATGTGGTTCCTCTTTGGCTCGGCAACAAACTGACTCGGTATGTTCACAGAATATGCAATATCTGGTCTGGTAATTGTTAAGTATAGGAGCCTTCCAACTATCCTTCTATACTTGGCCGTATCAATGTCCTTGTCTTTCTCGAGATTGTCAAATCTATAGTTCTGTTCGATGGGAGTGAATCCCGGCTTGCAATTCTCTATGCCAACTTGCTTCAATATATCAATTGCATACTTCCTTTGATTGAGTACAAACCCCTTTGATGACCTTGCCACCTCAATCCCGAGAAAGTACTTCAAGGGACCAAGATTCTTGATGCTAAAACTCTCATTCAAATACCTTTTTACTTCATCTATCTTGCTCATGTTGTTTCCAGCTAACAACACATCATCCACGTATACTAGCGCTGTTACCAATATCCTGCCTTTTCTATAAATAAATAGCGAATGGTCGGCCCTTGATCTCTTGAGCCCAATAGTGATAAATGCTTTCGTGAGCTTCGCATGCCAATTTCTTGAGGCTTGCTTAAGACTGTAAAGTGACTTCTTAAGCCTACAGACTCTGTTGTCTCCTTCTCATGTAAAGCCATCTGGAATGCGCATGTATACTTCCTCATGTAATTCACCATGTAAGAAGGCATTGTTCACGTCTAGTTGGTGTACTGCCCATCCTCGTTTCGCAGCTACAGCAAGAAGTGTTCTGAGAGTCGTTAACTTTGCAACTGGTGCTAAAGTCTCATGATAGTCTATTCCTTCCTCCTGTGTAAAACCCCTTGCAGCCAACCGTGCCTTATACCTCTCTATCTCTCCATTAGGCTTGTATTTCACCTTGTATACCCATTTTAAATCAATGATGTTTTTGTTCGGAGGGGGTTATTTCCAAGGTCCATGTCCCATTTTGTTTTAATGTTTCTATCTCATTTCTCATTGCTTCACGCCAACATTCATGTGTCACTGCTTCCTTAAAACTCTTAGGCTCATTTGTTTGATCTATTGACGCTAAAAAGGCTGCATGCAGCACTGAAAATCTAGTGTTTGTGACGTAATGTGCTAATGGATGCGTTACTTTGTTACTCGAATTTGCCTCTTCTTATAAGCTCATCAGAGAAGGTGGGAGTTCAACCTCATATTTGCTAAACTGTTTGGATGCTATACGTGGTCATTGACTTCTTCTTATTTGGATTTGCTGATTTTGCCCCTCATAGGATTGATCTACAATGGTCTCTCGATGCATATTCTCAACTTCGTTGGAAGGTGAATCTCTAGGCCTTGTGCTTACTTCAGTTTCTATTGGCCTATTAGCATTCACTCCAGCTGGTCTGACGTCCCATGCATTATCATTGTTGCATCTCCACTTATTAGTCGTTATTGTGGCCTCAGACCTGTATTCCTCTTCCTCCGTTACTTCTATTATGTTGCTTGGGCTTACATTTGTATTTAGTCTATTCTCCTTAAACGGGTAACTCCTTTCATAAAACACAACATCCCTTGACACAAATAACTCTTCCTTCTTGATATCATATAGTTTGTACCCCTTTTGGCCAATAGGATACCCAGTAAATAAATATTTTCTCCCCCTTACTTCAAACTTGTCTTTGTTGGCAGTGTTGTGTGCATAAGCTAGGCACCCAAAGGCTTTTAAGTGTCCATAACTTGCACTTTTCTTAGTTAAGACTTCGTATGGCACGCGGTTTTCTAAAGCTCGTGTAGGCAATCTGTTTAGTATATGCACAACAGCTAGAATGCATTCACCCCAAAACTTCATTGGTAAACCTACATGGATTCTTAAGGTTCGAGCCATTTGAACAATGCTTCTATGTTTTCTCTCTATTACACCATTTTGCTGTGGCGTGTACGTACAGGATGTATGCATTGATATTCCTTTATTCTCAATGTGATTGATGATTTCTCAAGATTTAAATTCAGTTCCATTGTCAGTTCTCATTATTCTCACTTTCTTATCATACTGTGTCTCAACCTGATTCAAAAATTTAATCAACAAGCTACTAACCTCAGATTTATGTTTCATTAAGAAAACCCATGCTACTCTACTATAATCATCTACTACCGTAAGAAAAAATCGATCTCCTGTTAATGAAGATATTCTATACGGTCCCCAAACATCACAGTAGATCAAGTCAAAACATGCCAAGCTTTTTATTGAACTGTCAGAGAATGGAAGTCTCGTCAGTTTAGCTTTATTACATGAGTCACAAGGTTCAGAAAATTTATTTAAACATGAGTTTATTCGCTTCATCTTCTCTGTTGGAGCATGTCCAAGTCTCAAATGCCACACTTTAAGATCTCCATGGCTTTGTACAGCCATAATTTTCTTTATTCCTTCCTTTATGGGTTCTAAAAGATATAGGCCATCATAAAACGTCCCCGTCCCAATCACTTTCATCGTTCTTGGGTCCTGGATCACACAAAAGTCCTTACCAAATATCACAAGACAATCAATCTCCTGTGCTAGCTTCCTAACCGATATGAGATTACATTTAAAAGAAGGTATCCTTAAAACCTCTTTTATTAAAATCCTATTAGGCAACCTTACTTCCCCAAGTCCTTTCACATGTATATCCTGTCGATTTTATATTTTAACAAGCAAGTGATTATAGTTTCTTTCGTTAAACAAAGCATCTTGGTCACAGCATATATGATCAGTGGCTCCTAAGTCTATCACCCAAGGTTTATTGAATGTAAACTTACCAGCTATACTCACTGTTGGTTGATTTGGAATGAGGCTCGATTCTGACTGCTGATTCAAGTTTCCAAGCGTTTGAATGAGATACTTATATTGGCTCATAGTGAGACCTGGCACTGGACTCTTACTTGAACCTACTTGAGCTGCCTTAGGGACAGATTTCCTTTCATTCCATGTTACCATCCTTTCTTTATGTTTGCCCTTTTTCCAATCGGGTGGGTACCTGATGATCTCATAGCAACGGTCTTCGATGTGCCTAATCTTTTGACAGTGGGTACACTTGACATTCTCTCTTTTTCGTCCACTTTGCACCTGGAAGGCCATTGCATCTGTCGTAGGCCTTATTGCTCCAGACACTTGCCTTTGTTTCTCGTCTTCAGCAACCAGGTGGTAGACTATTCCCAGACTCATCAATGGTGTCATGCTAAGTACATGTGTCTTGATTGGCCCGAACTCCTCATCTAGACCCATCAAGAATTCATATAGACGTTCTCTATCTTTCATCTCTGAAAGTTCTTTCTGGATGCTACAGTTACAACCTCCGCATTTACACTTTGGCAAATGTGCCATGGATTCTATTTCATCCCAGAGTGTTCTCATCTTGGTGTAATACGCTGGCACTGTTTGCTTTTCTTGTTTTAGGTTGGCTATGTCATGCCTTAACTTAAAAAGTCTTGGCGCACTGCCTTTCCCAAACCGTTCTTCCAGATCAACCCATATTTCTCTGGCTATCTTTGTGTAGCGCACGCTCGTCCGCACTTGCTTATCCATCGCACTTTTGAGCCACCCTTTGACCATGGCATCACAGCTTATCCAATAAGACAAGTTTGCCGAGTTTATGTCTGGTTTCTTGATCGTCCCGTCCACAAAACCCATCTTATTCTTTGCAAGAAGGGCGTTTGTCATGTCAATCAGCCACTCCGCGTAGTTCGTTTCATTCAGTAATTCACTCACATACATCTGACCTGGATTGTCATATGCATGAAAGGAAAAATGGGGAGCTAACGTTTGTTGTCGCTAATGACTTGGACGTGGTTTTCTCTGCCATTGTTTATCGTAATCTTACGTATTCTCAGGTTCAGAATCGTGAAAGCTCTGATACCATAAAGGAAATGGTGAGAGAAAAGACATGCATTCATTTATTCTTGTATGATATATATATATATATACACATTAGCAGTTAGTAGTAGCGTCATTCACGTACACATATATCGCAGCAGATATATCACATCAGATTGCTCCATATCTCAATTCCTATGTTGACACGTAACTACTTATAAGTACAATATCTATATATAGTATTTATATTAATGCCACGTCATTCTTCAGGGATGAAGAATTTAAAGGGACGTCAATGGCAAATCTTGCAAAAGCACGATCTGACTTGATATGCTCAAAGTGAACCAGTGAGCAACGATTCTAGGGATGTTAAAGTTCATAGAGGAAGGACATATAAGTGATTCTGATAGGGTTGCGTTTGCACCTATTGGTAAATTGACTAATTTGGCCCCTATTCAAGTGCTGCATTCTAAGGATAAATGACATTACTAAAATACCCTTAATTCTACATCAAACTCCAAATGTTTTAAGTGATGGCAAATTTCATTAGTGATTTAACAGCTATTTTAATATTAGAGGAGTTATTAGTTAAAATCTAAAAGTTTAAGAGATTAGATTTAAACTTTGAAAGATTAGAAGGATTATTTGCAATTGATCTCAACTTTAATAGGGCTGTGTACATTTCAGGCAAATATAAAAAAGAAAAAGAAAAAAGAGACACCTCCCACGTCACACATTTACTTATTCAATAGTTTCGTATTGATAACCATGGTAACAAAGCAAATAAAGACAAATAAATAAATGATATTAATGGAACTTTGAAATATCAAAATGGAGAATAATCAAGTTAATTTTGGAGTATGTTAAGCAAAATAAAAGTACGCTTTTAGATATTACAAAATCGTTAGTTAGAGATCAAAAACTAAAAAATGATAGATAAACATTTGCAGAATGCATATTTTGACCTAGTTTTTAGATAAAAGATGCTATCAAATAATTTTTCATTCTTTGATTAATTTTAAATGTTTTTTAGTAACTTCCATCAAAATGTTTGAAGAATTATTTTCAGCTGTTTGTAAAATTAAAAGTTAAAGTCTTTTTTTTTTTTTTAACTTATGAGAACTTTCAAATATATAATCATGAACTTTGGTGAGATATTATACATCCCACCTTCAAGATTTAAGAACCCGCGCCACTTCCATCTCTTCCCAATTTCAAGTTTTTCATGCTTATTTACAGAATTACAGTCTATTTGAAAATCTCTTCTTTTTATCTTATTCAATTATTGGACGCACAGTTTATGCATATATATATATATATATATATATATATATATATATATATATATATATATATATATATATATATATATATATATATATATATATATATATATATATATATATATATATATATATATATATATATATATATATATATATATATATATATATATATATATATATATAGTTAGAATAGTATTGAATTAATGATAGATGCAGCTGTCATTAAATTTTGAAAATAAAAATCAATGACATTACTATTATTATTTTGTCTATAGAGGAGGCATAAAGTCTCTGTAGAAAATGGAAAAAGCGCAACATAGAAATTGAACTCTAGATATCATATTCATATCAAATTTGAAAACTGAAGCTGGTGTTAGATAAAATGTAAGCTCATTAGCATTAATGTAATCATTTTAAGAGCAAGTTACTTTTTCTTTTTTTGAAATATGTTTAAATTACATTATCTTTCTATTATTTTAAAAATATACACAAAATCTCATAAAATTAGAAAATGATTAAAATGCCTTCAAAATTAATTTAATTTTTTATTAAAAATATAACTTATTAGAAAATATGCTTCTTAAACTTTTATTTCAATATTATTTATTTAGTATCAAAAAAATATAAATTAAATTTATTATAAAAAGTTATTAAATTTATGGTAATTTTTATGTTTAATAATATATATTTATAACCAATGTTATTAATGAAATTAACTTATTATCCTTTTTGGTTAATCTTAAAAATTACTTTGTGATTCTATTATTTGTCTTGATAATTTTTTTTATTAACTGATATACAATTTGTTAAATTTAAAAAAGTAATTATTATATATTCTATATCTAATACTTGTTATATTAGATAAGTAATAGATATAAAGGTATTTTTGTTAAAATATGTGTACTTGTAACTTGTTTTTTTGTTATTTGGAAAATAAATATAATACATCTTTTATTTTTAAAATAAGATAATATAATTTTTCCAAATAAATGAAAGATCATGTAATTTGCACATATTTTAAAGGAAGATAGAGTAATTTACTCTTACTTTAGTTTAAAATATAAGGAAACTAGTATTAATATAATTAATGGTGTGCTCCCCCATAGCATGATAATGCATTTAGCATTTTACTCCTAGTGCAATATTCAAAAAAATCAAACTCAGTTTGTTAAGATAAATATTTTCTTTAGCCTATTAAGTTACCCCTCTCAAATATAATATAATATTCTATTATTATTTTTTTTAAATTAAAAGCATGAATGACTCCTTTACCCAAAAGAAAAAGAGAAAATACAAATGTTTCTTTTAATTTTGGATTATTTGTAAAGACTTTTCAATTTTCAAAATTTAAAAAAAATCCTCTAAATTAATATTTCTACAAATCTAGATATTCTTATTCAATTTCTTATTAACACCGTATTAGTGATTTTTTGCAAGTATATATATTATACAAACAACATGAAAATAAATAGAATATCATTCTTAAGAGATAGGTTAATTAAGTATCAATTTAATTATTTCCTATTATTTATATGACCTACTAAATTGAATTAAAATAAATTACTAACTAAGAATAAATTGAAAAAAATAAAATTAAAGAATTGAATTAAGGGAGAATTATAGATAAGGACTTAGTTGAAAAAAATTACTTTAAATGACCTGTTATCATTAAGTACCATTGATTTTAGTTAAAGTTAGTGGCAATATATTTTAAAACAATGATAATAGGTCTTTCAAAATAATTTTTTTTAACTTTGGGTTCTTATTTATAATTCTCCCTTAAATTAATTAATTAAAAAAATTATAGAGTTTAATTTTAATGTTACTTCTTATAAATAAATAAAGAATATCTAATATACTTAATTTCTATCATAATTAATGGCTAATTTCTTAATTTATGTATAATTCCCTCTTGAGATAGAATACATGTATCTATACTAATCCTACACCTACTTTCATAGTCATAGACTTTAATGTAAACCCACTAAGTTCTATGAACCTCAATATATACCTATATGTAGCGACCGGTATATATGCATGTTACAATTCTGTTTAAGTAAAATTTACAAATTATAGAATCTAAACTTAAATATATTATTCAAGTAATACCTTATAATAATTCACCTCTTTGTCCTTTTTATTAGAGATTTACATTTATAAAAAGTGACTAATAATTTGAAAATGATTATAAAATAAATAATAAATTAATTGAAAGAAAAATCAACATAGAAGTATTCAATTTTCTGATTTCATTATCTAACTTAGTTACCTCTTTTAAACTAGATGCAAGCCTGTTCATAAGTTTCTCTCTTCATTAAAGACATAGCTCTAAATGTTACTTTTTCAACACATTAGATTTTACACAAAATAAAAAGGCCCATAACTCAAAATTATGTGCTAAAAACTAACACTGCCTCAACTAATTAGCCTAGACATATAATCTTCAATTTCCAACCTATTTACTCCTCTAAAAAAACTTTATTTTAAATCGGGCCCCTCATAAAAGTTGTAGATCAAGGTGTGTAGATGACTTTAGGCTTTTGAATCACCTGATTCTAATATCATAAGACTGAGATGCATTCTTTTAAAGAATTAGAGGTCGAATAGCAATTCTTCTCCTACCAAAATTAGGATAGGTTTTCATACTAGACTTTAGGGTCACATTTGAAAGCCTAAATGGATGTTGATTTTGGTCTATAATACCATTCTATAAAGTTTGAAATATCCTCTACAACTTTTCATAGGCCTCATTCACGTTTTGGACTTTTAATTCAGTAAAAAACTTAAAATATGCTAGAAATATTAGAAACATAAAAAGTTATAATTTCTTAATTTTAAGCCCAATTACTCCAAATTCTTAATTTATGTCATAAATACAAATGTTAGTATTAATAATCATAATAAGACATAAATTATACTAAATAGACTAGTTGTATAGAGAAGAAAAATATAAGATAATTTATCTATCACATTGTGGTTGAAATATCACTTTAAAGTTATTCAATTGTCATTTTGTACATGCTTCAATTTTTTTCTTAGTTTTTGAATAATTCAAAATATTATATTGAACGATTTTATATGCACTTAAAATGATTTGTGATGTAAAATTTTGTGATATTTCATTGTAAATTAATAGAAATATGACATATAGTAAATGAACAAGTGTGAAATGCATCTTAGTCAATGGCACTTAAAAGAAATTAAGAAGATTGACGTAAATCTTGAAAATTGATAAGTTGAAGAGTTTTTTTTTAATTTAAAAATTTGTGAGAGTACTTGCAAATAACAAAAACTATAGGGTATTTGCATTTAAAAAAAACAAAAGAAAGAAAAAACATACATCATTAAAAGAGTCACCAAAATGGGCTAACCCAATGGATTCAACCCATTTAACCCACCAATTTGGTATGTTGAGTTTGTAGCATTCTAACTTTTAGAGTGTTATCAAACTTGTACATTTATTATAGTAGCAAAATTCTAGCAAAAATTTAAGAGTTAAAGACCTTAGTAATTTGATTTCTCTCATCACTTTATATTCAAGCACTCTCTAGGCACATGGATATCATATAACTAAATTCATACATCTCATACTACAAATTACACCTAATAGTATTCAAACACTAGTACACAATAGTACATAATTCATATCTAAGCTATAACTAATTATTACTATTATAGACATTTAGCTAGTAAAGTTCCTAGGTCTTCTTAACATTATCATCTAGTCCTTAGCACTATGAACTACTTTTAACACTCCAGTCTACTAATAGCTTCAAATTACCAAATTTTAAATCCTTGTCTAAATATAAGAATTTACATTCTTAATAAGAATAAAATAAGTTTTGGACAAATAATAATGATCTAGTTGCTACATGTATAGAATAAGTTTTTTCTTTATTTCCTTATTTAAAGCATACAAAAATAACAACATATCATAACATACAAAAAGTATTTAGTATACTAGTATATCATGGATCACATTCATATATATATATATATATATATATTTGTTTACTAAACTTGTTTAGATACATGCCTAGGTATCTTGCATTTTATGACAGTCAATACATAATTGCATGCAAACATTACAATGCATGTATGAAGCATTATATTATAACCCTGTTTGGTATATTGGAAAGAAACAGAATCCATCATTTTTTGTGTTTGGTAATAAAAAAGTATGACAAAAATAAAATCCATTAAGATTTACACAATAAAATGTAAAGATAATATTTAGACACCACCTTTATGTAATACATGTTATTTTTTATTTTTTAAAATTATTAATTTATATAATTTTAAATAAAATAATATTTAGATACTACTTTTAATTATTATATAATATTTTTTAATAAGAGAGATTCTAAGATTAAAAATATTTTATTATATTTTATTAAAAATATTATTATTTTATTATTTTTAACTAATTAAAAAGTCAAAAAATAATTTTAATATTTTTCTAACTAATTAAAAACTAATAAATTTTAATAATATTTAATATTAAAAATAATAAATTTAAAAAATTGACTACAAAGTAGTTAAAAAAATAATTTTATTCGACTAAATGTTAGTCGAAAATAAAGTTTTAATTGACATTCAATTGAAATAATATATATAATATCTTTATTATATTTATTTATATTTTAATATATATTATATATAAATATATTTTATAATATATTATAGACATAAATTTTTATTATTTTTAAATTATTTATTTTATAGAATAAAAAATAAATGATATTATTTTTTAAAAATAATAATAATAAAATTTTAAAATTTATTATAAAAATATTTAATAATAAGTATATTTTAAAAATGATAAAACATTTTAAAAAATTAAACTTAATAAATTATATAAAAAATTATTATTAAAAATTAACAAAAAAACCAAAACATTCAGTAGTGGATGTCCCACCAATTGACAATTGAACACACTTTCAATTGCTAATTGGTTGGCAATGCATTGCATGTGTGTGTATATAAATATATGTGGGGTGATGTCTCACACATGCGCACACACACACACACACACATATTTAATATATGTTATTTATATATTAAAAAATATATAATATTATAATATATTATCAAAATAATATATATAATTTTGAAATAAATAATTATTTTTATTATATTAAAATAATAATTTATAATATTGTTTTAAAAATAATATTTTTTAATATAAGAAATATATTTTTGAAAAAGTATATTTTCATTAATATATACATAATTTAAATTATTTTATTGTAAAAAATTGTTATATAATTTAGATTATTGAATTATAAAAATTTTGTCAAAAAAAAAATCCTTTAACAAATAGGAAGAGCAAAAAT
The DNA here is from genome assembly GCA_032878935.1 of Erythrophleum fordii. Classification (NCBI taxonomy): domain Eukaryota; kingdom Viridiplantae; phylum Streptophyta; class Magnoliopsida; order Fabales; family Fabaceae; genus Erythrophleum; species Erythrophleum fordii. Next base: position 10,340,919 of record JAVQMF010000045.1, on the reverse strand, counting down.
ATAAAAAATAAAAATAGTGTTCAACATTACTAATATGACGTGAAAGTATATAGAATAAAGGTGTTTTTGTCATTTTACTTTCTTTACTTTTCATTTTATTTTGCTTTTACTTAATTAAACAATCAATTACAAATATATTCTCTTTCCTTTTCTATTCTTATCAAATATAACTTTTTTTCTATTATATTCTATTCATTTTTCCCTTTCTATTTTTATCACCAAATAACTCACATACCAAATGAGGCATATGTATTATCACAAGACATCTTTCAAGTAATATCAACTTAGTTTAGTCTTATTAGGTTCAATTAATTATATCTATCGTACCACCTAAACTTAGTATATGCTTACATATTTTAACATATCATGTCACTATGTATGCCCTCTTAATGAGATAAAAATAATTTTATTTTGAAAGCATTGATGACAGAAAAAACTAACTCTTAAGTTTTTATATCAAATATGCCATACTACTTAATACGAACTTATATATTTATAATCATAAATAATTCATTGAGCATCCCAAATTACTTAATGTGATACTTAGATTTTTGGTATCACCAAGGAAGAAGACTATTCTCTCTAGTCTCTGTAATAAATGGAGCATATCAACGTGGACAAAAGCAAACATAATTAGAGCACCTCTTAGTATGAATCTACAAATTAAAATTTGAAACTTGAAAACCTAAATCCACATGAAAATCTCTCTAACATTTAATGAGCCCTTGTCATAATATTGTCCCTAAAAGAATTAAGGCATGAAATTGAGAAAGACTTTCACTTGTTGTTCCCATATATACCTTTATCTTTTTATATAGATGAAGAACTGTTTCTTTCTATATAGATTAATATATGAATACCATCTCTTTGAAATTTCATCCCCCGAGAATCCCATCTTTCGAAAACTTATTATAAAATTTGGAATTCATATAATCTTGTTTCCAAAGACTATCTCTTAGGGAGTGAATTTTTTAAGAATCTTATTTCCACCCTAAGTTTCTTTCCTGCTCTTACATTAAATCAATATCACATTCATATAGTCATTTGACCATTTAATGACATACCAAGCTATCCAAGTCACGTTTTATGGTAAACAAATTGAGCAATACTAACAACATAGTTGAAAGCTCATATTTAAATAGGCATAGATAAGCCACAATTACATATTTATGACCTATATGTAATAGTAACATAATTCACACGTTCAATGAAAGATAGATGATCTATGGATGTTATTGTGAAAAAAGAAACAAGATATGTTAATCCATTAATGTATACAAACAATGCATGAGTATTCAAAATTATGCATGTATGTAATTTCTTGTCTTTTTAATTAACTTTAAGGTTCTATAAGACTAAACTATTCCTTGAACATACATAAGGAATTCAAATAATTATACTCTTCCTAGCCCTTAAATAAATTGTTTTAGAATCATTTTATAGCTACTTTTCTAATATAAATTTCTATGTGAGAATTATTTAACAATTCATAAACCACATGGCTTCATTCAAAGGTCTTAAACTTATCATTTTGTGTCTAAGTAATTGTCTTTAAACTTTCTTAAACTTGCTTTTAACATATATTATTATAATTACTCAAAGTATACAAAAAAATGACATAAGAACACTTAAAAAGGCTTGGACCTTAGGGCACAATAGCCCAAATTATGTTTTAGCCTATCTAAAGAGTTTGGATAGAATGTGGGGCATCGTTGCATGAATGAAATAAAATGTGCTTTATTCTACACTTTAGTTTTATAGTTGACTTCTCATTCACATCTTTCACCAAATTTAGTGTGAAAAATCCTTCATATGTTAACTAAGCACCATAAAAAGTATAGATAAAAAAAGATTCATTTAGCCTATCAACTTTTCAATTTTGCAAAGTTTCATAAAAAAAGGTTGAGTTAAAGATAGGCACAATTTCAGTGCCAAGTTGAATAACTAAACAAACTTTAAAATTCATAAAATTTGACATGTTAATTCTTTTATATGGCAAGCATAGCATATTAAAAATTTCGGCATTTAGAATTCATTTGGCCCCTTATACTCTTAACCTCAAAACTATTGCCTAATTTCCACTATTTGTTAATTATGAACTGATTTCATTCTTTCATTTTTCTTGCAAGGCAACAATAGGTTTCTAGATGTAAGAGGACAAGGATGGATCATTTTGTCCATTGCAACATCCAAGAAACAAAGAAGTATAAGATGCAAATTTACAATACATGGTCATCATCCATATGCAACGACGAGAAATAGGTATTCTTAGCTTTAACTCTTTCTAAATTTTTCTCCTTTTCTCTTCTTCTTCTATTCTTCTTTTGTAAATCCTCTAGTTCTTTCTCTCACTTTCATCCCCACTTTCTCTTTATTTCCTTGCTCTCTCAACCTTTCTTTTCCTCTCTCATGAATTTGGCAAGGTAAAGGTAAGGGAAGTATTTGTATATAATCTATGTTCTATAAGATGAGGTATTTATAAAAAGGAATGATAGTTGGCTTCCTTTGGAGCCACCCATGTGACTTCTTTTGCAAGCGTATTATAGTGGAGTTTTAAGTGGATAGAATTTTGATTTGATATTTCTCCTTTTAAGTTTTGACTTATCAGGGATTCTAGTTATGAAAGTTGCTCTAATCATTGAAAATGTCTTTTTCAAGTAAATATTTCTTTTTAATTCCTTCATTTTTGTTTTAGAAAAAAATTCTATTTTAAACCCATGAAAAGTGTAACTTAGTCATTAGTTAGAATTTTATTGAACTTTAAACTTTTAGTATTTATACTTTGACCCTTAATTTTTATTTAAATATTTTTTCTCAATTTTTTTTAATATTCTTAGAGCTTTAAAGATCCAATGAATTTTTTTTTATTGTTTTAGTATTTATTTCATAATTATGTATTATTTGATAACTAGAAATTAATCTTCATCAATTTCAATGAATTCCAAATAATTCATAAAAATTCTTGGTGATTCTAATAAAATTTTATGATGTCTAAAAATTATAATTTTTCAAAATTTTAGGATTATACTAAGAATTCATATTAACCATCTCTAATATTTATGTTAGCCTCACTTAATTTGTTAAGAAACATAAGAATGTTATAGGGTTAGCCCACCAATTAAAAATTTGTTATTAATAGAATTGTTTTTTGATTCAACCTACCTAACCTTCCAATGAAATAGACCAACCCACATAACTCACGGGTTATATATATATATATATACATATTAAACTAATGACCTAATAACAAAATGACGCCCAACCTAAGCTCTTATTGGTCACTTTTCAATCCCTAATCTATGTCCATCTCTCAACCTAACTCAATACCCAACTACAAAAGTTGTTGCCATTTTCTCCCAAAAGTTACACTACTCCTCATTCTCTCTCATTTTGAATTTGAAGCTCTACATTATATTATCTATTTGATTGTTTTTCTTATGTTTTTGGATTTGTCACTCCTTAGTCCTTACTTTTTGTTTGTCTCCTAACCCAAGTCAACACCAAACTACAAAAGCTCTAAAGACTGAATGTGTTTCTATTCTTTGCACTTCTTATTAGTGCATCTCCCTTAAATGCATAAGGCATTGGGGTTTTGGTGATGTCTGTTGGAGTAGTTTGAAAAAACTAAAAGGACAAAGTCTCACATTAAATAGAGACAATAACCCATAAGCCTATATAAGAAGGGAGATATAACACATGTCAAATAGTGCTTTGAAGGATAAAGTGAATTTAAATATTAATTATATAATTAATATTTAAACACTTAGCACTTAGCACGTGACGCGTTCGTGAGCATTTGATCAAAACAAATCTAATGGTGTTTATCTAGTCAAGTTTTTTTTTATAAAAAAAAAAAATCGATTTCAATTTAATGTATATTTAATGTATATACGTTTTTATCTTCAAAATTAAAAATTAATTTCAGTTTAAGTGCCAACGTTTAGAAACAGATATTTTCTTTAATCACAATTAAAATTCGATTTCATATTCCTTCGATACAAAGGAGGCAGACTAAAAAAAAAAAACACAAAACATTACATCTCTCTTCTCTAAAGAAAAAAAAATACTTTCTATTTTTTCATTTTACATAAAAGGAGATATCTATAGTTGCTGATAGTTATCTCTGCTACTTAAGATAATTCTAAGGGTGATTCGCTGAAACCCAATAGCAAACTAATGGAGGCGAATAACACGTTAAGGATAATGTATTGTCATACGTTTCTGAGTACTAACTAATCTATTTTCTATATACGAATTTTAACACTATCTTAAAAAATAAAAAATAAAAGGTTTCATCTAAACCGTCTGTGGCTGCTTGATCTCCTAAAACCAATTAACAGGTATGGACTGTGCCATAGCCAATTCTCCTACATGCCTTTCATAAAAAGAGTAGTTCTTCATCATTGTGAATTAAAATTCTTCTCACTCCAATCATACTCTCTTCAAGTAGGCATCAAAATTTCTTGTCATTCCACGGCTTTCATGACTGCAAATAACAGCAAAAGAATTTAAAGAGACAAAAAAGAAAAAAAAATGAACCTTAACTTGCATCAAATATGATTCCAATTTTTCAGAGAAAAGAAAAGGTTGACAATTTAAACCACGTATTAATAACTATCAATTCCTTATTATTAGTGTTGACATATCATAAAATTGTTGGATTAGTGTTTATAATTTTTTTTAGTCAAATAAGTAGTTTAAATATATATTTGTTCAGGTTTTTCATTTTGTGAGTCTGCACGGAAAAAAGATAAATACCTTACCCAAAAAAAAAAAAAAAAACACTGAAAGTGAAGAAAAGTACCTCTCCAACATAAAGATTCTTGACTAGTCTGAGTCACTTAAACACTTGAAGCACCTATAGTTGATGGATAAGGTTGTCTAGAGAATAATAGGCAGTGCTGGGATAGGAATGAGCAAATTCATCCATGTGCTCTACCTTACTATTAGCAAATTCATAAATGGTAACTTCTAGTTTCGCAAGAAGCCCGAGGCGTTCCATCCAAAAGGCAAATATGAGAATGGAGAATGAGCTCTGTGGAAGCTCGAGATCTACTTCATAAAACGCGTTTAGAGACCCTTGCGCTTCTGCCTCAGTGAACGCCAGTGAAAGTTACCACATTTAGCCAGGAGAATGCTAGAGGGAGTTGATCTGAGTTGAAGATGCTTGAACGCCATAGCAATCCATCGTTGAAGCCTGAAGAGGAGGCAAAACAAGGTGGAGAAGCTGATGAAGTTTCGGGCAAAAAAAAAAAAAGGGTCAAAACTGACGCGTTTTGGGGGATAAAAATGGACGGATCATATCTTTTCCATCGGACGGCTGGCATGGATTTAAACGAATCATTTTTCTTGGCCGTTGAATCACGTAAGCAGCCATGATTAAACGCTTAAGATGACATCGTTTCGTAGAAGTGCATGACATGTACATCCTGGCCGCTGTGCAGAGAATAAGGACGCAAGTTGGAACCAACTCAACTTTCAAGGCTTCAACCTTCGCCTTCGTTCGTCTGCCAATCATTTTGATGATCTGCTCCATATTTTATTTTTAGTGGCCCATTTAACTCACTTAGTAAATCGCATTTAAATTTTTAATCTACCTAACTAAATAAATTTAATTGGAGCAACCCATTTTACCCGTAAACCGGACTGTTTGAAAGCGCTAATCATAATGCCACTAACCCACATACATTGACCAAGAAAAAAAAAAAAAGAAAAACTGGTCCAAAAAGTCCATCCAGCGCTTATTCGACCGGCAATTGACAATTGATGAATTTCATCGGTGACGATTTGGGCACGCGACGCTGTTCCCATTCTGAGGGGACTAGGGCTTTGATGGTGCAATTTAGAGCTACAAAGCTCACGTAAACTTCATCTCAATTTTGCGCATTCAGTAACTTGAGCTTTTCATGCTCTTTCCTTGTGGATCTTGGTAACCATCATCTGGTCTTCGATGGCTCAAAGCTGGGTCTTGTGACCTTGCCTCCCCGCGCTCTTTCTTTTTTCTGGTCGTTTTGGCCTCCTTCAAGGAATAGTCTTTCACTCGGGCGCAACTCTTCTTCTTTCCGAACTGAAAGGGGAGCGTTGGTTTGCTGTGTGGCGGTAGGTCTTCCCTATTTAGATGTTTTATCGTACTTTTTTCTTTTTTCGCGCCAATAACTATTGTGCCGAGCTTGAGTTTGTCGTTTGTAAGTTGCACGTTGTTATCTGAAGAAGAAATTGCTTTAACTTTTTAGGAACATGAAAAAAACAAAAAACAATTATTTCACTTAGTTTATTGCCCGACGAGATTCGTTAGGCTATGACTAATTCAGGGCTGGGCTGTTCTCCTTTGCAAACTGCGTAGTACAGCGTTTCTCAAATACTGTTTTGTAAGATTATACTGATGCGTGAGAATCATGGCTATGGGAGACAATTAACTCAAGTTAAATCCAATTCGTCAACGATTGTATATCGAAATTCGAGTGAATAACTATTTATATGTTAATCCAAAGTGGGTAATAATCAGATATCTAACAAACTAGTCAGATAGCTGGATGAGGTGTTTGCTTCCTTGGTGGAGATGAGGGACATGGAGAGGAGCGATTCGAACTTAGGGTCTCTGTTTTATAGGTGGAGTGTTACAGCTATGCTCATCTTAATCCCTATAGGGCAGTTGTTTGGTTGATAGAAATATAAGTATGTCACTAGAAACAATATTTCATTTTCATATGAAATACTATAGGAAGGCTGTAGTTTTCTTAGGCAACAGTGGCAAATTGAGCTTGAATACTTATCTCTAAAGCTCAGGGTTAAGCAATATTAATGTCTCTAGTTAAACCCATTTGTCAATCTTTTAGTTCTATTGTGTTTGTTTGATTTTGAAATGTTTAGATAAGATTTCAGTTGGAAATATAGCTCAATCCTTGAATTTACCTCTTTGATCTCTTTATATTATGTAAATTGTTCTATTTACAAATTTATATCTTGTAGTTCAATTTCTTATTCTTTACTTCTGTTCCTTTTTCCCTCTTTCTCTGTGTGCACTGCGCAGACAGATAGTTATGCTATTAAACTGGCCACTGTTTTCTGGGCAACTTTCCAGGTCAAAATTACAAGAAATTCACTGCTTCATGTTTTTTGTCGTTGTTTGGCTTGTTGAGCATCGTGACCCTCAAATTTTCCTTCAAAATTCTCTCTTGCCTGTCTCTGTTACTATTGTTACTATGATATGATCTCTTGATTTAGAATTAATCTGATAGGGATTGGAGTGATGTTTAAGCAGAATGGTTCTCCCCCTTTGATAGCACACTAAGCAAGAATCCCATACTACTCGATGTGAGATTTAGACATTCATACTATCCCAAACAAGCACATGGAACCCACCCCTAAAAATTGTTTTGTAAAGAGGAAGAATTGTGTCACTTAAATACCATAAAAATTACTTGTGGCTACCAATGTGGAACTCCATTATAGCACTGCCCTTAAAGAGTCAACGTCCTTGCTGTTTGCACTTTCCAGTGTTCACTCTGGTCACTAGGTTGCACCTTTTGCAATATCTAAGTTTCACATCGAGTATCATGAAATGCTTGGAGTGATATTTTAGCAGAGTGGTTCTCCTCTTTTGACGGTGTGCTAAGCAAGAATCCTGTACAACTCAATATGATACTTAGACATCTATACTATCCCAAGCAAGCATGTGGAACCCACCTTCAAAAATCATTTTGTAAAAGGGAAGAATCATGTCACTTAAATATTATAAAAATTACTTGAGGCTATCTGATGTAGAACTCCATTATAGCACTGCCCTTAAAAGAGTCAACGACCTCATTGGTTGCACTTTGTAGTGTCACTTTGGTCACTAGGTCGCACCTTTCGCAGGTAATCATTTTCATGGAGGTTGGTCCAACTCTGATATCAATTGATGGGACCCAAGTCGTTGTGGGAAACATACCCTTAAAAGTACACTATTGAGGGGAGAGAACCACTCTTTTTGAGGATCACACCAAACATCTCATACTACTTGATGAGGTGTGGGAAACCTACCCTTAAAAGCACATTATTAATGGGAGAGAACCACTCTTTCTATGTATTACACCAAGCATCTCATATTATTCGATGACAGATTTGGGTATCCCATACTACCTAGTCGCTATCACAATCACTTTGCAATTGCTTGGGCCTTTCTTCAAAGTTCATGGCACAGTTTCAATTAGAATTCTTACTTTGCAATTCCATCTAGCCAAATTCTATTTTTTGGTTTGGTTTGTGCGTGAGTGTGAGATGTGCAATGCTCCTTTGTTCGCACTTCCCTTCTCTTCAGTGTCCTAATCTCTGATTTCTTATTTTTGTTTTTATGATGCATCTTCAATATCTTTATATTATAGGAAGTGTGTTATTCAGAAACAGGCTAGGTAAACCAAGTTTTGTACTTTTATGATGCACGTTTGCTTGTCATAAGAATTGCAAGATTTGCCTCCCCCACCCCCCAAAAAAACCAAAAAAAAAATTTTTTTTCTTCCTGTTCCACGAATGATGGTTCTAATTTGGGAGGTACATAGTGATTTAAATAGACCAATCATTGGGGTAACTTAGTAGGGGAGAAATGAAGTACTCTACTAAACACTTAGCTAGACAAGAGAGCTTAATTGTAATTTTACTTAACTCTCATTGTAGAAGTGTCTCAGAACTTAAAAGTCTAAAAGTAAAGTCTCTTAATAAATAGAATCCTGTTAGCTTGAAGGTTTCTAGAAAATTTGGAAAAGAGTGCTTAAAGTTATTGAGTGATGGGAAATCTCAATTTAAGCTTATTAGTGCAAAAGGCATGTAAGCGTTAGTCTCTCCGGTGATTGGGGGGTCTATCTACAGTGGAGCTTTGAGTTGTCAATTAATGGCCAGGAGTGTCATGTTTGAGAATGTGAGCAACTTCATGCACGTTATAGGAGGCACCCACTACTAATTATAGAAAGCTTAGTAAGAGGCACCCACTTATAGCAAGCTTAGTGGGAGGTACTTTTCCTTAGCTAGTGGAAGCGCCTTTTCTTAACTAGTGGAGGCAACCTATTTTAACTAATGAAGACACCTATTCTGAACAAATGGAGACACAGCTTCTTGACCAGCAGAGGCAACTACTCCTAACTATTGGAGGAACCTCTTCTTAACTAGTAGAGACACCTTCTCGTGCCTAGTGAAGGCACCTCCTATCAAATGAAGGCACCTCCTCTTAACATACTTGAAGAGGTACCACTTCTTAACTAGGTGTATCATCCTAATAATTAACTTAAGTTACTGTGATTTTTTTACTTAACATAAATAAATTAATATCTGGTAAAAGCCATGTAGGAACACTGTCGAAAATTAAACTTGCTACTTTCTACCTGTTCTGATTGTTAAATGCTTTTCTTACTGATGGATACGTATGGCCTTCAAGGTTTCATTGGAAACTAGTTTTGAAATTTGTATATAACTGCATGTATACAAACAAGATAATAGTCTGGCTTTTAGGCTTTTTGCTCACCTATCTTACAGTTTGGAAATATTACTAAAGATTACAGCTTATGCCAATAAAAGGCTCTTCGTTTTTTTTTTCTTTTAATAAATTGCCTTACTTACAATCCCTGCTATACTTCAGCTTTTATGGTAACTTATATTTTTCTATTCCATCTATACTTTCCATATCATTAAACAAGTATTTTTATGTTTACCAGGGTGTAAAGATATTTGTGTTGTCTCTTAGTGCTTTCCTTACATATTACTTTGACAAGAGACGATTTAGAAGACAATTGACAATTCTTAGTATGCTTGGTCCTGATTGTGCATGAGTTCATTGCAAGACAAAATAAGTTCAATGATGAATATATACTGCTTCAGAAGGAATCTCTTCACTGCTTCCTCCTCTCTGCCTCCTGTCCAACTTCCTGCAAAAAAGTATGAGACTGTTTTGGGTATTTAACTATATTTTAGTATGCCATGGGTTGTGGAACAGATCCATTTCGTACAATTAGAGTTTGTTTAATTAAAAAGCATGCTGTCAGTTTATTATGAATGTTGTTCTATCCTGAATTAAATCTTTTGATATCTTGTCCCTGATGTTATCCAATGGCATAGCTTAGATTTTCCAATCATCTTTTACTTTGGAATGCAGGGAAGCTCATTTTTGGTATATTGTACCAGATGAGGTGAAGAGCACAAATCTGTTAAATCAATATTTGGAAATTCTATCACCATGTGAAAAAGAAAATATTTTCCGCATGAGAGGGGAACTGCTAAAGAAAAGAGCACTGTTAGCTCGTGCCCTGGTTCGCACTACCTTAGCAAGATGTAAGGTTTACAATTCTGTTGTTCAAACACTTGTTTCTTTTTGAACTTTCATTTGTATTTTTACCTTTCTAATATGGCATGGTACAAATCTGTAGACAGGTGTACCTATATTTCCAATTCAACAAGTTATTTACTAAGATTTATGTAACGCATAAGCAATCTTCTGTCAGTTTAGTATTTGATGGATTTTAAATTTTGGGCTTTATGTGCTGGTTGGTACTACCATAGCAAGATTGGTTTTCTTATTAGCCAAATGTAACCCAAAAAACTTTTCTTACTTAATATATTTTTATATATTGATTTTTGCTTTCTTTAATTCAATTAATTTTAATTAGACAACCAGCACCAATTTATGTGATTTCACCCTATATAAACCTGTGTTAGGTACACAGCTGAATTCTTTTGGTAACAGTTGTGTGGATCACACTTATGCATATGTTTGCCCTTTTGAACGAACCACATTATGTTACTCATAACCAAAGCCTATTTATAGATTAACATAACTTGATGTGTTTTAACTCTGTAGACGTATGGCTTTATGTTTCATGGACCTTTGTATGCATGGCGATATAGTCAAAGTTTCATCTGCTGGTTGTAAAATATCTTTTCTGCATCAACTGCTTTTGATCTTGCAATGTGTAGATACTATCATGTGAGAGAGGTCATGTATCTAAACATATTGTTTATTACTAGACCAGATGAATTGTCCGCTTGATCCAAAATTCTTGAAGTTTAGGAAGAACAGTTATGGAAAGCCTGAGGCAAGTTGTTTTAATTGTTGATGTCTACTTGGGAATGTTGTACTTCTTGCTTATTTGACTTATTCATCGAGTTGTCTTGTAAATAATTAAGGCTTTTAATAGCATATTTGATTAGGTAGACCGGCAATATTCTGATGATTGGAGCCTGCCACCATTGCATTTTAATATCTCACACACTTCATCTTTGATAGCTTGTGGAGTAACAGTGGATTCTCCTGTATGTATCCTATGCATTCTTCATATATGTATATTCTCATAATTTTTTGACTTTTCTCTCCTTTTTTATTGTTGTTTTTCTTGTTGAAGGGTATTTGATCTTTGAACTGATTGAATTTTTCCACCACATTGTAGATTGGCATTGATGTGGAAGAGAAGCAAAGAAGGTTAAAGAATGATATTTTAGCCTTTGCTCGACGATACTTTACTCTGCATGAACTGGAAATGCTGACTTGTATTTCAGACCCCGAAACTCAACAACAGGAATTTATAAAATTATGGACTCTGAAGGTTGGGAGTAATGTTAAATGTTAATACTTTTAGTTTGATCTACTGGTTTCTTATTCAGTTTATGCAATGTATCAATTGACCAGTTAAATTAAATGTAATGTAGTATGCATAAACTTCCTTTGACGCTATTTCTTTTCAAAATAATGAGAAGAATAATGCAGTGAGAGAGCATAACTTCTCACTGTTGTAGGTTGAAATTCAGAGCATATTTTGCTGTCCTGCAGTTGTCACTTACAGCATAATTCCCATTTATAGGAGGCATATGTAAAAGCACTGGGGAAGGGCTTCTCAGCTTCACCTTTTAAGACGTTTACTGTTCGATTCAGGGACTATGTGAAAGAAGGCATATGTCCTGCGCCTCATCTGATTTCTGAGGTATGCCTCACACTTAAAAAAAGTTGGCTTGTAGAAAGCTCTGAGAGATGTTAGCCACTCGTAATTTGATTCTTCTTCAGGACTCTACTTCATTCGGCTGGTAATTATAGTATAGTGTTCAATTTAGCATGCTTCTAATAAATTAGATACTCTTTTAACTATTTTATTTCTTGGGTTTCACATTGACATAAATTTTTTGTTTCATCTGCCTTTTGCACTTGCCTGACAGGTACCTGAAATAATTGTTGAGTCTTCTGATGACCCAAAGAATTCCTCGGGCAATTGGCAATTTGTGCTTCTGGAGTTGGTTGGTTCTCATTATGCTGCCATTTGTATGGAGCAGGACATGATTTTAGGAGGTAGTCAGTCTGGTTATATTTTGTACGAAATATATCGAGTTATAGTGGTTGCTACAGATTTATGTTTGTGGTTTGCAGGCAATGGCAGGATTCCAATAAATTTGACCTTAAGGAAAACGATCCCCTTTGTTGAAGATGAACGTATATCTGGAGCTGATGTTGTAGTAATTGGGGGATTGACTAGACTGTTGGGTTCTGCGTACTGACTATAATGCAGGAAGTGCCGCTCTGTAATGGATCGTGTGCAAATTATTATTATCAAGGCAGAGCTTCAACTACGCAATCCAACTTTTCTGTGTATCCCTTACCCCCAGAAAAGAAAACACGTTTGGGGGTCCAGAATTCATAGTATTTCCAACTACATGGCATTAAGACTGTTGTGTTGGATCTCAGAGGCTGTTTGGTGCATAAACAAAGTGAATGTTGGATGAAATGAGAAGGAATCGCATTCGTTTGATAAAACATAGAAAAGAAATTGAGAGCTTTTACCTTTGTATGTTTGGTTGAACTAAAATAGTGTAGGACTGAAAAATTAGGTGTAGAAAATGACTAAAATATTCTTTGGGAAAAAATTGAAAAAAAGGAGTAGCATTTATTTTATGATTTGTTCGTTCTCTCCTTTTCTGTGCACGTTAATAAGATAAAAAGTGTTGAGTGTTTTGTTTGAATGAATAAGTCTTTTTAGAGAAAAAGCTTTTAAAACGTTTATTTTATTATTTATATACCTGATCGTTTTGGCTTGTTTTAAGAGAAAAATCTTCTTGTTTTCTTCCAACAACATGAAAGAGTTGTTGCAGGAAGCCCCGAAGGGCCATCATCAACTTCACTTGTCCAATCTCTCCGTTCCGTCGATTGCTACAGTGTTGGAATCCTAGTGTCTTCTACACTTTCAGCTTTATTGAATTCTTTTTAGTTTCCCTTCTTGTGGAGCTACTAGATGAGCTGTCATTGTCTTTAGAAATGTGGATCTTGTCAATGCAACTGCATTGCTCTTTTTCTCTGGTTATTATTATTATTTTGGATGGTAATTGACCTCCCTTGGGGTTTAGAGAATTATCACCCAATACTTCCTAGTTTTAAAAATAACTGTCCCTCCCTTATCAGTAGTGGCGTCTAAAGAGAATTAACCTGTAAGTGATTTACCTATTTACCTTTGATTGTCTCTGTCAAAAATCTTACCAACCCATTCATCATCATTTCAAAAGCACATTGACCATTTCCATGGTAGGGTCGCGCTATCGTTTTGTTTTTGTTTTCCTCAGTGATACATCCCATCATGGGCAATCTTCTCTTCAATTGGTTTCTCCATCTCGACAACTTCTTAGTGAGTATCATCGACTTTTCTGCAACTTCCAGCACCGAAGTGGATCATTCTTGATCAATGACCGTTGGTTGGCTGTACTTCGTTGAACCTAGAGTTAAGAGCCATGAAAACAAACAGCTCTATAACAAGGTTAATATTTGATAAGCAATAATTTTTTTCTTTTAATTTCCCAAAACTTTCTTGAAACATTTATTAAGTGAAAGTAAATAGTGGTGTGGTCACTGTATTAAAGCCTTGCCGCTTTAATGGAGGCGAAAAAATTGACGGGCTTGTTTGAAAATGCAATTAAAAGATGGAATTGGCTTTGGAATGGTCAAGTTGAAGAGTGAAAAATAGATCGTGAATGAACTTGATTTTAGAATAGCGTGCATTCTTCTATTTTCAAGTCCTGCAAAGTTTGCATGATGAGTTGGAGCAAATTGCAAGTATAGAGCTTTTAACTCCTCTAATTTATTGTTGTTATTTATTTTTCCTAAACATTCGAATCTGGTGGTTTCAGCTGTTACTGAAAATCATTGTTGGTCATGGAAAGTTAAGACTCAACCCTGCAAACATTTAAGGCCTAAGGAGTCACCATACATGTTTATGTACTGTCTGAATTGTGGGCATCAACAATAATACATTTATATCGTCCGAGGTGGCTGCCTCCAAGGAATTGAAGGTACTCTTAACATTTCGTTGTAGATCAATGAAAAATTGTCACGGTGACAAATGAATGAGTATAAAGTGCATCTTACTAAATGGTGCCAAGAAAAACTAGGCAAAATGATCTGAATCCTAAAAAATAGCAGTTTAAGAAAGATTTTTTCAATTTAAAAAATTGTTTGATGATTTGCAAACTAAAAAAAAAAAGAGAAGAAAACATACATCATGCATGCTGCTGAGCCACTTACGTTGTTCTGACCAAGAAGAGAAAAAACAAAAAATAAAAATAAAAATAAAAATAAAAACAAAAACAAAAAAAAAAGAAAGAAAGAAAGAAAAAGAGGGCCTTTTCTAAAAGGCCCAAGCGGCCCTGATTCAAACGGTAAGAGGGCAATAGTGAAATTCATCGGGGCGCAGTGACCATTAGGGCACACGACGCTATTCTCATTCTGAGGGAACGAAGGCTTTGATAAATTCACTATTCAGAGCCTCGCTGACGCCGAACTTCTCTTGGTTTTGCGCTTTTAGGTACTTGAACTCTTCATGCTATTTGCAGATATTCAACGCATCTTTTTTCACACCAATGATTATCGTGCCGAACGTATGTTGTTATCTAACAAAGCAATTGCTTTAACTTTTCGGAACATGAAACACATATTTCACAGAGTTTATTGCTCGATGAGATTGGTTAGGCTGTGACTGATTCAGGGCTGGGCTGTTCTCCGCTGCGAATTGCGTAGTCCAGGGTTTCCGAATGCCCTTTCATAAGGTTATACTGATGCGTGAGAATCGTAGATGAGGGAGACAATGAACTCAAGTTAAAATTCAATTTGTTATCGAGTGGATATCCAAATTTAAGTCGATAGCTATTCAGATGTTATCCTAAATTGGGTAGTAATCAGATAACTAATAAACTAATCAGATAGCTGAATGAGGTGTTTCCCTCCTTGGTGGAGGGGAGGGAGATGGAGAGGAGAGATTCAAACTTAGGGTTTCTGTTTTATAGGTGGGGTGGTTGCAGTTATGCTCATGCTTCATCCCCTTTGGGGCACTTGTTTGGCTAATAGAAATTTAAGTATTTAACTAGAGACAATATTTCATTTCATAAGAAATACTAAAGGAATGCTATAGTTTTCTTAGGCAACAGTGGCAAATTGAGCTTGAATACTGATCTCTAAAGCACAGGGTTAAGATGTATTAAATGTCTCTAGTTAAACTCATTTGTCAATGTCTTAGTTCTTGTGTGTATGTTTTATTTTCTTATATTTTATTTTGAGATGTTTAGATAAGATTTCAGTTGGAAATATAGCTTAATCTTTGAATTAACCTTCTTGTGATCTCTTTATAGTATGTAAATTGTACTGTTTACAAATTTATACTTTGTAGTTCAATTTCTTATTCCTTACTTCTGTTCCTTTTTTCCTCTTTCTCTGTGTGCATTGTCCCTGACAAATAGTTAAGCTATTGAACTGGCTACTGTTTTCTGGGCAACTTCAGGGTAAAATCACAAGAAATTCACTTCATTTTTTATTTTGGGTCTTTGTTTGACCTGATGAGTATCATGACCCTCAGATTTTCGTTCAAAATTTCAAAATTCTCTCTTGCTTGTCTCTATTACTGTTGTTACTATGCTATGATCCCTGGATTTAGAATCAATCACTTTGCAATTCCTTGGGCCATACTTCAAAGTTCATGGCACAGTTTCAATCAGAATTCTTACTCTGCAATTCCAGCTGGCCTCTCATATTGTTTCCACCTTTCCGTATTTGCATTCTCTCTTTTGTCAATGCTTCTGGCTTCTGTGCTTCCTTCACAGTTGCCCTGCAAGCTTGCTTTTTTAGATGCATAAAATGCCTGGGACAAGAGGTAATGATGACGCAGCCCAAAATATAGAGTCACAAGAGAAGCGGAGTGACCTTGAAAAGCCTACAGATTCTGAAGAGAAGGTAGACTTTGATGGGGATAATGATCAAGAGGATACCATGGAGGAAGAAGTTGAATATGAAGAAGTAGAGGAGGAGGAGGAGGAGGAGGAGGTGGGGGAGGAAGAGACTAAAGGTGCTGCCAATAGAGATGTTGCAGACACTGAGGATAAAGATGAGAAAAAGAAGCATGCAGAGCTTCTTGCACTTCCACCTCATGGGTCAGAGGTTTACCTCGGTGGCATTCCTCACAAGGTTTCTGAAGAGGATTTAATGGCCTTTTGTCAATCTGTGGGAGATGTCTCTGAGGTAAGATAAACATAGTTCTTCTAAATTCCTTCTTGCATGTTAGTTTAAACTGATGAAATTTGGTGCAGGTTAGGATTATGAAGGGAAAAGAATCTGGTGAAGCTAAAGGTTATGCTTTTGTGACCTTCAAGACAAAGGAGATGGCTTCTAAGGCTATTGAGAAGCTGAACAAATCTAATTTTCAGGCAAGTTAGTACATCTTTTTTACTTTCATTTTCTTCAATATCTGCAGTTATCTCATTCAGTAATTATTAGGTCTTTGATGTTACTCTCTCTTTTTGTTTTGATATTTATTTTTCATTTTTCCTTATAATCTTTTCCTTTTGGTTGACTGCTATTGCCTGTAGTGATTACTCCTGCATCTTTTTGGACCACTGCTAAATTAACTTACTTCTTTCCAGGGAAATAATATAAAATGTTCAACATCTCAAGCAAAGCATAGGTTATTTATTGGTAATGTTCCTAGAAATTGGACAGAGGAAGATTTGAGGAAGGCTGTTAAAGAGATTGGGCCAGGAGTCAACTCTGTCGAACTTTTGAAGGTTTGTGACATAATTTCTACTGTTATTCATATAATTTCCTTTATGTATGTGCTAGTTTGCACCATTTTAAAGTTGCCCCCTGCCAGAATTGTGAAACATGTGATGGTAGTTTGTACATTAACTATAACTGTTTTGCTGCTACAGGAACCACAGAATTCAGCCCGTAATCGGGGATTTGCTTTTATTGAGTATTACAATCATGCAAGTGCAGAATATTCAAGGCAGAAAATGTCAAACCCAAAATTTAAACTTGACGACAATGCTCCAACAGTGAGCTGGGCTGACCCTAAGAATGCTGAATCATCTGCAGCCTCCCAGGTAATCCATTTTGTGCTTCATAGTTTCAAATTTATAATGTGATTATTTGTAGAAATTTCACGATACAATTGTTTCTAGGTTGTTTTATTTCACTGTTCCTGTACTCCTATATCAATCTAGATTGTTATATTGGATGGTTTTCACTAACATAGATAATCCCTCTCTTATATGGCTGTGTCTGCAATTTATCTATTTGCTGTTTATTGGATGTGTACTTGTTTTGCTGGTTGAGCAAATTTGTGCATACTTGTTTCCCTTCCTTTATTCAGGTGCTGATTTTTGCCTCCTGCATGTTGATGAGAAAGGGCTAATTTGTTATTGTGTATTATTTTAATGGCCTTCCCAATTCGTACTTCAGAAAGCTGTGTGACTGATGGCTGGTGCTGGATACAGGTAAAGGCAGTGTATGTAAAGAATCTACCAGAAAACATTACTCAGGATCGTCTTAAGGAGTTGTTTGAACATCAGGGAAAGATCACAAAAGTGGTACTCCCTCCTGCAAAAGCAGGTCATGAGAAGAGCAGATTTGGTTTTGTACACTTTGCTGACAGGTCATGTGCCATGAAGGCATTGAAGAATACTGAGAAGTATGAAATTGACGGTAATTTTTCTTTCCCTTTTTAAATACCTTTCTTCCACTCCCTAGCTTTTTTTAACGACAGTGGGGGCTGTTACATATGATAAGCATTGCAATTTTTGGGACTGGCAGGCCAAGTTTTGGAGTGTTCGCTTGCAAAACCACAAGTAGATCAGAAGTCATCTGGGACACCAATTTCACAGGGTTCAGCAGTACTTCCAACTTATCCACCTCGTCTTGGTTATGGTATGGTTGGAGGTGCCTCTGGTGCTTTGGGTGCAGGATATGGTGCGGCTGGCTTTAAACAAGTAAGTTGCTTTTTTCCTTGCTTTCAAACTCAGCTTTCTCTATTATAGTATTCTTGATATCGTTGGATGGATGGATTTTTTCTTTTTTCCTTTCCAAAATACTGTATCAACCTGAGTGGACCCCTGAGAGTGAGTTGCACATCACTAATTAAAAGGCTTGGGAATCACGATCAATTTGGATTATTGTCCCTTTGACTGGCCCCCCATCTAATTTCACTAAGTAAATGAGTCCTGGCTTCTAGTTTCTTTCTTAATGTCACCGCAAACCCAAGAAGAAACAGGTTGACATGAACTTTAGCTTGTGGACTGTGTTTCCTGGCTAGTTGGAATATATATTTATATATGTCAACTATGCTTTCTTGTGTATTCATGATAATACAAAGGGGAGCTAGAGTTTTAATGTGTGAACTTTTGTCTCTCAAACACCTCAAAATAGCATCGTCCGAATATAGTGAATCAGTCATATGAGAATGCTCTGGCTAGTGAGTACTTATATAATGTTTCATCATATTATATGGTATAATATATTTTGAACAACTGATGTGTGGAACTGTTTGACTGACATCCCTGCTTTAAAACAATACTCACAAGCTTAGTCAAAGAGATGCACTTAAAAAGAGAATTGCACTCCTGTCTTTGCTTTGTGAGTATTATAGCTGTCTGTATTTCCTGTTTGGCTCTGTATGTCCCTTGCTGATATAGAGGTCCCTAATTTTGCAGCCACTGGTCTATGGTGGGGGAGTAGCTCCTGCTGGTATTGCGATGATGCCAATGCTTTTACCGGACGGAAGGATTGGATATGTATTGTGAGTGTCATTTTCGTGGTTTTGCTGGTAGTTTGAGATGTTCAATCCATCACTTCTACTCATTCATGGCAGGGTGTTTTAGCTTGTTTCTTGTTCTGCAAATTGGTTATAGTTGAGGTTCCTTGTTTTTGGCTGTAGGCAACAGCCAGGGTTGCAACAACATCCCCGTTCACCAGCATCCCGAGGTGGCAGGAGTGGTGGTATCTCAAGTGTTGGGAAACGCAGTAATGATAAGAATCGTAGTCGATATAATCCCTACTAATGTAATTGGCTTACCGTCAACTTCAAGAAGCTAGGAATTTGAGGTTTTCCTGCTGGTTTCTTCCACAACGTGGAAAATTCAGCTTGGTGGTTGTGCGGATCAAAATTTAGTATGGTCCATGTTGAGAACCAAAAGATATTGGCGAAAGCGCAATTACAGTATTGACATGTATTTTTATTTAGAACAAGTTTATAGTTTATGCCTTTTTTTTCCTCATTTGCTTTCTCGACTGGAAGGAATCAATAGAACCGGATAATCTGCTGGACGATCTGAGTCTACTATTAATTAAATTAAGGGTGTCTTTAGATTTTTAGACAGCTGAAATGTCAAGGACACAACGGACAAAGCATAACCAGTTAACCCAGATGATCGCCTGGATAAGTGCTGCTGTCAATAGCTTTTGTTTTATTTTGTTGTTTTCTTTTCAAAGTCAAGTGAATAACATCTGGTGATAAGTTTAGGGAAAAAATTGATACACAATTTGTTACATTTTTGTTAGCAGGTTTTTTTTTTAATAAAAAATTAATAAGTATATAATTTTTCAATAAGAATATAATCAATGTATTTTTATTTTTTGCATAATTTTTAATTAAATTATATATTTATTATGTTTTAATTTAAAAATATATATTTATTATATTTTAATAAGGGAATTTGATAATAAATTTATAAAGAATTGTATTTAAGTCAGCTCTTTAAGTTAAGTTTAGTTTAGTAAATTGGATGAATTTGACAAAGTGGAGGAAAAAGAGTAGAGTATAATAAATTTTTTTGAAGTTTGATTAAATTATATATAATTTTTATATTTTAAGGATTATATTTGTTTTCTTTTCTAATTCATTTTATATTAATTAAATCAACATTACATTTTTTTTAAAAAAATAAAATTATTATTATTTTGGTCATATTAAAATTGAAATTATGATTCCATATTGGATGGTCAAAACTGGCCTCGGGATGTATGCATTGTTCGAAGTGTTTACTTTTAGTTAAGATATAATTTTCTTAACGTAGCCACACCTAACTTAAACAGTATTTCGACTAAGACATTTTATAGTTAGTAGTTAAGGTGTAATCTTGTTACTTAATTATATTTAGTCAAAATGTCACAATTTGACTATAATTGATTATGATTTAATTTCATGGCTTTGAGTTGAACATTTGCCTTTAAATCAAAAGTTATAATTATTAATTGAGGTATAACTATTTCTATCATGACTAGGTCTTACGCCTAGACTTTTTGGCATGAAAAAATTGTTGACACACTTTGGTCAACAAAATGTGCGCATGTGTTTGGCCATCTAACGGATAGGAAGTGCCTGAACTCTTTATAGCCACATCCTATAACGAGTTATTTGTTTAGAATACGGGTAAGTTACCCCTTCTTCTATGCTCAAATTACGAAGTCCTTGTTTTGTAATATTACTTTCCTCTCCTTTAAAATAAACAAATGCATTGCACTAACAGTAAAAAATAAATTACAATTACACATTATTAAAAAAATTATATATATTTTCATAATAAAAAAAGAATTGAATAATTTGAAATTCCCTCAAAACAAGAAAAAATAATTTAGCTCAAAAATATTGACAACCTTAAGAAAAGCAAATCGAGGGCCCTAGTGTTATAAATAGATGAATTGTTAAGAAACATATTCTTTCTTTTTTAGATCTTTTATTATCTCTCAAATTGAATGTTCCATGTCTTTAGACATAGATAAATTTGACGAGTTTAAATCTGTTAATGTCATATCTCAATTTCGAAATCATATTCATTAAAAATTATTTTCTTCATCCCGTGTATCTTTTACAACCTTTAAAATACTAAATTTACTTCAATCTTGGACATTAAAATTGAAATTGTGAAATTGATACTATGTGAGTAATTAATTTGTTAATTTTCTACTATAATTTACATTATCAGTTATAAAAAAAGAAGTGTGGAAAAGAAAATAGTAATCCAACTCATCCATGCAATCATTTTTTAATTGCTTGTTCATAATGCTGGTTGATAAGAGTAATAGTGAGTTCACTGTTTTTATTTATTAGAAGGAAGTTGAGTTATAAGTTGTAACCAGCTAAGCAGTATGATATTTAACTTCACTATATATTTGTGCAATTTACTAAAACGGCATTTTGAATAACAGAATCTCATTCTTCATTCTCTGCCTTGGTCCCTCTTCCTCTCGTCTTCTTGAATCTGGTTTGTTTTCATTGTATCAGAGCATTTAGATCCTAAAATTGAGAACACCAACACAGTCACAAGCTCTTACTCAAATGCATCATCGAAAACCACTCCTGTAGCCTTGAATCACTTGATTTTGGTGAAGCTTGATGACAAGAATTTTCTACTGGGGTGCCAACAGGTTATGGCAACCATTAGAGGACACAAGTTACGAAATTTAATCACAGGAGAAGATTCAATTTCTAAAGACAAAATCAGTGGATCTCTTCTTTGTTAAAGAGAGTGTTAAAGAATGATGTTTCAATCAGTCAAAATCCTTCCATAAAGTAGGCAATTGATATTTTAACAAAACCTTTGTTCTTGAATAAATTTTACTTGACCCAACATTGGCTGGTGGCAGTTGTTGTTTGTATCCCAGGATGATTGGGTGTTTGAGTTCTAGAGATTCCAATTTGGAGAGGGTATTCTTTAGTTACTCTATAGCTCAAAAGGGATCAGTTTTTTACCCAATAGGGGGGGATACCTTTGGAAAATCCAAAACAAAAAAAAATTTGTTTAAGTGACTAAGTAACTAGAGAATTATATTACCCACAAGAATAATTCTGTTTCTCTAGAAATTACTAATTTGGGCTCTGCCAATGATAAATATTCTACAAGAACATCATTTTTAAGCTAACAATTCTTGTATTTTTTGCAATTCCTTTCCATAATTTATAAATTGTACAATGTAATTTCAGTAAAGTAGTTTCCTCTTACGTTAAAAGTGGATAGTTTTCAATAATAGAATCTTAAGGCATGGTTAAACATTTGGTTTTCTCAAAAATAGAAACATTTATCACAAATTGAGTTTTATACCATATTCATTGTGGCATTTTCTACATCATTAGGGGTACTAGGAACCAAATAGTTCATGAAGGCATCAAGGCTAATCCAGTTATGGCTATGCATCAAATCAAAGCAATTCTTCATTGGAACCAGCTGGCTTGGCATCAAATGTAGTTCAAAGCTTATTTTTAGGCCAAGATGTTTGAAAATGAGACCTTGGTTCCGCACTTTGACATGTAGAAGGAGGTGTGGTCTATTATTTGCTATAATTAATAAGGATAGAAAGAGAAGGAATAGCTTCAAAGTGATCTTTAAGATTCATTTCAACAATGTTATAAGTTGGGAATGAAATGGTACTAGTCGACATGCAAAAATTTTGATTTTCCTTCATACTAATAAGAGAATTTTATTATGGTTGATCTAGTTAGATTTGGATCTAACTTCACTAACCAATATCTTCAATTACTCTTCCTTTAAGAGAGGCACTATCATTTGCTTACATCACAATCCAATAAAGACCGTTATCATCTTATAAGATATGATATCAAGTGGTTGATTTTCAATTTTTGCTACATGTTAACGGCCCTGATAAGCATATGTGGAGAATAGATTTTGAAAAGAAATTCTATTTTACTCATTAACTAGTCATAATATTATATTTTAACTAGTATTTCTCAATTTGGATTTGATATAAAATAATACTAAAATATACATAATCTCTTTAAATTTTGAATTATATACAAAAAAACTCCTTACTCTTAAAAGTTGGCAATGTACCCCTAAACTTTAATTTTAATCAGATAATCTCCTTCCATTAGTGTTTTGTTAAATCACTGACGGAGCTTTTATATAGCACGTTGATTAGATTTTTTTTTTTTTTTTATCTTAGTTGACATCTAATCACATTATATTTCTCCTCTCTCCCTGGTCTCTTCTCTTTTCTCTCTCCACCATCTATGCTATTTGTTATGGGATCAAAATCTCACAAATGATGCTACTTTAAAAGCGTCTTAATGAATGGCCGGGTGAGGCATAAAACTTATAAGTCTATGAAGTTTGAAAGCTAGAAATTTCTACCGTCATAAGGTACAATAAAGTCCATGACCAAGATAGTGTACTCTAATTATCACTTTATAGTTTCTTGTCTCTTACACTATCTATTCATTACAAAAACCTACTACATAAGGATACATAATATGTCAAAAACCAAAGAGAACAACTATCCCTTAAGAAGCAACGGCCAAGAAATTGGGTTAAAAAGACACATTATAGGGCTTTTTGAGCCAAATGCTATTATTTAAAAAAGAATATCGCAATTTCCCTAATTGTACAAAAATATTACACGAGAATCCCACAAATTTAATGGAAGTCAGAACCATCCATTCCAACTTCCAAATTTTTTTTTTTTAAAAAATAAATTTGCATTAAAGTGGGAATCCATGAATTATATTTTTTTAAATGATTAATGGGTTTTGACATCCAATTTTTATTTTATTAATAAAGTGACTCAATTGCACTTTATTAAAAGTGCAAAAGCTGTATGCGTTGCTAGCATGTAGGCAAGCCCTGCATGATGCAAGCATTGCCTACATGTACCTGTCCAGGCTAGGTCTGCAATGTTGTCAAGTTAAGAAGACCTAATTTGACAATATTTTATTTAATTAAAAAATTTATCTATTTTTTCACATTAACGTCCCTGCCTTTTCTTCTTCTATATATGAATGCTTTTTCAGAACATTATCCATGCACACATTTTCTCTTTCTCAACCATCTAAATTATACATTCATCTCTTTTCTCTTCTTTAGCATTTTGCATGCCTCTTCTTCTCTCTTTTTCTTTTTTCACTTCATTATTTACAATTTTAACTTTCATTTTTTTTTAATTTTAATAACTAGAGATAACCAAAGCCTTTCAACTTTTCTTATCTGATCTCATAAAGTTAGTAAATTTGTTTAAATTGGTTATATTTATTTTATTGTTATATTTATTTAATTTGTATATATATTTTTGTATATTTATCTTGGTTATATATATATTTTTGTTATATTTATTTAGTGGCATTTAATTTTTGCTTATTACATTTAATTTTTTGTTATATTTAGTATGTTTGTATTAATTATCTTTCTGTTCAATTTATTTACTTTGCATTTTTTTATTTAATTAGTTCAAAATTAGTTTACATTTATTTTCTATATTATGTTTATTTTCTTTGCACTGATTTTCTTGTTTATATTTAATATCTTTGCATTTATTATATTTATACTATTTGTATTTATTTTGTTATTGTATCTAACTATTTTTTATATTTATTTTTTGAATATTAAATTTTTGTTGTTATACTTATTTAGTTTGCTTGCATTAATTGTTGTAATATTTATTTTGGTGACATTTAATATTTTTGCTATATTTATTATGTTAGTATTTAATTTTTTTAATACTTCTTTTGGTTAGATTTAATTATTTTCTTATCTTTATTATGATTACATTAATTTTTTAATAATAATTATGATTGTTATAAATTTTGTTATTATATCTATTTTGTTTACATTGTTTTTATATTTATTTTGGTTATATATTTTCTTGTTATATTTATTTAGTGGTATTTAATTTTTACTTATATATATTTTGTTTATATTTAATGTTTTGTTATATTTAGTATGTTTGTATTAATTATCTTTTTATTCAATTTATTACTTTTGCATTTATTATGTTGTTGTATGTGACTTTTTTATGGTTATATCTATGTTGTTTACATTGTGTTTATATTTATTTTGGTAAAATTTATTTCTTTGCTATATAATTATCATGTTTGTTTGTTTTTTATGTGATATTCATTTTCTTTGTAGTTATTTTTGTTATCTTTATAATATTCACTTTTAGTGTATGTGATAATTTTTTTTTTTTACACATATTATGTGGTAATATTTATTTTGTTGGAGTTTATTTGTTTCTTATATATGTTTTATTTGCAAATGTTATTACAGGAAAAAATAATGATCAATAGAACTGAAATTATGTGTATATTTGCAAATGAACGAATTTTTTATGGTTCAGACAGTGTGACATTTTAGTGCGCTAAAGAAAAGATAATGAGAGTTGATTCATATATCACTTTAAAAAGGTTGAAGCAGACGTTTAAGCAAAAGTTATAACTTTTCCAAAACTAGTTTGTATCAGAATTAGTATATAGGTACCCGACGTCACTAAATCCAATACAGTACTAAGCATGTAATTTATAAGATGATTCTAATATGTAAGAGATGTGGCAAGTGAACTTGCAGTTCCCATCCCAATTGACTGGGACAGAGTTGTATTCATGTATTTCAACTAATTAAGTTGATTTGAACGTTGAATCACAATCAAAAGAGGATCATGTTGTATGCATACTTCCATCTACCAGTAATATGCATAACCTAGTAGAAAAAGCATCTATGTTCAGTGTATATCTTGAATACGTTCATCCATTTGAGCCATAGGCCAATTATAGGCAATAATATAACATCCCTTTGACGAATCACACATTTCAGCCAAGTTCATCCTATCAAATAATTTGCAATACTCTATCTTAATCTCTTATGATTACAATAGAAGATTTAATGGATGAATTTGGATGAGCATGACTCTATCATCCCTGATGATGATGATGATGAGTCTAATGAGGAAACCAACAATGGTAGAAATAGTACGGCAGAACTTGCAGGAAATGAAATTGTGAGCAAATATAATGAGCTAGCAATTGCGTTCTTCTCACAAGTTAATATAAAGGTAACAAATGATCCCAAGTTCCCTAAAAATGGAGTTTTTATGTATTTTAGTAATAACCAAGAGTTGCATGTCGGCATGTAGTATGCAAATATAAAGGCATTACGCTGTGTGGTTAAACTATATTTCATTTAAGTGCACCACACATTTCATGTTCACCATTCTTGTGAATGGAATGAAGAATATCGATGTATTAACTATGGGCGAAGTTGTAATCGGAGGGTTAGAGCATGTAAAGAAGTAAAAAGAACACATTAGGAGATTACAAAGTATGATAGACCACACACGTCTTTCTACGACATTATCCTAAGATCATTTTAAGTTAGATTATGATATTATATTATCGTGTATTATGACAATGGTGATTGACCAGTTAAAAGTGAAAGTTTTCTAAATCATTGAGATGATGCAAAATTTGTTTGGCTAGCTACACTGTTTCTTATAGAAAGGTGTGAAAGGCAAAACATCGAACCTTTACCTTTGCTTTTGGTAACTAGGAGAGCTCTTATGCTTTACTGCCTAGGTGGTTAGCTACTGTTCAGCATTTTGTGCTTGACTTAATGGTATATTTCTCAAATAATCGATGTCAACAAAATAGTTATGATAGGCAGCCTATGTTCCGTCAAGTACTCTAGACATTCAAATCATGTATTGATACATTTGAACATCTTAAATCGATTGTTCAAGTCGATGAGATATTCTTGTATGAAAAATATAAAGGCATATTACTTATAGTTATATTACAAGATTGTGACAAGAAGGTTATACCCTTTGCATTTGTTATAGTGAAGGGAGAGACACGAGAAGTTTGGGTTTGGTTCTTTTTCAACCTTTGGATAAGTGTTATCAAGAAAAGAAGGGGGATTTACTTGATATCAAACAAACATCTTTCCATTTTATCTATCATCTCTAATTTAAAGGTTGGATGGCAACCACCATATGGATACTATATTTTTTTGTCTTCGGTATATGGCTTGCAATATGCATAAAAGTATATGGGACAATTGGCTAAAAGAGAAATTCATTAGTATTGGATATGCATATGAGCATCATATTGTTGATGAAAATTGACCAAATTAACAATTTTACATGGCCCGACGGTTGCTTAGATAGCCAACATTTCTATGGAGCAATGGTCATGGGCCTATGACACAAAGAGCCAACATTATGGTCACATGACAACAAATCTAATAGAAACAATAAATGGTATCCTCAAAGGTGTCTCGAATTTGCCTATAACTAGTATTATAAAGGTAATCATGTACAGGTTAAATAAATACTTCATTGAATAGGCTTAACAAGTGCATGCACAACTAGTAGTCGACTAGGTATTTTATGACACTTTGATCAAGAAGTTGGCTTCAATTACATAAGCTACTTTACATATGAAGTTTAAGTGTTTGACAAAAGAGCAACATCTTTTTAGATTGATGAGTCATACGATATCCAAAATCGTCAATTTGGTTGGTATTGTAAGGTCAACTTAGTTGAACGTAAATATGATTGTGGCGAGTTTTAGGTCAAAAAAATACCCGTGTCAACATGTTATTGCAACCTATCCTAATATTAGCCTTGACTATCTTCAGTTTGTTAACCACATTTTTCACTTGGAAACAATACGTATTGCATATAACAATGAGTTCCAACCTATTAAAGGTAAAATTCATTGGCCACTAATAAATTCTTCGAAGTTGATTCTTGATTCATCGATGATTCGAGCTAAAGGGCACTCACATTCGACATGCATATGCAACGAGATGGATTGGATATAATTGAGTCAGCCCAACAAATAAGGGTTATGTATGAAAGTTAGTCATAATCGTTCTACTTGTCTACACTATCACCCCACTAGACAATAGTTAGACTAAACTTTTACATGTATATATATAAATATTAGCTTTAATATATACGAGTTAGGACTTTACTTTTAAATATATCTTACTTTTTTATATACAAATCAAGTATTATTATTATTATTATTCATGAACATGTATATATATATAAACTTAGCTTGAATATATATGGGTTTAAACAATGTTTTTAAAACCGGACCGGTCATTGAACCGGTGGAGGTACTGGTTCACGGTTCATTGGTCAAACTGTGGTCGAATCGGTGATAATTAAATATATTATTTAAAAAAATTTTATGTATTAAAATTTTAATACAACAAATAAATATTAGTAAATTTTAAATATTTGATTACTAATTTAACATTTATTAAGATATTACAAAAATTAATATTTAGTTTAAAATAAAAATTATCTATGATTAAAAATTAAGAATATTTAATATTAAATTTTTAAAATTTCTAAATTATATTAAGATTCTACTTATTATTAAAAAATAAAATAATAAATAATAATTTTAACTAAGTATCTTGATATTTGAGAGCAATATTATTAGGAAATTGAACATGATAAAAAGTAAATATAAAAAATAATTAATTATACACATTTTATTTCTCTTTTATTCTTTTTTTTTTTAAAATCATATTTCAACCCCCTCATCTTTTTTATTACCTTCTATTTTTAATTTGTCAAAATTATTTAAAATGAATTATTCTGTTATATAAAAAATTAAAAAAAAAAAGAAAAATTGCTTCAAACCGGTTTGACCGGTTTTTTTGTCCGATTTTTTACCGGTTTGACCAGTTCTTAACCGGTTTTTTACTTGACCGGTTTTCCAACTCAACCGAACCGGACCAAGGACCGGTTCCCGGTCGAACCGGTCGAACCAGCCAATCCGGTCCGGTTTTCCAAACATGGGGTTTAAACCTTACATCTGAATATACTTTATCTTTGTACATAATAACCAATTATTGTTATCCTTAATTATTAAGATTTATCTTATTTTGTATTGTCTATAGCATAATGAGGCATACAGAAAGGTCAAAGTAATGATGCATCCACAGTAGGTCATTCAGTCGGGGCCAGAGGATGATTCCCTTCTGTACCTCTAGACACAACACATGTCACAAGCCGTGTGACTTAGTCATGTCAGATAATCTCACACTTATATTGTTTTATATTTATTATATTTCACTTTTATATTATTGATTCAATTGTAATAATGTAAGTATAATGTTTTATATTTTTTTTAGGATAACCAAGTATTTCGGCCACGACATGTCATACACACTTATCGTTTACCTCTACCTCCTCCCACTATATTTTACTATCTTTGGTAGATTAGATTCTATGGCGCTGCCCAACTAAGTCAGTTTAAATATGATCCATCATTTGTGTAGATGCTTGTAAAGAAATGGCAGCCCAAGACTCATATCTTTCACATTACCTGCGGAGAATGCACAATCATTTTAGAGGATGTTACTATACAATTAGACCTTCTGTACACAAGGAGGCTTGTCATTGGTCATACAAATTTCATATAGCCATAAATATGTGAGTGGTTACTTGGAATTACACAATTAAATGATAAAATAAATGGATAAAAGGTCGTCATTAGTTGGTTGGCTAAGTACTTCAATAAAATGCTAGATAATGCAAATGAAAAAGATATGCAATGATTTGAACGTGCACATATTTTTAAAGTTGATTGGTGGTTTTCTTATGGTGGATAGATTTAGTCACAAGGTATACTTGATGTATCTTCCATTGTTATAAGATTTCGAATGAGCAGATGAAGATAGTTGGGGATATGCACTATTAAATCACTTATATAGAGATTTTTGCAATACAATTAATCCTGAGTAACAAGGTATAAGTAGTTATCTGACCCTACTTTATCTCTGGGCAAGGGATGGATTTCCAATATTAGCGCCATAGAGACCTCTACAGTTAGATCCCCAGATAGATATCTATCCACTATTACTTTCTTTTAGGATTCTGATAAGACATGATAAATAATGTATATATATTACATGATTTCAAAACATTATTTATTTCTCTATCAATATGTTGTGATATGTTTTTTTAGAATCACAAATGGAAAAACGTAAAACGACTTTCTCGTCTTGGGGTCATGGCCTTACAATAATATCAGATTTTGTTAGATGCAATGCCAAACAATAAGGTTTATTTGTAACACCATACATTTTTAGCTTACTTCTTATCATTTCTAAGGCTCACATGATGAATTGTATAAAAGGGAATGGAAAAGTGGCATTAAAATAATGCCTTATTTCACGTTACGTCGCGTATGAAAATTCCATTCGGTGTCACAAGGACCATATGAGCTCATACATCACATTCTCATATTTAATTACATACAAACAACTCATTTGTATCACCAAAATTGGCCCACAACTCGTGGAATGCAAAAGGGAACATCAAATTCACTCTATTATTTTCGGCCAGAAACTCAGTTTTTCTGTCACAACTTCAGAAATTCATAACTAAATCCACAAAAATCGAAACCCAACAAACTTTACCATTATAGAAAGCTCTGGATGTCTACCCCATGCTAAAAATAATTCTAGCTTATGAATCATTAAGGGGAGAACGTTTGACATCCAAAAAGTCACGAGGGTCGCTGTTGTCTGGGCTACTGGTTCAGGTTACTGATATGAAGTTTCAAAATTCATAACTAAATCTAAAAAAATGGCAATCATGCATTCTTTGCCATTTTGAAAAGCTACACATGTCTACTTTATGACAAAAATACGTCCAGGCTATGAAACATAACACGGAAAGCGTTTGACATGCGAAAAGGCGCAGAGGTTAGGACTGCTATTGGTACTGATGCAAGTGTCTGCTATAAACTTTGAAAATGTCCAATTAATTCCACAAAACTCCAATTCAAGCAAATTATATCCAGGCCGATATAATTGATGACCTGTACAGATTAAGCATTCAGGACTATCCACAAATGAATTATCATGACTATCAAGAAAGAGTGAGTCATAACCAAATGAATATTTTATTGGAACTCGGTGAACAATGCTTCACAATGTTCTTCTAGCTTGCTTCACCTACTTTTGATTTACCATGATCAGAAATTCCAAAAGACAGGCCAGGCAAGAGACATGAAGGTTACATGTCCGCCCGCCCTTTGTTGACCTTGAAGAACAAAATTGTCATGGCATTGGTGCTTCAATATCATATGCGCTAGATGGATGTGTTGTAACACAACGACACTTTGGTATAATTGATTTATCTTCTTCTATTTCGATTAGCCAATTTGCAGGTTTTGGAAATGCTAGTCCCTCTTATCATATGCCTCCTTCATCATTATCACAATTTGAATCTCCTGGTCTCTTTCAATCTGGCTCATTTATGTCATTATTTGATAACTCAACAATTTTTAATACTAAATATTGTGGTCAATTGTTCAAAATTGGGGGATCATCGCATTATGGGTTCTTGACTCCTCAGCATCCAATTCCTTCAGTGCATTCTCCCATGTTTGATCTAATTTTTTCATCGTCTACTCCTACTAACAATCCACCATATCAACAACATGAAGAACTTGTGGGTTAAGGGTGACCACAACGTGAAAAACAAATGGGTCGTTGTGGCACTGATAATCACTACTTTTGATATGTATTGTCAAATAAATTTATTTTTGTTTATTATTACAAATAATTTTAGTGATGTTAATTCAATTTATTCCTTACTTAAATATATTATATTGTTATTAATTTTTTTATCACAATAACTTTTATTTTTAACTATATTTCTATACAATTTTCTTCAATTTTTCTTATCTTAATTTATTCTTTATTGGATACCTTAATAATTAATTTTTTAATTACTACTTCATTAATAATTATTAGTATTTACTATCTACCTAAATTTATTAATTAATTATTACATAACTAATATTTATTATATATAACACATTAATGAATGATAATTCTAGACAAATTAATTACTAACTCTAATTAATTAATTACATAATTATTATTAATTTTAATTAGCCACTCACTCATTAAATAAATTAATTATAACTAACTTTAACAAATTAATTATACAATAATCATTACTTTTTTTTTTAACACAACATTACTTATTAACTACACCATAACAAACATATCTCAATTAATTTTAACTACTTAATCATATAATTATTACCTAATTATATCTTAATTATTGGTTAATTATTTACTAATCATTATCTCTTTATTATTAACTAATCATACACTAATCATTATCCCTTTAAATCAAATTTTCCTACTTAAAAGTTGTGTCACACCAAAGTTGGAGTCAATGGATTTGATTTTGCCAAAATTGTGGGATCTAAGGGTAATATTTTTGTCCAATATGGATTTAACTAAATATTCATAAAAAACAAAGGATTCTAATTTAAAAAATCCCATATTATGGCATTGAATAGCAAAAGATATTTTGCAACAGTTAGATGCTAGAATATGACTTTTTGAGACATCTAATATTGAATTTGAAGAAAGATCAACTAATATATCTTGCTTCTTAAGATTTTTGTTCTTTGTCACAAACCTAAAAAACTCCTCTAGAGCGAGGAAAAAGGAGAGACAAAGGAGAGAGACAAGAAAAGATGAAGAAGAGAGAAGTAGTGTAATTAGATGCTAACCAAAATTTAAAAAATCTTAGTCAATGTGTCACATAAACTCGGTTAATGATTGAATAAAATTACTAATAGAAGAGTCTTTTTTGTATAAAATTAAAACTTTTAAAAAGTTTATTGCCCATTTTTAAAAGTGAAAAGAGTTTTTTATATAACATAAAATTTAGGAGATTATGTATATTTCCTCTCCCTCCCCCTAAAAAACAAAAATATAAAGTACAAGCTATAACTAACTAAGCAACTTAAAATTTAGCTTCACTGTATATTTATGCATTGAATTAA
Source organism: Erythrophleum fordii (assembly GCA_032878935.1). Lineage (NCBI taxonomy): Eukaryota > Viridiplantae > Streptophyta > Magnoliopsida > Fabales > Fabaceae > Erythrophleum > Erythrophleum fordii. The sequence goes on along the minus strand of JAVQMF010000045.1, from coordinate 10,308,049 downwards.
GACTACGATTTGTATAATAGAATCTAATTCTTCATTTTCTACCTTGGATCCGTTTGAAATTACTGTAAATTTTTACTTATTTTTAAACAACTTATTTTTAAATAAATTTTTTTAGGCACTATAAGAGAAAAACAATGTGTCTGAGAAAATCATTATTGTGCTTGACCAATCTTACCCCAAAAACAAGTTTCTTTACCATTATATTACTAAAAAAAGAATATATTTTAAGAGAACATGTAAAAGAGATTAGAGATAATTATAACAATTAATGATTCTGAATAAAAATACAATTGACTTCAAAAAATAATAAATTCTTACTTTTGCTTCAAGAAATAAGCTCTAATTTTTTTTTTTTTCGCAACGCAGAAAAATCACTTCGGCCACAACTCTAAAAGCGACTTAATTTTTCTTAACAGCTAGGTTAAAACATTTAACCAACCAATGTACTTTTTTCTTTTTAATGTGCAACTTCTCTCCTTCAAAAACTTGGCCAGACAGGATTCGTGAATCTATTTTGTTATAAGTAAAACAAAGTTTATTATCCATTCATGAAGAGCTCACACATTTAACAACAAACTAAGAAGACAACTAGACATTCCAAATTTCCGGTAAAATGTCACAGCCGTACAAAAAGAGCGTAGCGCACAAACAAGTTCCAGCATGAATCCATTAAAAGTTTGAAGTATGACTCAACTACCAAAAGAAACCAAACATTAATTAAAAAACCGTCAAACTAAGCACAAAGTGAGAGATGCAAGATAGTAGGAAAAATAAATCTGTAGTTTATTCCAGAATAAACTCGGATAAGTCTTAAAATTTCAGGATATGCAGAGACAAGAAAACCAAGGACTAAGTCCTTTGCTTCCCTCCCTCACATAAGTCCACCACACGTATAACTTTCATTTCATGTATACATTAACCTCTATACAGCGTGCAAAGATGCTACATGCTTCCAAAGAAGCTTCAATAATGAACTTCCGCAGGCAGCCAAAGAGAAACAATTGAGGACTCTGAAACTGCTCTATGAGATGAGTGTGAACAAAATCGTTCCAGAGATAAAGTTTCATGCTCTGCTCTGGATTGTAGAGTACATGAAAACACTTAGAAGGCTAAATAATAATGCTGCATTTAAATATAGATATCATGTCAGAAAATTTCGATGCCATAAAATGCAAATGGAACAAAAGATAATGCGGAAGAACAAATATGCACAAATGATAAGGTGGAGAAGAGTATACCAAAATTGAAATATGATTGAGTTTCAAAACAATGAGACTCCGCTAACAAATAGGACTAACCAGTTCAACCAAAAAATTAGGAAACTAGTTATGTAAGGCCGGTACAGACAACACCTAAACCTCTCTGACAACCAGCTAAATAACCACTTACCATCAAAAACAGGTTCAGAGCAGTTGGCCCAGACAAGGTTTGAGGAGCAAGTTCTTCAATTATTAAGAAATGCTAGTTTATTGAATACATCTTTTTCTTTAAGACAACTCAACACTGGTTTTCCAACAAATGTACTCAAACATGAGAGTTGTTTTCAGTGGAAGAAATGAGAGCAGTCAAAGTCAAAACGGTCCACTCGCTGACATCTTTCCTAAGTAGTCAACGGAAAACTATAATTTGGCTGAGCTTAAACTACTAGGTTTCTAATGCTAGGTTTTCTAAGCGGATTGTGTGCCCCGTTGCTTGTGCAATTTAGCGGCCATCATCATCCATAATGCCCTCAACAGTCCTCCTAGCCTTATGTCTTTGTTGTTATTTCTCATGCAGTGTTTCAGCTTCTTGTTTTGTATGAAGAAAACTTCTTATCGAAGATTACGAGCCATAGAAGTTATTTTAACATTTTATGCATTACATGGATTTTAAACAGGAATTTTACAGAAGTTGAAGGCTAAATGCAAATGAATGGACTTGTCTAATGTCTAAATTAGTACTGAAAATTTACAGATGATCTTTAATCAAACTCCTAAAATTAATTATAACCTGTTTCAAGGTTAAACCTCAACCTCAGTCCTCTTATCATTTTCAATAAAAAACAAACACTTCTGTTCTACAAACATAGATCATAATCATACCATACCATAGAGAGAGAATACTCAGGACCAAAATACTAATTAGAAACATACACAAAGTTTGCAGTTACAATGTTGTTATGTTAACCGTACAGTGAGTTCAAAATAACATCTAAATTTATGACTAAAACAGAATCAAGAAATAATATTAATGCACATCTAATGATCTTGGGAAAGCGCGTTAAGAATTGAATACAACTTGAAATTTATGCCAACACACGCAGCCTAGTGGCATCTCAAGAAACTAGATATGCATAAATATCAAAACATATACCCAAGTTATTGTATATGCTTAAGATTTAGTGATAATTAACTCTATACATATGCTTTTGGACATACTTATTTCACTAAAATTCCTCACGTGAAGGCTGAGAAGTCTTTTGGTGGTTCAATCCAAATGTTCTCAAAAGGGTCTTGTTCTCCCCAGTCATGGTACTGCTTATGAGGATAGTATCTATAGTCATCAAGAGAGAATGATATGCAGCGTTTTCCATAGAAACGAACTTTAGAGAAGTAGACATGGTTTCTCATTATTCCAGGGAGGTCAGTCCTTGAATGAGATGACAAGAAGCTAGTAAAAAGAGTTACTCCATCAAGTGTTTTCATCTCTTCCCATTCCATTAGTGCCTGATCTAACTTAAAAATAATGGGGTTTTCACTAGAACAAGTATAGATAACTATTATATCTCCTTCGTGCTCAGTCATAAATTTCCCCTTCCACCAATTTTTGGCAAAAAATTTCTCTGGACATTTGGGTGGAGGTACTGCTAGAACACTCCAAGTACATTCAACAGGGTCAAAAACCCCTAGCCAACCTGTGAGGCTCAGACAATAGAAGAGTCCATTACAAAAGACAAGCTTATTCCATATGCTACTGACAAAGGGCAAGCGGTTCTGGTAATTAACAGTAGTCCATTCCGTTGCCCCAGGAAAACATGTGCTAATAGCCACAATAGTAGGACTAACATGTTTAACAGTAAACAGAACACAACCAGGAGATGTCGGAGCACAAGAAAAGGCAACTATCTGGTACGTCATCTCAAATCTTGGCAGTTTGATCACCTCCCGGGTAAAGGGATTAAAGAAAAACACCCGGTGAGTTCTGGGACGGTACAGTAGTAACCAACCATCTTTTGTATAACAAACCCTAGAGCCACTTAACTCTGGCAACTCAAGGGAATGGGTCTTTCGCTGCACAGGGTCATAGAAATCATACCAGCTGCCAAATTTTGGAAAGTACATAAGCCATGGTGATTGGTTTACTACACGAACAGCGGTGGCAACAGAATGCCATCTCTTGCAAACAGCAGAAGCCCGAACATTATCCTCTAGGGTCAACTGGGACAAAATCAATTCTAAGAGTTCTGCAGGAAGATCAGACCAGTTTTGCAGCTCCAAATGTTCATTTTTCACCTCATTTGCTACTCTTCTGTTGTCTGTGATTGTATCATTTAACCTAAAGAATAAGAATTAGTGATAAGTGAGAGATAGATAGAACAAATTCAACGGATATCCTTAGATACAACAACAAGGATAAAACTAATTAAAACTTAGGGACTCAAACAGTTCTCTACACAACAGAGATGGATGTAAGTCTCACATTTACAATTCAAGGAAAAGCACAAACGAAGAACAAAAAAAGACAAAAATTGGCCTAGAAATTTAAATCTCTTTTCAGAATGTGTAAAGTTGTCAAGGTAACTAGAACTAGCTGTTTATAGTTTTATGACAAGAATACGCCACCGCCGCTAGGAATGCCATTAAAGCTGATGATATGGCTCTAGAAGAGTACTAATCCAACAGGACGAGAAGTGAATGATAATAATATAGCTCCAAATCAATGGCCAAGATAACTTCGACATCCAAATACACGCAAATAAAGGTTAGACAGAGGATTAAGTGAAACTAAAAGACAAAAATAAAAACACAATACCATTTAAGAAATTTTAATTGAAAAATATACAAGGCCTAAACTCATTCTTGTTTCCTTGAAACTAAACACAACTGTAGTTAATAGTTTAAAAGATACAGCATAGCTACAAATACTTCAATTATCAATAATTCAAACTACGGCAACCCATTCGTTAACAAAATTGTCAGAACTTGACACTGATCTAAACTATAAACCCTAGAGCAGTCACGATCATAAACTAAGTCCATTTCAAAATCAGTCATGAGCCAAATTTATGAAATTCAGACTCAAAAAACAAGAAATGAACAAAAGAAAAAGGGCATGCCCAACAAATCCATACTGATCCAGCATTGAATCCCCAGATAAATATATCCAAATAATCTAGTTACGAAAATATGTATGCAAGGAAAATTAATTTTTGAACTAATCAATACAGAACTTACGATTTCAACTTCCTCCTCCTTTTCCCCGACATTATGCGAACCTAATTACGCAATGAAGTTGCTTTCACGACAGAGAGTATTTAGAGAGAGAAAGAGACGGGCAGAGAGAGGGTAAAGGCCAGAGCCTCCACAGAGAAGGCATATAATATGAAGTGAGTGAAGTGACGGGAGCAACACGTGCGAACTAAGTGGTAAAAATAGCGTGTGAAAGCTTCCTGGAAGACACGCCGAGTGCAATATCAGCAATTGCCTAAGGGCCACGTGAACAGCACGTGACTATCACATCTTGAACATTTTGTACGTCGTGGCAGTTATCTAGCAGCTCACCGCTTGTAACGTGTAAAAGATTTTGCACGCAATAACTACCCTCCCTCCTACACCGTAATTGGAAACTTTACAACCTCTGTTTCACTATGCTCACTCTTCGGATTCTTTGGTAGCATTAGTAATAATTATTAATTAGATCGTCCATTTAATAATTTTAATTTTAATTTATAATAACAAAAGTAACAATAGAGCATAATTGAGATACCCTCAAATCTCCCAACTAATCTTTTATTTTTTTTTCGCCAATACCAAAAGAAATTACTAAAAAAAATTTCTTTTATGCTGTTATGATATCTAGTCTGGCTGCCTCTTGATGCTTTTTTCTGTTATTAAAATTGAGTAAACATTCATGTGTTCATGAATCACGACCTAATTTTAAGTGCATGCATTTTAATATTTCTAATCATGTTTATTATATTAACGAATTGCAATGTTATTATAATATATTAAGTAATTATATCTCAATCAATAGTACTGGTTATATTATTTCATAAAAAAAACAATGGTTATATTATTGAAGGAAATATTAGTACAGATAGAGTTATTTAAATATAGTGGCGGACTTAGGTAGTTTGACACAATGTTGCTTAATATATAATTCACTAGAATACGGGATATGAGTATGGTTACGGGATACATTAATTTGTATAGTTTGCGGTACGATGGGAGTATATTTAGTTGGTATGCTAATTTGATTGGGATTTAATTTATGAATTTGAAATCTAAATTTTAAATTATCTATTTTTTATGTAATTATATTTATTTATTTTTTTTAAAATTATTCATGAGATGTGCTTGCAGTGTATGAGTATTTCCTACAAAATAGTTTTAATTTAATTATATAACAATTATATTTTATTATTTTAAAATTTTTATTTTAATTATGATAATTATATTACTTTTTATATTACTGAAAATCAAAATATATAATAAAATTTGGAAATAGGACAAAAAATAGAAAAAGAAACGAGAGAGAGAGAGAGAGAGAGAGAGAGAGAGAGAGAGAGAGAGAGAGAGAGAGAGAGAGAGAGAGAGATGAGCGCTTGTTAATATTCTTGAAATCTTGGGTTTAAGATCGGAGAGCAATTCTTACGTACACCCAGTGCGCCACGTCATTTGTACATTCTACAGTTCAGATTTACTCTGTACGTGGACCCCACCTGTACTGCACATGGACCCCACCTGTACAAATTCAATTCTAACCATTCATTTCTTTAGGTGCACCATGCTCCAAGTGCACCTAAAAAAATTTCAAGATCGGATTGGTTTGGAAAAAAGTTGAGTTTTTCGGCATCAATTGGTTTGATGGTGGGATTAAGGTGATGCGAGAATTGGGTTGGAGTTGCGCCGCCCAACAGCGGCGACAATCCCCAACAGAGGGCCAATCCCGATAAGAAAAAATTTTAGTTGAGCCAGAATTTGTGTCTGCACACTGCTACTTCTCTCCCGTCAAGAAATACTCCATTACTCCTCCGTAGTTGTTTCTATTGAACAGGTTAATAATCCCTAGCATTTACAGATTCTGTTCACCGTTCTGATACTCTGCTAGTGCCATTCAAGTATGCGAATGACTCACGATTAAGGTTGTCCGTACCAAATCGGAGTTCGGCATTTATGTTACTGAATTAGGCAACACTAGTTTGGCAAAGCTTTTTTTTTTTTTTCAAAAAACTTGTTACAACACAATTAATTATATATTGATTGATATTGATGGAAGCTATTTGTATTTTGTAAGGAGAATAAAATATTTGTACTTGGATCATGAAGAGAAACTTAATTGATTTTTATCCCAATAGATTCAGAGCTATAAATAAGGGTGACTGATTCGTTTAAAAATTATATAAAAGAGCTTCATAACTTGCAATTTCAAGATTTAATCTATTTTTAAGTCTTTTTAATTAAAAACAAAATTTTATTATGATTAAATCACTTAGTCATGATGATAAATATATAAAGATACTAGAGTTATTTATAGTAAAATTTTTATAAATTTTAAAATATATATAATTTATTTTTTTCTCTCATTTTCGTCTGAATATGAATATTCTAAAATTATTTATTATGAAATTTTTATAAATTAGAAAAAAGTGAATACGAAAATAGTAAATAAATTCATATACATTTATTCTCTGTATTAATTTGTCTTTTAAATTTATAAAAAAATTATTATAAAAAGCTATATAACATACCTTAATCTTTCCTCTTTTCTCTCTTCCCTACCCAGAGAAGAGAACTTTATACAAGGATGCCAAGTCAAAGCCAAATCACCCTTAACAAAACTGTAGGGATAGAATCCAATATTAGAACGCAAGGATTAATTGACATGTTCAACCACTTATCCTAAAGCCAGCGGCACCCACAGCTTGGGTTCACTACAATTTTCAGAAAGCCAATAAGCTAGCATCCCTTCTATAGGAACTAGAACTTTCATAATTACACAGCTATTCGTTCAATCAAAACAAAACGTAATAGAATCCACCGTTATCAGGTAAGTAGTCGGGGAAAATTTATAGAACTGAGCTACATACAACCAGGAGCCCCTAGACATAAACAACGAAGCCAATGAATGTCAAATCAGTGAAAGGGGACGTAGAAAAAGGGCATGGTACCATCCACACACATATCCAAAAGGCTCACGCCTAAACTGAACGATGAGGTTGAAATATATAGGACAACCTTGTTGGGCAGAGGTGCTGCTTCTTGCACCCATAGGGAGAACCAAAACAAATGGTTTCATGGCTCTAATATCATATATCGAAACTAAGGAAACTTGACTATGTGTTTCAATTGATTATTCTTCTTCATAATAGAGACTGAAGAGAAACTAATAGTAGTTAAAAGGATTATCTACAAGATGATGCTTATCTGTGACATTCTTTACATTATCCTAAGCAATCTGTCTGCTATTGTGAGTTATTTCAATTTTGACATTACACAAAAAATCGTCAAGTGTAAATTTTGAATTAGATTAGAAAACATAGGGAGAACCAAAACAAATGGTTTCATGGCTCTAATATCATATATCGAAACTAAGGAAACTTGACTATGTGTTTCAATTGATTATTCTTCTTCATAATAGAGACTGAAGAGAAACTAATAGTAGTTAAAAGGATTATCTACAAGATGATGCTTATCTGTGACATTCTTTACATTATCCTAAGCAATCTGTCTGCTATTGTGAGTTATTTCAATTTTGACATTACACAAAAAATCATCAAGTGTAAATTTTGAATTAGATTAGAAAAGGAACAATTAGTGTCCGCAGATACAAGCCAAGCCAGTGAAAGAATCAACAAACCATTGGGGGGGCCTAAAACACGCTTTAGAACCCTATCCTAATGTAACACATAAATTTAGAAGATGACTAGAAACCGAACAACATTCTTGGTCTGCATCTTCCTAGAGATTAAAGACAGCAACCAAAACACAAAAAGTCAAAATTTCACCAGGATATCCATTTTTAACAAAATTAACAACAGATAGGGCATTGAATTAACCCATTCTCGTTACACTGACCACATCTCACCGTCTTCTTGTGCTCTTTATCCAGGACCTTGCAGCTTCCATTGCATTCCACGCACATCACAAACCTCATACCACCACACCCTTCACACCCACTTCTTGCCCTTGGAATCCCCTCAAACAGAATACCCAATTTCTCCTCTTCTTCTAACTTCACCACTTCATCAGCTCCTCCTATCAACCTTCCCTTCACGAACACCATCGGGACTTTCACTCCTTTCGTCCCCATAAGCTGCCTCAATTCCTCTTTGAATCCTGAATCCATAGATATATCGCGCTCGAACATGTGAATATCGTGGGACTCGAGGATTGATCGAACTTTATTGCAGTCTTCGAACGTCTTTCTAATGCCTCGCAACGTCGTCGTGTAGATTATTACAGAGTTTTCCCCTCCTGGAGGGCACATTTTCTCAAACACCTGAAGAACAGATTCCGAATCCAGTGACTTTCTGGCCCTCCGGCCTTTGGGTGTTGGCCAGACCATTCTCTTGATTTGTTCCTCCTCTGCAGAGAGTTCTTTCTCGTAAGTTGCAAGAAGCTCTGGATCAAACAGGGGACTAGGACACCTCTTTCGAGATGAATACCCAGAATCACTACCAAAACTGTTCCTTGAAGCACAAATCGGAGACCCTTTCATTGGAAAATTCGAATTAAGGACTGACTTGCTTGACTTTGGAGAAAAATTACTTGATTTCAAAATCCCCTTCGGGCTATAATCCAAGCGTCTCATACCGCCTCTGACCGCATTGCATTGAACTTTATTCTCCTTGCCTCCAAACTTCTTCACCATCTTCGGAGACCCAAATTGATTCAGTAACTTAAACGGACTTCTGGTATCGGAACCCATAAACCCGCGAAGAAAAGGACTCGACTTTGGGCTTTTCTTAGCTTGATTTGAAATGGGTACTCCATCTTCAAGGCCTTCCATGAGTTCCCAGGCATTGATAACCTCTGGGTCTTCGCGGGTAGGCGATCTCTGAAGCCTCTTACAATCTGCAACGCACTCCGCGATGGGTTGCTCTTTGTCCAACTTGAGTGCTCCATAGGTGGATGAAGTAAGAGAAACCACATGATTCACGTAGTCGCCGCCATTGGCGTTGATAAAGACTTCTTGCTTGAGGTCTTTCCTGAGGAGTTTTGAGGAAACACAGCCCATCGGTGAGTGGGGTTATGTCTATTCCTCTTGTTTGTTCGAAGGTCAGTGGAGTTTGAAGAAGTGATGGCAACGGGTCTGGAAGTTTTTCCCTCAATCCAACCGTTACTTGTCTGCAACTGACCCCAACGGTCCGAAAATTCGAATCGACTTTGTAATTGTAATAAGGGGTTTCGGTTCGAAGCCCATGTAATTTCGTTTAATTAGCTTTTGAGAGGACGTGACTTTTCGTATTTTCTGACTTGTCCCCACTTCCGGAGTTTTTTTTTCCTCTTTTTATTTTTTGGTGGCCTTTGGACAATAGCTCATTGTCGCTTCTGCAGTACAGAGTTTACACTCTTCAATATCGCACGTGATTTTCCCCAAAAAAAAAACACCATTGCAAAGTTATTATTGCCTTGATTTTTTTACCTCAAGTTCAATGCAAGATGCAAACGGAAAAAAGAGAATCTAAGAAGAGATTTTTTTTTTCATAGCAATAGGAATTTTATTAGTTGATAAAAATTTTACAACACAAGTGTCATGTTTCAATTCTTTTTTTTTTTTTGGGTACAAATCCTTTTTGTTTTCAATAGAAAGAGGAATAGTTTTAACCACTTCATGCCGAAACCTATCTCAAAAGACAACTGCATTTTCGCCCAGATGATCAATGGGATTTTTTTGGGTCAATAATGATTAAATCTCAGTGCGCGATCTACTAGAATGGGCTAACAGAATGGAAAGACTGCAGGCCCAAAATGTATTATTCAACATTAGTGGCCCAACCTTATTTCATTTCATTTGTTGAGTTCATAGTTTTGGTGCAAGACATATCAAGGATTAGTTGGTCTCTTGATCGGGAATGCATCGACGGCTAGGCCCAAGGCCTTAGAAAGAAGGGTAACAGATTGCAGAACCAAACAAATAATGGTTATTTGGCCAACCAAAAAAATAAAAAGGGTTATTGAATGTTGATGGACGGACGAGGCAGGCTTACACTAATGTGTAGGTTTCTACTTGCTGTTGATGGAAACGTAAAAATTCGACTGAAAACGGACAAAGCTTCGTCTCATCAAGGCTTAAATTTAGGCGTATTTTTTTAATATTTTACTACTAAATTATTTAATAAAATTATAACATATGTATAAAAATTATTTTAAAATATTTAATCGTGAAATGATGAATTATAAAAATTATACTCTGATTATATCATTATTAAAAAATTTATGTACTTATTATCTTTTAATTAAAATATTTGATAATGAAGATATACAAAATTATATATAAATTTCTTTTATCACGCTAAAGCCTAATCTTGGCCACGAAATGCACAGTGCACTTCACATGCACAATTAAACCATACCATGCCAATATCTTTCACGCTTATACTATCAGTATGGAAGCGATGATATTTCCCAACAAGGAAAATTTCTTCCCCATACTGCCCATTAATTACTAATTAGAAAATATTTTACGGTTATATTGATCAGTCGTTCAGCTGTTAGTACAGATCAAGTTCGTTATCCCATATAAAAAAAAAAAGTTCATTTCACGTATTGCTTTTTGGTCTTTAAACAAAAGAAAACTCAGAATTCTCTTTTTCGGTGAAATGTAACGGGTGTGACAGACTATAATTATTGTGCACAATTATTCTGCGAATTTGGGGGGTGTCTGCAAATTATAGACTTCATTATGATACATAACACATGCTAATGGCCAAACTGTCAATATTCCTTGTAATTAATATATATTGCAAAAACAAGGATCACGAAATTTCCTCCTTATTTAATGCGATCTTATGATGACTCCCTCGATGAAACATCTGACAAGTAAACTCCATACCAATTCAGATGCCTTCACAGTCTTGCTTTCATTTTACTAAAGAATACTCTAAATTATTTTTACGATAATTTATTATTGAATTATTCAAGAGTAAAAATAAACAAATATATCAAATAATAACTCAAGTGTATTAATATTTTTAATGTGCATGAACTCGTCATCTCATCACGCTCTCGTTAGAAACTATCAATGCATAAAATTTCAGAGTAGTATTATTATAAACTTAAAATAAATTGTGCACGAAGAGCTCAAGCAGCCGTTCGCATAGAAGTTTCACGTAAAGATTTTGAAAAACTTTTCAAAATTTGGATATCACTGATAATTTAATTAGAAATAACGAGTGCATGAGTAATACTCATAGTTTAAATAAGAATAAATCTTTTGGGATCAGGGTTTTGCTACCGAATTTGGTGTACGATTATGATTTGTTGCACCTAACTTAACTAGACTCTTTGATTTATTCTACTGTATCCCCTGACTACCTAACTGAGTAGTTTTAAATTCAATTCTTTATTTAATAATTAAGTCATTGTCTCATTTAATGTTTGTTTCTAATTACATTAGTTTAATAGTCAAAAGGGCTATTTTCTTTAATGAGATTAACATATATATATATATATATATATATATATATATATTTATGCATCTTTCGCTTTTTGTAATGGGTCTTTATTCGAGAAGCCGGTAGCAATATTCATATTCCTTTTTAAGCCGTCACCTCTTTCTAGTTCTTATCATGTTAAACAGATCAACGGGGTAACGCTTGGACAATTAATATAATAATGCATATAGTGTTGCTTGGACTTTATAAGACTTCACATCCACTTGTTGTTCCACAAGAGTTGTGCGAATAAGACAATTATGTTAGATATACCATATTTAAAAAGTAAAAAAGAAACAAAAAAATGCAGTGGAAATGACTTCTCAACGAATATAGTCCCAATCTTCTTTTCACTATATCTCAATCAAATTTGTATTTCTACTTAGGAATTCTTAGGGGGAGAGGGAGAAATTAACAAATTCATGTGACACAAATAATGTAACATATTTGTTGTGAGATAACAGCTCTTTTAATTTGAATAGTATCAAATTAACTATAGAGAATACAGAAATTTCATTATGCGACAGCTATTACGTACTCAAATCCACATTCTAATTGCAAATAATACTTGTAATTAAGCTTCAACAACCATTTATCAATACGTAATGAACCTCATGATTATGCTTTTTTTTATGTCACCTATGTTACATATATATATATATAATGTCCGTATTTAATCTACCTCGACAATATAAAATGCGGCACATTGTTTATGAGAACCAAGCTAACTCGGAAGAGCCTGGCCTTTCGAAGAAAGAAGAAGAAACTTGGACGTTGGAAATCAAAACCCTGTAAATACCAGGCATTTTTTTCCATGGCTTTCGTATTCTTTTGACAAGAAGGAAAAAGATAATTTCCTTTCTTTCTTTCTCCCACTCTCGAAACTCGAAACTACAAAAGCGGGAGTGGCATTCACACAAAACAAAACAAAACCACCGCGACACCACCAGTCAACAAGTTGAATACACCCCTCCCGCTCCTCCCTCCATAGTATAATATCTTTTTCTCTCTCTCTCATTCTCCCCCATTTCAAGTACCCTTCCCATTGCTACAGAAAGCCCTCTTGTCTTTCTCTATTTCTCCTCTTATTATTTTCTTCCTTTCTGTATTCACAGCTCTCCGTTTCTTCGTTTACCAACTACCATGCCCCAGGTCGAAACACTGGTTTCTGCGTGTGCCGGCGGCGGATCCAGCGATCGCAAAATCGCCTGTGAGACTCTCGCCGACGCCGATAACCACCAGACGGAGGAAGAGGATCGGCCGAAGATTAACCCTGATTCCCCACCGGAATCCTTCTGGCTCTCTAGAGAGGAGGAGTTCGACTGGTGGGACCGGAATGCCGTCTACGAGCGAAAAGAATCCACCAAGGGTAACAACTCCAATTCAACCAATTTGAACCCCAGTTTGAAATCTAATTCTCAGCGGGTTTGTTTTAAGTCCAAGGCTTCCATCATTGGCCTACCTAAGCCTCAGAAACCTTCCTTTGTGGACGCTAAGAATCGCCGAAACCACAAGCCGGAGAACACCAGGTTATTCCCAAAACGGAGTGCGTCTGTCGGAAAATCGGAATCCTCGGTGATCGAACCGTCATCGCCGAAGGTGTCGTGTATGGGAAAAGTGAGATCCAGGAGGGATCGAAACCGCAGGTTGAGAAGTCGCCAGAGGTCCTCCGACTCTGCTCCCGCCAAGGAAAAATTGGTGCGAAACAGAAGCAGAAGCCGGAAAGCCGGGTTCTTTGAAAGCTTTCGTGCTATTTTCAGGTCCCGCAGCCGAGGAAACCAGGCCCAGAAAGCCGATCTTCCACCGGAAGATTCTCCTCCAAGAAAGAGCCAGACCACGCAGGCGGGGAATAGCACGGCTACCGGTATCGACGCATCTTTCGCCGAGTCGATCCCGAGAAATAGCGTCTCGGAGAGTGAACCGCCCGGTTTAGGTGGCATGCAGCGGTTCGCCTCTGGGAGGCGGTCCGACGCATGGGGGGTCGGTGAACCTCAGATCCACGTGCCGCAATAGTATGGGTCAAGGTAACGGCTCGGTGACGGCGCTCGTTGTGGGCTCATTTGTGAGAGTATTTGATAGGCATCTCGGGTCTCCCTGGTGCTAGTGCTGGGCCCAGGTGACGTGGCACGGCGAATAACGGTCTCAACTGCTCTCTAATGCTTCTACTATTACTGTGATTGGTTAATACGGTAGCTTGCTTTTTTTTTTTTCCGCTCATTTAGCCTTAACGATTTGTAAATACACGTGAGTGCTTTTTTTTTTTCGCCAAAAAAAAAAAATACGTGAGTGTTTTTGAAGGGAGCAGCTGTAAATTTTATTTTAACAACTATATACTTTCAAGTTTTCAATAATGAAATGCATTCGCCCACGGATCACTGCGCCTGTAAATTTTTTCCTCCTTTTGATTTGAAAAAAATAAGAAGCATTGATGGCCAATGATTTCATAGAGGAAAATGTTACACCTATGTAAATGTTAAAAAAATGAAAGTTTTTTGAATTATGAATTATCCTTATTGCATCTCTATATAATTAAATTTATGTCAGAGTTTGGATCTAGTAATGCACTGAATTTAACTAGCCCGCAGCTAATTTAAAATTTAATGACGTTGTTGCCATGTAAGGTCTTAATCTTGAAAGACTACAAAATTTTTATGAGTAAGCTTTTATTTTAGCCTTTTATGGATGAAATGTTTTGTCAATTTAGTTCTTTAATTTTTTTTTTCAATTCAATTCTTTACAGATAAAATATTTTTTAATTTAATTTTTTTATAGGATTGTTATCTTAATTTGATTTATCATATATAGATATTTTTCTATTTAATTCCTAAAAAATAAAATTTTATCAATAATAACATCATTTATATAAGCTTTTTTTAATTTGATGGAAGGATATTATAAATAAAAATTTTATTGATGAAATATTAAATTAAAAAATATCTATATATAAAAAAAAATAAATTAAAAAAAATTATATAAAAATCAAATTGAAAAATACTTTCTTTGTAAGGTATGAAATTAAAAAGATAATTTTATAAAGAATTAAATTAAAAAATAATTCTATAAAAGATTAATTTAAAAAATGCATTCTCTGTAAAGAATTAAAATGAGATTTTTCTCCCATTTCAGTATTTAATTTTAATTGAATATGTTTTTAAATATAAGGGGTTGGGGGGGGGGGGGGGAATATGCTACATTTTTTTTGGGGGTTCAACTATGCTACATTTTTAAAGATATGAATGTATATTTGGTTCGACCTCAGAAGGTTATACCAAGGAAGTTGGACTTGGAAGCGTGCCCCACCAAGGCGTAGCGTTGATTTTGTTGATGGTAGGTGAAATGAATTCGTCTTAGGAGGATATTTTAAGACTCGAGACGCACATATATGGGTTGGCATCGGGTCAAAGAGAATGACAGCCTCGCCCGCCAGCGAGAAAGCAAGAAACCCATGTCTTGATAGATATGTACGAGTTATCTTCAACATGGTTCCATAAATGAGTAAAAAAGTCAAAAAGCCATGTCACAACACACTCAGGGTAATTTCAAGTGTTTTGAATTGCCCTTGGATTGCGTTGGGAATGGTGGGTTCCAGTTACTTTCCTTCCGCTCTTTCTTAAATTACACCTACTCGTTGCTTAATTCATTCAATGTTAATTTGACCGAACCCAAAATAGATTAAATAATTTACATCGAGTTTAGATGGGTGAAATTTTATGCAGGTATTGAGTTTTTTTGGTTTAATTGAATCTATAATTATAAAAAGTATATAATGTTTAGGTAATGTCATAATAAACATATTTTGAGACATAATTCATCATAATAAAATAATTCGCAAAATTCAATTTATTTAAAATTTACGATTGCTAACGGTGATATTTTTTCTCACCCCAAATATAAGTTGATGGACTTCGATGTTGTGTCAAACCCGACCAATACTCAACTCTAGTGACAACTTACCCAGATTTGTCAGGGCCAGAAATGGTGAAAATTGGGTGTTGTAAAATAATTATTATAATAGTACCATAGTCATCAAATGGACCACGTTCAAATAAAAGGGCACGAAGATATACTAAATAAAATCAAACCTCATATCTCTTGATGACTCTTACTTTGTCTTTATGACTAGGCCTCCTCTCTTTTCCATCCCCATCTTTCAACCAATTCCACTACAATTTAAGCAGGTTCGCTCATTAATTAGGATTTTGACCGAAGAGGCAGAGCAAAGTTTCATAAAACCAGCAAGGCAAAAACACTATTGTTTTTTTGGGAAAACATTTAGGACCTATTTAATATATTATATAGAGTTTGATAGTATAAATTAATATAATATATTATAAATTTATTACTCATTTGATGTAAATAATATACTGTATAAATTTATACATCAAACTCTTCTTATATATAAAAATAATATATAATCTAATTAAATTATAAATAGTAAGATTATACTTAATTAAGTTTTAATGTATAAGATTTTATCAATATTTTTTTTATTCTAACCCTTATTCATAAAAGGGTTCATTGACCAAGTTGAATTAAGTTTTGACCTATCTCAATAGAGATAATGTTGGACCAAGTATTAGTATAGCTTAATGTTTAGTTTAGTTTTGCACTAATTTTTTTCTCAGGCTTGATGCCTGAGTTTGACCTAATTCAATGAGTATTGGTTGAAATTGGATTAGTTAAGTTGTTTTTTTTTTATAAAAAGTATAAAAATAATCTTAAAAAAATTTTCATATAAATTCTTATAAAAGTTTATTTTATCATTAAAAAAAATTTATATAAGCCTTTATAAAATAATTTATTTAAAAGAATTAATAGGATTAAAATAAGTCACACCAAAACTAGTTTAATACCGAACTTGACCCAATTAATTTAATATCAAGGGTTAGATTGATTTTCCAAACTGCTCAAGTCACTTTTTTTTTCCTTAATATTTAATAAAAATTATAAATTAACTTTTAAAAAATAAAAAGTATATATAAATTTTTACCAAATTATATTTTCCGTAAAAAACATAAAATTTTTATATAAGTATTTATAAAATAAATAATTTTAAAAAAAATTCATTAAATTGGGTTAAACAAGTTAAAATTAGTTAATATAGTTAGCTTAATTTGCTTAAATTACTTTTTTTGGGTAACTTAGCCCAATGTGACCAATCGAGTAAGCCCATGCACTATATATAAATTAATTTATATTTTTTTTAAAAAAATTAATATAACATAATAAATTTATATATATAATATATTTTTTAAGTGAAAGGTATTTTGTCAAAAAAAAAAACTTTTATCTTATCTGGAGTTTTATAGTGCATTATTAAATAAATAATAATATTTTTTTATACTATATATTATCTTATATAATGTTACATTAAATATTATATAATTTTAAAATACCTTATACCAAAAGGTCCTTAGAAGAGAATCAATAAAAACACTCGTCAACCCTGAGTTGAGTGGGAGAGGGGTAGGGAATACATCTGAATTTTGCGACCGTTGAGGGGCTGGACAGGCCTTGCATTTTTCTTGAACTGGGGGCTCAGAGGTGCCTTGAGAAGCTGCAGCTGTTTGACGGAGATTGACCTCACCTCGCCCAGGATGCTCCAGGTCACATTCTCTTTACATGGAGGAGTAGTAAGAGAACCAATATATCTGTAATAGGTTCGGATCCTTCTCTTCATATGCCTTACATCAAAGGTTCCAAGAGCAATATGGGCCCCCTTGTAGGCTGCAGAACCCTCCTTCGCCAACTCAACCAGCTCGTCCTCCATCTGCACCCATCCATCACATTTTTATACTTGCAAGTTAATTGGAACCTCAAAGTGAAAGTGATTTCAAGTTGAAGCCAGCCTACCTTGTAGATGATAGGATCCGAATCACCTAATTTGTACAGCACTCCCACAACCGCAAAGCTTCCTTCTTCGTTCTGGTGTACTAGATGCAGCTCGGCGTCCATTCTGTATTCACAATTTAACCCCACAATCAATTAAAATGGTTGGAATCTTCATATTTTAAGGCTTTAATTTCCAAAAACTTGGAGAGGCCCCCTGAACCATAATCAGGGCCCTAAGCCAAATTGGGTGATGAGCTTGAGATTCAATTGAAATGAGGAGTTATCTGTGGGCTGTGGAGAGTGAAAGAGGAGAGAAGAGAAGGAACCTACTGCTTCCCATTAACTCGGTGCTCTGAAGGAGAATGCCAGTGCATTTGTTTCAAGGAATAATTTTTTCCATCTATACTCACATCTCCCACTTCCCCATCAAAATGAACCTATACATGTATAATATAATTACTTTATTAGTTGATATTGTATTTAGGCATGCTGGTTGAATTAAGAAGAAGAAAGTGAAATGGTAGTTCAAGAATAGACCCCAATGTTGAAACCGTTGTTAACGAGTGTGGCATTTGCAGAATGGTAGTGTCTTTCTAAGGACTTCAATTGCTTGTTGTACACAGCACTATCCTTCCTGAGGTCCACTGGGGACTGAGCTTTCCCATTTGAGCAAGCTGAGAAACTTGGACTTAAGCTTCCCCATTTCCCAGGACCATTTGCACCATAATAACCAAAATTAGCCGAATCTGGTGTGCGAAAAAAATTTTCAATTATCAGACAAATTAGAGACTCATACCAACATAAAGAATGTGAACTACTCTGCATAATTTAATTTTAAACCATGACAAAAACTAGACCTCTAAACAGAACATCAAACTCACAACGCTTCCCCCCCCCCCCCCCCCCCCCCCCCCCCCCCGGGGGGGGGTGGGGGGAGAGAGAAAACACTGTTACATTTTGTAAAATCTGCAGAATGCAGGACAGAAACTACACAGCATCTAAATCATTTGTAAAACTGATCATTAAGAACAATGATCCCATGGCGAAAACTGTTAAAGTAAACCCATCAAAGCTACTTGAATTATAAGCAAAGAAAACTTGTTTATGCTGGAAGAACAGAGACCAGCCATTGCAAAGAAACAAAGCAAGTGAAACTTGATGGAAAGGAATCTTACGATCTTTATCTGCGGAAGTACAAAGAGCGAGCAATGCAAAGGAAAGGATTGAGAAGGGAATCCTCATGGCCATTGTGGATAGGCAGGAATGGATGGCTATGTCGCGTTTTGGGTTTTTGATTGGTTTATAGACGATGATACTTGAGTTTTCTCCAGTATTTTTGCTGCTGTAAATTTGTTAAACACTGCTAAATTTGGGCCTTGTTAGTGGCTGCGGGTTACAACGATTTAATTGTGTGATCGGAGCACGTTTACTGTCTTTATTTATACTCACTACCTCTGGCACGCGACAGTTTGATGCTCCATTTGTGTGAAATATCTGTGCTTTATCAAATGCAAATGCACCTGCATTGTCAATTTTGGTTCCCATCTCACAAATATAATTTATCTTTACTTTTTTTTGTATAAACTAAATCATTTTTTATATTAGAAAAAATTATTTTCTCTCTTAAAAAGATTTAATAAAATACAAAAATATTATATAAAGACAATACTTATTTTTAATTTATATATATATATATATTTCCTTTAGAAGAAAAAAAAAGTAATTTTTTATAAGCTTCCCACACGTGCCATGTTCCGTGATTCACATTCCTTTTGGGTTTGAAAAAATATTATTGAAAAAGATGTTAAAGGAGGCCACTTTGGGTGAGAGTAAGGGTGTTTAAAGGTTCGATTTTAAGTCAAAATCAAACTAAACTAACCTAATCAGTTTATCATTTTGTTGAATTTTATCGGTTTTAAATTATAATCGGTTTGGTTCGATTTTAATTAGATTTGATTCTTTTTTTTTCTAAAATTAATTTTTTTAAAAAATATTTGTTCCTTGTAATATGTAGAATTTAACTTCTAATATCATGCATCTCTTAAAATTTTGACCAATAATAACTTTGGAATAATTTATTATTTTTATCTTTTTTTCTTTCACTTAAAAAATTTCATACATTCACAAAAAAACTTTAAAAAGTGAGAAAAATAAAATAAGAGTAATATCTTATAATAAAATAGTATAAATAATTTGTATATTTCTTAAACTATATAAAGAATGTAACTTTGATATAAGTTTAATTGACAAAAAATTCTATTAATCTAAAAAGAAACAAAACATTAAATTTTAATTAATTGCAAGTTTAATAGTTCGGTTAACCGAACTAAATATGAAAAAAATCGATAACTGAATCGATTTAATCGGTTCTACAATCACAAAAACCAAATCAAACCAATTTTTAATCGATTTTATTTAATTTTTGACGGTTTGGTTCAGTTTAATTTGATTTAATTAGTTTGGTTCGATTTTGTTCGTCCTTAGATAATAGTGATTAGGCACAGGCAAAAATCACTTTAAGTGATTGAGAGGGATCAACCCTACGACACTTTAAAGTTTGTCCCAAAAATTAATATTCTTTTAAATAAAAAAAATAATTTGAAAAAATAGCATCTTCAAAGCTAAAAGCAATGTAGGTTGAAACTTTAGTAAATTTTGTGTTGGTTTTGTTTGCGAGGTATAATGCAACCATCGACTGTTGATTTGGATTTTTGTCTTGAAACATGAAGAATAATTATTCCATACGGTTCTGATTTAGGCCGGTTTAGTAGATGTAAAGTTAAAAATAAAAAATAAAAAAATAATTTTATAGATAAAAAATATTCATAATATCTTTTATTTTTAATGAGTGAATAATTATTATTAAAAAATATTAAATAATAATTAAATAATTATTATAAAGGTAGAATTATAGGGTCTGTTTGATTTCTTATTTTTAGAACAGTTTTTTATTTTTAAAAACAAAAAAATAAAAAAATTTGTTTAATAATGTGTTTTTAATGAAGTGTTTTTTAAAACAAAAAAACAGAATTTTGTTTTCAGAAACAGAAAAATCAGAATATTTTTTTGATATTTTGTAATTTTTGTTCTGCAGAATTAAAAACAAAAACAAAAAATAACTACTTTTCAAAATAATGATTCAAACATATTTTTTGATTTTTTTGTTCTCAAAATTTGTTTTAAAAAACATTTATTTTGAGAACATTAAAACAAAAACAATTTCAAACATACCTATAATTTTCTCAATTCTTTCTTTGCATTTTCCTGTTCCAGCGTTCTTTTCAGGCTAAGCGAACGGGCCTAGGAATAGAAACTAGAAAGCATCAAGGATTTAAAACTCAGCAATATTTAGGGCCAATAATAGAGATTCCACTACGTGCTTCCTCTGCCACACATGGTTTACTCCCCATCCCATGTAGAAGCTTGCTTATCAAGGCTATCCTAGGTCCTGACTTTGAAATTCCATTCAGTTCAAAAAGGTCTCGTCTCTTGTCTCTTCCTTTTGGAGTACCCAGAAAAAAAAGAGACCTTTTTTTTCGGGGGGGAGAAGAGAGAGCCCCATTTGATTAATCTATACAAAGCTCAAATTCAGCTTGTTGCTTCATGAATGTTGAAGCTATGTTGTTATTATTATTCTTTTATTAACCTAGATTGCCGCAGATTCCATTCCAAATATTGTGTCCTGAACAGGAATCGCGAACGCCTCCTGCCACATTTTCTTACATAACTTCATGAGATTTGAAATGGCTTTTCTGACCGTTGATTTAAACCCTTTTTTTTTTACATAATAAGTAAAATTTGGATATAATTTAGTGCGCTGATTAATTTTAATGACTGGGCTTGAAGAGTCCAAGCATTTTGTCGCCAACATGTTACAAAATATAGTTGAGGCATTATTAAATAATTTAACACGTAACTGATCGGAATAAAGCAAAGCATGCATGCCATAACATGCAATATGCTAAATGGACATGTGGAAGATCTCAGGATAGCGTTAAACTTTGGCCAAACTTTGACAGCCACAAAGTCCCACTACATATATAAGATTAAGACAGAAAACCAAGCTTAGGAAAAACCAGTATGGGTCAATGCTTGGGTGGAAGAATGCACCTAAGAATCTCCTACCCCAGTTGCACATACATGGGCCAAAAGAAATCACCCCGAAAACTGCCACTAGATAAGCTCCACCAGGAAAAGACGCGAATAGGTCAACTCCATATTCTCCATTCAAGCCCCAAGGAAAATATTCTTCAGTCCCCACTCTCCCACTTTGTAAGGATCACAATGCATAATAATTGCGTTCGTTTGTTTTCCATTATTGCATATGAAGGGAAAAAAAAAGATTTGCGAAGAGGGTATAGAAATGGAAATGTAGAAGAGACACACAGGAAAGACTCTAGATGCTTAAGGGGTGGTAGCTTCCTACTTTGACCTTTGAAAATGCTTAAGAATGCTTTGAGATGCCCAAAAGTGCCCCATTTGTCAAGGGGGTTTGAGTTGCTCCCGTACATTTATTTGGTAACCTGATGCCATTCTTTGCAAACAGTTCCCCCTTTCCTCTTAAGTAATGATGCCACTGTCTGTCAACACAAAGAAAATCTCCAATTATTGACAATTTGTCTTGGTCGAGTCATTTGACTTAATTCCACTATATTAACATTTGTATACACTAACAAATTAGTTTATCCAAGTGATAGAACCATTTGCATTTACCCTCACAAGAGGAAAAGAAGGCTGACATAGTAGCATATCATGAGAATGAAATAAAAATTCATGAGCCTCTGCAAACGTGATTTATTGAAGAGCATAAGTTGCTCTTAGATACTCTATAATTTCTGCACTCTCGAACATTTCTATCCCAGTGTTTGGATCTTCCAAATAGGGTGCCTGCAGTCATCCATAAGTATCAAAGTTTATATTATCCACTAACCAAATGATATCATGTCTTGAAGCTAGCAAATCTATATTTTGTGTGTGTGAACATGACAAACTCATTACCAGAATAAATCAAGTACCTGGAAATGCCCAGTTTTCTCCAATAGTATCTGTCGTTTTGGGCTACCTCGAGCACAACTAAAATGAAATGAAAAAATAAATTACCCGGAAAAACAAGATTATATATAAACCATACATACACATAAGACCCCATTAAAAGTTGATTACTGAATTCCCTATCACTAATGAAGTTTTGCGTCTTTTCTATTTCAATGCAGAGGAAGTGTATGTAAAATATAACCATAACCATGATTTTTAACTCAGGAAACCAATTTAACTGTTAGATACATCAGCAAGGTAGTTGCCAAAACTAGTAAAGATTATTCATAAAAGGTTCAACAAATACAGTGGTAGCTGCATAAAATGTAAAATGAATAAAGATACTAAATATCATATAACAACCACAATGAATTTTCTTATTGGGCATCAGATCATCTAACAGTCAACAGCTTAAGGAATAAGGAAATTACCTAGTAAGCAAGTGTGGCAGCTCCAACTCTACAAGTACTTCACGTACAAGTTTGCAGAAAGGGGAACCCTGAAAGTTTTTCAAATTTCCAATATTGGACCGATGTTCACAAACCAGAAAGGTATAATCAGATAATAAAAGCTGCACTACCATGCATGTCAATCAAAGATTCAGTCATAGAAGTTTTTAATCAGTTAAGCGTTATGATGCACAGATTTGTATGAATTTAGTTTCATGGTGTACCAACCTCATATGCCCATATTTTTAGCGGCTTTGGAGGTAATTTTGCTGGAGCATAAGTGGTACCCTGAAAGTGAAAATTAAGTTGTTAATAGTATTTTTTGTACTGATGAAAGTGAAATCTCAATAACAACTTTAAAAACAAACTTTATGAATAGCAGTTTGCTAGCCAGCCAGCTTGACATATGCAAGCAGTCCCCCAAGTAATTGCGGAAAGAAGCTGCTTTTAAATAAACTGAAAGTTAACACTGCACTAAAAAATGAGTAGAACACCATATTACCTTTCCCCTTCGACCAAGCATACCAAAGCCAGCAGTCAGTGTCTGCAGCAAACAAATAGTATTTATATACCAACATGAACTATACAATTTAACTTTCTAGTGAAAATTATTGATAGTAGAGCCAGATTCTGACTGTAAATAATCCAAGAGATAAAGTGAGTGGAACACTTCCGTCACCTACAGAATAGAAAAGGAATTATTAATGGAATTTTTTTAGGTGTCTAGCATGTAAACTTAGAAAAATATGAAAATGTAAAATACAAATTCTAAAATCTTATACAGGAAAATAATAATGCGTTCAGAAATGAAGTGAAAGTAGTATCATAATGTTTTAGTCCTTATTATTGGTAAACGGGCTGCAATATAGCAAGGTAGTTTCTGAGGTATGTAAAAGGAGGAAATCTCTAGATTTGCCAATATTTATGCTTAAGGAAAGTGATCAAATTCACAGTTATGAATTATCTTGATATAAAATCAATGGTAGCAATCATATGTCATTAATGTTGTAATGATTGAGACACAAGGGGAAAAAACTACGTCAGCACATGACAGAGACAAGGGTAGATGTAATGACACACACCATATTTCTCAACCAAATACTTAATTATGTCATCTGATTCATACATTGAAATGCCTGTGTTTGGATCCACCTGAAACAAAGACAAATAGAAACAGAATTATATCTCAAAGAAACACGGCAATCATCAGAGGGTTTGATATGTCAAGAGGATACATAACTACTAAAATTACTACATAAAAAGCTCTCAGCAACCTTAAACAAGAAGAAAATTTTATTGCAGCTTTAGACGATTTTTTACACCTTTTTATTTAAGTCAGTGCATATTATCATAAGAGATGCATGTGAGAAGAATACAAATAGTAATTAATACATTAGAAAATTTCCTCAATGTAGCAGTAGCACCTTCACAGATCTATCAGATCAGACCAACAGGCTTCAGCTTACTTCATTTCCAGTAGCCTCATTCTAGTATAAATCTATCTTTATAATTTCAAATGCTAACATTCTGAGCCTATTTGCAAGAAAATATGAGATGTAAGATGCCAGAAGGATTTATGAAAATCTGCTGCCTAGTTTTACATTCATTTCACTAAAGTAGAGTAGGTTAATAAGTTTATTTCCCTTTAATTATAAAATGTCTTGAAAACCATAATAAGAAGTTTCAGACTTTCTTTTCTGGTTTGCTTTCAGTTTAGAGGAATCAATCTAACCATGTAGGGGAATAGCTGTTTTCCACCCATCTGAGCAACCTTGGGACGAAAATTAGGTCCATTTCTTGGGCACGGATAAAAAAGAACTTCAAGGTCCAAAATAGCAACAATTTCTCTAACCTGTACATAATCAAAATGTTAGTCCAGTCCACACCAAAAACAAGGTCATGTATATGATACCAGAAGTATTCCAACCAGATTCTAAAGGCTCAACTTTTCTATAGATCCTAATGATTCCACCTCTACCACCCACCCAAAAAAGAAAGAAAAAGTAAAGAAGGAAAAGGTCTAGCATGAATCCTCCAATCCTAAAATCCATACCTTTCGACAAAATGGACAGCTGCACACGATCCATGATAGCCCATAAATTAGAAGGGAAAACAATATATAAAATTAGTTCGTTCCTAAAAGAGGTGTGTAAAGTAAAGATAAACATAAGCCAAACAGAAAGGAAGTGAATAATATTTTCTTTGGGAGAAAGAGGAGGAAGAAGGAAATATATAGTCCTATGCAATGTGACATAAGCCAGCATCTTAAAATATTTGACAGGGAAAAACAAAATACCTCTCAAATTCATATATCTCAATAGGCTTCTCTGGGCGAGGGCCTAACTTTGATGTTTCTTTTACTTTATACCCTGAAATCATACTACTAGGGTTAACATTCAAAACAAAAACAAAATCAAAATACAGTGATGAAAAGACTCTTGAACTATCAAACTCAAATAGATTGCCCTGCAAAATTTGCATTTTCAGAAATTATTCCAAAATGCATAAGTGATGATTCAAGTCAAGACACATACTTGTAAACTTGGAAACTCATTTATCATTCTTAACTATCGTCAATTTAACACACAATTTTTTTATACTTTCTTCACCTTTCTAATTCACATTAGCAAGCCAACAACATATTTAACGACTATACGCTACAATTAACAAGTATAAAGTATTAAACATAAAAGAATGCAGGTGCTACCAGAAACTTCCAAAGCATACTGGTCGGGCGGAAATTCATCCTTAGGAACGAAGGAAACAGAATACCTGCCATGGCACAGCACAAACTCAAGAAATTCAGAATTTCAGACACTGTCTAAATTTACATTCAAGGCACTTTGTATAAGATGCAGTACTCCGAGAAATGAAGCTCCATGTAAATAATTGGCCCAGCATCAGCTCAAGGCCTGGTTACTTTTTCAAGATTTATTATGTCTTTTAATCATAGATTGTATATGTTGACTCCAACTTGGGGACATAGCGTTCTAAAAATAACATCTAATAAAATCATCATTCATGGTAAGGCAATAATGACCAATGTTTCTGAATAGGCCTTAAAAGAGTTATTGAGTCAAATCAGCAAGAGGTCAGATAGCCTATCATTATCCCTGCTAAGGCTAACATTTGAAACTTTTATTTCATCCTTGAGTCGATAGCAATCAAAGTTATTTATTTCATCCTTGAGTTTGTTAGCAATCAAAGATAGCCTCCAATTTCCAGTGCCATAAGCGCTAATTTAAGGTTCTGTGGGGGTGAAATTTAAAACAGAACATATAAGCAGAGTATACTTGCTTACCCAGAAACGAAAACTCCAGTGGCAAAGCGAAAGATCAAGGGAAGCAAAGCTCCAAACACGTCATTAGTCTTGTCAGGTCTCACTCCAAAACGCTTAGGTTCAGGAGGCTTGAAATTGGGTGGGGCAGCAAACGTTAACGATGAGGCTGGAGAAGCTGGTTTTGGGTCTTCTTTGGTGCTCACAGAAGCGGAAGTGGAAGAAGAGGTTTCCGAAGTCGCTCTAATGGACACCGTGCTTCGGGTTACTCTTTTAGGCAATGAAAGAGACCCAAAAACTGAGAATTGCGAGAGACTTAGAGCACCGGCCATGGCTTTAGGAGCAAGGGTTTCTGCTAGCATTGTGGGGAGATGGGAGTTTAGGCCAGTGACAATGAATGCTTTCTCAGCACGGAGACTGACTGACGAGGGACAAGAATGGGAGAGGCGCTTACTGTTGCCAGAGTCACAATCACTGAATTAAAATATCTATTTTGGAGGCAACTGAAAGTACATACTATGATTTTGCACCTCCCATTATTTTCCTTTCCTAGCGTTGCCTCCATGTGATGTGAATGTGACCAACGTGCTTGGAGAGTTTTCGTTTTCAGTAATGTGAAACGAGAAAATCAAGCGTCGAAGACTCAATACGTCAGTATGGGCTCTAATGGGCCACACTCTAGATAAGAGGCATGAATGTGTAAATCTGGGCTGGGCCGGTCTACTATGGATACTGGGCAGTCCATAATTAATTCTGACATCGTAGAATCGATTCTACACAACCTCTTTTTTATTTTTTATTTTTAAATGCTTTTTAGATCTTTTTTCTTTTCACGTACCAAACCAAACAGACTCTCTTGCTCTCATCAACTATGTTATCTTTCTTTTCTGCTAGGTAACTTGAATCAGATTTCAACCAAAAATATAAAAAAAAAACCCTTGAAATGAAGTATACAAGAGAAGAGTGAGAGGATTTTAAGAGATAATGTTAAGTATTAGAGTAAATTATACAATTTTTTTAATTTTATTAAAATTATATAAATTTTTTATTTTTAAAATATACACTTTGGTTTAATTTTAAAATTTTGTTATTAAAATATCCTACATTAATTAAAGTATACAAATATACATTATACATAAATAAAAATTAAAAATAGTAGATTTTGTTTTTCAAAATATGCACAAATGAGAATAATTAAAAAAAATTTTGTTTTCATCAAATTTAACCAAAAAAATGTATTTAAGCTAATATATAAAAAATATTTTAGTCAATAAATTTAAAATTAGACTAAAGTATAGCATAATTTTTTTTTCATAGGAGATGTACATATATTTTGAAAAAAAAAATTCATATAATTTTAACAAAACCAAAAAAAAATCTATGTGACTTACTTTAAAGGTTAACTGTTCTCGTACACATATTTTGGAAACTAATTTGATAAATATGTAATTTGTGCGTAAATTTGTATTTTCAAAACTTGGACATCTTCCAAGTAGTTTATAATTTCATGTTTCAACTAGCACATTTAAAAAAAGATAAAAAACTATAAGTTGTTTAGATACTCATTTTAAATTTATTAGCATATGCTAAATGCCCGTGGAAGATTGTGTGTATTTTTCTACCTAAATATAAATAAATAAATATATATATATATATATAGTGAGAAGAATGATATTAGGTATAAAATAAAAGGAAAAAATAATTATTCTAAAATCACAAATCAATAGTTGAGATTAATGTAAAAATTATTAATGCAAAAATTAACAAAAAAAAGATATTAATTAAACACTTACAACCTTTAATTTGCTTTAATCTTAGCTATTATAATTTGTGATATATGAATAATTATTTTTTCTTTTTATCTTTTATATAAGATCACTTATCTTTATTTGATACGCCCCCTTTATATACAAGAGTATCATTAGGTCAACTTGCACATCTATCAAGAATATGTCTCTCCTTGGATAATTTTAAGAATGCATTCTTAGCATTGGCCTAATGCATTTTAAAAAATAAATTTTCATCCATGTTGGCCTTAAAATTTCAACCTAGATACTCTAAGTAAGGGATATATCTCATTGACCACTGAGCCAATTCTTAAAGTTTTTCAAAAGGTTGTTTTTGCATGAGTAAATCATGGTAGGAGACTCATTAAGTTTAACTTTCTCTCCCCCACTATTTTAATGGAAAAAGTTCTTTTTTAAAGGATGAAAGTTATGATTTATTGCAACATTGAATTAAAATGTGAAAGACATAACATCTCACGTTTTGTAATATATTTATATCAAATCACGACCAAATTAAATTAAATACATTTAACCTTTGTAGTCAAATGATAATCATACACTAAATCAAGTGGGAAAACTTTGAGCACAAAGTTCATGAATTGAATCTTTAACCACCTTCTATACTTCAAAAAAATTTATAGCTAGGTAAACGTAGTTTATAACTAAATAGCTTAAGTTAATAATAAAAATACTCGTAAATATATTTAAAAAGACGAATTTTATTAAAAAGTGCGTTTGATAATTTTATAAAAATACTGCATTTAATTAATATATTTGGATTTCTAGTAGTAATTAGATTGACAATCTCTTATACATCAAATCTTTAAAAAAATCTTGTTTGTACTGATTTATTTAAGGGTAATATGTTATAGAGATTTAAATTTCTTATCATCAAATTTTTTTTGAAATTTATGTAAAATAATTTTGTACTTTCGTGTATATATATATATATATAGAGAGAGAGAGAGAGAGAGAGAGAGAGAGAGAGAGAGAGAGATCTCAAAGTGATTCAACCATGACCTTTCCAAGAGATAGAGCTTTCCATTGTAATATCTTTTATTTAACACCCTACATGCCAACATCAGGAAAGCAACTTTTGAGTCTGGAAGAAGATTCATATATTTAGTGCTTCCAACATGCCCTGAAATTAATTTCCATGAAAAACAAAGATTAAAAAAAAATCCTATCGGCTATAATAAATCTATTTTTGGGTTATTATTTTATCATTTAAAATTTTAAGATAAATTCATTTTGACACAAAAAAAAAGAAAAAAGAACTTTGTTTTTTGGAATATATATATATATATATATAACCTATGAAAGCTGTAGCTTGTGAATAGTGCAGTTTCGATTTGTGAATAGGGTGACTCTCACATAATGCATGACAAAATATTGTTTATATCCGTACAAATATTGTTCACACACTATTTTCCTTTTTCAAATTTTTTTTTGTGAGACACCTGGGACATCTTTTGAATTTCTTGCATCTTGCGGGATAGGACCTAGTTTGATGTATAGGACACGGTTTTAATATTTTTATAGACTAGTTTTCCACCCAGTTTGATGTATAGGACACGGTTTTAATATTTTTATAGACTAGTTTTCCACCCAACCAAAAATGATTCATTTTGATCCATAGATCCATGGATGTTGATGCTGAAAATCAAGAAACGTGGTCAGTGGGAACTGCAATATGCAATAAGGCACTTGCACTTTTGAGTGTTTTGATCCCAAACTTCTGTCTATGTTTATCATTTGTTATTCCTTCAGCAAGGTTCATTACTGATATGACTTTCTGCAAACTGTGCAGTACGACTTTGGTTTCCACAAGCAATTGCTAACCACAGATTGCTTCTTGTTCTGTGCATGACACGTTGCACCATTCAGTGGCCAATAATGCATTATATATCCATTTCCATAACCAACCAATCAGTGCTTGGTTAATCAATAAGTTCTCAAATCTGTAGAACGAGAAAAAAGAAAGAAGAAGCCTATTAAAGGGAGTGATTTCTGATTTCTGAGGAGCGGTGCCGTCCAACCATTGAGAGGCAAGTGTCACCATCTTGGATGCCATGTCAGTCCACGTCCATGGTCCCCCTTTCTACCGTTACTCTAGAAGCTATTTGAAGTTTGAATAAAGGGGGAGATCTAGGGAATGTTGAGAAAATAAAATACTTTGGCTTCTAGTGTGTGAATATATATGTTTAATGTTCTAAAAAAAGTGAAGTTTTGATGACTTTGGGTGAGAAAGGAATAGTTTCTGACTTCCTGGTTTGGAAGTGGATTTCTGCATTTTTAGATGGAGTTGTTGAGTAAAAACAGAATATTTCTTCTTTGAGAAATTGGGTAGTTAAAAAACAGCAACGAGCCAAAAATGATGGAGAAGCACACATTAATCTGCTGCTCCACAACCTAACTTCTGTTAACGTAAATAGCATAGCAAATTATTAGGTCTGCTCAATGCAAGAACTAAACATTTATGGCCAAAAATATATATATATATATATATATATATATATATATATGTTCTTGAGCAGCTCCTTAGCTGTGATAAATCTTTTATGTGGGGATTTCAGCCAAAATATATTCATTTTTATGACTAGAATATTGTCACACCTAATGATTTTTTTTGTTTCTTTTTTTCTAGTACTAGTTGAAAAGAATTTGAGAGTATGGTAGAATTCTTAAATTTTTGACATGCCTTACATGTAATTGAAAAAAATAATAATAATAATATAACGGTAGAGAGAGTGGATATTAGAAAATTTGAATGCCTAAACTTGTTTCTAGGTTCTTCTTTTCTTGTTTACTCGCTTTCTAATAGCTTGCGACCTTGGCGCACATATCATGATTAATTATCGTTAATTATAACCTATTTGAGTATCTAAATGGTCAACATCTAATGGCCACTCATTGTAAAAGAGGAAGTGGGGTCACTCATTATATACAGAGGTGCATAATTCATCAAGCTGACATAACTAATTACACCATCTTAATTATAGTGTAGCCTTTATCAAAAACCAAAAACCAATTATATATAACACATAATTTAAGCTGAGACAGTATCTAAGGAAATATCTGTACCCTAAAATGGATGGAATTATACCTTTTTAATGGCCTCAATGCTTTTTAAAAGTGGATAAGCCATTTAAAACAACTGACCTGTAATTGTTTGCCATCTACGTTAATTAAACTTTCCCCAGACATAATCTTGATGATATTGCCTTGCAAAGTAGAAACATTGATATCTAGGCTGCCTTTCAATCAAGGACATTTTCGCTTTCTACAGCATTTGCAAAGCAAATCATCTTTTTGAGAATTAATAACTTATTTTGAGCAACTAATTTGGGAACATTGATAATATGATTTTGATTTATTAAAGACAATATGTTATTTAACCATTCATGTAATTGTTCTATTTTCTATTTATTAGTATATCAAATAAAAATTCTTTGCCATACATACATTATGATCAATCCATCAAGAATAATATTATGATTTAAAATTTAAACCTAAATCTATCCCAGAATCTCTGTAAGAATAGAGAGTGCAGAATAATTGCCCCACTAAGTTATAAGAAAGTCGTTACTTGTATTATTATTATTTTTAATGTTAATAGAGCGTTTATTCCTTGAAATTTTCAACTGATCATAATCCAACAATTCCTACCACCACTAGCAATAAGCAAACAATAACCTGAAAGCAAAGATTTGATTAAATGAAGCATGCGTGTTGACAACATCACCCTCAACCAGCACTAAGCCCTTATTTTCAGCAATATAGCTATCACCTTTGTGATGGTGCATCGTTATCTCTCTTGAGTGCCTTCTTTGAAGTCTTGAGGCCCAAAATTTCCCAACCTTCACTCCACGTTCTTGGAACTGACCATGTCTGCTTCAAAATAGATTGCTGCTTTGGCATCAAAGTGTCATAACCTTTTTGGATTTTGAAGCCTGGCTAGTTAGCTAGCTAGCTGCATCTCCTACAAAATTCTGAGGTGGACCATTTGCCTAATATGACAGAGGGCCAAACTATCACTTAGAGATGATCCTGATGGAGGATAGGTAAAGTGATAAGGACGCTATTGCACGCAGTCAAGTGTCTAAATTCATAATTCCATATCAACACCGAAAGAGGGTAAAAGTTACGATTCAATTGGCCACGTTTTTTTTTTTCCGTCACAATAAAGTCCTGAATAAAATCTGCACTTCACGCATGCATAAGAAGCCATTATAACTAAACCAAAAAGGAAAAACAAAAAAAAAAGGGGGAGGGGAGACTATTTGAACTCTCTTTGAAATTAGGCTCTTATAAGATATCTAAGTCATATATAATTGTGCATTTGTTTTTTGGATTTCCTGTTCTGGTTTTACTCATTTTAGCAAATAAGTTACCAAAACAGTTGAGAATTGATAACTTTAATCTCCCTTTTGTACAATGAGATTGGATCCTCCAAAATATAAAATTTATAAAATATTTTTAAAATGAAAAAAATACAAAGAATATTACAAATATGTATAAAGTCCAATTTCTTTCTTTCTATTTACTCTCTTTTTTTTTTTCCTTCAGTCTCTCTCTTTTTCTCTCTTAATTTAGAGATGTTTTACAGATTTTATATTTTAGAAAATCCAAATTTTTTATATAATATTGTGATTTATCTAAAAACATCATTAAAATTAAACTTATTAGAAGGTTATTTAATACAATTAGATATACAATTGCTCATAAAGTAAGGAAATTTACTGTATAAATGTAATGTTGTGAGTTGTGACATAAGCAAGTAGGTTTTTGTTGTTGCCCACATTATGCTCACAATTCATATTATACAAAGGAGTAGTTCAATTACCGACCGACCTTAATCAACGTGTTCATTTATTTTGTGACCACTTCAATCAACATGTTTAAGATGTAACAGTAATTAGGAGATATATATTTACTATACAAGAACTTTTTGGGCTTTTTAACGTCCCCCCAACTCCAACTAAATCTAATTCCATCTTTCGCTGTGGGGCTGGGCCCTTGCCCCGCTTCTGGTCATAATCCACTTCGAAAAAGCCACAGCCTCCAACGACGCCCTCCCTTATCTCCCTCACTCATTCCATTGACTCCCCAAGTCGACTCATTCACATTAGGGCTCGCTGGTAGCGGGATTTTTTATTTTTTTATTATCGTAATTTAATCGTGTTCATTTTTTATTATTTTATTAAAGTAAAAATATAAATTATTTTTTATTATTACATTCATTTTTTTTCTATTTTTATTTTTATATCGAACATTGATTATGTTTGATTTTACAAAAATAAAAAAATAAAAAAATATGATGAGAAATGATTAAAATATTTTTATTTTAAAAATAATAAAAAATAAATACTATTAAATAAAAATTATAAAAACATATAATGAATATTTTCTAAAATTTTTAAAAAATTTTCTTTTTCCATCAATACTCGTACGAAACATGCCTGTACCAACTATCCCTTCTCACGTCTTAACTCAGTGGTTTGTCCGAGTCAACTCCGAGTTTTAAATGGGGATATTATTAGTTAATCACTTTTTCCTCCAATGAGAAGATGGAGTCGGGGGTTTGAATGGTATTACTGTAATATTTGAACCATTATGAGGGTATTTTCCGAAGCCCATTTTTTTAAATACATGATTCATAGTTCTTCTCTCTCATTCAGAAACGTGAAAACCCGCTCTAAAACTGGCATTTTCTTTCTCCTACTAAGCAGTCATAGATAATAACCATGGGAAATTGCCTAGTTCTACAAGAGAACGTCGTCAAGATCATGAAAACCGACGGGAAAGTTCTTGAATACAAGACACCCATTAAAGTCCACCAAGTTTTGACAGAATTTTCTGGCCATGCAATATCTGAGTCGCTATCTGCCGCCCGGCATCTCCTGCCCAACACCAAGCTGCTCGGAGGTCAGTTATACTATCTTGTACCACCGGCATCGCCTTCGCTAAAAGCGGGCAAGAAGAAGGTAAGGTTTGCGAATCTGGAAGTAGAAGATGCGGAAGAAAGCAGCGTGGTAAGGATTAAGCTGGTTATCAGTAAGCAGGAACTGCAGAATATGCTACAGAAGGGAGGGATTTCGGTTAACAACATATTATCTCTAGTTCATGGTGAAAAAGGAGTAGATGGTGAAGGTATGTGTAATAAAAATGATTATGGCTGCGAAGGGTGGAAGCCAGCATTAGAAAGCATACCTGAAGTAAACTAGCAATATATTTTATGAGTTTTGAGTACCTCTTCTTTCTTCTCAATAGTTTCAACATGCCAACTATATATATATATATATATATATATATCGGAAAAAACAAACTTAGCATCTCATCCTGGGTGATAAGTACTTCATATTCTCACTGCTAGGTCCCGATCACATAAACTTGCCATTAACGCAGTTCATCAAGAAACTATAACGGTTTCCATCGTTAGATTTCCTGATTAACATTAAAAATAATTAGATAGTGACCAGTGAACTAATAAGGTATCAATTAAATATCTGTCTCTGTTTTGTTTGCATTCAAATAAACCTCAGGGGACTGGCAACAGAAAGAGAGACAAAAGGAGGAAGGGAAGGTAAAATATGAATTGATCAGAAATTTTCAATTGCTAAAATTAACCACTTCTTTCATGATTAAGAAAAAAATACTAATGGAGAAAATATGATTATGTTTGCCATTTCTAAGTTATAATGGTGTTGCTATTGCTATCACTATTACTACAGTTGTGCACTGATCCATTATAATCGGTATTAAACTAATACAAAAATTTATGAGACAAGTCAACGTCTAGTAAGCGTCTCTATGCATATATATTCAAAGGAAGAGTCTTCGATTCCTATCATTTGTAAATCAGTCTAATCTGTATTATTGGACATTCCTGTCATATACAAAATTATGTACTGATAATTCAATTCAGGTTATATTTCAGCAACTTGGAGCGCCTATAAAATATTTAGAGAAAACTATATTTATAACTCCAATTGCAATGTCTCTTTTGATCTAAAGAAAATTGTAAATAAATTCTTACTTTATTAGTCTCATCGCAATAATTCTCATATTTTTAAACTAATAATGAACTTATATTAGATATCTTTTTCTTTTGATATGTTTAAATTATGCACTGCTTTTTTTATTATGAAAATATACATAATTTTAAATAGTATCTGCAATATAAAGTAATGGGTCCATGCCAAAATTTTACGTTCATATTTTATTTTGTGTAAATTTGAAAATTATTTCAGCTGAAATATGAAGTATAATGTTCATTCAATTTATCACACAACTTTTCATTGAAGATGTATAAATGTGTATATTATGTATTAAAGGGATCACCTAAAGTTTGAGATTACATTATAAAGTAACTTACTACAGGGGCGTATCATATATAGGCTAATAGGAGATATATGATAGCGAACGAAATGGGAAAAAAATGCATGTGCATATATATATGAATATAGAATATTACGATGTAATCGCGTAAGTTAATATAAAAGTTGAAAATTTAGTACTATTATTCTTTAAGTAAGATAGAATTTTCAATCAATATAAAAATGTTACAAAATGGATATTTAATTGTCACATGGGAATATGAACAAAATCCAATCGCTACAATGTCAAATGGGTTCCATTCTCTAATGCAACTAAAACATGAAAAGGGATATAAAGTGAAATGAATTCCACTCAAGAGTTGAGAACAACATCCTCTTAATTTCTAATACATTTTGGCTTAGCTTGGATCTTTCATTTTCAATTACTAGGTCCGATATGGGATTGGGAACTCGTCTACCATGTTTGATTCCAATTCCCGGGGGAGCCAAGGTTTTTATTCCCCCTTCTTCACTTGCCTTGAATACTTGGATATTGCTTAAGGATGCAGCTAAATCACACGATGGGTGGTGCCTGGTAGTACCAAACTCAAGCATATGATTTTATTAAAAAAAAAAAAAAGGATATTTGTCTATTTTTTTTAGTAAGATTTTTCTTGAGCGTTGACGGACTTTCAATTTGAAAGTGAGATGAGATGTATTTGAATCTGATTTCTGATTTGAAGGGGCAGAGGTTGATACTTACAATCTATTAAATGCAGCCGGAAATTGTATTAAATTAAGTCGTTGATTTTATTGTATATTTAATTAATACAGACCGATGAGAATAATTTGCCTATCTAATTGACCAATAGAAATACTAAGAGAAGGAAATAGACTAACTGAATAAAGGTTGTATTCTGAATTATTTAGTATGTGTTTAGATTAGAATTGTGCAAACTTAATTTTGAATCAACTTGATTTGCATAAAAAATGATTTTAGATCAACATAAAAGTAGTTTTTCTTTTCTTTTTTTATTTTTAAACTTCATCAATACAAGGGTTTGGAGGATCAAATATGAATTTGAGAGAAAATTGCAACGCGAAATCAAATATGCTCATGACTTTACAAACTCATGTTTTAATGTGCAAACAAACATTTCAGCCCTTGCAACGGGAAACTAAACATACTCTTAGTTAGAATAAATTTTAAAGAAGAAGAAGGATAATAGAATTAGAACACAAAAGCATTTTTTGGTCAGATACTCAATAGTTGATAAGATGTTTGTCAGCGTCCAGAATAAGTGAATCTCTCTTAAGATTTAAATATTCAAAAATTTTAAATATATAAAATTATTAAAATACCTTTACCATTCTCAGTAAATATAAATATTGTTTTCGTGACTATGCATTTAATTTGAAATGATCTTGTTACCACACTGACAGTTGCAAAATTTTATTTTATTCTTGTATCTATGTGGGATCGAAGGGGGAAAAACAATAATATATTAGTTTTTGACAACTCGTGTCAAAACAAAGGTTTGTAAAGTTAACCTCAACATATAAAATAAGATTTTATGCATGTTAAATTAGAGATATGATTTGAATCACTAAGTATGGTAAAAAGATCACTGCAAATTAAATACATATATAAATAAATGCCACAAAAAATTGCAATCTAAAAAGATATTATATATATCAAAAATTATTTTAATAATTTTACATTGTTAAAAGTTTTAAATTGAGATAATAAAAAATTCATTACCATAAGATTAATATATCAAAATTTGATCACGGTTTTTTTAGATTAAATGAAATATTGTAAGCGAAGAACAAAATTAGGGTGGATAAACATAATTTCTCCAAATATTTATTCAAAACAGGCAGTATCATTTGAAGTAAATTTCTGGCTTGTTCTACTTAAATGTCTATAATAAGATAAGAATTTGATATTACAAGGCATGGCCAAATGAATGCGCGAACATTACATAATTAACATGCAAATTCAACATCTCCTGAGACCTCTCTCTAATCAATTGCACATCCCTAAAATTTTTCGCTGCTTTTGCAAAATAATAGCTCCAAAGGCTTAGATGTAAATTCGACAAATATCAGCTTGCAGGAAAAAAATGACGTCACAAACAATAAATTCTTAAAAGCAGTTGCAAATGGGTATCCTCAATTGCACTCGCGAATTATGTCCTGAAGCCAAGGAAAAAGGGAGTAAAATGATAAAAGATCCAACGTATATGAGACAATGAAGGCAACAAAGAAAAGAAATGCAGCGAGGGTCGGCCGAAATCGGATTGTTTGCCGTGCAGCTCAATCTTACACAGCATTCTGAGCCTTCATTTTTTTGGAAAAAAAAAATCCTGGTTGTTTATTTTTTTTATTTTGACTTTTTCATTTTCAAAAAATACAATAAAGACATTTTTTTTCAATTTTCACCAAACAAATAAAAAATGCATTTCAAATTAAAATTATGAAAATAATACTTGATAAAAATTTGATGGAAACTAAAAGACAATTTTTTTTATTTTTCGTTTCTTCTAAAATAAAAATACAATAATAAAAACAAATGAACGGTTAAATTCCTCTCCCCCCCCCCCCCCCCCACGCAAAAAAAAAAAATTAAAAAAGAAGAGATGAAGGGCGGGTTACGCAGCAGACAGTCCATTTCCAAGGTTGAGCCATCAATTTTGTAATAACCATAAAAGAGAGTTTCTGATATAAATTAAAGAGTTTCAGGGTAGTGTACGAAAGAGAAGAGTTTTATTTCCAAATTAAACCAATAGAATTTGCCGCCTCAACTGCTCACTGTCAACAATACCTATTTGAAATTAAAGAAAACAAAAATTGCAGATTTACCCCAGAAAAAAAGGGGATGAAGGACGGGTTACGCAGCAGACAATCCATTTCCAAGGTTGATGAGCCATCAATTTTGTAATAACCATAAAAAAGAGTTTCTGATATAAATTAAAGAGTTTCAGGGTAGTGTACGAAAGAGAAGAGTTTCATTTCCAAATTAAACCAATAGAATTTGCCGCCTCAACTGCTTACTGTCAACGATACCTATTTGAAATTAAAGAAAACAAAACTTGTACAGTTACATAAATATCGCAGCCTCTTGGCTTCCTCAGATTACAAAGACTTAATTCTTAAATTGAAAAAGTATTTATTTTTCGAAATAAAAGCCAGAGAACTTCCATTATGATAACAGCCGTAAATCAAAACATTAACGTGTCATCCTATTACATGAATCAGATGCATAAAATTTCACATCATCAGGTTACGTCCCTCCCCAAACATATAAAAAGGCTGAGATGTTACTTATGTTATAAATGAAATGCAAGATGGGTAACAGCTCTCTTACCATTGATATAGGGCCTGTCCAGTTCCAGCTATTCATTAATAACTTCTTTGGAAGATTCATATTAATTATCATGCCACGTCAGACTTTAACAGCACCAGAGTTGATAATACATGAAAATGTTAGAACCCCTCACCTAGTGGTTGTAAAATTGTTATCCATGTTTACAAATGACATGCATCACTATTAAGTACATAAGATCTTCTGGTATTGGAGTCTCTGCTTCATGTGATATTAAACAAGTTATTTTTTACTATATACAATAGGGTTGATAAAAATTTAAGAGTACCTTCAGATTTTAAATTGGTGGATAGAGTTCCTATTCATCTTTCCATTCGACCTCCAATGCAATCTCATTGCGGCGTTGAAATGGAAGTGTAAATGGGGGATTATACTGCAATTAAATCAAAAAATAAATGACATTAGAAAAAGAAATTGGGCACAGAGGTTAGTCATTAAGAGACTTTTTAACCTTAAAGGCACTGTCTGGTACATAGGAAATTTAATCTCCCAGGCATCTGGAAACATATTTATCAAATTTTCACATATAAAAAAAATAAAAAATTTAATATCTAGTACGGATGATATTTTCATTTCATAGATTAAGTTTAAATTTTTCATAAATAGATTTCCAAGTATATGAGGAAATTAGAATACCGACGTACCAAACATCAGCTAAGATTAGGCTTGCACACAAAACTCAGTGGCCTAGCCAACCCTGTCTTATCGGGTAAGGTTAAGCCGAGTCTAAAAAAACTGTTTTGACCAGGCTGGGCCAAGTTCCAAGCCAACCATTTTGGCCCGTTTGGTATGAATCCCAGCCTAGCCCAACCATATATATTTTTTTGTAAAAAAAATTATTTTTTAAAGATCTATATGAAAACTTTATTTTTTTGCAAGGATAATATATAATTTTATAAGACTTTATATATAAATTTTTTACAAAGGCATTATATAATTTTATAAGAACTTATATGAAAATTTTATTTATTTTAAAGTCATTTTTTAATTTTTATCAAAAGAAAATCCAGTTAGGCCCGGCTCATGTACCCCAGTCGCAAACTAGTCCTTTCCAAGTAGGATCAGGCATCGGACCTATAAAAGAGGTTTGGTACAAAACCAGGCTAAATTTCAAGCTAAGCAAATGCCCGACCTGCCCCAACCTATGCGCAGCCCCACCTAAGATTGCATTAAGGCTCTCACCTGTGCTACTTCCACTGAAGTGCCCTGTTTAACTTGAAATTCTGTGTCCCCTTTCAAAGATTCCCGTAGTTTCCGTTCTCGTTGCTTAACTTGTTTATCATTCACAAGACCTGATTCAGAACATAAGAAAGGTTATATATTTGAAAGAGGATTGAAAAACATTTAAATAGAAATAAACAATTTTTTCTTTGTTTATGCTTAATACGATTATGTGACATGAGGCCAATTAACTCATTTTTAACTACATGGTAAGTTATCCAAGAATGGTGCTTTGTGTTGAGATAAAAAAAATGCGAACTTTCATCCAAGAACCATGACTCACTCAAGTGGCACCTTTTCTGGACTTAAGTGTAAGGGAACTTGGTGTACCTAGCTTCAATTCCTACCCTGCCCCTTTCTCCATTCCCAACTCTTAAGGCTTTGTGCCTCCTTTGTTTTATTTATTTATTTTTTTAAATGCATACATTCATATGAATGTATACAAATATGCTTATGTGGTTTTGATAAACTAAATTATGGACTTTGTACTTGCAGTAGTTGAAAATTTAAAAGTGGAACACCTTTTACTTTCTAATATACATATAACCAAAGATGAAGAAAAAGAAATTAAATCTGCATACAATTTCTTATTAAAAGGCAAGGGCAAACCTGAAAAGGCAACTACCGCAACTATTTTTCTCGGCACCTCTTTGATCCTCACAGAGGAATCTTTCGGCAATGGTAAGTTGGCACCATACTTTGACGGCATGACAAAAGACATTTTCCACTTATCTTGATCTTCCATCTAAGATAATGTCATTACTAAATTAGATCATTATTGAAAAAATATTGAAGAAATGGCTCATAAGTAAATACTTAATAATATCAAAATAAACAAGGTGACTATAAATACACTACAAAATAGATGGTGTTGGTTGGTGATTTAGCAGCAATATCTTATGCGTGTTCTGCAGTAAACACAAGAAAAACTATGATCACCTGGTCTATAGTATAGCTACAATTAAATTGTTAGCAGAGCCCTAATTCAATTGAGCCTGAATTCTGGAAGGCTGGTTATTGGTAGGTAAAAATCTCACATTTTGAGAATAAGTCAGGTCCAATTATTTCACTACCATACCTGGAGGAATGTCTTCTTGAGTTTAATTTCACATAAGAGAAATATTTTTTGCAATAGCTATGGACTGCTTTCTTCCGTGTTTGGTTGCATTTCCTAGTTTTTAGGTTATGTCTACAGGGTTTGTCAGTTTTGGCTGTTTAGCTACTAGCTATTGCTGTTGCTTTTATGTCCAAAGAGATATAGTTATGTTTATTAAACAAAATAACTCTAACTATTAATAACCTCATTGGCATTGTATAAGAAGTATAAAAGTAAAGATAAAGATTGTAATTGCACAAATTTCATGGGAAAGAACGGTACCCTTGTTGTCAACACAGGTGTTGTCATATCCATTTCAACCCCATCATTCTCATCCTTGCGTGTAAAAACAGGTGTTGTCATCTCCATTTTCTCTTTCGATGTATTCTACTATGGGAAAACAGCACAAATTCATCACTTATCTTAAAACAGGAAGGAAAAAGAACAATAAAGATATTTGTACATCACTTATATGCGCAAAAGCTTCACTTCCTTATAGTGAGTGTATATGAGGTCAGTTACACAATGAAGAGAGTAACAACTGTGCAGGTGTAAGTGATATGCATGTATCATTATTCATTACTCAGAAAAGAAAGAGGTGTAATGTCCACAAGCAGCCCAGTAATGTACTATTGGAGTTCAGTTCTGAAACTAAAACTACCTTGCCAAAAAGGTACTCAGCTAGGACATTAAAGGACTTAGAGGCACCATTGAAGTCAAAGCCACTCTTCCCAGGCATTGTAGTCTCTGCTACAAAGTAAGGCTGCATAGATAATCATATCAAGGTGAGACATGCCTAATACAAGATTGTTCACCAGAACAACATATTACTTTTTTCTATTTTTTAAGCAAGTATTTCAAGGAAGCTGATATCTATCCCAAATCCTAATTCTTCACAGCCACAGCCACATGCATCAGTTTCTCTAGAAAATGATTTTTTAGGAAAATACCCTTGCCTTAAAATTTTGGGTATTGCAGAACATGTTCGAGCCCCTTTTAAAAGAAAAGATCAAATTCAATGAGGATTCATCCTACAGGTACACGTCATGGGCACCTACTTTTCCATGTCATATATTAGGAACTTATTTTCTAGCTAAAACATTTTCCGCAGTCATTTCCAGTAAAAACAAATAGAGCCTAATATATACCTCAATTTCCCTGATCTCATACTGGTCTCTCCTACTCAGAACTTTGAACTTCACAGTCTCAAGGTCCGGAACTACAGAGAAGACCCAAATAGTTCACACAACAGGAAAAGGAACAATGAGAACAACTAAATTTCATATTTGACTATGAAGATCAATCACAAATACTACCTGCCATCAAAGCCTCTTCTAGAGTCCGGCTTTCAAATCTTTTTGGGAAAATGTATTTAGCAGTCTCAGTGGCCGCGTCCGCTAGAACTGTGACGAATTACCGTAAAAATCAATCAATCAATCAAATTAGATAGATGGCAAAGCAAAGAGAAGAAAAGGTCATAAGAGAAAATAAGAACAATTTTGACATTTACGTCTCTGAGACAAAGAGGTGGCTTGGGAAGCAAGAGCGAAAAGGAGAGAGAATCGAGCTTCAGACGCAGACATGGTTCTTCGCTGGGTTGGAGCAGTGCTGATTCTGTTGCTGGACGCAGAATTGGTGATAACCGATGAGGTTTTCTTAAGGATTCTTGGAAGGGAGACGAAGACTATCGACTGGGTATCTGCAAGCAACGGAGGTTTGCAAAGAAGCATTTTTCTCGGCAATTCAATTCACAAGCTTCTGTTTGGGAATGAGTGGTTGTCTCACAGTCCAGGTTATGATTTTTTGAATTTCTGTTGCTGAGTTAAGCGGGCCAACCCGCCAACCCGGGGCACGGGGGTAAAATGGGCTGACGGAGGGGGAGGGAGGGGAGGTTAATGGAGGGGGGGGGGGAGGGTAGGAGAATTTAATGAGTTATTCTCCCATGCGAAATTGGTTGGAAGGGAGGGCGAGGGGAAGGAAGGGGATTTGGATATATTGTTTGGTTTATTTTGCAGAATCATTGGGCTTTGGACCCGGAGGGGAGGTAATTATATTTGGACAAATTTACCCTTTATATTATTTTAAATTTATTTTTTATAAAAAATTTATTTATATCAATAATTTTTTTAAAAAAATTATAAATTTTAATCTTTTTTATTTTTAATTTTTGATAAAAAAATTATCTTAATTTTTATTAAATATTAATATATTAAAATATTACAAAGGGCAAAAAAGTAAATTACATTTTAAAAATACCCTACCCCTCCCCCTCCCCTCCCCTCCAAAACCCCCCAATTTGGAGGGGAGCCAAATTTGCCTCCCCTCCCCCCTCCCCTCCCCTCCCCTCCCCTCTAATTTTATCCAACCAAACATCTTACCCCCCTCCCCTCCCCTCCCTCCCCTCCAAAAACCCCCAACCAAACATAGCCTTAATCCCACCTGGTTCACTGAAATCCTGAACCAGCTCACTAGGTTTTTCTTTTTTTTTTTGCCGGGGGGGTGTGGAACTGACACAGAAGAAGGACTGCGAGACGGATTCAGATCCTCTCCCATGCTCTCTCCCTTGCTCTCTCCAGTGTTATTGCCCTCTGGTCTAAATTAATTTGGCAGTTTATTGGGAGATCTAATTATTTTTTTTTTATATTTTTAAAAAAATAATTATTTTAAAAAAAGTAAAATATAAAATAAAATCATTTTTTTAATTATAAACTTTTAAAAAAATGTTGTTTAAGCTTAGAAAAATTAAAAAAAAATTTGAACCGTTCAGATTAAAATTTAAACGGTCCAAATCTTATGGGAGAGATAAGGAAGAGAGAGGCATGGGAGAGGATCTTTTTCCCTGCGAGACGGATTCAGATCCTCTCCTGTGAAGTTGCCTCCCGTGCTCTCTCCCATGCGAAATCTTAACTGTCGAAATCATCTCTCTGCCCAAAAAGAGACACGTGTGCGAACGGTACATTTTATCAAAATCCACACCCTCCTTTGACTTAACTACGGAGGAGCCATCTACGTGTTTTCAAAAGGCATTTGGACGTATTTCACTTGTTTGTTTTATTTTGCAAAATCATTGCTCTGAGCATTTGGACGATGGCATCTCCCAGGTTAAGCTTTCCAGTTTTGCATATTCCTTTCCCATCCAAGAGACTCATCGCTTCTCAAAGTAAATTTGTTGGTTTTGATTCGAAGATTTTTGTGTGGCCTTAGCGATTGCTTGGCAAACCCAGAACGATGGTCGTCGGTTTCTTCCTAAAAAGCTGACAACATTGAAAGAAATTGATTACTGATATAAGTTCTCTCAGTTTTGTTTCTCCTTTTTTTGCCCTGAAATTGAAAAATAGGTTCTCTTCAACTTAGTAGAAAGATATGCTTATTAAGTGAATTACTCTGTAACAGAGAATTTTAGGTAATTCAATGTCAAAGTTTTTAGCTTTTTGCAATTCTTCTATTATTGCCGTTGACTGAATTGAGCTTGAACCAGTAATTCTATTATGCTCCTATCAAATTAAAGTCATGATGTATGCTTCCTATGTTGT
Source organism: Erythrophleum fordii (assembly GCA_032878935.1). Taxonomy (NCBI): domain Eukaryota; kingdom Viridiplantae; phylum Streptophyta; class Magnoliopsida; order Fabales; family Fabaceae; genus Erythrophleum; species Erythrophleum fordii. The sequence goes on along the minus strand of JAVQMF010000045.1, from coordinate 10,263,256 downwards.
ATCTACTGCTAAATTATAACACTCACTTGAATAGAAGCGATGAAGAATGGAAGAAGAGGCTGACAAATGAACAATTTTATATTACTTGCCAAAAGGGGATTGAGAGGGTTTTCACGAGGTAGGTTTGTTGGATGGCTTTTATAATTGTAGGCTTCCCAATGGCATTAATTGTTCAATGATATTTGCTAGTTTTTGACTATGTTCCAAGGAATCAAAATAGATATTGTATTGGCTTTGGCTTTATTACTCGCATGTCATATAGTAGAGTTTTTCTGCTTAATTTACAACTTCTACCTGCTTGTAGTGATACCAATTCACTTTGTTCAGTCAAGTGGTGTTCAATTACAGGAAAAAATGAAAAACATAATAACACATGATTGATAACTTAATCTTACTATTTTTAGTTTCAAAAAGCATCCATCAATTTTTCCTTTATATTGATTTTCATGGCATATGAACCTTGGAAGTGGGCTTTCAAGAGTTGTTTGTGACATTTATGTGTAGTTAAAGCCTTTTACAAGAGACAAATTTTGAGTGCACCTTATGAATTGCAAATGCACACATCATTAGATAACACATAACTATCTCTTGCTGCTCATAATAATTTTACAAGAATGTGTCTTATTTTTTTTTTTTTGATTGCCCTAAAATCGTGTAGAAGGTATATAATTTAGCCATTTTATTGGGAGATTGTTGACTGGTCTGTTGGATGCTGTAACTATGATTCTGAACTACAAGCGGTTATTGAGGTTTAGTCCACATTTGAGCCTGAGGAAGTATGCATTTTGGTTACAGTAGAGAGGCCTGTAGGTTTGAGTGTAACAAACTCAGCGTAACATTATAAATCAATTGTAATTGAAATAATTATGTTTAGACCATAATAATGGAAAACATAAAAGCAACAAATAAAGAGTTTCAAAGATCCAAACAGTAAACTTTTATCAATCAAAAGGAGGAAGATATATCAGCGAAAAGATTGAGAATCCAGAGCCAATTTACATGAAAATAAATTTACAGGCACAAGAATGTCCTCAGAGTTTGCGTGCCAATAGATTTAATACATACAAGAGTTAATTATAGTAGCATAATCACAATGGCATTATAGTTACAATCAACATCTTTGTCACTAAAATGAAAAGAAAAGGAAATTTAGAGTGTTTCCTTGTGGTTATCCATCTCCTATGAGGTATTTAAACTGCCATTATATTTTTCCAATGCTATAGTCTATGAAACAAGTTTTTGCACAAAATAAACATGATTAAGACTTAAATCTCCTGGAATATAAATTTAGCTATCAAAATCCACACCCTCCTTTGACAGTAACATAACTACGGATCTGAATTTTTTTGACTTCCAGATTAAACACAGCTCATATCATCTAACTATTAACTCTCACAAATGCAATGTAGTACACAAAGCCATAGGATTTCACTCCTACGCCCTAACCCCCCAAAATTAAACCTGACAGAATTGCTTACTTATATTTAAATTGGATGATTTTCCTTCTGAATCTATAGTATGCACAAATTCTAGCATTCTAGTTTTATTTTTACACCAATTTCTTAAAACTCCCTCACTCCCTAGGAAGTAGACCATTGAAAAATGTTTTAACCCAAAAACAAAAAACCAAAAAAAGAAAGCTTGCATCGATTGTTCCAAACAAAACTCTAGCTTTAATTCCACAATCTAAACACTACCATTTTTGTGACTTGCACTTAATTATGACCACAATAGCAAAAATGACAATTTAAAATGATAAAAATTGAAGTAGAAGGCTAGATTTCATAATATGGTACGGACCTCAGCTTTATCAGTGAGTTGAACGATGAGATGACCCATAGATCGATCACTTGAACCCAGAAGAAGATGAATAAGAAGATGGGACACTCAAGGCACTGATTCGCCAATGAGGACGACTTAGGGATGAAGAAGACCATCAGTTTCGCTGAATGTCGTTGGGTTACTAGACGCCATTGCCTTTCTACGTGCAAAGAAGAAAACGAAGAAGATGGGAGAGCTTCATTTTGGGAGACGCAATTGATAGAAGTGCAAAAATAATCCAATGCACCGTTTTGGAGTTAGGAGCGACGTGACTCTTTCTATGTTGCGAGATGAATCCAATGGCTAAGATTTCGCACAGGAGAGAGCATGGCAGACAACCATAGGAGAGGATCTGAATCCCTGCGAGACGGATGTGGGAACGAAGCTTCATTTTGTCTCTAGTATCACAGTTCACCGGGGATAGTATATCGGGTAGAGTATTTCGTAAGTCCTGTAAAATAAGAGATGGACAAAGTCATGAAAGAGTTAGGGACTCCATAGACACTCATATCAGACTCCACAGTTGCGGCTAGAGAATAAAGAAAGTAATAGAAACTGACAAACACGGGGATCTGGATCTGGTCTGCGAGAGCGGACTTAATAAAATGCTCGATTGGGAAGAAGACGGACGAAGACTGCGATTGCATCTCAGCTCACGGTCTTAGCTTTAGATCAGAGCTTCTGGTGGTGTTCACAGCTTCAGCGGGCTCAGCGAGGGACGTGGGTCATTTCCAAAACGGTTAAGGGAAAAAAAAAAAAATATATATATATATATATATATTTTTACATATATACATACATATATTAAACGGGCCAGCGAGTCCCGGGTCAGCTAAACCGAATGAGAAATTTTTTAATTAGAATTAATGGGTTAAACGTCTGCCTGATAGATTCGGCCCGGTTTGAAAACCCTGTCGCTGAAGTGCAGAAATCGAGCGTATTTGTTACATTGGAGGTTATGGTTTTTCCGGGAAGATGCAAATTGCGTAAAACCGCGCTATTTTAGACTCTTGCAATTATCAACCTAGTTTTCTTCTATTTTTTTTCTTAAGGACATTAGAAAGTTATCACTAATTGATTGTAACTTCTGCTCGTGGCCCTCACTCCAATTATCTGAACAAAATTACTATTACTAAAATAAGAAAAAGGGGGGGGGGGGGGGAGAACAATGATATGCACAACTTAAGAGTTCGATAGGTCAATTTTTTTTAAATTATTAATTTTTTAAAAATTTAAATAAAATTTTTTTATTGTCATTAACAATAATTTTGAAGTAACTTAACAATAAAGAATCTGAAGTAATCCAGTGGTACAAAATTCGAGATAATTTAAAAATAACACAATCAGTGGGAGGCTGAGGGTGTATTTGCATAAATCAAGATTGGAGATTCCTTTGTATACTTGTTTAAATGTTATTTCATTATCAGAAGATTATGATTGAGGACAAGTTATGTAATGGAGAGTGCAAATTGATTTGCTTTTCTTGCCACTTAAGAAATATGTGCTTTCATTTTAAATCTCTAGATTGAAACAATATAACTGGAAAAAAAAAAAGAAGGAAAAGAGTCCTTCATGATTGTAGACGTAGCCCTGTCTTATATAATGAAAGAGTCATTCCAGATGAATTTAATTATGAAGTCTGTATCTATAAGCACTTGGCAAGACATATCTGTTAGTGGGGCATTAAAAAGCTGAACAACCAATGACATGGCTTGCTACTTCCTCAATGTAACTCAAAAAATTGTCAGAATTTATTCCACCTACAAGTTACCAATCCTCCACAGTAAGTTCTGCAGAGAAAAATCTGTAAGTTTTTAAGCATATCATCAACCATAGAGAACAAAGGTGATGCAAATAACTTGGAAGGCAGCAGTTCACATGGGTCAACATGTTAAGAGAGATATTCTCCCGTGTTATGTTATTAATTATCAGCATGGAATCAGCACAGAATACACACAGTATTATGGCCGACAGACTTACGAGGTAAAATAAAGATCCAAGCTAAAAAAGGTCATCCCACAGATAATATTCACTTACAGTCATTAAATAAGCAGCTAGACATTGGCCATGTAATTCATGTCCTACATTTGACTTAGTTCAGGAGCGCTTTTTTCCATTTAATCTTTTTGGCATTGCTAGTTGCATTTATTAAAAATTTAAAACCAAGATTACGACCTATATCAACTTCATTCTCTGGTACTCTCCACAACTACACACAAAATGTCACAAATAAGTAGTTACATCTCCCCCCCCCCCCCCCCCCAAAAAAACAAAGAACACAAAAAAAAAAACAGGCGAATTCGAAGAATGGTACCGGGATAAGCATGCGATGCTTCAAGGAACTGCTCTAAGCATAATGACATATCCACCAGTAAGTTTATCATCTTTATAAAGATTAGCAAACTCCACTGCTGACTTATCAGATTCAAAATTGATCACAGGATTTGATCGTCCCCCTTAAAATCTTGAAGGTTGACCCGACTATTTGTTCCACTTTCCCCTACCGTAAACGTGAAAGACAGATGAATTTATCCTATACCCAGAAATCACAGTCACGTAAATATAATTTCATCCCCCCTTCATGTGATATTATTATGGCCATAAATAACCAAGCAATAGAAACCACAGCAGTTATCATTAAATTTTCGAAAAAAAAAATGCAGAGTAGAACAAAAATTTGACAAATTAGAGAATGGCATACCATGTGTATATCGAAGCAAGGACGGAATCGAATAGAGGATTGAATAGAAGATCAAGATTTTTCTATTAAGTGCAAAAATTAAAAGAAAAAATTGGGAGAGAATGTAACTACTAATACAGGGGCAAACACAGAAAGGGGAATATAAGCGGAAGCAAACATACTTGAGGCTGAAGAAGGCCAGAATATAACAAAACCACACTTGTTCAAGCCATAAGTTGGAGTCTTTACAAATCCCTGGGGAGATTGAACACCGGAGGTTGAAGTTGCAGAGATAACATTCTCAAGCTTCACTCCTAGGATGTACAGGTTTTCTGGTATTCTCCCGTCCTTACGAGCAAATGGCTGCAACTAGTGAATGTAAGACATGATAATATAAGCTAATACAATACATTATGAACTTATAACTTGTTTGGTGCATGTAATGTATTGTATAAGCTTATACATCATAGCTTTCTTATACATCAAAATGACGTATAATCTAATCATGCCTTGGGGGGTGGGATTAGGCCTGATTAGATTTTAATGTATAAATACTTATCAATACTTTTTCATTTTTAATCCCTCACCTATGGAATATTTCTTGGCTAGATTGTGTTTTAATTAATACTAGTTGAGAGCGGGTTAGTTTTTTAAATTTTTGATAAAAATTATAAAATTATAAAGTAACCTTAAAAAAAATAAAATTTTCATATAAGTTCTTATGTAAAAATTATAAAATCAATTTTTTATATAAGCCTCTATAAAATTGTATTTTATTATTAAAATTTTTTATATAAGTCTCTATAAAATAATTTTTTTAAAAAAATTAATAGAATTGGGATAAGCTATGCAAAAACTAATTTAAAATTAAACTTAGTCTAATTAGTTTAGTATGAGATTAGGTTAAATTGATTTCTTAAACTAGTTAAGTCACTTTTTTTTTTAATATTTGGTAAAAATTATAAATTGACTCTTAAAAAATAAAAAAAATTTATATAAGTCCTTATAAAATTATATTTTGTCCCTAAAAAAATAAAAATTCCATATAAGTCTTTATAAAATTATATTTTAACTATTTAGCTTTATGTAACCAGACGAGATCAGGTCACTCAAGTCACTAGGTTAGTCTAATTGGTTTAGTATGAGACTGGATTAGATTAGTCTCTTAAACTAGTTAAGCCACTTTTTTTTTTAATATTTGGTAAAAAATTATAAATTGACTCTAAAAAAATAAAAATTTCATATAAGTCCTTATAAAATTATATTTTAACTATTTAGCCTAATGTGACCAGACGAGATCAGATCACTTAAGTCATTAGATTATCATGCATTATATGCAACCCTATTCACCCATACTTTTTTTTAAAAAAGTAATATAACATAGAAAGATATAGTATATTTTTTAAGCAAAGATTATTTTTGTTAAAAGAGTTAATTTTTATCCTATCTAGTGTTATATAGTGCATCATCAAATAAATGATAATATTATCTTATACAATATATTATCTTATACAGTATCATACCAAACACTGCATAGTCTTAAAATTTTATCAGGCTTTATCCTATCAGGCCTTATCCTATCAGGTCTTATACTATCAGGCCTTATCCTATACATCATACCAAACAAGTCACGTCTAAATTTTTATTCAGATTACAAATTAACATGTAGAAGTGTTAGTATTTTATGTAGGAATTACAGTGTGTTATAATCAATTGTTTTTGTTTTTAATAAAAATGGGTTGATTTATGATCCATGAGAAATGTATTTAGGGTCTACTTGTTATTAGTGATCCTTTTATTTTAGGCTAGATCTCTAATTGATTAGTATGGATAAAAGTGCGGGCCCATAACTCATAGGCCCATAATGGGTGGGTATTAAAATTCTATTTAAACTTGGTTAGGTCCCTTCTGTATTTCTGTCGAATTTTAACTCTACAACTTATCCCATTATAAGTTGTGATAGGGAGTGTGAACCACAGAGGAAGCCCTAGTCTCTTCAAACCTTCAGGCATTCAGAATCAACAGAGTATCCTAAATCTGCAGCCATGTCTTCTACAAGTAATCAATCTAGTATTCTAATTTTATATAATTGTCTTCAATTTATTTTTACATTTGGTATCAGAGCCTCAATTATATGAATTAAAATCTAAAAAAAAATGATTTGAAGACATGAATACAAGTTTCAAAACTTTAACCTTTTGCAATTTACATCCATATAAATTTTAAAATTTTAATTGGATGATTTTCAAAAAATTGAAACTTGAAACCTTATGACTTTTGTAGAATTTGAAATTTTGAATCAATTGACACCTGAAATTCAAATTATCATGAATCATAGATGGAGAATTTTGAATTTGAAATTCTTGATTGGGGTTTCAAGCTTGAATTTCAATTGTCACAAATTGATTCAAATTGTTGGATAATTTTCGAATATAGTGTTTCTTGTGATGATAGTAGATAGAACCACACACCAATTGCATCAAAATTTATTAATTACATGAGAATTTTAATTCGAAATCCATAGTTAGGGTTCTTTAAAATTGAATTCAAATTCTCACAAAATACCTCAAATTGATGAATGATTTTCAAATATTTTGATCTTTGCAATCATATAAAAGAAACCCACAAATCAATTGCATAAAAAATTAATTGTCTCCATGAAAATTTCATTCGAAAACTCAAACTCGCATGTAGCGTCGGCCTTGGGAAGGAATTCATGCGAGAAGGGCTCTAATCCTCAATTAAATTAGGGATTTGAGTATGTATTTGTTTCTCATGGAATTGCACAAAACAATTGCATGAAAAACACCTCTGAACATGCCCCTCGAGCCGTCGGTATCATGAAGAATTCCTTGCATTAGAAAGCCTCTAAAACCATTATTAAAATTAGAGATTTTAGTTCCAACAGATTTAGAATAAGATTAGGAACATAAAACACAAGAAAATCGCATGAAAAGAGTCTTAAAAACGCGAAACCCACATTGGAAACCCACATGTCTGCATGACCCGTTTCAGCAAATGGGTCGACCCGCCTGAAGGTTGAAGATGACACCTAAAACAACGCTCACTCGCGCCTCTGGAGAGTGAGAGAGAGTGTGGCTCCCACATATGGAATTTTTCAATTCTGTTTTTTGCGTTGCAATCTATATTTTAAATGTGATTTTTTGGAATATGTTTCATAATTTTTTGACCACTATAAATATTTTTTATATAAATATTAATATATAAAATATATTTTAATACTTATTTGGACAATTTTCTGAAAGGTGATACATTGGAAAATTAATTTATTATATTTTGAACCTTATGATAATGTTCACTCTCCACAAATTATAATATATATTTGTCTACTCTCAAGCCTAAAATATATGCCTTAATATATTTGTTTTAAGAAATATATGATTTTGTTTCAATTGTATCTACATGAAGCCTCTCTGGGAATGCTAAAGAATTTGTTTATGGACAGTAGGAGTATAATATTTCACCCCCTTAAATACTGTACCATAATTTTGGGTAAAATATAAATATTTCCTGTGCAAGGAGTTTTATAATTATTATGGATAATTAACACCAAAGTGGAATTATTCATATTAATGCATAAATTTTTTTTGTAATTTGAGGAAGGCTTCTAATTATCTCATACTATAACGTGCCCAAAGGAGATTGTTGTATGTTATAATTAGAAGTTAATTTGAGATGAAGTTAATGGGAAATATATTGATTTAAGATATTTATCTGCCTAAAGGGAATAAATATTTGAACCCAATGTATTCTCACTGATTAACTCATCTGAGGTTATGATCTAGGTTGTGACCTTGATTTGTACATTCTGCCCAAAGGAAAATGTGCTATTATGTTAGCCTCATTATAATAACTTATTTTAATTAAAGCTATATTTGACTTGCCCTTATTGTTTATTCTAATGCATTCCAATTTTGTAATTACATTTTCTATGAATAATTGTTCTGCTTCAATTGAGATTTTAACTGAATCAAATTATAACAAGTGAAAGCAAGACCTAGAATTCTCCTTAGGAATTGCTGACCTTGATCTGGCACTACGAGAGAGCAAGCCTGAAATGAATGAGAATAGTACAACTGAATAGAAAAAGTTCTTAGCCAAATAGAAGAGATCCAATAAACTTAGTTTGATTGCCATTAAGAGGACCATCTCTGAGCACCTACTTAGTAGCTTACCAGAAACCACAAATGCTAAAGAATTTCTTGCTGTCTTGGGAGAAAGATACCAAGTATCCAATAACGCTGAGTCTGGATATCTTATGAAAAAGTTGATTGATATGCGGTATGATAATAATGAAGGAGTAAGGGAGTTCATTTTGAAGATGGTTCACATCCAAACCAAGCTGAAAGCCCATAACATTGACCTAAATGAGAATTTCATTATCTCACATGCCTTGAACTGCCTACCTGTCGAATTTACACAAATTAAAACAGCCTATAATACCTTTGGTGAAAAGTGGACCATTAATGACCTCGTTATCAAGTGTGTGGCTGAAGAAGAAAAGTTGAAGAAAGAAAAGAGTGACTTGTCCCGTGAGCTAACCCTTTTCACTTTCTATGGTAAACCCCATTCTGGCAAGAGTAAATGGAACACACAAGAAAAATCAATTCAATATTCCTCATAAGAATTAAAATTCAAGGAAACCAGGCATTGGTTAACATCATGATATAAGAGGTCCTAAACCAACTCTCATTAAGAAAAACATATGGTGTTTCTGGTGTAAAGGAAAAGGGCATAAAAAGAATGATTGCATAAAATTCAATACTTAACTAGAGAATAAGCAGAAATTTGGAGGAATTCAATAACCTAAAGAGACCAAATCTGAGAGAAAGCAAAATGAGGGTAGCAAAGAATCTTAAAGTAGTGTTGGAGTCAGTGGGAGATGTCATTTTAGTTTTGGTAACTGGATATAAAACTGTTTTGAAAAATAATTTTTTTTTATGTACCTTCTTTTAGGAGGAATTTGATTTCTATTTCTTGTTTAGATAAATTTAGTTTTTATTTTAATATTAAACTTCCAAATTATTGGTTATGGACATTTAGTAGATGATTTATATAAATTATCCTTAGTTTTTGATAATATTTTATCATCTTTAAATAATTAGGTCTAAAATTTTAAAAAAAAAATTCTTTTATCATTGCACAAGCATTTAGGACATATCTTTAAGGAAATAGTTAAAAGGTTAATCAAAATTAATATTTTACCTTTCTTAAAGTTTGATAATTTAGAAACCTGTGTAAATTGTATTAGAGGAAAGTTCACTAAGAGTAAAAAGAAAGGTGCGACTAGAAGTTCAAGTCTTTTAGAAATCATTTACACAAATATTAGTGGACTTTTTTATCATATTATTTGTGGTAATAGGTTCTTTATCACTTTCATTGATGATTTCTATTGATTTAGTTATCTTTATTTGATTAAAGAAAAGTATAATGCTCTTAAAAATTTAAAATTTTTAAAATTAAGGTAGAAAAATAATTAGAAAACAGACTCTAGTTACCTCTTCTACTATACAAGTGGAGTTTATTGGTTGTTATATTGATGCTACTCATATTATTTGATTGAGCAATTTAATGACAAGGCTTTATATTGTAAATTCTGTTGTTCAACCACTAAGAATTTACTGTGACAATAGTATTATAGCATTCTACACCAAAAATAATAAAACTACTAATGGTTCTAAGTATCTGGAGTTGAAATATTTGACTGTCAAAGATTTAGTGAAGAATAATGAAATAGTTGTTGAATATATAGACACAGATTCTATGTTAGCAAATCCCTTGACCAAAGGACTTAGGCCCATTGTGTTTAAAAGACACGTTGATAACATAGGCATTGTAAGTTCTCTTGATATGTTTGGTTAGTGGGAGTTTGAGTTTTATATCATTTTCCTTTTATGTTGAACCTTTTTTTTATACTTTTGACATTCATATGGTTTGTATTCCGGCTAATTTGATAATGTATTGAATTTTGGTAATATGTATTTTTGAATATACGTATCAATTGTAAAATTTTGAACTCGGTGTCATTAGGACTACTATACCCGTAGTCGATGCCATATTGGAGTTGAGGCATGATGGTTACTTGACAAACCATACAGTTTCTCTAGCTTTAAAGCACTTGAGAGAAATTGTGAGGATTGATAAAGAAAATAGTAGTTTGGCCATTGGATCACATTAGCATACTATTTTCTTGCTGCACTCTATACTAATGACTAATCGATGGAGTCAGTGACATTTGTAACCATGGAAGGTTTAATATCAGTAATAGATATGATAACCGCCATGATTCAATGTCACTTAGCTTTAGTTAGATGGAGTCGTATTGAATATCGCATCTTGGATCATTTGTTTTTAAAAATGTGGCCACATTACAAAATTAGTTATTAGACCGAGAGTCGTTTTCAAAATAAAAATTTTTGAAATAAACAATTGATTTTGCCAAAGTGGGAGAATGTAGGAATTATAGTGGACTACAATCAATTGTTTTTGTTTTTAATAAAAATTGGCTGATTTATGATCCATGAGAAATGCATTTAGGGCCCACTTATTATTAGTGATCCTTTTTATTTTAGGTTGAATATCTAATTGATTAGTATGGATAAAAGTGCGGGCATATAACTCATAGCCCCATAATAGGTGGGTACTAGAGTTCTATTTAAACTTGGCTAGGTCCCTTCTATGTTCACGTCAAATTCTAACTCTATAACTTATCCCATTATAAGTTGTGATAGGGAGTGTGAACCACAGAGGAAGTCCTAGTCTCTTCAAACCTTCAGGCATTCAGAATCAACAGAGTATCCTAAATCTACAGCCATGTCTTCTACAGGTGTCACACCCGAAAATGCGACCGCGTGGCGCTTTTACAAAGAAAATTTTTTGAAAAGAAATTCCGATTCAATTTCCAAAGAAAATGAAAACTGAAATCGAAATTAAGACAAATAGTAGAGTCACCACCAAAATTTTAATTTTTGAAAAGGTAAAACTTTGAAAAAGCCTTTTTATTTAGAAAATAAAAAAAATGGTCTACGAACCAGAAAATAGGTTCGGGAGTCGATTGTGAGTGGGGAAGGTGTTAGGCACCCCACAACACCCGTTGCTAAGAACGGTCACCCTAAGTCAATTACGCAAAATTAATATGGCCTTTAGTCTATTTTAATTCTCCTAACAAATCACATGCAAAATAAGAAATAAAGATAAAGGAAATAAAATTGAAAAAGAAAGAAAAAAAGAAATAAATTAAAGAAACAAAATTAGAAAAGACAAAATGAAAGAAAAGAAATTAAGGAAATGAAAATTGAATAAAAAATTTTATTTACAAGGGCGGATTTGCCCTAGGGCGAGAGCCTAGGGCCTACGTACCCTTCAAAGGGATCAAAGTCCACGTATTTCGACTGAAAATTGTATTTAGTTGGTTGTTTTTTTTTTCATTTTTTTTTTGTTTTGTTTTATGTTTTGTTTTGTTTTATGTTTTTTTTTTCTTGTGTTTTGGTTGAAAGGAAAAGGAGCATGAAAAAAATTTAAACTCTTACGATTGAAACGATTTCGGAGTTAGTTTATGTGTTTCAATTTGCAAAACTTAGATTATTCCTATTTCTTAACCCTTCCTTCCATTTTGATCTTTTGATTTAATTTCATTTCTCGATTTTCTTTAGTCAAAAATTTTTTGGCTTTGGCAAACTTTTCAAGAAAAGAAAAGCTCAATTTTAATTTTGAAAACTTTTATTATTTATAGAAAAAAAACTCATTCTTTTTTTTTAATATATATTTTTTGGCTTTTAATTAATTTACTTATCTCCCTTTCTTTTGTTTTACTCTGATTTTTGCATTTTTGATTTTTTTCTCTCTTTTTCATTTATTTTTTTCATTTTTACCCTTTCTTATTTATTGTTTTTTCATTTCTCATTTTACTTCATTTTTTTATTTGTTGCATTTTTTTTGATTTTTTTTTACTTCATTTATTTTATATTTTTTTGGAGTGATATTTTCATTTTTGTTTTATGTTTTTTTTTATTTCTTTTTTTTTCATGAAGCATATTTCAATCTCTAATTTTTGTCTAGGAGAGAATTTGAGAAAAATTTATAAATTTAAAAAGGGAGTTAGCCATTTTGATTTGTTGTTTTTTTTTCAAAAACAAAAAGCTTATTTGATTTTTTGACAATTATATATATTTAATGGGCATTTGAACTTTTTTTTATTTGAAAAGAAACACACCTTGCTTTCTAAAAGATCTACTTATTTTGTTTTGAAACTCCCTTTCTTTTTTATTCCCCTTTTTATTATTATTTTTTAGTATTATTATTATTATTTGTTTTTAAATTCTTTGTTTTGTATATATATATTTTTATTAATATTTTATTTAAGTCAATGAAGGATTTTTTCGTCCCTTCTTCTTTTCGATCTTTGATTTTAATTCTTAGGGGGATTTTGACTTCAATCTGACTCTCCTACTGCTTTTTTCTTTTGTTTTGACCTTTTTCCCTCATAAAGATGCATTTCATTTTTCCTCTTTATTCGAAAACCTTTTGGGAATAATATTCCCGTGTTACAAGCCATGAAATTCCCAAATTTAAAACATTTTATAATGCCATCTAGTGACTGAGGGGACTTATTGTCACACACAGTTTCAGATACCCTATACGTTTGAGGAGATACAAGATCTCACACGACAAAAATCTAAATCTCAAAGAAATAACGTGATTGAAAATAATAATAATAATAATAATAATAATAATAATAATAATAATAATAAAAGCAAAAATGAGTGTGTTAGCTAACCACTAATGGTAGAGAGTTTAGGCTAGAGCGTCTGGATATTAGATCATCGGAGGAATCCATTTGGACCATGCTTATTAATAAAAAGAACTTTTTGGATAAACTTGGTTTTCTCAGACATAGACAAATTAAATAACTCTGCATCGAAATAAAATGCCTATAGCAAATTATCCGTATCCAAGTTAAAAGGGTCCCTAACCATGTTATGGCCTCTGTCAATTCGAGATACACACCAGACAACTACAAGGAACACACACTTATACCCAGCTAGACTCTGAAATCTACATTCACCTTATACAAGATTATAACGGGGAAAGGTCTAAGCAAATGCCTAAGACTCTACCAAACCTCACAGATTCAGCGATCACGATCAAATGCCCAAACCCAACCTTCTATCAGGCATTTCATCGGGCACTTGGTGGACACTTTTAAAAATTATACGAAATGCAATAATCTATGATGATCATCAGCCCTATCACAGCGCGTAAACCAGCACAGGGACACCACATTCAAGCTATTGTAGATCAAAAACAGATGAAGAACCTTACCTGTAAGAATCGTAACCAACAGAACAACTTTCACTGTCCTCCTACTGTAGTCGGGTCACCACTCTTCATCACTACCTTTTGTCTCGATTTTTTGGGTCCTCTTTTGCTTGATTTTTCTAGTCCCTCTGTTTCTCTTCACTCTCTGGTTTGGTTTCCTTCTCTTCGAACCTCTGGATTTTTGATTCCTCTGTTTCTTCCCTTCCAAAAAAGAAACCCCCTCCAACTTTTCGTTTGTTTCTGGTCTCTCGATTTCCTCCTCTCCTTTTGTTCGCACTCTCCTGGTCTCTCCTTCTCCTCGTCTGCTCCTCCCTGTTCCTCCTCTCTGTTCGCACTCTCCTGCTCTCTCCTTATCCCCCCGTCCTCTTCTTGCTCGATTTTTCCTCTTCCCTCCTTTGTACCCAGGGCCTGCCTCTGCCTCTCTCGATTTTTGCCAGTGTTGAAAGGGACCTGAAGAGAAGTCCATGCCTCAAGCTGGTTGCCACAGATCTCCTGAGACGATGGCTTTCCTTTTTCATTCTTGCTCTGCATCTGCCTTCCACACACGTTTTTTTTTTGTATCTTCATTTCGGTGCTTCCTTCTGCACTTGCTTTTTCTGTTTCTTGCTTATGGCAGAGGCCAAAACTGATGAATGGAGTTGGGGTCTGGGAACGTGTCTTAGGTCAAAATGCAGACCCAATATATTGGGTCTTTTTTTTTTTCATTTTATCATCATTTTTTTTAATTATTCTTTTTAGTTTTTAGTTTTAGTTTTTTTTTATCATTTTTTATTTTTTATTTTTAATGTTGGACCCTCTGAAACTTAGACATTGGGCTTTTTATGCTTTCCTTTATTGCATTGGGTCAGCAGGCTTAGCTCAATTAAACTGGAACTAATTTAAATAATTTTCCCTATCTTTGATTGATTTTTTTCATGTACTTGGGATTTTCCTTTTTGCTAATTTGGAGATTGAGCTATTCGAATTTAAATTCCTTACGCGCTTGAAATTTGGGAAAAGAGAAATGGGTATGTTATTTATTTGTTATTATTATTATTATTATTATTATTATTATTATTATTATTATTATTATTTTACTTTACTTTATTTTTTCTTTATTATTATTATTATTATTATTATTATTTTGATTTTAGTATTATTTTTGGAACCTGTCTGGACAAAATACGGTGTTCACAACAGGTAATCAATTTAGTATTCTAATTTTATATAATTGTCTTCAATTTATTCTTACATTTTAATGTCAAGTTTTATTTAGAAATAAATTTTGAAAATGTTTAAGTGTAAGAAATTTTAATTAAGCAAAATTTAAGATTAAATATAATTAATAAGATAGGAATTATAGTCCCTTTGTTGCCTAGAGCAATGCATCAAGTTTAGATCTTTTATATTTAACAAGGAAATATATACATATAGTTAATAGAGAGATAAAAAGAGAAGAAAGAATGAGTTGAAAGAAAAGAATTACGTCTCATATATATATATATATAACCTCTAAAATTTTTTATTTTAAATCTCTTATAAATTTCGAAAAGAGTATGATATAAAAAGTGAAGTACATATAAAGTTCATTTTTTTTATATTTAGATCTTTTAAAATATAAAACTTATAAAATATCTATATAATGAGAAAGAGAAAAAGAGTGACACAAAGAATATGAAATATATATGAGTTAATTTTCTCTTTTTTTTTTCTTTTTATCTCTCTCACAGTTAAAAAAACACTTTACAAGTTTCATGATAATCATATCTAAGGGGTGAATTGGTGTAATGTGCAGAACATGCAATTTTAATGTTTTTTCGAAAATAGAGGATCAATAGTCCTCTATCTTAGTATGCAAAAAAAGTGGAGGACCTTTGTACAAAATAATTTATAATAAGTAAAACAATTATGTTGATGTTGAGGTGAAAGTAATATAGTAAAATAGTTTTTGTGAATGCAATTAATAATGCAAACAAAATCAAAGTAAGGTATACCAAAAATAGAGGACTAGAGGACAACACAATTAAGAGTTTACATGCAAAGATTTATCTTAATTCGATCTATCTAACTTATGTCTAGTCCCCTTATAATACTTAAGGAATTTTTCTTTAATCTTTAAAATAATATTACAATCGTGATGGTTTTAGGTGCTTACCACCAATACAAGGTTTTTTAACTCACCTCAAACTAATATAACATTTGGATTTTATACAAGCTCACTCAAAACTCTCTTCACAAGAGTTTTTCACAAAGCTCACCCTAAACTCAATTTATAGAATGGCGTGAGAATAAATTTAGAACCTTTATTAGAAAAGGAACTACTGTAAGCACACTCTTTCTTTACAACTCCCTTAAACTAGATAAAACCATAAACTCAACTCAGATAAGATTAAGGGACTAAAGGAGAACTATAATGTAATTTTTCTTTTCATTCTATGTTTTTCCCGTTGTTTTCTCTTCTATTCATCTTCTTCCATTTATATTGAAGTTTCAAAAATATATCCGTTAAAATTTAACTTCACTGAAAATAGCCGTTGTGAAATAAAGAGAAATTTACATAATAGCTATTATCCTTTTATGTCTTGCTTTTCATAAAACGTAGATGAGTACAAAAATAACTTTTCAATTTGCACGGACTTTGCTTTTCTTCTTTCTTTTTATTGTTTCAATAGTTGCAAAGAAAGAAGAAATGATACTTTATTTTGTTTTACTTTTCTTCAATAAAGGCACAATAAATGCTCTAAATAAGGCAGTTGAAAAGTCATTTTTCATATAATATAATATTTTTTGCATATGGAAAGGACATAATGTACAGAATTTTAATACATATTCAAAAACTTTTGACTTTTCAAAAATATATTCTAATATTTATTGAAATAAGAAAATAAAGGTGCAGTAGCATATTTGAATGTATATACCAATCAAGTCACGTTTTTGCAAGAAAGTGATATATATAAATATATATATTTCTTTCAAAGTTCATTAATATATCTGCACACTTAACTTTTGTATCAAAATGTATTATATTCATTTTGTTACTTCCTTTTAGCTTTTCACATTTTTATTTAAATGCATTTTATAATTTTTTATTTTATATTAAAGTATAGATCAACAATGCCAAATGAAACTTAACAATAATTTCAAATATTATAATCCAAACAAATTATAAGTACAATTAGATTAAAAAACCCAATAAGATAAATTAAATAAAATGGAATTTAATAAATTAATTTAGATAAAATAACCCAATCAAAACACAATACTTCATTTTTATTTATTTTATTTATCTTTCAATAATTATTATTGCCTATCAAAAATAAATTAAATGACTTTTAATACAATAAGGCAATAAATAATATTTAACTATTTTTAACTTAATACTTTTATAAATTTAATTTAAGAGTTTTGTTATTATCAAAATAATTCAAGATTATATCAAAACTTTTTGGGCCAACATTTCTCAGTTCAAAAAATTTGAAATCTACTTTTTCTCTTTTCACTTACTTCTTCATTTTTCTTTTTATCTCTCTGAAATTTATAATATGAAATTTTAGAGGATTCTTACTCTTTATATATACTTTTACTCTTTTATACTACTTTTTTGCTAATTGCACACTCTAGAAGCATATTGCACTCAGTGCAATAAAAGAAAGTAACAGAAAGTTTTAAGTTTACTTTCTCTCTTTTCATTAACTTTCTTTATTTTTTTTAATATTTCTCTTCAGTGACATGTGATGTATATTTATTAAATGCAAAAGATCTAGATACAAAATTATATTGTATTAGTCCTTGTTATTAAGTTTTTATTTTCTTAAAAAATATATATATCTTGAGAAATTTTACCATGAATGAATATGCATTTTGACAAAATAGAAGAAATTTAATATCCTACTGGAGATATGGAATTTCCTTACGATGTCACATAGTTTTGAAGAGAAGTATATTCCAACAAACAAAACCTTTGTCCCTTTATGTTGCTGTTATGGTTGAATGCATTGCCAATGATTTGTGTAGACGAGAATTTATTATTTCTTTTAATTTTTCGTCAGGTGCTACCCTGAATCTCTTCATAATTGCATAGGAATTTCAGGGGTTATGTTCACTTTTGCTGTGTAATACTATTACCACTTGTAGTGCGACCTTCACGTTGCCTTCACTGGAAGCATGAGATGTGGTCCTGTCGAAGTTGCAGCATTAGAATGTGAATTATGCAATTACTGGAGGGACGCCCGCCAATGTAGCAGTGATGCTCCCCAAAGTTGTGGCTCCAATTTTAAACTACCAATTACCATGAAATCTAACTATCGTGCTTGGAATTCATTAATTTTAAATGTAGCAACGTCATTTCAGTCTGTTCAATATAGTCTCTGTCTCTCTTATCAATACAAATGAAATAGGATCGAAAACTTCAAAGAGAGATGTGTTGTTATAAAAACAGTCTTTGTATGTATAATTTATTAATTTCAGAGTTTGAAGTTTCTTAGGGCCTCAAACAAACCCTCCAAAGCACCAATTTTTGGTCCAAGGAATGCAACTTACAAATACCAACATGCCTCCATCTTAGAGAACAGGGGAAAAAAAAAAAAAGACGTCCGTTTGAGAAGATGGGCTTCGCACCTGACTTTGATTGTGCTTTGTGGTTATCGTGTGACCATGAATGTGCCAAGTGTTTACTTTTATAAAGAAGACATGACTTTGATTGTGCTTAGTGCTTTGTGCCTGCCTATGTAGAAGAGAACAAGATAAAGAAAGAGCTGGTTTCCTGAAAATGGGCAGTGACTTTTGTCAGTACCTACACCATAAGAATATTCAGTTTCAAATACAATCAGCAGCCATATGAGAAATGAATTTGCCCCCAACCACAACAGAAAAACGGGGGAAACTAGTAAAACACTACTCGTCAAACGAAATACATGACCATCTGAACTTCTTTCTGCCTGAAGCCGCACTTCTCGTAGAACACTTTGTTCTCAAGGCTGCAATCAAGAATTACCTTATAGCACCCCATTGAACGGGCATGATCTGTAAGGAACTTGATTACTTTCTTTCCCAATTGCTTCCCTCGTGCACTGGAATCAACAACAACATCCTCAATATGTGCAACTTTGCCGCAATTTCTTAGAAATTTCTTTTCAATGAACACACTCCCTGTTGCAATAATCCTCCCACAAAGTTCATCTTCTATGACACAGATGACATGATCATCCCCAAGGGAACTAAGCTCGTGAAATCGATCCTCAAATTCCTTGTCAGATACAGGATCACAAACACTAAGTTGTTGTAGTAACTCTATAAAACCCTTGCCCTTGTCTGAGATCTCTAATTTTCTGACTCTTAACTTTTGGTCCTCAGTAGCTAAGTCATTGTTCTGCATCTTCTCCAGCGCAATTTCTGTTTCTGTCAAAGTAAGTGTGTACCATTTATTCAAACAAACAACTGGATAGCATAAAAGCATTTTTCAGCCATACTCAGAAAGTGAGAAAGAATATACTAAATTTATTAATAGCACCAGCAATGCACATAGGATCAGTGCCATAAAGTTCATTTTTCTGACCGTAAAATAATTATAAACTTGAAATCTGAAAAAACCCTTCATCAATTTCTACAAGCAGCCTCTTTGACTATTCATGCTCCGAAGTCCTACGGGTAACACATAGCCTCCAATTTTAGTAGATTGTAGTCCTAGTACTCTTCCCAAATGGTAATATATATTTTTTGAGAAAAGATGAAAAGTTCGTTATTTCAAAATTCAAATTATTGCTGGCATAAAAAGTAACTATAAATCATTGAAGAGAGTTTTCCAAGAGATGCACAATATCCTAGCTAATTCCGTTAAGAATTGATGAGACAATAAATCCAGCAGAATGAAATATGATCAATTTTAGTAGCATCATAGCCAAATCGTACCAATTCGTAATTTTTCCCGATAGGAAAAAAAGGAGAAACCTAGTTAGTGAAAGACATAACAATAGCAGCAACATTGTAATAGCACCTAGTAATAACAGCTTTAGCGAATCCCAGTTTACGACATGAAATCCAAAATCTAACCATGTATGATGGACGATAATTTGAAAGTTTTCTTTACTTTCTTACCTTCTTCTCGGCAACCAAACAGAAAATAAGCACGACGACCGACAAAATCTATGTAGAGAATAGGATCGAAGGCCAATTGATCGGCACTGATCTCGGAACTTCTGAATACTAATGCCCGCTTGTTCGAGGGAAGGGCGTCTAAATCCAGAGTTATAAATTTTCATTTTACCTTTTTTATATTTTCTTCGGAATGAATTGGTTTGTGTTGGACCTTTCGATCTTTTGTTTGATGATGTGGCCAAATCTTGACCGTTCATTGCGGGGCGTTGGAATAAATGCCATAGATTGATATCTGGGCAGAAGTTTTTACAATCTGACCGCGAATTGTTCATTGAAAGTAAGAGGGAAAAGAAGATAGTCATGTCAAGATCGCTAATTCGACGCCTAACGCCATTCTTGGCTGCTCGAATCCGACAGAACCAGAGGCTTCTAAGCTCTTCTTCTGCTTCTGCTCTTCACCATGCCTCTCCCGCCTCTCCGTCTTCGTCTTCTTCCCCTGAGCCCGTTCAGATGACCGAGAATTGTATTCGAGTATGTTTTTGCTCTATCAATAAGAATACATGTCACTTCGCTATCACTCTATGATTTTTATTTGAAAAGTTTCTAGCTTCTGCTTAATTAGAGTTACGGTTTAATTTGCTTGCGTGCTTTGTTTTTGGTATCATGAAATTTGGAATCTGATTGAGTTTCTTTGTTAAGAGGGATGAAATCATTTTCGTATGTCTGCCCCGAGGAAAATTCAAGTACGGAAATTTGTTTCCCGTAACATAGGACACGAGTTTATGCCTCTACTATTCTGAGAATCGCTAGGCCTGATTAGGAGCCTATCAAAGAAAGCAAACTTGAATCCAAGAATGAAGGGGAACCAATACAAGAAAGAAAATAGGATCTCTTATTCGAGAGAGAGATAGAAACTCCAATAGCTATGATTATTTCCATCCTCAATACCCCTTTTTCAGTACCCTTCCCCTATTTATATCCTATACCCTTCCCCTATTTATATCCTACTTAAGCTCTTGTAAGTTGCTGCTACCCGATTCCGAGGCACAACAATATTTTATCAATGCAAGACGTGGCTAACTTCCTTCTTGCTTTCCCATGTGATATTCCTCCCAGAGTGTAAGTCTTCGTGCTTTTTTGCTATTGTGTCATATTGCTATCAGGGTCGGTTGAGGGGTGCGAGGGCGGGCGTACAGCATGGCAAGTTGAGTCTAGGGCAAAGTTTTATGAGGAAAGTGTGGATTAAAGCTGCTTCCATTATGACTGAATTGTTTGCTGAGGTTTAAGAGCCAAAGAGGTGTAGTGAAAGAAAAGTTCCAAATGGAAACATAATCAATGGTAAAAAAGTGTCATATTTCACCTAGTCTTCTCTACAATTTTATGACTCTTGTGTCAATTGGTCACTGCATGATGTAATGGAAAAGGAATGTCAATCCTTTGCTTTCTTATTTGTTTGGTAACTTTGGTTACACCAAATTTATCTTGATTTTGTCTTTGATAAGTGAGAATTTGGGGTTCAACCATTAAAGTGCTCAATATCAAATATCAAGTGAAGAAACTTCTAAGTTGTTAGTTATCTCCTACATCATATTCTACTCTGGAGAAGCACTAACGTAATCACATTAATCACTGTTATTGGAGGGTAATTCATGGTCATTCTTTTCTCCTTTTAATTAGTGGAGGGTACTTCCTAAACATATTAATCACTGTTGTCCGCGTGTTATTAGCAGTTGTCCTCAAATCATTAAATTTCATTCTGAATAAACCACTAACTTTATTACTGGGAACTATAATAAGAACATGCTATTCTGTTTGCAGATGCACATGAAGTTTCTTAAACATGGCTGATTCAACTTGAAAACTTAGTCTGTTTTAAACAAAAAAAGGAGGCTGAAGTGCTTCTAAGTCTCCAGTTGAAGGCGTTGCTGCAAGATTCCTTCTCTGTAGAAAACTTGTTAACAGATGATAAATGTGATCCAAAATCTGAAGTATTTATTGATCTCCATTATGCTATACAAGTGTTTTTTGTATAATATTTAATTTGGTTGATGGACCTTCTCACCATGCTCATGATTTTATTGAATGCAAGTTAGGTATATGAAATTACAAGTATCAATACCAACCCATTTGTGTTATTAATTAGTTAGCAGAGAATGAAAAAACTCATAGCCAATGAACATCAGAAGATGAAAGAACTCACCATGCTCATGATTTTATTGAATGCAAGTTAGGTATGTGAAATTACAAGTATCAATACCAACCCATTTCTGTTATTTATTAATTGGTTAGCAGAGAATGAAAGAACTCATAGCCAATGAATCATCAGAAGATGGCAAAATGCTTCGTTTGAGTGTAGAAACTGGTGGATGTTCTGGATTCCAATACGTTTTCAACCTGGATGACAGAATAAATTTAGATGACAGGTATCTTCTTTCCCCCATGAAAATTTGTTGATGTTCTTGTAAGTGTGTGGCTACAAAAAATATGCTAATCACTTATCTCTCACAACTCATTCTATATTGGCAGAGTTTTTGAGAGGGAGGGTATTAAATTGGTCGTTGATAATATTTCATACGACTTTGTAAAAGGAGCAACTGTTGATTATGTTGAGGAGCTAATTCGTTCTGCTTTCATAGTAAGTCAAGCACACTTTTGAGTTGTGACCACGTTGTTTATTTAAAATTATCTTCATATTCATTCTGTTGCAACTCAGCTGTATCGTAAGTTTAACACGGTACTTTATTATTATTATTATTATTTTTTCTTTTATCCTAGTGGTATGATGATAATCTTTCCCAGAATGTGTTCTCCTTGGATTGGAACTTTTTTCATGAACAATTTACATCCATTTTCTAGTAACTGAAGTAGTTCATATCCATTTTCTAGTTAAATCCTGAAAGATCTGTGGACCCTTGCAAATTACTGTATCAAGGCTCCCTCGCTACTACAGCTTTACAGTACAAGGGACCTTGATGGTAGCCAATGCTAGGAAATGTTATCAATGACCAGTGCTGATTTGTATATGTATTAAATTATTAATGATGAGAAATTATTTGAATTGGAGGCAATTAGGATCGCAGCCATATTCAAGTTCAGACTGGATACCTACCGTTGAGGTTGTCATAAGGTTGTTTGTAGAAACTTTACATGTTCTAAATAAATTTGACTTATCTTGTAATAATCAAGAAATGCCATCGCCATGCTATGCACTTTAATTTTACGTAGTTAGTTGGCTTATTAAGTATCTTTTATTGGCACAATTATCCATAATCAGCTGTAGCCTGTAGTCTAATAATTTAAGTGCATATTCGGTAAAAGCCTCTTTTGAGTAATTTCACAATCATGTTTTGTCTTCGATGTTTCATGGTGGCATGTCTGATATAAGCTTGACGTTTCATTATGGTGTATAATCCATGATCAATTATAGTTAGTTTTTGGTTACATGTGCAGGTGACAGAAAACCCAAGTGCAGTTGGTGGTTGTAGTTGTAAGAGTTCATTCATGGTAAAACAGTAGTTAATTTGCAAGTCCCTACTGACTCCTCCCACTGTTCAGATATTTTGATGATCTGTGTCCTAGTAGACTATTTTGTCTGTCATGACACATTTGTGTATCTCTCGAAAAACGATTGATTTAACTGAGGACAAATTTATTGCTTGCATATTGATATGAATGTATGATGCGGATATATACGAATAAGGCATTTTCTTCTAGTCTGTTCCAATATCAGCGAGTTTTTCACTGCTGTTACTGCAAGTTCGGCTGGCAAATGAGATATAGGCTGCAGCAAGTTGCTAGTGTAATGCAAGATAATGCCTATGCTTTTCGGAGGGTGTCCTTGTGAACCAACTTGATGTTGCAGTGGATTGTATTGGATATTATTTTGTCAAATCGACAACGAGGACAACAACAGCAATAGGCTTTTTCCTATTAGGTAGAGTTAGCTAGACGCCATAAAATTTTATTATAAATAATATCTTTAGATAAACTATTTAAATTTAAATCTTTCTTCATAATTTCGATTATAATTTTGTGTAGTCTTCTTTTATCTTTAATTATTGGACTATT
Source organism: Erythrophleum fordii (assembly GCA_032878935.1). Taxonomy (NCBI): domain Eukaryota; kingdom Viridiplantae; phylum Streptophyta; class Magnoliopsida; order Fabales; family Fabaceae; genus Erythrophleum; species Erythrophleum fordii. The sequence continues at coordinate 10,239,276 of JAVQMF010000045.1, read as the reverse complement.
CACTATCCGATCTACTCTTCTTCTAGGGCTGTTATAGGTTTTTTTCACATATGTCCAAATAATCTAAGATGTAATTTTATCATTTTTTTCACAATAGGTGCGATTACAATTTTCTCTCTAATGTATTCATTTCTAATTTTATCTTGTTTAGTGTATTCACTCTTCCAATTCAACATTTTTTTTCTACAACATTGAATTTAATCTCTTATTAGTTTTTTATTGTTCAACACTCAATCTTATATAACATTGTTGGTTTTATAATTGTGCGATAAAATTTACCTTTAAGTTTGAACGGTACTCTTCTATCTGTAATAACACCCAAAATATTTCTCTATTTCATCCATTCCACTTGAATCTTATAGTTTACATCTTTTTCTATTTCCTTAATCCTGTTGTATAATAGACCTAAGATACTTAAATCGAGTGACTTGTGATATGGTGTATTTTCTTATTTTTACTTTTACGTTAGGATTAGTGTGTCTTTTGTTAAACTTATATTTTATATATTTTATTTTACTTTTACTTAAATAAGATCTATATATTTTCAAAGCTAGTCTCTACATCCTTAACTTCTTATTTATTTCCTCATTCGATTTCCTAAATAAAATTATATCATCTGCAAAGAGCATGCATTGCGGCATTGGCTTTTAGATATGTTCAATAAGTATATCTAATATTAAAGTAAAAAGATGTGGACTTAAAATTGACTTTTAATGTAGACTAATAGTTATCGAAAAATTTTCAGTTAACTTATTTTATGTTTTCACACTAATTGTAACTCTTTCATATATGTTGAATTGTTCAAATATAAGTAATATGGATTCTTTTTTTTCTCTAAAATCTTTTCCAAAACATCTTATTATATGTCTCCTCTAAAACGATGAACACTATATGCAAGTTTTTTTTTATTTGCTCGATATCTATCTATCAATTTTCACAATAAGTATATTGCTTTCATGGTCGATTAATTATGTATAAAATTAAATTGATTCTCTATAATTTGAGTCTCTTATCTTAATCTCTGTTCAATAACCCTCTCTTATAACTTCATAATGTACCTCATAAGTTTAATTATTTTATAATTTGTACAGTTTGTATGTCTCTTTTGTTTTTATAAATAGGAATTAAAGTACTTCTCCTCCACTCGTTCAATATTATCTTAAATCTTATAATCTTATTAAATAATTTTGTAAGTCAACTTATAATTTTCACTTCTAAGCCCTTTCACACCTCAATAAGTATATTATCTGGTCCTACTATTCTGTCACTCTTCATTCTCTTTAAAGTTTATTTTACTTCTAATTCTATAATTAAAAGTATAACTTTGATCATTCTTTCTGGTGTCTAACCTATTTGAGTGCTATGAGATCTCGCATTCTTTATTAAATAGCATATAAAAATAGTACTTTTACCTTTTCTTAATATCCTACTCCATGATTAAGACTCTCCTTTCTTTATCATTAATACATCTCACTTAGTTTACATCTCTTGTCTTTCTTTCTCTACTTTTATCAAGTTTATAAAAATTCTTTTCTCATCTTTAGTACCTAAGGATTAATATAACTCATCAAATGTCTTAACTCTCACTCAACTCACCGCTTTCTTAGTATCTTTCTTTTCTATTTTATGTTTTTTTTAATTTTTTTCACTTTTACAAAAAAAGACCACACTTTATAATATTCTTGTTTAATTTTAACCTTATTTTGTATACTTGCATCTCACCACCAAGATTCTTTATCCCTAAATCCAAAACATTTTGATTCCCTGAGTATTTCTTTAGCAACTTTTTTAATTTCTTTAGCTATCTCGTCTCACATATCATTAGCACTCCCTTGTATCTCTCATGAACCTTTCTCCAAAATCTTTTTTTGCAAACTCTTTTCTTTATCACATTTTAATTGCCACCATTTTATCCTTGATACCCTCTCTTGACCTTTGCTCTTTACTCTCCTTTTAATTCGAATATTCATCACTAAAACCTTATATTGTGTAATTAAGTTCTCTTCAAGTATAATTTTGCAATCCATACAAAGCTTTCTATCCACTTTTCTTATTAAAAAGAAATTAATTTAAGAGCATAGTCTTTCACTTTTGTACGTGATATGATATTATTCACTCTTCTTAAAATAAGTGTTAACTATAATAAAATAAAACGAAATTGAAAAGTTGAAAATAATTTTACCTTCTGCATTTGTTTCTCCTAAACTATATCTCCATACGAACTCTTGTAACATGTCCACATGACTATTAATATCCTCTCCTATGAGAATCAAGTCGATGAAATATAAGAAAATCAAGCTGTTATTACAAATACAAGAGTTTAAATTCTGAGAAGGATCTAAAAAAAACGGCTCAAGGCAGTATTTTCATTACATATGAGACGTACATCTGAAAACTGTGTGATTGAATGGTGAAAGAAACAAGATAAGGGAAGAATCCTTAAAATAATTTTAATGTGTTTACCCATCCATTTATTTTTAACTCCCTGTGACTCTTCCATTTCAAATATTATCGAAAGTAAAATTGAGACGAGAGTTAACTAGGGTGACAGGTTATATTGTGAGATAACGCACAGACCTAACAGCCGAGGAGGAAAAGCCCATTGTTTAAGTTGCTACGCATAGAATACTCTCATAAGCCAAATTTCATCAATGCATGAAAAACGAAGCCCTGGTCGGTTGTGCTATACCAAGTTTACTTTCCAAACTTCCCTTTGAGGTATTCACGAGCGAATAGTGGCCTTTTGGATTATAACTAGGATCAATTATGACAACAAATCAAAATTGGCATTCGCCATCTTCTTCTTTATCAGGATAAAACAATGGGATAATGCCATGAACATACTGGATCCAAACTTTTGACAAAGTCACAAAATTGAGGATTTTTAAAAGTGCTTTAACTAGAAATGAATAAAAAGTAACAATCGTTACATGAGCAGTCGCGTAATTCATGAAGCCATCCACGCCTACTTGCCTTTGCCATAGATAATATATTTTTGTAGAGCAAAAACAGTAGTACATGAGCAAACCAAATTTCAGAAGAACACCATTTAACAACCAAATAATGAGATGAACGGATAAAATTTTTGTATATCAGTCATCAATTACACCAAATTGAACAAAACTGTCAATATCAAACAAAATCGATATCAAGAAAGTTATAGAAATAACATGAACTGTTGCCAAGAATGTTTTGCTTATAGCATTAGCATGCACATCACAAAAGGCTTCGCCCATGATAACTGCCCCTACAGCTGGAATGGAGGTAATGGGATCTAAAATACTCGGATTGCACTCCCCATAGTACTCTTAATGTACAAGCACGTCACCTGTTTTCCATGCAAACCAAAAGAGAATGAAAGACATTAATGGCCAAGAAAAATCGTGGAACAGTAACAAACAACCAATCCGTTAGTTAGAATCCATTCATCACTACATGCCATGGTTTCATTCAAACTGACGGATTTTTCAACAAACTGCACAGAAGTTTTAAAACCAACAATTACAATTAATGAGAACTCTACCTAAGGGCTTGATTAGGAGAATGGATGGGAGTGGGGTGGGTTAAGAATCCTAACCCTTGATTGGACGTTTAAAAGCTAATCGTGGAAGAGTCTCAAATCCATCCTAAGCCACCCCACACCCCAAATTTCAAACCCTCCAAATTAGGGGATTTGGGATGGGTTGGATTATTTATAATTTTTCATTCCCTTTTTTAACCCTCTTCACTTGCTCTTTTTTTTTTAAAGAAAAAAAGGGTTAACATCACAAGGGTAATATTTGAAATTTTACCCTTCAAACCCACCCCACCTCTTATCGACTTTGCAACATCCAAACAGTTGGGAGTGGTTACTATCTGATTTTTTCAATAAACATCCAATCAATAAAGGGTTGCCTCCCCCTCCCCACTTCAGACCACTCCACCCCATTCTATTCTCTTCAAAACCCGCAATCAAGCCCCAAATTAGACCTCTTAAGTCTTAACAAACCCCATCATGCAGATATCAGCAGTTGCTTCTATCTTTTGTGACTGCAAAAATTCGGCAGAGATTACCAATGACTTTAGCATAGACCACAGTCCCCAATAAGTATATATAATTTTATTCAGAGCAAAAAATGGACATGTTCATATATTTCCTTATCAGTAAGTAACACACAAAAACATGCTCACATAAACACACGCTTGCATTGAATTTGTGGCCTTATTTCAGTCCTTGCTCCTGAACATGAAAAGAAGGCAGGCAATGCTAGTCCTTAAATTCTATTTAGTATATTGGACTTGATTTTAATAGTCACATATTTAGACATGCAATACGAGGTCTCTCAACTTACATTTTGCCAATTCTTCTTTAATAAAGAAACCAGGAAATTGGCACTAAGTTGTACGTTCTGGAAGATCTGCTTCTCCTCCGTTGTACAATTTCCAACAGCAACACCCATACAAAGAACTTTCTTAAAGTTGAACTTCACCATTGCTTTTGTTTCATTAACTTTTGACTCCAAGGATTCTTGATGAGTCACTAATCTTGGAAACTTACCTGCATTATAAATACCACAATATAGATCCAAAATCCTCAAGACTGAAGTTGAAATTTCAACTATCACAGCCTTGGTGATAACCTGACTCTTGTAACTGTAGTCTCATCACCAGAAGACCAGCATTCACAGACTCGCAAAGATGAAATTAAGATAATTAGTAAATACTTAGTAAAATATATTTCTCAGGTTAAAATTAACAGGCTGAAGAGAAAGAAGGAGATCAAAGAGACTTCAAGAATCCCTAGTGTTACCGTTCTGGATAAAAGGAACGTTCATCAAGAAATTTTTCCAGATGCCTCTTATAAGAAGACAATGCCTATTGTTTATAAAATTCCCTGTTAACTTCTATGTCATGTTAACACCCTACTGAAAACTTCTATGTCATGCTGCTAAAAGGCAACAACTCATTTTCAGTCACGTATAGAAACAATCTTGGGACTAAGCAGAACAAACGCGAGAAACATTGAAGTCTTCTATGATTATTCAAAAAGAGATATTTAAGAGAACCAATACTATAGCTAATGAAACTACTTGCCAGCCTTCTTTAAGGCAGGGTCCAAAAGACGAGGGATTTGTTTGATGACGGCTTCAGATGCTAAAAATGCATGGTACTTCTTGGCAAGCTTCTTTGACGAGTTCCTTGTTTTTATTAATTTTTTTCAGCCCTTCCACATCCATCTAATTCAGTCCTATTTTTTCCGCCTGTGGTAAATATTACAATAGAGACCATGAAAACAACAAAACCTTAGAACATCTCTAATTTATATTATCTAGATAGAGTAAACATATTTTACAGTGAGTTAGAAAGAGACTGAGATTATGAGCTTCTCATGGAAACAGGAAAAAAAATGATGGAATGAGTTACTGACCTCTTCTACATGCTGAGAATCACCAAGCATGCAAATCTTCATCTTAGGGCGAGGAATATGAGGAAGCCTAACAGAGCCACTGAAACACTTGCCTTTCTGAGGGCCATAGTTCTTCAATCCAATTTGCAGCTCAATAGTTGCAGGAAAATTACGTTTTTTCTCCTTTGAAAAAGTAACAATCTGGGATATGGCCTCTCTCAGTGCATCACTTTGCAGCTTGCTGTCAGTCAAAACATAACAATAAAATCAAGGGAAAATTTGCAGTGGTAACTGATAACAGACAGAATTTTGTCTTTCAAGTTCAAGCACACTGCTAATATGTGATCCTCATACATTATCTAGCAGAATTAGAATTGTCAGTGTATAAGTGCAGGTGATCAATGGCTACTAAATCGCCAAAAAAAGAAAAACAAAACAAAACAAAAGGTCTGAAACCGATGCATACCCAACGAATATCACTTTGCAATGACAGAACAAAGAGAAATTGGGATAGGATTGCAAAAGAATAAGCAAACAATTAAAGCAATTCAAGTTTCAGTCCAGCGGTAAACACTGAATTGGGGTCTTCAAAAGGCCAAATTTTAGCATTTGATAATCCTTATTTTTGTTTCAATGGAAACGATGTGAAACTCTGCGGACCGTGCATCAGAAAACGCCTATAAAAAAAATTGCGACAATAAGCTTAAAGAATAGATAAATAAAGGCTGATTGCTACCTCATGATTAAGGGGTTCTTCTAGAACGGCTCGTGCAAAGATTATTCTGCAATTTGAACAACAAAACACAAGACATGTTAATTAAAACAAAAGCACAGTCAGTCTCCTAAGGCCACTTGTCCTAATGCATTGAGACCCAAAGATGTCTTTTTCTTCTTTTTTCTTTTTTGCCCTTTTTGAAACAATGAGACCCAAAGACGTATACGTTACCCCGTTGAGATACGGCGAGAAGTATACGTTACCCCATTGTTCGATCTTCTATGAAAAGTAAATACCCTAGGCATCTCCCCAGTCACCGAGGGTAGGTGAACTTTTTTCTAATCAAGAAGTGCTTATAGTATTTTTCCCAAAAAAATAAAAAAGAATATTAACATTACATCATAGTTTTAATTATTTGATTTTTATTTTTAATATTTTTTATACACTTATCATTGGTATTTATTTATTAATGATGAGGAACTAATAAATTAAAAATTAAAATTTTTTTAAAATTGAATTGAATAAAAAAAAATTAAAATATCAAATATCAAATAATTAAGACATTTATTTAGACTAAGCAATACATTTTCTTTTGTCATGTTAGCATATATAGTTTTTACATTAATTTTTATTATTGATTTATAATTTAAAAGTGATTATTTTATACTCTCACTTACAACTTGGTTTGTCTATGGAAACAGAAAATAAAAATCAAAATTGGATAAAATATCAATTTTGTACTTATAATTATTACTCAATTATTATTTAATATTATCTATTTATTATTTCATTATTAAAAATAAAAATATTATAAATATTTTTTTATAAAATTATATTTTTTATTTTTATTTTATTTTTTTACATACCAAACAAACTATTATATATAAAATCATTTATCTTCATTGATACGTCAAATATATATATATATATATATGATTAAAATAATAATTCAATCAAAAGACTACTTTTTTTAATTTAATCCTCAAAGTTTTTTTCCCATACTAAATGGCTTCTTGGTGATGCAAAAGTTATAATTACCTAAAAAATTGATCTCGGAAATTTTTACATCATTGCATTTTAGATTTTGTGAAATTAAATAAAACGTCATTTCAAAAATTCAAGTGATCTAGACAAATCCATATCAGTGTACTTTCTTCCATCTATATCAATTAGTTTATTAAATAATTATAAATTTGTCCAACTAAAAAGTTATTTTAATTATACAAAAATATTTGAAAAACTAAATTGAAAAAATTCATCTTTTAAAGAATTAAATTAAGATAAAAATAATTTTTCAGATTTTTCAGAATTAAATTCATATATGTACTCATGTCTAAATCTATCCCATATACGTACGTCTCCTATTCCCCAAAAGCACAAAACAGATCCTGACTTTCAGGTATATATAATACACTTCAAAATTCTTTTTCATTTCCATATGTATGATAATTACGTTTGAAATATTTACGTATATACTTAAAATGATTATATTATCACATATCTAAACGATTTACTTATCATACGTCAACTGTCACATTTTTTCCCCCAATCCGAGCTTTGAGATTGAGATAACGGTAATACAGCATTCCATTAAGTCCTACCACACGTTTCTCAATGACTCATGAATCTCGATGCCTTGGTATCAATTATTCAGTTACTCAAGTCATATAAAAAACTGGTTTGCAAATTATTTATTAAGCTTTAGATTTAACAAAAAATGAACCCAAAACATAAAACTTTTTGAAAATTAGCTAGTTCAATACCTAGTTAATTGCATAATTCAAGGTTTCCAACAAATTCTTTCAGCAAATACAGAAGTCTGTACTGGGTCAATATTTCTATATCCAACAGAGTTGATGATTATATGCTTGGGAGCCAAGACCACAAGCAAGCATATGACGCTTATTGCAAAAATGGAAATTGCTATCTAGCTCATGATGTTTTCACCAAATTTCCAGAAGTATTAAACTCAAGGAAGGCCAACAAGATGATCGAACAAGTCACTCTTCCGACTGCCTTTGCCCCAACACAGGAATGTCTTCATATCGTTTCTGCAGCAGAAGAAAATGGGATGATAGTACACGGGTAAAATAACTGTTTAAGGCTTGAGCAAAAGTTATCACTGTTTATTATCATAACCAGACACCTTAAAACTAATGTTTGCTAATTGGTAAACCTAATTTGTCTACTATAATATATGGAATAGACAACACGAATCAGAAATGGGCGTAAACATGTAACGCCATTCATGTAAGAGTAGGCCACGCACATTATTGTACTACATAACAATTTAAACCCCCCCCCCTTTTTTTCATCATATCAATTTTCTCCTTCCTCCCTCTCAAACAACAGAATGTCTTGCCCCATTAAAAGAATGTCAAGTTGCCAGCCACCCAAAATCATATCTTTTGGGACTCCTCTTGATTAATTTTTCACTTAATCAGACCTAAAAACAGCTAGCTTTTACTCTCTGCCTATTAAAAAAAACCCTCAGTATAGGATATACTACGTGCTGATCTTAGCAATAGTGGCACGTGAATAATAAATTCAACTGTTCAGAAAATGAAAGTAAAATACTGGAAAGGAACGTAAATTCGGATAGATGAGTTGCCCCTCCTTTTTTTTCCCCCTTTCATTGGAAAGAGGTGAGCATGGAACCATACATGCCAACTTACATGAGAGAAAGAATAAGGATTACGAACTCAGTGACGGAGGAAAAAATTGGCAATAAAGACCAATTTGCACCCCCATTGTAACTTATTAAGCGCTTAAGGGAAAATGAAAAGAGAGTACTGCCAGAGAGCGTGTGAGTGAAAGAGTGAGAAAAAGACAACCCTTTATTTTCTGTATGGTTCTTTTTCTCGGGAGGAGGGTGGGTTACCAAAGCACGGTAGATGGCCCGAAATGAAAGCACAGCAATAATGTGTCGAAATTTCATCATCCCAAACAATTCCGTGTTACAGATGCAAAAGGAATGAGCAAGGATTACAGCAACATACCAACATCATTAACTACCATTAGGATGCAGGAATGCAGGCACCTCCAAAAGAGACAGTATCAAAATATGCCCAGATATAGTACCAATTTTCAACAAGGAACCAGAAGAACCACCAGAGCAGTAATGTATAATTTTCCGGCCACATAAGTTAGTAGGAACCCCCCCCCCCAAAAAAAAAAACCTAAAAAAAAAGGGGACACTTACAGGTACAAATTATTTTTAAATAAAAACTCCGGTCTAGGAGCAATCAATCATAGAAGTGGTCTAGGAGCAATCAATCATAGAAGTGGTTAACTAAGTTAATGGTCAATGGATTGCTTAATTTAATTAACCACTTGTTTGGTCAATTGTTCCTTAGAGTGGAAATGTTTTTGCCACGCATTCCTAAATTCACCCAAAATTTTTTTGGGCACAAATTATGCATATTAATAAAGCCTCTTAAGTAGCAAATTAATCATCTAATTTAGAAAACTTTGAATCATAACTTTACACACATATTATATCCTCTTAGTATTTCCACACTCCTTTATGATAGAAAGCTATAAATTTTTAGTTTGGATTTTTTTTTTCCTCAGATTCCACTTATTATCGCAAAACTTTTCAAAGCTAAAGAAAGATAAGTGAAAGTAAACCAGATTGGATATTACATGAAATTCTAATCGTAGACCCTATAAATTCACAAGATATTCAGCCATGAGCTATTTTCCAATATCAACAGATTTCAATTGATTTTCTCATAAAAAATATCAGCAGCCATTGAAGTATTATAATATCATATTACAAATCTCCCAAGATATCCACAATCTTAAAAATTCGAGCCCAGATTTTAAAAACTGCAGCTATAAATTTAATAAGAATGAAAATATTATTAACCAGCCCTTCTAAAGTTATCTAAAAAGGTTCTTATAATAATGCTGATAGGACTTAGGAAGATTAGAATTACTGACGAAATGAAAAAGCCCTTTCAAGTTTCAATACACAAAGATCTCCAATAATTGATTCAAAGAAAGAACAATTTCAATTTAATCAATCAAATTTGACATTTCAAGAAGCTAATGCATCTCAACAGGCATGCACCATAAAATTGATACATAAACCACAGAGTGTATATAGAGAGAGTCAAAAAAATTTTGTACCCCAACATTATTGTACTCCCAGAGCTTGTGAACCCCATAATCCACGGCCTGCAACCAAGAACAGAAAGTTCTTAGTTATTCATCTTGCAAAAACTAGCATCAAAGAAACCAAAGGAAGCTGCTAATAAATTAACACCAAAGATGACAAAGGAAACTACAAATATACAACATATGGAAGAAAGGAAAGAAAAATAAAACTCATAATTATATTTAAATAGACTTACGCAATAAAGTTTATTCATAAATAAAAAATTTATCAACAAATTGTCAATAAAAAAATTAAACCCTCTTTAAAACAAAGAATACAATTATTGACATGGAACAAGCATAATGTTTCCCACAACCAAGAGGCATTATAAACCACATAAGTTCAACTTCCACACCAATGTTGCAATCGCAATTGAGGCATCCAATAATCGCAAAGTAAACTTTAACCTCCTAAACTTACTATGAAATTTGGAATATCACATATATATCCTCCCAAATCCTACTTACCAACATTGCGTCGTATTCGAAACTCCTTCGGAAGCAAATAGAAAATAAGTATATTACTCTAATTTTTTCCTCCTTATCTAACACAAAGTCTTTGCAATTATCCATTTGCATCCAACAAACTGGACTTCTCTCATTTCTATAATCAATGATAATAGATGACAATTATCAAGCAGGATACATTGGAACAACAATAAACAAATCTCGAATCTGGACTCGATACAACAATAAATGCACACATTCCTAGCCGAAAAAAAAAAAAATGCAACGTGGGTCGCGATGAGATTAAAGGAATATGAACTCACTCGTTCTCCGAGGAAAGCACCGGCAATAATAAAGGTGACATAGACTGAGTTCCGGCGCATAACCACTTTGTAAAGACCTTCGAGAAGGCCACCTCTGCTTCGTCGAGCAGCAGAATCCATGGTGATTGGCCCTGCCGTATTTCGTTGGTTTCCCTCTGATCTGTGTTCTAGGTTTACGGATCTCTCCTCTCTCCCCAGATGAACGGAAGGAAGCACGACGAATACAATTTTTTATTTGATTATTTGATTATTGGGTTATTTGATTAGCAAAGATATATGTACGTACTTGTCATTTTCCGAAAAAAAAATTTGTTTATAACCAATACCAATTACCAATTAAAAATAAAAGGTTAAATTATTAAACACGAATTTTTAATTTCATAAAAATTATAATTTTATTACTTAGTTTAAAAATACACAAAGTGTTATCTTTTTTTAATTATAAGTAAATTTATCTCTCTTAAAAGGAAGTGTGAGTTATATAAACAAACAACCACAAGAAAATATTAAAAGAAAAAATAAATAAAACTACATAAAACTAAGTAATAATGAACAAAAAATGCACACACCACCTAATCACCATAAGTTTAATAATAAGTTCAGAGACATAAATAACATGACAACAATATCTATGTCTTTCAACGTAAAATCAACTAACATTATACTAACAATCAAACCCAACGAACAAATTTCTGTAACAAATTTCTGTACGACTAACATCCTTTAAAAATTTCTAAAATTTGGATTTCTCAATTTTTTATAAAATTTAAGACAGACAAAATTTTTAATGTTAAAATTTACTTCTAACGTTAAATTTTATTATTTTTAAATGTTAATCTTACACTTTACTTTATTTCTCTCTAATTATATAAAAAATTTACAAAACAAAAATTTAGAGAATATAGACTAAACAATTTCAAAGTAAAGTATAACATATTAGTATTACTTTCTTAAAGACATTTAAGTATGGTGGCCTGGGATATTTATTTTGGATTAGAAGCAATGGGAGACTTTCTTTAAAATTGAAAACGGTTAGCCTGCCCACTAATTTGGCTTAACTAACTTAACACATGGATTAAATTAGCAATAATTCAAAACTAATTTCAAATATGTTAAATAAGCCTTGTAATGTTAATGGATTGTCTTCACAAAGTTATATATAATATCTATTATATTATTATAATCATTATTCTTCATCACTTAACAATTTATATCCCTTTTTATATTCAAACTAAAGTAAGGGTCTAAAATCTTTTTCTATCTACAATTTTTTTTTTTTTTCATTTTTCTTTCCATTTTACATGCCAAATGAGTCTTAAATTGGGCTTTTTTTTCCCTAAGCAAAACAAAAGAAGCCAAAGCCTAAAATAAAAAAAACTAAGGCACTACAATGAAGAGGAGCTTGAATGTTCCAACAACATTAATATTTAAAAGGGAGACTAAATCAACAAGGACCTCAACCCAAACTTTGGATAACTCTAACTACTTTATTCCATGATTAGCTAAATAATTAGTAGCTTAATTGGCTATCTAACTAATATGCCTTATTTGAGCTTGCCACTCACGATCCAGAATAAAAGAAATGTGAAGAAGAATTAGGGTTCCTCTTCTATTCCTAGCTATATGATTAACAATCATATTCGCAGTTTAAGCAGAGTCAATTTCAACAACCAACTTTTAAATACCTTTCTCATTAGCCAACTTGAAACCCTACTTAACGGTGTAATTGCCCAATCCATTATTATAACCAAAGACCTAATGACCTTCTTTATCTTTTACTAACCCACTATAGTTATAACCTATCTTATCAACAAGAGCAAAGGCATCATAGTTAAGCCTAAACTAGTCTCACATGGAAGGATTCCAATGCTGATTTGAAGGAAGAAAAAGGGTTATAGTCTTTGATATCTTGTTCCCATTAACAATAGAGAAGGAGTCTTAAGTCCTTAAAATAGCAAACACAAGATTATAAGAGTACTGGAAACCCACCTCAAACATTTTACAGCAATTGCATTTCCATAAAAGCTAAACACTTATGACCTAAGTGAAAGCTTAACAAGCACTAAAGTCTATGCCTAAAGCTTCGATTAGGTTAAAAGAAAACGAATCTTGTAAATTACTAGTAAAAAACAAAGTTTTGTTAGAAGATTTGACTAAATGTTTTCACACTATTTGTGCAATATGACAATTACATAAAACATAGAAGATATCTTTAAGGACACCATTACAAGCGCAATAGCAAGGATTTGTACCATTCCATGCACTCCTACAATGGTTGGTAAGCAATCTATCATGGCAAGCCAATCAAAGGAAGCAAAGCACTCTTTCAGGCCCCTTCCAACTTTAAATAACATCCCAAATAAGGTTATCCTTTCCAAGAAGAATATTCATGATCAAACAATAGGCACTTTTAACCGAAAACTCATAAGTGGGCATGCCACTCCAAATATGAGCCTAAGTTGTAGAAGAGTTATGGGAAGCTAATGCATTAAAGTTTGAGGTAATAAAAGAGTATAAAGACAATCAAAATCCCATTCACCCTGGGCAGAAACCTAATCACAAACCTTACTCAAAAGAGTGGGTTCATCAATATGGCAACAAAAAGTATCAATGAGCTTCAAGTTTAGTTTTATCTATGCATCATTAAAGATGCTAGCTCTAAGGTTTTATATTAGAAATTCTAAAATGACAAATGGATGACAACTATGTGACAAATAAGTTATAAATACACTTATTCGATTGCTATAAATCAGTAATGATTATGGAAAAGATTGCTTACCCTAATTATATTATAAGTTGTGATGATAAAAAATGTTGATAAATATAGTATTAATATGTGCTTACTTGTTTAATCATTAATTCGTAATACTTTATTATTAAATCATGCTTTGCCTCTTATGTATAAGATATGTTTACTCGTAATATATTCAATAGGTTTTAAAGTTATATATATAAATCAAATTGGATATATGACTTATAAGGATCTCGTAGTAAGATAGGATTATTTATATTTTACTATATGTTATTATGTCATACATATTTATAAATGTGAATGAGATTAACTATTTGATTTATATGTTAAATATCTTTCATATATGATAGTCCAAAGAAAGAAGAGTTAGCATTGATTTGAGAAGAAAGGAATATTAGTACCATACTTTACTCAAAGAAAGAAAAAGCATAAAGAAAATATGCTTCACAAATTGAAGAATTAAAAAATTCAAATATTTGAAAACTTGGTTACATTAAAATAGCCAATAAACTCAAATAGGTATACATGTCATCAGCTAAGAGTTTTTATGTAAAATTTAATGATTTGGATTTGCACTTACTGGCTATAAGATATTTTAATTATCAACAGTATATATATTTGAATTTAAAAGATTGTGATATATAGTTTTCTCTAAAAACTTTAGTTTGACTTTTAGTCATTATTTTTATCATATCTCACAAAATAAATAGTTTTTTGATATAAAACTTATTTTATTTGAAAATAGACTTAAATGGATTTTCAAAGATAGGCTATTCACTTAAAAAGAAGCTCAAATGAAAAAGTTATGATTATCTAAAGTTAAGAAGTAAGAAATAAATTTTACACATAATTCTATTTTGACCTTTAGTAACTTTTTTAATCATTCCTCACAAAACGTATGAAATTTTCAAATGAAACTTATTGAATCAAAAAATAGATTTCAATAGCTTTTTAATGATAGGTCATTCAATTAAATAGAGTTAAAATGAGAGAGATATGACCATTTGAAGTTAAATTTGTGCTAACAAGTTAGTTAACCTTAAAATTAGTCGACTAGCCTTGTCAAAAATGGCACTCAGTGCTATTTGGACATAACCAATCGACTACTCTGAGATAACCAATCAACTAGTCTTTAGAAATTCAAGCTTATGGTCATATTTTATATGGCAATCGACTAATACACCTTTGATAGTCAACTGGCAGCATTAAGAATAACTTTTTAAAGCATGTAACAGTTTTTTTTTTTATCCTAAAAGATTGTATTCATTGTAGACTATAAATATGACCTTTTAAACATGTTTTTAAGTAGAATCAATTGCTATAATGTGATCTCAAACGTGTTGTTGAGCCTTAAAAAAAGAAATCATCATTCTTAGGATAAAACTTACAAAATCTCTATCATTCGAATTTTTTAAACTTTATCTTGTATATCTACTATCTAAAAGAGTTTCTTTAAGCAACATTATTCTTCTAAATTCATTGTAAGGCAAAGGTGGTGTATCCCTTATGAGATAAAATAAGAGTAGGAAAAATTTTGGAGTAATTATCCTTTAGGAAGTGAGGAATACTTTATTTTAGAAAGAAAAACAATTTTAGATTGAGGTAAATGTTGTAAAGGCTCATAAATGCTTGATTAAACTTATGAAATTAGTGAAAAAATCTTAAGAAGTTTAAGTTTAAAGAATGGATGTGGCTTTGAATTGAAGCTAAATAAAGATAAATCTTGAATTTGCATTTTTTTTCCCCTTATATTTTTACATTTTAACTTGTTTAATCGATACTTTGTTTTTATGTTGATTTTTTGCTTAATTATTGATTATTTTCTTGCTAGATGCATTTTTTTATATCTATTTTAAGTAAACCAATTGTTAAAGAGATTGTAAAATTATGTTCACTTAGAAATAAAGTTTAGCATCAAATTTAAATATATAATGTTAACTGATTTACTTTGGACATAGAGATTGAGTTTTTCATATTCCAAATATCAATATAAAGTTTTTTTTTATTAATATAATTATTAACTTATACAATACTCTTTAAAGTAATCTTAATAATAAAGTATTTGAAACAGAATTAAGAAAATTATCCAAATTTTTGTAAACATTCGATTCAACCCCTCTTGGGCATTGGTTACTTTGTTTAACAAAAGAAGCGTTACTTTGTTTAACAAAAGAAGCTAATGCCACTAGCTTCCTTAATTTGCCAAATAAAGCTAACTTTGATAAAATTAGACTAATTGTAGATAAATTACTATATAGGATAATAACAAAGTTTGAAAGAGAATGAAGCATTGTCTCTTCTATCAATATATTTATTGAACAACATATCTAATGAAAGGTCAAAAGTTTTGATCAAAATTTTTCATATAATTCATAGCTTCTAAATTCCTGAAACCCAAGCCCCCTAACCATTTAGGTTGACAAATCTTATCCCAACTGATAAGGTGGGCTTTCCTCTTGCAACCATCATGACCCTAAATAAAATCATGTTGAAGCTTATTAATCTAATTATAGACTTCAATAAGAAGGTGAGAAACTTGTATAGTATAAAAAAGTATAAAGTTCAAAATTGACCTTGCAAGAGTAACACAACTTGCCATAGAAAGGCATTTAGTTTACCGCTTGGCAAGTTTATAGTATATCTTATCAACAATGTAGGAAAAGGTGTTGCAAGAGCTTCTATCCCTAATTAAAGCAACCTTTTAATTATCTTCCCAAGTTGCATAAATTTTTAAAGGCAAAAATACTAAAAAGAGAATACCAAAGTTCATAGGGTATATTGCATGAAAAGAAGATAAAAAACTTATTTCTATTGACTTTCTACCTAGATAGATTGTAGAAAAGATCTAAAACCTTATTAATGCAAAACCTTTGATCATGAAAAGCTTAACCAAAAAGCAAGGGATCATTTGCAAACATAAGGTGAAATATTTTAAGGTCATTTCTTTTAACTTTAAAAAGTTTCCAATTTCCCTTATTAACTTCTTTGCAAATCCAGTGAGATAATTTGTCCATACATAAGATAAAAATGTAAGAAGAAATGGGATCCCCTTCTTTAATTTTTCTCTGAGGCTTGACACACTCAGTTTGGCCCTATTCCATAAAAGATTAAGAGTGGAAAAGGTGATACATTTCATGATAATCTAAATGAACTTTTGATCAAACCCAACCTCCTTAAAAATATTGGCAATGAAGGTTTTTATTAGCCTATTATAGGCTTTTTCAAAATCTATCTTAATAGTACAAAAAACCCTTATTTTTTGACATAAATTTCATTAAATGAAAATTTTCCTAACCCACTATAATATTATCTTAGATACAATGCCCATAAATAAAGTTGACCTAATAAGGAGAAATTAACAACTCAATAGCAAGTTAAAAATGATTTGCTAGAACCTTAGCAAGGCATTTGTAGGCTACATTGCACGAAGATATACGCTGGAACTGAGAGATGAACTTAAGGGTCTCCACTTTTAAGGATAAAAGTGATAAAAGTCTCTTTTGCCTTAGTAATAGAAATCTCATACGAGAAAGCCTTAGAAACAAATTTAATTATACTCGAAGCCAAAAAATCCTAATTAAATTGATAGAAAATAAGAGAAAAACCATCAAGGCTCAAAGCCTTGTATCCTTTTCCATGGAAAAAAGAGCACCCTTAATATTTTCATCATTAATATCTCCAACTAGACACTCTAAGACACCTAAGGAAAAAGATAGGAAAAGAAATAAAGGTAGAGAAAAAATCAACACCATTATTTTCTTTAAGGAATAACAATTTAAAATAACGAATTACATGAACTTATAAAATCGTGAGGCTCTTTAATCCAATTCCCATTACCATCTTTAAGATTATGAAATTTGTTTCTTCTCTTATTGGCCATGTTTTTTACATGGTGATATTTGGCGTTGCGGTCACCCTAATCAATCCACCAAATTCCAGCTTTATGAACCATAAAAACCTATTCTTGGAATAAACTTCTATCAATTTATCAAGAAGTGAATTCTCAAGAGAGCAAAAATACTCTAAATAAGGATAAGATGAACTATTTTGAATACCTTGAAGCTAGGCTAGAGTGTGATTTTTTTCTCCTCTTTATGTTCCCAAAAACATATTTATTCCAGGTAAGAATATTATCTGTAAAGTGTTAGAAAGCCTTATAAAGACTAAGGTCTTTTCTCCATAAAGATTTCAAAAACATATCATACTCCTTATAATTTAACCAAATATCTTCGAACTGAAATGGTCTATTCCTTTTGCTACCTATGTTCAAATGGTCAGTTTAGATAAATAAAGGATGATGATAAGAGTATTTTACTATTGTCAATGTAGTCACCAAATAATCAGGGAAGGAAGTAATCCAAGACTTATTACTTAGGACTTCATCCAATTTCTCAAAAAGTTTGTTAAAATGCTCTAACTTATGACCTCTCCAAGTGAAATGAGAACTAAAACAACCTAGATCCAAAAAGCCACACTGATGGATTCTTTCTTGAAAAAGATTGCAACAAGCTAAATTAATCGAGGTCTTCACCATTTTTCTCACTAAAATTTAAAATATCATTAAAGTCTATTGCCACACGTTAAAGAGATATGGTAGTATTCAAATTATCAATGATCCACTACCACAACCTCTTCTTGTGATCTAAATGTGGAATAGCACAGATCATTTAATGAAATGAAACATTTCTTGTTGTCATTATTAACAAGCATATATGTGAATTGAGGACTGGGGGTAGAGGATGGAAATAACAACTTTAGCCTTCTTCCAAGCAACCCATATGCCTTCTAATCTTCCATTACTTCGAACAGAAAAACAACCATAAAGCTTAACCATTGAAGTTTACGATTGGCCATCACACCATCATTATGGGTCATAACTAAAGCAACCAAATTCATAGAATAAGAATCTTTCATCTAACTCATGTAATGATGAAATTTAACACCATCGACACCTCTAATATTCCAAGCAATTTGCATCTTGGTTGTGTCTTCCTCATACATGCATGGTGCTTTTGTAATACAAGAAACATTATTTTCTAATTCACCAATATCATAGTCCAACAAGTCACTAGAAGCAATTCCATCATGATCATTTAAAGGTTTTGAATGATAACCTAACAAAGGTTCACAATTCAAAAGGTAGGATAGGTTTAATATGGTTTGCTAAATTGTCATATTAGAATAAAGAATAGGATGACGTGTTGGCATTAGGCCTTTGATCTGATTTGAAATCTCCATGCCATTTAAGGGCTTTAGCTTGTTTTCCTTACTGTGGCTTAAGGTAGTCTTTGAGTTCACAAAGAGGTTAAGTTCACAATTCTATATGTCCTTGCTAAAAGGTTTACATCACATTGCTTTGAGATAGGCTTGCTTCTTGGACATCAAATTGGGCCCATTAGATTTGTCAATAGGAGTAGGTATAGGGTTAAAAGCTGTCTCAATAACAAGTTCATTAACCATCACGTATTGTAAATCAATTCTAGCAATCTTGTTGTGATTGTTGGCATTTATATCCATAGAATCCTCCTCTATTATTTTTGCTAAAGAAACAAATTAGGATCCTATCTAAATTTGTAGTTATATTATCCTTCATCTTCTGAGGTTGTTGATGTTTTTGAAGAACATGCCATGGGCCACAACTATTAGTAGTAAGATAATGTTCAAAAACAATCTTTGCCAAATCTTCCTCAAGTAAACCATGCTGATCTATAACCATAAAGATAGATATCTCAAGGCAACCTTTCAAATAATGCCCAAACCTCCCATACTGAAGACGTAATAAATGTAGGCCTTTATACTTAAATTTAAAAATTTTTCAATTTAACTTAAAACTAATAACAAGAGGCTTCTTTAGATTAAGTTCAATGTTAATTTGAACATAATGCCACCTAGATTGAAAAGAGATGTTAAAATCAACCTTGACAGTATTATCAAACCTATTACTAATGTAGGACAGAAAATTAATATCATAATACTCAATGGGAAGGTTAGGAATCAGAACCCAAGCAGTCACTTTGTTAATGCTAGATGATTATCAGTCAAAATTAAAACTTTATTTTTGAATTATAAGATAGTGATCATTGATCATGCAAGGGCCACCAATGAGATCAAAGTCAAAAACATTAGAGCTAAAAATTTAACCACGAATAACTTTATTTTTTGCCCACATCTTTTGAATAAGTGCCTCTGATGCTTTGCAACCTATGGAACATCCCAAGAGCTTGACAATCAAATATTGCTTCCATGGCCTCCACAAATGCTTCTTTAGCTTCTAGGAAAGTTTAAACTCAAGACATTCATACTATTTCCCTTTTGATTCAACAACTTGAAGATTTATAGTATAACTATTCAGACTATCTAGACCATTTCTTGTAGCCTTAACTTCATCATCATCATTCATTAGAGCCCAAGAACCCATCGTACCTTCATCATTATCAATGTAAGAAACTATCCAATGAGGTCTCCCCTTTTGTAGCTTTTCTTATAGCCCTCCCTACACTCCCTAAGAGGGTTTTCATAACAAACCGCATCACCATAAACAATTATGGAAGCCTTAGGATCAAGAGAGTAATCATTGCTTTTTATCTTTTTAGCACTTCAATCAAGTTGGTCATTCTTTTTAAAAGAGATCACCTCTTTCACACAAACTTTATTCATCGCTACCTTCGCATGTCTTTTGCACAAACTTAGGCTAGGCATATTTTGACAATTCTAAATATATTTTAATGTCTTATATTTGCCTTGCTTCATTTTGTTTTATCTTTTTTTTTTTAAATATATTAATTATAATCTTTAGTTTTATAAACAAAAGTATAATATGTATTTTAAATAAAATTTTTTAAAAGTTTGTTATCAAATTTTTTAATAAAAATATAACATATGATTTTTTAAAAATCTAATCATATAGTATTGAACTAAAAATTATTTATTATATTTTTATCAAAGAATTTGAAAACAAATACATTAATAAAAGTACATAATTTTTAACCTAAGTAAATTTTTATTATTAGTTGATTTTTATTATTTAATTTAAAATTTGTTTATCTCAAATTAGTTGAATTATGTGTTACATTATAAGATGAATTTATATGTGTGCCTTTCAAATTTTTCAATAATAAAAATATTATTAATTATGTCTTATCCATGCTAATAGTTTTTTATAATATTTTTTTCATGTTTTACTTGACTTTATAAATGCTAATATAACATGTATTTAAAGTAAATAGTTTTATTGTTAGTATAGTTTTACCAGTGATCGTAATAAATTTTAATCTAAAATTTAGTTAAGCTATATAAGGCATGTTGTAACATGGATTTATAAAATGCTTGCAATTTTTCTTTTATTTGTTGGTGGTGAAAATAAATCTTTAAGTGACTTAAATTAAATGGGTTATAATTGGATTTATATTTTTGTTCGTTGTTTTATAATTATTTAATAAAAAGGACATGATTTTTTTCAAATAATTAATATTAAATATTAAAGTAAGTTATACTCCTTCTCTATCTAAAAAATATTTAAATTATACAAGAGTTTCCTCTTTTAAAAATCTATACTCATTTTCTTTAAAATTAAAAGATGCATTAAATTAACTTTCATGGCAACAAAATATAACTATAATTATATATATTTTTATAAAAAAGTTCTTTATATGTATTACTTATGTAATATATATAATATTATGTATTTGACTAATATAGAAATTATCAATTTTTTAAATAATAAATTATAATTATAATTTTCAATACAAAACAAATAGCATTGAAATAAAAATTTAAAAAATATAATTTTTAATAAGTCATTTTTTAGTAAAAGAAATCAATATTATTTGTAAGAGTATTTTTGTTATAATTTAACTTAGGGGAATTTATATATATTTCATAATAAAGAGAAAAGTTATATAATTTAAGCATTTTAAAAAAATAGTAATTTATCCTAAATATTAATTTATATTTTCTTACAAAATTATTAATTTATAATTTAATAATAGGTTCAATTGAACTCTTTGTTTATGTAGTTTTACCAATTTTTATGTTTGGTCCTTACATCTTATTTTCTTGTAAGTTGATCTTCATAGTTTTAGAACTTTATTCAAAATACTATTAACTAAATGTTGACATGGCAAACAATGTCAAATACCTAGTAAACATGGAATTTAATGAATAGCCATATTAAATACACTTTGTCATACAAGCTACACATTATAGAATGAAATAAAATTACCCAGTTACCTATAATTATTTTTGTGTCTTCTTTATCTTCTTTATCACTGAATGCTACTAACTTTTATGGGTACTTTGCTAACACTAGTATCTTTTACTTCACAAATTCTTGCTTTTGCATTAGGCTTTCCACGCCTGAGAAAAATAAAAGAAAGCAAAAACGAAATAGGAGGAGAGTAAGAAGTGAGAAGAATGGGTGCTTGCCTTACCCATTCCTCTTTCATTATCGCTTTTTAATTTGACATCATGTTCACCATTGTTAGCTTCCTCTCCGATCCATACTTTAGCCTCCCTAGTTGTCACTACTACCTCAAAAGTTTATCATGCCATAGATGCTCCAATTTCTAGGGTTAGATGTTAGTTTGTATTTGGAATCTATTTCCATTGATATGGCAAGATTGAAGTCGCTAAATGTGAAAGGGAAGTAGATTATGAAAAGCAATTCCAGGACTACTTTATGCTCTGTTTGATTCACTGCATCGTGAATGTAATCTATTTATATAACTTGTATAATGTTTATTATACACTTATACTTATTATTCTATCTATCAAATTACATTTTAAAAAGTATGGATAAAACAGTTATTTCTTATCTCACATATTCCCTACTACTCACATTTTACATTCTCTTCACTATTACATCTCCCAACCAAATGAATCATATATGTATTGCTTTACTTATTTTGGCTTTTACCCAACAGCTTTATCTCTTGTTGAAGGCTTTTATGGTGAAAGATGTTTGGCAATCTTTTAAAAATTGAATGAATTGGGATAAAGGGTGGTTAATGATTCAATATTATGATCGTAGTTAAACTGAGATCAAATCATTTTTTAAAACATATATAGAAATATTAATATTAATATTAACATATAATACAAATATTGTAGAATAATATTTAAAATAAATAAAAATAATAAAAAATACAAAAATTAGTTAGAACATTTTATATATGACAATAAATTTATATGAGATGCGTTGAGTAGAGTTTAATAAATATTATAAATCTTTATTGCAAAATGTCAAAAACTCTTATTTAGACAAAGCTTTTAAACATTGGTTTATGATTATTTTAGTATAGATTTGATTACAGGTCAGTCTCATTTAAAAATAAATTTGGTTTGTAAGAAAATTTGTAAAAAATTTAGATTTAGGTTTAAGCCCAACCTAACATAGTTCACATAAAAAGAGGTTCAAACATGATTTTAAACTAGCCAAGTCTAACTTTTTTTTTTCTTTTTTTAAAAAATTACTAATCCCATAAATCTGCTAATTTATTATGCTTTTTAGATGTGTATGAAGTTTTTGAAAATATGGCATTTTGATATAAATGTGCCAATATGCCTTTGCATCTTAAGAAAAAAAAATGGTTATACATATATCACTACAAGGCCATTTCCTTCAAGTGACGTGAATTATGTAATAATTTTTTTAAAAAATATAATTAATATTATTAATTTAGCAATCAATTTAGCATTGCACAATAAATATAGCCTTATGCCATATTTTAAAGTGAACTCTTTAAATTAATTTAACTTTATTTAAATCAATTTTTTTTTATGATGAATAATTCCTGGATATATTGGAAAAAATAGCATTGAGGGATCTTATATTTGACTACTACAACAAGTAAGAATTTTAACTATAAATAAATGTCAATTGATTGATATTTCTTACTCTCTATGAAATTCAAAGTTTATCATCTTAAAATGCAAACTTTACTCAAATTAAATCAAGAAAATAAAAAGATGAAAGTTCAATTAATATTAATTAATATACTTGTTATTAATTACTAATGTAAAAGTATATATTATAATACGAGTCGAGCTAAAAAAAAAAATCCAAACTTGATTCATGTTCTATTTGGGCTTTTAAAAAATGAGCCTTTCTTTTAGCTTATAACATTTTCTTTTTGGTGCTAGATCTACGGAGTCAAGTAGGTTTTCTAATCATGCTTCTCAGAATCGGACCGGACCGGCCGGTTCGACCGGGAACCGGTCCTTAATCCGGTTTGGTTGAGTTGAAAAATTGGACAAACAAAAAATCGGTCAAGAACCGGTGAAAACCGGTAAAAAATCAGACTAAAAAATTGGTCAAATCGATCTGAAGCCATTTTTATTTTTTATTTTTTTTATATAACAGAATACTTCATTTTAAATGATTTTGACCAATTAAAAATAGAAGGTAATAAAAAAGATGAGGGAGTTGAAATATGATTTTTTTAAAAAAAAAAGAGAAAATAGGAGAAATAAAATGTGTATACTTAATTATTATTTTTACTTACTTTTTATCATGTTCAATTTTCTAATAATATTTCTCTCAAATATCAAGATACTTAGCTAAAATTATTATTTATTATTTTATTTTTTAATAATAAGTAGAATCTTAATATAATTTAGAAATTTTAAAAATTTAATATTAAATATTCTTAATTTTTAATTATAGATAATTTTTATTTTAAACTAAACATTAATTTTTGTAATATCTTAAAAAATGTTAAATTAGTAATCAAATATTTAAAATTTACTAATATTTATTTGTTATATAAAAGTTTTAATACATAAATTTTTTTAAAATAATATATTTAATTATCACCGGTTCGACCACGGTTCGACCAATGAACCGTGAACCAGTACTTCCACCAGTTCAATAACCGGTCCGGTTTTAAAAACATTGTTTCTAATACATGATTAGGTGTAGTTCAATCATCAAGTGTAAATGATATGACTATTCATTAAATCCACATTTATTAATGGCCTGTTTGGAGGAAACAAATTTTGTTTCCAAATCTTGTGTATAATACATATTATATTTATATAATTATTATTCAATAGTATTTATCTATTTTTATTACTTTTTTAAAATAGTAATATAAGAGTTATTTTTTAATCTATAAATTACTTTTTTCTTTTTATTTATATTTCTTTCCTAATCATTATGTGTACCAAACGACTAATAAATATTTGCTATAGCATTTGTCCTATTCATATCTAATTGACAATGTTATAATGGAGATTGATAACAATAATTTTTTTTTTCAAAATTTTAGAACTAGAAGAATTAACTTAAAAAAAAAAAAGGTGCAAAGATCAACTTAAAAATTTGGCTAAGCTAAAGGACCAAGGCTATGTTTGATATGTAGGAAAAAATTGAGAAAATGAAAAGCCAAACAAAATAAATAGTAGAGATAAAAAGTGATCAAGATATCTTCAGCTCATTTGGTACATACAAAATTAGGTATAAAAATAGGAAAGAAAAAAGTGATTTTGTAAATAAAAAATATTTATAATACTCTTATTTTTAATGATTGAATAATGATTAATAAATAATATTAAAATAATAATTAAGTAAGGATTATAGAGATAAAAATAATATTTCACCAAATTTTCAATTTTCATTTCTTTTTTCACCTAGCAACCAAACATGCCATTTTTTGAAAAAGGAAAACGAATTAGTGCTACTAAATAATATTACATAGACATAATAAATATTTACTAATTTTATTTTTTAAGTTTTCCCTTAGAATCTTCAATACCACATATCAAACATAGTTCAAGGACGCAATTGATAATGTTTACGTAAAACAATTACTTTTAAAGAACTTCTTATACAATATTTATTATATGTTTATAATTTTTTATTATTATTTAACTATATTTTATCACTTTTTGTTAATTTTGTAAATTAAAAAATAAAATTCAGTCGTATCCTCAAAAGTATTATTTTTTAACTCGCCCTCCATTTCTGTTACAACTGGCCAAAGAGTTAATTTAATTTGAGCTTAATAGTATATGTAAAAGCTGGACAAGAACGCAGCCGACTTCGTGCAGAGGCGCCCTTCATCAGCGGCCAAAGCAGTCTTCATTATTCAGTCCGTTTCGTCCGGCGAGTGTTGTGCGCGTGGAAATCCGCTTAGACAATAGACAATTTGCTGGTTCGTCAAACTACCAGTAATACACTCTAAAATATCGGTCAATCCCTCAAAAAGCAAAGAAAAAGACCTGTAAAAGAGAGGGATTACTAAAAAGCGAGTTTGAACCATTTTTCTGTGATTATTCTTTGGTTTCGATGGAGAACTTCGATGAAGGTTTTGAACTGAAGGAGATTCAGACACTGGAAGGTCACTCCGATAGGGTTTGGAGCCTGGCTTGGAACCCTGCTACTGGGCATCCTGGAATCCCATCTGTCTTCGCCTCTTGTAGTGGCGACAAAACCGTTCGAATCTGGGAGCAGAATCTCTCCTCTGGTCTTTGGGACTGCAAGGTTTTTTTTTTTTTTTTTTTTGCTGCTTTTGAATTCCGACGGGCCTATGTGAATTAGAGAATCAAATTTAATGCTTTATTGCAAAATCTCGGGGTGATTGAGAGACAATGCAATTGGTCACCTGGAGAATGTAGAAGACTATAGAGTGGTTCGTGTGATTTAGTTTAAAATGTGAGTGTTAACAGGAAAAGACACAAGCTTTGCTGGGTAGACTTAAAACAGTTACGGTAGCATAATCAACTTGAATAAGTTGATATCCAGTGGTTTGCTATTTTCCCAATGATTTCTCGGCGACCAAGTTTATCGTGTTTTAAGGTTTTCCGGATTGACTTTAGCTATGATATCTGTTTTATTTTCGCCATTCCAGTTATGATCATCATTAAAGACTAGGAATTTGGGCTGTCTTCATGTTCAGCTATCTGGTAATGGCTTTTTGGTCTAATCTTACTGCTACGAGAGAAAACAAGGAGGGTGAAATAACGTGGTCAAGACATAATGGTTCTTTCCACGTGACTTACTGAGAAAATATAAAAATCTCCTCCACAAAGTAACAAAGCTGGAGTATGTTTTATATTGAAGTTTTATTTTCATTTTTGTTTGGTGGAACATTTCGAAATTTTAAGAGTCTGATATTAAAATGCAGGCAGTTTTGGAAGAAACACACACTAGAACAGTTCGATCTTGTGCTTGGTCACCATCCGGGAAACTGTTGGCTACTGCCAGCTTTGACGCCACTACTGCTATCTGGGAAAATGTTGGGGGTGATTTTGAGTGTGTCTCTACTCTGGAGGTATGATTCTACCGTGAAGAAGTCATTCTCTATGAATATACCCTAAACCTGGTCATTATGTTTTCCTTTGAATGTATTTAGTTATTAGTCATTGCTCTTTTCTTCAACCCTCAAGAATGTACTCTGATTTCATGTAATCTTATATACAGGGTCATGAAAATGAAGTGAAGAGTGTGTCTTGGAATGCATCTGGGTCTCTGCTTGCAACATGTGGTAGAGATAAATCTGTTTGGATATGGGAAGTGCAGCCAGGTAATGAGTTTGAGTGTGTGTCAGTGCTGCAAGGACATACACAAGATGTGAAGATGGTGCAGTGGCATCCAACAATGGATATATTATTTTCATGTAGCTATGATAACAATGTTAAGGTAATGTATATGCTAAAATCACTTTGCTAATATAATTTTACCATTTTTCTCTAGCCTATACATTTTCTTGTATTGTCAATGAATTTAATTGGATAGTGTGACTACATTATGATTTAATTAATGTTACTTCCAGGTTTGGGCAGATGAAGGTGACAGTGACGACTGGCAGTGTATTCAGACTCTAGGAGGACCTAATAAGTAATATATCTTAACCTCTCGTGTTGGCTTCACTTTTATAGCTTCATTGATTTCTTCTCTTTTAAACCTGATTTATTTTTCTTCATCATATGACATATAGCTCTTGCATTGCATATATCTTTATTATGCTAGTTTATATAGGATGACTAATTTCTTGAACTAGTATTACTTTG
This sequence comes from Erythrophleum fordii, assembly GCA_032878935.1. Taxonomy (NCBI): domain Eukaryota; kingdom Viridiplantae; phylum Streptophyta; class Magnoliopsida; order Fabales; family Fabaceae; genus Erythrophleum; species Erythrophleum fordii. Next base: position 10,211,482 of record JAVQMF010000045.1, on the reverse strand, counting down.
CTCTTATATAACTATATTATTTGTCAGTGGTCATACTTCTACTGTTTGGGCTCTCTCCTTGAATACTAGTGGAGACAAAATGGTTACCTGCAGGTATGTGTCATATTTCTCTGTTCATTCCTAGGAATCATTTTGGCCTTTTGTTGAACTTCTGTGGCATTCTGACCCCTGCCCCTTGTGGCAGTGATGATCTCACCCTGAAGGTATGGGAAACAGAAAACCTAAGAATGCAATCTGGAAATGAATTTGCACCTTGGTAAGGAACATGCATTTTTTTCACCAATTCTTCCTCTTTGGGCAAGAATACCATAACATGTATTTGATATTTCACATATTGGAGATGTTGTAATGTGATGGAGAGCTAAGCAAGTACGGAAATCCACCCTTCAAAGCTGATTTCTGAGGGGAAAGAACCATGCCACTTAAGTACCTCAAGAATTACTTGTGACTATCTAATATTGGACTCCATCAAAATGTTCCAGTTATTTAATGAAAAGTTGTATGATGTACGTCATACGCATTTGTGCATATATTTGATAGGCAATTGACTTTTCCTGAAAACTGACAATAAGAGCGGCCTATTAGTATAACAGGAGGGGGATAACATGTATACCCATGAACAGCAGAGTAAGCTTTCACAATGACCGTAATTAGGATCATATTCTAACCATCTAAAATGGATCAATATAATCAGTTTTTGCTTGAGTACTCATATTCTTTAAATATCATTAGATATAATTTCACTTTGCTTTTTGTTTTACCCATCCTACTTTCTTTTTTCTTTTTCATTTGCTTTTCAATGCCTTTTGGTAGTCTCTTTTATTTTTTTGTCTTTTTTTTTTGGTTTTATGGTTTAGAAAGGCTTGAGACACCTTTATATATATATAATGATTTTGGATTTTAAAATCAATTAGCCAGGTTTGGGGCAGTAACTTTGAGTTGATTAACACATATATTTATTGTGACATATTATGCTTCTCTTTATTTGCACAAATAGAAATTGTTTCTTCCTTTTTTGTTGTTTTAAAATTTCAGGAGACATCTTTGTACTCTTACTGGCTATCATGATCGGACAATTTTCTCGGTTCATTGGTCAAGGTAGTTGCATCGTAGTTAACTGAGATGAAATTTGCATCCCATGTTTGGCATACATAAATTGTTGTGTGTTCACAGAATAATTCAACGCTGATAATTTTTTGTGGTATGGATTTGGATTTTGGAAAGTCAGACATCCCCATTATTAGGGGCTTAAATTTAAGCCAGATGCATGGCAGGATCTAGATGACTACTTTTGTTGTAGGGTAATTCAGCCAATGCCTATGTTTGGATTGTATGCTGACAATTCTGCCTGTGCCCTGGTTGAATTACCCAATTTCATTCTTTGGGTCACAAAAAGAACTTGGTAACAATAAAAGTGTGATTTTGTAACATTCTACTAATTCATTTTAAAATCATGCATCCTTTTCTTAATTTTGTTAATCATTGAAAGCAAGATGAAAAAAGACTCATGTACTTTATATCTTGTATGAAGATAGCAGATAAATGATAAGTCTGATCCTGCTGTATCCTGCATTGTTGACAGAGAAGGTATCATTGCCAGTGGAGCAGCTGATGATGGTATACGACTTTTTGTGGAGAATAAGGAAAGCCTGGTATGTAATTTTTTCTTTTGGGATAGGCAAGGATGCAGCATTTTAGATGCTGCAGTCATCCTCTAACATTAGCAGTTCAAATTCTTCTTATGTCATTGTTTCTGTGATTCACAGTTGATGCCTAACAGATAAATTCTGATGTCAGGATTTGCAAACTTGTACTGACTCATAAATTAGGCTATCTAGATTGGTACCAGTAGTCAAGAACTTAAGACTTTAGAAGCAACAGTTGAGACTTTTGACTTTAATTTTTGTAAGCTGTTGCATCCTTCCACCTCTCCCTTCTTTTTCCTTCTGTTGAATACCGATCGGGCATAGGGTTGTCTTTGTCTTCTTATTTCATTTGATTTGCACTCACTCGTGATGTCTGGGGGGCTGTATGAGGTTTCAGTATTCTGTCCTGGTACATTTTAGTCCTAGTGCATGAAGAGTTCACAGAAAAGGGGCATCAGATTCTTGCATTGTCCATTACAAGTTTCCTTTTCCTGATTTAAAATCATTGCCAATCTCTTCATATCATGGACTCTGCGAGATTTTATTGGCTTGCCTTACCTGGAGCCTCCCCCCCCTTTTTTTTTTCCTTTCCCCCCCCTTTATATCTCTTCACACTTGCTTACTAGAGTACCAATAGACTTAAAAACATATTTGAAATGATTTTAGTTAAAGGGCTGAGAAGAATAATGAGCCAAGTAGATATACTGTGTGTTGCAATTTTAATTATCTGATTTGAGTCCCTACGTTAAATTGTGTTTTTTTGGATGTTGGCAATAATGACCTTGCTTTGTTATTCAAATATCGGTTAAAGTTACAAGCTAACTGGAACAAGAGATTTCCATATATTTTTCTTGATATAATACCTTCCCATTTTCTCCTTGTTTTTGTGGACTTGCATCAGATTCTTTTGTTTAGTTGTTATTCCTGGCATCTTATAAGTTATAACCTTAGGGTGGTTTGCGCTTCAATATTTGTGAAGCTGTTATTATTCAGGGATAATGTCGTACTATGTACACTGATATCCCAGTCCCTGAAAAATTCTGACTTATACATGATTGTGCCATTGGGTGGGTAAACAATGATTTAAAAAAAAAAAAATTCTTTCTTTCCTTCAAATTATTGAGTTTGTTTACTTGGACACTGTACATGTATCAAGTTCATCAGGATAACCAGTAAATTTGACCAGGTTGCTTGTGATGTAGGTTGATGGCGGCCTTCTGTATAAATTGCTGCTGAAGAAGGAGAAGGCCCATGACATGGATGTAAATTCAGTGCAATGGAGCCCGGGGGTAAGATCCTCAGACCCTACTTTAATTGAGTAGCATTGATGATGAAGTTAATTCCTCTTTCCGCAAACATCAAGTGGGAGGATTCCAGTGCTAATATTGGATTATGATCATAATAGAGTCTTGGTCCATAGAATGATCTCTCAAATTACCACTCTAGTATTAAAGTACTAGATGAAGAAATATGGTAGGGAGTTGTGGGCCTTCTATTACTAGTTTTGAACTGACAATCCTTATTAGAGAAATTGCACCTTGAAGGATGGAATTATTTACATGGTGGTCGAAGATATATAAAATTTATAGTTACAAATATGTCAAACCTATTAGAATTAAGTTGGTTTCTCCGATTACAGGTGGATTCTCTCATTATCCAAGGGTGCGGGTACCCTGCCTAGTTGGCAACTTCATTGACCATTGAATTAAAGTATCAAAAGTTTAATGCAGATCTTATGGCCAATAGAGCTTCCAACTATGTAAGGTACCAGTGCTCCAGGGGCACTGGAGAATTCACAGATATTACAGATAACTCATAAGAACTTACAAATTTAGAGAATGATGAGTTGCTTCAGCAGAGTCTATGCATTGTTTGACTACATCTGCCAATGTTGGCACCCACCAATTTTTTGTGTCATCTGGTGCTTGTTAGGAGAAGCGGCTGCTAGCCTCTGCAAGCGATGATGGAACTATCAAGGTGTGGGAGCTGGTATCACTGTGACTTTACTGATTCAAGTTTTGCACATATTCTGTATCAGTAGAAGAAGCATTTATACTGCTGAAGCCTAATAGTAGAAATGAGCAGCCGTCTTCATAGTTCTTGTTGCCTATTAATTAAAATTTGTATTCACTCAGGCGTGACTGTAAATTAATTAATGTCAAAACTAGATGGTTTTGGTTTATAGGCTGATCTTATAGAGCTGCTGTAACTCTTTCATTTTGGCTCAAGGGTTGGTTGCAAAATAACTTCCCGAACTGTGATAAAAGTGCTCACCACAACAAGCCCGATGCCTAAATACCGGATTACAAGGAATGGTAATCGATGAGAGGGAGGTTGCTGTCAAAATATAAACTTCCATACGAAGACAGCCGCTCGTTCATTTTTTATTTTTCCGAGTAAAAATAATGAGTTTCTCATATTCCTTCCATTAAAAAGGCTTATTGCTTTTTGGGAAGAAGGAATGGCATAACCATAAGAGGACTAAACTTGTAATTTTTAATTTCAACTCTCATTCATCCACCCACGTGATCTCTTCTGGTAGTACCACCATGTGCAAGTCTCTGTTTTTTGTTCTTTGAAATCTTGCTAGCTGTTTTTTGAAAAGACAGAAAAGAGCGGGAGTTAATTAATTCAAATCTAGTATCATAATTTTTGAAGCATTAAGTTTAAATAGTGGGATTTTGTTCCCTCATTTAAATAGTGAGTAGATAACTCAGCAGCAAGTTTTAAAAATAAAATTCTTATAGGAGTACAAAAAATAACAAAAAGGATTATAGAGAGTCAGGATTAATAAACCATCATCTATATACGCTCGTTGCTAAAAGTGAATCATAGAGAAATGAAAATTCAACACCTGTTCTCTATTCTAAATCCGCCAGCATTGGCTCTTGTACCCTCTTGAACCAAAGCCGCTCGTGCCGTCATGATCCAGCTTGGAACCAAAGGAGCATCAAAAGCAGAGCAATCAATCCAATCCTTCAACAGCTCCTCCTGACCCCATATATCTGGAATCCACACCCTTCCTGCCACTTCCACTCTATGCCTCTTCAGCCTCTCTCGTCCACTTTCCTCTGCCTCACCACTTCCTCTTGTTACATCCGCAGAAGCGGAAACCAGCTCCTGCAATGCCATTTTCTCGTCATTGCAGACACAGGTTTTTGAAACAGACAGGTTCTGTGACTGTGTATCATCTTTATAACCACTATCACAATCTTCAGATTGGTAGGCTTTCTTCAATTTCAATGGCTGAACTTGAGGGGGCATCTCGTTATCAAATTTTGCAGAAGGTTGTTGCTGAGCCATGAAATGGGTTATCTCTTTCACGTGTGTGTGCTCTGTTCTTTCTCTATTTCCACCTTCTTCTTTTTTTCCTTTCTGTGCAAAGCAGATATGGAAATAGTGGAGTGGTGGGAATGTATATGTGGGGATTAAAGCAAAGGGGAATGGGTGGGAAATTAGTTTACACGTCACCCACAATGAGTTTCCTGTGTATGGTAAATGACAAAGGTACGTGTCTCTTTTGGGTTGGGATTATTCTAAAATGTGTGGCTTATTAGTTCCAACTTGCAAGTACTCCATTGCCAAATGGGAAAAAAGGAGTTAAAAAAAGATAGCGAGGGATTCCTTGGATGGATTTTTTGGAGCATTGTGAGGTTGATGTTGATCTACCTGAGTATTTATGATTCGTGGTTTTCAACCAATGAGGTTGAAGGATTTGATTTTTTTTTTAAACAGATATTTCAATGATTATCATTCAAACAAAAGTTTAAAAATTATATAATTACTTTACAGACTTTTTATCATACGCTTGAAAAGATATTTTGTTTGTGAGGAATGATGGTACCCACCTTAAACCTATCCCTTTCATTGCAATTTAATTCCTAACTATACCTTCTGAAATATAATTTATTAGCAGTGTTGTAGCTGCACATTATGGTTAAATTCCTTAGTCATGACAATTTACAGGTTACGTATAGGATACGTAACTGTTCTTTAAAAAAAATTCTCACATGCTTTAAATTATGCTTCTAAAACATTTTTAATTAAAAACTATTTAATATAAATGAAAGTGCCAAAAAAGTCTCGAAAAAATATATAGAGCTACACATGACCTCGCCTAAGCTAGTCATATAGGGCTAAAAACATTGCCCAGGGGTCAGCTCTGTTATCTAGATTGGCCCTGCCCAATAATATTAATTTTAAAAATTTTTAAAAAATTTATATAAAAATTTTAATTTTTCGTATAAACAAAATATATTTTTACAATGATTTAGATGAATTTTTTAGATATTATTTTATAATTTTAATTAAAAAATTAAAAATTAACTTGATTAATCAAAATATTAAATTGAGTTAAATTTAAGTATCAGACTTCAAATCTAAAACCTTATGTAATCCTAAATCAAAACTCAAGTTAAACTAATGCCCAACTCAACCTGAGAATTGTTCACCTCTAAAACTATATATTGATATCATAATTCTAAATCGTATTTGTCAAATATTATTCATATGTTGATACGTGATAAGGCATTTTATAATTCAAGGTTAGAAGATGACAAGGTTTATTTTGGTTGGTATGTTGACAAAGACGCATGTCACTTGCCAGCAGTAAAGAAGGCGAGTGTGGACCATTGTATCCACATGGCCATGTTTGGAAGAGGTCCTTAAAGGCCTCAGAAGAACCAAGCAACCCTAAAAGTATACAGCCAATGCGATTCTCGACCTTGGATTTTGGGAAGTCGCTCATCTATTACATCAAGCGTCACTTTAAAAAAAAAAATTTTGGTAAAGTACATAATTTTTTTTAAATATTTTGTATTGATTGTAAAAAGTAAAAACTTAAAAGTAAATCTTAATTTTATTAGGATGAGAAGAATTTCTTAGAAAAGAATCTAATATTTTTCTACCAGCAGTGCTTTTATGTAATTGAACCAAAAAAAAAAGGAAAAGCAAAAATTGGATGGGCAATTATGTTGAAAATGACAAAAACGTTATGAAATGACTACTCAATTAGATATTAATGGGAGGGGAGAAAATTAAAGCAGCATAAAACGGTCAAAATGTACGGCCAACGTGATTCTCGACCTATGACTTTGGGAAGGTCGCTCATCTACTGGTATGACAGCAAGTATCACTTCAAGAATTTTTTTTTCCTGGTGAAGTTCATAATTTTTTTCAATTTTTTGTATTGATTGTAAAATGTAAAAACTTAAATGCAAATCTTAATTTTATTAGGATGAGAAGATTTTCCGAGAAAAAATCTAATATTTCCTTAGAAGATTGAGAATTTAAGGTTCTAGTAGTGCTTCTTTATGTAATCGAAAAAAAAAAAAGAAAACAAAAAATTGGATGGACAATTATGTTGAAAATGAGAAAAACGTTTTGAAATGACTACTTAATCAGATATTATTTTTATTTTTTTATTTTTTTTTGTTCTTTTGTGGGGGGTGGGAATTAAAGTAACATAAAAGGTTCAAAGGGAACCTTGATGCTTACGAGAACGGAGGCTCACCACCCTTCAATTTGGTACCCCACAATGGATAAAACAAATTGAATCTATTTTTATTTGTATTTTCAGTAAGGGCATTTTTATCAATTTATCTTCTTATCTTTTCATTTCATACTATTTTTATACAACTAAACATGCCCTTCACAGGACATTTTATTTTCTTTTTATAACATGCTAAACATATTCATCTCTTCATTTTTTTTCATATCTTTTCATATTATATTATTAACAATTTCGTGAATTAAACGGGTTCTTAATAAACAAAATCTACATATTATTATATCAAAAAATCTCATAATAAATACTTAAATTTTTTTTTAATATTAATTTCTCAATCTATTACTTGAACTACACTCATGCAGTTGTGTAAAAGGTGAAGTGCGTGTTTGTTTTTGTGTTTGGAGGACTCAAAATTATATTTTTTAAGAAGCAACAATTTATTATTTCAATATAAACGTGATTATAAAACGTGATTCCAAACGCACCCTAAGACTACTCTTATTCAGTGAACATATTTTATGACGTACTTCCTATAGTTTTGTCATTGGATTGCTTGGATGAGCTAAAAACAAAACTGTGGATTCCTCCTATTATTGGTTTTCTTTCCCTTTTTTCTCTTGTTTGGGTTCAACAAAATGAAAACAAAATACTAATTTTATGTGCGTGTCCATAAATAAATATATGTATATAGAGAGAGAGAGAGAGAGAGAGAGAGAGAGAGAGAGAGAGAGAGGTTATATGAAGTGCAGTATGACCTTTTCTTTGGGCTGCATATATCTTAGTTTTCTTTTTCCACTCTCCTTTTAATTTAAATTTTAGTTTAGTATCACAATCCTTCATGTTGCTAGGACAGGACGCCCACCCTAGTGTTAAAAGAAAATTAGACTAATCATCAAGTTAAAATAAACACTAATTCATAATTTATTACTTTTGTTCCAATCGAACTGTAATTTGATCATTTTAATATATATATATATATATATATATTTTATAATTAAATTAATACATATATTATAAAATAATACTTAAAATAAAAATAAATATTTAACAATGTAAAAATTAATTAAAATATTTTGTATATAACAAGTCATTAATAACTCTGTTGAACATCATAAACCTTCACTGCAGAATACTAGAATCCTGATTTGAATAAAAAATGAAAAATAACCGGTGCCAAACCCTGCCATTTTTTTTCTAACCGTCTGGACTGATCATTGACCAGTTTTTTCATTCACCGATTTTCTGTACAAGCTAAATACACAATGTGAACTGGGACGTTGGAGCAAGCTTAAGAAACTACTATAACACAAACCCTGATCATTGTATGAAAAATTTTCTGTACAAGCTACTATGCTCATTCAAATATGCCAACAAGACAAGCATTAACCCTTCAATATTACAGCTTAAGCGCACAACAAACTCTCGAAAGTACTTAGGTAAGCTTTCGTGAATAATCGTATGCACATGGCACAACTCTGACCTAAAAGGTGGTGTCAAAGGGCAAAAGGGGGACCTAATACCTAGAGCAATGTTACTTGTATCCCTAAAAATCGATGCATTGGGGAAGAATGCACGGGATTAAAGAAGCTTAGAACAGGAAGAGAAAGAGTATTAAGCTCTAGGATAGCGCGAGCGTCCTTTCTTCCTTAAAAATTCGGGGATCTCAACCAAACCACCATCATTGAAAGAGGAGGGTCGCCGGTTGATACCGGTAGTCATATCTCCCTGTGTAAGCTGACTTGCCTGTGATTAGAACAAAAGCCAGAATTATTGGTAGGCATAAATGACAGAGTAACAGAGAGGGAGAGTTGAGCCATACCTGCAAGGGTCTCCCTTCATTTTCCTCCTGACGCTTGAATCCAGTTGCAATTAATGTTATGCTTACCTATACCATAACAAACTCAAACAATAACCTTGGGTTTCAGAAAGGGAAGTTTAGAAAGCATTGAGCCACAAATCGTAGCAGCAACCAAAAAATCACTGGGCAAGTTTACAGAACGAGAGGAAAAATAACTACTATAGATGGCAGATTATGTAAAAAGTAATTTGCGCAAAATTCTCTACATGTCCGCACTATGAAGACTAATGAGTCAAAAGATAAAGAACAACTTTTTACAGATTATGAATCTTTTTAAATTCTACCTGTTACATCTTAATTATTACCAATTTTATCTATTTATTTATCTTTTTATCTCAACTTCATTTTAAAAAGATATATTACATCAGGAACTTTATCTTTCTCTAACAGTGAAAAAATAAACATAAGGCTTTAACCCACCATTCATATTTGATGTATGTTACAACACACTAGTTATGGTAATTTAGACTTGATCCGTATATACACCCCACTACTAGTTTTAGACTTTTAGTTCTTTTCTTTGAAAGCTCACAGGTTTTAAGATCCATAACATGATTGTAGGATATTTGTAATTTACGTTACTTACTTGGCCACATAGCGATGGATCTATCACTGCTCCAAAAATTAAATTAGCAGTGGGGTCCACGAGGTCATATATAACCTCTGCTGCAGCATTTACCTGTAAATAATCATATTAACAGCTGAAGCATACGAAAGGGCAATCTTTACATAGCAAGAGCACGATGAACTCAACAGATGGCAGTTCATGAAGTGCTAAGCTATTAAGAACAACCCAAGTCTTCTTCATTTTATTTCTTAGCTGAAAGCATGATTGCCAAGCATGCCTCAAACAAGCGTTTGCTGATTTGTTCAATTCTTTATCCAAGTTTGTACAAACTACAAGCTGACTTAACAATGATGCAAAACAATAGAATTACACTAATGACCAAGAGGTGAACTGTCTTCTCAGAAAGTTTCTATCTACCTTGTAGATTTTGCTTGCTCACTTAAATATCATATAAAAGGAAAAAACGTATATAACTTGCAATTTCAGTCACACAAGACACTGGATGATTTATATTTGAAACTTTCATCAGTAACATGCAGTTCCTAGCAGTCTCCAATAGCCCTTGGATGATTTATATTCCAAAGGAATGGAAGAAAAAAGAAATTAAAAAGGATAGGGAAAACAACCATGGATGCAGAATTGTCACCGACAACACAAGCATATAGCAAAGATAAAGCTGCAAGAGCCAGAGGGTTTGGCAGCTACCTCAAACAAGGTCAGATCACTTCCACCAGTTATGTTCCATACAATTCCAGTAGCCCTCTCTATACCAATATCTAGTAAAGGTGACTGGATAGCATTTAATGCAGCATCTCTTGCTCTTGTTTTCCCTAAAATACATAAAGGAGCCAGAAGATAAATCGAATGACGTACACAAGATTGATAAGAATGAGCTTGTCAAATTCTGAGCCAAAAAAAGCAGAGAAAGAGATGCCTTAATTAACACAATATACATTTTATACTTCAGAAAATATGAGAAGAAAGTTGTGTAGAGAGGCAAAAGTTATATGTGCAAGAACCATTTGGTCGGATGTTCATCTGGCCTAGTGGCCCAGTACTGTCCAATCCAAAATTAAAAAAAAAAGGCTAAGCACCAAGCCGGCCATCTCAACCAGTTAAGTTCAGCTCAACCCATTGGCATTATAAATAATAAAAAAATATAGGAACTAAACTGGAAAAAATTCTTTTTTTAGGGCTATTTTAAAATTTTAGCAAAAAAATTTTAAACACATTTTATAAAGTATAAATAGTTAGAGGGTCAAGACCCCTACCAAGCCCCTCTCAAGTATGATTATCACATTCAAACAAAAGAAAACAAGGTAAAAAACATATATATTTTTTAATTTGAAAGCAAAAAACTTTGATTTGAGATAGTAAATGACATTTTTGGCAAAAACAGCTAGGCAAACTGCTTTTGGCATTTTGGGTTAGGTCCATCTTAAACAAATACCCCCAAAAAATAAAAAATCAATTGGACTACCACGCTCCAACTAATCGCCTTTTGAAATTTTAACATCTATATCTGCATTTTCTTCCTATTTCCTCCTTTGAACCCATATTTTTCCTTTTCCATTGCATAAATCTCCAAAAAAAAAAAAAGTATAAAGTCGAGTAGTTAGGTGCCCAAAATAGTCAAATAAATACAAAAATATGAGCCTTTAAAGTTTTAAAGTTTTATTTTTTCATTTTAAAGTTTCAATTGCTAGGTAGTGGGCCAAAAAAATTTGCCCAACTTAAACCAAGCCAGACTTTAGACTAATGTGAAACCTAGTCCGATCCAACCCATGCACACCTCTACCATTTTGCATGATTCATGAGGATTAATATTTTTACAACCCTTCAAATTATTTTGTTTGATATTTAATGATTAGTTTTTAGGCAATGCTGGCTATGCTTTCCAAAATCACCTTGGTTATCTAATCCTTCCCTTCCAGACATGCAAGTCATACCCTTCTACATGTAGAGTTTGATTATCTCCCTACCCCCTACACAAATTATACAATTTTCAGTGAGCAACACGCAGGATCCACAGCTCCTGCTGATTGCATTATATTTTGAGTCCAGTAGAAGATCAGGAACACAGGAGCTGCAATGCAGCCCCATTTGCAGTTTCCATACGTACCAGTTGCAGTTCCAATCCCCATCAGTGATGAGCCTGCATCGGCCATTATTGCCCGAACATCAGCAAAGTCTACATTTACCAATCCTGGTATCTGCATTGAATTAACCAGATTAATAAACACAAATGAGTTGAAGACAGAAACCATCAACTTCAAATCATGAGCACCATATAATCAGGACATCCTAATAGTAGGACCACAGTATGATTTATCATTTATCAACAAGCATCTAAAATTCATAAAGACTAGAGAAATTCATTCAAATCATACCAACTTGCTTCCAACATTTTTGAATCAATAAGTCAAACTATGAGCACTATATAATCAGGATATCCTAATAGTAGGATCACAGTATGATTTATCATTTATCAACAAGCATCTAAAATTCATAAAGACTAGAGAAATTCATTCAAATCATACCAACTTGTTCCAACATTTTTGAATCAATAAGTCAAACTACTTTATGCCCACAAGGGTACATGAATCAATGTTAGTCATTAGAGAAACATAATTATTAAGTTACTAACGTATCTTATTCATCATGTGGGCACCAGCAATAGTAGCACGCCTTCCTGCAGTCTTAAAACTGATTTGGTAGGGGCTATTGCCAAAACAAATAAGGACATGACATACTTAAGGTTCCCTTTCTATTCAACTTTTCCTTTCTCCTCCATGATCAATTTTCAGGGAACAAAACAAATGCAGCAATAATAGGAAGGTATGTGTTTTCATTCAGAGATCAGTCTTTTATTTCTTTTCTTTTTTTTTTGGGGGGGGGGGGTGTTTGTTCCATACCGTTATAATATCAGATATGCCACGAACACCTTGTCGAAGAATATCATCAGCTAGATTGAATGCTTCAGTTACAGGGGTAGATTGAGAAACGGCAGTCAGTAACTTGTCATTTGGAATGACTATGAGAGTGTCAACATTATCTCTTAAGGCTGCAATTCCTTCTTGGGCTTGAACTGCCCTCCTTCGTCCTTCAAAAGAAAAAGGGGTTGTGACAATACCAACAGTCAGTATACCCATTGACTTTGCCACACCAGCAATAACTGGAGCTCCACCAGTGCCAGTACCTCCACCCATTCCAGCCTGCACAAGTGAATTTTAATTTCCAAGGCTAGAAAAGTAATACTAATAATGAGCAGTTAAGTAGGAACTGTCAAAACACCTGTTACCAGTTGATGACCCCCCCTCCCAAAAAAAAAAAGGTATTTGATTAATTCAAATATCAAGAACTGCCGATTCCTTGTCTAGAATGGGTATTAAAAGTCAAAATAGCAGAGACTTGAATGTTATACAGGTTCTAAGAATTTCCCTCCTCACCACAAAAAGAAGAAACATGACACACATGTAAATTTATGCCTGCCTGGCCCCGGGGTTTCACAATATAAATCCTCAAATATTAATATTATGGTGGGTAATGAGCTAAAATTTAGAATCACAACTAGATAACAGCAATGAATTTTTGCAATTCTGCTTCCATTTGAGTTATCATCACATAACTCCCTATGATAGAATTTCAAATAAACATAAATAATAGGTAATTAATAATTCTTACTCAACAAGACAACTACAAAATTGCCACATATTGCAGTAGCACTTATTGATAATTTCTGAAACAAGAATCATTTTATATATCATGAAAAATATTGCACCCGTATTTTTACTATGTATAAGCTAGAGGCATGCTATTTGTCATGTAAATTATTAGAAAGATTGAAACTTAAGAAAGATGGAGTATTGATAATTTCAATCCTCATAAGCGTAAGCTCATCTCTGTATTTAAAATTGGAGCATCATTTCCTTTTAAAAAGGAGAGACATAATTTTTTTATAATTTCAACATGATATCCCAGCTCCTTCCTATCAATTGCAGTCATGATAGCTTGAAGAAAACAAGGTGCGGCAAACCTTTAAGACTATTTACTACAAAACAAACAATTATACCATTGTTGGGGTTGTTACTGTTTGTCATAGGGAGTTTTTAAAAAGAAAAAAAGAAAAAATATCAGTTTTGACACATTTCCAGTTCTCATTTATAGGGGTACTCCGGGGGATTTCTTATTCAAGGGAAGTTGTGTTGAATGACAGGTAAAGTGACATTTTTCCCTGTGCAGATTGTTGATGCTTTGTTTTGAAAGTAAAAAGTTCTGTTTCATCCCTATAAATGCTTTCCCTGAAGAAAAAACAAGAGTACTAGTGGTGTAATGTCTAAAAGAGTACTAAGATGAAAATTCATAATGTAAATCTGTAATTCACTTGGCAGAAGCTATAATTGGAAAGAAGTAGTTGAACCTACTGTAACGAAAACCATATCAGCTCCATAAACTGCCTCTTCAATTGATTCTTTGCTTTCTTTGGCAGCATTCATGCCAATCTCGGGGTTGCCACCAGCTCCAAGACCCCGAGTAAGCTCTTGACCGATTTGTAAACGGTTCTCAGAAAAGACAGGTGACATTCTAATGGCTTGAACATCAGTATTAACAATCCAGAATTCAACGCCTTTCATTGAACTCTCTAACATGCGATTGACTGCATTTGACCCTCCACCTCCCACACCAACAACTTTGATCTTTGCTTCATTGTAACTACTTGGACTAGATGTAACACCTAAGCTCTCAGAGACGTTTTCACCTGAATTATCCTTTCTTGGGTTGTTTACTACACTGTTCCCTTCCCCTCTAAGCATTGACACCTCAGGATGTAGATCTAGAAAAGGGTCTTGGCTATGATATAGACTGACACTATGGGAATTAGCAGAGCACTTAATCTGAATCAAAACTGACTTTCTTTTGCCATATAATTTCATGCAACATGCCCTCCCCGGGTAATTCTTTGTCAATGTCCTTCCTCCAAGAACAGTTGGCATCCCAGATGAAGTTTGAGTATTAGAAAGTGCAAAATTTGTTGACATACAAGTTGCCATATTTGGGAGCCAAACTTCTGATAGCTACGTCAATAGATTGAAAAATTTAAAGTCCCAAGGATTCAAACTCCGATTCGCCCAGAATCTTTTCTTCCAATACCTGTTGACCAAAAACTGATATATCAGGTAAGGGCCCAGTAATTAACTATCCTGAGAGGAAATGACTCAAATAGAAAGGATTACAACAAGGAATTACATAATATAGCTCATAATCACAAATCTCAAGACCCACAAAGGTAAAAAATGTCCGGTCTCGGTCAATTGCAAAGATCCGAAGGACAAATGCAACTACAATTTTTCAAAAGTCTACTTGAGGAGAAAACAAACTAAACGCTATGGGAAACGACAAACAAACCAGAAAAAATTACAGCTACGAAGAACAGGAAATGCTTAAGAGATAGAGACCTGAAAATGTACCAGAGCTCTCGAACAGAAACAGCATTTGAGTGCTGAACCCAAATGGTGCAAACTGGGTCTCCCTCCGTATGGGGGGTCAGCAACTCTGTTTTTCACTCTCCAATTCGGCCGCAACGCGAAAAAATCTGCGAGGCGCAACCAACCAATACTGCTTTTTTGTTGGGGAGGGCATGTGGGCTCCCAACAAAGAAACAGCTCCCAAAAATACAAATTATCGTTGTGTGTCAATTTCAAGACTCAATTTTGTTTTCTTAAGATTTTTTTAATTAGATTTTTATTAAGTCACCATTTGAAAAACACTTAAAATAAACATGATTTAATGAAATGCGTAGAACTGTTTATCCACGTCTGGCTGAATTTTTGAAATATATTGAGATGAAACTTATGTCATGTTATTTGAAGTTTGAACACTAACGAGTTTTGTCTCTATCAAATCTTCTTTGTCTTTAATTAGGCACTTTTAAGTTCTTAACCTTGGAAATTAATGTATTTGTATCTTCATGAGAAGTTAAAAAAATAAAAATAAAAAATCCTGTGAAATTTTATTTGGTACAAAAGATGAATGCAATGGAATAAGTCTGCGTGAAATCATAAAATCCTCACTACTTGTCTTTTTGACTTGGAAGTAAATATCACAGGTAAACACCAAGATTGTCAGGGAGCCCCTACAGAACCAAGATCTCCTACAACATAGAAACCGAGTGATAGTTATTGCAGTTTAAAATTCCCCGTGCTTGACAAAAAAATATCTAAAAATCCGAAAGTTAACCCTTGCATTACTGTGACCTTGTCTGAAAATATATTCCTTTATGCAATAAACATCAGAGCCAATCTAAATGACAAAAGCTTAACCAGAGACAAGTTGCAAGTGACAATGAAAAATGAGGAAGGAGAAGCATGGCCTGCAACTGAGTAGGTGATCTTCAAGTGATTTCGACAATAAAGAACAATGAAATGGAGCAAACATGCATGTCATCAGGTTCCAAGAGTTCTATGACAAGAGATTTTGTGTCTGAATAATGTTTTTTATGTACAGCATAAAGAAGTGGCATGGTTTGGTGTTTACCAATAATTAAATTTAGGTAATAATTGTTGGAGACTGTGCCCTAAATTAATTATATTATAAATATTATATTTCATTAAGGAAAATGAGTTTTTTTTTATTATATTTATTATATTATTTGCATGTTTATTATAATAATAATATTTTTAAATAAATCATATTGATTATTTTGAAATATTCCTAATTTAGGAAAGCATGGTGACAAAGAAGCCTTCCCGTAGTCTTTCATTCCCTCTTTTGATCCAATTACATATTCTAGATTCTAACACGCGCCAGTTGAACATCACCCTTTGAGCATCGCATCGGCAAAATCAGATCAAAGATTCCACAGGGAATACATAATGCCTGGCAAAAGACAAGCAAGAAAACCAGGGGGCAGTCTCACTATCCGCGGATAAGATAGAACAGAGAGGAGAATGCCCAGAGACATATAGGTAAACTAATATGAGTCCTTCTATATGCGATAAATTGGTTTGTATTTAGTGTACCTGACTCGACTTTCTCAAGTGTAAGTCTCACTTGCTCGCTTGCTGGAAAGACGGACTAGATTGATAGAGCACAAGGCCTTCCATCTATCCATCGAACCAAGTTAGTAATTCGGTTCAAAGCCAGTAGCATGATAAGACTTCCTCGTTCTCAATCCATTCCATCCTTTCAGTCAAGCCAATCATCTTTATGAGAACGATGATGAAATAAGGCTAGTATAATTTTAATTAATAATTATATATTAATCATGTATAAAGATACGAATTAAAGTCATAAACACTTATTAGGAAACAAGGTGCTGGATCGACCCGTTATGAGATAACTACATTGATTAAGTAATAAGTGTATCTCATATATAGTCGTGTCACTAAATCTTTAAACTTGAAATCACCATAGATTTCTACATGAAGAATACTGTGCTTTGACATAGTCAAAAGTCACCTTTAATCATGTGATCATAAAGGCTATGATCGAGTATAACAAAATCTATATAGAGGAAGATGAGTGGTCAAGATAGAATTTGTCCCTCTCATTAATAAAGAGACATCATTGGGCCACTCAATGAGTGAGACTGAGAAATACATGGGCATGCTTGGATGGAAGGATTTTTTATTTATTCTATTAGTCTACTCGAAGATCAAGAAGGTGACGATCGAATAAAATGAGGATGATATTTCCATGCCTCATATTTGATCTATATATCGTATGATGAAAGGGTTATGACAAAGTTATATAATAGGTTACATCGAATCACCAATTCTCATATAATTTGGATAGTCATGATATTTTGCTAGAAGTTACTTGTGATTTGTGGGTAGAATAACGCCATTGGCCCACAGCCAATGTCATATGGATCCGTAGGGTCTCACATAAAAATGGACTAATTCAAGTTAAAATGTTTAAATTCATTGAATCTAAAAATGCATATAAATTTAATGAATATAACGTTCAATTTAGGGTAAAAGAATTTTATAAATATATATTTGATATATATATATTATAAAATTTAAAAAAGTATATATTCAATATATTTTGATATATTATATATATTTTGAAATATATATATCATTTACTCAATTTAAATAATTAGTTTAAATTTATTCTATATGATAGATTTAAATTTAAATTAATATGATAATTTAAATTTAATCTATATGATAAATTAAACTTAAATTTGGTTCTATATTTATATTAAATAATTAGTTTAAATTTATTCTATATGATAGATTTAAATCCAACCTAATGTGATAATTTGAATTTAATCTATGTGGTAAATCAAATTTAAATCTGGTTCTAGATTGAGATCAAATAAATTAGTTTAAATTTATTCTAGCACGTCTCTACAAATAGAAAGGTTAGGATTTTTTAGGTGGATAATTTTTTTTAGAGAGCCGCCTCACACCTTAAAGAAAAAGTGTACGGACGCTTAAAAAAGAGACAATGTATGGACGCTTATAGAGAGAATGTATACAAACACTTATAGAGAAAAAGAAAAAAATGTCCTCTCTTCTTGAACGTGGCATTATCACGCTATTCGAGTTACAATGATCGTTCATGTAGATACTGGTAGAGGGAACTGATCTGAAGTGTCAATTTTTAATATTCAATTGTGAAAAGAGAGCCTGAAGAATCATGTAACAAAGGGAAACATCTTTAACTTTATTCTATTTAAATAAGATTAACGAATTTACGGGAGGGATTCAAATTCATTTTTTTAAATTTTTACTATGTATATTCCAAGAATTCCAACAATAATGGCCTGCAATTAATTGTTAAAATCTATATTAAAAAGTTTGATGGCTATTTGGCTCGTGTTATATCTCAGAACATATCATTGTGTCCATGACTGTGGTGAAGGAAGAAGAACATTAAATCAGCAATAGATGTGGAAACCACACAGCAATATAGTGCTCATTTTACGATCATATGACAATCAGAAATATCTTTGCCATGTTGTTCAAAGATTTTTTTTTTTTGTTTGATAAACCAACAGTTTGATTTCTTAATTATCAAGTTAACTTAATGTTTTTTTACAAAGCTAATCGTTTAAATTAACAAGCTTGTTATAGGTTAATTTTTACGATATTTTTGAATCACCAGACAAAATAATTAATATATAACAATTTTGTTATTTAAAAAAATTAATTCATATATTTATTAATTTTTAGAGGTGAAAGCTAAATGGATGGTATAATTTAAGGATGAAATGGTTAATTTGTTGTTTTTCTTTCTTATAAGTATAATAAGAAAAAATGAAACCTATCTTAGTTATTTGTGTATTTCAAATAAACTTATCCAACATTGAATGGTATTCTAACTTGAAGAGCTTTCACAATTTGAGATTATCATGGGAAAGTCTAAGGAGGGTATCATAGCCTCCATTCCTCAACCCATATCAGGATATAATTTACACAAAATACGTTCATATAAAATAACAATAAAAAAAATCCTGAACAACCTTTAATATAATTCAAAATGCATAGAATGTTATTTGAATTTTTTTTCTTTTTTTATAATATGCTAGTTAAGTGGCATGCAATGCATGAGGTATTTTATTGTATGTAACGAACAAAGTTGAGTTTAAGATAAGGTTTGTAAATGTGATATATATATATATATATATATATATATATATATATATATATATATATATATATATATATATATATATATATATATATATATATATATATACAGCTAAAATCCTGAGGTAGTGAAGTTAAAAAAAATCTTATCAACAAACTTTTTATATCTTATCTAAAAAAGTTATTTGTGTAGTATATTGTCTGAATAAAATATTTTTCTTTATATTTTTAAATTAAGCTATAATATTAACTTGCTAATAATATAAGTTTAAAAGATTAATAGTATATTAAAAATTACTCTTTATATTAATATCAATAATTTTACTATTTAAATTCTTTTGAAAATATAGTTCTATATCTCTCTAGAATTCATGTAATACATAACAAGGGTATATTAAAAAAGAATATATCATCACTTGACATTATAATAGTTCAATGAATAGCTTAGAATGACATTTTGAATAATAAAAAATTATCTAATGAAGCATACAAATTTATCATTGTTAATTTGTCCAAAAAAAATATTTATAATGCATTACAAATACTGTTTTATTTAACAACATTTTTAAATGTTTTGCAATATTTTTAAAGGCAACAGTTCTAGACCTAAGTAAAAGTAACGTATTGAAATGAAAGTTGGGCATGTTTTACACAATTATTATAAAATTACTATTTACAAAAATGTATTAAAGACATACATATCTAGATTAAATATAGAGCAATTGAGAAAAAATAGAGAAAAAAACAAAAAGAGAAAGGATAATGGGAAAAAAAAAGAAGAAAACTAAGGATAAAAATATGAAAGGAATAAAGAAATTGAATGAAAAGATAAACAAAAAAAATACATGCATAAGTTAAGTGGATTCAAATTAAAAAATTAAAAAAATATTTATATGTCTAGATTTAGTTAATTTAGTGAATCCAATGAATTCAAAACTTGAATAAATGTAGAGGCATAATATCAAAAAATTAATATTATATAAAATTTTAAAAATTTGAAAGGGGGCACATGCTCATCCTCAATGATACTTGGCTATGCTTATGTGTGTGTATTTAATGGGTAGAGAGTGAGATAGGTGTCATACTATCAAAACTCACATTCAAACTCATAATATATTTATAAAAATTTTTGTACATAGATAAAAGTTAATAAATTTTGTGGGTATTTTACAGAATCTAGTGTTCTATTTAATTGGAAGATATAATAATGAAGAGAATATAAAATGTGGATAAGTGAAGTAGATGAGATGAAAAATGACTATTTTATCTTTATTTTTAGAATGATAATTTGATAAATAAAATAATAAATATAATGATATAATATATATTATATAAGTTATATAAAGTACTTATGTTTACAATACAATAAACCAAATGGAATCTAGGTATTTTGTCCATTATTAGGAACCAAATGGGGCCTAGGTATTTTGTCCATTCCCATTCATGAAGAGCGACGAAAGGAGACCTAAAATAGTGCAAAAAATAGTTGAGCTTTAACTTGTGCTCCTGATGATTAAGTGAATAGGAGCTTCGAAAGAAATTCGGTAAAGTAACAATATAAGATAAGTGTATACTTGAAAATGGGAGAGTAAGTCCTTTACTTAGTTATTCAATTGGGCATCAATCCAAATTCACTACAGCTCTCCCAAAATTGACATAATGTAGTTGGAAAGAGATATACTGAAGATGTGGAATCAAGTAACTTTTAAAAATAAAAGTTTGAATGAGAAGGTTTCAATGTTAGAAATATTTTAGTCATTTTCTTATAATTGCACCTAATGTAATATTGCAAAAGAAATTTATTTTATTAGGATAATATTCCAAGTACAACAATAATTGCATAATACCAGTTGATAATTACTTATTGCCAATTGGACATTGATTATAGATAAGGGTACACATTGGTTTAGCCTAGTAAAAGTAAAAAAAAAAAAAAAAGGTCAATCAATTGATTAATTTAGCCCCATTCAATTTGGTTTGGTAGTATATTAAAAAAAGTAAGGATAAAAATAAAAAAAATATTTTAACAGTCATTTTGTAATTCTAACTAATATTTTTTAAACATATTTTATAAATTATAAATAGTTAAGAGGTTAAAACCCTTATTAAGCTTTTTTAAAGTATAATTATTACGTTCAAATTTAAAAGAAAAGGTGAAAAATATATACTTTTTGAGTTGAGAGTAAAAAAAAAAAAATAAAAGTTGAGATAATAAACATGTGTTTTTTTTTTTAAATAAATAAGTAAATAGCCCATGATAATTTGCATCACCTTCGTGTCACAAAAGTATCAAAAAAAAAAAATCCCAATCAGACTACTAACTTTTCAAAGTTTTACCCTCTATACTTTTCTTTATATTTTCTCCCTTAGACATATATTTTTTAATTTTCATTATGTAAATTTTGTAAAGATGTATTAAAACAAAATGATATATATCTAAAATGATTAGATAATTATAAAAATATGAGTTTTAAAATTTTTTAAGTCTTTTAAAATTAAAAAAATTGCATGTAGTATTGTCAAACCTGATTAGCCCACATCATTAGCCTAAATTTTCAAACCCAATTTTATATCGAATTGAGTATAAACTCAACTTATTATAAAGTACTTAATATAATTTTTTGATCAAAAGGCATTCATGTGAATTAGATAGTCTAAATTTTAAATTATTATGCAATTTATTCAGAGAAATGTAGTTTGAAATAAAATTATAAAAATTTATAAAGTTTCTTTTTATCATGTTTTTGTAGTGCCTATTGTCTATTTGTAATCATTTTTTGTACTTTCATACATAACATTCTATACATTAAATAACTATTTATAAAATAATCCTAAAACTAAAATTTTTTAATAAATGAATTACTAATTACATACAATACTAATAATAGTATTTTCACTTATCGTGTTTTATTATTGTTACATAATTTCTTTAAAAGGTTCATTATTATATTTAGTTTTTATAGTTACCACAAATATTTCATTTTTGTAATAGATAATTAAATTTTTTTTTACGGTATATCACATTATTTATACATTAATTAGTAAAACAAATCATATAATAAATTTTACATAATAGTTCATTTATTTGATAGTACTATAATAAATAATAAAATATAGATTTTATGTAATATTTTATTTATGTGATAGTAGAATAATAAATAATAGAATATAGCCAATTATATAATTTAATATGATTTTATTAGATAATATTACGTTACATACCTAATAATTTTTCGACATATTGTTCTAGAACCTAGTGGATAATTCGTTGAAGCAAAGCGTGGTGGCCACGCACACCTAGCGGAGAAACGAAATGAAGGGGAGCTCTTCCGTCAGAAAATGACGAAACTATCCTCACACGTATAAGAGCGCAGTGACGGTGAATTTGGAGGCAATTTCGTAATTAACCGATCAATGGCTTCCAAGGCAATGGCCGTTGCAGCCGAAAAATTTGGAACGGCGGTCCGACGTCAAGCCGTGACCCTAACCGACGCCGCTGCCTCGCGAATACGCTACTTGCTACAGCAGCGTCAGAGGTCGTTCCTGAAGCTCGGGGTCAAGGCTCGCGGTTGTAATGGCTTGACATACACCCTGAATTACGCAGGTTTATCTCACTCTTTCCAGTTATGTCTGTTCTTTTCGAGATTTCGATGTCTTCTTTTTATTAATCTTTGGATACTTTTCAATTTTCATCTTGGTTCATACCTTGTTGAATGAAATAGGCAAATTATGTGTGGGTGAAAAATTTTGCGAGAGATTTGGAGTTTGTGTTCATGGCTAGATTTAGCAGGAACACATTCTTCTCAGATATTGTTTCTTTTGGTTTAATGCTCAATGCTTTCATTTCGTTGCTTGATGTTATGGAAAACAAAGCCTGGGGATTGGGGAAACAGTAGTTTTTCCTTATTTTGTTGAAAAACCATCATAATATATGTTATTTGATGCCAGGCACATGTTTTGTTGGACCATGATATACTACTAAAGCAAAATTACTTATTGATTTTTATGTCTAAGCTATATGCACGATTAATCTGGAATTTGTGCTCTTCTTAAACTGTCTGAATCAGTTAGGAATTATTCCTTTTGTTCCTATGGTATAATCATTCGGAAAATTACATCATGGACGGATTAACTTCAGGTCTATCTTATAGATGGTCCTGATCATATCTTCATTATAATTTGAAACTAGATGGACTGATTTGACGAGTTTGATTTTAGTTGTCTTGTTGCAAAATATGTTAGATTTGTTTCCCATATAGTTTCCTTTCTGTATTCACATTAATTGTTTTTCCCAATAACGTTTTCTTCATCTACTGAAACTCTGAAACTCACTGCCTCTTTGAGTAGCCATATGCATTTAACATATCATATTGGCCTAGTTACGAGGCAAACATCAATAGACAGTTATATGTCTCTCAGGCCTTTTGAGAGGGCTATCTGATGCTTTAATTAGTGGTCCTCCAAGCAGCCTTAGACATATTTTCCAGTTGTTTTGCCTAATGAAAGACTACCTCTTGATGTGTACACTTTCTCCTGTTTGGAGGGGCACAGATTATTGTGCTGCAGTATATGGATCCAGACTTGTAAAATTTGTGATGTGAGAAGTTGCATTCATTATGGTCCTGTTTCCATAGTTCTTGGGACAGCTTTGCTTACTCTTTTGATATATTTGGCTGCACACACATATTGCATTGAGGTATGTAGACTGAAAGTGGTCAACAAGGTTTCTTCTGACTTCTGAGATGATAATTTTGGTTGTTTGAAGAAAGTAAATTTGAAAGAAAATACTCGTTTGAGGTGATGAAATAAATTGCACTCTGAGGTTTGTCTATGTGGAAGTAAATCAAATAATTAACATATTAATGGACTTTCCACTAGACCTGCCACGATTTTGTTCTCAAATAAGAATAAAGAATTGTGCTTACCTTAAAGGTAAGTGACATTATGGAAACTTTCAAGCCTGTTGGGTGTTTACCTTTCTGTATGCTGATTATGCCTTTTAATTGAGGGGAGCTGGAGACAGATCCATTATGACTTTTTACAGTACAATTCCTGCTGCTTTGACAGATGAAAAAGGGAAATTTGATGAGTTGGTTGAGGATAAGAGCGTTAAGATATTGATTGATCCAAAGGCTCTTATGCATGTTATTGGAACTAAGATGGATTTTGTAGATGACAAACTGAGGTAAATGTTTTCTTTAACCCTACTTTATGTTGTTGGAACTATTGTAGTGTGTTTGGGGGTGGAGTGAGGAAGGCTCTTTATATTTATGAACTTTATATGCAATTGCAAATATCGGGAAATTGACTTCTTAGGATTTATTGTATTCAGAAGTGCTCCATGTAGACCAACTTACGTAGTTAATTTTCTTCACCTCTTTGATTTCTATAAATTATATCTGACCCCTTGGTTGTTTGGAAGAAGGAACCCATCTTGTGACCAAGTTTCTTTTGGGATTGTGTGAAGATTGGAAAATATCCATATTCTTTAAATCATATCTGATTTTCAGGTGAACATAGAATGCCAAACACGCTATTATTGCAATCATGAGCAAATTTCTTATTCCCCTTAATGTTGCCACTATATTCACGCCTCTCTTTATTAATCTGTACTATACTTCTGTAGTGTGAGTGAACTAGAACTGCTGCGCCAATATGCAGGCAAATTTCATTCTTCCATGTGGCCACAGAATATTTGGGCAGTGAGTTGCTTGTGATTTTCCATTCAGAACATGCATTAATATGTAATTTTCAGGATGGTCAGTGATTTTCCAATCCTGGATATGACTTGGATAGATTTCTGCATCACTAAAGGCATGAATGTTATTGTTACACATATCCGTACGTTATGATTGATTTTGAGGATAGCCAGTGGCTTTCCAACCCCAAATTTCACGAGGAAAAAGTGTTTGAATCAGGAAGATTTTTATGAAATGTGGCATGGATATCTGTGTTAAATGTTGTGCTTGATTCTGCTACTTGCATCAACTGCTTTTCCCTTGCATGTGAAACACAATAACTTTTGCTTTCTTTTCGGTTGTCCTGTTTAATTATTATCTTTTTGCTTCTTCTAACAGATCTGAGTTCATTTTTATTAATCCAAACTCTAAAGGTCAGTGTGGCTGTGGTGAATCTTTCATGACAATGGCCGGTGCCGGAGCTGTTAAGCCAGGAAATAGTTGAAATTGCTATTTAACTTCACGGTGGATCCACGATTATGAAGCCGCACTTTCATGATATATTTATTGAACGTAAAACTAATGGCTTTCTGTAATTTTGCCCGCGAATAGTGGAAAATGAAGGCATAGGCACTTAAGTAACAGAAGGACCCTGACATGGCTTCATTGTTTCAGTATACAGAGTTTTTTAAACATTGTGCTAATAAGGCCTAGGACAGCAATTTGTACTGTCGTATGATTTGTTCAGGTGATTCTGATTGTTAATGTAAAACTTTTTGTATTATGGAACATTGTATAATTTGTAGCCACAAGGTATGAAAATAATTGAAATGATTTTCCCCTAGTTTATTATAACTATGAGCAGAATCAGTGACATGCTAATTTGGAAGGTCACATTTTCTTTTCACTTAATAAATGATGCTAGAATGGCTTCCCATGACAGGTTGAATGGCATCAGTTTTGCTTTTATCATGTACGAATGATTTCCCCCTACTGTACAGATGTTAGTGACGAGATGAAAACTGGGTTATTGTAATACTTGTACCATGTGATTCTGGCTATACTGTTGTAAGTGGTTTGCTATAGTGATGTTCTGCACAACTACAACTGTACAAAAGTAGCGTAATTTGATGGGTGTACTGTGTATATAAGGAAAATTAGACCTGTTAGTTCAGATGGAGCTTCTGGTGTATATGTGCGCGGACATAAGACTCATGATTGAATAGCATAACTCTCGTGAAATGTAAGTTGGGTTGTTTCATCAATATGTTTACCTAATAAACATTGACGCGTCAACTAAGACTGGAAGGTTAGTCATATTCTATGTTGTAGATAAATCTTTGGTGACTTGCTATATTTGCCGTAGGCCTGACCACATTTTTCACTCAAAAGTGGACTCCAAAGTCGCATCCGACATTGATTAGCAGACTTCCCAAGGGCATAAGTTTTTGGCAAATTCAAACTTCTATTATTTAACATTTTTTTAGTCTTGAAACTTTATTTTGATTTAATATAATTATTTCCAAAAGAAATAATATCACCTTTGTCACTGATAACTTCACTAACAAAAATATTTGACATATCTTACACGTGATTTTATGGGTTGAATAAAATGTTGATTTGATAACTCAAATCTAACTTAAACTTTTGTTTTACTTGTTCTGGCCATTCTGACTCTAAAATGATCTATCTCTATATCAATTTTGTTCCAATCTTTGCGTGTAAAATGGTCTAATTTAGATTTAAGTTGAATCCGCTTGGCCAAAAAAAGGGGGAAAAAAAAAAGAAAAAGAGAGAGTTGAATTCGAATTATTATATCAGCATCTTATACTGATCCTAGAGTTACATGCGATGCTACATTGAACACCTGTATTAGTAGAATAAAAAAAATTAAAAAGATATTTTATAATTCTTAAAACTTTAAGGATTGTATTAAATTAAAATAAAATTTTAAAATAACATTTTAGAGATTAATAATAAATTTTTGCCTTATTCTCTCGGACGCTCATAAAGTGCCAAATTCTTCCCGCGGAGCTTGTTCGCGCGTTAGTGCTTGGGAACTTTTGTCCTAACACGTGCAAAAGACGATGGCACACGAGTTTGACTAGCCACTCATTTTCCAGAGCGCTACCAAAAATTCCCCGAGGGGAAGATTGACCGTCTCCTGTGATCCGCAGCTCCACTGTTCATTCGCTTTCCTTCTTTAAAATGTTCTTCGAATCGAATTCGATATCAAGAACCTGACCCTTTCGAAGCCATATTTCTTTGTTCCTTTCCTACGAGTTTTGGCTGTTCGGATGATCTGTCCCCGATTTCTCTTCAAGAACATGATCGTTGCATTGTCTTGGTGAGACGCTGTATGGCCTTAATTTAATATACCTCCCTTTCTCTGTTTACTCTTTCCCGTTGATTGTTTATGTATCACTGTGTATATGTCTTATCTGCCGATTGAATAATTTGATTGGCGACAACTTGTTATTTCTTGCTGAGTGTACCTTATTTAATTTATCCCATTCTGGTTTTCCGCTCCTGCGTTCATTCTAGTTCTTACTCAGTTCATATCCTCTGGGAAAATTGCAAATTTGTACACTTTTTAGATCTTTCTGTCCATGTACCTTGTTTAATTTTCACCGGCGAAACTTTTGATTATTCTTTTTAAGGTTTTAGCTGTTCCTAATTTTTTATTTTTTATCCGTATTCATAATTGATTCTAAAGTATGAAGTCTTGGCATATTGGACAGGCTTTGATAAATTCGTCTCTCAATTTGTTCGATTCTAGAAACAATTGCTGCTTCATTTTTTTTTCTTAATTTTTTCATTTACGATGGAGCACCTTCCTGTTGAAGTGATTGGTATTATACTATCCCATCTTGGGTCCGCTCGGGATGTTGTGATTGCATCGGCAACTTGCAAGAAATGGAGAGAAGCTTGGCGCAATCACCTCCACACTCTTTCATTCAATTCTAGTGACTGGCCCATCTATCATGAATTAACCCCTAGTAGATTGGAAATAATTATCACTCAAACGATCTTCCAAACCAGAGCACTGAAATGCCTCACAATTTACATGGATGATGTCGATGAGTTTTCTGCTGCCCCAGTCATTGCTTGGCTTATGTATACTAGGGATTCCTTGCGACAATTACGTTATAATGTAAGGACAACCCCAAATTTCAATATCATAGAAAAATGTGGCAGGCAAAAACTGGAAACGTTGGCATTGGCTCGTAATTCAATTACAGGTGTTGAGCCCACTTATCAGAAATTTCCTTGCTTGAAGTCACTGTCACTGAGTTTTGTTAGCATCTCAGCATTGGATCTGAGCCTTCTACTTGCTGCTTGTCCAAGACTTGAAACCTTGTCTATGATTAGTCCAGAAATTGCCATGTCAGATGCGCAGGCTTCCATGGAGCTTAGCAGCTCTTATTTGAAGCATTTTTATGTCGAGTCATTTGGTTTGGACAAATTTACATTAGACGCAGATTTGCTTGAGAATTTGCATCTGAAAGATTGTACCTTTGAGGATTTTGAATTGATCAGCAAGGGAAACCTGAAAGTGCTGAAGATTGATGATGTGAGTGTTATCCATCTTGATATTGGTGAGACTACAGAGAATCTTGAGATTGTAGATGTCAGTAACTTCACAATTATGTGGCCAAAATTTTATCATATGATCTCAAAAGCATCAAAGTTATACAGGCTTCGGCTGTGGGGCATTGTATTTGAGGATGAAGATGAGGTTGTGGATATAGAGTCGATTTCTGTTTGTTTTCCTCAGTTGACACACTTATCCTTAAGTTATGATTTAAGAGATGGATTACTTAATTATGGCTTGCGGGGTTTGTCTCTTTTGGTGAATGTGGTTGTGCTAGAGCTTGGATGGACTGCATTTAATGACCTCTTCTCGGTTTGGGTAGCTGGACTTTTGGAAAGATGTCCCAATTTGAAAAAATTGATCATTTATGGGTTTGTTTCAGAGGTCAAAACCCATGAAGAGTGTCAAATTTTTGCCAAATTTACTGAATCCATTCTGCAACTTGGACGAAAATATATGCATGTAAAGGTTGAGTTTGAATATGAATAGTGAGTACTGCAGTATCATACATTCTTGTTAAAGTCTCGGTTTAGAATAATTCTGCCAGAAGGTACTTCTATATCCCATGAGTTTCTAGGCTCCTTGGTGTTTCATTAAGTGTGAAGCAAAAGAGTTCATCACATGTAAAGATGCAGATTCTTTGTGTAAATGACTAAATGAGATAATTTTGATTTTTCCATATCTGTTTAGTTCTACCTGTGGTTCTTAAGCCTGGATCATACAATCACTTTCCTATTTCTTTTCTTTATCTGCTTATGTTTCTTTTTCTTTTTTCTTTTCTTTGTATTTTTGGGGCTAAGGTTAGTATGAATAAACTGTTCTTCGTCTACTTTACTGCCTCACCGTTCTACTTGTTCTAAATCTGGTAAGTGGTAACTTTTATGTGCTTGAACTTTCCTGCATTGCGCTTACTCTCGCTCTCTGTGGATTCCTTCTGGAAAATCTGAAAGAGGATTGCTAACATGCTACGCCACAATCTTCCCTGGCTGGACGTAGCAACTTCGGTTTTTAGTGGTTGGTAAATGCATTTAAAGGCTCTATTCCTGGTCTTGAATGATTGAATGGCTCTTCCTTCACAAAGCTGAGTTTATTTCACGAATCTGGATAGGGAGAGAAATAGGTGAGTATTAAAGAGGTTAATTGATCATGTTGCTTATAAGTTGTATTAGAAAACTAAAATTCAATTCGAGTATAAAATTCAATTCGAGTATACTATGAATATTGGTTTCAGATTATAGGAAATATATGCCTTCTCTTACTGCATGATTTTGTCCCTGTTTCTACGAGGTATGTTTAGGAATTTTTTTCATTAGAGATTGGATAAAATTAGATTTAATTTTTAAGTGTTTGTTATTAAATTCTTCAATAAAAATATGATAAGTAGAAAAGTAAATACTTTCTACAGTTGAACATAATATTATTGGTTTTGATTAAAAAAAAAAGCATTAGATTATTGACTTTTTTAAAATGAATTTTTTCACATCTTATATTGTAATTAAAGAACATAAAGTATCCTTTTCATAAACTTCGTATTTGGAGATTTGGTTGCTCTGTAGGAATTGTACCTGGTCTTCTTGTAGGATCCTTAATGTACAGGAGACAGTATATTATTAATCTGAAGTGTGTATGTTTTGGGGTTCCACAAATTGTGGTCTAAAGTTTCTTTTTTTAGCATAAAGGAGTAGAAATGATTATGAATATACTACTATAGTTTTTATTTTCAGATTTATATTTAGTAGGCAAAAAATTGTGTCTCCATTGAAACCGTGAATTTCTAACTCGAATTCATTTATGCAAAATATTTTAAAAATAGATAAGTTTTTTTAAAGTTGAAACTTCTCTATATAAAATCTTCTCATATAAAACCACAATAAAAAAAATTTTCAAACAATTATTGTTATAGTTCAAAACTCTTAAAATGCTATTTGAATAATAATCTTTCAATATATTGGATATATATACACACACATACGAAATACGGGTTTAGGACTGGATAGGTATTATCTTATCTAAGATATTTTTTGTGAATACCCATAAAATTTTGGTATTTTGCCTATTCCTAATAAAGGATGATATAAATTATTTTGTAGAAATGTAAACACGTCAAAAGTAAATTTTGTTAAAAATGTTTTTAACATACTTAAATATTTGTCGATGATTATTTTGATCTATTTATTTTTTTAGGTCAGAGTTTTTTCTTTTCAACATTTCGTTGTTGAAAACGAGGGCATACATATTTGAAGAAAAAAGTTGGGCATACCACCGTTTCCCCTCCTTTATATAGAGCTCGGGATCGAAACAACTGTAGTATGCTATATATATTATCAGTTTTACATTTAGGTCTCATTTGTCATAGAAGAATAAGAATGAGAAATGAAATGAAAATAATTTTTTTTTTTGTATTTTATAATTATGTTTGGTATGAAAAAAAAAGAAATATAAATGTTTTTATTTTTTTATATTTGATTAGATAAAAATGATATAAAAATAAAATAAGAAGAGAATTAAAAGATAAAAATACTTCTAATTATTATTAATAATTATAAAATATAATAAAATTTTTTATTTTTAATTAATAAATAATTATTTTTATTAATAATAAAATAATATTTTAATTTAAAATTTTATTTTTGATTATTTTTAATAAAAAATTATTTTTTTATTTTTAATTCCATAAAAAGTCCAACCCTTGCATGAAGAGGGGAGAAGAAATTCCCATGAATATAAAAATGGCCTATT
Organism: Erythrophleum fordii; assembly: GCA_032878935.1. Classification (NCBI taxonomy): domain Eukaryota; kingdom Viridiplantae; phylum Streptophyta; class Magnoliopsida; order Fabales; family Fabaceae; genus Erythrophleum; species Erythrophleum fordii. The sequence goes on along the minus strand of JAVQMF010000045.1, from coordinate 10,180,287 downwards.
CCATAAAAAGATTTCAAATTCCCACAAATATAAAAATGGCTTATCCCATAAAAAGAGATTTCTCGCATACCAAACAGCCTAATTGCTGGATTCCATCTCTGTCTCCCATTCCGTCCCTCTTATTCTTCATTTCTTGTGTTTTCACTAGATATAGATGTTGTGTAAAGTCTCGTGTTTGGAAGCAAAGTCTTATCGCTGATATGGATCTTTGCCTTATGCACGCTGATGTTAAAAGTTGCAGTCAGAGTCAGATAGTGCATCCTTTGAGTTGCGTTTCAGCTTTTTGAGTTTTCTAAAGCTACGTGTGACCTTTCATGTTGCAGCTTCAGTACGCACACCAGGATGGGTCTCTGAAATTTGAAGGTGGGGTGTTTCCATTTTCTGAACGTGCTTTTTATCTTTTTCCCAAGCAGTGATACTGCAGAAGGATGAAATTGAAAATGTGACACTAATATGCAGAATTATGATTATGTAAAGAACATTTTAAGACTTAGAAAATGCTGGTGATGATGATTGGGCGTACTACCACCCCCAGTACTATCCAATATTCATATGTAAAGAGGAAGCTTTTGTATGTTTCCTTATATTGTCTTTCTGTATCTTAGAAAGGAATAAAGTAGACGAGGTTGGGAAAATGATGAGCAAATGGAGACAAAAATGTTGACGGCGGCATCTAGATAATTCCATTCTATAAGTTAAACTACAACATAGCGATGTCCCTAGAACACTTTTTTGTTTTTTACATTCTACTAAAGTTGCTAATTCCTTTGCAAATTCGTAATGTATAAGAAATCCCTTTTCAAATGATTATGCACAAGTTTGATATTCCAATTACAATTATGTAAGTTCAATTGTTCTCGTCACTATAGTCCTATAATCATTGTTGAACATAAGCAGGGATTGCAGGTCCGGGGAGAAAGAGGTTGTCTCTCTTCGTATAGAAATGCTTGTTTGCTCCTGGGGACGAAGCAGAAGCATGCTTTTGACCCTCATACGTTTCATAGGTTTAACCATTTGGAGTAAGTAAAACGCAATCTATATTATTTTTCCTCAAAATTTTGCGTGCACTATAGCAGAAATATTATACAATCTCAATTCTTCTCACTCTTAAGTAAAATCCCAAGGAAGCTACAAATTAGTGCTTTGCCTCCTTTCTTGACCCTCGAAGTTGCACAACTATGTTATAATAATTTAATGCGAAAAATTAGCCAGCAACTTTTCCCCGCCCAGTGGAATATTTAAGATAACCATATAATAATTCAGAAAGAGAGATAGAGAGAGAGAGAAGGAGAAGGGGGGGGGGGGCAACTCAGAAGCAAGCAACCTATTGCAGGTTTACCGAAAAGATTTTCTATATAAGGCTATCTGGGTCGAAACCAGATAAGGTAGAGATAGTATATCTTATACAGTTGACTACGTACACACACAAGGTAACTGCAACATTAAGAAATGAATAATACAGACAGCTATATCTTAAACATCTCAATAATTTGGCTCGATATCAAGATTATAGTTCTCTTTGTATCGCTTTCTCTCTCTACCTAGTCCTGGTCTCATTCTGAGTTTTCTATTTTTCTTCTTCCCACTACATTTGCTTCATCAAGTCTTCTTTGTTTGATTACAAGAAGTTACAACTTTAAATACTAAAATACGGAATTTATAGGGGTCACTGGTTACCATGCATGCAGTTTCTTCACAAAGGACAACTTACGTTCCTTTTCAAAGCTCTCAACTTCTCTCTTGCCTTCTCAGCTTTGGTAGGAACTCTCATGTTCAATTCCTCAAGACTCTGCAGCAAGAAAGTGGGATAAAATGGAACATAAGAAAGTGAGAGTTTTTCTATAATCTGACCATGTATCCTCACGGGAAACAATACCACATCGATCAAGTTGCAGATATATTTATAACTTCAATGTGTGCAAATTGCCCTTGCATAAACAGCCAACTGCATAAATAGTTACCATAAATTTTAATCATTAATATACGCACGTCAGTACAAGAATTACCTGTTGCTTTCTTCTCCTCTCAAGCTCGGCCTGAAGAATAGAATTAAAGCATGATTCTCATCAGTGTTTAAAATTACTGATATGCAAGTGCGAGAAAGAAAAACTTTCACATTCTTTATAGCTCATGTTAGTACCAGCGCCTGCTTCAGATGGGCGTTCTCTTCTCTTAATTGGTTCAGTTCTGCTTCTAATTCAACCGTGTATGCCTGCCAAGCCAGAAGAAGAAAAATGTTTATGGGAGCTCATCATCAACATTTATGCGAATATCCACTGTCAATTCCAACAAAATTTAATAATCTGTCCTCCCTTTTGTGTAACCCCATGCCTTGGACTGCATTCACGTGCGATTTAGCAAGAAATCGAATGTATATAGACAAGTAACTCTAAAGCTATCAAAAGAGAGTCTTCCCATCATCTTTGCTTCAGCAATCTAGCTACTCGCATCATGCAATATGACAATCTCTGCTTACTAATATGATCCTAGCTATAGTTGCTTTCCAAAGCCTTTTAGGTTATAAACCATGTACTCTCCCATCTCATTCTTCCACCCAATCATAAACGGCTCTATGCAGCACAGACAACGGCCAACAAAACCAGAAAATAGATGCATCTCCATTGACAATTTTAAACAAAAAGAAGTCTATAACAACAAAACAAATTTATATTTCCTCATAATTGTAAGTTTGATTGTAGCCACTGCATTTGCTTAAAAAAAAAGCACATACCTGTTTTCTGGCTCTAGATCTCGCCGCCGACTCTCTGTTCTTGATCATCCTCCTCTGCCTTCTCTCCACCACCTTCTCCACCGGACCTTCTATGATCCTCTTCCTTCCTCTTAACAGTCCCATCTCTACCCCAAATTGACCACCACAGTTCTCATTTGTTCCCAGCCCATCCGACGAAACCGGGCTCAACGGCGCGCCCATTCCCATAGTCGGCGCCGCTGCCCCATACCCACCGCCTCCGTTCACCACCCTCCCTCCGTAGCAAGCCCCCGACGGCAGCGGTGGCGGAGGATACCCATTATCCCTCTTCCCATTTCCGGCGTACCCAGACGGTTCTCCCTGAGCCACCGCCTGGTACGGCGGAACTAGATTACCTGCCAACGCGGGCCTACCAACAAAAGAGGGTCCCATTGTAGAGCTGTTATTCGGGTACATCCCGTACTGTTGCTGCTGTGTTGACCCTTGGGCTTGGCCAGGCGTTGTAGTTGTACAGGATTCCCGAACTACCCCAGCTTTGATCAAGAAATCCTCCAGAGTCATCTCCCCAAAAGTGGGCTGGCGAGGGGCAGATTCGGTATTCTGCACATCACCATTCGCACCACCGTTATTGCTCTGGTGATCCTGCTGTCCTTTGTGTATCTCAGACCAAACTTCGTCCACCGTTTTCCTACAGAGCGGCGCAGGAAGCGTCAGAGAGCCCTGACGAGGAAGGCTTGGCTGCTTCCTTATTATTCCTTTTTCAGTGGATGCTTCATTTGTGCTGTTGTTGCTGTTGCTGGCAATGTTGTGGGTGGAGTTAATGGCTTGGCTTTCTTCGGCGTTCCAGATGCTGCTAAGGAACTCGTCCATGTTCATGGACCCAAAGTTCTTGCCGCTCTCGCACAGCGTGTTCTGGAACTCGTCGAGAGTGAGGGAGTATATGGATGATTGTCTTCCGATTGATGAGAATGGGTGGTTGTTCTTGTGTTGTTGCTCCTGTTGGAGGCCTGATTCCACCTCGCCTTGCGAGTTCATCTCACCTTCCGCCACCCCCATTTTCTTCTTCTCTAGCTTCTGCTTCTGCAAAACGCTACAATGGTGAAATGATTTTAGTCAAATTCAGGTCAGTTGGTTCTTATAGCACGGAGTTTGGCAATTTTCAGCTGAAAAGAGCTCGTGGTATTTGTTAACAAAAAGACGCACAAAAACACAATTAGCAGAAAAGATATCCATGATGGTGATTTACTAATTAATATTCACTCTGATATGATAATTTTTTTCGCTTACTCCATCTGCCCTTAACTTTTTTCTATTGGTTAGATCTGCCATTAACTTTTCTTAATGGTTACAAATAATAATTCATTGTCTTCTTTTCTTTGCTCTTCTGTCTCTCGGCAATTTTCTTTTTCCTTCTGAGACAACGAAATATAATTTTTTTTTTTTTTAACAATTAAAGTATTATCAAATTTTATCTAAATTATCTCACGTTAACTTAGTATAGTGCTTTTTAGAGAAATTAAAATGAAGTATATATAAATTTGGAAGAGTCAACTTAAGTTCAACTTCTATAACGGATAAAGAATAAATTCTCAACCAGATTTGTTAACATCACTGTTGTTATAGAAATAAATGTTATCCCAAATCATTGAAAAATAATAAACATGTACTAATCAATGCACGTGAATGAGTGTTCACGGCCAATGTAGAGCTATTTTGCTTTTTTTCTTTTTTCTTTTTTTTAAACTACATAGATAATTTTCAATAGAAAGTCTATTCAAAAAATGAGAAGGGAGAGTGAGAAATCGAATGTCCCTGGATCAATATGTCAGAATTTAAGAAAGCGTCATGACTCGAGCTCCATACTAACCGCCATTGATTTACCAAATAATTAATGAAGTACGAAATATTATCTTCTCGAAGAACTGGGATGTTTGCCCTGCATTTAATTAGGGCAACTCGAGTGCCTTTTCAAAAGCATAATGTCTAATATAAAACTATGAATAATAAGAAAGAAATAGGGTTATTCTACAAGAGCTTGTAAGTGATGTAACAGTAAAAAAAAAAAAAAACTAAGAAATTACATTTTAGAAATTTTGTAAAATAATTTTTTGATCTAAGAACGAAGAATTTGAAGAAGTTGAGGTCTATAGTAAAATTGATGAAAATAAAGGATGAAAACAAGAAGGTAGGCGATAGGCATTTTCCTAAAGAGGAATAACTGGCGGGCAGGAGTTGGATAAAAGGGAAAAAGGAATCTTTCCTGCTTTAGAAAGCACCTATAAGGGCTGAAAAGGTTGCTCCCGAGCGCACTAACATATGCAAATAGATGAGTAAAATGAAATCATCTTTGTGAAGCATACATGAAACACCATAGTACAGCGCACACACAATCTCCGTACCTAGCAAATCTAATCTTATGGCCCTTCCACCCACCGAGGTAACAAGACATGCAGCAAGACACAGAGAGAGAGATCAATCAATTCCCGTAAGAGATTCTTTCGAATGATAACTAGGTAATTCAATTGCAGGCAGAACAAAACAGAGATTAGGAGGGGAAAAAGAAAAAGAGATACCAGGAGGTGTAGCTGCAATGCAGTCAATTTAAGTCAAGCAAGGATAACAAATTTCTTGTATAAGTTTAGAGACAGGATAAACATGATTAGAATACGAATGAGAGTTGGGATGGAAGAAGGGTTAGAGGTTGCAGTCCAAGACGTGACCACACTTACTAATGTACCTATATGCTGGAACAAACACAGGTAGCTGTGGCTACAGCCCTGCGAATCTATGGCAGGGGACCCCACAAAACATGGTTAAGCGAAATTCCCATATTCAAAGGTGGGATGAGGACCACTCGACACGTTGAGGACAGGTGTCGCCTGTACAACGTCGTTCTGGTGCAGCCTGTGGTATGGGCTCAACACGTATCTCTTTTCTTTTTTTTTTTTTTGGTGAGGTTGTTGCTTTGCTTTTCGTCCTTTCCTATTCCTAATGCTTTTCTTAATGCGGGTCGCAGGTCTCTGGGTATCAGATCCCACGACAAACGACGTCAGGATATATGGTGAACAATCAATAATACCTTGGGACTTGGATCATTTTCTTCCCTGTCCACGTGTCGCTTTCTGGTGGAATGATGCACGTGCACACTCTGCGGACTAACGTATGCAAACATGCTTCCAGAGAAACAAGCGCATTGATCCGCCCAGGCAGTGTTTGAACTATTGGGCTCCGAAGCCCAAACCCAAGCATGAGTATTTGATTAAGCTCTGGGTCCACATGTTAGCCCTTTAAAGCATCTTTGTGTGCCCATTTCCGACCACAAAGCCCTATATCCTACAATTTGAGTTGCAGCCCACCAATTGGAAGTGAGTTTACCAACCAAGAAAAAAAAAGAGTGTGTTTGATTTTATTCTAATTTTAATATTTTCAAAATGTATATTTTTTAGAATAAATTTTGAAAGAAAAAAATTAAAAAATCTGTTTGAATTATTATTCTAAAAAATCACTATTTTTTATTTTTTTAAATTTTACAGAACAAAAGTTACAAAACATCTAAAAAGTGTTATGATTTTTCTATTTTAAAAAACATAATTCTGTTTTTTTGTTTTACAAAATACTTTATTAAAAACAAATTATTAGACAAGATTTTTTTTTTCTTTTGTTCTTAAAAATAGAAAACTGTTTTAGAAACACAAAATCAAACAGGCCAAAAGATTCCCGAACTTCTCTTCTTAAAATAGGAAAATTGTTTAAAAAAAAGTAAGCAAATACAGAATAAAATTAAAAAAAAAAATCCTTGGCCCATTTCTGATTTAATGTGAGGTGCGTCTTGAAGTTCTTTGAATGTCTATGTTTTTAAAGTTATAAGATGTAATTTAAGTGAAATATTTAATAGTGTAAGGTAGGTTTTATTATAAATTAAAAAATGTCACTTGGTAGTGTAAGGTAGGTTTTATTATAAATTAAAAATGTCACTTGGTAATGCGCATCCTACTATTCCACCGGGACCGTCTCTGCCAACGAATAATGGCGTCATCAATGCGTGGGTTAAAATCCATCATTCTGATGTAGCCAACTTGCATGCCTTCACAATCAAGCAAATGAATGAAAATAGCACTACAAACATGATCAATACATGCCCCTTTGAATTCGAAATAAATGGTTTACAAAAAATTAGCACTCAGTGGTCACGCCGAATGCTTTACCTAATAATCCAATACGTAGATTCCTAATTAATCATTTTAATTATGGTTACTGTCAGCAACACCTTCTACAAGGCGTGGAAATCCTTATGATTTCCATCACTGCCGATAAACTTAAAAAATAAATTGTGGTTTATAATACAGCAAAGAATGTCACGACCAGTCGGACCCGGATTAGGATCATAGCCTATAAGCATTAATCAATTGCAGAAGAGGTGCATTAGATCCTGCCAGGAATGTTTTGCATCTTATACTGTCTAATCATTCCAAGAGCGTAGCATTCACATTAAAAATGTAAAGCTACCTTTTCTAAGTATCTATTGCATTTCTATATAAGCCAGCTTAACTCTTACGTTCCGCAACACATTGGAGTGCAAACACCTAAAGGGAGAGTAGGAAAGACAAAGATAAAATGGGTTCAAAACAAGTCATTTTGTTTGCAATTTTGTCTCTTCATTTGCCTATCATATTGGCCTCTGACCCTGATCCACTTCAAGACTTCTGCATACCGAGCCCAAGATCTGCCGGTTCCATCAGATCAACAGTTCATGGTGTGCTCACAATTCTACCGTGCAAAAATTCTTCCGAGGCCACTACCGATGATTTTGTCTTTTCCGACATGAAAGCTGCCGGAAACTTCTCAGACACCGGCCTAGCAGTGGTATCTGCGAGCCCTACCAACTTCCCTGGGCTCAACACGCTGGGAATGTCCTTTGTAAGGGCAGACATTGAAGTGGGAGGCATTAATCCACCCCATTTTCATCCAAGGGCCACAGAGCTAGCTTATGTTATAGAAGGAAAAGTTTATTCAGGTTTCGTGGATTCCAGCAATAGGGTGTTTGATAGAGTACTGGAGCCAGGAGAGGTGATGGTGTTTCCCAGAGGTTTAGTGCACTTCCTGATGAATGTTGGTGATAAGCCTGCTACCTTATTTGGAAGTTTCAATAGCCAAAACCCCGGCTTGCAAAAGATAACATCTGCTGTATTTGGCTCTGGGATTGAAGAGAAGCTCTTACAGAAAGCTTTTGGATTGACTCCCAAGCAGATTGGAACTATGAGAAGAAGATTTGATCCCAAAAGAGCAAGGTAGAGCACAAGTAGTAGTTATGTTGTCTGTTACCTAAGTTATATCTTGGGGTTCAGTTTTCATGGTTGGTTTGTTTGTCTGTTTCTTCAAGTTTCCTTCTCTTGTGAGTCCAATTTAGGTGAAGAATGGAGTGTTGCCTGGTTACATAATATACTAGCTCTCAAACTTAATGAAGCAGCAAATAGTCCCTTCGCCAAACTCCACAAAAAGATCAAAAAGAAAAAACAAAAAAAGAAATAATGATATGTAGGTGGTGTTGCTTTAATATGTACTTGATCTTAAAAGGATAGACTATACACAAAGGCGTGCCAAGCGAAAGTGACTCCATGATTTCCACTACATCAAGATGCTATCGTAAGTGTTAAGCCAGAGCGTGATATGAACAATCATGAGTTTTGGCCCCCATAGAGGGAGGGGAGGGATGATGGCGAGAAGGAGTAGTCGGAATGAGAGTGAAAGACATTATAAGCGGCATCCCAAAAACAGAACGCTCAGAAAATGATTTAAGTATCAAAATCAATAACTGAACATTTACGAGAAACTAACATTTATTAGTGGCGGCAAGGTTGCTTTGATTGCCCTGTTGCACAATAAAAAATATAAAGCAAATATGTCCCGTTGCCAATTTGGTATAGCATATCGATGCATTACGCGTATTTATTTTTTTCCATTTTTTTATGAAACATTTGGCCTTATGTGTGTAAGAGGACAAGAGGACTAAAAACCAGATACAGCTTGCATGTGGCAAGTGCCAGTGTTTGGTATCTGCTTTCAATGGCAGCTCAGTACAGATCATGATCTTTTGAAATTGATTTCTTTATATCTCAACTTGTATTTTAGTTCCCCCTTCCCCTTTTCTGTCCGTGTACATCCTATCATCTGTCCTACCAGTTGCAGATTCTCTGGCACTAAAAGGGGTACACAAATTTCAGGGACAAATAAGCGACTACCAATTGTAGATTCTCTGGCACTAAAAGGGGTACACAAATTTCAGGGACAAATAAGCGACGACAAGTATTGTATCATTGTGAACTTCCAAATTCTAAGCTTGAAGAAAAACTGGGTTATGCTTCCCAATTATAAATCAAAGTCTCTAATGATGACCATGTCTTAGATGTTCTCACTTAGAGGCTGTTTGGTACACAAAATATTAGATATAGGAATAGAAATGAAAAAAAAAAAAAAAGGGATAAAAAATGACTCTCGTATTCTTACTTTAAAAAATAATTAAAAAAACATATACTATTGAATAATGATAAAAATGACATAAACATTGCAAAAAATAGGAAGGAAAGTGGTACAGATATGAAACATTCTGGCCTCTGTTAAATCGTCTAGGAAACAAATAAAATATAAACTCACATGTTCCTCCTTTTAAAGATTTAGAATTTCTTTTAGTACCACTTTTTATCTTCTTTCCAACCATATCTAAAGACATTTGAAAAAAAAAAAAAAAAACAAAGAAGACCATAGCATGCGAATATAAAAGTCTAGAATTTGATCGTGAAGTAGCAAGTGGATTCTCACAGTAGTTGGTAGGAGTACATGTGATACAAACTACAAAATTAACCGGGCCATGCATATCAAATGGATCAACACAATTCAAAAGCTCCTTAGCAGAGATATAAAATGCAGAGAAGGTGATGCGTCATAGCCAGTGATCTATATAGAAGCCTACTTCCCACGTAAAAGTGACTTAACAATAGCATCACTCATACCATCAGCATAAGGAAACAAGTGACCAGCACCTGGAATCTCATCATATTGAATCCATGGAAGCCTTTGTGCAATGTATCGTTGCAGTTTAACAGGCACCAGCAAATCATCATCTCCTTGCCACAGATGGACAAAACCTTCATTATTAGGAAATGGGTTTTCCAGATCTATAGGACTAAATTCCCAGTTGCCAAATCCAATTATGATGTCACGGTGAATGCTTTCATAATCTCCTTGCTGTCTTACTTGTGCCTGTGGAAGCCACATCCAAAAAGAAAATCGTAAAAGGAGCGGACGTTCTAAGGGGCAAGGTTAGTTCAAAAAGAGTTCACATCAATGTTCCTATAGGAGCAACAAATGCTTAGATATCATGAGAGGAAACATTTAGTTTAAGATAAAATAAACTACATAATCCTATGCAAATTCAATTAAAATGAGACTAAACCAGATAATCACATAGTCCAATTAATCAACCAAATCTTAAATGAACCCGAATCCCCAAAATAGTATCTTCATTAGTGGTTGAAAACAAGACAACAACACTGTGTAGACAGATCCACATGCGATGCAAAATTCAGTGAAGCTTCTATCAATATTGCTTCAAGCAGTCTATTACTGTTGCATTTACTCCTAATATTTACTGACAAAAGCACTAGTAATTATAATTCAACCACTACAATCTACTCCATGTATAAGATGTCCTTTTAAAGCTATTTGTAACCAAAGACAAACTTCTGTTGTAATAAACTTCAAATGTCATGAACGTAATTCTTTTTATTTTAGAATAACAAGCGGTGAGAACAGTTTAAAACTGACTTCAACGTACATGCAGAATTTAACAATTATAGAACCACAACTGCTTAATAGAACTCCCAAAAAAATGAATTTCAAACACTGACTTTATACAGTTGTTGCCAACTCTGATCTTTGAGAAAGTTTTTACTACCAAATTACAGAAACTGAGTTACATAAATACACCCACTATTAAATTATGAACGCATCATTCAGATTTTCAACTAAAGCCTTTCATTCTATTGCATCAGAACAGAACTACAATTATTGTAATAAACTAAAGGTGGGTTACATACCACATAACTCTTTCTATCAGCCCTCTTAGAAATAAGTTCCTGGTCTTGACGCGAAAGATTATCTGGACTATGAGCAACTACGCTTAAGGCAGGGAACCATCTTTGAGTGTTCCACCAATAAGTTAGCCATGGTAGGTAATGAGAGACACGAAGTGTCCATTGGTCTTGTAGTTTATGTTGGTTATAGGCTTCACTAGTTAAGTTTGCAGGAAGACCGGGCCACCAGTAGTTGACAACTGGGGCTAAGAGTGCAGCACCCGCCAGCCTGTCAGTGTTGAACATTTTCCTTAATGAAAGAAACAGATAAATAGAGTGGTTGACAACTCTATCTCACACCACCAGCATGTACAAGGATTTGAACATGCCAAAAGAATGAAAAGACAGAGAAATTATACAAAAAATAATGTTTGGTGATTTTTCATGTCAACAGAATTTCAAATAACCTGAATAATTAATACCTTCGAGGTATATACTTAAGGCAGCTCCAAATAACCTGTCCACCCATTGAGAAACCGATTACATAGAATTTGGACCCCAATTGCAACTGATCGGCAAGCTCTTCAATATCTAGGGCCAGGCTCTTTACTGTTCGATTTGGATCGGGATCACTTTCCCCATAACCAGGTCTGTCAAAAGATACAATGCAGACCCCCAAGCCTTCAGCAATTTCCTGGACAAATCCACCATAAGTTGATATAGTACAAACTCCAAAAATATAAAAAATGTTATGAAAGCAAAGAAAAAATCCAAATGTAAATATAAATTATCACCGCAGATAGGGTATTGGCAACCATAGCATCATGCCTGCAGGTATCAAAACCATGAACATAAATGATTTTATATTTTGCTGAATCTTTTGGGATACCATGCTCTTTGTATGCCAAATGTCTTCCATCTCTTAATTTGATTCTGGGTGCTGTTATAGGGGGTCCATCAGGAGAGCCACATATTTTGGAAGAAGGAGGTTGAATAGCCAGATAAGCCCATGCTAGAAACCCCCCAAACAACACAACTAATGCTGTCTTAAGCAATCCTGAGAGATTACAGAGCTAATTTGTTAGAGAAATAATTTATTGCAGGACAACCTATAAGTCTCTCACTAACTAATGAACTAGGATGAACAAAATAAGAAGTGAAGAACTCCCATCAGAACCTAAGATAATGTCATACAAACATGGGAAAAGGAAAATCATAACGCTACAAGGGAAGGCAGAGGAATGAACCAGGTACAGTGCATCCTCAGGCTTAATATCCGTACCACTGACAAAAAGAATTGTTACTGCTAATAAATAATACTCTGGATAATTAAACCTCATTTGTATCTCCACTTTCCTTACATTTCTCACAACATCTCCTCGTACTACTCCACTTCTTTAAAAAATTAACTAATGCTTTTTTCTCTTTCTCACGCACACAGGTTCAATGTGTGCTTCGCTCTAGAAATTAATATATTGGTTGCCTATTACTTGAAGCACTTAGGCATAGCAATACCATGATATGAAAAATAATAATAATGATAATAAAGGTCAAATTGAAAGTACAGAGGTAATCATTTACTCAGTTGAAAATAACAGCAAAGAATTCACAGTATAAATAATTGATTTACATTAACTGAATTCGCAAAAATTGAAGAACCCTCGCAGAAAAGGCTTCTGTAATACTAAGGTATTTGAAGCATACAAATACAAATTTTCAATTCAAGAAATTCAAAGTTCTACTTGTTAGGCTTCCAAGAGGAACAATCACAGAGGAACCTCAGTTGAGTGAAGTTTAAAACTTTAAATCTCATCAAAGCCCAATTGACGAAAACTTTAGAAATTTAACAAACAAAGGAATACCAGAAATTTTAAAGAGACCCACATAAAGTGACAAATATTGGGGTTTAATATAACAATCTAAACGATGCCAAACAAAACTTTCAGCATAATAGATCAAATAAAAATACGAAACAGGCTCAAGAACCACCTGAAGGAAGATGAATTGAACTGCTTTTCTTAGGTCTCCTAGTATGAGCCCTGGCTGATGCAGCAGAAATTTTCCTGCTTACTCCGCCCGCCATTTTCTTCGACCACTAAACAAGCGTTTCTCCGACAAACAAAACGCAACAATAAGATCGACTGAAGTTTGTAGATTTCTCCCCAAAAAAAAAAAAAGACAAAGTACAGGGATCTGAGACGTGGAAGTGATAGATACGGCTAGGCAATAATGATGCAAAGTAATTTTGGCTGTGCTCCAAAAAAAAACACAATTTTTTAAAATTAGTCTTTTAAATTTATATTTCTCATATATATATATATATATATATATTAAAACATTATTAATACTTAAGATAGTATTTATAATTTTTTATTTGAATGATAATACTTTTATTTTAAAAATATTAATTTTTTTCTTTACATAAAGAGTTTTAAATTTATTTTTCTAACAAAAAATAAAGAGTTTTAAATATGAAAATTTTCATTGATTAAATTTAAAAAATTTATTTTTAAATATAAATAATTATGATTGATTACTTGGTTTTAGGGGTGGGCATTTTGAGTTTGCTAGTTGAACGAGTTGGGTTTGGTTTTGCTGAATCAGGATTTGGACTTCTATTAAAATCCAAGAGTTTGGTTGGACAAAATTTTAGGCCTCTTATTAAAATCGAGCCTGGCGTGAGTCTTAATTTTATAAACAGATCCGACCCAATGACGTATAATTTAAATTATTATTATTATTATCATGCATTTTAATCTCAACTTTTGTATTAAAAAATTAAAACATAACCTTAAGTTTCAAACGCGTTTTATGTTTTGTCCAATTGTAGCTGGATTATGTGTTGTTAATTTTAACTGAAGTTACTTTTTATTATCTAATGGTTAAAGTGGAAGAAACTCCCTCCAATTTATTCATTTTGTTTTGTTAAAAAAGAATTGATTATTAACCTCGAGACTTTTAATTGTAGGGGACGTAACTCCTTCATTAATTTTTCCTATTTACTTGTGGTTGGGGACATGAACTGAGCAAAAACGCATCTGACTTGGCAAATGCACTTGCCCAGGTATTTTAGAAAAGGAGAAAAGAAATCGCGCCATTTTTTAACTCGAAATCACAGTCGTAGAAGACAAATTTGTAGCTTCAGTAACTTTGAACTCCCAGTTTGTGTTTGTTTGTCTTCTATTTTGCTAGTTTTTCTGTGTTATGTTGTACTGGTTTTACTCGTATTTCTCTAGTTTACCCTTCTTTAAATACTGAGTTATTTGAATTTAATAAAAAATTATTATTAGACTTCATTAAACAAGGCCAGGCAAAGATCAAAGTTTTAACGTTAAAAATATATCACCGGACACATTGTAAGTTTAAATAGTTAACGCCCAGGCTTAATTCTAATAAGTAATAACATGAATTATTATCAGAGTTATGCCCGATTTAAGTATTACCATTATTACTTAAAGCTTACTATTTACTACCATTTTACATGCATAACCAAACTTCCTTGTTTTCTTAATCTAACATTTATTATTATTAAGAAAATTTGAATAATAAGTCATTAAATGTAATTTAATGATAATAATTTGTGAAATTTTAAGTTTAAATGCCTTGGTTACTTAGTTTTTGTTAGAATTGGATAAATAAATATATTAGTATATACGCGTTAAAACTTAAAAAGATTGAGGTACTTGGTTTTGATAATGCGCCTCTGAGTTCCAGAGAGATTCTTCTTACGTTGTAAACTACTGGGTCCTCTGCAGAATAATGTTGCTTACTAGTTACCTTCTTCACAACGTAAAAAGAATATTGATTAAATTAGTATTTTAGTTCTTTAATTTTATTTAATATTTTAAATTAGTCTTTTAACTTTAAAATATTTTAAAATAATCTCTTACTTTTATTTAATACTTTAAATTGATCTCTTAATTCTAAGTTATTTTAAATTAATCCCTTAATCTTTAAAATTTTATTTTATTTAATGTTTTAAGTTAGTCCTTTAATTTTAAAAGTTAAGAGACTAATTTAAAATATTTTAAAGAATCTTTCCATTTAAAATATTTATTTTAATATAAAATATTTCAAACAAGTAATTTTAAAATATATAAAAATTTTTTTACAAATATAATTATTAAAAAAGTCATCCAAAATATTTTTTTAGTTTAATAACTTAGAACAAAAAAAAAACAATTATCATAAAATTTTAAAAACTAAAAAATACTTAAAAAATAATATTTATGTTGTATGAAATATTTATTAAAATAGGATTAGCGATGGATTTTTATATTAAAATAAATATTATTTTTTAAAATATTTTAGTTTAATGAACTTTTAAACATTTTTTAGTTTTTAAAATTTTATAATAAATATTTTTTTATTAAAGTGATTAAATTGAGAAAGCGTGTCGTATAATCTTTTTCATAATTTTATCTATAAAAATTTTTTTATATATTTTTAAATTACTTACTTTAAATATTTTATATTAAAATAAATATTTAAAATTACAAAATTTTTTGAAATATTTTAAATTAGCCCTTTAATTTTTAAAATTAAAAGACTAATTTAAAATATTAAATAAAATAAAATTTTTAAAACTAATGGACTAATTTGAAATATTTTAAAAGTAAAGGACTAATTTAAAATATTAAATAAAATTAATGGATCACTTTAAAATACTTTAAAATTAAAGAATTAATTTTAAATGTCAAATAAAATTAGAGAATCATTTTAAAATACTTCACAGTTAAGTTAAGGGACCAACTTAAAATATTAAATAAAGTTAGGGATCAAAATATTGATTTAACTAAGAATATTAGCATCCCATCCAAGTCAATCAAAATAAATATGGTCCAACATTAGTTGATCGAGTTTTTATTAGTTCATCCATGAGATAGAATTTTAATATGTATCCGTCAAATCAATGCTTTGTTAGCAAAACTGAGTGCAATGGTGACTGTAACGAGCCCCCCTTTTCTCAAGTTGAACATGGTCCAATCAAGCAATTTGGGTTATGTTTGCCTTAAAAAAAATGCAAAATACACTGACTGAACCAACGTGTTTTTCCGTTAACGGAAAAGAATTCACAAGTGACAATAACGCATATGATTGCACACTTACAAAAAATATCACCAAAACAAAAAAAAAAAGATTCAAAGATGGAATCAAATATAGGATAATTTATAATTGCAAACTATCCGTTGCCTAATGGGCAATTATTCATCTTCAGAGTTATTGAAATTATGCTTAAATTTTGGATTTCAAACAAGACTGCACAAATTATGAGCTGGGTTGAGCATTAGTCTAGTTTAATGTTTAGGTTAAGTTAATATTTTAGATTAGTTAAATATTTTTTTTAAAAAAATTGATAAGAATTATAAAATAACTCATATAAATTCTTATAAAATTATATTTTACTCTAAAATTTTTTTTTATATAAGCTTTTATTAAATAATTTTTTTAAATTAACAATATAAAACTAAATTGAACCACACTAGCACATTAGCCAATATAATTGACTCATTCATGTAATTAATTTTTTGTTTAATTTGACTCAACTTGATCCGATGTAACAATATTGAATTGGATTGGTCCGGTCAAACTAGGCCTCAAACACCTGTAATTTCAAGTATTAGGAGTATGCAAATAATAATTAACAACAATAGTGATTTTAAGCTAATACTACTATTCTTCATATTTTCTTTTGAATTTATTCATTCATGAGTAAACTCCTTTAAATTATTTTCTTTCTCATTGATATAAATATCAATAAACTGTATTATATTCATTTAATAACCTAGACATTTGACGGAGTTGCGCTCGCTATGATATGTATTCATAACTTGTGCCGTTTTTGGTTCAACGATGGGAGGTAAACGGCAACATATTCATATGCCTTTTGGTGTTTGGTTCAAGGTCCCAAGGTAATTGGATGCAGCACAGCAAAAAAGGGACTAAAAACAAAATGTTGGAGCCAAAATGTCAAATTTTTCCTTTTTGCCCCTGGCTCAAAAATTGCCTAGAACTTTTGCACACCCTTTCAACATATTCAATCAACAAAAAATTGTCCAGAACTTCTAGAAAAGCCCTCAACAAATCTTCCAAATCGAAATTGTATATTCTGCCTTTGAAGAACACCAACTTGTTCCTCTCTGCCTCCATAGACCCACCTGTGCTATCGTCTTTCAAAGACGATATTTCAGCCTCCACCTTCATAGCACGTGTTGCCGCAACAGGCTTCGACAGCTTCGCTTGCTAGCCCTGTCGACATTCGCGAAGGCATTGAAGGAAGAGGAGGAAGAATAGTAACAACGCTACAAGAGAACACTATCTGCAATTGTGATAATGGCAGCTTTTGAGAGCTTCTTAAACTTTTCGCAAATTGGGGTAGAGGGCAAGGGGATGGCATTTTCAGCGTCTGGCTTGAATTGGGGGTGGATCGGAGAGATAGATGAATTTAGAAAATATAAATATCATAATTTAATTTTTGTTTTGCACGAGTTTTTGTTTCTTTCTGTATATTTGTTTTAAAATGTTTTACTTTAATATTAGGGAAATTCCAGTCATTTTGTTGGCTATGATTTACATTTCTTTAATTTTTTAATTCATGTAAAAATATTCTTTTTTTTTTTTTTTTGGTATGTGGATCATACTAAAAACTGTTGAAATAAACATATTTCTTTATGCATTCATATTACAATTATATAGTCCAAAACTCACTTAACCAAACCAAACGAGCTATCAGTATTTTCACTTCTTGCGGGGATTATATTTCTTATTTAGTATTTATTCTATCTTGTTATATTGTTAACGTCCCCCATTAGAATAGAAGCCTTGGTTGATTAGGGTTCAAGATACATGCTAATAAAGCATAACTACATTTCTTTTGAGGTCTTTCACATTTTCTATTGAAATTGAATATATATTTTGATCACAGATTTTTTTAGGGAATAAATTATGCTCTTTTATCTTAAAAAAGATCTAAGTTATATAGTTATTCTTTTTATTTTAAAAACCTATACGCTTTACCTTACAATTGAAAGAAGTACTATATTTCTCTAGTAAAAAAATGACGTAAAATTATATTTATCTAAATCAAAATACTCTTATATTTATAATAAATATTAAAGATATATTTGACTAATATAAGAAAAGTCAACTTTTTAATTTTAAAATAAATTAAATTTATAATTTTTAATCCAAAATAAATAATATCAAAATAAAATTTTAAAAATAAGTTCTAATTAGTTATATTCTTAATAAAAATTAACATAATTCATGAAATTATTTTAATTCTATTTTAATTTAAAAAAAATCATATATATTTGTGTAATATAAAAGAGGATAGTGTAATTTAAAATTTTCTTTTAGGAGAGTAATTTTGCTTTTCTTTTTTACTATTTAAGGACGTATGTATTACTTATTTACTTCTTCATATTCCTACACTTTGCCCTTTTAATTTGATGATCTATGTTTATGTTATAGTTGAAGTAAACGATAAAATGAGCTAAGCAGATAAAACAGAGTTTCGTGCTTAATTAATAACAAGCACTTTACCGACGTTGAAAGAGGAAAATGGGAAAGGAACGACAAAACACCTACGGATAGCCTAGGATATTGTGTCCCCATTTGTACGGATGGTCATTTTTAACGAAAATAAAAAGAAAACAATAATATAAATAAAAAATTAATTACATACCGACGTTGAAAGAGGAAAATGGGAAAGGAACGACAAAACACCTACGGATAGCCTAGGATATTGTGTCCCCATTTGTACGGATGGACATTTTTAACGAAAATAAAAAGAAAACAATAATATAAATAAAAAATTAATTACATAGGGTAGAATATATATATATTATCTTATTTATATATATGATCTGATAAAAATAGTATTATAATAACAAATAATAATATTTAAAAATAATAAAAGTATCTTTATTTAAAAATATAATAAAAATATTGTTAAATAATATTAATATAAACATAATAAAATTTGTATAAATTAAGTTTTATAATTTTTCTCCAAATGCACGCTAATCAAAAGGTTATGATATATTCCATCTCCTTTTTTGATAACAACAATATTTGGCTATCAAATAGAACTTTTGATGTATTCTATTCCCTTTTCTATATCTGACAAAGCTACTAAATGTGTGGTTAGTGCTTTCAG
Organism: Erythrophleum fordii; assembly: GCA_032878935.1. Classification (NCBI taxonomy): domain Eukaryota; kingdom Viridiplantae; phylum Streptophyta; class Magnoliopsida; order Fabales; family Fabaceae; genus Erythrophleum; species Erythrophleum fordii. Next base: position 10,161,347 of record JAVQMF010000045.1, on the reverse strand, counting down.
AACAACGGAATTTAGAATCATATGTCCACCTGCACACCTTTTAATTTAGTAATACCATAATTCCACAGCGAATAGTGCCTCCAATATTCATACAAAATACACTGGAGGGGGACAGATTCCACTCTTATCCTGAAAAATTTAAGAACCCGGTGAGTCCTTATTTAATTATATATATATATATATATATGTTTTGCTGAGAATTTTCGATCTTTTCAAGCACACACGTCAATATCCCCAACCTCAAAACAAAAAGCATATAAGCACATAAAATTTCACAGGCCCAAACGTGAAGAATTCAGCGTTTTCCATTTGAAGAAACCCCACTTCTCTCCCCTTTCCAGTCTTGGAACTCCGTTTGAATCTGAGAGTCTGTTTTATTCTGAAATGACCTTCGCTACCCACAGCCTCATAAGCATTCATGGTGGAGTCCCTTTATGCCCTCAAGAATCTACTGAAAAATGGACTACTGGAAAAAGAAAAGAAAAGAAAAGAAGGGTCCCATAGTCAAATATAGCAAATTTCAAAAGTTTGAAAGTATATGGGTGTAATTAAGGAAGGTTCTCTAGCCAAGGCATTCAACAAAATAACTCCATTGCCATTACCTTACTGATGAAATGTCTCCCTTTATCAGCGTAAATGGTGAAGAAGCATTCCCAGATTTTTTTGCTTTTTATGTATATTGTTTGTTTACTCATACAAAGGTGAACGACTTGACCAATGACAACCTGCAAACAAAGGACCCACGTACAGATATATAGCACGTAATGATGCTTTTCTGACCAGAGGTATAGGGCAACAGCAAAATGCCTTCATTAATAATTGCACGAGGAATTCATTGATTATTAGTACAGCCAATGAGAACCGATTCCGGGGGACCCATCCATTAATGTATGGTTACGAGGATGAAGGATAGTTTACATTTTCTACATGGAAGAGGCATGAGACAACGTGGGAGGTGTAACTAAATTTATATGTGCGAATCCCTCATTTGGTGTATTTTTCTTTTTACGCCAAATTCTTAGATATAAAAGAATTTAATTTCAAGACGAAATAAATGATTCAGTGTGTGACAATTAATTTAACCTTTTAATTTAGTCTTTTAAATATTTTTTAATTAAAATACTTTTTTGAAAAAAATGTTTGTCACTCTTAATTTGATGCAATAAAATCTGGATCTAATGCAAACACAACATTATGTTGGAGGTTGAAAAGATTTGAATAAGTTAATATTATCAGTAAACTAACATCTGGGTTTTCATTTTTGTCAACCAGAAAAATTATATATTTTGATTGAGGGTAAATATTTAAGAAATCAAATTTAAAAAATTGGAGAATCAAAATAAAAAATAATTTTTTTCATGAAATATATTAAAAAAAATTATTCTCAAAAAATCAAATTAAAAGAAAAGTGATCTTGAAAGATTAAATCTTTACTCTAAATTAAATTGTCACATAAGAAAAGAGAGACCCACTAATATGATTTTCACAAATACATCATGTTGAAATGTGCTAGAGACCGCACATTAGAGTGGTGGGGGCACCCCGTTGATGCAAATTTTGTTATTCCTTAAAAGAAGGAAGAGAGGAGAAGAGGAGAGAGGGGAGGGGGGGGGGCATTCCATTCTCATTCATCTCTAGATCTAATTAAACTCTACCTTTCTTACTTCAAAACACTATAAATATATTTGGAGCTCATACTCCCGTTACCACCCAGCAACAGCAAGTAGGATTTCTGATACACCTCTATTCTCTAGTTTCTGTCCTTGCTTGTTGTAGTTGAATATAATGGCAAGAATGCCATCAGAACCTCTGATAGTTGGGAGAGTGATAGGAGATGTACTTGATTCATTCAGCGCAAGCGTCGAAATGACTGTTACTTACATCAACAAGCAAGTGTTCAATGGGTACGAGCTCTTCCCTTCTGCAGTCACCAACAGACCCAGGGTTGAAATTAATGGACTTGAAATGAGGTCCTTCTTTACACTAGTAAGTATTATTTCAAGAAACCTCTCTTTTTCCTCTTTCTTTTTCTTCTGTAACAAACAATTTGCGCTGGCTGTTTTGTTTCTTTCGTGATTTTGGATTATCACCATATACTCACGCATTGTATACCTCTTTAGTACTATCGGAATGCTCCCTATAAAACTTGAGTTATTTATCTCCCATTCTCAATGCAGGTCATGACAGACCCGGATGTACCTGGCCCCAGTGATCCTTATCTGAGAGAGCACTTGCACTGGTAATTCCTCTTTCATGAACCAAACATTTTACATTTCGGTAATGCTACGGTAAGTTCAACCTTTTACTATTGAATTTTCTTAAGAAGCTATATAAAATAATTTTTTTTTATTATCATAAACACAAAAGGTTAGCTTGTCGTAGCAAAATCATTTTTCATTTTTCACCCAGTTAATGACAGTTGCATCACCAGCCAGTCATTCATAAAGAGATAAAATTTAAAGGATAGGTTTTAGATATTTGTTATCATGTTATTTAATAAAAATATAAAAAATAAATGTTATATTTTATAACTTAACATTACTAAGGTTGTTTTTTAAAAAAAAAATATTCTACGCTACGTATTCATTAGAGAACCTAACAACATATAGAATTTTATCTAAAATTAGTCTTCATAAAATGACATACAAACAACCATAGTTTTAGGAGTTTCAACAATTTGGTTTGTTGGATTTTTGCATACTTGCCAATCAAATCGCCAAGATTAGTTTAGTGAAGAGAAAGACTAATCAATTTAGTTAGGGGTATAAAACCAAACCAGAGTTGATTAATGTTGGGTGGTTTGGTTTGAGTATTTAGCTTAATATTGAGGCCTACTCTAGGTTACATTGATTTATTTTCAAATATTTTTCATTATTTAAGCTCAACAACTATAATAATATAAGGGTATAATAAAAGATAATAGATAAAAAAAATATATGAATTTCATCTTAAAATTAAATAACTTTATGTTAGTGTTAGTATTATGATTTATTACCAACCATTGAATAAAAATATCAACTAAAGAAGATATCAAGATATATGGCAGTTTGGTTCCATTTAGTATCAAATTATTTTTCAAACCGAAAATTGAACCGTTTTAAACTGAAAATTGGTAGGTATTAATTAGATTTTGATTGATTTGGATATGTTTAGGGAGTGATTTAATTTGAACACAATTATATAGATGTATGTGCGGGAGCGCGTGCCTTCTAGTTCTCGCATATATACGTTTGAAGTTGCATCGTATACATCCCATTCATTACATCAACTCTCTAGCACATGAAGAAGGTACAAACCTCTGTGAAATGTCATAATTTAAGTTGTACATTCTAACCATGACAAGTCAGACCAATGGAATTGAGGGAAAAAGGCAGTAAAAGTAAACATGTAGTTAGAACAGTATAAGGTAAACGAAAGATTTGAAAGGGTTCTAACTTTGATTTTGGTCGAAACGTGTGATTTTGGCAGGATAGTGACGGATATTCCAGGGACAACAGATGCCACATTTGGTAGGTTCACTTTCTGATTGATTTGCTCCAAAAGAAACGCAAGATGAACAAAAACTTGACTGGTCTTTTTTTTTTTTTCTTTGGGGTGTGTATATTAAAAATATAGGGAAAGAGTTGGTGAGCTATGAGATGCCAAAGCCTAATATAGGGATACATAGGTATGTGTTTGTGCTGTTTAAGCAAAAACGAAGGCAGTGTGTGAGTGCACCTTCTTCTTCCTCAAGGGATCACTTCAACACCCGCAATTTCGCTGCACAAAACGACCTTGGTCTCCCTGTTGCTGCTGTGTACTTCAATGCACAGAGGGAAACTGCTGCAAGAAGGCGCTAGCTACCTATATATATAACTTGCTCTACCAAGAGCAATGTATTGAATAAAGTGGTTAATCCTCATGTACGTCTCGTTGAATAACTGGGACAAAGAGAATCATTTCTTCTTTAACTCTGGTTCTGCTATATTCTATGGTTTATTTTCCATCAGTGTACTACATTTTGCTGCATATATATGGGTAAGCAATACCACACCATATATGTCGTTTGCCTTTCAGTTTAGGGTTGGCTGTGGAACCGGTTTATGTTTATTTTTTTAAAAAATACTTATTTTGCTTAAATGAAATGTTTGACTCAGCTTCTGAAAATAAAAATAAAATAGTCATTTCAAAGTAAAATTCAAAGCAATTATTTGACTATGAGAATAAAACAAAAGATTAAAATTTCTCTTATAAAATAAAAGTAAAATTAAATTATTATTATTTTTTAAAAATCATATCCTCATTTAATTATTAATTATCATAATTGTTTTTTTTAACTCATTTTACCTACTTTTCTAAATACATATCTTTTTAGTATTTTGACAGAATTTTAAAAAAAAAAAGATTTATCATACAGAATAATATTAATTAAAACACTTTTTCTCACAGTATTTCTTATGAAGTTATATTTGAAGAAGAGCTATTTCAAGAAAAATCCACAACCACCCGAACAGGCCAACTTAATATACAAGGCCTTTTAACAACGATATACCGAATTATTTTTTAAAACAAATTATTAATATAACGTAACTTCAAAAATATTTATCTAATGCATCACTTTTTGACACATCATTCTTTTGTCGTTTTCTTCCACGCCATGTTGCCATGTTGGCATAGTCACCCCCCCCCCCCCCCCCAAAAGAAAAAAAGAATTTGGCAAACCACACCGCCACGTTCTTTATTCCATCCATGTCTGGATTATGTAAGCTGTGTCCCATGAAAATGAAATAGCAGAGTAGGACTTTTCTGAGAGGAAGGAAACAGATGTGCTCATACTCATCTACTACAAAACTTTGCCAAGTGTTTTCGATTCAGGGTCAAGATAACAACATGCGAGCATATGCTTTCTTCAGATTTTAAGCATCTTCGTTATTAGTGGGGGCACTAGTGCCAGGAGTATTAGAGCGGTCCACGACCGAAAAGAGGCCACACCACGCATCATCTTTATAACAACTCATTGTTTATAGCAAGGAAAAGCTGGATTGAACTTAATAGCAAAATGATCCACCAATGCATATAAGCATCCTATGTTACCTAAATTCTCTCTGGTCACTCAGCCTGAATCGTCGTTCTAAAAGGAAGAAAATTTGACGATATTGAAACGAAACAAAGACCGGTAACTTGTTGCAAAACATGATAATGCAACCAGTAATGTTGAACCTTAAAATACGGGTGCTCTTTCATTCTCTTGCATGGAAGTCCAAAAAGCCACCAATGAAAGGTAGCTTAAGACATTCCCCCACAGACATGGGTTCCGTAATCAGAAAAATGCTGGCTGTCCCCGCCAAAGATATGGGAATAGCGCTAGAGAGATCGCATATGGGCAACAAACAATTGGCGAGAAGTGCATTTCCAGTGGAACTAGTGTAGTAACTCTCCCAATAATCAGGTGGTGGGATGCAATTTACAGCCTCCAGATCAATTTCAAATACATCTTCTTCCTCGTTCATATCTATCTCTTGGGGGAATTCTCTGTCATCAGCAGAGCCTTCAACTGTATAAGTCATGATTTTAGTTCTATCTCAGTCTCGGGGAATGTAATAATGTAATATATATACATATATATATATATATGTATATATATAGGGGTAAATTAGAATGTCCAGGTGGGTAGTAAGTAGAGCGCTCTCCAACAAATTTGCAACCATCGACCCGCACGGGTTTCAAAGCATCAACTCCTTTTAGCTGCTCCACCAAATTCAACGCCTGTAGTTGACATAGGGCTGTTTGTCTCGAAGGGTCAAATCTAAGCGAGTAAGCAACAGTTAACAGACGCAGCAGTTCCAGCACTGATTTGGATACTCTCAATTATCCATTTATCAAATACCATTCACTTGAAAATTATAGACTGCAAGCAGATGTCAAAAATCAATACTCAAGCAGATTATGTAAAGTGAATACACCTGAATACACCTAGAGTCACTTGGAGCAAATCCGAATAGTAAGAGTAGGATGAAAATATAGATAATGTCAAAGGTTGGATGCTTTTAATATATCATCAAAAAATAAAAAGGGAATACACCTGAATAATCTAATGTTAGCTTTTTGACACAAATCCGAAGTAGCTGAACTTCCACACTTACTTTATCATAAGCCTGGTGGAAGGCCCATACACATAAAATCAAAGCATAACAGTCGATTACCAGGACTAAATATAATTCTAAATTGGGAAAAGCTCATGTTCAGTCTCAAAGATGAGCAGTTGACTAACTTTCACCAAAATCGTAATATGGAGTCAACCGGAGAGCTACCTACCTCAGCAGAATATCTCAGTAAGTTGATAAAATGACAAAATAGCACAGGTGACCTTACTTTGAGGAAGAAGACATAACTTGGAGATCCTTAAATAAAAATTGGAAAGAAAATCATATCAACAACCAACAAACTTGACGATAAACTAAGTTCGGAAAATAAGCTTGTTTGGAAAAACTTATTTTGTAAATCGGGCTGAGCATTTTTTTTTTTAAGCCCAACTTTGCTTAAAAGTTCAAACCAGTATTCTTTTTTCAATATATTAATTCTAATATTAAAAATTTTTCAATCCAAAATGCTTCATATATTAATATTTCTTTATATTTTATGTCATCATTTTTACTTACTTACATGCGAGTGTTTTTATTTCCAACTCAAGAAAAAATTGTCCACTTTCATTTTTTAATAACTCTACTAAGTTTTCAAAGGACTTTGTCTGTATGAAATTCAAGAATTACTTATTTGATTTTTAATTTGTAATTTTATTATTTCCTAAACTATACTTCTTAACTTAATTTTCAATCTCTCCATTTTTTAAATTAAATTCTAAGAATCATTCTATCAATGAGACTAGTAAAATATTTTGTACCCAAGTAGAATATTACAGATTCTTATCAAAATCTTAAAGAGAGAATAGATGTAAAAATTAGAAAATAGACGGTATTATCCCAATTTATAAAGTCTTTTGTGCCCATTTCTGGGCCAGCTGGGCCAGGTTTGGAGGAAGAAAATTGGGGCCAGACCCATTTCTGCAACCAAATTTTTTTGAAAGCCAGTCCCATGTTCAGGTCTAATTTCTTAGTGATCCTTATCACAAGCAACAGCATTAATGCAACTATTTCTGTAAACACTATTTTCCAGAAACAAAAAAGGAATGACTTCCCAGCAAAGACATTTTAGTTATCAGCAATAGCAACATAAATCTTAAGCTGTGGAAGGCCGAGTCTAGATGAATTCCAATAACAAGTCCAAGAAGAACAGACAATGGATATAAATACAGTTCCATGAATGAGGAAAGAATCTCCTCTACCACAGTAGGCTCCATTAAGCTGAGCATGAGCTCTTCGATTTGAGAGGAAACAGTGCTCAACAGTATCAAAGGTCCAATATTTTTATGTAGCTTTCAAAGATGATTTGCGTACAAAGGTATAATCTCAAATCAATAGTGCATCAAGACGTCATTATAAGTAACCTGTTCGTTGCAAGAGAGCTAAAAGCTCATTGGTGTGAGAGATAATAATCCATGCCGGTCAACATAAATAATCATTTCAGCAAACTTAAGTTTCTTTAACCTGCGACAACAGAGCAACTATATATGAAAAACGCAAAAGCATCACCTTATACTTTAGCAGATCTAGGTTTGATTGAAAAGCTTGTGCTCCAATCAAATTATGTAAATACGCTTGGCTTATTATCTTCTAGTTAGTAGGCATAAATATAGGAAATAGCTCAACAGTACCTGAGATTAGATTCACCAGTTGATGAGAAACTGAGTATTTTGAGAAAACTTGACTACATCTCCTATTTTGGAAATTTAAGAAATGTTTAAGCATGGGAGTTTATGTATCTTAAAATGTACACTATTTTATGCACCCAAACTTGAAAATCAGCTCACAGTAACAATTGCCATACATGATTACCTTCATTTCTTTTTTTTGGCGGGGGGGGGGGGGGGGGGGGGTGTTGTTCTGTTTCACCTTCATACTATTTTACATATAAAAAAGAATGCTCTCATCATCATTTTAATCCATGCACAGATTGTGAATGTTATTATTATTTGTATTTACTAGTAAGTATATATTATAAGCAGAAACTCACAGTTAAAGGTCAAATATACACTTCAAACTCTTAATTTTCAAAGATAAAACACCTCTATTAGTATTTTCTCTCGAATCACAACCCAAAAAGATTAAGTTTCAGCCTTCAGGTTGTAGGTTTCCACGTCCAACAGCTGACAACACAAATGAACTTAACATTTATACATTATGGCCAATTTGCACGTGGGAGAATTTGATATCGAAATGCCCTAGGACAAATACGTCTAAGTCTCAAAACATCAAGTACACACTTGAAGGCCCAAAGACATTTAAGATGGTGCTCAATTGTTTTTCAAGATATTACTGATGCAAGTATCAATCCATAACCAAATATGGTGGATCGATGACTTCACATACAGGTTATCTGTGAACTGCACCAATAAAAAATAATACCTATATGTTTTCACCCTTATTGAATTTTTTCACATTAGCTAAGCTAAAATTCACTCAAATCTGGTATGCAAAATCAAGCTCGTCATATAGCCAGATCAAATCCTCTAATTTAAGCCAACAAGTGAGAAGTGTGTGTATTATTAAGCAACCTATACCAAACCTCATGATTCCATTTCATTCTGATGACAAAAATTACCAGCCCAAATGTTCAATTCAGTATAATTATGGTCGCACAATATATCTGTTTAGGCTGATCCCTTCTCAAATGGACCAGATTTTGTGCAATCTTCGAGATTTAATTTAGAACACTATTCTAATTATCAACTGACACCATACATACCACCGCCATAATTGGAAAATCAAGAATAAGTGATAAGAAATCTATAAAAAAGCTGGAGGAGAAAACAAAATAGAAGTACAAACATATACTTCCATAACACAATACAACAATACAAGTCACGCAGGGTAGCTTTTCCTATAAAAACTTTCAATCAGGGGCAATATCTCCATTTTCTACATCGCAATATTCTCTCTCATTATAGTATAACTATGACATTGATCAAGAAGCGAAAATAGAGGACACACTGCCATCCAAAATTTTAGTGCCAATAAATTCCCTAGAATACAATAAGAAGCGAAAATAGAGTGTAAATCAAGAAACAGGCATACGATATCAATCCGCGATGTTCATCCCCACCATCGGCAAGCGAGACTAACAGACTCGTGGAAGCCCTCGTCGCCCACAGTACGAAAAACGAGGCAATAACAAAGCTCACGATCCCACCTTGCGGCAAGAACAGCGACAGAGCGGATAAAATCACTAGCGGCAGCATACAATATCCCACCACGCTCGTGGACGTATGCAGGTCCAAATTACCGGATCGACCCGCCAACATGTTGAAAACCACGTATAAGAAAATAGACGATACCACGATCCAACCCAAAATCACACCGAATTGGATTTTTCCAGCAAGTAACTGAAAGAGGCAAAAGGACATGTAGAGAAGAATGGGGCCAGATAAGTCGGAATCCTTGTGAACCATGTAATTTATCCGATAAGGAATGAGTATCGATCTGATTTTATTCCAGATTTGGTCCGGGTGGATCCCAAGCTCGTCGAGCAGGGGTTCCTCATCATCGAAGCTAGCAGAGCCACCGCCCCCGATGGATCCTCCGTAAATTGGGCCGGCCGAGGTAGATGCAGCTGTAGAGCCTATGTCAAAGGACATGAAGGGGATGCTGGAACTGGAAGGTCGAGGAGGTTGAAACGGCGCCGTAGGCACCCGCCGCTGCTGGAAACCAGCCCCAGCGGTGGTGGGGTGTGCGCCCGATTTAAAAACCACCGGGGGGACTTGAAACTCTTTAGTAGCCATGAGATCTGTTGGAAAGGCAGGAAATTTATGAAATCAGGGTTTTGGGAAGGTTGAAGATGAAAATTTGGGGGGTTTTCTATGCGTTGAAAGTGAAAGTGAGGGTTACAATTTACAAGGAAGGAAGAAGGAAGCTAAAGATTATGGGGACAAAGAAAGGAAGTCTGAGTAACGGAAACGCGCAAACCTCTTCCTTGCAAGGGCGGTGGTGTGTCTCGTGGATGTGCTGCCGCCCATTGCCAGAGAGTTAAGGGCATTGTTGACAATTCACATGTGTCAATCTGAGCAACGGGAGACACTAATTGGGCCGCAGGGCCAGTGACATTACACGAAGTATTGGACTCGTAGCGTCTGGTGGGATTGTATATGAGCTCAACTATTTGTGATCAATATTTGGGTTGGATTTGTATACAACGAAATTCCAATTCCGTTCATCGATCAGTGGATGAGTTTCAGCATAACATTAATGTTGTTTAACTAAATAAGTTCACATTGAAAATTTGATATTTAATTTGTTTAGTTCAGATTAATTTTTTTTAAAATAAAATAATATAAATAAATATATTTATTATTTATATTATGAATTATGAATATTTTTTTAAAATATCATGACAATTCATTAGTCTCGCATGATTCATTTGTATATAATCTTAAGGAAATGTATACCAGTTGAGCCTGTGCTCTTATTTTAACAAAACAAACTGAGTCTGATCTCATTTTTTAGTTCATTTAATTTCCCCGGTTGAGCTTGAATAATTTGTTTATTAAACAGGTTGAATTTGAAAATGCCAAAGCTCGACTTAGCTTGTTTACATTCTTATGCTATGTTTGGGAATGCGTTTAGAAATTTCAAAACCACGTTTTACAGAAAGCAGAAAAATGGAGCTTCTGGGCAAACGTGGTTCTGGACGTGTTTCCAAACACGCGGTTAGTGTTTAGTGGAATTTTGGAAAAACTGCATATCACTTGTTAGATCATCTTCTAATTACAATTATAATTTTAGTATACGCAATATTTTACCCGTTCAAGCTTTAATTGTCAGCAAATATAAAAATGTTGCATTTTCAATTACAACTGATGTCTAAAAATCACATAATACTCTACTTTCATTATTTTCTCAAATTTCCTCTCTTCACCTATTTGGTGACAATTACATAATTTTAGGAGTTAGTTTTAAATAAAATGCACTGTTATTTTTATATTTTTATATTTTTATTTTTTGGGAGCCGAAAGTGTTTTGTTTTAAAATTTGTATATTAAATTGAAAGGCGGGGGTTACGTATGATTTCTCTTAAAACTTTTCAGGTAAAGTCAGTGTGAGGTAAATTAAACTAAATATAATTATCTGACTCAAAAATAATAATTAATTATGTACACCAAACAAAAAAAAAGAAAAAAGTTGAGGGGGGGGGGGGTGCCTTTAGTACTTGGAGCTGTAGTATGTTAATTTTATCTTGGAACTGATCTCGGAATCATGGCATCACAAGTCATTTGCCTATAATTGTGACTCTGCTGTTCCAAGCTTACCTATTTCTGTTCGTTTCACGGACAGTAGGTGCCGCATCATCTTTGACCCCCCTACACAAAAAGGAAAAAAAATCATTATATAACGGGGTTCTTGAGCTTCATGAGAAAATAACTTGTAGATCAGTTGAACAGCATATAATTTCTCCTCTATCCCCAAAACAGCATATAGGATATTGGCTGATTATTCTTATGTATGGTCATCTGTTGTAGTTATACACGCAGAGCTCACAATCACAGAAGAATCAAGACAAGAATGTCCATGAAATTTACCATTTCCAGTTCATACTTTGATTTCGTGCCATATACTTGCCATTGGCAATTCTATCTACTTTAATTCCCAACTTAAAAAGAACAAACCTTTAAATGCTTCATTTGGTTGGTGTTCAAGTCTCTACCAACTAGCTGAGAAGTAATGTTATACTGTAGCAGAGGGAGATGATGCCTCTGCAGCACGTGCATCTGCTCTCTTATAAGTGGACAAGTATAGGAACAACAGCTTGGCACTGAATTATGAGAGCCTTTCAGTCTCACACTGCATCTGAAACTAAAAGTGATAGAGTAAAAAAATTTATATTTGTTTAGTTCAGTAAAAATGAGATATATCTGATCTTTCATTTATTACTCTCACTTTCACTGCTGACTGCTAACCATCCAGGATTAAAAATATCAATTTTTTTACAACGATCTCCATTTTCTTCTACACATGCTATATCAAAACGACAGCCTTACACCAAAATTATAGTCTTAGATATGGTTATGATGTCAAAATCCGCAGGCTGCAGATACTCTGTAACTGAGGCCTACTAACATTTAATACAGAGACAAATTAATAATTCTTGGCATATCACGAGCACAAAGCTAAAATGAATTTAAACCCTGTGAGTCAACATGAATTGAATTAAAGTCAAACATGTTCATCTTTAAATATTTCTGTATGGATGCACAATCCAAGGGGAGCCATGAATGATGATAGATGTAAGGACATGCTTGGATTATGTATATGTAAGGACATGGTAGCTGTCAATTTATTATTTCGAGTGAATTTTTTTTTTGAATATTTTCATTCAAAACTGGTATTGAGTGTTTGCTGACTAATTTGTGGGTGTAGTAAGGAGATCTCAGTCAGGCATGTCCGGGTTGGTCCATCTTTTGCAAATCAAAATTGACATTCTGAGATGTTGACCTGGTTTGGTGACCTTTGGAGGTCTGTTTCAGTTAGAAGCAGCAGGGCTACTAACAGCTATAAAAGATTTTGTTAATTGCATTTGATATTTGATTAGACATCCTTGACACCCATTAAATTCTTTTTTAAAAAAAAAAAGAGTGGTCAAACGTAGTGATAGGCCATGAGGCAATATCGTGTCCCAGAGTCTGATATCTTCTATTACGTATTATTGTGTTGTTCCCCCACACACAAACTATAATGAACCCTCATTGACTTCAGCAATCCTTTGATGACGTTGCTTCTGATTAGATACCCTCATCAAACACAATCTGAAGGACAAGCCATTTTGTCATCCTTCTCGTATTAAGTTTTCGGTCAAAATTTTATTTTTATTTTTTAAAACATGTTTAATATCTTACATTGATTTTTTAAATATTTTTATCGTAAATATATATTTTTCAAAAGTATTATCAATAAATCTATTATGTAATTGTCCTCTACCGTTAAATATGACTCGAGTTATGCTAGAGTGGCATTTTTAAAGTCACAGAACAAACTGACTAGACATATTTTATATAGTTTCTTTCCTCCAACTCATCATCTTCTTTTTCTCTCTCCCTTCGAACATACATTCTCTCTGTCAATCTTTCTCGTCAATAGACTCAAAAACATGAGTTCTTCAACCTTGGTGAGCGTATGCCGTTCATTTTTTGCACACTCACAATAGTGTACCCTGCGTCGTTCAATAGGAGTGGTGGAAAAAATGACAAGGGTTCCGTAAGTCTTATAGCTAGATTCCTCTTGAAAAAAAAAAAAAAAAAAAAAAGGATCTCCACAACCAAATCGTAAAAAATCACAGTACACAACCCTAAAATCTTCAAGTTTCTGAAGAATCTATAGGATTAAAATCGAATATTTATTAGTGAGTATCATGTTCACCTGTTTTCTTTTTTGGTTCATATTTTTTCTGGGTTTTATGTTTTAAGGTTTATGGGAATTCCAAGTCTTGTTCTTAATTTTGCATTCGAACTCGAAGCTGAAGTTGCAAGGTGAAACAGAGGAGTTCAAATTCGAAAACCCAATTTCCACATTTTTCATTTTCCAATTCTAAAGGTTTTTTGATCATTTTCTTCTTCTCCCTAATTGATAAAGGGGATCCCCCTTTCTGCCATGTGTGCTATTTGTTTGGCTAGAGTTATAATTTTGATAGGTACCAATTTGAGTATATAAAGGTCTATCTGAGGTATGTGATATATAATGAAATAGTTAAAGTAAGTGAAGTTACTTCTTTTTTTTTTTGAAAAATGGAATGAAATTATAATAGATAATTTTTAAAATTGATTATTATCCAAAATTTTAATTTTTGTGTCTCTCCAATTTAGGGGATTAAGAATGGAAGGAAAATAATATGTGGTATAATTATAATTATATTATTTTTAATTAAAATTTTGTTAGAATCATATCCTAATAATAAGAGTAATATTTATAAGTCATTATATTTCATTAATAATTCATTTATTTTTATTATTAAATTTTTAAACAATAAAATGATATATAATTTATCATTTTACTATTAGTCATTTATTTTTTTATGAACTTTCAAACATATTGTGTAGTTTCAATTGGTTTCGAAAACCCTAGTGTCTATGCCTTCTATGCAAAGAGAGAAATAAGCACCCCCCCCCCCCTTCCTTCTCTCTTTAATTGTAGGTGTCCTAATGAACCATTACCTCTTGTTAACAAAGTTCTCAGTCCCATGGGCTCTGTGAGAGGAGTTTGGTCCCAATTCTTACTATGGATAAAGGTTAAATGGGGATGACAACCCTGTGTGGTAGGATTACGGACTGCCTAATAAACTTTGCTTGCCCAATTAGAGAGGACAACCTTATCTGGTGAGACTAGCGAGTGCTCCTCCGCTTTTTGTCCCCATTATCTAATTTCTTTTTTTTTTTTTTCATTCTCATTCTTAATTTTTGTCACGACAGGAATTTTCTTTCCATTTTTATTCCCTCAGTCCCCCGCAGATCTCTGTCATGGAGAAAGATTGAGGATTTTTTATTTTTATTTTTATTTTTTTGGGCCTTGAGAGATATTTAAGATTAACTTTTCATTAGTTTGACCATTATTAACAAAATATTGGATTGAATTGACCAGTTTATTTGAAAGAAATAACAAATTTGTCAAGATTTCCATTCTTTCAAAATCGATTAAAAATTTATACTAGTTTTTTATTTTATATTTAAATCAAAATTTTGATATTTTGTAATAAAACTTATGTTTAATGGGCTCTGCTAAACATATTTTACATAAATTTACTGTTATATATTAAAAAAATAACTAATTTAAAATTTTTCAATATTTATATTTTTAAAAATATTATTTTATAATTTTTATATTAATTCAATTATAAAATATTATATATATATATATATCTCTCTCTCTCTCTCTCTCTCTAAAATGAAACATGTTTATCCCAATTTAATCATCTATCCGACTTTTAAATCATTGGGGTTGACTCTAAAATGGTGCAGCACTCACCCAAGGTAAAAGTCATATGCCCGCGTCATGGGGATAGGATGGGATTGGAACAGAAGCATGAAACTTAAAGCTCAGCGATGAACCAGTGGATTTCTTAGACTGAAAGTCTGAAAGATGTTGCATCTTTATATCATAGGAGTACAAGAATCCTTTTGACAATTAAAGCAAATTTCATTTATAATATTTGTCACAGTCACAGGCAGAGAGCTAAACATAGTAATTGCTTTATATTCATTCATTTTAGCAGATAGCCTGATACCTCATAAATTTTGGTTCACAAATTAATATCTAACCCCCCCCCCCCCCCCCCAAAAAAAAAAAAAGATATCATGAGAATGGAAACGAAGGTAATAGTGACCTGATAGATGATAGTGATATTATCCTATGGAACAGATACTAGAACTACTACTGCTGACTCAGGTTTTACACAAAAACAAAAGAACAAATAGTGCTAGTGGGGTCATGATACTTTGCTCTCCAAGCAGATCAATTGCTGGAACTGGAAGCATTTTGGTTGGAGCTTGAGTTCAGGTTCAGGTCAAGAATAGTGTTTGAAGCATTGGCTTTCGAATTGCCCTGCTTGGACAGCTTCTGCTTGAGCTCAGACAGCAGAACCTGGTTCTCTTGATTAAGAAGCTGAGCTTTCTTCCTCAGCCTCTCATTCTCTTTCATTATGTAGCAGTTCTGCAAGTACAGCTTCGAGTTCAGCCTTTCCATCACTATCAAACAATTCTCACAAGTGCCCCTGAAACCCAAAACAAATGGTATCAGAACAAATAGGTGATCTTCACATTATATAAATATAATTAAGTCCCCAGAAACATGATATAGATAATGTATCTATAAATATCCACTTCATCGAGACAAACACAGAGATATATTACACAAAGGAAAAAAAATTAAGAAGACAAGAAAGGAACAGAGCCACCTTTGTAGTTGATATATCGAAAAGAAGAAGAAAATAAATTAGGCTTGCTTGGGAATGTTTTGCTTTATGAAATTGCTTTGGTAGATATAATTATGACAGTTAAACGAAGAAGCCAATGACAAGAGGGAAAAGTATAGCGGGTGGAGACCAGGACAAAGTGAGTCTTTTGGACCACACTATCAAATAAATAGAGTCATATGGGTTGTCTGAGAAACTAAAGAATGTGGTGAAAAACACAGTTGTCCAACCCTGCTCTCACCTGAAAGTACCCCAAAAAAAAAAAAATTACGGTTTCTTTCGGCTGTCCCAAGAGGGAAGAAAAGGATAAAGGTCATTAACAAAAGAGACAAGCTTCAGAGATAGATCTTCGGTGTGTTTCTATGTCAATGTTTAAACGGAGCTCTTGCTCTCCCACGCTAATTAGAGGCACTCAAATTTTTTTAATGTAAACTTATTAAAAAAAAATGGAAGATAATTAAAAAAATGGAAGAAAACTTAATAAAGTATAGGAGGTTACCGTGGAGCTACAAAAGACAAAAAAACAATTGACTGTGTATTTTAAACTAAATAAAAACCCCAACAATGCTAAAGCAAAATGGTATAGAATCCACTGAGAAAACATTAAAAAGGAAAAAGTTTCTTCCACAGAATCAGGTGGAGTAAACTGAGACGCCCAACTGGGAGAACCCCCATATGCGATTCCCCCACAAAAGTTAGAAGAAGCCAAACAGAGACAGAGTTAAAGATGATTGGACCTCAGATATCTGAACAAAAGTTAAACCAAATTCAACTTGCTAAGCCTGAAATAGGTCTCAATGTACAACACAATGTGTATCTTTTGTGGAATCAAGCAGGTATAAGAAAACATGAGAGAGAGAGAGAGAGATAGAGAGAGGTGGGGGCCTCTGCCTTTCTCCATAGAACTTTTTGAAAAAGAAGACCTTTTGAAGGAAGTTGGGTGAGTAGCTGGCCGAGGAAGCAATCTGGATTCTGGAACAAGGAGCTTGTGGAAGAAAAGTGAGGGACAAAGGGAACATTAAGGTGTTAATTTATAGACGAAAAGGCGCAGAGAGAGAGAGAGAGAGGAAGAAAAGAAGGAGTGAGAGAGAGAAGACGTGGTTCTTCTCTGTCTGACACAACAATCATGCATTGGTAAGCATGGAAGGCGGCCGGTTAGGGGCCTAAAAGATTTCATGTGTTCGGTTCTATGATTATGGTTATGGTTATGGCGTCATGTGAATGATGATGGGATTTTTTGTATCTGTTATGCTTCTTGTTGCTGTTGGTGTCGCTTGTATGGAGGAGAAGAGGAGAGCAAGGGCAAAATGGGAAAAAGAGAGGATGGAGAAGAGAGGAACAATAATGGGGCTTGTTCAGCTAGGGGTTTGTAAAATGATGGTGGGCTAGGCCTTCCCAAGATTCGCAATGATGGTTTGGATTGGGTCCTAAACCAACCCCCCACCTTACCATCGATTACTCTTTTGTTTTTATTTATGCTCCACTGTTGTTCCATTTTTTTGGCCTCTTTTTATTTTTTATTTTTTTGGGTAATTTTCATGTGTTGGGAACTTCTGCCTGTAATCATTCTCCTTCCCCTAATCTTATTCTCCCTTTCGTTGAGACTGAGAGATCACAAACTGCCACTTGTTTCTGGACTTGTCTCTGCCTATGCCATCTCTCCTATTTAACATTGATTCCCTTGTTCATGTCCTTAGTTCATAGTGCAACTAGAAAACCTCCACTTACATATATTCTTTTGATATGCTAACAAGTTTTTGTTTTAGACCAAATTAATATCCAACAATTAAACGTTATCGCCACTAATCCATATTCAAGCGATTTAAGCCGGGTACTATTCTTGCAAACCAAATGTGAAATCATTTAAAGGGTTCCCACAAAAAGCGAAAAAAGAAAGGATATAAAAAGAGATTGTGTGTGAGATGCATTGTCATCATAGTAAAAGCAAGTTTGTCTTAGTCCTAGTTCCTTGTGAGAGAACCTAGTCCTACTAGGTTTTCCAATTAATGGGTTGGCTAAATGACCAACTTACCATGTCGGCGTTGAGCGTTTAAAAGCATCGATGGTATCTCTTTTTTTTTTTTTTCAATTAATAATTTACGTTATTACAGTTAATCATAGAAATCATATATAAAAGCAGTAACTCTTTTTTAGAAAAAAATTAAAAGTAATTATAAAACAATAGTTTGATTCCTCATATTTTAATTGGTCAAGTAGACTTTAAGATCCTAACTAAATCAATTAACATAAACAAATTTAAATTAAGATATGAAACATTTGATAAAAAGATCAAATTACAACGAGTTAGATACATTTCAGGATAAATTTATATGATCTAAAACAGTTTGAGGACTAAAACTAATTGAATCTATAGATTTAGAGACTAATATATGTTAGTTCACTCTAAATTATTATAATAGTGATTTTTTTTTTTTTTTTTGGGCCTGAATAATAGGGATTCGAAAGAGGCAAGATCAGCAAAAGTTATAGCCAAACAAGGTTGCTATCTGATGTTCAAACTTGGTCACTGCCCCAACATAACATCTGGTTGGTCAACAAATGATAATGGTTCGGTCAAAGGAACTGAAGAAGCGTAGGGAGACAAAAGGTTATCTCCCAAAACCATAAGCATATAAGATACGCAGTAAATGGCGTAAATGCGTGAATGAATTGAATAAATATGGTCAGAAGCAAACAATGATGGCAAGCCCCTATAATAATGGTTCCCTTCCCTTTGTAATCCATTCAACCCCCCTCTTCAATAACCATTTTACTTTTCCCCTGCAATTTTGAGTCACCCCCATTGAATATTTTAATGAAAATTTGAGCTTTCATTACATAAGGGGGAGTTAAGGTGTTTAAATTTGTTCATAAATGTGTATGACAGTGCTCAAGAGTTTTTGCAAGGGCACAGATAGAACTGGCACTCATGAATACCCATCATCATATACCATGCCTATAATTACAATTATGCAGTGTGGTAATGACGACGCATCTTTATTTTTACCAAGCAAAATATAAGGAGAGAGAGAGAGAGAGAGAGAGAGAGAGAGAAAGGAGAAGAGATGATTGCATCACCCTGGGAGAAGCAAAGGAAGTGATCAAGGACCAACACACGTGAAGGCTTTGAAATTTCATCCTGTAGGTTTATCTGTTCATCATGGGTGGGCGTGTGATTCCATTGGCAAGAGAAGAGAAAGATCTACAAGTGACCCACTGGTAATGAGTTCCGGAAAAAACTAAAGGCATGGAGGCATTTAACCACACCAAGGCCATGACTTCATCAATATTGTAAGCCTTTAAAGTCCCCCCATGACTTCTTTTTCTGAGGTCATGTTTAATGATTTCGCATAATACCAATTCCTGCACTGTTAATGATTATTTTTTTTTTTTCTTACATTATTACCCTCCGTAAGTGCTTCCAACTCTACACGTGAGCTTAGGGCTTGATCAATTTTTTAGGGGTTGATAACTTAAGGGACCACAAGAAGGAATCACTACTCTCCAAACCAACTTGTGTTCACAGAGTTATCGGCTAATAGCTGTAGTTAGCTATGCAGGTGCCTATAGACCACCTAACCAAATTTATCTTCATTGTGGACAATTTACACATTTCTGATAACCGGATGCTTGAGAGTTGAGAGGATCCTACAGTAACTGAAAAATCATATTTTCCAGATATGAGGCGTACTAATTGTCATATATAGAGTTGGTCAATATTTTTTATAATATAATTTCATCACAATAGTAAATTATTTTTGCTTACAAAAAGAATGACAGTTCTTTCTTAAGGGTTATATATAGAGTTGGTATTTACAAAAAGTTAAGACACATTCTAGTCAGGATGCAGATCCCCTGAAGTTCGCTGCCTCTGAAGTTCCCTGAAGTTGGCCGAATCTCGATCATCCATCGCGTTGAAGGCAGAGATGATGCCACGTCACCCTAAAGCTTCAAAACGTACACAAGTTTGGCGTTTTATTCTCCACAAAATGCAAGGTTAGGTGCATTTAGAGAGGCCCCTTCTCTGCCATCGACAAAGCTCCCTATTATCCATGTTGTTCGAGCTCTCCTTCACGTCTGAGATGTGCCTCCCATCCTTGTTAGCTATGATTATCCATGGCATGCGAGTAGCTGCACCTTCCTTCAAGTGAACCAGAAATCTAGTGAGGGAACCCATCGACTCCCGTCCCTGTTATTCACGGTGTCCGACTTCTCCAACTTGACATCTGGGCTTCTCCTATGTTTAAGTGAGATCCTTCTTCTCATTATATGATTATGAATTCTGAATTGGCTGAAAACTAGTCAAATTATGAATTTAGTTTTATGCATTATGGTCTCTTAGCATACCCACGATTATTTCAAAGCAAGAGGCTTCCAATGAAGATGGTCTGTGATCACGCATTGCAGAAGATGAATTTGATTGATTTGTTGGTCTGTGCATTGCATTTGAAGTTTTTACTTGTTTGATTTTTGCACTTTATGTTGGTGAAATTAAGAAATTTGGGTTCTACATTGGCTTCCTGGAGAAAGTGTATGCTGATATGAATGCACTTCCTGGACTTAACTGGTTCACAATTATATATATATATATATATATATATCTTTCATATTGTCAACATTCTTTACCATGTACGAAGAAAGAAAAGCTTCTCCATCACCGCTACTGGTAGAGAAAATGGCACTAGATGATGGAAGGCAAATTCGAGAGAAAAAAAATGCAGCAATAAAACTGGCACTACATGATCAAGCAAAGCTGCATTTTTCCCTCCAAAACTTATCATTTCAGCCGTTCCCTTCTAGCATCCACAGCTCCAGCTTCATCTTTTGGCCCTCCAAAACACACCGTTCCAATAATTGAAACGGTGCGTTTCAATGCTTCAATGCAACGTGGCACCATCTTTGCCTTCAACACGACGAACGAATGAGATTCGACCAACTTCAGGGAACTTCAGAGGCAGCGAACTTCAGGGGATCTACATCCTTCTAGTCAGTAACACTTTAATTAGGACGTCAAATTTACGTCTCATTAAGATTTAAAGAAAGTGAAAAAGAGTTTTAAGACAAGGAAGTGCAATAATTAGCTCTTGTGGAAATATTTAAGTAAACCAAAAGAAAAATTACGTTTGCAGTTAAATCATATGTATCTGAAAGTCAATTTCAGCAATGAAGATTTTGTTTCAGCATAAAATTATTTCCAAAATGCTCGTGATGCTAAAAAGACCAGCACAATAAAGAGAGGCCAATATATTTTCACCGGCAGAAATGATTATCCAATGAAATTGTGGAAGAAAACTGCTATCTAATTTCAAATCTCACAAAGCTACATCCTTCATTGAAATCATTCCACTATAACATTACTGCATATCTTAGCCAGATGTCATATATCCACACTGAAGAAGGGTCTTCCTTGCTGCATAATCTTCGGCTTCAGGCTCAAAGATTTTGGAACATAAACAGTTGTCAATGCTCCTGTTTAAACACATCATGAAAGATTTTCCAAAAGCTATGGCTAAGGAGGCGAAAACCATTCCCCTTCAGAAAAGTCGTTAGGGCCATTATATACCTTTTATCCATCATCCACGGAGGACCATTGCAATTTTTACAACTTTATCCAATTTCATTTGGTAGAGGAAGCTAGCTCGTCAACTCAGAAAATTTAACTTCACATCATAGCTAAAAGTGTTATCCCAAACAAAAACATCAGCATATATGACTTCTCTTAGAAACATAGTTATGGTACTGAAAGGAAATTACTCATGTTTTAGGATATATGAAAAGGGGCAAAGATTCCTTTCATTACCACAGGAAAAATTATTACAACCTAGCAATGAATGAAATAATGACAGGTAGATGGGCATTATGTTTATCAACGAGATTTCAACTGGAAACAGTACTTATCTCACTTGGTTAGCGGATGGGCTGCAATGTAGTAGAAGAGATAGGCTATGATTGAAATTTTGTAGGCAATGATCAGAGCTGTAAAACTCTTCTTCAACAGCTTTGAATTTATCCAAAATATCCAGTTCCATCTCCCCTTTAAACCTGCTGTTGCATACTTGCACTGACCTAAAATATAATCATAATTTGCTACATGAAAGGCACATGAGATAAGACCGAAAATAAAAGAAACAGTTCCTTTTCTTCACTATCTAATGAAGAAAAATGTTTAAGCAATTGAACTTGCTTTTCAAAATAATTAAAAGGCTTCCCCTTTTAGTCCAGGCAACGGAAGTAATTTTAAATCAATTAGACATGGCTGAGGAACTAACGTTTTTTAAAAAACTTAATCTTTCTCTTGATGTGAGGAATGTTACAGCCAAGCTCTTCCCTCATAAATTAAGAGGTTCACATATTAGATTCGCTTCATTCAATGAACAAAATTGTGAGATGATTGTTATCACTCGATTATTATACATTTTGCCTAAATAGTAAAGACTGTATAATTCTACAAAGCAAGCAAAGTATAAGAAATTGAGTTCTGATTTCTAATATGAAACATGCAAAAATGACCCCTTCTTGTGCATATAGACTCGGAAGTGATAGCCTACTTGTCCCACGGAAACCCCTGTTCTATACATCAACCATGCAGCCCGAGATCTGTCTATAGTACTTCATAACTGCTACACTTCAAAAGCGAATAGATAATCTTCCTCGCGTTAATTTGGCAAACTAATGTGCTACCTAAATTGATTGCAAAATTCTCCCTCCAATCATTCTATCAACTTATAACCCTTGAAAAATTGATTATCAATAAATTCACCAAACAATATAATTTGTTAAAACATTACTCTTGTAAACTTACAACTCCATCATGGAACCAAAATATTAGCACTTCTTCACGCGGAAGATTTTATCAAAAACTAAAGGTAGGCACAGAATTGAAACCGAAAAGTTTCTCTTTAACGAAACCAACAAAATCAGAAGATACCTTGGCGGGATCAATGAAAGGGGTAATTTTGAGGAGATATATGACACGAAAGGTGGCTTCTTCCCTTTGTAGGATTGGAGAATATGCTGGCGCTAAATGTGAAAAAATGCCTAACTCTTCCAATGGAGCCTATCACCGGTCACACTTGAGCATGCATGGAGAACTGTGTGCAACCTTTGTTGAAGGTTCGAGAAGAAGAAAATGAGGATGAAGATCACCTGAGAGCTCCCGGCCCAGTTCGGACGGTTTCCATTTTCAGTTTTCTTTCTCCGCCAGTGTAACACTCACTGCTTGGCTGCGTTGTCGGAATGGTGAGTCGTTTCCCGCTACTTCGACATTGGGCTTTGGGGGGCGAATTTGTAGCGATTGCTAAAGCCCAAAAGTGCTCCAATGGTCCCTTCGTCAAATATTAGACGTACTACCCCAATTTGAAAGCTGTGAAACTTTTGACAAAAATGGGAGCAGTAAAACTGAGGACATTTAGGCCCGTTTGATGTTAAGAATTAGCCCTGAAATTGAGATTTAAAATTAGAATTAGATCTAGCAATTCTTTTTGTTTCGTGTATTTTTTAAAATTACATTTCCAATTCTATACACTAATTCCACATAATTAAAAAATAATTAATGAAGATAATTTTAACTTTTATCCTCAACCTTAAAATTTACAATTTCAAAACTAAAAATTAAGACTGACGTTATACACTTGGTCATCATAATTGGTGCTAACACCAGAGGTAAAGGCCAAGGGATTAAGCCTAGGGATGAATAAAATCGAACTAAATCGTCAAAAATCGAATAAAATCGATTAAAAATTAATTTGGTTTGGTTTTTGTAATTGTAAAATCGATTAAATCGGTTCGGTTGTCGGTTTTCTCCATATTTAGTTCGGTTAACCGAATCGAACCGAACCATTAAAATTGTAATTAATTAAAATTTAATATTTTATTTCTTTTTAGATTAGTAGGATCTTTTGTCAATTAAACTTGTATCAAAGCTATATTTTTTATGTGGTTCAAGAAATATACAAATTATTTATACTATTTATTATAAGATATTACTCTTATTTTTTTTCACTTTTTAAAGTTTATTTGTGAATGTATGAAATTTGTTTAGGTAATATATATATATATATATAAATAGTAAATTATTCCAAAGTTATTTAGTAGTCAAAATTTTAAAATATATAAGATATTAGAAGTTAAATTCTACATATTATAAGAAATAAATTTTTTTAAAAAAGATTACTTTTGGACAAAAAAAATATAAACCAAACCGAACCAAATCGAATCAAATCGAACCAAACCGATTAAAATTTAAAACCGACAAAATCCAACAAAATGCTAAACCGATTAAGTTGGTTCGGTTTGATTTTTACTCAAAACTGAACCAAACCAAGCCTTTGAAGCCCCTACTATTTTGGTAAAATTTTAGTATGATTTTAGAAAAATAAAATTTATATAATTTTGGAATATATATATATATATATATTCCTCGCAAGTTTATTTTCTACCACCATATTCAACAACCTCTGGTATTTTGATCAACAACAAATGCCACTATTATCATCTTTGCTTTTCATGTAAGAATACTTAATGTTATTATGCTTAGTTTTTTTATGCAAGAAAAATTCTTTTTTAAGACTATTTCTCTACTTGTAAACGTGTGGTAATCAGGTGGATCATTGCCTACCTGCCATTTAATGGGTGGTAGCTGGTTTCTTCTACTTCTTTTTCTTAAGTAGCTATTTCGTCATATGCTTGGTTTCTTTTGGACATATCTGTGGAAATTCTTCTAGACTTGCTGTGAAAACGAACGGCAAAATGAATTACAATAGTAGAGGAAGATATCAACAAAATGAATATTATCAAAAGAAAATATTTTTTTAATTATAAATTATATACATGCTAATTATTATTTTAATACTTATTACTCATTCAAACAATATAATTAAATTTGAATTTAGAATTACAATTTCATGTTCTAATTTTTTATAAGATCCAAGCATAAATTTTAAAATTCAAAAAGGAATTGGAATTGAAGTTATAGTTCTACATTCTAATTTCAATTCCTGACGTCAGACAGGGTCTTAGTCTAATTAGCTTAATTCACTAGAAAATATAAAATCTTTTAAGGTATGCTAATAAGTTATCCCATTTAATCAAGTAACTATATATAAATATCTAGAAAAAATGTCTAACTAAAACAGTTCTAAATAAATTTTTTTCACACCCTGTTTGGTAGGATGCGAGAAAGGGAACAATGAATGGATTTAGTAGGGCAGATGTACTTGGTATGGAAAAAGCTCTAGGGAAAGAAAACCTTAGCTTCTATGGCTTTTTCTGTAAATTTGGGCAAGAAGGTTAAGACATTGTGCGGGCAAGATTGTGAAACGTCTATGAATGTACATAACATTCACCCAACCTTTGTTCTGTCCCTTCTCCCTCAACTCTTTGAATGGGCATGCATGGAGTGGACAACAGTCCTCTTGTGATTGGACACTGTCAAGCTTCGGACAGGGGAGGCGAAATAATGCACAGAGAAACTCCACTGCCGTTGAGATAGAAGTTGAAATGTCTAACAAACAAATTATTTATTTGTATTTCAAATAAAATATTATTTATTTTTTAAAGATATTTTGGTTATTTTTATTTATTTTTTTCTTCTATTATTATTTCTATCATATCAAACAAACAACATAAAAGTATTCTTTTTCATTCTTATATTATATCAAATAAAATTATTTTTTTCCATTTTATTCGACAATTTTTTCTCATCATTATGAACAAAATTTATTATACCAAATAGGCTCATATCCTTTAATTTGGAATAAAAAAAAAAAAAAATTTTAGGTGCACCTAAAAAAATTAAGGGCCAGAATTAAATTTGTACAAATAGAATTCATGTACAGTACAGATGAGGTTTACGTGTACAATAAATTTAAATTGTTGAGTGTATAAATGACATAACACCAGATGTATGTAAAAATTGCTCTACAATGAGATTCATTTTCATTGAATTTAATGGAATATTTAGCTAAGTGATATAAAAAAAATGAATGTAAAAAGTCAATAAATAAAATATGAGATAACTTTTATACTTTTATTTTTATAAAAATAATTTAATAGTTAAAATAATGAATTAATAAATAAAATAATAATTATAAAAATATAATAAATATCATATAAAAATTTATTTTTATTTTATTACTAACCAAAAATATTAAGCACCGTTTAAAATGATTAAAGAAAGTAGAAAAAAAAGTATATATAATATTTATTTTATTATTATAATTATTATTCAATCATTATTTAATATTGTTTAATAATTATTATTTAATTATTAAAAACAAATATATTATCATATTTTTTATTTTTTAAATTTTTATTTCTGTACATAAGTTCTTAGATGCCAAACGAACCAAAGTTTCATGGGAATCTTTGATCAGGTGAAGCCTAGATTCCTTTGGGTACAAGTCAAATTTATATTCAAATTTATGGACTTCCACGTGTTAGAACAGAATTTTTATTACTCACGGCACCCACGTTTAAGAGCATAGAGGATTGTGCACTTTATTAAAGTTAACGCGTCTAGCGATTTTGTTTTTCTAGAAGCATATTCCAAAAGATATTCTGATAATTTCGTGTCCACGCCGATAAGCTAGTCTTGAAATTCCTAGCTTATAGGAGCTTTCACCCGCATTTGTTTTATTTATTTATTTATAATTGTGACACATGATTTTGATATGTTAGCCCAAAAAAAAAAAAGAGATATTGATATTAAAAAATAGAATAATTAAATTATAAGCTAAAAATTATAAAAAGTTTAAGTAGTAAAAAAATTATTTTATTATATTACTATTTTAGTTTTAATTATTTTATATATTATATTTTTAATTTATTGTTTTTAAATTAAAAAAAAATATTAACTAACCTTTTTAACTTTCTATATTATTTCAAAAACTCCATAAACCATTCTCTTATAGTTTTTTGATAATTGGGGAATTTCTGTGAAAATAGAAAAAGTTGAAGCGGTTTGTTAAAATTTTCAAAAATTAAGAATAATAAATTGACAACATAATATGTAAAATAGTTGGAGTTAAGATATCAATATAATAAAATATTTTTTTGTTATTTAGAGTTTTTTTTATAATTTTCACATTATCATTTAATCATTCTACCATATCACATGAGGTTACATGGGACAAAGCACTCTAATTTTTGTTCTCCATTTCTAGCACGTCGTGAGCCAAGCAAATAAACAACTTAGTCAATTTAACATCTCTATTTATATGCTACTCAAGATAATGAATAAGGTGAAATTATAGTTTAAGACTTTAAATTAAAAATATTTATATTGAATGATTTTATATTTTAAAAGATTATAAAATAAAAAATTTAAATTACAGATTAAAATTATAATTCAAAAAATTAAGTTAATTTTTTTAATTTTAAAATCATTAGAAATAATTTTAAAATTTAAGATTATTTAGATCTTGAACAATAATTTGTTCAATAGATAAATAAATTAATTAAGGTGATTGAACGTGACAATTTCAACATTTGGTTTCTCTGCTCCTAATCCTCTCGTGCTGCTGGTGCCATTATTGATTTGGATGATCTAATTTTGTTTTTTAATTTCAATCATTATTTTATAAAAATTTATAATGAGAAGATTATTTTTATTCAACATTTTTTAAATAAAAAAGATAATAAATAATAAATAATTTAATTTAATTTAAACAATCCAAACCAACAACAAATAGCACAGAAACGACAAGGGCAAAAAAAAAAAAAAACCAAATGCGAACAACTTTCTCTTTCTAGTAAAATATAGGACCCTCCTCACTTTCTCATTAACCATCGCTGATTAAGTAACTGGCTTGGCAACTGCATTTGCTAGGTTTATTTTCTTACTTTTTCAAGGTAACAACATAAAAGTATTTTCCTTTTTTGGCCAATTAATAACATAAAAGTATTAAATGTAATATCATCAAAATTTTCATATACCTGGATAATAGAGATATTTTTTCCCCGATGGTTGACATATTGAAAAGAACAGCAACGTTGTTGGCGTACGTGCGGGTCCAAGAAAGATCAACATAGACAAGCCATAACATTAACCAAGCCAGAGGAAGCAAACTCGAGGCTTCCGTGTGGTTGTTGCGGAAGGATTATCCAACATTTTTTCAGAGCTTACTTGACGCCATTGCAAACACCCCCAAAATTCGATTTTAAAATTGTTGATCAGTCGAAAATAATGTATTCTATTTCTTTCTTGCTGTCTGCAACTCCTTTATATAAATCCTCCTCTATATTCAGAAATCCCATACCCAAAGTGCCATTCATTCACAACAAGTTGAAGCAAGACAACAAAATGGGGAAATGTGAGACGTTTGTGGTGTTCCCTCTCCTCCTGCAAGTTTTATGCTTGCTGTTGCTCCCTCAGCCCCTACTATCACACCAGGGCAATGATTTTTCTCGTCAGCCTCCTCGCCCAGTCATCTTCACTCCCCACGACCGCTCCGAATCTGACCCTCAACAGGTTCCATTTTGCAATTTGCTTCATTTATCTATGCCTTGATCGATTAGCATCATCATCTTCATGATCGATGTATATATGTACTCAATTATAGGTGCACATTTCACTGGTGGGGCAAGACCATGTGACAGTCTCGTGGATTACGGAAGACAAACACGCACCGTCGACGGTGGAATACGGAACAGTGTCCGGGGAATATAGTAAAAAGGCAAGGGGACATCACACGTCGTACCAATATTTCTTGTACAATTCCGGCAAGATTCACCACGTCAAAATCGGGCCTCTTGAGCCAAGCACCACTTACTTCTACCGTTGCGGAGGGTCTGGCCCTGAATTTTCCTTCAAGACTCCTCCAGCTGACTTCCCCATTGAATTTGTGGTCGTCGGTAAGTAATTGTTATTTCTTTTCTATAACGTTCTGCTCTTTTGCTTTTAGTTTCGTTGCTTTGCTTTTATTATGCATTGCATCCTGTAATTAAGAGGTTTTAGAAATAGCAACCTTGGAGACTGGGTTTGGACAATGCTTGAAGCCAACGCAAAGGTGGCTCAGGATAGGATCTCTGTGGGTGTGGTGTCCACCGCTTGTTAGAAACTAGGCAAACATACGTCAAGAATCCTAAACCATACACACACACACACACACATATATATGTGCCTCGGCTATCAATGGGCATGATTTGAGCGTATAGAGGGTCAAAGAGAGCAAGACTTTTGATTAATTGCTCGAACACCTTCATATCACTCGATTTCGAAGGCAAAAGCTGCGCTATTCCAGTAATCAACTTACAAATAAAATGCAAGTTATAAATATAGTGATGTGTAATTAAATTCATATTTGTCATGAATAATTAGTCAATTGAATGGATCAATTATTTACTTTACAGGTAATTAGCTCTGAAATATGTTATTGTAAGCGGATTGATATTTTCTCAGTGGGATTCTGAATTTGATGTATTATATTTATCCTCCAAAAAACTGTCACAGCAGAAAAGACAAGAATTTTTTTTAATAAAATAAATTCAGTTTTTCTAAATGGAATCTAGCTCTGGGAAATCATTTACTACATGATATATGCGATTCGTCGCAAATTGGTGATTAATGTCCTTCGCACAAATGTTACCTGACAGTAAGAGTTAAGAGAGTCAAAGGAGAGACACAGAGTAATAATCATAGAATAGTTTATAGCTATTGTTGGATGTAAGACGAATTGTCTCGTACGATTCTCTTCTTTTCACTTTGAAGGATGGGATTAAGCAGGAGGTAAAAGTGAGCTCAATTAGTTGTTTAATTTTTTAAATTTTGTTCTGATGATAGTTACATCCGACAGAAAGATAAGCCTTCTACTGTTGACAAGACCAAAAAAGACCATATTTCTTTGACTCGATTTAAAGTGCCTGTGTTCGAGCCAATGGTCAATAAAACTTTTAGAACACAACCTGTACAACTTGGTGAACCAAAACACACACACGGACACATCACTATACGTACGTATGAAAATTCTATATTAGCGCTGTTCTTATATATATATATATATATATATAGATTAATTATTGTATTAAACGTAAATGCCATATGTGTATGTAGGTGACTTGGGACAAACAGAATGGACTGCATCGACCCTAAAACACGTAGATAGCAAAGACTACGACGTGTTTCTGTTACCGGGAGATCTGTCCTACGCGGATACCCAGCAACCACTATGGGACTCTTTCGGTCGTTTGGTGGAGCGATCCGCTAGCCGAAGGCCGTGGATGGTGACCGAAGGCAACCACGAGATCGAGTCTTTCCCAACCACCTACCCTGAGAGCTTCACCGCCTTCAACGCTCGTTGGCCTATGCCTTACAAGGAAAGTGGCTCCACCTCTAACCTCTACTACTCCTTTGAGGTTGCCGGTGCCCACATTCTCATGCTGGGTTCTTACACCGATTTCGATGCTGACTCTGACCAATTCAAATGGCTTCAAGCTGACTTGGCAAATGTTGATAGGAAGAGGACTCCTTGGCTGATTGCCCTGCTTCACGCACCTTGGTATAATACTAATACGGCTCACCAAGGTGAAGGTGAGAGCATGAGACTAGCCATGGAAGACCTGCTTTACAATGCCCGAGTTGACTTGGTTTTTGCCGGCCATGTTCATGCATACGAACGCTTCGTATGTCATTTTTCTTCCTTCTTCTCCTTTATTTATTTTTTAGCTTTTAATTTCACAATTAAATATTCCCTATTGATATACGGCGTGAATATATTCTAATATTCTGGATCAATTGCAGACTCGAATTTACAACAACAAGGCTGATTCGTGCGGTCCCATGTACGTGACAATTGGGGACGGAGGAAACCGTGAGGGACTCGCATTAACGTGAGCTTGCTTTACTTAACATTTAGTTTAATTAACATTGATAATAATTAATATAGTTTTTGTTTGGTCACTGATATGTTTGTGCATTTTGAGCTATATAGGTTTAAGAGTCCATCGAGCCCTCTATCGTTGTATCGGGAGCCAAGCTTTGGGCATGGAAGGTTAAGGATCCTGAACGAAACACATGCGCATTGGTCATGGCACCGCAATGATGACTCTGATGCATTTGAAGCTGATGGTGTTTGGATACAAAGTTTAAGCAGCTCCAAAGCATGCTGGGACACACTAGATTCATCGCCGGATCATGATGAACTCTGAAAGCTTCAGTTTCCAACAATATTCCCGCCAACAAATTAAAAACAAGACAGATTAAATTAGTGTTTACCTGATTGCTTTAACATCAAATTAGTGTGGTGAAGAATTTCATGTTTGTTAATTTCCTTGCTAATTGACCTGATCATGTAAGGCTAGTTTCTTTGTTGGTGAATTTATTCAAAGAGGCTACGATTCCTTCGCCATTTTGATTTCACTCCTACACTTAAAGTAGCTTAGGAAATAGAGCCTTGCCAACGAAGTTCTGTCCATATTTTGGGTAATCGTTCAAGGCTCGGAATTTCCCTTTCTATATACATTTTTTTTCTTCGCTTTTGTTCACCCCTGGTGTTACTGTAGGTCGCATGGTTATTCTAACGTTTATTATTCCAGACAGGTTCAAATGAATAAACATCTTGGGAATTAGCGATTTCCTTGGTAACCATGCCATAGGAAACATGTCTGGGAATGCACTGAAAAGCAGTTGCAGGCACTCTTCAGCATACTTCTTTATGGGTTGGACCAGGTCAAATTTGGGCATAAATCTAATTGATTTCTTTTATATGAGCTTAGGTCTAAGTTTAAGCCCATTCTAAGCCAGGCCTATGGGCTAAGCTTGGGCTTACAGCATTTTCACACGGATTTTTTTTTTAACTTTGTTCATC
Source organism: Erythrophleum fordii (assembly GCA_032878935.1). NCBI lineage: Eukaryota > Viridiplantae > Streptophyta > Magnoliopsida > Fabales > Fabaceae > Erythrophleum > Erythrophleum fordii. The sequence continues at coordinate 10,129,497 of JAVQMF010000045.1, read as the reverse complement.
AACTCTAATTTATCATAATTAAGATATTCTTTTTAAAATTAACATTTAAAATTATCTAGGTATAGAATTTTTTTAAGTTAATTTACCTCAAACTAAAAAATTCAAATTTGACTAATTTAAGATATGAAAATTTTAAAATAACAATATCTTTTAGTTTAATATTTTATTAATAATAAATAACATATTATTCACATTCTTAGACATCAACTTAAAATTCAAGAAAGAGAAAATAGTTGAAATATTGAACAGATAGACAGTTGGGTAAATTATGACCCTTAATAGTTTTTTTTAACATGATTTTAAATGATAAGTTGGCACTGGTGCGGTGTATATAAAAAATCTGAAAAATTTTTAGGTATATCAGATACACATATGTCTAACGGTCAGAATCTGTTTTATATAGTGCAGAAAGTAGATCCTGACTTATAGAATAAATTCTAACTATTAAATATGCATATATCTAGTATGTGCAAGAATTTCTCAAAGAATCTAGCATTGTAAAAGCAGGCCCTAGGAGACAAAACTGAAAGACACATGGATCTCTTTTGACTACATCATGGTTTATTAGTGAGATTTTATCCATCAATCAACCATAAGATGACCTGTGGACAATAATCCAAGAAGCCAAGCATGTTTAGTGTTTTCCACCACCCTCAAGCCAGCTAAACTCATTACGCATTGACGTCCACGGCGGTTTCATATTGCTTCACGTCCCTATTTTTTTTGGGTTCATTGTTCTGTCTGAATTGAATAGGTATCAAACATATAAGACGTGGATTAAGTAGGGATATGGCCATATAGGTAGTGCTGAACAGGTTTACTTCTCTTGTTAACTTTTTTTCTTTTAATGCAAATTATGTTGCTTGACTAAATTAGAGGATAAGTACATAAATTTATTGTTATATGCATAGTGGAGATAAGGGAAGATGGAACCTTTTATGACTTCTAATCTGGCTAAACTAATCGGAGCTTATTATTGACCTACGAAACATAATAATAATAATAATAATATGCATTAGACTCTTCCGCGTTGCTTCTTGTTGATATAATATATGCTTCTCCTAATATCGTGTGGGTCAATTTTGACTAGATTATTTTGCATAATACAAACACACACACATCCATTTCAAATAATGACAACCGAAAAGCAGGCAGATGATAAGGTGACATTCACATTCATAATTGAAAACAGAAATGCTCCTTCCCCCACCGAATCGGCGATAGACAGATAAACTCCAATGCTTCACAATTCGACCAACCCTTGGGTGGACCCAACATTTCAATTCCATCCAAAAAGCAAGAAAAGGCATGTTGTTTTTTTACACAAAGCAAAGCCACAAATTCCCCTATGACTCTTTCAACCTTCCTAGTTTCTACACGACTGAAATTCAAATTTTATCCTAATAAATTATTTATCCTATTAAGCTTCCCATAATCATAACAGGGTCCAAGATGGACGGTCCTGATCAATTTGTCCAAATCTCTAAGACTCTAACCCTGAAACGCCGTGGTCCCAACATCCTACGATGTAGATTAAATCTTTTCGAGCTTCTCAGCTTTGATCAAAGGATTTGCTCGAGCTATTTCCTCCCGTCCCACCTTCTTGAAATCAAAGCTACAACCGTGTTTCTCCGGATACCTGTGGGTCCCACAAAACGTGACACCGCACCTGCACTTGAACCCCGTCAACCCGACCCGTTTTCGGCATGTCGCGCATCGGTTCGGCTGCGCCACAGCTACGTCCGGCCTGGGGGATACAACAGCCGAGCTCGAGGCCTCTACTGCAACCTCCGGCAGTGTCAACGTTGGCGGAGGAGCGAGGGAGTCGACGGCCGGTGGCGGAGATGACATTGACGACGGCGCAAAAGCACTGGAGGAGAGAGCGGTTTCGATGGTGGATTTGGTAGAGGCTTCTTGTTGTACCTTCAAACGGAAATCTCCGTAGCATTTGGAACAGAGATTCAAGGTCGCGGGGCTGCCGAAGAAGCCGCAGTTGTTGGCGCAGAGTCGGTGGCCTTCGGGAGCTTGGCATCGATGTTCTTCCGCCATATCGTTCTTCGTGTCTGGATCTGTTCTTACAGATTTGCTTTTTCTCAAAAGGGAAGAACTGAATTTCTGAACGGATTATGGAAGTCGCGATCAAAGAAGCCTTAACCTGCTGAGATTTAAAGGAAACGTAAGTATGGAAACTGATCAAGTATGTTTGGATTGAAAGAAAGACAATAAAGGGAAGGTAAAATTTTTTATAATCGTTTGGGGGTTCAAACCAAACACTAGATAAAAAAGAGAAATAGAGATTGCAAACGATCTCTATTTATCTGTATACGTTTTGTGGGCAATAAATCGAAGAAAGGACGAAAAATAGGCGAAGGTTTCTGACGCGAACAATGGAAAAAAAAAAAGGGGAAGAAGGAAGAGCAGAGAAAACAGAATTGGAGGAAGAAGAAATAGTACCTGATTGAGAGACAAGAGATGGGAGGGGAGGAGAGGAGATGAGTATGGAAATGGGAATGAGAGGGGAAAGAATCTTTAAGGGGGCGATGATCAATAGAGTCAGAAAGGATGTGTGAGAGAGGAGGACAGGAAACAACGGCGAAACATGACAAACAGAGGAATTATTTTCAATAATTAACATCATAATTAAATATTATTAGTACCCAATTAGGAGACAAAATATGAATCAATAAGGTTGTGACAAATTAATACGAGAGATAGAGAGAGCCTATAAATTTATTCTGGTTTTAATTATTATTTTGTTATCCAATGAAATAAAAGGCCACGGAAATTCATGCATGATGACAGATGAGCTGAGAAATGAGAATTGCAAAAATAAATAAATAAAGAGGGTAGTGTTGGTGGGAGTGGCCATGGGTGGGGAACGTGTGGGACCAATCCAGAGGCGGTGAGAATGAAACGTAGCGGTGGGCGTGGAAGTGGGAGAGAAAAAGGTGAGGTTTGGTGAGGTTAATTAAAAGGAGAGGAGAAGATAGTTTAGAGAAACACGTCTTGCGCTTAGCTGTATGCACTCCGTTCCAGTTAATGATCCGTTCATTGAATATGCACAAAGTTAGCGATGAGCGTGATGGGGACTGGGGAGTTTGTCAAAGGATTCTCTCATATTTGAAGGGGCACCCAAAGCCCAAAACTATGCAAGATGTTACCAGGGCCCTAATATAATAGCTATCACAAGATGTTTACCAAAACAATTTACTCAAAGCTGCATCCACAATGGACCATCTTCAACATGGGTGAGTCCTTTATCATGTCTATGGCTTGCTGCGCGCTGTGGCCTAAACTTAGCGCTGCTTCCAACTCATGTGGAAAAAATTTATATATAATTATTTATATCTTTGTATAAAGTTTGTATATAATTATACAATTTTTTAATTAAATCATATATTTGTCATATTATTATTATTGAAAGACTACGTATTTATCATAATTAAATTAAAAAATTTGATAGTGAAAATATAAGCAATTGCACTTAAGATTATTAAATAATAATTACAAAAATATAAGAAATATTATCAATAATAATAAAAAAAAAGAATAGAATTCTATTCCCTTTCCCCAACCCAAGCGGAACGTAAGTTTGTCTGCGAGAAGTTAGAGATCCAAGGGAAGGGAGACCGGTGAAGCCTATCTTCTTTTTTGGATGTATTAGTGAAAAAAAAAAGGGGATGGGTTTGGACTAATGTGTCCTTTTGTATTTCCGGGCTTAGTTAGTTTTGGGCCAGTTTGTTTGATGGATCAGCTTTAGTCCCAAAAGAAAAGTTCCATTTATATAGCAGCTAAGAATGTACTTTTTAAAATGTCCAAAACTTGACTAGGTGGGATTTTGTCTAAACTTTGGAAAAGACTCCAGCACTTGATTGGCTGAACGCCAAAGCTCGTGGTCCAACCGCTCGGAGGGTGAAGGGATGTCTTGCCTCCCGTTCAAACAAGGGGAAAAGAACGGTAGCTGCAGCTATTTAAACTAAACTACTATACTGATTATGATAAGGCTTAAATATATATTTTATCCCTCTAATTTTATAAAAATTTTGATTCGATCCCTCTAGTTTAAAAACAGTTAATGCTGTTCTTTTACATTTTAAAATAATTTGATTTTGGCCCCTAGTTTCATAATTTATTCAAAAGTTAATGTTAAATTTAATAATAAGTTAACTTAGACGACATACGTACATGAGACTAAATATCATTAAGTAAATAAGTAATGTTTAACTTAGCAAACTATTTAGTGTTATATTTTATATGAATTATGAGATAGAAAAATAAAATTGGATCATTTTAGAAACAACAAAATGACAACACTACCTGCATTCAAATTAGGACCAAGTTGAAACTTTAATAAAATTATGGGGATTAAAATTGCATTTAAGCCTTATGAAAGCTAATAACTCCAATGTTAACAATTTATATAGAAGATACAGCATATACAAGGGAACGTCTCAATCGACTTGGTCTCCACCTGAACGTTGAGGCAGTCCTGAAAAATTGGAAGTGTATGAAGTTATTAACAATGGTTTGGCCTGCCTTGACAAGGTGGTGGAGAAGCCATGTAACTTTACGAGTGTTCGGCTTACTCTTGCTGGGTCAAGCTGTTTCTGCCATCATGGCAATCATGAGCCTCACTTCCTCTCTCATAGCCGATCTGGGTAATCTTAATTAAGCTACTTTTTAAGGTTTTTATCTACTTTCTGTCCTTGAAACCTAATCTTTGATTCTTTGGGGGATTATATGTAGGTGTTGATGCACCTCTTTCTCAGAGTATGTTCAACTACGCATCTTTAGCCTTGGTTTATGGAAGCATTTTGATTTGGAGGCGTCAGAAACCTTTGGTATACTTATCTTCATCTCCGTAGTATCTCTGTGCTGAGTGACTTATTAATCAATATATAAAACGTTTGTTTTCGAGATTTTATGCATGACCAATTATGGGGATGAAAGTGAATTAGAATTTGGGGATTCTAAAGTTGTGCATGATCTTGTGGGCTTTGCAGATTCCCTGGTATTGGTATTTACTATTAGGTTTTGTTGATGTTCAAGGGAATTACTTGGGTAAGTTGCTTTGATCTATCTCTCGTTATTGCAAAACCAGCTTGCAGCTTGCAAGTTATGCATGTTCTCCTGGACCCAAACTCGAAAGTGTGATGAAGATTTCATTACTGACTTCTTATTCTTGTATGCAGTTAATGAAGCATACCAGTATACATCCATTACCAGTGTGACTTTACTGGACTGTTGGACGATACCTTGGGCCATAATACTAACGTGGTTCATCATTGGCACTCGATATTCTTTATGGCAGTATGGTGGTGCGGTCCTATGTGTGCTAGGTCTTGGTTTAGTCCTACTTTCAGATGCTGGGGTTGCTGGCGGAGGTCACATTTCTCTTACACTAGTTGGAACTGAAGTTCCTATTTCTGCTTATTAGTTATGAAATAGATTTTCACAGGCAATCGATCTAATGAAGTGCGACTCATTATTCATCTTTCAGGTGGCACTAAACCCCTCTTGGGAGACATACTTGTGATTGCAGGGACGCTTTTCTATGCAATAAGCAATGTTGGTGAGGTATGTCAGCCATTCATTGGTAGTACTTCACTTCCATTTGCATTGAAAGCAACCATAAATATTAGGATTACTTATTCAGCTTAGTTGTCTGCAGAAATATGGATCCCCATATTCCAGAAATTAAAGTTGGCCCTTGCACTATATATAGTCTCTAATTACCTATTATATTTTCTATGGACTCACTTGGATTTCTACTTTCAAAATGCAGGAATTTTGTGTCAAGAAAAAAGATCGTGTTGAAGTAGTTGCCATGATTGGTGTTTATGGATTCTTAGTGACCATTGTCGAAGCGTATCCTTCTTGTTCGTCCACGTTATATATGGTTTGTAATTTGCCTATGAAGGATGTTTATACATCTATTGTATGTTCTAACTTGTGCATTCATAGTATATCAGTATTTATGTCACTAATATTGAAATTTCAATAGATTCCTTAATTCCGTGATCTTTCAGATCTATAATGGAATTGAAGGCTGTGGAATCTATCGAATGGTCTACTGATATAGTAAGTAATATTAAATTCTTATATCATTTTAGGTCAAGTAATAGCTTTCTTGTAACCTTTATCGTCCTTCTCTGCATATATGTCCACAGCCTGTTGTTCCCTGCTCCAAAAAGTAAACTAACTAGCCAAATTTTAAGAAGAAAAAAAGAAGTTAGAAAATTTCAATCACTATTTGAAGGTTTTTGACATTGACAGTACACAGCATGAGTTGTGAGAAACTGTGATAATGCTTCTTAGTGATTCTTCAAACTTGCTATATAATCTTAAGAAATTTAGAAGTTGAACAAAACATGAATCAGATTTCTGCTGGCATATGCGTATTTGTGTGTAAATAATTCCATTTCTTAGTAAAGATATACCAGACGGATAGATAATATATCATTATATCACTATTTGGTATATAGTAGTATTGATTTTAAAGGGATTAGAAGTTGTCTCTAACCCTCATAAGTCATAAATCTATCAGATTTGATATCCTCTGATTTTGAAAAAATTATGTCTGCATATTTGACTGTGGAATAATGGAATTCTTCATTTTAAACTAGACAATTGTATCTTTTCTTAGGTACTTGCTTTGGTGGGCTATACTCTATCAAGCTTCTTGTTTTACACACTTGCTCCTTTTGTTTTAAAGGTTAGTTTCCTTCTCAAGGACTTACATGGTACAAGTCCTTTTCTTCAGAAAAATAGATATATTTGCTTGAGGATAATTAATTACAATAGTACAGCCATTAAACTATTTGGTTTGAAGTTTACTTGCAAAAAATTGTATATTCTGATTAATCATATGATTAAATGATTTATATTTTTGCTTAATAATATTGAAACAGATTCTCTAAGAGTACTTTTGTCCAATGCAGTTGAGTGGAGCTGCGATGTTCAATCTCTCTCTTCTTACATCTGATATGTGGGCAGTGGTTTTTAACATTTATTTGTACCACCAGGAGGTATTACTTTCCAAACTGAGCAATTAAAGGACTATGAGTTTAGTTTAACATTCAATCACCATTTACAAGTACCAAGTGCTAAAACTATCAAGTTTTTCAAATTTATGTTATTATTACTTGATGAAATGTGACAAAATGTTTATATCCAATTGCAGGTGGATTGGTTGTACTTCCTCTCTTTCGCAATCGTCGTTATTGGGCTTATCATTTATTCTACAACGTATGTACACTAAATTCATCTCTAGACTTTATTGTTACAGATTCTGCTATGTATTCATGCTATTTGCCATATGCTATATTTGATTTTCATCTTGATTACATTACGATTAGTATTTCATTGAGTGTGCTTGTCTACTTGTGGATGCTTCCATGCCATGCATTCTGCAAATTTTTGTTAATAGATTTATATATATTTTGTTATTAACCATTGATGGTATCTGCAGAGAAAAGGACCCTGTTCCTGCACAAACTATTGAGAACGGGAACCTGGATACAGAATACCAAGTGCTCAATGATGAAAGCACAGCAAGTAGAAATGATTCTTTGGCTTGAAGAGGAAAGTAACAATTTTCAGTTTAAAGGTTGAACTACAATAAGCTCGAGTCTTCGGCGTGTCACTTGAGACTCTGTTATATTAAGAAGAACTTCGATGTGCTTCGGACCCTTAAAGGAGCAAATTTAGTGCTTCCTACAAGGATGAAGATAGTGACATGGTGATGCAGATGCTACATTTTGCTAATATAGTTAGTTTTTGGTTCGATCAGGATTTAAGAACCATAGTTTTGTTTTATTTGAATAATAGTTATTTATATTCCGAATAGTTACATTTTTATTCGAAATTTTAGTCTAGATTTTACTAATTACAATTTGTCCTCCATATGCTTATAATTAGGACTACCTTTTGTTTGATTTGCCTTTTTACTAATTAATAATATTGATATTTTAAATGTGAGCTATTTCTATTCATTCTATGCTATAGAGTCCGAATTCTCTATAAATTTAAAGGTTTATGCATCTAATTTAGACTATTCAAATTTTATAATTTTTTTATTTTTTTGATATAAAATATTATTTTTTATAATTATCAATTAAATTACTTTTATTTTATATTCTATAAAAAATTTTATAAAATTTAAACCATCGGTTGTCGTGAGATGCACACACAAATCTGTGCATTACTAGAGCTTCTTTTACTGCAATATCTATGGGCAACTATCAAAAGCACGAAGGGGGTCCCTCTGAGAAATTTGTTACACTTCACATGAAGATTTCTTTTAGAAAAATTTTTATGTACTGACTTTAATTTGATAAAAATTTCATTAAAAAAGTTTCAAAAATTAAAATTGTTATAAAAGATTAAAAGAATAAGTTATTATTTATTTTTTTAGATTACAACTTGATCTTACTAATATTATAAAAGCCATTTCATTTAGGGATACTACCAGATTTAAAATATCTTTTTAACATTGAAAAATTATGATATAATTTTAAAGAGTATAAATGATAACTTTGAAAATACTAATAGTAATTGATTTCTTTGGCTCAAAGAAATTTTGATTTTTAAGATCAAATAATGAAATTTTTACCAACCTATGGACCTTAATAGAATTTTTGTGTTTCTCTTAACACAGGAGCAGAAATATTGGCATGATGTTTCAATATTTCAGGATTAAATTCGATGAATATACACTTGTATAACCATAATCATTTAATATCCTGACAGTTTCAGATCTCAGTTTTTTTAAGTAAATTAATAATTTAATTTTTGAGAGATTATTCTTCTCATCATAATTTAATATCTAAGAAAAATTAGTGTAATTTATTTTTAAAAAAAGAATTTTTTTTTACTTGGGTTTCTCAAAAATAAAACATTTAATTTAATTTTCTATATTTTCCTAATTAAAATAGTCTCTCTAAAAAATGTTTGTAGACTTTTAGAAGCAGATCATTTGGAACATGAACATATGTTTGAAGAATTAAAGTAAGATATTATGTCTTTAGAGGATTAAATTAAGAGGAGAACGATTTTTTAGAAATTAAATATAAAAAAAATTATTTTTAGAGAACAAAATTGATGGAAAGATAATTTCCTAAAAATTAAATCATTAATTTACTATTTTTCTTTAATAAGGTGGAGATTTTGCGGTTATTTTTACAGTATTGGTAGTAATTAAAAATATCATTTTTTTTTACCAAAATTAAAAATATCAATTGAGTATTGAGATTAAAAAGACATTTTGGAATTAGAAGCTACTTAACAAATTTAATATGACAAATAAAAATATTAATAAACTATTTCACTAAATAGCTGTGTATGAATAATTATGGCTTTCTGGTATAAGGAGAGTTTAGATCTTTTAGAGTTTATTATTATAGTTTTTTAATGCTCTATGTATTAAATCCACAGATAGCAAAATTTTCTCAAATTTGGAGATCCTTACGAGGACTTCCTCATTCAAGAAACTTGGAAATTTTCTTATTGTGAGGATGGGGATGGAGGAAAAAAATCCTTCTAAAAATAATTTGGAGAGATGGATAGGAATCATATTTTTCACCCCCTGTGAAAAATATTGATTTTAAAAGTATCTTCCACATTTATGTATAAACATATATATTGATTTTAAAATTCTCGTTTGTAAATTTTCTTATATTAATATATATTTTAATTGGAAATTAAGAAAGAAATCTAAACTTTTTCTCATATTAGAATTTAAAAGCTTTTAATCTTATATTAAAAGCCTCTCCCTTCATTGTCAACTTTCTTTTATTATAGAAATGTAACTATGCCTCATTATTATAAAAAATATTTGTTGTCATGCTATCCCATAGGGTTCTCAGGAGGATTTATATAGGAATGCAGAGAATAGAGATAGAGAAAAAATCCCCACACAATAGAGATCAAGAATTGAGATAGGAGAAACAATTGATGATGGGGTCCCCGCTCCCCAACCCACAACTTGCAAGGTTGCTATAATCTAATTGAAAAAAAATATATTGAGGTGGTAACTTTAGAGGAGAAAATAATTTCTGAAAGTGTTTTAATTGCTTCATTGAAAAATTTTTTGCTTGGAAAAATAAGTGAATTTTTTCAAATTTTTGAGACAATTAAGTAAATTTAAAAGGATTTAAAATTTTATCTAAATAAGTAGAATTTTAGAAAATTTTCTTTATTTTTTGAGGGTTAATTTTTTTGTATTTTTCTTTTTAGATGTTTTATTTTTAATATATGTATATATATATATATATATGTGTGTGTGTAGTTTGAGTTTGAGTGCACGCATAAGCGAATACATGATCATATCCGCACATTCGTAGCATGTTTGTAAACACCCAGGTATGTGCTTACACAAACACACACACACACACACACAACACCCCCCACCCCCCACAAAACCACAACCCCCACACTCACACTGACATACACAGTAGTGATGTTCATTGACCCAAAACAGAAAACGAGAGACGATCTTAATACAGTACTAGTGGCTTTCAAATGCACTAAAATGTATGTTAATATTTTAAATTTTTATCTAAATAAATTGTTCAAATAAAAAATTATAATTAATTTTTGAAGTTGCATTTGCATAGAAAACACTTTATGCTGGAGTATAAGGGTGTAGCCATAAACGACCAAAAACCTTAGGATTATTATTTCAGTCTAGTTGTCCAGAAATATGGATCCCAATATCCTATAAATTAAAGTTGGCACTTGTACCATTCTCTAATCACACTATAAATTTTATGGTCTCACTTGGTTTTCTTCATATAAAATTCAGGATTTTTTTTTTTCATGAAAAAAGATCTTGCTGAAGTAGTTTCCATCATTGGTGTTTATGGATTCCTTGTGAGCATTATCGATGCGTATCCTTCTTGTTCGTCCATATTTTATGATTTTGTTAATTTGCTTATGAAGTTTTTTTTAATACATCTATCATATATATGTTCTAGTTTGTTCAAGCAGGGCATATCAACAGCGTTGATGTTATTGATCTTAAAATTTCAAAAGATTCCTCCATGATCTTTCAGCTCTTTAACAGAATTCAAGTCTGGAATGTGTCAAATGGTCTACACTTAAAGTAAGTAATAAATTCTATAAAACTGTAGGTGCGGTTCCTAATTTTGTCGTGGTTTAACTTATATTCTTCTTCACTGCATATCCCACCCATCGGAGTCCATTTAGTTGGAAGAGATATTAAAAAAAGAAAGAATGTAAAAAGCAGGTGAATAGGATAAGAAATTATTTTTATATTTTTATTTTTAAAAATTTAATTGATAGTTAAAATAATAATTTGATAGATAAAAAAATATTTAAAATAATATAATAGATATTACATAAATTATATAAATATATTATGTCTATTACGAGTATAATAAAACTAGTTTTAAGTATAAACTAAAGGCCCATCTGATATGTTTGGAAAGGAGAAAAAAAAAATTAAAAAAATTAAAATTTTATCTTTATAATTATTATTTAATATTTTTTAATAATAATTATTTAATTATTAAAAAAAGATATTATAGATATTTTTTATTTATAAATTTATTTATTTATTTATTATTTGTATTCTAATTTTTTATGTACCAAACGGATCTATGAATAGTTTTCATATTTTTCGAATGTATAAAAAGTAGAAATATTCTATCATTTTTTCATGGATTTTGACGTTGACGGTCCACAGCATAAGTTATGAGAAAAGCTGTGATAATGCTTCTTAATGAGTCTCCAAACTTGATGAATAATGGTGAGAAATTTAGGAATTGAATAAAAAAAGAATCTGACTTTTGCATGCATATGTGTATGTGTGTGTGTGAGCTTGAAAAGAATTTCAGTTCACAGTAAATATATACCAAATAAATAAATAACATATCAGCATAACACTGCGTGGTATAGTAGTATTGATCTATTGATTCTATAAAGGGATCAAAAGTTGTCTGCCGCCATCTATTGGCTTTGGAATCCTCTGCTTTCAAGGTTAGTATAATATTTTGGAGAAAGCATGTTTGCATATTTGACTCTGGAATAAAGGAATTCTTCGTACAATTGTATCCTTCTTTGGTACTGGCTTTTGTGGCCTAGCCTGTACTTTGTCCAACTTCATGGTTTACACACTCGCTCTTTTTGTTTTAAAGGTTCGTTCTTATTACAAACTTAGGGTATCAGGGAGCTAGGTAGGATCTCTAAACTTATAAGTTAACTTCATTCTAGACACAAAGTCAAGCTCTAGTTAAGTTAATACTATTATTACAAGTCTAAAGGAAAGTCTCTTTCAAAAAGCTAACTTGTTAAAAAAATAGAGCTTCTAAATTTGTAATCTTTTTTAGACATTTTTACTATTCATTATAAGATTTAATAAGATCTTAAGAGTTTCATTCTCATGAATATACTATCCAATATCAGAGTCAATAAAATTTCAAGAGTTTCATTTTCATGAATTTTCTTGATAGCTACTATAACTCTTTTCAGGTAGGTTCAGGAGTGGGCAAAATATCTGTATCTTATGAGAACTTGTAAAATTTACTGTTTGGGTGTAGGTGTGAAAATTTTCATGGGTATGTGGTCGAAGTCTAACCATCATGATACTTACCCTGTCCTAGACTTATAGCATAAATATGTTTTTATTTTTATGTGTGTATATATATTTTAATCAATATAATATATTGTAAAAAAAATAAAAAATAAAAAACTATTCAAATATCATTTTTTGAGTTTTGAATTATATTAATAGTTTTTAAAGATATTTTCTTTTTTTGTTGTGATGTTATATAAATAGAATTCATATAAAAAAGCATCCACTTAAGAAAAACTTATTCATTTTAATTTTTTTAAATAATTAGGTTCGTGTATGGGAATTTAAGAATTTAATAACAATGAAAAGTTCTTTAATTACTAAATATAAATATGAGGATAGGACTAGAGTACTATACTTATATCTTATCTTTACTCATAATCATCCTTGGATGGACTTGTAATTGAGCTTACTATTTATTCTACAACGTCTTTGGCTTCATGAGGAAAGGATTCTTTGGAATCGCGAGGGAAGTTACACTTGTCGGTTTAAAGAGTAAACTACAATATGCTCAACTCTTGAGAATTTTACCTGAAACGTGTCATTAGGGTTGGAAGTAAAGGTTACTTAACGAACAAATTTAATGTTATTATAAAAGTATCAACAATAAACTATTTATTTCATTAATTGGGTAGCAATGTGAGCCAATTTTTATGTGTGTTTTATTGCTTTTTACTAGTAGGGTCCTGTTTCTCAAGCCAATGTATGTATAACTATGGCTTGGAATTGTTGATATTAGATTTTGTCCTACAACATAAAGGAGGTGATTGTAAATTGGACTCCTTAACAACCTTATCAACCACTTAAGTGCATATTAATTATACCCCCAAGCCAAGGTCCGATCTGATCCCCTGCCTCAACTACATGCCGATGTCACGGGCCCAAACTCAAACATGGCCCATTCTACCATGATCATCATCTCTTCTCTCTATAACAAAAGTGACAGTTCTGACTTAAAAAAATAAAACAAAATAAACATATTTTTTTAATAAATTTTGCTTAAATTATATATATATATATATATATTTAAATATAATTTTATAAAATTTTTCATAAAATAAAAAATAAATTATTCAGATATTTTTTAAATTTTATTAAAATTATATAAATATCTGCTCTATTTTTGAAATATATGTAAATTTTTCATTAATTTTGATGACATTATACATATTTTTTAAAATTTTATTAAACTTTAATTTTTAAAAATTTTCATCTAATTCTTTGATTCCATCAAACTGATTGAACATTGCACCCAAAAACAAAAACTGCTCCGGTGTCAAGCATAACATATAGAAGACTGCATATTCTATCATTTCGGACATGTAATGGTTGATATATAATTTGAGACGCTTTTTCTTATATATAAACAATTAATTAAGGACCCCATAATTTTAATTGCAAACTAATCCATGTTAACGGAAAAAAAAAAAAAAAAAAAGAGGAAGAAAGAGCCCCGCATCCTTCGTCCCTTCCAACCTTTGATTGTTTCGAATTTTTCTAATATAAATTTAGATTTCTATATAACGATGGTGTATTAAAACTGCTTGGCGTCAATTGTTAACGTGCTTAATTATTATTTGACTATTTCTTCTTTGGAATTCTACATTTTCATACTCCCTTAAAAATCCAAGGGGGCCTTTTAGTAATTACAAAATTTCATCGTACTCTATGGACCATTTCAATATAATCTAAATTGACCAACAAAATCTCAGTCTTCGTCAAAAAATAAAGGTCAAGGCCTCCACGGTAACGCATCAGAAAGCATCATGTGCGTCAATTTGACCCACTTTGATTATTATAATTAACTGAGTCGTTTATGTCATGTTGTGCATTAGCATGTTAACATTATTTTGGTTAATATATATATATATATAAACAGTTAATAAATATCTCTTGATCACAATTTGGCGTACAAATTAAGTTTAACACGTAAACACAAAGATAAGACGTCTATAATATAGACTGATTCGCGGATTAGATTGGACCCCCTCTTAACGAAAAATCAAACTGCATATTACAGTTTGACATGTTTTAACAGACATGTCAATTTAAAAAAAAATTGATAAACAAAAATCTCTATTAAGTTTCTCCTATATGTAATTAAATAATTCTACATGCATATAATAATGTAAATTTCTAAGAGAAGTGAAGCTTTCCATAAAAATTTTAGCATTGGATTTTTTATGGTGGACTATTAAATTTATGGTGATTAGGTAATTAACCACGCTTAACAAATGTTAAGCCCTCGGTAGTTTGGTGATGCGAAGCATAAATCGGGAAAAGCTCAGCAACAATTGTAAAACCCAAATATTTTCAATTGCATATATACAAATCTGTCAAACAAATTGAAGCCATACTTTTAATAATTTTTATATTTCATCTGTGCCATATAACGAGTCCAAAAATACCAAAAGACCCCAAGGTGATATATATCATTAGTAAGATTGAATTAAGGCCATTTAAAAAATAAAAATAAAAAATTAAGGCCATCTCACTAATTTTTCAACTATAAAAGGGCAAAACTCGTTCTATTTATTCCACCAAGTTACCTCTGCTAGTCCTGCCAAAAATCCTCCTCTTCTCTCCTTTTAGTTTTGAAGCTTTTCCTTTTTCTTGAAGCAGAAACCATTCCCACACTCTCTGGCCTACTCATGGTCATGGACTCACTCAAGCGCCTATTTTCCCTTCTTCCTCTTCTCCTATGTCTACTTCTCTCAGGTAAATATATACATCCTGCTCCAAAATTCAAACTTCGATTATGAGTGCATGAGATTGAGATTTTTTTCTCTAACTGAAAAAGCTGAAACTTCGAACTATGATAATAGGACACTTGGGGTTGGAAGCAGAAGCTCGTAAGCTGCAGAATCCAACAAAATTGTTTGCCTTTGGGGACTCGTATGCAGACACCGGCAACATCAGGAGAGATGTATCTAGTTCCTGGAAAGAGCCATATGGAATTACCTTTCCCGGAAAGCCCGCCGGCCGATTCTCCGATGGCAGAGTCCTCACCGACTTTATTGGTATATACCAATCTCTCTTAACTTCATATATGTGCTTTTTTTAGTCTTTCTGCATCTTTATCTTTCCTTTGTCAGGAAAAGTGTGGTCGTGGTTGGGCTGCTTTGGTGGAGAACACTGATAATATTGTATAGGTTACTGTGATTATTTATACATATAATTGAGAAGGTGGGGTTCTTTTCTTTGCTGGCTTGCCACTTTTCCTTTCCTCTTTAAATTATCTATACGACTGCCCCTGTATGATTCTCTCTTTTACCCCTAAAATGCTGCATTATTGTGTCACCTTTCTTTTTCTTAACCTCTTTCAAAATCCACCCTGTAATGTATCTCTCTTTTTTCATGTCAAATTATTAGTAATAAATTCTTTTCTGTCTGTCCCACGTCCTTTCACTCAATGCCACTACCATGATGTTTCATCTCCCGAAAAAAACAAGTAACCACAGATTTTAGTTAGCATAATTAAATATCTGGATAGGGATTAATATATACAAATCACAATAATACCGAGCCGCTAGGAACTTAACACTGGTTTAAAGTCTAACGTGCATAACTAATAAAGCAGCTCTGGGACATCCTTATTTTTGCTTATCCCCTGAAACTTTTATCGCCAGCAGTTCTGGACCTCTGCAGCTTTGTCTGTACAAGCATTAAGCATGGTCGTCCTTTATCAGTTAATTACAACCGCACCAAAAAGAAAAATATAAATGAATTATTTTAGCAAAAGAAACATCTCATTTAATATTTAGATTTTAGAGTTTTTATTTGGAAACTGTATACTATTACCATATACTTGCATAATATATATATATATATATATATATTGCACTTACAATGTCAAACAAATTATACAAGTGATAACTAGTTAACATAACCCAGACCGAATAATATGTTTTAGTAACTAATGAATGGGAATACATGCAGCTAAGTATTTGGGAGTGAAATCGCCAGTACCTTACAGACTCAGAAAATTGATGCCCCAACATGTGAAATACGGGATGAACTTTGCGTATGGTGGCACGGGTGTTTTCAAAACCTCTTCTACAAACCCAAATATGACTGTCCAGATCGATTTCTTCGAAGGCCTCATCAGAGACAAAGTGTACACCACCGCTGACATCTCCAACTCTGTGGCTTTCGTCTCCGTCGCCGGAAATGATTACAGTTTTTATCTAGCCACAAACGGCACCGCTGAGGTAAATTTTCATATCAGAAATAGTATAATATTATATAAGAAATTTAATGTCTCATTTTGGTTTTGCAGACGTTTTTATTTCTGGAAAACTAAGTTCTTAATTTCCATTTTCATAAAAAAAAAAAAAAATCAATTAACACTATAAAGAAAACTCGTGACCAATTCGTGCATTATTCACGCATGGTAGAGACACATATGTCCTTTCAAGATTACCATGCGTCTCTTTCTAAATTTTGGGATTCATGTCGCTGCGTGGTGGGTTCCACCGTCTGGAAGAAGACAAGGGGCAAAGCTATGAACATATAGCCCCAAACAATAAACCTAAGGGGCAAATAATATAATACGCACATTAGGCCTGGCTATATCCTCGTCTTAATTTATAAATTTTCTATAATCTGATATTGTCAGAATTAGTTTCGAAGAAATCTATGTTCAGAACTTTCATGTTGAATATAACTGAGGCGCGTGTTTTTGATAAATGTAAACAGGGTTTGCCGTCCTTTATTCCGTCAGTGATTAACCAGACGATTGCAAATGTACTTCGCATTCATGGTTTGGGAGTGAAGAAAATTGCAGTGAGTGGTCTTCAGCCCCTTGGGTGCCTCCCTGAGATCACAGCTCTATCCTCATTCCAACGGTGCAACTCGACCCTTAACACCTTCGTAACTGTCCACAACAACCTCTTACGCCAAGCCCTGGCCAAACTGAACCAAGACACCAACGACAATTCCACCTTTGTCGTTATAGACCTTTACGACAGTTTCATGTCCGTACTGAACCACCCCTCCACCCATAATATCCAGAACCAGTTCAAGCCCTGTTGCGTTGGGGTGAACAGCCAGTATTCTTGCGGGAGCGTGGACGACAATAACAAGGCGAAGAAATACAGTGTGTGTGGTGATCCTAAGTCAGCTTTCTTTTGGGATTCGTTGCACCCAACGCAAGCTGGATGGCATGCCGTTTATAACAACTTGCGCATCACATCTGCTCTTCAACAACTGCAATACTAGCCAGTAGCTAGCTAGTTACCTTCCAAAATAGTGATCCTCACACCCCCCCCCCCCCCCCCAAAAAAAAAAAAGTAGGAAATTTACGTTTGTTGTCAGCTTGACCAGTTCTTCTGTTTGTCTGTAATAATATGCCCCTTCCATTTAGTTAGTTGTTCCTCGAGTTGTTTTTTATTTGTAAGTATTTTTTGGTTGGGTACCAATGTGCAATGTGCAAATTGAACGTTATTTTTTTTTTTTTTTCGTGTTTAGGAAATGTACTTTCTTGAATGCTTCTTTTCTCTCAGTCCCTTTTTGTCTTTTTTTTTTTTTGTCATAAACCAACCTTGCTTCAAACAAACTTTAAGATGATTCTGCTTATACATCAATGAATCAATAAATTTATTGCGTGATTATCTTTTTTTCCCCCTCTTTTTTTAAATTAAAGAAGTCTATCTCGGGATACATTCTAAGTAGCTTCCCCTGATTCATAAGATCACTTTACTGACATTTGCACGTGAGGATGATGCAAATTCATCGAGAGTACCTATTTGGACTACGAAATTCTTCATTAAGTAGACTAGTGATTAATTCCCTCCATGAGAGGGATCATATGATCTTGTTTTAAAAGTTGTCGTAATTGTAACACCCTCAATATAATAAGATCGATGAGAGGTCCGTAGACGGCATCTAAAAGGTGATTTTGACATGTTAAGAATTAAGTTTCTAAATTTACCATCAATCCGTATTTTGATATTGGTTTTACTCTCTAGTTTGGATACTGAAGCATAGGGTAAAAGCTAATATTTCAAATATTCACAAGATTGACACAACTAAGGAGGCATTTTCGATCACTATTAATAGTTTGTTTAGTTTCTTCAATCTCTCGAACTATCTCTGCATATCTCATTTTGTAGTGCTCTCAAACTACAAAGGTTAAAGCTTTTGCCTTCCCTTAAAAGCACCTGCATGTACTATCTTCCCATCTAGCTGCCCATGGATTCACACAAGCTCCAATTTTCCCTCTTCTCTCTTTTCCTAATTTTACTTTTCTCAGGTACATGAACTAATTTTACTTATCCCCTTTTCTTGTGTCTCTATTAATATTGTGCATGAGTGTTTCTTTTTTTCAAATTAATGATAGAAAAAAGAGAGTTACAAGGTGAAAAGCAAAAGGAAGATAAGAAGCAACAGTTGAATGCAACAAAAGTTTTGGTATTTGGGGACTCGTCCGCTGACATCAGCAACCGCAGAAAAAGGGTACCTAATGCGTGGAAAGAGCCATATGGAATAACTTTTCCGACCAAACCCTCTCCGACGGCCGAGTCCTCACCGACTATAATGGTGTGTGCGACGTGCCTTTCGCATTTGGTGTCTTTAAAGAAAGTTGGTTTCCTCTGCTGAAGAAATGCAGAGCAGAGTACATTAAGTGGTTCATGTAAATGGATTGGTTCAAAATCATAACGGTCAATCCGGTTAAAAACATAGAAATAAAAATAATAATAACTCTTGTACTTTTATTTAAAAAGATTATAAAAAATAAATATGATTAAATAATAATTACAAAATATTATACATATATATATATATATATATATATTTCCTCTCATTTTCTCTCGACTAACTAACATGAAAGAAACTAAATGGAATTCAATTAAGACGCACACAAACGCAGCTATGTGTCTGGGGGTGAAGAGGGCGGTGCCTTACGAAGTGGGGAAAGTGAAAAAACGGAGGGGAGTTTGCTGATGAAGGTTGGGGTGTTTTTGGTACCTCTATGAGAACATGACCCCTCAAGTCGATTTCTTGCAGCACCTCCCCAGACGCAAAGCGTAACGCCACCCACCTCTCCAGAACTCTGGCCCTCGTGTTCCTCTCCGGAAATGATTATGACCATTATATCAAAACTGATTTTTCCCCTCTGGCATATATCTCTATTCCATGCCTATTTTTTAAACAAAAATATTTTATTTATAAAAAATCAATTATTACCAGTAAGATTTAAACTTTAAAGAGTCGGATTAACAAAAAATAAAAAAGAGTTTGCTTAAATTAGTCTATTGACCCCTTAAATTTGAAACACATCAAAATAATTTCTTATTTTACAAAATATATATTTTAAAATTTTACTTTAAAGATATTTATATTAAAAAATTTTAAAATTTGAAATAATTTTAAAGAATTCTAAAACTAAATATAAAAATTACAATTCAAGATTTCAAGTTAAAATTTTTAATCCTAGAATCCTATAAAATAATTTTAAAATTTAGTGTTTTTAATTTAAAGTTCTAAATTATAATTTTTCTTTCTTATTTTGTCTCATAAGTATTTTACATTATTAAATTGGTCAACTAAGTCATTTTTAAGATGACTTTAATCCTATTAACTCTAATGGGATACGTGATTATTGATTCTATTAGTTGCTTGATAACTTATGGTTCATAACTTTTTTAATTTAAATTGTTATATGTCTTACTTTAGAATTTTAAAAAATTGGGCAACTCACAGAGTCAACAACTAAGCAAGATGTCATCTTAACAGATTTATAACCATCTCAATAGCGATTATGTTGACAAACTTAACAATTGAAGGTATTCATAAGCCAAAATAAAAGATAACAAATTATTGTTAAAGAATCAATTCAAACTTTTAAATGAAGTTAAACAACTAAAATACTAATTTAACCACATTATTTTTATCTCTTATAATTGCTTGAGCTGCACACTTTGGATTGCAATAGTGTATACCTTCGAATATGATATACTATGTCTATGAGACACTGGTCATTAAGAAGTGTTAAATTAGCTAGATTAAGCTTAGCATGTTATCTTCTCCTTGTATTCCTTTGGGCTTCTTGGTCTAATATTGTAACATTGGATCATAATCTTGCTCAAAGTCTGTCCCTTTTCAATGAACGGATTAGATGATGCTGTCCTACATTGCTCCAGTGATTAATCAGACGACAACAAATCTAATACGCATCCCAAGAGTTGAGAGTGAAAAAAATTGTGGGGACCAGTCTACCGCCCTTTGGCTGTCTTCCTATGATCACAGTCATATCCTCATTCGATAAGTGTATTGGTCCCTGAAAGTTTTAGATTAACTACTCTTTAGTCCTTAGAGCTTATACTAAGAGGGATTAATTAGCAGCAAATAAAAAACTTTCAGAGATTGGATTATATATTTTTAAGATTTAGTAATCAAATAGTTGAGATATGTATATTTCAAGGATTGAATCATATATTTTTAAAATTTTTAGACCCAGTAATCGAGGCATATAACTTTTTAAGATCAAAAACTACATTTCCTTCCTTTTTTTTTTCTTTTTTCTTTTTTCTAGCCATGGAAACCTTTGTTAAATGTGCTTTGGTTGTGTTTATTTACTCATATGCTCAAATAATGGCTTTCCAATTGGAATCAGTAAATTCATGAAGCATGGTCTCCATTTAACTTTCAAGGCTAAGGTTTTGGGCCCAAAAATTGAAGCTTAAGTTGTCTAGAAACCACAGTGGCCCGCCCAACAAGAGTCTTAACTCTTAAACCATTGGATGACCCTTTATTTCCAGGACACTAGTGGGGCATTAGCGTTAAAGGCGGTTTTCTGCTCATGAACCGAGGAGTACAAATACAAAAGACTGAATGTGGCTTTTTGATCTATATACTTAACTGAAAGATCCAAAAAAGAAGCCACCAAATTCTGAATATTAGACCGCGTTGCTCTGCTATTTTACTTCTGAATGCATAATCTGCGGCCAGTGCCGTTATAGAATATGTACAAATTCAGTAATAAATTAACATCAAGAAGCTCTGTCTTCTCCATCAACTTACAGCACAAACATTAATGTTATTTCACAATAGATTCTGTGTAATAGAAAAGGCGCAAAACGATGATGTTACGGATTTGGCTACAACTCTTCTTCTGTCTCTATTTTCTGCCCCTACTGATCCAAGGATCAAACCGAAATGAAAGAAAGGTAAACACAACAACCCAAATTGCACCGAATGGTCACTACCCTCGGCGAAGAAGCTTCCTGCTTACTTGTATTTTTCTTCTGCGAAGCATATGTGAATATCTAATATATTGGTGATTGATGAACAACTTAAATAATATGAAATTTGTGATAAAACAAAACAGCCATATATTATATACATGGGACAACTGCCAGAGGCTAGAACCTATGCCGTAGAATCCCACCATCACAACTTGCTGGCGGCTGCAATTGGAGAGTAATGATCTCAATTCTCAAGTAGAATCCATTAAGTGGGCTTTCCAGGCACACTTTTTTTTTTTATAATTAAAAGGCATATATTAATTATTAATGTCCACTTATTTTGTCCTTAACGTTCAACAGCCATCAGTTAGCCAGAAAGTCCAAAATACATAGCTATGGAAAGAGCTTCAACGGATTCGCAGCCCGACTATTGCCACATGAAGCAGAGAAACTGCTAGGTATTCCTCCATTTTAGTAGAAAGAAAGTGAGGTTTCTGGCAGTCAAATTATTTTAAGACAACTTCTCCTTTCTTTTTTTATTTGAAAGTATGCATATATTCTGCATTTATGGTATTAATGCAGAGAAGGAGGGTGTGGTATCTGTGTTTCCAAACACACGGCGAAAACTACACACAACGAGGTCATGGGATTTTCTGGGAATGCCCCTCAAAGTAAAGAGACGCTCCAACATCGAGAGTCATATCATTGTGGGCATGTTGGATACAGGT
Source organism: Erythrophleum fordii (assembly GCA_032878935.1). NCBI lineage: Eukaryota > Viridiplantae > Streptophyta > Magnoliopsida > Fabales > Fabaceae > Erythrophleum > Erythrophleum fordii. Next base: position 10,106,986 of record JAVQMF010000045.1, on the reverse strand, counting down.
AAATATCCGAATCTGGAATTTTTGTTACTCAGCTTGAGCAGCCCTCTAACAAGAGACTTCCTCTTATACTTTTAAAAATAAATAAATAAATGAATAGTTTTCATGCTGCACAGTGGAGAATACTAATTCATAAATATCTCCATACACACGCAAATATAGTATGTTATGGTTCTCAAACAATTTAGTTTGAATATATATATATATATTTTGAACTTGTTAACAGGAATTTGGATGGATTGCCCCAGTTTCAACGACAAAGGGTATGGACCTCCCCCACGCAGATGGAAGGGCAAATGTGTTACGGGAGCTAACTTCACAGGCTGCAACAAGTATTCTTTTTTTTTTTTTTTTCTTTTAAACAGAAACAAGTATTCTTCCAAACTCCATGGAAACGAAGATTGTTTTTAAAACATCTAAGCTAAACAGTAATGCTATTCATTTAACCTTTTCGTATTGCAAAATGACTGTTTTGAAATGTAATCACCATATTAGCGCCAGGTCACATTTACCTGCAAAAAATATAGAATTGGCATAAAGTTCATAATATGTCTCAGTTTTGACATTTTTGCATGGAAATTTAAACAAGCAAACTAACAAAAGATGTTCTCCCTTAAAAGCCATCTTTTAGATAAGTCTCCATTTTTTTTTTTTATACCAAGATAACTCTCCATTTTAATAATACTACATTTAAAACTCCTATTAAACATCAGCATCTGTCCAAACATAATGAAATAAGAACTGTTCCTTACAGCAACAACCAGTATCGTTCGTCTCCTTCCATATATGGTAGATCAAGGCTTTCCACTTCCCTAGCTTAAAGTCTCTCATATAATAAAAGCTAAGCTAGTTCTCTTTACATACATATCCGCCATAATCTTTTTGTGGAACTACAATGTAAGTAGAGATGCTCTTTGACCTCAATAACTACTCGATAAAACGAACAGATGAAATTATGCTAAGGAATATAGCATTTACTCTACACAAGTCGCTGCCAACTCACATGATTTTGAGAAGAATGAACACAGAAGCTCTTGCCTTTTGAAAGGTAACTGTTAGATTATTTCAATTCAGTTTCGTCATTGTTACACCAGAGATCAAAGGGAATTCTCATATTGACGCTAACGCAATGAAACGAGGATGTTAATGAGCAGAAATCGCAAAAAGCCAGGAAAACAAGTGAAAATAGATGAAAATGCCTACTAACATGTGCATGAGAAAGGAATTTGGATTCTCTGATATAACATGATAATCATTTGAAAAAAGACAAATATGAAGTTATTAATTACAAAAGGATTAAAAAAATTATATTTATTTTTCTATCCTTCTATCAATAATAAGATTCAAATTCCTAACAGTGTTAGATTTCATACAAGATTGATTTTATATTACGATACGCAGCAAGGTGATTGGGGCAAAATACTTCTATCTCGATACGGATCCCTATGATGAGAATCTTAGTCCAGTGGATGATCAGGGCCATGGTACTCACACCGCAGCCACAGCGGCCGGTGTGCCGGTGGCGGGAGCTAGTCTCTATGGCATAGGGAAAGGCACCGCACGTGGTGGCGTCCCATCTGCCCGCATCGCCATCTACAAAGTTTGCTGGAGCATGGGATGCAGCGACATGGACCTCTTGGCTGCCTTTGACGAGGCCATCGCCGATGGGGTCAACTTTATATCGGTGTCTATAGGGGGCGCAACGAGGGAGTTCTTCAAGGACCCAATAGCCATTGGAGCATTTCATGCTATGAAAAGAGGGATTCTCACTTCTTGCTCGGCTGGGAATGAAGGTCCTTACACTATGACTGTGGAGAACGTCGCTCCCTGGATTCTCACGGTGGCAGCTTCCGCCACCGATAGGGAGTTCACTACAGAGGTAGCGCTCGGTAATGGCAAGAAAGCTACGGTAAGTATTATATAACCCTATCCTTGGAAGGATGAACTTTAGTCTTTTAAGGCATTATTAGTCTGATATTCAAAGCGTAATGGTCACTTAAGTATTTAAAACTCATTTAGAGGGGTCTTAAATTTCATGCAAAACACCACAGTAAGTTCGTTTGGTTGTTGTATTGGGTTGGCAGGGACTGTCTATTAATACTTTTTCACCTCGGAAGAAGATGTACCCTTTGACTAGTGGAGCCCTTGCTAGCAACATTAGCAGAGATAGCTATGGAAATGCCAGGTACTCTTAACCAGAACCCCTGACACTCTCTTAAAAGCAGCTTGCTTCTCTAAAAAGAAGGCTATGATCTTTGTTGAGATTGAAATTATGATGCAGTGCTTGTGAATATGGGACTCTAAGCAAGGACAAGGTGAAGGGGAGGATCGTGTACTGCCTTGGGGGAATAAGCGGCCAGGACTACACCATCAACGAATTAGGAGGGGCAGGGACCATTATGGTCCTATCGGAGAAAACAGACTTCTCCCAAACCACGGTTATTCCAGGGACCTTTGTGGATGCCCATACTGTGGGCAACGCCATTGAACGTTACATAAATTCCACCAAGTACACTCCTTTTACTTGCATTTAGGTCATAGCTAAATTGATTATTTGAGAAACTTCAACTCTGAATAAAATTCAAAATTCAGGAACGCTCAAGCTGTTATATACAAGACAAGAAGTAAAAAAGTCCCTGCTCCATTTCTTGCTTCTTTCTCATCCAGAGGTCCTCAACTTCTCACCCCCAACATCCTCAAGGTGATTCCTCCCTGTCTCTCTCATACTCCCTCTGGCTTGAAAACTAAGTTTCTATGTTCTGTGCACAGCCTGACCTAGCTGCTCCGGGACTGGACATACTGGCTGCTTATTCCAAACTGACAACCGTAACAGGGTATCCTGAAGACAAGAGATTCAACGTCTTCAATATAATATCAGGAACATCTATGGCTTGCCCACATGTCATTGCAGCTGCTGCCTATGTCAAATCCTTCCACCCAGACTGGACTCCTGCTGCTATCAAATCTGCTCTCATGACCACCGGTGAGAAGCCCTCTTGTACAAATTTCTTTTCTTTTCAAGTACTTATTGTCAGAGTAATAAAACTCTTCATTCTCTAACCTAGAATTTTCCTCTCTACGATTCAGCCACTCCCATGAAAATCGTTCAAGACAAGCTCGCGGAGCTGGGATCTGGGTCAGGACAGATTAATCCAACAAGAGCAGTGCATCCTGGATTGGTATACGACATTAGAATGAACTCTTATGTTGCTCTTCTATGCAAGCAGGGCTACAACAGCACCATCGTTGGTCTGCTAGTTGGCAGCAAAAGGTTCAATTGCTCCACCGTTAAGCCTCCACCAGGCACTGATGGAATCAATTACCCCACCATGCATATCCAGCTCATGACTCATAATTCTAGCATCTCAGCAATCTTTCATCGGACGTTGACTAATGTAGGATATGGGACTTCAACGTACAAGGCTAAAGTCACAACACCTAGGGGTCTTTCCGTGCAAGTTATCCCAGATACATTGCAGTTTACTCAATTGCACCAAACGCAGTCGTTCAAGGTTGTCCTGAAGGGGCCTCCATTGCCAAAGGGGACACAGATATTATCTGCATTGCTTGAATGGAATGACTCTAAACATAATGTTAGAAGTCCTATTCTTGTATATAGGCCGCTTTCTCCTTCCAATGGAACTTAAGCTTGTAGCAGTCCCACTTCAAAATTTAGTTTAAGTTTAAAAGAGTTTCATTTTCATTTTCCTTAGGGTACATCGAAGTTGTAGTTCGCCTTAGTTTAATTGTTTTGGGATGGAGGGATGGTTGCATGATGATCCCTACATTGTTTTTCAAGCCATATACCCTGGTGCGTGCATTCTCAGATAGGCTGTAGATCAGTGCATGAAAATGAAAACTATCCACGCCACTCGAACATATTTGTACCCAAGAGTTGGGTGCCAAATGGTCACCCCTATTACATACTCAAAAATGTGAAATTCGATAACTCAAACCCAAAATCAAGATGTCCATAACATTTCTTGAAAGAGAGACAGAGAGAGGTATTGGAGAAAGGACGTCTCAGCAGAACTAGAAGATTACTTCTGCTTAGGATGTGCAAGGGGCCAGTAAATCCAAGTCCATTTTTTATTTTTGGGATCGTACCAACGGAAACCAATATCCTTAAGAACACAATAAATAATTAGCATTGTGCAAAAATAGAATCAACAGCCATAACAATGTAGATATTTATGCTTCGAAATATAATAGAATATCCGCATATAATATTTTTTAGAACAAATAATGTGCATATACACTAGTAGACCTAGCTAACTGTATTTCGAGCTCAACGTTCTTAAAATTCTGTTTGGAGCAGAAAGAAATCTCAATGACGGGATAAAATAAATTCATATCCTCTGTCTATCCTTCCGCATGTTATAGTTTGTACACAAAATTTTCGGAGTTGACTGCTCAGATATATTCTTGAAACCCCTGAAATATCCTCAAAGCATTATCAAAATAACTACCCAAAAAAATTAAAAAAAAAGGTCACCAAAATTTCTGGCAACCTTCCAATAATAAGAAGGAAATAAAAAAGGAAAGCAAAACGGATGGAGATAAGCTCAAACCTTTAACGCCGTCAGAGATCATTGCACATGATTTGAACTTTGCTTCTCTTCCTTCAAAGGCCTTCCCTGTTTATTGTGAGGCCCTCCGCTCAATTTCCAACGACTCCCTTTAATCAAGTGATAAGAAACTGCAGAAGCGCTGGTAATGGATATAATACTGGTTCCCCTTTAATCTTTTACTTACATTGATTTGTAAGTTAACATTGCAACCGACATTGGCAGCTGTGGATGCTTTTTAGCTTTGTAAGCTCCTTTCTCCTCTTCCTTGCCTCAGCTGCAGCAACTGCATCCACTAGATTTTTACCCGGGTATATGACTTGTTTCATTTCCAGCAAAGAATTTGCAGTATGAGAAGCTGTTGAAGATACCTTGGTATCGGGAGCAGGATGTGATTGAAGGCCATGCTCCCCCTTGATAGCAGTAGCATGACCGATACAACCAAGTGAAGGTCCATGAAATCTTTCCATAACGTGACATCCTGTTCGCTTCTCACCTCCATCCAAAGGAAACTTAGGATTGGTGTGATTTGGGTCATCAATAGGTCTTGCTTCTCTCAAGCCAGAAGCTTCTGTTTTAAGTTTGAAAGGTAGAGCAGCTTGACTATCCACATTTGCCACTGTATTCAGAGATGAACAAATACCAGCTTGTTTACCTCCAGGATATTCATCTAGTTTATCTCTTAGGCCAATGGAGGGTAGTGGCTGTCCATGTCCAAACTCCGGAAGTGGGAAGAACCAAGGACATGGAAACATGTATAATGGATTTTGTATTTGATTGTCGCGTGTAAGATTAGTTTGTTTGTGACATAAGTCAGACTCAGAAGAAAATGGTAAAGAAATATTTGATGGTATGGGAATGGAACTTTGTGGTATATGTTGAAATTGAACAGGATTGGAAGACTGGATGACAGAAGGCCAAAGTAACTGTGTTACTGGAAAATGGTTATAAAGGAACCATGGACCATTACTGGATGAAGAAGTCGTTATCTCAGCTACAGATAAGTCACGCTCAACTGGACTTTTCTCCACTTTGATACTTACAGACTTGGCTATCTGCACATGGAAGAAAATTTCATCCTTGTATTTTTATCTTTTTCATTTTATAAACAAAAAGAGTAATTATTTCTGTGTCTATAGCTATCTCGCATAGAAAAATCTCTTACTTGTGCCTTCAAGTGCTTATTTGTGGTCTCCAAAGATTGATACTCTTTCAAAGCCAATTCCTTCTCCTTTTTGCCAGAAATGTTGCCAAATGTGAAAAGGTTGATGATGAAATACACATCAACCAGGAAAAATACATTCAGAGCTAATAAAAAAAATATAAAAAATGGATGCTTAAGCATGAGAGAGATAAAGAGGGCAGAGGGACAGGAAGACATAAATGGATGTTTAATAAGATGACAAATAAGGGATAGTACTATACCCTCTTCAGGTTTTCATTCTCCAGTGCTAAATTGGTAGCTTTCCTGGTTAACTCCTCACAAAGAGCCTGGTACAAATATTCATGAAAAAAAAAATGTTAAATATGTCAGATGGGAAAAGCAATTTACCTGAACAATTAGACCATTCAGAATTATATGAGGTTTTCTTCTTCTCATAAAACCCCAGAAGCATATATGTATCAGAATTCTGTCAAGTTATGTAAGTAACATGGTAATCAAGTCTGCAATGGCCTTTACATATACCCAGAACTGTAGATTTGAGAGTATTAACTATTAATACTGCAGAAGTACGTCCCTAGAATGAGTAACCTAAACATAGAACTTCTGTCTTGTGAAACATGAAAGCCTATAAACAAGGCCACGGTTAGTAGCAAATGAAACAGAGATGGGGGCTGTTCTACAACTTTGAAGGATGTTATAACAGATGTCACATGATGTGCAATTCTGGTATCATTGAAACATTTACTTGCCACAAGAACATTTCAGATTATCACCACATTCATTTAATAGGTCAATGTTTATAAGCAATGCCCAACAAACAACAATTGTTAAGGGATGAAGGATGAAATAGTTGACCTCAGGATCCTCTTTAAGTTGCCACATGCTAAAAAAAACCAAAACAAAAACAAAACAAAACAAGAAACAAAAACAAAAACAAAAGGCAAAAGGCAAAAGTGATGATTAAAAAAAGCACAAACAAATGTATCTTGGTGGACAAACAAACCGTGTTGAGCAGTTAGGTACAAGATATATAAAGTCAAATATGGTAGATGTAAATAACACAGCTTAATTTGTTCTTTGCTCAGGTTTAGATTTTGAGCAGTTCAGAATCAATTCTAACAGAGCATAATTGTTTTTGCCTTTCAAGTACCTGCCTACGGCGAATTGTCTGCCTAGCTGACTCTCTGTTAGCCAATACCCTGCGTATCCTTCGCGCCTCCTTTTCTTCCTGAACAGAAAGCCCATAAGAGTACAATTATCAGAGATGGTCAAATATCGTAGTTAAATACATTCAAAGCTTCTTTAACCTCAGTTAAATTACGCCTTGACTTGCTGCAGCCAACCAAAGAGTAACTTGTTGTGCACACAGTGCTTGTCTTAGGTAAATCAGCATCCAGCTCCATCTTCACTTGTCCTAAGCAGACATCCTGCTGAGTCGTTTTTGGGTTACTTAGAGATATTTGTTGACGTGGCTGATGACCTTCAACAGCTTGTCCCTGCCATATGTTAAAATATTTCTAAATTCCAGCATGAAATAGTACACAACTTGGTGATGCTTTCATATTTCTTGTGTTTGTACGACTTTAACCTAACCATGTTTCAGGAATTTGATAATTTCTCTTTAAAAGATGCAGGACATGAATGATAATTAGTGAAAACTGAAATGAGGAAATCAAACAGGAGAAGAAGAATGAATGTCTTGATTGTCTCTAATCAGCCGTTGATGTTCCATTAACAACATTACAGACTGCGTGTCCTGAAAATTTCCAGAGAAAAAAAGCTTCAACTCACAAATTTTGGGTATGTTTAGTTGCTTTCATTGAAGATATCTTAGTCATATCAGTTAGCTTAGGATTCTAAACTATATTACTTGTAGGTATTGGCATTATGATAAAATTCATATTGCGCCCATGACATGAATTTATTTATTTATTTATTTATTTTAATGAAGTCAAATTCGCGAGCTCGTGGTATGTTTATGGGCTGATAATAGATGGTCCAAACTAAGCTGGTTGCAGCGGAGCTAAAATGAGTCGTGATATTTAATCAACAGTCATCCACTATGAAGAGGGATACGGCCTAATTCCAAAACTTTCACTCCAAATAGGGGAATGCAACTAGAAATAATTATATACTGTACTATCTCCTAACACCCAGACTAAAGGCTGAGTTTAGGACGAGGTTGAACGATGAGTCTTTGGCTTGTACTAAAATAGAATTCCACTTCGCCAGTGCAGGTATCCACATTATAAGGTGAAAAATGAAACGCATAATTGTGTGTCTCTAAATTCGTTCAGAAAAGCCGAAGAAACATTACTTTGTCCTTACGGTTTGATCAATTTCGGAAGACTGAACCATCTACCGTCATAATGTAAATAGTCATTTAACAGGCTCCTTTTCAAAGTATTGACTATTACATAATGTTATTTGTAATTCTTTACTTGTATTCAAAATTCAAAAATATAATTTCCATATTTATTTAAATCACGAAATTGGGACCACAATTTTTTCCTGCAATTCTGTAATTAAAAAAGAAAAAAAAGAAAAGGATGAAAAACGGAAAGGAATAACACGCGTACAATAAAACTGACCCGAGAGAGATCGGGACATTTAGAGACTGAGTCGAGCGTGTTCAACCCCGAGTCACCGGTCGGTGACTCGCGCGTGAGCCGCCTCCTGCCTCGTTTGCCTTTCCTCCACCATTTCTCTCTGGAGTCAGAGGCAGTCTCACGCATCGCCAACCGGGCCAAGTCAGCGAGAGTCTCCGCCGCTTCAATCTCCGTCTTCACCAGCCGATCCACCTCGCCACCCAACCTCTCCGCCCAAGCAGACGAAGACGAAGAGCTTGCACAACGCTTCTCTGATTCCATTGGCACTAACACAGAGAAACCACTCAAAGACAGAAGAAGTATTACAGTGTTGCGGGAACGGTAAGAGAGTCCGCGAACTGAGAACAGAAAGACAGAGAGAGAGAGGAATGAAGCGAAGCGAGGCGGAGGGTGTTACTGGTTAGCAGAAGCAGCCCATAGATTGTATATGAATGCCACGTGTCATGCCAGCTCACAACTCGACATCTTTACGAAGAAACGCCCATGTATCTGTGCTTGCCACGTTTCTGCATTTGGCCACGTAGGCGATTTCCCGCATTACAAAAGTCGGCCCCTACCGCAACGGTTTAGCATCGAAACGGTAATTGAGCAGCTAATCAAGTTAATAAATTTTATTGGGTAACCCACCGCCCCCCCCCCCCCCCCCTCTTTTTTCCTTAAAACTCAACAAAACTTAGAAGTATAATGGACCAAAGTTTTAAAGCCCAAAGTTCAGCCCTCTTTGAGGTATTTGGGGCCCACATTACGACATAGGCTTCTCTTCATTTTGCAATTTTTTTTGGTTCATCTTTCTCTTTTTTTAATTTTCATGTCAATAATTTTATATAGAGTAAATTAATCATTTAATATTTAAAAAATCACTATTTTCTCAATTTGATCCTCTAAAAATAAAACTTGTCAATTTTAGTCTTTAAAAATTTGTGTCCAATCAAAATGATAGTTTTGTTAAAAAATATTATTTAGACAAGTTTAACTCATAAGTTAACAATTATATAAATTTATTTGTTTAATTATAAAAAATTTGCCTAATTGTGGGAACCCTTTTGATTAGAAAAAGAAAAATCTTGAATGATGTTTCAATAACTAAATTATTAATTCACTCTTTTATTTATGCACGCAAGTAATCACATTTAGAAAGAAATGAATAAATGTGATAAGTATTATAATTAAATACAACAAATTTGTTCACATAATAAATTTGGAGTAACTTAATACAAAAGTGGAATGTATATCAAAATAAGAAAGAGTAAGCTAAAGTGAAAATAGAAAAAACTTCCAAAGCAAAAGTTAAGGATTTTCAAAACAAAAGGTTGATGAGCCTTTAAATAAGATTTTGAAGAGTTTCCAAAAAATTGAGAAGCTTTAAAAACATAAGTTGAGAAGCTTCCAAAGAGTTAAAAAGCCTCCAAAAGAGAAGTTGAGAAACCTCCATAATAGAAGGTTGATGAACCCCCCAAAAGGGTTGAAAAGCCTTTAAAATAAAATGTTGGGGAGCCTCTTAAAAATTTGAAAAGCCTTTAAAATAAAATATTGATATCACTCAAAAAATTAAGTTTACTCGAAAGCTGAGTTCACTTAAAAAGTTGAATTAGTTAAAAAATAATGCACAAAGTAAAGAGAATAAAAAGAGAAATGACACAACCAAAATTTTCTTGATTCAACTCTTTTATTTTATGTCCAATCCTCTTAAAATTTAAGAATTTTTTTTCAACCACTTTTCAATAATTATGTAGTAATATTTTTAGCATGTTTACTATCAACACAAAATTTGTTGACTCATCTCAAACTAATATAACATTTAGGTTTTATGTAAAATTTACCTAAAACTCTTTTACTTGAGGATTTTTTTTATTAAATTCACTCTAAACTCTTTTTATAAAATTATATGATGATAAATTTGAAACTCTATTAAGAAATGAATTACAATAACCTTATTCTTTTTGAAACTCTCATAAGTTAGATCAAACTAAATACTAAGTTTAAAAAATAAGATAAGAAAAGGAAAAAACTATATTATATTTTTCTTTCCTTGTTGTTTATGTTCACTTTTATACTTCTATTGCTGTTTTTTTTTTTCTTTTTTATGTTCTTCTTCTTCCCATTTTATAGGAACATAAAGAATATAATCGTAGAAAGAGCACCTTTTGAAAATAATCCTCAGAAGAGATAAAAAATTTTATTACATAAGATATGGTTGTAAATATAACTATGGAGTCATACCTTCAGCTTCCAAATCATGCATTGGGCAGATGGCGAAGAGCTTCTTTTTGCTCAAACTTTCTTTTTATTATTAAATCCTCTTTAATGCAATCAGACTTATGAGAGAAAAAAAAAAGAAGAACAGGCTTCTAAAAAGTTATATATAGCTTTTCATAAATATTACAACATATTTGACTAATGTAAATATATATATATATATATATATTAAAGCATTTTATTATTTGCTAAAAATATGCCAAATTTTTCACAAATAAACATATAAAAACTTTGCTTTTGCACTAGTATTGCGTTTTTCAAAGGCCATGATATTATACTATAATTGGATATTGCATATTTAAAAATCACTCTCTCTAAAATTTCATGTTTTTAAACTCAATCAAATATAAACTTTTATTTTGTTATAAAGTAAATCAATAAAATTATTTTAATGACTTTTAATACAATAAAATAATAAATAATATTTGATCATATTCAACTTAATATTTTTAGAAAATTATTTTAAAAATTTTATTATTACTAAAATAATTCAAAATCATATAAAAACCTTCAAACCAATACATATACTACTTGTGAAAGTCTTTTGATGCCAGGAATAATTGCAACATTTTGAGGGAAAGACTTGGTTCAGTTATGGCAGAAATAGATGTGAACTGTAACTTCATCATTGTAGCAACACCTTTTGGCATTTACCCCAAATACATGTCGCAGATTGAATTAATAATGGAATCATGATATACAAATTTAATTTGCGCCTAGAGGCCAAGTGTGGAAGAAAGTTGATCGAATACTTCAACTTTTGCTGAATACAGTGCTTCCACTATTGCTGGTCCCGTTAAACACTAGTCCTTGCATTCTCTTTATTTTAACGGAAACAAGCACAATTTGAGATGAAAACTACGATGTTATTAGATAATAGATAACAGTAGTCATTACAAGTTGAGGTGATTCGCTATAGCACCTAGCGTATATGGTATCTGCTGAGGAAGCATTAAAACCTGAGGTATTCCTGGTAGTTCAATTGACGTAAGTGGCATCACCATTGCTAGATGAGGTGGAGGCGATGCGAGACCAGTAAGATGAAGGGGAAGGAGGAAATTTTGGGGAAAGGTTCAGCATCTCTAAAGCCTGTACTCGAAGCTCTACAGGGTAGTCAGCAACACACCCAATTCTAGGTCCAACTCCTGTTGACCATTTCAGCGAGAGTTGATGCCCCAATTGGTAGGACTTCCCAGCCTTCTTGGAATTAATTCTCTGCAATATTGAAGTCCTAGGCACCTCAGCCCTTGGGCTTTGAAGACCTCCTGATAGACTTCTTTTAAAACTGGCCACGTCTTCAGGTTGAGCAACTTCCTTTACTGAGGATGGGGTAAACTCAGCTTTCTCGGATGTTTCAGCAGTGCTAGAAACTTCAGATGTTGCTGCTCCTTCACTAAGTTTGCCTTCGTCATAAATATCAGAATCTTCATTTGCCTTGCGTATCTGAAAACATGAATCGAAATTATACAATTAAAAATGCTTGTATGTGCTACCAGTTTTTACCTTTTATCTTCACATGTTCTGACCATGCATAAGGCAGATGAATAAACATGGTATGCAAATATAAGACCCACACTTTCCAAGTGTGGCAAGAAGAGGGTTGAAAAAAAATGAAGCAGAGGCAGTGAAATCCCTCACAGAATATCAAGGTTCATGATTTTGCCGAAAACTGTCTCCTATGTTCAAGATTCTGCCAAATGCCGATGAGAACTGCTTAATTAAGCAATACAGAAATTGCCTGATGCTAATAAATTACCTCAACTGAATCAAGCTTGACGCCATTTTCCACGAGATATGATAAGAAAGTGTCAAGGGAGTCATCTGTTGGCCGGTAGTGTCCACTATATGCCGAGATGGACTGAAAATTCATAGCCATTGAGAATCCGATGTTATATATTAGCAACATAAATTGGAATTAGAAAAAATTGTTTGTCAATGATATTCTTGAACAGCAATTTAATCATGCAATTGCAACCTATGAAGTTGAGTCTACCTTAAGAATACCATGCTCGGCCACCAGCCTACCAGCAGCTAATGTAGCTCCTCCGGCCAAGAAACTAGAATGATGGAATAAACCCTTCTTTTTCTGTAAAGATATTACAATTCATCAATGATTCTGGAACAACATGGCAAAATGCCTGACTACCTGTTTGAGAGAATGTGAGTGAGTTTGAATGGTTACCTGTCCAGCATAAAGTTTCTTAGAGGTGCCCATTACAAATATCCACTTGTCATTCTCAGAATCTTTGTTTGTATGAAGGAGATCTCCGGATTGCTTGTGTAGAATTTTGCCATCCTCCACAATGTATTCATAATGTTCTCTCTCTTGCTAAATCAGGCAAAAAAGAACCAATGAGACAGAGGGAAGAAGAAAATGAAGCAACGTGTCAGAAAAGTAGCAACAAGCCACAACTTTCGAATCAATGCATTCAATATCAGCAGCATCTGAAAACAATGCTAAATTCGATTCAGAGAAGCACATACGGGCCCGAGATACTTGATGCATTGTTTTCGAAGCTTTGATCGGTGGCACTGTACGAGATCAACATTTTTCCCTTCTCCTATGTCCAACCTGTAGAATGTGAAAACAAAATTTCAGTGATGAAACTTTTCAACTTTTCCTCTGATTCATCCCCATTTGATCCTACTAGAGAATAAGGTTCAAGTGCAACTTTCCTTAAACCAGACGAAAGACAGGAATAAATTCCTTATCTTTATGTTATATACTAAATATCCCTTTCTATTTCCGATTCCGTCTAAATAATTCATCAATCAGCCATTATTTACTGTTTTTCTGAAAAGAAAGTTCAAGTAAACTTTGATGAACATTGACGGGCTAGAGAATATTAGGGAAAGGGCTAATCCATTTTCATGTTACAAATATCAAATTACTAAAGCATTTGCAATCAGGAATTTTCTTATCCGTATAGTCTACTGCATATTCCGTCTACAGGTATCTATTTTGCCTCCCTAACTCCTGTTTATGATTTTGACAGTCCATGAGCCTCAAGAGTTCTAAGCCAAAAGGCTAAAATTCAATCACCCAAACCAAACATCCCAAAAATGAAATAAAATAAAAAAGGAGATCGCAGGTTTTTTCCTTTTTCCCAAGTAAATCAGTCTTACCAATAAAAGAAAGGCTGGCCCGCATCAGTTTTACACCATTCTTCATAGTAGATATGTAAGTTATGCCCATAGCGATGGCGTGGATCAATCTACGGGTTCAAGTTTAATACCAGTTAAAATAAGGGAATCTAGCATGAAGCATTCGAAAAGAAAAGCCCAAAATTTAAAAAGTATTAAAGAGTCGAGACCAATACTTACAGCTTCAATCCAATGCTGAAAAGCCAACTTTTGTGCTTTTGCGTCTTTGGACAAACCCTTACCCACCTGCTCAAACAATAAAAGAAACTCAAATCTTCTATTTCAAACGACAAGAACACCCATTTCGCTAAAATGACGTATAGGGTATAGTATTCGTAACTCTATATATATATTGGTACGAACAGGATCAAAATATAAAAATAAAAAAAGAGGGAGTGAGACGATACCTTGGAAGCATTCACTTTAACCCGATTCCACCTTGATGCCGGACTTTCAGGTAAATTGAAGAAAGAAATCGTACTGTGGTTTAGCCTTACAAAGTCTATCGCTTGCCACCTTCATGAATTTGAAGCCCACTTTTCTTAATAGATTGTCATGATGAAGGAAATTAGAAAAAACAAAAACATAAAATAAGAGGCAGAATGATATTTAAAAAAGAATGATATTAAATCACGCACCACAGCTCCTCAGCAACGACGGCGGAATCTGCGAGCCTCCGCCGGGTTTGGTAACTCCTATATACCTTCTGAACCTTGAGCGCAGCACTCGTCTGAGGACACGCGCCGTCCAACGCGTCAGACCCCGCGGATTTCTGAGTGGGTCCCAAACCCGAACCGCATTGGCCTTGAGCGACCGTTAATTTTTGGTCAGTTACTGGCAAAGGCTTCCCGCCATTGGAACCGAAAGGCATTTGAAAGCCTAGACGATGAGGATGATCCGTCACCGGCGGACTCGAGTTAGACGAATCGGGGTTTTGGGAGTCACAGAACTGATCGGAATGCATGTCGGAGGATGATAAGGACGAGGAGGAGTAAAGAGAGTAGGAAAATGGTGCGTCCGAATTGAGGCCCAAGGAAGAGAGGGTGTGAGTTTGAAGCTCCATTTGAACTCGGTTTAAAGAAACAGTAGTATCAGGTTTTTCGCAGAACCCAACAGGGTCTGAGATTTTGAGAAAGGGTGTCGATGCCTTTGGAGTGTCAGAAGTAAGAACATATATATATATATATATATATACACAGGGATCACCGGCAATCCTTTCTTTAGGTTTCCATGTTAATTTGGTTGTTGAGTTTATTCTAATACGCGCTCTACTCAAGGATTAGCTTACCCACTCGCTTCTGAATTCCGACACAAAAATGTTAATAGACCATTAAAATTAAATAACGTTAAGTCACACATAAGATGAAAATGGTGTACAGATAATTTTTGTTCGCTGCTTTTAATTCCTGCTTTACCCCTCTACCTTTGTTAGTGGGCACCCATTGTTGAGAATGAGTCACTTGCATTTTAGAGAGATTAGTATTTGACGCAATTTTTTAAATATTTTTTATCATTAGAAATTTTAATTAAAATATAATAGATATATAATTTATTTAAATAATCATATATTTTTTTAAAAAATTTATACTTATTACATTATTATTAAAATATATATATCATATTTTTAATTCAAAAATTAAATAGTAAAAATATAAAAAATTGTATACATATATATTTATAAAAAATTATTAATCACTAGATTTCTTTTAATGGTATTAATTTTTTCCAAATATTTTAACAATATTATTTTGTATGGTTAAAAGCTTACAATAAATATATATATCTATATATATATATATATAGACACACCCAGTTGGTTCTAGAGAATGCACATGAACTGCAAATGCGTGGCGTGGGCATATAGGAGGCGCGTGGGAGGAGTTGGGTTGATAAATAGAATCAGGAAAGAGTAAAGATCTGAAGCATATTTAATGAAAAGCGGGTGGGGCACCCTCCTTGTTAAAAGTCCAATTTTTGTGATGGGTCGAATTTCCCTCTCCCGCAGACTTGCTTGCAATCCCCCAAAAAAAAAACCACTTAATTTCATGTGGTTCCAGTTCCACAGTGGTCATTCACTCGTCCCAATGTCCCGTACATACCAATTTCCACTTTCCTGTGCAAGTCAATGTTCTAACGGCTTATTGTCAAAGTTTATCTCCTTGGTAATGCTAGTGGACAAATTCCAGCATAGCATAAAATGTGAATTCAAATCCACGGACCAAGGATGATTAGAACAATGAGTCTGAGAATATAAAGGAAAATTATAAAGGTCTCTTGCCTCTCAATTGTACACATGTAGCTTTGCTCACCCCAGTGACAAACCTTGACCTTTTTTCCCCCTGGTAGTAGAAATAGAAAACGTGTCCGTTCAAAAATTTTAATTCCCAAATTGCGTTAAATGGCATGGCAAATTTAGCACCACTTATAGTCACTGCAATAACTGTATGCACAAGCTGTGCGTCTATAATACGATCATTTATTGCAACCACAACCAATAGAGGACAGCTTGGATATCTCTAAAGCTGCAATAACTCACACCCCCTACCCAAACTAACATCAGTAATTCAACACAGTACGAGCCAAGCAAATAACAAGTTCATTTTGTTAGCAAATCTACTCCAGTTCCCAAAAAAAAATTATGTAAAAAATAGAAGAAGACATGAAGAGGTGGAATTCACGAACGTGCTTCGTCAAACATGCGTGCTTTGGGTTTAGGGTCAAATTTGTACTGCCACCACCTTCTTCTACTTCTTTTGTTTATTCGAAGTTTACTGCGTTGATTGTTACTCAGTACCTGCTTTCCTAGAAATTTAACTATGGTTTGATTCCACGTGAAAAGCATTTTGTTCATCGACTCACAAAGCTAGTCTCCTTGTTAATTTTTTTTAACTTAGTTTGACTTCAAACAGAGACCTTCACCCAAAAACAACTTTCCACGCGGTTTTATTGTCATCCTCACCCCTCACACTCCCCACTATAAATAAATATATATATCATATTTTTCTCATTAATAGACGGAGTAGGTTGCCGGCCAACAGCTCGTCTGTTCTTTTATTATGTACTGTTTTAATTGAAATCGTAAAAATTATAACATTTTTTTTTTTTACTTTGACTATACGGAGATTAATACTCAGTTTAATGAGAAAGAAAAGACAAATAAAGAAAAATCTTTAAAGAAAATGCCAAGTGGGCCCATAATGGCTAAAATATATGGTTTCAACTGATAGAGATACTGAGAGAGTCACTAGTGGAAAATCAGAACCGACCAAGTCCGCCACGTACTTTTGGCTATGACACAAACGATAAAAAAAAAACTGTTTTTATTTTTGGAAAAAATCTATAATAAGAATACTGTTAATCAATTAAACAAAATTTCGTATTGTAATAATTATAATAAATGAAAATTGTTATTAAATCTCTGTATGCATCTTAGTATACCATGTACTTTTTTTCAATTATAAAAATTTTTATATACACCTTAATAACATTATTACTGTCACAACGGACTACTAAGCATTTCTAGTGCCTAATTTGTGTCATTACTATAATTAACTCATTGCTCATGCACATATTTTCTGATAATTTCAGAATCATTGATATCTATAGTTTCTACTAAGTGTTATCTATATTGAATAAAATAGTTTAAAATTGATTAAAGTAGTTTTATATTTCAATTCTATGCAAAAATAAGTGTGGAAATTTTTGTTTCCATATTCTGATTTACTATCATGTATTAAATTTGAGAGGACTAAATGATGAAACACGGCAATGATACATACGATAACATTTATTTGTCTTCAAAATTTCTTATATTTATATTCATTTCATCAATATAATTTATTACAATAATGAAACATATTTACAGATGGTGTTTCAAAGTCGGAAAAAAAATCTTAAATATACACTGTAGATTTTTGCGATGGATAAAATAATGTTAAAATTTTATAAATTAAATATATCTAAAATTTTATTCATTAATTCATAAAATTAATTTTTATTTGTTATTTATTAGATAGTAATAACATTTTGAAAAAAAATATTATATAAAATATGATAAATAAATAAATAAACTAAACTAAACGTAACTAAATTAAATAAATTATAAGCAAATGCAAATAAAAAATCACAAAAAAAACAGATAATTAAAACATAATTAATTACAAATCAAAGAAGCTGAGAAACATTGGCCTGTTTGAAATTGTTTTTGTTTTAATGAACTCAAAACAGATGTTTTTTAAAATAAATTTAAAAAAAAAATCAAAAAATCTGTTTTAATCATTATTATGAAAAGTAGTTATTTTTTGTTTTTTTTTAATTTTGCAAAAAAAAAATTACAAAACATAAAAAAAATTCTAATTTTTCTATTTCCGAAAATAAAATTATGTTTTTTTGTTTTACAAAACACTTCATTAAAAACACATTATCAAACAAATTTTTTTATTTTTTTATTCTTAAAAACAAAAAAAAAATATTCTAAAAACAGAAAATCAAACAGGCCCAATTATTTTCTTATATTTCTTCTTATACCTTCTCTTACTTCTTGTTCCCCTTTTTTCTTTCCTTCATGTTTTCACTTTTTTTTTTAATGATCGCTTTCTAGTACAACTATGAGAAAAATATGACTAATTAAGCCAATTTAAAAATAAATATAAATATAAATAATAACAATAAATTGAAATTAAAATTAAAACAATACCAACAAATAGTTGCTAATAGAAGAAGAAACAAAAACATATATATTCGTAATATTAAAGTCTTTTGTATATTAAAAAAAAATTACATTCTCCAATTGGTACAAAGAAAAAGAAGACAAAGATCTAATCTACACTAAGGCCTCATGCTTTGGTTGGTTACCAGCATGCTTCACTGGATAGTTGGAATGAGAAAGGAAATTCTCATTTATATATGTTTAGGTGTTAGAGTTAAAAAGCTTCTAGTTCAATATTAGGGAATGTTTATTTCCAAAATTTTGGAAATGGGCATTTCATAATATTTTTTATGGAATGTTGCTTCATTTGTAGGGATGGTGCAGTGAACTATTGTTTTATCCTTTTATAATATATAGTAAAGGTATTATAGTCCTTTTTTTCAACTTTTTTATTTTTATATTATTTTAATTGAAATAAATACAAAAATAAAAAGAATATTTGCATTCATTTTCCTATCATATTAAATATACTAAATATAGTTACAAATTACAAAACTCTACTCCTTCAAAACTCATTTATGCCCATTCTTATTTTCATTCTAAATAAAGTTAAGATATTTTTATTCATTTTCATATTATATTAAATATAATTATGGGTTACAAATTTTTTTTTTATACATAAAAAGTTGTGGCCTTTTCATTGTTTATTTGCACAATTTATAATGTCACGTCATTAGATACTGTTCATATATTATTATGTATTATTCATGTATTGTGTTATATTATTTATCCTTTTTTATTTTTTTTTATTTGTTTGGTTGTAAAGCTCACATTTTTTTTCAACTCCTAAATTTGCAGGAGTTACCGCTAGTTTTATTAAATTAACATTCATTATTTTCATTCTCATAAAAATTATTCCCTGCACCAAAGACAACATTAGTTTGTTGTTGCTCTATTTTCATCACCTCTCACGTTGCAACTAGTAATTATAGTAAGGGAAGATCTACTTTACTGGTGGATGTGCAGTTTGGGTGGATGCGTATTGTAGTTTATATTTTTTATTTTATAGACCAAGATCTCCTTTACTGCTAATGTCATACATTTTAATTAACTTTCATTTGAGGATGCTACCAATTCAAAATTATAAAAGTTTAGTCGTCCAAAAGTTTTTTTCTTTAAACTAGAAAAATTAAATTAGCATAGTAAACAATGGATATCATTGGCACTCTGCCAAAAAAAAGTTCAGAAACACAAACTTAAAACAACCGAAAACAACTCCAATATTAAAATTGAGATAAAAGGAATAATGAAGAGCCCGATAATAACCAAGTCAACAAGCCTCACCAAGCAAAGTTTTCGTATTTACTTTGCGTGTGACAAAGCTAACTTAAAATCTTTGTTGCAAAAGGAAGTAACCAATCCTTAAATAGAAAATAAGCTTTGATGTCATGGTGGACTTCTTGGAAAAGATCGAAAGTAAGGAAATTAGGAAGTTTCATTTAGAAGAAGAAGAAGAAGAAGAAGAAGAAGAAGAAGAAGCTTTTTGCTCTTGGTGGCTGGCGGATATCGAAACATCGTCTTCAATGGTTCTTCGATTTGAAAACACGAAACAGAGAAAGGGGGGTGTGGGTGCATGTCAAAGGTTAGTTGGGGTTTGAGATGCTCCGGCGAGAGCGGTGTTTGGCAAGCATGGAGTGGCGATGGATGATGGTTTCCAATGAGAAGCACAAAGAGGCAACAAACATAGACATTTTATTTTACACAGGGCGGCGATAACAGTGGCAAACAGGTTTTGGCAGAGGGTTTCGAAGAGAATGTGAATTGGACCCTTTTCCTCACTACCTGTTTATTATTATTTTTAAATAAAACTTAGAATGTCTGAATTTCGATTTAATTTTTTTATTTTTTAAAATTTAAATATTATTCTTTTAAAAAAGTTACAATTAAAAGTTTATTTTTATTTTAAAAATATTTATTAAAATTTTTAAAAAATCTGAAGAATTCAAATCTAAACAGTTTAAATTTAATTATTTTAACATTTAAATATTGTTTTTTAAAAATTTGTAATTAAAACATATTTTGTATTTTGTATTATATTTCTTTTAAAGCAAATTTCTTTTCTTAAATTAAAAAAAAAATTAAATTATTTAAATTAATTTAAGTGATTTAGATTTGTCAATAAAGAGAGTATAGGAAAAGATTCAAATCTCAAATGCATACCTTTATTTTGGTACCTAACACAATGGAGGTTGCAGAGCCGAAGAAGCTTAATGGTGGTGACATAGCGAAAGAAATTGGGAGGTGACGGAGGCGACATGGGGAAGGACTTAGAGGCAAAGTCGTCTGAGAGGCTTAAAGAGGTGACATGAATGATGAGGCCGGACAGGAGGCTGGCAATGACGGCGGAAAAGGTTGAAAGGCCTTGGAACACATAGGCTATGGTGGGTATGTTTGTATGAAGATTGAAAGGATAAAAAAAAGAAATAAAAAAATGTATGAGATAAAAAATGATTTTTATTTTTTTATTTTAAAAGATAATAAAAATCTATGCTAGTGAATAACAATAATATAATAAATAAATGAATATATATATATATATATTAAATCTATTTCATTCTCTGGCAATCATGATCAAAGATTTCAAACGTGTGCAAGAGAGTTTGATAAGAAGCATGGTGATAGAGTCTCCATTAGTGTTGGTCAAAATCATTTATTAAGTGTTTTTATTAATATTATTATGTAAGACAAATTATTTAAAAAAATTTGTGTGTCAATTTATTAAAAAGGATATGTATTTGAAAGAATAAGTAGATTAGAGATAATTATAATAATTAATAATTTTGAATGGGAGTATAATTATCTTTAAAAAAATGCTATTTTACTTTAAACAAAAAGTTTTAATTTTTTTTTTTCCATTCTCATGAATTAAAAAATTCTTTTACTATCACTTAAAAATAATTTAGTTAATTTAAAAAAAAAAATTGACTGAACACCTTATTTCTGAAAAGAAATATTAAAAAAAAGGCAATTTCCCAACTTCAAAAGGTTCGGCCAAACAACAAGATTGGGTTATGGGAGCACTTTTTTGTACAAGTTGGGCCAATTTATTTGCGGTGTAAAGTGGGATTAGGCCCAATTTGGTCATTATTGGGGGTCCATTTCTGGGTCTAGGAAATGCAGATTCGGGGTCGAGAAAAGAAACCCTAGTCGAGGTACCACTATTTATGAAACTAAACTGCGGAACCTTAACTAGTTCCATTGGTCTGCATTTGAAGTCGCCGTTTGCTCTGTTAGTGTTCTCTTCGGGTCCGATCTCCATCGTACCAGGTACTCTTTCCCCCTCTCCCTCTTCTTCTTTATGCTTACTTGTTTGCAAATCCACGAGTGTATGGCGAATGCTGCTCTAATTGTGATTGTACATTCGTGGTTAGCAGAAAATGAAGGTAATCGCTGCTTATTTGCTTGCCGTTTTGGGAGGGAACGCCTCCCCATCCTCTGCTGATCTCAAGGACATACTTGGCTCTGGTACCGTTTATCTTCGCTATAGGATTTGTAAAAATGTGAATTACATAATAATATTGAATGGATGCTTGATGCTTTTGGATAATGAAATCGAAACATTTGCACGCCACGTTTGTATTTGTAACCTAGATGGTTATATTATGTTATATATATACTGTATAGTTACTTGAAGATTCAGGGACAACGAAATTTCTCATTTTTTGTACTTTGTAAATGTGCAGTTGGAGCAGAGGTTGATGATGATAAGATTGATCTTCTTTTGTCTGAAGTCAAGGGTAAAGACATAACAGAGCTAATTGCCACTGGTAGGGAAAAGTTGGCCTCTGTGCCTTCTGGTGGCGGTGGTGCAGTTGCAGTGGCTGCTACTCCTGGTGGAGGTGCTGCTGCTGTTGCTACAGCTGCAGCCGAGCCAAAGAAAGAAGAAAAAGTTGAGGAGAAAGAAGAATCCGATGATGTAAGTTTTTGGTTGTATGCTTTACACATCATTACACTATATGAATCAAGCTGTGCTTTTCTTCCAGCTCGCCCTGAAAATAGTTATCTTATTCTTTCTCCTTCAATTTGTGATGTGATGCAGGACATGGGCTTCAGTCTCTTTGATTAATTAGTGGGCTGTTCAACTTCTTTTCTTCAGAACATTCTCAATCTAGAGGTTCTAATTTGTTAAAATTTTGTTCTAGCGTCATTCAGGCGAATGATCCTTGCAGTGAAAGAATTTAGTTTGAAAGCTTTTCTTTTGTGATCTAATGAAATCTCAATTTATTTAGTCATGGAGGATGGCTATTTCTTTGATTACGTTTTGACTAATTGACACTTTTTTTACGGGGAATTCAATGTGTGAATAGGAAATCTTTGCATTTAAAGATTAGGCTTAATATATTTTACTACATAATTTGGATGCTGAGTTTGTAATATTAAAGAGAAAACCTATAAAACGTCAAAATTACTAAACATATTAGGTGGAAACATTCAAATAGATCTCTCTTGTAGTGTTCCAAATGCATTTGGATGAAAATTTAAGGCAAAATCTTACTTCTAGTTTATATATGACTAAACAAACATTTAAGTTTTCTTAACCTGTTTGCCAAATTAATTTTGCTTTGAGTATCATACTATATTTTTTAGAACATCATATTTCCTAGTTAAGAAAGTAATAATTATTAAATATAAAATAATATTTTATTAAATGATTACTTTACATATTAATTTATTTAATGATTAATAACTTTTAAAAGAATTAATTTGATTTTTATGTAATTAATAACTATGATTATAATAATAAATCTATTAAAATAATTAAAATATTATTCTACATTTAGTAGTTATTGTGTTATAACTGGTATCATTACTTTTTTCGCTTTGGGTGCATCCAAAATGAAGCCTAAAGGTGGGGTAAAATACACTTCGATATTAAGAGGTTTGGCTCACTTGAATTTTAATATTATGCGGTTCTAAACTTTGTATTCTAATATTTGTTGGCATATTGATATATTGTGATTTTATTTATTTGGATAGAATTTGTTAAAATTTGCCATAAGTATTTAATTTTTGCAAATTTTTCAATTTTTTTTCTAAAATAAGAAATTTCGATTGGGTAAGGGGAGATTTTGATTTTTGTTGCCTATTAAATAAGCAATTTCATAGAGAAATTGGAAATTTATACGAAATTAGAGGTAAAAGTAAGAAATTCGTTTAGAAGCAAAATTTGAACAAATATGTCATGTTGCCTGTGTCAAATTTGAGATGTCAAAGAGGAATTTTAATTTTCATTGTATAGAAAATTGAGGGTTTTGAATGAAATTAATAAATTAAGACAAAATTAGAAAGTTAAAGACTACTTAAGGAAATTAAAAATTTAAGATAAAATTAAATATTATTTAGGCAGTAAGACGTGAGGGATTTTTTTGGTTGAACTTAAAATCTTAGTTGCTTAAGGAAAAATTTTAGTTTTTATAGGAAATGAGAAATTTAGGAAAATTTTAACCAATTCCATAATAGGATGTCAATATAATAATAATTTAAATTACAAAAAATCAGAATGCCAGACTTTTGAATCATCAGATAACAGGCCAAACCCAAAATTGAAAGCAACTATTATAGCATCTGAACTGTTACTAATGGATTAATAATAGAGTCACCCATTTGCAATTGTTCAAGATCTACTTCTTTAACACATTTAAAAAATATTTTTATCCAAAAGTCGGGGCTTACAAGAAAAATGGTTGGCGTAGATGATGTGCAAAGTTCGGTATTTCCGATTGGACTGCAGTTTAGATTTTTTATTTTTATTTTTTTTGGGCCATTGAATGCACTCCAGAAAAAAAAAAGAGTAAAAATACCAATTTTTTGAAGGAAAATTATAGATAAGGATTGTAGTAAAAATAATACTAAAAGATTTTTAAAATTAAAATTCTTTTAAAGGACTAAAGTTATAATTGATACTTTATAAGATTATTACGTATATTCTTAAAATTCACCACTAGAGAAAATCCTTTGAGATTATATTATGATTTTAAGAAATATAAATAGTAACTTTCAAAAACTTCAATAATAACTTTTCTTATTGGCTCTTTAAACAAATTTTAATTTTCAAAACCCTTCAATAAAAATTTGTCAAGTTATGATTTTTACTTAGAATTTTCTTTTTTCCTTTTGCCATCAGATATGCTTACAATATATATAAATAAAACAGGTTTATAGTTCAGGATATATAATTCCTCCCCCTCCCTTTTGGTTGTTGTGATCTGTAAGGGTGTGTTTGATTGGAGGTTTTTGGGGGGGAAGAGAAGAGAGGAAAGGGGGATAAGATATTTGGCTGAATAATATTAGAGGGGAGGAGAGGGGAGGGGAAGAGAGGGAAAGGGAGAGAAGTGGAGGCAAATTTTTCTTTCCTCTATATTGGGTGGTTTTGGAAGGGAGAGAATGGAAGGGGTATTTTTTAAATTATAATTTACTTTATTGTCCCTTAATTTTTTAATGTTTTAATATATTAATATTCAATAAAAATTAAGATAATTTTTTTATTAGAAATTAAAAATAAAAAAATATTAGAATTCATAATTTTTTTAAAATATTGATATAAATAACTTTTTTAATAAAAATAAAATTAAAACAATATAAGGATAAATTTATCCAAATATAATTACTTCCCCTTCCTTCCCCTCTCCTCTAAGGGTGTTCATGGGTAGGCCCGGGTAGGACATTTAGTATGCCCGATACCCGACCCGATTAAGACATCAGGCTTATTTTTATGCCCGTAACCCGGCCCGACCCGAACAAGCCCGATTTTAGGGCATGTTAGGGTGGCCCTAAACCGTCCTAATTTTTTTTTTTTTATGAATTGATACTTAATATAAAAATATTTTTTTGTAGACTCATTGGCATATACTTCAAAACAATAAGCTTTTGGAACCTTCATGTTTTTATCAATAATAAAAAGATAGCTTAGAATTATCAAGCAAAATATAAATTATACTAACATAATTAGCTTTAGGTAAATACGTGTATTTTCATTATTCAATAAAAGAAATGTCAGTAAATATACACATCAATAATAAAAATAATTAAGAAATAGGAAAAATTTAAATAGATAATGAAAATTACAGCATGTAAAGCGAATCAGATAAAATAAACATAAATATATATATATATATATGTATATATATAAAATGATAAAATATTAATAACTAAAAAAAAAAACTATTAGGGCAAGTTGGACAGACTGTCTTTGCCCGTGACTCGGCCCAGCCCGATATAATTTTGTTTAAAGTTCTACTTATTTTTATATTTTTAGTCCGACCCGACCCGACCCGACCCGATTAGGCCAGGTTAGGGCGGACCCCTAGGGCTAACCGGGCCGATGTACACCCCTACTCTCCTCCCTTCTTGAACCAAATAATAATATCTCATTTTTTTTCTTCTTCTTCTTTTCAACCAAACAAAACTCATTAAACTCCATTAACCTCCTCTTTCTTTCCCTCCATTAACCTCCCCTCCCTTTTCTTCCATTGAATCAAACAGAACCTAAAAGAATATTTTTCAATTTTCATGGACCTCATTAACCAAATTGAGTTTTTAGCTAGCCCAACATGAGCCGTACAAGAAGAAAACCCATAATTGAATTTGGGCTGCCACGGAAAGCAAGAATGATTGAGCAGCGAAACCATTGCCTTGCGGCATTAGATCTTTACCAATGTCTCAACTAGGAGACAGATTTTATACAATTCTTCGTAATTTTTTATTTGGTAAATTTAGAGTTATTTTTTTTTATTTTTTATTATCTCTTTCTAAATTTACAAAAAAATTACATAAAAGAAATTTAGAGGATGCAGTTTCCTCAACATAAAAGGTAAGAATTTGGAAGGAAATCCTTTAGGCATGGTTGCTTTTTGAGATTGAAAGAAACTAGTTGTGCATACAGTCTGAATTTTTTTTAAGTCTACCTCTAAAATATGAGAAAAAATATCATAAAATGGGAGTATATATGAGATTCATTTTATCTCTTTTCATCTACTTATTCTTTTTTTTTTAATTTTATAAATACTTTATTGATTTCATATTTTAAAAGATCTAAATTTGTTGTGGATGTTGTTGCTTTTGGACTAGGCTCTCAAGACAAGACCCCAACCATCTCTTTCCAACTAAGTTGTTTAGTCCCCCCACACCACGTGTAACTGTTGCTTCCCCTCGTTCTCATTCTACTTGTAGGAATTTATGCCGCCCAGGAAGCTTGGCCTCGCACAATAATGGTGGGTCAGATGATTTAAAAAAAAAAAAAAAGAATTGACAGAAATTAAGGACCCTAAATTGATTAATTCAACAAAATTAGTTGATAATGGATAATACACTCTGCCTTTCATCCGTTGGAATTGAGGAAGAGAAAGGACATCCACCGCCCATACATGCAGACAAAATGAAATGTAGCACTGCACTTGTCTGGTGACACATCACTTTACCTTCTAATTATACCGCAATTGAATTAATATTTCAGGATGATTAATTCGGACCTAACTATAATTAATGAATTCAATAATTCTCACATGCCTGCCTCCCCTCGCTTTTTTGTTTTTCATGCACTAATTACCACCGCCACACCAAACGGGACATGCTACCTCACCTTTCTTCTACGCGTATAAATAAGACGAAGACGACCATGTGGTATAGCTTTCTCAGTATTGGGCAAAAAGAAGAGAAAGCAACCACAATTCATTTTGTTTTTCTTCAAAAATTGAAAAATAAAAAAACACAGTCCAAAGAGGGTTTGAATGGCTAAGCATATCTGATTACATCCAAGATATTAAATACAATAAAAGAGGGAAGAAACAGGGCGACAGTTCCCCTTTCAATTTATTAAAACAATATTGATAGAAAAGAACAACTTCATAGGTGCCACCACAGGAATGAATTATTTTATAGGGGTAATAAATAAGGGGAAGATGAAAATGAAAGATGAGATGGGTGTGTCGCTGTTATAAATTAAACCTGCCCTTTTAACTCAACCTGAATCCCTTTCCAAAACTTCGCTATCGTTCAGAGTGAGACACGGGGAAGGAGAAGGACTCCCTTGTCCGCCCAGCACAGCACACCGTAGAAAGTCACACCAAGATTACTCAAATTTGCGTTCCCTATCTGGACCACAACACGTCACACCCCATTCTTACATCTTTGCTTTCGCTGTCAATGCTTTTCAACCATTATTCATGAACAAATTTTCTATATATTACAAATAGAAAGAAATACGTGACCCAATTATGGATATATAGATTTTTCTAAAGAAATGTTTCCCATGTGTGTTAGGTCAACTCGGCGCGTCATTAGGTAAGAATTAAGATTAGTCACTAATTCCACTCGATTTGACTTTTGATTTAGCCCATCTATTTTGTCTATTGCTTGTTGATCACTTGACCTAGTATTGTTTTTAATGATTGTCCAAGGACACCTTCAGTGATTGCCTTTTAATCTTGAAAATAAAATTACAAGGACACCCCTAAAGACAGCAAAAATTCTGTCGACTATATTAATTTTAGAATTGTTTGCAATTTCAACAATTTGGTTGTTTTTTTTTTTTTTTCACTTGTTCTTTATGAATTGTGGGTTGAATCACAAATAGCTGTATCCATTGAAACCTTAGTACGGCAAATTGATGGTATTGAATGGAGTGGTGATTGGTTGCTAGATATTCAACTTGTCTCCGCTACAGGTTTCACTGTTGTGATCCATACCAATAATGGCTTCCAACGAGAAATTAAGGCTGAGAATCACCCCAGTCGATCCAATCCCCTTCTGCCACGTCATAGGGTACAATCATTCATCACTAATGAGAGGTAGCAGCTGAATTATAAAGTGAAGTTTCCCGTTTCATTATTCACTGTGGAGACCATGTTATTATGACACTGAAGGCCAACCATTCCAAACGTTAGTCACGCGCTTAAAACACAAGTTTCTTGCTAATTTATCATGGCTTTGAAAAAAGTGATTTTTATGTTGATACTCACAATTTTTGGCTATCTCTTATAAACAATTGTTCTACCGAATCCAGAAAATTGGATCCTATGTAATGTATTTTTGGTTACTATACTATATATATATATATATATATATATATATATATATAAATACAAATCTCGGATCGCCCTCATTTCAAAAGGGAGACATTAATTTAAGGGAAAACAACGTAGGTAGCTGTCAAGACCCACCCTGCCTAGGAATGAAAAAGGATGGGCAACCATCATAATGCGACGAATAATTTCAAATTATTAATTTTCCATTATAGTCATACAAATTATATTTATATAATATTGTAGGACTTTTGAATTAATCTGGTTGTGTCTGGGAAACGCAGCATATACGGTGGGGCCCCTGTTCCTACAAAATAATCAGTGCCCAGTACCGAAAGCAGAAACAGTAATATACGTTGCGCATCTCCTTCTCTCTCCCTCTTTCTCCATCTCTATCTATCCGAGTTTCCTCCCCATCACCCGCAAGCTCCGCCTAGGGTTTTTCCATTTCTCTGCTTCGTTTTCTTTTGCTGTTCTACGGATTTGTTCGGTTGAACCTGTGTCAATGTGCTTGTGTCTCTTAGCCTTTTCAGGTACTACTTTCGTTTCCGATCCCATTGTATATGGCTAATTTTATGCTTACTCTGTCCGTTTGTCCACGCACTCTGACTCTGGCGAGCAGTGTTCATTTATACTATGCGTTTTCTGAATCTGTTAACTGAAACTTCGACTTTTTTTTCTGTGAATTGAGAACTTTCGTTATTTTTGAGTTTGAATTCCAACATACGAAGCCGTGGCTGTTGATTGTACATACAAGCAAGGGCCGGTGGAAGATGCTGTATTTCTAATTATATTCCCACATGTGGGTATATATATATATATATATATATATATATATATTTTTTTTTTTTCTTTTTTTTCCCTTATATTTTCCCCCCCTTGAATTTCTGTCGCGCTTACTTTTGTGGAAGGCAAATGGATCCTAAATTCATATGCTTTCCCCTCCTTTTCTTGGTTGGATGATGTTTTGCTAAGATTAAGGGAATTGCAACTTCATTTTGCTTCACATTTTATCTGATCTATTGATTGAACAAATTGAGGAAGGTTTGAAAGAAAAATAAGCGAATCGTTTCCACTTTAAAGGACGTTGGTTCCTTCCACTTGAGCAGTTTGTACTTGAGTCTGCCTTTATTTACAAGCAGAAACAGCAAGGAAAAATCATTATGCTTGATACAAACTGCAGCTTGTAAAATATGTTGATGAAAAATTTGTATTCAGATTAAATGCGCAGCTCAAACTCAAACTGGAATATCCTGTTCTTTAGTCTTAATGATTGCCTTTTAGTTTCTCCTGTTATATGTTATCTACTTGCTTGATACTTGAATTCATGTATTTTATGAAATCGATTGTTGTCATAATTTTCAAATTATATTCAGAGCACTGGGCCAATAGAAATGTGATAGAAAAAGTTATTGTCACAGTATTTGGTTGTTTCACTTGCAATTTGGTACTTGTAGCCTTCTAGGGGACATTTTTCTGCAAGTGAGTAATTCATGTTTGATGGCATGACTGGTTTTTGGAGTTTCCCTTATGCTTTTGGTGATGCCTATTTTTCATTATCCTTGGCTCTCTTCCTTCTCTTTTATCCAAAGCATGTTTTCCTTTGGGTTTCTGATGAATTAATATTCTGGCCACTGCATCAGGGTTTGAATGTCATACTGGCAAGAAGAGTGCACATACTGTTCAGTCTTTAAATTTGATGTGACCAAAGAATGGTTTGGATTTTGTAAGTTGGAGTGCTTAAGTTTATGGTTTCTGATTCATTGCATGTAAAATCAACCAGAATAGAATTGAACATTGAAGGTCAACCTGCTTGATTGGCTGTACTACACCAAAATCAGGTTATAGATCAATTTACCTTGTAATGGCTTCATTCTCTGGCACTTGCGAAATAGTTGAAGCAGAGGAAGAGCTAAATCCAGGAAAATGTGCAAGGATTTATCAGCCAAATTCTGGATTTACCATGGGTAAGAAAAATCAGAAGCTTCCAGTGCTACAACTGGGATACAAGGACAATCTAGACAATGATATTAATAAGCTGTTTGAATCAATTACCCTTAAAACTTCATCAAGGGGTTCAGGCCTTTTACAAGATGGTACAAGCCCTAAGATGAAAAATGCCTTAAAAAAGCCAATAACAGTTGGTGTTTCTCAGTCTCCTCGAGTTGGTACTTCTGAACCTGCAACTTTGAAGCAGGCATTAAGAGACCTATGTATATCTAAGGCATCAGAAATGGCTGCTATGAAGCGATTATCAAAGTCAACAATTTCTCCAAGAGTATCTGAGGTTGGGAAGATCAAGGCATTGTACAATTCAGTTGTAGCTGAAGGCACTCGACTAGGGTCATCCTTTGTTGAAAGTAAAGGGAGTGGAATTGAAATATCAGTAGCATCAGAAGAGAGCAAATCAGTTTCCTTGGAGAAAACATGCCAGTCTCGTCAAACTGCTAATATCACTTCATCCAGCACTAGTGTTCATTCTTCTCCCAAAATTGTAATTGCAACTACAGAAAATGATACTGCAACTTCGTCCATGAAAAGTGATTTGGTAAGTTCATCAAGTAAAGTTGGGGTTCTATCACAGCAATTGGATTCTGGCCAAACAGGAAAACAAACATCTGCAAATTCTCCATCTCTTTCTAATACTGATGTAAGCAAATTAGAGTTGCCTGAAAATGATTCTGTCCCTAAAAAATTAGGAAATAAAGCATCTGTGTCAAAGGCTGGGCGAAAAGTTAGGTTGCAAGCAGTTTCTTCCTCATCTACATCTACTTCAGTAAATGGAAATAGAGTGAGCAAGCTGTCCCACAATGCCCACCGAACAGTCAAATCAGTCATAAGGAACAAGAATTTGAACAAGAAGAAACTGAGGCAGGATTCTGGTTCTGCTCTAAGTGCTCCTACATCAAATGAAATGAATAATAAATCAGTTCTTGGTACAACTCCACTGGTTTGCGAGAGATGTTGGTGTACTTTAGAGAGTACTAGTAAAGAAAAGAGCCAAGATAGTGTAGCATCAGACTGTGCCAATCCTGGAGAGGGAGTAAGGTCAAATAACGTGCACTATGGTGCAAATAAACCTGTTCCCACATCAAATAGCTGTAACAGAAGCAAAGCAGTAGCAAAAGTAAAAAAGAATGCCAGATTGAAAGAGCAACTTGAATTTTCACAAAGTTCAAAGAGTAGCCAAGGTGAGTACAGTAGTGGTACAAGCACCAGTGATGAAAGCAATGTGAGTGGGTCTAGTTGTGGCAATAGGCCTCACATGTCAAAGGATGTGAGGTGGGAAGCCATACGTCAAGCTCATATGCAGTATGGAGTCGTGGGCTTGAGGCAGTTCAATCTTTTGAAGAAGCTTGGTTGTGGAGACATTGGGACTGTTTATCTTGCTGAACTAATTGGTACTAATTGCTTATTTGCTATCAAGGTCATGGACAATGAATTTTTGGCAAGAAGGAAGAAGATGTCTAGGGCTCAAACAGAAAGAGACATATTAAGGATGCTGGATCATCCTTTTCTACCCACACTTTATGCTCAATTCACATCAGATAATTTGTCATGTCTGATCATGGAGTATTGTCCAGGTGGAGATCTTCATGTTCTACGGCAGAAGCAGCCTGGCAGATGTTTTACTGAACCAGCAGCAAGGTATGATACTAAGATCCGTTGTCCAGTAGTTAGCATTTTATTTTCTGTTTGGTCAAATTATGTGTCAACCTCCCCCATACTAAACTTTGATGGCGCAACCAAATGATATGATACCCTAAATAACTCTTGGTACAAACTACGGACAAGTCTGGTTAAATTGCTTAGCTTTTAGAATATGCTCTTGCCGATGTTCATGGTTATAATACATATGTGGTATATATGGTGCAGTAAATAGAGTTTTGACTTGTTTCTTCTGTATAATACATAGTTCATTGCTGTCCTATATCAAATATAAATTCTTAATTGTTCCATTAGTCTAGTTTATTTATGCACCGTTGCTGGTTGTATGAATCCTGAAGTCATGTATTATTGTCTATACTTTGTTTCAATTTAATTGGACTTAATGATTACTTGGTTAATCATCCATTCATTTTTTGGAATAGACACTCCGTTTCATAGTAAATTTGATGGGGAGAAAAAGTTGGATGATGAAATCCTCCCAGTGACTCTTTGGTCGCTGCTTGATGGGGCTTTCTAAGTAAGATATCATGTTATAGCTATCTCCTTAATGTGTAGTTATGCTACTTGCTTAGTTTTGCACCTTTCCTTTGGCCATGCTTCAGCCAGAAATGCACTCCTTCCCTTATACCTACAAAACTACCTGCCTCTCACTGCCGCTGCACTCTTAATTTTAAACCCTGCAACATTTAATTCCGGTATGGCTTATTCTCTTGATTGCCAATACTGCTACCATTGACAAAGAAAAGGTTGTTTTAATTATTGAAATATTGAATATTGATTAAAATCTGGTAAGAATAAATTTCCCTGCACAGATCTGCCAGTAGTCTTCCTGATCAGCTGTTTTGTGTTGTTTTAAGCGGACCTTGTATTCCTCTTCTTCTCAGCATGAAAAAAATAATGGGAATCTGATCTTCTAGAATTTATTATCGCTTGGACTGTTCTTGTGTACTGATAATCCATCTTTTATGCATGCAGGTTTTATGTTGCTGAGGTCCTGCTTGCACTAGAGTACTTGCACATGCTTGGAGTTGTTTACCGTGATTTGAAACCTGAAAACATTCTTGTTCGAGAAGACGGACACATAATGCTTACAGATTTTGACCTGTCACTAAGGTGTGCTGTTAGCCCAACGCTTCTGAAATCATCTTTTGATGCAGATCCAGCAAGGATTTCTGGTCCTTGTGCACAATCTAGTTGCATTGAGCCCTTCTGCATTGAACCATCCTGTCAAGTTTCATGTTTCAGCCCTAGATTCGTACCTGCTGCTGCTAAAGCAAGGAAAATAAAAGCTGATCTTGCTGCCCAGATCAGATCATTGCCACAGCTTGTGGCCGAACCTACTGATGCAAGATCAAATTCTTTTGTTGGTACCCATGAATACTTGGCACCTGAGATCATCAAAGGAGAGGGACATGGAGCTGCTGTTGATTGGTGGACCTTTGGTGTTTTTCTTTATGAGCTTTTATATGGTAGAACACCCTTTAAAGGTTCTAATAATGAAGAAACATTAGCTAATGTGGTGTTGCAAAGTCTCAGATTTCCCGACAGCCCATTTGTTAGTTTCCAAGCCAGGGATCTCATAAGAGGGTTGTTGGTTAAAGAGCCTGAAAACCGTTTGGGTTCAGAGAAAGGAGCCGCTGAGATTAAACAGCATCCCTTTTTTGAGGGCCTTAATTGGGCGTTAATTCGATGTACTGTACCACCAGAGTTTCCAGAGTTTTGTGATTTTGGAGTTCCAGACATGACCTCACAGGGCGAGGGTAAGTATTTTGAGTGTAAAGCAACAGGAGAACATGTGGAATTTGAGTTGTTTTGAAGAGACTACTCTTCGGGGATAGTGGCATTCTTGATATGGATTCCTTTGTTCTCGGCTCCATGTATCGAGATGTCACTAACAGGTAAGCCCATGTTGTATATTAGTTTTAATTATATCACGGCATAGTGTGCCTTAATGAGGCGAAGGAAGTTCATGTTATATAGCTACAACTTGATGTTCGCAATCTAAAGGAACGAAAATTCCGAAGAACCAAAAATTTCATACTGTTTGGGCGGGCAAGATTCTATAGAAGTTTATTAAAGTTGAAGAATTTAAAAAGGAAAAAAAAAAAAGAAAACAGTTACTTGACGTGGTATGATAATATTACTTTTAAACACGCGATATATCCAGGCTTGAAAAGTAGGGAAGAGAAAAAAACGAGGCTGGTGATGCCGACACCAGTTATCGTGCGTAAACACCTATATTAGCTGGCAAAATACGGGAAATGACATATCTTCGAGTTCGCTGCTAATATTTTTTTGTTCGTTTTGTTCAACAATGACGATGCCGCCATAAGAGGAAATAACACTGTAGTTTCGTACGCTCGCGTGGTCCGCATATATCGAAATTTTCGGTACAGGGCGTGCAGTGTCCCCAGCTACGGACCCTAATTTTTGATGTGGAGCCATAACTCATGAGCATCTTATCACCCCACTAGGAAGAGATTCTTGTATCATCATCAAAGTTACAACTTTTTAAGTAGTCATAATAGTTTGGACTGGTTATACGGTCATAGTAGTTTGGATTGTCACCCTGTTGCATGTTGAGAAATAAAGAGGGGGTTCCATTGGGATTCACACTTCTATTTCATTGCTAACTGAAATTCATAATCATGTGCATATGCAATCAAGTGTGTTTATTCAGAATGTGGAAGACATAAAAAGTATAGCTATCTATAAGGTGCAGGCTTTACTTTGTGTGAGAAGTATATGAAGAAAAAACTTTATTTTAAGATTACAAGTTTAAAATATCTATTATAAATTATAAAATATCATAAAATTTAAAATTATTTTAAAGATATAAAATATAGCAAGTTTTAAATGCAAGAAACTATTTCTTAAACAATAATGAACAAAAATAAAAGAAAAAATCAAGTAAACAATGAACATGATTTAAGAGTTTTTATAATATGAAATGTATTTCTTTATAATTATTTTTTTTTTTAAAAAATAATTTCAAATTTTAAAGCCTCTATAATAAATGTTTTTAATTTATAGTCTTGAAATATAATTTTATCCAAATGAAATGTATTTTGCTATTTCTGATGTTGAAAAATTTTATGTGAGTTTACATTAATTTTTTAAATATTTTTTAAAATTGGATTAACCATGATCCATTAAGAATTATTTTAAGTCCAATTAAATTTAAGTGATTATAAAGTTGATGGACTTTGACACATATTTAAATTAAAGGTCTGATGAGCGGATTAAAGTGTGAGCCAACAGTTTATTGAAGCCTATGATGGGAGGGCCCAATAAAATAACTTTAAATAGAGCTAGGTCCCCTCTTTAACCCTAATTAAGAGTGCTAGTCCAATTGAAAGCCACTAAGTCTTTGAAAGCCAACAGTATTATTGAAGCCTATGATAGGAGGGCCTAATAAAACAATTTTAAATAGAACTAGGTCCCTTCTCTAACTCTAATTAAGAGTGTTAGTCCCATTAAAAACCGCTTATATAAGCATAGGGTGATAGAGAAGAAGATCCAGCTTTTAAATTACCGCTATGGCAACCACAGGTATGATCTCTACTGGCGCGTGTGGGCCACCCTCAACTCCAATCGAAGTGTTCTTCGTCCCAATTTTTAAATCATGTGATTTTCTAATTTTATGTGATTTTTATTTTATTTTTTGAGGCTCAAAAAAATTATTTATTAATTTTTATATTTCTTTAATTAATAATAACGTTTTTAATTATTCTGAATAAGCAAACGGCCTCAGAAAATTATAGAAAAATTCAGGGAAACACTTTGACATATATAGAGTATGAAATTTAGGTGCACTCTCCTTGAATACACATACAACAATTATACTCTCTAGCTGAGCTATTAGACATTAATATCTAAGCTTTACTCAAAGAAAATTGTTATTGTTCACAATTTTCATGCAAACATGGTTTATAATTGGCTTTTTAGGATACATATGGTAAAAGTATCTTAATGGGATATGAATTTTCTCCTAATTTTGGAATTTTGTTTTAATAAACTGTTGCGAATAAATCACCAAAGTGATTCATTTATCAAAGTTATTAAAACCGTTTAGTTCCTTTTGTTGATAGGAGGTAAGGCAATTTCCTTTGTTTTAATTTGGAGATATTATTTTGTGTATTGTTGTGGATATTTGTCGCCAAAGATATTTATCCATCAAAATATACAAAATCGCTGAATTCCCTTGTTGATAGAAATTAAGTTACTATATATAATTACTTGTCCAAAGGGGGTTATTATATATACTAACTCTGGTATGGCATGAAGTGTACTGTTGAAAGTAAATAGTTAAGAGAATTTATCTACCCAAAGGGGATGAATTTTCTCAACTATAACCTTTCTTGTTGGATAGAAATATGTAGTTTGAGAGACTTATTTGCCCAAAGGGGATAAGGCTCTTAATATTATATTCTCCTCTATATTAGTTTTATGCTGGAAAGGCCTAATGCATGTTATGTTCTCTACCCAAAGGGGAGTTCATGATGATGCAACAGGTGCTTCTCAAGGATAGCTTGTTCAACTTAAGTTATTTTGAAATTGCCTGATTTACTGATCATATTGTAATTTTATTTACAGTTTATTTTGTTGTGAACAACAATAATGCTACTATTAAGGTCCTAAATGGTTCCAACTATAAGAGATGGAAATAAGATATAGAATTTGCTTTAAGAATAGTGGACATAAATCTGACACTATGTGAAAACGAACCTTTGAAACCCACTATGAATAGCACTACTGAACAAAATGAGTACTATGCTAAGTGGGAGAAATCTAACCGCCTTAGTCTCATAGTTATAAAAAGATCAATTGCTAAACATCTCATGAGTGGTTTACCAGAAACCACAAATGCTAAGGAATTTTTCGATCCTGTGGGAAAGAGGTGTCATGTGTTTTACAAAGTTGAGGCAGGACAACTCATGGGTGAATTGACAAGTATGAGATATGATAGCACTAAGGGAGTTAGGGAATATATTATGAAGATGGTGCATGCTCAAACTAAACTTAAGGCTCATAATATTCTAATTCCATATAGCTTTGTCATTCATCACGCACTTAATTCGCTTCCGCAAGAATTTAGTTAAACTAAGACTGCTTACAACACACAAGATCAGGCTTGGGATCTAAATAACTTAATTTCTAAATGCATGGCTGAGAAAGAAAAATTGAAAAAGGAAAAGAATGAGAATGTATACTTAGTTTCCCACAATAGGCCAAATTTTCATAAAAGAAAAGAAAGATTTAAGAACAAGAAAACACATACTCCTAAAAAGGATCAGAACTTCAAAAGGCATGGTGAACGTCAAACTACAGATGATGGAGATAAAATAAATGTATAAGTTGTTATTTCTATAAGAAGAAAGGTCATAAAAATGCTGATTGTCTTAAATACAAAGATTGGCTAGCAAAGAAGGGCGGAGACCAAGGGACTCAAAATCAACAGGAAATTAAGGGAAAATGAGTCCAAATTAAAAGTAAAAAATAATGT
Organism: Erythrophleum fordii; assembly: GCA_032878935.1. NCBI lineage: Eukaryota > Viridiplantae > Streptophyta > Magnoliopsida > Fabales > Fabaceae > Erythrophleum > Erythrophleum fordii. Next base: position 10,069,345 of record JAVQMF010000045.1, on the reverse strand, counting down.
AAGCGTTGAAATTAAACATAGAGAAACTTTTATTTTTTACTTTTAATTTTCTTTTATTTTGGGATATGATTATTAGCTTTGTTTAGAAATTTTTCTTGGAGATATTAAGTTTCTCTTTTATTGATTAACAAAGTTGGCTATTTTTTCAATTTTGGAAAGGACGGTGTTGAAATTTCTTATGATTCTAATATGATTGACAAATGCATTTTATCTTACCATACAGACTATCTTTGAATTTCAAAATTAGCAATTTATCTTGCAATATTGAGAACTGCCAACCATTGTTACAGTATAAAGAGATAAACACGTGCAAAGAAAAAATTAACCAAAACTAAGAAGAAGGGTGCAACTCGTAACAAAAGCTTCCTATAAATAATACACATAGATATTAGTGGACTTTATCCTTTATCAATGATTTTTTTTTTCTCGTTATGGATATGTCTTTCTCACCAGAGAAAAGTCTAAGGCCTTTGACATGTTGAAAATTTATTAAATAGAGGTTGAGAAACAATTAGGGAATATTATCAAAATAGTTAGGTCTAATCATAATAGTGAGTATTATAGAAAATAGTTAAGAAAGGAGACGTTGCCATAGAATTCATAAACACTGAGTCAATGTTTGTTTATCCTCTAATTAAAGGATTAAGACCCATGTAGTTTAATATACATGTTGAAAACATGAGTATTTTAGAGTCTTTTAATATTTTAAATTAGTGGGAGTTCATGTATTTTGCCCTTTGTTATTTTGTTTTATAGGATGATTCTATGGATGTCTTTTGGTTATGTTAATAAATTTATGAATTTTCATATATTTAATATGTTATTGATGATCATCACCTTTAATATTTTACTTGTGTAAGGATTGAATGCAACACGTATCTTAAGACATGGTGTTAGTCTTAAGGATGACCGTTGTATTTATTATGATATGTCTCTTATGGTATTATACTATATTATCGAGATAAAGTATTTGAGACATGTAGACTTGTTATAAGTCGTACGATTTCTTACTGCGGTTTAGCATATGGATATTGAGAAGTCGTGATTTCTCATTACAGTTTAGCATACAGATATTGAGACATCATACAAAGGATCGATAAGAAATAGTGCATTATTAATCACTTTGAGAGCTATTTCTTACCACACTTTTAGACTTAGGATCCATGTCAATATAATGCCAATATGTGTGAGTATGGATTGGTCTTATGTCATTAAAGGACATGATGATTGCCATTATCCCTTATTGGTAGTTATATTGGACTGGATTGTGTAGGATGTACTTTCTTAAAGATCATTGTTTTCAAAATAAAGTGCGTACATAAAGTTTTATTGTTTTGTCAATCTAGGAGTCGTTTTATAAAATAAAATAAATTTTTTTAAAATCAAATTAATGTGCCCTAAGTAAGAGAATGTAGAAAAATTTTATGTGGACTCACATTAATTCTTTTAATGTTTTCTAAAATTGGGTTGACCATAATCCATTAAGAATTATTCTAAATCCAATTAAATTTAAGTGATTATAAAGTTAGTAGATTTTAGTACACATTCAAATTAAAAGGTCTGATAAGCAGATTAAATGTGGACCAACAGTTTTATTGAAGCTTATGATGAGAGGGCCCAATAAAATAACTTTAAATAGAGTTAGGTCTCCTTTCTAATTTTAATTAAGAGTGCTAATTTTATTGAAAGCCGCTCATGTAAGTATAAGATGATAGAAAGAAAAATCTAATTTTTAAATTGCCGTTATGGCAACTACAGATATGATCTTTACTCTAATATCATAATTTGTATTCTAATTTTATACAAAATCCTACAAATTCTAACATCTGATTGCCATGTTACCTTTGTGTCAAGCACGCTACTATTACTATCGTTCTTTGCGAGACTGTCTCATTCAACAATCAATCTTCCTACTTTGCGGTCTCCTTATTTTGTTTGTATTGATCAGATGCTTGCTTGCAGTGTTCACTTCTCTTTCTTCACTTTCTCTTTTTCTTCGTTATTCTGGTTCCTTTTTCGTCTTTGTTTCGCTTTTAAGAAGACAATGATAAAAAATGGATGAGAATGAGTGATTGACACAACAAAAGAAGGATCTTTGTATGGCTCCATGTTCTTAACTGATTTAAAGAAGAAAAAATAATGTAGTAAAACAGGGAAAGGGAAAGTGTGAATTCATTTGCTTGGACTTAACAGTGAAGAAATAAAAATTTTGCATAACTAACTCCCAATCTTCTAATACAAGCGTCAGATTCAAAAGTTTCAAAGTTGTTTTCCTTGACTATATTGTATCTACTAAATCAAAAACAGCCAAAAAAAAAAAAAAACTGTAAGAAATGATTATCATTCTCTCTTATTTTGTTTGCCAAATACAGCAAGTTGCAGCTTTTTTATTTATGGGACCTTAAACATAAAATGCTATAACCCACAATCTAATTTTTGAGGGGTGTTCGTTAATTTAGTTTTGGTTTAATTTTTTGAAAATAATTATTTTTCCTGAAATTTTCAAATGTAATTAGATAATGTTTACTTCTAAGCATATGCTCTTCACAGTTTAGACTATTTAGGTTTATATTTTTATTTAATTTTTAATTGTTTTTATTTAGAATGGAGTAAAATATAAAATAAAAATAATTTTTTAATAGTTATTTTTTTAAAAGTATGATTAATATTAATAAAAAAAAATTTTAAATTTAGACTGCTATCTGAACAATACAAATCTAAGCAGGTAAGGAGGATATGAATATATGATGCTGCACACTGCAGAGACGGCTATGTTTGGTTGGAGGTTTTTGGAAGGAAGGAGATAAGATGTTTGGTTGGATAAAATTGAAGGGAAGGGGAGGGAAATGAGACAAATTTGTCTCCTCTCCAAATTGGGAAGTTTTGGAGGAAAAAGAGGTGGAGTATTTTTTAAGTTTTAATTTATTTTTTTGTCCCTTTTAATATTTTAATATATTAATATTTAATAAAAATTAAGATATTTTTTTATCAAAAATAAAAATAAAAAAAGATTGGAATTTATAATTTTTTAAAAAATTATTGATGTAATTTATCCAATGGCAAAGAAATCAGAGTCCGTTTAATAAGTCGGTGTAATCCAATGGCCAAAAAACTTGCTATACAGTGAGTAAAACGCTACGCTTTGAATTGCAGCACGCGGGTTCCTCTCTCCCTCTCTTGTTCCAACCTGGGGTAAGGGTCTGTTTGGTTCAGGGTTTTTGGGGGGGGAGGGGAGGGGAGGGGTCTCCCCTCCCCTCCCCTCCAAGTTTTTCATACCAAACAAGGGGAGGGCCTCCCCTCCCCTCCCCTCCAAACCCTCCCCTCCAAAAGTGGGAGTTTTTGGAGGGGAGAAAAAATTTTATTTCCATTTGACAAAATTGCCCCTGCTTTTTATTGTCATTTAAAATATAATATAAATCTTATTTTTTAAATTGGGTTTAAGATAATTTTTTATAAAAATAAAAAATATTTTTTAAATAAAAATAAAAAATTATTTTTAATAATAAAAAGCAAAAAAAGTTTTTTTTATAAAAATAAAAAAATTAAAAATTCTAATATCATAAGGGTATAATTGTCCATTTAATTTTATCTCCCCTCCCCTCCCCTTCAAACCAACCAAACAACATATCATTACCCTCCCCTTCATTAAAATCCCTCCCTCCCCTCCCCTCCATTGAACCAAACACTACCTAAGGGTAGGGTGCTCTGTAGCTTCACTGTGCCCTCTGATCCGGCTAGTAATCGACGGAAGTTGGCAGCATCTGAGGCTTCTTCGGCTTGCACCTCTTGCTATTCGTCTTCTTTCGTCGATTCTCCAGTTTCTGGTTGGTTCTTTCTCCTTCTTCCCTCTCTATGTCTTACTTCTTTTAATTTTTTTGTTAGCTCTTTCTAAGCTTCTTTTGTGTTCGCAATTCTCAAACTTCTTGTTTCTCTAAAATGCTTATGGTTATTTTAAATTTCGTTCTTCAAAGTAAGCTGTCGGATTGATTATAACTTTTCGCTACTCGTTCTATTGTTCTAATTCAAGGATTTGCTTTTCGTTCTTTCATAACCTGGTATTTCGCTCTGTTTTTTTTTTTCTTTCCAATATAACACTTTGATCGCGTGTCTTTAGTTAAGAACTCTGGTATATGTACCGATTATAAATTTATCATCGAGTTTAAGAAAATTTCTTGGGAAACTAATAAGTTTGGTGAGGACTGGGAGCACTATATCCATCTCGTTAAGTTGAAGTTGATATTTGGTTGAAAGTTCACATTGTATACTTTCAACTAGCGGAGTCAATTTGGGGGGAAAGAAAAAGTCACATAATCAAGTCAATCATCTTCATTCTTGGGCTATTGTGTTTCCAAGACAAATGTCTTACAACCAAGTTTTGAGATTTATGGCACATTCTTAGTATTGGGGACTGAAGTAAGTAACAAATATTGCAGAAGAAGAAAGAAGAATCAGACATTATCTGAAACAAAGAATTAAACTGCACTATTTTATCCCCAGAGGATACGAACCTGCACTGCTTATCATAATAGCATGAGGTGGCCGACAAGGGGGTGCAGGCTGAGAAGACAAAGATATTGATTATTTTATTAGGTAAGATAACTTTGGATTTGTATTTTTTTCATCAGGATAATTTAAGATTAGTTAGGAGTTATCAATAAAGGCAAATAGCCTAGGAAATTATTATCCCTTTATTTTATTTTATTAAGATTTAGTTTTATATTTCAGTATTCTAATATGACTAGGATTTTATATTTCTGTGGCCTATAAATAGATCTTTAGTTCATTATTATTGTTACTCATTTGTTGTTGATTAAATTTATTGAAATTATTCAGTTGAGTCAGAGAGTTCTCTAAGAGTTTCTTTACTGATACTACACTATATTGGAATCAGAGCTATTTTCACACCATATTATCTTTCTAGCAGACTTGCATCATTGTAGGGAATGCAATTCCTCTTCTGTTAGCTGATGATGTTAAGCATAAATTTTCTTATGTAAAATATTATTTCTTCGAAAGAATTACAAATAAAGACCTAGAATTAGAAAAAAATTATTTTGAAAGGCCCGTTACCATTGTTTAGGATAAATTATCACCAATTTTAATTAAAACCAATGATACGAAATGGTAATAAGACTTTTAAAATATTTTTTTTTAAATTCTAGATCCTTATTTATAATTCTTATTTCTTTTCACGACGACAGTTTGTATCTGAACTATTAATTTGATAGCTTTTCTAATATTTATATTATTTACTTATTAAGTGATGTTGACTTTGCCTCGTAGAAAGTATGGCATCTTCTGATTTCATGTTTTCACTTGACAGATAATAAGATGCCAAAAGTAAAGACAAGCCGCATTAAATATCCTGAGGGGTGGGAATTAATTGAGCCTACACTTAATGAACTTCAAGCAAAGATGAGAGAAGGTTAGTCTCTTATAAGTTACGCATTTCTTAACAAATATTAATATGTTCCTTGCAGGATGCTATGAAGCTAATGGTTTTATAATACCCTTCGATTTTGTTAAAGCTGAGAATGATCCAAATGAGGGGAAAAGAAAATGTGAGGCATTGTGGCCTATATTTAAGATTGCTCATCAGAAGAGCCGCTACATATTTGACCTCTACCACAAGAGGAAGGAAATTTCTCAGGAATTGTATGAATTCTGTTTAGAGCAAGGATATGCCGACCGCAATCTAATCGCAAAATGGAAGAAGGTATCTCTCATGACATGTATTCTTTTAATTCAATATTTATAATTGCTATTCCTTATTTACAAATTTATTAAAATAAAGTTTGTATTGTATTTGTGTGGAACTCCATAATATTCATTCAAAGATTGTGAGTTATTTGGTCAAGTGATGCTCAATGATCAACAGCATAAACATTCTGGTGGTTAAAAATATGCCCATGTCATGAGTTTGAGGATAACAATATATTGAAAATAATTGTTGTCTTATCATATTTCTGGTATTGATAAGCGAAAGCATATCGAGAAATGAGAAGATAATACATTTTATCTGATTCTTACCATTTCCAACATATTATAAGCATTGTCATGATGGTATTGTTAGTGGCAAGCAAAAATGTTCAAATAATTCTGAAATGTAAATATTGATAATTACACCAAGGGGTGAATAGGTGTGATATGCAAAAAATTTAAAAAAATTTTTTTTTTCCTACACACACACACACACACGTGTGTGGATGTAAAATAAAATGACGATTTGCTTAGCTAAAAGTAGAGGATGCAAAAAGTTAATACGATACAGCATAATGATATACAATAAATGGAAGGAGCAAGTGCGGCACAAAATTAATTTGATAATTGAAAGAAAGATCCTCAGAGGAGTCAAGTTTAGCAAAAGGTAAAGGAGAGTAAATGCAAAAGAAATACACAGAGATTTATTCTGATTCATTTCCTTAGGCTTATGTCTAGTCTCTTTAAATTTTTAAGGGATTTTTCCTTCACCCTTGACAGCAATCTTACAACATGGTTTTGTATACTTACCACCAACACGAGTTTTCAAGTTCATCTTAAATTTATGGTAAGGTGTTGTATAGTCCATCTTGAACTAAGTCACTTAAAAAATTTGCAACAAGAATTGAATGAATAATTTAACTTTTTTTTCAAGATTCTTGCTAAGTTCAAAGTTTGCTTCTAATAAGCAAATAGACTAGACATCAGGCAATATGTACAATAATTCAAAATCTCCTTCTTGTTGTTTCTTTTTTCTTTTATGTTTGCTCTTTGAATCTTTGCGTATATAGAGACTTTGAGCAACTCTTAGCTGTTAAAGATATTCTTGATCATATAGCATCTTTTTGGATGGAGCAGCCTTGGCATGTCTTTAAGGTTCAAAATTTGTCATCTTTGTTGTTATTGTCGGCTTGAGTGAGTCTTCCCATGTAACCCATTTGGTTTTTTCATCATTAATACTATAAGTTGCTCAATACATAGGTTAAAAAAAAAAAAGTATTCTTTATGAAAAATAGAGACATTTATAGTAGAGAAAGATAAAAAAAATTATTGTTCCATACTCTGATTATGTTTTGTCTGCATAAAAGTTGTTCATTTTTATTGTATATATATTAATTCTTTGTCTTTTAATTAATAAGAGTGAGTACATAAATGGACTATCAAAGTCAAATGAGTTTTTACATAAATAAATTTTGGGTTTTGTTATTATTAAAGTCGTGAGCTCCAACCTTAGGCCAACAATCTTTCCTTTTTGATGATGACAAAATCACTATAAAAAAAGTCAAATAATTTATGCAAAAGATTATTTTATGTTTCCTTGAATCATTGTACACAAGCAAAAGAAAAAAAAAGATGATTTAGTGGAGTCACAAGATAATTATGCACAGTAGAACAATAGCCAAAAGTTAACACAAGCAATAACTGAATAAGTCAATATATTTTGCATATAATTTTCCTCCTTTTTGTCAATAGCAAAAAAGGAAGAGAATAGAAGATGAGAGTAACAAATGCAATAGAAGTACCACAGAAAATCAATGAAATACAAATAATAGACATAAATTTAGGTAAAATGTATGGATAAAAAATTAAGACCATCTCTAGCATAAGTAAAAGTATTAAAAGAATTCTCAAAATTATAATACATCCCTAAGTTGCTGAACAATGTAATGAAACACTTGACCCATCTAATCAACGAGACGAATAATAACAGAATCGATGTCCTGGAGCCGTTGCGAAAATTCTTATTTATCAACTCGAAACGCTTGCTTTGTGTTGTGCAACTTGGCAGTGATGAAGTCAAGTTGCTGTTGAATCACTCCTTGACTGCTTAACAAAGTGCAAATAGTCTTAACATTTGTTGCCAAATACTTAAAGAAATTTTACAAGACTTACACATTGTCATTAAGGTTATAGAGAAGTTGGAGAACTTCATCGTTGGTTAGAGGAACAATGGCTGGAGAAAGTGTGAGGGAAGAGGACGAAGGTGGATGATGAACTACAGGAAGTAGAGGAGATAAGTTATCATCAAAAGTGGAAGAAGGAGTTGACACAAGTGTTTTGGTTTCTTCAAGGAAGGAGGATGAGATGGAGGAGGCATTAGAGTCTGAGCATATATGGAAGGAGAAGAGGATGGTGGAGGAGGCACTAGAGTTGAAGAAATTTTACTTTAGTGCTCGAAAGTTGCTGAGTCATTTAAAAAATATTCTTCGTCAGCTAAAGGGATAGTAACTTCACCTATAGAACTTGTTGTAGGAGACTCTTTCACTTTAGGTACTACAGCTTTCTTCTTTCTCTTGGAAAAAAAAGCTTTTGCAACTTTTTCCCTGGGCTCTATGGCTGGAGGTGGAGGAGCTTGTTGAAGGTTGAGAAACTTGTTGTACTTGATTCGAAATGTTTTAGAATCTACCTTGAATTCTTCTACATCACAATTTTTAATTCATTCAGTTTTGATAAACGTGTATTTCGTGTATCGAAAAATTCCTGCATTATAAAATACTGAAACTATCCAAGGAATCACCTTCAAAACTCACTCCATGTCTTTCGAAAATTCAAGTGAGAAGCACTCCATAAAGAAGGATAATCACTTGCGAGAATTCTTTAGCTGCTTTCTCTATATATTTCAACATCCAGTAAAATATGTCATGTTTTGCTCAGCTATTAGATTATATACCTAGAATATATCTCTACGAGACTATACATCTAATGTTCGAGTCCAAGGAAACATAATTGTGCTAATAATATGTGTTGCAATGCAATAGGGAAAATGCTAGGGTTTAAGTGTCCTTTTTTTATGATTAAATCTTTTTGTTCTATTATGACTTCAAAGGCATCAGCGTATTTGAACTCTATCTGAACAAGCCAAAAATACCCATCAAAATAATATTCTGGGTCACCTTTAAAAGAAATACAAAAAATATTTTCTAGAGTGTGTGCCATAACAGTGATAATCTTCTCATTGGTTCCCCTCTTTTGACAACATGTAAATTAGTAGAATTTATGAATCAAGTCATCATAAACCGATTCATCTATTGTTACCAGAGAAGGTCTACCTTATAGTCTTATAGTCTAACTTGATAAAGCAGTATAAGTAAGTTAATTTTGCGATATCAACACACCTCCACTTCAAGCTGTTCCTCCTTCAACTCATCTCAGTAATTACTTTCTTTTCATCACGTAAGGTTATTGCATTATTGAATATCAATGTTCATTTCACCCATTCTGTCATTTATTTATTTATTTCTTCATTTATTTATCACTTTTCTGCTAATTGGAGACGTGTTTGGTGTTTGGCCAATAGGGAAAGTTATTTTCTTTTAAATTTATGGTCACATAATCTGAGATATCTGCCAAAGTATTAATTAGTTCTCATTTAGTGCTTCTTGAGGATTTGCCTTTATTATCATATGGATTATTAATGATGACTAGCATTAATGCTATTTAACCCATCAATGAACAAATGTCCCCTTTTTAAATAAATGGCTGAGAAGGTAGAAATGAAGCGTCAATTCAATAACCTCCCTTTCTCTTCTTCGCTTTCTCTAAAAAATCTGCTCTAGCCTTAGAAAGGTTTATGGACCGAACCATAAATCGCTTCACATTTCACCTTAGAAGATTTCAATGGCAAAAAAAAAATTATTTCAGTCAAAAGAATAATAAACGTTGACGAAGAGTATGAGAAATGAGAGCAAGCACTTAAGAAACTACGATTAAAGAAACTAGACAGACAAAAGAAACAAGAGATGTGAAAGGCCTCTACTTGAAATCCCTAATCGAAAAGAAAAAAGGTCATTGATGAAGACCCTGACTAAGAAGAAGAGGAAGAAATCTAGAGATAAGTCAGACGTTCCATTAGAATTTCAATCTAAGAAACTCCAGTGAAGAGAATGCTAACAGCAAAAGGCAAAGGGAAACAAAAGGTTAAAGAAGAAGAACCTAGCAAGAAATTTAATGCACATTTGTTGCCTACAATTTGCGCTCATAAACATTTGGACTAATATCGTGCAAATTTCCAATACAGACCCATTGCAATAGGTAGATGTGTTGATTTCGTCAAATTAACCTATCTAAATTGCCACATCAAATTAAATTTTAATGGCAATATGTGTGAGTATGGATTGGTCTTATCTCATTAAAGGATATGATGATTGCCATTATCCCTTATTGATAGTTATATTGGATGAATTATGTATGATGTGCTTTCTTAAGGACATTATTTTCTAAATAAAGTGTGCACATAAAGTTTTGTTATTTCGTCAACCCATGAATCGTTTTATAAAATAAAATGAATTTTCTTAGAATCAAATTAATGTGGCCCAAGTGGGAGAATGTTGAAACATTTTATGTGGGCTCACATTAATTCTTTTAATGTTTTCTAAAATTGGGTTGATTATGGTCCATTAAGAATTATCCTAAATCTAATTAAATTTAAGTGATTATAAAGTTAGTGGGTTTTGACACATTCAAATTAAAGGTCTGGTAAGTGGATTAAAATGTGGGCCAACAATTTTATTGAAGCCTATGATGGGAGGGTCTAATAAAACAACTTTAAATAGAGCTAAGTTGCTTCTCTAACCCTAATTAAGAGTGATAGTCTCATTGAAAGCCGCTCATCTAAGTATAGGGTGATAGAGAGGAAGATCTAACTTCTAGATTGTCGCTATGGCAACCACAAGTATTATCTCTACTCTAATATCATAATTTGTGTTCTAATTTCATACAAGATCTTACAAATTCTAGCAGTGGTATCAGAGCCTTAGGTTTATGTATGAAATTTAGAACCAAAAATTTCGTAATTTTGATATGGATTTTATATGCATTAGAACTAATCTTTGGCACTTAAGTTCTTCTATTATTGCCGGTTAATTGGGAAAATAAGTTTAGGGCTTTTGTTCTCTGGATCACAAGCTTTTGTATGATATATTATTTACCTTCTAATTCCAACTGAGTAAAGAGAATTTAAAGTTCAAAATTTTGAATTATACATGTCCATCCTATTTTTGATTTCTCTTAAATTGACATTTTTTGCTTCAATTGTTGCGTGGGCATCTCATGTTTGTTAATCTTTCTGTAACATTTGATTGTGTTAAAACCCACTGAATAACTCGAAAAATGTAAAAGGGGAAATTAGGGTTCTTGTACAAAACTCATTCGAATAATTGAGAAATTCTTCTTCTCCCTTCATCTTTTTGTTAAATTGATGATACTTGCACATTACAAAACTTGTTTTACATTAAAATCCCATAATTTTCAGTGTCCAGGTTGGGCTGTGTCATGGGCATAAAAATAAGCTCACTGTCTTAATCGGGTTGGGCATTAGGCATACTAAATGTTTGGCCCGGCCTTGCCTATAAACAGCCTTACTTATGTCACAATTTTACGATTCATGAAGTATATCCTCATTAAGATCGAGTGGATTCGAAACTGTAATATAGAAGAATTCAAGGTGAATTTTGAATCAAGTATAATTAATTCTTTAACCTCTAACATGCTTTTTCACCTTTATTCATAAAGCCCAAAAAAAAAAGTTGCAAAAGCTTTCTTTTTCAAGAGAAAGAAGAAAGTAGCGGTGTCTAAAGTAAAAGAACCTTTTGCAGCAAGTATTGTAGGTGAAGTTGTTGCCATTTTAGCTAAAGAAGAATATGTTTTGGATGACTTAACAACTTTCGAGCATTTCAGTGAAGGTTCTCCAACTCCAGTCTCTCTTTCACCATCCTCCTTTTCTTCTGGGCATATGCCTTCTCCATCTCGTCCTCCTTCTTTAAATCAAAAAAAAAAAAAAACACTTGTGTCGACTCCCTTTTCCATTCTTGATGGCGACTTACCTCTTCCACCTCCTTTGCCTCTTTTATCTCTTGAAATAGAAAATTTTTGACTTTTTTCTTCCTTTCTCTCATCATCACCTCATTTCTCACCAACACCTTTAACCATCCCCCACTTTCGATTCTCCTCCAACTCTCATAGACACACCTCCTCTCAAACCTCCCACCTCCGCCCTTTCCTTCTTCCACTACACCTACGCCAAAATCTTCACTCTCTCCACCAATTCCATTTGATACTTCTCCACCTACTCCACCTCTACCTTTAGACTCCGCACTACCTGTTCCTCCCTCAACACATCAAGCTCAGCCTCCTTCACCCTCATTTCCTCTACTTCTTGTTGATCATCAATCTCAATTTCATTCACCTTACCTCCTACGGATCATCATCCATTTTTGTCATCTTCACTCACACCTCTTCCAGTTGTTGTTCCTCCATCCAACGATGAAGTTATTTGTCTTCTTTATAACCTTAATGACAACGTGCAGGCCCTGCGAAATGACCTTGATTTTTTAGCTACCAATGTTAGGACCAACTGAAATATGGTAAGCAGTCAAAGTATCCTTTGGCAACTAGACTTTGTTATTGTTGAATTGCATAATACAAAGCAAGTGTTCTAAGCTGATAGACAAATTTGTGCAGCAGGTTTAGGACATTGATTCTGCTATTATTCATCTCACTGCTCGAATGGGTCAAGCATTTCATCATATTATTTAGCAACTTAGGGATGTACTATAGTTTGAGAGCCACTTTAATACTTTAGCTTATGCTAGTGATAGTTTTTCATTTTTTTAATCCATATGACCTCGATTCTTTAGCTACCAATGTTAGGACCAACATAAATATGATAAGTAGTCAAAGTATCCTTTGGCAACTAAACTTTGTTACTGCTGACTTGCATAATACAAAGCAAGTGTTCTAAGCTGATAGACAAGAATTCGTGCAGCAGGTTTAGGACATTGATTTTGGTATTATTCATCTTACTGCTCAAATGGGATAGGCATTTCATCATATTATTTAGCAACTTAGGATGTACTATAGTTTGAGAGCCACTTTAATACTTTAGCTTATGCTAGTGATAGCCTTACATTTTTTTAATCCATGCATTTTACCTAAATGTATACCTATTATTTTTACTTAGTTGATTTTCTGGGGAGAATTGTATACAAAATATATTGATTTATTCAGTTATTACTTGTGTTGATGTATTTGGTTATTGCTTTATTCTGCGTGGTTATCCTGTGATTCCACTAAATTATCTTCTTTTTGTTTATGTGCAACGATTGAGGGAGAGTATAAAAGGATCTTTTACATAAATTACTTAACTTTTTGCATAGTAGCTTTGTCATCATCAAAAGAGAGAGATTGTTAATCTAAATTTGTGAGCTTGTAACTTTGATGATAACAAAAATCAAAGTTTATTTATGTAAAAGTCATTTGTCTTTGTGGTCCATTTATGAATTCATTGTTATTAACTAAAAGACAAAGTAATTAATATACATATGATAGAAACAAACAGCTTCTGTGTAAACAAAACATAACTAGAGTTTGAAATAATAATTATTTCTACCTTTCTCTATTATAACTGTCTCTATTTCTTCATAAAAATGATATTTTACTCCAACTCATGTATTGAGCCTCGTATAATATTAATAACTAGTAGACCAAATAAGTTGCTTGGGAAGATTTACTTGAGCTAGTAGTGGCTGCGAAGATAAAAAATTTTGAGCATTAAAGATATGCCGAGCTTATTTCAACCAAAAAGATGTTGCATGATTGAGATTATTTCTAATGACTAAAAGTTGCTGAATGTCTATATATACACCAGAATTTGAAGAGTAAATCTAGAAAAGAAATAACAAGAAAGAAAAAGTTTTTGAATTATTGTAAACATTATTTAGTATCTGGTCTATGAATTGCTGTAAATATTACTTAGTGTCTGGTCTATCTACTTATTAAAAGTAAATTTTGAGCTTAGCAAGAATTATGAAAAAGAGAGTCAAATTGCTCCTTCAATTCTTGTTTTAAATTTCCTAAGTGACTTAGTTGAGGGTGAGCTATACAAAACCCTACAATAAGTTTAAGGTGAGTTTGAAAAACTTATATTGGTGGTGAGCATGTTGTTGTAAAATTGTTGTTCAGAGTGAAGAAAAATCTTTTAGAAATTTAAGCGATTGGATGTAGAGGTGAAGGGCTAAAATAAGATAAATTTCTATATATTTCTTTTGCCCTTACTCTCTTTTACCTTTTGTTGAACTTGCCTTCTCCACTTTTGGAGAATCTTTCTCTTATGTATCAAGTTAATTTTGTGCAGCACTTGCTTGCTCCATTTACTGGATATCTTTCTGTTGCATCATATAACTTTTTGCATCTTCTACTCTTAACTAAGCAAGTCATTATTTTATTTTACATATGTATATATAGATCTGTTTGCCTCCTCCAATTGCTTTTCTACATCTCTTTAAGACTATTTAATAATTGCGCCACTTTTTTTATATGATTGAAATTTGGAAGTCGTTTCCTCTTTCACTTTTGGAGAATCTTTCTCTTATGTATCGTTGTTGTTATTAACTTATTAAAGTTCACTTCTTAGAACTGCTATAATATTGGGGTTTTGGAATATTTTTTCATGTTGTGCCTCTATATATATGGAAAATGGTGAATTCATTTTAATAAATAATAGTTTTATCTCACTTGGGACTCTTATTTAAAATCTTAAATCACTTTGGTTCTTGTCTGAATTGCAGCCTGGTTATGAACGTCTATGTTGCTTGAGGTGCATGCAGCCGCGGGATCATAACTTTGCTACCACGTGTGTTTGCCGAGTACCCAAGAACCTCAGGGAGGAGAAGGTTATTGAGTGTGTTCATTGTGGTTGCAGGGGCTGTGCAAGTGGAGACTAATTGGCGTCATTCTGGTATCTGAAACCACGATGGATTTCCTAGAATTAATTTGTGTCTTTAGCTTTGTGTTGTTTGCAATCCTCATGCTCTACAATGGCTATTTTGGGGATAAAATGTGATAATTAATTAACTGCATATTTTAACATCTGACGAGACTTTGTAGTTACCCATAGATGATCTGAGCTGTTACAATTTGCTCACTCCTTCATTAAGCCTTAGTAACTTGAGCCAGCCATGGAGGCAGGTTATACTGTTTTAAGTGCCTATCACAAGTTTAAACGTTACTTGCTTCCTCGTTATTGCTACAACGACGTAACTAAAATTAATGTTGTATTTGGGGAGCAGTGAAGTCGTTTTCTAAATCAACCTCTTAATTCAGTTCAATACTGGCATGCATTGGGACTAATGAAGGTGTGCATGTCAAGACTAACTGAGTTCTGTAGTCGACTGCTGTAGACGTTGGAATTTGTTAAAATATTGTTATTAGTTATCCTTCCCATTCAATTGTATCTGTGTTTTTATATACATGTGCCTCAGTTGTATATGGTAGATATCAAATATAATTCTCTCATTCTGATCTTACTCTCCTTTTAATTTTTATTTTTTTTGGGGACTAAGATGGAAAATCTCAGTTTTTATGTTT
Organism: Erythrophleum fordii; assembly: GCA_032878935.1. Taxonomy (NCBI): domain Eukaryota; kingdom Viridiplantae; phylum Streptophyta; class Magnoliopsida; order Fabales; family Fabaceae; genus Erythrophleum; species Erythrophleum fordii. Next base: position 10,054,003 of record JAVQMF010000045.1, on the reverse strand, counting down.
TCATAAAACAATTTCCTAGTTGGAAAGAGACGTGTGGTGGAACATCGACGATAGAATAACTAAAGAAAAGAAAAGAAAACGTTTCAGTTAAAGCACCATAAGGCTTCAATGTACTGGTGCATCTCATAAGGATTCAATTCGGTTCTTTACTTTAAACGTAGATGCTGTTATTCTTGTTTTTGCTTAATAATTAACTTAAAATCTTATTTATTTAATATCATTAACTCATATTCGTATTTTATTTTTATATTGTTGAATTTGACGTTAAATTTTGGATATTTTATGAGACAAAAGGAAAAAATTAGATCATTATAAAAATTGAAAAGACAACATTGTTTACTTTTAAATTAAGAGGATAAATTGAACTTTTTATAAAATTAGAAGACAAAAGATGCATTTGAGCGAAAAAAAAATAACATAGAAAGCAAGAAACTTAAAATGCTGCATAATTAGAGAGGCATACTCCCCTGCTCGCTCACAGTTTTGCAATGACCAACTCATGCTTTAATTTAACTTCGAAGGGCTTTGCAAGCAAGAACTATCTATATTTTTGCACATGAATTTCAAGATATATTTAGACGAGAAAAACTCAACTTAAATGATAAAACTTTCTTCATTTTGGTGTTTTGTTTTTTGTGTCCTGTTAATTCACACTATGGTTCCCTGTCTGCCTAATTCAGACGTGTTGTATCAGTTCCCCATTGATGCTATATAGCAGCATAACACACTCAAGTACTCAACTCATTTTAACATCTTCCCAAAGAGAAAGATTTAGGCCATGAGTGTCGTACTAATGACCCTTACTATGAAAAGCACTAGAGCAAACTGAGCAAATTGAGTCATGTCAATGTACATATTCCTTCCTTAGTTGGGAGCATGGAAGATCCATCACTTGTGGAATTAATGGGAATTCTGAGTTGGAGTGCTTGTGGGACGAGAATATTGTCTGGTGGTTGCCCTTAATTACATGTTGTTGACGATGGTGACAGTCCAATATTGTGAAATGGGAGGCATTTCATTGGCCTCCTTGAGTGGAAGTGAAACGAAAAAGCTACTGTCATCATCCGCCAATTTCAGGTCACTAATGTTATTGTGGCTCTACATTGACAAACGGATGCGTTACGACGATAATCGAACTCTTAGTCACTTTTATAAAATTTTTTATAAATAAAAGTAATGATTGAATTTTTAATTATTAATATCTTGAACGTGCATGTAACATGATTTGAAGCGGGATCGTGTGGCAAAAGAGTTTGAAATATCTTCAGTACATATTTAGTATTTAAATAGAAAATAAAATGAAAAAAAATGTGTATAATATCTATTATATTTTTATAATTATTATTCAAAAATATTTTTTTTATTTTTAAATAAAAGTATAATACGAAAATAATGTTTTATTTACCAAATTACTTTTTTTCTATTTTTGTTTTTATTATTAATTTTTTGAATATCAAACACTTCGTAGTAGTTTGTAGGATCACCATATCACTAGGGTTTTTTTCTGCCTCGCTATAGGCTTTGGTTTTCAAAGGAAATAATTGTTTATTTAATGGAACTCAACCAGAAAAATCACTTACCTGATGTAACTTTCTCTTTCTTATCGTCCCTTTGAATTATGAAGTTGAGCCAACAGAGGGGGGAAAAAAGGGCAAGCTGAATTGGCTTCCAATTATTATCGTCTGTTCTATGCACTGAAATCCAGAAGCTAGCTATTCCGTTGGCTTCCATTTATTTTCCATGATATCATATAATTATTCCCTGGACTAAAAACCAGAAGGTCCCCTTTATACCAGAACCAGACAGCAGAAATATGCCCATTAATTTCAGAGAAAAGAGCAGTAGACGCAGACACATTACTAAGGTAAACTCGAGACCAATTAAATTTCTCGTGGCCAAATAAAATTCCTACTAAGTGAGCAACTTTAATCTTCACAAATGCACCAAAGGAATTACTCTGGTGTTATTTGTAAGTGCCATTTGGAACATGCACGTATCTATCAGCTTCCTAGTTTCTTCTCATTCTGTGTAAATTTAGATTATATATGCAATATTCCCGGGCAATGAAATGAAAAATGAAACCAGTGTTACTTGAATATATGTCTCCATCAGTTTGCGCCACACTTTACTATATTATAGATCAATGGTATAATATTAATACATCGGAAAAAGACTCTAGTTTGCATTAATGACTATCAGGATATGAGAAAAATAAAATTCAAATTCCTATTTTAGGTTAATGTTCCTCTCACGTTTTCCCTTGCAATCAAGCACAATGATGTACTAGGTTAAAAAAAAATTTTCATCTTAAAGGTTTGAGGTTGTTGTCAATTTTATTTGAAATATTTATTTTGCATTAACTTCTTCTTATATATTTGTAAAAATTTTAATGTCATTTCTGCATTTTTTTTAACTAGTTTCATGGAGGGTTCTAATAGTTAAAATTTAAAACTATTCCATCATAATCTGATTAAACTGATTGAAAATTGAAATCTTTGAATAAACAACAAGAAAAACTCTAGAAACATGCATAGCTTGTTGCCATAATTGCTTTAATATGGAACGATTACTTTGGGTTTGAAGATTTTTTTGAGTATTTTAAAAGTTTGGGTTTTTTGATAGTGAATAATATGATGAAATTGACGAAATCAAAATCTGCGTAACTGTATTATTTTTGGCCAAACAAAAATATTTGCAGTCTCTTTATTTTAAAAGATACCCATTGGATAAACACACACGCCAATCTGAAAGTCAGAAATTTGCTATATATATATATATATATATATATATATATATATATATATATATATATATATATATATATATATATATATTTATATATAATTAATCAAATGCTATTCTATTAGTTTTAAATTATATTAAAGCTATTTGAAAACTTGTGTTGCCTAATACATAATTCGCTAGGATATAGGATATAAGTATGAATACGAGATACACTAATTTGTATAATTCGCATAAAATTATGAATATCCAATTTATATAATATGTAATAGATGAATAATTTTAAAAAAGTTAATAAATATAATCACATAAAAAATAAATATTTTAAAACCTAAATTTCAAATTCAAAACTCATAAATTTGTGTTTTGATTTTTAATAATATAAAAAATAATATAATTATCATAACTAAAATAAAAAATTTTAAAATAATAAATATGAAAATATAATTGTCATAATTAAATGAATATCTTTCTTCTTTATTTATTTTTACAAAAAAAAAATCAAAACTAAAAGCAACATCTCCCTTGGCTTAAAATGCAGTGCCCCTAATATTACCCATCTTCTCCCTTAGCCAATTTTCTCTTGTTTTTAAAACCCACTATCCGATATATCGCCATCTCTCCTTCTCTACCCCTACCCTTTCTATGTTATTGACTATCTCCTAGATTAGGGTTATCCTCAATCTATAGATTGTTCTTATTTTCAAAGCCTCCTTTGCTTATGATTTTATCATTTGAGAAGTTTCCTGTGGCTTTGAAGATGTTGGCATGTGTGAAAGTTGTCTTGTTCAATTGAATAATCTTGACTGTATCAAACAACCATAGGGATGAGGTTCTAGAATCATGGTCAAGTTTTGTGTCTCTCAAGAGTGGTTTTGGGTTATATTGATATGTTGTTATTGTTTTGGTAAGCGAACAACTTACAATTGAAGTTGTCTATACTAGATTAGAGTTTGGCATTCTTGTTGTCGAATTAGGCAATACTATTTAAGATATTTGATTCTTTGTCATGATTTTACTTAGATAGTTTTAGTGAAAGTGAGTCTTGACTTAAAAAAATAAGAGTAGTTCAAATTAAATGCTGTCCAAGTAAATGAGTTTGAGTCTAGGAATTTAAGTAACCTACCTTATACTTTTTGGAATTTACCTATCAGGTATGAGTTTGATGATAAAGACTATGATACTTTACTCATAATAAGATATACAAGCCATCAAAGAGTAAAATTGTATAATGTCAATTGACTAAAAAACCATATATGGTTGTAAAGGTCAAAATTTTGATTTTGGTGAAAAATCTATATGTCTATCATGTGGGGACTAAAAATGCCATTTTTTGTTGTGAAAATTTTTATAAGAAATATCCTATATAGGGTAAAGAAGGGGAATTTTTTTTTAAAGAACAACAGTACAAATAAATTTCTACTTGTCAATAATACAGTAATGGAAAAGGCTTTATATATCCCTACTGTTAGAGCTACACATGAGTTGGGCATTTGTTTCATATAAGACTTGACCTAATTTTGTTCCACGCCTATAAAATGCTTGGCCCTATTTAGAAAGGCTTGGTTAGTAACCAAATTAGGTTGGTTGGATTAGATTGAGCATTTTTTTGGTAAAAAATAATAATAGTCTTAAAAATATTCTCATATAAGTCTTAATAAAATTATATATTGCTTATAAAAAATAAAATTTTTATATAAATCTCTAAAAAATAATTTTTTTAATATATATATATATACATATATATGACTATGTTTAGTCGAGCCAAGTTAGTCAAATTGCTTGACTCAAAATCCAGTTCAGTTTGATTAAAGCAATTTTTTCCAAACCCAATTCAGTTTGATTAAAACAACTCTAACTTAACTTGATATGATTAAACCAATTTGGGTTGGCTATGTCATTAGGTTTTTTATGTAGCCCTACTCATTATAATAAGTTAACTAGAATATCCTTCATTTTATTCAATTATTTTTAATATATAATATCTATTTAAATTGGTATTTGTATATTTATAATTTATACAAATAAACCTTAATATATATTTTCTTAGAAAATGTATTTAGTCTTAAGATTATATTGTTTTAATTTTTTTAAATTTTACCTAATTTTCATGCAATTATATAAATATAAGCCCTCAAGCCTTTAGAAAGTATGGATAGGAGGACTTTTTACCTGCAATAGAAAATAGATGTGAGAATAGAGGTAAGAGACTCACGAGGGTGGTGAATCGCCTTGCCTTGTTACTACTTGGATATCCTCAATTGAAGGGATCATTAATTATTTGTCCATTGAAGGGTGATTAAATATTTAGTATTTAAATTTGATTTGGATAGTTTAAATTTTATACTTTTTTTTTGTTATTTTAACATTTTTTAATAAAATAGAACACATAATAAGAATAATTTTTTAATTATTAATTTAAAAAAATGATGATTAAGATAAAAAAATGGAATATAAGTTGTTTAAATTCAATATGGAGAGTCCAAATTTAATTTCTCCTCAATTGAATGGCAATTGATAATTCTTCCAATTAAGGGAATCCCAATTTACGGCCCAAATGGAAGTTGGTGAAAAAAAAATGTTAAAGAAAATTATGTAAACGGTAGCTTTCAAAATTATCTCAAGACTTTCATACTGCTTGTTCAGGCATGAGCGATGATATAGATTCAAGAATATAATTTATTACAATTATGATGTAATAATTATTAAATATAAAAAAATATTTAATATAAGTTTTTATATTTACTTACTTAAAATACTAATTTATTTAATAATTAATAACTCTTAATAGAGTCAATTTGATTTATGTATAATTAATGAATACACTTATAGCAACAAATTTAATAAAATTGACAAAATATTGTTGTGTATTTAATAATTATTATATCATAATTAAGGAATATGAAAATTTCAAATTTACAGTATCATCACTCCTAACACATACCACTATTTTTATTATGCTTTTGTCTGTCTTTTTTAATTTTAATATCTAACCTTAATTACCTAATTTGATTTAATGTTAAACTTTTCGTATCTCTAATTCTATTTGTCTCCTTTTTCTTTATCAATATAAAAGCCAGATTTGAAATTAACCTAATCTCAATTACCTAATACCTCCATAATATACTATATCTCAGAAGGTTCTCTCTTTTATTAGGTAATCTGATTTTTGGTTCTATGAGTATAAAAAAAAAAAAAATCAGATTAGGTATTTGATAACAAAATTGAAGAATGATGGACCAAAAAACATGTTAAATGTAACAGCATGTGTGTGACGCCACAAGCGAGCAGCATAAAACTCAAAAAGCTATTGAACATGGTATGCTACGATTTGCATGTTTCTTTTTATCTTTATTTCGCCTCCCTCCTTTAACGTAGTATCTTGTCATTAGCTTAGCACCCCATATGGGAGTGAGAATTGGGCAAAAGAAGCCGGACTGAGATTTTTGACTCCACGAATACCCCCCAGGCCTCGGTACGGTACCAAGTCAACAATATACAATTTTCGCTTCAATTTGTCTCACATTGTCTACCGTTTCAAATTCTAAGATCAAACTCGTCAGTGACGTCGACGAGTCAAGATTGACGGATAAAAAATGAAATTGAGAGATTGCCACGTGGTAAGTGCACGGTGTCTTATATTAAAGAAATTTAAAGACTCCATTTTAAAATAATAAAATTTATCTTAATATATTAAGGTACAGAAATATTATTTTAAAATATATTTAAGAGGTAACATTAGGTTAATATGTCAAATCTCACTTTAAGTCTAACATAGAGTCAAGGATGAAATAGCAGAAACTATAATTTTATTAATAAAAAAGTTACAATTGAGAATTACAAAATAAAAATTATTGACTTTACATAATCTTATATTTTAAAATTATTTTAAAGGATTTAAACATCTAATATTTGAAGTGTGATGACATAATGTTTTTTTAATATATTCTGATCAATATAACAATGTCTGATGATATATATAATTTAAAATGAGTGCATAGAATAGTATACTATATACAATATATAGAGAGAATCTATCGTAAAAAAACTGAAGCACCTTATTGATATTAAGAATTTTGGATCATTTCCTACATTAGAGATTGAGAAAAATGAAGAAAATAAAATATCTATTACCCTAATCACCATTATCAATAAAGATATTTTTGTCTTAATATTCCAAATATTAGATCATTTGATCATTTAAAATAATTCTAAAATGCAATATCTTTTAGAATAAATAATTTTATTTTGTGGCCCTCGATAGTAGTTTCTCTTTATTAATCGATAGTAGTGAACTGCCATAACTACGGTGAATTCTTAATGAATTATGTGCATAAAAACAGTGTTTTTTAACAGTACTTTGCCAAACGTGGTAAAAGATTGCAGAAAAAGATCCCAAGCATAGGCTGGCAGAATCTCTCAAATTATGCTTACAACTAATGGGAGAGTGCATTATGTTTATGGGTAGCATTGTGTCTCGGTTTAAATATATTTTTCTCCCTTTCGTACAAATTTTAATTTAGTCCTTTTGGGCATTTTTTTTTTTTTAAAATTATAACGAGGCTCAGGGGCTAAACAATGAAAGAGGATTAACTAAAACCATGGGATAAAATTCACTTCGAGACGTAACAGCTAGGCTAAGAAAGGGGCAGTACAATCCAAGACATGAAGGCCCAATAACAGTTCCAAACTGTGATTGGTGAGTAAGTCTACACAATTGTTTGTCTCGTGAAAAACATGGGGTATTTTAACATCCCAATTTCCTTTCAGTAAGTTTCTAATCACCTTCATGATTTGATTGCATCTCTCTTATGAAGATAATCATATCATCTCTTATATTCATTTGGTCTTTTCAGTTTAAAAGAAGATAATCTTTTCCTTCTTTTTTTTTTTTTTAAATTAATGATCCAATTTTATCCTCTATTATATACCAATCCAAAATTTAACACTAAATTAAATAACTTATTGACTTGAATGCCAAAGTTGAGTGTTAGTTAATAATATTAAATAAATAAGTAACATTTAAATTTGCAAAATGTTAAGTTTAATACTAAATTTTAGATAAATTTTACAATAAAGGAATACAAATGAATCATTTAAAAAAAATAAAAGAGTAGTATTTTCTGTTTTTAAATTATGGAAACCAAATTAAAATCTATATATATATATATAAGTTGGATAAAAATAATGAGTTTTTACTGTAATTAAACTGTTCACCATCTTTTTTTGTTTTTATTTATTTATTTATTATAAGAGTAAGCCCCACGAGTAACTACCATGCATCCATTTTTAACTCTTATAAAACTAGAATAGCCAAAAGTTTATTTAAGTTTTGTATTTCTATTTATCTCAACTTCTCTATACTTTTGATGATGAAGTTGAATAATGAACTGGAAGCTTCTAATGGGAACATTATCTACCTTTAATTAGTGGAATTTGACGTCTTAAACTGCTTAATGCTATTTGTGATTTTTATTTCATAGTAATTGAGTGATGTAATTTTTGAAAAAAATTTGTAGAATTAATGTTAGAAATTATGATAGCATTTTTAATTACACATCAATCGTTTCAGATTACAAATGATATAGTAGATTGCAAGTTGCTACAGTAGAAAATAAACTAGAATTGCATTCATCCGTTGCACCACAATTTGCATTATTATGCACCATTGAAAAAATTATATAAAAAAAATCGTCAGGTAAATAATTACTTAATAAATATAAAATGTGATTATTTAATGTAAGATTCAATATATGTTGAATTTAATAATTATATTGGGAAAGTTTTTCACAAAAATAAAATCAGATCACAGTTTAGAAAGGATGAGATCACAAGGAAAGAGGTGGAAAAGTAATTGATAAAAGGCGGTGTGGTGGTGGTTCACTAAACTCTTTGTACGTTAGGACGGGGTGGGCGGGAAATGGCCAAATTATGACCAAATGGGAATCGTCCCTAAAACGAGGGAATCAATAAGCACCGCTTCACATCTTTGCCCAATCGCTTTGGCAGATAATGCATGGTTTAGGAAGAAAATTAAAACAAAACGTGGGGGAATTGGGTCCCAGGATAGGGTAATGTATCCCTATTTAAAACAAAAGATGGACCTAACAAGTACTATATAAATAAATTTCACAGGGAGAGGAAGGCGTAGTAATCACACTTAATATAAGGTATGCCAACATTCAAATCACGTAGACAACCGCGCAAGAAATGTCTGTCCACATGACCCAGATTCTCGCTCGTATATTTATCCTCTCATTACCAAAAAAGTTTCCACCTTTTTCCTCTTCCTCTCCTTACAAAGTTTTGTTGCGTCCAGTGAGCTGCACGAACCATTTTCAATAAAGCTCCATGTGTAACGAGTTTATGTAACTGCAAAGCTCTATATACGCACAACGAATTTATGAGATACAAATAACTCATCTTTGTTCATTTTAAGCGGTTATTGCTTACTATTCAGATCCATTTGGATATGGCATCGGCATTGGTGGGGGATGATCTGGCTCTATCGGCCAGCAGCCGCCGGAGTTGGGCATCTGTGAGTTTCAGGGAGGTGTGGACGTCGCCGCTGGATGTGTTTAACCGGAGTGATCGGCATACACAGGAGGATGACGAGGAGGAGCTTAAGTGGGCCGCCGTGGAGCGCTTGCCGACATTTGAGAGGCTAAGAAAGGGCATTCTGAGGCAAGTTCTTGACAGTGGAAAGGTTGTGCATGATGAAGTTGATGTTACCAATCTTGGGATGCGGGACAAGAAGCTTCTAATGGAAAGCATACTAAAGGTGGTTGAGGAAGATAATGAGAAACTCCTTCGTAGACTACGAGACAGAATTGATCGGTGTTTATCTAACTACTGTCAGTTTTTGTTCTTATCAATTCATCAACATTGCTAAATTTGGACTGGCGCTGTTTCTGATTGTACAGGGTTGGGATTGAAACTCCGAAAATTGAACTGCGGTACGAGAATTTGTCTGTGAAGGGAGATGTCCATGTTGGAAGTAGGGCACTTCCTACCCTGCTTAATGTTACTCTGAACACTATAGAGGTATTTCTATCCTGATAGAAATGAGAATAATTTTTGCATCATCGTGTGTTATATTTTGTTAACCCCCTGTTTGTGGTATTTGTTGAATTTTGAAAGCGTAAATGCTGTTTCTAATTCTTCTATTGTGCACGATAGAGTATTCCGGGATTCGTTCACCTTGCCCCGTCTAAGAAGAGAAAAATTCAGATTCTTAAAGATGTCAGTGGAATCGTTAAACCTTCAAGGTAGTCTAACGAAAGATGAATTCATCTTGCATACCCTGCATTAACCACAGTTGCCTCTGCGAATTCAATTTCTGCTGCCTTATGATTTCAATACCAAAAAAATCACATTCTTTCAGAAGTTGGTGAATTCAATTCTTCCATAATTTATTTAATGGCATTTGAAACTGATAATTATTTGATACGCTAATCTCAGGATGACCCTACTTCTGGGTCCTCCGGGTGCTGGGAAAACTACATTGCTGCTAGCACTCGCAGGGAAACTTGACCGAGATTTGAAGGTTCGATTCCATTTTTTCTTCTTTAATATAATTTTTCTCAGTTTCTCATATTTTTTCATAAGTCTTCTTGAGCGTTAGATTTTTGTTGTTTCTCTTTTCTTATAACTAATTGAGATATTTGTTTTTAACAGTCTTCTGGGAGGGTCACTTACTGTGGTCATGAGCTAAATGAGTTTGTTCCTCAAAAAACCTGTGCGTACATTAGTCAACATGATCTTCACTATGGAGAAATGACAGTTAGAGAAACATTGGATTTTTCTGGACGCTGTTTAGGTGTGGGCACCAGGTATGAAATGTTGGCGGAGCTTTCAAGACGAGAGATAGAAGCAGGAATTAAGCCCGACCCTGTGATTGATGCATTTATGAAGGCCATATCAATGTCAGGCCAAAATACTAGTTTGGTAACAGATTATGTTCTCAAGGTTTGTGTCTCTGTCTTCTCTGCTATATCACCTCTATCCTCCATACTATTACTACCTTGTAGGCTGATTTCTTTTGAATTCCGACAGATTCTTGGATTGGATATTTGTGCTGATATTACGGTTGGAAATGAGATGAGAAGGGGCATATCTGGGGGACAGAAGAAGCGAGTGACGACAGGTAATACTTATGCCACTCTTCTTATAGTGGCCTAGAAAATCTCAGGCTAATGGTTTGTATATAAGCCTTGTCCTGTACTAACTGCTTTGGTATAATTCGGTGCAGGGGAGATGTTGGTAGGACCGGCAAAGGCACTCTTTATGGATGAAATATCAACGGGATTGGACAGTTCCACCACTTTTCAAATCTGCAAGTTCATGAGGCAAATGGTGCATATCATGGATATAACCATGATCATTTCTCTTCTACAGCCAGCACCAGAGACATTTGATCTCTTCGATGACATTATCCTACTTTCGGAAGGTGAAATTGTCTACCAAGGTCCACGCCAGAATGTCCTAGAATTTTTCGAATACATGGGTTTCAAATGTCCAGAAAGAAAAGGAGTTGCTGATTTTCTACAAGAAGTCACGTCCAAGAAAGACCAGCAACAATATTGGTTTAGAAAAGATGAACCTTATGGATATGTTTCTGTCCCTGAATTTGTTCAGTCCTTCACCTCCTTCCACATAGGACAGCAGCTTGCAGCTGAGCTTGGGGTTCCTTCTGACAAGTCCAGAACCCACCCAGCTGCACTAGTGACAGAAAAGTATGGTCTATCAAATTGGGAACTGTATAAGGCATGTTTTTCCAGAGAATGGCTGCTTGTGAAGCGTAACTCTTTTGTTTACATATTCAAGACGACGCAGATAACGATTATGTCTATCATTACCTTCACTGTGTTTCTTAGAACAGAAATGCATGTGGGCACCATTCAAGGAGGACAAAAGTTCTTTGGAGCACTGTTTTTCATTCTAATAAATGTGATGTTTAATGGGATGGCAGAACTATCTATGACTGTTTTCAGGCTTCCAGTCTTCTACAAGCAAAGGGATTTCTTGTTCTATCCTGCATGGGCATTTGGGTTACCTATCTGGGTTCTCAGGATCCCTCTCTCCGCTGTCGAATCAGGGATATGGATTACCCTTACATACTATACAATTGGATTTGCTCCTGAGGCTAGCAGGTGATTATATGAGAATACTTTTCTTTTTGTATCCTTACTTGCTCTGTTAAACTGTGTTTATTCAACTTAGTCAGTTTTAATGTTTAATTAATTATTCTGCTTTGGCTTTGGTAATGATAACAGTTTTTGAGGGTGAACAAATTTCCCCAACTCACACATAAACCCTCCTTCTATTTCTTCAGATTTTTTCGACAGTTCTTGGCATTCTTCAGCATTCATCAGATGGCTCTTTCTCTATTTCGGTTCATTGCTGCGGTTGGAAGAACACAAGTTGTTGCTAATACACTGGGTACCTTCACCTTACTACTGGTTTTTGTGCTAGGAGGCTTCATTGTTTCCAAAAGTAAGTCATTGATCACTTCTTAAATTTGGGGAACTCTTGTACCTAAAGGAAGATTTTCAACTTTAAAATTGTGATTATATTGCAAAGTGTTGCGTACTCTTCTTTATAGTTGTATTTTATTATTTAAACAAGTTTTTACTTTATGGCTGTAGATGACATTGAACCATGGATGATATGGGGATGCTACATTTCTCCTATGATGTATGGTCAGAATGCCATTGTCATGAATGAATTTCTTGATAAAAGATGGAGCAAGGTAAAAATTCAATTATCTCATTGTTTCTCAGTGCTAACTACATACATGCAATCACAAAAGATAAATTTGCACTGAACTAAATTACATTCACGAACATAAGCATTGTTGAATACCGATTATATCTTGTGCAGCCAAATACAGACCCTAGAATTAATGCACCTACTGTTGGAAAAGTACTTCTTCAGTCTAGAGGCTTCTTCACTGATGATTATTGGTTTTGGATCTGTGTTGGCGCCTTATTTGGATTTTCTCTTCTCTTCAACCTTCTTTTCATTGGGGCATTGACTTACCTAAATCGTAAGTTATATTTAGTTTTTATACTGAATCCATACCTGAATGAAATTTTAAATTTTGGTAAATCATATTAATGTTAAACCAAAATTCCAGCTTTGGGAGATTCAAAAGCAGTCATCTTGAATGAAGCTGATGAGAAGGATAAAAAGTTAGCCTCCAGCCGACATACTGCTGAAGGTTTCAATGAATATTGTTATTGTTTAGAGAATTTTGATTGCACATAGTTTTGATGCAATTCAATAACATCTATACTTTAATTCTGTATGATGAATTACACGTATAGGCATGGCAGTGAGAAATTCTTCAAGAATTGATAACGCTTCGGATCAAGGACCAACAAGAGGAATGGTTTTGCCTTTTCAACCTCTTTCACTCGCATTCAATCATGTGAACTACTACGTAGATATGCCCAGAGTACGTCACTCAATTCTGAACAGTGGATTCTTTTAGCCCTCACTTTATATGGGAAATTTAAACTTAGAGTATTCATTTCGAGACTAATTAATTTTTCTTACTGTAAGTTTTTGGGGCCTTTTTGTTGTATAAGGAAATGAAAAGTCAAGGAATCCAAGATCATAGACTTCAACTACTACGAGACGTCAGTGGTGCCTTCAAACCAGGCATATTGACAGCACTTGTGGGTGTTAGTGGGGCTGGGAAGACAACACTTATGGATGTATTGGCAGGAAGAAAGACCGGTGGGTACATTGAGGGAAGTATTAGCATTTCAGGTTATCCAAAGAGCCAAGCAACTTTTGCTCGAGTTAGTGGTTATTGTGAACAAAATGACATCCATTCTCCACATGTTACTGTCTATGAATCCTTATTATATTCAGCATGGCTTCGTCTTCCTTCAGATATAATGACACAAAGAAGAAAGGTGAGCTAGAAGCATCTTAGTCATTTTTTTAAAACTGTCATCAATTAATACAATTTTTATTGTTGTTCTTTTCCATTTGAATTCTGATTTAGCTATCTTTCTATTGGTGATAAAGATGTTTGTTGAAGAAGTGATGGAATTGGTTGAGCTTAATCCAATCAAAGATGCTCTAGTAGGTCTTCCAGGAATAGATGGTTTGTCAACAGAACAAAGGAAAAGACTAACTATTGCTGTAGAACTGGTTGCCAACCCTTCAATCATTTTCTTGGATGAACCAACATCTGGTCTTGATGCTAGAGCTGCTGCGATTGTTATGCGAACAGTCAGAAATACAGTGAACACAGGTAGAACTGTTGTGTGTACAATTCACCAGCCAAGCATAGACATTTTTGAAACTTTCGATGAGGTAATTTTGAACTCTATAGAATGTCCACTATAGAGTTTTTATCTGGTTATTGTTTAGTAGATTTTTGTCCTATATTACATATCTTCAATCCTGATCTCTATGTCGTTGCAGTTAATGCTAATGAAAAGAGGAGGACAAGTCATTTATGGTGGACCTCTTGGTCGCCACTCACATAAGCTCATAGAATATTTTGAAGTAAGTATAGAAGCTTTTCCATATTTATCATCCAAGAAATTTTGAAACCTCTTTATGCTTTGAGCAATACGAGCTGCTTATAATTTCAATGGTGAACGTTTCACAGAGGTATATTAATCTGCTGCAGGCTATCCCAGGTGTTCCTAAAATCAAGGATGCTTGTAATCCAGCCACATGGATGCTTGAGATCAGCGCTCCTGCAATTGAGTCTCAACTTGATATAGATTTTGCAAATATTTATGCTAACTCTTCCCTTTACCAGTAAGTTTTTTCTTTTATGGTTCTGTTGGTATGTGTTTGCTTATATGACCAGAATATTAGCTTTATTACTCTTGTTTTCTTTTGCACTTTCTTCAGGAGGACTCAAGAACTTATCAAGGAGCTCAGTACTCCAGTACCAGGTTCCAAGGACTTGTATTTCCAAACCAAATACTCTCAATCGTTTTTTGTACAGTGTAAAGCTTGCTTTTGGAAACAGCATTGGTCTTATTGGAGAAACCCTCAGTACAATGCAGTTCGATTTTTCATGACAACAGTGATTGGAGTACTATTTGGTCTTATCTTCTGGCATAAAGGCAACAAGACGTAAATCATATTAACTTACAACATATTCAACTTGCTTCTAGTTTTCACTGGTCTTGTGATTTATAGTTTGGTACCTCATATAGTTTGATCTGATTTTATTTTGGTATCATGTGTCTTAAAGGTTAATTAGCGGCGAGTCTTAAGTTTAAATCATTACTACCTTGATAATTTATGATATCATTATATTAACTCTTTGCCAGAAAATAGCATATACATGGCGCATGATCTCGCTTTCACCAATTTATTCAAATTTCATCTCAAAATGTTTTAATTTGGCCAAATTTAATCTTTAAAAATTTTAATTCCCAAGCTCTTTAAACGAAATTAAAGATTTTATAAAAAATTTGGACATTTGGACAAAATTAAGAATTTTGTTTAGAGACAAAATTTAAGAAAAATAATGTATTGTACGTATTAAATTTCAGATTTTGATTGATTAAGAGAGCAATTCTATTTTTCACTGCATAATTATGGATTTCAAATTAAAAATTTAAGGTCAAATTAGAGAAATAATTAGGGATTCTATTTTAGGGATAGAATTTGGGAGATATTGAATTCTACATGTCAAGTTTGAAATTTCAATTGGTCAAAAAAGAAATTCTATTTTTTAATGGATTGAAACTTAGGGATGATATAAGCAAATTAAGAATTTTAAACAAAATTGAATATTCTATTTGTGGGCAAAATTTAGAAAATATGTGTTATGTGTCAAATTTGGAATTCCAATTAATTAAGGGATCTGGTCAAAAAACAAAAATCTGTCTTAAGGAGAATTCCAGTTTTCAATGAATAAAAAAAATTAAGAATTTCATTAAAAAAATTAAAAATTTAAGAGTGATTTTAAGGAATTTTGTCAAAAAAATTAATAAAATGATGATACATGATAATAATGTGCTAATCATTTAAACTTCAAATCACTCAAATGTCAACTTTTTAATCACGGGGTACCAAAATAGAATCAAGATAAACTACCGAGTACCAATCAGTAGTTTGCCCTAAATTATATATATATATATATATATATATATATATATATATATATAATATTCTTATATTCTGAATTTGCATGGTCAGCAGCCACAAACAACAAGATTTAATGAATCTTTCGAGGGCCATGTACTCTGCTGTGCTTTTCCTTGGAGCTACAAACGCTTCGTCGGTGCAGTCGGTTGTTGCCATCGAGAGAACTGTCTTCTATCGTGAAAGAGCAGCAGGGATGTATTCTGCATTACCCTGTGCATTTGGTCAGGTATAAATATAAAGGAGAAAAATCTGCATAAATTGAGATATTTCTATAACAAAGAGGTAGTATGATTAATGAATCCAACAAGAGCATGATTAATAAATACTAGTGCTGAATTAAACGAAGTACTACATTAATTCTGCAGGTGGCGATAGAGGCAATTTATAATGCAATTCAGGCAGCCATTTATACACTTATCATTTACTCCATGTTCGGGTTTGAATGGGAGGCAAGGAAATTCTTTTGGTTCTACTACTATATACTAATGTGTTTCATCTACTTCACCTTCTATGGGATGATGATTGTTGCGCTAACCCCGGGTCACCAAATTGCTGCCATTTGTATGTCCTTCTTCATAATCTTCTGGCACTTATTCTCTGGCTTTCTCATTCCTAGGACGGTAAGTGATCGATCTACCATTTTGATCATTCACAATTTGATTCCAAAACTGAAACTCTTTTTGCTTGCGTACATAACTCACATGCTTTTAAATATTATAGCAAATTCCTATTTGGTGGAGATGGTACTACTGGGCTTCTCCGGTTGCTTGGACCCTCTATGGCCTTATTACCTCTCAAGTGGGTGACAAAAATGCAGAATTGGAAATACCAGGAGCTGGAAACAAGGGATTGAAGGAATTCCTAAAAGAAAGCTTAGGCTATGACTGTGACTTCCTTCCAGTAGTTGCTGCAGTTCATGTGGGTTGGGTTCTCCTCTTCTTATTTGTGTTTGCCTATGGCATCAGATCCCTCAACTTCCAAAGAAGATAGCCTGTAATAACCATATCGGTTTGAGCAATTCTTACATGCACTAGGAGCGCCATATTATTTATACACTCAATGGTCAAGATTTATTCTGTACATGAATTCTGCTTGTACTACATATGGATCCCACCTGTACAAATTAAATCTTAGCCATTGGTTGCACCTGGAGCATAATGCACCAAGTGCACCTAAAAAATTTTTTATCAATTTTAGGATTATTTACACACTAAATAAAGAATAGGTATTGTACCCAATGGTCCATTCTTTCTTCTATTTTCTCCCAAGAAAAAGGAGTTTTCTAATCCTATGGTGTATCACTATTTCACTTCTCTTCATGGCTGTAAATTAATTGTTGAAGCAAAAGAAAAATAAATGATAGAAAAAATAATCAAGTTAGAAGCACAACCAGAAATTTAAAGTTTCTGTCAAACAAAATAAAGAATTCAAGTGTGTGTGTATATATATATATATATTATAAAGTGTTTATATAAATTATTAGCTGTTATATATAACTATCATGCTTAAAATGTTATTATTTTTATAAATTATGATTGTAAAGAGGCTTAGCCAAAATATATGTATTTGGTACATACGAGTAAATCTTAAATAATAAGAATTATGCAGACTATTACCACTCACACACCTAAAATTGTTCATAAATAAATGATAACTTACAAATCATGTTAAATAACTTAAATCTCTCACACAAAATCAAAATGTGACAGGTTTAATAGTTTGTAAAAAAGAGAGTGTAATTCTATTTGTAAAAAGTAAGTCTCGCGAGTGTTAAAAAAACGACCATATCGTCTGTGTCGTTTAGTCAAAACCAGGAAGAAAACGGGGAGCTGGTCGTGTAACCAAAATTTTGTCAGGTGTAATTAGAACATGATGTAATTAACAAAATTAATAGATAAAATTAAATTTGTACAAGTGAGCTCATACAGGGAGAGTTCATGTGCTGAGTAAATTTAAAGGACGCCAACATCACATGTGAAGGAGGTGAATGAAAATAGAGATCGCAATCGCATCGACTGAAACCCATGGCCAGGGCAGTGTGCTGCATAGGTGACACCCATGGTTTCCTCACCAAGCTACAAAACTTGTGGTCTAATCTCGAAAGGGACATCGACCCTTTGTTATTTCAATCTGCCATCATAATCTTCTTGGGGGATTACTGCGACCGCGGTCCTGATACCCGTCAAGTTATTGATTTCCTGATTCAATTGCCCTCTAGATACCCCAATCAGAAACACGTCTTTCTCTGCGGGAACCATGATTTCGCCTTCGCTGCCTTTCTTGGCCTTCTGCCCCCGCCACCTGATGGCTCGGAGTTCTCGGACGTCTGGAAAGAGTTCGAGGTCAGTGAGGATAGAGAAGGATGGTATAAGGGCGATGGGTATGAAAATATGCATCTTCAGGGGAGGCGATGGGCTGGTACAATTAAGGTCAAGCACAATACTGCCAAGGGCACTGATTATAAGGGTTCCATTTACGATGCTGGACCCACTTTTGAGTCTTATGGGGTTCCTCACGGTTCTGCTGGTATGCTTTCCCTAGTCTTTTTTCTCCTTTCATGGGTTTTAATTTATTGTTGGGTTATGATTGTATTTGGATGCTTCTTCAATATTACTTTATCAATAAGGATGTTTAATTATTTTGCACTGATTTGTCTATTTAGATTTTATTAATCATAGATATACTTGATAAATGTCTAAACATTTCAGTGACATTGGCATTGCGAAGCTTTTTATCCTTTTTATCAGTTATGTCAACTGTGTCAGTTTGTATAGCTTCCAGGCGCTTTCTGTATGACACAATTTAATTACTTTTATTCAGCTCTGCTTAGGGTTGTTAGTGCTATAAAAAATTTTGAAGTGTAACTGGCCCTTCCTTGAAATTGTACATTCTTTTGCTTGAAATTGTACGTTCTTTTGTTCTATTCCCTGAACTGAAGGGCTATCATTGCGTACAGATTTGGTTAAGGCAGTTCCTGATGAGCACAAGAAGTTCCTTGCTGATTTAGTCTGGGTCCATGAAGAGGTGGGACTTCTTTCCTTGCCTTTCTATCTCATCACAAGACATAATTTCCTCATCATTTGACATAGGTTGCAAGTTATTCACCTGCACCTTAGAACAGTGTTCCATATTGAGATTGCAAATTGATGTAGATTAAGGATCAACTGCTGAAGCTCTGTGGATCATGATCTCCATTTTTACTAGGATGATGTCTTTGTGGAGACCGGTGATGGAATCAAACGCTGCAAGTTGATTGCTGTTCATGCTGGTTTGGAGAAAGGGAAAGATGTGAACGAGCAATTAAAATTTTTGAAAGCTCGGGATACTCGGGTACCTAAGGTAGTGGCTCTCAGTGGGAGAGACAGTGTATGGGATATTCCAGAGGTGATGGCTTGCTGCTTCTTTGGTCAAAATATTTTCTTCTGTATTACCATGAAAGGAATGTTGTCTGTTTTTGGATGCAAATATTTTGTTAGCAGTCAATCTTTTTCCTTGTGTAGTTGTTTTTTGGGTTTTCTTTTTTTTTGGGGGGGGTTGGTGTGGACTTGGTATTGTGGTTCCCTCATACTAATTAACTTCTGTTTTCTCGTAGGAACTAAGTGCAAGTGCAACCGTTGTGGTTAGTGGTCATCATGGAAAACTCCATCTAGAAGGCTTAAGGCTGATCATTGATGAAGGTGGTGGATATGAAGATAAACCGGTAGCTGCAATTGTTCTTCCTTCAAAGAAGATAATTCGTGATACAGATGTTTTGGCAAAATAGTTCCGTGCTTTCACACTCGTAATACATTGTGAGAATACAGTATGGTTAAGCAATCAAGCTATCATCTACTAGAGCTTCGTTATGATTGAACTGAATAACACTGAATAATTCTAATATCATATTACTGTACCTTTTTCATCCATCCCCGTGACATGTAAGCTACGGCCTGTGTGTAGCGTGCGTGGTGCTGCATTAGTTATATCAAGGCCTGATAGGCTTTGGATATATGTTCAACTATGTATTGGTGGGCCTCTGAAGGAAAATTGACAGACAACCATGGTCATTGGTGGAAAGCATCCCACTTTTTTCTGTGCATGCAAAGTTCTAAACAATGCAAATTGGTGAGACAGACTGCTATTCAATGTGGATCTGGATTTTTTTTTTTTAATCGGGATGATATTGAATAAATAGTCTTCCCTATGCTTTCTCTATGTCTAAATCAGAAGCTTCCAGTTCTAATCCCAAATTACTGACTGGATCATATATAGTAGGATCTGAATGAGGAAAAAAATTGTTCCAAGAAAGAGATGATGAGTATATTGTAGTTCTATGTACCTCATGATTAGTATGCTTTATTTGTTGAATCACGCCTGCCATAATGATTTGTCCATGTTATTTTTTTTTTTTGGGTAAGATTACTCTTCTGTTAATTTTTCTTGTCCAAAACAATATTACTTATTTATATTGGTTGAAAGAGGTTAAATAAACAAAATGTCATTTCAAGGATTTTTTTTTTACTGCAAATAATGTAGAAAAAATGTTTAAAAAGTCATTGTTTATTATTTAGGATGATAAGTTGTCTTTTCGCAATTAATTTGACCTCTTTTAAGCAGTACGAATTGTTAAGAGTTTTGGACGAATAAATTAACAAGTTGAATGAAATTAAAAGTATGGAGGAGTGAATAGTAAATTTTTAAGGTTAAAGAAAAATAAATTATACAATTTTTTAAACCGAGTGTGATTTTTTGTATTTTGACCCATAATATTTTACTCATGGCCGGTTTGAGGCCTCGGAGAGCCTCACAAGTCGGCCTGGGAAGTTGAAACGTCTCAAATATGAAGATTTGTAATTTACAACCTTCTACATTACATTGAAGTTATAGACCCCACATTTTTACCTTTGGTAAGATTACTTTCACACAAAAGTCATAGCAGAATCCAACTTTCAACTTCCACTTAGGTCCTGTTTGGTTCAAAGGAGGGGAGGGGAGGGGAGGGATTTTAATGGAGGGGAGGGGGAGGAGAGGGATTTTAATGGAGGGGAGGGGAGGGGAGGAGAGATATATTATTTGGTTCAGGAGGGGAGGGGAGGGAAAAATAATAATATATAGACTATTTTACCCTTATGTATTTTAAAAATAATAATAATACTGTTAATTATTTTTTTTTATTTTTAAAAATTCAATATTATCACCACCAAATTAAATAATTAAATAAAATTTGTAATTAAATAAAATTTTTGAGATATTTTTTTAATAAATATATAATAAATGTGTAATTTTCACAAACAAATTTATGATTTTTATGATTCAATATTACATGATTCAATTAAAAAAAAAATTTACATGTATTATAATTTTATTAAAGAATATGTAATAGAATAAAATTATAGACAACTATATAAAAAATATAGCTTAGACAGTTACGTGAGAATTTAGTTGGCCAAAGTTTAAAATATTGCCAGAACTTTACGTTGATGTTTATGTGGGTACAAAATCAATTATAATTCAGCTACTTAAACTTCGGGTTCCCAGTAAACACAAAACTCATCCAATAATTAAGATTCCAAAATAGAGTATTCAAATACAAATTCCAGTTCACATCATTTAAATTTGCCTCAAACCATCTTGAAGGTACCAAGTCTGGAATTGCCAAAATTCCCATAACCACAAAAGGAAGGAGTGAGAAAACCCGTAGAAGAACAGCAACCCATCCCACAATGGTTAATCCCCTATAGTTCAAGTAAGTGAGAAGAAATGTCAAACCTCACGCCGCAACAGCTCTTGGTATGCCACCCCATAAAGCTGGGATTGCCGACTTCAGATAGTCAAGAAACAGTACTGGGTAAAGGGCATTATCAATTACCCCACTTAGCCATTTCATCCAACCTTGCTGAAACCCCCAATAGGGACCCAAAGCTGAGGAAACCCAAACCACATAACCGCTGTTTTCAGGGAACATGGTTCCCATCTCTGCAGTAACCAAAGCTTCGGGAATGGGAGACGAGACACGGACGAATGAAGAAGTGAAGGGATAATCAGACTGAAAACGGCAAACTGAAGCAGGGTATTTTAGACATAATATCTTGTTTCTGACAGCCTTCCCCACAATCCTTCCAAATTGGAGGGAGCAGAGACAGGGGGAGGGGAGGGAAAATTTAATAAAATTTTCCCTCCCCTCCCCTCAAAAGATGCAAACCAAACAAGGGGAGGGGAGGCCTCCCCTCCCCTCAAACCAAACAAGGGGTTAATCTCAAGCTTTAATTTTTATTGTAAATAGTAAGTGATTATTGACAAAAATTTGCTTAATAAGACTCAAAGTATGAATATTGATATAAATTTTAAATTAATAAAATCAAAATTGGCGATTGAGATTAAAGACTCGTTGGATTTGTAAAAAATTAGATATGAAAATAAAAATAAAAATAATTTTAATATTTTTATTTTTAATATTAAGTAATAATTAAACTCTTGATTGGATAATTGGCAGCGGCATATTCCATCTCCCGTGGGGATATGCATCCAGCGGTGGAGTCGGTATTCGCTTGTCATTGATTCGGCAAAAAGCCGTGAAAGAGGGAGATGTCATGTAAAATATCGGTGCATTAATAAAGATATTTTTCACTTCAATAATAAAGAGAGACTGCGAGAAACGTTCAATCTTGCAAACATGTAACAGATTTTTTTTTTTTTTGGGAGACATGAGCATGTCATAGATACTTTCCTCTCATTTGTAGTGTTTAACCAAATCCCCTTTTTTTTTTTTAACTGCTTTTCGGTGACATAAGTTTTTTTTCTGTCGTGTGAACGAAACCCCAAAAAAAAATATTTGAAAATAAAAAAAAAATTATTCTAAGATAAAATTACTCTCACTCAAATTCATTATTTACTATAATTACCCTTAACTATTTTTATTTAACCTCTTCTATTTATTTTATTGAAATGTTGTATATATTTATTGTGATTTTAATTTTGCTATTTAATTTAATAAAAAATTAAAACTTAACTCAAATTAATCATAATAAATATGTAAAATCATTTTATCCGTTCAAATAATATTAATTGTAAAGTCAAATTTATAATACCCTTTTCATAATTTAATAGTCAAAGGTATTTTTTTTTAAGATTTACTAAACACAAACTACTTCTTAAATATTAAAAAAATGCTTATTAAATAATTTTATTAAATACAAATTGCTTGTTTTAAATGATTCTTATGAAACTCAATTTGAAAAAAAAGAAAATACTATTTTAAAAATAAGTAGAAATGTACAACAATTTCATATAGACTCTTAATTTTTTTGGAAATAAAACTCAAATTGAGGGAAACATTATTTATTTGGATTGGTAGAGACACATTGCTAAATCAGGGTTATAAGAAATTGATTGTAAGGGATGGCAATTTTGACTCTTACCCATCTCAATCTCAATCTGCCCCTAATCCATTTGTGTCTGGTTATATCAATTGTTGACCAAGTATTAGGACAGATTCAAGGAAAACTTTATTAATATTCGAGGGTCAGAACATTTATATTTGCTCCATTCGCTGAGATTTAAATATTTATCATTTAGTTAATTATGACAAATATTTTTATAATTATTTTAAAATATGCAAGATAGATCTTTTATTAATTTGATAAATGTTTACAAGTATATTTATCAATAAGTTTTATAGGAATTATTTGAGTAATAAATAAAGTCAAAATTATACTTTTTATTTTTTAATTTTGTTTTAAATTGTATTTGATTAATAAATAAAGTCAAAACTCTGCTTGTCAAAATAATCTCCCGTGCGGTCACAGTATGAAAAATTAACAAAATTTTCGCTCAAAAATAAAGCAAAAAATAGAACCACAAAGAGAAAAATGAAAAACTCATTCTAATTCGCGACTCGCACATTGATGTCACATTACATAAATTATTCGAACGAAACATTAGTTGAATCAACATTTTGTCAACTTCAATTATGAAATCGAACATCTCTCTAGAGTTTCACAGAAGAGTGAAAGAATTTTACGTAAATAAACGCTACAACAGTTTCACACAAGGAGACGCAGGTAAAGGAGGGCATACATTCAAAAGTCACAACTCAAAAAGAAGTAAAGAACCTTTCCCAGTGTCTTTTTTTTTTTTTTCGTGGTACATCGTCAAATCGGAAAAAAGGCAAAAAGACATGGGATGGGAACACAAACCCGGGAAAGAAAAAAGAAAGATGAATTTGCACGTCCAGAGCCAGTTATATCATATCCTTGAGCCCACTGGGTGGGGTGGTGGGTCCCGTGGTCCTGAATCCCCATCACACGTAGCGTGCTTCGTTTGCAATTGAGTTGGCGGATGGCGCTACCGTTCCACCCTACAAATTATCTCAGGTTGATATTTTAATCCCTTAATTCTCTCCCCGAGAAAGAAAATTGTGACTTATCTTCACGGTTCTCACGCCCCCATTCAACTTGAACTCAACACTCCACATACCGCAGTTCGAACTCCGGATCTGTCTCGCACCTCTATCACTCTTCTTCCATCTCAAAACTCAACAAGTAATAAAATCACAAGAATGGTTTATACTATACCGGGAATACGATTTCCGGTTGTTCCTTCAGTGTACAAGTCCTCGCAATCGGGCTTCCATGGTGATCGTAGGAGTGCAACTCTTTCCTTCTTTCTGAACAAGGATTCCATTTCTTGTAGTACGCCTATCTCATCTTCACTCCATTACTTCTACTATTTCAATTCGTTGTTGGAGTTATAGCCAGTGTTTGCTTCAAAATTGGCTTGGTTAATGTACAAAAAACCAACACTGATTGATTGAGTTTTTGAAATGTAGCAATTTGTAAGCAACAGAAATGGATTCCGCAATACAGCGTTTCCAGGTTCAGTGTAGACAAAATCTGTTTCTTCGAGTTGTCATCACATTCGTTCATCATATATGTTTTTATCTAGGTCCTTGGAATTCCTTACTGATTTGGATTTGTGTCCTTGGGAAAAACAACTAGGTTTTCAGAATTTTGTTTCAAAGAATCGAATCAATCTTTGTTCCGTTCTGTATATTCCTTGTAATTTATGTTATCATTTCTGTTTGTATTGTTAAAAGTCGCACTCCTCCAGGCAGCTTTTTCTAAGATATGAACCCATCTATGCCAACCCCAACTCTCTGGTACCATTTTGTTCAGCATTTAGTTCTCAAGTTTTGTATTCGTATAGATGCTGAACTTAAATGTCTGTTTAAAGTTTATCTTGATTGTGATATAAATTTTATCTTGCTCTATGTTAAGGACTTGCTTGTTTTTTTAATGCAACCTAACATTTTGGTCGAGTTTTAAAACCTGATAATTCTTTCAAGTACCGATTTGAGATTATAAAGGCTGGGTGAGATCAAGCTTAGTTCTATATGCTTCAAGCTTGGGTGGATTAATCAGATTTACTGCTCTGTATGCGACAGACTGAAAGATGATATCGTTACTTTTAGCTTGTCTCTGCTCCCTTTAGGTTAGACTTTAGGCTGATAGGCTTCATGAGGAGGGAAAAGAAGGAAGAAGAATAAATAGTAGGGTGACAATTTGTGCAATATTTTTAGCAAAAATTAATTATAGCCCCCAAATTATATAGCCTAATTACAATTTTAGTACACGAATATTAAAATGTAACACTTAACCCCTCTAAATACAAAGAGTGAAAATCTTACATCTCAACTAAAACTAACATCTAAAGGTCATGTGATTGTCACATGATACTTTATGCCCCTATCATCTTTTGGAATTCCCCCCACTTAAAGTATTACATGACAACTATGTGGCTTTTGGATGTTAGATTTAGTTTATATATAAAGTTTTCACTTTTTGCGATGGTGTGGGGGAATAAAGTGTTACTGTGTACCAAAATTATAATTAGGCTATAATTTAGAGGGGTTATATGTAGTTTCCTCTTATTTTTATGTAGAAATTTTATTTTTTTGGGGCATTATGCAGATGATCATAAGTTGAAGCAGATACTGGTTAGGATGATTTCAGTACTTCACTAAATCAGAATTTTTGGTACTGGGAAACCAGCTAGAGGAAGCTCATTTGACCATTTTGGCATGGCTCCTTCGAAACTATTGTTAACAATAATTGATATGAGATACTTTTGAGAGTATAGTTTTCATAATTTTGTGCTAAATATTTTGTTAAATTCGGTTTCTTTCCCTCTCATTGTTTGTTTAGAATATAAAAGTAAATCTAAACTATTGTAAGGATTATTTTCAAGGTTATTTCCTTTCTTTGCTTGACTAGACAATTTTTCAAATGAACTTTGAGGTCTTGTTTGGGGTTTTAAAATGTAATATTAATTAGTTTGTTAGTTGGTTTGTGAAATGGCTGTCAATTTTTAATGGTTGATCATTTTGAATTGCAAATACATGAACGTGATAACTTTTTGGAAATAGAAAACGTGAAGAATGAGATATATCTTTCTCCTTAGGATGAACATAAAAGAAATTTAGTTTACATGAAAAACTAATTCCTCACTGTTCAGTTGAAAACACCTTACTGATGCATTGATGACTTCTTATAGGGAAGACCCTTGATGGGAAATTTTCCCATGATTCTGACTCCTCATCCTCCATGGTTGCTGCATCTGATAAAGTTCATGCACCTGGAGGTCAAGATGACACTTCAACCCTGACAGATCAACTTGAAACTCCTGAAATAACCTCACAGGATCCACAGGTACTTTTGTCCATCTTCATGTGGAGCTTTTTTGTAATCTATAGTTTAATATAAATACTTTGCATGCTTGTTATGTGGTTTGCATGCCTTTTTTCTTACAGGGATTATGGTTTTGTTGTCATATGCATCTGAAAAAATGTGAAAAGTTAACCTGTTGCTGTAATTATAAGAAACTGGCGCCTTTTAGTTGAATAATAGCATAATTATTTGTAAGTTAATTGTAACTTTAAGAGGGGGGGGGGGAGTGGGAGCAGAGAGAAAAAAATATTAAAAGAAAACTACATCCTATGGGTGGAATTCAGAAATGTGAAAAGTAGACTGCTGCTTGAACTTTAAAATTCCCGGGCTCCTGTCTCATGATTTGCATGCAGGTAGGATTTGTTTGAAGGCAATCTATTAGTTTAAAAAAGTTCATTGAAAATATATGGATATAAAAGGAAAGCATTCCTTGCCATGCATTCTAAGGGTCGACAATTTTTTTTTGAAATGTTAGAGATGCTATTAATTTCAGGCTTCCTGATGAATACATTCTCACTTGCATGACAAACTCTATTAGTAGAATTATAGCATGTTATGAACCTGATTCTTGGAAGCATTTGTATTGCCGAACAATTTTGAGAATATTAAAATGAGAATGAGACTATCAACAGATCATGCATAATAGTAGTGTGATGGTTTTGATGGATGAATGGAACAAATTGCCTAAGGATGCTTTAGACTGTTGATTTGCTTATGGTTATTCTCAAATTTCTTGGCCATTGAGCAAAGGCGTTACTGGTTTTCTATGTTTTCTATATTTTCATAGGTAGCAATCCAACATATGTGAATGGATTAGTATTTTTGTTTATGCCCTCTGTTTATTCATTCTTAGTAATGTCAGAGTGCATTGGCTTTTATATTTTAGGCTCTTCAAACCTTAGAGGATCTAACCATGAAAGATGCTAATGAGTACAAGGGCGATGAAGCAACTAGTGGTTTTAGAGAGGTTGAGGATGGACTAGGTTCTGTTCTTTCATCAACTGTGGATGTTGATGCCAATGCTCCAACTAAAACATCAGTTTCTACAAAAAAGAAAGTAAAGATAGAAGGAGATGAAGCTAAACCTAAGATCATTCCCCCACCTGGCACTGGGCAGAAGATATATGAAATTGATCCATATTTGCAAGGTTATCGTGATCATCTTGATTTCCGGTGAGTTGACATCTTACCTTAAGCTTCTTATAGTATAAAGGAGTGAAATAATTATATGTACTTCTGAATAGACTGTCTTGGAAAGCTTTGGAAGCTCAAATAACTGCTGAAGGTTCTTAGAATGGGGTTAAAAATACTATCTTTGCCATCTATTTTAAGCTATTGTACGAAAATAGAACTTGACAATCTGTTGCTCATATGTGCTGCTGGTAGCCGGGAGGTGTTAGCAATGCTTCGAATTACTTAGTCTTTTAGAATATAAATATACTTGTGGAGATCTCACTTTCCTGTATTCATTCAAGCTTCTGAGCTGTGTGTGTTTTTTTCTCCCCCCTTTTATTCTCTATTTGTTGTATAGTCCAACCGCTACTGAGCTGCAGAAAGAAGAGATTTCATTAAATGATTCATCTAAAGAATATTCCATTCACCACATGAGCAAGTTTAATGGGGCCTCCTGCACGAGAAAAGCATTAGAAGTGGGTTAAAAAACCAATTGGTTGTGGGAAAATCATAAGCATATGATATAATAAAGGCAACATTTCCTATATATAGGAATTTCTTTTTCCTGCTGATGGCATATATGTCTTAATTAATTTCTTTACTCAATTATTTGTAAAAATAATTTAACAATGTGAAAAAATTGTCAATCTTAAATATGTATATATATACAGTACTCTGTTTTTGTAGGCTTTAGTTGATTATTATATTGTTCATTATGTTATTTGTTCTGTTTCTCAAACTCTAATCCGTTATGCGTCTGTGCTTTTGATACCTAACAAACTGTGGAACATAACCTGATTTTATTTAAATACATATTTTTCTAATTACAGTTATGGACAGTATAAAAGATTGCGTGGGGAAATTGACAAGCATGAAGGTGGTTTGGAAGCATTTTCTCGTGGCTATGAAAAATTTGGTTTCACACGCAGGTTTTATATTACACCTACTTTTGCATATTGATGTTCAAGATGTATATATCTATCTTTTCTGTTTCAAAAGTTACTGGATCTCACATCCTTAATGTGATTAAATTTTTTACCTGTATCATGTGCAAATTCTGAGT
Organism: Erythrophleum fordii; assembly: GCA_032878935.1. Taxonomy (NCBI): domain Eukaryota; kingdom Viridiplantae; phylum Streptophyta; class Magnoliopsida; order Fabales; family Fabaceae; genus Erythrophleum; species Erythrophleum fordii. The sequence goes on along the minus strand of JAVQMF010000045.1, from coordinate 10,025,188 downwards.
CCATAACCAATCATAATTAATTAATCAAAAGGAGAAGCTTTTATTTTATATTTTAAATGTTATATTTATTGTTCAGATAAATCTCACTGCTAACTCCAACTTTCTGGAAACTGATGAATATTTCCTGTGAGAAGACCTCTGATGGCTTTAGGTGTCTAATTAATGGGACTGGCAACATTCTCTTTTTTTTTTTTGGTTTTGTTTTTTTCTTTTGGGTTACTGGAAAGTGATGTAAGTTTGATTAAAAAAAATGTTTTTGACATTTGTCGTCCTTATGACTATGACAATATAGCATGAAAAAAGAGATCAATTTAACATTTCCATTGTAATTTTGGATTTGCAACTTACCCAGAGATCAGCCTGCTAGGAGCACAATTTGAGCCAGACAAATGCAATTCTGGAAGTTAGATAGGAGTATTTTTTTGTTATAGTAGATCTATGTTTGGGTTGTTGGTTTTGTTCTACTAGTTCTTTATGTCCAATAACGTGGTTGTACTTTTCAGTGAATGACGTGCATTACTCTATTGTGCTTTTGAAATGTTTGTTAAAAGTCTCTAGATTGTTTGCTTTGTAATCTTATGTGCAGCCTTTAATAAGATATTGAATCTACCCTTTCACGCTTTACTTTAATTGTTACTTAGTAAAGTCCTTAGCATGTAATCTAATAAGTGTCAGAAACTAAATCAACCATGTAAGTGAAGTTAATCCAACATAGCTGATGTAGAACAAAGTCTGAAAGAACCGTTAAACAAATTCAAAATGAAACAGTCCAAATGAGACTGAAAACCCTAATACACAAGTCTCCTTCTATACAGATGACTTAAATAACCCTAATCCAACTAGGACAAGAAACCTTGCAACTAAAGTACTTCTAATCCTAATGGTAATTTATTTCTAATCTAACTAGTAATAGGAAATCATAAGACCTGAGGGCCCAACACATAAATTCACAAATTCCCAAAAATTAAACCCTCATTCCAAAATTACGAAATCCCTATGTTTCAAATCAAAGCAACGTGAAAATTTAAGAGAATTGTAATAACTTTCTTTTCTTTAACCGTCTCTGAAAAAATTATGCTTTCTGAGTTTTGAATCTTTCTATGTTTCTGATAACTCTAAACTGTTCTTGCAGTGCCACGGGCATTACTTATAGAGAGTGGGCGCCTGGAGCTAAGGTATCTGCATCTTAGTTCTTGATATTAACATTGATTATATATATATATTGTTTCAATTTTTTTGCAAGTTATATTCTTTGGGCAAAATTTTTGACAGGAGTGCATAGTCAACTGTGTTAAAATTCTGCTCTTCTTGATTATCCATTTACTTAGAACACTATTGAAGTTTTTCAGTGCATGCAATTATTGTGTATTCTAATGACTCCTGGCCTTTTCTTTTTTCTTAGAGATGGATTCAGACTATTTACCAGTATGAGTAACAGAGTTAACTGTATTTATTGTTAATGTCAAAATAATGATTAATTGCTAATGATCTAAAAATAACCTGAGGGAGAAAATGCATTCACAAAGATTCAAGATTTATATTTAATATACTTTTTAAAGTGGTGGTCTCTGTCCCTTTCCTCACTCTCCTTCCCCTTTCCCACTATATTATCACTTCATGTATAGAAACATAGATTAGAGAGACTTTGAGTTTGGGTGTTGAGTGCATGGGTCTGTAAGCAACAAGATAATTACTGTTTCAATCTCTATATAGCTGGAGTTTTAATACCTCTTACAAACCATCATGGCTATTATTGGTTGCTTTTCCAGTCGGCAGCATTAATTGGAGACTTCAACAATTGGAATCCAAATGCAGATGTAATGACTCAGGTATGTTATCTGTGTTTGGCCTTAAACTACTTAAGAAACTGAGGATGCTTTTTGTCATAAAAATGCTAGTTGTTGCATTGTTGATTATCTGGTGGTTTTAACTTCTCCTTATACTTATCCTATCTGTTTGACCTAGAATGTAGTTTATGCCTCCTCCTCTCCCCCTTGTTCCGTTCCTACTCATTCTTTTGGTGTAAAACCAATTTTAATCTGTGTTTCTTCCCAGTTCTAGGGGGATAGAGTGCATTTTGGTGGGGGTGATATATGCATCTTTGAGAGAAACAAAGGCAGAATTGATTGTAGAAGTTTAACATATAGGATTTTGAAGTTTAAAAATAGCTAATAGCCTATTAGTTACATATGAGTGTTAAGATTTAGAATTATTTACTGTCACAAAGAGATTAGCAATTGTTGAAAGCTGTAAATATTGCTTTTGAAGACTATTTGATGTCAATATATATTCAATATACTTATAATGCACAATTCGCTGAAGGCTTGTAGAATGTCTAATAAACTGAGTTGCAATCAATACCCATTCTACACATGATTAAGCCCTATCACCAACTTCTCTAAAAAAAATTTCTACTTCAGAATTTGAAGATTTATTTGAGCAATCTGATGTAATATAAGATAAGTGTTTATTATAATCAGACAATTAGTATCTTAGGAAATAATTTGATCCTTACAAATTAAAAAGATTAAAAAAAAAAAAGAAATCTTTAGGAAAAATAAGTTTATGCTCATTGTGACTCTAAAGCCCTCTTCAAAATGGGTTTTTCTTTATCTCTCTGTTTTTTTTTTCTTTTTTTTAATTGGAACCCTTCGACACTGCTTTAACTAGCTATTCTGATTCTTTTATATAACTTGGAATATGCTGAAGGAGCTGCATAGAATTTTCAAGTCTTTGTTGGGTCTTCATACTAACTTAGATTTTCAATGCTGTTGATGGGAAATTTCTTGAGTGTTGACCTGTACGTTTTTCTACTGGTGGATTGGTGAGTACTGGGTAGACACAAATATATTTTGGTAAGAAAGGTAAAAAAATTTCATTTTTGACTGAAAGATCATTGAGGGATGAAGTTGGAGAAGCTTGGAAGGCCAAAGGAATACTTCAAGGGGTGGGCACAGGGTCATGATCTTATGTAATATCCTTGGGAATTGTAGATCTCTTGTCGCATTGTTCTTTTGAGAGCTATCATTGTTACTTCTCATATATTGAAATCCATTTGTGGCCCCAACATTTCATGAGTATGGTGGTGTTAGTACAGAGTGCCATTTTGATATATATATATATATAACTATTTTTCCAAAAATAATATTATTAAATGGACAGAATGCCTTTTTCAAATGAATACTTACCATGTAACAATAGAAGTGATGTTAACAAATCTTGCTAGCTCCTCTATATTGGATACCCTTTGTCAAATTTTAATAATACAACTTATGTTATACACTACTGGTGGTCTTTAACTGTTCTAATTTGTCCAAACAGAATGAATTTGGTGTCTGGGAGATATTTCTGCCTAACAATGTGGATGGTTCACCGCCAATTCCTCACGGTTCTCGAGTGAAGGTGAGTTTTCTTTTGAGTGGTTTTTAGTGTTATTTTTTCTTTTAGGGGGATGTCTTATACTCAATTGATACACTGGCCTACTTTCTTTCTCTAATATATATATATATATATATATATATATATATATATAGTGTTAAAGCAAAAATGTTAATAAGTCTCATCCTTTGGGTTCTTATTATAAATATTAAATATTTGTGTCTGGAACCAGAACTCTGGGTTTTCTCTCATAAATATTTCTTGAATATGTATGGGTAGATCCGCATGGATACTCCCTCTGGCATCAAGGACTCAATTCCTGCTTGGATCAAGTTCTCTGTACAGGCTCCGGGTGAAATTCCATATGATGGCATATACTACGATCCACCAGAAGAGGTGAGGTTCTGCATTCCATGTAGGTTATATTTAAAAATCAGGAAGCAGCAAATATAATGAATTATTCTCTTATATTTTAAAAATATCAAATTAAAATAACTTTCTTTTTTTTGGGGGGAGGGGGGAATAATTGGTTACCAGTTCTTTAGTCTGACCTTTGTTAAAATTAGATATAGCAAGTGATGCTTACTTACATATCATCAACTTCTGCAATTGATAATCCAAGTCAAAGATGACTTGTTGATCTTATTATGTTCAAATTACCTGCCATGCATCTCTGTTAAAATTGTTTTCTTGTTCTCTTCTTTGCAGGAAAAATATGTTTTCAAACATCAACAGCCAAAGAGACCAAAATCACTTAGAATATATGAGTCACATGTTGGAATGAGTAGTCCGGTGGGCATCTTTTCCTCTTCTCAACTGTGATAAGTGCTTATTTGATGGATCCTTTGGCAGCCTTGGTTTCTCTACAACTTTACTTTGGAAGTCAGTGATCTAATACTGCTGAAGTTTAGTTACTAACATGAATGCTAGAATGTAAAGGAAAAATATTTTTTAATTCTAACATATCTTTGGCCGCTATAAAGAAATTTTTGGTCATGATTCTCCACAAAATGCATCACATTAGCTTTCACTACTAAGTGAACACCACCCATAACAAAGTTTGATAAATTTGGGCAACTGTGGCTACACTAACATAAGGGCGTCCAGATGATTCTCGTTCTGATTTGGTTGCCCTTGAAGGAGAATACTATCTAACAAATGTCAAACAGCAAATGGCTAACTCTTTAACGATTCTTTGTCATCATCCTAAGGTGAAATTATCATTGTCCAGTAAATTCCAAGTGAAGGGCATCAGTTACTATGTGGAACAAGGCTTTAAATTTTTTCACACAACCTTATCTGTTAACTAGATTTTTTCCTGTGGGGAGATTTGATCCCTATTTTTTTTCTCCCCCATTTAGTCAATGTTAAGCTTATTTAAACAGTAGGAAATTTGCATATTGTTGGAGAATAAACCTCTCAGATCTGGCTAAAGTGTATATTTAGAGTTTTATTTCTTATGCTACTAACGTTGTGATCAACCTTGTGGTGCAGGAGCCTAAAATCAACACATATGCCAATTTTAGAGATGATGTGTTACCTCGCATTAAAATGCTTGGCTATAATGCTGTCCAGATTATGGCTATCCAAGAGCATTCTTATTATGCTAGCTTTGGGTAACTCTTGCTGGATTCTAAGTTGATGTTTTCCATGGATTTTTTTTTTTAAATTACTACTGCTTCCAATGTGATTCTAAACAGTGAAAAGCAGTTTTCTTCTGTATCTCATGTTTCTCAGTGCATTGGTGTTTTTCTCCCAAAGTCAGCTGCCATCTTGTAAAAATATTATTCTGCTTGATGCAGATACCATGTTACAAATTTCTTTGCCCCTAGCAGCCGGTTTGGAACTCCAGAAGAACTTAAGTCTCTTATAGATAGAGCCCATGGACTAGGTCTTCTTGTTCTGATGGATATTGTACATAGGTAATGATTGATCATTGTTATTATTATTATTATTATTATTATTGCGGCACTATCTCTAAGAACTGTTATTTTCTTGCTCCTTTTTTTTTTTCCTTTGTTCATTCCTTTGTGTTCAAATGATCATTACATGAAGGCTATTAACTGCAAGGTCTTATTGATACTACTTCTTTAAACTTCTGCTTAGACCTGATTTTTAGTATCTGGTGAATGTAGCCATTCATCAAATAATACATTGGATGGGTTGAACATGTTTGATGGAACCGATGGTCATTACTTCCATTCTGGATCACGGGGTTATCACTGGATGTGGGATTCTCGCCTTTTTAACTATGGAAGCTGGGAAGTAAGCATCATCTTTACAAATTCATTGATATAGCTCTGACAATATTTGCCATCATGTTTTCATCCATTAGTAGTGACTGTTCCTCGTTATTTAGGTACTAAGATATCTGCTCTCAAATGCAAGATGGTGGCTGGAAGAGTACAAGTTTGATGGGTTTCGATTTGATGGTGTCACCTCAATGATGTACACTCATCATGGTTTGGGGGTATGTCATCTGTCTTTATGTTTCTTGGTATTTTATGATGACTTCCCTGTGTTAATAGTAAATCATCAAGGATTACTGGGTCGCTAGGTGAAAAGGGGGGGGGGGTGAAAAAAGGGGGTGAAATCATCAATGCTGTTAGGTTTAGCTTCTTGTAGTCCCTCTGGGTTAATCCATATGGGGTGTGTTTCTTGTTTGATTTCTATTTCATTCTTTTGTTGCTTCTGCAAGAGTGTTTTAAAATATGATATCTAGAACAATTTTTGTGTTTTATGTAAACTGATCTCCAATAATAGCTTTTTTCTGATTCTTTTTAAATATCAACTGTGTTGTGGACATGAGCCTTGTTGGCAGATCGTGGTGCATTTAAACAAAGGATAATGCAAGAGCTTTAGACCAACATTTCCTATGTCCTAATCCTATCTCTCCAACTTTTATGGGATAGGTTTGTTTTCTTAGTTCCCTATGGATTTCTGCTCATGGTTTTTTTCTCAGCCAGGATTCATTGTAAGATATGCAGAGGGACTAGCAAGCTAATTTGTGCTAGTGTACCTTACACTTTTTTCGTTAAATGTATTTTTGCTGTCTCAGGATTCATGTCTTCATTCTTTGTAAGTACTTTTTCTTTATGAATTCTTCTAATATTAAAAAAGCAGGAAGAAAAAGGAAACAAAAGGTCTCTTCTAGACTCGCTTAAAATTTTAGTTAAACAATTTCAATGTTTATGTGGATCAGAATAGCAGTGTGCTCACCTGAAAATATCAGCCAAAGTTGATATTTGAATTCTTGGGACCTGCGTGATACAGTATATTGTCCCATTACAATTTTGATATGTTTTATTTGTTTGTGACAATCTTTTCTCTTATCCTTGATGCCCTTACCATGTCAGGTTCCAGACCACACACCAGCTTTCCAGCTTTTACAACCTAATCAATCCATATTAATTAATGCACCATAAGCCTAAAAATGATTACTTAATAAGAAAACAGTCTGACATCATATATAGCTCTGCAGGTTTTCACTTGCTTGCTCCTACACCATTGTTTTCCTTGTAAGGAGCTTGGGTCTGAGATGCTTCCTTTATTGTTGGCATTTTCAACTAACTGATTTGAACATTGTAATTGATTATGAAATTGTTTATGATCTAGAACCAGTTGCATATTGATCGAAATATTGAAGCCTCAAGCTGCGTATGTTTTATTCGATCGAAACTTTTATTTATAGGGCAATATATGAGCGAATATGGCAGTAAAAAATAAAAACTGATTACAGAGATATTAGGGAATAAAACAAGATAAATGCTGAACTAAATAATCCCAAAGAATCAAGGAAATATTTTGTTGGGATAAGCACTAATCTACTACTGTTCATAGGGCCTTAATGGGCCTGAGTCCACTTACACTCCCTCTCAAGTTGGAGAATAGATATTCATCGTTCCTAACTTACTGCTAAGTTCTTCAAACTTAACTCTAGACAGAGCCTTTGTAAGAATGTCAGCAACTTGTGAATTTGATGAGACATAGATTAAATCAACTATCCCCGCATCAATTTTTTCCTTGATAAAGTGTTTATTGATTTCAACGTGTTTAGTTCTATCATGGTGGATCGGATTTCTAGCAATGACAATAATAGCCATGTTATCACACCACACTTTCATAGGAGGGTTAGTCTCAATTTTCAATTCATTTAACAACCTGAAGATCCACATTCCTTCACATATTCCCAAAGCTAATGCTCTATATTCTGCTTCGGCACTACTTTGTGCAACCATTGCTTGCTTCTTGCTCCTCCAGGTCACCAAGTTCCCTCATACAAAGGTATAATAGCCTGAAGTTGATCTTCTATCCATGGGACACCCAGCCCAATCTTCATCTGTGAATACTTCAATGTGCTTGGTTCCTCTTTTTCCGAAAAACAAACCCTTTCCAGGTGTCATTTTCAGATACCGTAGAATTCTGTAAACAGCTTCCATGTGTTCCTCTTGAGGCTTGCTCATAAATTGGCTTACCACACTTAATGGATAGATTATATCAAGTCTAGTATAAGACAGGTATATTAGCTTGCCAACTAATCGTTGATATCTGCCAGTGTCAACCGGCAATGAATCTCTCTTTTGACCCAATTTTATGATTGAATCCATTGGGGTCTCAGCAGGTTTTGCCCCCAGCATTCCTGTCTCCCTCAACAAATCTAGAGTGTACTTTCTTTGGGACACAATAATCCCTTCATTAGACCTGGCTACTTCCATTCCAAGAAAATACCTTAGAGTTCCTAAATCCTTCACTTCAAATTCAGCTGCTAGTGATCATTTGAGTCTCTGAATTTCCTCTAGATCATCACCTGTTAAGATAATATCATCCACATAGACTATTAAAATTGAACTTCGTCCATGTGAATGCCTCACAAATAGTGCATGATCGGTTTGGCATTGGGTATACCCTAGACTCTTCATTACATTTGTAAATCTGTCAAATCAAGCCTTTGGTGACTATTTAAGACCATACAGGGATTTGTGCAATCTACACACTTTATGTGGTCTATTAAAATTTGAAAGACCTTGCAGTATATCCATGTACACTTCTTCCAAATCGCCATTTAAAAAGGTATTCTTCACATCTAGTTGATAAAGGGGCCAATTTTTGTTAGCTGCAAGAGACGAGAATTTTGATAGTATTGAATTTTGCCACTGAGGTAAAGGTTTCTTGATAATCAATACCATGCGTTTGTGTAAAGCCCTTTGCAACTAGACGAGCCTTATATCTATTTATGGTACCATCTGGGTGATACTTGATAGTAAATATCCATTTACATCCAGCCGTAGTTTTTCCTTTAGGTAGATCAGTGATTTTTCACGTGTGGCTTTTGATTAATGATCTTAATTCATCAGCAATAGCCTCCTTCCATTTAGGATTTGCAGCTGCCTTTTGGAAATTTGCTGGTATTTTCTCATTAGAAAGATTAGCAATAAAACTCTGAAATTTGTTAGATAATTTATCATAACTGACAAATTTACTGATAGGAAGAAGAGTACACTGTTTTACCCCTTTTCTCAATGCAATGGGCTGGTTGAGATCTTCAAGAGTGGAGTTTGAAGCTGACTCTTGAACCTGCACAGGATTTCTTGAGGTCTCATGTGCCTTATCTTTGTCCCTTCTGGTGTATACTATTAATTCCTTTCCTTGAGGTTGATCCGCCATCCCTGTTTCAATATGATCTTTCTTTGATAGGTTATTTTCAGTGGTATTAGGCTCAGACACAGGTCTGTTCAAGGCATTTTGGTCAAATTGGTTAGGATCAAGAATGGGTAAGGTGTCAAGAATGGGCTCCAGATTCTGGTCAGATTTAAGCGAAGGTAAATGTTGGCTACCCGAAGATTCATTTGAGACCAAAAATTGCCATTCGTCATTACTCTCCCCCTGAATGGGAGTTTGATGATAAAAGGACTGTTTTTCATCAAAGGAGACATTCATAGTGACAAAGAACTTCTTTAAGGTGGGGGAATAACATTTATAACCCTTTTGGGTGGGTGAATATCCTAAGAAAATACATTTAAGCACTTTTGGGCATAAGCAACACAGCCAAAGACTTTTTCAGGAATGTGTGAGATTATGTGGGAATTGGGATAAGTTTCAGTGAGTTTGTGGAGAGGGGTTTGGAAGTTTAAGGTTTTGGAGGGCATTCGGTTCATCAAAGGTGCAGAAGTGAGTATTGCTTCCCCCCAATAGGTTTTGGGAACACTATAGGTGGCCATGAGAGCCCTTGTGACTTCAAGGAGGTGTCTATTTTTTCTTTCGACAACTCCATTTTGTTGGGGGGTATTAATACAACTAGTTTGGTGAATAATTCCATGCTGTTTAAGGTAGGTTTGTAATGTATCACTCATATACTCCTTCCTATTATCACTCTTAAGGACTTGGATGGAGGTTTGAAATTGAGTTTTGATCATGGAGTGAAAATTTATAAAGATTTGTACCACTTGAAATTTTTCTCTCATAAGAAACACCCAAGTGAGGCGAGTATGATCATCAATGAAAGTCACAAACCATTTTGCTTTGGTAATGGATGGAACACGGGATGGTCCCCAAATGTCACTATGAATCATAGAGAAAGGATGTGTCGGTTTATGTATGTGTGATTTATAGCTATTTTTTGTGTGTTTGGAAATTTGACAAATATCACAAGTCAAAGAAAGATCATTTTTATTCATGGAATTTGGAAATAACTTGAGCATATAATTGAAGTTGGGGTGGCCTAATCTATAATGCCACAACAACACATTTTTATTTGAAAAATGGACTGATAAGGCTTTGCTTCTCTCATTTTGCAATTGGTTATTGCTCCTTCCTTCCAGACAATAGAGACCTTCAAGTATCCTAGCAGTGCCAATCGTCCTCTTTGACTCCAGTTCCTGAAAGATACATTTAGTATAGGTAAAGTTAACATGGTAGTGTAGATCATCAGTAACTCTTCTAACAGATAGTAAATTGCACTTCAGATCAGGTGCATAAAGAACATTTTTTAGTACAATATATGTAGTTTTATACACCTTTCCTATCCCAATAGCTTCAGTAAATGTCCCATCAGCAATTTTAATATACATAGGACTATTGCATGGCTGTATATTGCAAATAAGAGACTTGTTACCAAACATATGATTTGTAGCACCCGAGTTTACTAGCCACATATCTCGGTGATGAACCTTGGGATTAAATGTAAACGCTACGTTACCTGTATAAGCAATGTTGTTGCTGCCACCACTTTATCTTGTGGTGAAGTTTGAAGATCATGCTTCTCTAAGAGTTTTCTAAGTAGTTCAATTTCCTCCTTGCTGATTTTACTGGGATTATTTTTTGTTTTATCTTCTGATACATCTGCAAAACCTTTGCTCTCTTGTCTGCCTCTTCCCCTTTGGTTTGGTGGTTTACCTAGTAATTTCCAGTAAACATCTCTAGTATGTCCTATTCTTTTACAGTGGTCACACCACTTTGTATTTTTCCTGGTCTTATCATTATTTTGTGACCCCCTTGCAATTAAGGCTGTTGAGTCATGATCAGTGAGGCATAGCTAATCATTTGAGATAAGTTTCTTCTTGCTTTCTTCATGTTTAACAGTGAAAAACACTTCCTTCAGGGATGGTAAGGAGTCTAAAGCCATTATTCTTTCACGTACCTCATCAAAGGGTGAATTGAGTCCAAGAAGAAATTTAAAGATCTTTTTTTCCTCCTTTATCTTAGAGGAACCATAAAGCATCAGCCGAGCATGCCCACTCTATTGTATCATAGAGATCCAGTTGCTGTCATTGAATCACTAGAGTGGTATAATGTTCAGTGACACTCAGAGTACCTTGTTTGAACTCATGGAGGAATCCTTCGATTTCAAGAATAGCTACTTTATTCTTGAGAGATGTGAACATATCTCTAGCAACCTCCCATACATCACGTGCTGATTCGTAGAGAGAAAAATGAGCACTGATTTCGATAGTCATGGAGTTGACCAACCAAGCTTGCACGATGGAATTTTTTGCCTCCCATTCACGAAACTTCGGATCACTGGTGGTGGGTTTAAGGAGTGCACTGGTAAGGTAACCATATTTTCCTTTTCCAATGACATACAAACGCACGCTTGCTGCCTATTGTAAATAGTTCTGGCCATTCAGGCGGTGAATGGTGATGGAGACAGATGAAGCTTCTGTTGGCACTTGAAGACCTGAAGCGATCAACGACAACGGCCTGGGAGATTGGTTTGTCATCAAGCTTCGGTCTTCCTGGCCGTCAGTGTTCAGGCCAAACCCGAACTTAATCATGACGAACTGGAGCGAAGCTTTGAAACCATGAACGAAATATTGAAGTCTCAAGCTGCGTATGTTTTATTCAATCGAAGCTTTTATTTATAAGGCAATACATCAACAAATATGGCAGTAAAAAATAAAAATTGATTACAGAGATATTAGGGAATAAAACAAGATAAATGCTGATCTAAATAATCCCAAAGAATCAGGGAAATATTTTGTTGGGATAAGCACTAATCTACTACTGTTCATAGGGCCTTAATGGGCCTGAGTCCACTAACACATACAATGGTACAAACATCTGATCCAAATGATGTGATTTGATGGGTAAAATATTGAATAAAGTAAGAGAGAGGAAGGAAATAAAATAGTGCTAGGAAACTGATGAAAGATATTCTACTGGAGGAAAAGGGTGTCCTTTGTTTGGCTTTTGCTTTTCTTTTCTTTTCTTTTCTTTTTTCCCCCTTTTTTTTTAATGAAATTCCTTTTTGTTTCTGGCAGGTAGGTTTTACTGGGAACTACAATGAGTATTTTGGATATGCAACTGATGTTGATGCTGTGGTTTACCTGATGTTGGCTAATGATGTCATTCATGGGCTCTACCCAGAGGCTATTACAATTGGTGAAGATGTATGTTATCTTATCAGAAGTTATTGTGAGCGAACTTAATCCTAGAAATCATCTGTTAAGAAGAAGAAGACAAATTACTCCCTTATGAATGTGAAGATATGGATTACTCGTGGGTTTCAACATGCTATTACTCAATGTGTTATCATTATAGGTTCAAAGTGTTAGATGCTAGCAACTCGTGGGCCTTGGCTTAGATTGCATTGGTGTTTGGTAGTCTTAGTGAAAATATTACTAGTCTAGGTTAGGGAAGAGATGCCTTATATTGCACATTGGTGTACTTTATGAACGTTTATGCATTACCCAAGGACTGTAATAGGAGTTGACTGATTGTTATCTCTTGACCTTATCAATCACCGTGGTGATGGACTTGTATTCACTGGGCCAGGGGTGCTAAGGGCCTATGGAAGAGAAAAATAGGCAAGAGAGTCCAAGGTGCTTTAATAATTGTTGGGGTGTCTGAAAGGGTAGAAAAGGAAAAGGAAGTTTGTAATGAACTAAGTGTCTTGGGTCACATGGAATATGAGCTAGGAGAGAGAGAGTAGGCAGTTCCAAGGGTATAGATGTGGGTGAGGGAGGTTCAGAAGGACAAGCAAGAATTTTGGTATTAGAGGAGAGTGCTCTAGTCTTTCGAATACCGCAGGGGTTTATTCTTTTCTACATTCCTTTTCTTTGTTAGCTTGTTTTACTTCATTTGCTACTTGCTGTACTTTGGTCAGATCATTTCTGTCTGTTGTTTTGGTAATTCAATAACAAAGGAGCATTTTAGTATAGTTTTAGTGTTGAGTTCCATCTAATTGGTATTAGAGCAGTGACAATCTGGGAAAATCTAAGACTATGGGAATTTTTAGTGAAGAAAGTGAAAAAGTATGGAAGAAGGAGATACAAGAAAAGAGAGGCAGAGGAGAAATGAGGGAAACAACTGAACAAATATTAGCTGGATGGAAGAAAGAGATACAGGAAAAGAGAGACAGGGGAGAAATGAGTGGAACAACTGAGCAAGTATTAGCCAGATGCAAGAGGGAGATACAAGAGGAAAAATGGCGAAGAGTAATGGCCAAGTGGAAAATGGAGAAACAAGTGATAGAATGCAAAAAAGAGAAGATAGAGTTTAGAGAAGAAAAAGAGGATGTAATTGAGGAGGAAATTACTTGAGGTTCACTAGTTTTTGATGAAGAATCAACTAAGCCGAAGGTCAAGGAAGAATAACAACCACAGGTGAGGAAAGTTTGAGAAGAGAATTCTGAAGAAGTTGGTTTGGTTGCTAGTGTTGCTGTGGGAGTGACTGGGGAGAAGAAACCAAAAAAGGAAAAGAAATCAGAAGTTCTGTTAATTTCTAAGCCTAACAAATCAACACTAAACAAACCCATAGGAGAGGTACAATTAGCCACTATTGATAAATCTGAGCTTCTAGAAATTGCACCGATTCTTAAATCTTTAATGCACAAAGAAGCACGAGGGAAGGGAGAGAAATCTCATGGAGAAGAGACCTTCTGGGCAAACAATGAGAGCAAGCATCCAAGATGTTGAGTTGTGATGGCAGAAGGGAAAGTCAGTGGGTTTTGGGTTGGGTCATGGCAATTGATTGGGGAAGAAGCCCAAAGCTATTTTGGAAATACATATCTATTGAGCCTCATAGAAGAAAACCTAGCAGCAGTAACGTAGCCCAATTATTTACGCTAACCAATCACCCCACATGCATTACCCATCTAGGAGGAAAGTTGAGCAAGGTTAACTCCACATACCTAGCCTTTTTGATTGTGAAATCTGAAGGGCATGTGCGAATCCTACCCGATCCGGAGGTAGCAAATGGAAGGGAATTGGGACCCTATTGTGATGATGGGGCCAAACTCAGGGCAAACCATAGCAACGAGAATCCTCAAATTTGACTGCTGCCAATGGTGATGGAGAAGACACTGGGGACAAAGAGAACGAAGCAGTTGAGAAGAAGATTAGAGTGCCCAAGTTTCCAATTGGGATAGAATCTGATCTATTTGGATGTGTACTTGAGCTTCCTCAAGTCTAGGAACACATCAAGGAATTACGAGAAAGATTTGGAGGTAGAAAGGTAATGTTAGGTGTTGATCATGTTGATTCATAAGGGATTCTTCAGAAAATTCTAGCATTTGAAAAGTTTTTGGAAGAGAATGCTTACTGGCAGGATAAAGTAGTTTTGCTTCAAATTGTGGTGCCAACAAGAACAGATGTTCTTGAGTATCAAAAGCTTACGAGCCAAGTTTATGAAATTGTTGGTTGCATTAATGGAAGATTTGGAACATTGATTGCTATCCCTATACATCACCCAGGTCACTTGCTTGACTTTCATGCACTATGCACTTTATATGCTGTTACTGATGTAGCACTGATCACATCTCTAAGGGATGGGATGAATCTTGTTAGTTATGAATTTGTGGCCTGCTAGGAGAAAAGAAGGGCTTCTCATTCTTAGTAAATTTGTTGGTGCTGCACAATCTCTAGGTTCTGGAGCAATTCTGGTTTACCCCTGGGACATCACAGAAGTTGTGACTACAACCGTCCAGGCTTTGAATATGTCATCTGGGAAAAAAGAGAAGTGCCATAGGCATAACTATGCACATATAACAACCCACACTGTGCAGGAATGGGCAGAGACTTTTGTAAGCAAACTAAATAATACTGTTGTTGAGACACAACTAAGGATAAGACAAGTTCCACCCCTACTTCCAACCAAAACTACAATTAAACGCTATCTGCAGTCAACTAACCAATTGCTTATTTTGGGATTCAGCGCAACTTTAATTGAACCAGTTGAAGAAAAAGGTGATCAGATTAAGGAAATGAAACTCAAGGTACATCCAGAATTATATCAACCCTTGACATCACTTTGTAGTGACCCAAAGAGCACGACTGTTGTGCTTAGTGGAAGCAGACAAAATGTCTTACATAATAACTTTAAGGAATACAACATGTGGTTGGCAACAAAGAATGGGATTTTGTTACACCCTGCAAAGGGAGAATGGATGACAACGAGGCTAGAGCATCTGAATGTGGAATGGGTTGACAATGTGAAGCATATTTTTGAGTACTTCACTAAAAGAACCCCCTGGTCTAATTTTGATTTTGAAGGAAGGGAAACCTCCCTTGTATGGAACTATAAATCTGCAGATACTGAGTTTTGAAGGCTTCAAGCAAGGAATATGTTACAGCATCTTTGGACTGGTCCAATTTCTTATGCATCAGTTGATGTTGTCCAAAGTAGCTGATCTGTTGAGGTGCAAGCCGTAGGTGTTACAAAGGGGGCAGCTACCAACCACATCTTGGGTGAGATAGTACACAGTAAATCCATGACAGCACCAACCAATTATATCCTGTTAATAGGGCATTTTCTATCAAAGGATGAAGATGTTTATACCTTCTTCAAGTTGGAGTTTCCTTCTTTTGGTGGAGCTCCCAAGGAAAATTTAAAGAGGAAATATGTTCTTGGAGAAGAAAACGCACCCAATATCCAGGAACCTAGTGAGGATCTTGTTGACTTATGTGCAAATTCTAATTCTCACCTTGAGGGCAAGGTGAAGCTTCGAGGGGTGGGTAACAATGGACCTATCATTGGGCCAGGGGTGCTAAGGACATATGGGAAGAGAAAAATAGGCAAGAGGGTCCAAGGCTCTTTAATAATTGTTGGGGTGTCTAAAAGGGCAGAAAAGGGAAAGGAAGTTTGTAACGAGCTGAGTGTCTTGGGTCACATGGGATATGAGCTAGGAGAGAGAGAGGGGTGATTAGAGGGGTGTATATGTGGGTGAGGGAGGTTCAGAGGGACAGGCAAGAATTTTGCTGTGAGAGGAGAGTGCTCTGGTCTCCCAAATACCAAAGGGGGTTATTCTTTTTTGCATTCCTTTTCTTTGTTAGCTTGTTTTACTTCATTTGCTGGTTGCTGTACTTTGGTCATAGCATTTCTGTCTGTTGTTTTGGTAACTCAATAACAAAGGAGCATTTCAGTATAGTTTTGGTGTTGGGTTCCATCGCATGGTCATCTGTATAGATGACCCAATAAATTTTTGTCTCTTATATTCATCACTTTTCAATTTGTTAGTTCATGTAATAACTGATTTTAAGGTTTTACAATGAGTTAGCTGCACTACTTAGAAGTCGTAAAAGATAATATGGCATTGGATTCTACTTGATGAAAACTGACACTTGACTTTACAATTTTCCTTCTGTTTACAGGTCAGTGGAATGCCAACATTCTGCCTTCCTACACAAGATGGTGGAGTTGGCTTTGATTATCGCCTGCACATGGCCATTGCAGACAAGTGGATTGAGCTCCTCAAGTAACATGCATCATTTTTCTCGAGTCCAAGTTACAGCACAATTTCCTTGGAGTAGTCCTAGTTGCGAATTTTATAATCAAACAAGAATTTATGGAGCATTGGCATGAAGCTGACTTGCTTATTATGCAACTTATCAAATCCTGAAAGAACCATGGCCTTGTGTTGAACAATGAAAATACTAGAAAAGTGACCAGAAAGAAAGACTGCTTATGGCCTCCTAGATAATTAAGCCTTTATATGATATTAAATCACAAAATGAACAAAAGTAAAGTATCCCTAACTTGTATAATAAATTCTAACACCGCTGAATCTGTAGAAGTTAGGTGAGAGTAAAAGAAGTTAATTTTTTGTTTGAATTTGCTGCAAGTTAGTCAATAACTTTTACCTAGCTTGACGGAGTGTTTGCTAATACACCAACTAAGGAAAGATGTGACATATCCTATGTCTTGAAATTTAATTTGTTAGTTGAAGCCAGCATCAAATTATGTTGCCCTTTGATTGCAAGTTGTAATTTGAAGCTTCAATCATCTTGAACCCCTTCCTATGACTTCACCTTCACGGATAGGCCATTGTCATTCGTTCTTACTGTCTACTAGTATTTAGTAGTATGACATGATGACCATGTTTGACTTCAGCCATGCCCTTCTTTGTGTAGAAAGAAAGATGAAAACTGGAGACTGGGTGATATAGTTCACACGCTCACAAACAGAAGGTGGCTGGAAAAATGTGTGGCTTATGCTGAAAGTCATGACCAAGCCCTGGTTGGGGACAAGACAATTGCATTCTGGTTGATGGACAAGGTGATTAGCTTTTTCTGGAATATAGCTATGCACTTGTATTTGGTCTTAGGATATTGATAGTAATTCATCTATGTGAAATTGCCTACTGCATTGAAGTCCCTTATATTTGCAGCAAATACATAAACATAGAAGTGCTTGACTGTAATAGGTCTTGTGGAAACCTACTTCTCATATGCATTTTCAGTTAGCTCTTCTGATTGTTGCTTATCAGATCCTAATACAACATCTGTAGTTTCTCTGGCTGTTTCTTCAGTGCTTTTGGTTGCTTCTTACTTCTCTTCGGGTCAACTCAACTGGAGCTTAAAACTTTGCTCAATGCAT